>CM046663.1:104467422-109267422 GCA_025594165.1 Tamias sibiricus | reverse complement strand
AGAAGAGGAGAGAGGAAACAAAGAAAAAAGAAATTCAAAGAGTAAATGCTTGAAGGTTTTTTTTCAAATTTAATCAAAGCTATAAATACACAGATCTAACATCTTTTTGCAAAGTGAACTCTGAATCAGATCAAATAAAGACAATGAATCTATGTAAGAGAAAAGCAAATACCAGCCTCTCAGGAGGCTGAGGTAGGAGGATTGCAAATTCATGGCAAGCTTGTGCAACTTAGCAAGCCCCTAAATAAATGCAGAAATAGGGCTGGGGATGTGGTTCAGTGGTAGAGCACTTGCTAGTGTACTGAAAGCCCCCGTGTTAAATCCTCAGCAAAACACACACACACAAGCTGTATAATAATTGCATGTTGTTTTAGTCAGGTTTTTTGCTCTTCTGACTAAAAGACCTGACCAGAACAATTTTAGAGGAGACAAAGTTTATTTGGGGGCTCATGGTTTCAGAGGTCTCAATCCATAAATACCAAGCTCCATTCCTCAGGGCTCAAAATGAGGCAGAACATCATGGCGGAAGAGTGTGGTGGAGGGAAGCAGCTCACATGATAATCAGGCAGTAGAGAGAGACTCCACTCACCAGATACAAAATATAGACCCCAAAGGCACATCCCCAGTGCCCACCTCCTCCAGCCAAACCCTACCTGCTGCTACAGTAAAGACTCAGTTAATCCCATCAGAGGATAAATTCACTGATTGGGTTAAGACTCCCACAATTCAATCATTTCTCCTCTAAATCTTCTTATATTGTTTCACACATGAGCTTTTGGGGGACACGTCACATCCAAAGCATAACATGTGTTATTAGTTTATTGCCTCTCTAAACCAGACTCACCCTTTCAGTTGGTATTCTATAAGAATGGGCTGAACTCTATAAGCATTTTTCCTATGCAGTGAACACAGTATTAAGTTTTATCAGTAGCAGGTGCTGGTCCATCCAGTTTGCTGCTCTTCCCAGTCTATTTATCTACTATTTTATTTCTTCTGACCGAAGCTGTACAGCCTGTCAGCTGAACATGTGTGGAAACGTCTTAGCAGAGCTCTCCCCTGCTGCATATGAGAGCATACGGTCCCCCCAGTGAGTGTGCAGCCCAGCCTGTACCACAGAACTCCCCTTCTACGCTTGTCTTTCTTTGGGTACTCACTGCCCTGAGCCCTAGAGTATCCTTTCAAGTTCTCTTTATGTGATGAGTCACTTTTCTTTTGCTGCTTTTAAGATTCTGTCTTTGTCCTCTGGCAGATTGACGTTGATGTGTCTAAGTGTGCAATTCTTTAAATCTATTCTACTTGGAGTTTGTTGAGCTCCTTCCGTGTGTTGATTAGTGCTTTTCATTAAATCAAGGGACATTTTTGCCACTATTTCTTCAAACAGTTTTTTCTACCACTTTTGACTACTGGAGATCCCACTATACCTATGTTGGTATGCTTGGTGTCTCTTAAGTTTCTGAGACTCCGTTCATTTTTCTAAATTATTTTATCTTTTGGTCTGTCTCAGCAGACAGACCTTGTTGCTGCCTGAAGCGGAAGCCACTTGGAGCAACGAATGCTGCAGGAAAATTCAGAGGCAGGATGAAAAAAGGTCTTTTATTCTTCTTCTCTCTCCGGCTCCAGCAATCACTCCAAACGCTCTAACTCCAACCACCACCTTCTTCTTCTTCCCACACACTCTAACCAAACTCACCCAGTTATATACATATAGCTTTAACAAGGACAAGTGCTTACAGCTCGAGCTTACAGGTGCGTCACGCAGTGTTCACGGGCATACAAAGATTCTTTGAATAATGTATTAATATCAGGTGGAAACTAGAACATCTTTTATGGCTCTCAGCTAACCGCAATCTTTAGCTATCTCCTTGATTATAGGCTCCTTCAAGACCTCATTGCTTTCAGTTATCTGATGCTTTTTTTAAAACTGTAATTTTTGCAATATGTTTGACTTTTGCTAGATGTTGCTAAGTATTGCCTGATTTGTTGGACTTTTTAAACCAGATTTCTCTATTGCTCTCAACCTATTTACTATTTCATTGGCTTCACTACACACTTATTGTTTCTTCTTCATTCTCCCCTTCTTCCATTAAAGTAAATGTGAACTGTTTGCTGAATACTTGGTTTTCCAGAGTAAGGACTACACTCTTCAACATCTTTTGTAGCTAAGAGTGGATATATTTTTTCCTGTTAGAATATGACCAGAAATTATGTGGACAGCTTCAAAGTGTTCAAAGTGAAGGTGTCTGCTTCCCCCTCTCCTTTGCTTCTTCCCACTGGTTGGAATACACATGTAGAGGTAAGCATCTGGTGCTACCTGGAGAAAGACAACTTCTTAGGAAAAGGGGGTAAAGAGTGATGAACAGGCATGACAATCACCACTCTAAGAGATGGGTTGGCAAACTACAGCATGTGGGTCAAGTCTATCTATTCTCTGTTTTTGTAAATCATTTTCATGGAAACAGTTAAACCCACTTATTTGTCTATAACTTCTCTCACACTGCTGTTGAGTAGTTGCAACTAAGACTACATAACTCCCTTCATAGTTTCCTTAAGAAATGACCACACTGGAAGAAAGAGCCTACAGAATGGGAGAAAATCTTTGCCACCTGCACCTCAGATAGAGCATTAATCTTCAGGATATATAAAGAACTCAAAAAACTTAACATCAAAAAAATAATAACCCAATCAATAAACGGGCAAAGGAACTGAACAGGCACTTCACAGAAGAAGAAATACAATTGGTCAACAAATACATGAAAAAATGTTCAACATCTCTAGCCATTAGAGAAATGCAAATTAAACTACACTGAGATTTCATCTCACTCCAATAGAATGGAAATTATCAATAATATAAGTAACAATAAATAGTGGCAAGGATGTGGGGAAAAAGGTGCACTCATACATTGCTAGTGGAACTGCAAATTGGTACAACCACTCTGGAAAGCAGTATGGAAATTCCTCCTAAAACCACCATTTGACCCAGTTATCCCACTCCTTGGTATGTACACAAAGGACTTAAAATCAGCATACTATAGGGACACAGCCACATCAATGTTTATAGCAGCTCAATTCATAAGAGCTAAACTATGGAACCACACCAGATGCCCTTCAACAGATGAATGGATAAAGAAAATGTGGTATATATACACAATGGAGTGTTATTCAGCCATAAAGAGAAATGAAATTATGGCATTTGCTGGTAAATGGATGTAAAAGACTGTCATGCTAAATGAAATAAGCCAAACCCCCAAAACCAAAGGCTGAATGTTCTCTATGATATGTGGAAGCTAAGTTACAATAAGGGGGGAGTAGGAAAAAATAGAAGTACTTTGTATTAGACAAAGGGAAATGAAAGGAAGGGTGGAAGATTGGGAATAGGAAAGTTAGTAGAATGAATTTGACATTACTTTCCTATGTTTATATATGTTCATATATGAATACATGACCAACGTAATTCCATATCATGCACAACCAGAAAAAATGGAAAGTTGTACTCCATATATGTATAACATGCCAAAATACATTCTACTGTCATATATATATATATATATAAAACGACCACACTGTATGTGGCTAAAATAACAGAAATGGATTATCTTACAGTTCTAGAAGTCAGAAGTTCAAAATTAAGGCTACTCTAGGAAAGAATCCATTTCTTACCTTGTGCAGTTTCAAGTGGCTTTGGGCCCTCTAATTAATGATTGTATATCACTCCAACCTCTTTTTTGTGATTGCATTACTTCCTCCTTTTCTATCTTTCTCTCTTCTCTTCTGTGTGCCTTTTGTAAGGACACTTATTATTGAATTTAGGTTCCACTCAGGTAGTTGAGGATGATTTCCTCATCTCAAGATCCTTCATTACATCTGCAAGGACCCTTTTTAAAAATAAGGATGTGGCTGGCATCTTTGTAGAAGCCACCATCAATCCACTACAGTCTCAAAACCAAAAATACATATTATTTGACTTTACATAAGTTTCCCAATCCTATACAGTATTGTAAAGAACGCCAAGTAACTCATACTGATAGAGATGGGAAATCAAGAATATATTCTTGGATAAAGTGTGATGGTTGAGTACAAAGTGACCAGTCTTGAGAAGTATTGTAAAAATATGAGTAGAAGAAAGAGAGAAGAATGTGCATACAAAGGAATAGCTGTGCACAGGCTCAGGGGAATGAAACAGTATGGTATGCAGGTGCATACATGGAGCTCAGCATAGCTGTGGTGTCAGGTACATGTGAAAGGGTGGCAAAAGTCAGATCATGAAGAACTGCAGGAACCAAACAAAAAATTTTGGATTTAATCTAAAATTCTATAAGATATAATGTTGAATGTTAAGCTGGACATAAAAGCAATGAGATATGCATTTTATAATGATGAATTATGACCAATTCATAGCAAATTAATTGTAGAAGAGCAAGAATTGGATCAGGAGAAAACTAAGAGGCTATTATAGGATTTTGAAAGTTGTAATGAGAGCCCAAACTGAAGTGGGGGCCATGGAGATAGGGAAGATCTGGAATTTAAATATAAGGTAGAATCAATAGGACAGAGAGAGATTTTTTTTTTTAATAGATATGGCAGAAGTTGGACGGATAAGATAACTCCCAGATTGCTGATCTGGGAAAGTGAGTAAATGTTTATATTGAGTATGGAAATAGAAACCACAGAATAAACAGATTTGGGAAGAAAGATGGAGTGTTCCACAGTATAACTATTGAGTTTAGGGGTAAGAGGATATCTCACATTTTGAACATGTTTGAGTTGTGGATATCTAGCTGAATCCATTAAATAAGTGGGTCCAAAGGTCAAGAAAGATATTAGGACTGGAGGTATAAGTTTTATTGTTATTTTTATCCTTTTTGAGGATTGAATTCTATTCATTGTCCTTACCTCTTTAATATCTTCCCCCATGGAGTGAGGTAAAGATTCATTCTCATTAACTTGTCAAGATGAAAGGACAGGAGAATAATTATACTTTAGAATAATATTATGATATATTCATCACTATCAGGTAATGAAAATCAACCACCACTTCACTTGTTTCCCCTCCTACTTTACAAATACTAATTAGTATTTAAATCGCTCATGCATGGTGAATAAGAGCATCACAGAGATTATTCATATACTTCCTGGTTGCTGGAGAGACAATTTATCCACATAGTAGATTGGGCACCCAGGAAGTGACTAACACATGTACTAAGTCACATGATAAAATAAGTAAAGCAAGCAGAATTTCTCAAGTTGAAAACTTACAAGAGAGGAAAAATATCTGAGTTTTAAATAGATATTCAGATATTATCCTGAGTTTGGTAATTGAGCTTGTGATTTGTATGACACATTTCTTAGTTTCCCTCTTCCTCCCACCTTGTGGCTATTTGCTAAGAAAGATTCTGTCAACATTTATTAATTCAGGCCTTGTCCTACCCCATATGATCTGGACCTCCTTGTTTGCTATGTTATAGACATGAAAACTGAGGTTTTTTTGTTTTGTTTTGCTTTTTGATTTTATTTTAATACATCATGCTTTTTCTGACTTCAAGAACATTTTAAATATTTTAAAATAAAGAAGGAAAGATAGAAATATCCTGTGATTGATTTTTACTTTCACCCCATTATGGTCAAGGAACATACTTGTAATTTCAATCTTTTTAGATTTAATTGAGACTTGTTTGTAGCCTAAAATATGTTTGATTCTGGGGAATGTTCCAGATACAGTTGCGGGGGCTGGGGATATAGCTCAGTTGGTAGAGTGCTTGCTTTGCATGCACCAGACCCTGGGTTCCATCTCTAGCACTGCAAAAAAAAAAAAAAAAAAAAGGGCATTGCCAAATACAGTTGAAGACAAAGTGTCTTCTGCTATTGAGGAGAATGTCCTATATAACTCTTAAGATCTGGTTGGTTTATAGTGTTGTTCAAATCCTCTGTTTCCTTATTTATCTAATTGTTCTATTATCAAAAGAGAATGGCAAAATATGGTTCACAAATATGTTAAATTAAACAACACACTGGAGACTTGGGAGGCTGAGGTAGGAAGATTACAAGTTCAAGGTCAGCCTCAGCAACTTAGTGAGGCCCTAAGCAACTTAGCAAAACCCTGTCTCAGAATAAAAAATAAAAAGGACTGAGGATATGGCTCAATGGTTAAGTGCTTAACGGTTCAAAAACAATCAGTGGGTTAAAGAATCACAGGGGAAATTAGAGAATATATTTTGAGACAAATAAAAAGGATAATTTTCAAACTTTTAGAATAAAAGGAAAAAGCTATAAATATCTACTTTAAAAAATATAGCAAACACCTTGAATCAATAACTGAACTTTAGATCTCAAAGAAATAGAAGGAAAAGAGCAAATCAAGCCCCAAACTAGCAGAAAAAAATGAGCATAGAGGGGAGATGAATGAAATGAAGAATAGAAAAAAACAGAGAGAATCAGCAAAACCAAATTTGGTTTTTGTAAAGATGAACAAAATTGACAAGCAACAAAAGAAAAAGAAAATATATAAATTGTACCTCATCAAAATTAAAAATTTAGTGCATCGAAGGGCAATAATAAGAGAATTAAAACCCAACCCATAAATTAGGAGAAAATATTTGAAAAGCATACCTCTAATACAAATCTAGTATTCATAATACACTCATACTTTGCTGGTGGCACTGCAAATTGGTGCAACCACTCTGGAAATCAGTATGGAGATTCCTCAGAAAACTTGGAATGAAACCATCATTTGACCCAGTTATCCTACTCCTCGGTATATACCCAAAGGACTTAATATGAGTATACTACAGTTATGCATCCATATCAATGTTTATAGCAGCTCAATTCATGATAACTAAGCTGTGGAACCAACCTAGATGCCCTTCAACAGATGAATGGATAAAGAAAATGTGTTATATATGCACACAATGGAATATTACTCAATCATAAAAAATAAAATTATGGCATTTGCAAGCAAATGGATGGAACTGAAGACTATCATGCTAAGTGAAATAAGCCAATCCCTAAAAACCAAAGGCCAAATTTTCTGTCTGATATGTGGATGTTAACACAAATAAGTGGGTGGAAGAATGGAAGTTTATTGGATTAGACAAAGGGAAATGAAGGGAAGGGAGGGGTGACGGGAATAGGAAAGATAGTAGAATGAATCAGATGTAAATTTCTATGTTTATATATGAATACACCACCAGTGAAACTCCACATCATGTACAACCCCAAGAATGGGATCCTAATTAGAAAGCATTATATTCCATATAGTTATAATATGTCAAAATACACTCTACTGTCATGTGTACCTAAAAAAAAAACAAATAATAAAAAAGAAAAACTCTTATAATTCAACGACAAAAAGAATTGATTAAAAATGGGCAAAGAACATAAATAGGCACTTCTCCAAGCAAGAAATACAAATGGTCAACAAGCACCTGAAAAGAAGCTTGGTATCAGTAGTCATTATGGAAATGCAAATCAAAACCACAATGAGAGAGGGAGATATCACCATCCCTACTAGCATGGCTAGAATGTTGTCAAGGAAAAGGAATGAAAGAAAATAAGGATAAATGGGGATATAGAGAAATTGAAGCCCTCCTACAATGCTAGTAGCCACTGTGGAAAAGAGTTTGACAGTTCTCTGCTAAGTTAAAACAGACTTACCATATGATTCAGCAATTTTACTACTAAGTACATGCTCAAAAGAATTGAAAACGTGTATTCAAACAAAAATTCTTAGAATGTTTATAGCAGCACTGTCCCCAACAGCAAAATAGTGGAACCAAATCAGCAAATAATGACTGAATAAATAAACATGGGACGTCTCTACAGTAGAATATTACTTAGCCATAAAAAGTAACAAAGTTTTGGAACATGTTGCAACATGAATGAACCTGGAAACATTATACAGAGTGAAAGAAGTCAGACATAAATTCCACACACTATATGATTCCATATATTTAACATGAATATGGTCCTATTCATACAGACCAAAAGATTAGTGGTTGCCAGTGACTGGGGATAGAGGAGCATGAAGAATGACTACTTAATAGATATGGAGTTTCCTTTTTGGGTGATGAAAATGTTCTGGAACAAATAGTGGTGATGCTTGATCAACATTGTGAATGTAATAGATGCCACCAAATTGTACAGTTTAAAATAGTTAAAATGGTAAATTTTTTATGTGTATTTTACCACAATGGAAAAGGTTAAAAAAAAAAGCAAAAATAAAAATAAATCAACAAGCCAGTGTCTGGAATCATTTGAGGTCATCATTTCTCCCTATAAAAATTTTAGAAGAAACCCATAAATATCCTTTACATCATCACCATATTGGATCGTTTAATCTTATGTTACTAGCTTTCTATGTTTTCTTTGTACTTTTCATTGCAGTTTTATCTTTTAAAATTGTGTATTTTGTTAGATTTATTTCTAAGTATCTTATATTTTGCAATAATATTTGTAAAATTTTATATACATACAGAAAAGAGTAAAATTCATAAATGTATGAATTGATGAACTAACACAAAGTGAGTAGACTCACAGAATTACTAGCCAAATCAAAAGATGGAACATTACCAGCACCCTGCAGAATTTTCCCTTCTATTCCTTCTAAATCACTACCTCCACCCTCCTCTCTTTTGACTTCTACTTTTGATATAGTTCAAATTTCCAACATTTTCATTTGAATTAGTGTTATCTCCCTTTTTCAAATTGCAAACAGTAGTACGATGATCCCATTCAATGAGGTGATTGCAAAATCAAGGATCAAATCCCTAAGAAAGTTATAGTTGTGGTTATAATAAGTAATGGGGTAGAAATTTCAGGGACCCAAGAGACAAAGAAACCAGTAAAAAAGTGTTATTGTACAACTTCTTTATTCTCTACTTGGAGCAACATTATCCCGTATTCAGACATTACTGCATTGGCTTCGGTTCACTGTGGGTCTTTTAAATATCTGAGTTCTCTAGACTTGCCAAGTTTTATCAAGAGGATCATAGGTGAGTGACATCTTCAAAGGAGAGTATTCTGGCTCTTTTGATTAAGGTACAAATCATTGTCAAGTATCCCTTTGAGAGTAGTTCCACAGATAAGTCCTCTTGCTAATCTGTTCAAGTGTTATTAAGAGCATGCTGGAAGGCATTTTGAACAGAGATTTTCCATAAACTTTACAGTTCTTACCTGTTCAATTTGTGGTAATAATGAAGTAGTTCTTTCTAAGAAAGACACACACAGATCCCGATACAAATCACGTACAAGTGTTAGATAGCAATTTGATATTTTTTTTCTCAAAAGATGAAAAATTACAATAGAATGTGTTTAAAGGAGGATTTAATTAAGGATTTATTGGAATGAGGGTGAATTTCTGAAATTGGAAATGCTGACTTAAATGACATGCTTTTAAATTTTTTATTAAATACATCAAAGTGCCCTCTAAATAGTTGTTTAAGTTTATACTTGTGAACACTTCTATTACTCTAACTGGATACACACACACATATACATACACAATCTTCCTCCCTTTCTCATTCTACTTGTCAAAAATATAATTTGTAAACTATAGTAGCTTGGTTTTCAATTGCATTCTTAAATTATGAATGAGTTTTAGCATTACACACTTCTTTTGTTTTTATTAGTGTGCTATAGTTATACATAACAGTGGGTTCATTCTAGCATAATTATGCATGCATTGAATATAATTTGCTCCACTTCAGTACCTGGTGCTTCCTCTTTCCCTCTCTTCCTTCCTCCCCCTATTCCCTTTCCCCTACTCTACTGATCTTCCACTCTTTTATGTATTTATTTATTTATTGTTTTTTAATTGGTGCTTTATAGGTATACATAAAGGTGAAATTCACTGTGGTATATTTATATATTATACATCATGATTTCATCATTTTAATTCTGCAGTGCATCCTTTTTCCAGTCCCTCCTCCTTCCTCCTCAATCCTCTTCCTCTACTCCATTGATCTACCTTCTATTTTCATTGGGTCCCCCACCTTTTCCCCTTATTTTGCTCTAGCTTCCACATATGAGAGAAAACATTTGACCCTTGACTTTCTGCATCTGGCTTATTTCACTTAGCATGATGTTCTCTAGTTCCATCAATTTACTGGTAAATTCCATAAATTTTCTTTTTTCTTTGTGACTGAGTAAAACTCCATTATGTAAATATATACCACATTTTATTTTTATCCATTCATCTATTGACGGGCATCTGGGATGTTTCCATAACTTAGATGTTGTGAATTCCACTGCTATAAGCATTGGTACATATGTATCACTATAGTGTGAATTTACTTCTTTTGGATAAATATCAGGAAGTGGAATGGCTGAATCAAATGGTGGTTTCATTCCTAGATTTACTGTTTTCCAAAGTGGTTGTACTAATTTGAAATCCCACCAACAATATATGAGTGCATCTTTTCTCCACATTCTTGTCAGCATTTATTATTATTTGTATGCTTGATGATTTTAGCTTGGGTGAGATGAAATCACAATGTAGTTTTCCTTGATTGCTAGGGATGTTGAACATTTTTTCATGTATCTGCTGTCCATTTGTGTTTCTTCTTTTGAGAAATGTCTGTTTGCTTCTTTTGCCCATTTTTTGATTGGGTTATTTGTTTTGGCATCACATAATTCTCTTACTATGGAACACCTGACTAAAAATTTCTTTAAAGCACCTCAAAGCAAAGTGAAGAAATCATCTCAATATAAGTAAATATAAAGCAAAGCTAGCCCAAATTTGCTTTTATTTTTAAAGTATCTTTCCTTCTAAGATTTTTTTCTACACTCATGTGCACTGTGATTCTCCAAAAGGGGATTAAAAAAGAAAGGTTCAAAAGAAAATCATTTCACACTACCCTCCCTACACATTTCTTACCAGAGCATTTTATAAGGATTTCACCACTGGTTCCTTGATGATGTAGAAAATATTACTTATGGATACATATTACTATACACAAAAATTATAAAGGTTTTTTTTTGCTAAATATGTTAGTTATACAGTTATGGTGTGGATTTATCATTAAGAACTGTTTTAGCTGATGAATAAAGGGATTAGATAAAATAGAAAAAAATGTAGTAAACTGTGAAGATGCCTGCCAAATACTCATCCTCTCCCTACATTAGCAGGCTGCTCCTCCCATCAAGTATGAAATCTATTTCCCCTCCCATTGTGGCCTTGTGATTTGTTGTTACACATAGAATGTGATGGAAACCATGTTGTGCAAGTTCTAGGCCCAGCACTTAAGAGGTCTGACAAATTCTGCTTTTACTTGTTCATGAGGCAAAAATCCAGATTGACCATAATGTGAGAGAGAGGCCCAGCTAGCTCACAGCCAACCTCGCTGAGATGCCCACCACGTCAGTGGAGCCATCTTGGAATGGCACATCTCAAGTCAAGCTCCCAGAGGACAGCAGTCACACAGAGGATCCTAATCAATACCCTGTAAGAGGAAGAACCACCAACTGAGCCCAGCTAGCCTGAAAAATCAAGAAAAATTGATAACTAAGGTAGGAGTATAACAGTACCTAAACACTGAGGTAGGGTATAAGATAGCACCCAGAGACAGTATTGTGTGAAAAATAAAATAAAATCTAATTGTCAAGAAAAGGGAGCTCAGTTAAGATGGATGGAGGAGGCCCCAGACCAATAGGAGAAGAGAAACTTTTTTTTTTTTTCAGTGCTGGGGATCAAACTCAGGGTCTCACACATGCCAGGCAAACACTCTACCACTGCATTATATACCCAGCCCCAGTATATAAACTCTTAGCCTGAGTTAGGGTTTAATAGCTGGGACTAATATTCTCCATTTGAGCGTCCATTAGAACTTAGATGAAAGAAATATTCATCTGTAATGATTTCAATAGTTACTCTTCTATCTGTGAAACTAAATTTTTAATTTATTTTAATTTTAATTAATTTACATATAAATTTAAATAACAGGTGGCCTGTGATAACAAGATTGGAGAGTGTAATTTCCTATACCACATGTCAGACTTTACCCTGATGAAGGACAAGAACCTCCAACCATTCACCCTTAAATTGTATCTTTGCCATGCTCATTCCCCTTGGAATCCTGAAAAGAACCTTACTACTTAAACCTACCTGAGTCCCAGAGAGCTGTTCAGAATTGTCATATGATCTCTGGACACCTCCAATACAGATCCAAGAATCAGAAGCAGTATCCCCCCCTTTGTGCTCTTTGATAGAGATGAGGGCAGAGCATTACAACCTTAAAAAAAATGATTCTTTTATTCTAAGCCTATAACATCTTGAGGTAAAAGCATCTATTATAAAAGGAATTTCTAATGACTTTAATTAGGGTAGTATTTGAAATTCAATCCAAACTTTTATATATGTATGCTTGTTCCCCAAACTTCTTTCAACATAAAAATAGTTTGTCTACATGACCTCTATTAACCTCTTGCAGCAGCAATAGGACACATTTTGAGAATGCTGTTTTAGAAAATTGCAGAAGAATTTTTATTAAACAGGGATAAATGTCATAATGAAATATTGAACACTTCAACCATGAATACTACATGATAACTTTCCAAAATCAATTCCATTTCCTTAATTACAAAATTAATCATTTGAGATTATTAAACAAATATGAGGCAAGATTAAAATGATGATTTTCATTTCCTTATAGGTTAATTTTTAAATATTTAACGAAAATAGAATAATACCCTTTTCTGAGAAGGCAAGATAGTAGCTGAGATTTAATTTAATTATATGGTAACTAGGTTCCAAAATTTTCAAACACTGTTTTTAACATCCCTACCTCCTGAAGGCAATATTGACATTTACATGAATATAATTATCGTTTTTCTATACCTACCTGGAAATGAGCCATGATTTTCCAAAGAGCCAAGAACAAATAACTATTTCAAGGACTTTTTATTATTATTATTATTATTATTTTTTTTTTTTTTTTTGCTAGAGAAAGTCTTGCTTTATCAGGAGAGTAGAATTTGCTCTGCTTCACTAATTTAATACCACTGAAATTGAAAATATATTATTTCAGCTAACATCTCCAAAGGACTCTCCTACCTTTGGAGTTTGTTTCAATTGGATCGTCAAATTACGATAAACCAGCTAATTATTCCAACCACTTAAAGATCTGGTTAAAATATAAGAAGTTGTTTCTTCTCCCAAAATCCTGTTCATGGAATTTTATTGTTGATAGCAGTCCTCAAAGATTCTCCTCCTCCAGGGTTTCCTCCTCAGTGTACATTAAAACTGCTGGTGGAGGGGTTTGCCTTTGTGAAATGCAGATTCCTGAGCTCCTGCTCCAGAATAATCTCAGCAGGGGAAAGGGAAAGTAGAAGGGCCAAGAATAGATATGCTGAAAGCCACTTGGAAGATGCTAAGGACTCTTATGACACTGAGCTGGTCCATCCTGCTCACTTTACAGATGTGGGAACTGAATTGCAAGCTGTTGCCATTTCTTTACTCCATGACAACCTCAAGACTGGAGCCCTCTGAGCAAGCTTGTATGTGGGACTTGTAAGAGGAATGTGTTCAAGGTCATAAGGAGGGGAGGGAGACAGTGAATGAGGGGGAAACTGACCTCCCACCAGGGTACCACTCCTGTCTGCATATTGAGGTTTTCCATGTTTTGTTTGAAAAGAGTGCTCCTCCGCGTATGCCAGCTCAGAGAAATCACTCCTTGAAAAATGTGAACAGGATGTGAAAAATGTCCATGTCTGAGATGTTTATCTAAGTAACTTAGGAACCAGACGCCAGTTACACTATTAATGAAATGTGAAAACACTTAAAAGAACAGAGGAGTATTTGTTCTTAAGTCACAATTGTTTTTCAGGTGTCTGATGAGTTTTAAGGACATAATGTGAGCTCAGGTATTTGTACCCATGAAAGTATGTGTAGTAGATAAGAAACTCTGAACACAGTACAAGTTTCACAATTTTGTAAAAAAATATTTGCATCTAACAATTCCTATTATGTGTCCCGTTACTCTGATATATAATATTAAGTGTACTCTGCCCTGGCCCATGGTTGTGCCTAATCTGGGAGATTTAGTCTGTTTACAGGTCTCAGGGAGGACTCTGGTCCTTGGTGCCTGTCCATCCTCTGAGATAACCTCCTTAACACCTAGCCTGGGATGGGGGCCTCCTTCCCACCTAGCCTGGGATGGGGGGCATGAATACATACAGATTACTGGTATTCCTGACCTCAAAGCTTCTTAGGTCCACTTTCTACCAATGCCCATGGCTTGGTCTTTCAGAAAGCATTCTGTTCCTCCCCCAGTCCTCCTGGGTTTCAGGGCCCATGTAAGAGTGTCTCTGACTCCTCTGTTCAGTCATTATCCCTTCTGCCATTTCTCTTCTATCCTCCATCACACTGTCAGGAGGGGACCCGTGGTGCTTGCTAACCTTCCTAGCTCCATGCTGGAAGTGAGGCTCAGCTCTTCTCTACTGCTGGATCCCAAAGCTTTCTAGAAGACCAGCCTTAGCAGTAGAGATCAAGGCACAGGGTCCCTCTCAAGAAAACACACGTGTTAAGTGTTAGTCTGTGGTGTCTTTCTTAAAGAGATGGTAATCAAGGTGCACAAAAACTGTCTTGAACTCAGCACATTTTGTTCCAAAACTGTGACTCTATTATGAAACCTTCAGGATCTAGGCTCTTGCAGTTCGAAACACCTTTTTCTTCAAGGCAATTGTTTACAAAGGCCTATTTTAAGACTCCAGGGCTTAGAATTGAGAGCTTGTTCTTCCTTTTTCTGTCATCTCATCACAGAAGCTGCACCAGGGGAGGTGAGGAGAGCCACAGGACACAAAAGAGGACAAAAACACACACACACACACACACACACACACACACACACACACACATCAGTGAAGACATTGACATTGTGTTTTTCTATACATGCATATTGCTCAGATTCTGATCAATTCCTTGACCTCCCTTCAAAAAATCAGTAGATTTGTAAGTTATCTATTATCATCACTGACTTCATTCTTTTTTCCTTGTTGTGGATCTTCTCTAACCAGGACCTCCTACATAATTTGGGGGCTGTCTAGTGAAAAATAAAAATTTGGAACTCCTTGTTAAAAGAATAATTATGACTTTCAAGACAGCTACAATGCAGCATCAAACCAAGCACAGGTCCCTTCTGAACACAGTGATCCTGGCCACACATCCCATACCATGAAACCGGTCCTCTTTTTAACCCTTACAGCATACCTTTCCTTGATTTTCATTGGAGTGTTGTGTATTATCAAAATAATTTTAAAGACAACCTAAGTTTCCAACAATAAGAATTCATAACATAAATTATGGAATACAATAGACAATTATAGTTTTAATAATTATATGGGAATATTAAGTGACATGGAAAAAAGTTATGATTCTTTACATTGGGAATGTTAAGGTTTCCTCTCTGACCACACCCTATTGACATGGAAATAGCCCCATCCACAGTTTAGCTACCAGGAAGGCAGGGAGACCTTGTTTTACTACATGGATCCTCCCTCCACTGTGACTGATTGGCTAAGAGATGAGTAACAGGTTCAAGAGCAAGCAATCAGTAGATTTGTAAGTTATCTATTATCTATATGGGCTGGATGGAAAATGAACAGGGTGAGTTTGAAATATATTCCAAAAACTCAAGACACCATGAGATAACAAGTCAAAATCTCAGTTAAAATGGCACAAAATGTTGGGTTGAATCTTGAGAAACCACTGTAAGAAGCAGTAAACCAAAGTGTGGGGGAGCAAAAATTAAGACTAAGTAGACAAAGCCATTGGAGGCAATGCAAAAAGAAGACTGGTGGAGTGCAGCCAGGCATGTGGTCAACACAACTCTGTAACAAGGACTTGGATCCCCTGTCGCTGAGGTCTTGAGAGCTGCTTTGGATCCTCACCCATACTCCAGCCTCTCTTCCCCAGGGACCGGCCCTAACTTGGTCTCCACCATAGAAGTTCTCAGACAATGTCATTCAATTTCTTATAAATCCGTTCAATACGTTCTTTGTATGGACTGGCCTTTGTTGGTCGCTATTTTCCAATGGTAATGAAACAGTAAGTAGACGTTCAGTCTGATTTTATTTTTTTAATATGTGCTTACACTACCAGGTGTACTATTTTCATAGAATCTTTACAATGTTGGGTACATTTTATCAAGGAAAGGTAATGAATGCAGAGGTTAACTAAGCCAAGGTGTTAACTAGGTCCCTTTATTTTCCTAACCTGGAAACTTACAGAGGTAGGTTCATCCTTACCCAAAGCAGTATAATGAACATTCTTCACAGTGTATCTCCATCTTGATCCCCACTCTACCCTTCCTTTCTGTGCCTCTTGCTCAGATTATCTCGAGCTGACCCTTGGGGTTCAAGTTTCAGTTCTGTGGTACTTCTCTCAGGTCTGTCATCCCAGCGGTACTCCACTCCAGCCAAAGTTATTTTCCCTGTGCCACAAGATTTCAGAAAACTGCCTCCCCTTCCATTCAGTAATGGCACATTACCCAGAAATAATTTTGAGCTCTATAGCATTCATTGGTAGTTATTGATTTTTACTTTCTGAGGGTTAACAAGAATACTAGTTGTCCCATTATCTTAATTTAAGAAGGGCTTAATCTCTCCTGGTAGTTTTAGTCATAGTCACTGCTGTGATGATTAAAATGAATATTTAGTGGCTATGTCCTCATTGACTGTCCCAGTTGGCATAACGTGGTCTTGTGCAAGACATTAGAAAAAAAAAAATGAGTTCTATGAAAAAATTTTGTGGAATTCTCCACCTAAGTAACCTGATTCCTGGCATTATTTTCCCTTATGTGTCTAAAAATTCTGAGCTATGTATCTCACCTACTAGAGGAATTCTCCAGGCAATGTGTGGAATTAGCAGAAGTAAAAAAACGAAAATCATTTTTGGTAATGGAACAAGACTTCTTGTTACCCTTCAAGGGAGAAAAAGTCAGGCCAAGTCTACTTATCATTACCAAGGGCAATAAATTAATCAAGTAACCTAAATTAAGTAATTTAGCCTCCTAAACACCACTTCTCCTTTTCCTTCTCCTTCTCCTTCTTTTTGGCCATGCTGGGGATGGGTATTGAGCCCAGGGGCACTCTACCACTGAGCTACATCCCCATCTCTTTTTATTTTGAGACAGGGTCTCACTAAGTTGCCAAGGTTGACCTCAAATCCTCTTGTCTCAGCCTAGTGGGTCTCTGGGATCAGGAGGACCTGCTAGGCCACCAAGCCTAGCAGGTCTTCCTAAACATTTTTTTTTAAATTTTTATTTATAGTAGTATGTATTACAGTTCATACTATACATATATAGCATCTTTTTACACAAAACAGTTTGTATACAAAGTATATTCGCAGCATTCAAGTCTTCAATCATGCATTTAGAATAATGATATCCATCTTATTCAACCACTTTTTTTTCCTCCTTCCCCCCTTGCTCCCTCCCTTCCTCTCCCTTCCCTTTGACCATTATAGTGTTCCTCTAATCCTCCTATGTACCCCAACCCAACAATACTGTGAACCGGCTTCCTTATATCAGAGGAAACATTCGGTATTTGGATTTTTGAGATCGACTGATTTCACTTAGCATTATATTCTCCAACTTCATCCATTTACCTGCAAATGTCATTATTTTATTCTCTTTTATTGCTGAGTAAAATTCCATTGTGTATATATACCACATTTTCATTATCCATTCATCTACCGAGGGACATCTAGGTTGGTTCCACAACCTAGCTATTGTGAATTGTGCTGCTATAAACATTGAAGTAGCTGTGTCACTGTAATATGCTGTTTTTAAGTCCTTTGGGAATAGACCCAGGAGTGGGATGGCTGGGTCATAGGGTGGTTCCATTCCCATTTTCCCAAGAAATCTCCTTACTGGTTTCCATAACGGTTGTACCATATTGCAGTCCCACCAGCAATGTATGAGTGTGCCTTTTTCCCCGCATCCTCTCCAACATTTATTGTTGTTTGTGTTCTTGATAGCTTCCATTCTGACTGAAGTGAAATGAAATCTTAAAGTAGTTTTGATTTCCATTTCTCTAATTGCCAGCGATGTTGAGCATTTTTTCATGTATTTGTTGATTAATCGTGTATCTTCTTCTAAGTGTCTTTTCAATTCCTTAGCCCATTTATCGATCGGATTATTTGTTTTTATGGTGTCAAGTTTTTTGAGTTCTTTATATATTCTAGAAATTAGTGCTCTATCCGATGTGCATGTATTAAATATTTGTTCCCAGTTAGTTGGCTCTCTATTCACCTCACTGATTGCTTCTTTTGCTGAGAGGAAGCTTTTTAACTTAAATATCCCATTCATTAATTCTTGGTATTAATTCTTGTGCTACAGGATTCTTGTTAAGGAACTTGGGGCCTAATCCAACATGTTGGAAATTGTAGCTTACTTTTTCTTTTATTAGGTGTATTGTCTCTGGTCTAATTCCTAAGTCCTTGATCCACTTTGAATTGAATTTTGTGCATGGTGAGAGACACAGGTTTAATTTCATTTTGTTGCATATGGCTTTCCAGTTTTCCCAGCACCATTTGTTGAAGAGGCTATCCTTTCTCCACTGTACATTTTTGGCACCTTTGTCTAATATAAGATAGCTGAAATAATTCTTTTCCATATAATAGTATTTTTTTAAAGAGTGATCTCTGTCCAAAAGTGTGTCCTATATGTTTCTCCAGACAGCAAACATTCTAGTTCTAGTTTTAACTTATTTGTTTCTGATGTAACTGGGATGCTATATATATAGTTCTAGTTGCATAATAAAAACTCCATGCCAGGAACTGTTAGTCACAATTCCAAAAGCACCCCTCCAAATGCACATGCTTGCTTCAGTTATCAAAATAATGCTTCAGTGGTTTAGTATATCCTTAGTGAGACGTACTTACTACAAAACCTTTTTTTTTTTTAATATTAGATGATACTGACAACAAAGAATGCTGCTACAAACATTTGGTAGCTCAGGTATAAGGCTTGCCTGAACAACTTGAGAGATCCAGAAGTCATTTGGTTCAATTTGATGTACTTAAGCCCATTATAAAATCTCCAAAAAACTGTGGAATCCTTTCCTATGATAGTGGAAAGAAATGCATTACTTGCTCCTACCAATTTTCCTTGACATATGAAGTAATAACACATACACTGAAGAGTAGAATAACTATGGCAGTTTGAAAACATGCCTGCAAATTCCTTGACACTTGACCCGCTGAGAGGTGTTGTGGGGGTCTTTTGAATTTGAAAAGCTTGTGACAGCTTAGACAAATTGAGCACAGCAGAAGGGATGCGACATGACTTCCAAAGCCAGGTCATAAATGGCCACACAACTTCTGCCTTATTCGTTGGAAAATTCTTCTTGGACCCATGAGCTACTATGTAAGATCTGACTCCCTTGAGTTTGCCATGCTGGAAAAGCCTGGGGGAGGCACTTTGGTTACAAGTTCCAGCAGAGTCCAGTTTCTCAGTCAACCATCCCAGCCAGGGAGACAGACTTATAGGTGAAGCTGACTTAGAATCTACATCAGCCCATTTTCCAGCTATATTCCATCAAGCAAACAGAAAAATCTCCCAGAGAAACTTACTGAAATCTTGACCCACAAAATCATGAGATGCTATTTCATATCACCAAGTTTTGGAAATATAATTTTATAGCAGTAGATAACCACAGGCAACTGCATTGTTAGTTCGGTAGGCACTGATTGACTGATTGCAGGATGCCCCTCTGAGGCAAGCTAGTCTACTTGACAGACAAGAAACTGAACCAAAGTCACACAGTAACACAGGGCTAGAGCCTGCTTCCAGAGGTCACTGAGAACTGTGTGTTCTTTCTTCATATCTTTTCATGTTGATCATGAAATTTTTGAACTCGAATCTGAAAAAATAAATTGAGTCCATTGGCTTTCCAAAAAAAATAGGTGACTCAAAGCTCATTCCGGGAAAGGAAGCAGTATGGGAGAACAGGTAAGTGGGAGGCAAGGGTGAGGGTATTGGGGCTTGGCTCAAACTAACAGTGTTCTACTTTCAGTAGTCATATAAAGAATGCTGGTATTCCACTTCAGATATCTTTTGAAAAAAAAATGTTCCACTACTAAAAACAAAAAGTAGCAAATAAAAAAGCTTTCAAAGTAGTGATCTAGTCCAGGTTCCTTATTTTAAAATTAAATAACCTGAAAAATAAAGCATTTTGCTCAATGTTATAATCTACTTATTAGCCAACCAGGTTCTATGATTCTTTTTGCAGGATTTTGCCATGTTTATGTACAATTAGCCTAATTTATTCATATGGTAATACTCAAGAATGAGGTGGATCAATTTATCCAACCAATATTTACTGAGCACTCCTCAGGTACCAGTCTCCACACCAGATTCTGGTGATGTGGTATTGAACATGGTGGGTCTCATCAGGGTTATACCTGAACAGGAAGTAATTACCTATCAATAATTCATGAGTTTTCTTTTTGTTAGTGATTTCAGCTTCTCCCATCTTACTCTTAACAAGAACTATCAATAGAGAAAATATCAAAAGTCATTTCACTTAGTCTCTTGCTGAAGACAGAAGTCAAATTATAACTAGGGGAAAGAAAAGAAGAAGGAAACAAGAATAATCTAGAAAATGAATAATTAGGTCCCAATTAAGCAGAGTAGGGTCATACATATAAGACAGAAAGGCAATATAGACTTTTTAAATTGCTACAAATTTGCAAAAGTGCATTTTAAAGTTAGGTTGTTTATTTAATTTTGTCTGAGAATATTGCTAGAAAATTTTGCAAGTACTACACTTTTCAGGTAACATTTTATATAACACTCCATAAAAAGATCAAACTAAACACAAGTAGGAATGAGAGAGATATTTCAAAAAAGAAATAGGCCACTTGAGAGGATATGTGGACGTGGGTGATCTCTGAGCATCTGTAGCTATAGAAATAACAAGTCAAAATATCTCATCAGTTCAATCATAAAAATTCAATCCCTTCAAGCAAATCAATTCCAGAATTTGTGAACCAAATAACTCTTAATGACTGAGTTAACACATTGGAGTATTTATTTTAAAGGTGCAAAAGGGGATATTTTAAACTTTCTATTTTCATTTTAATTTAAATAGATAAAGGTTCTGCTTCAACTCTTGAGAAATTCCAGCTGTAGAAGCAATTTTTTCAAGTCATTCTCTTCCTTAAAAAAACTACAGCTTCGGTAAAATCATCTTCAATTCATCCACAAACTCTTTACTTTTTTATGATCTGCAATTTAAACCAAAAAGTGTTTTTCTTTTTTAGTATAGAAAAACTCATTCATCTAGCATTGTCATCAGAGAACAATGTGTCACAGCACACTAAAATTCTAGAGTGGTCATTTTTATTATATATGAATTATTGGCTTTCACATCTATAAAACATAAACAAAAATATCTCATACAAATTTATTCTGATGATTAGTTAATCTTTGGTGATTCAAATGGCATAATAGCATCGCTAATATAAGCATTTATTCTCATTATCTACAATAATAGATATAAATGATGACAAATACTAAGCTAGGTCTCTGGTAATGCTTGGGAAAAGCTTTTAAAATCAATCTTTAATGTGAGCTTTTTAATTCCATTTGTCTAAAAAGCATCCTTAAAAAATTTACACATACATCCTTACATATACTTATTTATCTCCCCAGTCAGAGGTGAACTCTTTGTGACTACAGCCTGAAGCTTTATGTCTTGAAGCTTTATTTATCAAGCTCCTCACAAAGGAGCCCAGCCCAAAGATGGCACTCAATCAATGTCCGTTGAGGGACTAGATAATAAACAGGACTTCACAGCATTTGGCTTATATTGATTAGTTTTGTTTTGTTTTTCATAACAGCCTGATGAGTGAGGAAGGTCAAGTGGAACATTGGGTATTTGTCACTTTCACAGCCCTGGTATTACTACATGCTAGAACCAGGACTCGACTCTTGCCAAGACCTATTTCCTTTCCTTTCCTTTCCGGGACTCTACCTATCTCAAAGCAGGAGAAAATAAAGCCTTCAAGGTTTTTGTTGTTGCTATTCTAGCAAAATAAATGGTACTATTAAGTGTCATTCATTCACTTGTTCTCTAACACTGTGGCTTTTCTTTTCCATTTGCTTCACAATATTAGAATTTGTAATTCCATACATATGTGTGTATGTTTGTTTGTTGCCTTTCTAACTAGATTGAAAGTCCACAGGGCAGGGAGAAGGTCAGTTTAGTTACCCGTGCATGTCACCCAGGGCCCAGCCCAGCACTTCCTGCACAGAGGTTTAAGTATTTGTTAAGTATTTGTTGAACATTACAGAAATTGTTGCCATTCTGTTCTCCATTTCTAAGCTAAAGTAGTATCAAAAATCATGGTCACCCTGAGGAGGAGGTGTAAGCTGCCTGGTACCGAAAACCGGGAGGAAAAACTCTCGGAGGCAGAGTTAAGCTTTTACTACTTTTACTTCTACTTTCTTAGAGCTTAGAGAGGGAAAGAAAGATTTTTAGAGAGAAAGATTAGAACGAGCTTTTCTTCTTGTCTTCTTAGCTTAGAGTTAGAGTTAGAAAGATAGAGCTTAGCTTAGAGCTTAGAGTTAGAGTTAGAAAGATAGAGCTTAGCTTAGAGAAAGATTAGAGCTTCTTTCTTCTCTCTTCTTTCTTCCTTCTTCTGTCTTCTGTCTTCTGTCTTCCTCAGGAGTCTCGGCCTAACTCTGACCAGTCATTACTTCTTCTATCTGGTTTCTCTTCTGTCTTCTATCTGGTTTCTCTTCTGTAACCGCTCTGCCTACGTTCTGGCCGCTCTGATTCTTCTGACCGACCGAGTGACTGCCCGGCTGACTGAATTCTCCGTTCTCCTAACTCGGACCGCTTTCACCCGGTTATATACCTTCAGGTTTGCGGGTGCCTACAGGTGCGTCACATACATATCAGGTGGAACTTATGGCTTCCAGCTAGCTACAACAGCCCTTCCTAATTAGGGCTCCTTCAAGGAGGTGGCACTGAGCAAATGGCACAGCCAGCTCTAGCACCAGACTCCCAGGACCCTACCTTTGCATGTTGACCACACTCTGAGAGCTGCCAATGAAACATTTACCCTCATATATTAGCTGTTTGTCTCATCCAGATGTTGTTTCGAATGGAATCTGATATTTTCTTCTGCAATTGACTTCCTACATAGGAAAAAAAATTAGAGTATATTTTACTATTTTCTAGATGCTTCCTTTAATTATTTTGAAATATTTTTAAATATTAAAATGATTCGAACCCTAAACAAATAATATATAAAATATATCTCTTCCCCCAAATAGGTCCTGTTTCCAAAAAAAAAACTCTTTTCAGTTCTTGTATATCATTTCAAAAAGGTTTTATTCAATTTACTCTGTGTGTGTGTGTGTGTGTGTGTGTCTTTTCAAGGTAAATGCTTTTAAATCAATGTAATATATGTGTCTTTTAAATGTCTGTTTTTAGAATACAACTACAAAATATGACAAAAATGTAAGAGGTAAGCATAAACCAGGACTATCTTGAGTCAGTCCTGACATAAGGTCACCCAACCTTGAAATGTTACCAAACTCTAGGAGTGTACATTAAGATTGTAACCACTGTTAAGAACCTGGTTTGCTGAAGTGTCCCATGACTCTAGATTTATGCTTTAGAACCCAATATATGACAAAGCTTTTTCCTACTCACCAAGGAAACAAGAACTAAGATCCAATGATGATATTTTTATAAAATGAAACTGATCCCATTTAAATAATTGTATCTTTTATTTTGAGAGTATGTCTTTCTCATACTTTGTATTTCTTGTCAATTCAAGTATGTAATGGTCATTTTTTCTTTTCAGTTTTCAATGTCAGTTCAGTTTGGAGTGCATACAATCATAAGGATCAATAACACACTAGAATAATTCTATAAAAATGTTTGGAAGTCGGTAGCCAAGGACTGCCATGAAAGTTCAGTGACGTCGTCAAAGCCCTCAGCCATATTTCCACTGTACCACGCATGGCGTGATGGTGCCTCACCTCTCTCACGTTAGCAAGACATCTCATGCTGCACTTCTAAATACCTCATTTAAGTTTCTGGCAGGAAGGGCCTTCAATCCATAATGTTTAGTGTTTGGGATTTTTTTTAATTGGTCAACAAAAACCTTCCACAGTAGATGTCCCTTTATATTTCACCAGACAGAAAAAGGTCCTATGGCAATCTTATCTCAGCCACTGACCAGGGAGCATCACCAGAGCTACAGAATTCTTTTTAAAACAAATTCCAAATCATGTCATGCCTCATTCAACCCCTCCATTGGTTTTCTATAGCACTCAGGGTATAAGGGAAAGCCCATGAGGCCCTACTCAGATCCCTCCCATTCTGCTTCTCTGTTCCCTGTCTGACAGTGTCTATTTCTCTCCCCTTCTCTGTGCCAAATGCCTTGGCCTCTTTGCTGTTCTTTGGACACTGCCTGCCTTCTCCTCAATGCTTCTGTACTTGTGGCCTCCTAGTGCAGATATGATTCATTCCCTTCTCATGAGGCCATCACTAATCATTCTCTGTAAAATAACCACCATCTATGACCACTCAACCCATTGCTTCTTGTCTGCTCTTGCTTAGGAGTTCTCCCCAGCTCACTATCGGCATAGTCTATTTGCTTTTGCATTTGGTTACCGTTTGTCTCTTCCCACTAGAATATGGTTGTCCCTTAGTATCCAGCAATCGATTTGGGGACCATGCCCCCACACCAAAATCTGTGGACACTCAAGTCCCTCAGTAAAATGGTGTGGTATTTGCCTATAACCTACAGGTTTAAAATACAGGCATCTTTCTGTATTTTAAAAATCAACACTAGATTACTTATAATACCTAATACAATGTAAACAGCTGTTATACTGTATTGTTTAGGGAACAATACCAAGGAAAAATTCTGTACCTGCTCAGTAAGACACAATTTTTTTTCCAAATATTTTTGATCCATGGTTGACAGAACCCAGGGGAGTGGAACACACAGATACAGAAAGCTGGCTGTTTAAACTTCTTGAGGGCAGCAGCTTTGTCCATTTTGTTCATTGCTGTATCTCCAAGGTTTAAAACTAAGTCTGATTTGTTGTGGGTGATCTATGAAAAATTGTTGAATGAAGGAACTATATTGACTTCAGTGTGAAGTCATATGATTCGCTCTTAGGTTTGGATGCCCATCTTTCCTATGATCTAGGATCTCTCCTCTATAACTGAAAAAGTCTTGAATATTAACAGGAAGAGGAAGGAGGAAGGAGAGGAGGAAGAGAGGAGGAGGAGGAGGAGGAGGAGGAGGAGGAGGAGGAGGAGGAGGAGGAGGAAATGGCTCTACCAGGTCTGCTGCCATGCTTTTACCTAAGAAACTGAAACATTAGAAAATATCTGCTGGTTTCAACCAATTTTATAAAAATCAAAATCAAAATTAAAATACCTAGAAAACTTCCTGGCCACCAACATTATTGCCTGTCCATCTCTTCATCTCTACCTTGCCCCTTCAACACAGTTAGTGACCTTGGTCCTCTCCCTTAAAGTTGGGTGACCCTTCCACAAGCAAGATGACTTTTTAGCTGTCTGCCTTCCCTGTGCTGACTCCCTGAGTCTCCACTTCCCAGGGGTACACTGTGGGCAGCTCCTTCTCTACAGCCCATGCCCCTGCTGTGGCAAACGAAAACCAAACAAATAGAACACTTTCCTACACATCTTAAACATGAATTCCTAAGAAGCAAACCATTAATAAATCTTAATGACTACATTGGGCTTAAAAATATACTAGAAGGCACATGAAAACAAAAACAGTTAATAGTTGAATAACTTCCAAAATTATTTGAGGAGACTTGCTAGAAGATAAATTTTCAGTACATTTTGTTGCTGATTAGAATGAAGATTTTAGTCCTTGGTCAATAATCACCACTGGAAATTAATTAGATTCAAAGAAACATTCTAAAATATGTTTCTGAACTTTCATGAATTGTTTTTGGACTTCAAAGGTTATCCCTCAGCCTCCAATCCTTCTCTCTGGTTTATTACAAATTTGTGTGTAATGAAAGTCCACTTCTATTATTAATCTAAACGTGTGTGTGTGTGTGTGTGTGTGTGTGTGTGTGTGTGTTTAGCAGAACGATGATGAAACCTCAGGACACAGCAGCCTTCTGCTTGCTTCTGTGCTGCACAGTTAAGCAGTAGATGCACCACAACATGGAGAGCAGTCAGTGGGGCTGCGGGTGAGAGACAAGGGAAAGGACAGATTCCCTGCCCACAGTATGCATGGAACATGTGCACCTTCACATTAGGTAGAAAATTGGGCTCACCACAGCATGACAAACCAAATTCTGAGGTTTCATTGAGTAGTTGATCTTCAAAAGAAATCGTATGCTCTATAAAAAGAAACCATTTACTCTTGGCAAGTGGGAATCTGTTTTTGAAACTTCATATAGGACTTAATAACCTCTTATCACTATTTCAACATTAGATTTCACAACAGACCTAAAAGTGTTGTGTACTTGTTTGGTCTTAAAATTAGGAGTAGGAGATGGTTCCTCCTCCTCCACTCCCAGATCATTCCCTGGGTGCACTTATGTATGTATGGACATGTGGTAGACATATACTCCTTAAACCAATGGGCGCTGTGGGCCTGGGGGAGCACCATAGGTGACAAGAGTGGTAATCAAGACTCACATGTTCCTGTTTTCATTCTGGTGGGAAGTGAGAATAAAAACCATTATACAATGAACAAATTAACAGACCACCTAGATCAAAGTGTCTAAAAGAAAATAAATGGCATATTTGAAGAATAGAAAGGTCAGTTGGCTAAGGCAGAATGGAAGTGATAATGTTGGTAGGGTGGGCAGGGCCAGGACTTAGTAAACTGAATTAAGGAGACTGGATTTTATTCCATTCATTGCCATATAGGATTCATGTTAGAAATATTTTCATTCTCTTCCCATTTGATTGTTGATGGGCATTGAGTTGTTTCCAGTGATAGATCGATGGGTCTTACAATGAATTGGTGTGTATACCTCCCTAACTCCCTTGCATAGCCCCTCATATGGTCTGTTTAGTCATTAAGAATATACTTACAGGTTTTGACAACAATTTATTTCCAATTTAAAAACAACTGCATGTTCTTTCTTGAAATTTGAAGGGGAGAAAAAGAAAGCCTACAAAGAATAAAGTCATCATCATCAATAAGTGAATCACCCACGTGCACTAACCTTCCATTTGCCTCTGCCAATCTGCTTTCCACTCAGTTCATCTTTATCCTTCTTTGTGTCCTGGAAGCCTGACCTGTATGGCTGCATTAACCAGCTCCTAGGCCTCATGGCCTCCTATTGGGTTTGATCCATAAGAGGGATCAGCAAGAGACTGGAAAGGTGGAGGGATGAGGAGTTGGGGATTTATTCTCCTTGTTCTCTCCCAGCTGACTCTCTAGGAGTTGGCAGCATTTCTCTGTAAAAGACCTCAGCTCCCATCAGACAGCTTCCATGTGGCCACCTTCCAGGTTCCGACAGTCACTCTCTTTAAATCCTCCCCACACCTTTGTAAATAGTCCTTTTGGTAAATACTCCTCAAAGTACCCAGTCTAAGTGTGCTAACCACATCCTGTCAAGACCTGACTGATAGAGTAGAGGTAGGATTTTCTATATTTATTTCCAATGTTTCTTGTTGAAAAAAAAAAAAAAAGAATTTTATAACTTGGATCATGGGTTTTTTACTTAATTATACATTATAAACATTCTTATATATTATTTGAAAATGTTATTTGCATAATACTTATTCTGTTCATGATTTAAAGATTATTGAACACTTGGATTGTTTTCACTTTCTTGACATTATATAAATTACCATGATGAATACTCTAGATTCCTAATTATTTTGTTTAAAATGATCTTTCCCTACCCTGAGATTATTAACCTATTCTCTTATAGTAACTTCTAAATACTTTATTGTTTTATCACTTTAGACCTACAGTATAACTTGTAGTTAATTTTCTTATTCACACAACACCCAAGCTCTTCCAACACCATTTATTTAAGTGACCATCTTTTCTCCACTGCTCTGCCACAGCACATTTTCATAAATTTAATGTCCATATATATACATACATCTATTTCTGGGCTTTAATCTGTTCCACTGGTCTGTGTATTCTTATGTCAACTGTCATTTTATTTTGATTAATGCAACTTCGCAGTAAATCTTGATATTAGTAGAGGAAGTCCTTTTACCTAGCTCTTCCTTTGAAAATTTGTCTTGGGTATTCATTTATTCATTTTTGGGGGATGTGGAACACTGAGGGGGGTTTTCTATTTCATTTTAAATTTCATTTTGAAAATAAACTTATGATGATATCCTGTTTTGGAGGTGGTACAGTTCTATGAATTTTAACAGAAGTATAGATCGACATAACCACCAGCCAAGTCAGGCTGTCGACAGTTCCGCCATCCCAAGAACTTCCACAGACTTTCCCTTTGTAGCACATTCTCCTCCACCCTGACCCCTGGTATTGAGGTATTCCTCTTTGCTAAAGTTTTTTTCTTTTTGAAAAAAGTCATATAAATGGAGTCATGAAGCATATACATTTTGAAACTGGCTTCTTTCACTTAACACAATGTCTTTGATATCCATTCAAGTGGTTGCATGTATCAAGTCTTTTGTTCTTTTTATAACTGAGGAGTATTCTGTTGGATGGTTGTACCATAGTTTTGTTTACAACTGTTCCCAGGTTTTAGGTATCATGCTATAAGTATTTGTGTATATGTTTTTGCATTAACATAGTTTTTCATCTTACTTGAATAAATATCTAGCATTGAAATTGCTGAATAACAGGTGTATTTTTAACTTTATTTAAGAAACTGTTACTGTTGGGATGGAATGCTCAAAGAAATCTCTCAAGACAGGGTCTCACGCTCAGTAAGCAAAGTTTATTACCATTATATAAATTACCATGATGATTTTTCTTATCTGAATTCCTAATTATTTTGTTTAAAATGATCTTTCCCTACCCTGAGATTATTAACCTATTCTCTTATAGTAGCTTCTAAATGCCTTATTTAGAATGGACCTGCCAGGCCCTGGAAGTCAGGAATGGCTTGCCAGGCTGCCCAGTTGGGGCACACAGTAGGCAGTGTCACTTGAATGGAAGCTTATATATCTTTTGGACAGGAACAAGAGCAAGTTGGCCTTGATCTTGGGTGCTCCTGGTTGGGCAACAACGTTTTTGGGGACTTTCTTTTGCTTGGAAGTTTATAAGTTTTGGTTTCAGGTTAAGATGGAGTCCCAGAACCAAAATGGAGTTGCTAATGTCTAGGATAACCCATTATTTGCTGTTTCGTAAAGTGGCTGTACCATGCTGTACACCAGGCTTTGTCCCATCTTCCTGATGGGAGAGTTCCAGAGACACAGCACCTGATATTTGTCTTTTTGAGCTTTAGTTTTAAAGTGGTAGCTTAATGTTCTTTTGGTTGGCATGTCCCATGTGACTGATAATGTCAAAGATCTTTTCATATATACATTTGCCTTCTTTATATTCTCTCTGGTGAAGTGTCTCTTCAAGTCCTGTGCTCATTTTTTTTTTTTTTTCCAGTTGGAGAGGTCGTTTTGTCCTTTTGTTGAGGTTCAAGAGATTTTTATACATTGGATGCGTATCTTTTTTTTTTTTGTAGGATTTTTGTGTGTGTGATTTGAAAATGTGTCATCCACTGTAATTTTTCTTTTCTTTTGTTTAAGTGTTTTTCACAGAGCAAAAATGATATTTAGTTTTGATGAAGTATAATTTATGATTTTTTTTCTTCATGGATTATACTTTAGTGTTAAGTCTATCAATCTTTGCCTAATTCCAGGTCATGAAGATTTTCACTTAAGTTTTTTTTTTAAAATTTTTGGAGTGTCATGTTTTACATGTAAGTGAAATGGGTCAAATGGTCTCTTTTGAATTAATTTTTGATGAAAGTCTTTATATTAATTTTTTAAAATATTTATTTATTTGCTTTAGCTGTACACAATGGGTTTATTTGTATGTGGTGCTGAGGATCGAACCCGGGCCGTGCAAGTGCCCAGGCGAGCGCTCTACCGCTGAGCCACAACCCCAGCCCCTATATTAAATTTTGATGTCTGTTTGTTTCCTTTGGTTTTGTTTTTGCCTATAGATGTATAATTGCTCCAACCCCTTATGTTGCAAAGACTAGCTTTTCACCAGTGAATTTCTTTTGCATCTTTGTTGAAAAAAATTTTTAATCTATTTAATTCCTCATCAACAAGAGACTACTAAGTAAATTTTGATGGCACCACGAAATAGAGTACTAGGGCATCGTTAAAAATTGAGGAAGATGAGGAGGAAAATGAGTAGGAGGAAGAAAAAAAAGGATAGAGAGAAGGTAAAAGAAGAAATATACAAAGATATTCACATGTAAAATACCTGTGAATGAACAAACTAGTTTTTTTTAAAAATTTTTATATTTGTTTTAATTAACTATACATGACAGTAGAATGCATTTATGCACTGTGATATATCATACATAGATGGGATATAATTTCTCATTTTTCTAAGAATGCATGTTGTAGAATCATATCTGTCATGTAGTCACATATATACATACAGTAATAATGTCTGTTTCATTCCACTATCTTTCCCATCCCCACATCCCCTCTCTCCCCTCCCTTCACTTCCCTCTACTTAAGCTAAGGTAACACTATTTTTCCTTAGTGCCCCCTGACTTATTGTGAATTAGCATCCACATATTAGAGAATACATTCAGCCTTTGGTTTTGTGGGATTGGCTTATTTTGGTTAGCATGATATTCTCCAACTCCAACCATTTACTGGCAAATGCCATAATTTCACCCTTCTTTAAAGCTGAGTAATATTCCATTGAGTATATATACCACATTTTCTTTATCCATTCATCTATAAAGGGGATACCATCTATTGAGGTTCCACAGTCTAGCTATTGTGAATTGAGCTGCTATAACATTGATGTGGCTGTGTCACTATAGTATGCTGATTTTAAGTCCTTTGGGTATAAACCAAGGAGTGGGATAGCTGGTTTTTTTCTGGGAAAGGGAACTGACTGAGAAATGAGTGAAAAGAATATTTTCACTGCTTAATTTTTTTGTGCCATTTGGATTTTGAATCACATGCATGTAATACCTAGTTGGAAAAGTAGGTGGATGATTTAAAAAAAATTATAGTGGCTTCCATTTATAATCACAGGCTAATGGCCTTGCATGGCCTTCAATATCTTGCTTTCTTGATTCACAGAGTAAGAGGACAATGGACTGAGTCCTCAAGATAGGTGATATGTGTTTTAATAGTTGTTTTTTTGTCAAAAGCAGAAAAGCATGTTTCTATCCACCCCAGAGAGGTCTCTGATGTTGGTGCTGACGCCAAGATGGCTGCAGGCATGGTCATGGCAAAAACTGTAGACAGTCCCCTGTGAGCCTCAGAGGATGGTCATGTCTGTGGTTTAAGGGGTTCAATGAAGGGAGGCCCATGTGATGACAAGTGGCATCCCAAAAGTCTTACCTTCTAATGTAGCCTAAGCACATCAATAGCAAGTAGCAGAAGCTGAGACAGGCTATGCTGAGCAGATCGGAGCAGTACAGTCTGGGGTGTATGGAGGGACAATTCTTAGCAGAACTTCCCTTTAATGATGTGGAATCCAGAGAAGAAAAGCACTTTTGTTGAAGAGTGGTAAATTAAGATGAATTCTTTTATCCCACTAAATATTATTATTTCCTGCACTAGGTTTTCCACTCCACTGACTACCTCAAGTTGAATATCCTATTAGCTCAGTGTAACTTAAGAATACTCTGTCTTCCAAAATAATTGCTTGGGCTCATCTACAAAAGGTTGAAAAATTTCCAATAAAAGCAAATACAAAGGCACATTTTAAATAAACTGTGCACACCCTTTTATAGTTTTCTAAGTCAGATTCCCAGAGGAAGCCCATTAGTTCTCCAAATGAGTTTTCTGATCACTTAAACAAATAGAGCATCCGTTCCTCTCATTACTTGTCATAACAAATATTTTCAAATTAATGTATCACACAGTTGATATGTAAGACATTGTTGTTTTCTTCTATATTCACTATCAAACTTTGAGATGAACAGGCCCATAGCAACAGAATAGATCTATATTTTTTCAAATATTTTTAAAGCTCATTTTATTCCTTCCATTCTAATTTCTGAAAGAACAACTGAAGCATAATAAATGCCTCTTTTCCCGAGTGTAATTTCTTGAACCTAATGAGAAATGTAGGACACTAAAAAATGCTAAACCTCAAAATTGAAATCATTCAGTTTATCCACCAAATATTAGCTTCTCTCTTTCAAATGTTGACTTTAATAGACAAGAATTTTCCATAGCTGCTGATGTGGTTTTAGAGTGGTTAAAAGAGCAGGGCTGGAGAAAGACTAGAATATTCTTTATTTCTATAGGGGAACAGGTTTTCTAGGATGAAATTCAAGACGTTGTCTATCAAGACAGGTCTATTCCAAGATGAACATGAGGATAAATTTTATAATAATGTAAGTTTGAAAAGGGAGGAGGTTATTTTTAAAAGTCTTTTGATAGTATGGCCAAATGCAAAAGTTAATATGAAGAATAAGTCAATATTTCTTAAATAAACAATATTTTTAAGAAGTAATTCATCTTCTTTTGAAATTTTGCCTTTAAGGACAAATAGGTACCAGGTGAATAATAATCTGACTGCTGTGTCCTTAGCCTCTCACCATGGGGGTCTATCCCATGGAAAATGCTTTCTCATCCTCTTTAACGTCTCTGGGTACTTTCTGTCCTTCACTTTCTGAGCTTCACTCTATGTATTTTATGGTGGGTGAAATGAGGGCTGAGTGATTTATATTTTCACAATAATTACATAAAAATGTTTCAGCAGCTAGGTGTGGTGGCACATACCTATAATCACAGCAGCTCAGGAGGCTGAGGCAGGAGGATTGCAAGTTCAAAGCTAGACTAAGCAACTTAGTTAAGACCCTATGTCAAAAAAATTTTTTTTAAAGGGCTGGGGATGTGGCTCAGTGGTTAAGCATTCCAGGGTTCAATCCCCAGTACCAAAAAAGAAAAAGAAAGGAAGAAAGAAAGAAAAGAGAAAAAATACACACACACACACACACACACACACACACACACACACACACATATTTTAGCCTGTGGGTAACTGGGTGTGAATGAGTACTTGAAACTTGAAATACCCAAACCTCAAAGGAAGGCCAACATAATCTTAGCTTTATAATTATTTGATTTTTATAAAAAATATCTCAGTGAAACAAAACTACACAAATAGTACCAATTCTGCTTTAACAGCAAAGCCTCCTGGTGAACCTACTAAGGGGAAAATTCTAACATAATATCCCTAAAACAGGAATTGCTAATTTTAGGGGAAACTTTTCCAAACATGATGACTTTAATGATCTGTTATTCAGTGGCTGAACTGAAATCTTAGGAGACTGGGTCAGTCATACAATAATGTTATGATTGATCAAAATTAAAAATTTTGTTTCTAGGTCTTTGTCACATGAATTGAATATATGTGTACCAAACAGTCATAACAGATAAATCAGTATTTAAAACTATGAAGAACCTAGGAAAACTTAAAATTCCAAACCTGCCCACCCTGCCCCTACTTCCCAAACCACCCCTGTTTATTCTTTATTCTTTTTTGTTTTTTCCTTACTTTATTTTATTTTCACTTTGTTTACTTTCTGTTCTATAATCCAATGGTTGGTATTTTGAGAACAATGTTAAATTGTAATGTGCTTTATCTACTTTATGACTATAAGGCATGATATATACTCTTGTTAGAGACATACATTTAATTTCATTAAAGAACCACCAATTCCCGTTTTCTTAGAGTTATTTGAAACTCAGAAATTGATTTTTTTACTTTTTCAGATAACATTGGGGAATTTACTGACAGGATCACTTTTTCCCTCTTGAATGTAAATGAATTATACAAATAGATGCTCTTAAATTATTTCATCTTTATATTTTAAAAATGAATCTACTTGAATATGGTTTATTGTTCCTTTGATGTCTTTCTGAATTCTATTGTACACATCTATTTTATATTCACATATACATTTATATATATATATATGCACATATTTACACAAACATACACACACACATATAAAAGAGATGAATCTCTACATTTTCCCCTCTTGTGCCTTCTTTGTCATGTGTTTCATATTTAACTGCCAATGCTGGGCTGGGTTGGTTTAAAAAATTTGGTAAATACTCTTCTCCTTGTATGCTCTAAAATAATTTCAACATTAAACATTCCCCCCCCCCCCGAATGTTAAATACTATTAAACATTTTCCCCCCTGAATGTTAAATACTATTCATTTGTGAAGTCATTTGCCCTTGGAAGGTCTTAAGATGATAACTGGCAATTTCTCAATTTCTTTCCAGTTAATTTGTGTTTTTAGGTAGTCTACCCTTTTAATGGTTAAATGGCCATTTATTTCTTTTTTTTCCCCATCTCTGCTATTTATTTTAAAATTTTTATTTATTTGTTTTAATCAGTCATACATGACAGCAGCATGCTCTTTGATTCATTGTACACAAACGGAACACAATTTTTCACTTCTCTGGTTGTATCCAAAGTAGGGTCACACCATTCATGCAATCATACATCTACCTAGGGTGATGATGTCTGTCTCATTCCATCATCCTTCCTATCTCCATGCCCCTTCTCCTCACCTCCTGTTTATTCTTGATGAGGAAAAAAAAGAAAGAAAGAGATTAGAAAACTTGTCCAAGGCTACTAATAGCCTAGAATTAATTAAATGCACCAAAGGTTCACTCATCCTCCTGATTTTTCTCATGGTTTTCTCAATTCCTAAAACTCAGTTGTCTTCTTACCCACTCTCGGAGGGTTTTGTGGAAACTTTCACTCACTCCTAGACTGACTTAAATACTCCTCTTCTTCCTTTCCTTTGCAAAACAACGATACACATTACAGGAGAGTTTATCTGCTGTGCTGTGAGCATTGATTTCTATCTATCTCCTCATTAAACTGGAAGAGCAGGTGAAGTGGGTATTCCTTTCTGTATCCACAGCACCTCCATGACACTCAAAATATATGAGGAGTTTAATGACTGATGTCTTTAAACGATTTAGTCAATAGAACTTTCAAGATTCTGCTTTTTCTATGGAACCAACCTAGGTGCTCTTCAAGAGATGACTGAATGCAGAAAATGTGGTATATATACATAAGGAATATTACTCAGTCATCAAAAGGACTTTATGACTTTTGCTGGTAAATGGGTGGATCTGAAGACTACCATGCCAAGTGAAATAAGCCAATCCAAAAAAAAAAAAAAAAAAACAAAGGTCAAATGTTCTTTCTGAAATGCAGGTGCCAACACACAACAAGGGATGGAGAGAGAAGAATAGAAGTTCATTGGATTAAACAAAGGATGATGAAGGGAAGGGAGAGGAATGGGAATAAGAAAGAAAATAGAATGAATCAGATATAACTTTCCTATGTTCATATATAAATGTACCACCAGTGAAATTCCACATTATGTACAACCACAAGAATAGGATCCTAATTAGAATAAGTTATACTCCATATACACATAATATGTCAAAATACACTCTACTGTCACATATACCTAAAAAGAAATTTTTAAAAAGATTCTGCTTTTTTCACTCTATATCCTATGCTTAGGCCATGCCAACATTTTTTATTACTGCATTGAACATCTGGGTTTTGTTTACTTAGTAGTTTTGTTTGTCTACAGAGCATTTGCCTACATTTTCCAATTAATAACTTTGGGAAATTGCTCTACTCTCTATGTGGTCTGGGTATGTGGACCCCCATCTCTATCTCTGACAGTAATCAGGAGATCTCATAATTACACTGTGTGTCCTGGCCAGAGAGATATATCTGCAGGAGCCCTGTTTGGGGATTGACTTGAATTGCGGTTGACTATGAGCCGTGGAGATTTGGGCATTGTCGCCTCCCGTAGTCTCACGGGACTTGTTGCGGGATCTCGAGTGACTTGGCCGAAATTGCTGATCGGGTCAGCGCCATTTTAGTGGTGTGTTTGGCGTGTGTTAGTCGTTGTTAGAACCAGAGAGAAAAGTTATCAGAATAAAAAGCTGTTTGTCTCCAGTTTGCTTCTGAAGTTCTTCCCGCGGCTCAGTTGCTCCAAGCGCTTCAGGTGGCAACAGGTGGCGGCCCGTACGGGGAACTTCGGAGCGGACAGGTAAGAACTGAAAGGTCTCTAAAGATGGGTTCGAATATAACTGAATCCCAAGTGATAGAGTCTATGCAAAGACTCCTTGATATACCTGACTCTGTTCTCAGTGAGGAGTATATAGAAAAAAGTGAAAGTGATCAAAAAAGTGTAGCTTCCACTGGGCCAACTAAGACCAGTAAAGAGAGTATTAGAAGAGACCCAAAAATGACAAAAATCCAAGCTATTAAAGCTATTCAGGAGTTATTGGTGATAGCTGAAGGATACTTGCTCTTACTGGAACCTGGGCCTCAGGATATTGCTGTCAGTGAAATTAGCAGTGGTGAGGAATCTAGTAAAAGTGATCCTGAGAAAATGAGGAAAAAGAAACTAAAAAAGACCGAGAAAAAGGACGGTCAGGTAGAGGAGCCACTTGTGTCCTCTACTCCCCATGGGTGGAATCCATTACAGAAAATATGAAGGGTATTACTAGGCATTTGCATACCCTAGAAATAGAAATAAAAAGTCTTTCTGATCGCTTATGCGCTCTTGAGGACAACTCACAGATACATTGGGAACCGCCAGCATTTGAAAAGAAAAATGGACAGAGTGTCCATCAGTCAGTAGATTTCAAAACAATAAAAAATCTCAAAGAGGCAGTAATGACTTATGGGCCCCAAGCTCCTTTCACGTTGAGTATGCTGGAGTCCCTTAACACCTTTAGCTTAACCCCCTCAGACTGGAAAAGTCTATGTAAAGCAACATTAAGCGGGGGGCAACTCTTGGTTTGGCGATCAGCAATTTCGGCCAAGTCACTCGAGATCCCGCAACAAGTCCCGTGAGACTACGGGAGGCGACAATGCCCAAATCTCCACGGCTCATAGTCAACCGCAATTCAAGTCAATCCCCAAACAGGGCTCCTGCATATATCTGTTCCAGGGAAGGGCATAGAGATCAAGTCAGATGACTTTGACCAAATCCTAGGACTGCATTAAGAACTCTTTCAGAAGAAGTTCTCTTTAGACTGAAACTTATCAATAATATGATGATGTCAGTTTGAACCTGCTTGGGGCCACTACCTAGAGCCCAATAATGAAGCCAATGCTGAGGAATACAGAGTTTATAGAAAGAGACAAATATTAGGTAATATATCTCAAGCTTCTGAAACTAACAGTGCCTCAGGCAGCAATAAAGTTAGAGTGCTTTTGGCTGCAAAGAATAAAACATTCCATTAAAAACAAGCATTTATTTTCCTCATTATAACAAGGAGTTCAGGGGTAATTTGTTTTAGCACTGATTGAGTAGAACAAATCAGGGCTCTTGACCATATCTATTGTCCAACCGCTGTCCAAAAGAGCAGAAAGAAAAGTGCTTTCCCCTCAATATCTCTCTCTTACTAGTCAAGTATAAAAGCCTTTTCTTTTTTTTAAATTAAATTATTTATTTATTCTAATTTGTTTATATATGGTGGCAGAATGCAATTCTTTTCATATTACACATAAAGAGCACAATTTTTCAAGTCTCTGGTTGTACACAAAGTATTTTCAAACCATTCATGTCTTCATACATGTACTTAGGGTAATGATGTCTAACTCTTTCCACCGTCTTTTCTACCCCTCTTCCCCCTCCCTTCTCCTCCCTCCCTTTTGCCCTATCTAAAGTTCCTCCATTCCTCGCATGCTCCCACCCCCCATCACCATTATGAGTCAGCATTCACATATCAAAGAAAACATTTGGCCATTGGTTTTTTGGTATTGGCTTACTTCGCTTAGCATTGTATTCTCCAAGTCCATCCAATTACCTGCAAATGCCATGATTTTATACTCTTTTAGCTGAGTAATATTCTATTATGTATATATACCAAAATTTCCCTATCTATTCATCTACTGAAGGGCATCTGAGTTGGTTCCACAATTTAGCTATTGTGAATTGTGCTGCTATAAACATTGATGTGGCTGTGTCCCTGTAGTATGCTGTTTTTAAGTCCTTTGAGTATAAACCGAAGAGTGGAATAGCTGGGTCAAATGGTGGTTCCATTACCAGTTTTCCAAGGAATCTCCATACTGCTTTTCAGATTGGCTGCACCAATTTGCAGTCCCATCAGCAATGTATGAGTGTGGCTTTTTCCCCACATCCTCACCAACACTTATGGATATTAGTATTCTTGATAGCTGCCATTCTGACTGAAGTAAGATGATATCTTAGAGTAGTTTTGATTTGCATTTCTCTAATTGCTAGAGATGTTGAACTTTTTTTCATATATTTGTTGATTAATTGTATATTTTCTTCTGAGAAGTGTCTGTTCAGTTCCTTGGTCCATTTATTGATTGGGTTATTGGTTTAATAAAAGCTGTTTCTACTTATTCCCAATTTGACTTCTTATGTCTCATTGCCCAGGACTGGATCATGTGCCAAACACTCTTTGTAAAGGAGGCCGAGTAGGTGAAGATCTATCATTTTCTACCTCCACAGGGACAGGCTTTTATGGAAGGAAATAAGTGGTAGTAGAAGGAGGTGAACCATTAGCAGGGTCTCCCATACAGTTTCCTATGGATTCCATAGGCACATGAAGAAAAATTGTTCACTTATTTAAACTACTTTGAGTCAGATTGCTAATCCTTGTAGCCAATCATATATGATACTATATTCTATGTTTAAGATTTTTATTATAAATTTTAAAATATTTTTAGCAAAATTTTATATGTGAGTATACTATTATCAAAAAAGTAATTAGAAAAGTTATCCATTCTTAGAATAAGCATTTGATTTTGTTGTAGGTTGACCCAGTTATTCATGCATGTTAAGTGGTATCATTAATGTATTTACCAAGAAAATACCTGAGCCATTACCTCAAAAACAGAGCTTTGGTACAATTTCAAAATAATATCAGTTAATATTTTATAGGGCTCTTCATCTTTATCTTGTTTTCAATCTTTGTGATAAAAATATTTTTGGAGTTCAAGATTAATAAACTGTTACCCACTATACATTCTCCAAATACACATCATTCCATTGCTCACTTTCTTCTCTTTTAAAGTTTTTTTATTTATTTATTTATTTATTTATTTATTTATTTATTTATTTTTTGGTACCGGTGATTAAACCCAGAGGTGCTCTTTACCACTGAGCTATATCCCCAGAACTTTTTATTTTATTTTTTTTATTTTGAGACCGGGTATCACTAAGTTGCTTACAACCCTGCTAAATTGCTGAGGCTGGTGTTGAAATTGCAGTTATCCTGCCTCAATCTCCCCAGTCGCATGGGTTACAGGCGTGCACCACCACACCCAGCTTAAAGATAGTTTTTAAAGGGAGTCATAAAACACAAAGACATAAAAATTGTACTCAATTGACTGGCAGAATTGGGACTCAGAAGTTTTCTTCTTAAAAATAAATAAACTAAGTTGCTGACAGTAAAAAAATATGTGTCTATAATGCATTTTAAAAGTGACTAACTTCTAATGACTTGAACCATTTGCCAATTAGATAATCTTTCCATTTTCTTCTAGATGATGTTGTTTTTTCTCAAAAGCCAGGACAGATGGCTTTTTTTTAAATTTTCAAACTTAATTATAGCTGCACATATGAGAAGCAGACTTATTGCCATTTGTGTGAATTTGCTCAAAATTTTGTAGATAATTTTAAAAATACTAAATTTTTCTCTGCTGTTGTTATAGGTTCAGAAAACATACATCAATGGGGCAGCAGGACTAATCTGAAATGAGTGGTAAACAAAATAAGCCCCATACTCCAAGCATAATTTTATTGACAATATCAAAATTCCTGAGTGTAATCACACTTTAGTGAATAAAAATATAATCTGATTAGGGAACAAATGCAAATGCTAATTCTTGTTGCACTTTTGATCTCTCCCTAGTCACTCAAACAATTTAAGCCATTTGAAATGATATTTCAAATCATTTGTTAAAAATAATTAAAATTTATTCAAAGTAACCAGTGATAAAATATGAAGATCAAAATATTTAGACAGACTGGAAATTTGGAGGGAAATATTAAAACTCCTGGGTTTTTCAACCTTGGCACCACTGACATTTTGGGCCAGATAATTCTTTTTTAAAGGGTTTGTCCTGGGCCTTATAGGATGGTTGGTAGCCTCCTCAGCCTCCCCTTACTAGATGCCAAGAGTATGTCCCTCTACTGTGACAACCAAAAATGTCTGTAGGCAAAAATTGCCCCGAATGGAGAACCATTACTGTAGATTCAGGCGTTAATCTGCAAGAAATGCAGAGGACAGAAAAATTTAAGATGCAACTCACAAAATCCAGACTGTGAGAAATTCTACAGAATTTCTGCTGTTTCTACAAATACATCAACCCGCAGCAGTGTATGGAATATATTTTGACCCTGATTTATATAAAGTTTAAAATTATACAACAAGAGAACTGCAAACTCACTGGCTGTATGGTTGATGATAGTAAGGAATTATTGGAATCATGGGATTATGGTTATGTTCCTTAAAAGAGATTTTATCTTTTAGAGAACCCACTGACATACTTTAGAAGAAATGAAATGTCATCTGGGATTTACTTCAAACTGATCCATGGCTAAGGCTGGGAAGCAACTTAGATAAAACAAGATTGACTATAAATTGATAGTGTTGAAATCAAATGATAGGTTTATGGGACTTTATTGAATTATTCTCTTTACTCTGAATTGTGTTTAATATTTGCCATACATAATAAAGAATTTTTAAAATATTTATGTCTTTTTTGATAGTTTTAGGCTCATATGCAATCCTTCTATTAATGGCTTAATTTTTAAAAATGAGTGATTTAAGTTATTAATTACTAAATTAATTGCCCAGGGAAAACACAATGAATTTGCTTTAATCTAAACTGACAGACTCTATTAATCAACTTACAAAAGTATTACTAAATCCCTCTCTTCAATTCAGCAGACAGAGCAAAATCTGGTACAGCGGCCAGTGCAGTAGCTTTTAAATAGTGTTCACCACCAACCCTGAACTTCCACAAATATTTTGTTTAAATTTCACCTTTCAAATATTTTCCATTTTTTTTTTATTTTTAGTTGTGGACACAATACCTTTATTTTATTTATTTGTTTTTATGTTGTGCTGAGGATCCAACCCAGTGTCTCATACTTACTAGACAAGCAATCTACCACTGAGCCACAACCCTGGCCCCTATTTTCCAATTATTTTAAAATTGTCATTTAAAAACCCAACCTGGAGAACTATTTCCCTGTGGTTACCATGTCTGTACATTAACTCAATTTTCCTAGTGATTAAGAAGTGAAGTTACATCTGCTATCATGGTTTAATTGAATACAGAACATTCTGAGATTGCAAAAGGATTGGTTGAAAAGTACTACATTTTCCATACCTAGTTTGTGGTGAATCTGAATTTTATCAACATTTTATACCTTCTCAAAGATGTCAGTATTTAAAGGGGTTTATGATTTCAATATGCAACCATAATATCCAAATATTAATTTTTTATTTATTGTTATCATTAGTCAAAATCATTTTTGTGGTCTGAATGTTGGTATCTCTCCAAAATTTCATGTGATACAAACTAATATTCCACATGACAGTATTAAGAGCTGGAGACTTTGGGGAAGCAATTGTTATGAGTGTACCTCATAACACATAAATGGTTTTAGTGTCCTTACAAAAGAAGTTAAAGGGATCTTTGCTGCTTCCACAATATGAGAACACAGAAAATCTACCATCTATGAAAAGACTCTTAGCACTGAATACTAAATCTGACAGCACCATGAGCACAGGCTTCCCAGCCTCCACAACTATAAGAGGTATATTTGTGCAATTCATAAATCATCCATCCAAAGTATTTTGATACAGCAGACTGAACAGACTAACTCTGAAATTGGCTCCAAGAATTGAGGTGTTGTTATAGCAAATACTTAAAAATATGAAAGTGGCTTTGGAACCTGGTAATGAGTAGAGGCTGAAAGCATTTGGAGATACATGTTGGGGAAAGCCAGTACATCCATGAATGGACCATTAAGGACAATCCTGATGAGGGCTCATCTGAAGAGGAAGGTTGTAAAGAAAGCCTCAATATTCCAGGAAATTACACAAGTGGGTCCAATCAGAATACTGGTAAAAAATATAGACAGTAAAAGATGTTCTGATGAGCTTTCAGATAGAATTAAGGGATATGTTATTGGAAACTGGAGGAAAGGCCATTCTTGTTATAAAATGGAAAAGAACTTGGCCAAATCATGTCTATGTCTTAGTGTTCTTGCCAATAATGATAAGAGTATATTTGGTAAAATACATGTATTTCATTCTGTTTTTATCAAAATGATAGTGCAGTGAGCTCTAGAAAGAAACAGATCTGGTTTAAATTCCAGCCAGGTTGGTTACTTTTAGCTCCGTCAATCAAGCAAAAATTTTAAACTTCGGAGATTTTAGTTTCCATTACTATATTTACCTGCTTCAGGATTGTGAGGATTCATTGAGATAGAATATACAAAGCTGTAAGTACCATGACTGCAAAACAAAAATACCAAGTAAATGTAAGTTGCTTCTGCTACTGTCTTTATTACATGCCAAGTATCTAATTCATACTTCACATCATAGAACTACTAAAAAAAGTATGTTATCATCTAAACAAAGAGACTTGGATTCCATTTTTAAATGGGGAAAATAGTTAAAAGGGGAAGAAAACACTTAGAAAGATGGTTTGCTTTTAGCTTTTTTGTATGAAGGTCCATGGAAATAATTTAAGAATAGGTGCATAAGCTATGAAGTCAAAACCATTAGGAAAAAAAAAAAATTACTGCTTTTCAGCAATGTAAGCCAAAAGGAATTGACCCCAATTAAATTAAATGATAAACTGTACATTAAGAATAATTGGTTGGTAGAATTTTCAAAAAAGAGTTGTGTTTTCAGGGTAATGATTCTTCTTATCTTTGTTCTGCAGTTATTTTTACTTTTTTTTTTCCATCTTAACATTCATTTGTAAGTTAGTAATTGCTAAACAAAGTGGTAAATTCTATAAATGCGTAGAGGGAATGACCCTTCTCAGATATAGTAACCATGGGAGAAGTTGAACCCCTTGTCATGAACCCAGCATCTCTTCAACACAGCTAAGATTCAAAGGTTTAATTCTCACTTGATATATCAAATCTATATTCTGTACCATAGCTTGCAGATAATATGATTCTTACTAATACCATATCCTTTGCTAAAGAAAGATAAAGGAGTTTGACTATTGATCTTTTGGGTTACGAGATATGTGTACCAAGAACACTGAGTCACAAACTTCAAATCAAGGAACCAAACTAAATAAAAATTTTTAGAAATTAATGTCCTTTTTTTATACTTTTAGCTAACCATCTTGAAAATGAGTTTCTCCTAACCAGGAGAGAGATGTTTATACTATAAAGTCAAGTTTGATTAATTTTAGAATAAATTGAATTTTTACAAAATGTATTACAAGTAGAACTAATACAATTACTACAGTACTATCATATTAGTATACAGTAATTAAAGTGAAAATGAGCATATCAAATTTAAGGGATGAAAACATGATTTATAATATCCATAAGGATTAATAACTTGCAAGAGAATAACAAATTTCTTTAAATAGTTCCAGTTTATTAAAAAATAGAAGCGTGAAATGACTAGGACTTATTTCGTATTGACCCATTTTAGGAAAAAAGCAAGTTGATTATTACAAAAATAAATGAGAGCCAAGAGAAATAATCTGTCCTAATTGATCACTAATTAATTTTGACTGGTTATACTTGCTAAACATTTGTATGAAATTATTAATATTAAAAGTACTTCAATAATTTAGCCATGTATATGACATATGTTGTTTTAATGATACATGAAAGACATGTTTTTAACATTCTGGAATGAATAACTTTATTCATACAAGCATAAATATGAGGATCATAATAGCATTCACATTTGTCATCTCATTTTTTTAAATTGATTACTATGGCAGTGGACATTTTACCTAGTGTTGTGTGACCTATTGGTATTAATCTTGTTAAATTGAGGTTTGTAATGCAGCTAGAGAAATAAATAGCAATGACAGAAAATTATTTAATTCAAAATGTAGAATTTTACAAAGTTTAGTGGAGTATTAAGTTGGAGGGTGAGGCTAGCAAGGCTTTTTGTTGGGCTCTTTATCTGAAAAATTAAAGTCTCAAAACTCAGCAGATGAAATTCGGCTTGCTTATTCTCCTAACAGCAACCTTTCTCCAATAAAAGCTGAAAATGAATTCAGCAATTCTGAGGCTGACTTTTGGCTTTAGAGAAATAGATGTGACTATTGTCTAAGAGCTGTGTCTTAAAAGTGAGATTTTGCTTTATTGTTAAAGAGAAAATTGCTGCTAGTGTAAGGAAGGGAAAAAAATGACTTTCTCAGTGGACGAATGAATATATTTGTTCTGTACTGGGTACAGCTGTACCATCCTTCGGTCATGGTGTCACTAAGGAAGCATTTTATTTAAAAGACATTGCAACTGTCATGACGACCGAGCTCCAGCTTGATTAATGAACCTCATATACACTGTGACAATTGGGTATGGGAGGCAGAAAAACAAGCAGCACAGCAGGATATTCAGCACAGGGCATCTTTTCTTTCTCACTCTTTTCTTTCCATTTAACTGTCTACACCTCCAATAACACTTATAATTTTTAGGCTCACAGCTGGAAAGACAAACTGCAGCAAAAGCCTTTCACATTTTGCTGTTGTGGCTGAGAGATGAACATAAGGAGATGGTGCTTAGGGGTAATAATGTACCTAGGTGAAGCCTTTGCCAAGAGTGAAAGTAGTAATTTTAAAATGATGAAAAAATATTGTGCTAGCCAACCATTAACAACCAATTCATGTTTTTTAGTACATGTTGTCATCAAAAAGGCCACATCTATCATAAGATACTATGAGGCACTTAAAGGGAATAAAAGAACTAGAAAAATCCTGAGTGAACCAAACTTCATGACATATTACAAGAAAAGAAGATACAAAAAATGAATAAAGTATGTACATACACATAACAGACTCACACATTAAATATATAAATGCATACATTATTCACCTTAATTTTATACATTGCATCGACAATATATACATATATGCATGTGGGTGTGGGTATGTGTGTATATGTGTGTGTGTGTGTGTGTGTGTGTGTGTGTGAATTTAAATGCAGTAAAAATCTTTCAAAAACCAAATGTATTTTTTTCATTAAAAAAGTAAAACAGAAGATAATTTAAGTATGTCTCTTGATATCAGGATGTGTCATTGTCCATTTTGTTTATTTGTTTTATCGAATTCTAGTAAAGCTAAAGGAAAGGCATGTGTAGTCTACCCATCAGTTCTATGATCACCAAAATTACCATAGTCCACAGATATTAATAATTTTTTTTATCTGAACAGCACAATGCTTGCTGCTTTTAAAGGATAATTTTTTGTGTGTGACGTATTCTCAAGTTGTTTATGAGATTATTATAAAAGGATAGCTCCTGCTTGGAAAAAAAAGTAATAGTTTCATGTGGCTATTTTTTTTATTATATGTTATATTACACAGTACATCTAAAGACACATCACTTATTATACAATAATAAATCCTAAGTTGCTCTAAGTTGCTTATACAAATCTTCACATTTTACCTAAAAGGGGAACCTTCTATGTATTTCTGAATAAATGAAAATTAATGCATTAAAAAGAAAAAAGCCACACCAGAAAACCATTCTGCAAAATGTTTTTACCAGACATAGGAATTGTACCTAAAGATGTCATGTGGGGTTAATACTCAACACAAATACATAATAGATGAAACTGAGCAATTTAATATATTACTTAAGATCTTTAGGAAGAGATTTATAACATGTCCCAATAGCATGTTACACGTACTTAATGAGTGGTAAATGCCTTTGTTATTTTTAGAATATTGTATTACATGATATCTACAATTTTCTAGAAATTGTGTGATAGAACTAGCTATATAACTAACTCTCTAAGCCTTGTTCTAATTTCCAAAATTATATGATTGAATCTTCTTTGCTCTGAAAGTCCTGATAGACATTTTTTCAAGAGTTCCAAAAATTCTGATGATTAAGCCATAAAAAATGACACGAACCCAGATCTTTGCTAAAATTGTTATGCAATAGATTCTTCTCTGTACCTTAAAAAACATAGCGTGGGGTTGGGATTGTGGCTCAGTGGCAGAGCGCTCTCCTCGCACGTGCGCGGCCTGGGTTCGATCCTCAGCACCACGTAAACATAAATGCATTGCATTGTGTACAACTAAAGTAAATAAATAAATATTTTTAAAAAAACATAGCGTAATATCCATCCTTTATACTTGATGGTAATGACTAAACTATTCTCATATTCAAAATACATAGGAAAGATCTTAAATTTATTTAATGAATATGACCTGTCATCATATAGTTTTAAGATAATTTTCTAGTACAACCTAAAATAACAATTTTTCCTAAAAAATTTTTTAGGAGGAAAGATTTTGTTTGAATAATAAATGATTATAAACATGCTTAGTTTCTCCTTTTGTTTCCTCTTTTGATAAATTAAGAAATATTAAAAACTCAACAAAATACTCTGAGTCTCAAGAATTTTTTCATTCCTCCCTACAGACATTTCCAATTTATAAAACCCATTTTTGTTTAAAACGGCATTATGTTAAGAAGTAATTTTTGGCAATCATGACTTTTTAAACTAGCCTTTTCATTTTGTCATTTTTATAAATTTGAAACACCAGTAATAGAAATATTAAGTTTTAGTTAATAAGTAATTTCTAAAAAGAGGAAACAAATTTCACCTTGGGTAATAAAATATGCACCATTTTGTAATTTCTAGAATTAGGCTGATCCTAAGAAACTATTAAGCAAAGAAGTGCTAAGCATAATTCAGTTAAATAAAAACTGTATAGAAAATAAGATAGTGGACATTGGGAAGAAAATCCTTTTAGCAAGAGATTACTTAGTCTTTTCTACTTAATATTTATACAACATTTGTTTCTAGCCTTAGCAATATTTTAAAAGCATGTTTGGGTTTGACATTATACAAATATGAATCAACTGTGTAATTAGATCGCAGAAATCCTCAAAAATGTTTAGGACTCCACAATAAGAAACATAATTAAACCTATGAATAAAATTTTACCTTTTACTTTTACTCTGTTGGGGAGAAAGAGTGACGTTGCTATAGCAGTTTCCACAAAGCAAAGAAATGAAACTCTAAAGTCTGAAGATATTGTTGGGACATAAATAATATAAAGGTGAATATCTGAGAACTATATTTTCTAACATGCACAAATGTCCTCTCAAAACGTCAGTCATATTAGTTGGGTTACAAGTGACAAAATATTCCTTATTGGTATTACATGCTTTTTATACTTTATTTACTTATTTCAACTAAAGAATTTAGTGTGTTTTAGAAATGAACGATTGCCTTTGTATAAGTAACAGAGAAATGGTTTGAAGAAATAAAATTATCTTTATGGCAGAGTTAATAGATGAAAAAATATTAGAACAGTGACCAGCAAAACATAAGCTTTCACTTAGCATTAGAAGTTATTTAACACCTAGTTTGAGCATAAATAACCAGTAAAGCTTATACAGCTCAAAATGAAACATGAATCTTTTAAACTTCCCAATGCAAAACTAGAAAAACAGAGATAATGAATCCATTCCAGATGCCTAATAAAAGAAGGAACCCAAGGTTTCATGTGTAATTATTCATTACATGTCATTATCATTACTGTGATAGTACCTGTCAGCACAGTAGCACTTCATAGAATTAGGAGGGGACTCCACCCTACTTCTTGAACATTCATAACACAACAAAGATCAAGCCAAAATCAACAATCCCATAAGACCCAGAATTCCCTCTCACTGACAGTTTAAGGAATCGGTTTATATTCTTCATTAACCCATGCAGAACTGCTAAAAGTCTCCTACTCTGAAAAGTGGTCACAGAATATTTTCCTACCTTTAGGTTTTCAGAAAATAGTGGGGAAATTATGAGAAGGGCATGTTATAAGACTGTTTGGTTTGTTCTTTGTAATGTGGTGATCTCACTGGTAGACAAAGATCAACCCTGAGGGGCTCAGAATTTAGGACAACAGGAAAGCAGATGGACGTGAAAATAAGATAGTTTAATAAGCTTGACTCTAGAATTTGTGGCAAGCAAGCCGCCAACTCAATATTTACTTTGATATCAAACAACATAAAAATAGAATACTTTTCTATAGTCAAAATTAAATATTTTTGTTCTAAAATTACCTTTGGTTTAATTTTTGTTACTTACACTTTTGTGATTGAATTTCAGAAGCATTAAAGATTTTTGAAAAAAGTTTGTGATTGTAAAGAGGGTATGCATAGTTACTGAAACATTTTAGATGGTAATATATTTACTCCACACTGAAATTATCAAGTCTTTCATTCCATTGTTATCTGATTTAAATCTTGAGTTTTCATAACTTCTCCAGTGTTTTCTTCTTGGGATTGGTATTATATAGATGAGAAGATGCCAATTCAGTGTTGTTAATGATACTTCTGGCATATATTTGCACATGCTTTACATTTTTCAAACACTTTTACTTACATTTGATACCCAAAACAAGCCTGGGAAGCAAACAGAGGAAGAGTAATTAGTTCTACATTACAGATTTAAGAAACCCCCATTTAGGGATATCAGAAGACTTGCCAAAATTATACTAGGGGGCAGGGCTGATTATAACTGAAATCCTCTGTCTACCAGTTTGGTCCTTGTATCAATCAGGATGGACCAGGTAATTACACAATCACCAGATCCAGAGGTTCAGAACAAAAATGTGTGTCTTGCACCTATAAAGCCATCCCAAGATGACTGGGAGCTGTCTTTAGTTCTCTCACTCCAAAACCCAGGATATTATACCATCCACAATCTTGGAAATTTATCTGTTGCTGAAATAGACAGAAAGAAAATTATAGGAAGGGTAAAGTGGCACATACCTGTAATCCCAGCAGTTCAGAAGACTAAGGCAGGAGGATCACAAGTTTGAGGCCAGCCTGGTGTTGCCGCCTGTAGCTGTGGTGGCAACAGCCTGGGACACTTAGCAACATTCTTTCTCAAAACTAAACATTTTTTAAAAAGGACTGCGGATGTAGCTCAGTAGCAAAGCATCCCTGGATATACCACAAAAGAAGAAGAAGGAGGGTGTGTGTTGGGGGGGCGGTTAGGGAGGGGAAACGGAAGGAGAAGGAAAGCAAAATATAGCGAATCACATACTTATTTTTAAAGTTGGTGCACTGACTCTTCTGTCCATGGTTTATCAGCCAAAGCAAGTTTTATAGTAATGACCACCTACAAATAAGTAAACCTATGAGGAAATGAAACAAACTGGGATTTTGTGTTGGTGGTGGCGGTAGGTATCACAGATTACAATAGCTGGTTTCCTAGGCACTAAACATTCTATTCATTTTCCTCTATGCAGGATTTCAAGTCAAATGCAAGATTTTAGGCAACACATTGTAGTCCTTACCTGAGAGGTAATTGTGCTTCATGTGTGTAAGTGGCTTGAATCAAAACTTATAAACCAAAAAGGCAAGTTATCTGCTCCACATGCATCTAATATGCACTGGGCATGCAAATTCAAAATAACCTAAATAACTATTCTCATTGGAAAGGGGAAGAATGAGAGACACATAGCACTTGTTGATCTCAGAGGGCAGATGTTGTAATGATCCTCTGTCCTAAGGGGAGAGAAATGTTCCCTAATTAGACCTGGAAGAGGGATTCTCTGTTCTACTGTTCTTCATGGCACTTGTTCTACTATTCTTCCTTTTCCATTTTGCTCCAAATGGATCACAAAGGAACATCAGGGGATATGATCCTGTTTGGAGACTGAGAAGTTTTTGCAGGTGGAAAAAGGAGAAAAGAAAGATACTGCAGTGAGTTCCCTTTGAAACCAAATATGTGTAGTTTAAAAAGACTATTCTTTAATTATGCACTTTTCTGTTTGGTGTTAAACTATCTTTTCCTGTGGAATTCTATATAAGCAATTCCATGGATTTCATGGATATGACACCTCTAAATTTTATGTGAATTTTAAATCTTGCATTAAGTATAGTTTTATGGCACTGCTGGGATATCAGCAAAATAAAAACCTGTAAGGAACTAAAAATAAAATAAGAACGAAATCAAACAAAAAATGAGTTGAAATTAAAGCTGTAAGCCCGAAGTACATCCACTTATGTACACACACACACACACACACACACACGCACACATACACAGATGGTTTTGCTCTGCTTATGGCTGGTGGAAGGACTTGTACTTAAGATTCTTATACTAAGCCCAGGTATCTGGGTATCTAGAGCCTTAGTCTTCCCAGAAGAAGCATATGCAAGTCCTTTCTGTAAGAAAGTATAAATTAGCTAAAAATGAATACCCAGCCAATGGTTATAAAACACAAGGAAACAAATCACCATTGTAAATTTCAGTGGAAATGACATAAAATCAATACTCTCACGAACTACAAGTATTAGAATGAGTAGATATAGAATGTACAATAATTATATTTTCATAATTTATGGAAATAAAACAGAATCATAGAAACTAGCATGCAATAAAAGATTATTCAAAATGACCAGGGAGATTTTAAGAAGTAACTAAAATTGAATTGCTATAAATGAAACATGTAATTGTTGGGGGGGGACCCAGTAGATGAATTTAAGAAGAATTTAGAAACAGATAAATAAAAAAATGTGCTTAGGCCTGTGTGGAAAATATTGAAAACTTTATGATATTTAATATATTGAGGATCTAAATTTTCAACATATACGATGTTCATGCATAGGAATACCCAATATCCAAAATATATAATTTTCTCTGAATTCAATACAATTCTGATAAAAATTCCAATGGGCTTCCATTTTGCTTCTTCAGAACTTGAGAAGCTGAGTCAAATTTTTACATGAAAAAAGTTCTAATAATGGCCAAGATACCCTTGAGAAGGAGAAAAAGGTGGTGAATATCAATAAAGAGGACATTTCCAGAACCAAAGTATGAAAAAAGAATTCACAATATAAATGTACATAAAGAAAAAAATTACCTAGAGAAGTTGCTGAAACTTTCTGGAAACAAGAAGATCATGTGAGAGTGCATGAGAAGTCTTATGGCTCAGAGGGAGCAGAATCAGAGAAGAATTTGCAGCTGTGGGTCTGGTTCCATTTGCAATATTTTCAAAGTGATATTTGCCATGTTTTAGCATATGTTTCCATAGTTACAAAGGATGTGATTGCTGGTACATTGAAAATAGTTACAATTAAAATTTAGAACTTTATACTTATTAAGTGTATTAAATGAAAGATTTGATACCCACTCACCATCATCATGTAAAAATATAGGAACAACTTGACCTCTAATTTGAAAACTTCACATTTCTCCTTTCCTGCTTGAACTTGGGTTTTTATGTCACTTCTCCTACAGAACTTTATGATAATATAAATATTTTTATGTGTGAGAAGTCATTATTGCTTACCTTATCATATTTCTCTGCAGCAAATATATGTACATACACTGAAATTTTATACATTTTCACATTTCATGGAAAGGATGAGTCCCTTTTTCTCTCATTACTTTGTGTATCCATGGGTAAATATTGCTTGTGCTAGAATGAGACAGGGTTCATAATCAATTCCACATCTGGTTTTCATTTTTATAAATATAAGCATTAAGCCCTTGGTTCACTGCCTAGAGCAATATCAACACCAATAATTTTAACTGTCCCTTCAGCCCCCAGATGGTTTTTATAGCCTGGAGCAGTGCCATAGAGATGGGTGAAGTGAAGCCTTTTTTTTTTGCCAAATGGGAAAAGGCGATTTTGAAAGGGGGACCAACATGAGGCCTAGCAAGCAAGCAAGCTGTTAGATCAATTTTAGGATAGGGAACATAAGTTGAAGATCTTGACAGTGAGTCTCTTAAAACTGTTCATGACATATATATATATATATATATATATATATATATATATCCTGGCCTAGTTCGAGGCTGCTACTGGTACAAGTCATACAACTAATTTCTCTAACTGATTTTTGCTTGGTCAGTAAGGAGCATTCTGATTATAATGTCACTTGAATTTCCACAGGCCTGTGTGTAATAACTTAAATTACACTTAATTTTTTTCCTACCTGCTGACAATTCTTCTCATCTCTTACAGATTCCTCTGGTCCCTTGCCTCCCATTATTCCCAAGCAGCAACTCTTAAGAATTTGAAGAAAAGTCCACATAGACAATTCTTTGGCACCTCTTTCTGGGCACATGTACCAATGTATCATAGTTGCGCTTCCAGTCCATTAAACAATAAAAATGTACTGGAAATACATCAAATATCAAGTCAAATTTTGGAATCTAAAATTGCATTATTATTTTGATAAATAAAGATTTTAATGCCACATATTATTATTGTTTAACTGTCATATATCTTTATATATTTAAAATTGTTTACTATAAAATGAGTCATACAAATTTATATGTATGTGTGTGTATGTATGTGTATATATACGTGTGTGTATATATATATACATATATATTTATTTATTTATCAGATTACCTGATATATATCTGTATAGATCAATCTATCTGTCTAGTTATCTATCTATCTATCTATCTATCTATCTATAGTTACCCAATATCTATCTATCTATATATCTATCTATGGTCACCCAACTTAATTAAAACATGACCAGTAAGTAGCTTTATATCTGTAAGCTCTCTCTTTTTCCCATCTTGTTTTCCTCTCAGAGATGGCCACTAAACTAAATTCTATTTTTAGTATCTCTTCCTTGTTAAGTATAAACTTTTATTATGTGCATGTTTCCCTAAACACTAGTCTTTCAATTCTCATTATTGATATTCAAAATAATTGCATCCTATGTATCTTCTGAAACTAGCTTACTTCATTCAGTATTTCAATGATTTATCCATATATTGCACATAGTTATGGTTTATTCATTTTTAAAGACATATGATACTCCATTGGGTACAACAGCACAATTTATTCATATTCCTGGAATGAGCACTTAGATTGCTTTAAAATTCTATTATAAGCAATATTGGTAATAGAAATTTGCAAGAATTTCCCAAAGGACCCACACCTAGAAGTGGAATTGCTAGATATACACACAGTTTTGACTTTACAAGATACTTTTAATTATTTTCCAATTGACTAGACACATTAACATTTTCACCACCAATGTATAATATCCCTTGTACTTACATCTTCACCAACCCCTACTATTATCAGATTTCTTAGTAATAATCCATCTAGTGTCTATAAAATGCTATCTCTTTGAGGTCTTAATCTGGCAATTTTCAGACTAATAATAAGGTTGAGCAATCTTTCATATTTATTTGCCATTTGGGTTCACTTTCCCATATCATTTGGCCATTCTCCAAGAGGTTTTTTATTGATTTGTAGGATTTTTAAATGTATACTTTAGATATTATTTGTCCATGGTAGGCGATACTTATTGAATACATCTGATTCACGTACATTTTCCTCCTTCAGTACTCAGAGTTCTGCAGGGCCAGTACAATTGCCTTTAATACTGACTGTTCTTCCTACATTAGTAATGGCTCATGGTTTTGTGGGACAACTAGTTTACGAAGCACTCTCACAAATTTTATCTCACCTGAGTCTCTCAACAATGTTTAAAAGACAAGATGGGTATTATTGTTCTTGTTTTATAGATAAAGAAGCAGAGTGGCTTGCCTTAGGTTGTAGGTCTATTAAGTCTTCAGACTCTGCATTCTGTATCCTCCTTATGATTACATGATGCTTCAGCTATTTGTACAGGATGGCCTATTATTTTAAGAAAATGCTGCATTCTGCTTAGCAGTTTTACCTTAGTTCCTTCTCCCTACTCCTTTCTCATATATAATTCAAAATACAGCTTTGTTCTATAAAATTTATTCTACTTTTATTATCTATAAGATGAACAAACAAGTAAAGGAAGCACCAAGAGAATTTTTAATCTAGTTTTGAGAGTCTAGGAATATACTAGAAATCACAAGAGTTACCTCTTCTGTTGCAAACCACACTTTAAAAAAATAATGGTCTTTTATGTAAGGTAGAGCCGAGTTCAAGTTCAGTGTTTTTCTTCCTTTAACCTTTTAGAGTTAAAAAAGAGGAATACAGGGAATAAAGAATAGAAAAGTACACTTTGACGTTTATCTTTGTCATCTAAATTGGCTGCTTTATGACAAATAGTATTTAATTAATTATTAAATATCATCCACTTGTTGTATCAGATATAGTTAATACTTATTACACTTAGCATTAAATATTGACCTTATCATGGGAAATAATATTGGTAGGGCAGTGATTCCATCACTAAACCTCCAGCTGAAGCTCCTCATACCTAAGCAGTTGCGTAGATATCCAACTTCTGGGAGAGACCAATGATGGGAGTTAAGAGATTTCCAAATTTAACATCAAATATTTGCAATGGTGAAAGGCAGTACTTCTTACTTCCTGGAGTTGTACAATATATAAATTACTTGGGATAAATAAATTATCAAGTTAATCAAACTATTGCATGTGAACTCTTCAACTTTTTGGCATTTCCATAAATGATTCTGTTTTTATAGACATTACACACACCAAAGAGAATACGTTTTATGAAACTAGCAGTAACAAGAAAGATAAATACGGAAACAGAAGTCTTACTCTGAGATATTTTAATCATCAGATAATAGTTAAGCACTTAAGAACTTCCGGGACACATCCTCTGATGAATAATAAAGAGATAAGTCCATATCATATCTTCTCTAAAGAGAAAGGTCTTTAATAGCAACTAGCTGTAATCTAGGTAAGTATTAAATATGGCCTCTCCCAGATCACCTTCTTAGAGTATTACAAACACGTCTGCAGTTGTATACTTAGTATTCACTCATCAAATATTTCCACATCATTCCCAATGTCCACTTGGTTGCCTTGCCTGTTTTCATAAGTGCTGCCTTCTGTGTGTATTTTGATCTGAGTCTGAAAGCTGTGTGTGTTATATGATAAATACTGTATGTCTGATGATGAACTCTCTGTGTGTTTTCTTTTATGAGTCAGGCATTATACCAGACTCATACAGCTCACATTGAGTTGGGGATAATTACACCACAAAGTGGTAGCATAAGAGAGAGGTGTGCACTGGGAGAATGGGAACCTAATGACAATGGAATTCAAATCAGTTTGGAGAGAACAAGATGAACTCAGTGTTGGGAGTTCCACATGCTTTAAAGTTGTGTGTAAGAATATGACCCATGTACTCTTAATGACCCCTATACTCTTAATGTAAGGGGAGAGTCATTCTTAACTGGGCAGCTTCTAGTACCACCTAGTCCAGAGGATCTCAAAGAAGCAAATTATCCATTTGAAAGGAAGAAAACTTCTTTTATTTTTAATAAATATATCTTCAAATTAACTACTTAAAAAAAGGCTTTGTGTATAAGATGAACATATAATTTAAAATTCACTTTGGGACATGTGCAAAAATGGTAGAACATTGGCATAGCAGATCCATACAGGGACTGTCCCAGGCAAATAAGAAAACCTGGTCATCCTCTTTATGGAGAGAAGTGTACGAGGCAAGGGTAGGAGGGTTGGTTTGGTAGACTCTTCCCTCAGGAGAAAAACAAGTTCAAAGAGGTTTTCTGTATTCTTTTCAAGGGGAAAATCATGATAAGCCAAGAACATTGAACATTGAGCATTGAACAAGGGTCTGAAAACTCTTTAATAAAAGAGATCTTACATGCTGCAGTTGTGGCTCAGTGGTACAATGATTGCCTCAAATGTGTGAGGCACTGGGTTCGATTCTCAGCACCACATATAAATAAAAAAATAAATAAATAAATGAGGTCCATCAACAATTAAAATTAATAAACAAAGTTTTAAAAATAAAAAAGGGGGTCTTTGTACTAATGTTTAGGGTCAGCAAGAAATAGGGGCTCTTGGAAATTGGAAATCGTACCTTATGTTGCTATGATACGGTGGGGGAATGGGAGCAGAGAGAAGAGAGGAGTAAAGAGAAGAGAGGGTGGGATGGAAAACATCAGTAATTAAAAAGAAATACTGGGGGGGGTAATAGAGGAAATACTGCGAAATAGCTGACAAGGTGTCTCAGGAACCTGATTAATAAGACCACAATATCAAACTAAGAAATCATATTAATTTCACATCCTACTTATTTAAGCATTTCCCACAGCCGAATAAAAATATTATCTTTAAAAAAAAAAAAAAAAAAAAAAGACCACAATATCTAAGTGACTTTGGGTGACAAGGCAGTACTGTAAGAGGGGAGTGCGCAATTTGAGAGCCAGGTCACCTGGTTCTCTGGGAGCAAGACTGGGGCTCCTAGTGACGCTCTGTGTCCTTGAGTTGTCTGGGGCAGGGGTCCAGAAACTGCAGCCTAGAGTAGGTTGCTAGGATCACTTTCGAGGGCCCTTACTTAAAGCAAACGCAGGGCACTGTTAACCAGCAGCCTACACCTTGAGCAGGACACGTGATTCAGCCGCCGACTCCGCCCCTAGGTCCGCCCCCTTTAGGCCCCGCCCCCTTCTCCGACGGGTGCCTTAAGTTTGCCAGGCGCCCGATCCTTCCCAGTGGGTCCTCACTCAGCAATCGGGTCTCAGCAGACTTCCGGCGGCGGGAGCCGCTGGGTGCGCCCAACGCGCGTGCGTGCGGCCCTTCTCCCGGGTGCCCAGTCCCCCCTGCGGCGGGGACTTGGTACGGCCGAGCGGTTGGCGTACTCTGCGACTCCAGTCAGGGGCGGGCTTTTCAAATCATCCCTTTGGAGACGAGGCGACAGCGGGCACTGGTTGCTCTAGAGATGGAGAAGCTGTCGCTGAGGGGGCCTGAGCTCAGCCTGGCGGGGCTTCCCGCCCAGCAGGTGAGTGAGGAGGGAGCCTGCAGCGGGCCCAGGGGACTCGCTGCAGCGCTTTACCCCTCGCAGGGTCTGGTGGTCGGCAAAGCCCCAACTCCGCGCCGGGAAGACTGCCGTCGCCAGACACAAAGGGAAGGACTAGGAGATGCACTGTTGGGGCTCTGAAGGACTTGGCCATCTGCAACCCCTGATATCTCAGGGAAGAAACTGAGGTCCGAAATGGGGACGCGATGCCAGAGCCCAGCAGCACGTTTCTCAGCACACCTGTGCGTCGCCCTCCGCAGGGTTTGGGCGCTTCTTTTACAAGTGTAGGTGGTCCAGGGGGAAGTGGATACCCCGGGGTTTTCAGGAACGCCACGGAGACCAAAGGAGGATGGTTGATTTAGTGTTGGATTTAATGGAAAGCATAGTTCTTTGAGCGATGTCTATGCACAATATAAACTGTTGGTGGGAGGCGGTGGAGAAGCAAACTGCAACCTCTCAGCTTTAGAAAATTGAAAGTTTGATAGTGGATTCTTTCCATGTAATTAGAAAGGAAAAAGGAAGGACACTTTGAATTGGATATAAGTTTGACGTTTGCTTTTTTCCACCTACATTTTTTATTGGTGCACAATAGTTGTACGTATTGATTTTTTAAAAATATTTATTTGTTTTTAGTTGTACACAATGCCATTATTTTTATGTGGTGCTGAGGATCGAACCCGGGTATTGATGGGGTTTGTTGACACATATTCGCATATGCACAAAATAAGCAATATAATTTGTCCAATATCATTCCCTAGTACTTGGTGTTTGCTTTTTAGCCATGTAAAATATGTGAGAAACCTTTTAACTTAACATAGACCAACTTTATTTCTTGGCAACATTACTTATTAAAATATTATACTATCCACTCTTAACCATAATTACAGGATCTTTAAAAAAGAAAACAATGGTGTCTTTCAGTTGGATTTTCACTTCCTTTTTAATCTCTACCTTTTACTTCCTCACGAAGTGCAGTTGTTTAAACCATATGAAATTGCCTGTTTTGTGGGTATAATATTTGCAATTTCATATGGTGCACCTTATATCTTTGTTTATAAACCTGGAATTTCCTTAATAGGTAATACGTTCTGGGAAAGTCTTAAATAATATTGTGGGGAAAAAAAAGTAAAGCAAGATGTTAGGAGTTAGAGTGTGGTAGTCCAGTGCCTTTATGAGTAATTTGTGCTGTTTTATGTCACCATTTAAAAATTTCAAAGATTTTGATGTAAAATACTTTAAAAAAATCTTGTTAGGTACTTTGGCTGCCCTGATTTTTAACATAATCTTGATTTCTAGTGAATTGGCAATCTGTTGAAGTTCTTGTATAGGTGTAGCTGTCCAGCTATATATATTAGCTGTGTATTGCAATAATATTTAGGAAGGTACAGGAAAAAGAACAGCAGATAAAATCACAAAAGAAGTTTAATTGCATGGGATGAAAATGTTTAAATATTAAATATGCATAAGTACTGGGTTATATACATGTGGGAAAGTGCAGTGTTTAGTGATGTCTAAAGTCAAAATGATTGTTATGTGGAATTGCTTCTGTTGTTTGGATCTTGGAAGAAATCACAAAATAGTAATAGATTTCAAACTATAGATTTCAAAAGAGGAATTTTTTTGGTGTATTTTTTTCCATATAAATGAAACTGTCATCTAATAGGGGTAAGACTAAAGATTTTAATGTGGTCACATGCTAGGCAAAGACCTATTAAACCTTGAAGTCCTCTCTGATTCCTCACAGCAGAGAATATTGCTTTTAGAGTCAGAGTCAGGTCAAATCCAACTCTTCTTGTCCAGTTTTTATTGTTACCTGTCTTTTCTAAGTTTAGTTTCCATAGTTGTAGAATGTTGTGCAATTTTGATTAAATTGTCTTCTTTAATTCCAGTTTCCATAGTTGTATTGGCTATAATGCCTCTCCCAGAAAGTTGTTGGAATTTGAGAAACTCTCTAAAGTACTGAGCACAGCACCAGCACTCATGACATGCTTGAGAGATGACTATTATTATTATTATTATTATTATCCTTTGTCCCACTCATCTGAACAATTGGGGCAGTCAACTATCTTTTATTTTAAAATGTTCAAGCTCTTGAAAAAAGCTTGAATGAAAATAAAAATTGAGAAATAATACTGCCTAGTTGCTGAAAAGTCAGTGGATATAAAAGCACAAGTTTAAGAATTATCTGTCCAAATCTATTTTCAAGAATGGTAGTGTTAACAACTCCAGACCATTTTCTGTACATAAACAATTCTTAAAATACACAAATTTTTTTTTTGGAAAATTGAGATCATGCCATACATACTCTTCTGTAATTTTTCTTTTTCTTCATCTTTACCTTGGTCTCTTAGCTAAACTTGGCTTTTTTTTTTTTTTATCATTCATTAGTGAAGGATAATTTCTATCAGAATTACTACTGGATAATGTCTATATTATCTTCCCAGCAGCTCAACTGATTTTTTAAAAAATCAGTTCTTAATAACAACAATAAGGCCATTTTCTTTGTACTTTCTTTGTGCTGTTCTAGCTTGTAAAACCAAGTCAGTTTCTCATATATTCTAGATTTCTACTTTTTAAATTTTATTTATTTATTTATTTATTTGCAGTGCTGGGGATCAAACTCAGGGCCTTGCACATGCTAGGCAAGCACTCTGTCATTGAGCTACCCCCCTAGCCTTAGATTTATAAGGTGTCCTCTTATTTTATTCTCAGCCTTGTCCTATACATTTATTTTTATCAGCCTAACTTTAAGTACTTACAAGATCAGGACATTGATATAGGCTTCTATTTGACTTGATTATAAGCAAACTCTTATTCAGAAAATTGAACCAGAAATAAGAAGAGGGTGGCTCCATCCCATTCTTTGCTATTCTGCACATTTGTATTTTACCACTCCAGAAAGGGATGGGTACAAGGAAACATGCTTTTGCCATTGGTCTTAATCAGCCTTGACTATATCTGGCCATTTCCTTGTGGCTGAGGCAACAACACATGATTTTAGCCCCTTACTCTTCTTTGAGGTCAGTAAACATCACCATTGAATGCTCAGTGGTTGCTCTCATTCCTCCCTAGGAGCATTTCATTGCATTTATTAACTAAAGAGAATTTCTTAGACTACAGCTAGATTGCTTTCCCAGAGAGGTCTACTTCTACATATAAAGAATAGATGTATACTAAAAGAAGTTGCATGGAAAATACATTTCTGGCCAAAATGATAACCTTTTAAAATTATTAATTCAGAATACATTAAAAAGCTATGCATACACTTCCCAACACATCCTGCTTATGTTAGCTTCCCCAGATCCACTTACATTAGCCTGAGACCTCCCTCAGCAAGAGAGGAAGGGTCATAGTTTATGTATGTGAATTGGGGTGGGTAAAAGCCAGATATTTTCAGCTTTGCAGACCATACAATCTCTGTTGAAATTACTTAACTCTGCCATTGTAGCTTGAAAGTGGCCATAGACAATATGAGTGAATATGACTGCTCTCCAGTGAAATTTCGTTTATGAAAACAAATGACAACCAGGCGATGGTTTACTAACCCCTGTTAGTAACTTTTTCAGGATAAAATTCTAATAGTAACATCTGCTAAATATACCTCATTTTCTTATGAATATTAGCCTAATCCTACACATAAGTCTTTTTTAAAACTCCAACTTAAATTTCTCTTCTCCACTATTTCCCAAACCTCTATAATTTTATGGTGTCTTTTTCAATAAGTGACAGGGAGAAGACAATCTTCATTCATAGGATGGAAACCCCTGTGGCCACCTGCTGGTTCTGTAACATTGTTGCAACTTTCCAGGTTGCTGTAGAAATTTCAAATAGTCCAGTAGTGGTTCTCTATCCAAAGCATAAAATCACTAGAGGAACTTTTTTTAAAAAATGTTCAGGTCCCACCTCCAGAGATCCTCACTGGTTTAGGTTAGGTAGCAGTTTTAGGTATTTTTATAAAGCCCTTCCTCTTTGCCTCAGATGATTCTAAAGAGCAGCCAACTTTGGGAGTCACTGTGCTAGTCCAACTGGATGCCTCATTGCTGTATTTAAAAAGCAGAGTTGAATTTAGTTGGCACCAGATGGTATTTATATTTGGGTTGTGGGGTAAAACTATTCATCCCAGCATCAAGTTGCTCCCTGTGTTCACTCTCCAATACCAACCAGTCTGCCAGTGTTAATAGACATATGGGTCACATAGATAATTCTCATAATTAATTGCTAATTACATTAAGGAAGAATTTACTTTGGGGCTGACAAGTCATAAAAAGATGAAATGGAGTTGTTGAAATTCAGTCATGTGTAAAAAAGGAAAACCAGCAAATGACTACATTTATATGGTACACCAGTTTTGAGTTACAACACAACAAGAGAAGGTTTTTATGTGGTGATTACATGATGTAATTACAGAAGGTAATTAGATCTGTTTTCTGTATGTGAATAGCACAGTTGATTGATTTGGATAGTCAAGTTAAATCATCTACTGCAGTTTCTCTTTTGGGGGAAATCTTTATAGACTAATAGCTTTCCTAACTTCCATTTTTTTCTTTTTGAAATAACTATCTTTCTAATACCTGAAACTTTTATTATTATTAGATTCCTTTTACGTTTTTAATTTATATTTTGATGCAGTTAGAAAGCAAGTAATAACGTTCATTTTTAACACAAAATAGACATATAAGAAGCATTATTGCATGTTTCTAGTAAAGAGTATCTTTATGATTTATAGAGTTTTTTTTTTTTTTTTTTTTTTTTATAAAATCACTGAATAAAACCAGAACCATATATTCAGTTTGTAGAATTTTAATGCTGGAAGTGAAGCTTGTATGTAGATCAAATCATTATAAGATTATTAAATGAACTAAAAAAAGACTTTCAGAACTAAAATACTTAGTAGTTTCTTGATGACTCAATATATCCAGAAGTGTATTCTAAGTGTCCATTTGATGTGGCTAGACCTGTGACATTTTCTAAGCCGAGTGTTTTCTTCTATTGCTTCTAAATTTTATTTAAACTGCTTACCATGACACATAGCTTGTAACCTCTCTGCTGCAAAAGGTTGGTTCCTTTATTCAGTATCAACTCTTTCAGAAAGTTTTCCCTTGATTAATTCAGCATCCTCAACTGTATCTTACTATCCCATAATACAATTTACGTTATGCACGTGTGTAGTATATTACTCACATTAGTTACTGTATTTTTCCTAATGCTGCTCTAACAAATGACCAACTGGGTGGTCTCATGGTTCTGGAGGCCAGAAGTCTGAAATCAAGGTATTATTTGAGCCCTGTCCTCTCTGAAGGTCCTTGGGATGTTTCCTTCTTTGCCCTTTTCCAGCTTCTGGTTGTTGTTATTAATCCTTGGTGTTCTTTGGCTTTTAGATTTATTACCTCAATCTCTGACTTGATGGGTCATTCTCCATGTGTCTGTGTCTTCATATGGCCTTCTTATAAGGACACTAGTCTTTGAATTTAGAACCTACTCTAATCTAGTATGACCTCATCTTAATTAAGATCATCTGCAGAACCCTGTATTCAAAAAAGATTACATCCTGAGGTTCTGGATGGACGTGAGTTTGGGGGAACACTATTTAGCCTAGTACAGTTGAGGTAAGATTGTATACTGTCTTGTCTTTGTTTCTCTTCTGTTTGTCCAATAGATTGTAAAGACTTTGTAACAATGAAAGAAATTAAGATTTTGCAAAAAACTTAAAAATAGCTCTATTTTAATACTATTATATAATAAAACTTTGTTTATTTGCCAATATGGTATAAAATGAATGGTCCCTAGTACATTTTCTATTAGGGGTTAAAAAAATGTAATTCTGGATTTTTGCTACCTTTTAAAAATGTTTTTCTCTTTATTTTAGGACTGCAGCATTCAAGAAAAAATAGACTTAGAAATTCGAATGCGAGAAGGCATATGGAAACTCCTATCTCTGAGCACACAGAAAGACCAGGTTTTACAGGCAGTTAAGAATCTCATGGTGTGCAACACTCGAATAATGGCTTACACATCGGAGCTACAGAAATTAGAAGAGCAGATTGCAAATAAAACTGGAAGATGGTTAGTAGCGCAGTTTACCTATGACTTTTAATGTACTTGAATATTTGAATTGAAAATACAATATAATTTAAATTTAAGTACAAGTATCAAATCACCAAGCCTTTTTAAACATTTTAACAGTAGAACTCAGGGTGAACTATTAAGCAGCAGCTTTCATTGGGCAATTTGTTGTGCTTAACATGTAATAAAATACAATGAAAGTGACTAAGAAGCAAGGAGTAAGGGGATAATTTAAGAGGAAAGGACAAACACTGATGAGTACACATAGAAATGTAGACTTTAAAAATGAATTGCTTAGAGACCTGTTAATAAATAGGTACTGGTTGAGAGTTACAGAAACTTAGATATGGAAATTGAAATGAGCGGGCAGCAAAATTATAAAGATAAAAAAACCTTATAAATGGAAAGAAAGATAAAAATCTGCTAGCACATCCTTCAGATGATGAACATAAGTTCTACAGAGGCAAGGAATTCACTTAAGGGAGTTTAACTAGCTAGTGACAAGCTAATGAGAATTAGGATTTGCTAAGTAACTTCTGATCCTTTCTGCTATCACTCTTTGCTGCTTTGTAGATTAGATCTACAATTTGTATATGAGATTATATTCTATCCTATTTGTAATGTTAATTCTAACTTGGATTTAACAATCTACTCAATTTAGTGACTAGATGTGTCTTTTTCAATAAGAATAGTCCTATATCTCTCTGTCTTGATAAGCCTTATAGCTCTGGTACAAGTGAAAAGTTTCTTTGTAGACATTAGTGGCCATTGTGCTGGTCACTACTTGGAAAGTAAGGTAAAAATAAGTAGTAGGAGAAGTTGGGTGTAGTATTATGGCACATACCTGTAATCCCAGCTACTTGGGAGACTGAAGCAGGAGGATCACAAGTTTAAGACCAGCCTAAGTAACTTAGTAAGACCCTATCTAAAATAAAATATAAGAAGGGCTGAGGATGTAGCTCAGCACTAGAATGCCCCTAGGTGCAACCTCAGTACTATGAATGAATGAATGAATGAATGAATAAGTAAATAAATAAAACAGTCCAGAGAAGATTTTTGTAAAATAAAATATTAACAAGATCATAATGTAATAGAGACCTGGGTACAAAGTAGCCAAACTTATTAGTTGTGTTGCTATAGGATAGCTATTTTTATTCCTGTCTCAGTTCTTTCATTACAGTAGGCATGATAATATTTACATTTTGAAAATTGAGTTTAAAAATATATACATAGGTAAATAAATATGAATAAGCCTAATATAATATCTTTTTGCATATATGATATTCAACAAATGTCAAATAGTTTATTACATGTCCAGGCATTATTAATAAAATTGTTCCAGCATCATAATATAGGAAAATATTTTTCAGATAGACATACATTGATTTAACTCAGTACTTTTCAAACAGGTCATGTATCACTAAGAGTATAGATTATGTATCAAAAGATAGGCAGTCTTTTAATAAATAATGGCACATCTCCTTAGAACATGAACTTTTAAGATGAAGCATGAAAATTTAGAATGTGGTAGAGTTTTGAATTATGTTCTCAGTTTTTTTAGGATTTTTTTGGGGAAGCAGTTTCAGTGGAAAAGATTGAGAAGTACTGCTTAAGAAAGTGTAGGACTAAGCTGGGTGTGGTGGTGGACACCTGTAATCCCAGTGTCTCAAGAGGTTGAGGCAGGAGGATCAAGAGTTCAGAGCCACTCTCAGCAAAAAAAGTGAGGCTCTAAGCAACTCAGTGAGACTCTGTCTCTAAATAAAATACAAAATAGGGCTAGGGATGTGGCTCAGTGGTCCAGTGCCCCTGAGTTCAATCCCTGGTACCCACCCCCACCAAAAGTAAGCGTAGGATTAAGCATTCCATATTTTATCATTTTTTGTGGTATCATGGGGTCTGAAATTTCTTCTGTGAGCCATATCTACTTCCATATGTAATGCTTTATTTGTAACAAATTATGAATTGGGAATTTTCTTAATTTGGCAGCTTAATTTTTCAGAAGTTGCTGATTTAAAAAACATTAAATAAGCCTAATCTCTATAAAATTTGTATAGTAAAGATGAGGAGAAATTTTGGAACTCCTAATTGAAAGTGTATGAGTTTTAATTTTTTTCTGATCTTTGATAGATTAAAATATCTTTCTTTCTATGCACACATACTTGTTCATCTTTCATATAAACCTTCACTTGTTGAATTATTTCTAGAATTTAAATGAAACCTTGAGTATTTTGTATGGATTCTTTTGTTCACAACTTTATTTTGTATATACTGTTAGAACCTGAGTTTGCTGATCAAATAAAACTAGAAATTACAGTACTTGATTTCTTTCTTTTTAAATTGATGTGGTGTGTTCCTGCATGCACCTAGTATAATTTGGTCATCTGCATTCCACAGTTCTTCCCCTTTTGCTTCCCTCCTCTTTCTCCCTCTGTCCCCCCATTTCTACTCTCTCCTTTCTGTTTTTACAAGATCGCCATTTATTATTTCTTTTTTCTCTTTAGCTTCTGCATATGAGAGAAATATCTGACCTTTGACTTTCTGATTCTGGCTTATTTCACTTAGTATGATGTTCTCTAGTACTACACAGTTACCAGCAAATAACATAAGTTCATTTTTTGTTTTGGCTAAGTGAAACTTCATTATCTCTATGAACCACATTTTCTTTTTACTATTATTATTAGTTCTAATCAGTTATACATGACAGTAGAAAACTCTTCAATTCATTGCACACAAATGGAGCAGAATTTTTCACTTCACTGATTGTACATGCAATCATACATGTACTTAGGGTAATGAATTCCATCTCTTTCCACTATCTTTCCTACCTGCTTGTTCTCTCCCCTTACTCCCATTTTCCCCATCCAAAGTCCTCAGCCTCAGAGCCACAAGGAATACAGGCATGCACCACCACACCTGGCTTAGTTCTACACTTTCTTAAGCAGTACTTCTCAAACTTTTCCACTGAAACTGCCTCCCAACAAAATACCCTACAAAAGTTGAGAACATAACTCAAAACTGTACCACATTCTAAACTTTCATGCTTCATCTTAAAAGTTCATGTTCTAAGGAGATGTGCCATTATTTATTAAAAGACTGCCTATCTCTTGACACATAATCTATACTTATCCCATGCTCCCTCCCCACTTTAAGGATTAGCATCCACTTATCAGAGAAAACATTTGACCCCTGGTGTTTTGGAATTGGCTTATTTCACTTAGCATGATATTCTCCAATTCCATCCATTTACCTGCAAACGCCATAAATTTATTCTCTTTTAATGCTGAGTAATATTCTATTGTGTATATGTACCACAGATTTTTTATCCATTCTTCTATTGAAGGGTATCTAAGTTGGTTCCACAGTTTAGCTATTGTGAATTTTGCTGCTGTAAACATTGATGTGGCTGCGTCCCTATATTGTGCTGTTTTTGTCCTTTCGGTATAGACCAAGGAGTGGAATAGCTGGGTCAAATAGTTCCATTCCAAGTTTTCTAAGGAATCTCCATACTGCTTTCCAGAGTGGTTGCACCAATTTGCAGTCCCACCAGCAATGTATGAATGTGCCTTTCCCCCCCACATCCCCGCCAACACTTATTGTTGCTTGTATTTTTGATAGCTGCCATTCTGACTGGAGTGAGATGATATCTTAGTTTTGATTTGCATTTCTCTAATTACTAAAGATGTTACACATTTTTTCATACATTTATTGATTGACTGTATTTTTTCTTTGGTGAAGTGACTGTTCAGCTCATTAGCCCATTTATTGAGTTGTTTGTCTTTTTGGTGTTAAGTTTTTGAGTTCTTTATATGTTCTGGATTAGTGCTCTATCTGTGGCAAAAATTTGCTCCCCAAATGTAGGCTCTCTATTCACCTCATTGATTGTTTCTTTTGCTGAGAAGAATCTTTTTAGTTTGAATCTATCCCATTTATTGATTCTTGATTTTATTTCTTGCGCTTTAGGAGTCTTGTTAAGGAAGTTGGGGCCTAATTTGATGTGATGAAGATTTGGATCTACTTTTTCTTCTATTAGGTGTAGGGTCTCTGGTCTAATTCCTAAGTCCTTGATCTACTTTGAATTAGTTTAGTTTCATTTTGCTGCATATGGATTTCCAGTTTTCCCAGCACCATTTGTTGAAGAGGCTATTTTTTTTCTCCAATTTATGTTTTTGGCACCTTTGTGTAGTATGAATAACTGTATTTATGTGGGTTTGTCTCTGTGTCTTCTATTCTGTACCATTGGTCTACATATCTATTTTGGTGACAGCACCATCCTGGTTTTGTTACTAGAGCTTTGTAGTATAGTTTAATGTCTGGTATTATGATGCGTCCTGCTTTATTCTTCTTGCTAAGGATTGCTTTGGCTATTCTGGGTCTCTTATTATCCCAAATGAATTTCATGATTGCTTTTTCTATTTCTATAAGGAACGATGTTAGGATTTTAATTGGAATTGCATTGAATCTGTATAGTGCTTTGGGTAGTACAGCCATTTTGGCAATATTAATTCTGCCTATCCAAGAGCATGGGAGAGCTTTCCATCTTCTAAGGTCTTCTTCAGTTTCTTTCTTTAGTGTTCTGTAGTTTTTATTGTAGAGGTCTTTCAACTCTTTTTTAAAATTGATTCCTAAGTATTTTATTTTTTTGAGGCTATTGTGAGTGGGGTAGTTTTCCTAATTTCTTTTTCAGAGGATTCATCACTGATATATAGAAATACATTTGATTTATGGGTATTGATTTCATATCCTGTTACTTTGCTGAATTCATTTATTAATTCTAGAAGTTTCCTGGTGGAGTATTTTGGATCCTCTAAGTCAGAATCATGTTGTCAGCAAATAATGATAGTTGGAGTTTTTCTTTTCCTATTCATATCTCTTTAATTTCTTTTCTCTGTCTAATTGCTCTGGCTAGAGTTTCAAGGACTATAGTAAAAGAGGGCATCCCTGCCTTGTTCCAGTTTTTAGAGGGAATGCTTCTAATTTTTCTCCATTTAGAATGATGTTGGCCTTGGGTTTGGCATAGCTTTTACAATGTTGAGGTATGTTCCTTCTATCCCTAGTTTTTCTAGTGTTTTGAACATGAAAGAGTGCTATATTTTGTCAAATGCTTTCTCTGTATCAATTCATAATCATATGATTCTTATCTTTAAGTCTATTGATGGGGTGTATTACATTTATTGATTTATATTCGTTGAACCAAACTTGAATCCCTGGAATGAACCCCACTTGATCATGGTGCACTATTTTTAAAATATATTTTTGTATGCGATTTTGCCAAAATTTTATTGAATTTTTGCATCAATGTTCATCAGGGATATTGGTCTGAAATTTTCTTCCTCAATGTGTCTCTGGTTTTGGTATTAGGATGATACTAGCTTCATGGAAGGAGTTTGGAAGGGTTTCCTTGTTTTCCATTTCATGGAATAATTTGAGGAGATTGCTATTAATTCTTCTTTGTAGGTCTTGTAGAACTCAGTTGTGAATCTGTCTGTCCCGGGCTTTTCTTGGTTGGTAGGCTTTTGATGGTGTCTTCTATTTCCTTGCTTGAAATTGATCTGTTTAAATTGTGTATGTCCTCCTGGTTCAGTTTGGGTAGATCATATGCCTCTAGAAATTTGTTGATGTCTTCGAGGTTTTCTATTGGTTTTTTATTGGAATATAATTTTGGGGGTGGGTACTGGAGACTGAACTCAGGGGCACTCGGCCACTGAGCCACATCCCCAGTCCTATTTTGTATTTTATTTAGAGACAGGGTCTCACTGAGTTTCTTAGCACCTCACCATTGCTGAGGCTGACTTTGAACTTGGGATTCTCCCCTCTCAGCCTCTGAGCCACTGGGATTATAGGTGTGCGCCACCGTTCCTGGCTTTGGAGCATAAATTTTCCAAAATAGTTTCTAATTATCTTCTGTATTTCAAAAGTGTCTGTTGTGATATTTCCTTTTTCATCATGAATTTTATTAATTAGAGTTTTCTCTCTTCTCCTTTTCATTAGGGTGGCTAAGCGTTTCTCAATATTATTTATCTTTGCAAAGAACCAGCTTTTCGTTTTGTCAAATTTTTGAATTGTTTCTTTTGTTTCAGTTTCATTGATTTCAGACTTGATTTTAATTATTTCCTGTTTTCTACTACTTTTGGTGTTGGTTTGTTCATCATTTTCTAGGGCTTTGAGAGGTAGTGTCGGGTCCTTTATTTGTTGACTTTTTCTTCTTTTAATTAATGAGCTTAATGCAATGAACTTTCCTCTTAGCAATGTCTTCATAGTGTCCTAGAGATTTTGATATATTGTATTGGAGTTCTCATTTGCCTCTGAGAATATTTTCATATCCTTGATGTCTTCTGTTATCCACGTGTCATTTCTTGGGGTATTATTTGGTCTCCAGGTGTTGGAGGAGCTACCCTTTTATATTTTTTCAGTGATTTCTAATTTCATTTCATTATGGTCAGATAGAATGCAGGGTAGTATCTTTATATTGTATTTGCTAAGCCTTGCTTTGTGGCATAACATACAGTCTATTTTGAAGAAGGGTCCATGTGCTGCTGAGAAAAAAAGTGTATTCTCATTGGTGGATGGAATATTCTATATATGTCTGTTAAGTTTAAATTATTGATTATTTTATTGAGTTCTGTAGTTTCTTTGTTTAGTTTTTATTTGGCAGATCTATCCAGTGGTGAGAAAGGTGTGTTAGAAGTCACCTAGTATTATTGTGTTGTGGTCTATTTGATTCTTAAATTAGAGAAGGGATTGTTTGATATACATAGATGTGCCATTGTTTGGGGCATAGATATTTATGATTGTTATGTCTTGTTGATGTATGAATCCCTTAAGTAGTATGAAATGTCCTTCTTTATCCCTTTTCCCTAACTTTGGTTTGAAGTCCACTTAATGTGATATGAGGATGGAAACCGCTGCTTATTTACATGGTCCATGTGAGTGATATGTTTTATCCCATCCTTTCACCTTCAGTCTGTGGATGGCTTTTTCAATAATATGATTCTCTTGAAGACAACATATTGATGGGTCTTTTTTTTTTTTTTAAATCCAATCTGCCAGTCTGTGTCTTTTAATTGTTGAGTTTAGGCCATTCACATTCAGAGTTATTTTTGAAATATGTTTTGTATTCCCAGTCATTTTGGCTTATTTTTGGTTTTTAACTTGACTTGGTTTTGTATTTGATTGGCCTTTCATTTAGTGTAGTTCCCCCTTTTGCTGATTTTCATTTCCTCCTGCTAGAATATTTTGCTGAGGAAACTCTGTAGTGCAGGCTTTCTTGCTGTAAATTCTTTTAACTTTTGTTTATCATGGAAGATTTTTATTTCATCATCAAATCTGAAGCTTAATTTTTCTGCATATAAGATTCTTGGTTAGGATCCATTTTCTGTCAGAGCTTGGTATATGTTGTTTCAGGATCTTCTGGCCTTGAGGAGGGTGTAGGTTTAAAAATCTGCAGAGATCCAAATTGTTCTCCCCCTATATGTAATCTGATTCTTCTCTTGCAGCCTTTAAAATTCTATCCTTATTTTGTATGCTAGGCATTTTCATTATAATGTGTCTTGGTGTAGATCTGTTGTAATTTTGTACATTTGGTGTCCTGTAAGCCTCTTGTATTTGATTTTCTAATTCTTCATGTTTGGGAAATTTTATTATATTATTTCACTGAAGAAATTGTGCATTCCTTTGGTTTGAAACTCTGTGCCTTCCTCTATTCCAGTAAAGCTTATATTTTGTCTTTTGATGTTATTCCATAATTCTTGAATGTTCTGTTCATAATTTTTTACCATCTTCACTGTGAGGTCAATTTTGTTTTCAAGTTCGTATATTTTGTCTTCATTGTCTGAGATTCTGTCTTACAAGTAATGTAGTCTGTTGCTTGTGCTTTCTATTGAGTTTTTTATTTGGTTTATTATTTCCTTCATTTCAAGGATTGTTGTTTGGGTTTTTTTTTTGTTTTGTTTTGTTTTCTTTTTCCTTTTCCCAAATCTATCTCTTTCTTGAAGTAATCTTTTGGTACCTGTATTTGCTCTCATTTCTTTGTTGGTGTGGTCAATGCTTGCCTGTATTTGCTCTCTTATCTTTTTGTTGGAGTTATCAATTTTTGCCTATATTTGCTCTCATAGGTTCTTCTTTAATTTGCAGATCATTTTAATTATGTGTATTCTGAACTCTTTCTTTGACATTTCATCTACTCCACTGTTAATGGATTCTATTATTGTAGTATCTTCGTTTATTTGGGGCACTTTCCCCCCTTGTTTTTTCATGTTGTCTATGTGTCTTCCTCTCTTTCAGTGTAGATCTGAGGGAGATGAATGTTTACAGCACCCAGTGCAACCAATATGTAGCCACAAATCAATTAACTTATATTTAGACCTTTACAGTTTTATCTCTTTAAACAGAAATGATGAGTTTGATTATCTTCTACCATATAGCCAGTAGGTTTGCATAAGGGTTTACAGTTTCTTATGGTGGACAGAGAATGGGGAGGCAGGATTAGGATGTGATGTTTATGAGGTAGGATGTGAGAATATAGTGGTATTAGATTATAGGATGAGTGAAAGGGGAATTAAAAGAAGTTGGTTATTAGAAGGAGGAAAAACAGAGAGGTGACTCCATGCAGGGCTCCCTGATACCTCTGCAGCAGGATGGTGCCTGTTAGCACTCCTAGTAGGGATACCTCTGTTGCAACCGGGCCCAGAGAGACCTTGGTGATGGTCTTCCAGGTCCTGGTTGTTGTCCCTAGATGAAAGCAGCCATGTCCCTAGTTGGTGGCAGCAGTAGCGTCAAGCCTGTAGGTACCTTGATTTTAGGCTTCCAGGTCCCAGTTGGTGTCACAAGACGGAAGCTGCCCCAAATAAAGATGGCTGAGGTGGCAGTGGAGATAGCCCAAGGTGGTGGTGGAGGTGTCCCAAGATGGAGGCAACCGCTTTCAGAGATGGGGCTGGAAGGATGGGCTGTGCGATGGTGTTAGGCGGCCTGTTCAGTGATGCTGCACTGTGACTTGTGGTGCTTCAAGGAGCAGCTGCCTTCTGGCCCTGTCCATTGTCCCATGGTGGAGATTACCTTGTGGGGAGGGCTATGGCAGTGGCTACAGTATCCCACAATGGAGGCGGTTTGGCTGGAGCCACATGTTCATGGATAGGGAACCGAAGCACCTCTCTGGATGGGCATGGGCATTTGGAGTGGTCCTGTCTCTGGCAAGGCAATCCTGCAGTGGTGGGCCCTGTGGTCTCCCTATGAACCCCATTTTCTTTATCCATTTGTCAATTGATGCACCCTTAGACTAGTTCCATAACTCGGCTATTGTAGATTATGCTGCTATACATATCAGTATGCATGTGTCACTATAGCATGCTGATTTTTTCCCCGCTTTGGACAAATACCAAGTAGTGGGATAGTTGGGTCATATGGTGGTTTCATTCCTAGCCTTATGAGGAAGCTCTATACTGCTTTCCGAAGTGGTTGTACTAATTTGCCATCCCACCAACAATGTATGAGTGCATGTTTTTCCTTATATCCTTGCCAGCAATTATTATTTGTATTCTTTATGGCTGCCATTTTAGCCAAGATGAGATGAAATCTCAGTGTGGTTTTGATTTGCATCTCCTTTTTTCATATATTTACTAGCCATTCATATTTTTTTCTTTTGAGCAATGCAATGTCTCTTTTTAGATCTTCTGCCCATTTATTGAGTGGGCTATAAGTTGTTTTTTTTTTTTTTTTTGAGCTTTACATATTCTAGTTATTAATCCCCTGCTGGAAAATTAGCCAACTAATTTTTCTCCCATTCTATAGGCTCTCCCTTCATGCATATAATTGTTTTATTTGCTGTGCAGAAGCTTTTTAATTTAGTGCTATCCCAACTATTGATTCTTGGTTTTATTTCTTAATCATTAGGAGTCTTATTAAGGAAGTCAGTGCCTGCACCAATGTGTTGGAAAGTTGATCCTGTTTTCTTTTAGCAGTTACAGTGTTTCTGGTCTAATACCTAGGTCTTTGTTCTACTTTGAGTTGACTTTTGTGTAGGGTGAGAGAGGAATCTAGTTTAATTCTTCTATATAGGGGTATTCACTTTTCCTGGCAGCATTTGTTAAAAAGGCTATCTTTTCTCCAACATGTACTTTTGGCACCTATGTCAAGGATCAGATGACTGTATCTGTGTGGATTTGCCTCTGTTTTCTAGCCTATACAACTGGTCTTCTTTTCTGTTTTTATGCCAATACCATCCTGCTTTTGTGACTGTAGCTCAGTAATATAATTTGAGGTCAGGTATTGTGATATCTCCAGGCTCACTCTTGTTGCTCAGGATTGCTTTGGCTACTGTGGGTGTTTTACTTTTCTATATAAATTGTAGTACTCTTTTTTTCTATTTCTATAAAGACTATCATTAGTATTTGGGGATTGCATTGATTCTGTATATCATTTTTGGTAATTTGGCCATTTTGACAATATTAATTCTACCTATCCATAAATGGAAAGACATCCATTTTCTAAGGTCTTCTTTCATTTCTCTCTTCTGTGTTTTATAATTTTCATTGTAGAAGTCTTTCACCTCCTTAAATTTATTCCTAAGTATTGTGTGTGTGTGTGAATAGAGTAGTTTACTTAATATTTTTTCTTAACAGATTCACTTTGGGGGTATTAGAAAGCTGTGGATTGTTGTATGTTGATCTTTCTGCTACTTTTTTGAATTTGTTTATTAGATCTAGAAATCTGGTAGATGGTTTTAGGTTCTCTAGGTATGGAATCATGTCATCAAAGAAGTAGAAGTAGTTTGACTTCTCCTTTTCCTATTTGTATCCCTTTAATTTCCTACTCATGACTGAGTGTTCTGGCTAGAATGTCAAGAACTTTATTGATGAGTGGTGAGGATGGACATTCTTCTCTTCTTTCTGGTTTTAGAGAAAATAATTTCAATTTTTCTCCATTTAGTATGATGTTGGTGTTGGATCTGTCATACATAGACTTTATGATGTTCCTTCTATCCCTAGTTTCTCTAGTGTTTTTATCAGGAACAGGTGCTGAATTCATGAAAGGCATTTTTTTTTTTTAATCACATGATCATGTGATTTTTTTCCCCTAAATTCTATTTATGTAATAAATTACATTTATTGACTTATATATATTAAACCAACCTTGCATTCCTGGGATGACTCCAACTTGATCATAGTGTACATTCTTCTTAATATGTTTTTAAACGAAATTGGCTAATTTATTTATTTGCTGATATATTTTTGTACTAGGGATTGAACCCAGGGGTTCCTTACCACTGAGCTACAACTCTAGTCTCCCCCCACATACACACCTTTTTTTTAACTTTTTATTTTGAGACGGGGTCTCACTAAGTTGCTTAGAGCTTTGCTAAGTTGTTGAGGTTGGCTTCGAACTTGTGATCCTCCCTCAGTCTCCTGACTATAGGCATACACCACCATGCCCAATTGCTAGTATTTTGTTAAATATTTTGTATCTCTGTTCATCAAAATATTGATCTGTAGTTTTCTTTCCTTAATGTGTCTTTATCTGATTTTGGTGGCAGGATGGTACTGGCTTCATAGAATTTGAGAGTGTTCTCTCCCTTTCTATATAATGTAATAATTTGAGGAGTGTTAGTGTCCTTTAAATGTCTGGTAGAACCTAGATAAAATATTATTGCTTGATATTGGCTTGTTTAGGTTTTCTGTATCCTCTTGGTTCAATTTGGGTAGGTCACATGTGTTTAGAAATTTGTCAATATTTTCTAGATTTTCTGATTTATTGAAACACAATTTTCTGAAATAATTCCTGTTGATCCTCTGGATTTCAGAAATGTCTGTGGTGAAATGAAATCTCCTTTTTTATCTCTAATATTGTTGATTTCAGTCTTCTCTCTCATTATTTTGGTTAGTTTGCCTAGGGGTTTATGAAACTTGCTTATTTGTTCAAAGAACCAATCTTTGCTACTTTGATCCTTTGTAATTGTTTTAATTCTCTATTTCATTAATTTTACCTCTAACCTTAATTACTTCTTATCTTCAACTGGTTTTGGAATTAGTTTGTTCCTGCTTTTGTAGGGCCTTGAGATGTAGCATTAGACTATTTACGTGGGATCTTTCACTTTTTTTGGTTTTGTTTTCTTTTTTTAATGTGGGCACTTAATACTATAAACTTTCCTCTAGTACCACCTTCATAGTGTCCCAGAGATTTTGGTATATTATATCGATGGTATCATTTGATTCTAGGGATTTTTTTTTTAATTTCTTCTTTCATTTCCTGAACAATGCATCTCTTATTTTTAAAAGTATTATTCAATCTCCATCTGTTTATGTGATTTCTATTAATTTTCTTGTTGCTGATTTCTAATTTCAATCCGTTGTGATCTGATAAAATGCTTGGGATAGTATTGTTTTTGTTTGTTTTGTATTTGCTAAGACTTTCTTTGTGTCTAAAATATGGTCTGTTTTGGAAAAGGGTCCATGGACTGCTAGCGAAGAAACCATATTGAGCTATTGCTGGGGGAAACAGTCTTATCATATATATGAACATTTGATTTATAGTTATCACTTAGATCAGAAGTGTCTTTACTGATTTTTATGTCTGATGACCTGTCTTTTGTTGAGAGAGATATGTTGAAATCACTAAGTACTATTGTACTGGAGTCTATCTGGGACTTAAAGTCAAGAAGTGTTTGTTTTTTTTTTGCAGAATGCTTATTAAACACTCTGCTAGAGTGTCCATATTAAAAAGAAGGCACTTTGTCAACACAGGAGAATATATGAATATGCAGCTAATATTGTGCCTTTAGATACTCAGCAGTCTATTCCCTAGTTTTATATTACTACTCAATTTTTGTATTACTGTCAGAGTTAAATAACATTTTAATGAAAAGAACACTAGTCTACTGCTTTTAAAATTTTATGATAAAAAGTTAAAAACTAGTATAGATAATAAGTTAGACTTTTCCAAAGAAGAATCAAGTCAGTATAAAATGGTAGAACTAAAGAGTGTGTAAGAGAAGAATTGAATCTGGTTCTTGTAGATCAGGAAAGATGGAGAGATTTGGCAGCATTCTAAGAAAAAGGAATAGAAAAATGAAGGCTTAGGGTGAAAGATGAGCATGAATTATCCAAGAACAGTGGAGATGTGTTTGGTTAAGGCTGAAGATCAAGCCTAATATGAAAAGGAAGGGGGTGAAAGATTTGAGAAGTCTTAGAATGCTAGGAAGTGTGTTATTATTAAGTGAAAGCCTTACTAGGTGCCAGGCATTGTGCTGAGATATTAAAAAATTCACACTAAAGACTGAGAAAGGTAAAAACATCTTTATTAAAGACTTGGTAACCGAGACAAAGATACTAGATAACTTTTTCAGGGGCTCACAGGGCCTATGTAGCCAGGACATGAACCTAGATGACTTTAAAGCCTGTGTACTCCTTCCTTCTTCAAAAAAACATCCCATGTCCTTTCTACCATCCAAGCTGCCTTGGTGAGCTACTATATGACTCCGCATTTATCTATTTATTAGTTATGCTTTATTATTTTATTTTAAGCAAAGAAGAGGCATGATAAAATGGGTGTTTGGGGAGGTTACCTGGCAGCAGAGTGTTGAGAGGATAGTGAGTCAAAATAGCTGTAATAATAAATTTCAGGGCAAATATTTAAAGATAGACATACAAGTACTTGATCTAGTAATGAAATAACTTTTGACAGGAGAAATGAAGAAAACAAAACTGATAAATAAGTTTTTTTAGGGCTTACCTTATATATCTTTACTCAAGTATTCTCTATATGTTAAACATTCTACTAAGAGTTTTTAATTATTTCTCAGTCTGGTGAGTTTATTAATCAAGTAATCCTACTTCACTTTGTAGCCTTTTTAAACTAGGGTTCTAGGAAAGAATTAAGCCCGAATGCCCCCAAATAGCCACTGTATGCATTTGAGTTAACTTTTTTTTTATTCTAGGGATTAAACCCAGGGTAATTTACCACTGAGTTACATCCCCTGCCCTTTTTATTTTTTATTTTGAGACAGATTCTCACTAAGTTGTTTAGGGCCTCACTAAATTGTTGAGGCTGGCCTCCAACTTGCAGTCCTCTTTCCTTAGCTTCCTGAGTTGCCACCATGCCTGGCAACTTAACTTTGTGCTAGTTTTTATATCATCCTTGAAAAAATAGTCTTTTTGTGGTTTAGATGAGACACTCCAATTGGGAGATCAATGATAATAAGTATTTTTTAAACCACATAGCTTTTGAAAATATTAATAATTGGCTTAGTGTTTGATTAATGTTATGTTCTAATACTATAACAAAACATTGTTCTAAATTGTATTTAGGTATGAAATGCCTTATATTTTTTATGCCTGAATAAGCAAAATATTCCCAGCTTTATGTACAATTCACAGTGAAGTTAGACTGATCCAAAAAAGTAGATGCAGAAGTTTTTCTAGATTGGGTGGTTATTTGGTAGTTAGGTGAGAGCACAGATGGCTTCCTGCCTCTGTTTAGAACATGGAATGATGTGTATCTACTTAAAAGACTTCTATCAATCCACTTCTCAAATAACAGCTAATGGTTTCCATTTACTAAAATTTTTTGGATAGGCATTCTAGGATCTTTGTAGTCTGATTCCAAACTTTTCATAGTCTTTATCTTTCAATTTCTAGTTTACAGATTTATTGCAGACAAATGATTGATCTGTATCTCCAAAATAGTTCTTGCATTTTCTTGTCTCCAGGGCCTTTGCTTATACAAAAGTGACTGTCTTCCATTCCCACTTGGCAAAATCCCATGTGTTCTGAGACACTAATGGCGGCATCAGGGATTCCTTGATAATTCCATTCAAAAGGTGGTTGTTTCTTCTTTCATGTCCAGAGTAAGGACTCAAAAAATCATTACTTGCCTCCTCCTAGCTCTGGTAGCATCTGAATTGTGAATAGTATACTATAACTTATTACTTTCTGAGAGCTATTCATAAGTACATTGTTTCAATCAGATTGTGAATTTTGGAAACTGAAACAATGTCTAGTTCTTCTTATTGGTAAGAATAGATTGAAATCACTCCTCACTTCATAGGCTAACTGTGAGGATTAGTGCCTGGAGTTTTGAGACGTAGTTGAAACAGCCCAATTAAGGATGGTTCCTCTTCTTGTTTAGTGGGAGTTCCTTCAACATTCCTCTGTAGTCTTTAAGAACTTCTTGCTTTTTGACACACACAAAAAGACCAAGGTTGTCTTGTGTTTTCCCTGCTCTAGGACCTGAGTCAGCCATTTCTCTGAGTTCTGGTTCCCTTTAATGGTCAATGAATTTTGAAAGCAAGGTCTGGGTACCACTGATTCTAGGCCTTTTCAGTAGACATAGCTACAAAAAAGACTTAAATTGAGTTTATGTAGGCTTTTTTTTTTCTTGAATTAATTTTGTTTTATATTTGTGTTTCTTTTTTCTTATGCTTAAAATCTTTATTGCCAATAACACTAATATATTTCCTTATTTGTATACTATGATTATGTAAAATAGTTTGACAACTATAGAAAGTATTGCTGGTGGTAAACCTATCCAGGCAAATTCAGGATTTCTTTGCAGTTCTTTTTCAACATACAGAAATGATAATGAAAAATTTCTAACATACAAAAAAGTAGAAAATTATACAGTGGAGACCCATATGCTTGCTACCTGGATTCTGTAATTAATATTTTGCTATATTTGCTTTTTTGCTTTATCCTCTTTCTCTCCCTTTATCTATCCATCAGTTCATCTTACTTTTTAAAATGCAATTAAAAATTCTTTACAGTTCTTGTGTGTGGTGTGTGTATATGCACATGTGTGCATATTTGTGTATGTATACATATACATATACCTTTGTCAACACATAACAGACAACTGTTCAAAAATTACTTGAAATAATCTTTGTCTCTCTGTAGTTATGTATTAATTTCGTAAACTGGGTTATTTCTGTTTGTGTTTACTTCTTTTCTCTTTGAATTAATTGCATTTTAGGGATATGTCCTGTTTCCATGTACTCCTTCCCAATTCCTAATAGTCCTTGCTTCTGTCTCCCTCAAAAGGCTGCCAGTCTTCCCAGCACTGGAGAGGCTGAGGCAGGAGGATTGCAAGTTCAAAGCTAGCCTCAGCAATGGCTAGGCACTTAGCAAGTCAGTGAGACCCTGTCTCTAATAAAATACAAAAAAGGGCTGGGGATGTGGCCCAGTGGTCCAGTGCCCCTGAGTTCAATCCCCGGTACCAAATAAAAAAAAAAAAGGCTGCCAGTCTTTTGATTATTTTCTACCATATGTTTATTTTGCCTGTCCTGGAGCATAGTGTAAATGGAATGGTATAGTCCAGGCTTCTCTCAGCATTTCCACATAATACTTGTGAAATTCATCATGTATGTTATTTTCCCCTCTTTATTGATAAGTATTATTCTACTATGTGTATATTCCATACTGCCACTCCCTTTTCCCAGTTTTGACTCTTTTCCAATTACTATCTGCTTTAGGGTACTTACAGGTCCTTTCAGGTAGTTGTTTTTAAATGGATTTTCTTTTATATGGTCTTCTGAAGGAGGATTTCTTCAATATGAGCTATTTTGCCATTACAAAAAGAAGAATCCATTTAATTATATCTTGATCAAATAAATTTTTATTTTTTTCTACTTTATGGAATATCTTGAAGTTTTTATGACTTAATTTTCTTGACTGTCTTATTGGCTCTTGAAGACCTTCTGTCTCCTCTATTTTCTGCTTCATGAAGATGTAATCTAACATTTGGTACATTAGGTACTTGAAATATAGTCATTGGCAGTTGCAGTCTCCAGCGTTATAAAGTGTCCTTTTGTTGCTGTTATCTCATGTAATGCTTTTGGACCTGTATTCTGCCTTGCCTGATAACAGTACCACATCCTCTTGTTCTTTATTGTTTGCATGTGTGTGATATATCTTTGCCCATCTCTTTATTTTAAGCCCTTATGAATCACCTTTGAAGGTATATTTCTTATAGAATTGGGTAAGAGTTGATTGTATGTGTGCAATAACTTGTTTAACTTATTTATTTTAGACAGAAAAAGCAGGAAGGGATTATTTAGTGAAATTGAAGTATAATCCAGGGAGAACATGGGCAGGACCAGCCCCAAAAGAGAAGGTAGCCTCTTGGCTTCTACCTTGTGGGTTTTTTCTGGTCTGCTTGGAATTCTCCCATATCATGAGTTATTCATTCAGCACAGCTACTACAGTTTTCTTCCATAGCATTTGGGCTTTATATTTTATAAGCCAAACTGAAAATCCTTTTAATAGGAAAATTAAATCCATTTACATTTAAAATGCCTGATGTATGTTATTTCAATTTCTTTTGTTTTCTTTTATGTTAATTGTGTATTTTACTTATTATTTCTCTTTTATCATATGGTCTATTTTCTTTGCTTTTCAAAATTACTTTTAATTCTGGGAGAGTTATCAGTTTGGTAATTGCTATAACTTGATATAAAAATTTTATATAGTGACAATATCAATGCCCTTACATCTTTTTCCCCTTATATTATCTTCTATGAATTTATTTTTCTACTTTAAATAACATCATTTGTTTCCACTTATTACAAAATTTAATGTGTGTTCCCTTTACTATTTTCCCTTTTCTCCTTCTACTTTTTCAAGGTTGGGTTATTTCTGCTTTGGTACTATGGATAATATTTATATGCTAATCTTAAATTCATATCTCCACCTTTGTTTTAGTCTTTGATCTGCAACCAAATATGTATAATGTTCACTACTTGTTCTTATAAATTGTACTTTTTAAAATCATCATGTTTTGGAAGAGAGCTCATCAGCTAGTAAATTTCTCACTATATGGACTGTTTTCTTTACAATCTTTTTTTTTATTCAAAGTTGTTGTATTTATAATAGTAGTATGCATTATAATTCATAATAAACATATAGAGCATCTTTTTACAAAACACTGTTTGTATACAATGTATATTCGTACCATTCAAATCTTCAATCATACATTTAGGATAATGACATCCATCTTATATAGCCACCTTTTCTTTTTTCCCCTCCATCCTCCCTTGCTCCCTTCCTGCCCCTCCCTCCCCTTTGACCTTTCTAGCGTTCTCTAATCCTCCTATGTACCCCAACCCAACACCACTGTGAATCAGCCTCCTTATATCAGAGAAAACATTCGGTATTTGGATTTTTGAGATTGACTAACTTCACTTAGCATTATATTCTCCAACTTCATCCATTTACCTGCGAATGCCATTATTTTATTTTCTTTTATTGCTGAGTAAAATTCCCTTGTGTATATGTACCACATTTTCTTTATCCATTCATCTACTGAAGGACATCTAGGTTGGTTCCACAATCTAGCTATTGTGAATTGTGCTGCTATAAACATTGAAGTGGCTGTGTCACTGTAATATGCTGTTTTTAAGTCCTTTGGGAATAGACCCAGGAGTGGGATAGCTGGGTCATAGGGTGGTTCTATTCCCAGTTTTCCAAAAAATCTCCATACTGCCATCCATAATGGTTGCACCATTTTGCAGTCCCACCAGCAATGTATGAGTGTGCCTTTTCCCCCACATCCTCTCCAACATTTATTGTTGTTTGTGTTCTTAATAGCTGCCATTCTGACTGGAGTAAAATGAAATCTTAGAGTTTTGATTTGCATTTCTCTAATTGCCAGCAATGTTGAGCATTTTTTCATGTATTTGTTGATTAAACGTGTATCTTCTTGTGAGAAGTGTCTTTTCAGTTCCTTAGCCCATTTGTTGATTGGGTTATTTGTTTTTTTGGAGTTAAGTTTTTTGAGTTTTTTATATATTCTAGAAATTAGTGCTCTATCTGATGTGCATGTATTAAATATTTGTTCCCAAATAGTTGGCTCTCTATTCACCTCACTGATTGTTTCTTTTGCTGAGAAGAAGCTTTTTAGTTTGAATCTATCCCATTCATTGATTCTTGATATTAATTCTTGTGCTACAGGATTCTTATTAAGGAACTTGGGGCCTAATCCAACATGTTGGAAATTGGAGCTTACTTTTTCTTCTATTAGGTGTATTGTCTCTGGTCTAATTCCTAGATCCTTGATCTACTTTGAATTGAATTTTGTGCATGGTGAGAGAGAAAGTTCTTTACTATATTAACATGTTTAAAGTATTTTTCTTTAATGTTTCTACTTAAAGGGCAATTTGGCTAGTTATAAAGTTTTTAGCCAATTCTTTCTTTTCTTGGGTTTCTTGAAAACCTTACCACATGTTGTCTTGTTATTTAAAAAATGTCATGTTAAATTTTTAAAATTTTTTTTCTTTTATAAATTACTTTATTTTTTGGCCTGGAGACTGAAAATAATTTTTTTGTTTTGTTTTAATCTTTAACGTCTGATCACTTTGCTGGGTTATGTTTACTGCTGACTCATTTGGCTCATTTAGAGCCCATTCAATAATGCAGATTCATTTCTTATTTTCAAAAAAATTTTCCTAGATTATAGAATAAATTATTAATTCTATCATTATTTTGTTTTTCTTAGTGGAGATCTTCTAGTTACACTTGAATTGGATCTTGTTTTGCCTGTCTTCTGTTACTCTCACTTTTTTTTTTAATTTATTTTAATTAGGTATTTATGACAGCAAAATGCATTTTGATCCATTGTACACAATTGCAGCACAACTTTTCATTTCCCTGGTTGTACACAATGTAGCATCACACCCTATGTGCAGTCTTACATATACCCACGGTAATGATGTCCATCTCATTCCACCATCTTTCCTGCCCCCTTGCACTCTTCCCACCCTCCCTTTGCCCAAAGTTCCTCCATTTTTCCCATGCTTCCCCCCTCTCCACTTTCTTTTTAATACATGATTTCATTTTTATACATTTGGTTCTTTACCTTCCCTTCCACTACACTCTTTAGTGTACTTTCACTTACATCTATTCATATTTGGTTATCTTATATTTTAATGTTCATTTCAAAAATGATTTTGTTTTTTTCCAACTTTTTCCTTATTCTTACTTCTTGTTTGCATGTCTGCCTATTGTTTATCCTTTACTAGTCTGAGGTTTCAGATTTCAGGTCCTTGAAATCTCGTGTGCATTCCTGATTCTGTATGTGCAATAACTTGTTTAACTGCACTTACTTCATTTTGGAATATTGTATTCTAATAATATTGTGAAGGTGGGTTTGGTGAAGTATTTTTATCAGCTGAAGGTGTTTGATTCTCTACTTGTATTTATAGTGGATTTTTTAAAAATGTTTTTTTAGTTGCAGATGGACACAGTATCTTTATTTTTTATGTGGTGCTGAGGATCGAACCCAGTGCCTCACATGTGCAAGGCAGGCACAGGTGCTCTACCACTGAGTATCACCTCCAGCCCTACAGTGTCTATATATAGATATTGGGGTCCTTTTTTTGTCCCTAGTGAAATATGTAGGATTTCCTTAGGCCATGTGACTAAGAGTGGGGGTGGGACATTACATGAAGTCCTTACTTGGTTTCTTAAATAATGTTTTCTGTTTTTAGAAGAGTGAAGAGCAGTTTCTTTAATAAAAGATGACTTGGGATATTGATTAGTCGATTTTCTGATTCTTCAATACTCTTTGGTTTCCTGGGATTTTTAACTTCAACTGTTTTCAACCCCTTCCTTTCAACTCACCTAAACTAATGCTGTGGTTTTCATCAGGTCTTACACCTATTCTCTCCTCCTTTAAGGGAGTGCTTTATCAATTAGTAGTCACCTAACTCTTTCCTGGGGTAAGGCCTCCATGAGCTGGCTTTGATGATTTCAGATGGTAGTTTCCCCATAGGTGTAAATTGATGTTTGATAGTAGTCTCTGTTTTTTAGTTATGTCCTCAGTATAAACTATAGGTGATTTTGTTTTCCTTATTTGTCTGAAGGCTTTTGTAGAATGAGTAAAGAGAATCAGATTTTGATGGCCACCACTATTATACAAGAACTGGCAAGTCATACTCTGATCACTTTTGCAAATGATTTAGTGCCTCTTCTATGTAAGCCCCAAGATAAACACTTGGGTCAAAAAGCCTGGTAATTCTTTTATTTGTCTAATATTTTAAAGAAAGACATGATACATTTAAAATATGAAGTCATTCAGTAGCTCTGTGAGATAGATATTTTGCCCATTTTATAAACAAGCCTAATAAGGTTAAGAGGTTAAACAGCAACTTGTGAACATAACTAGTAATGAATGACTAAAATCCAAACCTAAGGCTTGACTGAAAAATCCCCCTATATACTCACAGACCTTAGATTTTAGCAATATCATCTATCCATCCATCTCCCCTACCCCACCCAATCAATCTCTTGTTGACCTAAATTCTGAAATGCTTTATTTGGCTTTGTAAAAATAATGCTAATTAGGGGCTGGGGTTATAGCTCAGAGGTAGCGTGCTTGCTTCGCACATGTGAGGCACTGGGTTCAATCCTCAGCACCACATAAAAATAAATAAAGTAAATAAAGATCTTGTGTTCATCTTAAAAAATCTTAAAAAAAATGCTAGTTAGAGTGATTTATAGGACTTAATTATGTGTGTCTGTCAACATAATTGTGATTTTTTGAATAATTCTAAAATAATCTTGCAAGTTTTATGTGATGACTATACTAGTTTTTTTTTTATACTTCAGTTTCCTAGTTTATTGTTTTTGTAGTATAAATTAAAAAGTATAGATTGGAAGTTAAAAATTATGTTAGTAGTTTTATAATGAAACATGTATTTGAAAGCATTACTGTTTTAAAACATTATATAGTTTGATGTCTGTTTTAAAAAAAGCTTAGTATATCACATTTGGAATAGAATTTAAGATATTTCTGAAGTTATTAATTTATACCACATGGTTTTAAGAAGGGTTAAAATTCCACGCTAAGCATTTCTGTTTTTAATTTTCACTTACTTGCATAAAAGGTGAAGGATTTTCAAATAATAGAATACCATTTAAAATTCTTTAAGTATTAAATTATGGAAGTATAAAATACTTTCATCATTGTGCTATGTCTCATTATAACTTGTTAATTTTAAGTTCCCTTATGTAACAATATAAAGTAGGATAATCTGTATTTACTCAGTCAATTTTAACACAGATTTTTGAGCAACAAAGTGGCAGATTGGCACCCTCTTTTGGTCATTTTATTTACCTACAGGCAGAAATATAAGTAATAAAATAAAATTAAAAATTTGTCTATGTTGATCTTATAAATTAGCATTTACAGGTCTCACCAAAATAATGCCTCAAACTAGGTTCATATGAATAAGGTACATTATTATTTAGTTGTGCATTCTTTTAGTAATTTGTGGTTATTTGCTTTTTCCTCAGGCTGGCTCTCTAATCATAGAATTCAGAATTGGCATTAACATTGCAGATTTTCTAACAAGTATTTATATTTAACTATAGCAAACTGAACTGCAGTAGCACATTATTAAACAGATAATGTTTAACAATTTCATTGTGAATTTGGATTAATTAGAAAAACATTACCTTTTAGTTCCCTTGATAACAGTTTGGGGAATTATTTGAATTGAAAGTAAATTTAAGCTTCAGAAACTTGACGCTGAGTTTTTCTCCTCTCGTATTTTTTAAATACAGAAAATTATTTCATAAGATTATATGGTTAATTTGATTTATATTATAGTTTGATAACATTTGTGTATAATATGTTTGCTGAATGCTCCTGGAAATGTCTATGCAAATACTTTATAATTGTAGGGAAGAAAGCTATATTCTGCCAGGTGGTTGGGTAGTTTGGAGAGGGAATTTTCCATCTTGTAAATATTCAGCAAGTTTTCTTTTTGGTGGTTGTAGTATTTCAGAATTTCGCATGCCTGCCAAAGCCTCAAATTTAATCCAATTTAATAATGCCTAATGGATCTCAACAACAGCATAATCTAGACCTAGTCCATAAACTTAAGGTACCACCATTTTAGAGCTTCCTTGCATTTTTTTCACTGAAATAAATATTTTAAGAATTTTTATTACGTATTGCTCATGTAAGAGGCGATTTTAAAGTTATTGCTTACAAATGCCAGACAACTGTATTTGTATAACATTTTTTTTTTTTTTTTTTTTTTTTGTGGTGGTACCGGGGATTGAACTCAGGGGCACTCGACCACTGGGTCACATCCCCAGCCCTTTTTTGTATTTTATTTAGAGACAGGGTCTCACTGAGTTGCTAAGTGCCTTGCCATTGCTGAGGCTGGCTTTGAACTCGCGATCCTCCTGCCTCAGCCTCCCAAAGTGCTGGGATTACAGGTGTGCGCCACCGCGCCCGGCTGTATAACATTTTTGTACCAGTTTGAGGACATTGAGATTTGTGTTTGATTCCTAGTGGTCCTTTCTGTATTATATATTTCACTAAAATATATAATAAACTTTTAGATGAAGTTTTCACCACATGATGAAGCAATAAGCATGATATTCTTTAACATAACACATTTTAATGTCAAACTCGACTTTTAAATTTGTGATTCAAAGAAACATTATTTTGAAATAGAGTACTGATATTTTTAACTACATAAATTCCCAAAATATCAGTCATGAACGTAAAGTAATTAGATGGGATTCTGAGAATATATGACTTTAAATCTACTATATTATTTTAATCATACATAGGGTGTGATTCTATAAATGTCCCATGTAAACTTAACAATTTAAAACATGTCAGTGTATTATTTTAGCTCACTTGGACTGTATGCCAACTTTGATACTTTTATTTTTAATCCAGAAAGGGGGTAAAAAAGTAAAATGATGTATTTTATTTACAAATTGGATGCATGATATGAATAAAGTTTTTTTTAATAAGCCTGCTGAAGGCAATGAGTTGATGTGAGCCTCTTCTAAAAATTAAATAACTTTCCACTTCAAATTCCTACCCAATCTTTTCCCAGAACTCTTAGAATCAAACAGTATTCAAATGGAAAGTTTTCATCATATATTTGAAATACCTACTTATCTGACAGTTAATTGACTAATCAAATTGAACAGGGACAAAAATAATACAAGAATACTCTTAGAAATATTGCCTTAGAAATGGAATACTAATCTATAAATGCAGGTTATTAGGAAAAAGGATATTGAGGAAATATTTAAGGATTGGGAATTTTTATGATCTAGTAGGAGTTATCTATTTTGAAGAGTTTTTATGATAGTATATTTTCAATCAGATTTGCAAATGTCTCATATACTCAGAATATTCTTTGAAACTCTTTTCTATTGGCATGGTCAGACTTTTCTCTCCACATTTTATTCTCTCTATAGATTTATTGTCCTCCTTTTTCAATTTATTGTTTGCCCTAGTATATACTCATTTCTTTGGAATTTAGGAGAAATAAGCTATGATATTGATTGCATATAAACATAGCAGAGAATAATTTTTGGATATTTTTCAGATTCTATAAAGAGGAGCAAGGTACTCTTGAGTAGCACATCACATGATTGGGAAGTATGTTAACTTTTTCAAGCCACTGTATTTAGTAAGCTAGAAATGTAATTTATGAAATAGTCATTTCCAGGTATTACACTAATGGGGACCTGGATAAATATTGTTCATCTTGTTTATAAATGCAACAAGAGGTTTTCATTTTAGAGAGACCAGTATACAATTATGAAGGAATACAAAGTTTATATGAAAATGGGAATGGTTCTATATATTTCTCTAATACTAGTTACTAGTTATTAGTTGTTGTTAATACTAGTTGTTAGTTGTTGACTAAATAAGTTGAAGTTTAAGACAAATAGTTTACATTAACAAAGTGACTATTCATAGCTATGTATTTTAATATTTAGGCTTTGTGAAAGGATTTAAACAGTTGCTTATTAGAAAATATTTTTTTTTGTTTATAAGAATTTTTCTTTTGACAGTTATATGAATTCTGAAAGTAAAGAAAGAACAGCATGTAAAGGAAAAATTGCCATATCAGGTATGCTATATTTATATTGCTGAATACATTGCATAAAATAACTAGAATTGATGAGTTTTTATTCTGTATTTCCAGTCTCTTCATTTTGCTTTTCATACCTGTATCTGAATATTTGATCTAAATCTGTTTTAATCATTATGCTCTATATTTGCATAGAACTTAACAGTGTGGAAAAAAAATATTTTGCAGTGTAGCTGAGAGGTACAGCACTTGCCTGACATGTGCAAAGAGGCCCTGGGTTCCATCCTAGCATCACATGCACACACACACACACACACACACACACACACGAAGAAGAAAGAATCAAAGACCAAAAAACCCCCAAACTCTCATACATTACATATATTGTGCAGTTTTCTCCTTGGGGCAGCCTTGTAAAATAGGTAGGATAATTATTCTCATTTTCTATAGATTCAGATGTTAAGTGACTTGCTGTAAGTGGCAGAACTGGGCTGCAAACCCAAATTGATTGATTCCATTTATTTTCTGTTTTAATGGTTGTCGAGACCAGGAGTTCCATGGGGTTGGAACTATGTTTTTTACAGTGTTTGGTGCATAGAAATTGCTCAGAGAAATTCACTGGATGGATGACTCTTCCTTGTTGCCTGTAGGATGGAGACCAAACTTTTTCCCTGTTTTCCTTTCTGACTCCTTTTTCTTAGCCACATCTTCCATTACTCCTATACATAAGCCCTTTGCTTTAGGCAGCCTTTTTTTCCTGTTTTCACAACACACCATGTGGCAGACACCTAACTGACTTGTGAAATAATTATAGTTTCTTCAAATATTTGTTCACCTACAAACCCCTCCCCTGTTAGAAATGTTTCCTTCCTCTAAGTTACTAATGCAGTTAGTAGACCTTCTACCACTAGATGGCACTTATGCTGTGTAATCTCAGTTTCTCCAAGTGTTAAGGAAACTAAAGACAATGGAGATGGCTCAGATTAAGTGAATACATGACTGACTCATGTTTACACTGTTAAGAAAATGCACTTTTACAAATATTATCTCATCAGTACTGTTTGGAAACAATAGGACCTCTATGGGTCCTTAAGAAATAACTGGTTTATTTCCTTGGCCAAAGCATCATATTAGGGAGCCTGCTGCTATGTTTCAGGCCCTGCCACTTAAGGAACTGTTTTCCATTTCCAGCTTCACCACTCACTTTATGGCCAAACAAAAATTATCAACCAGGAAGAATAGACCTGCACTTTATTTAGGACATTTTTGTCTAAAATCAGAAATTGCCAGCAGCTAAGCAAAAGCATTTTCAGAAAAATAATTAAACTATATTGAGAAATCTGTTGCTTATTTTATAGTTATTTATATTCATGTTGTCATCTTTCAGTTTGTAAGACTGACATGAAGCACGTTTTATATCCTTGTATCATTTAGCTGCCAAACATTACATTTATATAATAGTTTTCTAAGTTTAAATATTTTAATCTTAATAAATATGATAGATGATTGAAGGGTATTTTCTATAAATACTTAAAGCATAATCCTTGTTTTGCTTCTAATATTGCACTACTCACTATACAAATGAGATATATTAAATTGCTATCAAACACTCAAATTCCATGATAGATTCAACATCTATTGTCATTTCGTAGTAGTTTACTAACTGCTGCAATTCATGATATTAGAATTAACTATACATTTAGAAGAGAGATTAAGTAAAAGCATTTAAAGTAAAAGAATAAAACCTTCATGACCACAGACATTCACAAATCTGAACTTATTTCTGCATGTGTTCTTTCTTTCAAAAGATAATTTTAAATTAAATTAAGGAACCAAAACTCTCAAGAGATGGAATACATATGTAATTTCATCTTTACTTAGACTAAATTGTGTCTTGTATGTATATTTATAAAGACAATGAAACTAAAAAACAATTCACCTTTATAATTCTATTTTTTCTTGACATGGGGATGAAAATGTGACTTTTATTTTGGAAAATGAATTTGCAGCAAAGTTTCATAATGTTTCTGAGATTACTTTGATAGCCAGGAGACAACTGGATTTTCCATTTTCAGCTTCACTACTCACTGGCCAGATCTCTATAAATGTAAAAAGAATAATATACTTATCCTGATTCTTTCTGCCCAGCACCAAATAATAACATTGTGGTAACTGTTTCAGCTTTTTTTTTTTTTTTTTTTTTTTACCAACTACTAGTTCAATGACTAAACTAAATCAGTTTTCTAGTACCTCAATTTTCACTTTAGAAAATATCTTTAATAGACTTCAAGGATCCTAATGACTCTCTCGGTTTATTACTAAATGTCAATGAAGACTTAAGAAAAACAAAGGTAAGAGTATTTTAAACTAAAATGGAGTCAACCATTGCATGAATATGGAAGGAACTTCCTTCACTGTAGCTGAATTAGGAAACATAGTTAATGTATTATACATCCTTTGTTGTCTCAACAGTACATGACCACCTGGGAAATCGATAAGAAACATCTACCTTAGGGAGCTTACATAGCTAGGCCTGGGAAAGGGCACAGGCTATAGGTGTACAGCAAAGGAAGTCAGGTCATGTTCTTTCCATGATAGTGTAAATAGTTAATCCTGCCCAAACAGAGTAAGAACAGCTGTGAACAAGAACAGTTGTGAAATGAAATGAGTCAGCAACTGTGGTCAAGCAAGAGTGGGCCCTTTGACAGGACGTTAGCTGAATAATAATTATAAAATAATAAAATCATTCCCATTAAAATCAAGAACAAAATAACAATGTCTATTATGTCAATATAATTTAACACCATTCTGGAAATTCTGGCTAAAATAATAAAAGATGAAACTATTGAAAATGAATAGACAAATTGAATATTTGAAGATAATGGATTGCAGACCTGTAAAACCTAAGGGAATTTACCAAAACATTATTTGAATTAATAATTCAGTAAAAAGTGGCTGGATTTAAGATAAATATAAAAAATGGCAATTTCTCTCAAAACCAAAAATAACTGGCTAAAAAATATAATGGCCAAAATATCTACTTTACAATGAAAACAACAAAAACTGAAACCATTAAATACATAATGATAACCTTTGTTAAAATATAAGAGTAAATATACTACTGTATGTAAAGACAGGCTGTTGTTATTAGTTTCCAAGTTAATGTGGATAATAGAATATAGCACTAATGAAACACTCAGGAAGAGGTTTTTTTTTTTTTTTTTTTTTTTTTTTTTTTTTTTTAACAAAATGGTTCTAAAATTCGTATAATGAAATTAGAATAAAATGCTTCCAAAAAGACTATTTCTAAAGTAAAATATAAAGGAACAATAGTTATAATATTATGGTATTGATTTTAGGATATGTAGTAATTGATAAATGATTTAATTGAGTCCATAAAGTGGATAGCCCAGCAACATTTATTCAAAATGGCATATCTAATAAATATGACATCATAAATCAGTGAGGAAGAAAAGGATATATGTGTAGAGCCAGAACAATTATTTTTATAAGAATATTTATATTTTCACCTCACATGCTTCAGAATTTCACACATAAAAATTAGCTTTTAAATGTACAAACTATCTAGGATGGGCATATAATAACACACATTTCTAATTCCAGAGACTGTGGAGCCTGAAGCAGTAGGATTGTAATAAGTTCAAGGCCAGCCTGGGCAAGACCCCATCTCAGATTACAAAGGGTTAGGAATATGGTTCAGTGGTAGAGCACCCTTGAATTCAATTTCTAGTACCACAAAAATAAATAAATAAGCATGTAAATACATTTATGTACAAATCATAAAAAGTAACTAGAAAATTTGCTGTTAAGTAATACATTTCATTTTGGTTTCAGTGGTCAGAATCTGTCATGGAATTCAGAAGTCCAGGTCACTGTAATAAATAAAAACTTACTGAATTATTAATTGTCATTTTTTACCTTATTTATAGATGTTCGAATACCACTAATGTGGAAAGACTCTGATCACTTCAGCAGCAAAGAAGGTATGTAAGGTTTTAATTTGAAATTGAGAAATTACCTTTAGTGTATAATAAGTTGATGTTATTTGACAGAATAAGCAGAATCTTGTTGAACTGTTGTTTTCTGGTTTTTAATATAAATATGTTGCCTTTCCTTTTTAATATAAATATGTTGCCTTTCCTTCCTAATTAAGATATGATGCACAGCAAGTGCATTTTAAGTTGTTTATCAGAACCTATGCAAGGATAGTAACTAAAAAGTGTTCAAATAGTAAAGGTAAAGGGAACATTTCTTTGGCTAGAATCTGGGAGATCTTTTCTGCTTTATTTTGTTACTTCAGATTATTTAACAGGATGTAATAAAGGAAGATTTTGGCTTGATTTGATATTTTTTTTCCTTCAGCATTTTATGACTTTATATGGTCTTCACAAATCTTTGTATTGCTTAGGTCATGGAAATTAACCTCAAATGATTTCTAGTTGTTAGAGGCAAAGAGAAAAGATGTGATAATCCTTTATCTTTTTGTCTGTTGTGATAGCTTTGTTCCTCATACTTGAAAAACTGAATCATATTGAGCATAATTAGTTTTATATGAAGAATTTAAAATCAGTTTAGTGTTTGTTATTCAATTAGGAAATATAATTTATTTTTCAAAGGAATGCATGTGGGAATTAAGTAAATCTGATTTCTATAGAGAATAAGTTTTTCTAAAGAGCTAGTTTCTCAATAATGAGGATTTAGCCCTTTAATCACCTAATACTTTTATAACATCACCAAATTGAAAGGCCCAGCAGCTATGTTTTTTGTGTTCCCATGTCTACTTTTAGTTAATTAATTTATTTTTTTGTGGTTTTCTCCCTTGCTTTTAGTTTGGTGGAAAATATTTTGCTGTTGTTAATGTGCCTACTCTAACCTCTTCTAATAAAAAACATTTTTTTCTTAAATAAACGTGGAGACCAAAATGACAGTGGTGATAGTGTGTACATAACAATAAATTTGTTATTAATTTAGAGTTAAGAGTTTTCTGGTAATAAAGTTTGTGATTTTGGTAGTTTCTTTAGCCTGTTGAGAGTCCTTTAGAGTCCTTTATGTTTTAACTTAATTTTTTGGTATTCTTTGGTTTAAAGATGTGTTTTAGTTGAGTATGGTATTACTGTATACTGACAGAACAGCTATTTAAAAATGTTAAAGGTTATAATATACAATGTATGAATATTACAATCTATTAATAAGAATATTTAAGCTGATACTTTCCATCTTCAAGATGATTTTAAGACAATGTTAAGATTTCTCGTATGTATTGCTGCTTAAAATGTTGTCTTCTATAGGATCACAGCGCTACGCCATTTTTTGTTTATTCAAAATGGGAGCTGAAGTTTTTGATACTGACATGGTGATTGTGGATAAAACAATCACAGATATATGTTTTGAAAATGTAACAATATTGTAAGTATCTTTAATCTTCAAAGACTGAAAATATCTATGAAGATTTTTTTCTTTCTGGGTTTTTTTTTTTTTTTCTTTTTTAAAAGAATTCTAGTTTGGGAGCCTTTGGATCAAGGTCTAATTATTGGGTCCTTGTACTCTTTTTGAAACATTAAGATGTTTAAATGTATCAAATGATTTTGAACATTACTTTATTAAAAAACAAGGCCATATTTCATATGCAAATTATGATGCAAAATAAAATGGAAATCTTATAATGAATATTAACAGTAAATATTTGACTCATTTGATATAAATTTAAAAATATTTTATAGTAAATATATTTTCATTATTGACTAAACTATGAATACAATGGAATTTCACTTTGCGATGTTTGACAGAGTGAATTTGAACATAAAACAGATTCTGCTATTTTAATAAGAGATTTAATTACAGAAATACAAAAAACAGTAAAACCACTTTATAAGATAGTCCTGAAGTATGAATCATAAAAAATACACTTTGGTAAAATTTTGGGGTGTTCTTTTTCTTATGGTGTGCTTCTTTCATATACTCCAAAACAATAAAAAAAATGGGTGATTCTCAGGGCTGTGTTTATTGCCCCTGCTCTTTTACAGGCTCTTTTTATTGTGGTCATAATACAGAACCAGAAAGAACTCCTCAGATAGCCACAGAAATCATTTTTAACCAACATAAGTTTTTCCTGCCATCTTTCAAATTGGCCTAAATCAGTATGGGATTTGTGTTTCTTTCAGGCTTTCAAAGATACTGTCTTCATATATTAATCTTAATATCTACTGAACTATTAAGATAAAATCAATATACATGGTTTTTGCCATTTTCAGCTATGGAGCTGCAGCTGAGAATTCAGAGAACTAGTTTTGCCACTCACTCAGATAACATTAAAAAGACTACGGCAAACCATATTTTGTGGCTTTTGGTCCAATGTCCCATAGTAATTGTATAGTGCAGAAAAATAAAATGTATTGTTCTGGGTTGTTAGTAGTAATGCAGATCTTTTTACAAGCTGTATTGAACCAAAGGAATTTATTTAGGGTCCTCTTCCCTCCCAAACACCCCCAAATACTTAGATTATTGAGGCTAAATTTTTTCCTTAGTTATCTGAATTTATTTATTTCCATTATCAAATATTGTTAAGGAATTTTTTTTCTGACAAAATTATCCTGTTAATGGGACTCTTTCCTTCACATCACTTTGCTATTGTTTATTTTTACCACAAAGCCAAAAATCAGACTGTTTTTCAAGGATTCAAGAACAATACAAATTACTTGGGAAGAAAACTCATGATTTATAATTTTTTTAAAATTCTGTAAATATTTAAAATTGTTCTAAAAATAACTGCTGACAAATGTTCTAAATGTTTAAAAATGTGCTTTTTGTTATGATGATTGTTTTTAATAAGTATTCAATATTTATGAAGCTCTGGTTTTCCTCTAAATATTGACATTTGTTAGTCATTACCAGGAATACTGTATGTTTAGAAGCTGCCAAATAATAAACTATAAAAATATCTGGAAGTTGTTTCTTGTATTTATCCAAACTATAGATTGGCCATTTAAAAAGTTCATGTTGCATTTCTAAAATCTTTGAGACCCATAGACCTTCTGTCTGCAGGCAACATCTGTTGCTGACAGACCTCTTTTGTAGTCCTAAGTTATTTTATTGTTAGTAACACCACCACAATATTTATGCTAAAGGTAGTTCATTGTGTCTGAAAATGGGTAAAGCCAAACTTAGCATTTGCTCAAATTGCAGAATTTCTGCATATGAGTTTAATAAATGTGTATTGAGTACCTTTTACTTCTAGGCACAAGGCTGGGTTAAGAATATAAAGATCACCAAGACAGCACCTCCCAAGGAATTTATGCCTGAACGTGTATCATTTCTGTTGGCTTTGTGGCATTTTTCTCTCCTATATAACCAAATAGTGAAATATTGTTTATAGCTATTAGATACAAAAGTGGGGATAGGTTGCCCAGTGGTGAGGGGACTAAGTGACTATGAAGAAGAAATGAAAACTAAAGGTTCAAATTTGGTTTTAGAATATTGCTATCACCCCAAACATTGCCTTAAACCTGTGTGTAGTCAATCCCCACTACCCACTATCCCCAAGGCAACCACTGATCTTTCTGTCTTTATAATTTTGCCTTCTGAACATTTCATATAAATGGAGTCATAATTTTAAAAAAGAGAAAGAAACTAAAGGTTCAGCAGATTTTTTTGGGGGGGGGGGGGGAACAGTCATATCAGGAAGTTATACATGGGGGGGGATTGAACTCAGGGGCACTTGACCACTGGGCCACATCCCCAGCCCTTTTTTGTATTTTTTATTTAGAGACAGGGTCTCACTGAGTTGCTAAGTGCCTCGCCATTGCTGAGGCTGGCTTTGAACTCGCGATCCTCCTGCCTCAGCCTCCCAAAGTGCTGGGATTACAGCGTGCGCCACCGCGCCCGGCTTATACATGTAATTTAAATACCTTAAAAACAGTGGTATTAAAGGCCTGAAAAGAAAAATAGCATTGGAATAGAATGGCCGTAGCATTTTATTCTTTTAAAGTAATATGCCTATATATGTTTGTTTTACTGAGTTAAGTTTGTCTTACTTTAGAAGCTGATAGTTCTGAAAATTATAGTGACATGCTTAGACCATTTAGATACTAAATAAACAGGAAGATTCTGTCTCATTACATTCTAAATGCTGATTTTGAATGTTATGAAAACATCAAAGGATGTGGTAATTTTATTTTCTGCTGAATTAAATTTCTAACATTATGAATGCCTTTGTTTATAGTAATGGAGCAGGACCAGACTTTCAGATAAAGGTGGAAATGTATAGTTGCTGTACAGAAGAATCTTCCATAACCAATACACCAAAAAAGCTAGCTAAGAAACTTAAGACATCTATAAGTAAAGCTACAGGAAAGAAAATAAATTCAGTTCTTCAGGAAGAGAATCATGAAACATGTTTGTTCTTCAGTTCTACTGTTGTGTAAGTTTTCTGATACAGTTTTTATGTAACATAATATATATTTGTGATATTTCAAAGTATAGTATATGGAGTATGTGTTTACATTTTGAATGGAAAATCATCTTGAAGCAGAAACAAAACTTAGTTGTTTGACATTTACCCAGCTGAGTTATCTGTAATATTTTCCTTTGAAGGTAGGAAGTCATTGACAGAGTTTTTTTAGTTGTTTGGAATTCAAATATCTACCAGAAAGATGAAATGTTTTTCTTGAGAAGGAATTGTGTGTCTGTCCATTTTTTGCTACATTTAAGTCTACTAATTGTATTTCTATATATATGGCATGATTTATTCTCACAGAGCTTAAATTTTTTATCACATTTTAACAAACTTACATTATAACTATTACATTGAACAAAATTTAAAAATGTCTTTAATATAATCTAATATCTAGCCTACATTCAAATTGTACCATTCTTAAAATGCTGTCTTGTGATTCATTTGTTCAAATCAGAATCCAAACAGGTTTCTGGATAAGGTGTTGCATGCCTGTAATTCCAATGGCTTGGGAGGCTAAGTCAGGAGGATTGCAGGTTCAAAGCTAGCCTCAGCCACTTAGGAAGGCACTCAGCAATTTAGTGAGACTCTGTCTCAAAATAAAAAAAAAACACTGGGGATATGACTCAGTGGTCAAGCACCACTAGTATGGGGGATAGGGGAAGAATCCAAACAGATCTACAATATTAGATTTTAAAATATATATTGTAATTCTCTTTTTTTCCCAATCATTATTTTTTGAAGAAACCAGGTCTTGTAGAATTTTCTGTAGTTTGAATCTATCTGATTGTACCTTTATGGTCTTTTTAAAACATTTTTTCTGGCCCCTGTTTTTCCTATAACCTGGTACTTAGATCTGAATCACTGATTAAATTCAGATTCTTTCAGGGCAATAATTCCTCATATCATTAGGTGTATTTTCTACTGTCTCCTAATCTTTGTCCCACTTTTGGGTACAGGTGTTGCCACCCTGATCCATCCATTATAAAGTTTTACCTAATGCCTTTTACAGCTATTACTCATTATTTCATTAGGGATTATAATTAGGTGACTTCATAAATTTGTCCTGTACTTTTTTCCTAAATTGGCATTCTTGATCATTCCCTTATAAACTCTCTGGCTACAACTACAATAAAACTTAGAGGAAAAGAGGAAAAACTACTTGATTGTTAAAATGTACCAAGTTTTTTTTTTTTTTTTTTTCTTTTTATAATTTTTAATATGTACAACTTATAGTGCATATGTACCAAGTTTTAAAATAAGTTGATAGCCTAGGAGCCATGGAAGTAAATACTGTTGTTTTATTTGAACTCTTGACTTTTTATTGTTTTGTGCTTCATTCTGTTATAGTTATTATTCTCTTTGATGCCCCCAAAATTGTTCCATCTTTGATCAGGAAGGGAAATGTTCAAGATGATTCCTGCATCCTTCTGATACTACCTAATCTTTGGTAGCTTCTTCTGTCCCTGACACCATAGGATGTTCACTATTTGTCTTGTGTTTTTCTCTTCAGACTTGGAATCACTATTTCTCCATGGAGCTTTGATTTCTTTTAGATGCCTTCTTCAAACATTGTGTTTGTTTTTTTCTCAAATAATTTTGTATTTATGTTTTATTGGGAAACCATTGATTAGGCTGCATTTCTAGAATTTCTTTGCATGTCTAGCATAGTTGACTCTTCAGCATGTCCATTGCTTTACTGTAATAACAAAAAGTGAAGTATTTTAGGTATAGATCCTAGAAGTATCAGTCATCCAAATGTAATCAAATAACTCATGTCAGATATATTACATGTGAAATGTGTGTTGGCACTCTAGCATAGTGACTTTCCATCAATTTTGATTGAGACTTATATTAACATATATTTTACATCATAACTGAATGCAGTTACATAAGCAGATAGATTTCATAAGGCAACATTTGACCTTTATTATTTACAATATAATTATTAGGTATTTGTTCTATTTTATTTTTTTTAACATATCTGTGGATCATTAAGTTGATTTTATTATCAGTGAATAGGGCTCATTCTACAGTCAAAAAAACAAAGCAAATGTGAGTCCAACAAAAATATCACTTGAAAGGGGTCAGAGGACCTTTAATTTCCATCCTTGAGATCTAAGAGTATCTTAAAAACTATTCTACATTAACATTATGTCAAGGATTCAACCAAAAGGTAATGGAATTATTTCTTTTTGTTGATTAAATAATTCTATTTTCAGGTTGAAACATAGAACTGAAAGAGACCTTAGAGATAATTACTTAGTTCAGTAGTTTAAAAAATGTTTAAGCAAAAATCATGTTAATAATTTCCTAGCTAAATATCTTACAACAAATTACATTAGAACCTATATTTAACCTGTATTTCTCTTTGAAGCCTAAAGGTATTTGGAGGAATAACAGTATTTTGTATTAAATTCTTTTTCATAGGGATGGGCATGTATGTCTTTAAGTGTCCACTCTACTATTCACATTTGTCATTCTACTTGGTTTGTCCCAGAATTCAAATATTAATTTTCTTTATGAACATTTTCTATGCAACCATTTGCTTATTTTGTACCATCAAAGTTGGTCAAAAGATATGATAATACCTTGTATTACATTTCACCACATCATGTGCTCCTAATACCAACATTCTCTTCTCTTTTGGTGTGAATCCAGAGTATACTAGGTTACACAAGGACTATTTTTACCTGGTACTTCCTTAACTATCCACTTCAGCACTATGACAGGAGTTTTGAGAATAACATTAGTAATCAGAATGCATAAAATGATTAATTTTTTTGTTTTAGAGGTGATCTAGTTCATGCTGAAGACTTCTGCAGATTTTAGTTTTAAACCAAAATGGACACACATAAAACAATGTATATCTTTCCTGGTAACATGACATGTGACCAAATAGAGCTATTTTTCCTGATAAAAGGCATTATTTCACACTACAATTTAAAGTAGTTGTTATTCATATCAACCCCCCCATGTTATAACTGTTGGCCCATTTTGATTAAAAATGTAGCTGATTAAACTTTTGGGAACCCAATATTAGGGTTGGCTAAAAGGAATGAGTGTAATGTTTTAGAAAGAAAATGTTATCCTGACAAGAATGTTTTAAAAGTGAAGTCATTGTTGGTTTTGGAAGCAATGGCATTGTAATTAGTCATGGTTTAAAAATGAAGTAACTTGAAATATCATCATAAAGTATTGTTGGATCTGAAAGAAGACAGTGAACATTTTTGGTAATTTTTAGTATGTTCCCTGATGTGATTCGTTTATTCATTTTATTTGTGGAATTTAGCTTACTGAAATTCCTTTAATTCTACTTTGCTATTTCCTCTAATAGCTGGATTAGCTATTTCATGTTCCTTTAACTATTTAGTATATTGTTCTTCACTGTATAAACATATACCTTTTAAGATATAATTTTGTAAAAATTGGTAAAATTGAGTGTGATATTTCACTGTACAAAAAGTTGTATTAAAATATTTAAGAATAAGTCACCACATTACATTTTAAATTAGACTGAAGTTACAAAACAATTATCCTAATTCTTGTCCAGACATATAGATTATTTATGTTTTTGGAGCAATATTATTAAAGATTTGAGGGTGTGAAAGATAATGCAGTTTTTAAGTACAGACTTATTCACTTGCATATAATTGTTTTATCATCTTAGAAATGATTATTCTGCTATTATGCCAGTTGGTACATTGTATTCAAAGGTTAACTCATGGCCCTTATACTCAAAATTCTTGGAGTAAAATGTCAGTATGTACTATATATTTAGCTTAATTTTGATTTTTGTTTGTTTTGGTGGTGTTGGGCATCAAACCCTGGGCCTTGTGCGTGCTACACAAGTGCTGTACCACTGAGTCACGTCAACAGCCCCTGTGTTTGTTTCAAATGAAAAAGTTTCTTAATTTTTAAATTATTAATGAAGTATGAAGGTAGTATGGTATAGTAGAGCCCTCTTATTAGCTACAAGCAAGTTAAGTTAAATTCTCTGAACTTCATTTTTTCCATTTGAAAATATAGGCTGAAGTATCTGCCCTACCTTACCCAAAGTAGTTGTTTTGAATATTTAAAAAGATATTACTTGTCAAAGTGCTTTAAGCTTAATATAAGTAGATGTAATAATATTATATTACTTTGCATGTGATTGATTCTTAGGGATGGTTTTAATTATAATATCACTTAACCACATTAGTTATTTCATTAGAAAAGGGATATAAATTTGAGAAATAGAATCAAGAAGAGAAAAAAAATGTTCCTTACATTTAACCACTGTAAATCAAAACCTTCTGTAATTTTGAGGTGGTATTTTCCTCCTAGGTTTTTAAATGCCTAGCTTTGGGGGATATTTAGACATTACTAATTATACTGTTTTCTTGGGTTTTCTCCAAAGTTATTATAGAGTCTTTAATCATTTTAATGGCCATATTATCTGTTTGTTGGTTATATCCTAATTTTACCATTCTTAGGAGGATGTCAATAACTTTTTTGTATTGTTATTTTCAGATGTAGCATTCATGGGAAATAGAGGTTAATGTCTTGCATATTTACGTTAAAGTAGTTAAGGAAGAAAATTCTCAGTCACAATCATCTCTTAATGCCTGAGAAACAATTTAAACATGCAATTTGGTCATTACGTAATTTTAGCCTATTCTGCCACACAAATTGCTCTCTAAACATGCCACCTCTCCAGTGTTCCCAATTCAAATGCACAGTTTATAAGTTTTCTTCCTGTGCACACTAACAGCAATTATTTTATATTCCACTGTGTATTGAAATGACTGTTATTGAAATGAAGACTACTCAAGTGTTTTTGGTGATCAGTGGGAATAAATTACAGTGTCACTCCTAAAGTTTCTTTGTTCTTGACTTAGCATACATGTAGATACCCTGTTTAATACTTTGATCTCTTAATTTTATGACCTTTTTGCCTCTATTGATCTTGTCCTCTCATCCCTTTCAGCCTCTATCCCATGATTGTTTCCTTGGCCTTGTCATTACGAATCATTGCATGCTCTCTAAAATCTTTATAGCAGGTTTTGCAATCTTTACCACCTCTCATATTTTCAGGTTCTTTCATTCAGTACTCTAGCTCCAGCTTAGTTTAGACTTCAAGATTTACTATTTTATTCTTTCCCAGCATATATCCTTTTGTTGTACTTATCTTGGAAGGACTTCAACCTTGGTTACATTCTCCTTTTAGCATCTTTGTAGTGTATCTGCAGTCATGAGGTATCAATGAGGAAACTGGAGAAAAATAGTCATTCTGCTACTCACTCGAGATGATGGTTCTCAGTATATGACTGAACAGTTCTACTAAGTTTCTGTATCTTCCAGTTTACCATTTTTTAAAGTATTTCACACAATTTCTCTCTTTCTAACTTTAGGTATCCCCTTTTTTATGCCTCATTCACACCTGATGACTTTGTTTCATATATCATGGATATTCCTGAAGTAATCAGAAAATAACTCAAATTTTCTCCATCCACCAAATCTAGTAGTAGTCTACCTGCATCTGTGTCTATTTTGTTTCCTTCCTTGTGAACTGCCTTTGTATCTAGGCCCATCTGCTTGTGCACTAGATTCCATCCTCTCTGTTACTCAGAGATAGGCTCCTCCATATTTCCCCCTTTCTCCTGTATTATTAGCTTTTCTTCTACTGCATCATTCCCACAAACACATAAACACCTCCCATTCCATAGCTGTCATTTATAGGGAAGAGCTTTTGATATTTCTATCTCCACTTCCTCTCCTCCCATTCTCTTTCAGACCATTTCAGTGATTTCCATTGTGTTACTTTCATCCTATGTTGCAGAAACTGCTACTTTTGTCAAGGTCAACATGTTACCACATCTGATGATCAATTATTGGTGTTCCTCTTCCTGGACCTTCAGACTAATAACAAAATTAATCATTCTCCATAAAGTAGCCTTTTCTTCTGCTTCTAGGATACCAATTTCTTATTTATTTCTTCTACCACAGTGACTGTTCCTTTCCTCTCACCCTTGTTCATTGTCTTTCAACTTAATCTGAAATGATGGAGTATTTGGCCATTGGATTTCACAGGACTTTATAACTTTGATTAAATTTCATCTACATACTGGTAATACCCAAATTTATATATCCAGTAGTTTTTCCTCCACTGTTACCAGGCTTATATACCTAGCTATCTAGATATTTGAAGCAATTGAACTTGCTTGTCCAAAATTAAATTCTTATTTCCCATATCTGTTCCTCTTTTTCTTTCTCATTCCAGTAAATACCTGTTTTAGCCTTCCATCCTGTGACAAGATGCCTGAGAAAAGTGTCTATAAAGCAGAAAGGTTTATTTTGGCTCAGAGTTTTAGAGGTTTCAGTCCATGGTCATTTGGTTATGTTGATGGTGGGCTCTATTGAGGCAGAACATCATGGAGGATATGGCAAAGAAAAGCTGCTCAATTCATGGCACAACCACCAGTAGCTACTGCTCTAACTAGACCCTACTTCCTACGGGTTCCTCCACCTCCCAGTAGTCCATTCACAGGTGAATCCATTGATTGGACAATCCATTGATGTGGTTAGAACCCTCATGATCCAATCACTTCACACAAGCCCCACCTCTGAATATCGCTGCATTGGGTACCAAGTCTTCAACACATGTCCCTAAAGAGGAACATTCTAGATCCAAACCATAACAACAATTCCATTTTTCTAATTTTTCTAATTGTTCTTGATTACTTCCTTTCTTTCACAATTAATGTTCCCATTGAGTCAACATTGAGAATTTATCAAGAACATTACCACTTCTGACCACTGTATCACTACCATCCGGTTCTAGCCTTGCATCAGCTCTTGCCTGGCCAATTGGAGTAGCTTTCTAGTTGATGTCTCTGTTTTCACTCTTGGCCCCTGTGGTCTATTCTTGACACAGAAGTCAGAGCAATCATTTAATTATGGTGCAAGGCAGAACAAAGCACATTCTTCTGCTCAATACTCACCATTTGGTTCATATCTCACACAGAGTAAAATCCATAAAACTAATGTGATTATTAATAGATTTTTGTATAATAATATTAGCTCTTCCATTGTAATTGCTGATCTTATTTACTCTAATTCTTTCTTCACAGTTTCCTCTAATAATTCCTCAACTTTAGAGATGTGTTGATACTTAGTGAATTTTTCCAGAAGTCTACAATGTAAATCTGACATTATACCAATTGTTAAACATGACTTGAAATTTACTCATGCATTGTTTTTTTTTAAAATGGCAAGTTGAGATTTGGAGACAGAAACATACATTTTCCTATATAAAATTGTGTATTCCTAAAACATTGTGTATTGAGAGATATTTCTGGTCTTTTATGATTGTACAGTAAAAACTAAGAAACATTCTCCCGAGGAAAATATTCTATGGGCTGGGTCTTCGTTTATTTAAAAAAAAAATACATGCATGCATTGTGTTTTTATTAATTTTATGCTTATTTTTTGTTATAAAGATTTCATTAAAGATTTAGTAAGAGACAAAGGAGGTTTATGAAATGTATCTCACCTAGCACAATTAATAAAAATTCCTGTCAGACATCAGTTTCTTCCTTAAAGTTTGTCTACATTTTTTTCATTTTTTTCTCTTTCTCTTTTAACACACTCTTTCATCTTTTGAGATTTTACTGTTTTAGTCAATAAAAAAAAAAACAAGAAAAGTCACAAATGAAATTAAATTAGCACAGAAAATAAAATTGTTATTCAAAAAAATTCTCTTTTATCACCACAAAGTACCACGATATGAAATTTGTCACCAAAATCTCTAGATGTTTTGGAAAGAATGCTCTTTTAGCTTAAGTAGCATTAAGTGACTATAGTGAAAAAAATGGAATAAGTAATAAAGTCTTCCATTCTCCTACAGTATAGATAGAAATTCCAAATCTTTGAAGTACATCACCAGAAGGAGATTCATTTTGTAAAAGATAACCAAAGGTGGACATTAGCTAAAGGGGTAAGGACAGGATATGCTATTGCAATTGGGAGAAAAAATTCAACAAGAATTGTGCTCCACTTTAATTTGTGTAGAGGTGACCAGGCATTATAAAATGGAGAATAAGGAAATAGGAGGAGTCAGAGTCAGTAATGTGCAAAGGTTCCACTTTCTCTGCATCCTAGCCAACATTCCTCACTTTCTATATCTGTTTTTGTGTTTACTAATTGCCACCATAATGGGTATGAAGTGATGTCTTATTGTGGATTGATTTGCAAAGGACTGTTGATGATGAATATGGCTTTTTGGCATTTTCCTCTTTGGAAAAATGTCTGTTTAAGTCTTTTGCTCATTTTTAAATCAGGTTGTTGTTATTTTGTTAACTTATAAATATATTACATGATAGAGAACATAAAATTACTTAAAATGTGTCTTCTTTCTCACCACTAGTGGTGCAAAGTATAATTTGCTAGCTCATACCACCCTAACCTTGGAAAGTGCAGACAATAGCTTCAAGACTCACAATCTATCTATTAATGGAAATGGTAAGTACATTATATATTTTTATTTACTACATATAGTATGTCTATATATGTGGTGACATTGATTATTTCTAATTTTAATGTTTTGATTTGGATGTTGGCTTAAGTAATATAGGCATGAGTGAGTCTCTAGGTTCTTTTACATCTATCTATCCCTTTCCCCAAAGAGGAAGTGTTTTTCTTTATCTATGCTGAGATTTGTTTGTAAAGCTTAGTGAGAACAGAAAAGTTTTGGGTTGTCTGAGTCCTTATCTTTGATTTGAAGTTGATAGCTTCACCACTTTTCTAGCTGAAATTCAAAGACCTGTCTCATATTTAAGTTTGAAATCAAGCCAAACTCCACTTTTTTTTGGTTTCTTTTATTGACTATTGAGAATTATCTGTCAGTGTATCACCTCTGTGAAGGTATTGTTTCTTTTATTAATCTCTTTGCCTTTGTTTATCTGAAGTTTCACTGTGGTACAATTAAGAGTAAAGCTTATTTTTATACTGCTTCAGACTCCTTTCGCTGTGGGTGTGGTTTGGCAGTGAGATTGCAGTAGCTATGAAATTAGGAAAAGCCTGGCATATAATAGATGTCATGTGCACATTATCTTATTTTCATAACAAACTCTCTATTTAAGGTAAGTGGTATTTTTTTAAATGATAAATTAATACTTAGACATATAAGTGGCTAGCCTTTGATGTATGGAGCCTTGTCAGAAGTATGGAGGAGCTGTGACTCTGTACTGTCTTCCACAATGGTCCCCAACTCTACAGAAACCCAGATTAGAAGTAACAGGTGATTGCAGAGTTTGGGTAAGCAGGCTGTGGAGCAAAGAATTTTATATCCACCGGCCCTTTTCAGGAACTGCAGGAAGGAAGAAATTATTTTCCTTTATATGCCAGAAAGTCTCAACTTACTTACCAGAGAAACACATTATTACGTGTGGTATTTTGGTTCCATATACATTATTGATTGTACTAAATTTACATTCTGGTCTGAAAATCAAATCATTTATTATTCTATTTATTTAAAAAGTATATTCTAACTTAAAAACAACTGGCTTACAGGTATTTAGAGCATAATCCATTTGTAAATCTGAGATTCCCTATATAAAATATTTCTGATATACTACTTAGATACATGCCTTTATGTAATTTTTATTGCATTTCCTGCCTATGTTAAGAAAATGTGACTCTCATTTGTTTATTTGTGTCTTCATGTTTGAATCATTGCATATATTATGTTTATACATTTATTTCTCTCAGGTCAAGCCCTTTATTTCTAAAACATAGCAGCTTTAACAAGGTATTAATAAAAAAAAAAAAAAAAAAAGACTTGAATAGTCCCAGAAAATTTGTTGTGTGCTATTCCATAGTAGAATGTTGGGTGGGTAAGTTGTTGAAAACTTTTTTTGTTTTACTTTTTGTTCTTTGTTAAGGCTGTTCTTTTTCCTTCAACCAAATAAAACACCTTGGCTACCCTGCATCTATGTATTAAATAACTTTATTTTTACCAAAAAAAAATTTATTCAGAGTTACTAAGGTGTTTTATGTAAATAATAATTATAACTAATGGCTACCCATTTTATAGGTACTACCCATGAGAGTGCAGTGGAAACTTCAAAAGTCATTTATATGTGGATCAGTGTGCACTAAGAGCCATGGGTAGTCCCCTAACAGTTGGATTTTTATTTGTACCCTGAGGCACAGAAAAAATTATTCAGTACTTTCCTTCTATACAAAGGATATATACCTGCTTCCACACTAAAATACACTATAGCAGATTGCTTACATGATGCTCAGTTACCCCTGAGTATGTTAATAGGATAACTACTATCAAGTTATTGGTTCACCAAAACTACCAACTCAGACAACTGAAACATTACTACCACCTAATTCATTCAAGTTTTGCTCATTATTCCAATAATGTTCTTTATACCCCCCCAAAAAAAATTACACTGCAGAATTACACATTAAATTTCATTATCATGCTTCTTTAGTTTCTTTCAGTCTGAACCACTTCCTATGTCTTTTGTGGACTTTCATGACTTTTAACATTTTTCAATATTATAGTTGGTTATTTTGTAAAAGTCCCTCAATTTAGGCTTGTCTGGATTAAGATTCAGCATATGTATTTTTGACAATGATGCTGTGTTCTCATTGTATCCTATCAGGTTACATGTAATTTTGATTCATTCCAGTACTAATGTTTATTTTGATCACTTGGTTAAGGTGACATCTGTTAAGTTTGTCTTCTATAAAGTTACTCTTTTCCTTTCTACTTTGAAATTAACACATATTTTGTGGTGGGAGTGGGTGCTTTGAAACTATGTAAGTATACATTTCTTATAAGACTTCTACTTCATGGATTCATGTTTTCTTGTTTTACCCAATGCATCATAACCTATTGATGTCATTGTTTATTTTAAGGTTCAAATTGTCCCAGATTGGGCCAGTAGGAGCCCATATTTAATATGGTATACACCTTTTGGTATCTTCCTTGCTCTATGACATACCTAGATATTCCATCTTGTCATGTATTTCCCTTGCCCCAGCCCTGGAGTAGCCTATTCTTAAGGAACACTGGTTGCCCTTCTTCCTGGAGGTAGGGCTCTGACACACTATGCCTATTCACACCATGTGTCAATGGCTTCTTCACTGCTCTCAGTCTCTGATTCCTGTGACTGGGATGCCCACCAAAAGTGGTCACTGTTATTCTGCTTGGACAATTCACATCAAGCAGATGTGAAGGACACTTCACACCAAGCCTCCATAAGGAGGCCCTCCTCACTCTGCTGAGGCTCTGACTCCCCACATCACACCATCCCTTATGTCTCTAGTACCTGCCTCTGTCTGCTCTTCCACCGGGATACCCTCCTCACTTTCCCTACTCAAGACAGATTCCCCAGTGTAGGCTGAGCCTGGATGTGAACATCCTTTCAGTCCATTCAAGTTCTGTTGACTCATGCTGGCAGCCCTCCTGTTTATCCTCATCCTGTCTGGCTGCCATACCCAGCTCAAGCACAGCTCCTTCCCCAATCCCTGCACAGATTATCTTGGGGGGTTATACCTAATGGATCATGACTTAATTGTTCAGTAAGGGAAGATGGAAGAAAGTTATTGGCTGAAATAATGTTCCATTCAGAGGATCCTCTTGCTAGTTATTATAATGAGCAATAAGCAGAATTTGGCCAACAAATCAATTTATTGGAATGTTTTTATATTAAAATAGATTACTTATAGTCTCTGAATAATCTCTATCGAATAATTACTTTTAAGATCAAGAGACTAAAAGATTCATGATTATTCCAGGTGATCACGTACTCTAAACTATCAGTTTAATATTATCTTATCCTCTCTACTTTCTCATATTTGATTGTCATTAAATATAATGTTGATACATGAGTAGGTAAAAACCTTTATATAAAACTAATTTAAAAATATGTTCATGTATAATGAAAAACCTATAAAAAGAAAAATACCAAAATGTGTAATGACCTCAAATAAGCATATATTTATAACTTAAGTTTTTTTCTTTCTCCTTTGAATAGAGGAGTCTTCATTTTGGCTTCCCTTATATGGCAACATGTGCTGCCGATTAGTTGCCCAGCCAGCTTGTATGGCTGAGGATGCATGTGCAGGATTTCTTAATCAGCAGGTTAGAGGACTTTAAATATCCTACAACAATTGTAGCTTCAGTTGAAATCTTAATATACAGACAGCTGTTTGACCTACTAATATTGAGAAGTCTTTTTTTAAATGTTTGTTTTCTAAATGTTGTTAAACATAGACTGTGGGAAGTGCTGGGGTGAGAAGGATGGCAAGGGCAGGGGTCTGATGCTGTTTTGATGGCTGTGGAGCTACTTCTTGCTGCTCCTTTGCTCCACAACCCTGCAGTAAGTAGCAGGTAATCGGCAACAGAGGACTCCTTGTGGAAACTGGTGATGGCTGTGCAGCATCTCTCACAAAAAGGCCCTTCTGGCAAACAGCTTCTGGCACAGTTTAGGCCTCTGGGTTTCCAAAGCTGCCTCTGTGCCACCTACTCCTGATTTATTTATAGCCATAGTTATTTATATTCAGTAAATAATTAATTGTGGGCTTCAATGAATCAATAGCTTTTTCTAAAAGATTCCATTAGGGGGAAAAATTTGCATTCTTACCAGGTAGTCAACATTTTCTAATGTTCTGAGAACAGTAAGGGAAAATTATATTTTCAACATTGAGAGTTATTTTTATGATTTTCCTGAGTCATTTGATGAATTGCTGTGAGATTCTAAGCACTAATTTTTAATAGACTAGCTTTTCTAAAACTGCATTGATTTATGATTTTATGCGTGCAAAAGTTACATGGTAATAATTACCTTCATTTTGCTTAATGCTTTTTAGAATTCCGACTTTTCTTCTCTAATATTAACTTACTCTCAGATTTGGGGCAGTTGAACTTATTGTAAGGCACATTAAAGGGTTATTCCATCACATTTTTAGAGTTCTAAAAAATGAATATAAGTTTGATAATTTAAGTGTTGTGTTGAATTTAGAGTGAAGGTGATAATGATCTATAGTTGATCGTTTCTTGATTTTTTTTTTTTTTCAGCAAATGGTAGAAGGTCTGATTATTTGGAGGAGGTTGTATTGTGTTTTGAGAGGAGGTAAATTGTATTGTTTTTATAGTCCAGAAGAAATTGAAGCTAAAGTGGAGCCAACCTTGGTAGTGCCCATTCATAAGGTAAAGGAAATGCTATTTTGAAAATAAAGATAAGGTGTTTCATGACGTTTGTTCTTGTTCATATACTTCATTCACATTGTTGCCATCTTATAAACAAAGGACTGCTAAGAACAGGTTAGTTCATAAAGATAATTTAAAATTTACTCGTCTTATTTTCTTTGCTTTATAGAACTTATTCATTAAAGGAAATGATGTATATTTTTTAAGAACATAGTAAGACAAGCAAATACTGGTAATAGGTTTTAAGTCAAAGAATGTAACTCCACATTAACAAGACATTTACATTTTTCATGAATTTATTTAACTAAGAGATTATGTAAACATAAAATGTTAGCTCATGTTACAGTGATGCTCTTTGTAGTTAATATTCAAATGAACCCATAAAAAGATATTCCTGAGTATATCCCTTCTGACTTATGTTGGAATTGGCAGGCGGTTGTACAATCTTCTGTCAGGACAGGGAAGTCTGAGTCCATTTACATAGATGCGTGCTTATACTGCACTTAAAAAGTAGTACTCACCACCTAGAGAATCTATTAAACATATTTATTACTGGTCTGATACAAAGGAGACTATTGCTGAATAAAGTAGCACAAGCCTGTATTCCCAGAAGCTCGGGAGGCTGAGGCAGAAGGATCATGAGTTCTATGCTAATCTCAGCAAAAGTGAAGCACTAAGCAACTCAGTGAGATCTTGTCTCTAAATAAAATACAAAATAGGGCTGGGGATGTGGATCAGTGGTCTAGTGTCCCTGAGTTCAATCCCTGGTATCAAAACAAAACAAAACAAAAAACCAACAAAGGAGACTATTGATATTTAATTATAATTTTTTCACCTTAAACCGTGTAGGAAAATTTTCCAAATAAAGCAGACTTAGTTTGTTTTTTTCCCACTGTCTTAAATTTAGATTAATCTGTTTTCAAGTCTAGTATCTATTAGACAGTTTCTTCCTTCTCTTTTATAGCATTCCTACTCTAGAATACTTTAATGATATTTCTAGAGTAAAATACTGTATTTTCTGCCTGTGGGCAGCACTTGTTACTAGTTTTACTTAACTTGCCTTTGGAGTGATTTAACTGATGTGAGCACATGATTAAATATGAACAATCACGTCTGTTACTATACATGTTCTACTATGAGCTTTTAAAGAAAAAATGTAAAATTGTATGTCTTTTTATATAATAGCGTATTCCTGAAAACATGTAGGCACTGATCTTCCGATCTATGTGGACTTGTTTAATTCCATAAGCTTTTCCAATAATGATGTTTTTGTCTTTTAGAAATTCCACTGCTTTTTTTTTTTTTTTTTTTTTCCTAAAGGAAATCCTTTAGTGAGACTTTTTTTTAAAAACAGAAGTTTTATAGTGGGTTTTGTTGTTGTTGTTGTTTCAGGTACTAGGGATTGAACCGAGGTGTGCTTTACCACTGAACTACATCCCCAGTGCTTTATAATTTTTATTTTTTGTAATTTTGAAACAGGTTTCACTTCTCAGAAATTTTCTTGGGGCCTCTCTAGGTTGTTGAGGCTGACCTTGAACTTGCAGTCCTCCTGCCTCAGCCTCCCATGTCACTGAGATTACAGGCATGCACCACAGACTTTTTATAATATTGTGGGACCATCTAATTTTACTTTTGTTTATTAGAAGCATTAGTGTTCTTCCTAAATAATATAAATAAGTAATTACTATTACTACAGTGAATTTATTTAGAAAAATTAGGTTTATAGAAATGTGATTTTTAGTAATGAAAAATTGATATGCTTTTTTCATTACTTGCCACCTTTTATTTTGGTTTGGTTTGTTCACATAGTGTTTCTCTTTTATCTCACTTTTTCATATCTTAGTCTTGAAAATTTTGAAAGTACAAGAGTTAAAACAAAATAACGAATACCTACATACCCTTCACCCAGATTCTTCAGCTATTGTAACATTTTGTAACTTGCTTTCTCTCTAGTTAAAATTTTCTCCTGAATCATTTGAAAATCAGGGCAAACAGTATAACGTTTCTTCCCTGAATATTTTGGCATGTTTCTCCTAAAACCAAGGACATTTTTCTTCAGAACCATAATATTATCACTCTAAAGAAATTTATTGTTGATACAATATTATCTAATATTCAGAACAAATTGCTCCAATTGTCCCCGAAATAGTCTTTGTAACTTTTTTTTTTAATGTTTGAAGTAGAACCTCTGATCTGCAAGTTCTTTGTTTCCTTTTATCTAAAGTGTGCTCTTCATGTCTGGCCTTTGTTTTGATCTTTCGTGACATTACAGTTTTTTAAAAGTTCAGGCTAATTTTTCTCTTGTAATGTATATTACTAATTGTTTCACTAGATTTAGGTTAAATATTTTTGGAAGAGTTCTACCACATGTGATTATGTCTAACTTGATTTATACTAGATAACTAGATAGTAAAAATGCAATCTTACCAATTTTTTTCTTACACATTGTACCATAGAGTATAAATGGTCATAAACCAAATTAAAGTTTAATCTAAACAAATATTTTTTCATATTTTTATTGGTGCATTATAACTACACATAATAGTGGGATTCATTGTTACATATTTGTACATGCACATGATATAACAGTATAATTTGGTTAATACAATTCCCCAGTTTTTCCCCTCCATTCCCCTCTCTCTGGTCTCTTTCCTCTATTCCAGTGGTCCTCCTCTACTTTTCATGAGACACCCCCCCACACACCTTTCTTTTCCTTTATCCTCTCAACTTTCCACATATAAGAGAAAACATAGGATCCTTGATCTTATGAGTTTGGTTTTTTCTATCTATTTTCCTGCAAATGACACAGTTTCATTCTTCTTTATGACTGAAAACTCCATTGTGTATATGTACCACATTTTCTTTATCCATTCATTTATTGAAGGACCTAGGCTGGTTCTGTAGTTTGGCTATTGTGAATTAGGTATGCATCTATTGCTGTAATATGCTAACTTTAGTTTTCAGGGTAAATCTTGAGGAGTTACTAGCTGGGTCATATGGTGGTTCCATTCCTAGTCTTTTGATGAAACTTCACGCTGATTTCCATAATGGTTGTACTAGTTACAGCCCTGCTAACAATATAAAAGTGTTCCTTTTCTGCACATCCTCTCCATCATTTATTGATTATATTCTTGATGGCTGCCATTCTAACTGGAGTGAAATAAAATCTCATTGCAGTTTTCATTTGCATTTCCCTAATTGCTAAAGACGTTGAACATTTTTTTTCATATATTTATTGGCCATTGTATTTTTTCTACTGAAAAGTGTCTATTTAGTTCATTATCCATTTATCAATTGGATTATTTATTTTTCCAGTGTTAAGTTTTTGGAATTCTTTAATATTCTGGATATTAATTCTTTGTTAGAAGAGTAGCCAGCAAAGACTTTCTCCCATTCTGTAGGTTCCTTCTTCACATTCTTAACTAAGCAAATAATGTTTTTAAAGTTATTTGCTTTATTTGAAGAAAGTCTCCAAGGTATTCAGTTCACCTTATCTCAGCCCTTTAAGGTAGACAAAGCAGGTATGTTATTTCTGTTTCACAAGTGAAGAAACAGACATGGAAATCAAATAGAACTTGCCAAACCAGTAAGGAAAATTAGATGACTCACTCCTTTCCTAATGGGTAGGGGAAAATAAGATAAAAATTCATTGTCTCTTTTTCTATTTCCTTGTAGACATACTGTTAGACTACATTTAGAAGGCAAAATTAGACTTTCCTGTCTCCACACCCACTCTGAATCAGTTTTAAATGTAAAATGTATTTCTGAAATGAGCTTGATGCCACAGTAGACCTACAGGTAATGGCTTAGCCATATATTGTATCCTTCCCATTTAAATTTAGGAAGAAATTTATAATGAAGCACCTCTTTGATTATAGCCAGTAATCTGTATTTCCTGTCTAATTAGAATAATGCAATTCCTTAAGAGTGGTAACAGTGTTTACATGGCCTGGGCAAATTGACCTTTTTTGGTTGATTTATTTTTCCTAGTTGGTAACAAAAGCTGATGGCCAGGTGACTAATGGTATTCTATAATCAGTGCCATTCTTACAATGACAGAAATCAGCATAGACATTCCAGTGCTTGTTCTGCAACTGACCATTATGTACCCACGGAAAATTTTTTAAGCCAGCAATTAATATAGATTTAGACTTAGACTTGAGGGCAACATGGACTATATTTGATCCCAAAGACTGATAACTCAAATGTTTCTTCCCATTGTACATGACAATGTACAAAAGAGAATTTTGTAAAGTACAAAAGAGAATTTTGAATGTTAAACAAGAGGTACAAGTTAAGGTTAAAAATATCAATATAATTTAATTGCTGGTCTCAAAGTTGAAACCAATGACAAAATCCTCCCTTTTCCAGCTTTACAATATTGTCATCTTAATTTTCTCTAGTGCTGATTCCTGTTCTTTTTCTCTGTAGAAACTTTCCTTTGTATTTCCTACTTTTACTTCAGTTCCTGCTTCCTTTGAGCCCTTGTAATAAAAAAGAAAAAATATCTAAAGTAATTTTATTTATTTTTCTGAGCTTACAAAATGGTCCAAATGTACAGAAGACTTTTAAAAAATACTATATTCTAGTCTTCTCTTTACATGTATTTTTTTCTGATCCATTTAAACATAAGACTTCAACATAGTGACACTTCATACCTGAATTCTTTAGCATGCAACTCTTAAAAATAGGGGACTTGTATGCATATATAATTATAACACTATTATGACAATTAAGAAAATTAACTTTTATATCATCTAATATTTAGACCATTCAAATTTCCTCAGTGTCCCCAAAATGTCCTTTAAATTTGTATTTTCAGTCTAGGACTGTTCATTGATTTTGCATCTTCTGTAGTTATTCTAAACTGTAAATGAGGTCTGGAGGCTTGATTATATTCATTTTAAACCTTTTTTGCTAGAGGTTTTTGTTGTTGTTGTTTATTTATTTATTTATTTATTTATTTATTTATTTATTTAGGGTACTGGGTATTGAACCCAGAGGGGCTTCAATCATTGAGCCACATTCCCAGCCCTTTTTTGAAATATTTTTGTTTAGAGACAGGGTCTCACTGAGTTGCTAAGTGTCTCACTAATCTACTGAGGCTGGTTTTGAACTCACAATCCTCCTGCCTTAGCTTCCTGAGTTGCTGGGATCCAAGTGTGCACTACTGCACTTGGCTGGAGTTTTGACAAATGCTTTGTAAAGGATTCTGTTAGGAAGCACATGATGTCAAGTTGACTCACAACTCATAATTCCATCTCTCCAGCATAGAAGTAATTCTTCCTCTTTTAAGTTAGCAGGTAGTCATTGAGGTGCTACTTTGGTGCTGTGTGAGATCTTTGTTGTCCAACAGTATTTCACATAATGGTTCTCTATGATTTTCCTCACCTATACTGGTTATAATATTGGAGAGTCCACATGATTTTCTTATACTTTCCTTCCTTTTCCAAATATTAGTTGGCATTCTTTTGTAAAGAATCAAGTAGGGATGAATCCCTTCTCACAAGGCATGATGATAAATCTTAATACTTTAATTACCAATTTTCAGGGCAAGGAATTTGTGGTACACATTGGTTTTGTATTCATGTTGGTAACATAGTATTGGAGTTTGGTATTGCCCTGTGGGTAACAAATGAGTATTCCCTTCTTCCTACCCCTACCTCTATGCTCTCGTATCATGATACTCAGATTTTATATGTAGTCAGTGTTTTAAACTACTTGGTTTTAAAATACAACAGTAGGGATTTTAATTGTTTTGCTTTCTTTGGAAATGTCTAATGGACACATGCTGTTAGTGTATTGTTAAATAAACAGTGGATATTTGATACATGCCAGTTTGGTAATTTTTTATATTTAGCATGTAATGACCAAATAAAAAGTTAAGATAGTGATTTTGCTTTTGTTTTCAGTTTATTTCCAAACCTGAATCTCTACATTCTTTTTAAGCTTAATAATTTAAACATCAAATACAAATCTGAATTTTTCTTTCATGATTTAGAAAATAATAATTTTGTATAATGCTACTTTACAAATCATGTGAAAACTGAATTTTGCAGTTGCTAAGATATATAAATAATAGTACTGTTATTTCGATCACAGAGTCTGTTCTGTAACCATAATTCTTGTCCTTCTAAATGGCATTTCCTATAAGGCTATGTCAGTTCATTAATTTTCATAGGGAGCCATCTGTGGAAGTAGTCACATTAAGGGAAGAAAAGCCTAAAAGCTGTTCCCCTCCCCTTTTCAATCCAAATTTGAAAGGGTGATTTACTTCAAAGTGATTGCTTCAACTTCAAAAAACTTCACTATGAATGTTGTTGAGCAAGACATTCTCTATAACAGGTACTTAACTGAATCTCTTCTACATTGTAGAAAGCATTTTATTAAGCCAAAGCTTTATCCATTGCCAATGGAGTGGGGGTGGGATAGAAAAGAAGTATGGTCTTTGAGATCAATAGTCTTTTCTTGATTTAAATACTATACATCATTCATTTTCATGTCATAGTCTGTACTAAGCAAATCAATAACACTGTTTGACATCATAGAGCTTTTTAAAATTGTCTTCAAATTACTTTTAGCTATTGTATTTATCATGGACCCCAGAAAGAAAAGTTACTATGAAACACATGGTATTTTTTTTTCCATTTATGTTAGTCTTCTTAATATCTGACCATTATCAAGCATTCATATTGACCTTTATTAAATATAACAAAATAACTTCTGAAACACCCTTTTTCTTTAGGAATTTACAGCTTATATTATCATAGATTGAAAATAATTATATCAAATTGATTGTGATCACACCTAATACTTGGTTTAATTTATGACTATGCTTTACACAGTTCAAGTACTCTTTGTCATTTATTGTCATTTATTGCCACTATAGTATGTAAAAGCTCTGAAGCTTGTTTTAAGCAGCAACATTTATTTGTTTTCACCACTGATTAAGAGAACTTTATACCAAGAACCTTTCAAAGAACTCATTTGTCTTCACAACATGTTTGTGAGGCAAGTATGAAATATTACCTGCATTACAGATACACAAAAAAGGCAATAGTACAGTTACTTGATTTTTTATTTACATTTTAATTTTTGAAAATTTCAAGATAATTTATATAGAGAATAGTATAAATAAACCCATGTGTAGCCTCACACATTGCCCCCACTCTAGAATTACTTGAAGCACACCCTAGAGATCATATTATTTTAGTTGAACATATCCCAAATGTGACAAGAAAAAATAATCATGTGTGTATGTGTGAGTGTATGTTGTGTGTATATATGTATGTTGTGTGTGTATATATGTATAGTCATATATGGTTAATATATCATTAAAATTTTGAATCAGGATCCCCATACATTTCAGTTGGTAAGATTTTTTTTAGTCTTGTTCCTTTCTCTCTTTTTGTCTCACACATTTGTGCATGTATAGAAATATACATGCATGCACACACTCACCATTTATTTATTAAAGATAATTGAGTTATTTATCCTACAGGGTTTTTTATAATCTGAATTTTGCTGGTTGCATTTCTGGGTTGCCTTTTTTCTTCTACATTTTTGCTCATACTCAGGTTGTTGGTTAGTTGTTAAGAAGATATTATGTGTGTGTGTGTGTGTGTGTGTGTGTGTGTGTGTGTGTGGTACTGGGAATTGAATCCAGGACTTCATGCATGCCAGGCAAACACTCTACCACTAAGCTACACCCCCAGCCCAAGAAGATATTTTAGAAAGTGTTATATACTTTTATTAGGAGATATAGAATATGTTTGGGTCTTCCACTCATTTTAATATCCACTGATGAGCATTGCTTAGATTCTTATTTTTTTATTTATTTATTTATTTATTTTTTAGGGACTGCAAACTGACAATATTTTAACAATTCTTTGTTCATTTATCAGGTGGAGATACCTCTATGTCATCAATTGTTTAGTTACCTGAGGTACAGTTCTTATAGAAAATACAGAATAAGTGTTTGATTTCCTTCTTCTTTATTTCTTTTTCTTTTTCTTTTTGTATTTGTATGTAAGTTCCCTAAACAATGCGGTGGTTCCTTATCATCCTTCAAAGGTGACCAGTGAGTTAGTATTTAAATATTATGACTGTGCGTTCAAATATATATTCAATATTCAAATATAGTTTCTTTGTACTATTCTCTATATAAATTTATAGATTCAAAGACAGCCCATGACCAGTGTTATTCTTATTGATGCTTTAATTGCCCATGCTGACTAATGGAATCCTTCTCAAGTTGGCTCTTTGAGTCCTTCTGACACAATCCTAGTAACCTTTGATTTCTGTTAGGAGAGGATGTTCCAAAGTCATGTTCTCTACATTTTCTGGATCCAGCCTGGTAATTGGCCATTTCTCCATAGAGCACTGATTTTTCTTATAGTAAACAATGTTTAGACCTTAATCTGGTGCAGTTGTAGACTTTTAAAGTCAAAAGTAAAATAATAAACAATTTATATATCTAGTCCTGATCTAGTAATTTTCCATTTACCCAGAAATGGAGAGGTTGAACAGCAGTTTTAATTTAAAACCCTGAAGGAAATTTTCCTTTAACTTTGGAGTTTTATGTTTTTGTTACAAGATTGATTTCTCTTATTATTTTATAACCTTCACTTGGCCTTCTCTGGGAACTGCCACCATCTTATGCAGAGGAAGATTATAGTTATGTATGTGCTGATGGAAAAAAGCAAAGCCAGCTCTCAATTAAAATTTTACAGTAATTAATCTCAAATCCATCTACAAATCAATACAAGTTGAGTACCAATCCTCCACAGTTCAATCAAAAGGTTTGGGATTAGCAAAAGCAAAACAAGAAACTCGGGTCTCGAATATAATACCTCTCTCTCAAAAGATGTTTCCTCATCTAAATTAAAAGAGTTGGATTTAAGCTGTTTCTAGGATCTGAGTCTATTAATGCAAAATTTTCTTTTATCATTATCTAGGTTGTTCTTTTCCTATCTTGTTCTTTTATTCATAATTTTTTAAGCTACTTACTGGGTGCAAGACAATATTTTATGTGGTAGATATACAATGGGGAGAAAGTCCCAAATTGCTTGCTTTCAGAATCTGCTGAGAAGAGATACTTCCCTCCTGTACCCATTACATGAGTCTATAATGAGCAGTCCTAAAATACACCTTGGTGTTTTCTAGTTACTTTTCTCTTTTGAAAATGGAATACCTGAGCACTATTACTGATACTTGCCTCCACTCAAAAACAGCTTGCATGTACTTTCTAAAGTTGAGAAACTTTACTTGTTCTAATCACTTTCCCTTCAATGTGTAATTTTTAGTGTAAGATGTTTCCTATTAGTTAAATTATTTTGGGTGATCAAAAGAGAAGTTTATTCAGATTTTTGCATTTTATTTTCACCTTTTTAAAACCTCTCACGTTTTAAAAATGTAGTGGTATTTATGGTTACCAGAGTTAATGGAGTGTATAATATTTATCTGTACATTCTTGTATTTTTTTTTTCTAGGAGGATATAAGTAATCTACTTCATCACACTTTCTACATAGCAGTTTTATTTTAAATAATACCTTGGTAAAAATATAAACATTAATCTACAAAATCACATATTTCTTATTTAAAAGTTGAATTTATTTTAATCCCATATATAAAAAGTAGTCACAAATTTGCATTAAGATGAAATTGAGTGGAAGGAAGCACAATTTCAGTAACAAGAATACTTCTTATTTGTTTTAATAGAAACAACAATAGGTTTTTCCCTCCACTATAATTCAGACTTCATTTAATCTGATAGAATTCTTCCTAGAGCTTAATTTATTCTCTGATAATGATAATAAACTTTACTTTTTATTGGTTCTTTTTAGTTACGTATAACATTAGGATTCATTTTGACATAATTATAAAAGCATGGAATATAGTTTGTCCTAGTCCAGTCCCTAGTACTTTCCCTTTCCCTCCCCTCCTGTCTCCTCCTGTTTCCTTCCCTTTACTGATCTTTCTGCCATTCACAATATTTAATATATACATAATTATAATAATTTATATATATTAATTAGTGTCTTATGGATGTACATGATGTGGAGATTCACTGTGGTGTATTCATATATGTACATAGGAAAGTTAGGTCGGATTCATTCCACTGTCTTTCCCTATCCCTCCTGCCTTCCCTTTATTCACCTTGTATAGTCCACTGGGCTTCTACTCTTTTTTAATAAACTTTATTTTTAAGGAGATTCATTAGATGCATTTTTTTCAGCTTGCAAGGGTACCATTTAGGACAGCTTATTTTTACATTGTGTAAATAATTACATAAAAGATAATTCACAAAGTGTTATTACCAAGGCATAGAAGTGTACAAAGACCCTGTTATAATAAATGATGCTAGTCATAAGTCCCATTACAATCTATTTCAATATTCCCAGATTTCTACAGTGACAGGATAGACTGAATCTAAGAGGGTTACCAATCCATATATTTTGTAACACTCTAAAGTTTCAAAATTATGTTGCTTCTGTATATAGCATCTATTTTGCACATGTGGTTTTAAATAAGAATGAATTCCTTCAGAAAGAACTTCTGTGGTATATGTATAGTGTCTACCTGCCTGTATTTACCCATTTTTTTTTTTCAGGGAATGAATAGCTTTTCTTCCTAACTGCTGCTTCTCTAATACACACATAAATATCATTGTGTGTGTGTATGGGTTTTGGTTGTGACAGTACATACAGTCTTTTTTCACTTTATACTCAGTGAAGAATTTCTTCCCACTCTTAATCTGCTTTTGTAATTGCCAGCCAAAATAGTTTTCTACATACATTATTATAGGCTTAACCGTGTTTTTCTAGTACTGCTCTATACAGAGGCCACTAGCCCCTAGTGGCTGTTGGCCACTTAAATTGTGGCTATTCTGAATTGAGATATGCTGTTATGTGTAAATACAAACTGAGTTTTGGAAACTGAATATGAGAAAATAATATAAAATATCTCAGTTTTTAGATCAATTACATGTTTGACAATAGCATATGTTGGGTTATATAAAATTATTAAAATTAATTTTATCAGTTTCTACTTTTTAAAACATCGCTTCTAGAAAATTATATTACATATGTGGCTGACATTATATTTTTCCTGGTCAGCACTATTCTGGAATAATGTAAAACTAGTCATTATGCAGGCAGCCAGATCTTTAGCTTTGTATTATAGTTCCATTCTAGAATTATTCTCCCAAATTCCTTGGTCTAAACTGTATGTAGTTTTTGTATTGCTGTGGCTGGCCGTGTCTTGGGAGTAGACTTCTTTCTTCTACCTGTAGACACAGTATCATCATCAAAATAACATACCCGGTACCATTTAGAAAAAAGGTTTTAAACTGTAAAGCATAAACATGAATGAAATCATTGCCTTTGTGGTAAAGTGTTGTAGTCAGCATTTAAAAAATAATTTTAATATTATAAGTTATATTAACTTATGGATCTTTCGCTATGAGATGTGTAAATGAATGTTACATGTGAAATAAACGTTAAGAGGAATACCTGTCTTGTTGAGGTAAACACTAAGTTATGGCTTTACTACTTTAACTGATAACACTATAATATGTATGAATATTAGAATAGGAAACATACTTTACTGATTCAATTTTATTACTGTTGGAAATACAGTTAGCATATAATCCACATTAAAGTTATGACATGCTGTACTTGTTTTATTGCAGATTTTAAGATGTATATAAAAGACAGCAATTTCCCACTTAAACTGAGATCCAAACATAGGTTGTTTTAATCTTGTGTAATTTAGTGTAAGTGCTATATGTAGCATACTTTGAAGCATTACTCAGATTTTTTAATATAAAGCATTCTTTTTAAAAACCTTCTAGATTTGAGTATGAATATTGAAAATTCTCAAAATGACATATTTTAAATTTCAAATGATCAGCACTATTTTTGTAATTATCTTGTATAAATATGGTAGCTAAGCAATAAAACATTTGTTTGATCATTACAGAAATACTCTCTTATACAACACTAATTTTGTCCTAATTTTTAGGAAACCAAAATCCATGCAATGGATAAAGATGCCAAGAAAAGTATCCATAATTTCTCTGTCATCAACCCCATTGCTGGACAAGCTATAACCCATGTTTTTGCAGTTGACTGTAGAGAAGATCTTCAGAAGTGGATGGAAGCCTTCTGGCAGCATTTCTTTGATCTTAGTGAGTAGATATTTGATTTCTCATAGTATATTCATGTGGCCTGAAAGGTTACACATAGCAATCTAAATATTAAAATTATAATTTTAGAATTTTTAGCAAGAATTTTTTGTGCTTTTGGAAAAAATGGTAGTGTGTTATGAATGCACTGATTTTTTTCTCTCAATCTCTTTCTAGTGCCTATTATATAGTAGATCTTTGAATTCTTAGCATATCTTTCTCATACTTTTAAGGTCCTTTGATCCCTAAAACAACCAGACCACGTTTTCTCAAAATATTAGATTTTTACTGCTTAAGGCAATGTATTTGATCCAAGGGATAATAAGCCCATTTGAGGAACAAAAACTTTTCCAGGATAATGATGATCCTAAAATATTGAAATGTTCAGAAGGAGCCTCATTTTTATGTAACCTTCTGTTAACTCCAGATTTCTTACAATATCATCTTGGACATCATCCAGAGACTTTTTTTTTTAAAACCACATATGGTTTTCCCATCTCAATAATACACTCAAATCAGTGTGATAGTATTATAATGGAATTCTAATGTGTAAAATATATGAGGTTCTAATATTTAATTCTCAATGTAAGGAGGAATTTTATCAACAGGAAAATATTGAAATTACAGCAGTTCTTTGTCCTTATTGACAATAAATTAACAGCATATTTATTCTCTTTAATTTTATGTTGAAAATCTAGAATGTTGATGATGGCTATTTCTGATCTAACTAAGCATACTATTAGATTCAACCAGTAATTTATGTCTATAGAATGCTATTTTGTAGAAATGCAAAATAGAGCCATTTCCAAATAATGGAAAATTATTCCTATAACGCATAGAAATAATACTAAAGACATTTTAGGAATTTCTGGAATACTATAAAAAGCTAGTATCAGCAGCCCTCAGATTAATTTTTCAGGCCTCCTCTGATCCAGGGTTTTATTGGATATTATAGTGAAGGTTGGAAAGGAGGCAAGAAAGGGAACTAAATTTATTGATTCCTTCCCAAGTACTTGATGGCTTCATTTACTTCTCATGACACTCCCATGAGGTAGAAGTTTTGTCAGTCTGTTCTAAAATTGGGGAAAACACCCATATAGAAATGTAAAGTTGTGCTGCAGTTGTGTACAATGAATCAAAATGCATCCTGCTGTCATATATACCTAATTAAAATAAATTAATTAGCTAAAATAATAAAATAAAATTGGGGAAACAGCACTAAAGAAGTTTCTGGTTCACTCCATTGAACTAGAATTTTCTCTATACGGTCTTCATGGATTCTTTAGGATTTTTTTTCCTTAAGTACCATCCCTAGGCATTCAGAAAATATTTAAATATTTGTTCCATGTCCATCAGCTTATACTACATTTCTTTAGTTAAAAATTTCAGTAGATCTTGTATGTGTAACTCAAATGATAACTTCCTTTCCTTTGCTGATTGTAGCTTAATTTTAACTGTTTTCCTAAGTGCTTCAATCTAAAGTTATTCTTTAAAAAGGCTCTATTATTTGTAGAAACAATTATGATATTTTACACTTTTCTATGTGCACAGAAACAGAAAGAAGAGGTATATGGAGGTAATAATATCAAAATAGTAGTCTGTCGACCACTATTACAGAATGATCTCATTTTCTAGATTATCTGAAGTAATTTATCTTGCTGAAGTGGGGAGTTGGAAGGTTAAGGAATTTATGACATTTTTCTACTATCAAATTAATAAAGTCGTGACAACTTGGTTCTTGGTCTATTTCTTTGGTATTTAACGCTTTTTAGAATAAAAAACTGCCAATCTATTGGTTTTTATTGTTTTTGTGGTACTGGGGGTTGAATACAGGGCACTCTGTCACTGAACTGCATCCTTAATCCTTTTTATTTTTTATTTTGAGGCAGGGTCTTGCTTACTTGTTTAGGCTGGCCTTGAATTTGTGATCCTCCTTCCTCCTAAGACACTGGGATTATAAGCATGCTCCACCAGGCCAAGCAATTTATATAATTTTTAAAGTGCAAATGTTTTTACACTTTAACAAAGATGGAAGTGTTTATACTACCCTAAATATTGACTTGTACTTTATAATAATTATTTTCCCAATGACAAAGATAGCCTCTTGTGATCTAGGTTGAAACATGGTATGTAGAATGACATAGAGGGAAATATCTAGAGCAGAAGAAAATAAAAAGAATTTAATATTTGCAGCAAATTTTGAATTCTTTGGCCCTACCTAAGAGTGGGAAACCAGGAGAGTAAGATAATTAGGATTCCTGAGGAAACAATGACAGAAATAGGTCTGTTTAGCCTGAAGAAGAATAGTCATTTCAGGGAGGTTAGGAGGCAAGGAGGATGTACTGGCCATTTTTAATGTTTGAGAGCGAACAAATGTGAAGAAAAGAATGACACTTATTTTGGATGGTTAATAGGGGTAGAACTAGGAATCAAAGATGCAAAAAGTTAAAATAGACTTGGAACATTAAATTTTTTCAAATATTTAAAAATATAAATATTGAGTTACATTACCAGCTTAGATAATAGATCATTTTGACTGGGAACATTATGACAATAAATAATGTGGGAAACATCTGCAGTAAATAGATTGTTATGTGCACAGAACATATCCATTTAACATTTCATATTGGGCCTATTCTCCTGTTAGCATTTTGGATATATATATATATATATATATATATATATATATATATATATATATATATATACACACACACACACACACATATATATATACACACACACACACACACACACACACACACACGTTTCTTCACTGGCACAATAAGTATTTCAATTGTAAAGTCTTGACCAGTGAGCATATTACATTTGTACATCTGACACCTGATACATGTGGAATAATGTGGCATTATATTCCAATTTTCAACATGATTAGTATTCTGCTACCAGTTTAACGATGAAATGCTTTCATTTATCAATATACAGAAACTACTATACTTTATAATAATTTGTGTAAGAATGTGACAGAGAAATATTTGCCAGTTTAAAGTGAATCATTATTTTCCCATTAGATAAGGACTTTTTTGCTGCTACCAAGAAGAAAAAACTGGTTTTTATATATATTTATTTTTAAAAAAGGAAGTCGGGGGAGGAATAAGTTGTCAGATCTCAGGTCCTACTGGATTTAAATTTTAGAGAGCAAACTTTGAAGCCTTGTACTCAGGAATTTATTTCCACTTCAACTTGCTCTGTGGGTTATTTTGAAATTTTTACCATATTCTGTACTTAGCATCATAATAAAACATACTGAAAGGCTTTTTTATATTTCTTAGCTAGTTAAGATAATGGATTTTAAATTTATGCACACATTCTCATTTTGCCATGGCAGTACATTCAACTAGAAACAACAAAAAGGAATAGATAATTTGACTAAACATGGAATGTCTTTCAATTTTTAAGCTATGGAAAACAACCAAGTTGGATATTAAAAAAAGGAAAAAGAAATACAGAGCATGATTCAGTCTTAATAAAAAGACATGTAGATAGATTACATTTAATTTTCTACTGGAATAAGATATAAGAATGGTGACTCTCACTTATTTTTATAATCTTAGTATAGAGACACACAGTATCTAGCACAATTGCTATCCAGCATGCACACAATAAATTTGGAAAGGTTAATTTTTTTTATAGCTATTCAGGAGTAATATGAAAATTTTGTCAAAATAGTGAAACTATTATAGAAAAATTAATAATGTCCACACTTTCAATTTTTAACTAAATAGTTGAAACACCTTACCCAAGAGTATTGTTTTTATCTTATTCTGAATACTTAATGGCGAATGTAAATAGCCTTTCCCACATAATTTTATTGTGTGATATTTTCTTATAGAAAAAGGTTTATATACCTTTTATTCAAATGAAAACACAAGGTTTGTCTAGAGTTAGATGATTTTGAAAAGATGATAATCATCTTAAAAAGATAGTAGTTAGATAAATAATTCTTATTTCTTGATTAAAATTTTCAAATTAAAAGTATTTTTAAGAACTCTCATACCTTGCCTTTTTTCCCCTCCTTCCTTCTATACAATTATGTTTCAGTTGATTTTTTTACCTTTCAGCTATCTTGAATACTAAATGTTTTAATTTAATATTTTAAAGAAGAGAACCTGAACAACTTTTGCCATAAATAGAAATTTTAAAATTGTTATTGGCCATTTACTGAAAGGGTATAGTATCTAATAGGCTAAAGATCTTAATATCTGTGCATACAACTTTATTTTTTAAATAGATTACTTTTATGTACAGAATGAGACTTTAAAATTTTGAGTGGTACTAGATTTTTTAGCAAGCTTTCTTAAGGTAATGCTTTATTTGTAGAGTCACTGTTATTTATCAACAAAAATGTATTAATATCTGTTAAAAATGAAATAAATATCTTCACATTTATGTTCTAAACTAGCCTGTCATTTTCTTTCTTTCTTAGGCCAATGGAAGCACTGTTGTGAAGAACTTATGAAAATTGAGATTATGTCACCACGGAAACCACCTTTGTTCTTGACAAAAGAGGCAACCTCAGTCTACCATGATATGAGTAAGTGGGGTTTGTCTTTTCTAAGCTACAGGGTAACAAAAACAACATTGTCTGTACTCAAGCGGCTTATTCTATTGACATTAAAATGCTAAAATTTTCAGGGCACAATCAAAATGAATGAAAAAAGACCATGATTACAGACTAGAGAACTCATGTTTAATAAATGAATTAATACAAAATTAATGAATACACATTTTTCATAGTTTAAATGTTCAAAAGCAAACAAAAATTTTAAGGCTTAAATGAATAAAGGTGCAGCAAAAATAAATGTTAGCTGGGTAGCTGATGAAAATTCTAAAAATATAAACATGAAGATTCTAAAATGTCATCATATTTAATAATTTTTTCTGTATTTTATTAAATTCATTTTTAAGTAGTATTGATAGGAGCATATTAATGAAAGGAAGCTTTCATCTCTGACCAAAAATGATTAGTTAAGTCTACTACTTTAGAAAATTTTAAATTTCTTAACTTATTAATATGCCATTTTCCTGCACTTTAAAAGGTGTTTATTTATCCATGGGGGATTGCCTCCATGAATAGTGTTGTGAACAAGCAAAGTCAACAGTGAATTCCGGCCTAATTTGCCACTAATTCTCCTACATTTGTGTGTACTTTAAAATGTTAGATTACAAAATTGTACATTTGGGTTTACACAATTGAAAACATCAGAATTTAATTCAATAGAAGTTATCTCTATTCTCATTTTTCCCAAGATGAAATTTTACCCAGCACCCTTATCATCAAAATGGTTTGAGGACTTTGTTCTCCTTTCCTGGATTTTTTATTTGGTTTTATCCCCACCCCCACCCCATTTAACAGAGACTTTGCTGGTCTACAGAAAAGAATACGATTGAGTAATAGTCATTTCAAATTTATATATCAAGTTTTCCTAGAAGGCAAAATAAGGCTTTAAATCAAAGAAAAGTTACCTAATAAATACTAAACCTATAAAATTTTAAAAAGCACTCATAAAGCTCTGCTTTTATTTAGGGGTATATTTGTACATGTGTGCATGTGTGTATTGTGCTTATTATTTATATGTACCCTATGTATTTAGCATACACTATTATGTGTGTGCCTGTTTGTAATATATAATATGTGTTTATAGTGCAGTGCACCGTATCCTTGTTTGGGGATCTGTTGATTACAAGTAAACAAACATACTTTATTGCCAATCATAGCACATTCGTTTGAAAAACTAATAATTTACTTAGGTAAAGTGCATACATCTTTTGAATTTTTCCTATGTATTTTTTTCTTACAATTATTCCAGGTATTGATTCACCTATGAAGCTTGAAAGCTTAACTGACATAATACAAAAAAAAATTGAAGAGATGAATGGACAGTTTCTTATTGGTCAGGATGAAGAATGCTCCCCACCTCCTTGGGCCTCAATCTTTGATGGTAATAATAAAATGGTCATCCAGAAAAAGGTATTGTCCCCTACAACTGAGCAGTTACATGATGGGAAAGGGAAGAAGAGACGAGCTCCCCTTCCTCCTTCCGATAAACCTCCATTCAGCTTAAAAACACAGATCAACACAGATCAATTGGTTAAGGACAACTGGGGAGAAGCAAGTATATCTCAAACCTCGCCTTTGGATACCAGACTATCAATCCTAATGCATCACTTAGAGAAACCAATTGCTGCTCCTCGAAAACTTCTTCCTGCCAGGAAAAAGAGTTTAATTGATGGTGTGCACACAGATACTAAAACCAGTTTTGAAGCTAAGCCAGTGCCAGCTCCAAGGCAGAAATCCATCAGAGACATTTTGGACCCTAGATCATGGTTACAGGCACAAGTATAGAAAGCCCTTACTGTATAAAACATTTAATAGAATCTTTAACTGTGAGGCTTAATTCAAAGGCATAAATATATTGATGTCATGTATTTCATGGGTAAATATAAGCTATTTGGTGTAGAAAAACATCTTTATAATGAAGACATGGATTTCTCTTTTTCTTCTGAGTTTTAGAATATAAGTGATTTTCCCTGCAGAGTGTAAGAGGCAGTTTCTAGACAATATCCTAATTGTTGGAAGGGTTAATTTATTCCTAAATTAGTACCAGGCAGTGAATAAGCACTAGGCAGAAGAAAGCATTAACATTTCTTTTGGGGAGAGACTGTCTAGTAATTTAAAATGTGTTAAATATGAGCCATATTCTCATTGTGAGAATTTTAATACTAATGGAATGTTTCAAAGGTTTTATTCAAACCACAAATTATAGAATCCACCCAAGAAAATTTTCTTCTTAGCATTCTGGAATTCTCATCTAATGGTTCACTGACTCTCATCTATTGTTTAACTCACTAGTTTATAGGCCTGACCTTTTAAATTCCTGGGATAAATTTTGGAATATTAAATTCTTTGTCTTTAAAGAGAATTTCTAATGTGCTATTCAAAGTCGTTTCCTTGATGAGCCCTGAAATCCTGTTGACATTAATTCTCATAAGTGAAACATAACATTTATTAGTTTAGAGAAATGGTAGATGAAATGTTCTTTACATCCACTTTTCGGTGTGTGGTGCTCATTTCCATTGTGATTTTAAAATTTGGGGAAGTGAGTAGCTGATTAACACCTTAAAATTTATTTAATACTTATTTAAAAAGCAGATGGTAGATTCGAAAATATCAAGAAAAATTGGCCATGGTAATAATTTCCAGCATTAATCCTTTTTAAAATTTTAATTAGGTTTCCTTTCTCTAGTAAGGGTTGATGTCTGCTATTGATATTATTCACTAAAAGTCAAATTCTTACAATAATAACATTGAAATCATTTCCATAGGAGGTAATTTCCATAGCAACTAATCACAGTGACCCAAACAGGATTATGAAATGAAGTGAGGAATAAATAGCAAGAGGATGAATATCTTCAAGGAACAAAAAAAAAAAAAAAAATCCATTTTTTTAATGCTCCTTGTAAACAAGAGCTGAATGGTTTTAAAAATCTAATCAGAATTTCCAAATAAAAGTTTCCATAAGGTGTCAGCAACAGCACTAAAAATCTCAATTCACACTGAAACTTAAACGTTATTGCAAGAAATAAAAATATAAGAATTAAATTACTGCCCTGTGTGTAATCTCTAGAGATCTTTTTAAAACTAGTAAGAACTCTATTTGGATCAGAACTACATTATTACAAAATAAAATGAACACTTGACCAAAAAAAGCATCAATTTAAATGGAGCCTCTTGTTATTTTTAGATAGCTGAGTCTTTCTTCATTTATAGAGCATGATGTAACTGCCAGGTTACTTTGTGCTTGCCCAGGATTCTTAGTAAGAATTGGAACTCTAGGGAGTAACGACACAAAAGGTCTCGTGATTGGTGACACCAGGACGGATATAACATTTGGTGAGAAGAAAGTGCCATGTGTTTACCTGATGGAATTTAGACACAATTACATGTATGAAAATCTAAAAAAATGGGTTAGTTTATTTTTTCTGATCAGAAGGCTCTTATAAATTTCTGTTGTGTTTGCTGTTTCAGTAAATGACATATTAAAAATGGAAAGGATATTATTGTTTGGATTTTTTGTTTATTTTTTAAAACCTCACTGCTGTTTTGGACAGCATTTGTGACTGTCAGTGCCACTAAATTTTTGAGCTAGAAGATGCTGCAGGCTAAATTGTTTCTTATAACTGGCATCTAAACATTCCTCTTTTTTCCCCCTTGTTGATGCCTTCTTTTATTATAAGCCAGTATTAAAGCTTCTAAATTATATTCTTGTCATTTGTCCTCATGCAAATTACAGCAGGAAAAATTTAAGTTGTACAGGAAAGAGAATTTATTCATAGAGAAATTTCCTAGCAGTTGTGTTTTCAGAGGAACTCTGAAGCAGATCTGAAGTCCTTCCTAGAACTATTTAGGTGAAGCCTAACCAAGGACCAACCCCCCACCCTACTCCACCCCCACAAATTATTCTGTTTCTGGGGACCCATCTTATTATATGTTACAAAGCCTTTAAGATCCCTTGAAGTCTTCAGCTATGCCCTTTGACCATTGTGTTCATTAAATGCCAGTTCACACCCCCTTAAAAGGGGTAGTTACAATACAAAGTTGGGTGGATTTTTTTTCTTCCTTCCCCCTCCTACACTTTGCCTCCTCTGCTCCTCCCCCACCTTCCTTCCTTCACAATTTAAAAAAATATCTAAAAATACTGAGTTGAAAACTGTCAGGGAGTTCATCAGAAGTATTTGTTTTCTCATTTCCTAAACCAGAAGTTTATGACAGAGAAATATGCCATGTAATATAAAAGATGTTTCAGGTTTTTATGAGCTGGCTTTTCATATTCCTTGTTTGTCCTTTTAATTTGCTTCTTGATGTATGAAGACTATAAACTTAAAGAGTTAGCTGTCAGATCTTGATAATAATATTATAATTAGAGAAACATAATAGAAGGAATAGATATTTTATATTATGATAATTTTGATGATCTGAAGATAATGTCTCAGACAATTACATTTATGTTTCAAGCTCTAGGATATAAATTACTTACAGCAGCATTTAAGGTAGTATTATTTTTAATTGCTACAAAGTGATAAATTTTTTACTTTTACATCTTGCAAGGACAAAGAAGACTTTTTTTTTTTTTTATAATTGTAAATGCACACCTCTTACCTAAGGTAAACAGTCTTTAAAAAACATTAGGCATGCCAACTGTTTCTGAGTTTGTTAAGTCCTCTTTAACTGTCTGCAGTACCCCCTAACTTCTTTCAAATGGATGTGAATGTATGTGGAAAACTAATTCCATTTATTACAAACACCTTATCTATACCCTTTAGTATCTCACCAAATGTATTTTACTGATACTATTTACTAAAAATAGAAGTTGCCTTGATTTAGAGACAACTCATGTAAGATAGGTTGAACAGTCAAGTATTTCTTTAGGCTTATGTTCAGCACCTCAGTCACCTACTGTGAAGTTAATTAATTCAGTCCAAAATGAAATTATGGGGCAGTTTGGTGCAGCTTATGTTAAATGCATTCTAATGTAATCATCTGTTACCATGAATGAAGAACAGCCATAATAAATAGAGGTAGAATGCTGTACTGTGAAAAAGAAGAGAAATGCTTTTGCAGGAAAGAATATTTGTCCTTGTGGTCAAAATTTATTATTTAAAATTCATTTTTTAAAGAAAAAGTGAATTACTAATAGTAATTAAGCTTTAATTAATGACCATTTGTGTTCCAATAATTAACTTCACTGTTCTATTAAACTACAATATAGAGTTGACTTTTTGTATTTCAAGGTATTATTGTTCTTAAGTATTTACATATTTATGTTTAACTTCTTCATTGATAGTAATAGTTGTATGAAAACTGTTTATTCTGCATTATGCATTTTCCTAGTTTAACTTGGGAATAATGTTACCTTTGATTTAAAAAAAAAAAAGATTTTATTTGGAAATATGTTAGGGTGGTTTTTTTGTTTTTTTTGTTTTGTTTTGTTTTTTTTGTTTTGTTTTTTTTTTTTTGACATGCTGGTATCCTTAGTATTGTTTATCATTTTTATTTGTTAATTAAATGTGGACCAGATTTCTGGATTAAAAAGCATTAATTTTATCACATACTTTTTTTTTTTTTTTTTAATATCAAAGGTTTGGTAAAGAAGCCTAAGTCATGTAACTCAAACTTCTGTACATTAAAGGAACTGATTCATGAAGACATTTTCTGATAATTTTCCTTAGGTCTGCCCTCTGGGCTAGACTGATAGAAATAGTGTGGTAGAATCAGTTTAATCAGAGAAAGACATGCAGGAGCTGGTGCTAGTTATTATAAGACTAATACTTTGATTGGTTTGGTATAATTAACATTTATTTAAATGTTTGCATATAATCCTTAACATGTACATACTCTTTAAAATCCACTGATATAACCTAATTTTTAGTTTGTGATCCAGAATCTCCCCAGAGCTTTAACACTTTAATAATAAATTAGTTACCTGGTATATTCAGTCACTGTTAGCCACAAGGAGACTTCTTATTTTAATTCATCTCCCTGAGTATGTAATTTATTCCCATGGAGCACATCAGAGGGAGGGGAAAACAAGTGAGCACTTCTGGCTCAATTATATTATTTCAGCATTTTATTTCTAAGTGTAGTAGGATTAGAAATATTGGATGTTTCTTTTCAGGAAAAACTTCCCTTTCTCTAAGGAGAGAAGTCTACTAATCACTGTGTTAACATTGAACAAAATACCTTAGGGTTCAGTTTAAAAGAAATAAACTATTACAAAAATATTTTGAAAACATTTTTCTTTCTCTGAGTATGGAAAAAAAATACCAATACCTACACATTTGATAATTAGGCAAGATCATGCCAAATCTTACTGAAAATTGTATTTTCATTTGTAGCAGTTTGCTTTTGAGAGATATGGTAACCTCAATACAGCTACTAAAGGAGAGGTAGATTGAAAACATCTTGTATATAAAATTATGCTATATATCACAAGCATGTTTCAAGGTTTCCAAATTTTGTTGAAAAAGAATGCTTTTCTGACTTCTATCAAAATATTTTTGTTTATTTTCTACTCAAAGCAAATTTTATGTGAAGTTACATTTTTGTTGAATTTAGTTATTTTAAGAGATACATTTTAAGTTAATTAGTTATAATTTGTATCAAAAGGAGAAAAAGTCTTAAGAATTACCCACTTAACCTCCAATATTAAAATGTATGTGTTTTATGTTTATGTATGTGTTATATTCTTTTGTGCTATGCATGAGAGAGAGATTGATCGTTTAGGCCCTTGCTTATAATTTATATTCTCTATTTTCTGGGATTGTGTCCCACATCACAAATTATCATAAACTTAGCTACTTAACCCAATACCAGTTGATCATCTCACATTTCTGTATATCAGCAGTCTTGGTTGGCTCAAGTGGAATCTTTGTTTATGATCTCATAAAGCTGAAATCAAGGTGTTAACCAGGCTGGACTTTTATCTGGAGTCTCTAGGGAAAACCTACTTTCCATCTTATTCATATTTTTGGAGAGTTCCGTTTTGTATGTTTGTAGGACTGGCTATTGGCTAGGGGGCACTCTTAGCTACTGGAGCCACTCTCCAGCCCTTGTGTGTGGCCTCTTCAATCTTCTAAGCCAGCAGTGGTGCATCAGATCTTCCTTATGCTTCAAGCTTAACTATTTGCTACCAGTTGAAGAAAATGGTTTGCTTTTAAAGGGCCCATATGAATGAGGGATACTCATAGGATGATCTTTTGATTAATTCGAGATCCACTGATTGGTATATTTAATTACATCTGGAAAGTTCCTTTTGCATGTGATATAACCCCACATGTGTTATTTCTTCTTATTCAAGGGGCAGGAAATATTGATGTGCCATTTTAGAATTCTGTTTTAAAATTCTACATTTTTCAAAGCAAAGGAATATGTCTAATTGAACTTTTAGCCCTGTCATTATGCTATGATGAGAATGAATACAGATTATTGAATATTTGTTGTGTGTAAGATTGTGATGAATATTTTATATGAATTAACTTATTTAATAATTTCTATAGCTTCCTAGTAGCTGTACCCAATAAATGTTAGATAAATAGAAGACATTTCATGGTCATACTGCATAGTAGTTGAGTATGGATTCTGGAGTAAGACCTGGGTTAAATTCTGTTTCTTCCAGGACCTAGCTGTGTACTTTGGGGCAAGGCACTTCTCGTTTATTTACTCAGTTGTTTGGTTGATGTTTTTGTTGTTGTTGTTGTTTTTAACCTCATTTGATATGCTTCTTTAAAATATTTAGAAACAAACAGTAGTTACCACATAGGATAGTTACAATTATTAAATGAGATAATACATCAAATACATAACCAAGTATCTGGTACTTAAATTCTTGCCTTATTTCTACAACAAGTCATGTAGTATGTGAAAAATGCATAAAAGGGGAGATGATAATCAAAATATGCCAATGCATATATAACTTAAAGTCACTTATAACTCCTCCCATTTTCTTTTCTTTTTCTTTTTTCTCATTGTGAACATGTTAGGCTTAGTATATAAAACTTTAGAAAACAAACTAAAAATATGTCCAAATACTTATTGCCAATTCTGTCTCAAACCCTATATTTGGCAGTGTTAGGGCTTACAAATTAAAAGGATACCTAATTTCAAGAAGCTCACATTCTAGTGGGTGGGACCAAACATAATAGAGAATATTGAGATTAATTACTACTTGCCTGCCTCCCATATATTTAGTATAAATCTACCCAGACACAGACATTTAAAATAATTTCTATCTCCCATTAAAAAATAAGTTGTAAAGATGAAAGGATACATAAAACAATGTGGGTAATATAAATGAGTGGGAAATCTAGCATAATTAAGCATCTAATTTTAAGTGCTATGAGAAATTAGTGAGAGATATTAGAACTTTTATAAAGCAATTTTTCCAATACGTGAAAAAGGCCTTATTTCTTTTTACTATTAAAATAATGAGTTAAGCAGTACAAAATTATATACTACAAATATCTTGCAATGATGTTGGGACTCATTATAGGATTTTTCAAATCTTGTAGGGGTAAGTAAAATTGGAAACAGTTCATCCAGTGGTTTCTGGAGGTGTTTAATTTTACAGCACTCAAAGGGAGATGAGTGGTCATGGAAGTTGTAGAAAGGAATGGATTGGATAGGATACCTGACTGGGCAGAAATGGAGTGATCATGTTAAGGCTAGAAGTAAGACACACAGGTACAACAAATTGGCATGATTGATAGGGAAAAGTAGGATATGTTGGTCCATATATAGGACCTTAAATGTCATTTCAGGAAAATAAAGTTAAACTAATAGTTCACTTCAGAACTAGCATTGGCAGAGTTAGTGAAAGGAACACTCAGCTTATGAGTTAAGGAAATTGAATTCTTGTTCCTGTATACCACTAACTAGTCCTGTTCACTTGGACATTATTTATTTACCTGTTTAATTTCCTTGTTGGTAAAACAAGGGGGGATGGCTACTGGTGTTTGTCTCTCTTGACCCAGTGATGCCTAGGCTCCTGGATTGATGTCTTTGGGATAATGCCAAGAAATTGAGCATCTGGGTCTCTCCTGTTCAGCTAGAGCAGCTCTAAGTTTTATGTGTTCTATGTTTTAACCCTACAGGAAGTATTATAATCTCATTTTATAAAAGAACAGTTTAAAGGACAAAACAATTAGGTAACTTGCTCAAGATCTGAAAATAACTTGTCAAGCAGGCTTTGACTCTAATCAGTTGTTATTCAGAGTGAGTGCTCTCATTCTCCTCAATGTTCTAATAGTCTTTCTAATAGTAAATGAAATATCAAAATAAAAAGAGCAAGTTTTGCCAGACTATCCTCCACAAACACCTTTCCCCTAATAATGTGGTCCCTTTGTACATCCCTTTGCATTTAAGCTCCAAATCCCTTTAATTCACAATGAGATACAAACTATGCTATTTTTTGGTGTGACAATGCATGACCCTGGGTTTAAGGAACATTTGGGTATATGTAAACCTGACTCTACCACCAGGCTGTGGAAGGTGTTAATAGAGATATGAAGGAGAGGAGAAAATAAATTCCATGTAATGACATCTGGAAAAACTGGAAGAAGTGGTATTTGAGCCAGGTTTTGAAGTATGAGTTGGTCCTCATTAATTATATTTCTTTTGGTAGAAAACAACAGAGGCTAACTTAAACTGAGAAGAAAATAAAAGGTGGAAAATTTTATTGAAAGACTATTGAATATTTATACCCCAAATATCAGTGTACCTACTTACATAAAACAAATACTACTAGACATAAAACCCCAGATAAACCCCAATAAAATAATACTGGGGTGATTTAACACACCTCTCTCACCAATAGATAGGTCATCCAGACAAAACAAAGATGTTTCAGACCTGAAAAATACCTATCAGTCAAATGGACCTAACAGATATCTATAGAATATTTGATGCACCAGCAGTGGAACACTTTCTCCTCAGCTGTGCATGGAACCTTCTCTAAAATATACCATATTTCAGGACACAAAGCAAGTCTTATCAAATACAAAAAAAAATCTAGATAATTCTTTGCATATAATCAGATCATAATGCAATGAGATTAAAAATCACTAGCAAAGTTCAGAAAAAAAAAAAGAAATCATGTTGAAACAGAAACCAGATTGAATGAGGAATGGATCAGATAAATCAGGAGAGAAATCAAAATTTTTTAAAACAAACAATTACAGAGATACAGCACATCAGAATTTCTGGGACACTATGAAGGCAGTTCTAAGAGGGAAGTTTATACTACTGAGTGTCTACCTTAAAAAAAAAAAAAAAAAATCCCAAGTAAGTAAGTCCATATAAAAGCAAGATCAAATTCCAAAACTAGTAGAAAAAATAATTAAGAATAGAGCCAAAATTAATGAAATTGAGAGTTTAAAACAATCAATGTGATGAAGAGTTTGCTATTGGAAAAGATAAACAAGCTTGATAAACCCCTAGCCAAACTAACCAAAGGAATGAAATAGAAGACCCAAATCAACAAACTTAGGAATGAAAAAGGAGTTATCACCATAGACATTTCTGAAATCTGAAGGATCATTAGGGACTATTTTGAAAACTTGTATTTAAATAAATCAGAAAATCTAGAAGATATTGACCCATGTTCAACCAAGAGGATATAGAAAATACAAACAGACCAATATAAAGCATCAGTATTGAAGCAGTAATAAAAAGGTTTCCAACAAATACCAGACCAGGCCAGATGGGTTCTACCAAACCTTTAAAGAAAAAATAATTCCAATCTTCCTCAAATTATTTCATAAAATAGAAGGGAGGGAACACTCCCAAACACATTCTATGAAGCCAGTATGGCTCTTATGCCAAAACCAGATAAAGACACATCAAGGAAGGAAAACTACACACTAATATCCCTGATAAATGTAAACATAAAAATTCTTGATAAAATATTAGCCAACCACATTCAAGAACACATTAAGAAGATTGTACACCATGTTCATGTTCAAGTCAATTTCATTCCAGAAATGCAAGGTTAGTTCAACACAAACCAATCAATAAATTTAACTCATCACATAAATAAGATCAAGGACAAAAATAGCATGATAATCTCAATAGATGCATAAAAAGCCTTTGACAAACTTAGCACCCATTCATTTAAAAATACAGGAAAAACTAGGGATAGAAAGACCATACGTCAAAATAATATGGCTATATTTGACAGACCCAAAGCTAACATCATACTAGAGAAAAATTGAAAGCATTTCTTTTTTGAAAAAAAAAAAAAAATTATGTGTTGGACACAATACCTTCATTTTATTTATTTATTTTTACATGGTGCTAAGGATTGAACCCAGGGCCAAACATGTGCTAGGTGAGTGCTCTACCGCTGAGCTACAACCCCACCCTGAAAGCATTTCTTCTAAAATCAGGAGCAAAACAAGCATCCACACTTACCATTCCTATTCAGTGTAGTTCTTGGAACTCTAGCCAGAACAATCAGGCAAGAGCAGGAAATAAAAGAGATTAAAAATAGGAAAAGAAGACAAATCATCTCTGTGTGCTAACATGATTCTGTACCTATGAGATCCAAAATAGTAATTCAAAATAATAATAATTTGGAGACTTCTAGAACTGATAAACAAATTCAAGAAAATAGTAGGATACAAAATCAACATACAAAAAATCAATTGCTTCTCTATATTCTATAAAGAGAAATTGGGAAAAAATTTTCATTCACAATAGCCTCAAAAGAAAAGGGGAACAGTTTAATCTAACCAAAGAGGTGAAAGGACTCTACAATGAAAATTATTGAACATTGAAGAAATTGAAGAAGACCTTAGAAAATGGAAAGACCTCTCATGTTCTTGGATAGACAGAATTGATATCATTAAATGACATATTACCCCAAACAATATACAGATTCAATGTGATGTCCATCAATAAACAAATGACAATGACATTTTTGAATGGCAGATATAAACTTTAATCTTGAAAATAAACTATTGACATTCTTAACAGAACTAGAAAAAAATAATCCCAAAATTCGTATGGAAGAATAAAAGATCTAAAACAACCAAATTAATACTGAATGATGCTGGCAGCATCACAATATCTGATCTCAAATTATACTGCAATGCCGTGGTTACAAAGACAGCATAATATTACCACAAAAACAGACATGAAGACCAATGTAAAAGAATAGGAGATATAGAGATAAATCAACATTGATATGGTCATCTGATCCTTGACAACGTTGCCAAAAACATTGGAGAAAAGATAGCATTTTTAACAAATGGTGATGCAGAAGCATACATTTATCCATATGGATACGTATATCCATATGTAAAAGAATGAAACTAGATTCCTCTCACCCTGCATAAAAATCAACTCAGTGGATCAAACACCTAGGAATTAGACCAAAAATACTGCAACTGGTAGAAGAAAACATAGGGTCAACACTCCAACATATTGGTGCAGGTACCGACTTCTTTACTATGACTTCTAAAGCTCAATAAATAAAACCAAGAATCAATAAGCAGATGGCTTCAAATTTAAAAGCTTCTGCAAAGCAAACAAAACTTAAGAGAGTGGATAGAATGGGGAGAAAACCTTTGTCAGCTACTTTTCAAACAGGAAATTAATAACTAGAATATATGTATATATATATAAAGAGCTCAAACAACCTCACACCAAAAACAAAACCCAAGTAAATAAAACAAATAACCCAATCAATAAATGGGCAAATGAACTGCACAGACATTTCTCAAGAAATGTAAACAGCCAATAAATATATTTTAAAAAATATTCAACATCCTTAGCCATCAGGAAAATGCAAATCAAAACTATACTGAATTGTATCTCACTCTAGTTAGAGTAGCAATCATCAAAACATACAAATAATAAATGCTGTAAAGATGTGCGGGGAAATGGTGTATTCATACATTGTTGGTGGGACTGCAAATTAGTACAATCACTTTGGAAAGAAGTATGGAGATTCCTCAAAAGATTAGGTATGGAACTACCATATGGCCCATCTATCCCACTCCTTGGTATTTATCCAAAAGAACTACAATCAGCACACCATATCGATAATTGCATACCAATGTTTGTTGCAGCACAATTTAAAATAGCCAAGTTCTGGAACCATCCCAGGTGCTCATCAACAGATGAATGGATAAAGAAAATATGGTGTATATATATAATGGAGTTTTACTCAGCCATAAAGAAGAATGAAATTATGGTATTTGCTGGTAAATGGATGAAACTGGAGAATGCCATGCTGAGTGAAATAACCAAATGTTTTATATGTGGAAGCTAGAGAGAAATAAGGAAATTTAAAAGAGGGGTGTGTCTCATGAAAATAGAAGGGAGAACAATGGAATAGATGAAAAGGAATGAGGGCCAGGGAGGAGGAATGGGAAAGGGTGGGAACAGTGGAATAGAATTAACTATGTCACGTATGTGTGTGAACATATCACAACAAATTCCACTTTTATGTTTATAATGCACCAAGTTAAAAGAAAAGAAAGGCTGTTGGAATCACTCAGAAGATTGAAGAATACCTAGAAAGGATTGTACAGGATAACTGGTGGATCCAGCAACAAAAAGAATAAAGTCTGTTCTTCACTTAGCTTATTAGAAGAATCTTTAGGGCAGTGACTTGGGGATACAAAATTAGTCACAGAATTTAATTGTCTAGAGCTGTATGTCTCGATCAGGAGTAATTTTTGCCCACACAGAACATTTGACAATTGCTGAAGAGATTTTTCATTATAACTGAGGGTGGGAAATACTGCTTGCAACTGATATGAAGAGACCAGGGATGGTGCTTAAGATCTTACAGTATACAAGACAGCCCCCCACAACAAAGAATTATCCAGACCAAAATGTCTGTAGTTCCAATGTTGATAAACCCTGGCTTGGAATACATGAATACTTATCCTTTAAGATTAAAGAGCAGTAAGTATAGTTTTTAAAATGTAGAAATATGATGGGCATACAAAGAAAAGAAAGCTCTTAGGAGGCATTGAGGAGGCTTTTTGGAGGAAGTAACAATTGAACTGGGTCTTGAAATGTATGTGGAATTGGGCTCTGCTAATAGGGAAAGTGACCTGCTGAGCAGAAAAAACAGAATGAGCAAAGGGGTGGGAGCATTATGATGGTTTAAAATATTTCCACAAAAAAATTTGACACTCTTCCTTCAAAGATGGAGTATGGGGGCTTGGGTTGTGGCTCAGTGGTAAGCACTCATCTAGCATGTGTGAAGCACTAGGTTTGATCCTCAGCACCACATAAAAATAAATAAATAGAATAAAGGTATTGTGTCCAACTACAACTAAGAAAATATCAAAAGAAAAGAAAAAAATGGAGTCTGATTCCTCTCAACTTGAGCATGCACTGGACCTTAGTAATTCTCATAGAATATAGTAAAGGTGAATCCATGTGACTTGTTAGGTTAGATTGTAAAAAGGACACTTTATACCTATTGCTCTTGGATCATTCTCTGGGGGAAATGACAGTACCCCCAAACAGTCCTAGAAGAGACCCATATGGAGAACTGATACCTCCCACCAAAAACCAGGCCCCAATTTTTTAATTAGACACCTCAAAAGTAGATGTTCAATTCTAGACATGATTGCAACCCCCTGAAGAATTCCAAGCCCAGCCACATAGCTAAGCTACTCCTAAATTCTTGTTGCACAGTAACTGTAGGGAAATAATGTTTATTGTTTTAATCACCAAGTTTTAGAGTAATATATTTCCACACTAATAGATAACTTTAAAAGACTTGAAAATGTATATAATGTATATCCAAGCACTTAAAATGGCTTACTTGTGTATGGCTATTACTTAGGGGAAATAAGGTTGACTAGGCAGGTGGGGTCAGCTCATGGATAGCCTTGAATGTTAGGTTAAATAAAGTGCATGTGTTTTTTAAGAAAACTGGAGAAATCTGCCTTGTGGGCCTTAGTCTTTCCAGATCACATCTTTGACTGATTCTTTATTAATGTAGTGAGGGCAGAGATGGCTACAAATAGTATTGGGAGCATGTTTATTATTAAATTGTCTCTCATAGAAGAGCATAGCTTTTAAATGCCATCAGTATATGTTAAGTTCATGGAGGATCAGGCCATTTTTAAGGCATGCTTTGTCACTATGAAGATGCAGAGAGGACCTAGCTGCTTCTGACTTTATAAAGAGGAAACTTTTCACATCTATCCAGGTCACTAATGTTGCACGATTGATTTGATTTTTCTTACCTGCCAGCTTTTTTTTCAAGGAGAGGGTGACACATTAAATTGCATCTACCTGCAACATCTTAGCATGACTGAATCTATCAAATTCTCTTCTTTGTAGCAAGAGGGAAGGAGAGGCCTGAAGGGTTGTGAAGGGTAACCCAGAGGGGTGAGCAGATTGAAAGGAGGAAACTCAGGGGCCTAGGGCAAACCTCAGTGATTGCATCCAAAGGCTTTGTGTGTGTGTGTGTGTGTGTGTGTGTGTGTGTGTGTGTGTGTGTGTGTGTTTTAATTTATTTTTTGTTCTAAGTTGTTATAAATGACAGCAGAATGCATTACATTTCATATTACACATATAGAGCACATTTTTACATATCTCTGGTTGTATGCAATGTATATTCACACTATTCGTGACTTCATACATGCACTTAGGGTAATGATATTTATCCATGATTCCTACTGAGGAATACTCAACTTCTTTTTTTTTTTTCTTTGTTCTTTTTTTGTAATTTGTGATGCCAAAAGTGTTTAAGTAGTTAGTTATGAGGACAAAGCTGTCTTCCCCAAATCAGCCACTCCAAGTTTCTTTGGGAAATTAGAATAGTGTGACTGGCATATACTTCAAAAATCTTGCTGTATTATGTGGTAACATAGTCTAAGCAATTCAGTAAAATTTTGGAGATGCAATTCCACTTTAGACCAACATCAACCACTACAATAAAATGCTTAGAGGACTCAGAAAATGTGTTAACCAACACTAGTGAAAATAATCTTTTTTTTTTTCCCTGCCATGAACTTCCTGGGAAGCAATTAATAATGTGTACTATTAATTACATATTTGGAGGGAAAATGTTCTCAGCCAACACTTTCCTAGTCCCCATACAAGACTCTGGTGGCTGCCTGGGCATCTAAAGATGAAGGATGAAGCCTAGTGTCTGTAGATTACAGAGACTGAAGATTAGTTGGATTGATTCATGGGGTTCAGTTCCAGTGTCAGTAAAAGGACAATTTTACAGTGTTTTGTTTGTTTGCCATAAAACTGCATTTCCAACAAAATCTTATATAGATCTTGACTACATCAGACAGATGTGGATCTACTCTGGAGAGGGAAGAGGTAAAGAGCACAAGCCGTTCTTCTCTACTCACTCTCCAGTGCTCGCAGAAGCTTCTCCATAGGAACCTGACATTTCCCAGAATAGTTTGAGAACTGATTTTAATGAATTGCTTGATCAATCTTAACAAAACACTATTAGTAGTCATTCGGTTTAGAAACTGATAAGCTTTAGACCAACTCTACTTGCTCTTTGTTGCAGTGAACTGGCCTTCTAGAACCTTACATTTTAACTGCTTAATACTAGATTACTCAGTAGACAAAACTAACCAATGCTCAATTCAATAAAACACACCACACATACATGAGACCAGATTTTTTAATAGGAAAAAAAGTATCTTTATTTCAACACATGTATGATTTATGTTTTATGAGTTGGTACTGTACTGTTTTTAATTATATAGGGTGGAGGGAGGAGGGCATCAAATCTTTAATGCTGAATCTCCCAAAGGCCTAATTCCTTACTAGCCAGCCCTCAACTGATTCCTGGGACCATGAATCATGGAGAGAACATGTCTCCTTAGGCCTTACACCTCCTTCTCTTGGCGGGGGCTAATAGCTCCTATACCTATAGCCCCAACCTCCTCCCTGTTGACTGAAGGAAGGCAAAGATGTTTGTTGTACTGTCTTCCGTGGTTGCAAAGTCCACACTGTCCTTCAAATCGAGGTTTCTTCATCAGCCCCGTTTCTATAGAGGAACTTTTTTTCAACTTCTCATTGTTTGAATGCACTAAGTAGAAAGTTTGGCTGAATTACAGAAAAATTCCCTAATATAAAACAAAACAATATGAAAAGATTAGTGGAGGAAATTTAGTGGGGCAAAGGGGTGGGGGGAGGTGGCATGGGGGTAGGAAAGATGGTGGATTGAGATGTTCATCATTACCCTAGGTATGATTGCATGAATAGTGTGACCCTACTTTGGGTACAACCAGAGAAGTGAAAAATTCTGCTTCATTTGTGTACAATGAATCAAAAAGCATTCTGCTGTCATGTATAACTGATTAGAATAAATAAGTAAATAAATAATTTTTAAAAATAGTGAGATCCCCATGGCAGAGAGTCAGACATGGAGAAGAGAAAAACTCAGGTCTGGCAACATAACTCTTTACTGTTTTCAGCCATAGCTTACAGTGTCCACCTATTTCACATAGAAAGCATCCTCCTTGGGTTTTAGTCCTACTGTGCTATTTCACTTACTGGCCTTCAGCCACTCAACATAAGTCTTGTTAAAGCTCAGAGCCTATAAAATGGTAACAATAGGACCTTCCTCAGCAGATCATTATAAGGATTCGTTGAGTGACTGTGTAAAATAAACTATCCGGAAAGCTCCAAGAAAAGAGTAAGTGTTCAATAAATGTTAGGTAGTATGGATATTATTATTGTCCCAACCCCAGACATTGTGCTAGGCCTTAGAAACAGTAGATACCCTGTTTGAGGACTTAGGGGTCACATGTAACTGTACCATGAACTCAGATGTTAGATTACCCTATTCTCTCCTGAAAGGAACCAAACCAAGAACTTCTCTGAAGTCTCTCCCCACTTTGAAAGTGAGTTTTAATGTCTTTACCAAAAGCTTTCTTTGTATCAGAGCCAGAGAAACTGAAGCAACCAAATGCTCATTAGCATAGGCCTGACTCATTGTCCCAATCCAGTCAACTAGGAGGAGCTGTCAGTTAAAAATGTGAGGATTTTTGATTGTTGAGGTCTTGATTTTTATAAATCATAGAAGCAAGGAATGGCAAGTTAAAATGAGATGAGTTGTCTGAACTTTGTGGGTGGCAAATTAGATCAGGGAGGCAAAAGCAATTATTTCTGGGGAGTTAAGAATGGAGATGGTGGCATCCATGATGGTAATTACAGTGGCAACTTACCAATTTAGCTACCTTTTTTTTTGGTACTGGTGATTGAACCCAGGGACACATAACCACTGAGTCACATCTCCAGCCAGTTTTTATATTTTATTTTGAGACAGGGTCTCACTAATTTGCTTAGGGCCTCACTAAGTTGCTGAGGCTGGCTTTGAACTTGCAATCCTCCTGCCTCAGCCTTCTGAACCTCTGGAATTACATGTGTGCGTCACTGCACCCGGCAGTAGTTACCTATTATATTGGACAGACATTAAACCAGTGAATTGTAAGATTTCTAATTGAGCTTCAGGCGAAAGAATATCTTGTACAAGCTATTCTTTTTTTTTTTTTTTTTCCTGTTCAGTAATTAATAAGAACTGTTTGTTTTCTTTACTCATCTCTTGTTTGAGATCATTGTTAAATAATTATGAAATATAAATAGAATGGTAGCATCTTGGGTGTATTTTGTTGTTGAGATATCTCTCTCTAGAGAAAATACAATTTCATAATTGCAGTGCTTATCATAAGCTCCTTACATGAGAAAGGGACCTCAAAGGTAATCTACTTCAACTCTCCCACAGGCAGGGGCCATTCCTTCAACCCATAATATCCAGGAATATCTAGCCTCTGTTTGACACATTGTTTTTAAGATTGTTTTTAGAAATTTCAGCCCAATTTCTGGTAAGTTTCACTTCTAAGAAAGTTTTTCTCATAATTGAGACAACTCATTTTTCCTGAAACTTGTAACCTTTTCCACTGACAGCCATTTGTGATTCTGATCAATGGTGATTTTCTGGTTTTCCTCCTCACCTTTGTGGGTCTACAGGTGATTATTTTTCAAAACAATAGTAATCCAATACATAATCTCCAGAAACCAATATTGCCAGCAACCTCCAAATTCCTCTTCACATAGTATCCCAGATGCCTCATTGAAGAGCTGATGCAACATTTAAAATACAATGTGGCTTTGTTCTGGCAGAACCTAAGCTGAGGGGAAAGACTTGTGTTTTCTTCCTTTATTCCTAGCCCCCAGTGTAGTACCTGACACATTATAATGGCTGTACAAGAATATGCAAAAAGCACCAAATGAACATCTGTAGAGCTGTCATTTGTTTTCCATTCAGTGTTTACAAGTAACTTTCTTTTAAAGTTGTCTGCTATTCGGACAGTCACTTGATTGTTCATTAGTATATGACTCTGGTAAGTATATCTCCTGTGGAGAGAAATATTGTAACAAACTATTATGAAATTCAACACTGATATTGCAGTTACTCAACCAATCCACCCCCTGATAGAGTGAACTTTGAATTAAATGCCTTGAAGACTAAAGTCAAGTAAATCTTGATAAAAATCAAAGGCTGTGGAAATCTTGTTTGACAGAAAGCATGAACAAAAATGCTAAAATTAATACTGTTTGGGGAGAAACACTCATTCCACAGCAGACTAAATGAAGAACAATCATTCAAGAATATCAAAATGCCTATGTGATCAAAAGGCAGAAACAGCTTCTTTTTACTGCAGCTTTTAATATTCCGGGACTCATCTTCTGCCTACATGAGCACCTGTCTTTGGGGTAACTAAGATTATTTGATCACCTTATCTCATCCAACCTCAAACTTCCTGTGAGGTAGGTAGGCGCTGAGATCTCTCGGTTCTGTTTTCAAGATGAGGCAAGTGAATTAGAGAGGTTGTTCACATACTCCACATTTCACAGAAGCCTGTGGAGGAAGTTGGGGTAAGAATTGACAGTTAACTCCTAGGCAAAGAAATCAGTGGCTGAACTTGAAAGGACATTGTAAGCCCCTAGACCATCGTGGCTTTCATAGGATGACTTATTTGTGGTGGCTTGATTCATTTCACCACCCACATAAATTTTAAGCAAATTTTAATCATAATAGTAATAGATACATGTATAAATGGTACAAAAGAATATTACACTTAAAAACAAATGAAAACATACATAATTATACCCTCTTCTTCATCCCGTGGCCGTTTTTCAAAGATTCCCATTGCTCAGAGTTATCCATTGTTCAGTGTATATTTCCAAATTATTTTTGCAGTTATGTCTTCCAGCTCCTATTAAGTAGCTACACTTACAAGTCTAATAGATTTCAAACTTTTCATGACTTTTTACTATTATTTCCCAATTTGATCTTCTCAAAATTCTTAATCTAGTAGGTGACAACTTCATCCTTCCAGTTGCTCAGATCAAAAACCTAAAGTCTGCTGGGTACGGTGGTACATATCTATAATCCCAGCGGCTCAGGAGGCTGAGGAAGGAGGATCCTGAGTTCAAAGCCAGCCTCAGCAACATTGAGGTGCTAAGCAACTCAGTCAGATACTGTCTTTAAGTAAAATATAAAATAGGGCTGCGAATGTGGCTCAGTGATTGAGTGGCCCTGAGTTTAATCCCTGGTACCAAAAAAAGAAAACCTTGAAGTCATCATCTTTGGCTCCTCTCTTCCCTTAATATCTTGTGTACAATTTACCAGCAAAATGTATTGGGTGTCTGTTCAAACTGTATCCAAAATGTAAACATTTTATCTCCATTTCCATTGATTCCATCCTAATACGAGCTACTATCATCTCTTGTCAGAATTAGTTCAATTGTCTTCTCATTGGTCTGCCTACCTCTACTTAGCTTGTTATTATGTATGTTCAGAATGGCACCCAGAGCCTGTGAAAACACAAATCAGATTGTATACCTTCCATGCTCAAAATTTATCCAAAGACTTCCCATTTGATTCATGGTACAAATCCAAGTCCAGGTCCTTACAGTGACCTATCAGATTCCACATGATCTGCTGACCACCTTACCTTTTGAAAGTCTTTTGTCAGACATATGGTTTGTGAGTATTTTGTCCCAGGTTGACTTCTCTGAACAGTACTTTTAATTTTGGTGAAGTTTATCTTCTTTTTTACTTCATGGATCAATGTTTTTGGTGTCATTGAAGAAATTTTTGCCAAGGTCATCAAGATTTCTCCTGTTTCTTCTAAAATTTTCAGAGTTTTTCGGTTTTACATTTGCCCTGTGATACATTTTATAATTTGTTTTTATATATGTTATGACAGGGATCAAATTTCATTTTTTTTACATGTGACTATACAATTATTCCAGTATCATTTATTGAAAACCCTACTGTTTCTCCACTAAATTGCCTTTGTACTTTTTTACAGAATCAATTATCCATGTATTTGTGAGTTGTTTTTGAATTCAGGTACTCTATTTTGTCTCATTGATCTATTTTCCTGTCTTTACACCAATGCCCCACTGTCTTGATTACTCTAGTTTTATAATGTAGGTCTTGAAATTGTGTTAGCCCTAGAACTTTATTATTCTTCAAGATTTTTGTAGTTGCTCAAGATCATTTGCATTTCCATGTCAGTTTCTACAAATTTCTACTGGCATTTTAATAGGATTATATTTAATCTATAGGTTTTAGGGGAGAAATTGGCAACTGTCTTCTGGCCCAGGAACACAGTATGTTTTCCCATTTATTTAGATCCTTCTTAATTTTTCTCAGAAATGTTTTGTAGTCTTCAGTGTATGATTTTCTACATCTTTTATCAGATTTCTACCTAACCAGTTTAAAATGTGATGCTATTATACATTATATTTTTCTTTTAATATCTGGTAACTTTTTTGCTAGTATATGGAAATGCAACATAATTCTTGGATTTTGACAGAGATAATTATGTTGTCTTTGAATTAAGACAATGTTATTTGTTTCCTTCACAATCTGGATTTCTTTTATTTCTCTTCCTTACCTTATTGCACTGGCTGGAACCTCCAGTGCAGTGTTGAATACTAGTGGTTGAGAGCAGATGCCTTGTGTTACTTCTGATCTTAAAGAGAAGATATCCAAAACAAAAGGAAGACTTCATCATTTAGTTATCTATACATCTTTCATAGATGTTTTTTATTAGCTTAAGGAAGTTCTTTACATTTCTAGTTTGCAGGGGTTTTTTTCTGAAATGTTTTTTGATTTATCAAAGACTTTTTCTGTATCTGTTGAGATAATCATATGGTTTTTCTTTTGTCATGCTAAAATGATGAATTACATTGGTGATTACATGTGGTGATTTTTAAAAAGTTAAGCCAAACACATTCCTAGGATAAATGACCACTTGAATGTTGTACTTTCAACATGTTGGTGGAATTGATTTGCTAAAATTTTGTTCAGGATTTTTTTATAGGTATTCATGAGTCATACTTTCTTTCCTCAGATTTTAGTATCAGACTAATGCTGGTCTCAGAGAATTAGTTGGGAAGTATTTCATCCTCCAGTTTTCTGTAAAAGCTTGTGTAAAATTGGTGTTATTTCTTCCTTAAATATTTGATAGAATTTACCAGTAAAGCCCTCTGGGCCCTTTTTGAAATTTTTAATTCCTTTAATAGGTAGAGGGCCATTCAGGTTATCTGTTTCTTCTTGAGAGCTCTCATAGTTTGTGCTTTTGATGGAATTTATACATTTCATCTAGGTTTTCAAATTTATTGGTTTAACATTGTATCATTTATTTATTTATAATAATTTTTAACATAGATGCTATATTATTCTCTCATTTTAGATATTGAAATATTTTTCCTGATCTTATATTTTTCTGATTTATTGATTTTATTGATCTAAGAAATTTTTACTTTCTTGCTTCTTTTTTTCAAGTTCACTGATTTCTATGTGATCTCTGTTATTTCCCCTCTGCTTACTTTGGGTTTCATTTCTTCATTTCCTAGTTTGTTTCTCCCTCCATCCCCTCCTTCTCCCATCTCCCCACCCCTCTCTTTGGGTACTGAGGATCAAACCCAGAAATCCAAGGCCTTGAGAATGCTAGGCAAGCACTCTTGGCTAAGCTACATCTCCAGCTTGCATTTTCTTGTTTTTTAGGGTGGCAGCTGAAGTCGCTGATTTTACGCTACTCTTCTTATCTCCTGTAGGCATTTACTGCATCAGTTCTCCTCCAAATACAGCTTTAGCAGCATCTTACAAAATTTTGGTGTGTGTGTGTTCTCATTTTTATTCAGCTTAAAACACTTTCTTGTGATTAGTGTTAGCATGGTTTATCTCTTTTGATTGTTTCACGTTTAACCCCATTTTTCTTTGCATTTAAAGCAAGTTTATTACAGGCATTCTATAGTTAAGGCCTTGCTTTTTAGTCCAGTTTCAAATCTCTGCCTTTTCCTCTATTTCTACCTTCTTTTAGGTTGAGTTTTTAAAATTATTCCAATGATCTCTTTTGTTGACGTTTTAAGCTGTAGTTTTATTTTAGTGGTTCATTTAAGGTATATAATAAGGCAAATTTGTTAGATAAGCAACCAGGTTTCTCTATACTCTAGCCTCCTAAAACTTTTATAGCAATAACACTTTTAAAATATCTACTATATGTCAGGTACTCTTCAATACTTTACATATATTGGCTTATGTAATATAATAGTGCTGTGATATATAAATCATTACTCCCATTTTGCATGTGTGAAAACTGAGGCCTAATCAAGATTATACCGCTAATGCATGATTAAGTCTGGATTAAATCTCTCTTTCTATAGTCACATCTCTGTGAGTCAGTAAATTCATTGTGGTGATCTTGAATCAATATTATGTTGTAACTACCTCCTTTGAAATTTTAGTTTTGTGTTATTTTTATTGTTCCTGTTTTAACTCACAAAACTATTTGTGGTAGTTTAAGCATTAAGGATTTCCTTGCATTTTTAATTTTATGTGATTTGGGAAATTGCCATACCACATGGCTCATTGCATGGCCCTCTCAGTTCTTGCAAGGTAATCTATCAAACAAAAACCACAGCATTTATTATTCTGAATACTCTTCCACTGTATGCTGTGTTAAACTCCATAATTTTTGAGGTTCTTTTACAACTTTACCAGCCTGTGTTTTATTTGTTTGTTTGTTTGTTTGTTTGTTTGTTTTTTGGTACTGGGAATCGAACCCAGAGATACTTGGTTACTGAGCCATATCCCAAGTCCTTTTTTACTTTTTATTTTGAGACAGGGTCTTGCTGAATTGCTTAAGGCCTTACTAAGTTGCAGAGGCTGGCTTTGAACTTGGGATCCTCCTGCCTCAGCTTCCCCAGTCACTCAGATTATAGGCATGTGCCACCATGCCTGGCATCAATCTTGAGTTTTTAAATTCTCCCTAGAATTGATTATTAAAAAGTTATAATTTGCTTAAGGTTTTGTTTAATGTGATGCTTTCCTGTTTAACATGGATGTATAATTTAATTGCTCAGTGGTTTCAGCTTATCCAAATCTGTGTTTAGCGGGTTGGTATATATCATTGTGGTCTACAGATCCCTAGCAGAGGTGGTGGTAGGTTCTTTCTGATACCTCTTGATAGTATGAGAAGACAAAACTATTATCATAATAAAACTAAAATGATGTTTCCCTTCTTTACTACGTTGACTTGACACTGATGGTAAAAAAGCTGATGGGTAAATCCAAAGGCAGCTTCAGCAGTAACACCAGGCCCTGCTAATAGTGGTTGGTCATTGTATTCTTTGCCACAGTGCATGAGGTAGGGGTGGGGCAATGACCTTTAGCATCCTTGATGGAACAGTTAATTATTATTATCATTAAACACAATCCTTGATGACATGTGTTTTTACTGTTCTGCGTGATAAGAGGAAGTATGTGTAAAGCACTTCTGCATACCAGAATATGAGGATTGTCTCAAGGAAAAGCTTTCAAGTGGTTGCTTCAGTTGTGAGCTTATCTAAGCCTTCCTTTTTTAAATTTTTTTGTTTTTGTTTTTGAAATAACAACTGAAAAATAATGGTTATTTAGACTTGTGTATTTGTCAGGCATTTTATCAAAAGTGAACCAGGTCACTGTCTCCAAAAGACACAGAAATGACAACACTCTAAAATTTAAGCTTTCTAGTGAAAATTAGAACTTTGTGACAACTTCTCAGCCCTTGAAAACTCTTGATGAATTAATTGGTAATAATAGTAGAAAATGTAATTTTTATATTGCATAATGAAATATATCAATGTTTGGAAAACATGTATAACTCAATCAGCCAGTATTTTCCAAATGACCAGTGTTTGATGTTACAAAATTGTGCATGAGTAAAAGTACTAGATGAACCAACTGATAAAATTGTAACTGAGTACAAGATGTACATTGATAAGGTTTCATTGCAATTATCACTTGTCATGTTCTGATGTAGTACCAAAAAGCAATATCCATGACTATATGAAGAGATTACCAAAGTACTCCTTCTTTTCCCAAATACATATCTGTGTAAGGTGAATTTTCTACATATACTTCAGCCAAGTAACATATCACAACAGATTAAATGCAAAAGCAGATAATGAGAATCCAGCTACCTTTTTTCAAGCCAGAGATTTGCAAAAATGTAAAACGATGCTACTTTTCTCACTAACTTCTTTTTATTTTGGAAAACACTGTCATTTTAATTAAAAATTTTATCAATATTGCAGGGCGCGGTGGCACACACCAGTAATCCCAGCACTTGGGAGGCTGAGGCAGGAGAATCACGAGTTCAAAGCCAGCCTCAGGAATGGTGAGGCACTTAGCAACTCAGTGAGACCCTGTGTCTAATAAAATACAAAAAGGGCTGGGGATGTGGCCCAGTGGTCGAGTACCCCTGAGTTCAATCCCCAGTACCAAAAGAAAATTTTATCAATATTAACACAATGGGTTTGTTTTGTAATGAATTAAAAATTAAATCATTTTAAATTTCTCAGTTTTAGTTCCTAATATGGTAAGTTAAAAAAATTTTTTTTAGTTGTAGATGGACACAATACCTTTATTTTACTTTTATGTTATGCTAAGGATTGAACCCAGTGCCTCTCACATGCAAGGTGAGTGCTGTGCCACTGAGCTACCCCAGCCTCCATCTAATATGGTAAATTTGGGTAGCTATAAACCATGTAAACAAATACTACTTGAGATCCTCAGTAATTTTTAAAACTATAAAGGGATTCTGAATCTAAAAATTTTGAGAACTGTTAGTATCACTGTCAGCTGACACTGAGCCAGTTCTCTTCTCAGGTAAATTCCCCTCCCTCTATCCATAATGGTTGTTGATTTTCTGAGTTATGATCCTTCTTCTCTTCCGTCGATCAACCTATAGGTTGTAGGCGTTGTTCTTTGACTCCAGCAAAGCCTATCCTATCCTCCCCTTACTGTTCAAGTAGGCCAAAAGAGCTTTATCTTTCTCCAACGCCAACCCCACAAGAAGTATGTCTGTTACCGTAAAGGGTCCAACTCTCTACCTTCTGGGGAACAGGGAAAGAAATTAGTTTGCAGACAGAGAAAAGAATAAAGCAGATAATGTAAAGTGTGTAGAGAGACAAAAGACAGAAAGCAGCATAAAATTTCCCAGGGTTCCCACAGACCTCCCATCTTTGGTTCCAGTGTGTGCCTGAGCATGGGCTTGGGTACTCTGAGAAAGCCCAGTACTAAATATTATCTTGTCCTTTTATCTGATTGAGTAGACTTTTTTTTTTTTTTAACTTGGCAACCACATTGAATCATTTATACCTAATGAAGTAGGACACATGCGATCCATTATCAAACTTATGTTGAGTTTATGATGTGCTATGTATTTTAAGGTCTGATTAGACTAGAAATACAAAGCCGAAGTTTCCTGGAAATGCAAAAAGATACTATTTCTATATTGAAGTTAAAAAGAAGAATCACCATGGGGTACACATGGATTAATTACTATCTTCAAAGAATTAGAACTCTATATTCTTACCACAAAATTATGCTGAACAAAATTTAATCTTTTATACTGAACAAAATTTAATCTTTTCTCTGACTGTTCAAAGAATTTAGAATCTTGTAATGCTCCAGGGACATTATCATTTTGTAAATTGCACAAAAAATTCTCATTATTTCAGCTTTCTGGTAGTTTGGATTTAGAATAAATGGGAATTTACTGTAATACTCTGAATTATTAAATTCTGGGGAGCTCAAAGTACTTCAAATATACATGCATTACATCACTTATCTTTCTCATGAAGTTGACAAATGGAAACAGTTAGTAATGGGTGGATTTAGGATACAAAGTCATGTTTCTTGAAGTTTTAATGAATAATTCTTCCATTTGACTATTCCAAACTGATGCTGGCTTACTTTTCATATATATATAATATATAAATATATATCATTTTATATTGAAATATATATATACACATACATACATACGCACACAAAAACAGCAACTAGGGCTAAGACTAGAAGCAAAGAATTTGGGTCATAATTTTTATTGTAATATTAAGTATATAGTGATTGGATTATAGGTTTCAGCTCATACATTTTCAGATGAACTTATATTTTGAAAGGTTTTTATTTCCCACAAAAAAATGAAAAACTCAGTAGTAAAATATCAAATGTATTCATGTATACTCATGAATTTCAGCAAACTAAACATATAGTTTAAAATGTACAGGGAAATAGTTGTCAGTAAATTTTTTTTTTTTCCCTCTAACCTTCCATCTTGGACTCAGTATAGTAAAATTTGGCTTTCTACTTATGGACTCTCTATGACCAAATATATTTACTATATAAATGACCATCTTGCCACCCAAGCTCCCTTCTAAATATCTCTTTCCCTTAAAATGTAATTAGTTTCTTTCTGCTACTAAAAAATTTAATGCTCTCAGAAGCCAAAGCTTATTTCTGCATCTCCTGCTGTTTTAGAGTATCTGTACCTTTCCTCCTGCCAGTTAACATGGATAATCAAAAGTGAACTGTAAGAAGAAATCTTCCATTTAGGAAACATCAATTTGTACTAAGTCTAATCTAAAAGATTAATATGGAACATGTGGTACATTCAATAGGAAAATGGCATTTAAATATTAATACTAGATAAATACACTCTTGCTTCTGTCTTTGATAATTTATAAGTCATACACTTCTAGAAGGAAGTAAATCACTCTTCTTTTATAGTGTTGCTCAGTAACATTATACAGCAACATGTAAAAACAAGGCACCATTTTCCTAGTCAGTTCTGACAAGGGGAAATGAAAAATTTGGGTCCAATTTCAACCTCGTTACCTTACAGCCTCAATATGTGTCCTACCTGGTGCTTGATCCTAACTGGTGCTTTCCCAATTAAATGTATATTTTTCAAACCAATATCTTAAGTGGTAATGTTCCAACAGTCCAAATGTCGATTACCAAAACAAACATTTGTTTCTCTAGCAAGTGTTTTCACACAAAAGCATTTGATTCGCGTACTGCAGCAAACAAACATTTGCTTTAGGCAGTTAAGGCAGCCAAAAGTTCTTGCAGAAACATTTCACAGACTGGCTGGCATCCCTCCCTGGAGTAGGGCTTGCTGATGTCCGAGAATGCCTGGGAAGCCATTTGCTGACCAAGAGAATCCTTTGCAAGACATTGAGGCCATTAAGATGCTTAAGTTTTTCAAAACACATCTTTTAAGAAAATGTGCTTTTAGTTATGATGTTTCCATTAGAAAATGCCTCCATGTCTTCACAGTGCTTCATTTGCTAATATAAATTCAGCCTTTGATGTAATCACAGAACTAAATTCTTAGGAAAGTTCACAAAGCCAGTTTTCACATAAAAACATTCACACAATTCAAAAGTCATTATTTATGCAGCAGCCATGAGAGTTCATTACATAAATAGTCCTATTACTACATTAAAGTCTATTTTCTCTCTTGAACAAGAGATAGATTATCTGTGTAAATATATTTTTCTTAAGTGCACATCTACTTCACTGTCAAGATACAGCTTCGACACAAAAATCCTCTTGTTTTCCATATTATTTAAATTCTTCTGGAATGAATTGATATTTCTGAGGAAGTGATTTACTTAAATACATGTTCTTTAAAGCATGGGGAAATTGATTCTTAACTTCTGCTCCAGAGACATAGTATCCTAGCAACTGGGTCAAGATTTATTCTTTGGCTAGTTCTAAACTGAAAATAGTTACTAGCCCATTTAAAAGCAAACAAAGAGGAGCTCCTCTTAGAAGAATGAATGAATGAATGAATGAAAGCACTCAGATGCACATGCACACACTAAATTTCATTTAGAGTGTATTTGATAGAACACATGATAGTTTTGTGCTCTACCTAATCTCTTTACAAGAAAAGTTTTATTCCATAGGTTTGATTCTCTTTTGGTATTGATGGGGATTTGGGCAAGCATGAAAAGAGAGAGCAAGTAAATGACTGGAGTCATTCTGGTAACAATTAATGTAGCATGTATTATGGGCCAGTGCCTACAGGTAAAATAACTTGAAATAGAAGATGGCAGATCAAGACTCACCCCAGGTCTGATGTTAAAAACTTTGTAAAGGGCCTGTGGTTGTGGCTCAGCGGTAGAGCGCTCGCCTAGCACGTGCGTGGGCCCGGTTCGATCCTCAGCACCAGGTAAAAATAAACACATTGTATACAACTAAAGCAAATTAAAAAAAAAAAAAAAAACTGTGTAAAGTATGCTTCTTTGACATGGAGTCACCTGAGAGAGTAGATATGGAAAAGCCAATAATATTAAAGTAACAAAAACTTGTGTTTATTGAGCCCTTACTTGTGTCACAGACTACTAGGAACCTGGTATCATAGAGGAGATGGAACTTGGCTCTGGGCCTTTAGGCTGTGGGGAGAAGGAGTAATCAAGGAGGTTGTGTCCTTCATAAGATGCAACTGCAATGTATAAAGGCAAAGATCTTACTTTCATGAATATAAATAGTTTCTCAATTAAAGTAGCTGGAAGGGGAAAAATAATCTAAAATACCAAATGCAGCATGGATCCCATATTGTAAGCTGTGCCAACATTACACAAATTGTAGTTGTTATTGATCAGAGTTTAATTATTTCATCATTTTTTAATTTAGTAGAGGATAATGAATGTCAGAAAATCTGTAATGTCTTATTTGAAAGATGTAAATAATGTATACAAACTTGTATGTGATGGAATTGGGGAAGTATTTAAATTCTAGATTTTTTTTTATAATTTTTAATATGTACAACTCATAGTGCATGTATTTAGCATCTTTTTACATACAATTGTTTGCATACAGAGTATATTCGTACAATTCAGGTCTTCAATCATGCAATTCTAGATTTTTTAAAAGGAAGAAATGGAATGTTTATAAGAAAATAAATAATTACTATGTTTGGCCATGAAAAAAAAAAGATGTAACTGCATGAGCAGAGGCATAAGGAAGTTGGGAGGTGCTCTTTTTTGGGACCTGACAGGCTTGGGGTGATGAGTTGTTGGGGATGTGGCACTGAATATGTAGGGGGGCCCCAGATTATGGAGGATTTTACATACCAGGCTGAAATGCAGAATTGACCCATGAGGAAAATGTGAACTCACTCTAAGGTTCTTGAGTATTGGAAACATGGTAATCCCCCATGTAATTTCTAGGACAAAGGGAATATGCATTTTCTGTTGAAATAGCGAAAGCCAGTGTTCTCCAAAATGGTTCAACATTTACAGTATCACCAATATGCCAACAGTGTCTTTTAAGAGTTTTCTCATCTGCTGTATTTGCTAACTTTTGTTTTAAATATAATATCCTTTGTTTTTTTATTTGCACAGTTTTGACTTTTGATGTGATTTTGTATGTATTTACATGTTCATTGTTCATTTGCATTTATTTTTCTGTGAATTGCATGTTTTCCTCCCTTTTCTTATTCTAATTGGCAGTTTGGCTTTTTTGTTATTTATAGAATTTTTTTTTATATATCATAGATTCTCTCCCTTTATCATATATTTGCAATTTTTTCAGAGTATTGTCTTACCACTTGGATTAAAGTGTTTTCTTCCATATAGAAAATTTTTATACTTATGTAGTTAAAGGTACAATTTTTTTTTTAATTCCAGGCTTCATCTTCCTAGAAGGAAATGCCAAAATTATAAAAAATATTCCAATATTTTCTCCTAGTACTTAAAATTTTTGATACATTTACATATACATACATTTGATCCATCTGGAATTGAATTTGAGTTAGGTGTGAAGTAGAAATTTATTTTCATTTTTGCTACTGATTTGAAATGCCTAATTATCATATGTTAATTTTCTATGTATGGATCCATTTTTGGTCTTTATTCTGTTTCCTTAGTGTATGATAAAAAGGCACAAGGTTGTTATAATCACTATCTTGTTATTTCAAAAAGTCCTGATGTAGCATAGTACTGGGGTTAGGAACCTAGATGCAGTAGAGTAAATAAGAGCATTAGACTTGGGAGCCAGGTGACACTTTACCACTCTCCAGCACTGAGAAACATTGTTTAATCACTGTACCTCAGTTTTCCTGCCTTTAGAATGGGAATAATAATAGACTGATTGTAAGGATTTAATGGATTTCTATATGCAGAGCAGTTAAAACAGTACCTAGCATATAGTAAGCATTTATAAAGCTGACAGCTATCATTGTCATAATTCCCCACCCCCCACATTTTCTTGCTTTGCTCACTCATTCTCTGGGAGAATTATATGAGAAGTCCCTAAGAGAGCTTATCAAGGGATCCCCCAACATAGTTCCCTTCCTGTGAAGATTTCTGATGCCAACTGTTCAGAGAATTCATTTTTTTTTTCACCTGGCACAGAGTGAGCACTTAATAAATGGGAGTCAGTCTTATATTTTAATTATTATTTCAGAAGGAGCAACAATCATGCAGTTAATAGTCCTCCTCAGATATCTCTTTCTCCACTCCTAAAGGAAGCCCTTGGAGAAGGGAAAGAAAGCGGGGGGTAGAGCATGGGGGAGGATGAGGAAGGAACACCCTCTTAAGTTCCTTTGGGGGAATTTGTGACTCAGTCTCTCTCTTGCGCCTCAGAGCATTCTGCTGTGGTCCTTGCCTATAAAGAGCTGTTGTGGGGATTAAAAGAAAGCTGCCCGTCTCTATTTCAGCCACACGTCATTAGAGATCTGGAGAAGATAATGCTTCCAAGAAATGCAACTCAAGATTGATGTAGGTATTCAACTGTTTAGTGAGAGCCTACAGGGGCCAGCAGATAAACACATCAGTGATCATTGAAAATTTTTGCTCATGAACCTCCTGATTTTTTTAATAAACTGTGTACCTTTTATCATATTTTTATGTTAACACTTAAAGGGTAATTAGAATTGCACGGTAAATGGTAACATTTAATAATAAAAGTTTACATCATTTAACAAAATGTAAACCCCATAGTAATTTGATAGCACCAGCAACCATTTAAAAAAAAAGAAAGAAAGAAAGCACAACTTTTTATTTGACACACAGAATTTTACTCTTTGTGAATTCATGTTTTAATTTTTACCACAAAATTTTATTCTAATATTTGTTTTCTAGTATTTTCTCATCACCCTAACAGACTTCGTACTGACATAAATAAAAATACAAATTGAAATTTTATTACTTGTGACTAGAAGGTCATACAGGTGTTCACAAAATGTATGTTCTGGAAAAATTGATCAAAACAACCTACATATACTTTTAACATTTTTATGAATAATAGTTAAACATAAAATTAGAATTTTACCTAAAAATGCATGTCTGGAGAAGATGAATGGGGTTTTATTTTTTCCATTTGGTTCACATATGCATGCATGGATCTTAATACCAGAATCAACAAGCTTAGCAACATCTCCATTTCTGTTTTAGGCATTTATAGATGTAAAGGCTGAAAAAACTGGTTTGTAAAAAAGCGTAAAGGAACCATTTTGTTACATCAACTTTAATATTCTGAATAGCCTCAGTGTCAACAAAAAAGTTGTAACACCATATTAAGATTGTACCATAGTAAGATTTGAGTTGGGCGAAGGGTGTCCATCTCCTTTGCATTGTGGGCTGGGTTCTTGGGAATCAGAATGTAGGGAAAGATGTTTATTAGGGATCAAAATCTGAAAGAAAAGGGGAGGTAGCAGGCCTGAGTACAAAAGATATTGTTGTAGACTTAGTCAGCCCATAGGCAGCTCTGAAGTGAGTACCCATTAAAGTTGTTTTGGTGACAGGCTCTACTTCCACAGTGTATCCCATACACTCAGCCAACAGGCATTAGGCTGTCCTGGGAAGGGTGTGGCCTCAGACAGGGCTGGAAGCAATTGATCTTTGGTTTGCTGTCTACCAACCATGCTGTCCTGTGTTTGGGCTTCACCGAACTGTCATAACCAATTACTACACACTTGTAGCTTAAAGTAACAAATTTATGCTCTGATGGCTCTGGATGCTAGAAGTCCAATAATCAAGGTGTGGACAGGGTTGGTTCCTTCTGGGGGTGCTGAGGGAAAATCTATTTGATGCCTCTTCTCAGATTCAAGTGGTTCCTGGAAACCCTTGGTTTTTGGTGTATACATGCATTACTCCCATCTCTGCTTCTGTCTCAATATCTGTTTTCTTTTTTTCAATCTCTTATAAGGATACCTCTGCATTTAGAGTCCACTGTAATCCAGGATGATCTCATCTCAAGATCCTGACCTTAACTACATCTACAAAGACCCTTAGTCCATTTAGGTAACATTCTAAGATTCCAGGTGGACATAGCTCAGCATTTGACTCAGGACAGTCAGCAAGGCCTTTGTTGAAGGGTAGATGAGCCACATAGCTCTGTATCTTTATCTTTTAAAGTGGGAAGAGAGGGATTGTAAAGGCAAGCTGAGGAAAATCAGGGCAGCTATGAGGCTCAGAAAGCAAGCAGGTTGCCAAGCAGATCAACTTTAGAAATGAGAACATATGGAAATTGAGTGTCTGGAAATCGCTATTCCTTGGAAAGCCATACAGTACCCTAGGGTGACAGGTAACCCAGTTTGAGGATATGGTTCAAGCTGATTATTTCCTTGCAGGAATACAGACCTCAGCTTATTAGATCTCCAGTTACCTAAGAATATTTGAAATTCCTACTTCAAATTATATCTTCTTGTTTTTAAATGTTGAAAACAAACTATGCAGATCTAAGAAATAAATGTTGTAGAGCTGATTATGGCCACTGAAGTAAACTGTGCTTTATGTTTCTATGCTTACTCCTACCTGTTAGCAAGTAGAAGATATGCATCTTCCTTTGATTGCCACAGTTTTACCGTCTCACCTGGAGAGCTGTCTGCCAGGGATTTCCAGAGAAACAGAAGCCATAGCACAAATATGTACATAAGGAGATTTATCTTAAGGAATTTGTTCACACAGTTGTGGGGACTGACAGGTCCAAAATCTGTAGGGTAGGCTAGCAAGCCAGAAACTGGCAGGAATAATGCTACAGCCTTGAGGAAGAATTTTTCTCTTCTCCTGGAAACTTCAGTTTATGCTGTTAAGAACGTTCAATTGGTTAGACAAGGTCTGCCCTCATTTTGGAGAGTAATTCATCTCATTTACTTAAAGTCAGTTGATTGTAGACATTAACTACATCTGCAAAATAACCTTCACAACACCTAGATTATTGTTTGTTCAAATAATTGGGTGCTGTGGCCAGCCACATTGATATGTTATCGAAGAAATTGTGAAATGGAAGGGACCATATAGGCTATCTGGCCCAAAAGCACCTCATCGTTCAAAAGAGGAAAGTGCAGTCCAGTGAGATGAAGGTCACACAGTGGGAAAGAGAAAGTAATCTTGAAGCAATGCCCTGGTCTCCCAGTACAGAACTATTCCCACTATCTTACTATCATGCAACTCATTGTCTCAAGAATAAAATCATAGCACTTGAGAGCACAGAAAATCCCTCAGAGGTTAAATGGACCACACCCCATCATTTTACAATGAGCTCTAGAGATTTAAGCCAGGAGAATTATAACTTCCAGGGAAGAACATTTTCCATCACATGTATTGTCTTTCACACAAGATTGTGTGCAAACTGGGTTATGTTCATTTTTCTTTTTCTTTTGAGACATTTTCTCTCATAGGAAAATCATTGACTTCCCATGAGTGTGTAACAGTTAACAAAACCAATATGATTAATTGAAAGTTGAATTAGTTGGGTGCCAAATCAATGTCTTTTCTAAAATTTTTGTGGATATTTACCAATTATATTTCTAGGACAGCAAGACCAAGAATTGAACAGTTCCCTGATGGGTGAACTTTTGAACTCCCTCCATTCTGCTATGCTGGTTGTTTTCTCAGAAGACCACAGAAGTGGCTTCACTCTAGTAGATTTAACAAAGTGAATTCCATCTCTAATCAGTTCTATGTCACATTGCATCCATTGCTCAGGCTTATTCAAATGGACTAAGTCACATTTCCAAATCACCTTCTCCCATTATATGCCCCAAATTCAGTCCATCCCACCCATAGATCAGAAGGAATGATCCCTATAATTGTATTTCTTAAATTTCCAAGTGTGGCTATAATTCAGTGAAACTTGCATGTTTACAACCCCAAAGTGGTCAGTGACAGGGGCATATTAGATGATAAAGGAATGCCAGTGTAAGGCTGGTGAAGAGGGAAGGGCCAGAGTAGTTTTTTATTTTTATGGTCTAGAAGAAAGAGGGAAATGTTGTCTCAGTGTGTCCCTGAGAGGTATACAGGTGAGCAAGTCTTTGCTTTTCCTAAGAGCGCCTCTGTGATTACACTCTGACTTTCATTTCCAACAGGATCTCGATATTTCTTATACATTTTGCTTATTATTTCAGGAGGAGAGTTTAAAATTAGGCATTTTTCTGTTGGCAAGAGTGGCAATTTACATACATATGCATATTTGATAAATATATTAAGTACTAAAATGTATATGCATATATATAGTCACAAGGCATAGATGAAGGAAATAAACATTCCTAAAGTCATATAATATCTTCTCCCTGGCCCTTTCCCACCCTTAATTAAAATTAACCCAACAAAAGGAGAGGGGATAAATATAATTTCACAGTAGCATGGAGTTCACTGTTTCTCTAGGCAGAAAGGGGAAAATCAAGTCTCTGGGGACCACATGTCCTCTGAAATAGCAGTGAAGGAAAAATAATTTAGCAAATTCTATTTATTTATTTTCACAACCAAAGTCACGATTCTCTTCCCACAGAATCAAGGCTTAAAATCCTGATATCAAATTTAACAATACCAAAATTCTTTATTTTCCAGGATAAATAGGTTTGGGAAATGGCCAGTGGAATTTTCCACTTCAGTTAGCCACAGTGGGGAGTTTACATTGTTACACAATTGCAATGAAGTTTAGTAATGAGCGTCACAATGGAAAATTAATAAAAGCTCAGTGTAGCCCGGCTCATTCAAGTAATTGTCAATTAAGGCTACAATCAATACCGAGGTAATAGCTCATGAACAAGGATACTTGGGTACTTACTTCATTAACGTTGCAAATCGATGTCGACCATTTGGGAGTAAGTGCAGAGAAATGAGCTCATATATTGGAGGTAATCATAGTTGGTGAACTTGCAGGCTGAAAAGAAACATAGGGATCAGAGTCTGCATATAAAAAATGTCAGAGAATTGCTCAAGATGGTTCATAGAAGATTCTGGTTACTAGAAGGCAAAACCTTCTTTGTTCCGATGTTTGGTGCTGAAATCCTTTGAAAGTACCTTGGTTTCTTTTTTTAAACTTGGAATGTTGATCAATTGCACTTATTTCCTCTTCCTGTTTGCTTTTAGTCCCCCTTAGATATTTGTATTTTTCCTGTCATTAAAAAAATGGCTATAAATATTTCTTCCATAGTCCTCTGTAGCACCAGGTAACCCTTCCTAAGCTGGGTCTATTTATTCAGCAGGTGGGCCTTCCAAAGGCATTTACTTAGAGAATAGTCCATGATCTGCATTGATAGACAGAATGTCTTACTCCTTCTTTTTCCTTTATGCCCCTTCTCCCTCTCCCCTCCCCAAAATAGCACCTAAATCAAATATGAAGTTAAAATATATTCTGAAACCTGAATATAATTTTAATGCTGTATACCTAATGGAAGGAACACGATCATATAGATTAAGCAGTGCAGGTTGTTGACTTTCCAGTCAAAGTCAACATCAGTGCAAACCCGGCACTATAATCCTAGTTGTAAATTCCACCACTATCTTATTGCCATCCAAAGAATTTATTTCTTTGATTTTTATCGTCTGACAATTTATAAATTTGTTTCTTGCCTCATATCCTTCACCAGAGTGTGCAACCTGTGATTTGCACATAGACTTCCATCCTCTTGCTATTCTTGTGGTTACTCATGGCTTCATCCTATTTGATATTTCTTCTCATCCTTTAGTTCAGATGTGAGCATTTACAAAATGCAGATATATTGGTAATACTGCTTGGAAAAGAGAGACCTGGTAACAGATCTGAGGCCATAGAGTCAATGACAAGGTTGAGAATTAGGCAAACAGGGAATTTTAATGCCAACCATGCAGATCTTCCACAATCCTGGGTGGTTTCTGATACATTGGATGAAGAGCACATGTTTTGAACATTTTTAGTTAGGACCATGGAAAGGCTGATACTGGGAAAAGTAGAAATAAAGTGTCAGACTATGGGAACAACTGCATCTTTTTTTTTAATATTTATTTACTTTAGTTGTACACAATGCAATGCATTTATGTTTATGTGGTGCTGAGGATCGAACCCAGGCAGTGCACATGCGAGGCGAGCGCTCTGCCGCTGAGCCACAATCCCAGCCCACAACCGCTGGGATTTTTTTTATTCCTCAATTTTTATTCCTCAATTCCCTTTAGTAGCAAAGTGGAAAAGAGAAAGCTATGAGGTGTTGGATGTTAATTTCTTGGCTCTTGCTGCCACTGTCCTGCATTAGGTCTAAGTGTAGCATCATCTCATGTAACAGGCAATCAAGTAGGGGTTAAGAAATTGAGGATTCAGGAGCAACCTTGTGTGGCCTTGGAGAGAAGTCACTGAACCTTCACTGGGCTTCTATTTTCCCATGTACAAGCAATGTCACGATTCAACAAGACAATGCACTTGGCAAGAAATACAACTCTCTCATCTAAAGTGTTCAACATCATTAAAGCCTAGCACAGGCTATGTCTGCACACACAGATCTGGGTAGAAAATCCAAGGAATTTAAGCATTGCTCAAAATTATTCAATAATAACAATAATGAAAAAGAGATGTTACATTTTGTATTGAATCCATCATGATTTTCTTTTCCAAACCAAGTGTTCTCCATAAAGAAGCCACTGGGAGTCCATAATTGTGCAATAGCATCGGAGTCATCTGCCCTTGCTACTTCCAGAGGAGCTGTAAATTGGGACACACGCATGCAGCCAAAGGAAACCATTTCCTTGCCTGTCACCTCGTATGTCAGCCATCAGTCAGGAGAAGGTTTTTGTGGTGCTGCTGTAGAGCCAGGAAATGGGGCACCCCAATGGAGCCGCAGACAAGCCCTGGATGACCCCGCCACTAACTGCACACATTTGGTAAGCTTGTCTGCCAGGAGATGCTTTCTTCACAGATGTAAAATATGAAGTGTTTACTCTAGCACTTCATGAAGATCCCCCCCCCCCAGCCTTTCTTCTTTCATGAAGAAATCCCTCCTCTGTGGAGGCCTCCTGCTCCCCTCACTTTGCTCCAGGAGGGCCTAAAGTTGCTCAACGCAGAGTGTGAGAGAGGGTGCCTGCTGTGTTGTAAGTCACTTTTTTCCAAGGGAGGTGCAATGCATAATATGCACCTGCCTCTACCACATTCAGATAGCACTGGGTCCCTGTCAACTCCATCCACCCCAGCTTCATCTCAGTCCTGCTGTTCTACAGTGTGACCATTAGCAAACTGTTGGTCAGAGTTGTCACTCTACTTCCTCCTCCCTGGCCCAGCTACCTTGATGGAATTATGCTCCATTGTGCCTAGATAATGCTCCCACGGGGGTGTTTCAAGAAATAGCCATTTGAAACCCACAACTATGTCTGTTTTAGGGATGTTGTTACATATACTGTCTCACAGAAAATCCCTTTATAAGGACCATAAAAAACTTCTTTGATCCATACTGGAAAGAACTAGGCTTTTCCTGAGCCAATGACTTCTTGTTCTTTTTTCATTTTTTCTTTTTTTTTTTTTTTTTTTCTCTCCTGTGAATCTAGCAAGGGACCTTTGCTCTCATTTTAGTGGCTGCTGACTTACTGTAATTAACCTCAACTCAAAATATTCATTAAGTATTTTTAACCACTAACTTTAGTTCTGGATTTTAGGGATTTTATTTATTTCCTTATCTTTGCATTCCCTTGATCTTATTTATCATGTGTGTGTGTGTGTGTGTGTGTGTGTGTGTGTGCGTGCATGTGTGCATTTTAATAATATGTACAGCTCTGTGCACAATTTCAAAAATGTTTTGAAACTGGTTGGAGATTAAAAATTAGACCACCTCTCCAACATTTGTTGAGCACCTACTGTATGCAGAAGGCTGCCCTGGGGTGTCCACAGCCTGGATTTGCTCTCATGTCCTGGGCACTTTAAGATGAGAGCACCACTAGGCAAACTACACTTACATGAATCCCTGAAGATGTGGAAGCCAGAACAATGACAGGGAAGGGCAGTTGTGCTGGTTGTGTGGCTTCTCGGTTATTCATCCTTTCCTTCCCACACCTCCTGTGATATATGGGGATTGGCTTCTGCTTCTGCATGCCGCCTTGTTTGTGTCGGTCTTTCCTCCAGAATGCTAAATCTCCAGCCACAGTTCAACACACACATGCCAGGCAAGAGAGGGTTCTCAATTAATGTTTCTTGACTGGATGAATGGACATCACTTCTCTGCTTAAATCTTCCAGTTGTGAAAAATCACACTTAGCATAAAATCCAAATTCCTTACATTGGGCTGTAATGAACTACACCCATGTGGCATTCGCCTGCTCCCTACCTCTCTGACTTCCTTTGCTTTGCTTCCAACCTTCTTTCTTTGCTCCCAGGCAAGGGCTAAAGCTGAGGCTTTGGGTCTCCATTCAGGTCTCAGCTCTCATTTTTGAGAAGCTTCCACCCAATCAGTAATACTACCACTGTCTGCCATCACTATGGATCCAGCAACCCTGCTTTTACTTCCTAGAATTCATATTGACTGCCAAATCCCACATAAGACTACTGAAATAACACTGATTGTACAAAGTCAAGTTTGTTGCCTGGTGTGATAAGTGGTAACTACTTTGATGGAGTCAAAGGGGAAGAGCAAGAGTGGGATACCGGGGCCGCAGTTGTAACTCAGCAGGAGCACGCTTGCCTAGCATGTGTATGGCACTGGGTTCAATCCTCAGCACCACATAAAAATAAGTAAATAAAATAAAGGTATTGTGTCCATCTACAACTAAAAAATTAAAAAAAATAAAAGATTGGGATATTGATAAGGTTTTGAGAATCTAAGTTAAAGTGCATCTTTCAATGTGAAGACAGATTAGAATTGCAAAGTCTGCATCAAATTACAAATTTCTGATATAATGGTTTAGAACTGATGAAAACAGTGACATGAGGTTCCCGAAGGTTCCTGAGGGCATTGAAGAATGTGTAGACCAGTTGGATTGTTCTGAGAAATAGCTGACTACCTGTTGAAGAGTCTGTTTTTCAGAAAAATGGATTTTCAGGAAGTTCCTGAGACAAATAATACTATTATTTGCAACTTGGTCATTTTAGGGCTAGAATTTTGTGGAGTAGTGTAATCATGTTAGCATGGACAGTAGGCTGTGTGTCTGTAATGGTTCAGTTCTTATTCATCACTGTATGAAATTATGATGTTTATTTATTCCTTTATTATCTGTCATTACCTATTGTTATCTGTTATTACCACCAGCACACACAAACATAGTTTCATATGTCTGTAATTCCTCAGTTCCTCTATCCTGCTCATTTCTATATCCAGAGTGCCCACAATAGGGCCTGGTACCAGACAGATGCTGAGTATTTATGAAATTTGGAGTAAAATCAGGACTTTGTCTTTGTTCAGCACCAGAGGCCAGAATGCTGTGTTATCAACTCCTTGCTGAAATTCAAGCAGCAACTTTTCCATTCAACAGGAACCTATGTGATGGAAAAGTGGGCATTGCATTTGGGCTCAGGTGTTCCCAGGTCCAGTAGGGTTCATTCTTTCATTTATTCACTTAATTAACAAGTCTTTCATAAATTCCTCATCTGGGTCTGTCATGGTGCTGGGTGTTTGTCATGTCAGGCATCTGATAGCTAATCACAATCTGCAAAAATGGAGGTGTCTGTGGAGATCTGTCCTCTCACTCCCCAGCATGACTGAGCTGGAGTAAGTGAGCGTTTCCAGCCATTAAAAGACCTGCTCGCGGGCTGGGGCTTTAGCTCAGTGGTAGAGCACTTGCCTAGCATGTGTGAGGCACTGGGTTTGATCCTCAGCACCACATAAAACAAATAAAATAAAGGCATTGTGTCCATCTACAACTAAAAAAAAATATATTAAAAGACCTGCTCATGAAGGATATTAAAGACGTAAGAAAATAAATAGCATTAAACATGTATAAGGATAAGTGAAATAAAGGCATAACATTATATGTTCAGTGTTACATGTTTAATGTTATATATTTCCTCAAATATACATTTTCATATGTGTGTATAACATTATAGAGAATAATATAAAACCATATATTTGGTATAATTAAAATTTTATAAATAAACATGATTCACAGTAAATCAACCCCCACACCTACATACACACATAGACTGACAAGAATAGACCAAAATGTTAATAGTGGTTAACAGCTCTGGGTGGCAAAATTATGACTGGATTTAATTTTTATTTTTCATACTTCCCTACATTTTTGACAGTGAGTGTATTTTTTTAGAATGATATTTTAAAATGTCACTTTCCTGTTTGAGGGTGGGGACGGTAGGAGAGTTGCCAGATAAAATACACGATGCCTGTTAAATTTGAATTGCAGATAAATAACATTTTTTTAAGTATATGCGTGCCCCCAGTATCACCTAGGACATACTTATGTTAAAGAGCATTCATTGTTATTTGAAATTCACTTTTAACTAAGGTGTTGTGGTTTTATTGTTTTTGGTTTTTGTGAAATCCAGCAACCCTAGAAGGTGGGGAACAGCTCACCAAATACATTGGGGAGTTTTTTTAAACATATCCTTCCTGCCCAATCAGACTCTGATGTGTCTACTCACCTCCCTGCCAACCTTCAAACTTTGAAATCTCCCAAAGTTATCCCAGACACGGAGGGCTGAAGATGGCATTGCAGTGGGGTGGTATCCAACAGTGTGATGGTATCCAACCGCAGTCCAAGGCAGCTTCCTTCATGTGTGCCCCCCTGTTCTCCCTGGTGGAACTCACTGCATTTGACATAGCAAACTCAGCTCTCTAGGAAGCAGCTAGACTCTTCTGTGTTCTTATTGGCCTGTTTTCATAATTTTTGTTCCTGAGGGGCACTGGTGGATCCTCCCACACAGGTAAGGTACAGGCAGAAACTGGAGACTTAGCTGGAGTGGAAGCTCTTCCAGCTGCCTGAGGCCTCAGGATTGGAAGATTCAACTCCATATCTCAGGATTTCTAACAGACCCTGAACCTGAGGCAGAGGGAAATCTGTTTATAAGGAGTGTGGGGGTCCCCTCCCTTTGAGAGAGTACTCCAACCTCAAAAGGATGTATCACTGTGGTCAGTGACCAAGCACCAGGAATTCACTGCATTGTCCTTTTGGAAGAACACTGTAAAAGATCTGAAATAACCCCATGTGGTGACACCTATAAAATATTACTAGAGGTGCAAATAGTTAAACATCAGCCAGGATGTATAAACATGGACTTCAAAAAGATGATAATGAATGAGGTATAGAACAAAGAACACTAAAGGAGAAACATCAGGCTTCGAACAAGGCCCCTAATATTCTAGATCTTAGTTTCATCATCTGCAAAATGGGTGGGTTGAACAAGGTTGTATGAAAAGTGCCTTCTAAATTAAAATATTCTAGAATGTTAAGTTTGGGAATTAATTGAGTGTGCACTCAGTTTTGTGAACCAGCGAAGTGGGTTGGTGACTCACTTAAACCCAGCATCATTTACCAAAACTTAGAGTACAGGGGGAGAAGAAGGGATTCATATTCCCCAGGTACTTACTTGGTTCCAGTTATTGTACATGTTTAATCTCATTTCTCTGCTTTAGCACTGCTCTTAGAGTGCTAAAGTACTATTATCTTCATTTTATATCCAGGAGCCACAGAGAGGTTAACTGTTTTTCTTAGGGCCACACAGCTAGCAAATGTAGGATTTGAACTAAAACTATCTTGTGCTGAACTTGATGCCTTGACCACCATATTGTGTAGACCTCCCTTGGCCATCTTTGTGCTGAGCTGTCACCAGCACTAGGTGAGGTGCAGAGATGGAGAGAGAGGGAGGTCTATTCCCCTTCCACTATGATTAATCTGCAAACTGCAAGAAAGGAGAAGCTACAACCAACTTCCATTTACCAGGGACAGATGCCAGAAGATATCTTCAAGGGTCTGTGAGCTCCAGAATTTTCCTCATACAGCTAATTGTGGGCCCTGAAATACCCTGAACAACACCCAAAGCATTTCATTATGTACCCTATTTCTCCCTTCCCCATCTCCTACTGAGAAGAAACAGAAACTATATATGTCAGCCACTTACTAGTTTAATAATGTCTTATGAATAGGTATTGACTGTGCAAGCGGAGAGAATTATGTTCATCATTTTTGCCTGAATGAAGTCACTGAGGTATAAAAAGACAGGCTGAGAAAGAGAAGTCAGAAAGTCTTTGACTTGAGAGTCAATTTTCAAGTAAATTTCCTTGATTAGACTGACCAATCAGATGACTTTTTGGATACTAAAAGTCCTAGCCACTTTCAGGCCTCTGAAGGATAGTCACAAGAAAAGTAATAAGTGAAAATATTGCAAATAATCATAGCACAGAGTTTTGTTGGAGAGAAATTGAAAATTTTACTTATTTGTATAAGTATCTGCCATTTAAATGGTGCTGGTCCCTCCACTTGGAGGAACCAAATCTCTTTGGAGTAGACTGAGTTGTCTATGAAAATGTAAGATCAGAGGGCATTCACCACTTTGACCCTTTTGGATGATGTCTTTGAGTTCTGCAGAAACAAACTCTGAAATGAGGATCATGAGGAAGTGGTTGGTTAAGAAGTGCTCCCACCAAAGATGGGTAAGTGGCTGGAGAAAGCAGAATAAGGAAATAAACAACAAGAAAATGAGGTTGCTTCACCCTGGTCCCACAAAGGAAATTTGGAAGGTTATTTGCATCCTATAGTTGTCTACCACAAGGCACAGGAACTGGGTTTTCTGCATTAAGAAAGGGCCATTTTTGATATAGTATGCTGGATGTAAATTCATAAGTCACTTCTAGCTCTGTACAAATGCAAGCAAACTGTCTCTAGCCATAGGGCAGTTCTTTGAAGATCCACAGGCACCTTTACAGTGTTGCCTCTTTATACTCTTTAGAACACAGAACTAGTCTCTGGACAGCAAGTGGGTAACTTCTGTATAAGTAGCCTTAGTGATATCCTCCCATTTTGAAGATCTGATGACCTGAGGTGGTTCTGAGTGAGGCCTGCTTGCACAAAGCCAGAGTGAGAGAGGATTCTCCTAAGGACAGGGGAATTTTAGTTTGTAGATGCCCCTGTTAACTTATCAGTCTGGCCTGGTGTGTTCACTTTGGGACATGAACTGAATGTGTGAGGGAGCAGTTATAACCTCCTCAGGAGCCTGAGGTAGACACATAGATGAGCGTGATGCTGAGGTAATAGTGCCCTCCTCATAAACTGACAGTCTGAACCTGGGAGTGGTGTTATGGCAGTAGTGGGCAAGGATGGATCAGGCTGATAGCGCCGCAGCTTTTTGGTGGTGACAGAGTCTAATATAGTCATTATGGTAATAGAAACAGCAAGGGATGGAAAGGAAGATCTGTTAGTGGACTCTGCAGATTCTGTAGTCCCTTGCAGTAGGATATTTAAAAGTTTAACTGACTAGATTGAGTACATTGTAGGGTTCTAGGATAATTCAGCTAGGGGTTCTACTTCCTGCTTTTATAGACAATGATGGCTCTGTGTGTGTGTGTGTGTGTGTGTGTGTGTGTGTGTGTGTGTGTGTGTTTAATGTGTCTTGCTATGTTGCCCAAGCTAACACCAAACTCCTGGGCTGGGGTGATCCTCCTGCCCCAGCCTTTCTGGTAGCTGAGTCCACAGGGGCACACCATCACGTCAGATATAAAACCTATGTTTTAATGTACAATCAATGAGCTGAGGAAAAATGGAATGATATAAAATGCTGAATTAAAACCAGAGAAATAATGGCAATGATAGAAAACTGGTACAAATATAGTAGATATTAATATCAATATAGTAGATATTAATCCAACTATATCATAATCACTTTAAATGCCATTAGTCTAAATACAAAATTAAAAGTGAGAGATTCTCAGAGTGGATAAAAAAGTAAGACCCAACTAACTATATGTTGTCAATAAGAGCCCCAGTTTCCACTTAAAAACATGGATAGATAAAATAATAATAATAAGAGTAGAGATAGACTCTGCTAACACTAATCACAAGAAAGCTGGAGTAGCTATTTATACATTCCAGAGAAATCAGGCTTCAAAATTAGGAAAACTGTTGGGGACCAAGGGGCTAATTCTCAAAGAAAACCTTATAATCCTTAGTGTGTGTTCGTGCAGTGTATTTCTGATGCTAACTGCCCAGAATTAACTAAGATTTCAAGGCTAAGGGCTTAGTTGTCCACAAGGCTCTCCTTGTCAGACAAGAACCTCCAATATTCTTAGCCTGCTCATACTTCTGACCAACCGACTACAAATTCAGGGGTTCCCACCATTCCCTTAGGTACTGTATTTCACCAGAATGATTTTAACATTTACTCTCTCCCTTCTGTATTTTGTATATAAAGAAATGAATCTCAGTTGAGTAGTTTGCCCCACATAGTGAAGCTAAAACTCTAAACCATGTCTTTCAGAACCCATGATCTAGAGCATTCTCATTAACAGGTATCAGCTGTCAAGGTTCTACTCCTATCTCTTTGGGTCTTTCTATTTCAATGCAAGCCTGCCCAGCTTTACCAGCATCTGTCTCTCTTTGCTTGAGGGCTTCCTCTTGCTGCTGGAGGAGCTAACCCTCAACTAAGGTAGCCTTGTGGTATAAATATCCCATTTTCTGGTCCATGGGGTGAGGGTAACTCTGAAGTGTGTTTTTCCCCAGCTCACAGAATTCCCCAATGGATCAAGCTCATTGCTGTCAGAGGTCACTTTCTTGGTAATACACACTTCATTGGCTGCCTTCCCTGCCCTGACTCACTTTCCTGCTCCATGCTGGTATTTCCTATGCTCCCAAATAGACTCCATTTGTACTGAAATGCTTGTCCTAGGGTCTGTTTCTGAGGGAACTCTAAAAGACAATTGAGTTCCTTGGAAACAATGTTTCTTGAATTTCCTAGCACTCATAGCCATTGCTGGTTTAGTCACTGGGTGTGATCTTAATATTGCTTTTCTCTTGTCCATAAGGCATAATTTAAAAAGAAAAGAAACACTAGACAAATTTCTACCTTTTTCATTTTCTTTAATATTGAGTAGGAATTATTTTTATAACTTTTTTTTTATTCAGGCATAATTCTCATATTACAAACCTTATCGTTTTAAGATGTATAATAGTAGTCTTATTCTCAGAGTTGGGCAACCTTTTCCACTATATAATTCCCAAATTTTTCATCACATTAAAAGAAAACTCATACCATTTAGCAGTTGCTCCCCTTTCCCTCCTGTCCCCATCCCTTGGCCACTACTAACCTAGTTTTTGTCTATGTGGATTTGCCTACTCTGCACATTTTGTGTAAATGAAATAAAAAATTTGTGCATCTTTTGTGTTAGGCATCTTTCACTTAGTTGTAATGTTTTCAGTTCTTAAAGGCTATAGCGTGTATCAGTACTTTATTACTCAATATTGCTAAATAATAGCCCATGATATCCGTGTACTACATTATATATATCCATTCTTCAGTTGATATACACTGGGCTGCTTCTACCTTCAGGCTATTATGAATAATATGAATATCATGAAAATGCTGTAATATTTTTGTTTAAACATCTGTTTTCATTCCTGAAGTGTATATACCTAGGAGTGGATTATGTAATAACTCTGATTAACTTTTTGAGGAACTACCAGACTCTTTATAAAGTTGGCTACATATTTAGACATTCCCACGGGCAATGTATGAGAGTTCCAAGTTTTTCAAACCCTTACCAACAATTAAGTTTCTTTTTTTAAAAAAAGAATTATATAGCCTTTCTAGTGGATATAAAGTGATATCTCGTGAACTTGATTTACATTTACCTAATGACTGATGATGTTAAGCATTTTTCAAGTGCTTATTGTTCATTTGTATATCTTCTTTGAAGAATCTATTAAAATCCTCTGCTCATTTTAAAATTGATTTATTTGTTTATAAATCTGGTGTCCTTGTCAAAAGTGAGATATTTATAGATATGGGTTTATTTCTGGACTCTCAATTCTATTCCATCAATCTATATGACTAACTTTATACCTGTACCACACTTTTGATATTATACCGTTGTGGTAAGTTTTGAAATTGGGAAATGTGAGTTATCCAACTATGTTCTTTTTTTTTTAAGATAGTTTTAGCCCTTCTGAGTCCCTTGCCTGACTTCCGCAGCTGGAGTTTTCCTTAATTCCTACTGAAGGAAACTGGCATCTTCTGTCCTAGCTGAGGAAGCCTGAAGCCATGCATCTTCTAGGAAAAAGTCTTCTAATTAGGTAAGAGTTGTGTGGCCTCAGATACCTGCTCACTGCCAGAAACTCCTTTATTGTACTTTTATGCCTTTAACTTAGAGACTTTTGAAGAATATCAGGAGTCAATCAGGCCAAGGCCTATAGGGAATCCAGGCAAGAATCCTGCTGAAGGGATAAAAGGCCAACTTGTTAGGGACCCAGGTTTCGGAGGCCAACAGAGCTTCACCACATGCTTGCTGTGTGATGTGGTTAGATACTTAACTTTGAGGTTCAGTTTCTTCATTTGTAAAATAGGGATAACAATATCTATCTTACAGCATTAGTAAGGTGATGAATAGGATCATGTATTTAAAGTACTTAGCAGGGGAGAACGGATACCTTGAATTGTCTTTTTTTAGATCCACTCTCCTGTTGTAAGCCTGACAGGCTCAGGGATCAGAAGTGGGACCTGTTGGTGATCTAGGAGTCAAGGTCTACACAGGCCTACTTATGCTTACTTCTACACAGGACTGTTTACCCTGAGAGGCTTCTACAATAGGCATGAGAGCCAGGGAAACTGCAGAACCAGAGATAGAGCTGGGCAAAGGTAAAAGGACAGAGCTTCTTTCTAGAAGGTCAAAGTGGGGAGAGAGGCAGGGAAAGGGGCAAAGGGATGTGGATTGCAGAACCAGACTGAATTCAGTAACAATGAAGATGAAAGTTCCATAAGGACACTTCCACCTTCTAAGTGCTAACCCAAAGAAGACTCACATGGTACACAGGATCTTTCCGGTTTTGTTTTTCTTTTACAAGTCCTGCATTATACAATCTTATGCAAACTGCAGGGAGAAATTGGTTCATGTTGATTTTTATTTGCATCTTCATGTATTCATTGACACTTGCCTGGTACCTGAAACTCATTTGAAAACCTGACTCAAGGCTAAGCCTGTCTTTGTATTCTTGTAAAGCTATACACCATTGTTAAACACGGGGGTCAGGACTCACCCTTCCCTCTTCTGTAGGCTATAGCTCCTGATAGCAAAGCTGGCCTGATGTTTGCATGTGGTACCAGCTGCCTGCAATCCCTGAGAAACGTCCTTCATCCTTGGTGGTGGTAAATTGTGTTTCAATTCTTGCGAATACCCATTTACTTGTGTATGATTACAGAGATGTGTCAAGAAAGATTCTGAATCTGCATCTGATCTCCATGGGGGAAATTTTGCGCTTGATGAGCAATGTCTGCTTTGGCAATGGTAGTAAGGAGATGTAAGTATAGGTCATGATTGGTCATCCCTGATTGGACTATGAAAGAAAAAAGCATATGGAAACATTTTGTCTCTTTCAGAACATGAGGATCACAGGTTTAAAAGACATTCTATCTTTGGGTTCCAAAACATGTGATGTGCCCACATAGACCCAACCAATGCCTGGGGGAAAGAGGGTTGGGAGAGGAAAGTTTTTCACCACAAGGAGAGAGGTTATAGATCTCTCTGACCTGTGAAAAAAATTCCTCTCATCTTCTATTTCGTTTCTTTAAAACTTTATTAAGCCAGTTACAGTGGCAAGTGCCTATAGTTCTAGCTGCTCAGGAGTCTGAGGAGGGAAGATAGCTTGAACCTGGGAGTGTGAGGCCAACCGGGCCCAACACAGCAAGACCCTGTCTCTAAAAAATAATGAAATTTTAAAAAACTTTAAAAATATTTGTTGAAAGGCTGAATGTTCTCTCTGATAAGTGAATGCTGATCCATAATGGGGGAGGCAGTGCATGGGAAAAATGGAGGAACTTTGATTGGCCAAGGGGGAGGGAGGAGTAGAGGGGGCGGATGGGGGCAGAAAAGACAGTGGAATGAGATGGACATCATTACCCTAGGTATGTGTATGACTGCACATATGGTGCGACACTATATCATGTACAACCAGAGAAATGAAAAGTTGTGCTGCAATTGTGCACAATGAATCAAAATGAATTCTGCTGTGATATATACCTAATTAAAATAAATAAATAAATTTTTAAAAAATTCGGTGGGAAAAAAAGCCATTTCTCTGCAATTTCATTGAACTTGAAAAAGTCTTCACTTTCTCTTTATTTGGTCATTTTTTGTATGTGGCAAAATATATGTAACATGAGTTACCACTTTGATCATTTTAAGTACAGTTCAGTGACATTTTCTGAACCATCACTGCCATCCACTTCCAGAACTTTTTCACCTTCCATTACCATAATCCATTTGTAAAAAGTTTAACTTGAACCTCCAATAAAACCACAAATCCACTTTAAAATGAACAAATGTTGTACACAAAAGGTACACAGCATAATGGTTAGCAGAAGTGACTGTGGTTCTAGACTGTACTTCTCTATCTCTGCCACTCACACACTGGAAAAATCACTAGTGGGGCCATGTCTCTGTTCCTCTGTTGCCGCCTGCAGCTATCGCCACCTGCAGCAATGATACCGTGGGAAAGAATTCGGAAGCAGACTGGAAAATGAATAGGCTCTTTATTCTTGCTTCTTCTAACTTCTCTCTGGAACGGCTCCAACAACCTCTCCAACTCCAACCACCACCTCTAGCCAACCTCACCTAGTTAAATACTTTTTGCCTTAACAAGTATACACGTGTCAACAGCTCAAACTCACAGGTGCGTCACATAGTGTTCACGGGCATAGAAAGATTCTTAGATAAATGCATAAATATCAGGTGAAAATACTGAAACACCTCTTATGGCTCTCAGCTAGCCGCCATCTTAGCTATCTCCTTGTTAGGGCTCTTACATTCCTTCATCTGTAAAAGGGGACATACATAATGTCAGCATGAATGTCCTGGAGTTGTCATGAAAATCAAGTACTATTAAGTATTCACTGATATTATTATCCCAACAACATATCATATCACATTTGTTATGAAGAATACCATCCCCCAAAAAAGAAAAACTGAAAAGAGTGAGATTTTGGAAAAATAGACAAAGTAGAGGTGCATTATTTTCTCCCTGACTTTTTGGATTGGCTTATGCAGCCCTTGGCTTCTGAATACTCTCCTTTGGCCACTGCCAACCTTGCATAAACCTGCCTTGATGGTTCTGATGAGCCATGAAGGCCCACAGAGTGGAACCATTAGAATGCCACCACAGACTTCATCAGGAGCCAAGAGACTATGTTGGCAGTGAGGGTGAATCTAAATACCCAACGGATCAGACAGAAGCCCTGCGGGGGGAGAGTGGCTGGCTTCTCTTTTAGGCCAAGCATAATGGTTCATCTCACTGGGGCTCTCCCTTGCTCCCTTGCCTCAGACACACTCTATTTCTTTACCTAGTTATATCATCTTCTTTACAACTCATTTTTCTAAAGTTATCAATTAATTTTCTCATTCATTGTCCAACTCCTTCATCAGGATATATGATATCATCCATTTCATTTATGATATTTCCAGTGGTTAGACCCATGTCTAGTGTAGGGTAGGTGATCCACAGATATTTATGAACATTTCCTCCATGCCTCAGGGACTGCAAGAATCTAATAGAGGAAAAGGAACTCAAGAGCTTATCTTAGTAAATACTCTCCTACATCCCACTCTCTCCTACATATTCCCATTTTACAGATGAGAAAATTAAAATTCAGAGAGATTAGGAGACTATCAAGAGAACCCACAGGGCATGACAGGGGCCTCCTGATTTTTTGAACCCCCTCCCTTTGGCTTTTTAAAAAAAAATTATTTATTTTAGTTGTACACAATGCGTTTATTTGTACGTGGTGCTGAGGATTGAACCCGGGCAGCGCATGTGCTAGGCGAGCGCTCTACCACTGAGCCACAACCCCAGTGCCTCCCTTTGGCTTTACACTGATATTTTCTCACTTTGGAAGGAAAAGGGAGAATGCAGAAATTTTCTTTGTTGTGTTCAGTACATAAGAAGCTTGAAAAATAGGCTCTATCAATCACCCACTGTGAGTTAGAACAAATTATATCTGCCTTACATGGGGTTTTTTAAATATGTTTTTTAAATTTTATTTTATTATAAACAAATTTTATTTGCATTTCTCATGAGAAAAACAGTAATTACCATCTAAGAAAGAATTTGTTGCACTGATTTTCAAAGTGAATTTATAAAAGGCTTAACCAAGCTCAGATAAATTCTATTATAATAATAAATACTGATAAGCAAACTATTTTTCTCCTTAGTGCATTGTAGTTATACATAATAGTGGGGTTCATTTTGACATATTCATAAATGCATATAACATTGTTTTTCACATTTCTATCCCCAGTACTATCCCCTTCCCTCCCTTTCTCCATTCCCCTGATCCTCTTCCTCTACTCAATTGGTCTTTCTTCTATTTATTTATTTGTTTAATAAGGGCATTATATTCTATATATAAAATTGGAATGCATTGTGATATATTCATACATGCACACAGTATAATTTGAAAAACTAGGTTCTATTAATCACCCACTGTGAGTTAGATCAAATTATATCTGCCTTACATATTATTCCTCAGTTCTCCTTTATCTCCTACTCAGACCCCTGCTTCAATGTTACTGCTTTCCCTTCTATTTTCCCAAGGTCCTCTTTTTTAATTCCTTTTTTCTCACTAGCTTCTGCATGTGAGAAAAAACATTTGACCTTTGACTTTTTGAGTCAGGCTTATTTCACTTAGCATGATTTCTCCAATTCTTTCATTTAGCAGACATAATTTTATTTTTCTTTACAATTGAAAGGAACTCCATTGTCTATATATAGCACATTTTCTTTATTTATTGATGGGCCCCTAGACTGCTTCCATAACTTGGCTATTAAGGATTGTGGTGCTATAAGCATCATTATGCATTTATCACTATAGTATACCAATTTTAGTTCTTTTGAATAAATACCAAAGAGTGAGGTAGCTGGGACATATGGTGGTTCCATTTCTAGTCTTTTTGAGAAACCTCCATACTGCTTGCCAGAGTGGTTGAACTAATTCTCAGTCCCACCAGCAATGTATAAGCATACCTTTCCCCACCCCCCATATCCTTGCCAGCAATTATTGTTACTTGTTTTCTTGATGATTGCAATTCTGACTGGGGAGATGAAATCTCAATGTAGTTTTGAGTCTTCTCAAGTGCTAAGGATATTGAATATTTTTTCATATATTTGTTGGTATTTGTATATCTTCTTTTGAGAAATGTTCCTTTAGATCTTTAGTCCATTTATTGACTGGGTTATTAGTTTTTTTGATGTTGAGGTTTTTTTGAGTTCTTTATATTCTGGTTATTAATCCCTGATGGAAGAGTAGCCAATTAGAGATTTTCTCATATTCTGTCAGTTCTCTTTGCTGTGCAGAAGCTTTTTAATTTGAAGCCATCCCACTTATTGATTCTTGATTTTATTTTTCAAGCTTTAGGAGTCTTTTTAAGAAATTTGGTGCCTACACCAGTTTGGTGTGTTGCCCCTATGTTTTCTTCTAGCAGATGCAGTGTTTCTGGTCTAATTCCTAAGGCTTTGATCTACTTTGAGTTGATTTTTTTTGTGCAGGGTGAAAGGTAGGGATCTAGTTTCATTCCTCTACACATGGATATCCAGTTTTCCCAGTATCATTTATTAAAGAGACTATCTTTTCTCCTGCTTATGCTTTTGGCACCTTTGTCAAGAATCAGATGACTGTTTTAATCTAGGGATGTAGCTCAGTGGTACAGCATTTGCCTAGCCTGTGCGAGGCCCTGGGTTGAATCCCTAGCACCGAAAACAAAAGTGCTCAAACAGTAAAATGCAAGAACCAACACACTCCCTTCTCATGAGTCTACTACCCCTCCAGGTGCCCTCAGAAAGGCAGAAGGCCTGTCAAACTCCCAGGCTGTGCTCAGTGCCTGACAATAATGTTGGGGGAAAAAAAATGTGGATTTGTCTCTGGGTCTTTTATTCTATTCCACTGGTCTTCATCTCTCTCTCTCTCTCTTTAATGCCAATAATATGATGTTTTGTGACTATAGCTCTGTAGTATAATTGGAGATCAGATAATGTGATGCCTCTGTCTTGATTTTTGTGGCTCAGGATTGCTTTGGGTATTCTATGTCTTTTATTCTTTCATATAAATTTTAACACTATATTTTCTTGTGCTACAAAGAATATCATGGTATTTTGATGGGGATGACATTGCACTGAATTTGTAGATTGCTTTTTGATTATATTAATTATAATTATATTAATGGCCATTTTGTTGATATTAATTCTACCTATTCATGAACATGGTAAATCTTTGTATCTTCTAAGTCTTCTTCAATTTCTTTCATCAGTGTTTTTTACTTTTCATTGTATAGGTCTTTCACCTCCTTAGTTAGATTTATTTCCCAAGTTTTGTTTCATCTGTGAGGTTATTGTAAATTGAATAGTTTTCTTGAATACAGAATTCAGAATAGTTTTCTTGAATACAGAATACAGAATAGTTTTCACAGAATACAGGAGAACTATTGATTTCCATATATTGATATTGTATCCTGCAAATTCACTAAATTTGTTTATCAACTCTAGAAGTCTTCTGGAGGAGTTTTCAGGTTTTCTAAGTATAGGATCATGTCATCAGCAAAAAGAGATAGTTTGATTTCTTCTTTTCCTATTTATATCCCTTTAATTTCCTTTTCCTGCCTCAGTGCTCTGTCTAGAACTTTAAGAACTATATTGAATAGGAGAGTTGAGAGTAGACATTCTTGTTCCTGATTTTAGAGGAAATGCTTTAAGTTTTTCTCCATTAAGTTTGATATTGGCTTTAGGTTTGTCATATATAGCTTAAATGGTATTCAGATACTTATGTATCCAGTTTCTTCAAATGTTTCAAACAGGAATGAGTGCAGAATTTTGTCAAAGGTTTTTCAGCATTGATTGAGATGATCATGTGGTTCTTGACCTTGCTTATGTGATGAATTATATTTATTGATTTACATATATTGAATCAACCTTGCATCTCTGGGATGAATCCAACTTGAATATGGTGTATTTTTGAATGTGGATTACTAATATTAAGGATTTTTGATTCAATGTTCATCATAGATATTGGTCTGTAGTTTTCTTTTCTTGATGTGTCTTTATCTGTTTGGGGTATCAGGGTGATACTGGCTTCATAGAATGAGTTTGAGAGCATTCCCTCACTTTCTCTTTCATGGAGTAATTAGAGAAGGATTGGAATTAATTATTTTTAAAGGTCTGGTAGAACTCAGCTGAGAAGCCATCTGGTCCTGGGCTTTTCTTTTTTGGAAGCCTTATTATTACTACTTCAATCTCATTGCTTGATATTCATCTGTTTCATTTTTCTATATCATCTTTGTAAAATTTGGATAAGTCTTAAGTGTTTAGAAATTTGTCATTATCTTCTAAGTTTTGCAACTTATTGGAATACAAGTTTTTAAAATAGTCCTTTATGATCTTTTGGATTTTAGCAATGGCTGTAGTGATAAATTTTTCATCTCTAATTTTATTGATTTAAATCTTCTAATTCTTTGGTTAGTTTGGCTAAGAATTTGTCAATCCTGTTTATCCTTTCAAAGAACAAACTCTTTGTTGCATTGATCCTTTGCATTTTTTATTCTCATATTTCATTAATTTTGGCTCTAATCTTAATTATTTCCTGTCTCCTACAGGTTTTAGAATTAGTTTGCTCCTATTTTTTCTAGGGCCTTGAAATGTAGCATTAGATTGTTTATTTGAGATCTTTCTGTTTTTTGTTTTTTGTTTTTGTCAATATAGGCACTTAGAATTGCCTTCATAGTGTCCCAGAGATTTTGATATGTTGTATCACTATTCTCATTTGACTATAGAAATTTTTAAATTTCTCCTCTTAGTTCTTCTATGGTCCTCTTTTAAAAGAATGTTGTTCAATCTCCATGTGCTTATGTGGTTTATATAATTTTTCTTTCTACTTATTTAATTCCATTATGATAAAATGCATGGGATTATATATAATTTTTTGTGTGTTTTCAAGACTTTCTTTGTGACCTAGAATCTGGTCTATTTTGGAAACAGTTCTGAGGTGCTGGGAAGAAAGTGAATGCTGCTGTTTTTTGGATAAAATATCTATTGATATCTTTAATTCCATTTTATTTATAGTATTTTTTAGGTTGCAAGAGTCCTAATTAATTTTATGTCTGGGTGATATGTCTGTTGGTGAGGGGATGTTTTGAAATCACTCACTATTATTATATTGACATCTATCTAGGATTTAATGTCAAGAAATGTTTGTTTTATCAATTATGTGCACTGAAATTTGGGGCATAAATATTTACAATCACTATATCTTCTTGTTGGATCATTCCCTTTACCAATATGTTGTGATTTTCTTAGTCTCTCACTAATTTTTGCTTGAAATCTGCTTTGTAAGAAATAAGAATAGCTATCCCTGCTTGATTTTGGACTCCGTTTGCACGAAATATCTTTTCCCATCCTTTTACTTCCAGGCTGTGGATGTCCTTGCCTATGAGATTAGTTTCTTGCAAGCAGAATATGGTTGGATCTTGTTTTTTAACCCATTCTGCCAGCCTGTGTCTTTTAATTGGACAGTCGAGACTATTTACATTCAATTATTATTGATAGATGTTTGTTATTTCTTGCCTTTTTGGTTTGTTTCCTGTAATTTGGTCTTAATTTGTATTTACTTAATTGCTCTTAAGAAAGCTTCATCCATTTGAGCCTCTGGGGTTTGTTGTTGAATTCTTTTGTGTGCAGTAGGTCTTTATTTTTTGTAGTGCTAGCTTAGTTGTCATGAATTCTTTTAATTTGTTTATATTTATTGGATTCTGAAAGATAGCTTTGCTGGATATAACAATCTGGGCTCAAAATTGTTTTCTTTTTGAGCTTGGAATATCTCATAGGTGATGTCTTTTAGTCTCAGTCTCTCATTCCAAGCTCTAAAAGCTTGATTTTAGAGTCTGAGTTGAGACATCATAAGTGAGCCATATTTGTTTACATCTAAATGTGATCTTACATTTTTCTCTTGTGGATTTTAATATTCTTTCTTTATTCTCTGTTAGTCATTTTGATTATGATATATTTTGGAGAGGGTCTTCTTTGATATTATCTATTTGGTTTCCTACATGCCTCCTGTATGTGGCTGTCCATCTCATTTCTAAGGTTTGGACATTTTTCTGCTATTATTTCACTAAAAAGTTTCTTAATACCATTATCCTGCATCTCCATGCTCACTTCTATCCCAATGATTCTTAAGTTTTATCTCTTGATGTTGTTCCAAAGTTCTTGTATATTCTGATCATGGCCTTTTAGTTGTTGGTTTTTTTCCCCCTAATTGTATACTGAGTTTCAAGTTCACATACCCTGTCTTCAAGGATTTAAGTTCTGTCTTTGAGACATGAAGCTCTATTTTCTATGTAATGTAATCTGTTGGTGATACTTTTGAGTGAATTTTTTTTATTCAGTATGTCTTTCATTTCCAGGAGTTCTGATTGATTTCTTTTCAGAATCTCTCTCTTTATTTAAATAATCTTTTATCTTCTGTATTTGATTTCTTAATTTGTTCCTTATACTTTATTTTAGCTCATTGAACATTTGCACAATCAATTTCTTATAGTCTCGCTCTGGAATTTCATCCACTTCCATACTTGTGGGTCCCTTTGTTGGGGACTGTAAATTTGACAAAGGAGACTTATTTGCCAATTTCCTCATGTTTTCAGAGGTCTTGGACTTGTGTATCTGTTGAAATGTATTCCTCTTCCACTTTTATTTGTATGTCCTTTAGTGTATAGTTATCTTTTCTATGGTGAACCCTGTGTCGTTGGTATATTTCAGCTTCAACACCTAGGCTCAGCATAATCTGAGTATTAATTTCAACCACCAATGCCTCTCAGTTTACTGTTGTAGAACTGCTGATTTAATTAATTCTTGGCTAGCTACTGCAATACTATGGTTCCTCTGAGCTCTCATCTTGGGACTTCTTTCTGCTTTTCCTGTGCATAGATATCCATGTCCAGAAATGGGATCTCAGGTTCCTGTCTAGCTGGTACTACTTGGGGCCTGGTCCTTGGTTTGGGGTTTTTTGTTTCCTCTATTCTATGTGCTAACAGATTGTTGGAGCTTGAGTAGGACTAGCTTGTGCATGCAGTGAGGTTCATTGTCACTTGGCTGAGTTGTGGGTGTAGCTCAGCAGTAGATTCTCTACCCTGTGAATATGTACTGTTCTGATCATTCCCCAGTCCCTCTTAGAATGGGGGGAGCAATAGAAATAATAGTAGCAATCAATATAAAGTCTTAAAGTAAATGTCCAGTGTCTACTATTACATCTATAACACTAATTACCACACAAAAAGGAGAGATGAGGTGAGCATTTAACATCGGTATAAAAGCAAACAGCCACAAAGTAGATCTAGCATTCAACAGCAAGTATCAACTACACCATCCACAACAACATGAATGGTGGGAGCAGGAATTATATAAATCAAGTAGTTCTGAAAGATAGTAAAATTGCAGTTCCTTAAATGAAAAGAAAATGAGATAGAATGGGAAGAGAATGTTTAAAATATTTTAAAAAGTGAACAGAGAGGAAGCAGGAGAGAGCATGGTGATGGCTATAAAGAAGGAAGAGTAAAAAGATTACTAAAAGTAATAAAGAGAAAGGAAGAGGGAACAAAAGAATTTGGCTATTAGAGGAAACAAGAGAATTTGACCATTAGAGGGGGAAGAATGGGAAGAAGGAGTAATAAGAGGAACAAAAACAAAGATAAGAACAACATCAACAAAAAAATCAAACTAAAACGAACCCATGAAAATCCCTTCCCCTCCAAAGTCAAAACAAGACTAAAAAACAGGTGAAAGCAAAATGATAAAAATGAAAGAAAAATTATATATGTAATCATATGTCATATATAATATTATATATAACATAATATATATACATATATATATATATATATTTGGATGAAATATCAGAGCAAGAACACATACACACACAAAGAATAAAAAAAAAAAGAAAAAATTCTTAAAGAAAAACAAAGGGCTTATTGCCACTGAGGTGATCAAAATTGTTGATAAAGATGGATATTTACTGCCTATGCTGTTGTGCTCTCTGTTTCTCTTTTCACAGTATAAGGTAGCACAGACTGGGGAGTACTGATATTTGGAGTTTTGTCTGGACAGACTAGGTCAGTGAACTCCCAGAGACCAGTTGATGTAGAGTTCTAAATGGGAAGTTCCAGTGGCTGGGGCTTAGTTCTGACCATTCTTTGGAACTTTTTCAGGTGATATTTACTCCAGAGAGAAAATGCCCTATTGCTAGAGATATTCTTTGCTGGATATCTGGGTCTTAAGGACCTCCTGAAAATCCCTATGGTGGTATGGTGAGATCCACAGATCTCACATATTCCCCAATATCAGACCTGGAGAGCAAATGCACCTCTATGACCAGTTTCTGGACTCTTCCCAGCTGCTTGCATGGGCCAGCAGCAACCAAGAGAACTCCATCCTTTCTCCCCTTGGTATCCCAAGCCTCATACTCTGGACCCCATGGCAGGCATTTGCTGGGACATAGTGGCAATGCCCTTTATGAACTTCCAAACTTCCACAACTGAAAGCTGGTGCGTAGCCACCTGTAAATGGTTCCCTTCTCTCTCTATGCTCACCAGCAGAAAGATTTGGAGCACTTTTCAGTCTTCAGCTTGCCATGCTATCTGTAGGTCAGATAGACCCGCCTCCCTCTCTGTTCTACAGGTTCTCCCATGCCAACTGTATTTACAGTGATTTTCTGTATTTTTGCCTGTTTTACATCTCCCCTCTGCAGTGAACTGGCAGTACTAATGCTACCACTGCTGCTGGCAGCGAAGCTGGTGTGTCTCTATTATTTCTTGTTCTATGTTCAAAGTTCCTGAATTTCTGTATCCCTATGATTATTTTATCGTCCACTGTTGAATTTCAGTGAATTCCCTCGCTCACCCACCTGACCGAGCAGCAGTACTCCTGCTGCTGGACTCTCAAGCTGAGGAGCCATCGGAAAGTGCAACTTTGCTCTAATCTGCCATCTTTGACCTGTCTGCTCTACAGAGTTTTGAAGGAGTTTTATTCTTTGGAAGGAAAAGAAGCAGGGAAAGTGAAAAATGAAAAGGCAGGAGAGAAGGGAAATGTTAATGCCTTCCTAAGGATTTTAATTCCTTCTTGGTGCTGGGACTTCTCTGGAAAGTCTTCAGTTCTGAGCTAAATCCTGGATACCTTCTTCTAGGATTCTCCGAGACCTACATTCCAATTACCCTGAGGTTTCCATGGAAGACTAGTTTTCAGGTCTGTTTCAAGAGGCAAGATGATTTGTTCATTGCCCCCTTTTGTTGGCATTTCTTGGTTTTCCCATATCTACTTCTGGATGACACCCCCCCACACACTTGCTCTGTTTGTAATCCAGTTCACCCTCACTTACTTCCTCCACGATCTCAACAGGAGACATCAAATATTTATTGAGCTGAGACATCATATACAGTTACTTTCAATTCCTATTTTTAGGGAGACCTTAAACATATATGTGAGTAGATTTTTTTTTACCCCATTTTTTACTTTTCTAAACAGAGAACCAGAAATGTTAAGTATAATTTATCTTGGCATATAAGACACACTACTAGAATTTAAACCCAAACCTGTTGATTCCAAGGTCATTGCCCTTTTTCACTGTATTAGAGCTACTTCCTCTGAAGACCAGGTGAATCAGTTAATAATGGATTTGTCTGCAAATAACAGAACACCCAATTCCTAACAACTTAAACAAATGGGAGGCTCATTTTTCTCACATAATGAAAAATCTGGACATCATCTATCAGGGCTGGTGCAGTGGCCCAAATGTGTCAGTGGAGGTTCTTTCTGTCTTTTGCACCCTGCCTTCCTCAGAGGGTTGACTTTGCCCTCACACGTGCTGCAGAATGTTAAGTTACGAGATGGCTACTTCACTCACAGTCTCTTAGTCATGTCCCCAAAAGAAGAAAAAGGGAAAAGGGACAAAAGTCTACAGGAACATGCCAACTATATCTGTCCTTTAAAGCAACTCTTTCCTAGAAGCCTCACCTAGAGATTTGTCCTTCTATCTCTTTGCCTGAACCATATTCCATGGTTGCTCCTTGCCGTATGAATGAAGAGGAAATTCGTAGGAAGTTGGGTTAGCTAACTGACATCTGTCCAGTCCATCTTCTGCACCCAACATGGTACACAGAGCTGATCTCAGAGAGTGACCAGTATGGAATAAATGAACAAAATTGCCTTTGCATGATGGATATGGAGGAGTAAGAGTCGCAGAACCAGGTGACAAAAGGGTGAAGACCCAACCAGGATCTCAGGGACATACTCCCAGCATCCTGGTATCCAGCTAGAGGATGATGCTTGGTAGCACCACTGGAGCATACAGAGTCCATAAGAAGGCCAGATGGGTGTAAGCCATCTTAGTCTGCCCAACTAAAGAGAGGGGAAAGAAAGGGCAGGAGGTAAGCCTGTATCTGCTTTTGTCATCTCACTCAATTTTATCTACAGACAGGAAATGCTTGCACAAATCATAACGACATTCTTTTTAAAATTTGATTTCCTTTCATTTATTTTAACTCTCTTGATGCTGAAGCCAGGTTCCCTGCTGGTTGTATATAGGGCAACCATCCTTATGGGAGGCAAGTGGGAAAATCTCTGAGACGTTAGAAGGTCTCCTGGGACCCTAGCAGTGTTCTTTGGGTTATTGTTTGAATTTTATTCTTTTTGGTCAAAACCTTCCTGGCATCTTTGTTACTCCTGCTTTTTTTTTTTTTAAATAGATATTAAAGAAAAAAAAGTCCATCATTCTACTATCTAGGTAATCCCTTTTCATGTTTTAATAAATGAAAGTAATTTATCTATATACTTTAAAACTTCCCATAGTAAAGCAAAGTATAAAATGAGCTCTGCCTCAGCTCTGTGCCCCTGCTAAGAGATATAAGTATATAGCTTTCATTTTTGTTTTTGTTTTAAACCCAAGAGTTTAATCAAACCAATGAGATATATCACCAGCTCATTTTTCAGGCTGTTTTATTTTTTATTTTGAGACGTTATTTCCTTAAGTTGCTTAGGGCCTCAGTAAGTTGCTGAGGCTAACTTTGAACTTGTGATCCTCCTGGTTCAGCCTCCCAAGCTGCTGATATTATAGGCATACCACCATGCCATGTGCCTAAGATATTTTTAATTTGTCTTCAGAAAATTTGTCTGCAAGTATGCCAGTGCTAATGTCTGTCTACTTATTCATGTAAAATCAATACAAAAAGGATGATTTTGTACTCAGATGTCTCTACCTGCTTTTTTACTTTATTCTCTTTTAAAATTTCCTAATAATCCATCAGACAGGAGCACCATACTTTATGCAACTAACCCCTTCTTGTCAGGTTACTTTTTTTGTTGTTGTTTTCTGCTATTATAAACAGTGCCACAGGAAACACACTCCTATATATCTGTTGACCAACATCTGTAGGTATGGTTATATAGGAAAATTCCTGGTAGAGTTATTGTCACATAAAATGATATGTACCTTTAATTTTTTTTTTTTTTTTTTTTTTTTTGGTACCGGGGATTGAACTCAGGGGCACTCGACCACTGGGCCACATCCCCAGCCCTTTTTTTGTATTTTATTAGAGACAGGGTCTCACTGAGTTACTAAGTGCCTCGCCATTGCTGAGGCTGGCTTTGAACTCGCGATCCTCCTGCCTCAGCCTCCCAAAGTGCTGGGATTACAGGCGTACGCCACCATGCCCGGCTTGTACCTTTAAAATTTGACAATTTTTGCAAAGCTTCCTTACAGCAGAGAAATGGTCCACCACCCCCTGCTTCTCCTCGGTGTCTTAATACTAATTGCCTCTCCACACCTTCTCAGAATTGGGCCTCATCGCCGCAGTTTCTCACAGTCTGAGTTAAAAAACAGTCTCTACTTGCTGTGTAATTTACATTTTTTTCCTTCTGAGTAATATTGAGCATATATTCATATTTACTGACTTTTTATTTTCACTTTTTAGTAATTGACTACCCATATTGTTTGTCCATTTTTTTTGCCTGTAGGATTGTTCATCATTTCTGTTTTATTTGCATAAGTATTTTGAAAATGAAACAAATTAGACCTTTTTCTGCCTTTTGAGTTATATATAATTTCCCAACTTGTCACTTCCCTTTTCTCTTGGTTAATGGTATATTTTTTTACACTCCCTCCTACAGCCCAGATCACAAATTTTATATGGTCAAATGTATCAATCTTTTCCTTTGTAGCTTCTGAACTTTGAGTCCTTTCCTATGCCAGAAGCATAAACTCAGCCACTTGTTTCCCTAGAACTTTCATGGTTCCTAGTTTACATTAAATCTTTGATTCACTTGGAATTGATGTTAGTGTAGTAAGTGAAGTAGGGATTCAGACTTAATTTTTCCCCTCCAATCAGCTATTTTTCCAACACCATCAGTTGACTAATTACCTCCTCTTCATTAGAAGTGTCCCTGTTTCACTCATAATAAATTCACACATGAATTTGGTTTCATTTTTTGACTCTCCATTTTTATTTATTGATCTACTTTTTCTAATGCCAAACTATTTTAATTTTTGTAGCTTTAAAGTAGTTTTAGTAGCTGGTTGTGGTGGCATATACCTGTAATCCCAGATACTTGGGAGGCCAAGGCAGGAGGGCCACGAGTTTGAGGTCAGCCTTAGAAATTTTGCTAAATTGTCTCAAAATAAAAAATAAAGGGGCTGTGGATGTAGTAGTGCCAAAAAAAATAATAATAATACAAATTAAACCAAAATAGTTTTATTAGCAGAGTGGGCTAGTTCTTACTATTTTTCAATTCCAAGAATTTTTCTGATTAATCTTCATAATTAGTTTTATAAATGAACTTTAATATTCTCTTAACTTATACTAATATGTTAAAATTCCTATTTCAATTGGGATTTTATTCAATTTATAAATTAATTTAGGAGGAAATGATATTTTCCCATAAAAGACCAGTTCATCTTTCAATTTAAGTAATTTTGGGGTCTGTTCATAGATGATTAAAGTGTTTTTAATAAAGGCCGTGCAAATTATTTATTATATTTATCCCTTGGATTCTTTTGGTTGCTACTTTTTTCTTTTTTCCTGAGGCCCAAGGGATTGAACCCAGGACCACTCTACCACTGAGCTCATCTCCAGCTCTTTTTATTTTTTAGTTTTGAGACTGGGTCTTGGCAAGTTGCCCAACTGGCCTCCAACTCATCATCTTCCGGCCTCTGCCTCCCAAGTCTCAGGCTCTCTGAGCCTGCCATTTTCTTTTAGAATGCAAATTAATAGCCAGTCATATCTGGCAAGTCATTTATTCAGCCAGTATTGGCCGAGCGCTGTGTTGTGAGAGGCTGTGGTCCAGTAATAAGTCAGCCCAGTAAGTCAGTGCTGTTCATACTTTCCCACTCAGGTACTTCCCCCCAAAGTCCTGTTTCCCCATCTCAACCACAACCCCTCTGCTCTCTCTCAGTTCCTAGAACACCCAGTGTGCTTTCTTGTTTGTTAAGTTTCATGTGTCTTATTTCTCTATTTATCACTTCCCAGATCTTTGCTTAAAATAACTTCCTTCAAAAGCCCTCCCTGAACCCCAGTTGCCGTTATTGCCCCTCATTCTGTGCGCATTGTCTTGTGTTCTGTAGCACTCATACACTGAGAAGGACTGCTCTCCTCCTCATCCAGGGCTCCAGGAGAAATAGGGCTGCTGCTCTCCTCAGTGCTGTAGCCAGAGTTTCACCCCGCCCAGACCATAGGCAGTGACCAATGCATATTTGTCAAATTACAGCTGTGACAAATAGAACGTTTTTTTGATGTCTTTGGTTTTATCTTAAAACTCAGGAGAATTTTGTCTTCAATTACCTGTTATTTTTGTTATTTTCAATATAAAAATAATATTTTTTTTTCTTTTTTGATGGTGGAGTAAATGAGAACAGTAGGTGGTCATGGTTTTTCTGTACCTTTGTGAACTGCTACATATTTAAGCTCCCTGTCTTTAAGTTGAAAGATTAATGTTGGGGGCTTGGGTTGTAGCTCAGTGGTAGAGCACATACCTAGCATGTGTGAGCACTGGGTTTGATCCTCAGCACCACATAAATAAATAAATAAAGGTAATGTGTCCATCTATAGCTAAAATTTTTTAAAAATAAAAAATAAAAAAAGATTAATGTTGACTGCTCATTGAAATTATATTATTGTTATGGTCCAAATGTTTGTGTTCCCCTGAAATTTATGCGTTAAAATCTAATCTCCCAAGTGGTATTTAAAGCGGGTCTTTGGGACATAATTAGACCATAAAGAGAGAAGCCTCATGCATGGCTTCTTTATAAGAAGAGAGATAAGCCATTTCTCTCCACCACATGAGGATACAAAAAGAAGATGGCGTGCCAGAAAGCAGGTGCTCACCAGACAGTGGATCAGATCATCTTGATCTTGGACTTCCCACCCTCCAGAACTGTGAGAAACATTTGCTATTTATGTCACCCAGTCCATGCTATTTTTGTCATAGTATCTCAAATTAATGAAGATGATTATGAATAAACATTTTTTAAAAAAAACTGCAATGGGTTCCTCCCATTTTGCCAAGTTTAGAGGAATGTTGTCATTCACACTTTTCCATGGATTCCAGGAATCTCTAGGTGGGTTACCGACTGGCAACATGACAAGAAAGTTTGATGAGTGAGAAAATAACTTCCCAAAGATGAACCTCCCAAAGTTTGGATAATAGATCCAGAGAAGCTGAGAAAGAACAGAAACCAAGAGGGATGGAGAAAGTCCCAAGGCACTGTGGAAAGATTCACCCTCACTCATACCTAGAGACTGGCAGGAAAGGTACAATTCCAAGGAGAGAATTTTTTGTTTCAGTTCAGGGTAGAAACAGTGCAAGAATGCTGGAGACTGATATTCTATGTTAAAGTCAAAGCTGACACTGTTTGGGTGACTATAGGCAAGTTGCTCTTTCTAAGCCCTAGTTTCTTTGTCTATTAGGAGAAACATTAAGTACTGGGTATGGAGAACAGTCCCTTACTGGCATTGCAATAAAGAATCAACAAATATTATTATTACAGTTCACTAAAGCAGAACATCCAAAACAGTCTGTTTTTTATCCACAGACATTGAATGTAAATGGGAGCTGGTTACTGATTGAAGAAGATACCTCATCTGTTGCAGACCATTGCCCACAAGCATAATTTGCCCTTTGATTTACTTCCTGAATACAACTCACTCTACACACAGAAATGGAGCACCTTCCAGGAATTAGACATTATAAGTGTGTGTGTGTGTGTGTGTGTGTGTGTGTGTGTGTGTTGGGGGTGGGGGAGGATCACGGTGCTTAAGGATCAAAGAAGTAAACAGGACATTTTTTTTTTTTCTATATAGCAAATCAGCCTTCCTATTGGGGCCTCTGTGAAATACAGGTGATGGACTAAGGCATGCCCTTAGAGAGAGAAATTCTGGACTTGAATTTCAGCTTTGCCATAAATGCTCCAAATGATGTTTTGCAAGTTATCTCTAGCTTCTCTAAACTCCAGTCTCCATATCTATAAAGAAGAAATGATAACATTAACCTCAAGAGTGTTGTTATATGAATACTTAGCACAGTACCTATGTATGTATACACACACATGTGCCTGCACACATCTTTATTTGGAAAAGGAACTGTAAGTGAATCCTCATGGCCCAAGGAAACCAGTCCCATTACTTTGCAGCCCAAGTTCTAAAGCCCCTCACCCCTCCATCCTGATCTTCTCCTCTAGATAAGTCAGTGGTCCCCCCGCCCCAACCATACAAACAGCACCCTGCCCACACAGATATTGGAAGCCAAGCTTGGAAATTGTTTCTGATATGTTCTAGAATTATGCAAAAATGTTTCCACCAAAGAAAACCAGAAAGATACTCCTCTTTAATCTATGACACAACTATAATAACTGCCTTCCACCCACACCTGTTTTGAGGCAAAGGGCCAGCCTGTGAAGACCATGAGCTGTGAAAGGTGACAGACGGAGCAAAGATGCAGATGATGTGCTCTCTGAGGGATCTGTGCCCTTCTTATTGAATTCCAGGAAGCGGACCTTGTGCCTTTCTGCATTAGGCAACCAGGAAAAGTTCCACCAGCCTTGAAGGTAGGTGGGAGATGAGTAAGCAGAGATGCAGTGGATAGAGTCCTAAAAACACAGGTCAGTGTTTGGAAGCATCTTAAGGTGCCTGGGCTGGGGAATAGCCATCTAGGTTTCAGGAGTGGAGTTTTTAGAATGAGATGCACCTGTGTCTAACTTTAAGTCTTCTGCTCACTTCCCAAGGAACTTGGGTCATGCACTGACCTACTACTATACTTGCACCCACTGAGCTGTGAAGTAAGGATAACAATAGTGCAACACCTCTCTGTTGAGGTTGTTGTGAGGTTGGCATGGCTAATGTATTTGAGGATCTCAGCAGGGGACTGATGCATGGAAAGGATGTGACAGGTTCCATGTGAATGGTGTCTCCTGGAGCTGCACAAGGCAGCATCCCTCAACATCAGCATGAATACTGAGCTTAGCTGTATTGGACTTCACTACTTATCACACATTTTCCTGCCCTAACAGCAATAACGAGAAGAGACCAGACAGGGGTTATTTATCCCCAACTTCCATTGAGTCAACAGAGGCTTGGAGGGTGTCAACTCACATCTTTACCCCATGTGTAGCATTATATGTCGGTTTTATATAGCAAGAGTAATTTCATGTGTAATAAAATATGTCATAATGTATTACCATATTCTTCCCACCCAAATTCAGTATACATTGACATTTTGCTCTTTTGCTCTAGACAATAAAAGAGATAAACTACTGTAAAGGTCACCTTTTCCTCCATCAGCTCCTCCTTCCTTGATTATGACCTATTTATGTTATTATATATTCATTAAATATGTCCATAAACAGTATTACCTTATTTAAATTTTGATTCTTACACTGTATTAATAATGTTCAGTGTGCTTTTTCACTGAACACTAAGTTTTTGATACTTATTTACATGGATACATAGATATTTTAAATATTTTAACTATTGCTTATTATTTCATGTACTTATTTACCCATTCTTCTTTAAAAATTTTTACTTAGATGGATACAATGCCTTTCTTTTGTTTGTTTATTTATTCATTCATTTATTTATTTATTTATTTATTTTGCGGTGGTAAGGATCAAACCCAGTGCCTCATACATGCTAGGCAAGTGCTCAACCACTGAGATATATAGCCCCAGCCCTACCCATTCTTCGTTGATAAACTTTCATGCTGTTTTGTTTCTGTGTTTTTCCCTGTGTGTGATGCAGAACCAATGTGGCAGTGAACACCCCATACATTCTCCTAACTTGAGTTTGAGTGTGCTCAGCGTATACCCACAAGTGTTCTTACTGAGTTTATAATAAGCAGTAAGCACATCTGCAGTTTAACTGCATTTTGCCAAATTGTTTTCCAACTTATTTTGTTAAATTCAATTCATAGGTGCATTTTCATTTTATTGCTATTGTGAATGGAAAAAAATTTAAGTATCATTTCGGTTGTTTCTGGAAGATGAAAATGTTAAGGACATTGGCATTTTAATCTTATATTGAGCAAATGTGGTAGGCTCTCTCATTCATTATAATAATGTACTTGTGGATTTTTTTTGTTTCCCCAATGAATAATCATATTGTTTATGAAAAATATCAATTTTGCTTCTTCCTTTACAAACTTTATACCTTTTAATACCTGGTATAGTCATAACACTGCAAGAAATCTGCAGCACATTGTTAAATAAAAGCAATAATATGATAGTAAAATATCTTTGTGTTCCCAGTTTTTAAAAGAATATTAAACACAAGCAAGACAAACCTCTGATGATAGAAATCAAAACAGTAATTTCTTCTTCTGGGTCAGAGTGGACTAATTGTAAAGTGTCATGATGAAGTATTCTGCCAAAATGGAAGTGTACTAAAATTTGTTCTTGGTTATGATGACAGTTGTCCCTCCATATTTGCATGTTTTTCAATTGCAGTTTCAATCAACCATGTATTGACAATATTTAAAAAAAATGATAATCAGTTGCATCTGTACCGAATATGTAGAGACCTTTTTCGTTGTCATTATCACCTATGTAATACAGCATAATGATCATTTATAGAGCATTTCATTGTATGAGGTGATCCAGAGATAATTTAAAGTATATAGGAGGATGTGTTTAGGTTCTGTGCAAATACTGTGCCATTTATATGAGATTTGAGCATCTGGGAGAAAATGAATTAATAGCAAAAAAAAAAATCATTTAAAACAGCACATATGGAGCTGTCAGTCAATATCATTAGTTGTTCTCATTTTGAGTATAGGAGAAATAAAGAAATAGAACCAGGGGCTGGGGTTATAAGGTAGAGCACTTGCCTTGCACATGTGAGGCACTGGGTTCGATTCTCAACACCACATAAAAAAAAATAAAAAAAATAAATAAAGATATTGTGTCCATAAAAAAAAAGAAAGAAAGAAAACCAGGCTTGAAAAAGTAGGACCAGGACACTACAAATTAATTTATCATAAATTCACCTACACTGGGTCACCCTCACACTGAATGCTCTCCCAGTCTCCATAGCTGACTATTGAATTGCCACACAGTGAAGCCGTGTAGCTTGAATATGGCCATGTCTAACATTTCCCAGACTTTCTGAAAGTTGCCTTAAAACCTCACACATATATAACACAAAAGGCAGGGCTAGATTACAAGATGTCATAATTGTAGACTTCTCTTCAAACTTGTTCAATGATTTATTTGCTCATTTAGGAAGTATTTAAACACCTGTGATAATCCTGAATGAAAAACAGTGTTCAATCCATTGTCACCCCTAATTAACAAAATTTTGCCAATAAGAGGCATGATGTCATCTGCTTTAGTATTTATGTTAAGATTTTATATGCAGATATTGGCCATGTGTGATCCAGTCTATCCATGTATGCATATTGGACAACTTTCTAAATCTGTTGTCTTATTCAGAAACCATTATCCACATGAGGCTATTTAAGTTTAAATGACTAAAAATTAAATAGAATTTTTAAAGAGTCAATTCCTCTGTCATACTAAGCACATTTCAAAGGCCTGGTAGCCACATTGGCTATGAGCTACAACATTAGAAAGCTGACTTCTAGAACATTTCTACTATACCAGGAGGGATGACCATGTTCTAGAGAGAATTTTAATGATAATTATACTAGGGCCTGGGGATATAGCTCTGAGATAGGGTGCTTGTTTATCATGCATGAAGACTTGGGTTCCCTCCCCAGCACTGCAAAAATAAAAACCAAAAACTCCTGTAAAGTAATTGCTGCTCTTCTGTAGGTCGCTCAGGGAACAGACTAACTTGTTTGTCCCAGGTTGGCTGAAGCCTATGATTATGGCTAGTGTGATTTAAAATAGTTTATTCTTTGAAGCAGGTTAATAAAATACTTTCTCTATCTTGGGAATTTTCCTGGAGATTGATGAGGCCTATCTGGGGCCTCATCATGTGATCTCTGTCCCTCCTGTTGTCTGTTCAAATCATAATGTGAATTACTCTATGCTCTAGGTCCATCTTGAAAGTTGTACTTTCTTTTACATAATTCCTGGCCAGAGGTCACCTCCAACTCTATTCCCATCTTCTGTCACTCACATACTTGTTGATGTAAACTGTTGCTGATTTCCTGGTCACTATCAGCCCTAAAACATTTGTCCACTTTGGCCTCTTTCCTGGAATATATGTTTGGGCATTTCATTGCTTTTGCTCTATGAGTGACACCTTTAGCTAAGAGCACTGTCCCTTCCCAACAATATTTGCCAGCTAAACCTGATAAAAATAGATAACTTATCATGATGCTTCCTGTTGTGTATGAGTCAAGTATCAGATCTACAAATGCCGAATGTGTCAGAGATGCAAGGACATTCTTTTGATGTACTCAGAGCGATTCACATGATATGATGAAATACATATGAATCAGAATGAGGGCCAGGAAACTGTGGGGCTGGGGATTCCTGCTGTGCTTGTTGGGTTCTGGTTTAGCAAAGGGATGACAACCAGCAAGAGGAGGGTAAGGCTTCTTGTGTGTCTGAAGCTCCTACTGACCTGACCTGAGAGGGCTGAGCAGGGTCCTTTAGGGAGTTAACCATGATAACAGGATCCTGTGTCTTTTATCAAAATGTGTTTTTTTCCCCTCCTCTCAGAGTTGTGCTGACACACTTGCTGACATTTTATTTTCTTCTGTCTGTTCAAAGCCAGCCTGACTAAATGTGGTATGGTCTTAAGCCAAGGCTGTCACCAAAGCCCTGTTCCTATCTCTGTCCCTCCTCCCCCATCTCTGGGGACCATTAGGAGGGAGCACCCAGCATATGACTTTGTAAATACCTATTCAACCAATAGTAAGCCAAGAAAAGCCAGGGGGAAGCCAGGAAGCAGAGAATCAAGGGAAGGATTAGAAATCTTTGTCCATCACTACCAGGTGTATGAATAACAGACATAGACCTTAGAATATAGAGTATTTCCCTACATTTTTCAATCCTGCCTGGTATACTGTCATCAATTGTCCCATTTAGTCCACCACCAAGTTTGTTCATCTTCCTTCTAAGTACGTGTGGAATGGTCTGTTTTCCTATTCTGCCACTCCAATTGAAAAGACCTTGGTCTTAATGTCAGGCTGCTCTCAATCTGCCTGGACACTGTGGGCGCTCTAGAGTGATGTTGAAAAAAATATATCTGAACCAGTCATTTCCCCACTTAAACCTCTGTTCTGCTTAGGACAGACCTGGTCCCAGCTCTGCTCTACCCTCACCCAATCTCATTCCCTCAACATTATATTTCTGGTGCAGAGGTTCCCCCCACCCCCCAATTCCTATCACAAGCCTAAGGGCCTTTGCTTGCATGGTTTCCCCCAGCCTGGTTCTCAATCCCCTCCCAATTCCTTCTACCTAGTTAACTCATGGTCATTTTTCCTGGGTCTGCTCATCCCCACTCTCTTCATATATCACTTTAGTCATCACACTCCTCTCCCCCAGAACTAGGTCAACCTTTGCATTTATAGGTGCAACTCTTCGATTAACTCTTATAAGATTTATGAGTTCTAAAGACAGTATTTATCTTTTACTTACCATCATATTCCCAGCTGGCAATATGATGGCAACAGTATATCTGGCAACTGAAGCATGGGTCAACATCTGTTAACTGAATAAACAGTAACTTTTGTGATCTTCAAGGAAAGGAGTGTACAGATTTAATAACCCTGGGTTCAATTATTAACTCTGCCATTTGTCAATCAGGTCATCTTGGGAAAGTCAATGCACTGGGCTAAGTTTTAGTTTTCTCATGAGTAAAATTGGCAAAACCATATTCACATAGTTATGAATATAAGAGATAACATATACTAATTGAACATCCAGTAGGTTCTCAACATGAGCAGATATCAACATCATTGCCATCACCATCATCTCTATCTAACTTAGGGCCCGGGGGGGGGGGGGTGAAAGGTCCTCTAATGAAGCCACAGAGCTTCTCAGAAAGAAGTGACAGACACCCAAAAGGAAACAGATAGTAACATTTTTTATTAAATATTACAGTGGATCAAAAAGTACAAAATATCTCTTGCCTGCTATGTGATTGGGAAACTATTGGCACGTAATACAGTATCAAAAGCAGTAATAAGTACAATTTGGAAAACATACAAAATTGAGTGTTTATAGTTGGCTCAGCATTCTTCTGGTAGTGTTTAAACTAATGCAAAGGTTACTCAATAACCTCTCCATTGGGAAACTATATAATATCACTGGGCCATGTTGCTATATACAAATAATCACCTTACAGAGCATAGAGGTTACATAGCTGGAATCACCAAAAGTATACAATATTTACAACACAGGAAAGTTTAAAAAAGTATAAACAGCCAAGAGATTATGCTGCTATTCTTCAGACATATTTCAACCATGGGGAGACAAGCAGAATACCAAATACGTCAACAGCCCACACCGGAGTTAAGTGCTCAAGGTAATCACGGCAAGGGTGTGGGTCTCACCAGGGCGAAATCGTTCCCATTTCTCTTTAAAATCGGGACAAGAGTAAAACTAGACCAAATGGGACTTGGCTGACCACCACCAAATGTGACTTTGTGGGACAACAAGTGAAGAGAAATAAATGGTTCTCTTTGAAGGCACACTACATAAAATATTTTTGTGGGACCACCTTGAAATTTCCATCAGACACACCAACACAGTGAAATACAGTACTTGAGAATTCATGCACCAGGTCAGAAAGTTGTAAAGTCAGTATTGAGTTTTAACAAACCCTCCTGTATATGCCCTGATAAACAAGTGAACTTAAGAGCTTCTAGCTAGTAAATAAATAAGTCAGTCCTGTGGCAAATATTACAAGTGTGAATCACTTATTAGGAGAATACTTAGTTCTGGAACTCAGTTGCTTGGGTTTCTTTTTTTTTCTTTTTTTTAATATTGAGTTGCCAAAAGTTAGACCAGAAGTTACATGGAAAGGTTTTTAAAAAATATTATTTGGAATCTCCAAATCTCCAATAAATCACAGGCTTAGTGCATTTTGAATTGCAACATTTCTTGGAAGCCACACTCAGTAAATAGATTTATAACTCCATTACCAATTAGATTCCACAGTTTCCTTTACAGAACTACCAATAACAATGGTTTGATTGCACAAAGAAAGGCTTGTGCAATTCCATTCAATAATAAGGCCCCTTGAACTCAAACAATGCAAACAAAGCCCTATTTAAGACTTTTTTAAAACGTAGTTCTCAGCCAATGAAGAATTCAATGGTCTTTCTGAAAGATTTCCAAGATCTCTGTTCAGAGTTTTAAAACAAATAACACTCAGCTTCTGTTGGGAATGTATACCCCCATCTCTCTATATTTGTCCTGATGTTTTGCCGAGGGTATGAGCTTCCTCAGAAACAGTGAGTCTCCTCTCGGAAGAGATGAGAAAAACAAAAGCTGGACTATGTTAACATTGTTTGAAAATGGTGTGATCAAATTCCAACAGGATGAAACCAGACTGAAATCATCGCAGTGGGGAAAACAAATGCCCCATATTCCAAATGGACAGGTGAGCTCTACTGGAGACAGACGGCCCCTGTTTTCTTTGAGAAACAAACAGAAACCATGTACAATCTAGCCCACGTCTGCTGCAGAATCACCAGAGTTTCCTTTTCTTCCATGTCCTTGATTCTGTGACCATTCAATCTAGTGCAACTTTCTTATGTGTGTCCTGGCCAGCATTTTGCCAGCTGGAATTGAGATTCTTTCCCCCTTATTCTTGTGCAATAGCAGGATAATCTGCGCTCACACATTTATAATCTAAATTCTACTAGTCTACCTATGGTTCTATTATATATATATATATATATATATATATTATTCCACAGGAAGGTAAATAATTAATTGAAGCAAATGGAACTCTTAACACTGGATCTCTACATTCTTTTGTTTCCACCTTTGGATATTAAGTATGTTACATGGAATATTTGGCTTCATATCATGGAGACATTTCAATACAGATGCACGGCATGCATGGCTTTGTGTAAGAGCCGCAGTTTCACTGTTATCAGTTTTGATTATTTTGCAGTCAAGTTACCTATTTAGAAGTCAAAAATTGTCATCAATTTTCATAGACTTAAATATCTCAGAGGTAAAAGACTTGGTTAACTATGGTCCTAAAGTCTACTGGTAGTGTTGGGGGAAGGGGACAGTGGGCTGGGGGTTCATCAAAGCAGTCTGCAATGGGGCTGGATGGGAAGTGGAAAGAAGATCCACTCTTTACCCATCAACTCTTCACACACTGCAAAAACTCATCCATCTTGATGTTGTATCTCAGGAGCAAATGGAATAAAGTGGCCAGAATGACAAGAGGCATTCTCCACAACTTTTGACTGCTTGAACAGCTCAACCACTAATTTCCAAGAATGAAAGAAATTATCAAGTGGACCGGTATTGCTAGGTGGTTAAAAACATGGCACAAACCATGTTAAGTGTGCACAAGCACACTGAACTCACATCCCATACATCCAAAGCGGATGACTTTCTTTTGAAACGGGTAATCCAGTATGACAAATATCCTCAAAGATAGACCCTGGGAGAATCTTCTTGGGGATGAAAAGAAACCAACTGATGAGAGGCAGAGTGAGTTGCTACCACTCCCCAGGCCAAGGCCCAGAGAAGCTGTGTGGCAGTCAGGCCTTCAGCTGCTCCTCTGCTGAGGGTTCAAGCTCCACCCTCTCCCCAGCCCCCTTTCCCAGACCCTTTAAAATGGGAGCAGTGCCAACACCAATATAAGTCATTCTGGCTTCTGTTTTAATTTTTGAAATTCCTAAAATATCTGTGCAGCCCACAAATATGTCCTCTAGATTCTGTTGTTATTCAGCAACTTGCTGCCAGTGAGGTTTTTGTTTTTATGATTCCTCTGGTATGTAGGACAGTTTCACAGCCTAGATAAGGTAAGTACAATATTCAATATTTTCACATCACCCAATACTTCAAAGTAAAGCATTTGGCTGGGCAAGCAGTGTATAAGCTCTTTCAACTATGCCATTTATGAGGAACAAAATCCGTAAGTTGTGGATCTGCAAAGGAACGTTTTCTGCACTGTGGTGTGCTCGACTGGGTCTTTTTCATTTGTTCCACTAGAATCAGTTGCTTCAATATGTAAACAATAACTTTACCACCCAAAGCTGCTCAAAATGATAAGATGTGGAAAAATTACAAACACACATCAACAACAAGGACAGTCAGTCAGCCTTTAAAACAAAAACAAAAAAACAAAAGACCTGCAAACAAAAGCAAAACTGTTTAATTAAAAAAATATATATATATAGGGACAAGAAGGAACCGGGAGAAAATGGAACTACCTGTATATAAATTAGGTGAGCAAACAGTGATACGGGTAGTTTTAAGAAGCAAATATATACAGTCAATTTAACAGTGTTTACTTCTCTGGATTGTTTAATAGTGTCAAAATGAAAGATCTACTGAAGTTTCACTATACATTGCATTGATTGAACGTTGGAGAGTTTTATGAAAAAAGGGGCATTCCTTGGCTGTGTGTGCCAGTCTTTCTTGCCCCTTCCTTTGAAAAGCCTGCCCCCATTTTTGCCCAGATTGTTTCCCACCATCTAAACTCAGATGGGGTCCTCTAAGTTCTTCCTGGATATACATCAATCTCTTCACAAGACCCATCACAAAGTGAATGATTTGGAGGCGCCGGGGCATCTGCATTGCAAGGGGGTCAAGACCGACCAGCCAAGGCTGGAGTTGTCCCAGAAAAATCAGGCCTGTTCACCTCCCTCTTGGCCTCTATGGCTGGGATGAATCATACCCCCATATTAGAAGGAATACTGACTTCTAACTCTATAAGCCATTACCCCTGGGTAGGGAGTGAACCTCTGACAGCCACGCCATTTGGGGATGCTACGCAGAGCTGGGCTTACAGTTTTGTACTGGGGTGTACGGACGACAGCTGGGAAGATGGAAAGGCAGCTTGAGGATTTATAGCAGCTAAAGGGTAAATGCTGTTGTGCAAAAGGTCCCCGTATGAACTTCCTACAGGTGTGGCCGCAGCCAAGTGTCTGTACAGCTGCTGAGAATTTGTCGGTGATGTAAAAATTCCCCTCTGCATCACAAGCGAGTGGAAAGCCAAGGGCTGCATGAGCGGAGAAAGCACAGTTTGGTTTTTCAAGTACTGCAGAGAATGAGAATACCCAGCTGGGAGCCTGGAGTTGAGGCCCGAGCTACACAGGCTCCCAGAATACAAACCTGGGAAGATAGGGGAGGAGAGGGGAAGCTTGTGGCCCTCAGATCCGCCCCCAGAATGCCCACCACCACCACCATAGGCTGCCTTGCCACCTTCACTCTCCTGCTCAGAGGCCTTCTCTTTCCCAGAAACCTCCTTGGAAGGGTCCAGGGGAGACACTGCCCGGGCCTTTTTCCCAGCAATCACAAGGTCCAAATCCTCCAGGCTGCGCTTTATGGGACGAGCTGCACCAATGTTCTGAGGGCTCATTTTCCGGTGCAGGATAGGATGGACCATGCCTTCCATCTTTCTGAAATTCTCCAGTCTCACGTGGTGAGGTTTCCCCGATCTCGAAAGTGACTCGGGGTACTTTTTAGGGGCCGACATGGTCATGGGCGATACCCGACAGGCTTTGGGGTGGCAGTCTCGACTCTGGCTGCTGATGACCTGGAACTGGGAGATGCCTTTGTTCTCCTGGGGCCCTGTGGCTGAGTGGGCCAGGCCCAGGACCTTGCCGGTTGGTTTATGTGGGTTCTTGGGAAGGCTCAGATCCGTTGGCTGATCATCCGTAGGGGCTTCTGCTGTGGCCAACTTTTCTGCGGCCAACTTTTTGTCTTGCAGATGCAGAGATGCGAGATAATTTACATGGAGCTTTTCTTGATGTTTGTGGGAAGGAAAAGAACTATTTTCTGATTCCCTGTACATGTCCCTAGAAGGGTACTTGGATGTCTGTTCATTATGAAGATGGTGTTCGGTGTGTCGATAGAGGCTGTGGAGATGCGGGGAGGAGTAGAAATCTGCCAGGAAGCTGGGCATGTGGGAATGGGGGAGTGCCCTTTTCTCCAAGAGTTTATCCTTGCCCTCCTGAATTTCTTGTTTCAGGACATAGGAGTCAGCCAAGGAGTTAAGGTGATGCTTGGAGAAGCTACAGCGGTGGGCATCTGATCGACTCAGCTTGTCATGCTTAAAAATGTCATTGATGCTCTTTCTGTCCTCTGAAGGCTTGCTTTTGAAACTCTGGACGTGCTGAATCACTGATGGCCGGCTGACAGCCATGTGGTCGGTGCTCTGACTGTGGTGGGCTTGGGACAAACCCGAACACAAATCATCTCTGGCTATCAATTTCTTTTTGCTGATCAAAGGGGGTGGGGAGCCATAGGGGTAGCTGCTGGAGAGGCTGGCCCCACTCACCTGGGACAAAAGCTTCTTCTTGGCCAGTGGGGACATGATGCCCGGGTTGCCCCTGGAGTAGAGCAGAGGTGTGTAATTAAGTCCATGGTTCTCATTCATGGGTCCAGTCAGGTCTTTGTCCTTGAACATGTCAAATGACTGGACCACAAGGACCTTTGGGGTCTGCTTTAGTGCATTGTGGATGTCGTCACTGCCCAGCTGGTCCACCTTCACAGTGCAGTTGGCGATGTAATCAGCCATCGCGGGTAGTTTGTCATCCTCTATCTCATTCTGGTTTGCCAGTGGTGGCTGAGCAGAGGGGAAGCTGGCAAAGGAGGCGTCTTGGAGGTCATGGTCAGGGCTCTCTGTAAAACAGCAGGGTTTGGATTCTTGCTTTGAGTCCACCAGGACACTGGGAGAGGCGAGGGACTGTTTGCCAGCCCCAGGGATTGGGACCGGATCCCTTTCAGGAGCCACGGGTGTGCTCGGGAGTGGAGGTGCCGGTCCCTTCTCTCCCGCCTCCTCGGCCTCTTTCTCACTATTGGAACCTTGGTCTGTTTCATTGTCTTTTTCTGGGTCTGTTCTGGAAGCCAGGGACCTTGCTGTAAAATCCTGGTACCCTTCCACTTTTTTCTTCAAATCAGCTGCCGGGAGAGGCTCTGTGACGCTTTTCTGGTTTAAAGTCTCTTGTTCTTTCTCTTGCTCTGATGAAACCTGATAAAATATTTCAAAAGACAATCAGAAGAAAACCAAACACACTGACACATTTTGCTGTGAAATAAAATGTTACACACAGCAGTTTTTCTTGAAAACAGGCTTGTCAATCAGCTCACCGAGTTTCGGTAAGGTTTTATTACTCCCCAATCATGGCTCTAAACAAAGAAATCTAAATTACAGAAACATTAGGGGAAATATGCATATTCACTTCATTCCCTCATGAGACACCTATCAAAATAGCAAAGTGTTATGTACTGATGGTATACAATCACATCACTCCTTGATTCTAATATATAGTTTAATTCTAAGGTTGTCTTCTTGTCAAATCAGTCAATTATCCAAATGGGTTTTAAATTACATGTTGTGTTTTATGACACTTCTGAGAAAAGATTTTTTTAAGCATCTCTCTTTCAAATATCCAACCAACTCTGTGTCAATAACAACAAACGTACTCTTTGCCTTTCTTTGGAGAGCAAATCCCTTCCTAAATGTGTTCAATATGATGCACTGAAAACTAGTGGTGCTTGAGTGTCAATAATTTCCACTCTGTGCCATGTGACAGGCAGATAATGCAAAATATTGAAGAAGTATGCAGACACAAAGGTAGTCTGTGCACCTGAGGGACAGAGAATGTTCTACGTCCTTCTGGGATTTAGCAAACTCTATTTCTATTACAGCCAAAAATGAAATTGCCAGAATTTATGCAGTTGAGTGCCACCATACATATAGCTCTTCTGTTTATTACAATAAATTATAGTCAATGAGATGGATGTTTTTTATGCGTCTCCATTCACAGAAGTTGTGGGCACAATTTAACCCATTTGTTGCATTATGTAGCTATGTAAGCTTTGACCTTAAAAGATCATTTTAACTTTCCAGCTGTGACCCAGCTGACTGATAAATCTTTTCAAAATTGCTGTCATTCTGCCCTTAAATGTCTTAATGAAGGAGTCACAAAACAGTTGTGTTGGTTGGGTCCACCTTCCCCTGTCTCTGTCTCATCCCTAGAACTTTGTTCTTTCTTAAGGAAAGAAAGGACAACCATATTAGCATTTTTTAGTAAGACTGAACATTCTGGTACAGGGATACATAGGAACAAAACAAAATTTTAAGGAATCATACCCATTTCATAGACATTTCTCCTCAAATCCACCTAAACCTACTTCTGCTTCTAGGGTTGTGTTATATAACTAAGTGCCTTTGCTTATCCCCTCCCTTTCTTTCACTAATAGCTGCTTTTTTTCAGTACAAATATCATTACTTGTTCTACATTAATAATCAGCATTGGTCTCTTGAGCTTATGCATTGCATGAAATACAGAAAAAAATGAGTAAAGGCAAATTGTATTTAATTGTTACTTTCTGATGGGACTACAGTTTGAAGTGGGGCTCTGGGGAATACTCAGTCACACTGAAGTTTCTATAACCTAGGCCTTCAGTTCTATTGGAATCTCATCCCTCTGGCTATAAAGTAGGTTTAGAGTATGTGAAAGCTAGGCTGAAAAAAAAGCATAAGGCCCTTTTCCTAAGATTTTATTAGCTGCTTCAGTATGTTAAATGCTAAATGATACCTTCCCTGAAGTAGCTTTCAATTCAATTACCTGAAGATAGGAGATTTCACTAAAGAGGTTTATCACCCCTCCCATCTCTGTGGAATGTAGTGTTTCACATAAAAAACCCACAAAATGTAAATAACAAACAATTGAATCCAACTGAATTCAATGAGAAGAAATATAATTCAGTAACATGGGTTTATGTTAGAGGTGGGGAGTGATTCTGACTATAAGGCCAATTTTGAAGAGGGTAGGAAATTCCGCGTTGTTTAGAGAACCTCACAGGAAGGACAACCCTGTGACACTCTAGACACAGATAACGCCTGAAGAGCACAGCTGGGGCCTGTAGGAAACAAGGAGCCTAAGAGCTTTCAGAGTGTCTTTGGACTCTGGGGAGAAGGCTACACTCTTGGGAATGATCATTTCGATGCTGACGGGCTCAGTGCGTGGGCTGAGAATCCTCCCCCAACTCCTAAACCAACCGTTTCAAACTTCACCCCCAAAATGGAGCTATTCAAAGGTCAGTGGGCCCCTTGGTCCTCAGTTTGTCCCCTGGTGCTCTGGCAGCACGGTACATATGGTATCTAATAGAATTCACTGATCCAAAACCCTATAATAAATCACCAGGCCAACAGGATAAAGGAGAATGGAATGTAAGCCTTAACTTGGAATTTCCTTGCTTTTGGCCATTGATGTTGCAAATTTGCAGATGTTTAAAAGTCTGCATCATCTTTTTTTCCCCTTCCTTTTAAAATTACTAGAGCTTAAGATAATTATGAAACTTAAAAATAAGAACAAAACCAAAATTTCTCCCCTTGGTATTAATAGTTTCTTCATATAGAGGAGTCAGTTGGATAAGTTAATATCATTATGAGGTTGAGAGAGAGAAAGAGCGTGTGTGTGTGTGTGTGTGTGTGTGTGTGTGTGTGTGCACGCGCGCTAAACTAGAGTTTAATTAGGGAGTCTCTTATGTGTTCATTATAAACCTGATTTTTAGAGGGTGTTTAATATCAGCATCAAAATTCCCTCAGGGGTTGAATTCTAGAACATGCTGTCTCCAAATGTGGCTGCTAAGTTTTGTTTTGTGATATATTTTTTTTAAATGGGCAGCGGGGGGTTTTTTTTTTATTATTATTATTCATGTTGAAACAGAGCCCAGACCAGCCTCCATGGCTGGCTGTATGCTGACAGTAATGGTTTCTACCAAAGAGCAACTGTTGGGGTCTGTGGGTAGCCAGGACTTGTTTTAAAAGGTTAAGAAACTACCTGTTAATATGAAAGATAATAATAGTTTCAGAGGAACCATTTCAAAAATTCCCCTATAAATAATAGGTACTTAAGATATTGCTATATTGGTCCCCACCCAGAGCTGTTACATAGAGGTCCATTACAATGGAGACCCACAGCTTCCAGGGTTTCAGCAGAATACTGCTGAGTCAGAGCAATCATTTCACTGTCCTCCTCTTTAAACAGCCCTCCACCACTCCCACCAAAGCCACATCAACCACCCAGATTAACTAACTGGATGTGAGATGGGGCGAAGCATTGTTTCACTATGGAATTGTTTTCAGAGAGAGCTGCAGCCCTGACTCCTTCCGTCTCAAAGCCTGAGCATTTGCTTGGTTTTTGTGGCCTATCCCATTCCATACTGTGCGTTGCATCTCATCTTCCCAACAATTAAAAGAGTCTGCAGGAACTGGAGAACTACAAGGGGTACCGTGAAGCTCAGGTTTGCGATTTCTCAGTCTAGCTATGAACTCTGCAGGAACACAGCTATGGATTCAGGGTTCCAGAAGACCTTGGGTCAGGACGCTATCTCACAGGTGATATTCCTGTGGAGCACAGCAACTCACCTCTGCTGCATCCTGGGGCTTTGGGGCATTCTCTTTTTCTTTCTTGCTCTTAGGTATTTCGTGTTTGATGCGCTTGGTTCCTGATACTTTTGTTTTATTTTCGTTTTCCTGTGAACTGTTCTCCTGTTTTCGAGGTTTGATTGGAGGCAAGGGCTTATCTTCCTCTCCCTTAATAAACCTTTCATATGGTAGGATTAATCTACAAGAGGAGCAGAAGAGATGATAAATCAGCTGACCAACTCCAGCCGTCTCCATGCTATGGGGGTTTGCTTTCTTTCCTCAGTACAGTAGTCCCTTTGCACAGGACTTATTCCAAGACCCCCACAGAAGCAGACCAACCTAATTTATGAACTAGGTACAGTAAGAGATTAACCTCCATAAGTAATAGTACAATAGGACAGTTATTAAAATGATTACTGTAATAAAGGTTATATGAATGTGGTTCCTCTCTCTTGAATGAGTCAAGACAAATATTATTTTTGGACTGTGGTTGACCTTGGGCAACTGAAACCACAGAAAGCAAAAGCACCACGGATAAGAGAGGACTACTGTACAAACAACTTGTTAAATTACTTTACTGCTAGCGACCCAGATGCATTCTAGAAACTTCCACAGTTTAGTGGTGAAATTCTGTACCTGGCCACTTAAACACTTCTCTGCAAGACAGACATCCTTGGATTTTGTGAGTCTAGATACCAAAGTTACCAAATGGATACATTCAAGGTTGACAACATCCTCATTATAGCCCATGGCACTTGGCTAAGTGCCAACAACACCACAACAGTAATGATAGTGGCTGTGAATTTATCAGTCCATCACTGTTCATTGAGCACCTATTATGTCAGGCAGTGCTTTAGGTGCTGAGACACAGCAGTGACTCAAATATCCAAAGCCTCTGACTTCATGAAGGGACTAGTATGTGCCAAGTACATTATTTAGATCGTTTCATATACTTTACCCCACATACCTATGGACTCTTATTCTTCTTGTCTTTTAAGCAAATGAGACAACTAAGATCCAAAATGGTTAAATAATTTGCCTAAGAGTCACTTGTTAGAGCTGGAATTTGAACCTGGTCATACCTATCTCCAAAGCTTTTATTTTTATCCACCTCAAAATGCAGACCTGACACCTAGGATGAAAAGGTCCAGGGCAGGCAGGCTCAGTGGTGGCTGAATGCAGCCTTATCCTGCAGCTCAGGGGAGACAGGTGATGCCAGCCTGAGGAGGTCTGTTTTGGGGTGCCAAGTCAAAGAGGGCCCCAGAGAGAAGGAAGCAGATCAACCACTCAAGCCACAAAAATCAGAGGGCTGAAAAATTCAAGCATTTTAATTATATAACTTTTTAAACAAAGTGCATAAAATTGCTCTAAAAAGAGAAACATCAAACAGCTCTGGTTTTAATCTGTTTTCCCTTTGCGACGCAGCTCTTGATCTGAACGGGAAAAGAGCTGATGTAATTAAAAGGCATGGATTGCATTACAATCTCAGTTTCAACTTCAGTGATTAAAGTTTTTATAATGCATTTGGTATGATTAATGACTCACTGTGGGATTAATACAAGACTCAGCCTTAAAAAATATGAACTTTAATACAGCAAACATAATTTGTTTTAAATAAGACAAGTTGACTCAATGAAGAAAATGTACTTGGCTTATAAACAACCAAAATCCATTCAAATATTGGAAATCCTAATTATTTTTACACTAAGACACCCAGGCAAAAATTTCTTTGCTTTGGATACTTGTTTTGCTATCCTAAAATTGCTTTCTAACTACACAATTTAGATCTCAGCTACTTAAACATACACAACTGTTCAGGTTTGAAATTAACAGGGGGACATTTGAGAACATAATATATCATTATTTAAAAACAAACCAAGTAAATGGTGGGAAAATCAAATCCCAATTTATAGTATATTTGAAATCAAATCCATTTACTGAGCATGCTCGGACAAGGTATGTGCAAGGAGGCGTGAATAATACCTTCGAGCCCTACATCTGGCAGCGGGCCAGCCATGAAGATCAACACAGCCCATGGGGAATAGTTATCTTCAGATCCCATTACAAACTGAGTTTAAACATGTTACAGCTGCTAAAACTGGAAACTGCTCTCTCTATGTGGACTTACTAAAATAATATATGGCTGCCAAATACCTGCTTCCCACTGTAATATTACAGTTAATGTTTATATAATAAAAAGCATAACTAAGCAGACACGAGGAAAAAAGCAATCTTGTTCATACTTGAATTTATTCTGTCTCATCTGTAAAGTCCTCAACATTCCCCCCAATTCCTTTTATCTGAGTAATTCTGCCAGGGACTTTATCCCTTTCAATATCAGAAGGTTGGGGATTGTCCGGGAACAAGACACATTGAATATTTTAAACTGGAAAAATACTTTAAATTAATTTTAATGAAAACATATTTTATTGTGGGGACAGATAGGTTTGTTTTACTTTTGTTTTGTTGCCATGGGAACGCCAAGGAGCTTGGAAGCCTGGGTATTCCATTTGCTGGTACTACCCTCCCCCCAGCTTCATTCTCTAATTGAGATGGTGACACCATGAACCATGAGGGACCCTCTTTCCTGAGAAGAATTATAGCATTACCTGAGTGTGGGGAGGGGGATGAGGGATAGTAGAGACCTGGGTGGGGGAGACACCCAGTGGGTCCCAAAGGACCCCTTGCCCTGGGTTCTGACAGTCTTGAGCCAACTCAGCTCTCTAGATGGGTGCTAAGGAGACTTTAATTTCCTTTTACAATTTTGCAAGTTCATGAGGCAGGGCAACATTTTCATTTCATTTCTTTTTTTTTCCCCTGTCTTTTTTTTCCCTATCCCCTTCACTCAACTCAGCAGCTGGCGGGCCGACAGCAGTAAAAAATACATTTCACTTTGCTGGTCAAAGGCCTAAAGCCAGAAGCAGGAAATCTGGAATTAAATGTTTCTTGTATCTGGAAAGAGGCATGACTAAGGTAAAACCGAATCCAAACACAAGCTCTGCCTGTTCAAGGCTTCCAGAGGGAGAGTGTATGTGAGCACTCGTGTGGGGTGTGTGTGTGTGTGTGTGTGTGTATAAAGGTCAATTGAATTTTTTCCCCCTTCTAAATCATTGAAAGATAATTATAGTGGCGGGGGGAGGGGGGTAAAAAGGCTCCCAGAAAAAAAACAAGAAAGGCAGCAGTTAAAAGGAAACAAGTAAAAATATGACCAGCTAAGCTCTGAAGAGCAGAGCATGTTCTCCCACAGCACAGAAACAATTGCTGCTTCATAGAGTGATTTCCGTTTGGTACGATTTTCACTGAATGTTTTTTCAGTTATCCTGTCATGGTACAACACAATTACCCCACAGGATATGATCTTATCATTTGATTATTAGAAGTTTTTACAGTACAAGAGGACGAAAGCTATTATAGGTTTCTGAACATTTAAACGTTCAACGTACATGTGGTAGTATTAAAAACAGGTTTGCCAATATAAGGTCAACATTGCCCAATGCAGGAAGCTGTGTAGGTTTGTATTATATAAAGAATTCAACATAATGCAACCTGCCTGTGCCTTGCAGATGATTATTCCTCAAATATTTGTAGTACAACAAAGATTTAATCAGTTTCTAAACTGTGCAGATAAAAGCAAAAATGCACCCAGTCCCCAAGAACTCATTATACAGGAGAAATATTTTCAATGGGCTGCATCTCTTAAAAATGGGGGCTGGATTTTAGGTGGGTGTAGTAACGGGGAAGAGAAGCAATATACTCATTAGTAAATCAAAGACACCCCCTCCATCTAGTCTGGGGATTGAAATCTGGGCACATAAATGGGTCTTTATTTTTGTCCAGATTTCACATTTCAGATTAGTAAAATGCTTATTTATGATGCCATTAATGGATCTGAAATAGGTAAGCCATCATGTATTAAAAAATAACATCTTTTCATAGGCATAAGATTTGTAGCAGCATGAGATTTTATTTTTTCCTAGGAATAATACAAGAATAACATTTTCTACCCCAAAGCAGAAACAGTAGGGGAGCCTTTTGCTATCACAGAGATTCTTATTAAATTCAGTCACTGTGAAAAGCAAGATTTTTTTTTTCTCCTTCTCATTCTTTCTCTTCCTCTCTTTTTTATTTTAAATAAAGAAGACTTAAAAATCAACCCAAGTTAAAATTAACAAATCAATGGCATTATAACCTTGATTTATTAGTGTCTGAGCCAGTAAATTATCATCATACAAGAAATTGCTGGTTTGAAAAGATTTCGGCTTTGCTAAATCTCAAGTTAAATAATGGTGCTCAGTATACTAGGGTTTTAGATTTGCCTCATCTGATATTATAAAAAATTCAATACATTTCTCTACAGCAGAAGTCAGGGGTCAGCAAATCTATTACTGTAATGTAAGTAATCTGGCAACCTGCCAACTCCTTCTCCCTTTTATTATTTTTTTAAACACCAAGGCAGATAATTTTATATTTACAAAGTCTAAAATCCTCCAGGGCCTTGCCTCTCTTTCTCAACAAAACGCATCAGCCTGACATTAGAGAAATGTATATCACACATGTCCTCATCATTTGCATTTCATACAAAAGAAGAAAAGACCCTTCATCTTTATTAGGCAACATTCCTCTCCCCTCCCCACAAACAGAGGAAAAGTAATGTCAAATCTCATCTGAACGAGTAACCACTAATGTCTCCCGTATTGATTAATGCTTGCATGGAATAACTGAACTTTTGGGCCAAAACATTTAGCAAACAGTGCTTAAGAGAAGAAATGAGAATCCATCTATTTATAGAGCTCTGAAAAATGATATTATAATAATGTCTGGAACTGATTCAATTCAGAGAGTGGAGAATAGAATTAGGAAATCTTGAGAGTTGTGTTTGAATCTCAAACTCACCCATTACTTCATAGGCACTTTCATGGTATTAAATCAATGAAAAATTCTAGGTCTAGATATTTGCTGGTATTCTTGGAGCAGAATATTTAAGAGGCACAATGAAATATAGTTGTTGTGCATGTCAGGTCAAAAATGCTACTACTATTCTTATACTATTATGTGTTTTTTTGTGTGTGTGGCAGTAGAAAAGAAATGACATATTGGTTCCACTGGGGCTTCGGACCTGATCTGATCCCAAATGGACTCATTACACCTCCAAGTTGATTTCAGGGTTGATAAATTCTAAGGCTTGGCCAGACGTTTCCCTTCGTAGCCAGAAATTGAAAATATAACTTCACAGTGAACTGAGGGAAGCAATTTTTCACCAAACATGGAGCCAATAGAAGGTATATATTTTTCCTTTCTGAAGATGAAGTACATGTGCTTGTTAAGGTTCCAAGGAGCATAGATAGTTTCTAGTCTTACATACTATTCACCTCTCAAGGTGCTAGACCATGACTATAAAAATGGCAGAACATTTGGGGAATAGGGAGCCTAGCGTACATAAATGAGCTACGTAGATATCCAGAGAAATGAGAATGTTATCTCAGTGGGCACAACACTAGTTGGGGGGAACACAATAGCAATTGTGTGGCTTTGTTCCTGTTCTTTGACAAGGTAAGCTCCATTGGAGAAAGGTGGGGGCTCCCGATAAAGATCTCTATTTTATGGTGTGAATTTTGGTGGAGAAGATAAAAATTATGTGTGGTGTGTAAGAAGTGAATATCAGAAATCAAGAGAGCTATGAAAGAGGCCTCCAGTTTCACCTTTCGGTAGAGAAGAATGTGAACTGAAAGCTCTGGGCATTGAACCACAGAATGAGGAGCCATGTTGACGGCAGGATGCCAAGCATGAACCCATGTCAGGACCCACTGGAGCCAAGAAAATGGTGGGAGAGCACAACACGGATTCTGTGGGAAAGACTTAGCTTGCCCAAGAGCTACCAAGAGCAAAATTTACTGTGCTTTTTAAAAATGATGTAAGTATAAATGGTATCATTTGCATTCCATGCTAACACACCAAAAAAGTAAGGGGTCCATTATCACTAAGAACAAAACAGGGCCACTTGTCAGAAAAAGCTAACTTTTGGAAGGTTTTAATATCCTCCACTTTTCCTTGGGAGTGGTGAGTTTTTTCTTAAGCTCCTGTTAAAATTTTGACACTCTCTTTATGGTCTTGGAGTGACTATGACCCTAAGTGAAGAGAAGAGTGAAAGGCACATGGTGCTAGGATCCAGAAATAGTGTGGCTTGGCTCTGATCAAGGTGTGTCAGTGTGGGAGAGATAGCCCAAGGTTGAGCATGCTCCTGAACTGGAATTATGAAATGGAATGACTTTAGGGGAGTAGCTTAGAGTAAGGTGGGAGGGTAGAGAGAGAAGTCTCAGTTATTCTTATATACTAATTAGGCATTATAGTATTAATAGCACCCACCATATAGTAAGTTCCTATTAATGCCAGGCACTTTGTGTGCCTTTAACTTTAATGCTTACAAAAAGAGATAATCTCTCCTAGGGCTGGGGTTGTGGCTCAGCGGCGGAGCGTTCGCCTTGCACGTGCGCGGCCTGGGTTCGATCCTCAGCACCACATAAACATAAATGCACTGCATTGTGTACAACTAAAGTAAATAAATAAATATTTTTTTAAAAAAGAGAGAGATAATCTCCAGTATGTTATCTTCATTGTATAGGTGACAAAACTGAGGTTCAAAACTAAACGATGAAGTGCAGAGACATGGCACACAGCCCTTGAGTCTTCAAGTTTTGTCCAAACACAGATCTGCCCGCTGTCTCTGCTAGTCCTAGCTGCATTTATCTCAGCAGTGGAGATGTGCTTCTTCATACACTGCTTGAGAAGTGCCAACCTAAAAGAGGTACTAAATGATCACCCATGCACAAGTTAAATGAATTCCAAGCTCCTAAAGATTGCCTAAGAAATCAAGCAATTCTTTTTCCTCAGAGGCAAGAGACGTACAGAATACACGTGTGGCCATGCCACAAAAGGTCAACCCACTACATCAGAAGTAGCACTATTGGCTAGAGCACTGGGCAAACTATGTCTCTTACACTGTATCACAATAACCATGCCACAACTCCTAAGGAGATGCTGCCTAGTTGGATCAGGTCCTACTTAGTACTGAGTAAGAGAAACTCAAGAATCGTATGCTCCATGAATTCTGGCCTCTAGGACTCAATCTTACCAGGTCTGAGTTTCCCAAGATCTCCCCAGTAGACCTCGTCAGGAGATCTGCTTCACTCCTTGCCACTTCTAAGGGTGTCTAGATGGATGTTATCCCTGCCCCTCTGCCTTTCAAACGAAGGACACAATGAAAGCTGGGGTGGGCTTAAAGAAGCTGACTTTATGGTCCAGGGATTAAAATTCATGATCACAACAGAGAACATGGACCATAAACAGCACCCAGCCCTCCACGGTGCCAGCCAGCCAAGATGGCAGCAATTACTCTTCTCAACGAGAAAACAATGACTAATGCAGAACGGAGTTGCATGGATTCTTTCCAAGGGCAGATGAACAGTATTTCAAGAATAATAAATAAACATAACTATCGTTATTTTCAATGTCAAGCATATCCCACAAATGAAGGCGGGCCATGTGTAAAAATAGGTAATCGATGACTACATTTAAGTCCCAGGCATGTTAGAAACCACTGGTTCCAGAGCTTCTGAAATGTTCACCAATTCCCTGCAACACTTAAGATTTTGGCCAAACTTAGTAATAACTTGTACAAAAACAAAATGTTCCAAGAGGTTTTCAGTGGATAAAGATATATTTTAATGGTAAACAATTACATTCTTCTGTCATCTGATACTTTTTTTTCCCCCTTTCTTTTTTGGAAACATGCTTTCTGAATTTTCAATAGTTCCTTTGTGAAGGCATCTGTTACTCACATAATTGAAAAGATGTTTGTGCAGTGGCATGCTTGAGAGTACAGTTATTTAATCTTAATGATAAAGCCCCGAGGACAGAAAATCATAAGTAGAAACCTCTTGTTATTTATCAAAAAGAAAAGGGGCTAAGACACCTAATCTATTCTCAAATTTAAATTCATGCTTGATGAAAACTATCAATAAAACACGGGACCTGAAAAGTTTCTTAAGTACTATAGTTAGGTCCAAAGGCAGCAGGGAGGTAAAACAAAAATGAGACAATAAAGGAGCCTGACAAAGAAAAACTGCTGTTTGGCAAGCTTTTTTTTTTTTTTTTTAGGTCAGACAAAGAAACTTGCTACAGTTTTACAGCATGACATACACACTTGATTAGTTTGTGCCTGAGGGTGTTTTTACACTCAACAGTGTAAACTCCAACTTCTATTAATTACAACTCGCATTTAGAGGCGAATTTAAGAATTTTTTAAATAGAGATTTTTTTTTCAAAGGCTGTTGTTTATTTTTTTTTTAAAACAGAAACCAGTTTTTCTACTCCAGGGCCTGGCTGGGGTTTTTGTTTTTCTTTTTCAAAGTTTCTTGAAATATCCAGGCATTGGAAAGTTATCAGAGCATTTTAGGCATGCTGAGTGATATGGAGTGTGAAGCTCTTCTATATGAAATTACCTGACTATCCTATGGGGAGAAATTCTTTACAGATGATAAAAAGATGCTACCCAGTGTAGGGTATGTTGATCTGGTTCAGGTCCCCTGTGAGAAGCAGCTTGATGGGGTATAGACAGCAGCTGTACAGCCTCAGGCCACCTAACTCTGAGCCACTTGAATTTGACTTCTACCTATTGATAAGGGCCAGCAGGCCTTTTGCTGGTTCAAGGAAAAGGAACAGAGCACCTGGTGGCAGTGTTGCAGAGGGAAGAACAAGAGAGAGACCACTGGGCAGGACTTCCCTCAACAAGACAGTTGAGAAGGAGGTGTACAAGACCATAGACTGGTCAACACCACCCTGGACGAGGTTGGGCATAATGAACCTGCTGGACTACAGGGCAAGAGAGTTAACAAACACCAGGAAGACAGACTGCACTGCCTGCCTTTGGAAATTCAGCCTTACAAATATCCTGACAGCCCCTCCCACCACCACATTTCCTACCTTTTAACCAATATTTTCTAGTGGGAACCTACCTTTTTGTTTGGATTTAATTTAGTTCATTCAATCCCTATCTCCTGATATATATTTGTTCACGATGTTTCACTGGGTGCACTGGAGAAATTTCAAGAAAGGCCCTTCCCAACTGCTTCTTTATTGTCCTTGAAATTTGCAACTGAGTTATTTTAGGCAACCTATGATGATCTATCCTATTTTCTCATCCTATCTTTCTAAGATCCAGTTCAGATTCTAGATCCTCCAGGAAGACTTTTCTCATTTCAGTTGTAAATTCTTTCTTCCTTCCTGGATCCCTGTTTAAACCTGTTATTTGTATCCATTATGTAACTGTTTTTTTTATACCTTAAATTTAACTCTTTGATGCATGTATGATCTATAAGTCAGATCTTGTGATAAGTTAGAAAAACCAGGAGTCACAGCAACTTCGAGTTCTAATGAGCTGACAGTGCAGTAGCTGGGAGTGCCATGTTGAGGATTCTAAGGCTGAATCTGGACTCATGGGAAGCAACATCATGTTCCCTTATCAATCTCTGCCATGAATGTGGTAGCATGGGCATCTCCTCATTGTTTGCCAGTCCCACTCTCAGCTCTTCAGTTCATATATTCTCATTATCCCTGACTCTGCTTTGCATATGGTTCATGTTCAAAAAACACCAACTGGCTCTTGAAGACAGCAGCAAAGGAAAAAAAAATGGCAGTTAAACAAATGGAAAAATCTATCTTACTCAAGAAAAAGAAAGAGGAGGCCACAAGGAGAGGCTTCTTAACCATATTCAAATCCGATCTTAGGCTGTGCTGATAGACTGATACAGCTCCCATCCCAAGAAGTATTATGTCACATCTGGAGTAGCTTTGGGTATTCTGAATGACACAAATTGGAGGCATCTATATGAGAGTAAGCCAAGCTGGGGAAGTACCATAAATTGTGCTCTGAGTCTTGATTGAATGGAATAAGAACACTTGGAATGAGAAGAGAGCTCTGCCAAGCTTCTGGAAGCCCATCACTGAGAAAAGGGAGCACACAACAAATTGGCCCCAAAAGGCAAGGCAGGGTCAATGGGAAGCCACAGGAGGCTCTGCATGTGGAAGAGTGGAAACAGAGCACCTTCCACCATGTCGCCTGCTCCTCAGTCTCCCACTGCAGGTTCTTAGCACAGTCTGCAGAGCCCAGGGCCAAACACAGTTCATTCCCTCGCAACTTAGCAAACTGTGGACTATATTCTGCCCAAGGGAATGATTGGTTTATTTTACGTAAAATATTTTCAGGAATACTGGAGCCAATATTTGTAAAGTCAGGTGACTTCACCTACAAATGATCTTGAAAATATGGACGGTCAGAAAGTGCAGAGATTACATCTGACTATGGCAATGGTGTTGGCTGATCCCACTGGACCTCTGTGGCCCAGGCCATAAAGGTGCTTTTCCTTCAAATAATCTTCTGCTATCCTCCCTTGCCTCTGCGTACATCTATGCCCTCTGCCGTGGTAAGCATCTAAGTTTGTGACCATGGTGTGGAGCAGTGCTTCTCCAATGAACAGAGAGGAATGGTCTTCTAGATTTCCCACCTGATATTTTTTAAAAATATCATAAAAATGAGTTATTAGAAAAATAAAATTTAAAAAGAGACACACAAGGCTTGGCGTGGTGGCATATGCCTATAATCTCAGTGGCTCAGGAGGCTGAAACAGGAGGATCGCGAGTTCAAAGCCAGCTTCAGCAAAACTGAGGCACTAAGCAACTCAGTAAGACCCTGTCTCCCTAAATAAAATACAAAATAGGGCTGGGGATGTGGCTCAGTGGCTGAGTGTCCCTGAGTACAATCCCCAATACCCACCCCCAAATAAACCCACACAGAACACAAGCCCCATTTTTTTTATTACATTCAACAGACATAAAATAGTTCTGGCAAATTTCAGGGTAAGCTTTGATAGAAGCTTACTTGCAGTTGCTGTGCTTTATGGGCTAGTAGCAAGCAATTCATGGATGGGCCAGAAAACCTCATTTTAGTAGCAGTGGTCTTAGCAGGATGGGTACTAAGGGACCTTTCAAATGTAAAATTCTGAGATCCTGCCTGTGACATTCTCGATTTTGTATTTATTAGCTTCAGGGGTGTCAAAATGAGCAAGAACACATGGAATTGTGTCCCAAACATGAACAGAACTGTAACTCACCTTGACTTTCCCTTGGCCTACTGCCATGGCATGATTAGCTGAGTTCCTTAGAAACTGACAGATTCTTGGTCTTTATTCTAAAGTACATGCTCATCTTACTCAAGAGCATGAAGCCTCCCCTACCCTGCCTACCACCTTCAGCAAAAACAAGGCAGACCCTCCAGCTGTCTGTCACCCGGTTTCTGCCCAAGTGCATCTGGCTAGGGCACAGCTCACCCCAAGTCAATGAGAAGGAAGCTGTGTCAGCCATGCAGTGTGAAGTCTTGTCCAAGAAATGCTTATGGGAAAAGCAGAAGGTTAGAATTTGAAATTGGGCATTACGTATGCAAGAAGATGAAGTGTAATTGCTCATTTCCCTCACAAACAAATACATTTGTTTATGATTTTGATTTTCTAAATACTCAGAAAAGCACATCACAAAGTACTTTTGCCTTAATGCTCCTTTTAAAATCCCTAATAACAACTTCATGTGCTCTACAGAAACAGACCATGTAATTTATTCAGGAAAATTAAAACCAGTAAACTGGTATTCTGTGCAAAGATTTTTTTTCCCCCTGCTTGTGCTTCAAAAACATTTAAAAGAAAAAGAGAGAGGGAGAGAAAGAAAGAAATCTGCATGTGAAAACAAAGCCTTTAAAGTGAATTACCATTCCAGAAAAATCAAGCTAAAATTCCATAAAAGTAGCCATTTTCCTTTTGGTTCCTTTACTGATAAAATGATTTGGGGCATCTTAGGTAAAGAGTTGGACAAAAAGAAAATGTTCCACTTAGAAGGGTCCTGTGCCCAGGAGGATGTGGGCATTTTTCTTTGCGTTATAATCTATAGTAACTTTGTCTATAAATCCTAAGCAAGAAATGTCCAGAATAACCACATTTCATAAGCTTTGCTGAGTTTGAGACATCTACATAGCAACAGCCTTGCGATGGGAACACATTAATGCTTTTTATATTGGTAATCATCTGTAACATGAGCAATTAAGTACAGTACTAATGGACTATGGCCAGGAGCCTGGTACTAATATTAAAAACTGACAGAGATGAATAGGTTTGGAAGCAAAACCAGGCTGACAAAGACATTTTTATGAAGTGTTTGGACCTATTTGATTTAAACCAATCAGAGGCAAGTTTGGACGAGTCGGGCCTTCAGCGACAATGATGCATTCACAGGCATTGTACCATTTCTGCTGTGCCTTAAATAAAAACACCCATTGATTCTTTTCAACAGCCCACACTTTCATTATTACACTCATTAATAAACCAAAAGTGCCCAACTAATATACAAGTAACATTTACTGAGGAACTGGCTACTTTTTTTCTTGTAGTAAAATGAAAACATTTACTGGAATCATGAACCACACTGCATGAAAAATACATCAGTGGATAATGCACAGTAGATCACTCGCTCCTTTTTCATCTTCTAGGAAAGCAAAGCTGGAGGGAGGGGACTAGGTAAAGGAGCAAGTCTCTATAATAGGAGGGAAAAGAAGGAGAAACCAGCTGCCAGGTAGGGATTTGAATCATTCTGATCTGGTTTTGGAAGGCCGGAAGAATTTCAAAGAGCATCTCCAGATTAGACATGTGCTTGCAAAGTCCTGACCCTTTTCAAGGAGCCTTTTTAAAAACGGTGGCCCTTCACCAATCTAGTCATCTCTGTTTTATCTGTGTTGGTGCAGCCTGTGACTAACGAGAATGATGAAATCTGCCATAATCATGCAGCATTAGCCATGAGTACAGTCACTTCTTTGATCAGTCTCTGTACAGATCTAAGTCTCCTCTACCTATCTCTGGTAGAACCAAATAAAGAGAAGATGCCCAGTACAGTAATTCCCAGCTTCTTATCCCCACCTCAACATGTGGGATTATGGGTGATTGCTGAAAGATGGTGATTGGTTCAAGAATGAGAGTGGTATTGCAAGTGCAGTGTGAATTTTTGAAAAATAAATCAGTGATCTTCAAATATTGGTGGTTGGCTATTATTAGTTAGTAATTGTTTATGGCACCCTTTGCATCTGATTACAAGATCACAAAAGAAATGTGGAAGAAACACTAAGGGCTTGCTAATTGCCTGAAGAGCTGTGCAGAGCTGTCCATGTTGAGGTTTCAACTTGGCAGTTGCATTACTGTCTCTCAACTGTAAATTCACCCTACTGTACTCTGCTAGGTGATGCTCAGAGAGGAACTCTTAAATGGCATGTTCCTTTTGTCAGCTGTCTTCCTGTGATGGTTCTGCAAATAGTGGGCTCTGGGATACATTAGGAAGGAATAAGGGACCCCTTTCTTTCTGTTTTGCTTGCTGTTCATATCAGCATCAACCCAACAGTGCTTCACATCAACACCAGCTTAAGAAATTCCATATGGTAGGTTCTCCTTATTGAAAATCTAGAGTGGTTTCCATTTTTCTTCCTGCACCCTGACTGATAACACTGACCACACAAATTCTAGATTTGGAAAAATAACATGGCCTTTCAAAACATTTATTCCAGTGGAAAACAAACCTTTACAAAATATCCAGTCTGACCCCAAGAATAATGAAGAGAACTTTTTAAAAAACCCTGATAATGGTTGGTAGGGTTAGAATTTGTGGTATATCTACTAGAATTTTCCAATTTCACTAATTGAAGGTTTTGGGAAATCTGCTGCTCCAAGAAGAGGTAAATCATGAATCAAAGTGCATCACCTTCAAAAGAAAATATCTTGGCATTTCATTTAAGACTGAGCTTATTTTTAGACACAACCTCTCAAGTGAATTACACACACACACACACACACACACACACACACACACACCCCACTATTGGATTCAATCCTTCTCTCTATCCCAAACATTATCTTCTTATTTTTTGACCATGTGATGCTTTATAATTCATTGGATTAGTATGTGCACTCTTTAACCACACTGAGCTAGCTCACAGCTTTTTCTGATTTTATTTGTTATCTGGTCCTTTAAGTTTGGTTGGTTCAGGTGTTGGGGACATTTGCGCATGGAGGAAAGGGACATACAAAAGTGAAGCTATTTGAAAGCAGAGACAATATTTCTAACAAAAGCTATCTAATTAAAGCCTTGATTCACAAGTCAAAAACCAAGTAGACTGTGGTATCCTTAGATGTTATTCACAGAACACACACCTGAGTAGATGTTGTCATCAGGGGTGTACATTTTATGTACAATGAAGATGTGCAGGCTTTTGTATTCAATATTGAGAGAAATAATATATTTTTAAAATCGACGCATTATACTGGAAAACAACACTATAAAGAGCAGTCATTTGAAAGTCTACTGTCAAATTTTTAAAATCCTTCTGGATTCTAACATTGCCAAGGCAAGCTCTTGGGAATACTTTGTGGAAATTTTTCATGAGGTACTAAACCCAACTCAATTTACTCTGATTATTCCTACAAAAGCATTCTAACTTTTGTTGAACGGCCACACTAAAAGAGGCTCTGGGATAAATTCAGTACAGATGAAAGTACAACTGAACTTAAAGGAAACATGACTAAGAACTGATGTGTTAAATGGCATCACCTGAGGATGCCCATATATAATCCAAAGGTGAATGTCGCTGATCTAGACTGAAGTGGGAATTGTAACCAACTCTAAGAACAACCACCAGTAAATTTAGTAGTTGTTTTACCTTTCAAAGTAGTAAGTGAACTGGTCTGCTTATTCAGCTTATTTTGTTATGTCTTGACTTCACTGCATGCATAGTTACTATTAACACACACACACACACACACACACACACACACACACACACACACACACATACTTCTACTTGATCTCCCAAAGTCTGAATTTGAAACCAGGTTGTTCACTCCATCAATGCACTTCTGCTGGGAAGTGCCAATTTTAAGAAAGTTGGTACAAAATAAGCCAACGAAGCTTGATGCACAGGACAAGGATAATGCACAAATTTGCAAACCCATCATCAACATTGTAGGTAACCCAGTCCTAATGCAAAGGGTAAAGACTACTGCGGACAAGACCTTCAGGACGCTACTCTTGCATTGCTTCCTGGTTGCATTATCATCACCCTTCTGAAACAGGTAGAAATTGTTAGAAAACTAAGTTACACAGTTTGGCAAGAAGATTTCTTGGGACAAAGGCAAAGCCATAGAAGAAAAAAAAAATACTAAGATGGGAAAAACAATAGATCTTCTTGGAGACCAGTGCAGTTATCCTAAGAACACTTACTTTTTAATGTTAATTCGGTTACATAGCAACATCATAGTAACATTGTAGATTTTTTTCCCCCAGAAGCTCAAATGTTTCATGGTAAATGAATCTACAGAAACATCCTGAGTAATCTATACTTGTAGGGGGAGAAGAAGGCACTGCCAGACAGGTGGTCATAGGACAAAACCAAACTATAAGAATATCTAATTTTAGCTTCAGAGAAAGCCATGTTCTCTAAAACAGGGCAACATGCAAAGAAAATGCCATAGGGATATTTTCGGTTTCCTAAAAGGTCCTTTAGACTTCCTCTGTCTTATCTTTGACCAGAGCTCCTTCCAATGAACACGATTTTAATTTCACAAAGACTTTCCAAGAAATGGCTCCTTACCTTTCATAATGTCTGCGGGTGCAAGTGGCGGCGCTGGTGCTCCCAGGATTACCACCTAATTCATCATAAATATGTTTCCACTGACGGCGGGCTGTTATCTGAAAAAATGGCAATGAGAAATTCAATCTAGCATCATCGGCGAGTCACAGTGCCAGGCTTCAATACATATGCAACAGTCAGAAGAGAACAGACTGTTCTGGAAACCCAGAAACAGAGAAGTCCAAGTGAGTATATGGGGGAACTTGTGGTTTTATAGCAAGATCTCACTTTACAATAAAAATGGAATTAAACTTTTGGCTCTATATTTTTGTCACCCTAGTGCATTTTCACCTAGGGCTATTCATGTAGTTGTTTGTCCCCATGGTCCCAAACTCACACCTGGTTCCTTCACCTCCTATGATAAATCATCAAAATAAAACCACAGTTCCACTAAACTTTATCTTAGTTCATTAGTTTAAATAAATAAAAATTAATATTAGTTGCCTAAGGCTGGTGGAGGTGTGTGGCCAGATACACAGGTTAAAAAAGAAAGGATTTTTTACCAAACGTGCTTTTGTATCTTCTGATTTTTGAACCACGTGCTATGCTACCTACTTCAAAATATAAATAAAATGACTACATAGATTAATTTAAATGATCAAATTGGTTGAGAAATTTACAGTCATCTCGGGCTATATTTTTATGCCAGCTCTTCTAACCACCAAAACAAAACCAAAATCTGAAACTGTATATGTCACAAGCTGTTTATTTTTATTCACTTAGGTCAGGAAAATGGGATATTAATCAAATCCTATGTAAACTAACATATTCCAAAGTTATAATGCCCACTGTGTATATTATTGAGTTGGGTGAATAAAACAAACAGCTTGAAATATACTGAACTGCACACTGTGGTCTTGTTTTTTATTTTTTTATTTTTTTTAATTTTACTTTTGTACATAAATTAAGATTTTAACAAAATAACAGATGAAAGATCTGGCAAATGATTATTTTGGGGAAACCACATCACTTACTACATCTGAGCAAGTCTAGTGTTTCCTTGAAACTAGGAAGACAGGGCAAATTTTGAGGTCCTAGTGAACATTTCAAAACGGGATTACAAGAAAACTGGGCTACTGGAATATGTAGGCGACAGGTGCAAAGGTGCCAGTGGCATTTAGTACAATCAGGGCAGGAGTTTTTTTGTTTGTTTTGTTTTAATATTCATGGAGTTCTCAGCACCAGCAGAGTTCTCCAAGGGGCAAAAGGTAGCAGTGGGGCTGGGGTGATCTGAATTTGCAACTGGGACTCTGTAACTGCAGTTGAAGGAGAAGAGTGGGGAGATATTACAGGGTAAATAGTACCTTCTCCATTTCAAATTAAAAAACGCTTTCATTTCCATAAACTCTTCTCGACAGATCCAAGAAGGATCTCAAAGACAAGGTTAGTTTTGCATTCTTCAATTTCCCCAAAAGCGTTCTCAAACCAATTTGTTCCAACAGTTCTCATTAAATAGAACCATGTCTTACATCTATTAGCATAGACAACTGAAAATAAACTCCTCTGTATTTATGGTTTAGTTAACTGGTCTCAAAAGCCCCTTTAAAACACTCAATATACATACATATTTTGAAAGTCACTATATACTGAATTACAATCTCCCTCCAATCTTTAAACGATACAATCTTGGGCTGATCTATTCTAGGGTCATCTATCAAGGAAGAAGATGATCTCCTCCCAGGTATTTACATTATCCCTCAAAGCCCTTAGAATACTGGGATCCCTTGAAATATACCTCCACCATGGCCTCCCTCAGTTGAGGTATGAAGGCCAGGAAAGCACAGCAGGGTCAGAGAGCAGCCCAGGTGTGTCTGTGTCCCTGCAATCACCTGAGAAGAAACCTTCACTCTCGTCCTTGTATCTCTGATATACAGCACTTTATATGGTGTAAAAGATTCTCACTTTCTGTCATTTAATCATCTCTTAGCCTATGAGATAGGTTGTTGGAATCTCCTTCACAGATAAAGAAGGTGAGACTGAGAGCTTGCACAACTTGCCCAGGGACACACAGCAGCACAGCGGCAAAACCTAGACTCATATGGTTAGTTGTCTCATGGTCCCAAGAGAAGACTCAAACTTCTTTCCACAACATCAAAGAAGCCTCCTCATCAGGATGACCTGATGAACAGCCCACTCTTGTGGCTCTGGGGCCTTTTCCATCAAATGCCGCATATGACTTCAGAAAGCACAGCTTTTGCTATCAGTTCTCAACATTTAGAGCTTTTGACTTTTCTCTGTGGGGAAATACTGCTAACAGGTCAGCATGAGTCAAAGGGTGGACTGGGGAATAGTACGCTGTCAACAATGAAGACAAACTATGGTTCCTTCCACTGTGACTACTTATGTCTCCAGTTAGGATAAGAGCATCTGTATTATGTTCCCTGAGACCCAGAGAAGTCCCAATTATATCAGAATCCATCCACTTGCTCATTCATTCATGCACCAACAATTTACCAAATATCTTCCCTTTGTTAGGTCTTATGCTAGCAGTTGGGTGCAATAATGAAAAACAGACCCAACACCAGAGATGACTGCATTCTAGTTGGGGATACCAAAAACAAACAAATGAATATACAGACAAAATAATAGGTCGTGAAAAAGATGACAAACAAGAGAACCCACTGCTGATAGGGTCATTTAATGCATGTGCACTGGCCTTGTCTCCCTCCAACACCACACCATTTAGACAAGGAACTGCCATATCAAACTCTTGCTATCATAAAAATGATAAGCCAGCTTTAAGAATAAATAATGAATTATTGAAAGGGGGGAAAGGCAATCTCACACTAGGTTTGAAACCATGGCAGCTGGAAGCATCACTGTGTGTTAATAAACCATGTGCAGCCAGCTCAGGGCCTATGTTAGCCCCCTTGCTAACAGGTTCTGGTGTTTCAATACAGTTTTTATGAGGGAGGCCTCATCTGGAGTGAAGACAGGGCTGGGCCTTGGAGAAAGTGGTCTCTCTGCTCACTAAGCTCCAGTGGACAGCATGGGTGAATCAGACCATTTTGAGATATTTTCTTTCCACACGGCAAAGTCATAAAATGTGCCCTTCCCAACTGCTAAATGCTTTCTAAGCACACAGTTCTCTTGAGCACACTGATCATTATTTATTTATTTACTTATTTATGTATGTATTTATTTTTGTCTCCCAATGTACTCTATATTCAAGCATTGACCACGGTTTCTAAAGTAAGAAATGTCTAAACTCCTTCCACTGTCCAAACCCACCAGGGATCTCAAAAACCAATAAGGAGAGGGGAAAGGGCAGGAGGCTCTCCTGACCCATCCCTTAACCTCCTACAAATCTGCCATCGACCCTAACACATTTTAGCTGTGCCTAATTATGAATTTGCTTGGGGTTTTTATTCTGTTGTCCAATGTCTTCTCTGGGGGGGGGGGGCGGTGGTGTTAGCTTTAAAAACTCACCTGAGGTAAAACCAATGTCTGCCTCTTGCTATCTAGCCCCCAACCCTAACCAACTGGGAAATCTGATGGAGGCTAGTGTGATCAACTCTCTCACCAAACCTCAGACCTCCTGGTTATGTTTATGTTTCAATCTGATCTTTTATTATATTAGGTTTTTAAGAGAATGTCTAGCTTTTCATTTCCAAAAGAAAAAGGCCAAATTTATTCAAGTAGTTATTTATCTTAGATTGTGCTTCCCCCTGTCCCTCTTTCAAGGTCTTCACTTGGATAACAGGGATTCATGACATCGCCATCTACCACTGCTTACCATTTTAGGGCACCATGTTGTGTTACATAGAGGTTACAAAGAGGAATGGATGAGGATGGAAGGTAGAGAGAGAGGAGACCGCATGGAAGAAAGGGATGCTCCACCAGGTGTAGTGGCACATGTCTATAACTCAGAGGTTGGGGGGCTGAAGCAGGAGGATTGCAAGTTCAAAGTTCAGCAACTTAGTGAGGCCCTAAGCAACTCAGCGAGACCCTGTCTCTAAATAAAATATTGAAAAGGGCTGGGGATGTGTGTCAGTGGTTAAGTGCCTCTGGGTTCAATCCCTGCTACCAAGAAAAAAAATGATGTTACTGCTTTCAAGGGTTCATAATTTAGCAAGAAGCATCATTCTATGCAATTAACCACAAGCAGGATGAAAAACTGAGCAGACCATGCCCAGGTAAAATAAACCAATCTGGGTTCACGTGACTCTAATCTTACTTTGAAGACACTTGAAAGTTACTTCTTTCCCTAGTGTAGGCAGGATCTAGGGAACTCTATGAAAAGCACTCCATGACTATTATGTTCATAAAATTTTCACTGCTTATAAACATAGTGGTTTTCATACTACTCTTTAGAACCCAGGTGCTGTTTTAAAGGTGGCCTGAAACTAACTCTCCACACTGCTGATCCTGCTCAAGAGCAGGTCTAATGAGTGAGCTGAAGCTGTTCCTTCCACAATTTTATTTGATGAAAATAATGTGTCACTTTAAAAAAAAAATGTGGACAACTACCATGTTAAACCCAAGATTCTTGGTGCCTTGATTTCTGTCTTTGAAGATTTGGGAATGAAATAATGCTGGTATTTTTGTGGCCTGGTGAGGAAACAGCAATCAGAAATCATGGGTACTCTTGTTCTTCCAGTGGCTTGAGAATGCATAGGAAATATGAAGTCAAAGGAGCATTCGCTTGCACACAGCGTTGCCCAGGCTGCTCTGAGAAACAGCCTCTTTCTCAGGACACCTTGAGAGCGAACTGAATTCAAGGAAGATGACTTTTTTTTCCTGGTAGTACTCCAGGAACTGGAGCCTTTCAAAACTACATGACATCATCTTTGGCCTCGAGAACTCTGAATTAAGCCAGAGGCTTTGTCTGTCCAGAAAACTAAGGTTAGATTCAGAGGATGTCTTGAAAATGATGTCAAAGCCAGATTTTGATGTCAAAGCCTAATCCTTCCAGCAAAAAGACAAGTGACTTCTTCCAGATGAAAAATCATGGTCCTGTCTCACTAGTGGGAAGAGAAGAGACTGCTCACCGACACTCTAAGAAGGTACCACCAAGTGTCACCCTCCGCCTCCAGGGTAAGATTTCTTCAATACCCGTTTCCCTTCTCTATCTTCGCTCCAAATATTGTGTCTGGCTTGCCATCAAATGGTTAGCCAAATGGAAATTGCTTTAGCAAACCACTCTCCTCCATATGCTGCATCCTGGTAATACCCCAAGCTACTCTTCCAGCATTAACTGCTTCCCCAGACACTGAGGTGAAGGTCTCTATAGCTCGCCAGTTCCACCTCTTCAAGTGTAGGTGATCTATTCTCTAATGTTTGGGAGGAAAAGTTGGATAGATGACTGCAGAGAAAGGATCCTCACTGCCAACCAATCAAAATGTCAGAATATTGTTTTTTAGAAAATCAAATCTGTTCAATGCATTTCTGATCTCTAAACTTAAAAATGAAGTGACACTTTATATATTTCCAGCAAAAGCAGAGGAGGCTGGGGGATTGTATATAGTCATTAGTCAAATGCTATAAAGGCTTAAAATAAAACTTCTGCTCCTCTTTTTTTTTTTTTTAAATTCAATTTGAGGGTTGTGAAGGACTGAAATGAAATAATCCATAATCCACAATTCAAACCAGAAGGTTTGGAATAGTTTATAACCACAAACAAAAACAAGCCAATTAAGATGGCCTCTTTTTATAACCAGAAGGAATTCCAGAAAGATGTCTTTATCCAATCACAAGTTAACAGCAGAAGTAGTACATCTACAAATTTTAAACTTGCACTTTGTGATTATTACTGAATATTTACATTATCAAGATTTCTTGACCCATCTCCTAGATTCACATATTTTCCCCAAGAATCAGACAAAAATCTCAGCTAGTAACTAGTCCATCTGGTAAAGCTCAAGTTTGAATGGACTGAAAGATGGTGTTGACAAAAGCAAGTTATTAGATTTTCTTTCCAAGACATGGCCCCAAATATGTAGACAACATTTTAGATATATAAGAAATTTCTAGGAGCAGAAATCACAAGGAATGGTCATTTATGAATGTTTTTCCTCCCAGTGATGCTGTGGAGGTTGAGACTATTGTGCTCAAAATTCTCAGCAAGTCAGAGACTAAAGAATGCCACGATGACCCCATGCAATTCATTTCATCTTCCTGTGCCCCAGTTTCCTCATTTGTAAAATGAGGATATGAACTGGAACAGAGCAAGAATCCTTTTGTGCACAACGGTCAATTCAGGAAAGATAAATACATGAGTGCTACACCTTCTCTTATTCAAAGTGAAATGGCTCTAAGTTGAATCCTAACTTAGTCTACCACTTTACAGAATGGAAAAATACTCATCAGAAACTTGCTGCTGCTCTTGAGCCATGGAAATGTTAATATTCTAGCATGTTTATATACTAACTGTATGAAGTCAATTTTCTAATCTTTGATATTTGGCTTAGATGGGGGTCCCATTTTGAAGCTAGGTGCTATGGAGATGGTAGGCTTCAGTGTTCATAATCACAGTTACCACTGGTTTGAATTTATATCATGTGGGCAGCATGAAACCGGATTCCCTGGTTCTCAGGTCCAGGCCTCAGCACAGAATTCATATGTTGGGGGGGTGGTCTAAACAACTACCTGCACTTCAAATTTTCCCATTGAAAACTTGAGCCCCGGTTCTTGAGTAGCTTCTGGGAGTCACTCATCTAGAAGATGCTAAGATTTCTTTGAGCTCTAAATGATACAAGTCTACAGTTGTTTCTGATATCAAATAATCTCAGAGATAAGTGTCTTCTAGTAATTGTAATGGCAACTTAAATTCTCATACTCTGGATATTATTGTACATTTCCTAGACTGACTTCAAAATTGAATTTTCACTGATCATCTCAGATTTTTACTAGTTAAAATATGCCAATGGTGTTGGGTTGTGGCTTAGTGGTATAGCTCTTGCCTAGCATGCTTAAGGCACTGGGTTTGATCCCAGCACCACATAAGAAACTAAATAAAACAAAATAAAGTTATTGTGTCCACCTACAACCAAAAATATTAAAAAAAATATGCCAAGATGCCTGTAATCCTGGTGGCTTGGGAGGCTGAGGCAGGAGGATCTCAAGTTCAAAGACAGCCTCAGCAACTTAGCAAGGCCCTAAGCAACTTAGAGAGACACTGTCTCAAAAAAATGAAAAAATAAATAAAATAAAAATGGAAAAAAAAAAAAAACAACCAAACAAAAAATGCCAAGAGAAGATTATATTCTATACACAGGAGTTCTGGAAGCTTAGATGTAGAATGGCAGTGTTGAATTTACATGCCTATAGGGCTAATAGGTAGCATGAAGCATCAATGAAGGAAGGAAAGTGGGAGGGAAATAGGGAAGAATTTCTTTAAAATTTTTGTTCATTGTGGGGCATGGTGGTGCTTGCCTGTAATCCCAGTGGCTCAGGAGGCTGAGGCAGGAGGATCACAGGTTAGAAGATAGCCCCAGCAATTTAGTGAGGCCTTGGGCAACTTATTGAGACCCTGTCTCAAAATAAAAAATAAAAAATAAAAAGGGCTGTAGATGTGGCGCAGTGATTAAGTGTCCTTTGGTTTTATCCCCAGTACCAAAACAAACAAACAAAAAATAATAAAACTGTTCATAACCAGCTAGAGGAAGATAACAATCTGCAATCTGGACTTCTATATTCTCCTACCTCAATCAAGGGGATCAGACTATGTCATCTCCCAATATGCAAATTGGCATAAGGATCGTCTAAGATGAAGGCAACTGAGAATCAAGAGATGCAAGAAGACTTCTCTGCCCTTCCTTTATCTGCCTAAAAGCAGCATAAATTTCCACTTGTGAAAGTGAGCCCCCCCCACGCACAGAGAGAAGAGCTGCTCTTATCACCAGAGATGGGGGCGGTGGGTGGCAACCTTCTGTGCTCCCCACTTTCCACAGTCTACTGAGTAACTCTGGGGTTCTGCATCCCAGGGCCTTCCTCACTTGGCTTCATCTTCTTTTCATTCTTCTCTCCAAAAATCCCCTTCCTGGTTGCTTATCCCAGCTATTTAGTCACCTATTTTAACTTACTTGAATTTTCTGTGCTTAACTTTGTTTTACCTCCATATTCTCCACTGCCACCATCATTTAATTCATTCTCACTTTCTGGAAAGCCATGACCATTTATCTCTAAATCCCATTCATCCCTGCTCCACCATCACCAATCTGCTCAAATGTCATCAGAGCCATCAAGCCTTCCTTCCCCAGCCCCACTGGGGAACTGTTTTACCTCTACAGAACACTGATCTTTTCCCACCTCTTCCTGTATCTACTGTTTCTCCTGAATGGTAACTTAAGGACGCGAACCACAGGCCTAGATATTTTGCTTTTCCCCACAGCGTCTAACACAAGCCTTGTACACACCAAGTATTCTGTAAATATGTGGCCAGGTGATTTGCTGATCCTATACTCATTCATTCATTCATTCAACGAAAGAATAAATACCATTTGTTGAAAGATTCCACAAATGCCCTGAAACTTATCAGAAGTTTTTTCTGTACATTCTACACCAACTTGCAGTCTCATGGAAAAAAATTATCTTTGTAAAGATATAGAAGATACAAAAGCAGGAAAAACTGATTCTGTGAAATGTGCTGGCACTCTTCCTATCAGCGAATAACAAAAAGTTCCTGAGTTTTCTTTTTAAAGACATTTCATAATGTTGTGCAATATCATGTAACTATGTGCAATCACAGTTCATAAAAATGTGTACTCCTATTCTTAATATTAAATTTTAGACTTAAAAGTCCAGGCTGTGAAGTTGACCACTAAGTTCTCATCTTTTTTCACATGGATGGAAGCTATAATTAACTCAAGATTTTGGAAAACTATGAGCTACGGTGACAAGGAATCTATATCCTGGTCCTATCAACAGATTCAACCAAGTGAAAAATTATTGTATTTATTTTTACACAGGGAACTTGATAAAACAAATATTTCAAGTAAATTCATATGTATGAAATCCACATTTTATATATAGTTCATGTGAGTATTGAATTTCCTTACAAACCACATATATACCCCACATATCAAATAAATATTTTATATATACATATAATTATATCAAAGAATTTCTAGTCAGAGTTCATAGCAGATATCTCTATGGTAAATACCAGGTTATCTGAATCGCATAATGTTTGCCATCTTTTCCCATCCCAAGCCTCTAACATCAAAACATTATATTAGTTTATGGAACAATATGCTTTATCTGGCAAGAAACACTGGTTGTTGCGTTTGGGCTAAAATAAATTTCATTTTCTTGACTCTGTGTCTCTTACTGTCATTTTACTATGGTACAGAGATATTCCAGATTACTTCTTAAAGAAAGAAAAAATAATTTCTTACTCAATTGCAGAAAAAACGGTACAACTTAATCTGATCATTGTGTGGAGGAGAAAATATTTCCAGTGACGACATCTTCCTATGTCAATTGATTTTATTACAGATGTCATCTCTGTGTGCTGTATTAATGCAGCTCTTTTTTCTGATTTCAAGATCTTAATCTTAGTTTGTTGCTCTAACATTTTATTGGTTCAGAATACATGCTGTAAAAATCCGTGGCCATCAAATTTTCCCGTGGGCTAAAAATAACCCATTCCTGTCAGTTGGAATTAGCTGATAAAGAGTGTCAGAGCCTGTTCTGAATAAGTTTGATAACTTCCTGTTTATGCAGCACTGACCCTTGTCTAATAAAGCTTCTTTGCCCTAGAATGAAAGGAGATTCTGCTGCATTCTATTCCTTAATGGCCAATCCTGATTACTTTTGAAAGCCTTTAATACATTTCCCATATTAGACATGAACAGATGTCAGGTATGTTGCCAAGGGAAATTTCTTTTATGCAATCTTGGCTTGTTGTACAATAATAGCCCTTTCTCAACATGGGAAAAAATTACAGACCCAACTAATTTCCCTGACAGGGGAGAGTTACATATGTTTTCCACTTGTAGTTTTTACGACAAGTTTACAATTTTGCCAAACCTGGAACTAATTGGGACTGTTTCCAAAAGCAGCCCAATAAACCCCCAAAAGTGTAGAGCCATTTGAAAAGGCAGTCAATGATGGTTTGCTTTTGCATTTTCTCCATTTTGGCCAAAGAGAGGGGGAAAGTTAGATTGCAAAATTATTTCATTTAAGTTGCTTAAACACTTACTGTTTCATATCCTCCCAGTTTTTGAGCAGCTTGAAACATAGTCCAAAGGTTAACTGTTAGAGGGACAATAAGTATTTAGATAAGCATTGCATTAACATAATTCCAAGAAATGTCAATTAAAACATTTTGTTGTTTTTCAATGAGAAAGAGAAAAAAAAATAAAGAAATACTAATGTACCCCAGAGAGCTAAATTCTTAGGAAATACTTTGCCAAAGGGCATTCAACAACAGAATCTATTATTACCACTTAAAATATTTCTTAAGAAACAGTCACAAAACTACCGAGAAGTTCTAGTTTTAGGATAAAGGACAACACAATTTTAGTCCTGTTGCCATCAGTAGAGCAAGACAAGCTGAATTAGAGTGACCTTGGGAAAATATGCCAGGATTTCAAAATTGGGGTTGGTCTTGCTTAGCCTTTAGAAAGAAGCCATTGACTAAATAGTAATAAGTAATGCTTCCCTCAGAAAAGACCTTTCTGGGATCAATAAATTACAGCCACTTTAATATACGATTAACTTCCTAATATTAAGACTGTCTGATGGCAACACTATATTAAAGGCTCAGACCATACGTATTTCATAAGCACGTGGTGCCTTGCAATGACAAAGAAAACAAGTAATTCATGTGGGAGGCAACCACCTTATCATACATAGGTCAAAGGGAAGGAAGATGTTCATTCACAGAGCAACTGAGTCATGAGCCCACTTAGTCCCCTAATTTGCCTGTCTGATGTTGCTGATATGTTTTTTTCCAGATTCTCATTGTAGGATTTGTATAGGTTTATACTGTTAAACAACTATGCCCAATTGCCAGCAACCTTGTTTCATTTATACCAAATACCACGGAATGTGACTGCTACAGATTTGATTCTTTTATAAGAAGGGAAAAATTGAACTTCTAGTCATTCTGTGGTAAGGGAAATGAATAAAATGAAAATTAAAAAAAAAAAAAAAAAAAAAAAGGCTCTCTGACACAACGTGTTCGCAAAGCCTCATTGAACCTTGCACTATTTCAAAGCTATCAAGAGCCCTGCCTCGGCCTTGATTTAATCTGAACCAATGCATAATGCAACAAAGCTGTTCATAGTACATTAATTTTACTTCTATTTCAAGCAACCAGTTTTCAGACAAACATTGTAATCATTCGTAGTTATATAAGTTTATAATGGCTGTGAGTGTTCTCTTGCAATCAGTGCCAATTGCTATTAGGTATGTAAATTGTTATGTAAAACATACAGGTTTGACATTCTTCATCAAAATGACACATGGTTTTAATCTAGGAAGATGCGTTTAGAGAAAATACTATTTCAAGCCAGAGGCTCATTGCTTTGTGCACCACTAAATCCAGACAGAGGCAAAATATATATTCAGTTGTGAACTCAGGGAAACATCAGGATTTCTTCTCTTTTGATATGGAATTTTTCTGGGCTCTGATTTCCCTGGTCTACTTGTACATAATAATACTTAGATGTACATCTCAAAGTTATTTTGAAAACTGGGACCTCTGTTCAAATCTATGTATTTCTTGTCTCCCCCGAAGTCATATTTTTGTTATCTTTTACCAAACTGGGGGCATGGGAAATGTGTTTTCTCTTTGTGGTTGTTTTGTCCATCTTTAAATGTCTTCCTTTCAAAAGCTGTCTTTTTCACAGGCAACATCTGGCCTGATAAGGCTACGTCATATTATTATCTCACAAGAAAGGCGTTACAGACACTCAAGATTGACAAAACAGAAAATGAGAACACTTTCAACATGTCTATTTCCAGTCATCATCAGTGGATTCAAACCTATAAATATCTCACTGCAACTGTCCCAGAAGGGAACAATGTAGCGGAAAGAGGCAGGGGAAAAAATTCTTGGCTGGGACAATTTGGAGATTTAGTATAAACAGAGAACACCACACCAGATCTGGATTTCAACATAATTCCAAGTTTAAAAAAAAAAAAAAAAAAAACCTAAAAAACAAAAAACCAAACTTCTTTTCCCCATTTCAAAGAATTTGAGCAATTTTGATGTTTCAGAAATGAAAACTAGTATACTTACTCTGTTTAAAACCTAAATAGGGTATTCGTTCTATTGGCGTTTTCCTTTCTTTCATGTACTTATAAAGTGCCACCAAGAAGGCCTGTTCATCTGCCCTGCACTCTTCACCAATGGCCAGCTTTGGTTTTTCTTCATTGGAGACTTTTTTACAATTATTATGGTTATTCTTCGGCTTGGTCAAGGCTGACCTGGCCTCACATTTTACCTGGAAAACAGAAAACACACCATATCAAATCAGGCATAGCACTTGAGGGGTTATAAAGACATGGCTGGTGACACTACCCAGAGTGGGGAGGACCAACCAGTAAGTTACTCTGGCCCTGGAATGGCTTTTTAGAAGTATCATCGCATATGAACTATCCTAGGATCAGGGGATGGCCAATTTATAAAGGGCCACATGTTAAATATCCTAGAGTTTGGGGCCCTATGGTCACTGTTGTAATTACTCTGTTCTAGCCTGAGAGCAATATGTAAATGAACGGGTGTGGCTGTGTTCCAATAAAACTTTACTGACAGAAACAGGTGACCAGTGGCCTGTAGTTTGCTTAACTACAACGGTTCCTTTTAGACTCTTTACAAGCATGCTGATGTGAAATCAGAAATAGCATTTGTATGAACCTTTTTCTGCTTCTTAACACATATTTTCCCCCCTAAGGGGTACTATCAGTGTCCTTGAACAAACTTTGCTTTTTAAATAAATTGTCCCAGATTGTAACATTTTTTATCAAAATGAATGACAAGTTTGGTAAACTTATCTTGTTGCTATTCTTGCCAGCAACCTGGAAAAACAAGTCAATGCCAGCCCATACTGGTAACAAGAATACCAGCCAGGTCTCTGCTGTCTGTCACCTAAGGGTGACGCCCAAATACACCCTCAGTAGGAAACAAAAAGATCCCACTCTTTAATGAGGACTTCTTGCTTTTCAGTCAGCCCTGTGAATATAATAGAAGATGTTCACTTGCCACAAAAGAAAGAGTAGAGGTCAGCTAAAAACTCAAGGAGAGTGAGTGAAAAGCTCTATGATTAAGAAATAAATGGCGGTAAGCGCTCCAGATGTTCTTCCTTCCACACTACAGGCGGATATGGAACTCGGCATGTGGAGCTGCTAACCTAATGTTCCCTCCTAGCTGCCATGTTCTACAAGAGGCCTTTGATGGTTGTTAAATATAACGCTAAGTTGCTGAGCTATTTTAATTGTAAAAGGGGGGAAGTACAAAGGGTCAGACTTGGAGTTCAAGTGCGCCCATGGGGAATGTGTACATTCCAATATTCTTTACATCTCCATATCTAACATCGGGCAGGAAGAGGGCAAGTGCTGGGGAAATGTTATGAATAAAAATGTCCCACAGATTCTACAGTGTTCTTCATTTCAGATTTCTGAACCCTTTTTTTTTTTCCTTGCAGATCCTCCTTCCAAGCACTAAGAAATAAAAGATCATGCTTATGTATTAAAGGGAAGCATCTTCTGCGAGGGTATTCTTTATTGCTTATTCTCTCAAGTGAATACATTAGTTTAATGTTGTTAGATGGTCCTGGAAAAATAAAACTTCGTGCACAACTCATTCAGCGGGGCCTCTAGATAAAGTTTTAATTTTTAAGGGGCTGTGGGAGTGAGATTAAAACATTTTTTTCTACGTAGAAGTTTTACTTACAGTCTTCTACTTTGGTACTTTGTGGTATTATATGAAGGCAAACATCCTGTGAAACTTTATGCTGTCATCCTCTTTCACTGCCAAATTCTAGGTTGTCGGGTCCAAAGTTCGGATGAAATTTATAATTTGATGGCTCATAAACTCACTCCAGTTTTAATCTATATTGCCTTTCAGCCCTTTCTGAGTGTTTACTAGGTGGCCAGGGTCTACTGTAAGAGGCATTTAGGTGTTAATTATTTCATTCCATGCTCACAGTCCTGGTGAGGTAGGTTATTATTCTCAAATTAGAAGAGTGGAAACTGAGGTACAGATAGAATGAGTAGCATGTAAACATGTACAAGTTGATATGAATATGCACAAATCCATAAGTGGTAAGTTTGGAATGGAACTCAGCCTTTAGGGTTGAACTCTAGGGTTTGTGGTTTTAAACACTATGCTTTACTGACACGCTTAATAAAAATGTTAAAATCTGCAGTCCAAATGAACTTTTTAATTAAAAAAAGCATATCTTATTACTAGGCATTACAAAACCTACCACTTAGAAATTTGACTTATCAAGTGAGACATAAAATACAAGACTAGGTGATTTTCAAATCATAAAAGAGCTTCATTCCTTCTGTTGTAGATAAAGCCCAGAGAAGGAAACATGACATCAACGGAGCACCCGCAATGAGCTAGATACAGTGCTGTGGGCTTCAGAGAGTCCACTTTCATGTCCCTAAGGATGGGAAAAGGGAGATATCTAGCCCCAATTTACAGTGGAGGAAACTGAAACTGAGAGAGGGCATGGAGCTTGTCAAATGGCTGGTGAGGGGCAGATGAGTGGGTCTGGAGCTCTGGTATAGAGAGAGCTCCAAACTCCAGTCTGGTATAGAAAGAGTAGAACTAAGGACTGTGGGTAAAACAGGCTGAGGCTTAAATCTGCAGTGGTAACAGACAGATTATCTCTATTACTAGGTCAGAAGCACCACTGTTAAGGGACTATGAGGTTCGCTCTTTAACGTCTATTTAACCCTCTGCCTCACCTGTGTAGAAACACCCAGAAACGGAAGGAAAGCACACCGAGGTGCAGTAACCAGGTCCAAAGTAATTTTCACCCCTTGCTTCACAGTGAAGCCAGGGTGCTGCCTGGTGAACTGCATCCTGATCTCAGTGGGTGCCCCAGCATGCTGCACCCAAGGAGGCCAGCTATCAGTAAGAAGCGAACAAGCAAACAGTGGCTTCCTGCCTCTCACTAGCTTGGTACTTATTATTATTTATTTTTTTTTAGTTTACATAAGTGAGCCCTTTAGGGTATTATTCTGTTTCTGGGTAGGATCAAGTTCTTTTCTACACTTTTTCCTACATTTATCCAACACCTTCTCACCATTTTAATCTACTGAATTATTGCAGTGCAGGTGGAATGGAAACATGAGCTAGTCTTCATGTTGACCTTGAAAAAGCCCAGCCTTTTGATAGTGACAGTTAATTACTAGATATTTTTGTTTTTCCTGACCTGAATACCATACACCTGTTGCGTTCACTAAGTGCTCTGGGATTTCCAAAGTGATTGAGGAAGTTCTAATTAGAGAATCAACATTTAATGTTTTCAATGAACCCCCACCTATTTGATATTAACCACATCCTTCCACAGGATTGAGTTATAACTAATCTAGTCTTTAACTGGGGCAGCAAGATATGCTGAACTAGTAATAAACAAGCTAGAGTTCTAATCTTGGTTTGGCTACTGACTTGCTGGGTGATCCTCAGTTTATTTCTTGGTGAAGCAAGAAGGATAATCCCTGGGGATAGTTCTGACATGCAAATGACTTGAAAAATACTGAAAATAACGGAAGTATTGCATTTATGAAATATTAAAGTATGTTTGTGAATTAAATGAATAAATATTGTACATCATAGTTCCTTCTCTATGTTCCCCTTTGAATATAAACCACCTGTTATACACTTCTGGTCTTTGGAAAATACTTGAAAGATATAGGGAAATATTTGCCTTCTATCAATATAGATCTTTCATTAGCGACTTAGGCCAAGTTTTACCTAGAGCAGATTGCTCTATGAATAAGACTGGGCTGCAGATCTAATGCTTTAAAATGATCCCAGGAAAAAGGCAGGATTTGAGCTGAATGCATTCACCATGTCTTCAGAGAACTGGTAGCTTTCTCCCCATGCGACTTTTGCTGTCTATGAGAAGTCATGAAACTCTCTCTCCCTGGGAAAACAGGGTCTTGCAAAGCGGCCATCATGTACTCCTTGAAGAGACTCTAACCTTTTCATAGTGACAGGCAAATTACCAGGCATGAACACAAACCCAAAGGGTCCCACTCTAGGAACTTAGCTGTGTGGAACTTCAGGAAGCTGGTACTTATCCATAGTTAGAAAAGGTCCGTTTGAGGCACTTTTGAAAAAAATAACAAAGAAGAGTCACACAGCCCTTAAAGTCAAATAGCTCATTGTCACCTAACATGTTCCTTCCAGTTCAGCAAATGATCAGAGATGGTCACAGATTATACTATCTACTGTAGCATTTCATGGGAAAAGACCACTTTAAGAAACAAGTGCCATTTTAATAGCTGTCCTGGTCCCAGAGATGTGGCTTGTACATTCTGTAGGATTTTTTTTTAGACAGGTACCAACAGACGAGCTCACCACAATTCACACCTACCAATCTTCCTCAAGTGAGTTGAAGTGGTTTTGCAGACCCGCTGGAAATCACCAAGGCAGTACTCTAATCCAAGACTCCAAAAAGAGCCAAGCCATTTGACCAGTCCCCAGGAGCTGACTGCTGCATGATTTTCACCAAGCACATGAACAACAGACGGGTGATCTCTCCCCTCATAAAGATTCTGAAGGGCAGCATTGGTATGAGGTGGGGTGAAGGGGTCACTTAGAAAACTCAGGCTTGACTTCCATCCCTCCTAAGGAGAATAAGTCAGTGGACATCTAATATGGCCCATCCTTAGAGCAGGCTCCTGTTTTCCTCAGTTTTGTGAGCCTGAGCTTGAGTCCGAGCTCCTTCTTCGGAGAGGAACATTGAAAGTAGTGTTCTTTCAAATCAATTGTATGTGTTTTAGAAAATCCCCAGAGGCATACTTAGTAGTAGCTCCAAAGGCCAAGGGAAGGAGCTTCATCCTGCTGGACTCAGGCACAATACAGGCTGGAGTAAACACATGATGTCACTCTTCAGGCGTGGACCGGCACCAACACGAGGCATGGGCAGTGCCCACTCTGCTGAAGTGATAGATCTAAACCCTTCTTGCTCCACTCTGCAGAATCTGCAGGAACTTGCAAACTATACCATGTTCATATCACAAGGAATAAACTATTCCGGCTGACATCCTTCAAGACCATGGAAACCAAAGCCCTAGGTAAGGAGATCTAGGGCCCTGTCCAGCTCACAAGAAAATGTCCTTCATGGTATCCATGTGCACTCACTAACAGAAGGTCAATTGGAATCTGTACATTTCTACTTACTGGGCTCTTTTTAACCCTTTGGAATAGAAGAAGCATGAAGAAATGCTACCCAAGAAGTCTTCAGAACTTCTTAATGAAACAATCATACGTGAAGATAATATTTATGGAATGTGAATGTCTAGGATTTACTTTATTATACACAGAAAGGGGTGGAGTGCATGGTAGATAAATAGTAGATTGTCAACACAGAAATGGATTCATTTTTTTTTTCCTACAGTAAAATCTTCCAAATTCACCAATAATCCAAATGCTCCCATTTTCAAAAATTTAGTTCTTGCATCTGGAAATGTGCTGTCAGTTCAAATCTGGTTTTCAATTCAGGTCGCAAATGGATTATTGCTGTCTTTGGCTCAGAAACAACACCCACACACAAACACCCAATGACTGGAACGTGGAAATCTGACCCAATCCCACAAAAGTCAAAAAGATAAGTCTAAAAATATGATATGACTCTTCACCTTTCGTGGTGCTAAATAGTTTGGGTACACACTATAAAGATTCCAAATAATGCTTACACAAAATGTAAGCTGGGTCGAAGGGGACTTTCTTCATTAACAGAGATCTTTAAAAACATAGAAGTAGATATATGAGAACTTGTATACGTATAAATATTTTGCTGTGTATCTTTAATTTCATTCTAATGTGAATTAGAGGTGACTTTGAAAAGTACATAACTAAAAAGATTAATTCTAGCCATTTCTAATTTCATCCTCTGCTAATCTCTAAAACATATTTAGATGAACACTTTCAGAAAGAGGATGGTTCAGCTGGTCTATTTTTGATACAAGCAGAGTAAACTATGTCATTGTGTCACCTACTATGAAATCTCAGCCTCAGTGACGTGGGTGCTTAATCATCTGTCCTTTATCCAACAGGCCAAACTGGGAGGTGGGAAGCCTTTCTGTTGACAAATCAAAATGCCTGCCTCCCACCACCCCCAGACACCAGGGAAGGGAGGTGGCAGGAACAGACACGCATAGTGCTTTCAAAAGCTCTGAATACCAAAGTCGGATTCTGAATTGAAAACTGCCACCAAGGCACAAGAGCAGAGAGATGAAGAGAAAAAGGGAAAATGAAAAGATGTAGCAAAGTGAATACCACAGAGTGAATGATCATACCTTGGCAACGGCTTTACCATCGGAATTATTGTTGGAATCCTTAGCTCCACTGAATGAATCTCTCCTTTGTGGGCACGGTTTCTTTTTGCGTGGTCTGCCTTTAAGATTTGGCGCTGAAAACAAATGGAGAATAATTGATATACATTTTCATTGGCATGGCTTTCCTCAGGAAAGACTCCCAATCTTACAGCAGTGGTATCCTCTAATTGTTCAGAGAAACGTACATATTGTGGCAGCCAACTCTCATTAGATGCTTCTCTCTCTGGAGGGCTGCAGCTTGGTAGACTAACTCCCTCTGTACATTTCCCAAAGCTAAGTGATTACACTTGACTATGTCTAATTAATATAAATAAAATGAAGCCTAAAGGATGATGATAAGAAAAATGCCCTTCCCCATGGTTAGAAAAGAAGCATTTGGGGCGGAAAGATAACCCGGAACCGGGCTTTACGATCATTCTATTTGGTTTTGTGTCTTGTTTTCAGAGACCTAAGTGATATGCCAGCCCATTATGGTATCATAGTAATCTAACACTTGAAAACATCTCTCTTTGAAAGTGTTTGGAGACATGAACATTTTCTCAAATTATCGTACAGAGTAAGGAGGGGGGTGGAGGGAGGAAGGGAGGGGGCACGCACAAGCTATGGAGAGAGGCTTACAATAACAAGCTGAAAAGTATTTTTATGTGTATTTACCAATAACAACATGACCAGCATGTTTCAAATCTCAATAAATCTGGGAGATACATTTAAATCAGCATGTTCTCTTTTCTTTCTCAATATATTTTTTTATGAAGATCTAGAGGGTTATTTAAAATAAATCCCAAAGATTATGCTGGGGTTAACTTGATTCCACTGGGGTTATACTTTTTAAAAGCCATAGACAAGATATAAATCAGTTCTATTTCATCCTTGATGTTGAGCTTCCTCCCTTTTAAGATCTGTACAAAAAGTAGTGGGGCGGGGGAGGCTGCTGTTTATGGAGTGCTGTGACTGTCCGGCAGCAAGCTTTCACATTTGATTTCATCAGTCACTCAAGACCAGCAAAATTAAAACCAACCAACTAACCAAACTGCCCTTGAACAATTCCAAACTCATGAATTCTACCCCGGCAACTTGTTTCAGACCTTTAAAGGTACCCGACACTTTCTATTACTTCCAGGGATGATTATGACAATGTCAAATCTGAACAACACGAACCCTGTTAACTGTTGTTAATCTTACTTACGACATGCAGTTTAACCCGTGGTTTTAGGATATTTTACATTGTACTCATTTTACAGACACAATCAATCCTATTAATTTCATTTTCTGCTGCGGTTATCAGTTTTTGCTATGAAGCTCAGCAGGGCAGAGAGATGTGTCTTTACAATCAGAGAGAAAAACCAAAAAACAAGTTCAAAAAGTCGTTCCGGGGGCTCAGGTTCCCCTTCCCAATCCCGCTCTCATCTCACTCCTCAAAACGTTGGTCTGAAAGTCCATCCCAGAAAGCCAGCCCGGAATTACCAAAGGTAAACAAGCTCACAAACAAAATCAAGCAAAGAGAAAGTAGAGATTACCCATTCCAGTCGACAAACATCTGCCTGATTGATGTCTGTGTTCATGAAAGCTACAGCATGTGACTGCTCCCCGGCCACATCCCTGAAGTCTCCACTCGGTGTGTGTCAGCCTCCCTGTGAATGCTCCCCATGAGGCTCGGTCTCCGCTTACAACTCCCCTCCCCCGGCAGCTCCATTACTCATGTAAACACTCGGCAGTGACTAGCACCGAGTGTGTGGGATGAGCTCTGAGCACTTTGCTGGAGCTGCCAGACTGGCAGGGAGGGCTCTGCTCTCTCCACCTCCCCGCTCTCAGGGTTGGTGATTTCATCCGGCCTGTTTTGTGGATCCTGACCTCTTGCTCCTCTGTTGGAGCATGATGCCACGGTTCCATGAATCCGGCATGGTCCACAGCCTGGAGCCAGGGTGTGGGCTATTTTGTTTAGAAGACTTTTGTGTAGCACAGAAGTGTTTCCACTAGTGACCCAAGTGTTAAGACTTTAATGACCCCTAGGAAAGGATGTGCTTTCATGCCCCTTATCAAAATAAAACCCCAGCAGCAAAAAACTGACAGAAACAAACAGTACTTGGGGGGTGCGGGTGGTGGGGGAGCAGGTCTGAGACATTTCATCAGAAGTCACAGAACAATATTGCCTCTGTTCTAAGACTTGTTACTATCATCTTCCCCTCCCAACATTTTGGTGAAAAGCACTTAAACCTAAAAGGCATTTATTTCCAGAAAAGCTTTCAAATCCCAAAGGCCTTTTTGAAAAAGATAACTTGCATTGAACATGCCATTTTAAATACCAAAGGCAAAGGTTCCAGGAACCGACATCCCCCAACTGAGTCTATTTTCTCCATTCTTCGAGCTGTTTTCAGAACCCAGAGAAGCACAAGTCCTTCCCCAGCAGATTCTGAGAATTACAAATTTAGAACAGACTAGCACCAAATATTCTGGTCACATAAACTGAAACTCTAAATGGAGTTTGATCAAGAGCAAAAACCTTTGGTTCCTAATAGGACAAGTACTTGTGTATCTCAGGTACTGTTAAGTAATTCTCACCAGTAGCTCAAGGCTCGAACTCAATTCTGTCTAAAGCCTCCCCTCTGAACTCTTTTGCTGTCCTTCTCTTATGGAACAAATCACTAAATTCCATGTGTTTGAGCTGCATTTTCTGGTTTATAATTATACTGGACTGGCCAGTCCCTAAGGGCAGAACTGTGTCCATTCAGCTCTCATCTGCCCCAGCATAACACTCAGGAGGTGGCATTACGTAATGAATTTGTGGAATGAACAAGTGACTAATGAAAATAAAGATGGCCACATATTCTTTGCAACCTCATGAACTGGGCTGGCTAACCCGACCACATGGTATACTTGTGATTCTGGACACTGGTAAAACTGCATTCACCTTTATGACTTACACTGATGCTCACAGAACAGAAGCCAGTGACTTGAGGTTGCACTGTGAATTAGGATAGGAAGCCTCAGGCTTGTGGCTCCTGATAACTGTTGAGCCACTGTGCTTGGCATCTTGGTAAAGCCATAACCTTGTCCTACATGCATGAATAAATGCTCTGAAGACCACAAATGTTCAATGCCCTCAGAGCAGGGGAGCAGGAAGGATTGGGCAGGAATCCCCATAATACAAATGGCATAATACAAATGGAGGCCTTTTGGATTCAAAAGACCCCAGGTGAAACTTTGGGATGGAGGGGCTGGCTTTTGGGGATAGAATAATTTCTGGTTTTCAGGCTTCATCTTTTTCTCCTTGGGGGCAGTGAAACAAATCATTTGCTAGGCAGTGATCCAAAGTAAATACACCATGATGTGATGGTGTTCAGGGGCAGGGTGGGCTCTGAATTTTTATTTATTTATTTAAGAAACAGCTTCACTCCTTCCAACCACCCTGGATGGGCCCATATCTACCCTCTTCTTGAAAGCCAAGGGCTATGTACATATGGGAGAACCAAGAGTCTAAGATTCCAGAATTGTAGCAGCTTTGGTGCGTTAGGTTGGACTAATCTCTATTCACAAAGTTCTGCAGAGCCAGTGATATACTCCCTAGTACACACTTGGCTCCTGCCAGTTCTTTAAACAAGTAACAATGCAAAGCAATAAATGCACAGCTACTTGTGCTCTTATGTATAAATAATCCCCTTCCCTGCCCTGGCCTGGCTCATCATGGAGTTCAATAAGTGCTTTTTGAACTTATATTATACACCCGTAACCAAAGTAACTAATACTTCATACTTGCTGTATGCTGGTTACTGTTCTGGATGCTTTATGTACAATAACTCCTTCAAAACTTATAACAAACTAAGGAGGGAGGTACAAATTCTTATCCCTGTTTCACAGATCAAGAAACTGAGGCAGAGGTGAAATTACTTATCTCAGGTCATGCAAATGGTTATTGTTAGTAGGATTCCAACCCAGGCAACTGGACTTTATCCACAGCCTCTGCTTTAAGCAAATTCTAATAGACACACATACTCACTCTGCCTCATAATGCAGTATTCATATTAACTTGAGGTGGCTGTCACCAGTGAGCATAAAAACACTCTCAAATACTGCACAATGCCCATCCCAGCAAGCACTCCACATCCCATTGACTTGACAGAGAACAGGGTCCCCTCAATCTAGTCTAGACTTAGCAGTGGACTTCACTAAAGCCACTGAAACTTTGCCAGTGTCCCATGCACACTACCCCTTCACAGTGGGCCTGTGACTCTTCTGCCTAATCAATGAGAAGATCTCTGTGGTTTAAAAAAAAAATTATTTTCTCCAATTGCCCATCTCTTCCTCTTAACTCAGTGACAAGAGATTCACAAGTATTCACCTTTGTGAAGTCATGATGGCTACTAAAGGTGTTAATCCCCAGAGAACCAAGCCACCTCCAGCCATCCAGTCTACTCTGACATCTAATCCATGTTTGTGCTGTTTTCTTTTTTTAATATTTCAAATATTAATGAATTATAGCTATTTTCTCAATGACAGAGCAAAACAAGTTTAGATAAGTTGTGTGTCCAGGCAGTGCAGGTGTGGGAAACTTTCATCTCAGCCTAGACTCTTGTAACATTAATAATAATAAAACAAAGGAAATGTAACCAGTTACTGGCAGAGTGAATTGCTTTTGGCTTAAATGTTCCTGTTTTTTTCTACTGTGTTCTTCCTGTCGTGGCCATCTCTCTTTCTCCCTCTCTCTCTCTCTTTTTATAGCATTTATGCTCTTGGAAATACCATGAAGATAAACTGCTATAAAAGCTGGATTGACTCATCAGTTAGCAACTCTCTCTTCCCATTTTGCAGAGAGGATTTTTGATGCCAACGCAGCTACATAGTCTCTCAAGAAATTCTTTGTGAGTGCAGGTTGGTGGGGACTGGGAATCGGGAATGGAAAACCAGGGGTAATTTTCCTAAGAGTTTGACCCCCTGGGTCAATGTCTACAGGAAGTTGACAGAGTGTTAACTCATTTAATTTGCAAGTTGTGCATGTGTGCTTGCACATGGGCACCTATGTGTATGTTTTAAACACAAGCCAAAAAAAAAAAAAAAAAAAACACTCCATTGATTGAAGTATTAGGTTCTGACAAACGTTGGTCTATGTATAGTCTGTGTTCCTAATAATACTTTGCATTTCTGTGATGCCTTTCTGTTGAGGATCACAATTCTCTGGCAGATTTTCTTTATAGACAATAATCTTAAAATACTCTGGCAAGTTCCAGCATGGAGCATTGCCCTTTCTGGAAGAAAAAAAAAGGAAAAAAGCTAATTTAGTTACCATTTACTTTGTTCTATTTTCAATGTTTCCCTTTTGACTATTTAGAAACTTCCTCTTTCACTACAACAAAAATAGGATGAATGTTTTTAAAGTTATTAATGTATGAGTAAAAGATTTAGAAATCAAGAATGGCAGAATGCTTGATCAAAGCCACTCCTAAAATTTATGGGTGTAATAAAAGAAAGGCATTTCACAGATAATCTCTTACAGAATTTCAGTTTTCAAATACTTGGGGGGAAAACAGAAACCAAAAAACTCTCAGTCCTCATTTTGGCTTTTACTAAAGCCAACATTTTAACTTAGGAATTCATAATCATAATAATACCTGAAATTTTTATTTCAAATCCACAGTTGTATTCCATGTAGTGACTGTCAGTACTCAACGTCTATTTAATTGGTTAAATCTTTCTGCAAATTCATAAAATACAAGTTTTATTTTTATTATGTTTTCTTATAAACACTCTTCCACACCCAACAGAAATACTTAAGAAGCAGTTGTATTGTCTGAAATACTAACACACAGGGCCATTAACAAGAACAACTTGATCTTGTAGGGCAACCAAACTTTAAATAATGAATTTCAAGCAATGGACATGGCAAAACAATGCAGTCAGAGTGGCTATTTGGTAATTGTTCTGACAGTTTCCTTTAATTTTTTTCTTTCCCCAAATAAAGGCATTGAAAAGATGAGCCTGGAGTTGTGAGCCCAGAAGCTAGAGACAGATTTAAATGCCCCTCACTTCCAAATGCCACCAAGACCAGAACAACTAACAACCACTGATGGACATTCTCTAGTTCATCAGGTAGATCACACTGGACGTCAGGGCCCTGCAAAGATCTGGACTTTGAGTTTCCAAGTTTGCTTTAGCCCAAACCATTCCCCCACATTGCTCAAATCACTAATTACAGCTTAGCATTTCCAATGAACTATGCTGTCACAGATTCCAGGTCCCAGTTTTACCTCCCCAAAGGGTGAGCACTCAGGTTGTTAGAAAGAGGGTGAAAAAAAACAAACAAACAAACAAACAAACAAACAAAAAACAAACAAAAAAACTGAAGCTGCTTTCTATAAAGTCCAGTCATTTTGGCTCTTGGTCAAAATCATTGAGATCCCCCAAGGGCCACTAATGAGAGTGGAATGTATTACCACATTTGTCATACCTGGACTGCTTGGGCAGTTTAAGTCCAAAACAGCCATGGACTTCATTGACTGCTCAACAAACCATGTAAGTAAACACTCTTGTAATCTCTTCCAAAACATGCCCAGTCTTACTCACTCCTGTTTCATACTTGTGAATGCAGGAGCATTGTTAATGCCCCTGATCAAAGTTTTAGTAATTTCATTGGCATGTGATTTGCATAGCTATTTCCTGATCCGCCCTCTCTCTCTGCCCTGGAGGTCTTCATTTCTCAGAAACACTTAAAAACACAGATTATTTGACTTCTACCCTTCCCCCGCCCCATAAATGGCACAGGACTTGCTAGCTCATCTGTATTGCTAATTGGTTTGAAAACAGGAGCTTTCTGCATGAGCTTCTGCATTAAAAGACAAGCAAAGCTCTTTTGTAGTCAGTTTTTATCAGCAGAGATAGGCAGATTTCTAACCTTGTTTCCCTCTGGGTCTTGAAGAGGGAGAGAAATTATCAAATATTATCTAGACATTATTTCAAAATCATAGAGTAGGTTCCAACATATTACAAAAATGTTATGGAAGTCTAGAAGAGAGGTTCACAAGGACACTGGCCAAGAAGAAAGGAATTCTAGCAGTTTTTCATGACCACTTGAAGTATGCAGGGTACTCAGAGTCTGTGGTGGTGTGAAAAGACATGATGGGTTTTCAGAGGGTAGATGCTAAATGGAGAATCCTGGAGATAGGAAAGAGACTGATATCTGTTCCAGACCTCACAAATACTCACCTTCTCCTTTTGCTCTGTTTTGGCCACCCACAGTATCCTCCAGTGGAAACCATGGGGGGAGGGGTCCCCTTTATCACTTGTAAAGGGGTGAAGGTGGTGATGCCTAGCTGCTTTAGGAAAAAAAAAAAAAAAAAAAGCTTTCATCTTTGTGATAATAGGGTCCATATACCACAGCCTGGGTGGGAACATGGCCTTGGTTTCCTGAGAGTCAGAAGCCTATGGGAAAACTCCTCTCTGCCTTAGAATGCCACCTACTCTGTCCAGAGACATCAGGGCAGGAAGGACACCTTCAGATTCAGCTGGGTCCTTAGGGGTACAGTGGCAGCACTATCCATATTGCACACTGAGGCTCTGATTCCCACATCCTCATCTTACTGCCTCGCCCTTCCTTGCAAGGAGTTCTAATGAAGTCACAAACTACAAAATCCCAAAGTGGTTCCTTTTTAGCCATAGTGGCTCAAACCTCCACTTTCCCCCTGGCAACTCATCTCTCCTACTGTCCATCTCTCCAGATGCCAGGTATCCAAGAGTCACTTCCAGGTCTCAGCACCGTGCCTAGGCTCCTCTCTCAGTGGAGAAAGTCAGGTAGGCAACTTATTGTAATTAATGTGTCATTTCAATGCTACACTATGTGCTTTTTCTTCGGGATTGGAAAACTCCTGCTCCCATATATGGAAAACCATGCCATGAACACAAATTTAGTCCTAGTATGCTACTATGTAATCAGAATAGAATATTAATATAATTGTCTGTTCTTTAAGAATGTTTAAAGATCCACTCTGGAAATGCTTTTGTAGGACATTTTAATCTCCACAATTCTTAAAGGTTATAAAGATAGGACCTCTTAAGTACAGAGAATTTTTTGCCTCTTATCTTCTCTCTTCCTTTTTCTTTTTGTTACAATCAATAAATGCTCTCATTCCAGTCTATGATTGATATGTTCTGTGTGTCACTATTGAACATGACAGCACAGAACTGAATGCTACATATTTTTTTGTATCAAATAGCCTTGTAAGAACAGTAAATATAAGAACAGCTCTTAAACTCATATATAAACAGAGCATTCTTGTTCAGCTATTTCTCTAGGTTTGGAAATGAGATATTCCATTTTCAACCTTGAGGATAATTGATTTGCTACATCTCTAAAGAAAACATTACCCACTTGGAAATAAGTGAGAGAGATTTTTTTTGGGGGGGGGTATGTGTGAATGTGGATTAACATGGAGATATTTAACTTATTATAGACTTGCATGAATATATTATGGAAGACATTATAGTTTTTAAAACACATACATGTAAGAAAAAGTAAAAGGTCATCAAATAAATATAGGCTCCCAATTTGTTTTAAAAAATCCAAACGTAATCAGTACTGAAAGGAGACTTTTTTCACCCTCTTTATGCTTTTCTGCCTTACAAGAAAGAATAATGTAAGAAGTAGGATCATGTTTTACTTAAAAATAAGAAGATGACAATGTTTGTTTGTCTGAGATTCTGAGGCACTTTTCTTTGTTCAGTAAACCCTCTCCCCTTCCTGAAAGGATACCAGCAAAGCCTCCAAGAGAGCACCCTCCTGGGCTTTGAGCTTCATCCATTCATGGAGGTACAGAAGCCACCTTCCTGGAAAATGACTTTAAAACTCTTCTGTGGCACCATGGAACTCATGGACCACATGGAAGAGTTGTAAACTAGAGCAGGGCGGAGTGAGGGTCCAAAATCAGAAGAGAAAGGAACCTGGTTGCAGGGGTAGAGGTGGAGAGGGAGCAACAAGGTCCATGACACGTGGCGGTATATTGACTATGGACAGATGATTATAATTCGGCTGGGGAAGCTGGGGTGCTCAGTTATGGGGATCAAGAGTTGGTTACATTGTGGAGGAACAACAGGCAGATACTATCAGAAACCCTTATGTAAGTCTCATGAGGAACACAGGAGTTAGAAGTTTTTGGCCTTCTTCTCTGCAAAAGATAAGCCATTTCTCCCACTATCTAAATTGTGTCCAATACAGTCACCACCAGCCACAGGTGTCCGCTGAGCACTTGAAATATGTCAAATCCAAATTGACACGCACTGCAAGTGTAAAATACACACTGGATTTCCAAAACTTGGTACAAAAAAAAGTCAGATAGCTCATTAATAACATTTTATATGGATTACATATTGAAATGATAATATTTTGGATATAGTGGATTAAATAAAATATATTATTAAAATTAATTCCACATGTTTCTTTTTACCTTTTAAAATGTGGTTTCTAGAATATTTTAAATTACATGTGGTTTGCATTATCTTTCTCTTGGGTGATGCTGGTTTAGTCAACAATTCAATGTTATGATTATAGATATGTCCTTGGAAATACGTGTTTAAGAGCAGACAGATCAAGATCAACATCTGTAGCTAGAATAACCAGCAAAAATCATGATTCAAATTTTGATACAATTTAGCATTTTATTCCGTGTTATGGAGGACGGTTCTGTAGAAATATTAGTATCTGAAAATTTTATCAAACTTGAGGTATCTCCTTTGTGAGATTTGAATCTGGTCATTGCTGACTCAAGGCTATGACATGACCCTGAGGAGAATGTGATTTCATGACTTCCTTGACTAAGATGTCAAACCAAATGTTAAGCCTTAACAACATACTGGGGGAGAGGCAGAGATAAATGATAAAGAGAGAGAGACAGAGAGAAAGGCCAATTATTTGTTTCACAACCTATTCTCTTCTGTTGCCAACATAAGCTGGGTATTATAATGTGAGCCGTTTTTATTCAGAGCAAACTGAATAAACGGAACTTGAACTTGAGTGGTTCTGGCTAGTCCTAAGTAGAGAATTCTTAACCACAAATTGTTGAATAAGTTCACAGTCTGCCTGTGTTTGCCTTTTGGAGATTTCATTTGAAAGTAAGCGGAGAGGTCAGATATAGTTAGGCCCAGAGACAAGGGAATAGCCTAGTTGGCTTGGCCAAGCTGCCTCAGGTTCCATGGTTTTATAGGGTAGAAAGTGAGATTAGGCCTTCCAAATGAACCCAGAAAATATTAACAGAACAAAACAGTTTGAGCTCTGGGGACAGAGGAAAAGAGGTATCCACTACCCTCCGCCCCCACCATTTCTAGCACTAGAAATACCATAGGCATCTCCCTGAGAAGGTGGCTGCTCAATGCCCAGATGGCCCAATGTCCCATTCTCCCAAATAACTGGTCAGAGCTCATTTTCCCTGCCCCTTCACCTTTAGATGCCTGTGGCAGCAGCAACACAGAAACATAACTAGACTTTAACAGCCCTCCAAACATAAACACAACATGCAAATCAAAGACCTGCACAACCTCCTGGATTCTCTCATGGAACACCCCCCCCTGCCCCCCACCTTTTACTTCCCTTAAAATGTCTCTGACTGTAAAAATAAAAGAACAGCAATGTGGCACTGGAAATAAGCTTAGGAAATATTTCCTTTTCTTAGAAGGCAAAAGTTGCTATAGCATTTAAGGCAGTAGCATGCAGAGAGATTAAGACTCAAACCTCTGCAACATCAACAAAAAATGCAATAATATTATGCATTCTACTGTTTAAAGCTTATAAGGTAATAATTTTTATGAAAGTATTTGGTGGGTTCAACCTACATCCAGTGAAGCAGTATGCATACCTCTAGTATGTTTCTGATATCTAACTATAGAAGTATTTGTCTTTGTCTTCCAGACTCTTTTATAGCACATGGTATGCATATTTCAGCATCCAACATTATGAACTCATGACCAACTGTCAGTTGATGGTTATCTAACACATGGGGTCTCCACAAAAGGGAACCTTATTTGGGCAAAAGCTCTTGTCTGCACCCAGCTGTCTATATTTTCCCTCAGAAGAACTTTATTTGGATTATTGTTCGCTGTTAGTGGAAACTCAGAGGCTGCATGTGTGGTAATTGAAAGGCGGAGAAATAAATCCTTAGCAAGCTAAAACACTTAGCTGATATTAAAACCATTTCTAGCTTTGTTAGCTGTAAGCAAACTCTCCATCGCCCTCTGGTGGTGAATCTATGAAATATGGTGGGACGACCATAAAAACCCAGAAACCAACAAGAGTTTAATCAAATACAGGTAAGAACATTCATCTTGGATAGAAATAGCTGCAAATCACAACCGTATGCTGTTTTATATGTTTTAGAATTTACATTGAACAGCCCTCCTATGTGGTGATGTATGTTGTGGGGGTGAGGGTGGGTGGGGCTTGTAATATGGAAATTAGAACTTTGTCTTTCTAGAATACAATGATTTCACTATATGTACCATCAGAGCTGTTATGTTTGTGGAAAACTGATTTTTACAAGATTTAGACTCTTAAAAATATCATGCCCACATTTTTAAAGTTCCTTCATAACCAAAAATAGACTGATGTTCCAACTGGTTTGGAATTATAGGAACCAAGAAAAGAAGTCTGAATAATTCCCTAATATGGAAGAAAAGCCATTATTATTTTTTAAATTAGAACAGTTTATTTGTTTCTGACAATAGGCAACATATGGAAACTTGGAATTTATAAAAACAACTATAGGAATCACAATTTATCTTTTCATATCTTCTAAAAATAAAAACTTATGAAATTCTGAACTCAAAATTTAATAATCAGTTACCCAATGGTATTTAATTCTATTTTTTAGAAACACTATTTAAAATTTCTGCTGTATGCCTTTTGACAATTTCCTGCCTGACAGGCCCATCCCCAGAAAGCAAACAAACTTGGTATTAAAACAAACTGAGCAGCTTGAGAAGAAGCTGGGGGAGAATTTGCAGCAAAGTACACAAGAACATAAACTATTTTTCATGTTATTACCAGTAAATGTACCAGTTCTCTCTTTTATGTGTCTTCCCTTTAAAGAAAAGCCACTCCCCCGCCCAGCACGAACAAAACTACTCTTTATTTTCAATATGATTTTTGGGGGCAGAGTCATCTGAGCTTCACTTTTTCCACTCACACGTGGAAGTTCAGTTTTGCAACAATAGTTGTTTGGTTTGTCTTTGAATTAGCAAAGTTCTTAAAGTAATTTTACTATAAAATCAAACAGCTGTGAGTTCTTTAGCAAAACATGATGGGTCTTGTTCTTCTTTGTACTATTGTGCAAGCTGAAATACCCTTTCTTTCATGTCTTTTTATTCCAAAATGAATTCCCTAGTTAGTCTTGTTTAGCTTAAGAAAAAAAAAAAAAAAAATAATGAAGGGGGTGGTATTTGCTGACCTCTGAAATTCATCTGCCTTTAAGCACAGGCATTTACACAAGGTACGTACTCAAAGGGCTTTTGTTTAATTCCTATTATGGAATGTAAAATGATATTCTGCCCCAATAAAATGCCAATCCTGTGTAGAATAAAGCCATCTGTATTTCTATGGAGCCAGCTATCTTATGCCTATTTTGCAGATGGGAAAACTGAAACATGGCTAAATAGTGAGGAAGTACAGAACTAAGACATTCATAGAGGCTTGAATTAAATTTAGAATTTGACTCCTAGCCCAGGACTCTAACCACGTGAGGGCTCTGACTCTTTGGAATCAACAGAAGAGCAATTTTAAAACATTCTTTTGACATGATTAACCACAGCCTCGGGGCTCAGGGAAGTGCGGGTTGGGGGCGGGGCCAGGAAACATAATACAGAGCTGCTGGGTGACAGCCTCTTGCGACACTGCTAATAATATGGATTACTTGATCCACGCTGCCATATATTCTAGGAACATTCAGAGGCTGAATAAGTCTCCTTTGTATGTCAAAATATCAGAATCTAAAGTTGAGAGCTATTGTGGATGATTTGCTAAAATATAGAGCCAGACAGTCAAGACAAGACATGAATTGCAGGAAGTGGCTCCTGACTGTTCAGACGGACTAGAACCCAAGACTACTGTTAGGAACTGGTGAATCCAAGGCGGGATGGCAGCAGGATTCTTCCTTTGAATGATTTATAGAATGGTGATGTTCTACAGCTTAAAGGGAACCTCAGGCACTATCTAGTTCAAACTCTCATTGGACACATCAAGAAAAGGCAGGTCCAGAGAGTTTGTGATTGCTCCAAAGTCACACAGCTCACAGCAGAGATGTGATAAGACTCTAGTTTCTGCTTGCTGCTTGGGACCAGCATCGGTGCCCTGGCAGCTGATGGCTTTTCAGTGGGCCCCAAATACCTCCACTCGGGTGTCTGCAGGGCCAGCTCCCTTATCCCAAGACCACGTTACTGAAACACACTTTCCAAGGAACTGCAATTAATAAAGTCAACTGGGAGCTGACAAGGACATTCCCACTGTGTTCAAATGCCAAAACATACAACTGAGAAAGCTCACTTGGAGCGTAGGGACCACGGGTCCTTCTGGCAGGACTTCTGCACACCACACTCCCAGCTGTTCTCTCAGCCCCAAGTGGGCGGGACTTAAAAGAGAAAGGATTGCAAAGATATCAGGACAGCACTGGGGTATTTGGCTTCCATGTCTGCTGCCACCTGCTTGCTTTTGTTAGGCTGGGCTGGAAAAAATGAAGGTCCCTCTTGGGGTTGAAGAAAGGCTTTGGGAAATCGGGATCTCTGAGTGTAAGGATAACAGGCCCACAGCCTACCTGACATGGAGCCCTCTCTTTACCATCCAAATGCCCTGGAGGTCCCAGGCACCTCCTGTGGCTTCCCACTTGTGTACCTATGTTCCCCAGATTCCTGTTGATAACTTCAGGTAGCTTTCCTTTTTCAGATTTATTCCCTCTTGTCCCAATTCCTGCTTGTTCTAGACTGGCATTGGGCAGATACCTCCTGAGAAACTTCCTTATTGTCCCTCATCTCCAGTAGAGCAAGGACACCTTGGTCTGTAGCTTCTGTGTCATGTTTGCTTCTATCCTGGCACCTATTACTTTGCATGCAAATAATGTCTCTCTGTGTCAGCAGACACTAAAGAGATTACATCTGCCTTGGTCCGTGTAGCAGGTTCATAGTAGGTGCTTAGGAAACAGTGACTGAACGAATGACTGTATCATGTTTGGAAATCAGTATCTGGCACTTAATAAGAGTATGGCAAATATTTGTTAAACCACACTGACTGCTGATCTCACAGAGACCTCTGAAGTGGGCAAGGTGATCAGGCTATCAGTGGTTCACCTTTACCTATAGCATCTTCCCTCGGTTGTGATTACCATTAATAAGGGGAAGATGTGTATGACCACATTTTAATTTCCACCACATAACTCTGAGACCCAGCTATTGCCAACCACTTACTTAACTGAAATCTGTCTTGTCTGTGTACACACAGGTCTGACCTGTTTTTTTCAAGACCTTTTAAGCCCACAGGAATGTGGGCTGCCCTAGAGCCCCTATACCAAAAAAAAAAAAAAAAAAAAAAAAAAAAAAAGTGGGCAACACCTAAGAGAAAAAAGTTCCCTGGGGAGGATGGCACCCTGCCTGCTGAGAATCATTTTTAAGGAACCCACCTCTGCAAAGCTGCCTGAAAAATGTGCACATGAAAGTGGGAGAATCTATAATGTAGAGATGAAATTTGAATTCCAAATAAAGATTTTTTTTAACAAGAATCGATAAAATAGGAGATTGATCTGCAGTTAAAAGTTCCCAGTAATGGGATAGTCTAGAAATTTCATAAATAATGCTTTTATCTTGATTGCAAAATAATCCCCTGCCACAAAAACAAGGCAAATCAAGGTAGGAAATTGTTCAGCGGGAATTAAAATGTCACACTTTACACAGAATAAAGCATTGCAATCACCAGGGAAACACACATTGCAAATGTGTTAACACAAAATTACATACATCACTTAATTATATAAGCACATAGCTCCTGAGCAACCCATTAGCTAAACATGTCGGGCTGCGGTTGAATATATACATGCAATATTTTTAGCTCAGAAGGGATGTAACTATGTCAGGCCTGGCACCATAAAGACTGAGATGGCAAATGCTATTAAACTGAGATGCAATCATGTTGAAAAGGAAACAGCAACAAACAGCAGACAATTGAGAAGAAAATACAGTGAGCTTGTGTTCTTCTACATGTGCTTCCAAAACCTTATATAACTACTCATTGTCTACTTCATCTGGCTCACATCCCAGGTTTGTTCTATGCTGTACTAATTTTATAATAATAAACTTCTACACCAGTTTTATGAAATCACACACACAGAGAGTTGCAGATGACATTACATCTGATTATTTTCACCAGCAAAGGACACTGTCCTGAAATTAAACATAGTTTCATGCAAAACCATCCACTTCATTTAAAATGGCCCCTGGAGTTCGCTTCTGAAAAATGACACTTCATCTTTTCTTTCATCTCCGCAACACTGGTGAAGTTGGTAAAACTGCTGCTGGCTACCTAAGTTCCATGTGGAAGCAGAGAGCAGGTGACTCTGAACACACTTTATGTAGATCAGGCAACCATATGATCCTGGGAAACCAGTCATCCTGTCTCTGGGGCTGAATTTATCCACTTATCCACAGGGGATTATAATACTTTCTATAAAGATTATCATGTAGAGGGAATATGAACAAGGTGACATGTCTAGCACACAGTTCAGCCCACTGAAGACACTAATAAATAGTGGACACAATAATTACCACTACGATATGCACAGACACGTGGAAGTAATACATCACTTCAAGAATTTCAAGAAGCCAACAGTTGCCTGGTGGTAGAGTTATTGACACTCTAGAAACAGCTGAATCCAACACACAGGTAAGCACCTTGGAGAATCCAGGAACAAAGAATAGGTGCGCAAAAACTATAGTATCATTTGACGAGCATCTGGCAGGCCTTCCTAGGGGCCAAAATGGGGTCTACATTGGCATAGCTTCTGATGCAGAGCACTTACTGGGCTGATAAAAGGGAGAATGTGTTTTGGTGATAATGGATTCCATGTTTGGGGCAACTTTAAGTCACAAGATAAAAGTGAAGAAAGGTAATGATCACAGAGTCAAGTGTTGTCTAAATAAGACAGAGAGGAGATTGGGACGGGGTGGGGGGAAGGAAAGGATACTGGGATGTCAAGAATCCTTACTCTTAGCCGGGCGCGGTGGCTCACGCCTGTAATCCCAGCACTTTGGGAGGCTGAGGCAGGAGGATCGCGAGTTCAAAGCCAGCCTCAGCAGTGGCGAGGCACTTAGCAACTCAGTGAGACCCTGTCTCTAAATAAAATACAAAAAAGGGCTGGGGATGTGACTCAGTGGACGAGTGCCCCTGAGTTCAATCCCCGGTACCACACAAAAAAAAAAAAAAAAAAAAGAATCCTTACTCTTGAAATAAATCATTGAATGTTTCTTAAATGTATTTGGAGAAATCACACTCAATGTGCAAGCCCCCAATTTTATTTGAATTCCCTTGTGTCTAGGAATCACCATACTGAGGGCTCTGAGTATACATTGTAGTGCTCACTGAATAGACAACAAATTTAATGGAATAGAATGTGGAAGGCCAAAAAGAAAGGCAACCTGTTGGTTATAGAGTCCCCGGGATAGACAAAGTGACCTTTCAGGAAGGTTGAGCTCCAATTAGGATTCAAGGCTCTTCTAAGATTTTCACGAGAACATTCCTATTAATCAAATCATACTTTACACAAACCCCTACCTGGCAAAGAGAAGAGCAAATTCAACTATAGAAGTTAGGGCATCTCACTTAGAAGAAAAGAGAAAAAAAAGAATAATTTAAGAGGAAGCATTTATGGTCCTTATGTCTATTGGCTAAACCAAGTTTTGATTTTGCCTCTAACTTCCACTATTCATTGATTCAAATAAATATTTATTGAATTGCCATGATATGTCTGACTCTGTGCTACTTCAGCTGGTGATAAAATAAAAGAAACCAATAACATAGTTCCCAAAATTAAGGAGTTGGCATTTTTGTTGATTTGGAATAAGTATTCTTACTCAGAAGGCCTCAGTTCCCTCATCTGTAAAATGAGGAGTTCATTAGACCAGGAAGGAGGTCATGAGCTGGCAGTCACTGGATCAGTCTTATGGAATAGTTTATTCAGCTTGCACAATTTTTTAAAGTTGTCATCAATGGGAAATTATGAGATTGTTTTTTAAAAAAGGGATGTCTGTCTTTTCTTAAACAGTTGAGATATCTGACAATATTCAGCTTATATTCCTATAGCACAAGAAAAAAATGGAGTGGAAAAGCTCTGCCCCTTTAATAGTATGGGGGTCTCTTGCTTCCTGATTTCTTTTTCTTTTTTTTCTGTTAGAATCATTTCTTTAAAATTTTTTTATTTGTTCTTTTTAGATATACATGACAGTAGAGTGTATTTTGACATATAATACATACGTGAAGTATAATTTATCCTAATTAGTATCCATTCTTGTGGTTGTACAAGATGTACTTTACAGAGGAAGAAGTATGAATGGTCAACAAATATGTTTTTGAAAGTTCACCATCTCTATCAATTAGGGAAATCCAAGTTAAAACTACATTGATGGGCTGGGGTTGTGGCTCAACAGTAGAGCGCTTGGCTAGCATGTGCATGGCTCGGGTTCGATCCTCAGCACCACGTAAGAATAAAAAGGCATTGTGTACAACTAAAAAAAAATAAATATATATAAAAAATTCTTTTTTTAAAAAAAAACTACACTGAGATTACATCTCATTCCAGTCAGAATGGCAATTATCAAGAACACAAGTAACAATAAATGTTGATGAGGATGTAGGGTAAAAGGTCCACTCATACATTGCTGGTGGGACTGCAAATTGGTGCAACCAGTCTGGAAAGCAGTATGGAGATTCCTCAGAAAACTTGGAATGGAACCACCACATTTGCTCCTTGATTTCTTACAGCCTTTCTTACAGGCTTCATCTGCCTTCCCCCCTCTAGATTCCCTGCTGACGTGTCTGGACACCTGAGTTTGTTACCTCTGCTCTGAAAGGTCTCTTAGGTTTTTTTCATTTCAAATAATATATGACTATGAGAGTCAACCAATATAAAGCAGTTCCCTACTGGGATGAGACTAATTCTTTGATTAATCCATGTTTACCCAGTTGGCTAAGTATCTCAAGTGCGCAAGATCCTAAACTGGATTACCAGAGGAGGTGTGATAATCCTGCTTCTTAAGAGTTTACCAAAACTCCATTTCCTATACATCCATTTGGGATTGACAGGAAGCAATCCTGCTCCAAGGCAGAAAAGTGAACCAAGATAAATGTAGAGGTCTCTCTTATAGCTTCCATTTTCCCTCTTTGCAAATATCAAAGATGAACAGAACATTTTAGATGGTCTCCACCGAAGCCGGACCAGATTTCTTAAAGTTGCATGGCCGCTGCCTGGTTCCTGGGGGACATGTTTTGAAACTGGTTATCAGAAACTCGGTCATTTTAGCTGCAACACGAACTCTATTTGCTCTTCATTCATTTTTAGACCCTTTGCACTTCAAAAATGCTTCTTGATGGGTTGCTAGGCAACTATTGTTGAATCCACGCAAGAGGCATTAATTGTGTGAACACTTTCAAAAACAGAGGAAAAATTGTCTAAAATTGAGGACCTTGCCATATCTTAAAATAAAAATAAAATATTTCCTTAGGCTGCTGTCCAGCATAGGGCCACTACAGGCTTCTGTATGTCACAAGGTAAGGTGATTCACCACAAATTATTCATCTACACTTCTTTTGTCTTCTGTCTTCCTTCTTTAACACCCAACTCAAATATGTAAGTAGCCTCACCGTATAGCAAAACCTCACACACAGGGTAACTGGGACTCGTCATATTAAGTCATTTCTGTTTTTCCTGTGGTATGGTTCCTCACTACCCACATTTTCCCTGACATGTGTATTTCATACTTGCATATCCTCCGGGCAGGACAACTTGTGGCTCGTCAATTATTACATCGAGCTTCAGAACCCACTAAACTTATCACAGAGCGATCATCTCTTTCTCTGACCCAAATGGAAACAAGAAGAACTTTTCTATTTTCCACATCAAAGACTAAGCTTTCTGCTGATGCCAAATACTTTGTGCTTCTTACCAGTAAATGTACATTTCATTTTATAGTGTGTTTTCCCCGCTTTTTTTTTTTTTTTTGACATTCCAATGTCATGATCAGCTACAAAGACAAAGGCTTCTATAAATTGAGTCAAACATCTAAACTAAGCAAGGGCAGAATTTGTTGCAAGGTGATCTCCCTCTTTTGTTGAATATTAAGTGGAGAAATAAATTTACACCAGGCTGAAGTCTTAACAAACCAGGCTAATCTTATATTCTTTCCACTATCTGGTTCACATCAGCAACCAGTTTCTTCATCTGTAAACTGGAGGAAATGATTCAGGACTCAGATTAGTGCCAGGCATGCAGTAAATAGTATAAAGCACTGGTCATCATCCTTATTATTACCGTCACTATTATTATTATTATTACCTCTGGGCCTTAGATCCTAAACTTGTCTTCCCATTATTTCCTGGATATCCAGTCTCATTTTGAGTTAATTCCAATCAAAGAATATGTACAAAACACATATTGAAGACATATTGATACATAGGTACAAAGAATATGTACCTATGAAATTAATTTGAAAAAATACTGGGAATAATTGAAACTGCCACAAAAAAAGAGGTAAAAAAGAGGTTGATAACAGAGATGAAAACACATTAAATAAATACAATCTCCAACTTCCAAGCTTATTGACCTTTTGGAGATTGAAATAAAAGAGGGCATGGCATGCCTGGACCTGAGTATAGTCTGTGGGATGTGTGTGAGAGGTAGGGTGGCAGAGGGGGGGAGGAGAGTAAAAATGGGGGTGGGAACATCATGGCTCTGGAATCTTCTGTTTGGATAAATCCTAGGCCTCTCTCTCTTTCTCTGCCTACTGACACTCCAAAGGGTCACACAAACAGTTTTGGAGAATGGATGGAGACTAGCAAATCTCTTGGTCTGGCTTAGGTGTGATATATATTGTAAATCTCTTACAAGTGTTTTTTTGCCAAGCACTGTGCTAAGGGCTTTCATTTAGTCCTATATAAAATCCCCCTGAGATGGGTAGCATCACTGTCACCAACCTACAAATGAGGAAACTGACACAGGGAAGTTGAATAATTGCTTGGAACACACAGGTAGTGAGTAACAGTGATTGGACACCGAGACCAGACCCATGTGTCTTCAAAGTTCATCTTCTCAGCTCTGTGCTTTTTACCTCTTCCGAGCAGCCTGCCTCACTCTATACCATACCAGCAAATAGACTTTGTTGCCCGAGAGGAGGGGGCCAAAGAGAGAGGCTGAAAAGCAGGATGCATGACTGGCACACACTTCACACAGGATTGCTCATTCAACACTATAAACTAGTATTTTAGTACTTAGATCACTCCTTCAAACTAAGAACAAAACAAGCCCAAGCTCGTTCTTTCTTCTCCCTGTCCCCCACATCATTAAAGGAAACCTGTCTCAATTCCTGGCTAAGGTAAACATAATAGCAGAGTTAGGTATTATTTTCAGGGGTAGAGCCCCTGCCTAGCATGTTCAGGTCCTGGGTTCAATCCCCTGTTCTAAAAAAAAAAAAATAAAAATAAAAATTCTTGGACATCGATTTGCCTTGTGACTAAATATTTCTTGGCTCACCAAAGAAACATGGGATGGGGTTCCCATTTTCAGGGATGCGGGGTTTGTTTGCTAGGAGTCAGAGTTGACACAGCCCTTCAGCATTTTCACTGTTACCTACGATGAGCAGGCTGCACATGGAGGTGCAGTGTTTTCCAAGATCTCTCACAAAGCTGAGATTCTGGCGTGTGGCAAAGAGAGGCAGGAGGTGTGATAAAAGGGCAAGTGTAGGAGCTCTGGAAGCACCACAGGGATGCTGAAGTCATGGGACCATCAGGGAAGATGTCTCTGAGGAAGTGCTGTTTAAGCTGAGATCTGCAGGGGGGAAAACGTGGGCCAGGCTGGGGTGTGATACAAGGATGAGAGGCTTTCTTCTCCAGGAAAGATATAGACAAAGGTTGATGTTCAAAGGAGAGAAGAACAAGTTTAAAAACTAAAGTCTTCTAACTAAAGTCCCTGGCTGTACAGAACCCAAGGAAGGGACCATTATCCTCTTAGGGGATACTATATGGCGAAGACCCTCCAAACTGTAGGCCTCCCAGAGACAGACTCCAGGGGACTGGCACAGGACTTGGAGCAAGATGACACTTGCTGGACACACAAGACTAAAAGAGATGGAGGGAGAAAGAGAGGAAGTGCAGATTCTGTTTCCTTTCCTGCTTTCTTTCTGTATTATAGAGGGTGAAACTAACCCTGGCTGCCCAGCCTGCCAAGAGCCTCCTTACCCCAGCACCTTGTCACCATGACATGACTCTTCATTTGTATGTGTCATCCTTGGTGATGAAAGGCTCATAATTACTTCTTTCATTCCCACTATCCCCTGTTCAGCTCCTCTGTAGGCCAAAGTTGCTTATTTTAATATATGATTCTTCATTTATTCATTTTCAGCTAGCAAACAATTTTTAATTAGCCTGCTCTTTATTAAGGACACAGAGCAGGTTATTAACTAGGTGCATCTTTGGGTCTTTAAAAAGAGTGCAAAAGACAATGAATTTGCATGTGACGTTTAGGGGTTTAATTTGTATTAGTCAACATATTTAGAGCAAATCTCATCAAGCTCCATTTTTGAACCCTGACTCAAACTGACAACCCCACAAGGCAGAAGGGTAGAGTGGCATTCATATATTACTCACTTACAAAATCTGCAGTCCCTCAATTACATTAGTTCTAGCAAAATGTTCTAGGGAATAATCAAACTTTAAGTACGTGTGTGTGTGTGTGTGTGTGTGTGTGTGTGTGTATTTTCTCTCCGTCTACTAAACGTGACATGAAAGATTCACTTAGCCCTATCACAGTATCTATTTACTGTTACAGTTGTTTAATTCAAAGGTTTCCGTATCCTGAAAGGCTAGCACTGTGTTGTATTCCCTATTGTACCAGTCTTATTTCCTTATGTGAGGCTACATAACATTGTGTGGTTGGGTAATCAATAAATGTCAGTTGGACACACAAATAAATGAACTAACTGATTGTCCCCACCACACATATCCGCTAGTAGTAACACAGAAAACTGAAGGATCAAAAGAACATACAAGCTCTCTAGGACGTGATAGAGAAGGCCTTCTGGTCACTCTGTTGGGTAGTTCTGCCTTGGTCAGTTGTTCCAAAAGGTATCACTGGTGGTTGGATATAGGTGCTGAGCATGACTCTAACACCATGCTTGGAACAGCCACTTGGAACGTGACCCCAGGTGATGTGGTCAAGAGGTATATGAGTGGTGTCACCACGTTATTAGAAAGCCAGTTCTTAGGAGTTACTCAGCTATTTTCTTATTATCCACTCCCAAGTACATATGAGAATTTACAAGGTAGGGTCTTTGGTGCATCTTTACCAGATAAAAATACCTTGTGGATTTCCATTCACTGAAAGCCATTTTAAAATATATTTATCAAAATATTTTAGAAATTCTTCCAATTTGCCAAAATTAAAAATGCAAATGAGCTTTCCATTTGCTTCAGCTCCACTGGCCCTGGGTCAGCGTGCATGGAATGCCTTGCTTGATGATGCATATAAAACTTGAAGGACTTATATAAATAGAGGAGCCACAATATAGTCACAAGTTATACCTATCCTTCTCAGTGTGCAGTGAGTTGACCAAGAGTGATTTGTATTTAGCCTGTTTTTCTAATTACACCTCTGTTGTAACACCCAACAGCCATTGCAGGAAACACACAAACAAACACAGGTAATCTGACTAATTTTGAGGCACTAGATGCCAACTATAGATGCAGGAGCAAGACTGTAACTTAAATTCAAGTGACCAGGCTTGTTAATAGGAAAGTTTATAGCAAAAAAAAAAAAAAAAAAAAAGCAAACAGACAAATCCAAATCACTTTTTCAAAAAGCCAGTAGACATGACCCAAATCTCCCCCTATCCAAACTCTCTTTGAAGATACCCATGTGAATCTGCTCAAAATAATGTCACAGAATTCTGTGGCTCAGATAAAGAGGTTCCTTTATTGTGAGATTTGTTACAGTAAAAATAAGGCACGAATGAATCACAAAGATGTGAGATAAGAACTGTGTGTGGAAAACACTGTGATAGATGACACATCTCATTAAATATAATTTTATGTGATCGGTAACTATTGCCCGTTTAATTGATTTATATACACTTTAGGAAGCTTTTTACTGTTAAGAATGTAATTAAATACTTTGTAATTGAGTACATAGTTGATTAATTACAATGTTTATGGTCATTTCAATTGAAAGCTGAATATTGGGTCCTTGGACAGAAACCTACCCTCCCTACCTTTAAAATATTGCTTCTACAAATAATGTTCTATGAAAACAAATTATACTTAACCTATAAGACTTTCACTTACAGCAATTTCCAGTAAGGTATTTATATATAGTAATCAAGTGGATGTCTTTTCTTAGATAATTGTCTATTCCTAAGTATCTTGGTACAGGGTCATTCTCAATATTTTGAAATTTTTTTCCTGACAATTTTAGAACATGGAAAGAATAGCAATACAGAAGATGATTTGCATCCAGTAGGAATGTAGGCAATGTCTACCCATGAAAACTTTTCTGGATTTTCTTCAATTAAATAGTTGGGTAGCTTTTATACTTTTTAATAAGAACAATGGGAAGTTAATCTCCCTCCTGAAAGAAAAAAAAAGAATCAGAAAATATAATTTTGTCAAATCTCCTTCAAAGGAATTTCTCTCCTAGCTTCTTATCTGTTCAAAGCTGCTTAAGATATGGTAGTCAATATCAATCAGGAAACATTTGACCCAAAGAGATAAAAGTCCGGAGGTATGAGCGTTTGATGAATGCTTTGCCCTTATCAGCTTGTAATTGCTATTATAAACTCAACAGAAAGGTTCCCTTTCACTCTACTTTCTGAAATAAGCTCCAAAGAAAAAGGAGTGGGGCTGTCACCATTAAACTTTGGGCACTGAGCATGTTCCACAGCCACTGGTTGCCACAAAGTCACAGGTGTTGCTTTAGTGAAAATGGAGACTTTCTCATATATATGTATCTATATACATGTTTACTTGCTTACTAGTTGTCTCCCTAGATTCTAGAATTCATGAAGGCAGGGCATTTATCTCTGTTCACTGGGGCCTAATACAGTGCCTGGCATACAATTAGTTCTCCTTAAATACATGTTGCACTGATAAATAGTGACCTGGGCAGAAAGAAGAACAGATGAATGGATGGATGAAGAAGACACTCTGTGCAAGGGGATTATCATCCCCATTTTAGAGCTAAGGCAACTGAGACTTATGCAGTCAAAGCAGGCACTTAAATTGGTGTCTTCCATGTCTTTGTGCAGATGTTGCTGAAGATGCTAAGAAGCCTCTTATCACTCAAAAGGGTGGAAGCAGGAGAGGGGACACAACCAGTTTCATTTGTGTGACTCTGATCATTAACTCCTACTTCTATTATTTCGAAACTACCCCACTGGGGGCACAGTGCAAAACATTTCCCATAGATAATCTCGACCAATCCTTACAATAACCATGGGAATTGGGTTTTAATATTCTTGGATATAAAGGGAGAAGACTCGGAAAAGTTAACTAACTTCCACAATAACAGCAATGAAATGAGCAAGAAAGGAAACCAAGCATTAGGAAAACATAGGCTAAATTAAATACCTTCTATCTCTTTCTAAAGGTGAGAAGACAACAACCATGGTGAAATGGTGGCTTCATTTCTCAGGGCCACAGGAAGGCCCTAGCTCAGCATCCCATCACTAGAACACAGGAGAGTGGCAGTGGTTGAAACAAGGGCTGGTTTATTCTAGACTCTTCCATTGATACATTTTATTTGATGAGTTCCAACAACAGTTTCTGCATCTGTGCTAATGGGCTCTTATTATTTCCCTCTGGCCACTCAAAGGACTCTTGGAGGAACAAGGAGGATTTCATTTGCCAGCTAAATGCTGCTGTGGTGATTTGAAAGGGAAGTGGAGCATTCGTGTGAAAAATTACCCATAAGGCCCTCATAATCTCCAACCAAAGGTTTCACCTCAGCAGATTAGTGGCTTTGTGTTCTGCAGACCGTTTCACCCACAGCTCCATTAATCCCAGCAGCCTCTACAGATCAACTGCCCTGACAGCCCTCCCTGAGAGGTTCAGTGACCCCTGAAGTCTCATTGGGTTCAAAGCTACTGACAAAAAAGTGTGCCAAACAGTGTGGACACACCTCAGCTTTCTATATCATCCTCAAAGTTAAAGACCCTCCAGGAAGCCCTCCTAGCCACCCAGGACACCAGTATTATCTCTTTAAAAAATATATTTATTTATTTATTTGTTTTAGTTGTACACAATGTCTTTATTTTTACATGGTGCTGAGGATCGAACCTGGGCTGTGCACGTGCTAGGCAAGCGATCTACCACTGGGCCACAACCCCAGCCCCTAGTATCATCTTTATTCAACTGCATATAATCTTCATCACACAGCTAGATCCTTATTCTTCTATTCAAAAAATTTTTTTGAATCATTTCAAATAAATTTACTTAGTCTCTCAAACAGGCTTCATTCTCTAAAGTGTCTAGGGCATAGCAGAAGAGTCACCATTCATTAAAATCTGTGGTTTGACTGGAATATCAGAAATAGCTTTCTTAATTTTGTCCAAAGAGTATCATTCTTATTAATTTTATAAATAAGGCTTCCCTTTACTGAATTAATATCCCAGGTCGCTACTTGTCTTCCTATGCAAGGCCACAGCTATCTATCCTTCGCTTTCTTTTTCTTTCTGTAACTGACCCAGTAGTAAGTTTCTGATGTAACAACCTGCTATAAATCCCTAGTCTGTTCCCCTTTACAAATCTACCTTAAACTCAACAATACTTTCAGCTTTGGGGTACTCTATTTCTCTGGTATAAGAATGTGACTTAAAGTGTGGCAATGACCTGCCATGTGTGAATAAATGTGCCATTTGGTCACGTTGGTGTTAAGAGACTGGAAAGGGCTCTAGGTCATATTTACACACATGCATAAAGCTCTGAAGGCAGTGATACTTCTTCTAGGGCTGGTCAATTATGTATTGAGAATGATGGCTGAAGGAAGCAATATAGGGTAAAACTCCCTAACCTAAATTCAAGGAGCAAACCTGTGGAAAGTCTGCATTGAAGGGTCTATTCAACATTTTGTTACTTTCAAAACATTTCACTATCCTCTAACAAAACATGTCCAAAAAGAAGGGTTACATACTTTAGTGAACAGGTATGAACTGTCCATAGCAAGGGGTATGAGACAGTTTTCTCTGACTAATCTCTCCCACTAGGTGGTTCTACCATGCCTAGTAGGTCCTGGGAAAAAGGGGCAGGAGAATTGCCCCAGTGTGTGGAAAGTCTAGACAGGGGTCCAGAGCAAAAGTCACAACTGAGTGATCACAGGAGCTGTGAGGCAAAATTAAAGGGGTGAGGTTTTCAAAGAACACCATGGCCCTAGTGAGTTAACATAGAACAGGACTGCCCCTAACATGAAACCCATGTGTCCCTTAGAGAGCCCCATCTATAGCAAGGGTTTTAGCATTTCATCAAAGCAGTGTCTAAAAGAGCTTAGAGTTCATTTAGTGCAGACTGCTGGGTTACAAGCAAATTCAATTGTATAAACTCTGTTCATATTGCAAAGAACAAATTGTATTACAGTGTGTGTGTGTGGAGGGGGGTGGGTGGCTCTGGGACTTAAAGCTACTAAAATGGCTGCAAAGTATAAAATTTAGAAGAAATCAAAAGAGCTATGTGATATCAGGTCTAATTTCTCCTTTCCCCAAAAAAAGAACATTTGCAAATCATTAATAACTCTCCTTCTCTGATTCCTCTCTCTGTTGTGTCATCTCTTGCTGTGTTTATGCTGATGGTGTCAGTTCCTTAAAGTCCGAGCTATAAACTATATGGACTAATTGTTGAACAGAACCAGGGAGCTATTAACACCGCAGTGGTGTGGCCCTTCTGGTCATACTCGATTATATCTATGCAATCGGGTTTGTACAGCTCTAACTAATGCCTTGAAATGCTGAAATAAATTAACTCCTTTATTTAGACATAAACATCACAGCACCCAGAAGGGGCCAGAATGGACTCTTCTGGCTCATACATTCGTTCCAGGGCAAAGAGAGATACTTTTCAGTAAATATCATCACCAACCATAATCTGGATTCTCTAATTTCAGAAACCCATTCCTCTGACAGAGTAATATTTATAGAAAATGAAATTCGGGCTTTCAATTATGCCAACTTTCTCTTTCATATTCAAATGCTACATATATTCCAGAACATGTTTATAGAATTTTCCCATATTTCTAAATAAATATACCAAAGAAGTTCTGAAATATACACATTTTAAAGATGCCTTTGCGCTCACCAAGTTATTCCCAGATGTTTCACATTCCGAATTTCTCAATAAATGAATAACATGCTAGGAAAGCAAACACGAGCTGACAGTATTTAGTCTAAGTTTTTTAAATGGTATAACATGTGCTGCTAAAAACAATGTTCAATAACTGCATTTCACTATCAGCAGTTATTAAAGAATCCAGAACGTGCGTCTATGGGATTTGGCACAGAGCTCTGGATAAATGTGGTCCTTAGGATGATTGCTTTGTGTTGCTTACAACCAGGCTGCAGCACAACTCTTGTCTTCCATCTTCTGATACATATATATCTCCATGTGACAAACCCATGATCCCCGTGCACTGCCACAAGCGCTCATTAACAAGCATCGCAGTCCCGCAGTCAGTTCTGTGAGCTTTGAACCAGTTCCAGAACGAGGGCTACAGCAAATGGCAGCTTGGCCTTTTCACTTCTTCTATTTTTTACACTTAAAAAAAATGTAGAAAACTCCCAATAACTGCTCCTTTCACACCTTTTATCTCCTTTATAAATTTGTAATATTCACTCATTAAATCTCAAACTTTGCTGCGTTCTTATGTAATGCTTAATTCTCTTCTTCTCTGGTGTTGGCTTGTGAAATGTCTTTAATTAAAAAAGCTAAAAGCACTCTAAATCTGGATGGCAGACTCATTTCCAGGGCATTCAGGCATGTTGTCTAATTTTAAAACTCTGACAGGATACATGTAAATTTATGCAAGTTTCATAAAAGTCACAATTTCCTCCTTGAATTCAAGCTAAAGAAAATGCCCCTGAGCTCTTTTCAAAGCTGTTTGTTTTACTGGAGAGCTCGCTGTGCCCATTGTGTCGGAGGTGATTATTCTGAAGAATATCTCATGTCAGTGTCCCATCAATCCACCAAGAAGTAAGGAGTTAAATTTCCCGATTATTGATCCAACAGGCTCTTTGATCCCTATTTTATGGCTTCTAAACACAGATGGGAGAGGGCAGGGGGAAATATTATCATGCAAATTATTTTGGTTGACAGTAATTAAGAAATTATAGGTTAAGAAAATCAGTAATTGTTCACATGAGTCATTAATGTGTTTTCATTCTTTGTAAAACTTTCTGGCACGCCCTTCCTTTCTTGCTTTAAATAAGCAAGGACTGGAAAATATGCATAGTATTTGGAACCCAGGGGAGTGACATATTAATTCAAAGTTTGCTTGGAAGGGTAGCTTTGTGGAAACTCAAACATGTTCCCATCCATTTTGCTTCTGCCACCCTTCGCCCAAGACTTCTCTCCAGAAAGTTGGGGTAGCCTCTGAATAGATGAGCTAGGGTCTTCTCCGGGCTGGAACTGTCCTCCCTTCAGAGGGTCATAACTAGAGGTTCTGCTGTTTAGGAAATCTATAAGGAAAGCCACAGAATGGGAGACTCAGAACAGCCCGGCTGTGGGCAATTAACCAGTCAATGCTAATTCTGTGGCTCCCTAGAAGCAAATCTTCACTCTGAATTAAACCTTTGCCAAAGTTTGTTTTGGAAAGGTCTTAAATCCACAGGAAAGAGACTAAAAGTGTGTGACGGAAGACTGAGACAGGCTCCCAAACAGCTGGGACACCTTAGAATGAACTCAGGTTAGCTTACAAATCGTCAATCCCTAAAAGAGCACAAACTAAAATTACATTTGTTTTTATTGAAAGACAGCCTCAAGTGCTGACATGTAGTGTGTGACATGTGATACATAATAATACTCTTAAACCAGTTCTGACATAATATCTCCGGCGGCCTAATAACCACAAATGATTGCTTTAGTTAAGAACTAGCCAGAAGCAAAATAGATCCATGTAAAAGTAGCTTGAACCATAAATACCTCAACAATATTTTATGTCACTTTGTAAAAGTTAAAGGAGTCCTATAATAATTAACAACAAAAACGCCATGTTCTTTACTATTGTATGGTGGTTGTGAAAGGTTATTTCATAGTCCCGGGGCTGCTAGTGCTGTAAATTATGCAGGCACCAAGAAACATTAAGGAGAAATAATAGCAATTTAAACGAAGGCTGACGTAATTCATGATAAACAGTCATTGGAAAATATTACAATGTTGTCTTTTTCGAGTGGGTTTAATCAGAAGAATGTGACCATATTCTAACATAAACCACTTCTCTTTTCCATTGTGCTCGCACTTGGAATGTTGGCACTCACCCTAGCTGCAAGGTTCTTATTCACAATAATTGCTGAATCCAGAGCTCCAACACCTCCAGGGACCCTAACAATGTAAATTTGGTATTCTGATTGATGGAAGGAGCTTCCAAGACAAAGCTCCAAAGCTCTGAGCTGCATGGTGGTCCAAAAGGGGGACTGAAATTTGAGACTCACTAGCCAGGATGCCTTAAAGAATACATATCAAAAAGATGGCTCAGTAACACAAACATTCAAGAGTTACTTTATTGTCACGTCGAAGAAAATCTGGAGACGGGGTATAAATCAAGCAGCTGTCCTGATAAAAGCAAATCTTTGTCACAGATTGTTCTGGGTGAACCGTAAATATAGCAATGCATTAAGAACCCAATATGATGAGGAAGACCAAACCTGCCAACTCTCATTAATGCAAATATCACCAGGTCAGGATCATAAGATAGGATCACATGATATGATGGTCAAGCAGATGTTTATATCTGAATGCACATAAAAATGGTTACCTTCTGTGCATAACTGCTGATTAGGGGCAGATTTGGTGGGGGGGGGGGGGGCGGGGAAAGAAGAAGCTCAGAAACACATCTCATGCCAACATGGAGACCGGGCAATATTTACCTCTCTGGCATCCACCCAGTCTTTGGGAGTGTAAAGAGAATAAATGATATCGCTATTATAATGGCAAAGCCTTCCGATGCTGAGTTCATTTAAAAGTCTTTAAGCCAGCTATTGATTATCTGTGCTGACGACGGAAGGCCAGGAGAAAGAAACACACAAAAAAAAATCCGATAGCTTATTTTTCCCACTGGTTTCTATTTCATTCATGATCCATTCTTTCCAAGGGCCATTAAGAGCAGCAGAAGTGATTTCATTTTTTCTTTCTCTCCTTTTCTCTGCCAACCTTTGGGTGGAGGTGCTAATGAGCTGGAATAAACTCAAATGAAGGGAGAAGAGGCCTGCCCGGCAAGTCAGGGACTTGAATAATCTACATAGTGGGGCCTCTGTATCTGATAATCAAAAATTAATTGCCATCTTCCAAAGATCACTTAAAATACCCATTATATAGCAAAACAGACTATTTTTTGACACTGGGTCTTTTCTTCCAACTGAATCTATTTAAATCATCTCAGAGGTCAAATATCTGGCCACTCCTTTAAAAATATTCTTTCAAAATAAGATAAATGGTTTTCTCTGGCATTTATACTAATAAAAATGTAATTTATCTCCTCTTACCACACAAACCTTACTTTCCCTAAATAGCCCATTGCGAACACTATCAGTGAATTTTGCTCAGTGTACAAATATTTTACGTATTACAATGAGTCGCAGAACACAAAACTTGCAAATATTTATTTTTAGACATATGGGAAAAAAAGCAATTAGAGCTAAAAATGTGAAGAACGAAGAGCTCACTTAGAAGCAATTACATTGGACATGCAAACTGTTCTGCCATCAAACTTTTATTCAGATGCTGTAGAGCATATTAAGAAATATCACTTGCACACACACAAAAGAAAATATTATTTCACAACTGAAAATATCCAATCACTATAAACAACATCTGGGGGTCATTAATAACTTACTCTGCAGCTGAATTAGCCAAGTAATATGTGGCCTGACTCAGAACTCCTAAATGTCTATTTTTGAAGAAGAAAAAAGAATGAGAGAACAAAACAAACTGTCACCCCATGACTTATTTTTGCAAATATGGATGCTCTCTGGGCAGTTTATGAGCCTTTGGAAATATGTGTACACAAAATGGACAATTTGTGTACACTTGGGAGGCACATACTGTTTATGCATTAATCATGACTTCCCTTTACCATAGTGTCCTGTTTTTGTTTTCAGGAAGTTTAAAATTGTAATATTAAGTTCACTTTTTCTGCTCAGAGACTTGTATATAATTAGCATATTTTTCAGACTGGTGAGAATCTGACCATAAGCAACATCTGAGAAGCTTCCCATTCCAAACTACTACAAAGCCTTTTGTATGCAGCCTTATAATGCATTTTAAGAACAGACACAGTGTTCAAATATTCCAGCCCCAAGATAAAAGAACTAACAATTTTACTGCCACACAACCCACTATACTGAAACACCCTAAATATTTATACTAACAGGAGTTGAAAATAGTATCAGAAGACAATGCCAAAATATTTCTTCCACACATTATTAGCAACAGGCTTTGGGAAGACAGATGCCAAAAAGCCAGCGCTTTTCTAATTTATTGGGTCCCATCACGTGACCTGTTGTTATAGGTTTTGTGGTGAGTCAACAGGCCGGATGGCACAGCTGGGTAAAACTGTCCTTAAGACAATCTATATTTAGATTTTTTTTTAATGCCTCTAGACCATCATCCTGAAAAGATTTTCAATTGTAAGATACACCCCTCCACACACACACACACATTTCAGTGTCTGTAGAATCTCTCCCAACTAATGGCTGGCTCTTTGTAATGTAAATTACAGTGCTTTCCATTTATCTTAGAAATGATGTTTTAGATTTGATGAGCTATAGTAACTAATTGGTCTATATGAGGATCAAATAACATTTTAATTTATTTATTTTTGGTGGTGCTGGGGATTACATTCAGGGCCTCAACATGTAAGGCAAGTGCTCTAGCAATGAACCACACCCTCAGCCTAAGGAAAAAAATTTTTTAAATATCAGAGAGTAAATATTTTCAGCTCTGTGTGCCATACTCATGTCTACCATCATAGCACAAAAGAAGCCACAGATAAGACATGAGCCCACAAGTGGGCAGTGTTCCAGTAAATCTCCACAGCAGGCAGTAGGCTGCATGTGACCTGTGAGTTGTAGTTTGCCCTATGTAAGCCAGATGGCAAACAGCTAACTACCTATGAGAACAGACCCAGCAATGCACAGTGATTGAACCTCAGTCCTGCCATTGAACCTGCTAAAGGCAGAAACCTGCTCCATCTTCGCAGCTTTCTCACTCTCAACAACTTACCTACAGCAGGTGCTCAATGAGGTGAGGTGATGATCACTTTTACACTCAACACTGTTCAGGGTTGGAGAAGCAAAGTCTATGCAGGTGAATCTGAATAATGTACTTAGCTTTCCCAATAGAAGCTTTGCTTTATACTTTGAGTACAAATTAGGTTCTTGCAATCATTATTAAATGAACAAGAATAGTTAACTGCCTATTAAAAAGAGCAGCACAGCACAATCTCTAAGAGCATTATCTGGATGTTTACAGGGCAGGGCTTAAACCCCAGCTTTCCCCACTTAATGAGTCATGCTGGGGGACTTTCACCAACAGCTCTGAGCTTTGGTTTTCTCACCTGCAAAGCAGAGATAACAACATCTCCCTCAAAGTATGATTGGGAGAATCAATGGAGATAATGTATACAGTAGGTGTTCAATAAATGTTAGATGAAGTTGGCTTCACTAAGCCTTTCACTAAAGTGATTAATCATATTAAACATGCACAGTTCACCAGATTTCACTTAGAGATGAAAATTGTCTTTAGGCACCTAAGATAGCATTGAGAGCACATGGTAAATGCTCAGTAAAAGGTATGAGCTACTGTCATTATTGTTATATTTTAATTAACCAAAATTCTCAGGAAATGAGCCATCCAAGTTAATGAAGTGTGAAGTGCATGGAAAATTGTTAGAAATGCTGTTTTGTGTTTTACTGATAGCCTGCAAGTGTGTGAGAACAGAAAAGGACCTTAAAGATCACCTGGTCCAGGGCTTCTTAACCTAAGGTTTCACATACTCTATATAACTCCTGAAACATATATGCAGAATACTCTATATTTGCTTGATATGTCAATTTTGCTAACAACATTGTTTAAAGGCATTATTATAATAATTACATTTGCATATACACTTTTATGAGAAGAGTCACAGCTTTCATCAATTTCTCAAAGGGACCAAAGATCCCAAAATGCTCAAAAATGTGGTCCAATGTTTCAAATCTACAGAAAACATAGAGATTCAGAATGATTAACTGAGTTGCTGAAGCTGCTTATTTGGTATGAGGGTCATATTCAGAACCCAGTTCTCCTGATATCCAGACAAGTGCCCTTTCTAATACATTGTACTTTTTCTTAATTTTTTTGGTAACTAATACTATTGAGTATATCCCTCCAAAATCATGGCTATGCACTTTCATTTTGCAAAGTCTTTTACCTGAGCCTGTAATTGCCCAAGGAACAGACTCTTACTTTCTGTGGCTACTTCTTACCACACTGGAACTGATGTCAACCTCATTGCAGCTCAACAGTCCCTCCATATACCTGAGCGGAAGCCACTAAAGAATGGGGGGCTGGTGGTAACACTTACCTTGTTAACTTCCTCTCTTCATTACCTTTGCAATGGACATCAACTATAAGTATTCCTACAACACTCTCAATCTTACACGTACATAGAGTATGATTAAAATATTGGTAACAAGGGAATGTTAATTTGTATAGACGTTATGGAAAATAGTATGCAGTTTCCTAGGGAAATTATAAATAGAACTACCATATGATCCAGCAATCCCACTACAAAGTATAAATCAAAAGGTGTTAAAATCAGTACATTGAAGAGATACTGACACTCCCAGGTTCATTCCTGCATTATTCATAAGATCCAAGATAGGGAAGCAACCTGTGTCCATCAACAGAGGAAAGCATTTGTAGTTTATATACCACACTCTATTCAGTCTTAAAAAGAGAAAGAAATCCTGTCATTTGCAACAGTAGTGGATGAACCTGAAGAATACTGTGTTAAGTGAAATAAACCTGATGCAGAAAGACAAGTACCACTTTATATCACTTACAGGTAGAATCTCAAAAAATTGTAATATATAGAAGTAGAAAGTAGAATAGTGGTTACCAAGGATGAATACAGGGAGCAGTTGGGAGAGGTAGGTCAAAGTGTACAATATTTCAGTCTGGAGGAATAAATTCAAGAGATCTACTATACCCCATGGTGACTATAGTTTACAATGTATTATCATTTTGAAAATTACCAAGAGAGCAGATTTTATGTTATTATTGTGAAAAAATATGTATGTGAGGCAGTGCATGTTAGTTTCAGTTAGTTATTCCACAATGTCCATGTATTTCAAAACAATATGTATATATATATACATGTATATGTATAAATATATGTATATATACATACATATAATATTTGTCTATTAAAGTATTGGCAATGAAATACTACATATTTAAACTCTAGAAGAATCAAATCTGCAGTGAGTTCTTCCAGAGACTGACGCAAATCTGATAATCTCTGCTTAGTTGCAAGCTCACTTTCTTGCCAAAGCCCAATCTTCACCCAAGAAAGTCTTTTTCCTTTTGGGCTTTAGAGTCATGGAGATCACAGATGTTCATTATGAGTGCAGTTCACACTGCCCTCAACGATAGCTATAGAAGGTTCAGTAGATACCTAAATCCACAGCAAGCTCTGATTATCTGATACCTCTGCTATTGCTTACAAAGAAAAATAACTCTGGCAAAAAGAGATTCCTAGAATCTCTCCTAATGAAATCATTAAAGTGCTGATGCTTTTAATGTATAAAGATGTTCATAACAATGTTGACTAGTCATTATTCACAATAGCAACAAAACAAAACCATGGAGGAAATGTTCTAACCTTCTAATAGAAAGGGATTATGTAAATTTTGATAAGGTCATTTTACACAATATTATCCAACCATTAAAATGGTGTTCATAAAATGCTCATAAAATATGGGGAAGTGTATCTTTTATAGTAACTAATAATTTAAGGTACAAAATGGCATACAAAAATGCTCTCAAGTAAATAAAAATGCCTTGGAAAAAGACTAGATAGAAATAGATAACATTGATGAGATTACTGCTCATACTTAGGGAGACAATATCAGAGCAGATAAGCAGACCAACTTTGAAGCCAGACAGATCTGAACTAGAATCCAGTTCGACTACTTACCAGTGGTATGACTGTGGGCCTATTTAACCTTTCTCTGTGAAATGATGGTTAATGCGAGCTTCCTGATAGTGACGCTGTAAGGATTAAACAAGCAAATGTATGCAAAGAGCTTAGCGTGAGGCATGACACATGGTACATGCTCACAGAAGACTGGCAATTATTACTGTTATTCTACTTAGACTTTCCATAATGGAAATATTTTCATAATGAGAAAAATATTTTGAAAAATATTTTTGAGCTATTTCTTACTATGTACTTTTTCTCCTCCTTGAAACATTTACCAAGGGGATGGGGGCCATATTTGGTTAATGGAAGATTCTGGTTAAATGGGATTTTCAGGTGAGTTGCCATCCCCTTCATCACTGGCCACATTCAGGGGGGTGGCAGTAAAAGTACAAGTCAAGAAGCTGGTGCCAGTGTCCCATTGTGGTCTGGGCACAATTGCACTAATTTCTAACCACTGAATCACCTGATCAGCTTTGCAAACTACGAATGGGCTCAATGACACTGTACTCCCAGAAACATAGAGTTGTGTGGAGACAAGACTGAGTGAAGGCACTGTGAACAGTCTGAGGAGCCTCTTACATCTGTAAGACATTCCTCTCATAAATGGTGAATGGCCCGGCTGAGGGTGAGGTGAGCAGTTTCCAAGCTCTGTGCATCTTACAGGCCATCTCTTCAGCTCAGGAAGATGACCTTTGCACTGAGTGTCAAGATTTAACTTAATTGGGCAGGGTGGCGGGGTGGATTTCTACCACAGTCTCTAAGTTTGTTCTGGTCCTGACAGATTTCAACCATGGTACCTGCCATCTTCAGACCAATCTCAAGACCAATCTCAAAATAACCAATTGGTCCCAATGTCCTCTTTCTTAAAGGGGTGTGTTCTGAGAACTAGCTACCTGATAAAGTGTTGTTTATAATAAGTTTATATACTGTGTGTGTGTGTGTGTGTGTGTGTGTGTGTGTGTGTGCGCGCTATCTTGTTAGCATATTTGATCTCTAATTTCAAAGACGTAATGGTTCATGCCTGGGACTGAGTGGAGAAAATGACTGCTAAACCTCATATGTTTCATGGATGTATCTCATCTGGAATCTTCTATAGAACTCTCTTATGAGACAGAAGGTCTCATTCTTACCTATAAATAACATGGAGTGAGCCAGTGATTCAGAAAGTGTCTTTGGGGTCTCAGTGCCATCCACCAAGTGGACAAGAAACATTTTATCAGCCAAGCCTTTCCTTTCTCAATACTTTTTGATACTATTCCAACCTGAACTGATATCTATTATGTTGCTGACCCATAGAGCCCACACTTCAATTAGAACCTGAAAATTCCCTGATGCTAACAGATCAGCCACTGTTGCTTGGTTTTCAGAGTGAGTTCTGATTATATGTGAGGTAGAGGCAGGTAAGGGCAATGTGGTGACCTCTAGATACAGGTTACCATTAGTCCTAACTTAAGAATACCCCTCAACTTCCTTAGAAAGAACACCCTTCTATGTTGTGCAGATCATAAGGTTTTTAAAGCATCAGAACAAATGAACAAACTTTAACAAAAGACATTGATCAATTCATGAAGAATGCTCCTGGGGTTTGAAAAGCTATATAAACGCTGAGAAAAACCTGATCCGTTTGAGGTAGACACTTCCCTTTGAGAATTAAATTCACAATGAACTACAGCTAAAAGATTGAGGTCAAGAAATACTTGACTTATCTAAGAAAGGACATAAAGTGATGGAGGTTTGAAGCCCTCTGGAATCTAGCAAAGTTTTTATATCATTTCAACAAATACGTATTATTACTAACATGGGTGAATCATGATTTACCCTCTCAAGGAGCTAGAAATAAGTGAAGAAAAATCCAAGTGAAGCCATTAATTTTAATATAAGGCAAAAGGAGAAAATATAAAACAAAACAACAAAACCCCTCAACCTGGAAAAGTACTGACTAATGGAAAAGGGACAGACCACAGTGTTGAAGATGATCATTCTAAATTCATTTCTCAACTAGAATCTGCCCATTAAGCAGCTAAGAAACCAAGGAAGCCCCTCACTCTTTACCTCCTACTGCAATGATGGTGCATCCCTCTTTTCTTTCTTATAGCCCAAGGGAAAGATCCAATTTAATAAAAGACAAGTGATTTTTTTTCTTCCAATAGGTTTCCCTTGGGTCCTAACCATAATGGGGTCTATGCGAGAAGGACCCAGGAGCACATGCTCTCTCAGGGGAATTTAACATCTTCTAAGAAGGAAATGAGTTTTGCCTTGTGGAGGCTGCTTTTCGTCTGTGCTTCAAGCTAAAAACAACAGAGAAAACAACCTTTTTTTTTTTTTTTTTGAGCTTCAAAGTCTAGAAAAGTTTCCACCTCCTCACCTGAAACAACTTCCTCCTCCTTGAATCCTTCAAGGTCCAACTGGAGATCCACTTCCTCTAAGAGGGTTCCCTTGACACTGGGGCCATCTTTCATGAGGCTTTTAACTTCAGTGTGCCCTCCTCTTCAGTGGACTTTCCCTTGGAGGGTCCATTGTATGATAAAGATTTTTTCCTTTACAAAACTTTGAGAGATGCTCTCTCCTTTCAACCTCAGAGTTAATGGATTCAGCTCTATGCTCGTCTCATTTTATGGCAGGAAAGTTTGCCCACTGGAGTTAGCAGACCTGAGTGTGTGTGGGGGTGGGAGGGGGCACTCAACAAAGCTATTTCAGCAGCATGCTAGGTCTGTCTGGGATCCAGTGAAAACTGCTTACCCTGAGGTCACCAATGGGTAAAATGCAGGACTCTTAAGAGAATGACAAATAATATTCACAGTGGACCATTGTTCCTTATCTTACCTCAGACAACTCAATCTCAAGAACAGAGACCAGTATCCCAACAATGAATGCCTGGAGTTCTGCCTGAAACAGTCAGTGCTCAAAAAAATGAATGAATGAATACCCAAGGAGCATTAGAATGCACTAGACCTTTTCTGCCCAAATCCGGTGTGTTCTCTAGTCCTCCAAGATGGCCACTAGAGAGTCAAAAAGGACATTGAGAGAAGGGATTGTTAGGGAGAGAATTCCTAGGCAACTTCCAAAGGGTGAATGAACCTCAGATGATGGAATCAAGGCCCACGCCAGCCGGCAATGAGAAGACTTCCTGATCAGGCAGCAGAGCTGGTTCTTGTGCCAAGAGCTTGGCTACTCTGCCTCCTTTGAAAACCCATTACCAAATCATGGCAAGCGAAATTTAATTTTAAAAAGGGAAATGATTTATGTGCTACAGGAATAAAGAAGTGACAGAAGCAGGAAAGCTTGCATACATTTCATTTTTTGAAATTAGGCCTATAATTTTTTCATTTAAGAAGGATGCCAAGTTGGGAAAGCCAATGTGTTCTAAGCAGAAAATTATAGAGAGGTGTATAATGAAAGTCCTGTCAGCATTGAAACCCCATGTCTTACAGAGTCCATGAGAACACAGGCTGTTTACTATCTGCCCCCTCTGATTTCTCATTGGTTCCAGGACTTAAAGAGCCCATTCCCTATATCTGTTTCCCTGATGAGAGGGGAGCTACAGGAGATCTGATCAGGGATGGGATCACTCTGGCTGGGGGGTTGAAAAGAGACCCAGGACAGAGAGCTAAAGCAGGATGAGTGGGATATCAGAGATGAGAGAGGGTGGTGGCCAGCACCAAGGTTTCCTGATTCCAACCTGGTGGTTTTTACAGATTTAATCTTTAGGATTATTTCCTTCCCATATAAATTAAATAAATAAATAAATAAATAAATAAATAAATAAATAAGCAAACAAACAAACCAATCTGTCCATTTAATTACTATAGAACCTACTATCTATGCATTGTCTTGGAAAGCTCATCAGTCATCAGTTTCTAGTCAGCCTGATGTCAGGCAGCCCAATTGCTCTTTCTGAGCAGGTATGAGCTACATACAGGCAGTCTGGGAAAGGGCGGTGGGGGTGGGAATTGTGGATGCTAAGGTGAGCTGCCTTGATTAACACTCCCATTTGACAATGTTACCAAGTTGCAGTGTCCTTATCCACAACACAGGAGATAACAATGGTCCTGAGCCATGGTACAAATGTATCCACTTGTTCACTGAACCAATATTTATTACACATCTATTATATGCCAAGTACTGTTCTGGTCCCTAGGCACACGATTGTGAACAAGACAGAAAAGTCACTGCTTACCTAACCAAGAGCTTACCATGTAGAGTGTGGGCAGACAGACTATAAACATATAAACAATTACAGGAGTTAATTTCAGATAATGATGAGTTAAAGGAAGATAATAACACACTGGGTGATGGGATATGGCTGGACTTGTGGAGGAGGGATGGTCAAAGATTTCTCTGGGAAGATGTTGGGCTGAGGCCTGAATAATGAGAAAGAGCTGGACCCATGATATCTGGGGAAACACAGTCTATGCTGAGGGACAGACAAACAAGTATCTCTGGGCTGAATAGATGCATAATAAGTTTTAGTATAAACAAATCTCATTTTCTTCTGCAGTCAATGTAGGTATGAAACAATTTTGTAGGTGTGATTTTTTTTGATGAACCACTATGGGCTCCATATGTGATTTATGTTGTGTTGGGTGAGGTAAGAGGAAGAGGAAGACGCAGTTAACAATGAGTGCTTCCATAGCACATACCAGGTACCATCTCAGTGCTTTTACCCATTTCATCTTCACAACAATCTTGCAAGGTCTACTCCTGTGGTGTGTGGTCCACGGTGATCTTACATGTTGTCACTCTCCTTTCTAGATACTATCACCTAACTGCTTTAAGAGAGAGGAAATTTCTGTCTTGTTCACAACCGTTGTACACAGAGACCAGAAAAGCACTTGGCAAAAAATAATAGGTGCCTAATAAGATACTGATTAGATCAACAAATGATTAAATAAATAAATGAATGAAGGTGTATTGTGTATCAGCCACTGTATTAATTTACAGTAGTAAGCCTCCCAGTCAACCTCACCTACAGTCCAAGGAACTTGAATTAGTCCAGTACCCTTGACAGGATAGGATGAAGGGGATTAGAGAGCGTCATGATATATCAAAAGAATTTTAAAATTGATCAAATATAGACTTATTCTTAACCTCATTCTGATACTCCGACCCTGGACCAGCACATTTGCCTGTGATTTTTCAATACCTGGTTCTTTCCTACACAGTATTTTTTTTTTTTATTTTTTTTTATTTTTTGGTACCAGGGATTGAACTTGGAGGCACTCACATCCCCAGCCCTTTTTTGTATTTTATTAGAGACATGGTCTCACTGAGTTGCTAAGTGCCTCACTATTGCTGAGGCTGGCTTTGAACTCATGATCCTCCTGCCTCAGCCTCCTAAGTGATGGGATTATAGGCATGCCACCACGCCCGGCTAGTATATGCATTTTTAAATTGGCAAAAATGTCTGTTTCACCCTAGAGAAGAATATGTTGATCTTGCTAATGTGCTAGGATATAACTTTCTTGCTTTTATAAATGAAATGCTAAGTGAAATATTGGCCAATATAGACACAAATCCTTTCTTCTGTGGTGAACAACAAGAGTTTATTGAACCCGCAAGTCCAAATAGTGTTTAATAACCCATCCAGTCCACAAAGCTACAAAAGGAGTCCAGAGCTATTCTTAAATCTCCTTGAAGGTTCCCAAAATATAAAAGAAATCTACTGATCTTACCCATTCCATATATCATGGCTATAAATTCATTTATAGTAGCAACATAAAATTCTTTTCATTAGTCTCCAAGAGAGTTGGTATCCCAACTTCCAAGGCCTATGTCCAAGGAGGTCTATTCTCAAGCTTTCCTTGTGTCTTACTGTCCTGGAAGCTGAATCCATATGTTAATCATTATATGATCCATGGAGCACATCTGAAACATCTCTACCAGCAGATTTATTTGGATTTGACTCACTCTGTTATATGACCACCTCAACCTTCTCTTTGTCCCTACTTTGTCAGCAGAGGCAACAAAAAGCACAGAAGGTGACTTGTATAGATGTTTCTCTAGTGATAAAACCTCTGGAAAACGTCCAGGACAGAGCAGTGAGATCTCTGAAGGTTAAGGTCTTCTGCATCTACAGCAGTGTGCAAGAAACACACAGCTCCTTTCCCACTAGCTTTCAATTACAGAAAAATGTCTGCTGTGTTATCATTTGGGAGATCGGTGGGCACCGCAGGCAGGCGGCGAAAGCCTGAATGTGGACAGGGGCCAGGAACAAAGCCATTTGATCATCGAAATCCACTGTGACCATGAAACCTACTTTGGCAAGGAAAAAACTGTTTACTCACTTACAAATTCCCAGGATCCTTAACAAAACAACTGTCTTTCCTTTCATTTCCAGCAAAACATGTGATGTTTAGAGGGGAAGAGGCAAAGTCCAGCTCATCCTTTATGCTTCAAAATAATTTTATATGCCCTGAGTTTTCTTTCATAAAATTTCAGGGTTTTGTCCCCTCATCTGTTTTGCTTTCTCCCTTTGCTTTTTCTTCTTTTGTTTATATAATGTCATTATTTCAACCAACAGAAAAAACAGAAAGGGAAAGTTCAATGCAGATTCAGAAAACCTTTGAAACATACTATAAAAAGTACAAAACTTTTCTTTTCCATTAAGATTCTAGTAAGACCCCAGGAGCCTCAGGGAATTGGGCTCCTTTATTATTCAAAGAACAAGATCATTTCCTATGAATACAAGTTGTCTAAGACCTAAGACTCTAATAGAAACAGTAGAGAATTTTCATTTATTCAAAGATTTTTTTTTTTAATTACGTTAATACAGACTTATTCTGAGCCCTGCCAAGTTGGCTGTGATTACCTGATTTTACACAGGAGGCAAGTTAGGGACCTCATGTCACCTGCCCAGACACAGAAAGAATCAGATGGTTGAGCCCTGATTTAAACCTGGGCCATTTGCCTATAAACTTAGTACTTTTACTCTACCCTGCTATCTTTTGCCTTGACCCCACAGCAAAATACATGTCTTCATAATGACATAGCCAACTTCTCCCTGAAGATGGGAGCTTATGGTGTCTACAAATGGATCAAACACCTAACAACAATTCATCTCTTTTCTTTCCAGGTGAGTGACCACAGCCTTCTTTTGACGCCCCCCACCCCCCCCCCCCCCCCCCCAGTCCCTGGTCCATAAGCATACACAAACATTCCCAGATGTCAAAGAACTTAGAAGCACAACTTTGACTTCTTATGTTTTTTTGCAATTCAAAACTCAGATCAAAACAGACTATTTCTTTAAGTCAATCATACCTTAAGCCATTTAGTCCCACTCACCTTTAAGAACTGACTTCATCTCACTTATGTATATTGGGTTGCCTTACATCTCTCTGATGGGAGCCAGCATCTTAAACTTATCCATTTATCTACTATACTTCATGTGCCTCTGTTTGGATTTAGCTGTCAACACTTCACACATGTGAAATTAATCTGTGTGATATTAATGTAAGCACTGTGCATTACAAAGTGGTGGACATTTTATTGTTCTAACAGCAAAAATAGACAAAATGTTTGCCTGTGTGCATATTCTCTCCAGTATAGACAATAACACAATATAAATGACAAGATATATTTTACAAAAGAGGAATCATCATCAAAAAGGAGGTAAAAGGAAGGTAGGAGGCTGGTGGGGAATGCGTTATGTCAGGAGATTCTATCAGGACAGTGCGGGCAGGAATTATGCATAGTGTGAAGATTTTCATGAAGAAAAAAATTACCATTCATGTCACTTTCCCCTCATTGTTATTATAATCTCATTTCCTAATTGCATGTGCAATACAATGAGTTTTCATAATGCTTTAATGGGCAGTCCGTTGCTTTAGTTTTAAAAATAGTCAAGTTTCTCGTGCACATTGCCTGTAGAACAGTGTAACTGACAAGATGGAAGAATGTGGACAGGATGTTGAGGCTGAAGCTTTTCAATCACCTACCATTAATATGATTCAATTTATGCTTATGTCATAGGTTTAGACATTGCACAGTGCTGTAAGCAAGGAAGGGACTTGAATAAAATACAGTGAAGAAAGCAGATGGTATGCTATCAAAACCCTTCAAGCCTAAAATAACCTTTCCCAAGTAAGGAGGATAGTTAATTAAAACCAGGATATATTTACTCTATTCTGAATATCTCAATGTAAATAAAAATCAAAATGACACTACTGTAATGTTGGATTAAATGATGAAATTTCATCTATTCTATTTTTCTTTAATAGTTTCTAATCAAACTTTTCATTAAACAGCTTCATAAAATTCCACGGAGAATTTATTTACAGGGACTCATTGCAGATTTAAAAGCTTTACTTTTATTGTTCAATTAAACTTGTTATTCAGTGGACAACATTAAAGGAGCAGGGAGGGGGGTGCTGACTTGGGCAGTTGGGCAAGGCTATCTCTTTTCAGAGATGAATACAGAGAATGCAGGTAAGTAATCTAGAGAGCACCCACAGAAAATGTGGGGACATCTGTATCCAAGAAAAAAAGCTGTTCCAGTTCCAGAGATGCTGCTGGGATCTTTCAGGGCTCACATTCATGTGCCCTGGTAAAGAGGGCATCAGGCCACTCTTAAAACCCACCCAAAGATCAGAGGCTCAGAACAGAACAAACCTGAGAAAGACCAACATCAGACCCAGGTCAAGAGCAGCCAGTTCCAAATATGGAGAGTCAAAGACTTGAGTTTTAAGCAATCTACACTTGCTAGCAGTTTTCTAATAATCTGATCCCTCTCTTTTAAAACCACATCAACTCCTACTTTTCCATGAGGCCTTCCCTGATCCCTCGCCCTGACTGCTGTATATAGCTGCCCCCAACCACTGCCAAATTCCTTCTGCACTTGTTTTCTATAACACCCGAGAAATACTTAATCATTGACTTTCTCTTTTAACATTAGTTAACCTTTCAGGCACGGTAATCCTGTTTTTTCCAATTAGATTTTAAATCCTCAAAAAAAGCAAGCACTGTGTTTTATTTATTTTTTGAACAAGCCCCTCCCACTCCCATTCCATAACCCTACTTAATAGAAGAAAGCAAAAAGTATATTAGTTAATAAAATCAACATTATTCAATCATAGGAAAGCAGACACTGTCCTTTTGAGAAGGACCTTGGAGGCATTTTATGGCAATTTATGAATTTCATGTGTCAAAGGTGTAGCTGCTAAATGCTATAAACTCTGTGCCATCAGCTCTACCATTCATCCACCTGGTGATATGGCTAATAAAATTTGATTTTTACAGCCTAGGCATACTGTTACCTAAATTACATTTGACCAATTACTGAAGTCACCAAACGTGTGGTACAGAATATATACTGTGTAGAAAATTCATCTGTGGGCCCCTTGGCACTCTCGGTAATCTGACAGAAGTGTTTCAGTCATCTGGCAGTGTTTAATATTAGGAACATTTGTTTAATGCTAGTCACTAATTAAATTTATGTTCTTCCACCAACTGTTAGTTGGTTGGAGAAACCTAACGCCATGTTTTAAACAAACACGTTAGCCCAAGCCGATTTCAAATACAACCAGTTGGAGGTTTAAAAGGGTGTTTTCTGGAAATTTAGATTTCTGACTGAAAATAAGAGGTGGGGGAGACACGTTGGTTAAGGTGTTCAAATTGGGTCAAAATAATCTCTTTTTGTTCACTTGTTCACACAAACTACTTTCAAAAGTACAAACTTAACTAAAAAATTTAATATTCAAATTATTAAAGGAACCATCTAGAAGCTCTTTAAAGATACCTTTTATTCCAAAAGAAAACTTCCCCTTTAAGAGGCTAGAGAAGAAAAACAGCATTGACATTAGCTATACCAGAAGAAAGTTCAGGAAAACATTCAAAAGTCAGACGCTTGTGTTTGTGAGAACATTTAAAACTAATTTGGGAACTCTTAACAGCCATTGTGATCACTGTTGAATTGGAACTTCTTTCTATTACCAATTCTAGATGTAACAGCTTTGAAAGGCAATGACTAATAACTCTTAAATTAGCCAAAAAGGTTAAAACATTTTTTTCATTATATTACATTGTGAAACTCTAATTTTGAATAGTCTCAAATGAGAGAAAGCATTCTTATAGTTTTAGTGTGTGCCAGGAATGTAGAGACCACTTGAGTAGCAAGTAAGATACAGGGTTTGGGAGTGGGGGATGTGGAAGAAAAGCTCACCAACACTGAAAAGGGGAGGTATGTACATGCTAATCTGATGATTAGATTGATGAAAAGAGGATATTGAAAAACATGCACATTTATCTGCTTAAACAAGATTACTTGAATATTAAAACTATGACAATAAATCCTTTTTTAAAGAAAGAAAATAGAACTTGTACAAACACTATTACCCTCTCATAGATTGAGTCATCTTATAAGCCAGAGTTGTAAAAGACATCTGAGAAAACAATTTATAAGAAAAAAAAAAAAAAGTAATGGCCTTTAGACTCCAATGAGCTTAGATCTTTCTGTTCTCTTTTCCTCTCTTGTCCCTTCCTTCTTGAGTCATCATTCCCATCCCCTCGCCCCCACATCTGCTTACAAAATCCCTCTGAGCAGCAGAAACAGGGCTGCTGGAGTCAAAGAATCCGTTTTGAAAGGACTCCCCAAACTATGTGAGGTCTGTAACGATTAAGCAGGATAATGTGAATTTGAATAATCTGTAAACCAGGATTCTTTGGGGGAAACATAAGCCAACAGAATCAAGGAATGTTCCAGATCAAAGGGATGCTGTGCTCTTTCTAGGTTGGGGGTCTCAACTTCTTCTCCACCCAGGGGTCCACGAGGGATTCAGCATGGCTTCATCATCCCATCTATGGGGGTGATTTCCAGAGAAGGTGGAGGGTGAGGGTAGAGGGTGAGGATGAGAGGTGGCCATGTATAGGAAGTCTGTCTGCAGAGAACCTCTAATATGATCCAATTTCTTTGACAAATGGATGAGAGAGTGAAGATGTGAGAGAACAACTGTCTGCCTCCTCCAGTCTCTACACCATTCAAGATTTTCCAAACTGATGATGTGTTATCTTCTCCCCCAAACCCCTATGCCTACAGAGACACATGACCACTTAGCTAGGCAGAGAGAAGCACACAAACGTGTACGTGCCCATCTCGAGTGGGCCCTGTGTATGTGTGTGTATGAAAAAATTTGGGAACATGGAATTTAATCTATCTATTCATCCATCCATCCATCTATCCATTCACTTTATAGTACTGAAGTATCTATAATTTGTGCATTCATAGTACCTTACAAAAGAGAATGATTAGCCAAATCTAAAACAAACAAACAAACAAATAAACAAAAACAGTATTTGAATAGCCAAAGCCTTTTAAGAAAGAGCATGAAAGCTTCCTGTCTTGAAGTCCAATTTCAAGGTCGACCAACCAACTTCACTCTATATTGAACAACAAATATTAAGGACGCCAAGAAGGGAATGACGCTATGGGGGATGGGAGGGGTAGGGTGGCAAATAAGGCTTGTAAAAATTAGCCCTGTTCCCCCTCACCACCCTTCACAAGAATTGAGAACAACTATTGACACATGTTGAGTTTCAGGTAGGAAAAACAAAAAACAAAAAACAAAAGACTCACCAAATTCATCGCATATACTCTCATTTTCTATGAGAGTGGGGTGGTCAAAGGTGTCCCGGCAGTACAGAATCTGAGGGTTCCTGCTGACTACTGCGATGCCACCCAGGGCAAGTGCGAACTGGTCAGTTAGAATGGAAGATGGCTTATCCTGAATGCGCTTCAGCATGGAGCGGTAGCGGCAGTACTGAGGGTAGCTGAGAACGATCACATTTGTTTCTTCCTCGTCCTCCCCTAGACAAATGAGAAAACACTTCCATTACCCTTTTTTTTTTTTTCCCCAACAATGAAAACAAAAACAACAAAAAAAAACTTTCGTGGCTGTGGCATAATGTCAATAATCACATCTGGTTTTGTGTAAAGATGCCATCTTCAGCAAGGCTCTCAACCCAGCTCACCTCCATTCTAGGCTGACAGTGCCAGAATCTTCCCGGCCCCTCCTCACAATCCAGCCCCACACCCACCCCCCCACAGCCTCATGCTCTCCGTGGAGTAACCTCTTGGGTGGGGTGGCTCTGAGGACATATTAAGCAATGTTGGTGTCACCAGTGAGCAGTAGAACCAAAAAACTTTTTGAGAGTATCTGACATTTTTAATCATTAAAGTCATCATGGAAAAAAAAGCAGAAATATGTTGAGCTTCTTTACACAGTGACTCCCACAGTTTAATATTGCTTTTATATTGGATTATATAATTTTTTTCAGTGTTTGTGGCCTCCAAAAAGGTCATCTGGCATGGAAGAAATGTTCATGGGTCCAAATAGCATTGTTACCTGCTCCTCCGGGGGGTCAATAGTCAGTGTTTCCTGTTCTCTTTATGGGCCCGAGGAAAGGCTGTGCTTTCCACTCTCTAGGGAGGGAGTCCAGTGGCCCTGTGACTTGTTTTGGCCAATGAAATATGACAGAAGTGGTGGCTGTGCTAAGAGCCAGTGTGCCACCGACCACAGTCTCCCTGTGTCTTTGTTCTGGCCATCTGTAATGCTTCAGATAGCAGCTACTCTGCCAGTCTGGGTCTTGGAGTAAAAATAACATGGAGCAGAGCCCCTGGTTGACTCAAAATAGATGCATAACATAAGCAGAAAATAAACCCTTGTTCTTTTAAGCTACTATGATTTGGGGTCATTTGTTATTGCAGCATGATCTATCCCACCTTGACTGATATATCCTTCTTCTCCACCCTGCCCACACATACCCCCTATCTTGTAATGTTCCTCAAATCCATCTGGTAACTTGGCATATCTCAGAGAATCATGCTGAGAGGACTCCCCAAGCATTCTTATGAGAGAGTTCCATCAGAACCAACTCAAGTCAGGAGAACATTTCAGCAAATTTAATGACTCTTCCTCTTCTAGTGATCCTAATGCTTATTTACATGCCTGTGCTCATTTATAGAAACCAGATTTGGCATGGGTGAACCCTTCCTTCATCTTATGCTTGAGATGTGGCAAATATCCCCGCTTTGGTAACCTGTCACCTGAACAACCTCCAGTGGAATTTAGGCTCCATGACCCATTTTGCCATCACTCTCCACAACCACACCATCGGGGCAGTTGTAAGTAATTCCAAGATTTGTCACTTGCTTATCCAGAGGGAAAACATTCAATATTTTGAGCCCTTGCCATGCTGCAGGGAATTTCACAAGACAGTTGTTAAGGATTCTGACATTATCATGGCCATCTGGTAACCAGTAGGAGACGAGTGAGTAAGGACAGCACATAATGATGGAACATAACCAGTACCAACGGAAGGTGTGCATGTGACCTTTCAGATAGGAGGCCAATACCCAGATGTATTTCTAATTATGTTCACTTAGTTCCTCAGGCTGGAGGCTTCTCCATGAATGGAGATGTTCAGCTGCTTGCAAGATGACATCTTTTAATGGCTTACATTCCTTAGACTCCTGCCTGGATTCTCTGGGCAGCCACTTTATCAGCTGGCACACTTAATTAAGAGGAAATATGTTTACATTGAAGGCAAGCCCACAAAGGAAAACTAGTTTGGAAATGCTGATATATGTCCCTTGATATGCTAATCTGAGATTCTTTTAGCAGACCTAGACACTAAGTTCAAACTTTGGGATCAAATCTGTGCCTCGTATAGAGATAAGGCCCAACAACTTTTCATGGAACCATTCACCAAACACGACCAGAAGTCCAGTATCTAAGTGCTATTCAAGAAGCAGCCCTTGGGCTGGGGTTGTGGCTTAGCGGCAGAGAGCTCTCCTCGAACGTGCGCGGCCCGGGTTCGATCCTCAGCACCACGTAAACATAAATGCATTACATTGTGTACAACTAAAGTAAATAAATAAATACTTTTATTAAAAAAAAGAAGAAGAAGAAGAAGCCCTCCAACATGTCATGATCTCAGTATACCCTATGTATATGACTATACTCTACTGGTTCAGCACATTGTGAGTAAGAGAGGAAGACAACCAGGAACTGCCAGAATTTGCTCCTCTTAGCATCCTCAGCATCTAATACAATCTCCTTTATGGAGTAAACACCTAATGATCCAAAATTCTGTTTTGGTCATGCCATTGGCTTTCTGTGAAGGAGAAAGTTGCACTAGTTTCTCTAGGAGCTCTTGAAATAAAATGGAGAAAGTTGTGCTTTTCAAGTTGAATGATAGAGAAAGAACAATTGCATAAGAATTAGTTTCATGGAAGAAGATGTCACCTGGACAATTAGTTTCATGGAAGAAGATGTCACCTGGACTCTAGGGTCCTCTTGACTTCCTTCCTATCCTTTTATTCTGTTTTTCTCTATTTTTCATAATGAAGCCATCTCTAATCTCTCCCTATTCTCTGTTCTGTACAGAATCACCTCCCTGGCAATATTTTGTACCTAGGCATGGCTGCTGCTTCTTTTATTCTCTTTACCTCATCCTAGTCAAAACATGTATTCTCCTTTCCTTCATGCAGTTGCTAAAACACTAGCCAAGTCATGAATCTTTCCTTTCAGTCGGAAGAGAAATAGCAACTTCTCTCTATTCCAAACTCATGGAAATGAATCTCACAACCATTGATTCATTCTGCAGTCAATGTTTCTAAGAGAGGTCCTGGGACTGCTTACATCAGAAGCCCACAGGATGCCTGCAAAAGGGAGGACTGTGGGTGCCATCAAGGATGACTGGTTCAGAATCTCCAAGGTTGGGGCCCATGACTTTACATTTTTTTTTTTGTGTGTGGTACTGGGGATTGAATTCAGGGGCACTCGACCACTGGGTCACATCCCCAGCCCTTTTTTGTATTTTTTATTTAGAGACAGGGTCTCACTGAGTTGCTAAGTGCCTCGCCATTGCTGAGGCTGGCTTTGAACTCGCGATCCTCCTGCCTCAGCCTCCCAAAGTGCTGGGATTACAGGCGTGCGCCACCGCGCCCGGCTAGACTTTACATTTTTAACAGACATCTCACATAGCTCTTGCACACTCAACTTTGAAACCCATAATTCTGAGTCTGAGTGTATTTGTGTGTGTGTGTGTGTGTGTGTGTGTGTGTGTGTAGAATTACAGTAACTTATTTAGCTTGGGTTTACACACACCCATACACACAAAAATATTTTCAGAAAAATCTGTCATATATATGTATATGCATATGTATATCTATCTATATACATGCATACATACATAGTTGCAAGATACACACACATACACACACACACACACACACACACACACATTTATTTATTTCTCTTCTAAGTCCTCTAATTCCTAGAACAAAATACACGAATATGTTCCCTTCTCCCTGACACATTTTTTCAGGATTAGTGTAGGCATCACAAAAGATAGTAAATGGGGGAGAAAAAAAAAGTCTTCTTAACTAAATATATGAGATCCTGAGGGACTATTTTCCTGTTTAGAAAGTAGAGAAAATATCAATGCTATTTCCGGTACTGATAATAAAACACTAAAATTTGCAAAGGTCCTTCATATAATGTATTTCTTTTGTTTCTCAGAGCAGCCCCATTAGCAGTATTACTACCTGTTAATATTACCCAATTTAGAGGTGAGAGAAGAGGTTAAGACATCTATGTGACTAGTCCAGAATCTAAAAGAGCTAGAAAATAAAGGAGGTGAGGTATAACCCAGTCTTCTCACTCCAAGGGTGATGAACTTTTTATTATGACAAAATGTCTCAGATAATAATAGCAGTAGGAATAATAATAGCGATTGAACAAATTTACAATATTAGGGATGGGGATACTGGCCTTTGATCAAGTAAAATACGAGATTTCTGTTTCATGGAGAGTTTAGCCAGTTACAAGCCAGAATCATTCTACTTTGGCTAAATTAGCTTGTTATTATTTATAGAGCACTTCAATTCTCACTGTAATAATTTAACGTTATTGACAAACTCTTCATGGACATCAGCTCTCTCTTCAGGTAGAGATAGGAAATAGCACCAACCCTATGTTTTGCAAGCCTATTGCCCCTGTGCCTCATTAAACTCTCTCCACACAAAGAGCCTAGAGGAACAGCTGGGATCTGGCCTAGTGTGGCAATGCTTGATTGATGCCAAAACAAAAATTATGATAAGTTTGTTGCTTATGAACAGAACCACCCATTTGGACCAGAATTCTGGCATTGTTTGGACAGAGGCAAATTTCCAACCTCATAATTAGACATCCTCAGAGGAATTGACTTTCATATTTACAAAACCAGAGAAAGCCCATGAGACCCTCAGAACTCTATGGATGCTAACAAAGCACACTAACGTGAGAGTAAAGAGAAGATGCAGAGGTGAAGTGAGACCTGGAAGAACTGAGTCATCTGGGTCAAAGTTTCACTAAGCAAAGACACCCAAAGACCCCTCTTTGTAGTTAGGCAGATATGTTTATTTTACTGGAGAGAGATTTTTTCCTCCTAAAGACAAAGTGTGGTCATTTTAATAATAGTAGTAAAAAAAAAAAAAAAAAGGTGTATAACAGAGTATAAAAGTATGAGTTTGGGAGAGCTTTCCAGATCTAAAATTCTATGATCCTATAACTACTGCTTCCTAAGCCTCTGCATTAAATTAACTTCCCCCTGATACAGCTACAAAAATATTAAATTGTTCAAAGGCTGGCATGTTTTATTTTGCCCTAGTACACTGTGAAACAAATAAAGTCAAACAACCCTTTCAAGAATTCTTATTTAAATTCTTCAGATACTCCTTTCCTCCTTATGCATTTCATGCACACATAAACAAATACTCTTATGCAAAGTTACCCATGAAATAAGGGCTGCCAATAAATGCTATGTGAGACAGTTCCCCCTTTCTAATTCATAAGAGCCACAGTAGATAAACCTAAGAATGAATAAAGAATGGATAAATTACACATTTGTTTGGCAAAAGACAAAGTATTCCTGGAACAAAGATTTTCTTTCAACCACACCCACATAGAAAAAAAAAAAAATCAAAGTACTACCCTAAGGAATATCCTTCTAACACACTCTAGTTGGTTGTATTTAGTTGGGATATATATATATATTGATTCTAGTCAACAGAAAATGATCAGCAACAAATTGCTGGTAGCCAAGACTGAAATTACAAACCACAATTATGATATTCTATTAAAATATCATCCCATTCCTCAATTCCCCCTCCCTACCCACCTAAAAAATGTGAACATGCCTATTTTAAAATGAAGTATTCAAAGGCAATAAGAGACCCAAAATTACTAAACCTCATTTCAACTTCAATAAAAAGAACTCTGCCTATTAAAAGTTAATACCTAAAGTACACTGCTTGTAATGCTCAACCAAAATTACTCTAATCCTGTGCTTATATCATAATTACACGTTTTGTTAACCTCTCTCAATGTCAATTTTTCACTTATTTATATATTTTCAAAGTCCAAAACAGAATTCCACAGAGAAACTGTAATTATAACATGAGACTCCACCCAGGCTTTTCAAACAGTAACTGTATACCATTGCTTTAATCCTCAAAGTGGGGCTGGGGGTGGGGAAGAGGTGGGGGGGAGAGGGTAAGAGCAGGCATTCATTCTGAATAGCACGTTGCTCAAGTTGTCTTTGTACAAAAAGAGATGCATGAAATGGCAAACACAATGAATTAATGGAGCATTGACTTTCAAATATCCATAATGCTATTTTTTAAAAATAGTTAATGGTGGCCAAATGCACAGACGGCTGAAAACATAAATTCCGGAGGAGAAATTTGCTTTTATCTCTTATACAACAATTTAGAAATGTAACTTTCTTTTTGATTCTGGGGGGAGGAAGGGAGACTTGTTTCGGAAACATCACACTATTATGCTTACTGAAAACCACTATAATCTACTTCTAACATCAGTAAGCTTAAAAAAAAAAAAAAAAAAAAAAAAAAACTAAAAAAAAAAAAAAAAAAAACCCTGCACACCAGGATTTTATAGAGCCTGGTGGAAAAAATATGCATGTTCCTTCCTGCACCTAATTACCTCAACTGAAAAATCTGCCAAGTATTTTGCCCTTTAGTTCCCTTAATCGTATTAGGGCAAATGCATTTGGATGCCAACAGAAACAAACATTTAAAGATTTTCACTTAAAAGTTTCCAAATATGTATGAAGGCTAAGTTTGAAACACAATGTCCCTCGTGCTTCTGAGACAACAGTTTTTTCTTTTTTTTTTTTCCTCAAGCAAATATGAATTTGCTCATGTTATAAAACTTGATGTCTAGTTTTGAAACAATTTAAGTAAAATAACGTCAATACGAGAGGCTCTCACAATGATTTATGCTTCCTTCTGTTACTTTATTACATTAGACATTCCTTTCTCAAAACTTTATACTTTTCTCTGTGCTCCTAGCAACCAACCAAAGGCAAAGCATCAACTTTATATACCTGGCACTATTCCAATTCTTACTGCTATTGACAATTATATTGAAGTTTCTATTTAATTGCTGCTTTGTTATGACACTGCATATTCGTCATAATTAGGCATTTCCTATTTTCTGTCCATTCCTCTTTGATTATTACTGAAAATGAATTTTTTTTTAATTTCAAAAAATCTGAGCATGAAAATTCTACAGATAAGAGTAGCTACAGCTGTTACTATCATTACCAACATTGTAACATTCAGAAAAAAAAAAAAAAAAGAATATAATTTCTCGGAAGGTAATTTTCCTTTCAGTCTAAGTGCTCTTATTCATCTTACAGTTACTCAATGATTTCCTGTTCTAATTACAGGACATTATACAGAGACACATTTGTAAAAGGGAAATGCGGCAGGGTATATGACTAAATAGCTTGAATTGGTTGAAAGTGTTTAAAATTCCAAAGTTGTACATCAACTTTATCAGTTCGTGGTAACAGTTCTGTGTAAATGCGTAATGTACCCTTCTGTATTTCTGAACCTCTCTTAAGACAGTCAACTTTGTACTCAAAGTTAGTGCACATCAAAGGGAGAAATACATTTGCAGTTAAACTGATGTTCGAGAGTCAGGGTGAGGGAAGATCAGTTGGGGTTTTTTTGTGTGTGTGTATGTGTGTGTGTGTTTTTCCCCCCTCATCAAAGCTGTTAAATTGGAGACATGCCAAGACTTGGAGTGGAAAATATTAATAATAAAAATAAATTAAATGCCTGATTAAAAGGGAGAGAGAGCAAGATTCCATCCGGAATAGAAATGAAAATGCCACAAACTATTTCATAAAAAACATACTGTGACGTAAATGACACATCAGTATTGCACTGTTGTGGTTATTTTGAGAAATGGTTTGTACTGTAAGTCAGCTGGTGCTGCCCCACCCTTAATGATTTTGTAATTCTCTACACAGTAAGCAAGTGAGGCAGCCCTGAGATTGCTAAGACAGAAAACAGACCTAGCCAGACAGAACTGGCAATAAAAAGATAATGTACTTTTAACATAACAGAACAAGGAGATTGGCTTTATTAACTAAAAAAACCTACTTTAAATGGTCCCTAGCTTGCCATTTGTTTTGATAAATGGAAACACAGATCTTCCCAGGATAGGCAACAAAAACATCACAGGGGAACTAAAAAAAAAAAAAAAAATGTGGGAAAATATATCAGTGCATGGTTACAAATGGAACAAAGAATATTTCAAACACAAAACCAGGGGTTTTAGTCAACTGTGTCCAAAAGCCAGTCACTTAAAAAAGAGGGACACACAGATATAAAATATGTATTAATGCGTTAACATTGGCATTTGCCCTTACTGTTGCTGCATCACTCAAAAGAGAAAACATAAAACCAAACACTGCTATCACTCTGAGTAACAAATGAACCCACTGGGAAGGGAGCCAGCGCCACCTCCACCATTCTCCCCAATGGCCCCTGAGTTACAGGCCACATCCAGGAGCCACGCAGATGAATTACAAGCCACCTTCACAAGCCACTCTGGATTTCATCTTGAGAATTTTGCATCTTATTTCCATATGGCTCATCTCAGCCAAATTTAAATGTCACACAAGACAGGGATTATGCAACGAAAACACCTACTGGTGAGACCTCATGATCTGACTGATGTATTTGTAGGTACAGTTGTAACCACACATGATGTTTAATTCCAGGGACCTGAACTACCTTAACTTCCACCTCTTTACAAGGGATGACCTTTAAGCTATAGCCAGCCATTCATTTTTACTATAAATGAATCTGAGTATCTGAAGAAGAAAATATAAGAAGTCCATGGGACATCAGGGAGCCGAGGCCTAGACAGAATTTTTTCCTGCTCCAAAGACAAATGAAAAGTTTTCTGAGAGATTAATTTATGTATTACATACATATTCTCTCAGATTTCAATTATGTTAAATTCAACCCTGTCTTGGCTTAGGAGGAAATACCACTAAGACTCCATCAGCCCCTATGGTTACCATGACTAAGTTGTTATAAGAGGAATAAAGTGAACCATCATTAGCAGAATGGGCCTTAAAAAATTAAAACAACTTCTGGAATCTTTCCCCAGGGATTATCTACGTGGCTTTTTGTTTTTCAAGCTGTATTTTACTTCTGCCGTCAATGCAAGAATTGCAATTCTGTTAGTGCAGCAGCTGCACAGACCCTTGACATTTGAGATACTCTCCTGAACCCCAACTCATGAATAAACCTAATTAAGGTGCAGTACTGGACAGATCAATAGCTAAATGATTAACTTCCACACATCAGTCTCTCAGCGTGTGAGATACAAATTTGTGCATTAACAAAATGACAAATCACTATTTGTCATGACTTTCATGAACATGATCATTTCACAAATAGTCAACACTAATTAGGCTAAATCTAATAATTGCCAACATAATTTATATCAGGAAAAAATACTGCATAGAGAAAACCAAACACCCATGTAGGAGTGACAAATATTGATGATTTAAAGCCTAGCACTCAGAAGGCATTCCATACAGAGATATGTATACACATGTACCTATGTCCATATAGATACATAAATAAACATATGTGTGTTTGTGTGTATATATACTGATATTCTACTGGCATTAAAATTGCACAGCCATTAAAAATAATTAAGCTAAATAACATTTTAGATCCTGCAAAGAAGTTTCTGTTATATTAAGCTTTAAAAAAAAGGGGGGGGGGAGGAATGAAATATGTCCAGACTTGTGTGTTTTGTTAATTGCTTTACTGAAGCTACAATTCATTCATTTAAAGTGTACAAAATTTTAGCTTATTCATGTTGTGCAACTCACCACAATCACATTTAGAACATTTTCATTACCCATAAAGAAATCCTGAACTCTCTTGCTCTCACCAGTCTTAAATAATCAGCAATTTTCTTTCAATCTCTATAGATTTGCTATTCTGGACATTTATTGTAAATGAAATCATACATTTATGTGTCATTTTGTGGCTTAGTTCACTTGGCATCATGTTTTCAAGGTCCATCCATGTTGTAGCACACATCAAAACTCCATTCGTTTTTATGGCTGAATAATATTCCATTGTATGGATAGACCACATTTTATTTATCTTGTTTTGAATAGTACTCCTATCACTATTTGTGCAAATATTTTTGTTTAGACATTTGTCTTCATTTTGTGTATACACTTAAGAGTAGAATTGTTGGGTGGTATGGTAATTCTAGGTTTACCTTTTTGAGGAACTGCTGTACTACTGTTTTCTGAGGTAACTGCACCATTTTACATTTCCACTGGCAGTGTATGAGGATTCCAAAACCTCCACATCCTCACCAGCATGTCTGATTATTTGTCTTTTTTTGATGAGGAGGATACTGGGGATTGAACTCAGGGGCACTCGATCACTGAGCCACATCCCCAGCCCTATTCTGTATTGTATTTAGAGACAGGGTCTCACTGAGTTGCATAGTGCCTCGTTTTTTGCTGAGGCTGGCTTTGAACTTGTGAGATCCTCCTGCCTCAGCCTCCCAAGCTGCTGGGATTAGAGACATGTGCCACTGTGCCTGGCTTATTTGTCTTTTTGATAGCTATATTATTGGGTGTGAAATGGTATCCCATATTGTCTTGTTTAATACTTAAAAATAAGACAGTGGCTGACTCTAGGTCGTGAGATTATCTATAATTCTATTTGTTCATTTGGTTTTTCTGCATTTTCAAATGTAATTTTTAAAAAGAAGGGAACATCTGCCAAATAAATATGCATTTTTGAGGGACCACCAAAACCAATCTTGAATAAAGAAAAACATTGGGGCCGGGATTGTGGCTCGCCTAGCACATGTGCGGCTCGGGTTTGACCCTCAGCACCACCTAAGAATAAAAGGTCAAAGGGAAGGGAGGGGAAGGGAGAGAACGAGGGGGGAAGGAGGGGGAGAAAAGAAAAGAAGGAAAAAAAAAAAAGGTGGTTGAATGAGACAGATATCATTATCCTAAATGCATGATGGAAGACCTGAATTGTACAAATATACTTTGTATACAAACAGTTGTATGTAAAAAGATGCTATATATGGGCACTATGAATTGTAATTATTATAAACTAAAAAAATAAATAAATATAAAAAATAAAAGGCATTGTGTACAACTAAAATAAATAAATAAATATTTAAAAAGAGTCATATATTAAATATTAAAAAAAAGAAAAGAAAAACATTGGAGGACTTACAATTCTGGATCTCAAAACTTCCTATGAAGTTAGAGTATCAAGAGGTTGTGAGGTTGGCATCTAGATCGACATATGCACTAATAGAAAAGAAGAGTCCAGAAATAAACCCTAATACCTACAGTCAACTGATTTTTGACCAGGGTGCAAAGACCATTCAATGAAGAAAGGATAGTTTTTCAACAAATGGTAGTAAGAAAGTTGGATATCCTCTGGAAGAGAATGAAATTAGACCCTTCCCTCAAACCATACATAGAAATTAACTAATACTTGATCAACAACCCAAACAAAAGAGCTAAAACTGAAATTCTTAGAAGAAACCATTGACAAACATTTTTTGTGGCCTTGGATTTCATAATGACAACAAAATGCAGGTAACAACAAGAAAAATAGGTAATTTGGCTTCATAAAAATTAAAATTTTTTGCACCAAAGAATGCTACCAAGAAAGTGGACAGACACAGAATGGGAGAAAATCTGCAAATCATATACCTGGTCAGAGATTCATGTACAGAATAGATAATGAAGTCCTACAACTCAGTAACAGATAAATGATCCATTTAAAAATGACAAAGGACTAAAATAGGTATTTCTCCAAAGAATATATACAAGTGGCATGTAAAAAATGGACAACATAATTAATCATTAGGAAAATGCAAATCAGAACCACAATGACAGACCACTTCACACCCTCTTAGATGCCTATTATAAAACAAAAACAAAATACCATGTGCTAGTGAGAATGTGGAGAAATTGGGATCCTCCTCATTGCTGGTACAAACGCAAAATGGTACAGCCATAGCAAAAAAGTCCCTAACTGGGGAAGGAAGGGAGCAAGGGGGCGTGGAGGGGAAAAAAAGAAAAAGTGATAGAATAAGATGGATATCATTATCCTAAATGCATGATTGAAGACTTGAATGGTATGAATATACTTTGTATACAAACAGTGTTATGTAAAAAGATGCTCTATATGTGCATTGTGAATTGTAATGCATGCTACTGTTATATGTACAACTTTGAAAAAAAAGTCAATAAATGTTAACTCCACTGTTAAAATAAATAAATAGAAAAAAAGTTAAATCTAAAATCACTATATAAGGCAGTAATTCCATTCCTAGATACAAACCTAAAGGATTTGAGAACAAATACTCATATACTCACACACCAATGTTGACAGTAGCATTATCACAATTGTCAAAAAGTGGAAAAAAACCCAAGTGTCCCTCAACGGATGAACAGATAAATGTGGTATATCCATATAATGGAATACAATTCAGCCATAAAAAAGAATAAAACTTTGATATATGATACAATATAGATGAACCTTGAAAATATCATGGTAAGTGAAATAAGGCAAACATAAAAGGGCAAATACTGTATGAATCTATTTATATGAGGTATTTAACATAGGCTGATTCATGGAGATTAAAAGTAGACTAGAGGTTGCCAGGTGCTGGTTGGGGTGTTAGAGGGGTATTGGAAGGAATAGGGAATTATTGCTTAATGGGTTCAGAGTTTCTGTTTGGCATGATGAAAAAGTTCTGTAAATAGATAAGAGTGGCAGTTACACAATATTGGGAATACACATAATGCCACTGAATTGTATACTTTTGTTATGTATATGTTATATAACTAAAGAAGAGGGGAATGACTGGCAAGGGTTATATACTAAAGTATAAACTCCTGGAGGACATGGAATCAGTATTCTAATAATTTCTTGGTATCTTTCCTAGACCTTTGAGAGTGTTAGCAAATGTAATTGCCTACAGACAGTGTCACAACAAACATCTGACCCTTTCATTACTATTTTACCCTAGGCTCTGGATCAACAGCTCTTCCTAAAAGACTGAATGACTTTGGTATCTGCCCAACAACCCTGCCGGCATTGGCTGGCAGACCTTCTTAGATGAAGGGTCAGGAACTTAGGCAGTCATTCCATTCTAGGGACTCTCTCTATATATTCATAACCTCATCACTCGAGATTCTGAATTTCACCCCCAAAGTTCTGAGCCATGTCCAAATAGCTGCACCGATGTCTGGAAGCTCATGCCCTAAGGTGATAAGAGAGTTGTATGATTGCTTTGCTTTCTTGCATCTTATCATAGGGCTCCTGGAGTGACTCAGCATGGAAGGAAGGGAAAAGGCCTTTTTATTCTATCAGTGTCTCATCTTAAATCTGTGTTTGAACTGGAGAATCCCCACTGAGTACCCAGGAGGCTTTCTGAGGGGAACCAACATACAGATGGGGTAGATCCTCAACTTCTACCTCAAACCTCGATTCATCTGCCCAAGAAGGAGTCATCCGTCATCCAGTACAGCCAACACCTTTACCCACCACCCATCCCTAGTCTTTTTATGACCAATAACAAGTCAAATCAAAATACTGGTTTTGGAGAAGCTTCCTTTATGTATATATCAAGATACCTTAAACCACACACTCTTGATTTTTCCCTCCTTGACTATATTTCAGTTAAAACAAAGGCTTGGCCTGGCATGGTGGTGCACACCTATAATCCCAGTGGCTTGGGAGGCTGAGCCAGGAAGATCATGAGTTCAAAGCCACCTCAGCAATTTAGTGAAGCTCTAAGCAACTTAGTGAGACTCTGTCTCAAAATTTAAAAATAAATAAATAAAAAGGGCTGGTGATGTAGTTCAATGGTTAAGTGCCACTGGGTTCTATCCCTGGTACACACAAAAAAAAAAAAAAAACAAGGAACAACAACAACAAAAACCCACAACGGCTTGTCTGATCTGAATTCAGAAAAGCCAAGTAGTAAAGTTAATGATGCTGATCCTTCAAAATGTAGCTAGAATGATTTGCAAGGTGACCAGATTTTTTGACATAAATTGGATAAACCCAAGGATAACAGTTTTACATGATTTATTTAAAACTGTTATGCCTTATTAACTACACATTTTAACATGCAAAATCTTATCAAATCATACATAAAGTTCATTCTAATTATAGTTAATCACCATCTTATTTTATTCTCTAACATGTTTAACATTTTATACTATTTAACAAAAGCTTACTCAAACTCATAGTAAAAAAAAAATTTAGATGTCCACTTAAAATTTGGCAAAGGAACATATATACATATATATTTTTTCTCCAAAATCTTTTAGAGCAGCATTATTTAATAAAATGTAATGTGAGTCAAGTATGTAATTAATATTAAAATGGCAAAAAGAAAACAGGTGAAATGAATGTTTTTATCTATTTTATTTGGCCCAAAAATATCTAAAATATTATTTCTTTTGTTTTTTCATCACTGGGGATTGACCAAAATATCATTTCAACATGTGACCACCAAAAAGACTTGTTAATGACATAGCTTATATTATTTTTTACATACTATTTCAAAAATCTGGCATTTTACATTGATAGCATCTGTTGATTTGGGCAAGCCATGTTGCAAGGACTTACCCACCTTGTGACTGGTGGGTACCATATTGGACAGCAAAGCTTAAGAAGATTCTACCAGAAAAAAAATTTGAAGACAACCTGGGATAAGTGGGGCTGTTCTGGACACAGATCATGGTCCCCAAGGTGCTTTTCAGTTTTAGATTCTAAGAAAAATAATAAAAACATTCAGAAGCACAATAGGAGAAGAAACAGATTCTGGAGAAGAGACTAAAACGGGAAGAAAAGAGACTAGAGTGAAATTTGATACCCAAGACTCCAACAAAGGCCAAAAGATGGAGAAAGTGCTACTATTTTAGTAGAGAGCCTGCTTGGTACCTTTGGTTTCTGGTGAATGATATAACAAAAACAAAGCCAAAGTAAAATAATAAGCTTTTTTTTTTTTTTTTTTTTTTTTTTAAGCTTCCCACTATAAAAGCTGGCTGGAGTTCTCTATTCTGGATTATACCTTTTCTCCTGCACTAACTAGCTGCAAGTTCACCTGGTGCCATTTCCACAAGCCATCTGCTCTGCTTTCTGTCATGATGCCAGGAGAATATCAGTCTTTCAGGAGGGGTATTTTCTTTCTTTCTTTCTTCTTTTTTTCTTTCTTTCTGGTGTGTGCAATACTAAAATTAGTTTAACATCTGAAGAAGATACTTATAAAACCTACTGGAAACCGAAACCACTCTTCAATCTCACGGCTATGCGGTTATATAAAAACTCTAGCACCTTCTAATGTGCTCTCACAGGGCACTGTGGAAGAACATCATTGAGAGCGGACGGTATGGATATGCTCTGTTTTACTTCCTTTTTGCGCAATGTCAGAACTGAATAAGCTGATGTAAGACAGGAGGAGGATTAATCTGGTTTATTCACATTTCCCATCATCCTCTGAAAATCATTTCCACTGCAAATGTCCTCCTTGACTCAATCTCTAATATCCATATCTACTTACTCTTTTCTCATAAAAGACACAATAAACAAATTGCTGGTGACTAATATATTAATTCCAGTCATAATTTTGTGATTTTATACCATGAGTTCCCCCCAGTGCTATGGCTTCCTGCTCTGGGTATTGTTTAGATTTCTGGGAGAAGGTTTATATTCACAAGGGTTGGCAAACTAAGAGCCAACTCTGGCTTGTCGCTGGTTTCTGTCAATAAAGTTTTATTGCAACATAGCCACGTTCATTCATTTACATATTGTCAGTGATTACTTTTGTGCTGCAACCACACAGTTGTGTAGCTACGACAGATAACATCATGACCCATGAGTCTAAAATGTTTACTGTCTGGTTTGGCTGGTTCTTGCTCTAAGATTATATTTTTGTATCCAGAAAGCTGCTATTTGTGTCAGTGGCATACAGCTACTCTGTTAACACCTGACTGTACTTATTTATTCATGTTGGACTTTCCTTTGCAGGCGATGGGTTCTTTGAAGGGCAGGAGGTAGATCTTTAGTGTTTCTGAATCCCTAATGCCCTATAACAACTGAAGCATGTGATAGACTTTCAATTTATATCATTCTCTTTTTCTGGATAGTCACTGTTTGATGTTCTTCTTTTCTCATAGTATCCCCTGATCTATTTTCTATTTTCTCTACTTTGCTCCATGACCTCTGAAGTTTTATATCATTGGGCTCCCTCACAGCCTGGCTTCTGCTTGGTTCAGCCAACAAAATACCCAGCAGGAGATCAGATGCGGGAAGAAAGAAGTTGTGTTAGAGTGTTTCTTTCCAGCTCGCTCTCAACTCCCCAGGTCATGGCCACTCCCCAGAGCAGCTCATCCAGGATGCCTTTCTTCACCAGGTAGCACCATCTCCTTCACCTGCTTCCTGCCCTCAGAAGTCCCTCCCTGCTTGCCACAGCTGCTGTCCTTAGTTCTTTTCTCCCTAACCCTATAAGTCTTCCCTTTGTCAATGTCCTAAGGGTTGAACTCTCCGAGGAAAAAATCTCTTTCATGCCTTCATCTACCAACTGTGTAATCTGGGGAAAGACCACCTTAGAGAGTCTTGGATTTCCTATCTGTAAAATGACCAAAAAATGGTGACTTCCTGATACTCCTCCATGGTTCCCATCTAGCATGTGGTAACTCAGTGGATGTTCCCACCTCAGAGGCTCAACGAAAACTGAAACAGGACTTGTGTTCTGTGGACCAGCTGCATCAGAATCACTGAAGGGCCTGTTTTAAATAGAGAACCCTGGGTCCTCATCCTGCTGTGATGAATAAGGATGTCTGATCTGGGTCTCTGGATTCATAGTTGGTGACAAAAACCTCCAGGTGATTCCAATGCACCTATCAGAACAGATGGTGACTTTCAGTTTCGGGGAGCAAGGTGAAATGAGAAACAGAAAGCTAGTTTGAAACAACTGCAGTGTCTTAAAGGTCCTAAAGTAAGATGTGTTAAGCATGAATTTAATGGAAAAGGAGACCAGAACTACCTGGAAGAGGGCCACAGGAGGTGCTGAAGCTAAAATCGAGAATTACCCCTTTTTCTTGGTCATAGGGTGAAATCTTTTAAAGTAGGCTGCACACTTCAAAATCACACAGTCCACAACATTGTCTTCTTCGATGGTCTAGCTATACACGAGTACCAGTATAATGACAAGCATGAAAATCAATTGCTTTGACAGATGGAAAGGCATGAGCCACACAGCCCAAGCATGTGCAGAAGGTAGCACATGTGAATGACAGAGGGCCAGGGCCCAGTGTTGGCCAACTACCAACTGTGTAATCTGGGTAAAGACCACCTTAGAGAGTCTTGGATTTCCTTTTTGTAAAATGACCAAAAAATGGTGACTTCCTAAGAAGATACCTGAGTTAAAAAGTGAAAACTAGTTAGGCAGGGTATACTAACCACTCAGGAGATATCCCATATTATAATTACTTTGCAGGCTCTTCCCCCAAATATGTCAAGAACACTAGCTCCTGGTTGGAGAGGGGAGCACGTTTCCAAACATCATGTGGAAGAAGGATGTCATAGTCGGGAAAGCACTGAGTTTCACAAACGGTCACACAGATGGAGTTCTTGGAAATTTTAACATGCTAATAGACATTTTAATCTATAGGAGCTGAACGGCTGCCCTTTCTGAACTTGACCATGAAATCCTCTTCTTCCCCTCCCTGATCCTGTCCCCCTCCACCCTTTGTCATTCATGCCTCACCTCCACAAGCTAGCATTTCTCTCATCACATTTTGGGGACAAAATACGTACCAACATGTTGACTGCATCGATTGCCCCACTCCTTCCACCCCCTTCCCTCAATACACTCTCTGCTTAACGCTTTAATAACTACAAATAGTTTAATATGTGCAGTATCGTTACTCATCTATTAAACACTTCAGAATTCATAAAGCCCCTTCATATGCTTAGATTTACTTAATCCTTCCAGAATCTCCCTTGAGATCTGTCAAGAATGCTGCCCATTTTTTACACAAGGACACAGAAAGCTCGTTGGTTTCTGTAAATAAAGTTTTATTGCAACACAATAAATGACTTGCCCAAGGTCACCCCGCGAACAGGTCACCTGGCACTAAATCCCACACCATTTTCCTTACATTCCAGCTGCATTCTGCATGGATCCAAATCTCTGAGAAGCATTCTGGCTGATTCACCACATTCCCAGTGAACTCTTACAGACCCTCCAACAGACATGGCTTTGAGAATCCTTGTGATTTTACTAATGATAAGCAAACTTCTAATTTCAGGAACCCTTCCAGTCTCTTATTTAAAACAATCCCCCAAGGAATACTTGTTTTGCCTTCTGTGGAAGATAATTTCAAATAGAGATGACCATGGCATAATGACACTTTGCCAGCAGAACTGTGTGCCTCTAACCTCTTTGGTAGCATATTTCAGGTTCAGTGAAGCCTGTGGTATTATTTCTACTGATTCCCCTTAGGGTCCTGAGATGCACACACACCAACTACTTATCCCATACACATAGCTCAGAAAACTGCAACCTATATATCATCAAACAAATAGCATTCAAGGGCAAAATGGCCCACCATCCAGTGACTACTCAGACCCCAGAGGAGAACAAAGACCGAAGACCCCCCACCTTCAAGGATGTATAGTCTAGCAGAGATGATGGGCATTTGAATAAATAGCCAAATAAGTGTCCTGACAAAAGTCAAACAAAAGTGCCAGAATCTTGGTACTTTCTCTTCATAGTGAAGATAAAACTCAAACTAAAATTTGAAAGACACATAAAAACTACCAAGGCAAAGGAAAATACCAGCATTCACTAGATACCCAATATCTGTCACTGAATATATTCTCTCTCCTCCTGAAGACAATGCTGTAGGAAGTTACTGCCACTAGCACCACTTTTCAGATGGAAAAACTGATGCCAAAAAGAGATTAGTGACTTCCCAACAGTCACTCTGTCATGGAGGACTACATAAGAGACCTGAGCTGAGAGCCTGTGTCTGCCGGCTGCTGCTGCCTCAAAGCAGGGCAGAGCGCCTCCAGACCCCAGGACTGTCACTGGCTTGGTCTGGTGTGGAGGCTGGGGCTGTGCAGTGGGGTAGGGTTTCCATTACACCCTGAAGGCACAGAGGGGAGGACAGAGGACAGCTAGATCCTGACCCCGGTCTTCATCATCTTCCTTCTGTCTGAATTGACAGAGATCCTCCTGCCTCCCGCAACAGCATGAGACAGACCATAGTCACTGTCCCCATCAGGTCTCTTCCAGGAGAATAAGGCCATTTCAGCCAGCATTTGAGGTCAGGTTCCCAGGAAGGCAATGCAAATCTAATTAATTAGATATACGAGAATAATGCCTTATTCTTCAGTTGTTCATGCAACAAACTTAGTTCCCACTTTAGGGCTGCACCCTGCATTCAGCTGTGGCTCCACACTGATGACCACAGCAGGGCCTGCCTTCAAGCTCTGGCTTATAGACCAATGAGAGAGAAGAGACTAAACAAGGTTCCAGTGATAGGGACATTGGTGGCTCTGAAGGGAGTGACAGGGCCCATAGGATGAAAAATTAAAATGCCGCACACACTACAGAGCTCAGTGCTTTATGCCTTAGCTCTAAAAATAAATAATAAATAAATAAATAAATAAATAAATAAAGTGCCTTTTAAAAAATATCATCTTTGAGTTTGAAATTTTGAAAGCTGTGGTTATTGCAATAGTTAAAACAAAAGGGAGTTTTAAAAAACTGCCATCTGACTTTGACCAGGTTCATGCAGAATGAGGCTGGATCCATCAATTATGTCACCTACAATTTAAATGCATCCTTTTTCATTCTTATTTCCAGCACTTGGCTTGCCACATCTTCAATGGGGCAAGCACTTCATACACAGCGCATGTAAGCAGCTCAGGTCTCTTTTAATGATGAAGGATATTACTAATATATTTTGCCTCAACTGAAATTCAAACCCAATTTGATTTTCTCCCTCAGGTGAGATGTGGACGGAGAATATGTAGATAATAGGTGTGATCATTCACAAGGCTGAGGCTGAACTGATACTTTGTAGCTAAATGTAATTCGTAAAGCACAATTTAACAGCTCCATTTAGCGACTCTTCACAATCAAGATGATTTCAACAGTCTCTGAACACCAGCCAAGATACCTCCAAAGTGTACTTAAATACCAGCAAATATTACATGTTATAAAAATTCCATGTTTGTCTCCTTCTCTGACTTAAGAAAATCAGCCCTCTCTCTCATCCTTGTAAGGCAAAGCTATTGCGATTCTTCTTTTCTAAATAGAGAAGGAAAGGAAGGGCTGGGACCAGGAGACTGAGCTCTGAGCTTTCCAAAAATTAGCATTCATTTTCCCCACCTTTCTTTTTATTGACTGTTAAGCTTTCAGGTCCTTATTTCAAGCCAAGTGGGACACCCAAAACACCATTTTTTCCTGCAGTCACAAATCTTGAAACTCAGAGGACTTTCAACAGGAGTTATTCCAGGGATTCAGTCAGAGACACGCATGAGCAGTGTAGGAAGGAGGCTCAATACATGGTCTTAGGCAGCCAGGAAAGAAGCTCTGAGATCCATCATGTCCCTCCACCGTCCAGTCAGTCTCATTATTCATTGTCACCTGCATATTGTTTATTTGGTTGGTTTTGGTGCTGTGGATTGAACCCAGGGCCTCATGCATGCTAGGCAAGGGCTTTACCACTGAGCCACATCCTCAGCCCAACAGTCCGACTATTTAAAGTCACCTTTGCTCTTTCTGTTTCAAGGGCCAGTTTCTAACTTAATAAACAATATAGTTTGTCACCTTGGGTGGTTCTTTCTTATTATAACTGTGTTCACGTTTGAAATCTGGAAATAAAATCTTATCCTTTCATGTGCAATTGGAGAACAAAGGCAGGAGCCTCTGAGCTGCCCTTTCTGGAGGTCTTAGAACCTCTCACCCTCCTCTAGTGGAGCGGAACTTCAGAGCTGAGACAAATGTTCTCACACTCAGGTCAGTGGAAGAGACTTTTCCAATAAAACTCCCCACTAGTGGTATCTTGGGTTAAAATGCTCTTTGTAAGTATCACTGAGTTACTCCTCTGAGTAAGCATGAAGAGGCCATGTTTCTTCTGCTAGAAGACGTGAGATAAATTCTTCCATCTTTGGTCATACGTGTTTTAAAACCATATTTTAGAAAAACAATTCAGGACTAATCTGTAAATACATCCCTGTTGTAAAGGATAAAATGATGATGCCCTTGACCTACAAACCCTCATAATTTAAGGGAGACTTACATTTCCATTTCAACAGGAGCCTTCCTCACAACTGGAGAATAGTCTTTCTTGACAGGAGACTGAAAACAGTTGTTCTCAAAGAACCAGTTCCTTGGTCTGAGGTTTCTGCCTCTTTCAAAAATCACCTTGAAATAACACTCTTCTTAACTCTTCTAAGTATAATTTACTTAGTACAGACACAAAAACATCCCACATACATGGTACACTGTGACAAGTTGGAGAACACAGCCAGGATGCACGTTTGTGTGAAAATAACCAGCTCAATGTAACCCCAACTCTCCAACTGTGATACTGCTTCTTCCAACACATGGAGAAGTGAGAATGATTACATTTTGTTCAAAGTGTCTCATTACATTGATTTAAATAAGATTTCTAAACCTGCAAAAAGAAAAGCAGTTTAAAATGCCACTTGTTTTGAACAAGACTCTATAAAAAGACAGGTAGTGAAACCCTTCATAAACTCAGGCGGGTGAGGACCAAAGTCTCTTCTGCTGTGGACATCTGACAGAAGGATAATGGAATTTAGTAACACCCAGGTCAGGTGTTTCTGTTCTGCTTACTGCATCCTCCTATGCCCAACATAATATAACAGACAGGTGTTAAGAGACCTGTATTGAGGGATACACATTATAGGTTTTGAGATCTTAAACTTGATGAACTTGCTTCATCTCTGACAACACTGAAATGCAACTCACATGGAAACAGATCTCACACACCTGGACAGGTAAGATATGGACCACTTTGCAAAATGTCAAACCTACTTCCTGATGTTTATTAACACTGCAGGCATCACAATGCTTAATGCCAAACTAACAACAACAAATGGAAATTCTCAGGCTACTAGTCAGTATTCAGTTATTGAACACTGCCAGAATATAGCACCTGTTATTAAACATACTATAGACCAGCAAGCACTAAGCCTTTAATGTATATCTAAGCACCGCAGCAAACCTATGAGGGATACTTTGACTACTTCCATTTCATAGATGAGGAAATTGAGGCTTAGAGAGATGTTCAAGGCTACTCTGGAATCCAGGTGTATGTGAGTCCAAAGACCATGGTTCAGGGCTACTGCTTACAAGTTCTGAGAGAAGCCTATACCCAGACAGACTAATGACAGAAAGGCAGAATTCACTGATGTGGGCATGCCAAGAGTGAAGCTGTATGCTGAGCAGAGATGCCCACATGAGCAAACTGTTGACACTGAGGGTCCAGGCATCACATGCAATGGGGGTGCAGAGTCACTATCCTGGGAAGCCGCGATCCTCCCCATTTTGTCCAGGGTCAGCACAAAACCTCTGGCCTGGGGGGAAGCAGGAGAGGACCCATTCTGATTTTGCAATTTTAATTCCCTCTCTGCTCTCTAACTGAAGGCAGGTATCTACTGAGCCCAGGAACACTTATTATTTTAAGACAGGCCTTTGGAACCAGGAAGCTCCATGAATTTATGAGATCTGCAGCTATTTTTCCAAGATGGTTATAATACAATTCATTTCATTTGCAGCTGGTTTAACCTGAAACATTGTTTAAGAGAGACAAATAAACAACAATTCACATTCTTTGGGCTTCTCTCCTCTCCACCCCTCCCCGTTCTTCCACAGGAAATTTTGTATTGATTAAAGTACAATTACATTATGGTTGGGAAAAATCAGCCCTGGAATAAATCGTTTTAAGGAGAAATTGTGGTGACATCCTATGAAGCAGCAGCAAACAAAAAGGAACTCTGAGCTTGTGGCTATGGGTTTCAGCTTCCTGATCTGTAAAGTGATTGATGGGGGCCCTGCCTTCTAGGGAAGGTGGGATCAGGTAAACATGGTCATATTGTGACTTCCATAAGCCTCTCAGCACCTCTGACCTCCTGGGCCCCTTCTTCCATAGAAAGGTATTGAAAATTACTTTTTAGGGCTGCCTTCATAGAAAGTCAAATAACTACACCGAGTCAGACATTTCATATGGGCTCTTTGGCAGAGGCGCTGGGAAATCCATGGTGGGCACAGGACTCTTCCTTTCCCATATGCCATCCCTCATGCACAGCTGCCACCAAAATGCAGATTTTTGTGTAAACCTTCAGTGGGAGGACCACTACTCTATAGGTTGAATCCTCAGATAACAATAGAAAATGCAAAGGCCAAGATCCAGGAAATGAAGGAATTCTTCCTGATCAGCAAAGACTGGAAAACAGATGCATTTTGACTACAACATTCAAAAGGAGCCCATAATTCACCTTATATTGAGACCCCTATGGTGATACAAAGAAAAGGGAGAATTACACCACTCCTAGAAAGAATAATCGTAAGAGAAGGGAGATCATATTGGCTGTCATGATTCAGTGTAATGAGGATGAGTATCAAAATTGGGGCTTCCCCTGCGAGTGCCCTTCTGATGAATGTGGTACTGGAGTTCTTATGACCAGCCACTTTGACAGACATTATTGTGGCAAGTTGTCTGATTTCCTGCTTCAACAAATCAGAAGACAAGTAATAGTGTATGAGTTAATGAAAGACACAAACTAGCAACAAATATATAAATAGTATATTGTATAATATTTTTCTTTGAAAAGTTCGTTGATTGTATTTTCTTCTAATTTTAGTATACATAAAAGTCTTTTTGTGGGTCACTAAAGAATTGTGGGCCCTCGATATTATGCCTACATGGCTTCTGGATCAAGGGTGGGCCCTTTGCTTGCTGAGGGCCTGCATCTGGAAAAGCAAGTTTGGAGGGGCTGCCCCCCACCCCCCAGCAATGTGGCTTTGCAAAAGAGGAACTTTATGAGGGAGAAGACTGCAGGGGAGACCTCCAAGGGGAGTCAGTTGAAGAGATGGGGAAGGAGAGAAGTTATAACATTCATCTCTGTATGGAGAATAGGATGCAAATCAACCCTCCCTCCATCTCTCCTGTCTACTCTTGTGAAATTCTCTTTGTAAGATCTACATTGCTCATCAGGAATGTGGAATTTAAAAAATAAAAACAAAATACGGAGAGATTGGATTCCATGATGTCTAAAGTCCCTCTCTTCCCACTCTAATATTAGACTTTTCACCACAAGTATTTAAATAACTGTTCCATAATGCCAAAAGCTGCTTCCTCTCCCAGAGGAAAACTCACTAATGTAGGGAGTAAGAAAGGCCTTTGAGGAACCCGATGGCTTACAGAGACGCATCATCGTCCAGTGCTGCAGATCTCTGGATGTAGCGTCTCCCAGGACCAGCCCATGCACACTCTGGCCTCATGTGGCATCTCCTGATGGTCTGTATGTTCAAGTCTTGGTTGGCTGTACTTCACACCTTGTGCCTTTGGAAGTCTCCATCCCATTGTTACAACTGAATTTAGATAACTCAAAATGAAAATGTGAGGTGCTACATAATTTATGGTCCTGTGAGGCAAGGAGTTATTTAATCTGTAGTTCAACCTTTACAAATCCTGTAAGTATATCATTTGGGCACTGATGCCCCCAAATCACCTCCCACTTGCCAAACGAACACTCTCCAGATCGTTTGGCTGGGGCTTCCTCCTGGCCTGTGGTGCTATTTTATCAGGGCTGCCATCTTTGCCTGCTCACCAGGGTTCAGGCGCTGTTTGAGTGTTTTATTCATTGTCCCTATCAGTGTGTACCAGTTCTCTGTTTCAACAATACACACACACTAAAAAAAAAGCAACCCTTTCTTTTTTCCACCATTGACCTTCTTCACGCTAATTTTTTGAGCTTTGGCACTTTGCTTCATTAAGGAGAATAGAGACATGGGTAATTTAGTTTCCCTGTGCTTACAAAATACTCAGCTTCACCTTCCAACCTAGCAATTATGGTAGCAAATCTTTTCTCTGGAGCTGGATAGCCTAAATAATAGCTGTTAGCTGCACGTGGCTATTTAAAGTTAAATTAATTAAAGGAAAACAAAAATATAAAAATATAAAAATTCATTTTCTCAGTCATACTAACTATATTTCAGTGGTCAATAGCCACATATAGTTGTACCTTGCTAGAAAACACAAATACAGACATTTCCATAGTTGAGAAAAGTTATATTGTCAAGTGCTATCTGAAGTCTTGGACATTGGCAAAACAAAGGCTACATCCCTTTCACCACTATATTCCTAGTGCCTAACATGTAGTAAAAGTTCCAATAAATGCTTAAGGAACTGAAAATTTCCATCTCTAAATATGGAAATAAAATATGATCCCCCAGAAATGTTGAGTTAGACAAGGAAGAAGTAACAACTACAAAGAAGGGGCTATACTGGGCAAATTGTTTCCATTAAACAAACTAGAATTCTACTGTTAGTACACAAAACTTATTTCTAGATGGCTCCCTATGAAAACAAAGAGTGACTGAAGGAGACTGTTGCCTAAAATATGCATCCATGAGCCATTCACAAAACCAATATCCCAGCAAAGTTACCAAAGCCAGTATTATAATACAAGGTGCACAGCAGTAATAGTGATGAAGGTAATGATGAAGGGGATACTCATAAAATATGGAGCATTTCATACTTAGAAAACCCTTCCACATCTTGTTTCATGTGAATTTCAAAACAATTTTATGAGGTTGGAATTCTTATACCCATTTTATTGATGGGGAAAAAGAGGTTTAGAGATTCAGTAACCTACCTAGGATGAATCAGCTGATAAGTCAAAGGCAGAGACTTCTGGCATCAGGTTTTCTAATTCCAAGTCTTTCTGCTCTATCAAAACTGCTACATTTTCCCCAGAAACTTCCCACTATGCTATTCCTACCTATCTGAGCCCTTCAGTGAAACTGAGATCCCTTAGCAAAAGCGCAACTATACTTGTAGTGCCTTGGAAGGCCAACTAATCAGTTGTCCTTTTTAATAATAATTTTTGGTTTCTGCAATACTGCAAGGCTAATCTTTGGTAACCGTAGGCTCCAGAAACATTATTAATTTATCACTGAAGAAACCATTTGTTCTGTGGATTACCCATCTCAAATGGTGGTTGTGAAGCCTAAGCGTGATATACTGTGCTCTGGGTTGCACAGCTGCTTTGCATTTTGAATTCTTTATTTATAGAACTAGTCAAATTAATAACTCAAAAATGTTGTTTCAGGCAAAGTAATGGACACACAATAAAACTATTCATTTCCTAAAAGGTCACTCCAGGAGATGCATACATTGTTTAAAAGCCTACCAACAATGCTATTATTCCTTCGAAAACTGAAAATGTATAATAAGCAGTTAGAGCACATATCTGCCCCTGAGACCCCAGGCTAATTTAAAGTACAATCACAAGGCAATCAATCATACTCCAAAATTACTTCATTTTCCAAACTGTTTACACTTTTTAAGTTACAAATCCACTTTCTGCTATTTCAACTCACGATTTACAACTACAGATTTAGACCTCTTGGCAAGCAGCCAAGCACTAGTCATGAGGGAACTAATGATATGAACAGATCAGTGTTTTATAAAGGAGAAAAGCGCATGTAAATTTCCAGTGTGTCTGCAAGTAATCAAGGCACTGCTGACTATAAATGAGACCGTCTCAAATTTATTTTAGGAGAAATATCTTAAAGCTGCACTTTTTATCCAGGCCAAAAAAAGCCTTTAAGAGGAACTCTGAGATTACTCAAATTATTGTAAATAAACGGTTATGTGAACAATATGGAAAGAATAGTGAAATACATGACTTATTTCAAAAGCGACTTATTTCAACATTTCTGTCCCACATGTCCTTATCGTGATTTCTGGAATGCTGGAGTTAATGGAAACGGAGAAAAAGATTTGCTATTCACACCCCCCCTTCTTCCCTCCTCTCTCTCTCTCTCTCTCTCTCTCTCTCTCTCTCTCTCTCCTTGAAAATGCTGTTGTTAACTGTAGCAGCAAATCAAGTTTGTTTTAGTAGCCAAAAATGCTCTGAATAAAAGGAAGACCCTGGGGATACTGTTTTAAATTAAATATGATCTTTATTGTTTCATTACAATAGCACAGCCAAATAATCACTTTGTGCTATTTGTACAAATAATGTAAGATGCTCATTTTCTTGCGGAAATAATTACTCTAGTCTATCATATCCTGCTCGTCATCAAAACCTCCCTTTTTGCTGTCACCAAGCATGTGCATTAGACTCAGGAGGCTAAATTTAGCCAAAGTTTCATGTGTTCTTACATGCTAAGGAGGAAAGCCAAGTAAGCATATTCAGATGTGAGGGTGCCTGGAAGAGAGAAGCTCGAAATAACCTCACAGTATATACATCGCAAAAGTCTACTCACCATGATTGATATTTTAGTTAGGGAATCATTACATGACTAAACTCAATTTTATAATTGGATAAGGCCAGATACAATAAACCGGCACTGCACATTTAAAGCATCCTACATCTTAAGACTATCTGTGATCATAAATCAACCTAATTATTTGAAATACTGTCATGAAGTAGAAAAGAAAAGAAATTAAAATAAACTAGCTGTCTGAATATCTCATCTTATTTTCTAAAGACCAACCAAAGCTTTTTATTGGCCTTAAAGCCCAGCCCCACAATGGCTGATAAACCAAACTTTTTAGATAAAACCATACACACAGAAAAATCAATGGCAAAGATTAAAAGCATGCCCCTGCCCCCTGCATTTTTCACACTGGCATCTGGAGTGTGCTTGTGCATGTGTGTGTGTCTGTTAATTTAACTATGACAAAAATAATGATATTCAGGAACCTAGAGCAACAAAATATAGCCCTATTTTTATTAAAACTTCACTTTTTTGCGAGGGGGGGGGTACCGGGGATTGAACTCAGGGGCACTGGACCCCTGGGCCACATCCCCAGCCTTTTTTTTTGTATTTTATTAGAGGTAGGGTCTCACTGAGTTGCTAAGTGCCTCGCCATTGCTGAGGCTGGCTTTGAACTTGCACTCCTCCTGCCTCAGCCTCCCAAGTGCTGGGATTACAGGCGTGTGCCACCGCTCCCAGCTAAAACTTCACTTTCTTAACCTCGCCTTTGTTACACTCAGAAAAGCCACTAAGAGTGGAATGAACACTTCCGGTTCCGGTTCTGAGTGATTTCATAATGAAGACTCAGGAAGCCTCTGATGTCATCATTGTGACATCACTGAGATCAATGCTCATTGGCTGCAACAGCCTTTCTGGTTAACACATTCACAGATGTCCTAGCCTATTACTTAGCTACTTCTCCAATGTGGGAACCCTATATTTACCTGTGAATGCACAAAAGACCCAATCCCTACACCCACATAAAATACTGTTAGAACATTCTATAGGGCAGAGGTGATCTCTTCTTCTGGAATTCTTGCTGCAAATATAGGCCCTCTGAAGGGCATTGTGGGAGGTTCTGGAAGGTGGAGAAGGGAATACCTAGAAGCTCTCCTGAAGGTAGGCTGTTCTTCCTCATCATAGTCTGAGGACTAGAGACAAAATTCTGGGTATCTGAGTATCTTTGTGTTCTCCTCACATAGTACATGGCTGCTCAAGATAGCCTATATTTATGCTTTCTCAACTTCTTTTGAAACTCAATGATAAATTTATCCATTTTACATTGGTTTTAGCAATGCCAATCACTTAGGGAATTTCAGAATATACCATATCCTAATTGTACTGAAAAAGTTCTTTACAATTTGAGCAACAACTAGCAAAGACTTCAGAATTCTGCTTTGACCTTTGACTTCACAAGTTCCACTTCTAGGAATTTATCCTAAGGAAATAATCAAGAATACAAACAATGATAGAACTTCAAAGATGCTTCTGAGGTCTATATAATCAAAAGCTTGGAAAAGACCCAAAGCTCAACAATAGGGGAAAATGAAATTATGGCACTTCTACATAATAGAATACAGTGAAGTTCATCAATAAAGGTAATACCATAGAACAGACTAATATCTATTGTGTAAAAGAGCACATTAAGTTCGTTAAGCATGATATAAAACTGGAGATAATGTATAATGAAGAAAATATAACTCACATAGAAGCAGGAAAAAATGGGAATGATAGGCAATAGTATCAACACTAGTTATTTCAGATTGATGGCATTATGGGAAAATAATTTTTTTGTTTCTTTGTATGTGTCAGTGTGATAAGCACACATTACTCTTATTATAACATATGAGCACAATGAAAAGATTAAGAAAAAATGTAGAAATATAAAAAACAACTCCACACAACCTCCTCAGTGTTGGATGTATCTTTACCTATCTGCAATAACATACCTATTTTTTGTGTGTTTTGTAACTGATTAAATCCCTCAACGTACCACACAAGAGAATAACAACCCAATAAATATTTTTAATTAATAATATTGATAAAATAGTTGCATCAAGTTAAGGAAGAAAATTGGATTTAGGCTTACTTGCCACTGACTTTTTTGGGGGGGCAGGGTACAGGTATCTTTTGCAAAACATTTTAAAATTAACGTCTTGTTATCTGTCTGGTACATTTTTTGTAACTGGTAAAATAATTTGTTACATCGCTAATAATGCCCAGGGTTTTCATTATGGTGTACTTTCTATGTTGTACAGTTTTATGGGTTTTATCAAATGCACAATGTCATATATTCATCATGACAGTATTATATAGAATACTTTCACTGCTTACCAATTTTTATATACTAAAATTGAAAATTTCCTTCTAATAACACATACTGATTTTGCATTATTAGAATAGGCACACATATAACAACAACCCTTAGTAGGGTTCAAGGTACAAAAACAGCTACAAAGTTTCAGCAAAATTAAACAATCACTATATTTTTGGTACCAGTTCAAAGGGTGGTTGAGAAAAGAGATAAAACTTTGAGATCAGCTAGTCCTTTTCTCTGAAACATAAGGAAGAGGAAAGAGGAGGAGGACAGACTCAAATTTCCTTCTTCTCCACTCTAAATCCAGAATTACTATTCAATTACAAGACAGAATGTCAAGATATAATAAACTGAACTGAAAAAGGGAAAAGAAAACATGCTTTTTTTTTCTATAAATGAAGTTCAGAGCTTTTGCCCATTAAAGTAAACCAAATATGTTTCTCTCTCCAAAATTCCAGCGAAAAGGCAAGATGCCAAACACACTTAACAGATAAATCACTGTTCCAGGGTCTTTATTTTATTCCCCCCCACACACACACTTTTCTTTCTTTTGTTTTACTTACACACATAAACACACACACACACACACACACACACACACACACACACACTTTAAAAGTAAACCAACATCTCTCCCCCCTCTTCTCAATCTCCTTGCAGAAAAATAAACCAAAGGAAACAATTACTTTTGTTGAAGAATCTATTGTTTAGGGGAAAAGTCACATAAAAATAAGTTTTACCTTCTTCATCAGAGATTAGCATTTCATATCTTGGGATCAAGCCATTGTCCTGAGCACTATGTATAACTTATTGCAGTTAATTTATCACTAAGGTCATTGTAAACTAGGAGGGAGTTTGTAAACAAAAATGAATCACAGGTTTCAGTTTTGTATCCTTTTCAAACTGGAAGACCTAACAGTTTCCTGTTCCAACATACAAAATAGTATTGCTTCTATCAACCTCCTCAGTGCTCTTGCCAGCAGTTTCCATTTAATTAAACTGACAGCAAAACAGGGCCTTTGCTAATGGGATCCAGACCATATTTCCTTCAATGTAAATTCTCAGGCATGAAATTACATCTGAAACAGACACAATAATCCTTTTCTATCTTGACATACATTTAATCTATAATAACAATTCCTTTGTCTAAGAGTGTGTCTTAGATTGTAGTCAACTTTGTTTTCACTGGAATTCTCAAGTATTATCCAATTTGAATTCACCTTAGCATTCCTCTGAGGCCTTGACTCTATCTAGCCGTAGATTACAGTTAAAGACCAGATGCCAAAGGCCAATGTCCACAGTAGGGAGGAACAATTATACAATGAATGAATTATGTTTCTTTTTGCATCCTTGTTCTCAAAATCAATTTATTTAAGTAAGAGCTTTTTCATCTATTGTGGATTCTAAATAAAAGCTATTGGTATTTATAAGCATGTCTGAATTTCACAGTACAAGTCAGTGTTTCAAATATTTCGATAAGGCTAATCAAGGCAGAATATATTGACTAAATACATCTTGCAGATCTGATCATATGAACATTATTAATGGACTGAATAAAATATTTTTCTTTGTTTCGACTTTCCTGGTAGCTTTACTATGCTTAAAAACTTGATTCTTTCCTGTGCTTTAAAGCGTAAGTATGAAAACAAAAATCTTTTTATTGAATTTATTGGTTAAAGAGAGAACCTTGTCAGGTTATTTGATATGGCAGTCAAGACCTTTGGGAGAAAAATAAAATTCCAAAAAAAATTATAAAGCTATTCCTAAACAAAATTAAAGTACCTAGCAAACTGAGTGGGGAAAATATTCATTTATTCTTATCACTTTTTTTTCAAATATTTATTTTTTAGTTATAGGTAGACACAATATCTTTATTTTGTTTTTATGTTGTGCTGAAGATCGAACCCAATGCTTCACGCATGCCAGGCGAGCACTCCACCTCTGAGCCACAACCCCAGCCCCTATTCTGATCACTCTTGAGTGAAAATTAGTTTGGTCAAGTGTCCTTTAAAAAGGACAGCTCAGGGTTGAGGTATAGCTTAGGAGTAGAGCACTTGCCTAGAATGTGCAAGGCTCTGGGTTTGATCCCCAGCACTGTAAAAACTGAGCCTCTTTCCTACTCATGGCAGGTCTAGAGATCAGCAATGTCAGAGTATGAGAATATAAATAATTTGGAAATGCTAAGGCCAAGGTCAAGAAAGGCTGATTGGGAAACTCAACTCAGTCCTCCCTCAACACTGACGAAATGGCAGGTCCCTTGATATGGTCTGCCTAGCTGTCAAAAAGAACTATTTCAACAAAGAAAAGGAGTTTTGTTGCAGACACTTAAGACCCTAAAGAAATATAATGGTGTGCATATTTAGGTTCAATTCTTTCTCCTTATGCAGACAGCTACTGTCCTGCTTGGTCTTTCCACAAAAGTGGCAACTCTTGTTAGAAAGTAAATCAAAGAAGATATTCCTGCAAGCAACTTCATGAAACAAAGAAACTGCTAGCAAATAAGCATTTTAGGACTTGCTGAAAATCATATCTTCCAATATAAGAAATAATTCCATTGTTCTCTTGGAAAATACAAAGCAAAGCACTTTATTTTTAAAGGGGGGGGGGCTGCAAAGCATTGAAGGAACTGTCTTCAGAAAATCCTGACAGTCTCTTTGAAAATGAAAGATTTCATTTATACAGCAGAAGACAGTTGTGGCAAGATTAGAAATCATTTTGAATCTCCTAGGCAATCAAAATACAGTCTTTCCATGCGATGGAAGGTCTCTTGTTTTACAGAAAATGCTAAATAAACAATTCTATGGGCAGAAATGTGAAAGCAATTTATTATTGTTCTATTCACTTTGGTTAAAACTTTAGAAACCACATGAAGCCTATAAATAGAAGCTTTTCTTTGTCTTTGGGGTGTTGAAAGCAGTTTCTCTTAGGTCCAGGGCGAAGAGGCAGGAAATTATTGCTCTTTCTCCACTGAGGAGTAAAACACTAATTCAGACAATGCCTGAAAAGATGGATTCCTTAAAAACATGGTGGGAACGGCAGCAAACCTGTCTATATATTTTGAAAAATCAAGAGCACTGTATTATAAATATACTTGTGTTATAGGGTTTTCCTTCTATTTTAGACATTGGCAATTTAATTATATATGACAATACTTTTACATTAGATTACTGAAAAGAGCGTGGTGCTTTAGAAATAGGATACGTGGAAAGGGTTCACTTTTAGACTTTGGAAAATAAATGCAAATTCTTCAGGGGTTGTTGAAGGGTTGGGAGAATCTAAGTAAAATTAGCCAAATTCATATCAATAAACAGTTAAGTTTGGAAACAGTGTATGTAACCAGAAAGAAGGCATCATGAAAACTGATTACTTCTAGATCAGTGTTTTCCAAACTGAGGTTGGTGGCCCATTAGTAGGATTATAAAACCTATTAGGTGAGTTGCAGCTAGCATTTTTTTTTTTAATGAAAAAGAATAGAAAATGTCAGGGTGTATTAACTGTAGTGGGTAACTGCTGTTTGGATACAGATACACACATATTCATATACACATGTGCTAGCTTACCATGTTAAATTTATTATTATTGTGGAACATTAGATTACGTACCTACAAATTCTTACCCAGGTAATTTTCATGAAATGAGCCATCCTCAATACTGCCATACAATAAAAATATGAGCATTTTAAAGAATCTTTCTGAAAAGCTAGACTAGCAGAACCTGGATATAATAGGTCCTTAAGTGTTTACTGAATAAACCAATGAACAAATAAATAAAGATAAGGTACCAATGGGCTATGTGAATGCACCAAGCATATCCAAACCCAAAGGGTACATGAACTACCATGGGCCTGGGCAACTCACCTTTATAACATCCAGCTACACTCCCAACATTCTCATGGAATAAAATGCCAGCACTATTCTTTCTGTTGTAAACAGCACACACATTAACAAAGGCATTAACATTCTCAGGCCAGAAATGTATCTGTTGAGGCTGTGTCTATATTATACCAAAACATCTGCTTGGAAAAGGAAAAATTGAGCTAAATGTTTGGGTAGTTTGGCTACACAGTATAAATCATCTAGCTTAAAAGATGAGCATTTATCCATCACCCAGCTCTGCTTGTCTTGCTGTAACAAAACACATGGATGCAAGAAAAGGACACATTTTTGCTTTAAGGTTCACTGTGCATTTACAATTCCTCTTTGTGCATTTACAAAGAAATTGTGGTGATGGCAAAAGGTAAGGTAGATACATGATTCACTAATGGCCAATGAATCAATTAAAAATTTACTCTCAACTCAGGGCTCTGAATAATATAAATATTGATTGGTAAAACAAGCTTCTTCCCATAAGACATTGGAATCAAGTTAGGAAGACATACCCAAAAAAAGAAATTTGAATGGTGATATGGTAACATCCAGATGAGAATGGTTTGTGTTTCTTTGGTGGTTATTTGCTTTTATCAAGTTTACTTGAGTAAACAGAACACTTCTCCAACTTGCAAACAACCCAGAAGATAAAACCCAAATGTATATGAGTCAAGAGCAAAAAGCTCCTAAAAGGCTGAAAGGCTGAAAAATGGCCCAAAGCTAATAATATCTAATAAGGGGAAATGGAGTCCTACATTTAGGGTTTTTTTTTTTTGGGGGGGGAGGCCTGATTCTTAACTAATCATAATTTCTATAAGAGCCAATAGGAAAGTACTGCTAGCGAGTAACAATAAAATATAGGTAGAATTTGTAGAAATATAGGTCCTAAATAAACAATGTGACAGCTCTTATCCTTTACCATATTGGTTAGACAATATATGTGGTCTGCAGACAGAATTTTAAAGTGGGTATTGATTAACTGAAACACGGACAGAAAGGAATATAAGGAGTATTATACTTGAAAGCATCAGGGATATTTAACGTAGAAATCAAAACATGTCAGAAGAAACAGGAAGATTTCCAGAACTCTGGGAAGCAACAGAGAACTGCCTTTAAAGTATCTGAAGGACTTTCATGTGGGAAAAGAAGTTTATGCCCAGGTGCCATAAGGAAATTGGTACCAGTGGGAAGATGTGGCAAAGTCACAATATTAGGTACAATACAAAAAAAAAAAAAAAAAAAATACTTTCTAAAATTCAGAGCATGTGAGAAAAAAAAAAAAAAAAATCCCTAATTGCATAAGGTAAGGAAGCTCAATGATACTAGAACAATGGAAAGGTACTGTGATGGGTATAAGATGGAAAATTAGATTGAATTGTTACATTTCCTTACCAGTCAGATTAGGGAATCTGAGTACCCAAGAACTATGCCCTCTGAGGAAGGAAGGCCCTAGAGGTGGCCTTTTAAAACAGGTCCTAAGGGCTGAAGATGTGACTCAGTGGTAGAGCACTAGCCTAGCATATGCACCACCATGGATTCAGCTCTCTGCACCACTAAACAAACAAACAAACAAACAAATTAATAAATAGGTTTTAAAATGTACTCCCGGCCCCATTTTACCACCTTTTAATTCTCTGAAATCAGTATCTATCTTAAAATAATCTATATTATTAGAATGGAATCGTTTCCTGTACCTCAAAAGCTGCTGTGGAATCAATCATGCCTCTTTACAACCACAGACACATCAGTATCAAAAACAAAACAAAAAATAAATTGGAATTGAATTGTTATTATTGGTAGCCCTTAGGAAGTGGGACTATGAATTATTTTTATTTCTTCTTTTTGTATGTCTTTCCACAATTAAAAAAATTACATTCATAATGGGGAAAAACATTTTAAAAGAATGATTTAGAATGAGATTAGATCTTTATCTAAAAAAAGCCCCACTGGTGAAAAATGAAAGTGATGTTTAAATTAAGACATTTCAGTGTTTCCTGGAGAGTTCACATAACCTTAGTTCAGCCAAAGCATTTACTTTTGTGGATGATGGAAAACAACTCATGGCTTACCTCTTTGAGGCTTCAAATGGCTTCAAATCTAATTTTAACATCATTGACTAAAAAGTTGCCTTTATGTTTCTACTCCTCAAATACACCCATATGTTAACATTTTAGTGACCAATGATCCACTGACATTCTTTTATTAACTTAAGTAGTTAATCTAAGTTGTAAAACTAGAACCTCTAGGGATCCCCAGAAAACCATTTTTGTTTTAAATACAAAGAAAGTGTTTTTGTGTGTGGGTGGGGTTTTTGTTGTTTTTGTGAATTGCCAGCATGCACAAAAGCCATTCACTTCAGAGAGGGCCATACCTTGACTGTGTAGCAGTAATGTTGTAAACACCAACCCACCTGCCTGACAGTAATCCTGCTTCCCTAACATTACTAATTTTCAGGATGGTTGGAGCTGGAGGTTAAAGGTGTATTATTATATCCCACTCTGAGAGTTCGCAAATTGGATTTTTAAAAAATTTTCTGCTCCTCTTCTTTAATATAGTGCTAAACCCAGTATACATTTAAAATTTTTCCTCTCCAAAATAGAAAGGAACATGCAGAATATTTACTATTATCTTTAAAGAACTGTGTTCAAAGGAGGTATAGGTTTGAAATATACAACTCTGAATATACAAGGCTCCTTCAATAAAGGCTGGGCAAGGGTCATAAAACTGTAAAAAAAAAAAAAAAAAAAAAAAAAAATACCCTGCCCCTTTGGACTGTAACAGCTAATCATTAGCCATCCATTCGTAATGTTTACCTTTTAGTGTGTTATTTTCACATTTTTCTTCATGGGGACTAACCATTAGTACCCCCCTAAGACTAACAAAAGTACATTCATTGCCTGCTGGCAAATGATTTCCGGCCCCAAAGCATTCGCTGGTAGAAAAAGTTAAAGTATTTCTAAGCTTATATTTCTATTATTGTTGGGCATTAGCAGCAGCATAAATTTTTCAGCCCAAGAACTTAATTCTAACTGACTCCACATAAGACGGCACTCCAAATCCACTCACACGAGTTACATGTTTGTGAATCAAATTTAGGAAAATACAAACAGTGGATGTCTGGAAATACTTTACTAAATGGACGTATTTTAAATTCATTCTCTACTCAACTACCCTTCTCCCACCCCCACCCAAAGACTACCCCAAAGCACTACTAACTCCCAAATCAATAGTCTTCTGCATTTTATAAAGGGAGCTTGTTTGTATTTAAACATGGCTATGTAAACAAGGTGTTTGGGGAAGATTTTCATCTCATAGTATTCCAGAGCTGGAGTGAAGCTATTTAAAGAATGAAGTATTCAATTCCTTAGGCCAGATGCTAGTGTAAATATGAAACTATGTTCACGCTGCTGATGAAACTATTTTTAGTGGTTGCGTTTTAAAGAGGACTATTCAGTTAAGTATTATAGGGTGGGATTTCAGTAAGCTTCAAGCAGAATCCAGGGAACCAACCCCTGTGTTAACCAGGCCTGCAGGGAGCGCTGCAGGGAACTCTGGCCACACAATTAAGGCTTCACCAGGTATTTACCTTCTGTGTAGGAAAGTGAATAGCCATGGCCCCCATCTTCTTTGCCCAGTGCCCTCTTCCTTGCCTCTTCCTAGATCTCTCTAGATCTTCCCTTGAGAGCTCAGGAGCAGCTCACCATCTAGGCATTGAAGGGTTAACTCCTAGGATACATCGGTGGTCCCTAATTGCTGTTCTAGCCCAAGAGGTCTGTGTCCATTCTGACTAGTACCTGGCCATGACCTCCAGTTGCTAATGTGCTGATTCCATACACATACTCCCATCTGATTATCTAGTAAGTTGGACTATGTATTTGACTCCAGATTTTAAAATCAGGAAAGGTGCAAATCTAAAAGGGATTTGAGGAGCACAGAAGTGTGCAAAAATAAAATTACTCTTGGGCAGATGCTGGCAATGTTTTTCATACCAGACACATGGCTCTCTGTGTGTAAGCTCCTTTAAGTGACTGTTGCTAATGCTGCCAAGGCTGTCAGTGCACGGGTCGTTTCCTTCCTATACTAGGTACAATATAAAAAGTGCACACAGAAAGGGCCCAAGAAATGCCAATAGTTGAAGATGATGGAAGTCTCCAGGTGCAAAAATCAAGAGTGAAGCAAAGACACAGTACGTAGTTCCCAACATTCTTCCAACACTTGCCTGGGATTATTTTCTATGGGAACAATTAGCTTTACAAAGAATGATCTTGCTCCTTACTCAAACATAGGATGCACTATGTTTGGTCCTGCAGTGACAGTGGCCTGGAGATCAGCTGTCTGTCTGGGTCTCCATTAGAGACAGGGCTGTGAAGTCCTGAGGCTGTGTTCTGGGCCTTGTCTTGCTCTTGCTGCCTCTGATTGGCGGCCACCCTTCCTGTGGCTGAATCAAGTAGCAGGCCAGAGTGGGGTGGTGCCCCTTTCTGTCTCCTCCATGAGCCCCCCAGCAGGTAATAGGAGGGGAAACAGAGTGCCAGCCTACAATATTTAATGCTTTTCTTTTAAGAATCAGAAACAGGAGATATACCAGGCCAACTAAAGTAAGAACCTGAGAGGCCCAGGCCCTTCCATGTTATTTTTTTTCAACTACAGAAAACTCATTCAAGGGAAAGAAACCAGAATAAGGGAACTAAGAGTGAAACAGGAAGAAATACTTTATTTGCTTTAAGTGTGTTTTCTATTTGTTCTAAGAGTCATGCATTATACATACTGAGGGCCTGGTCTCAGAATGCTTCCATTGGCCCTAATGGAAAAAAAAAAAAAACTGCACTTTTTTTTGATAAAATATCAGTCACACACACACACCCCAATCCTAAAACCAACTGTGGTGCTACAAACATGGCTCTAAATATTTCTTAAGGTTCTACCAACATTAGAAACCACTGGAGCTTCTCTCATGGTTTATTATGGTATCACCAAATCCCTTTCATGTATTTATAGCCTTGTAAGTCATAATTACTAATCATTTACTCTAAGACCATAAATCTTTTTTGGTGATTTAAATGGACAACTAAGACTATTAGTCAATGAATTAAGGTACTGCTCGTGAATGGGAAAAATTACTCTAGTACAAATTTCAGGGGTTCATTTCACCGGTATTTTATGCTACTATTCTTTTTAATGATTCAGTTATTTTTATAATATTTGTATTCAGAACTGTGGTGTTTCCAGCCAACAGCGGAATGTTTGGTTGAATTATTTTTTTTTTCTTTCACGGTGTGACAGAGTAGAGCACAATCAAATTGAAGATGGCCTTCAGAACACTGTTGGAATCAGATCATCAGGCAAATGCATCCAGACCCATTTCTCGAACCACATGTAATGTTCTGACTACCAGTGTGCCCATCAAGTCATTAACAAGCATCCAAAAATATGTTGTATATGTTGAAATGATGAGGAGAGTAGTATGGATGGTGAGGCTGTTTCCAGTGGGGCTTCGGCTTCTGTCAATTATGCAACACAACACACATCAAGCTTTTACCTTTGTTTTTTGTGTGCAGCTAAGTACACTCTGAGAGCAGTGTTCATTTCCTTTTGCTTAGCTTACGCCCAGTGTGTAAGCAAGTGAGTTGTTCCTATCTAGCCAGTCTGAAAGATTCAAGATCAGCAAGTCACCTTTACCTAGGCAAGTTTTGAAAGAAACTAGTTTTGCCCAGGACTCAGTTTTGCAAGACTATACAATTATCATTCCAAGTAGTATCAACAATTTTCTTTTCCTCACCCTAAGGAGATCCGTATTCATAAACGGCCCAGAACTGAAATTCTTAGAGGTCTCCAACCCCAATTAGGAGCTGAGTGTTTAATCATCTGTAAGACTCCAGACATGGCGAAGGTAAGGTTCATGTTTTTATTCTGCTGTTTCTACAGCATCTAACCTACTGTTGCTCCATGAACAGTGACTGGCCCACAAAAAGGGAGGTGCAGGGGGGCATTTTCAGAATTCACAACTGTGTGGCAGTTATACTTCTGAGCCTACAGATCTATTCAGTGCAGCCGGGCCCAGCTTAGCCTGCCACTGACAGAGGCTTGCATGGCCTGAGAAGGTCTCATTGCTAGCAATAACCTGGGTTGGGCTTTTGCCCAAGATAAAAACCTCAAAGGAAATGACTTAAGTGTGGTATATACTGGTGGCACCCACGTCAATGTTAGGTGGTGCGTGGATAAACATTTTTTCTTATTTTAAGAATTATGTACTTACTTTTACCATTATTTATTGCAAATCATATAGGTTTTCCATTTACAGTAGTGCTATGAAATTTCCTATTTAAAATAAAGTTATTTAAGCAAACACAACAGTTAATTTAAGGAAAAATTAAGAAAATAATAAAATTGTCAGTTATCAACATGGTAAAAATTGCAAAGTTGGTTTATAAATGACTGAAGTCTAGGATATCCTAACTTAAGTCCTCAGAGTTTAATAATGTTATCATTTATCAAGTGCTGTATTTTACCTGACACTGTCCTAAGCACCTGGTCAATACATTATAAATCCTATAATATTCCTATGAAGTAGCAATTATTATACCCATTTTATAGTTGATAAAACAGATTCTGAAACTTACCCAAGGTTATAAAACTAGAAATTGGGGTTCCATGGTTTAAGTCCCGGTCTGCCAGGCTCCCAGGCCATTACCACTATATTATATTGCCCCCAAGTATAAGATTTAAGGTCTACTCATCCATCATTCATCCAGAACACACACAGTGAGGCCCTACACATGCTCGAAAATGACTTGGATTAAAAGAGGGGACCCCGATTCCCTTCCCCTCAAGTAGTTTAATCTGATGGGGTCCTGATCAGGAAAAAAAAAAAGGAAATGTTTCTCATGTCAGGCTTCAAATCATGTTCCCAGGGAGTAGGCCAAATTTAGACCTAAAACAATATGCAGAGCTCCCCATGTAAAAGACAAAACTCAATGTTTTATAAATATTTAGAATATTGAGTGTGAGATTGACTCACATAATAAACATATTGCTGTTAGAAAAGACAAAAAGCTTTCAAAGAATCCTTAAGCAGGTCTCATTTCACGAAACCTGATATATAAAAAATTAAGCTGTAGAAAATTTATTTCCATTACAAAAGGTGCTCTACTTTACCAAAAGGCATTTTCATAGGCTTTCCACACTATAAGCCTCATTTGCACATTCCAAAGAGGAAGTAACTAAGGAAGACCTAACATCTACACAGCATCTCCACACCAGCCAGACAGTTCAGAACAAGTATTACCTATTGCCCATCCTTCTGTTAAATTTTATAATTTGAAAATAGAAAAGAAAATTACACAAGATGAGAGAGGCATGCCTTCCTTCCCACCCTTGCGGAAGTTCTCCTGTCTGAAAGTGGACTGCCACCAGCATTGTGGGTGGCATTACATGATCCTTGCTGTTCTTCTTCATAGCATGATGGTTTTGCACTATTATAGGGAACCAACTAGTAGTCCGCAACCAAGAGTACATGGACCAATTACAGAAGGGTGCTCATGAACGTCCCCAAATGTCATTTAAATTTTGTGGGTGTAAATGTTTTCTGGGTGTAGAATTTATAGGGTTCTCTAGCTCCTCAGAGCCTTCATATCACCCTGTAAAGGTGAACTACCACCAGGATAGGCAAATCTAGCTGTTTGTCCTCCCCATCACTTGGGCATGGATTAAGTTATACATTTGGGGGAGATGTAGGAAAGAAAGATAACAACAATCAGTATGCCACCTGCCAAACCCTGAACCCACAGTCTTCACTACAGATTATATACCATCCCTACCTTCAGTCCTAGAACAGAGATGTGACAGAAATTTTATTCAACCAGAAAGTTCTGCCCAGGGTGAATTCTATGATTTGATGAGATCCACCACTAACACTGCCTTGGGGAGAAATTGTTTTATATGAATTGATTTGATTAACCACACTAGTCCCATTTGCAACCATGAATAATGTAACCAGGCAGAAAGTTGACATTTTCATGGAAAAGTTCTATCATTTGTGATCTAAAATTGCTAACGTTTTTTTTCTTAGTAAGTTATACCATAAGAATATGATATGAAAATATTGCTGTGATGAATCAAGGACACACAACGAGAAGATAAAATACTTAACGTTTTGAGATTCAACTGATAGCCTTTCATTGCCAGAGCACGTATTGGCTGGCACGAAGAGTCTTCACTGTTTTGAGACACATGAAACTCAATAAGTCCAGATAAATCAAGAAAGAACCTGAAGCTTCATTATCATCCCTTCAACATCTCAGAACACTTTCTGGATAGAAGTGCTAAAGCTTTGGCAGAATATTAGGAATTTCAACAGGCATACACAATGTATGTTTTCTTCTGATAGACTGACAGCCTTCACATGAACTACTATGTATTTATCAGAGACAATGAAAGGTCAGTATTTAACACGGAGCACAGCATTTCTAGCTAGAAAGTCAAGTTTGATTTAAGTTCAACTATCTGGTGGGATTAATAGGCCCTTCAACAAGATCTAAGTGAGAGATGACCATGCGATGCTCCATTTATTGAACAATCATGTATATAAGACAACTGCCAAAGAAATGGGTCACAATTCCTGCTCTTGAAACAGTTCCAAGTTTGTTCACAGGCATGACAAGTTCTCCAGAACCTTCTCCCATGTTCCAGTGTACTTTGCTTATACCTTTATCCATGCACTGACAGAACTCTGCCTTATATCACAGGTGCTTCTGTCTGCCCTACCACATCATGATCTCTTGAGGGCAAGGACTGGACTCGTCCCTCAGCAAATATAATGCCCTAGCCTCATTAAGTCCTCAGCACATAACACAGTGATTCTACTTCAACATAAAAGATTGGGCTAAACATCATACTGTCTGAATCTCTCTAGATCAGCATTGTCCAATATAAATATAAAGTGAGCTACCTATATAATTTGAAGTTTTGTCGTAACTATAAAATAAATTTTAAAGGGAAAGATCAAACTAATTGTAATAATATATTTTGTTTAATCCAATATGTGAAAAATATTATTTCAACATGTGATCAATATAAAATTATTAGTAAGATATAGATTTTTTTTATGCTGTGTTTTTGACAACAGAGTTAAATTTTGTACTGGCTGTAGATCCAATTTGCATGCTAAATATTCAATAGTTAAAGTGATATATAGTCCTACCAAGATAAAAAATTTTAATGAAAAAATTTTACAGTGATTCATTTTTTAATTTAAATTGGAATTAATTAAAATTAAATAAATTTAAAACTCAGACTCTCAGTCACAGTAGCTACATTTCAAGTGCTCAATATCTATTTGTGGCTAGCTGCTACCATCCTGGATAGGAGAGTGGTAGGCTACTGTTAAACACTGATAAAAGCAAGCTGCAAAATATGCACACAGTGGGGTACTGATGTCTTAGCAAAATAATTTATACACACACACACACACACACACAGAGATAACTGGAGAAATAACCACCAATTGTTAACAAGGTGTATACTTCTGAGAGGAACAGTGGAACTGAATGGAAGGAGGTAAAGAAGGATTTTTTACTTCTGTATGGCTTAAATTTTTACATGTCCTATACAAAAAGTAAAATCAAGGGAAAAAAAAACACCAAAGTATCACCTTTTCTTTAAATAGAGACAAACATAGTTCTACTTTAAGGGTGAATAGGGCCAATTGAGGTTTCTTTGGATTAGGGTTACCAAGAAGGTGATGGAAGTAGAAATCACTTTATATAAAAAATGTGGGGGGCTGGGATTGTGGATCAGCGGTAAAGCGCTCGCCTAGCACGTGTGCGGCCCAGGTTCAATCCTTCGCACCACATAAAGAATAAATACATTGTGTACAACCTAAAATAAATAAATTTTTTTAAAAAAATGTGGTATCAGGCCATTGGTGTTTGCCCCAGAGATGGGAAAACAGGGAATGGAAACAACGCCTCATGGAATGAAAAGTCCTCGTGGATCATTATCAAAAACAAGAAAAATTTGATTTGGTCTATATTGTTTTAAGAACAGAACTACAAACAATAGTAGATCGTGAAACATTGTTCATACTGTAAACCATGCACTCAAATTTAATTTATCCAAAGTAAGAATTTCTAACAAAGCGACATATCAAAGATGGAATAGGGCTCTCATAAAGTAATGAGTTCCCAATTACTGAAAATATTAAAAAAGTCAATTAATTGGGATTTCTGCAGAGGCATTTAAGATGTAATAGATGCAGGAAAGATGTCATAATTGGAATCTTGTAACTAGATGATCTGTAGTTCATTTCAACTCTGAGACTTTATGACCCTGTGATATTCAACAATATCTGAATGCATGTATGAGATATTATATATGTTAACATCTAATTCCTCTCTCCTTCCAAGAATGCAGTAGAATTATATACCCAAACTCCTTGAAGTAAAACATGGCCATGAAACTAATAACTTGATTGAATAGTGAAATGTAAGTAGAAATGACACATGTCATCACATGTTGTTAATAAGTGTAAATATTTAATTGCTAGTACTCGACCCTTCACTTGTTTTCCTCTTCCTATATAAGCATGGAAACATGTTGACTTGGAGGTCCAAGGCAGTTACCATGGAGGGAAAAACTTTTGGCAGAGTTCTGTACAGCACAGTGAACTGTACCTAAACAAGAAATAAGCCTTTGTGGTATTAAGCCATCAAAATTTTGAAAACTTTTTTACAAATTATGTTAATATACATTGAGCATTATTGCTCATAGCCTCGAAGAGAAAACAACACATAAAACTATGGCCATATCAGTGTGCTTTGGTTTCTTTTAGAATAATTAAGCACCTCAAGGACAAAAGAGATTTCCAGTTTGGATCATTCCACAAACACACAAGCATATTCATACGCGTACCCATACACATTCGATAAACTGCAAGAACAGCCAGTTCACTGCCAGAGGAGCATCAGAGAAGACCAGTAATACACATGTTTTATGTGGGACCCTCCAAAGTACATTCTGAATTCCTGGCATCAGAATTACTAACCAACTAGGATCAGCTGTTAATTGCGCTCTATGAGTGATCAGAGAAAGGAAAAACAGATGGTTTGCAGGACAATACCAAAATTTAGGTAGATTTCAGCATAGAAAATTTAAAATCACGCTTAAAACACTTCAAAATAACCCTCAAGTTTTTCTGGACCCCTAGGGGACTGAGATCATGGCTTATTTAACCCTGACTCCATTTCAATGCCTTACAGTAGATAACTTGAATGTTTGTGAAGCAAATCGAATGAGATCACATGCTACTGTTATCTATATCTTGGTATTCTTTTTATGTTGCAACTGTCCACTTTACTTTCTTGGGGGAAGAAAACAGCATTTTAGAAGGTTTACTTTTCTAAGGGGAAGACAGACGGAAACTGATGCTGTTGACTCAGTGCTCCCACTGTGCTTGGTGCCCCCTACACATGATTTAATCACATCTCCCCAGTCCTGTGAGACAAGTATTGTTAACCCTGTTTTCCAGATAAGTGATCAAAGCACAGATAAAACTTGAAGATCATACAGCTTATGGAGCAAGGATCTGATCCAGATCTGTTTTGTTTTAAAAGTCCATGGACTTTCTACTACAGTATAACAACTACTACAACTTAATGCCGTTGTCAAACAGAAGCTACCATAAAATGGTAGCTTCCATGGCTGCTCATTCTTCTAAATCTTTGATTGAAAACATTCATGCAAAACAATGGAAACTAAATGAACATTCAAAAGAAAGAAAGAAGAAAAGACAGAGAAGAAAAGAAACCCACACGGAGGCTGCATGTGTGAAAGCCTATATTTATACACACAGCCATCACGTGATGGGTAATTAGCCAGGTAACTATAGGTTTTTCTCTGGTAGAAAAGTATACGTTTCATCATGCTTTGAACTCTGCCTTATTATCAGCACTGCTATGAAAACAATGTTTTATTTCTTATTGAGAGAATAGGCCAGGCATGAAGCTTAGTTTTTGCAGGGCCTAACAGAATACTTCTTTGTAAACCAGAGGAGTCAAATGGGTAGTTGGAAGGTGGAGAAAATCTTCTACCATGATTAGCAAGGCACCATTTTTAAGGGAGGCAAGGATTACAACAGTGCAATTGCCTAGAAAAAAGAAGCATTAGATGTCGAGCTAAAACCATCTCCTTAATAACCTGTCACCTAAAAAAAAGACAGATTACGAACAAGCGATAATAAAAAAGATAAGGCAGAACAAGTCCAGTCTGGATTTGTTTACTTCCCTGCACATTTTTGTCTCTGCTATAATCCTGAAACATGAAAAAAGATTCCCTTGAGGAAGGGAGACATTAACATGTGCCAGTATTAATCTGTAAAATGTACAAACACATACCCCCATACCACCTCCACCAGTCCTCAGGCTGGCAGGCTAGCTTCAAGCACATTCAAAATCTCTCTCATAAAGATTTTTAGAATGAATGACAGATGCTTTTGTACTAATTAGGCCAAGAATAGTTAGCAACCAAATGCCCCAAGTCTGTTGCTTCTTCTACCAGGTACCAATAAGACAGCCCTTCCACTAGAGGGTGTCCTAGAAAGTGTTGTAAAAGCAGTCAGATCAACCTTCAAATACACGTAAGTGTCTCCACTAGACTAAGAACAGAGAATGTGAAAGATTCCAGAGAAGGCTAATCATAAAAGCCACGTGTTTACTTAACCTACTGGTATAGCTTTGAAGTTAGAGAGCCAACACCATAGAGCTAAGACTGTTACTGGGAAGATAAGACAAACACATGAACAAAAAAAGGTACTGCATTATATTGGTAGTTATAGAGTAAGGTGCTCAATAAGGTGGTAGAAACACTGAATGTGATAAGATAAGAGCTCAATGAAGCAGGACAAATCCCATGAGCTGGATGGCTAAGAATGGTTCAGCAGCCTAAACTGAGCCTTAAAGGAAAGGGAGAATTCCCAAAGGTTAAGAGTCCTGGAAGAATATCCAAGTGCAGAAAGGCGTGAGCCACTTAAAGTGTATCAGAGAGTTTGGATGGCAGGGGAGCAGATGCATGTGGTTAAAGAGAAAGAAGATCAGGTAGGTAAACTAATAATAAGGCTAAGAAGGCTCACAGGACAGACAGGAGGTAAGGAGGAAGGATGGACAGACAGTCTTGACATGCTATGCACATTAGGAGTTAGCAATATCTCCCCTGCTTGGCTATATGAAGAAACAGTCATGGATATGTGCATAGCTGCAAGGGTTTCACAGTATGTGGGAATCAGAAGCAACTGAAAAGTCCAGCAATAATTAGTCAAAGTATGAAACACTTCAGTAACGAAACATTCTGTAGCCAGAAAAAGTGTTTCACAATAGAGAGGCATAGTCATCAGAATACGTGTATGCAAAATTAGGTATGAAGGGCAGGTTCCCAAACAGTAGATTTTATTTTTATGGGGAAAAGTGCATGCATATGAATTCTTGCCTATACACCAGTCATACACATTGGCACATGTGTAAATGCCAATAGCACTTACATCTGTGTGGGAGGAAAATACTTAACTTATATTCTTTTGCTTTGTGTTTATCTATATTGCCAGCACTTTCCAAAGTGAACATGAATGATTATTGGTAGGACAAAAAGTAACCACAGGTAGCTGGGAGTGGTGGTGCATGCTTGTAATCCCAGTGGCTTGGGGGTTGAAGCAGGAGGACTACAAGTTCAAAGCCAGCCTCAGCAATTTAGCAAGGCCCTAAGCAATTTAGCAAGACCCTGTCTCAACATAAAAAAATAGAAGAGGCTGGGAATGTGGCTCAGTGGTTAAGTGCCTCTGGATTCAATCCCCAGTAACCAAAAAAACAACAACAACAACAACAACAAAAAGAACCACAATGAAAGTTATTAATAAGGAGTTTAACACTGACAAAACTGCTCACTGGATGTTTGCTTGTTTGTGTTTTATTCAGTAAACATATAATTATTGAAGAAAGGAGGGGGGCACCCTAAGCTGAAAGCTAATATTTAGAGTAGGTCAGAAATGTAAAAAATGTAGAAATGATTACAAATTTTAAAAGCAATTGAGGAAGTCCAAAGGGAGAATGTTCTAGGCAAGGCACTGCTCTGGGATTTTAGGGAAGAAATAAGCAACATAACTTCATCCCAGCACACTAAAGCAAAACATACTGAGCTAGGCAACCAGGAAAACCCCAAATCAGTAGCACTATTTGCTCAGCCCCTACTGTGCATGAAGCACTTTGTAAAGCCTTTGAAAACCCACTATTATTCCAGTCTGTCCTAAATAAATATATTTACTAAAATGGGCTAAAAGTCCAAACCTCACCTTTCCTCTGCAGTGACCTATACAAACTACAGACTTAAACACACAATGTTAGAGGAAAGCAGGGGAGTGAATCTTTGACATTTAGGGAAATTAATGTTTTGCAATAAAACCTCACATTTAAAGCACTCTAAAAGATAAACGAGCTGTTCAAAAGAATTGGTGTCAATACTAAAGAGTATTAAGACTAAATGCCCAAATCAAATACCTGTTCCTTAGAACCCTCTGGAAAAGCTATATAAATTCACATGCAGGATGTATGTGCTTTGTGTTCCAAGGTAATGCTATCATGACAATGGGCACAATAATGATCTATTGTCAGTCACCATGCAGGTAGGAGGTGAACAAAAACATTTTAGAGTTATAATAAAATAGAAAAGCTTCATGCACTCCAACCTCAAGGGGAACTGTTGAATCAAACCTCATTTTAAATGTACATCAGAGAAACAAACAGTCAATATTGCCCTTTTCAAGAAATATTTAACAGACCATGGTGGACCAACTGGATTTGTTCTTCACAGTAGACCCATTCTTACTACCTAAGGCAAATAGAATCACTGCTCCAATTTTGGCAATGTATGTAGGAAGTCCAGATTTCTTTTGCAGGAGACCCAAGGTACACAGAAAGAGCCTATCACCTATGGAAGGAGAACTCCACCACAGCTGAATTCATTCTTTCTTCTCTGATTATCTTTCCATCACATGGTGATCATGACCATGATCATTGTGAAATTAACATTTCTCACTAATGAAGCCAAAAGAAAAGTATGACTTGGTTGCCTTCTCCATCATAGTCTTATCATAGAAATGGCTTTAAAGTAACTAATCAAGGACAAAGCACCAGGAAAAAAACAAACAAAACCAAAACCAAAAAATAAATAAATAAATAAATAACAACAATCAAAACAACAAACAAAAAACAAATACAAGAACAGATGAAGTCCAGGAGGAGGATATGAATTAAACTAAAGCATTTGCTAGGGTAGGGAATTACTTATTAATCTTCACGTTGTTTGGCTGAAGTACCTTAAAGAAGTTGGACACTGAGCTGGTCTTCAACTCTGGATCTTTTGGGGGGCAAAACCAATTTGGGTAAGTCATATTTTCAATGCTGCAATATACAACTATAGGAACTACAGGAGTTTAAAAGGAACCAACAGCCCTTATTGAGTCACAGTGGCTGCCATATTAATAATGATACTCAATAGATAATATCTGTACTTAATAATACTGTCACTAAACTTCAGGGGGTATAGTGGTGAAATAGCTTCATGCCCTAGTAAAGCTAAGGTCATACAGCTGTAAGGAAAAATCTAGTAGTTTTGCTAGTGTCAGGACATACCTGGAGGGTATGCCAAGCCAGCTCCTTAGAGCTATGGCCATAAATGATTGATGTATCATGGCCTTTATTCCCCTGTAAGTCACTCCTACTGTGGTTCTAGGATTCTTAGAAAAATTGAGCTCCTACAATATAAATGAATAAGCTGGTATTAAAAAAATCCAAAATGTATCCTAAGATGAGTAGCCAGAATGGTGAGGAATTTTGAAAATATATCCTGGGGAGGAACTGAAAACACTGGAGTAGTTTAGCCAGGTAACAAGGGGACTAAAGACTATTTCAAGGAAAACATTGAGAAAACTGGACCCATGTCGCTGGTGGTCCCTTCCAGCCTGACAATAGTATGAATAGCTCCCCCAAAGGCTGAATTTCTTACTTTTTCATGCATTGTATTCAAGAGGTGAATACTGGTAACCTAGATACTGAACATAGTACTGAAAGTTCCAATTTCGCTCCCCACCCCCACATCTGCCCTGACGTTTCAAAGTCTAAAAGTAAGAATAAACTCCTAAATTCTACAAAATGCTCTTCAGTTGATTGTCCATCTTTAGTCCATCATCAAAAGGAGAAATGAACCTGAAATTCTAAAACCATTATGATTAGATTAGGTGGTCAAGCTGAATTTTAGCTTTCAAATGAAATGAGTCATCTTATTCCTTAAGTGTTACAAGCTTAGGGGTCCCTTGGTTCTTAGAAAACATCCTGCTACCAAGCAGTTCTAAAACTTTGAATGTTTTGTCAGGAAGCTGAGGCTGGTGGGCTCTAAGTTAAAGGCCAGGCTGGTTAACATAGCAAGACTCTGTCTCAAAATAAAAAATGAAGGGCTGGGGTTGTGGCTCAGCGGTAGAGCGCTCACCTAGCACGTGCGCGACCCGGGTTCGATCCTCAGCACCACGTACAAATAAACACATTGTGTACAACTAAAAGCAAATAAATAAATATAAAAAGAAATAAATAAAAAATAAAAAATGAAAAGGGTTGGGCATGTAGATGAGCGGTAAGAGCACCCCTAGGTTCCATCCTCGGTACCGAAACAAAACAAAACAACAACATCAAAAGAAAATAAACAAACTACTTTGAACATTTTGGATACAGATTCCCGGAAGTGTGAACTTACTCCTTTTACAGATCCTCTGAGTTGTTACTTTATAATAGCATGAAGCAACCTCTTAAAGGAAAAGGCATGCTGGTACCCAGACAGCATGCCTCACCCAGGCTAATTGTGCTATGAGTGGATTCTTTAAAGAATCATGGTAAACACAACAATATTATCAGAGGACCTTGTGAAAAGATCCTTTGGAAAGTATCTTTCTAAATTATTGATGAGTCCTACATGTAATTGATTTCTATTTTGAACTTAAGGATATTATAAAGGCCAAATTTGTTTTAGTGAGGAATCTGTTCTGTAGGTCTTTCTTAAAATATTCATGATTAGAATAATAAAAATGTAAATCATCTAAGAAACATCTCAAGTCTCAGTGTTAAGGAAAATGGGTTTACCTGGCCCAGCAATTGAAAGTAAAACATAAACAACAATACTTCAAAAGACTCTTTAATACACATACAATATTTCCATTGACCAAGGAAGGAAGTATTGTCCTGTTATGAAGGATGTTTTCAATCCTAATAAATTCATATATCTCAGGTAAAAAAAAAAATCCTTATTATAGCAAACTGTCACCATCTTAACATGTTTCTTATAAGAAACATTCATTTCTTCCAGGAAGAGTAAGAATCCTTCCCATGACTACATCTAAGGAAACTTCCTGATGTATCAAACTCAGAAGGGATCTGAAACCACCATTTGAAACACACTGTCTCAAGAACTTCTAAACAAAGACTATATTCAATTTTTTTAAAAAGAGTACTTGAGAAGCCACTTGCACAGCAGACCACATACAATCCAGATTATTTTGACAGAATTTTCAGAAGACACAAAGTTTTAGAATATACATATATACTTACCTGTATAAATGTACAAAACATTAATTATGTATTATATATCATATAAATATAACATTTAAAATATATAAGTAGCTATTTGCTACATTTAGTATATATAGTTAAAATATTTCATAGTATATTATAAAATATATAAATAGTATATCTATATAGTTTATATATCTATATATCTACAGATATATATAGTTTATATATATCTTTATAGTTTATAAACTACATAGGTATAGCTTATAGATAAAACTATATGTTCATCTATATTGCTTATCTATAAACTATATAGATAAAAATACAGATATGTATGTATATAAGAACCTGAAGGACTTTAATAATAGTCTTCCACTGAGGCAAACAGTATTGAGAGTAAACCCTGTTCTAAATAACTAGAATGGGTATATGATTAGAGACCTTCAGCATGAACAAATAAGCTATCATTGTACCACACATCTCTCTATCATATAATTTCCCTCTAAAAACAATATAATGAAAATACTACCTTAGACTTCAATATCACAAAAACTCTCATAGATACTAATTAATTTGTTCTCAGCTGATCTCCTCAAAATCCAATGAGATAAAACCAGGTACATATTATCGTCCATTTCACACACAAAGGACCTGAAGGTATAAACATACAGTGCCTTTTTCCAGGGAGTGACAAGCTTCTCCTGACATCCTGTCCACCACCCTTTCAACACCACCATGCTGTCTACTCACACAAGTACAGGGGAAGTCCCAGCCACAGAAGGCAGAGGGAAGCTAATATTTCTCAATTCGATGGGACTTCAGAAACAGAAATTGGGCTGAGGGAACTGCCATCATTAAATTCAGGCAGACACACACACACACACACACACACACACACACACACACTTTGGGTCTCTTTTCTCAATTTCAGTTCAGATTCCTTTATCTTATATTTCTTTTTCTAAAGGCACATTTGGAGATGAAACCATTCATAACTGCCCATCCACAGACAGTTTGTGGCAGCATAATTGACAATGAGTCTGCTGCAAAAAAAAAAAAAAATGCTGTTTTAATAACCTCGGCCTAAAATACATTTTGTTGTATGCCTCAAAGGGTTTCAATAAAAAGTCAACCTGTAGAGACATATTTTCTTGGCTTAAACAACAATCCAAAGCATATAAATGTAGTCCAACTATAATGACATATTTATAGGCCAATAAAGCTTACACTGCAGCTTTCATACTTCACTTAAAGGAACTCTGTAAGAAGCAGTGTTATATAAAATAATTTGATTTTTTTAAACTATAGCCCAAGAAATAAAAAAATGCAAGTTTGCTATGTTTAACTGATAGTATTTATATTCCTCAGTTGCTAAAAATTTTGTAAAATGAAGCAATTCTTCATTTGACTACTTCCAACTGCCATACCAAATATGGGTATCAAGTCCACTTTATTACAAAAGCTAAGTACTGTAATTCTAAAGACAAAAATAAATAACTAGAGGCTTGTGTAGTGAATGATTTAATCAACCCGATTCTTCTGGAAAAACAGGTTCTTGTGTTCGTTATGCTTATGAATAATACATTCTTTAACCCTTCTATTTTAACATAGTTATTTTTCTTCATTTTTAAAAATAAACTTCAGCGTGAAATAGACTGAAAGAAGGTAAAACATCTCACCCGGTAAAGTCACAATTTGCACTGGTTTCATATGGAATTTTCTTTGAAAAGGACAAAGAAAAGGGAAGACGATGAACCCACTTTGCCATATCTCAGAAGTGTTTTTTAAAGATGACTAGTTTTTCCACTATACTTCTCTGTAATTTTAGTAAACAGTCATTTAGAGTCTTAAATGAAAACTCCAGCGATTTTTAAGAAACACATGGGTCATCCTCAAATATTGTCTAAATGTGCCCCTTCAAGAAGGAAGGGGATTAAAAAAATGAAAGACTTGTGATTTGAATCAGAGCAATTATTGGAAGCTGCCGTTTGAGGCAGAGTTTCTCTTTGTGGAGTATTAATTTGTTGGCAGACATGCGTTTGTGAGAACATTCTTGCTTTTTTTTTTTTTTTTTTTTACTATTCAGAGACAGGAAGTGACACAAACTGGGATTAAAGGGAACTAAACACAGAGCAAGAAGAGTTCTTTAATTAGCCTGTATATTTTAAAATCCCTTCTTTAAAAGTCATCCTAATTTCTTTCATTATTATTGATTTTTTTTTAACAGCATGAAATCACTCAGTTAAAAAAAAATAACATGTTAGAGTTTTACTTTATCCATAGAAAGATGAGATCTTTTCATTCTTTGCTTACTTTCACAAGGAAAAAAAAAAAAAAAAAAGAGGAGGGTCTTAGGTAATCTCAAAGTTCATCTTTCTTTGGTAAGAACAATGAGCAGTTGGAAGGGTTCTACAGGATGAAAAACCTAATAAGTGTGTGAACTTCCATTAACAATGTGGTATGGGAGATGGTTTCAGTGTGGCCAAGAGAAAGAGAGATAAGAAAACCACTGTGTAGAAAGAAAAGTACAGACAACAAATATTTTGATGTTGCACACAGAGAAAGGAAGAGGCTGAAGAGAAAGTTGCTGGGACAGGATTGTGTATAGCAAATGACACCCCCTCTCTCCCCAGTATAACTCCTGACAATGTCGACTTACAAACCTTAGATCAGGCAGATAATAGAAACTCATTACATTAAGGAAAGTTTTTGTTTCTCTTTCCACATTATTACAACACAGTGTGCATTCCAATTACAAAAGCTATTTGTCTCAAATTCCCCACAGTTCATACCAACTGAGTAGAATTTCAAGGCCCTAAATTCTATCCTTAAAGGGGTAGTTTACATTAAAAAAAGAAAAGGTACATGGTGTTTCTTGCCCACCAAGTCTCCTGTTGATTATTTCCCCTTCCTCAGCACTAATCTTGGAGATGTCTCTCAAGACTAGGGGGAAAAAATTCTGAATTATCTAGCAAGACTTTTATCAGTACACATTCTTTGGCCTTGCCTCAGTCCAACCTAGAAGAATCTGAAGAAGCTGAACCCAGTAATCAGTATTGTTTTTTAAATTCCTCTAGTGAATCTGAATAGTAACTAGATTTAAAAACAAGGAATCTAGATTTTCCAGGCCAAACCACCTGCAAGTAGTTTGAATATTGTCTATAAACCCATTTCTTCTGGAATCAATTTGTAAAAAAGGTAGATTATGGATATTTTTTAGAATCCAAGAAGATCAAAGTCTCTAAATCTTTTGATGGAATTAAGAAATTGGTTTTCTTTTCATGCTCATTAATAAACTATCCACTTGAAACACAAAACAACCCTGCTATAAATACTCTTGTTTATATGTGTGACATCAAGCTTAACCATCTACACATCCTTTTGTCCCCCGTGGGTTTCCTGTTTAATTTTTTTATTAGTAACAGTATATTCCACAACTAAAAAAAAAAAAAAAAATCAAACAAAGAAAGGTTTTAATGTTAAGGAAAATACAAGACAATGGCAATACATCTTAGATCATACATTAGGAAAGCAACAGAACGGATGTATTATTCAGCATTTTCACACGTCATGAGGGTAGTCATTGTGTGTTTCCAAAATTGGGGCGTGTGACAGTATATATAAGAAGACTATTAAAAAATTCTTTGGCTTTAGAAAGAAAACCCTGGCTTAATAATTTTCTTTAATTGTGCATGTGACAATCAGGCTGCCATGTCCCAAATATTACTGTCTGAGATCTACCAAAATATTCCATGAAACTGTTGACTGGCAAACTGTAAGAAAATATTAATGCTATTCCCAAAACAGCACATAGCTCATCATAAACCAGAATCACATGAAAGATCTAGTCAGTTACTGTTGTTATTCAGTTTCTTTATGCCAGTTAAAATAAATCGTCTAGGTTTCTTGTAATAGTTAAGTTCTAGGTTAAAAAAAAAAAAAAAAAAAAAAAAACAGGAAGTTGCCACATTAAAGCATAAAATAGGGCTACGAAAATCAGCATTGTGTTAGAATGAAAGAAAAAGATGCCTTAATATGTTAAAAGTGAAGTTCCTCTTAGCCTTAAGAGGAAATAACTAGGCTAAATCAGAGGTCAACAACTTTTTGGTCTTGAGCAATGCTAAAAGAATAAGTTAGTGAAGCCACAGGATATAAACAAAAGGAAAAGAATAAGGAAAGGACACAAAAATCATGGAGAAGAAAGTGTTAAAGCAACAGAATCAACTATGGGGCCCCTTGTGCCTGTCATCATCATGCTGGACCCTTTATATCTCATATCTCACAATGACCCTGTTTTTCACAAGGGGAAACTGAGGCTGTGGGGTTAAATTATTTGCCCAAGGCCACACAGATAAGTAAGTGTCAGATTAAGTGTTCAAACACTAGTCAGACTCCAAAGCCCATTTTCTCCTTTAAACTTATAGTAGAAGAGGGAAAAGACAAAAGGAAAAGAACATAGTCGAATGCTTAGAGCTCAAGGAAATCTACTCCATAACCTGCCAAACCCTGGATCCCCTGCCTCAGATTGTTCTCTCACTTCACATTAAGTAGCTCATCCCTCTTCCTCACCTTGCCCTCTATTCAAGGTAAAACACAAAATTCTGACATGACATTAATAGATGTCACACTATCTACTTAACAGCAAATATTTCAACTCTTCATCAATTCAATTTTAGGTGCCTGAATTTAAGTCTCATGTCTTGATAGTGCCCTGGAAGTTGTTTAAGGACACGTGTTCTATCACTCAGCACATTCCTCACCCACCCAATCATCACCTCTCCATCCGAATTCTCAGGCCCTTTTGAGCGTAAAGTGTGAATAAACACATGTAGACACACTTCACTAGAAAAAAATCTCACAACAAAAAAAATTGGTTATTGTCTATGCCCATGCATCAGATTTAGAAGTAGGAATCATATTTACCAAGGTCGGCCTTTTCCTTGAGAACATCTTTGAAATTGAGTCCACTGTTGAGGGTTGACTGCCTGTACTTCAGCAGAGCTTCCCGCTGTCCATTTCTTCCCAATGCCTCCGCTTTCACTGGTCCAGCTCGTAGACCACATCTCCACTTGGAGAAATCAGAATGGACCCACTTGACCAGGTCTTCAAGCTTTACGATCACCTTCTCAGAAACCGCAATGACTTCATCCTACAAGAGGTGGGATGGGCAAGAAATATTATTTATGGGTTAAAGATAAATGATACACTGTCCACAAAGCCCACCTGAAATGTCACGTGAATGGTTTGATCTTAGGCAAGCAGGCAGTGTGTGTTTTTCAGTATCAGAGGATCTCCAATAACTCACTGGAGAGTCATTGTTTTTTCACTGCTAGTTATTTAAATAATAATTTAAATGATATATTTGTCATACAATTAGAAAGTATAAAAAAAAATAGGACAGTAATCCTAATAGCCATTTTGAATGCTGGTTGCAAAGCTCACACTACCTTAATCTCACCACTTGGGAGAAAGATGATTTTTAGGTGCAATTAATTGCAAATGTAAAAAGCAAAGGCTAGATGACTAATCGTTAGCCTGTCTCCATATAAATGGTCTAAGTAAATCTAGGATTCTTGGAACTCTGACTCACCCCAAAATTCCTATGTTTATGGTACATTTTCCCTTGGCTTACACACAAATATTGAATTTAACTTTTGTCCTAAAAATTAAATAAAACTGTGATGTAATCCCAAAAGAAATACTTCATAAATGTTATGTGCTTCCCACTGAAAGAAACTTACACATTCTCATGTTTCTTGAAAACTTTGTAAGTTGAGAAATGAACTGATTTTTTTTCTTTTAATACATATGGGATAGGGGGGTGAGAGGGCTGAGTGAAGAGAAAGTCTTTGAATCTAAGAAAAGAAGTTGAAACTTAAGTTCCTCCTATGGATCATAAATTTGAATTTTAAGCATCTCTAATTGCTTCCAGGAAACAACTAACTTTTCTGCTTCAGAATTAATCCAGCAAGATATTTCATAGATATCCATACATGGAACAAAGGGAAGGCTCCCTCACCCAGCAATTCTTTGAAAAAAAGGCTTATAAAGATTGACTTACTGGGTTTTAAGTTAAATTATTTGAAGCATTTGACATTTCAACTTGAACTGACTTCTTTTATTTCTTTTATTTCACATTTCTGAAGAAGGCTTAGCTGTGAAAACCCCTAAGCTTACAAAACCTTCGAAATATTTTAGACAAAACAACAACAGGAAGATGTCTCTAAGCTATTAAAGACAAGGAATTCACAACTGATTTTGGCTCATTTTGCTGTTAAACATAACTCTTTCCTCCTTCCCCCACCTACACATATGCACACCCCCACACCCCCAACACACACACGCGCACACACACACACACACACACACACACACTCTCTCTCTCTCACACACACACACACACACACCCCTGCGAACACTACTTTGGTTCAAACCAAAAGGGGTTTATTAAGATAAGCTTCACATAATAAGAAGCCCTGAATTTAGTTTCTAAAAAGTATTAAGGTAGAATATAAAATTTCACTTTTCCTCACCCAGTCCCAAGCTGCTCTTGAGAAGAAAGTTTACTAGGCAGCAGAAAGTAACAAAAACTCTATCAAAAATGAAAAATAAAACTTTGGTAATGGAATCTTTTCCTTATCATGATCAAATAAGAACTTCCACTAAAGGAGAAAAACTAAGAGGAAACTGTGTTTTCATCCTCTGCTCAAGAAAAAATTTTCAATACTTTATCAACAATGGGGCACATTACAAAGTACCATTTCAACGGGTGATTTCATTCAGACTCACCACACTATCCTCATGAAATAAAAGATCTGTAGTTGTCATGCATTTTATAGCTATTACATGGTGATTATTAAATGTCAGAATAAAAACTCAGACTGGGTATTGTTTCAAAGCATATGGGAACAGCCTCTGGACAGGACATACCAGCAATCAAATCTAGAATGTACTGGAAAATAATTAAATTGCATGATATATCAGTCTCAATGTTAGTAAAAGTGGAATTTGGCAACACTCTGTTTCCTAGAATAGACAAGTTTGGAGATGAGTGTTATTTTCAAATAGTTCTAACTATGATCAAATGATTATCATTTCAATTACCAGTTGCTTCAGATCTTTTCCAAGAAATGGCATGACTAGCTCTGGCAGGTTTACAACACCCGCCAAACAAATAGTTTATTAACCAAGAGAAAATACAATCCTTCTGATGTCACTGATGAATCAACTCATCTTTCCAGATTCAGTCTATAGATTCTGTGCTTGTTCCTTTTCTCTAACACACACATAAAAAAACAAATGCAGGAATTCACATAAACATGCAAACCATAAACCCCAGTTTGTATTAATTGTGAAACAACCAGTATGTTTTACTGTGGATTCACAGAGAAACTGGCCCTGCAACATTGTTAAATGCCAGAATTTAAAAGGAAATCTGATAAGTGGAGGAGGGCTAAACAGCAAACCAGTCTCCAAAAAACAAAACAGTCAACACACAAGTAGAAAATGTCTCAGGAAACATTGCTTTGTACACACAGTGGCATAAATCACATGCTCATATTTACTATTCTGAGCAAGTGCTGGCTAAAGTTCCTAATATGTACCATTCTTGGGCAAGTCTCTATGTCTAAGAAAAGAATTTCAATAAGCTCATCTCATGATTACATTAGCTCTCTGCAAACTGAGAATTAGCACTGGATAAATATTGCTGATTTGCTCTAATACAACACAAAAGGAACACAAAGAAATACACTTTGTTATTCTATTAATGTACCTTGACTTTTCAATTAACCCAGCTCTTAATCAATATTTATGTAGGCTGTGTTAAGACACTTTTTTAAGTCCTTATCCCCCTTCATCGTTGTTTAAAATTATTTCTGTAATTCGGATTTTGTTTCTACCACTGTATAAAAACAGTCCATTTAATCATGAATCCTCTAAGTCAGAGGAGATAATCTAGTCAAGAAATCACAAACCAGCCAGCCGGTGTGTATGCCTGGTCCTTCCAACTGTTCAAAAAACTGGAAATTTTATACAAAAATATCCGGACTTCAATCTTCTCTTATAAAACAAAGGAAAAAAAAAAAAAAAAAAAAAAAAAAAAACCAACAACAAAAAGACCACTTGAAACTGAGCAGCAGCAGATGCCTTCTTTAGACAAGATGTGAAATCCCCCCACCACTCATTATCACATTATATTCAATCCACTTTTCCCTGACCTGCCTGGTACCTTCAAAGGTAGCAGACATTTTCATTTATACACATAGATTCAATCCATCTCATGTTATTGGTGAGGACAATGAGGTTCAGTGGCATGTCCTGGTGTCAGTTTATGGCAGGACTTGGATGAGAACCTGGGTTTCTGATCCACCAACACAGCACCTTAGACTCTGCAGCCAGAGTGCCTGGGTTCAAATCTCAGCCCAGGAATTTACTTCCTATGAAACACAGGGCAATTTCTTTACATTCCCTGTGTTTCAATTTTTTTTTCTTCAATCTATGGAAAGGAAAAAAAATTACACCATCTACCTCTTACATTAATTGCCTGGATTCAATAGGTTGGCACAAATGAAGTAATGCTAGAGTTAGCTATGTGTCATTACTTCTCTATGGTGTTTTCCAAAGTGTGGCATGCTGAGATGAATTTAGGTCTTTCACAGGGGAACTTTACATAAAGTTATTCGTTGCTTATTTATTTTTGTGGTTGCTCTATTTATGGAAAAGTGGTACTGGTTTTCTATCTATGGGAGATATAGAAAGTTTCCTCTTTAAATAAATTTAAGCTAAAAAGTGGATCACTTTTTACAAAGCCATTAAGGAAACAATGAGGATATATGGATATAGGGAGTGGTCGAGTTGTTGCAAAAATGACTGAAATTTCGGATGATATGTTTTATCAGTGGTTCTAAAGTGAAGTCCAGGAAGCCTTGGAAATCCCTGAGACCCCTTTAGGTGATCCACTGGGTGAAAACGGCAATTCTAATCATATCAAGACACTGGCTTTTTTTCTCATTCTCATTCTCTTTCAAGTGTGCAGTGGGGTTTTCCAGACATGTGACATGTGATATCACAACTGTCTGAATGCAGAAGCAGATCTGTGAATCCAGCTCTCTATTAAGCTAGACAGTAAAGAGATTTACAAAAAAAATATATAAAACCATGCTACTATTTCCACTGATCTTTTTGTTTTTGAGAATATAGTTAATTTTCATTACAATGTGTTATATTTTCAGAGTGGGTTTATATTGGTATTTTAATTTTTTATTATTGAAATTAATTGTAAGAATCTCCTTTTCTGGTATACAGTGCTGTGAGTTTTAACACAAAGACAGAATCATGAAACCTGTATCACTACAATCACTAGGTATAGACCAGTCCATCATCCTCAAAAGCCCTTCATATTATTTTGTAGTTGTCACACTCCCCCGACCCCATAACAACTTCTGGCAACCACTGATCAGCTCTTGCTTTGGTTTTCTTTTTTAAAATGTCATGTAAATTGAATCATATGGTATAGAAACCTTTGGAGATCGCTTCTTTCACTCAGCATAATACTTTTAGGATCCACCCATGTTGCTACATGAGTCAACAGCTTGTTACCTTTTATTGCTGAACAGAATTTGATGGTGTGGATGGCCACCAAACTTTGTTTATCCATTCACCGACTTAGGGACATCTGGGCAGGTTCAATTTTGGTGATTACAAACAAGACGAACTATAAACTTGCATGCACAGGTTTCCGTGTGAGCACACATTTTCAATTCTCTAAGAGTAAACACCTCAATGTTTGAGAAACTGCCCAACCGTTTTCTGGAGAGGCTGCACCATTTTGCATTCCTACCAGCACTACAGGAGAGTTCCATTTGTTATTCATGCTCACCAGCACTTGACACTGACACTGTAAATTAATTACTGCCATTCTCATGTGTACATAGTAGTTTCCCATCATGTTTTTAGTTTTCATTTCCCTAATAACTAATGATATCATACACCTTTTCAGGTGCTAATTTGCCACCTGTATATCTTTTTTCAAAGAAGTTGACATTAAATCTTTTGCCCCTTTAAAAAATTGTGATATTGGTTTTCTTACTATTGAGTTTTGACAGTTCTTGGAACTTCTAGATTCAAGTCTTTTGACAAATATGTGGCTTGAAAATATGATCTCCTGCTTTGTAGCATTCTTCTAACAGTTTCTTTAATAAAACAAAAGTTTTAAATCTGATTAAGTTCCGCTGGTCAGCTTTTTTGTTTTATGGATTGTGGTTTTGCTTTTTATATCTATGAACTCTTTGCCTAATCTGAGGTCACAAAGAATTTTTATGTTTTCATCCAAAAGTTTTTTACTTTAATGGGCTGGGAAAGTATCTCAGTGGTAGAGCATTTGTCTAGCATGCTTGAGGACCTGGGTTCAATCCCCAGCACCATGCAAAACAACAATAAAAACATCAAAAATTTTATACTTTAATGGTTTACATTTAAGATTATGACTTAATTTTGACTTAATTTTGTGTAAGGTATGCAGTTCAGTTTGGCTTTTTTTTTTTTTCATGTGAATGTCATATTATTTTTAAGTGAATTTAACATTTTAAATTATTTCTCAGTTTTAATTTCCAAAACTGTAAATATTGATATGTATAACTCACATAAACAAAACTCACTGGGGTACTCAGTAATTTGAGTGTAAAGATTCCTGAGTCCAAAAAAGTTTGAGAACCACTGTATTATGTCACTAACTCAAGGCAATTCCTTATTCTTTTTTTTTTTTTGTTTTGTTTTGTTTTGTTTTATAATTAATTGAATTTTTATTGCCAACTTCAGTCGTCATTATAATAATCTTCATATCACAGAGCACATTTACCAACCTATATCGCTACCCTTTCTTTTTTTTTTATTTAGCATTTTTTTACATACAATTGCTTGCATACAGAGTATATTCGTACAATTCAGGTCTTCAATCATGCATTTAGGAAATGATATCCATCTCATTCAAACACCTTTTCTTTTCTTTTTCCTTTTCTCCCTCTCCCTCCCCCCTTGCTCCCTCCCTTACTCTCCTTCCCTTTGACCATTCTAGTGTTCTTCTAGTCCTCGTATGTACCCTCCCATCCAACAATACTATGGACTAGCCTCCTTATATAAGAGAGAACATTTGGTACTTGGATTTTTGAGACTGACTAACTTCACTTAGCATTATGTCTTCCAACTTCATCCATTTACCTGCAAATACCATTAATTTATTTTCTTTTATTGCTGAGTAAAATTCCATTGTGCGTATATACCACATTTTCTTAATCCACTCATCTACTGAGGGACATCTAGGTTGGTTCCACAACCTAGCTATTGTGAATTGCGCAGCTACAAACATTGAGATAGCTGTGTCACTGTAATATGCTGTTTTTAAGTCCTTTGGGAATAGACCCAGGAGTGGGATGGCTGGGTCATAGGGTGGCTCCATTCCCAGTTTTCCAAGAAATCTCCATACTGCTTTCCATAATGGTTGCACCATTTTGCATTCCACCAGCAATGTATGAGTGTGCCATTTGTTTTTCCCCAGCACTTGACACTGACACTGTAAATTATTACTGCCATTCTCATGTGTACATAGTAGTTTCCCATCATGTTTTTAGTTTTCATTTCCCTAATAACTAATGACATCATACACCTTTTCAGGTGCTAATTTGCCACCTGTATATCTTTTTTCAAAGAAGTTGACATTAAATCTTTTGCCCCTTTAAAAAATTGTGATATTTGTTTTCTTACTATTGAGTTTTGACAGTTCTTGGAACTTCTAGATTCAAGTCTTTTGACAAATATGTGGCTTGAAAATATGATCTCCTGCTTTGTAGCATTCTTCTAACAGTTTCTTTAATAAAACAAAAGTTTTAAATCTGATTAAGTTCCGCTGGTCAGCTTTTTTGTTTTATGGATTGTGGTTTTGCTTTTTATATCTATGAACTCTTTGCCTAATCTGAGGTCACAAAGAATTTTTATGTTTTCATCCAAAAGTTTTTTACTTTAATGGGCTGGGAAAGTATCTCAGTGGTAGAGCATTTGTCTAGCATGCTTGAGGACCTGGGTTCAATCCCCAGCACCATGCAAAACAACAATAAAAACATCAAAAATTTTATACTTTAATGGTTTACATTTAAGATTATGACTTAATTTTGACTTAATTTTGTGTAAGGTATGCAGTTCAGTTTGGCTTTTTTTTTTTCATGTGAATGTCATATTATTTTTAAGTGAATTTAACATTTTAAATTATTTCTCAGTTTTAATTTCCAAAACTGTAAATATTGATATGTATAACTCACATAAACAAAACTCAATGGGGTACTCAATAATTTGAGTGTAAAGATTCCTGAGTCCAAAAAAGTTTGAGAACCACTGTATTATGTCACTAACTCAAGGCAATTCCTTATTCTTAATTTTCCTTGACCCCTTTAAACAACACTACCTCTGACTGGAACTTTCCCTCATGTTAAGAACTGAGAAGGATCTGTGATTTTACTCTACTTGCAAACTTAACGAATTTGCCTACTACAGTTTCATGGATGCTGGCAGTGCCCATGAGACTCCTGGACACAGACAAAGGATGGTTTATTGCTCATGGTGATAGTAGTAGTCAATGTTCCAGCATTTTTGTTGGCCTTGTAATATCCAATTCCCAAAAACAGACACAAGGAGGGATAGCTAAAAGCTGCTCACACCTTGGGATGTGTTATAGAAGAAGAGTCTTTAGGGAATCTAAATCTTCACTTGTTTATATGTTTTTATTAGTGCATTATATTATACATCATAGTGGGCTTCATTTTGACATAGTCATAGATGCAGACAACAGAATTTGCTTAATTTTACTTCTCAGCATTGCCCCCTTTCCTCTGCTCCTCCCTCTCTCTGATCTTCTTCTGGACTTTCTTCAATTTATGTATGTATCTTTAATGGGTGCATTATTGTTACACATGAAAGTGGAATTCACTGTGATATATTCATGCATGCACACAGCATAATTTGGTCAATTTCGTTCTGCAGTTCCTCCCCTTTACCATTCCTCCTCCCTACTCCATGATCCTCTTCCTATACTCCACTGTACACCTTTCTATTTTCATGAGATTTCCATTTTTAAAAATTCCTTATTTCTCTCTAGCTTCTGCAGACAAGAGAAAACATTTGACCTTTGACTTTCTGATTCTGGCTTATTTAGAAAGATGTTCTCCAGTTCTATCCATTTACTGGCAAACATCATAATTTCATTCTTCTATATGGCTGAATAAAATTCCATTGTGTATGCCACATTTTCTTTATTCATTCATCTGATGATGGACACCTAGGCTCCTTCCGTAACTTGGCTATTGTGAATTGCACTGCTATAAAATTGATATGCATTAGTACTATAATGAGCTAAAGTTCTTTTGGATAGATACCTAGGAGTGAGATATGTGGTCATATGGTAGTTGCATTCCCAGTGTTTTGAGGAATCTCCATACTGCTTTTCAAATTGGTTGTACTAATTTACAGTCCCACCAACAATGTATGAGTGTACCTTTCCCCCAACAGCAATTATTGTTATTTGTATTCTCGATGATTTCTATTTTAACTGGAGTGGGATGAAATCTCAGTATAGTTTTGATTAGCATTTCTGTGATTGCTAATAATGATGAAAAATTTTTCATATATTTGATGGATGTCTGTATTTCTTCTTTTGAGATAAGTCTGTTTAGATCATATGCCCATGTATTCACTGGGGTGTGTGTGTGTGTAGTTTTTTAATATATTTCAGATATTAATCCTCTGTTAAAAGAGTTGCTGGCAAAGATTTTCTCCCAGTGTTTAGGTTATCTCTTCACACTTTTAATTTTTTCTTTGCTGCGCAGAAGTTTTTAAATTTGAGAACATCCTACTTAATGGATTCTTGATTTTATTCTTTTATGAGTCTTATTGAACAAGTTGGTTCCTACACCAATATGTTGGAATGTTGACCCTGTTTTTCTTCTAGCAGTTGCAGTGTTGCTGGTCTAACTCATAGCTCCATAATCTGCTTTGAGTTGATTTTTGTGCAGAGTGAGATAGGGATCTAGTTTCATTCTTCTACATATGGATATCTAGTTTTCCCAGTCATCTTTTGTTAAAAAGGCTATCTTTCCTCCAATGTGTGCTCTGGCACCTTTGTTAAGGATCAAATGACTATACATATGATTTGTCTCTGTATCTTCTATTTCATCCCATTGGTCTTCATATCTATTTTTATACCAATACCATGCTGTTTTTGTGACCATAGCTCAGCAGCATAATTTGAGGTCAGGATGCCTCTGACCTTACTCTTATTGCTTAGTATTATTTTGACTGCTTTGAATCTATTATTTTTCCAATGGAAATTTAGGACAGTTTTCCCCCTAGTTCTGGGAAGACTGACACTGGTATTTTGGTGGGGTCACACTGAATATGTGATCCCTTTTGGTAATATGGCCATTTTGACAATATTAATTCTGCCTATCCAAGAATATGGGAGGTCTTTCCATTTCCTGACATCTTTTTAAAAAAAAATATTTATTATTTTTTTTAGTGGTAGTTGGACACAATACCTTTATTTTATTTATTTATTTTTATGTGGTGCTGAGTATTGAACCCAGGGTCTCATGTGTGCTAGACGAGCGCTCTACCACTAAGCCATAACCCCAGCCCTCCTGACGTCTTTTTCAATTTCTTTCTTCAGTGTTTTATAATTTTCATTGTAGATGTCTTTCACTTCCTTGGTTAGATTTATTAGTACTGAACAGTTTTTGAGGCTATTGTGAATTCAATTGTTTTCCTGATTTTGTTCTCAGCAAATTCATTATCAGAGTATAGGAAAGGTATTGATTTTTGTATGTTGATCTTGTATTTTGCAACTTTGCTCAATTTTTTATGAGCTCTACAATCTTCTGGTGGAAATTTTGGGGTGTTCCTAAGTATAGGATCATGTCATCAGTAAACAGAGATAGTTTGAATTCTTCCTTCCCTATTTTCTTTAATTTCCTTCTTTTGCCTAGTTTCTTCACTGTTTTTAACATGAATAGGTGCTGGATTTTCTCAAAGGCTTTTTTTCTGCATCTATTGAGATGATTGTGTGATTTTTTTTAAATCCTTAATTCTATCTATTTGATGAATACATTTATTGATTTGAGCATGCTGAAACAATCTTGTATCTCTGGGATGAAAACAATTTGGTCACAGTGCATAATCTTCTTAATGTGCTTTTAAATAAAGATTGCTAATATTTTATTAAGGATTTTTGCATCTATGTTTTCTTTCCTTGATGTGTCCTTATCTGATTTTGGTATCAGGGTTATACTGCTTTCAAAGAATAAATTTGGGAGTGTTCTCTATCATAGAATAATTTTAAGATTGGCACTAGCTCTCTTTAAAGGTCTGGTAGAGCTCAACTGAGAATTCATCTGATCTAGGGCTTTTCTTTGTTGGAAAGATTTTCATTACTGTTTCAATGTCATTACTTGATATTGGTCTATTTAGGTTTTCTATATCTTCATGGTTCAATTTGGGTAGGTAATATGTACTTAGAAATTCTAGATTTTCCAGTTTATTATTGGAGTTTACATTTTCATAATAGTTTCTAATGATTCTCTGGATTTCTAAAATCTGCTTTTTCATCTCTCAATTTTGTTGGTTTGGGTCTTCTCAAACTTTGGTTAGTTTGGCAATGTGTTTATCAATCTGTTTTATCTTTTCAAAGAACCAACTTTTTGTTGCTTTGATTCTTTGTATTTTTTTAATTCTTAATTTCATATTATTTCCTATCTCCTAATATTATTTTCTATCTTCTCCTGGTTTTGGAATTAATTTGTTCTTGCTTTTTCTAGGGCCTTAAGATGTTACATTAGACCATTTATTTGGAATCTCTGTTCAACGTAGGCCTTCAGTGCTATGATCTTTCTTCTTAAAACTTCCTTCATAGTGTCTCAGAGATTTTGATATATTGCATCTCTGTTCTAATTGGTTTCTAAGAATTTTTAAATTTCTCCCCTGATTTCTTCCATGGACCCTTTCTTTATTCAAAAGCACCAGGTGTTAAAGTGGTTTCTATTTTTCATCTTGTTATTGATTTCTTATTTCATTCCATTAGGATCTGATAAAATGCAAGGAATTATCATGGTTTTTTTTTTTTTGTGTGTGTGTGTGTGTGTGTGTGTGTTGCTGTTGTTGTTTGCATTTGCTAAAACCTGCTTTGCATCATAGAACATGGTCTATTTTGGAGAAGGGAGAACCTAAATCTTTAATTCTGAAAAATTAGCATACTAGTTCTTTGTTCTAGAGCAAGACACTATCTTTGTCTTCCCAAGTTGTTCACTATGTAAACAACTTTTAAAAGATAGTCCAGGACAAAGGCAGTCAGTGGCTTTGTTTACAAGATGCACAGATATGTAAAAGAGATTCATGGAGAACATCTACTCCATATCTACCACCCCTACTTTCCCTTGTTTTGTTCAATTTCTCTTCTTCCTCATTCCTTCTCCCAGTTGGAAAAATATAGGAAACACATATGCATAGAATGGAGTCTAGGTTAGATCTTCTTTCTCTGCATATCACTCCTTGCAGACCATTCTCCACTGGGATTTCTGTACTCACCTCTAAAGTTCATGACTACATTCTAGTTTGATTTCAAAAATTTATTGAGACTCCAGTTCCTTGTTATCAATTTAGATGTCTCAGAGTAACTTGAGTCCCTGAAACTGTACATCCACTTTGGCTTATTTGTAAGAAAATGTCTTACCTGGCATAAGGGGAATTTAACACTTCCTAACTATACCTAACTTTCCCATAATATCTCTTCTTCCTTAATGATAAATTGAAAATTTGCACAGCATAAAGACACCATATTTCTGCCTTTTTTTTTTTTTTTTTTTTTTTTTTTACATCCAGGTGCAGCATGTGACCAAATTATAATCAATGCCATGTATTAGTGAAACTGCATCTTCCAGGTCACGTACTCAAAGGGAGTGAATATAGCTTTGGATCATACAAATGATCCACAGAAGAAACCTGATTGCTAACAACCATTCCAGCCCTGAACCATCCACCTGTAGGCTGTGACAGGAAACAGATTTTGAACTCCCAACTTATTTAAACAACTGTAATTATAAGTCTCTGTTACACACAGCTGATCCTCTGTCTTTATTAATACATCATCCCTCAGGAGATAGGACATGAATGGAACCTTTCCTATCCTACCACATAATACACAACAGTATATATGCATAGAATGGAGTCTATGAGAAGAGGTATAATCAGCTGAGTTCCAAGGACAATGGACACATGACAGGTAATATCAGAGGGCTGGCAAAGAAGGGAAGGAGTGGGAAAAGGAAAGCATGGCTTATTTACCTCAATCTTCCCTCAACTCTCAGAGTTTTAGAATGTGCCTTATAGCATTTGAAACATGATAAATGCTGTGTGTTAGTCAGCTTTGTGTCACTGTGACCAAAATACCTGGCAAGAACAACTTAGAGGAGGGAGTTTATTTTGGCTCATGGTTTCAGAGATTTAGTCCTTGGTTGGCAGAGTCCACTGCTCTGGGCCTAGGGTGAGGCATCCCATTATGCGATGGAGGTGTGCTGCTCTGTTCATGGCAACCAGGAAGCCGCCGGGGAAAGGGGCCACAGGGATGATGAGCCCTTCTAGGGCACACCCCCAGTGACCCATCTCCTCTAGTCACTCCCAACCTGCCTACAGTTACCACTAGTCCATTTCAAACTAGGATGGACTGATTAGGTTACAGCTCTCATAATCTATTTCACCTCTGAACAGTCAGTCCTGCATTAACACAGGAGCTTTTGGGGGACATCTCATATCCAAACCATAACATATTGGGAATACAAAACCACAATAAATGATGATAGCTGAATAAATTGTGAAACTAAAATACCAGATGGTTCCATGAGAGTGGAAAATTTTCATCAAGATGGAAACTAATAGTGAAAAAAACCTGTTGTATCAATTTTTAGAAAGACCAACTATAGCCACTTTAGATCATGCCCTAGGAAGGCATGTGTGCCTGTGATGTGCACTGAGGAACTCAGGTAAGCGGGGGAATATGCCACCTTTGAGACAGGCTCTGCTGGCAAATAAACTCCCTTTATTTGAAACCTTACTCTGACATGCTGCAATGGGAGGAACCAACCAGTTTGCTCAATTGTGCTCCATTACACATTATTTTGCTCTGTTAATGGTACAGCTCCAGGCCAAGTAAAAAGGTTTCACTCTACAGGTAAGTGGCTACCACTCAAAGATCCAAGAATGTCAGGAAAAACAGGATGGTAAAGGTGAAGTTTTCATTGGTCAGTTTGTGAAACAAGAAAAATGAGGACAATGCAGCAAGGTTTTATAAAACTAGATTTACTAGATTTCAAGGACTATCCTTGTATCTGTCAGGATGCTAGCAGGAGACAGATGGGATACTTGTATAATGATAATCTGAGGAAAGGATTTACAAAGAAACTGATGAGAAAGGTGTTGATGGGATGTAAAGAGGCATAAGAGATAGTATAGGAACCAAGGCCAACAGCAGCTCAGCCAGCACCACCCCTAGGATACTGGACCAAAGAGGAGGTGGCAGTAGTTACCAGGATCAGAGCAGACCCTTTGAACAGCAGCAACCCTTCCTTGGAAGTGAGAACCACCAGCCTGGAGGGATCTCCCATGAAGGATCAGAGAATGAACACCTGCCTTACTCTCCTCTCTTACCCTCTCCTGGCAGGGTACCTGTATGGCTGAACCCCACTGAAAACCAGATGGCCTAGGGGCTCACACATATCAGCCTTCCACAGTGGAAAGAAGAAATGAGCAACACTGATATGGATGAAAACTCCAACTTTCTGTTGAAGACTTTATTCTTCTTCCTTTCATCTGGCATTATAATTATAATATCCTTTTTGTTGAGTTCTGTTTTATTTTGTTTTCAGAAATGAGGATGATAATTTTTAAATGGTAGTTGTTCTGTAATGTCCTTAATAGGCAAAATAAAAAAGCTATTAACTCTAATTCCCTGAACTAAAGATTACTATTCTTATTACCTGTGACATAATGTTAAATCTTTATTAGGCATCAGTATTTGATGATGAATTGCATAATTCTTATCTTATAAACACCAAAATTGTCAACACTTTTTAGAGGCAGATATACTTGCTTACCTTCCATTTCTCTTATAAGAGAAAGAGCCAAGGATCATGTTGGATCTAAAACACATGACTTTTAATGGTACACATCTCTGGAGGTTCCATGTTGGGAGATACTAAAGGAGAACTAAGAAAGCACCAACTGTATTTTTTTGTTGTTGTTGTTGTTTGTTTGTTGTTGTGTACTAGGAATTAGGCCCAGGGGCGCTTAACCACTTGAGCCACATCCTTAGCCTTTTTTATATTTTATTTAGAGACAGGGTCTCAGTAAATTGCTTAGGGCCTCACTAAGTTGCTGAGGCTGGCTTTGAACTCGCAATCCTCCTACCTCAGCCTCCCAAGCTGCTGGGATTATAGATGTGTGCCACTGTGCACAGCAAGCAACAGCCTATGAGTCTGGTTAACTGAGGTTCAAATGCTGTTGTACTGCATTTAATGTCCACATTAGTCTTGGGACTTGTCTTAAAAAAAGGAGTTAAATGGAACAAAAGAATCCACCTCACAGCTATTAGAGTTCAATGGTCAACACAGAGAAGGCATCCAAAGAAATGATGGCTATTCCTATTATTATATAACAGTTGAATGAAAAATGAGAGAATGGGGCACGAATGTATTCTACAGTCCCTTCTGAGTACCTGTGTACATTCCTAATTCTTCTTAATTCTTTTGTAAATAAATAAATAATGCCCTGTAGCTCCTGCTGGATACCTCCAAGGAAAAGTTGGGCCAGAAGACCATTAAGAAGACCTGGATTTCTCATTCTCCTCAGCTCTCAAGTATATAGCAGTAGAGAATCCTGAAATTCATTACTCGATTCAGATAGTAATCCGTGAATTTAATGACATTATCTCATCTAATACCTATAAATAAAGATTCTCTAAGTATTTTTAGGCCCATTTCAAAGACGAGAAAACTGAAGTAGAACTAGAAACCAGCTTGGTAATACCCTCTTCTTTCTAAAACATTGGTCATCTAAGTCTTTTCTGTAGTCATATCCCACCCTGCTCCTATCCTGGGATGACTAAATATTTCTCCATTTCCAGCCAATTCAACGGAGTGTGTGGCATTTAAAGTCACTTCACAGTAAAAAGGGTTTTAATTCTTATAGTGCTTTTGCCCCCAAAGTAAGACTACAGATACTGCTATTCATGCACTAGTTAAAAATGTAAAGAATTTTCCATTGACTGAGCAGTGAAGATAACCTCTCAAGTACATGCTAAGATTTAATTTGACTCCCTTAACATGATGGAATGGATTTGCCATGGAGGCTCATTAGCGTATTGGGTTCCCATTTCCCAAGCCAGCCCCTCCTCTTCCAACCTTTTCCATCCCCCTCTCCAGACATTGGAGTGAAGCTGGTGGCTCAATGAATTTTGGAAACCTATCCTGGCACAATTAGAGGGAGTAAGCAAACAGAAGACTGCTCTGAGGCATGATTTGTCAGAGGTAATGTGACTATCCTTCATGGTACAGCCAACGGCATTTGCGTATCAAACAAGTAATTCAAGAATGCTAAAATATTTTATGTTCCTAAATACATTTTTAATACACACTAATCTAAAACATGTTAGGTTGCAGCCTGCTCCCCTGACCAGGAGACCATCTCTAAAGAAAACCCCAGAAAATTCCTTTTGTTAATTCCCAGTTCCACTTTTTTCCTCTTAGACTTATCATGCCTGGACCTTTGTTGTCCTCCCTAAAATTAAAGACAATTTACACAGAGAGCAAGAAATTGCATCCTAGTGTCCTAGATGTTTCCTCTTTAAGCAGGCAAGCATTTGATATGTAAAATGCCTTAAGTCACAATTTCCAACATGTCGGATTAGGCTCCAAGTTCCTTAACAAGAATCCTGTAGTGCAAGAATTAATACCAAGAATTAATGAATGGGATAGATTTAAGCTAAAAACTTCTTCTCAGCAAAAGAAACAATCAGTGAGGTGAATAGAGAGCCAACTAACTGGGAACAAATATTTAATACACACACATCGGATAGAGCACTAATTTCTAGAATATATAAAGAACTCAAAAAATTGACACCAAAAAAAACAAATAATCCAATCGATAAATGGGCTAAGGAATTGAAAAGACACTTCTCAGAAGAAGATACACGATTAATCAACAAATACATGAAAAAATGCTCAACATCGCTGGCAATTAGAGAAATGCAAATCAAAACTACTCTAAGATTTCATTTCACTCCAGTCAGAATGGCAGCTATCAAGAACACAAACAACAATAAATGTTGGAGAGGATGCGGGGAAAAAGGCACACTATACATTGCTGGTGGGACTGCAAAATGGTACAACCGTTATGGAAAGCAGTATGAAGATTTCTTAGGAAAATGGGAATGGAACCACCCTATGACCCAGCCATCCCACTACTGGTTCTATTCCCAAAGGACTTAAAAACAGCATATTACAGTGACACAGCTACCTCAATGTTTATAGCAGCACAATTCACAATAGCTAGGTTGTGGAACCAACCTAGATGTCCCTAGGTAGATGAATGGATAAAGAAAATGTGGTATATATACACAATGGAATTTTACTCAGCAATAAAAGAGAATAAAATAATGACATTCGCAGGTAAATGGATGAAGTTGGAGAATATAATGCTAAGTGAAATCAGTCAATCTCAAAAATCCAAATGCCGAATGTTTCCTCTGATATAAGGAAGCTGGTTCACAGTATTGTTGGGTTGAGGTACATAGGAAGATTAGAGGAACACTATAATGGTCAAAGGGAAGGGAGGGGAAGGGAGGGAGCAAGGGGGGAAGGGGAAAAAAAGTGGTTGAATAAGATGGATATCATTATTCTAAATGCATGATTGAAGACTTGAATGCTGCGAATATACTTTGTATACAAACTGTTTTGTGTAAAAAGATGCCATATATGTATAGTATGAACTGTAATACATACTACTATAAATAAATATTTTTTAAAAATGCCTTAAGTCAGTGGTTAGGCTTTCCCACATTTCCTTTGACCAAATTAATAGGGTATTAACTCCATAGTCTATTTTTTAACTACTTTCAGGTTGCCATAATGAAAACTAGCTTGGCACCCAAATACTTAGCTCTGGTCATTAAAACATTAACAAAAGAAGATAAATGAGCCCAATCCCAACACTAAAGCTCAGTCAAATTACCTAGAAGAACATATTAAAGACAATAAAAAATAAAACCCAAATCCAACCACCACCCAATCCAGATTTCTATTGTATGGAAAGACTACAAACCATTACTTTTTTTTTTTTTTTAACATCTCCTGGTCTTTTTCTTTTAAAACCCAGTTTTGCAAACACATGACCCTCCACTCAGGTATGCTGTTCCGCAAGGCCTATACTCCATAAAGACTCTCAAAGGAAGAAAGAAAGCCCTTTGCCCTGTTGGTATATGAAAATCATAGTGGAAGCTGCCTGAATTATTAAAACTTATTCGTCATCTGGCATGGAGTCTGGATATCCCATTGCTATTAATGAGAATTGTCTTCACAGAGAATCACCAAAAGCTTTGTGACCATTTAGAACACTTTAATGTAGAAACCAAGTCAATCTTCCTGTTTCGTGTAGCCTCTGTTTAAACCTAAACATGTGATTCAGACATGCTACCTCTTGTCAAACATATTTTTTTTCCTCTGTTCACTTAGCACAGTTCCTGTCATTATCCTCACATGTACAATGGCAGTAGAATAATTTGAAACCCACAGCTTTATTTAATAATGCAATTATCCTATATTGGATTACTTAAAGGGGCTTTGTATTTCTAAGTTCTAGTTTTTCCTATAGTAAGTAGTGATATGTTCTGCCACAGTAAATGACTCAGGCTTCAATCAAAAGCTTTAAATGCAGTTTGGAAAATATTGAGTGTTTTTAAATTAGCCAAGATGAACACAAGAGCCAATTTGCAACCACAATTGATGACCTTTCTACTCCTGTTCAAAGAGTGTGGCATAGAGGCCAACACTGAGGACAGACCAAGCAACCATAACCACCTGATTCCAACTCTTTGGAAGGAGGTTTCCTCAAAATAAGATTCCTAGAGCTGGGACTGAAAACTTGTACAGTTTCCCATGTCCCATGTACAGTGCTCTCTGTAGACTCCAAGGGGAGATTTTGTTCTACCTTTTTCCCATCCCAATTCAATCTGATCCAATTAACTTGTATTGACTCTGTTCTGTGCCAGGCACAGGGCTGAGCATCCAACCAAGGAGAGATAAAGATGAATAAGAGATGAGTGTTATCCTTCAGAAGCACCTCCTATTCCTCACCTGGAAAGTGAATGTCATTCTCTTTCTTGTCCCATGTCAGAAGGTTCCATCACTCTTCCATCCTCAATTTTCTGAGTATCTACCCTGAGCTCTGCTGGGAAAGGGGAAGGGCTTGGGAATAAATTTCTGACTCATGGAATGCCAGTCTAGTGGCGGGGGATAGAACATAAGCTGTCAGCTGACTGTGATTTATATAAAGAGAAAGGGCCACACATGATTGTATGCATCCAGTAAATACTGAGTACCAACTCTTTGCCAGGCATTGGGGTTACAACCAGGAATACAGCAGATGAACTTTCCTGCCTTTCTAGAATTTACAGTTATGTGCATATGTAGGTAGAGGGAGTGGGGCAGAAAAGCCAGAGAGTAAACAAAATCTGAAACAAAACTGTGAGAGACCCAGAAATTTTTATTTTGGAACCAGGGGTTGAACTCAGGGGCACTCGACCACTGGGCCACATCCCCAGCCTTTTATGTGTGTGTGTGTGTGTGTATTTTATTAGAGACAGGGTCTCACTGAGTTGCTAAGTGCCTCGCCATTGCTGAGGCTGGCTTTGAACTCGTGATCCTCCTGCCTCAGCCTCCCAAGTGCTGGGATTACAGGGGTGATCCACCGTGCCCGGCCAGAAATGTTTTGAGTGGTCAGGGAAGGTTTGGGAAGATCTCCGCAGAGGGAACAAAATACACAAAGGCATGTGGTGCGTTGCCAAATTCAAGGACAAAAAAAAAGAAAAAAAGCACACAACATGCTCCATGCATGTTTTATAGCTGTGGCATCTCCTCAGTGAATCCAGGCCCCTTTTTAGTTCTCACTAGGTTTAGCATGGACACTACTCATGAATCAATTTCCATTATTAAATATCGTTCAGAGGGCTGGGGTTGTGGCTCAGCAGTAGAGCGCTCGCCTAGCACTAAGTGTGGCCCGGGTTCGATCCTCAGCACCACATAAAAATAAATGGAAGTGAAGGCATTATGTACAACTAAAAATAAATAAATAACTATTTTTTAAAAAATTGACCAGAATCTACCTAGTTTCACTTTTTCCTTACACCTTCAATGCCTACATATGTATGTTTTGAACATTTTTTTGAAGACCAAGCTACACCCTTCCTACAAGAAAAATAGATCAGTTTTCTTATAAACAACTAATTTTCACACAATTATAAAGATGGCAGGTCAGCTGCTCTCTTGACATATGCACAAGATTGAAGGGCAGCTAGGAGATATCTATTCTATAGACATACTCATTAGAAACACAAATTGAAATAGTAATTCCTCTCATCTGGAGTTTTGGATTTTCTTTAAAAACCAGCTTGATTTAATGCCCCACCTCAACTACTGTGCATGAAACATTCCTAATTTCTTATGCATTAAGGGGCCTGTCTGAATGAGCAACAGGCTCCTCCTTCCCCTTCTCTCTGCAGATTTATCATCATACCAGACACAATGCCTTTTCCAGAAAAACTCTCCAAATTCATTGATCAAAACATTAGGTTTAAAAAAGACTCAATATGGCTTGTTGACATGCTGTAAGACTAACAAATCCTTAAAAGATTAAAGCAATCTGCTGTCTACTGTGCATGTCATCTATAATTATATGCCCGGAAGAGGGAGGAGGTGTTTGGGAGGCACTGCCCAAGGAGACTGCATAATAACAATAAAAGGAGAAAGAAAAGAGCAAGATGGAGTGAGAATATCTTTCAACCCTCGTCAGATTAAGTATCCACTGAAGTGATTAGTTCTGTTGCTGATCATAGTAGGGGGGCTCTAACATGGCCCCCAAAGATCCCCACCTTCCTATAGTCACACTCTTACGTGATCTCCCACTCTTGAGTATGTGCCTAGATGTGATATCTCACTTCTAACAAACAGAATTAAGCAAAAATGATGGAATACCTCTGAGATTGGGTTACAAACGGACTGTGGCTTTAGTCATGTCAGCTGCAACTCATGAGCTGTCCCATGAAGGTGCCCAGGTGGCCTGGCAAGGAACTGAGAGAGGCCAGGACAACAGCATAAAAGACCTGACACCTGCCAATTGGCAAGAAAGTAGGCTTGGAAGTAGATTTTGCCCCAACAGAGATTTGAGATGACAATGTTCCAGGCTGACACCTGAATTAACAACTTTAAGAGACCTCAGACAGAAGGACCCAGTTAAGCCACACTCAGACCCTTGACCCTTAGAAACCGTGAGGAATAGTGTTTTTCTAAGATGCCAAATTTGAAATAATTTGTCATGTGACAATAGATAACAAATAAACCAATCTTTAACACCAGACACATTTACACACTATTCTGCGGCAACGAAACAAAGTTTGCAAAATAAAGGTGCTAAACAACAGTTTCAGTTACACTGGGAAAGTAGATTATTTTCTGCTATGAGACTCACAAGCCAATGGAAAAATGCTTCATGCACCCGTCTAGATCTGAATTAATTGCCTGTACAAGAGATCTTTTATTTGGGGGATATCCACAGGCATTTCCAAGAACAACCTAACAATGTGAGCACACTTTTCAGGATGGAAGGGGCCAAGTAAAATTTAATTTTGCCTAACTTTTATTTTATTTCCTCTAAAATTAAAGAGAAAGAGGCTAATCTTACTTTTCTCTTTATCCACCCCACAGTACCCTGGTACATATTAAAAAATATTGAATTTAATTGAATGAAAGGCTATAGTCAAGAGGCCTATATTTAAAAATAGAAATGTTATGTTTTTCAAGAGCATTATTATTTTATGCCCTTAGCTACAAAAGAAAAATTCCAAGCCTCATCTCTCTTTTCCTCCTCCCACCCTTTCAAAATTCATCTTTTAAGGACCCTTGGCACAGCTGACCAGCTAGAATTGTGTTGCCTATAAGCACAATCCTGTGTATACACAACTCTGTAACATTTAGAACCAAAACCGAGGCAAGGTTTTTCTATGCTAAAAAGAGGCACAAAAGAACCTTTAAAAATGAAGTGAAAAAAAAATTAAGGCAACTGAGATATCTCAATATTCTGACATGCTGAGAATGTTTTCACTCCACTGCTTCGAGGGGTCATTTAAGGAATTCTGGGTGTCAGGAGTGATTTGAACACCTGCTTGGCTGTCTATTGAATTACTGATCTACTAACATCAAATATGTGGAGTGAGAAATAGGACCTATACTGTAAAGAAAAAAAAGAGCAGAGTCTGTTGAGAATTTTAAAAGACACTACCATTTATGTGACTCATAAGAATTCGTATCAGAAAAACATCTTTAGCCTTTTTACCAGAACCTTCTTTTTGCCTGCCCAGATAGTCAGGGATGCATATTTTACAACTCAATGCATTGTTTCTGGATACATATTTAGCCCCTTGGAGCACAAAACACAATTAGACTATTATGGAGAATATTCACAAGAATGGAACCGATTACTTCACTTAAGACATAGAAAATTCAATTATTTTCTGTATTTATAACCCATGTATTTTAGAATAATTCACTGAGGAGACTGAGTACTACAGCAATGTTTTCATCTGAATTCTAGTAATCTGATACACACTGCGGGATTAACCCAAAGCAAAAGGATTTTAATGGCCCAGCAGGCAGTCTCTATTTTGAAGATCCTTCTTCCAGGATCCCTCAACCATTTTGGCAGGGACCCTTCCCTTTACATCCCTTTGCTGATGCTTTTGGCATCTTTAAGAGTTGAACTGGAATATACCCCCCACACATGTACCACCACCAAAAGAGAAGGGGAGGAGGAAGAGGTGGAGAAGGAGACAGAAAGGGGAGGAAACAAATTTTCAAAATAGGAGTGTTTTTTTTAAGATTAGGAAATTGGAGAGACCTTTGTAAATGGAGCAAAAATGGGTATATTTAAAATAAATTCCATGTTTTGCACATTCAGCAGATCAGCACCAGATTTCCTGGTGGTTGCATCATGAAAGGGCGGGGGCTGGGAGACCTGGGAAGCACCAGGTTTGAACTTTGTTTGGCACACAGAGGACATCTGGAGCGCAGGTTTTGTTTCTTGACTTCACCGTCCTCCCATCCAGGTTTATTTTGCTATGGCTGATGGAAGAGATGCCCCCTAATGCTCCTTTAACACCTAAATGGAGCAGAAAAGAATGGGTTTGAGCATGTTCCCTTCACTGTCCCTGGAAAACCCCAAACATAAAAACTTTAAACCTCATTCAAGAAAAGTCTCTGGGGATAGATGAAGAACCAGGAAGCTTAACACTATTTAAAATGATCGTTGTCTTAGTTATTATTTTCCAAATAATAGTCCAATGACTCAGCCAATAAATTACTTATTAGGGAGTATTAACATGTTGTCTAGCATCATGATAAACTTTAAAAGTTAGGATTTGGTTCTTGACCAAGAAGAGCAAAGTGGATAACTAGCGTCTGCCAGAGGCCTGGGATAGGCCAGGTCACGGTTTGGTTCCCAACAGCTGAATATATCTCATTCAATATTTTTGGTCCAGCAACCTTAACCCATTTCACAAATAAGAAATTAAGATTCCAGAGAGACGAAACAGGTTAGCCAAAATGACACACAGCTACTAACTGGCAGGGTAAATATTCACACTCCGTTCTACCCAGCTTCAAGACTAGAATGAGGAAACACAGATGTGAAATTATTAATCAGCACTGTCTTCAGATTCAAGTCCAAATGGCATGAGGTCTGGCCTTAGTCTACCTTCTTTCCCACTAAATCCATGCTCTCTTACCAAACTTAGCCTATTTCAAACTCTTTTTTTGTGTGTGTGTCCCTATAGGACCAACAGGCTGCTTCTGCTTTAATTACAGAAAATGGGCCAAATGTGAGAAAGTTTCAAAACTTTTTTTAATAGTTCAGAGCTGTGCTCTGGAGATTGCAAGGTGGCAGCATGTAGGCCATATCTGGACTGAAGATATGTTTTGTTTGGCCCCCAGAGTGTTTTAAAAATTAGATTGAATGGCCAACTCAAATTACACAAAAATCTAAATATATGGCTTTTCTTGAAAAATGGAGAGATCTTGACAATGTTGGAGCACATCTCTGAATGGCAGTGACAGGCAGAGCCTGAAGGGTTACATTTTAGAGGCGTGCTTCAAATAAGGCATGCAGTCCCCAATGCCCCCCCCAACTCCACATCATATCCCAGATCTTCTCCCTACTCATCTTGCCTGCCAGGCCCAGTGAGCATCTGTGTGTGTGCCTCAGCTCCACAGGTCCTTTATCCTTAGAGTCCTTGGAAGGCCTCATTGAGGAAGTGGCTTCTGAATGGGTCCTTGAAAGATAGACACTGCTGTGATGTAGTTTCACCTCATGGAGTAAATTCTCAGGTAATCTGACCACTCCCTTTCTGATACCACCCATTTCCTCCACTTGTAAACAGGACAGCACAAGCTTTCTGCCATCTCCATCATTTGCCTTATCCAATCAGGACAGCTTGGGTTCCTACTCAGTGTCGATCATTTACCTGATGAATAAAGTTGGAGACCTGGACAAGTTACTCAACTACTGAGATTACCCTTCTGCAAAATGGTGGTGACCCTTGAACCTACCTCATAGTATTATTGTTGTGAGGAGTAAATAAAAGGTCACATATAAAGCTGACAACACCTAGTTTTACTATTAACTTTAATAACATTATTTTACACCAGGAGTCAGCAAACATTGTCTGTAAAAGGCCAGATAGTAAATCTTACAGTCTCTATGCATCAGCCGGTCTCTGTACAACACACTCTGCCACTATCTTATGAAAGCTGCAGGAGACCTTTGTCAACAATTGGGTGTGGCTGGGTGCCAATAAAACTTTATTTACAAAAACAAGTAGCAGCCTAGATTTGGTCTATGGCTTTCCCTTAATTTCTACCATATACACAGAAAAAATAATATAAATTAGCTCTGAAGATGTTACAAAGTGGTCTGCGTGATATCTGCAAAAATTGGTGTCTCCAGTGGGCTCAGGTGGGTTTCTCTATCCTGGTGACTGGATTCACAAGGCCAGGTGGAGCCCAGAAATCATTCTTAAGGGAAGATGTTCCCTCGTCCATGTCTCGCCTAGAAATCTCTTCCCTGTTTTCACCTCTATAGACCTCTGTAGACCTCAACTCAAGTGGGATTTCTTCTAAAATGCCTCCTCAGACCTTTCTGACATGGTCAAGCACAACTGTCACAGGTTTCTGAATGTTCCTTCATCATTCTCATCACACCACAAAATCATTCCTTTATTTATGATATTTTGATTAACCATATATATGCTTCCCCTGACTGTAAACCTCCATGAGGACAGAATCTGCCTGGCTTCCCACCTCCATCACTTCAGGATCCAGCAGCAGGCTGCTCACAGAATGTTCTCCAAGGTACTGAGACAGATTTCTCTTCTGAGAAATATGCAACGTCTAAGAGCCCTTTAATTTTTATAATACAAGTGCATGGTACTAGTAATGACTTGTCTGTGTTATCGGTCAACTGCCAAATTGACTGCAAGTTCCTAGAGGAACAGGTCAGTGTATGATAAAAGTCCCAAAGTCCAGAATTCTCAGGATTCTCAGTATATTCTGAAGTTATAGGGAGCTACAGGGAATCAGGGAGGGCCTGGGTTTCAAATCTGGCTCTGAATCTCTCCTATATGTGACCTTAGGCAAGTGACTTAACTTCTCTTGGCCAGAGTTCTATCATCTGTAAGTATGGAAGGTCAAAACCTTACAAAAACCTGTGATAATTAAATGAGCTATTTTATTTATGTTTAATTTTATACATTAATACATATGCAATGCCTGACACATAATAATTAGCTAATAAATGGAACATGTTGTGACTTGGACTTCACTGAAAACACTGAGTGAAACTTTCGTGGTGGTTTTGGAATAGAGAAAGCTGGGCCATTTTCTCTGGCTTGTGAGTACTCAGAGAAGAGAGGGGAAAGTATTCTAGAAGAAGGAAGCCTGAGTGTGGTTCTAAGAGTAAGGTGTACAGAGATGGCTTTCCCTCCATTTTGGATAAACCAGTCAAGTTGCTTCTTTGCTCTTGCAATAGGAGAGTAAATAATCCCTACGAGAATAGGACATCTTCACACATTAGCAACTTTGTTCACCATTACAACCCCAGCACAAAGAACTGACACCCAAACATTTCTGAATTAATGAAATCACCCACGAGTATCAGATGTTGGCAAGGATACCAATTCCATCTATCACTAAGATTCCTACCTTTTGGTGAAGATTTTTGTAAGCAAAAATAAATATCCCTCTCAGATACACCTCCCATCCCCGGCTTCAGGAAAGATTATGGAAATGGAGGAAATAAAAGTGAGGTCCAGCTTGGAATCCTGAATATCAAACACGATTTCTGTTTTATCGCTGACCCTCTGCTAAGTATCTCATTCTTCCAATAAAGTCTATACTCTCCATTAGTGATTTTATAAAACATGACGTCCTGATGGGACAATCTCCACTGGTGTAAGACAGGGCACAGGACTGACCTGCTCCAAGTACAACTATGGGAACCACTTGTCTACTTCCTCAGAGCATCACTTCAAGACAGCAGCCCTTCCCCAAAGCAGCAGACCAGACTGCCATCTGGAAGGTGCTGGGGTCTACCTCTACTTGTCACTTACTAATTCTGAGCCTGTGCCTAGGATTTTTCTCAGTGTTGGGTTCTTTATCTATTAAAGATAGGGAGCTGGATTCATTGTCTTCAATTTTGTACATGCTGTGACTCTGTTAAAATGTCCATGGCAAATTAGAAATAAGTCTTTTTTCTTAAATAAATAATTGGCAATTCTTCTTGATTCATCTTTATCAACAATACCAGGGGACTTTGGGCTAATCGCACCCCAAAACACAAATATCTACCAAGGGCAGAGAAAGAGGGACCACCTTTACCATTGGATAAACCAACATTCTGGGCAGGTCTGAAACATTATGGGCAACTTCTCTTCATGACCTTCATTGGGCTGACCTTTATTTCTTATTAGCAGCCTCCCCCCAACCCCACAATACAAATTTCCAATTCCAACCTTGCCAAAGTTGGGTAGTCATACATAGAAGGGGGGGAAAACACAATAACTAAACCTTTGCCTATCATTTTAAAAAAACCTGGGGACAAGGCAATGAGTGAGAATGTCTTCATTATTTGATACAATATGTGGCTAATTTGCTTTACTTCCAATGGTACTCTGAGCTGAGTTCCAACTACACAATAGCAAGCAAAGATTGTTCTGTCAAAACTGATTCCATCTAATGTTCCAGAGGGACATGGTATGATAACTTGAACTATTATCTCTGTAACAGGCAAGCCCTCCCTTGTAGGAGTAAAGAAGCCATACACACACACACATACACCCACATACACACACAACTATGTGAGTGTAATGTGTGTGTATATTTATATATATACACACACATACTTAATTTTTAATTTTTATTGCTTTCCAGCTTTGAAGTTTAATTGACAGAAATTATATATATTTAAGTTGTACAGTCTGAAAAATTGCTATTATGCATATACTATGAAATGATTACCACAATCAAGTTAACTAACATCCATCACCTTTCATAGTTACCTTTTTTAGGGTGGTGAGAACACTTAAGATCTACTCTCTTAACAATTTTCAAATATACAAAATACAGTATTATTACTATAGTCACATGAGATCCCCAGACTGAAAGTTTGCACGCTTTGACTAACATCTCCCTATTTCCCCCACTCTATACAAACATATTTTTTAAACCTACTTCTCCCTTAAAAAGAATAGACAGAATTAGTAAGTTTAAATTATCTGCACTCAGTTCTTTGTTTCCAGTTATACTGTGTTCTTTTGTGCTGGTGAAACAACATGTACTTTAATTAGCAAATATCTGTAAATAATTTACTTGCTTTTCAAATATAACAGAACAATGGGGTCAGTTTTCATACATTTACCAAGCATGTATCCTGGATCTTAAGCCAGACTCTCCCATTGTTCAATAACTATATCAAGCTGTCGCATTCTTGCTGCCTTCCTTGGTGGAGGTTGGGGGTACAGGACTGGAAACCCAAGTTCCAGTGACGACATCTGTTTTGCGAGACCGCCACCACCACCACCCCCCCCCCCCGACCCCAAGGCAAGTACACAGGGTTGTGCAGCTCAAGTTGAACAAACTCTCACAATCTCTAACCCTGGAATCTTCCTCGAGGAATAAGGAGTGTGTCAAGGGTGAAGGCGGCAGAGAAATGGCTGCTGGATGCAGGTGCTCTTCTGACCCCCTGCTCCCCAACCCTGACACCTCACTGGCTCAAGCCACAAAACATAAGATGCAATGTCTGAGGGTAATGAATCACAGAACCTCATCTAGGCTCTGCAGGGTTAAAACTGGGCGCACGCATGCAGTGCAAAGAAAGATGTTAAATCAAATGAGAATGACTGCTCCAGGACTGGAGGCACTATTATTTTGAATAAGATTGAAAAGGCCAGAAAAAGCAATTCAAAAACATTTCAATTATGTATTTCCCAGAACTACATCTTTGAGCAACTAATGCAAATGTTACCACCACAATAAAACTTCTTCCCACATAAAAGCATATAAAACAGGTTGAACAGCATATACTTTATATATCATATGCATATTTTTGACTATTAATAAAAAATTCAAAATCTATGTATGCTTTACTCTCCTAAGCAATACAGTAATTATGATTAAGGGACAAGCAGCACAAAAAGAGCCAATTTATCTTACTCGTGCTCAGGAATACTATTGTGTAACTAAGCAACTAAAGACAAAATATGGTCTAATTAATTCACTCCTATGCTTATTTAAAAGACACAATTAGAACATTTTTATTTTCCAGCTTGCACAGTAGCTCAACATGCTTGAGGGTGTAGAAAGCAAAGCCTATTATTCTCAAAGACAAGAGTTTAATGTTTAGTGCCACTGATCAGGCCTGGAACTCAACTGTGGAGAGAAGGAGGTGTTTCATATCCCGGATGTTCAGACCATCATGAAAAAGGAAAAGGGGGGGTATTTATGGGGTCCCTAGATGGACTAACAATATGTGGCCTCTACTGTCTGCTTTCCTTACTAGTGCACAAGGATGAAGATGGGACCATGAACTTGATGGTCATATGTACAAGAACACACGCCACTGTGTCTATACATAGCCACAAAGATGCTAGAGAAAATTCACATAATTAAACCACCCGTCCTAGTCTGTGTGATAAATGTCAAATATCCATCTTTCATGCTGCTAACAGTGCATCTGATTTTAAAAGCAGAATTAATTTACGCAAGCATGTGCAGGAGACTGATGCCATTAGCATGATTCTAAAGCACCCTTTCAATAATCATCATCATCTGCATGTTGCAAATGTGTTGTCAATACTGATGCTCATAGTCCAGGAAGTGAGTGACATAGTCTTGAGGGCCAAGGCCCAGGTTCTAATCTCCAGCTAGACAGTAAGGCTCGCAAGGTGGCTAGAAAAACCATCTTCCTGAGAAGGCACAGGAGTGATTTCTTCAAGAAACTCGGGAATCCATGACCACAATTCTGAGAGGCAAATGAATCCTTAAGCCAACAATCAATAAACTTATTTTAAACTTCTTTAAAAGCCAAGCCAACAAGTAATCACTAGCTACAATATTATTCTGAGTAAAAGATGGCAAATATCCAACCATGCTGGCTATAAAAAATGACAAGTGAATGCATTTGATTTGAGCAATTATATTCTGGATATTGGTTAAAACTAGACTTTGATAAATGAGCTGAGTCATTTCTATCATATATCTCTAGGTGCCACTATGAACATGGTATGCTTTATTAATAATTAATAACAAAGTATTTACATGTGTGTACTCTCGTACTTCATAAAAATAATATATCCTTAGAACGTGCCTGACAGTCTAAATGTCAAGAGAGGTTTTAATTGCTTATAATTTTTAGTCAACTAAACATGTGGCCTAGTTAAGACCATCAACCTGAAAAACACTGGCTCCTGTGGACTGCCAACCACCCTCAGGTGAGGAGCGATTCTTCTTTCTAGAAGTCTAGGTTTCACTGGTTGCCACCTCAAAGCCCTGAATATTAATGAGCTGATTGGAAAAGTACCCAAAGAGATAAAGAGGCTGGCTCTAGCCTCATCATTCAGTCCTAAACATACGCCCATTTCTTTGGTGAATGTGCCCCCTAAAAAAGAAAAAAATAATTCACATTTTTTTCATATCCTCTGGTATAAAATGATTATGTGGAGTTTTTAAAAGGGAAAGAAAAAAATGTGAGATGGGGTGGTGGAGCTGGTCCACATGTGAGTGACTGATCATGGCCCTCTGACAGAAAGAAATTTGGCCAAGGTTAAAGAAGGCAGGCTATGGGTAAAAAGGCATTTTAATATTATGTCATTCAGTCATTTGGTACCTACTGAATAGCACTGAATATAGGGGGTGGAGTGGAGGTGGAGACCAACACAGAGGTGAACAGAGCAAGGCAAAGGAAAAGAACTCAGATAACTATAATATAAGGCAGGATGTATGAAACATGAAAAGTGAAAACCAACTGACTCCAAGAGGAAGGATTATGGTCTATCATGGCCATGCTATATCCCTAGGACCTAGACCAGGCTCTGGCACACAGTAGGTACTCTGTAAATGTGTGTCTAGTGAATGATAATTCAAAGAGGAAGACAGTACTTTCTAGATTCCAGAAAGATCATGAAAGTTTACAAATAAAGAGTGATCTTATATCTAAGTTTTAAGGGATATAGATGGAAAGCCTGGTGGCTTTTCCATGACTGGTGTGTGGCTATAGGGGTAGTTTGTGAGCTCCTTGAGAGCAGGGACCATTCTACTTCATCTCTGTAGTCAGGTGTTCAGCACATAGTAGGTCTCTAGTCAATAGCTGAGAAATTCAGTGGATTTTTTCCCCAGAAACATGCTGCTTACGAGCCTTCCTCTGAACATATATCACATGTACTGACAGCACCACTTACTACTGTGTTATACTGCATCTATAGCATGTGCTGATCTCATCTGATTTTTAAGACTGATCATCGTCTTCAGAAAAGGGCCAAATCACCAACTGTTTTTTTTTTTAATATTTATTTATTTGCTTTAGTTGTACACAATGCGTTTATTTGTATGTGGTGCTGAGGATAGAACCCGGGCCGCGCAGGGGCTAAACGACCGCTCTACCGCTGAGCCACAAACCCAGCCCTCACCAACTGTTTTACATCCATCTCTTCACCTGGCAGAGAGAGTGCTGAGCACATGATTAACAGTCAACAGGTAGTTTTCTTTTTTCAGATATTGTTTACTTTTTTCCTTTGTATTGGTGCATTATAATTATATACAACAGTGGGATTTGTTGTTACGTATTTGTGCAATAACAGTATAATTTGATCAGTTTCATTATCCAGTACCTATTCTTTTCAACAAGTAGTTTTTGATCAACTAAAGATAGACAATACCAAAATTGGCTGGAGTCTGGATCTTAGTGATACAAACTATAGTTTAATATATATTTTGCTTATTCTTAAATTTTTAACATACTTGACTCAATGATGAAATGGAGTTTTGCATGTTTAAATGTTCATTTTGACAAAATATTAATATTAAATTATTTCTTATACTACTGGATTTGCTCCAAAACAATAGCTCAGTGGTAAAGCACAAACATAAAAGACTCTGAATTAAATTTAAAGGAGACAGAGAGAGAGAGAGAGAGAGAGAGAGAGAGAGAGAGAGAGAGAGAGAATAGAAGGAGAATAAGTAAAGAAAAGAAAAATAAAAGAAATGAAAAAAATAAAAATAAAAGAAATGAGTACATTATCAGGTTATCTTCTTTCAGATCAACCCTACAAGCCAGGGATCAGCAAACTTTTTCCATAAAGGACCAGGCCAGATAGTGGCCATATGGTAACCATCAAAACTACTCAATTCTTCTGTTGTAGCTGAAGAGCTATAAACAATACATAAACAAATGATTGTGGCTACATTCCAATAAAACTTTATTTACAAAAACAGGCAGTGGGCCAGATTTGGTCTTCAGACCTTAGTTGGCTGACCCTTGGTGCAGTCCAGTAAATTCTCTCCATCTCATTCTTTAGTTCTAATCTCAGTTGTATAGGGCCTGCCAGGTAGAGAGTAAAGATGTTCCTACACTACAAATAAATAATAATGATTATAACTACAACTATCATTTGTTTAGCTCTCATAGGAACTATGCTAGATTCCATCCCTTTTCATTAATATCTCTAACTCTCCAAGCAGAGTAGAGATCATGAAATCCATTGTACAGATGAAGAAACTGAGGCTCAGAAAAGTTAAAGCATTGTCCAAGGTTAGTGACGTCAGGAGTATCAGAAATCTCTATAAAAAATCAGTTTAGGGCGGGGGTTGTGGCTCAAGTGGTAGAGCACTCGCCTAGCACTTGCGCGGCCTGGGTTCGATCCTCAGCATCCATGTAAAAATAAACGCATTGTGTACAACTAAAGCAAATAAATAAATATTTTTTAAAAATCAGTTTATACACATAGATCAAAGCTTAGGGACTATCCAAAAAGATTCCAGAATGTGTCTGCCTAATCCCACATATGATCAAATCATGCAATCTTAAAAAAAAAAATCCTGCCAATCCAGTTGACAGCATACTTCAGTAGCAAAATGTAAATCCTTAAGAAGCCTTCTATTTTGAGGACACAACTAAATGCAACAAACAGATGAAAGCCTAAGCTGAAGGGACCTGGATGGCTACATGTTCTAGCAAACTAACCCAGGTACCAACCTCTCACAGAGAAAAGCTTTCTTCAGTAAGATCCACATTAGTGGTCTCAAACTTCAATGAGAACAATAATACTAATAAAAAGGGTAATGATAACAGTCAATCATTATCGAAGTATCTACTATGGGTCAACTTTAATTGAATACACTTTACATGTATTAACTCATTTAATCTTTTAGATATTCCTAAGCAGTAAGTATTGTATTTCCATTTTACAGATGAAAAAACTGAGGCACAGAGAATTCAAAACTTGCCCAAGATCATAAGCTAAGCGGGACTGTTTAAAAGTTTGAATCTGAACCCAACTCCAAAGATTCTAATTGAATTAATTGCAATAGGGGTCCCAGAATATGTACTTTTAACAATTTTTAACTGGATGATGAGTCTGGTGATAGCTAAATACTGGTACAAATCCTGATGCTGCTGGAATCCAAAACACCCAGGTATGCTTGATCTTAACTGCCTGACATCAAGAGTTTAGGCATCCATATTCACTGTTGCAGGTGATCAGCAGACCTGCATGCAAAACCCATGCATGGATGGTCAGGCTCAAATCCAAGCCTGCTCATCACCTATTTTAATAGGGTACATTGCCAATAGATTAAGCACTTGGCAATTTGAAAATGAATGTAATCAGAAGTTACCCAGTAACAGAACCAATTACCCGCCTACTTTGCCATTTTCCTCCTCTGAAGAGCTACTGGCTGAATGTGGCAATTGTGGGTAATTACTAAAGACACTTAACTCCTTGCACATGGCTCTGCTATTCACTTTCATGGTAATTTAAGACAGTATCATGATTAGGTCCAAGGACCTCCACAGACTCAAGTTATTATGCTTTGCTATTGTTTCTAAAGGCAAGAATATCTAGAACAAAGGCCACTATAATTAGAACTCCTTTCTATTTATGTAAGCACTTTTCAATACATAAAGCATTTCTACCCATATAATACCTTTTGATCCTCACAATAATTCACAGTCATGCTTACTATATGTTCCCATTTTGCAGCTGAAAAATTAAGGCTCAAAGAACTTAGGATTGTTCAAGGTCAAACAAATAGTAAGTTGCAGAATCAAAGTGTTTCTTTTTGGAATGCTTTCCCCCCATACCAGTTGCCAGCAATGGAAATGTGTTAAGGCAGCAGTGTATATAGGCATGCAAATCATCACTATCATTATTAAAACAAATAACCAATTATTAATGTTTATTAATAATTATTAAAATATAACTGTTACTGTTATAAAACACTGGTTAGAATTAGCTAAACCTTATAGAATAAGAATGGTTTTACTACCTAAATATCTGGTGACCTCTGGCAAAGTTAATTGAGTCCTCATAGTTCTAAAAGGTACAAGGGATTGCACACATTAACACATGCTCCTATGATAGGATACATTCAAGCTCTGGTTTCAAGGGTAGGTTTCATTGCTGGTAAAACAACCTTAAAGTGGGTTGAGACTGGCAACATTTAACAAACCACATAATCTTTCTAAGTTTAAGTCCCCATCTATAAAATGGGTATACAAAGTCCTGTCTTACTCAGCCTCATACAATGATTGCAAGGATCAATGAGAAAATATTCCAAAAAAAGCCCTCTGCAAATCATAGCAAACCACACAGGGACGCTATTTCTAAACTTGCACAATGATCATTTTACTGCTTTTAGAACTGACGTCTTTACATTTCAAGAAATCACATAAAGGCAGAATGATTCTCTTAAACCAAAAAAGCATGCTGAGTTCTGGCCGTCCTTTTGAGATGGATGCTGATGTCAGCTCAATCAAGAAATTATTAACCTCCATTTGGTTACTTAAAATAAACTGTACTGGCTGATTAAATGTGCTGAACATTTTCTCCAAGTAACAGAGCATATCACCAAGAAACCTTTTTCTTTTAGTTACAGGCTGCAAATGGCAAATGCATCATTTAAAACTATTTAAAATCAATAATAAAAATCACTTCAATGTATATAAACAAGTAAATGGAGTAAGTGAAAACAAAGCGAATTTCTTAATGAGAGGGCCCTGTTGCCCCCTCTAGGTGCCAGCAGTAAATGCTGGTTTCTTTGACTCTCCTCCAGAGGAGACTGCTGCTGCTATTCTCCTAATGAATGACTAACTTAGGCCAGGGGGGAAATGACATCACCAGGGTGGAAAACCAATCTGCATTGGGAAACTTTCTACCTGCTTTACATTTGTCATAATTATTTTGCACAATGCAGTTGGCATTTGCATAATTTTGAGGCGTGTCATTATCTCAATTGAAAATTGTTTTAATATGGCTGAATAATTCACAATGACATCAGCCAAAGTCCTAATGAAATATACAAGTATAATCATACAGCTAATTACCAGCCGTGTTAGCATTAAAAAAACAAATCATGCATAATATTAGAGGATGTATATGCAGCTGAGAATTATAAATAGAGCCATCTCCCTCCACAAACCCCTAGAGTTTACTTTTAAATGGCAAGATTAATTTTCTCAGGTATGGCTCATATAACAGTGACGAAATGCACAGATCATTACAATGGTTCGCTTTCAATTCCCCATAATGAACAATTAAAAAGAAATCGTGTATTTAAAAATATGTCTATTCACCGACAAGAGTTCAAGCAGCTAGACTCTGGCAAACGTGGCTTTTATTCTTAAATCAGAATTGTATTTAATTACACTAAAAGAAATTAAAAAATGGACTAAGTGGAGTCAACTCGAGGTCTTTAAAAGTATTCTAATTTAACCCCCCCTCCAAAAAAAAAAAAAAAAAAAAAAAAGGAGTGACCACAAAATATCCCATAAAACACCGAATAATTTCCTCCTGGGTTCAGTCAGAAGTCTATTAGGCACAAGCTCTTTTCTGGATATTTAATCCTTCCCTTTTCCAGATCACAGGCCATGTTGAAGTAATAAATTTGAAAAGCAAATAATAAGAAATCAGGAGGGGGAGGGGAAGGGGGGAGGAAGACAGCTGCGCAGGAAAGTTGGGTCGGGGGAGGGGCCGAGCGAGACCTTGGGAGGGGGAAAGAGCTCAACCTGTTGGTAGGTTGCAGGATTTTTCACAGTATTTCCAAACAACACCTTTGTAAAATTGCAGGCGGACGTAGGGAAATATGAACGTTAAAACCCAAAGCTGCCGGGGGAGGGCGGGGGAGGAGTGTGTGCAGGGAGGAGGGAGGGGCTTACTTCGGAAAAGCAGATTTGAGTGCAAACGTTTTGACTAACTCAAGTAATTAACTGGCGTAGACCACTGTTGGGTAATTCGATCCTGAGGAGAGGGAGTGAGCTAGCGATGCCAAAAGTACAATCAACTCTATCAGATCAAGAAATTCTGGAAGGATTGGCATCTTGGAGCCCCGGGATGAGTTAAACGGGGCATCATTCATTTAACAAAAAGATCCTTAGACCTACCTCGAAAGCTCCACAGCCTGGCACAGAGCTAGCTGCCCTCAAAAGTCTCAGTTTGATTGCCCTCCTCTCGCTTTGGCAACACAAAGCCTTGCCAAGTGGCCGCGCGCCCCTCCCTCCCCGCCGCGCCGTGGGCACAGACTCCCCAAAATAGTTCCTCGGTAGGTACTATGGCGCTAAGGTCGGCCAGCTGACTAGGGGAGTACGCAGAACTGCGGTCACACATAAATGACAGAGCCTAAGGGAGGCGGCCGCCCCGGCGCCCGGTGACAGCGGGCCCACCTCCGGCGTCCTCCCGGGAGCGCGGCGAACGCCCCCGCGGCCGCCCAGAAACGTGCCGGGAAGGCTCGGTCCCTCCCCAGGAGCGCTGCCTGGGCACGGAGGGCGCTGGACCCGCTGGGCCAGTGGGCGAGCTCACACCCCTCTGCCCTCCCTCCAGTCCCCCGCCCGGTTCCACACACCCCCAAAGATCGCGCTGGAAGACGTCCACTTTGCGTGGAGTAATTGAAAACTAGAACATCAAATGGCTTGTCGGGGCGGGGGGGGGGGGGCGGGGGGGAGTGGGCGAGAGATAGTTGTTAATGCTTAACGTGTTTGTGCCGGTTACACGACCGCTTTGAAATCCGCCCGGGCAGATCTGCAAGTTATTTGAATGTATTATTCCAGTACCTGTCATTTATCACTTTATTCAACACGTCTTTGCCAACTCAATAGCTTTTGATCTCATTCTGCCTCCATTTCGTAATTTCCGCCCTCTTAAACATATCAAATACTTACTTAAAAAAAAAAAAAAAAACGTGAACAATATCGAAACCCACCGAAAGAAATCCACCCAACCCTGACCAAGCTAGACACGAAGGTAAATTTTCAAAAGGCAAAAAATATAAAAAGCATGTGATGTTCAAGCGGCAGTTAGCAGGAGAGCGAACGATTTCTCTCTCTCTCTCTCTCTCTCTCTCTCTCTCTCTCTCTCTCTCACACACACACACACACGCTTGAACAAAACCCTTCTCGAACAAGTTATTTGATCTTGACTAAAATCAGCAGTTGGATCCTCTTTGTAAAGCTGACAGCCAAACTCTGACAATGGCAAAATACTCGAGCCCCAGCTAGTGGCGCTACCCCTTTAAAAAAGGAGTGGATCCTGCTCGCCTGCAGAAGTGAATACAGTATTTTCAAGCTTGCCCTGTAATAAGCATTACTAGGGGAAAAAATAATAAAGAAAGAAGAGAGGGAGAGATAGGTTTACCACCTCGCCATGGTCGCTATTTCTGCCCTGGGGTGTGTCTTCGGGGAGGAAATAAAGTTTAGAGCTGGATAAAAGTTGCCGGCTGGTCCTTTCTTCCCACAACAGCTGGAGCTCCGCTATGCAAATCGGATCCTTTGGCGTACATCTTACAAAGAAAAAGTCGCCAAGGGACAAAATTCTTGGTTTGCCTTCAAGGTGGAATTGAAAAGCCTTGTAGAAAATGTAAGGTCCGTGCAAACCACACGGTGAGCCGACCCACTGCAGGGGGGAAAAAAAGCACCAAATAAATAATGTAGCCATCAGAACACAAACATCTATTCCCAGACACATTTACACACACACATCCCCACTCTTAATACAGACGAACCCACATATATAACGCTGGGTGGAAAAATCATAGAGCCCACAAAATTTCTGCCTCCTTTAAAAAAAAAAAAAACCCTCCGCCACCCCCCTCCCGCCCGCCACCCCTTCCCACCTCCCCATCTGAGGCGGTAAAATCACATTATGTATGTATGATCAGTGCAGGGATTTTTTTTTTAAACAATAAAAATTATTTGGGGGGATGCAGAGGGTAAAAGTTTGGTGAAAAGTTTGTGGGGGGTGTGGGTGGGTGCAGAGGTGTGGGTGAGCTGGAGGGCTGGGGGGTGCCGGGGGGTACCGGGATCGGAGGAGCGGAGGAGAGCGAAATACCTGGAGTGAGTTGGGCTCCATCTCGACGTTCTGAATTGATTGAACTCAACATTCTCTCCAAACTTGTTGGCGTGAATGGATTGCATCAGGTCCTGGCAGGGGAAAACATTCTCTGCCTTCAGTCGGCGTAATGTCTCAATATAAAACTGAGCTCTTGCCTCCCCTTGGGCACCAAAATAATTTAAAATATATCCTAATATTTCTCTGACGACTCAATTTTCAGCTTCTGTCAAAACTATGTGGGTTTCCTCCCAAATATGGGTTGATCAAATTCACAATCGGGAGAAAGGCTCTGTCCGATCTCGGCGGGAAGCGAAGTGATCAAGGCAAAAACCAGATGGGAAGATTTATAAAAATAAAATCCACCCTAAAACTGTGTAAAGATGAGATCTTTCTCTTTCTAACCGTCACTGTCTAAGTGTATCGTCTGATGAAATTTTTGGAGGAGGCCAGGGCTCGAGAGCTCTACTGTGTATCTGACAGGACCTGCTTGTATATGTCTAATATAAAGAACATTTCCTGCAGAGATTCCGGGGCGCTGCTCCTCTTTCTAATGCTCCTTAGCAGATTTGCTGTTATTAGACATGTAGATTTGTTTGATAGTTAAATTACGCTTCCTCACTGCCATGTTTTCGAGAACTAATCTGTTAAATTATCTTTTGATGCCTATTTACATGGAAGGGAAAAGTGGGTTATCGATTATATAAACATATAAATATTAATGCATTTGTTCGCTTCGCAAAAAAAAAAAATACTCAGCCAAAAAAAAAAAAAAAACAGAAGAAGAACAGAAAGACAAGTGAGCAGTGCACACATATCTCGGGATTTTGCAAACAATATTGAACGGACAGCAACTGCATTTAGGGACTGGAACAATAAACGATGCATGATAAATCAATAAATGCGAGCAGCGAGTCTGCTCGGAATATGAATTCAGGCTCCCGGTTCTGCGTGTGCATTCTTTAATTTTGAAGTATATACACTAGTACGTGTTTACAATGCTGATGGACGCCAAGGGCGCTCTCAAATGATAATGTGTTTATATAACCCAGCGCTACAGGAATAATATACCGACTCCTACCCCACCCCCACCCCCTCCCCCGCCAAAAAGGGGAGGGGAGCTTCCTCAATAATAGTTTGAAACTGAAAAAATCCATTTGCAAACTAGTTAAATACAACCAGAAATTAAGCTGTTGAAAACCGGGGGCATGAACCGTAAGACAATAAAGGCTTTAAATGTGTATATTTATTGTTCTGGAGCCCTGGAGCATTGCGAGGTTTGCATGCACGGCTATTATGCAAACACAGAGAAACTTAAGAGCGACAGAACAAGGAACAGGCAGAGACTGCAAAGCCCTCGCTCGCTCCGACCCAGCTGCCGGTCCTCCGCCAGGCTAGATTGCATTTTCGCAGTGTTGATGTAAAATGGTGTACTCGCTTCCCCCACGTTCCCCCACGTTCCCCCACCCCTTCTCCTCTCTCCTCCCACTCTTACAGCACCACCCCCCCTCCGCGATTTTATTATATTGGCACCAATCTTCCCAAAGTGGGTCTGGCATGCTAAAAAAGTAAACATGTACTATATGGGGAATAAGGTCTGTATAGTATGACAGTTGAAACTTGATCTGTGATAAAATTACAGGATGTTGAAATTACTAGTAAGCTATTTTTAACGCTTTCGCAACGTTTCACCTCTAGTCACAGCATCTAGTTGAAACAGGATTACTTTAATGAAAATTATATTCACATGGCTGAAGTTAATATACCCAGTAGAGCACAAATGCCTCATATTCAGTGACTTGAGGTGGAAAGACCCTCTGTGTTTTATGCCTTTTCATAATGTCTGCGTCCTCTGCAGTAAGAATTAGGGCACTTAACATTATCTAAACCACATTTTTGATTCAGAACATGGGGAAGTAATAAAAGGCAAGATCTATCTCGTTTCTATACACACAGAGATAAACGAAAGAAAATGGCAGATCCTCCAATTACAATAAGTAATAAAAGCCCATGCCAAAGAGCCAGTATTCTGAAAGCTGTCGAAAACTATTTTAATAATTTAAAGTAATATCACAACTCTGCACCATGGAGGACGACAATGTAACAATTCAGTCTCCCATCTTTTGCATTAGCCAAATTATGACTTGCACATCACTCTTTAATTATCTTCCTTTAAATTCCATCTGATCTTCCTATTTTATAAACATAGGTTACAAAGAGAAATTACAGCTCTCCAGCCCTCTCCCTCTTTAACTTTATGATGCATACTGCAGACATTTGATTAGAATAACCCATTTTGTTCATTTTTAACCTGTGAATGGACATGACTGAAGGGCATTTTACATTTTTTTTAAAAAAATACTTGATATATGCCTCAGGCTTCTGTTAGTCTCTGTCCTGTTAGCGTAAATATATACATCTAGTTCAAGAAATCCTATATTAAAAAACTTGAGTTGCAGTATTTTGACAAGATCTTATTTGAGATCGACTCTGAGTCAGTTTCCTGTATGACCAATGCAGCAGCATTTATGCAGGAAACCTCAACAGAATGCCTGAGGGTATCCCTCGATTGTATATTAGATCTCTCTCTTAAAAAATACACAGCTCTTTACAGCATCTAAGCAACTTCTGCTGCCTCTGGTGCTGTAAGTCTTTAAGTGTCTGTAACCGACTTAGTCTAATTAGAAACCCTGTTTCCATCTCTCTTTAAGGTAGGCACTGAACTAGCTGCATGCTGCCTAATCTCTCCGATAAGGGTTTTGAGATGTTAACAATTGCAGGGACCTGGGTCTGAATGTTTTTGAATATCTGTATTCTTGTAATCAGAAAAATGCTAAATTTCAAAACTGAATCACAGGGTTATCTTTCTCCTGTTTTTACAGCAACATGAGCACTCCCATGAACATAAAAAAATCTAATAAATCAAACCTGGTCCCAATACTGTGAATGGCTTTTAAAATTACAGATCACAATAGTGGCCCCCCCCCCAAAAAAAAAAAAAAAAAAACTCTTCTCTATTTTACCTCTTCTTTAATGTGATGCTTGATAGGCACCTGTAAATTATCTGTGCAGCAAATATCCATACAAAGAAAGTTTCAATTAAGATAAGGAGATTGTATTGAAACAGTTCTTTGAAGTAATGTAGTTAATAGCCTGTTTGATTTCTGCTTGTGAGAGAGTAATAACGTGGATTCAAGGCTCCATCAATCACAGAGCAGATGTAAGACTTGAGACACCGACACCCAGGGGAATAGAGGCAAACTCCTGCAGTGCAGGGTCCCTGGGCTAATGTAAAGTAAATACTCATAAACAGATTGAATGTTGTAAGAAGACAATCCATTCAGGACAGTTATAATCATGAAAGCAACTGCTTTATTTATCTATAAAAAAAGCTTGTAGCTGGGACTTGCTGTGTATAAAAGACGAGGTGGGGGGAAACAGTATATATTTTATATGACTCACTATTTCTGGGATCTTTCTTGTACTGAAACACAGGAGCCTATCTATACCCATACATCTATATTCCTGCTGTCTTATTAGCCAGAAATTCATCTCTGTTTTAAGTTATCTGATATATTTAAAGGATAAAAAAAGTAAAAATCATTTTCAGCCCTCAAGGGGTTGAGGGACCAGGGACACATTATTCAGTGTCTGTGAATGGTTTCATAAAAGATCAGGAGGCTTAAGTTAGTACCAAAAATCAGCAGTGACATAATTAGGGAGCTTGGACTATAATAAACAGGATCAAAAAAAAAAAAAAAAAAAAGTACAGTTTGAAGAAAGAAGGCGACCATTTCGAAAATGCAAATCTCTCTGCGAACCCCTGGGCCTCCCCTCCCCCAAATTGCAAAAGACAACTGAAGCATTTTTGACCTTGGCTACAATAATACTTCATGTTTTAGTACTTTAGTCAGCATTTTATCTACTAATTGCTACACACTACCGCATGTGGCTCGAATCTGCCACTGCAGCTTTCTTTCATTGGTGAGCGAATTGCTTGATAAAGACTGGGAATTCAACCTGGCTGTTTCCTTTCTTGCTCCCCCTCCCCGCCCCCTCCCCCATTTTTTCTTTCCTCTTCCAGCCAGAAGCCGCTAATTTTTCCAGAAAACGCCACACGGATCAAAACAGGGACGGTGAATGGCTTCCTAATGTCCTTCCATCAGGCCACTTTTGATGATCCCTAGGCAAAAGGGAGGGCAGGGTGGGGGCAGCGGGAACGAGTGGGAAGACATGGGAGACGTGGACTGTTGGTGGACCTTAAGCTAGGTGATTCTGAACACTGGTCCCTTAGGTAGTCCATCGCTGGTTCAAATCCGAGGGTCTCCGGGCTGCCCACCTGGGAACCTTGGGTCTCTGGGTCGCTTTCTCCTCTTGTTTGATCAAGAAGTGGGGTTCCAGGGGATAGCCCTAAATTGTGTAGATTGATGCGTGGATTAAACAGCGAGCACTGTCTGAGGGCCAGCCACCTGGTCCCATCCCCCTCCAAGCCTGGCGCCATCATAAGCAGTGGGGTGGGTGGCGATATTAATAAGGCGGCCTCCAGCAGAGCAGGCTCGTCAAATCTTAGAGCAACAAGTCTATTGGTTTGAAGGAGGATAAACCGGGTTATACGGGTCATTGCTTTCCAGGAGACATCTAGTGGTCAAAGGTTGAGCTACATCTTAAGTTTGGGGCTCCAATTTGTCGTCCGGCTCCAGGGCTGTCTGGCGGGGTGGGGGTTGGGGGGAGCGGGGGGCGGGGTCTCTAACTCAGATCCTGACAGTAAAGGTTGGTGGTGGCTTTAGAAGGACAAGGATGGCGACAGATTTCTCATGAACTTGAAGCCAGACCCAAAACTGTCGTAGGGAACTTGAAGAAAGGGATCCCAGGGAAAGGGGTCTTTTGTGGGCACTGGAAGCCCCAACTTCCTCTGCCCATAGTACAGATGGAAACTTCCTATCATACCTTGATTTTCCTCTTGGTCTGAGATTAATCAAGTATTCAGGGAAGTTGGATTAAATTTGCCCGAGTCATTTCCAGTTACAATAGTAATGCTGAGTCTGTTTGTTTTTTCTAATTTGTTTGTAAATTAAAGCCAAGTCCCACTCTCTCACCCCAATCACAAACATACTTGAACACCCCTTATTTTCAACAAATTCAGTGCCTTTGAATGCCCTTGACATTTATGAGTTACTTAGTTTAGAAATAACTAAGCTTCTTTTAAAAAAACTTGTATGCACGGCAGGGGTACACTGCAGGGGTACATATATGACTTTTGCTAAATTGTAACCTTGTCCCTCCTTCTGGAATGCTGTACCATTGCATCTCAAATGGCAGGGTGCTGGCAGAAAGGGTAGTGGTGACTCACAGTCTCCTCGTTCTTCAGACTCATTTGTGATCCACATATTAATAAATAATTCAATCAAACTGACCCCCAGCATGGTATTAAAGAAATTGCTGGTAACAACTATCTTAGGTCATGCTAAAAACAGAGGTCCCAGCCATCTGAGGTTATTAAAACATCTTGCCATACCTGATTTTTTAAAAAGAAGACAAGAAAATGTACAGACATAGGAGTCTTGGCTCCACTGGGGGACTGTATATTGCCTACTAAAATTTTCTCTGTGCAGTTTCAAATAGACGTTAATGATGCCTTGTATTTGGTGATTTACAACGTAAAATTGCTTGACAAACATTAAGTAACTCATTATTTAGGAGCAGAGTGGGTATGGTGGGTAAATCACTAGACTGAAAGTCAAGGGAGCCATTCTTCACTGATTTTCTATGTCTCTGTGTCCCTAGCTATAATTATCTACAAAACTTAAACCCTAATTCTGGCTTTTTTGGAATTTCTCAGATAATTGTGGCAAAATTATCCAGACTGGTCATCTATGTTGTGGCAACAACTTATACTGGTTTATCAACCAAACCCATGGGAGCACCAGCAAGTCCCTTAGCTGACTCCACCTACATTTTGCTATGTTACAAACTGATCATTTTATGACTTATTATTACAGGTTGAAATATATAAATGTGGCAATTCAGTAATGATGTAAAAAGATCAGTGTACTTCAGAAAAAACACATAATACTAAGAAGAACAAAGAGATTAATTCAATACTCATTTTCTATAAGCTTTGACTAAAATAAAATTGGGTGAGATTTCCACAAAGAAGGTCAGGGACCAGATGAATCTCTGCAGAGCTTACACAAGACAATTCTAAGGGTGTGTGGGGATTCATTCCGTGGACTCCCCGTTGCTGATTATTACATTTTTAGGACTTTTGCAAGTCAGCTATTGAACACATCATTATTAAATATTAAATTATGTAAACTCACAATTAAATAAATTTTGTTAAAAAGAAAAAGTAATACAAAAACTCATCAATGTCTAATTATTTTACTATTATATACACTCTTGAGGTTATTTTTATCTTTTGTATTTTTTGTTTACAATATTATAAAATAATATGCTAACACTACTGCATATCTCCTTTGTGTTCGTGGATAGCACATTGGCATCTTTAAAATTGGCCGTGGTGACATCATTTGCACTATGGAATCAACAGTTAAATGAGGGAATTATGGCTTTGTTGATAGTTTAGACTTAAGTGATGGAAAAATGTTAATAATAGATCTTCGTGGATCTTTAAATCCTGATTTGACGGGCATGGGATGCACACATATTTAATTAAGCAATGTTGGGTGTGTCTGTAAGAGTACTTATGAATGAGATTAACATTTAATTAGCAGACTGAGTAAAGCAGATTTTTCTTCCTAATGTAGGTGGGCCCCACCCAAACAGTTGAAGTTCTGTCTCAACTTGAGCTGGGACATTGGGCTTTTTCGGCCTTTGGACTGAAACCTTGGCTTTCCTGATTCTCAGGCCTTTGAATTTGCACTGAGTATATATCAGCTCTCCTCAGTCTCCAGATGGGCAAGTGAAGATGTTGAGATATCTCAGTCCCCATGATCAATCATGTGAAGCAATTCTTTATAATAGGTCAGCTTTTCCTCATGTACACACATACACACAAAGACATGTGTATGTATATGATTATTTTACTGATTCTGTTTCTCTGGAGAATCCTGATATACAGATTAAACATAAAAGTATGTCAAAATCTGTTGCCAGATGTGTTGTGAAGATCACGAAAAAATCGAGGAAATATTTGACAGCTATTATTTAATATTAGCAAAGAAGTTGCTCATGATATTGATGAAAGAGTGGAACTCTGGGATAATCTTTGTTTTTCACTTTCATCCTACTCCTTATTAGAAATGAAAATGTAAGCCAACATTCAAGTTGAGACCACACTTAGCTATGAATTGTGATCCTAGTTTAGTCATGGATACAAAAGTGCAGCAAATATCAATGAAAGTATTTTGTGAGAGCAAATTGGCTATATAGAATTCAATGAAGAGTGTTGTATATTTTATCATTATTTGTACATTTATGCTATACTTCCTGTATAACAATAAAATGCATAGTAAATTTGTGAACATACTATATATAAGTATTTAACTAGATCTAGACAGATACATACATAATTCTAAATATCTAGATCCAGAGTTACACACATATATAATCAAACACATACATTCATAATTTTTTAAGATGAGGAACTACTTGTTTAATATTTAGAAGTCCATCACTGTCTAGAGGTAGCCTTAAGCATGACGTGCAATACCAACTTCTACAGCAGCAGTCAGCAAACTACTTCAAACTACTTGCTTTTATACAATTCACAGGCTATGAACATGTCTCGCATTTTTAAATGGTTAAAGATTCACTAGAAAAATACTATTTTGTGACATACAAAATTATATGAAATTCAAATTTCAGTGTCCATAAATACATTTTATTGGAAATGCAGTCCTGCTTACTCATTTATGTATTCTCTATGGCTGCTTTTGCACTAAAATGGCAACAGTTGAGTAGTTGTGACAGAATCACAATGGCTCTGGAAGCCTAAAATATTTACTATCTTGCCCTTTGCAACAGAAATTTGCTGATTCCTGTTCAAGAATACATAGGTACATTCCTTGGCTAGTAGTAGTAGGCTAGACCAAATAATCTTCTGAAGCAGAGAAAATGGAATACTCAGTGTTATATGGGATTTAAATTTTTGACCCAATGTCAAGGAGAGAGACCACCAAACCAGAATGAAGCATCAGGTTGGTTTGTGTTCCAACCACTGGATGACAGTGCCTTTCTTCCTGCTGCTTGTCCTAAAGCACTGTATAATTTTGTTGGGTGGTGTTAAATATTTATCGAGTTTTCTTATCCAATGTGGTTCAGTTACTGCATGTCGGTGTGTGTGATGGGACCCTTCAGGATTAAAGGTGCTATATAAATAGAAGATTATTTTATGACTTGTTATCGAAGGTTGAAATATATAAATGTGGTAATTCACTAATGCTTTATCAGTGCCTATATATGTGAAACTAGACTGCATTAGCTTGCTATTGGAATCTAAAATCATTTATGTTTTTTTAAATGCCCAATCAAAAAAATTTTTTTAAATGAGGAAAAACAGTGGAGGAAAAAAAAACTCCTTTAATGCAATACTTCAGCTGAAAGTTTAATGACACAAAAGGCTGGCAATTCAAAGTTACAGTTCCCACAGCAACTGTAACTCTGCTATATAGCACATTTAGGCATAGATTTCACAGCATGTACTGCAATACAAAATACTCCACACTGGGCATGCAAGGGGGCAGAGTTATGGTTGCTATGGGTACCACGACTTTGAATTTTCAGATTTTTTTGAGAGTTTAAATTCTCAACCAGAACATCACATTAATAGTTCATTTTTTTTTGCATTGAAAATAATAAAGGTTGTATCACTGTTTCCACTGTCAAACCCATCTCCAGCTCAGTCCACTGCTTAGTATAAATACCTACCCAAACATATTCACCCTACTTGCTAAAATTAAACACATGACCTCAGTCCAGGGAGTATTTTAGTTTGCAAATTTATATGCAATGACTTTCCCCAGATTAACTAAATTTACTCTCTTGTCCTTTCTCAAAATCGCCAATAAATTCAAATTAACCCTCACAGCATTCTGATGTATTTTATCTGTTATTCTTAGGCTGAGAGGATACAATAATCACATTCATTGTTTATAAATGTGTAATGTATATATTTATAATTTATACTCTACTTCCAAAAAGAACTCGAGGTAGTTAAACCACAAGGATTCATTTGTTCATTTATTCTTTGAACACACCATGCAATTTAATGTCTTTATACAAATAGTCTCAGAACCCCTTTTCACTTTTAAAAATTATGAAGGAACTCAGCTTTTGTTTATGGTGGGGATGTCTGTACCTATGAATATCTATACATAGGTATAGATCTCTGCATATTAGAATTTAAAATTGAAGTATTTAAAATTATTTGTTCATTAACTCATTGTAAAATAACAATAACAAACCCATTACATGTTGAGAAGCAATTTTTATGGAAGAAAACTGTCTTTTCCAAAATAATCAAACTTCACGAGAAGAGATGTAGTTTTACGTTTTTACAAATATTTTTAATGGAAGATAGCTAGATTCTCACAGCTACTTCTACATTCAATATGTTGTGTATTGCAGGCCACAAGATTTCTGGGAAACTCCACTATACTTTTGTGAGAGAATAAGAACTAAAAAAGTAAATAAAGTCTTGGTATTATTGTGATCATTGTTTTGAACCTACGGACTACCTGAAATTATCTCAGAGATTCCCACAGGTTCCAAGATCACACTTTGAGAACTAGTGTTGATTCATTGTTCATGCTATTATTCCAAGCATATGCTTTTTCCTTATCTACATACAGGAAAACTCCTAGCCATGTTCCAAGGCACTAGGAGGAATTAATTGCTCCTTACTTGTGTTCTTATAGTATTTCATACATATGCCAATTAGACCATTATGTGGCATTATGATTGTATGTTTAAATGTATGTTGTTATTAGATTATGTGTTTCTTAAAGGGGAACCATTTCTTATGCACTTTTTTTCTAATTTCCTAACAAGGTACCTGGCATTTTATATGTGTGGAATGTAAGAACTCAATTCAATGAGTAATAAGCATAACTCCCATTCATTGAGTCTCTAACATGTTAATAACTGTTTATAACTGTTTCCAATTTAATTCTGTGATAAATAATGCTGTGAAGTTGGCACTGTTATTTTCAATTTTTTTTTCTATTTTTGGTAACAGGGATTGAAAACAGAGTTGGTTAACCACTGAGCAACATCCCCAAATCTATTTATTTTTTATTTTGAGACAGGGTCTGGCTAAATTGCTGAGGCTTAGATTGCAATCCTCCTGCCTCAGCCTCCTGAGTTGCTGGGATTACAGGCATGTACCACTGTGCCCGGCTTATTTTTGTAATTTTTGAATGAAGAAACTAAGACTTGCCTAAGGTTCAATGACTAACATGTGACAGACCATGATGGGTCTAACACCATGCCAATAATATAGGAGAGAGTAAAAATTAAGAAGCAGAGTCTTTGTTTAAAGACATTTATAATCTACTTTGGGAGACAAAACATACTGTACAGATGAAAGGCAAGTAACCATATAAAAGTTAGCTAACAGTAGACTATGAATATCATAATTAAAGTAGTGCCTACTATGTAGAAATAGCTACTTACTTAGTGGATTATTTAGATTCAAATGTTTGGAGAATATATGTCTCTGAGAAAACCCTTGTTTTAGAATACACACCAAGTAAATAAGTATGTATTTACAAGTTATAGACTTACTATTGCACTGTTACAAGTATCCTAATATACTCAAAGATATTAATTATAAAGGAATTTAATAGAGTGAGGGTTGTGTGTGTGTGTGTGTGTGTATAAGTTTTTTCAGAATGTTGGTAAATTATGACCCCACTTTAGAAAAAATTCATCTTGATGAGTGGTGCACAACTTGGGCTGAAAATTAGCTAATCTGAGGAATTTTTAAGATCTTTTGCTGGAATTCCACCCATTACCAGTCTAGCTAAGGACTGTAGCCCCATCCAAGGGGATTGGTGGGCTATAGCCAGAAAAGCTGATATTAAAGGCTGCTTTGATAATTTTATGTAGAAATATTGAAAAGTTTTGTTTGTGAAATTGGACGAGCTTATTTTTAGCACTCCCCCTGATCTAAGTCCATGCCTATATTTTGATGTTTTGAAGCAATGCCCATTTTGGATATGCCTGACTTGACGAAGTCTGGGGATGAGGAGCCCTAAGTTGTACTCTGTGCCTGGATGAGGATTTTTGCTGAGACTTTGGGTAGTTTTCAATAATGGTAATTATGGAGGTGATGATTTTTGGTTGTCATGGAATATTTTGTTTCAGGAAATTATATTCTTGGAGACAATACATAGGCCCACAAAGGGAATCATGAAATATTTTGGAAGACATCTTTTAGAATAGCATACTTGCCTTACATATAAGGAAATTGAGACCCAGAGATCCTAAGTGGAGCTGGATGATTATATAGGACAAAGCTCTGAGAAGAAAGTTTGGAAAGAGGATGTTGATTGTCATTAGACAAATAGTTCTTAAATATATGCTACAGAATTCCATCTCAATAAATGCCTCAAGCCATTGTTGGACAGGTGATATGGGCATAGGGGTGGATTAGTAATGGCTTCTCCATCCTTAGCTGATTGAATCAACACAGAGCTGGGTTTGAACATCTTTAAACAGACTACATAAAGATTTCCAAATTCCCCAAACTAGAAAGCCCCCTTGAACTCCCTGCTTAAATCTGTTTTGACTATAGTGATCCAGAATCTTCTTTGTAAATGGGGAAGTTGAAAAAGATTAGCTCTGAATCTTTTTGGCCCTCTATGAAACTTCTGGGGATGTGTGTATTTCTAGGTAGTGTCATCCAAACCTGAGGATACCATCAGAGCACAAAATTGGGTTCTAATAATTTCCCACTGTACTGCATAATAAAGGGGAGTATTCTTGTGTAATTTGCATTTGAGAATAGAGCTTGGACCCATGGAACTCTGGGGAAAATGTAGACATACTTTACCATGCCTGCTCAACATGGATTATTACAGGTGAAAGACAGCACAATGTGGGAGCTGCTGGACCCAAGGGAACATGGTCAGTCGGAGACCAAGAAAACATCACATTGATGTTTTGTCAAGGCTTAAATTGAGTTTATGTAATGGACAGCAAAGCATGAAACCATGCCTGTTTATCATTCTTCGGAACACATGAAAATATTGGAAAGGTTCAAATGTGGGTGCTACCATGACACTTCATACCCTTCTGTGTTTTGTTTATGCCATTATTTCTTCTGGATATCCATCTTGTCCTTTCACCACATCCATCTAAAGAAGTCTAATGTACCAAGTGACAATGGGCAAACAGAAACAGTAGTTCACTATCCTAAGTGCTCACCTAGCAATAAGCATGACTATTGTCTCCATTTTAATGAAGATGCTGAGGCACAGAAAAGATGAGCCTGAATCCAGAGGCAGAGCCTAGATTCAGACAGGCAGTCAGTCTTAGAGTCTGAGCTCTTTAACACCCTTCCCCATCTCTTTGACCCCTTGTCAGGGATGTTGCAGAAGAAAATATTCAAATATTTGTTGAATGAATGTATTATAAATTTTCATGATTACTTTTGATAAAAGTTACACTAGAAACAAAATTATATCTTGACTTACCAATTTGGCAAAAAAATTAAATAGTAGTTAGTGTTGGGGTGGAGGTGAGAAAATGGAATTTGCCCAGCTGGTGAAAGAACTAATTCGTGCAGTCCCTCTGAAAGACAATTTGACAGTACAGAATATAATAAGACCTTTGACACAGTGGACCCACAGGCTCAGAAATTACACTTCTACGAATTAATCCTAAAGAAAATTTTGGTTCACTTCATACACACACAAAACAAGATGTATAAAATTTATACCAGAATATTATTTAAAATATCATAAAGTTGGAAACAGCCTAAATAATTGACTATAGAAGGATTGGCTAAATAAATAATGGCACAACTCTAATAAGGAAAAATAGGCAGATATTAAGAATGTAATAGAATCATGTTTACTGACATAAAAAAGATGTTCAAAAAAGTGTTAAGATTAAAAAGGAAATATTTTTGTACTTAAAAAATATAAATTAATATCAATAGTATAATTAAGGCAGTTACAAATTTCTTCATACTTTTTGGTAGTTTCCAATTTTCCTGCAATATATTACTCATGATCTACATAAAAAAAGAAGAAGAAAAATGCTAGAACTTCCTTGCTTTAGCCATTGGAGAACTTTTTGCATGAGTGCAAATAATCAGCAACTCTAACCAGAGAAAGTTCAAAGTTAAATTAATAGCTAATATTTATGGGATACTCATTATGTGCTAGTAGAACTGCTAAATATTTTGAATAATTTCTTTTCATTCTTACAACTCTTAATGATGTGAGCACTCTCAGTCACCCCTCACAGTGGAAGAAACTGAAGCACAAAGAGATTGAATAACTTGCCCACATTCACTGAGGAGCCAGCTTCTAGGAGGATGTGAATAATTTGTAAGATTCAGAAATACGGAGTAAACTTGCCCCTTGGGTGTAAAGGCACCACTCTTGGGGGTAGGAACATTAAGTAGCTAACTCAACACAGAAGATCAGTTTATCTGGTTAAAAATAAAACTATCCATTATAGAGATTGAGCCCTGAGGGAACTGGGATGGGTAAAATAACTACATTGTGTGATTTTTTGATAGGGCAGTTAACTTTTCTGCCAAAGAGAAGAACTTTACTTCAAGATTTTTTTTTTTTTTTTTTTTTTTAATTGTGTGGGACTGCAGGAGGCATCCTATCTGAGGAAAAATCCGAGAGTAAGGCAATTCTATTCAATTCACTTTTGGTAGTTTAGTGATTTTGCTTCTGGGGGAGGTGGCTTGGCACTCTCTTTAAGTTATGTTTGCTTAGCACTTAGTATAAGAATGAGAAAACATCAATTGTATAAATCAAAGAATGGGCCAGATAAGTGACTTAGCCCCAAGGACAGAATAAAGATTCAGTGACTAGGCTACAAAGAAAATGTGCCTGGTGTCCTAACACCTGGCTCTCTGCCTAACTTCAGGACACCTCTAGACACCAAAGAGTTGCTTCTGCCATTGTGCTTGATGATCACCAACATTCTTTTGCAAATGGCAGCAATAAGGATTTTGAAAGGATAGAAAAAAAACCTTCATGACTGTCACTCTTCTGTTCATAACCTTTATGTTCCTGAATGCCTCTGCTTATCCTTCCCACTTTCATCATTAAAACCCAACTCAAGGGCTGGGGTTGTGGCTCAGCAGTAGAGCACTTGCCTCGCACGTGTGTGGCCTGGGTTCCATCCTCAGCACCACATAAACATAAATGCATTGCATTGTGTACAACTAAAGCAAATAAATAAATATTTTTAAAAAACCAACTCAAGGGTCCCCTTTTCTATGAAGAAGTGTGTGGTGGTACCAACAGAGTGATCTCAATATGTCTAGAACTCCATAGAAAGCTTGTCTATCTTTCCTTGGCTGTGACATTTGAAATAAATTTTATAGTTATATTCCTCTTCCTTTGAGGGACAGGAATTCTATTAAATAATAACAATGACAAAACAATAGTAATCACTATCATGGCATAAGCCTGTTTCTTTCAAGCCTAGTGGGTTGAAGGAGATTCTTCCTACAAGACTAAACCTTCAGTACATGAGGATTTAAGTGTTTTGAAAAGTCCAGTGCATTGAGAACCTATTCTGTTCATGGGGTTATTTGGCTTCTAGTTCAAGGCCAAAAGGCAAAAGATATTGGTTATAGGCTTGGTTCAGTCATCACTAGGACAAAGTTACAGTTATATTCTTAGAGCCTCAGTTGCCTCATTTGTCAATGGGAAATGATACAGAGCCACTCATATCTGATAGAACTATTGTGAAAATAAAATTAATTAAGAGATTCAAAAAGTCATTAATAGATAAAAGCTCTAGGCAAAACCAAGGCATTATGTGACATTGTTGTAAAACTCAAACCCAATACTGTGTTGCAGAGGAGATTGCAATGATAAGGATGGGTGGTCAATACTGAGGATTCACATGTGATCGATGAGACCAACTGTCTGTGGAAATGACATCCACTAAAGAAAAGCCTGAGTGGCTGAGGAGGTCACAAGAAGATGAAGACAGATCATATTTAATCAAGGAAGAATATTCCTATTGCTGGCTAATGGAACTCTGGAAGTTCTTTCTAAAGTGCTACCCGAAGTTTGCTCTGTGAAACAGGTTTCTTAGGAAGAAAAATGGGTCAAATACACTTGGGTTAGACAAAATAAAATAGGATTTTTCATTCCCAGCCTTTAGAAAGCTAATATGATTCTTCAAAAGTGAGAGAGGCAGGAAGTCTTAATCATCTCAAGGGGCAGTAGCCTGGCCAAAGCTGAAATTCAACCCACTGTATTATATCAGACTGAATAGAGTACGTGCTCATGATATCTACTCGAAGTTTCTGAAATGAGAACCCAAAGAGGGAGATTTGAATGATATTTATCCAGCATTATAAAAACAAAGGGGACTTTGATTTGGGCAGCCTTGGGAACTTTGGTTCTAGGAAATTAGGACTTTGTTATGAGGGAGGGGATTAATCAGGTGCTTTTGGGTCTGGGAGAAATTCCCCTTCAGAAAACTGCTACCTTTGCCCCAATTCTAGGTTCTCTCAGCACCCTTCTGATTACCTGTCCTGGGGAGCTGTCTAAATGATGGGCAGCAGCATCCAGGAAAAAAAAAAATTACTACAAATTAAAAAATGATTATAGCAGTGTTCATTTTTATTTAATTAATAAAATAAATAATTCCAAAATTAATACATATTTACTTAAACTTTCAAATGGAAGAAATACAAAGTAGAAGAAAGCGGGTCTTCCTTCCCCACCTACTTTCATTTACTGGAACATAGTACAGATATACTGCATTTGAAAGAAGCCAGTTTGTAATATTTGTAGGTATTTAACCAGTGCTCTATGGCTGGACATTTAGGCAGTTTCAATTTTCCATCTTTATAATAGGTGTTACAATCAACTTGGACATTTATTTTTGTGCAAGTACTTTCTGTGAGATAGATACATAGAAGTGAAATTGCCATGACAACATGTAAGTAAATTTACAATTTGGCTATGTACTGCCAAATTAGCCCAGAAAAGATGGTACCAATTTATACTTCCAACAGGAATATATGAGAGTTGCTTATGAGTTTGACCAGTTGGGTAAGTTGCTAGAGACAGATCATGTCTGCAGAGGCGACAAAATTGATGATCTGCACTGCAAAGGCTCAGAATGTTGGTGAGGAAAGAGCTGCTCCAACGGAGAATCTGGTCTAGGTGGTCTGCAGGTCTTTAACAGAAACTGGCTCTCGAAGTGTAGTACTTGCATATCAGTTTCCTCTGAAAACCCTTATTAATTGCCATGGGAGGGGACTTAAAGACCCCCAAACATCTCCTCCTTTGTTACCCAAGATCTTAATCAGTTAGAACCAGGCAAGAGAGTAAGACAGAGAGATCAATACATAACTCACATTGAAGAATGTGAGTTATATCTGCTGCAAAGTGAACGTCCTCATTCTTCACCTGACATTATAGGAACCATACCCAGTCTCAGGTTAGCAATAGACTACTGCAGATCTCCCTACAGGCCGAAGAGAAATTATCTACGGACAGCTGTCTGAGAAGAATCAAGAGCACATGGTATGCAGGACAGTCACACTCTCCCAGAGGAAAGGGCCCAGCGAATCACAGCTAGCATTCCTTTCAAAGCTCACCAATCAGATTGTATCTCTTTTCCTTCCCTCAGAAAGTATAAATGAGAAGAAGGAGGGACACAAGGAAACACCAGGAGTGTTCTTTCCATAGGAAGAAAGCATCAGGAATAGGAGAGATTCAGGCCCCTTCTGCTGCCCCTCTCATCCCAAAGGGAGTAGATGTCAGCCTAGAACCTTTAGTAGAAAAGAGTTCCATGGTTGATTAGTAATGTCTTCCATGGGTGAGGGGGTTGGGGCTTAAGGCACTTTTGTCAAACATTTTCAATCTTGCAATAATTATTCAATGAGTAAGATGCGATTAGTATAAAAGTTAAGTGCAATTGTGTCTGCTAAATTATACAAGGGTTTCAGTACAAACAAACTAGCCTCACAGACTTTCTGTCTCTATTTTCTGAGTGATCTGAGTCTCTCTTCTATAGCAGGGTGGAGAGATAGTCTGCTCCCAAATAATTCATAACAGTCTAGGTCTTTATACCTCTTGGTGCTATTCCCAGTACAGAGCTGATATTTTTATTGTAATGGATCATAATTAAGGACTCGTGTATCCAAATCTTTAGCTTTTACAATGAGGTAACAGATGCAGAAAAGAAGGAGAAAAAAGAAGAACAAAAAGTCAATTTTTGCCAAGGAGCCAAGAATAAAATTAGTAGTGGAAAAATCATATTTTCAAGCTATTAAGAATTTATTATAAACACTGGAGCATTTAAATAAAACAAGCTAATTTTGTCTTTCTAAACACTTGGCATTTTCTACTTTGTGTTCTTTTTGATGTTCTTTCTTAAATAAAATTTTATTTATTTTACATTTTGCATGCAGATACTTTCCATTTGTAGTACTGAGGAGACAATAAATTTTTTATTTGATTGGGTGACTTTGGTGCTAAAGAGAGGAGCCAGATATGACATTGTCCAATTAGGCTGGATTTAAAAAATGAAGGAGTTGCGTACTAGAAAAATAACACATGCTGGAAGGGGTGAAATTAGGGAATAGGAGTAAGATAGGGTATATTGAGGAGGAAACATTGGGAAGAAGAAGAGAAGTTTTGATTACCATATTTCCTTGTTGATGTTTGATCATTTTTGGCCCTTTCCAATATTCAGCCAATAAAATGGCTGCTACCTGGGGTAGGACTTAATTAACTTGCAGGTGAAATAAGCCCCTCCCTGGAAACCTAAGTCCCTTTTCCTTTAGACTGGTGTCTCTTGACCTCAGATTTTGGCATGTTTTCCTTCTTATTTTCACCTTATTAACTTGCCGTTTGCACTGTTCCCTCATATTATTTATTTATATGACTCATTTTTGAAAGTTTTTATGAATGAGTTAAAATCAGTATCCACTTGCAGTAAATAGAAATAATCACACAAGTAAGTACAATGGAACCAAAACATTATTAAACTTTATTTTGAAATATAAAGTGAGAAGCAATTAATGATAAGCATGATAATTTAACAAATTTCTGTACCCATAATAAATTCCTCAATGAGAAAAATAGGAAATAGACCCATATGTTCATGGTCGGTAATGGCAGGATATTTAACTCATCATTGCTTGGTTTCACTTAAAATCATGTCATAGTCTATAGTTTGAGAAACAGACTTTTTCACAGAGGCAGTGAAGTATGATAGGAAAAACTTGGAATTTCCAGTCAGACTACACTGATTTTGATCTTAGTTCCAGTTATAACTGGTCTCTTACAGTAAAAGTAGGTAGATACTATCTACTTCATAGGGATGCTATGAGGCTAAACTGTAATTGTATTGGAAAGCATTTAGGACATACTTAGGTAATTTCAGTTTTATTCTTTTCTACCAATATGATATTTGTAGAATATCTCCAGTTTGGGTGTATTTTTGTCCTGGGTAGAGAAAGGCATAACAGAACATAGCATTACAGAATTTGAAGAAATAGAAGGCATTGCTCAGAAAAAATAAACAACATTTATGGGCTGCATTTATTTGCCATTCAAAGTAAAAATAGCTTTATTGAGTCCCTTGGGAAAAATGTACCATCTTACAACTTACATTATCTACTTCATTGACTAGAAGAATGTCAATGATAAAATTTTCACAGTTTATAGTCATTCAGTGTTAATATCTGGCTATATTTGAGAAGCAGCAACAGAGGTAGCGTTCTAATCTTTTTGCCTTAAATCCAAAGTGAGGCCAGTGAACTGCAGGGACCTCTGGGCCTCAGTATTCCCTCGTTTAGCAGCTCATTGCTTTCCTCATCATGAGGAAACAGACCCAGAGTGTCAAGTATTCCCATGACGTTAAAAAAAAAAAATCATGTATAGTGACAACACAGAGGTTTACCCTTCATTAAATGCTTATTATTAGTTAACCAATATCAATTGGCACTAGTTCATAGAATTTTAGAATAACAGCATGCTCAGTTCAGAAGGAAATACAGGGTCAGGTGGTTGTAAGGAGAGACGAGGGTCTGGGGGCATTGGCAGAATCAGGGAGAGATGAAACTATCTGGAAAGCTTGCACCCCCTTATTGTTCCCATCCATGACTTTAGACCCAGTGTTACCAGATCTGCCTTGTAAAGAAAAGATAGACATTTGGATTTTCTGATTTGCTATGGTTGGGAATGTGGTTTACAACCCAAAGTTTGTGTGATAGAAACTTAGTCCCCGGGGTGGCAGTATTGAGAGCAGGTAGAAACTTTAAGAGGCAGGACCTCATGATGGTCTTTAGGACATTGCAGGTGAGCCTTCAGAAGGTATTGTGAGACCCCAGTATCTCCTTGGCTTCCTATTTGCTGATATGATACTTTCCCTCCTACATTCTCACCATGGCCATTCTCCATGAGGTAATGCAGTAAGGAAGGTCCCTCACCAAAGCCTATCACATGTTTTTTGACTTTCAGCCTCTCAAACTATGAACTAAATAACTTCTTTTGTTTATAAAGTTAGCCTATGTCAGTTATTTTGTTATAGTAATAAAATGAACTAATACAGGCTTTTGTTGTTGTTGTTGAAAATGTCTTTTTATGTTGGCTATAAAGACCAAATAGACCTTCTCTATACCAACAGAGAAAAATCAGAATCCTCTATGCAGGTCAAATAAAACATGTCATTGGTTTCTATCCATTCTCTTTTACCATATCGGTGCCTCTATCTAGTATGTATTTTATCTTAGATGGAAAATGAAGACTCAGAAAAAAGAAATGACTTAACCAAGGTCATATTGAAGTCTCTCTTCTAAGACCTCCTGTGAAAAACTAAGAGATCATTCATTTTTAGAAAAGTATGATGGAATAAAACTGGAATCTGGATAATTTAGAGAGCAATAATTCTGAGCACAGCTCTTTGTTTAATTGTCTATAACCTATATTATCCAAGTTGGTGAACACAAAAAGTTAAGAAAGTGGACCACTGCAATCCTCGATTGGTAGGGGAGGCTTTGAAAATTAAGTGGAAGTATTCATTGGTACAAAATATTCTCAGAGATTAACTACTGGTGCAAGATCAAGACCAGCATTTAATGTAATATGGAAAGATGTCAGTGATTTAGTCAAGACCCCAGAGATACAGTTGAATGAGATAATGAGTACCATTTGTAATTCCATAGAAGAAAGACCCATGCATATTATCAGTAATCTTTCAGGATGAATGAATGGATGGATGGTTCATTCATTCATTCATGACACAAATAATGATTGACCTCTTACTACGAACTAGTCATGGTTCAGACATTTGGGATTGAGCATGAACAAGAAAAAAAAAATTCCTGCCCTAATATGACTTATATCTTAGCGATTTGAATGAACTTGTTAGGCCATTCTCAATTGACCAAATAATGTATCAGCTCCTTCATCTCTTTCAGTCATGCCAATAAGAACAGGAGAGTCGATGGTGGCACTGGGAAGAGAAAGTTGACTCTCTTACTCCTCCTCCAATATTCTGTTGCCAGAAAGTATATTTGCAGGCTATTAACAGGACAAGGAAGGGGCACTGATATTAATTTCCTTCTTTGTTGCCCAGGCCTTCTTTAAAAAAATATCTGAAACCCAGCACAAACAAGGCATGTACCTAAATTAAGCCCATGGTTAGCTTTGCTAGGGAGAGACACATTTCTGGAAATGATTCGTCTTCAACCCTTTTGGCTCTAGCAGATTTACAGGGTTCATATTTTCACACACAAATTGTCCTTCAACAATTTCTCCATTACCTGGAACACTGCTCCCTCCTCCCAGCTCCTTGTCAGATGTGCCCATCTGCCATCTCCCACCCAGATTTTTTTTTCTTTAATAACAAAGTAATTGTTGACATTGTAAGAAAAATCCAATTCTCGGTTGGAGTTTATGTTCTGAAGGGTCTCTCTTAGGGAGAAAATCAGCCACGGATAGAGTTGCACATTCTTGACATTGGGGCCAGCTCTATCTAAAGCCTGCATTACCGTGAAACAACTGCACTGCCCTTTCCAGCTGGTTCCCTTTTCTTTCTGGGGAGGGATTAAGAAGGACTAATGCTTCTTGTCCTTCATCCTTCCTCTAAGTGCCATGGCTGCTGCATGGAATGATGTCAATAGTGAGTCAAAGGGAAGATGGTAGACGCCTAATGGCTCCCTGAGTTAACCTTCTGAAGCCCACTTCCCATTTGCTGGGTGATTTTGTGACCTTGCTCAGATCACACAGGTCATTTACTAAACTTATAGTTTAGTAAAGTCATAATGAGTACCAAACTCCCTGTGGCATCTACAGATGATGGTACCCAGCCAGACCAAATGGACTTGTGATAAAGGTTGAATTAAGGATGGTTACTGTCTTTCTGGAAGATGCCAGCTGACGGTATGAAGAGGCACCTTTTTTTAGTATAGTTCATTGCAGCAAATCCCCACTAAGTTGTGCTAGCTAGATAAAAGGATATCCTAAAAGAGATGAAGTAAAAAATGATTAGAGAAAGGGCTTTAAAATTAGGTAATTTTTGGTCCGTATCCCTGCCCATCACTTTCTAACTTTAGGTCCCTGGATAAGTAACTTAAAGTCTCTATACCTGGCTTTCCTGTGGGTACAAAGAAAATATTTGCCTCTATAATATATCATGGAGTTGTCATAAGGGTAAACAAAATAATGTATTTGAACATGCTTAAAACAGCAGCCCGATATCCGTGAACTCTCAATGAAAGGTCTTTTTTATTCATAGTATAAAGTTACACAGTATTTTAAGCAAATGCATTTTTTAATTAAGAAAACTCAGTTAACAAAATCTTCATGAATAGGCCCTTTTGGGGCTTGCATAACAAAGAGATAAGAATATTTCAGAATTGCTGTATTATCACTTATTTATAGGAAAAGATTGCTTTGAAAATCTTTTTTAAAGTTCTGAGCAAAATGCTTTGAAGACTTATTCAAAAGTAGGGTCAATGCTCCCCTTGAAGCTTTGTTTATATATCAAGTCCTTCTTTCATAATTGATACAAAGGTACATTTCAGTTTAGCTCCCTCTAAGGAGTGATAAATTTTGAATTTGCAGTGTCTGGGTTCCTGAGACTTTACTATTATTCAAGGCCTTCATTCCAAAGAGATCCTTAATATTTTAAATCTGAAATAATGTAGTCTTAACATCTAGTATGAATGACCTAGACTACATCCTGTTAATGATATGATTTTGAGCTATAGCTTTTGGTGATTGACTTCAGTAATAAAGTTATGAAGATGATGATGATGGTGATGATAATAATAATAATACCTTCTACATCCATCCATGCTGGAAGTTCAATCCCCATATGGCAGAAAAAAAGCCACATATTATTATTCATATTTTACAGGTGAGAAAATTGAGGTTTGTCACTTTCTTCATGACACTTATTTCAGAGGTTTACAAATCTGTATGTCATCATTTAGTTGTGGAACCCTTCCTGAAACTGAAATATCCTCTGGAAGAGAAAAGAATGAATCAGACAACAGCCTGCCAGCCTCACCCTCCTCCTGTCTTATCCTGATACTCACTGATCCCTAGTCTGAGATGGGATAGGGTGGCAGCTGTCTTTGACAATGGCCATGATGGCACTGGCAGGTGGTCATGACAGAGTGGAGCCCTTTACCTTCAGATTTCCCAATGACCTTGAAAGCTAGAGAGAATTAGAGAGATGAGATCTGCCCACTTAATACTGATGAATTTTCTTTGGTGACTGAAACACTGATTTCAAAGGTGACTTGGTATGGCACTGCAATCTGGAAACTCTGCTCCCTGCCCACCATTGTTGGAAATTCTGACTCTTGTCTATTTGATATACCTGTGGTGTGTTCAGTCTGTAGAAGAGGAAGAGACCTAGTGTCGGTGATGCTGGTACACATCAAGAGGAGTGTAGGGAATAAAACCTGGCATTTCTATTTGAGGAATTGGCAATGGAACTAACGGGACAGGGGACAAATTTCTTGCAGTTTCCAAGATAGAGTGGAGTCCTTTGGATAAAATGATACTGTATACCCATACCTCTCTGAGTGGTTTCAAACACAGGTGTACACTAGCAGGAACCTAGCCAGCCAGACAGATACATAAACATCATCAACCCATGTTGCCTTACAAAGCACCTCAAGATATAAATGCTCATTTCATTATAGCACTGCAACCTAGTTGGTGTCCCATTAATGTTGGTTGAGTGAATAAACACCATCTGCAAAGTAGGTATCTATAAGTAGGTTCCTTATTTTACAAATGAGGAGACTGGAAGCTTAAGTGATGTCCCCTAGTCATGCACTGCAATAAGGTCATCTGACTCTGAAGCTGGTAACATTTCCGCGACCAATGCCTGCTTGCATGACACCTTGGTCATGCATCATGGGAGTATACTCTTTATGCTACAAAGGGACTTGGCCCATATCTATTTCATGCTCTTCTTTATCTGTAAAGGAAACAGGACCCAGGGAGTTTCAGTCGAACACCTACATGGAAATATGAGCTCTTCCTCCAAAGAGACTTGGATTATATGTTATTAACAGCTGTTCTCCTGAGATTATACAATTTGAAATGTACAAAGATTAAAGATGTACAAAAAGTACCAAGAAAAATGAAAGTTTTCAAGAAATGGAAAGGTGAGGTGGCTCTAATACAAATGAGATTTGTATTAGTTAGAATTTAACAGCTGCTGTAACAAATCCTAAAATATCAGAGGTTTAACACCTTAAATTTTTATTTCTTACTCATATAAAGTTCAATACAGGTGTTTCTTATTAGTAATAGTGGGAGGCTATTCATACAGTAATTCAGGTATCTAGGTTAATGGAGCCTCTGTCACCATAGACATGTCACTTTTCAGTCCTCACCATGCTGGGCATCAGTATATAGCAGGAAAAAGAGGAGAGAATGAGGGAATCACAAGGAGGAATTTAGCTTTGAGTGGTGCCTGGAACACATCATTTCATTCCATTGATCATTGTTAGAATTCATTCACATGGTTGTCTCTGATATAAAGGAGGCTGGGAAATGGGGTTGTATTCAGAAGAAGAGGAGAGAGGTTTCACAGTTGGTCAGCCATCTCTGCCACAGCTTCCAAGGGCAGAATGGACTTTATGGGGAAGTAGTAACCTCCTCAGGTTGAGAAAGTTCCCTTGTGCTTGCTCCTCAAATGGAGTCTATTGAAGATCACAATTCCAACCCATAGTTTTAACAAGGAAGGGTAAAGGAAAGTAGAAAAGTATCATGAAGTTTTTCCGGTTCAGCTCAGCCAGAAGTAATCATTTCCTCCTTTTGATTCCCACATTTCTTCACCTTCTTACCCTCCATCTCTTCAGATTTAGACAACCATGCCACCATCTGTCTTTCTTCCCTCCATTTCCTTTGACCAATTGATACTAGTGAGACACTGATATAACCTCACTTACATGGTGAACTTCTACATATGATTTCCTGAACAAAATATTTGAAGTTTGAAAGTTGTGGGGTAGGATAATCTCTAAAATTCCTTTGAGCACCATCAGGTCTACAATTCTGTTGACCTAACAACATGACCCAGATTTGTAAGATAATTGTCAACTTCCTGCTTCACTTTGAACTTGGACCAGGCTTTTGAGCAAGAAGATTTAAAAAAAAAAAAAAAAAAAAAAAAAAAAAAAGTCTGAGTGTGGAGGAGGGAAAATTCAACTGAATTTATTGAAATCAACTCAACCCTTCCAGAAATACACTAAAGAACCAAGTGGCCAGTTTTAAATTACTGTTTCCCATAGTGAATTAGGAAATGGATTCCCTTTAGTGGGCTGTATCTGTCTCTTGTAAATGACTCTAATTCAGTTGGTCACATGGGTATAAAACAGCATTCAAGGGCTGTTTTGTACTGCACCAAACTGAATTCTGTTATCTAACCCAACCCCTAATTTTCAATCTATCAGTATGTAAGTATATGCTTTTAGCTTTCTCTGAATTTGCATAAACTCCAGTGATCTTTTTCTTCTTTTTTCCTTCTTCTTTTTCGGTTGATAACAGTGTTTGTGTTAAAATCACACCTCTTTTGATTTCTTGCATGCATATAGACTTTTGTCGTGTTTGTGGACATAAGTGCTTTTATCTCGCTCTGCAATCAGTCACAACCCAGGGTGGAGGCAGGGAATGTTTGGTACAATATTTCCTATATAAACAGTTTCACTGTAAAAGGAACAATATGGCTCTAATTTTGATGTATGATCAGTTTAGAAATATGCAAACACATTTGAATATACATCCTGTACATGACAACAGCGATGTGAAATTGGATACACAAAAGGGTTTTTTTTTTTTCCCTCTAGTGATTTCCCCAGCCCTCCCCCAACCAGATAATATCAGCTTTATTTCCAAGCTTTTAAGTGAAAATGCCTGCTTTGATTGCGTTCCCAAATTGATAAAAATATATGTAGTCAAATAGAATTTTTTTTAATGGTCAAGTTGTCCCCTGGCACACACTCTATCTTAGTCTGAATACAAATAAAAGCAGCCTAAATTGAAGAGGGTTTAAAATTTTCCAATGTAGCTGTGAAGTAAAATTGGAAGTGGCAGTAGTAGACACATAGCCCAGGGATATTTAAGATGCATTTGTTCTGTGTGAGAAAAAAAGCACTTGGATCATTAGGTCCTATTCGACTGTGCCAGATGGAAGGTGAACCTTTGTCTGGCTTGGGTCACAAGCTACCCAGGTGTGGTTGGGCATTGATGGGGCAGTCCAGCAGTGGTGTTCCTTTGCTTTTTAATCTCTTTCCCACAGTACAATTTTTGGGTTGAACAACAGATGCTCAGTGAATGTAGATGTAATTTGGTTCCTCACAGTTCTTTTAGTGAACATGGAAAGATACTTTGCTAAAAGGTAAAAGTATTACTCCTACCCTTACCTACATCCTAATATCAGTACTACTTATTGCAAATTTGCTAAATGCCAGAGGCAGCAAAGGTAACCTATGAGGTGTACATCATTTTTAATATTCCTATATTTTTGAAAAGGAAACTGAGGCTTAGAGAGATGATGTGATTTAGTTGTGATAATATGGTTAAGAAGTGGTCTAGCTGGGATTAAAGCCCGTTCAGTGAATTCAGGAATTAATGTTCTTAACTTCTACTCCAAAACTACCTCTCAGTCCTAACACACTAAAAGGTTTACTTTTCCATGTTCTGACCGGCTTGTCCATGAATATGCTTATGTTTTCTTATTTGAAATCAGAGTAAATGCATATATACACACATAAACAGAAGGGAAAATGGAATATTTCGAATATTTTAAAATTATCCGAAGGATATTTGGACGTTATTTTCATAGTTTTCATTACAATGACAGTCATTTCTAATGGCTGCATCATTCATATTAAAAATACATTTACTGTGTGACTTCAAATTATGTGCTAGACATTATGCTTTTAAAATACAGAACACATTTTGTTTTACCCCCAACTAAAAGAAAAATTTTATAAGATGATATCTCCATTTTATAAATACAAAAGCTGAGAGTTTTAGGACTTCAGTAACTTAATGAAAAATTGAATACCTAATCAGTGGACAGAAATGTCAAGATATATATATGTATGGTACTGGGGATGAGCCCAGGGGTGCTTTACCACTAAGCTACGTTCCTAATCCTTTTTATTTTTTATTTTGAGACAGGATTCTGTTAAGTTTCCAAGTCTGGGCTCAAACTTGTGGTTTTCCTGCCTCACTCTCCCAAGTCACTGGCATTGCAGGCATGAACCACTGTGCTGGGCCAAGACAGACTTCTTGACCATACGTCATGGGCTACATTGCCATACGGCACCTTCAGAAAATTTGGAAGCTAAAATGTAATATTTGGGACACAAACAAATATTATATCCTTTGTGGGTGTTATGATCTCAATGTTGTGTTGCTCAAAATTCATATATTGAAATGCTAACCTCCATGGCAACGAGATATCAGAATATGGGGGAGGACAAGAGAGTGTGGAGGCTCCAGGAGTGAAATTAGGTTATCTATCTATCTATCTATCTATCTATTTATTTATTTTTCTGTACTGGGGATTGAGTCCAGGAGTACTCTACCACTGAGCCATACCCCCATCCCTTTTTATTTTTATTTTGAAACAGGTCTCCTAAGTTTTCTAGGCTGGCTGCAAATTTGTGATCCTCCTTTCTCAGCCTCCCGAGGAGGAGCTGGTGTTACAGATGTGCGCCCCTGTGTCTGAATAGGGCCTTTATGAATAAACCCATGGGAGATTGTTGTCCCTTCGACCATGTGATGATGCAAGGAGAAGGCACATTGATGAACCAGAAAGTAGGCCTTCACTGAGAGGCACCTTGACCTTGAACTTTGCAGCCTTCATAACTGTGAGAAATAAATTTCTGTTATTTGCAAACTACCCAATATATTCTATTTTGTTACAGCAGCCCAAATGGACCAAAAAAGTAGGCAATATGTTTATATGTAGATACTAATTGAATGTATCAACGAGCACTGATTTTTTTCCTCCCAGTGGAAGCTTTTCATATGGACTCTAATAATAAAATGTATGTTTGCATGGGTGTCCAGTTATCATGATGACTTTGGGCAGATTTATTCAGACCTAGCAACCTGAGCTGGGGATGTAACTCAGTGAAATGGCATTTGTCTAGTGTGTACTAGTCCTTGGGTTCGATTCCCAGTACTGAAAAGAACAAGAAAGAATGGAAGGAAGGAAGGAAGGAAGGAGGGAGGGAGGGAGGGAGGGAGGGAGGGAGGGAAGGAAAGGAAAGGAAAGGAAAGAAAAAAGAAAGAAAAAGAAAGAAAGAAAGAAAGAAAGAAAGAAAGAAAGAAAGAAAGAAAAAAAGAAAGAAAGAAAGAATCCAGACCTAGCAACCTATAACAAACAGTATGAATTTGCAGGGTCTGAATCTTAGGGCTCCTGAGGGAGGATGCATCTGCTCTGGGAACAGGAAAATTATCAGATGGTTCCCCGCTCTACCAATAACAGACCTTGGAAACTCTTTTCAAATAAATGCTGGTTCCTGGCTATTTTTTTCTGTCCCCTTCTGCCTTCTAGTTCCTTCTATATCTTAAGGCAGCATTTCCCATAGTGTGTTGTGGGAATAAGTGGGGGAATACCTGAGCTCATTTTTAGGACTACCAATGCACATTTCCTTATTGTAGCAGTTATGTACCTAGTTTAATATGTATCAGAGAAAAATACATAGCTGGTGCATTCAACAGTGACTTTCATCCATATCATTGCTTAAGATGAAGCTAAATCAGAGTAAAAAAGTGAATGAAGCCAGGTGTGGTGGTGCATGGCGGTAATCCCAGCTACTCAGGAGGCTGAGGCAGGATGATCTCAAGTTCAAGACCAGCATTGGCATTTTAATGAGATCCTATGTACCCCCTTAAAGGGGGGGGGGTGAAGCTAGGGGTATAGCTCACTGATAGAGAGCCCCTGGGTTAAATCCCCAGTAATACACACACACACACACACACACACACACACACACACACACACACACGTCATCTAAACAATATTAAGCATATAATAATATAGGTGGTACTGTGACTTGCAAAAATCCTGAAGATGTATCTCTTCCTCTTTCCTTTCCTCCTGCCAGCCCCGAGGTCTTCCTTCAGCCCATGCCTTCATAATCTTTCTGACTGGAGTCCTGCCTCATTTGCCCTTTGAATGCACTACTTCTTCACCCAGCACTTGGCACAGTGCCTGGAACATAGTAGGAAGTTTAGCTGGATCCTCAACTTCTCTGCTTATAAAATGGAGAAGAGGCCAGCCTGCCACCTGCCTTAGGGCTCTGCCTTTAGGCACCAAGCCTTGTGGATCCAGGGTTCCCAAAGTCTGATCCTCAGCTAAGAGAAGGAAACAGAGACAGAAATAGAACAAGAAATCTTGAACACAGATAAAAGGCTTTTTGATATTTGCATGAAAATATGCTTCTTAAAAAGGAACTATTTTTATAGTATTATCTATAAGAGATTATAGGCAAAAATTAATTTTCTAAGTCTTTATAGTTAAAACAGTCTGTGCACAGAAGGAATTTAAATTCCTCTTTTAATAAAAAAACGTGCATTGTCCTGCAGGCAAAGGCTTGGTTTCTTTGTGTGATTATTTTGTGATTTCTTAGGCCAAGGAGAAATTTGTAAAATGCTATAAAGACTGCAATGCTTACTTCACTGCATTCCAAACTTGGTCTATGCTTCCTCATAAAGGATTATTAGGGGCTAGAGGTAGGGCAGAAATATTATAATATAGCAATTTAATAAAGTATTGTAAAGCCATAAAATACAGCAAGGATAGGAACTACAGCTTTCTAGGCAAGCAGAGGTGAGTTGGTACTAACTGTCTGAACGAAATGAATTGGAGACTAATAATTGAGGGTAGAACAAACCTAGAGTTGAACCGAAAAGCATTTGAAGTGTTAATTTATTAAATAACCCTTTACTTTCAAGGCTTACAATAAAAAAATATTTGTGGTCAGGAAAGTTAGGAGACAGGAAACTGAAGTCTTCTAAACCCATTTTTATGCTTGGAATGAAACCAAAACTTTATCCAATCATAAACCTCATGTGTTTATCTGCAAGGGAGTGGAGAGGGAGAGAGAGGGGAGCATTTGATTTCTATTTAAGTACCTCTCTTCACCCTGGGTTTTGATCCTAACAGGGTGTCTTCATGTGGCGTAGAGGAGACTGCTGCCTCCCCTGCCTCTCTCCTGCCTTGATCCACAGCACCCACCCTCTGAGTTGATGGGCAAGCATTGGCTCAGTTTCCCTGCTTTGGTGAAAATTCACAGGGGAGTGGGGAATGGTTTAATGATCAAAGCTGAACTTGATCTCTATCAAAGGAATCCTTTCCATCCTGGAAATCTGAGCCACTTGAAAATAGTTTAGATCCAAGAGGGAGACTACCGAACTGTCCACACAGACCAGCTTCAAAGGAGGAAAGGGGCAGATCACCAAATAGGGCCTGTCTTTATTGCAATTACCCAAGAACAGCGTGTTTGAGAGCAAACCACTGTCTTTATCCTTCTTTTCAATGGTGCTGCATCCTGGTCTAGTCTCAGTGAAGATTTTTGATGAGAAAGACTCTCAAGGGTCAGCACAGAAATATGAATTTCTCATATGGCAAAATATTTCAGATATCTTTATTTGATGGATGAAGAAACTAAGACCCTGGGAAGTAAAGTGACTTGTAGTAGTGTGAAAACTATGGAGAAATAGGAGTTCTGTTTGAGAATGATCGTGAATGAGTGATTTACTTCTTTAAACCTCAGTTACCCCATTCTTAAAATGGGATTAATGATGGTTTGTGCTTTCATGTTTGCTAATAAATGTCTAAATTCTTGATTCCAGTTACAGGGTGCTTTCTGTTATACCACATTCAATGGTATATTTTTGCCTTCTTTACAAAGTGCTACTTCTTTGTTCTTTTCTCAAAGCTTGGAGCAAGAATGTTTGTGGGCTTAGAATCATCTGCTCACTTTTCACCCCATTGCATTCTGGGAAAAGGTTGGCCAGACATGGTCTTGTTATAAAACTGGGTCTTTAGGAACTTAAATTTACTGAGTGTCTACTGTGTTATCAGACATTTTACATATATCATCTCATTTAATTCCCGCAAAATGGAAATAACATTTAGGAGGTAAGGATTATTATTCTCATTCTCAGTCAGGGAAATTGATTCTCCACTAGCTTAAGTTATATAACTGAGATGGCACAGCCAGAGGTCCACCAGGTTCCAAACCAGGTTGTCCTTGTAGTGCAGTATCTCTAGCGGAAGAATGGCGGTGCTGGAGGTGACAGGAGAAGAGATGATGATAGAGGACTGTGTGAATGATTACCTTGTGTATCTGGCACTGCCAAGATGCCAAGGTACCAAGGAAGGTCTGCCATGAGCTAGATCTCCTGTGGCTCATAGAGCGAACGAGGCTGCCTTGAGTCTGAAGCTGGAGTTTTCAGTCCCTTTACTCCATTATCTCCCAACATTCTCAGGGTGGAGGCTGTAGTGAGAATGAGATGGCCCAGTCCCCAGGAAGCCCATGTCACAGTTTGTTCTTTCCTTAGAGGGAAACTCCTTTCATTGGTCACTGGTATTTTCTCCCTTTCGTAGGAACATGGCATGGCAGCCATAGACCCAGGGACACTTGAGAGACTGAGGAGAGTTGGGAAGGACTTGGTTAGTCACCACTTCTGCTTAGTGGAATTTGGAATCAGTCCTTCCTGGCTGAGTTCTATCTCTCTCTCTAGCTATTTACAGGGGTGATTTATTGAATGGCTCTAAGTGGGTTTTGGGTTTCCTTTATGGCAAAAGGCTAATCAGAACAACAAGTACTTCATGGAGTTTTTTTTTTTTTTTTTTTTTTTTTTTTTTTTGTGCTGGGGATCGAACCCAGGGCCTTGTGCATGCAAGGCTAGCACTCTATCACCTGAGCTAGATCCCCAGCCCCCTTCATGGAGTTGTTTTGCATTTCAAGAGAATATGTTTGTAAAGAAGCAGCAAACTTGAGGGAGGATATAGCCCGTGGGTGTTCTAAAATATTTAAGAAGTTCCTGACTTTTAAAGGTTATGAGATCGCCAAAATCAATCAATCAATCAATTATCAGTCTTTATCTCTTTCTCAAAATTAAAATCCACCATGTGAAGATTTTCTGTTGAATATGCAGAAAATCTGGCAAGATTCTCATAGGATCTTGTCCCCATAAAGTAGTAATAATCAGATAAACAGAATCCACTGCCTTAGAAAGGGCATGTGTGCTCCAGTGTATCTCAGTCCCCTTACTGTCTTCATCTGGTCCTTTACACTCCACAGTGTTGTCCTTGGCATATGGTCACATGCAGAAAAGTAGCAGAGTCAGGATTTGAACCATCTCAGTCTGACTCCAGAGCTATAGGATGCATCACTGTACTCTCTGGCCTCACTACTCAAAGTCTGGTCTGCAGACCAGCATCCCCAGCATCTCCTGGTGCCTATTACAGATGCAGAATCTCAGTCCCCACCCAGACTGACTGAATCAGAATCTGCATTTTAAGTCTCCCTAGGTGATTCATGTGCACATTAAAATTTGAGGCACCTCTCTATAGCTGTTATTATTAATTGACATTTGGACCCTCAGCTATACAGATAAAGGTCTGTGCAGAAGATGGATGACTGATGAGGGAACTGAGAATGAAATTCAAGTATATTTGCTTTGTGACTTTGATCAGGTCTACTCTGGGCCTTAATATCCTTCTCTGTAAAATCAAAGGACTGAGCAATACTTATACTTTGCGTTCCACAAAAACACTTAATAACAGTGTTACTTCTGGTTAAGATATTCTACCTTTATGCTAGGTGCTGAGGCTACAGAGTCTGAGTAGAGGCAGTCCATGCCAGTCCCCTGGGGCCTCTCTGTTCAGTATGCCAGAGAGACCCACAAATTAACAGTTATGCACTTATGACAAACATGTGCCTATATTGTTCCCGGTGCTTACGCTCTGTGATCCCCAAATAGCACCTAAAATGCTTTAAATGATCCCCAGTGTTCTGACCCAGGTAAAAGAGTCCTTACTTGTGTCTGAGCTTTTTCCCAACACAAAATATGGCTCCAGTGAAGAAATGGACATGACTTATTTATAGCATAGCAGCAGGGTGCAGCCCCAGGGGAAAACATGTTGGACCTATGCATGGTAAAGAATTTAGATCTCACAGACCTTTATTTATTAACATTTATCCTAGGGGAGAATGTTTTTTTATTTCATTGTTTTAAAAAATAAAATAATGCCTTTAAGCTAGCACTGAATTATAGATAGTCCTAATTTGGTTCAATTATTTTGCTCATTATGGGCAGAAACACAAGTGACATTACAGACCCAGGACTGAGAAATCAAGTCCCAGCTTACTCATGTGCAAATACAAGTGGGATTTAAAAATGTATCAAATAACTAGCTGTCACACCTGATTAATACCACCCGATCTAAGAGAAGCAGCCGTTCTATCTTCTAAAATGTCATTAAAATATCAAAAATAAAGAGTTCACGTAATTAAAGAAACATTATTTTGTTCACACAGCCTGAAAAAATGTGATTAGGCAGCAATTCTGAAATGGCGATATTCAATCAGGTAGGCGTCTGTGTACCAGCTCAGAGTAGATACTGCTGCTTATGTAAAATGTTGCTTCGTTACGTGCCGCGTTAGGGCAGATGCCAGGAGAGAGAGAAATGGAGGTGAGGGCACATGGCTCATTCGCTATGAAGTCACTAGAGTGAAGTTTTTTTTTTTTTTTTTTTTTTTTTTTTTTTCTTTCCCCTCAAAGTCAAAATAGCCCTGTTTTATCAAATAACCTATTTGGGTTACATTTCCTGTCAGCAAAGAGACAGAATCCACGTTGATGCTTGGGTTCCAAATAAGACTGATTTGGTTATTCTGTCACTAAACACAAGCTAAATTTCCATTCAACAAAAACAAGAATAATTGGTTTAGTTTTTGAAAGACAAGCAATCATTTTTCATTAGTGTATGGGGGAATGAAGCATGCTGTTGCTTGTTAATGTGTACACATAAGGATGCTAAGGGATGGGCATGAAAACTTCACTTAGCAATCATTTTCTGGGAAATAATGTTCTTAAAGTGGAGGCTCTGTATATAACTGACCCCTCCCCCGAACCCCCACCCCCTACCACACACAAGTCGGACTGGATCATAGGATTGGCAAAATAAATAAATTGGCAAAGTAAATTTCTATTTGTTTTGTCTTGTTCATAGTAGGTACTTGATAAATGTTGGTTACATTAATTTGCGGGAATATGAGTAGAAATTGGTTTAAGGAAATACCATCCTTTTATAGTCTGTGGGCTGCACAATTTAGCCTTGAAAATAGAAGATGACAAGAATACTGATGCTTTATAATTGAGGGCCGGGTTGGAGCGTGCAGCCAGGCTTGTCCAGGTAATGTGTTTCTGGAGAGAAGCCATTGGAGATTTTTCTTAGTCCTGGGTTTTTCAGTACTGGTCAATGAACCAGCTATTCTTGGTGTATAAATAAGATATTTTGTGAAGAGTATTCACTCAAGTAGCCTGTCTTACCAACGCCAAAGTAAATGGTTGAAAAGTAAAAACAACCAATTGAATAATTGGTTGGAACAGGGTTACCCTGAATTCAAGAATGATATTAAGTATCCACAAATTCCACTGATCATAGGATAGATGATGATGGCCAGACATCAATAGATAGCACCTTGGGCAGGAATGTGAGATAATCAGCTCTGTTCTACCCTCAGAGTCTAGGTTGATTCTTGACTATGACCGAAAGGATTAAATTAGGTCAATGCTTGGATGTTGAAAGATCAGCCTACTAGACTGGTGTTCCCCATAGAGGTGGAAAAAATATTAGAACTCTTTATATTATATCTGTTTGAAAATAATGAAATTATACAATTTATAAATAAATTAGTATATATTTATCATGGATGTGTGCTCACACATAAATAAATATATTTTATATGGATAAATATATTTTTCCAATAATGTAGTGCCACTATCAGAAAGTTTGGACATATTGTTACTTGGTCCAAGTTTGTGAGGACAGTGATGATAGTTTTACTTATTTCTGTATACCCAGTTGCTAGCATGGCACACAGAAGGCATATTACATACTAAAAAACTCCAAGAGAAAAAGCTATTTTTGTTTGTTTGTTTGTTTAAAGTCACATCCAAAGTACCTAGCACAGTCCCTGGAATTTAGTAGGTGCTTAAAAAAAATTTTTTTTTTTTAATGAATGCATGCTGGATAAATCATTTATTCCAATAGAAGACTTTACCAAGGTTTCCTTACAAAATTGATGATTTCCACTTTGTGAGGTCTTCAGATGTATTTTGGACATTTTTGATGAGTCATTTGTCCAAACATTTGAAACAGGGTAGTAAGTATACTGCTTTTACACCTGCCTCACAGTCTGACAGGATTCCTCTCCTTTAAAATTTAAGCCAGACATATTTTTAAGCAATTCTGCTTGATGAATGTTCAGATTTAAGTTAGGGAATTAATTTGTTTTTCAACATTAAGATGGTTCACTTTGCAGAATGGTCACCAGAGCATCTCTTTAAATAAAGAATATTCCCATGGTATAAAGTTTAACCAATTAAAAGTAATTAGTACTGTATTTATATTTTTAGGAATACAATGATTCCCCCCTCCCTTATTTGTGGCTTCATTTCCCACAGTTTCAGTTGCCCACAGTTAACTGTAGTCTGAAATGTAAAATGGAAATTTCCAGAAGTAAACAAGTCTCATTTTTATAGTATGTTGTTATAATTGTTCTATTTTATTACTGGTTATTTTTGTCAGTCTCATACTGTGCCTTATTTATAAATTAAGCTTACACATAGGTATGTGTGCATAGGAAAAGCATAGTGTGTTTATAGGTAGGGTTTAGTACTGCCCATGGTTTCAGGAAGGTATTCCCCACAGATAAGAAGGTATTCCCCACTGTACAGTGTGAGGCAGATCTTCAGAGTTGCCTCCTAATAGTATTTTTTACCTGGAGAGAGGAGCAGAATGACCCACAGAGTTCTTTTAAATCCTCACAGAAAGATACATAGGTATTGTGTACATATGTACGTGTGTGTGTGTGTGTGTGTGTGTGTGTGTGTGTTTTCCCTTATCCGCATTGTGCCAAGTTTTTGATTTCATGATTGAAAAAAGCAGAGTTAGGAAATCTCAAATTTAAAACCTAGCTGTAAGCTATTTATTAGCTATAATTTGTCTAAAGCAATGTTTTGGAGCTTTAATTGACAATAATTATTTCCAGTAAAATTTCCAATATAGGCATATAGATTAGGAATCTTGGTTTATGAGTTATATAAAACCTAAATCCAACTGAATTTTTTTTTAAAAAAAGAAGTTGATCTGCTCATATAAATGACAAATGCAGATTGTCGGAGTGGCTGTACGCCTGGCTTCTTACCCAACATCATCCCACTTGCCTCTCTTCCTCTCTTGGCTCTGTCTACCCCTGCATCGGTCTCATTAAGATGCTCAGGTGGGGCAAGATAGCTGTAGCAGTTCTAGCAGTACATTTTCTTTTTTAACTGCCTAACCACATGTCTTTCTGTCTCTCATTGGCTCATTGGGTCATGTTCCCATTCTGGAAGCAATGACTGTGGCCAAGGGCTGTGACAAGCTATTTGGCTTTAGTCTTGGTCATATGATGACCCTACTACTGAATATGTCCCCCTCCCTCCACCTAAATCCTTTGATCTTAGAGTAGGGCATAGATGGCTCTGCAGAGAAAAACTGGAGCAAGGTTATGAGATAAAGGAAGGAAACAAAAAATACCAGCCATTGATCACAAGTTGTGGGAAGATGAAAGGAGGTCATATGTGTGGAAGTACATAGCACATAGATCAGTAAATGATAATGAGTTGATGAGATTAAGTAAGTCTCAAGAAATGAGACTGAGAGGCAATTTAGGACAAGTTTTGAGATTAAGTACTCAAAGAATCTTATTACTTAGAATAAGTTAATTAAGTTCACTAAACATTTCTTCAGCATCTGTGATGAGCCAGATGTTTTTTTGTATAGGGCTGGGGATACTGAGATAAAGAGTTGCTCTCTGGTTGGGCATTCTTATAGTCTAGCAAAGTGTGTAGGTGTATGTGTCATCTCAACACAGTGTGTTGATGAGTGTGTGCCCAGGGGTCTGTGTAGCACCAAGGACTGGCTCCTATCATATAGCCTTGGGTTTAGGGGAGGCCTGAAGGGAAAGTTTCTTCCAAGAGAAACTCCTGATCAGAATTCTGAACAATTAATGAGAGATAGCCTGTTTAAGAAGTGGGGAAAAGTCTTTTCTGGGCATCAGAAAAGCTTGAGTAGAGATAGGAGAGCTAGAAAATTCATGGTGTGACAGACGAGGGCAGGGACAGGAGCTGGTGACTGTTTATAATCTTTATTGTGCAAAGTTGGAGGCTGGGAGTGGCAGGGAAAGAGGCTGAAGACATGTTCATAGGTGCTCCATCATCCACAGCTCTATTTGAGCTGGACGTATGTTGTGGGAGACTGGATGGCTTAAAAGCAGGGGAGTGACATGTGCAGTTGGAGGTTTTGAAGATGACTCTGGCTGGAGTTGGCAAATGGATGGGGGTGGGTCCAGCTGGACTGTGGGAAGCCCAGGAAGATGTTATTGCACTGGTCCAGGAGAGAAATGGGAGAGGGCTGGATGGAGGTAATGGTAGTAGGTATGGAGGGGAAGAGACAGGTAGCATGAAGGGAGGATTTAAGGTAGTGGGATTCGATGATGGTCAGATGGGTGGATTTAGGGAGAAGAGTCAAGTCAGATATATGAGATACATTGGGGTATGTGTAAATCCATTCTTTTCTTGTAAAACGTAAAAAGAAAAGCAAACAACTGAAGTTGAATAGGTCCACTAGTAAGTAAATGATTGGATGCATAATATGCTTTCATATAGTAGGCTAAAAATGCTCTTCAGAAGTAAAAAATAATATTTTTATCAAATGTTTAATATAAAATATACTCATAGTATGTAAAGTGAAAAGAGTGGGCTATAGAATGGAATGATCCTAATGTATGTGGAATTAGTTTTAGGAACATTTATACTCTATAATTCCAGATGAATTATGCCACAGTATTAGTAACTTTTATCTCTGAAATGGGGGAGCACTTCTGTATTTCCATTTCTAAGACCAATGTGCTTTTAATACCTCTAAAATTAGAAGAAAATAAATTATGCCTTATTAAAGAAAACCAAAATGGCCGTTTCTGAGAGATTTCAGTCTTCCAAGAGAGATTCTGAGGAAGACAGACATGGGTTGTGGGCTTATATTTAGCCTAGTGTATTGGAAGTGATACTAGTTGCTCACATCAAGGCTTTTGAAGAAAGGTACTGGCTAGACTATGTTGGAAGTATCTACATGCTATAGTTTGAATGTGTTCCTTCCAAACTTCAGATGTTGTCCATGTGATAATATTAAGAGGCAAGGTCTTTAAGAGGCCATTAGGGCCAAGCATGGTGGCGTACCCCTATAATCCCAGTGACTAGGGAGGCTGAGACAGGAGGATTGCAAGTTCAAAGCCAGCCTTAATAATGGCGAAGTGCTAGGCAACTCAGTGAGGCCCTGTCTCTAAATAAAATACAAAAAATAGGCTGGGGATGTGGCTCAGTGGTTGGGGCATAAGGGCTCCTTCCTTTCTAGTGGTATTAAAGAGCTTACAAAAAGGACTTACACAGCACTGAGCTAGCTCACTAACTTGTTCTTCTGCTCTTCAGTCATGTGAGAACACAGTGTTCATCTCCTTTTGCTGTTCTGCTTTTTGCCAATCAGAATGCAACTACAAGGCCCTCACCAGATGCCAGAACCTTGTCTTTGAACTTTCCAGTTTCCAGAATGATGAGAACTAAATTTCTGTTCTTTAAAAATTATCCATTCTCAGGCATTTTGTAATAGCAGCACAATAAAAGCTAAGACACTTCCCCATTGAAACCTAAAGTTCACCACTTACTATTCATTGAGCAACAGACTCCCTCATACTCAAAGCCCTGGAGACAGAAGACATGAATATGAAGTTTCACTTTGTGATTTATAAGCCACGTGATTGTGAGGAAGTGGCTTTTTTTCTTCAAACTTCAGTTTTCTCATTTCTGAAATGGGGTTAATATACCCTGTGTGGCCTAACTCACAAGGTTGCTGCAGAATTCCAGAAAGGAGGAAAAAGGGCTTCATTGTGAATAACATGTCACTTGCCATTGAACTGCATCACTTTTCCCTTATGATATTTTATAGCTTGGGACCTCTCCCCAAGATTGCCTCCCTCGCAATGGTCATTCAGTGCAAATAAGTTTACCAGCAGATCAGTAAGTGTCCTTACCCACACCACTCTCTCACTCCCCACACCAAAAATAAATAGTGTATTATATTTTCTGACTAAGAAGCATGGAGAAGTGTGTTTGCTCTTTCTCCTTTCCCCCAGTGATATCTGCTGCTCACATTTCTCATTTGGTCCTATGCACCAGAAATTGTAAAATCAAAAGGTCATGTGACTTTGAACAATATGGGGTGAGGGAGGTCACCTTCAGATGATCTTGGTGAAAGGCATTTCTCAAGGGTATAGATAGATGAGTAATGACATTTCATGCTTACAAAGCATACCACAGAAGTACAATTAAGGCAGGTGTTTCAGGAGAGTCATTTGCAGGAAGAGGAGTTGCTGAGGGCTTGCTTGGCTGTATAGACCATAGTCCACGTATGCCTACACCGGAGTTGCCTTTCCCGTCTCCTAAAGGGTTTTCCTGAGGAAGTGAGATTTCTTTGGGAAGAACATAGACCATAGTATGAATGGCACTGTGCAAGCTTCCAAGGGGACCTTGTAAAGGAGGTTGCATCAACAGGGATTTGGTTTTCATCAAATGTTAGTTTAGACTGTAGACTAAGTTGATTTGCTAGACTAGCTTTATCTGCTTAGCAGAGATGTGTGAATGTGGTGTTTGTAACAGTTTGGACCTTATGGCTCACTCTCATCGATTTACATGTGAACTCTTAAGTTCTGTCAGTCCTGGATCTGATAAATGGCAATAGTTATGTGGACTTGGTGATAGGCTAAAAATGGATTATATCCCAATAGTTAGAAGAGTAAACTTATTTGATGCAGAAAATGTAATTTTGGGAGAAGGTACTGAGGATTGAACCCAGGGGGTGCTAAGCCACATCCTTAGCACACTTTACCCCCTTTTATTTTGTTTTATTTTGGGACAGGGTCTCACTAAATTGCTGAGGGCCTTAACCAGTTGCTGATGCTGGCCTTGAACTTGCAATCCTCTTGCTTCAGCCTCCTAAGTCTCTGGGATTACAGGTGTATGTCACAATACCTGGCTAGAAAATGTAAATTTAAAAATAAAAAAGGCTCATTTTTAGTGGCTGAGGCACCTTTTGAGTTTGTTATTAAGTCCTCTACAATAGTTTCAAATCTTCTGGTAGATGCAGTTAAGGTGATTTTGTTTCACTATGTTATTATCTAAGCCCCAAACAGTTTCTCCACAAGTTCTCCCCATCTCAGCAGGCATTACTATCATCTACTCAGTTACTCGTAAACATGGAGTCCTTCTTGTCCTCTCTTTTTCTTTTAATACCCCACATTCATCCTATAAGCATGGGCTCTCCATCTCTACTCTGATCACTTTTTCTCACTTCCACTGGTCCCACCCTGGTTCAAGTTGTAATTGTCTCTTTCCTAGAACCTTGGGTTATCCTACTTACAGCCCTCTCAGTTCTATTCTCCCTGGCAGCCCACTGTTCACATTAGAGAAAGTGATGCTTAGAGAAACATCTAGAGACATTGTCATTCCCTCCAAAGACTGACAAACTGTATCTCAGGGTAACATATGTTGTTTGAAACTTCCAAGGATTGTACGTCAGGTTGACCAAGAATGGATGAGAAAAAGGTTTCTTGATATAAAAGTATTTCTGTTAATAAATAAAGAATCATGTCATTTGCAGGTAAATGGATGGAGTTGGAGAAAATAATGCTAAGTGAAGTCAGCCAATCCCAGAAAACCAAAGGTTGATTGATTCCTTTGCTATGATGATACTGAATTATAGTGGCAAGGGAGGGGGGATGAGAGGAATGAATGGATGTTAAATAGAAAAAAAGGGGGGGGATGGAAAGGGGCAAGGGGATAAAAACAATGGCAGAAGGAGTTGGACATCAATATACTAAGTGCATGTATAAAAACTCAAATGGTAGAAAATACTTTGTGTAAAACCAATGACTTGGAAAACTGTGCTCTTTATACGTAATATGAAAGAAATTGTACTCTAAAAGCATGTATAACAAGTTAAATTAAATAAAAAAAGAATCAGTGATAGAATTATGAAATCACTATTTAAACCTCCCCCACCATTTATTGTAGAAAATGTGTCTAGGTAAAAATCTCAATGGCTGCTAAAACCACACACACACAAAGACAACCTGATATAATGCACAGTTGTATATATTATCATCCACAGAGGGTGTCGTCTTTTCTTTCTTTTTTATTTTGTTTGCAAAATATTAAACCTGAACGTTATCTTGCCTTTGGACTTAGCTATCAATTAATAAAAAGTAAAAGGGATAGAGGTACATAATAAGTGGCACAATGGAAATGCACAGACTATGGGAAATGCTACAGGACAAATAATTTGGATACTTCAACAAATAAAAAGCGATAGATGGGGATGAAGAGAGTCAACTTGCACCTGTTTTTCCAGGACATTCCTGGTTTTAGCCCTGAAAATTTAGCATCCTGAAAACCAATCCACTGACAGCTTACTCTTAGGGGATGGAAAAGAGGACTCTATGGATTAAAAGAGGCTTAAAGAGACATATGGACTTTATTTAGATCCTAAATAAATAAAAAAAAGCATGTGTAGGTAATGACTGAATGTTTGGTAATAGTAGGAAATTATTTATCTTTTAGATATGATCAAGGTCTTAGGAGTTTTATTTTTTAGTGTTATTATTTCCTAAATACATAAATTGAGGTGTTTATATTTAAAATGATATGATGCCTAGGATTTGTTTCTAAATAACTCAGGGTTTGAAGTTTGGGGTTTAGAAAGAATGAGGTTGTCTGAGTTCACAATTGCTATGGCTGGGTGATAAAACTAAGAGGATTTTTACTACTCACTATAGTTTTGTAAATGTCTGAAATTTTCTATAATAAGTAAACTTGCAAACCAACCGACCAACCAAAATTTCCTTCCAATGACGTCAGAATGCAGTTCTCTCTCTCCAGTATGGCCTCCAGAGTTCTGCATGGCATGGCTCCCACTTCCTCCCCATAGCTTGATCTACTCTGCCCACATTGACCTTTTTGCTACTCTGAAAGAATCATGCTTGTTCTCCCTTGGGTTCTGGTGTGTGCTGTTCTCTGTGTGTGAGAAGGTGGGATCTCTGATGGCATGTGAGGCAGCGATGAAGATTTTTACCTCAGAGATAGAAAACTTTTTTTTAACCTTTAAAATATTATTTATTAGAAATTAAAAATATTCAAAATCTTATGGTATTATGTCTTTTTTATGGTATTATGTCTTAATGACTATGACTAGCATTTAATTTGAGAGAAGTAAATCAAAAAGAATCATTTTTAAGAAAACTTTCCTTTTTTTTTCTCAACCATGTGTTTATTCTCTCTTTGAACAACTCCCTTCTAGATTCTCTAAAATTATACACACTCTAACCCTTTTTAATTTTACCAAGATATGATAGTTCAACGTGGAAAATAAAAAGATCACTCTTCATTATTTAACACAAATGAAACAAAAGGGAAAAATTACATGTTTCCTCCTCAGTAAAATCTATGTCTCTTATTTTTATCATCTTCAGTTCTTTGTTTTATATCATTTACTCGTTTTTTTTTTTTTCAAAATAATCATTTTATTTTTTTCTTTATATATATATTTTAATATTTTATTTATTTTTTATTTATAATATTAGTATGTATTACAATTCATAATGCACATATATAGCATCTTTTTACATACAACTGTTTGTATACAAAGTATATTCGTACCATTCAGGTCTTCAATCATGCATTTAGGATAATGATATCCATCTCATTCAACCACCTTTTCTTCCCCCCCCCTTGCTCCCTCCCTCCCCCCTTACTCCCTCCCTTCCCCTCCCTTCCCTTTGACCATTCTAGTGTTTGTCTAATCCTCCTATGTACCCCCATCCAACAACACTGTGAACTAGTCTCCTTATAAGAGATAGAAAACTTTGATTTAATATTTTTAATCCCAGTTTCTGTGCTTCCCTGCATTGTAATGTGCTTTCAGGAAAGACACACCTCTTAGAACCTCAGGTTATTTATATTTAAAGAGTAAAAAGAAATTGAGAATGACTGAATTAAGGCAAAAAAAATTTTTAAACATAGAGCCTAATGATACATTGTCAGTGCTAATTGATGGGAGCTCCAAGACAAGGATAGTAGCTACTGTCTTACCTGTTCTTCCCTTGGGTCAATAAAAAAGCAGGAAGACTAATGCATGAAGGCAGGCCTAGGTTACCCATTACCGGTCAAAACATGATGGGACTATGATAGTCCTAAATCCATTTGTTAACATGGATCACGAGGGTGTCCAGAGTAAGGCCTCCTGGATGGCAAGCAGTCCTGATACCTTGTTATGTGAGAGAATGTTGGAGGAGTTTAGACTGAAAAATAAGACCTGAAGGACATAGGAGAGATGATTTTTAGTAGATGATGTGTGACCACATGTAGATATGATGGTAGAGAAAATAATGTTGCTAATGTCATAGGGTGATATGCCCTGAGGTTCTTTAACGGGGAAGTTCATTACTTACCTGAGGGAGAACTTTCTCCTCATTGGTCCTGATACAAATGGGCTGTCCTGATACAGAATGGGCTGCCTGCAGCAGACTGAAGCTTTCCAAGTCAGGGTCAAGTTTGTCTGGACCTCCACTGCATCCCCTAGGGCTGGCATTAAGTCCCATCATAACAGGCATTTTTCACCCAACACTGCCAGATTTAGAGAATATTTAGCTCTCTAGCTCTCAGTTAATTGCCTGTTTTAACTCATCATATATCTCTGGTAAAAGAATTCAATAAATATGACTTCTCTTACATAAATGTCATTAACAATGTCCTCTTGTGTATTATCCTAAAACTATAAACACACAAAAACCTTCCAAATTATCTACTGACATTTGAGATTCATGAGACTTGTCTCATATAAGTAATTTGATTTCCTAAGGACTAAATGGAACTCTGAGGCTGTCAGAATTGCAAGGGATTTAATGGTCATTTGGTTTAACTCCATAAGATACTTCAGTCCTTTCTATAATATCCCTGCCAAGTGGATGTGTTTGAACATCTTCAGTGGTATGAAACACACCTCCCTGGAAAAGAGGAATAACACAAGGTTAGAGACCATAGACTTGTGGGTAGGTTCAAATCCAAGTGTCACTAATTACTATCTCCGTGCCCTTTGGAAGTTATGTGACATCTCTGAGCCTTGGTTCTGTCATCTACAAAATAGGGAAAATACAGTTGCCAATGCCATAAGGTGATTCTGAGTCTTAAAGAAGATATAAAATGGTTGTAATATTGCCTAGCACATAGTGAACCTCCAATACACAGACATTCTTTTGGCCTTTTAGGCAGAACTACTTACTAGGTTGACTATTAGAAAAATCCCCCATCTACAGTTGAAGGTTGTCTTCCTGAAATGCAGGGCTTGCTCTGGAAGGTCATACTGTGATACTCACTAATGTCAGTTTTAGTCAACTGGTGGTGGCTTTCTGTAGACTCTTGTTCAGAAAGATTGTGAGGCCTTCCCCAGTGGAGGTAAAGACAAAATGACCAGTAAGAGAATTGGAGAATGGGGAAGAGACAGAGTAAAAGGTGCTAAATGAAACCATCCGTGGAGTTATTTGCTGGTCCTGCCTCACTTTCCCCTGGGATGCTACAGAATGTGCCTGTTCTCTCATGTACCCCAAATTCCCCTCATCTCATGAGCCCTGCAGCCAATACTTATTTAATATTTTTCCTGTTCTGTGGCTGACTGGCTGTTCTCACATCAATAATGCCCCTCTTACTTGGAGAGCAGGAACAAGCTTTGAGCAGCTGTCAAAAAGCCCCTGCTTTTTAACCAATTCATCAAATTCAACAATGACTTATTGAAAGCATAATATGAATAAGGAGAGGCAGGTCTTACTTTATGATGCTAACAGAGTGACAATTAAATTTTGAATAAGGAAATATAAAGCTTCGAAATGAGACCCAAACACTAAAAACACAGAAATCTTAAGAGTCTTTTGGTGTTGAGGCCAACAACTCGACTTGCCTTAATAGCCCCCAAGGGCTTCATTATATGATATCAGAGTACAATAATTGGTGTGCACAAAATTGCCTAACTCATCAAGAAAACAATACATTATAATCATTGTACTCTGTTTAAGAAACCAAGGAAGTTTATACTGCTCTTTGTAAAGGTCATCAGCTATTAATTAAAATTAGGAAATATTGCTGAAAAGAAAACTCTGAAAATTTCATGATGTAGAATACCCCATTCACTGATGATATTTAATAGTTTTAAATGTTTTTAATCCCATCCACATTTAAGTAGCTTGTGAAACTTAAAGCAGAAACTATTCAGTGCTATGCAGAAATTATAAATAAAACAGATAATAAACATTAAGGAAAAGTAAGAGTTTGTTAGGAGACATAGCACATATTCATTTTATTCAATTTATAAAAGCACTTATTACCAAGCACATATAATATTCCAGACATTGTCTATTAGGAGCACTAAAGGATGAATTCTCTGGTTAAGGGAGTTCATGGTCTAACAAGAGACCAACATGCTAAAAATAACTATTGACAAATGAAGGAAAATAATTCTACCAGATGAAGGATAAGGTTGTGGGAGGGAGAACCAAGAGGAGATGCCATACTTGCAAAAGGTACTGAAGACAAAAGCAGGAATATGCTATTCTCCAGATACACAGAAGGAAAGGCATTCTAAAAGTCACGAATTTTCCTATTCCTTAGATATTACCCTCACTTATATCATCATAAATGGAAGGAGGAGCCTAAAACAAGCTTAGCTGGGGTGGTGGAAGATTTTGAGAATGCTGGTAGGTAGGAAGGAAACATTGGAGGTGAGTCAGAAACTTGCCTCAATTGTAAGAAGCAACTTGGAGGTGGACTGGAGACTCATGAAACTGGAAATGAGCAAAAATGGTAGAGAAAACCTAAAAGGATTTAAACAAAAGAGAAAACTAGAACTAGAATTGCATTTGTGTGATGAGTAAAAGATGTGCTTAGACCCTGACTGGAGATCCTCATATTAGTGGGTTTCTAGCCTTTACTACAAGTAGGATAGTGTGTAATTCATGGACACCCATGTTTAATAAGTGTTTAATAAGGATATGAATCAGTTTGTAATCTACAATTTCCTTCGAGATTCAAAATTCCCCAATATTTTACAAGACTAGAACTAGGAAGTTGGACAGAGACAGTGCCTATAACATAGCAGTTGCTCCATAAGTTCAAGAATGAGTTTAAGGACATTTCCTTAAGAGCTGGAAACAAATTATGAGGCCTTAAGAAAGGAACTGAATGGCATAGGCCAAGTGAATGATTCTGCTTGGTCTTTTGTAGATTGACTGGGACTTGAAACTCAAAGAGAGATATCTGGTGATGAGATGTTGACACTAATCCTAAAGCATAAGGAAAATACCAGAAGTTACAGTCCTGAGAATGGCAAGAGGGAAAAGACCAAATATTGATAGGAGTGTGCACATCTAGAAATGTCTCGTGGCACTCAAAGATGTGGCTTAGCCTTCAATAAAGCATTTAGGTCCCTATACTGAGGTTGGGATGCTGAACCAAATCTCTGGGGTGCTAGGTTAGATGAACTTCATATGTGATGATCAAGGGCTCTGTAAATGTTTATGGAGGTTCATAAGCCACATACATACATTATCCTCAGAAAATTTATGGGACTTTGAGGGGAAGCCTTAGATGATAGGCTATTATGCAACTAATGGGGAGCATTAAACTTAATGCCACTTACTAGCTGTTCTAATGCTTCTGATTGCATTTTATATTCTTCTTAACAATTTCCTCAACATCTTGGTAAAGAGTTCATTTGACTTGTCCACAGGGATCAGTGACTGTGTGTCATGGGAGGGTCCCAGGAGGCCAATAATGATTTACAGATTTACAGTTTAGCAATAGTTCTCAGTGTACTGCCTTCTGAAGCTTCCACAGTTGTCTCAGAGACCTGAAGAGAAAGAAGCAACTGCATAGAAAGAAGAACATCTTACTGTGATCACAGAGGCTTTGAGGGCCTAGAAACTAAGTAGTAATGGGGCCAACACCAAGGTTGAAATGAGTAGCAATTACTCTTGAGCACAGTGCTCCTCTCTAAGTACTTGTGATGGATTTACGAAGGAGGAATTTGATTTATACATGTCAGGCTCTTTGATAAATAATTCTGTCTCAATCCATACTGATGCTATAGGATTTATTTTTCCTTCTATTTATTTTTTTGGGGGATGTTATATTGACAATTATAAGATATTAAACATTAAAGTTAAACATGAGGCTCCCCTCCCACCTACCAAAGGTAATCACTCTGAACATTTTGCTGTGCATCGTTTCTGGGTTATTTTTAAGTTCATCTGTCTGTCTGTCTATCCATCCATCCTTCTGTCCATCCATCTGTCATCCATCCATCCATCCTGAAAATACACATGTAGATGGGAACTTTCTATATATGTTAGTCTGAAACTATGGATATATTGTGGGTATTTTTACATATGACAAATATAAATTCACAATATTTAAAAAATAGCTGCATCACATTCTTTAGTCTATATCATAATTTATACAACCAACACTCTACTAATGGACATTTAAGTGTTTGCCTTTTTTTTTCTAATTTTGTCATAAATAATGCTGCAGCAAAATTCGTATAATATAATACTTTTACTTGCATTTTTGTAGGCTGGATTCCTAGAAGTGGGATTACAAGGACAAAGGGTAAACACATTAAAATTTTTATTTTTCAAAGAGTTGGGCCAATTAACATTCCCAACATCAGGATATGAGATTGCCTATTTCTTTTACCTCTGGCACCATTTAGAATGTAATTCTCAAATTTAAATTTTTGCCACATTGAAGGCTGAAAACCAGTATCTCATTAGTGGTTTCATTTGTAATTCCCTGACAGCTAGAAGTTTTTACATTTTTCTGTGTTTATCATACATTTGTATTTTCTTTTCTCTCAGTTGCTTATTCAGATATCTTGCCTACATTTCTATGGAGTTATTTGTATTTTTAAATAAATTTGTAGGAACCCATCATATATTTAATATTAACTCTTTATTAACCTTTTCTTTCAAAGATGTGTTGTTTTCTAAGAAATGCTTAAGTAGCATTTCTTAGAGCTTAAGTAGCATTTCTTAGAAATGGGCCTGTCATGCCAAAGCTCAATAAATGCAGTAGAGATAAAGGGGACTGCAGAATATGGTGTTAAAATATCATTGCTCAGTAAAAACAATCCAGGACTCCTTGGAAAAATGGCTAATTCCAGATCTGGAGCAGGAAATGTACAAAAGACACGGAGAACATGCAGACTTATTAGAAAGAAAGCTATCAAAGATCACAAGGGTCATGTGCTGGGGGCTCGGGAGGCTGAGGCAGGAGGATCACGAGTTAAAAGCTAGCTTAAGTAATCTGAGGCGTTGTCTCAAAATAAAAAATTAAAAGGAGCCGGGCGTGGTGGCGCACGCCTGTAATCCCAGCTCTTGGGAGGCTGAGGCAGGAGGATAGCGAGTTCAAAGCCAGCCTCAGCAATGACGAGGCACTTAGCAACTCAGTGAGACCCTGTCTCTAACAAAATACAAAAAAGGGCTGGGGATGTGGCCCAGTGGTCGAGTGCCCCTGAGTTCAATCCCTAGTACAAAAAAAAAAAAAAAAATTAAAAGGTCTGGGAATGTGGTTCAGTAGTTAAGCACCCTTGAGTTCAATCCCTGGTACAAACACACACACACACACACACACACACACACACACACACACACACAAGGGCCACAGGAGTCAGTTAGAATTAGCTCCCATTTTAGACAAAGATAATATGTGAGAGAATCAAAAGGACATTAATTGCAAATAATTAAAACACTTTAAATTATTTAAGTTCATATGTTCATAATAACATGTAAAAAGTCTTTGTATTATGGTAAGGAAATAACTCTTTTTGAAAAAGTTAAAGAAGTCATTGGCCCTGATTTTCTTGTACCTCAGGGTAACCAGAGAGCAGGTGATGAGAAGTTTTCATCATATAAGTATCCTACTCAATAAAGTTATTATAATTAGAATATCAACTACAAAAAGGGATCACATGCAATGATCCTGATGAACCTTCCTAGTGGTTCATAAATAATTTTATGTGCCTCTAATGATATAAATCATCCAGGTAATGATCATGCATGGCTACCAGCATCACAGAGAGATCAACACACACTAAACATTAAAAGCCTCCCCATACATAGGTCTTTGAATACTGTTGCAAAAAAAAAAAAAAAAAAAAAAAAATCAAAACCAACTTTGAGCAAACTTCTTGCTATAACTACCACATTACAGGAAATACATGGGTTAGAGAGAAACATGTGAAATTATGCCATAGGGTTATAATCCACAAAATCCAGAATCTACAGAATAAAGAACATGGTTTAGAAAGGGAGAGATGGGGGGAGAGAGAGAGACAGGAGGCCTTTAGATTAAAGAACATTTAAGAAACGTATCAGCTAATTTTAATGTATGAACATTATTTTGATCCTAATTTGAGCACATACACTTAAAAAATGTGAGACAGTTGGGGAAATGTTAGCACTAAGTAATTTTGTAATGATATTACAAAATTAAAGTTAACATTTTAAGTAGGCTAACAGTCTGTGGTTATTATTATTTTAAAGATTATCTGTGACTTAGAGATACATGCTGACAATATTCACAGGTAAAAATGACATGATGTCTGGGATTTGCTCCAAAATAATGAAAACCCATCCAAAAGAAGATTGGCCATGAGTTGATAACTGTGAAAACTAGGTGAAAGATACAAGGGGGTTATACTTATCACTTTACTTTCATGTGAGATTTCACATTTCCGTAATAAAACCACGTCTGTGTTGTTAAAGTGGAGTGGAGGTGTACAAGGCTCCTGTGACTCATCTTCTCATGCCCCAAGACACCCAGTAAAATTTCTGGGGTGCCACTAGAATGAAGTTCTTTTATAGCAGGGAATTTTGTTCATTTTCATCCCTGATGGGTGCCCAGTGTTTAGAAGAGTATATGGCATTGAGTAGGCCCTAATAATTTTGCAGAATGAATGAATGCTTCTCAGTATGATTGGCGTTAGGTTGGCTTCATCAGAATCACTCAAGGGACATAAGCCCCTGAGACTATGTGTACCAAAGACCTCTTCACAATCTGGTGACTATTGGTATAAACAAACTCAGGCCTTATAATACTGCAAGCTGAGGACCTTGACAGCAGCATTGTGGCCTCATGTGGCAAAGCTGGCCAAGCCCAGGTCTATAGAGGTCCTATCTTACGGTCTCTAAAGCAGAGGATCATATGGTCTTTGCAACAGAACCACCTGGGAATGCATGAAAGATTCCTGGGTCCTGCCTTCAGAGATTTGGGTTTATAAGACCCAGATAAGCCATTGTTAAAAAGAAGAGAAAGTTCCATAGGTGATTCTGAGGACTATCAGCAGTTACCCAAATTATTTCCTCAGCCCTGTGTTGGCCTTGGCCTGCAGAACTGTGCTCTACCATCAACATTCCTTGTTGGGACCTTACACTGTCTGCCTAGGGGGTGGAAAAGCTCTGGCTTTCTGGCTGCTTGCCACATTACCACGCCCTGTTACCTGACCTAGGCTAAGCAGGGGTCGTGGCTGTGAGAACCAGAACCGCCCTGCTGGTCACTGACTGGCTGTGGCCCACTATAAAGCATTGTGCACCCCTTCAATAAACGAGCTCCTACATTGACTGACTGGACTCCCCCGTATGTTCCAGTGTCCTTTGAGGGCGGGGGAGGGAATATCGGTGGTCTTCGCTCTCCCAATCTAGCTTCTTCATTGGGGAAGACCTCTCTGGCCTCTTTTGCTGGACAAAAGAGGTCCATCCCGGGTACAGGGAGGTTAAAGACCCCAACCCCTTATATAACTTCGCCACAATTCCTATGTGGTTTCCTTGGTGGGAGGCTGAATAATCACCTTCTCCCAGACTCCATATGTGGAAGTTTACCTGGGACATATAGATGGAATCCAGGTCCATCCTGATCCAACTCTGCTCCCCAAATCAGCAGTGAATATTTATTTTCTGAAGTTGAAACATTTTGCTTTTATGGAGCCTTTACTCCATATTCTCAGTAGGCAGCCCTCTTGCCTCAGAGCTGAATTGTCCCGCTTCTTTGTTTTTAACTAGCATTTTTAACTAGTTTCTGGAGGTGGGGCTTCCTGCTGCTGCAGTTACTCTCTGGGCTAGTGCATCCAATTGATATTCTCCCTGCAAGTAACCTCAGAGATAAGACTCCTTCATGGCTTGGAAGATTGGCTGGTTCTTCTCAAGTCCTTCACCAACTTTTGCTTTCCTATTATATAACCTTATTGATTAATCAAAACTATTGCTCACAGCTGCTGGTTAATGGATGATGGCCCTGGAGTTTGCCTGAATACAATTATTTATTGCTTTATTGATGTGCTACTTATTACTCTGTTAAGTACCATAGGGTGTTTAATTATGTGAAAGGGAAGTGCAAAAGCAGCTGCTGAAAGCTGGCGTTAAAGAGGCCCAGTACCTGAGTTCCTGACAATGTGTCATAAAACAGCTTTAAAACACATGCACACACAAAGGACAAACCCCATTCCAAAGTTTAACGAGCTTGGAAGCAGAATGGGCTTGGGGAACTGCCTTGCCACTTTGTGGCTTGATATTAGCCACAATACAAGAAATGAAAACTGAATGTTTTAAATGAAAAGGAGAACTTTTGGGGGCTTTCATGCATTTGCTATTGATTGCTAATGACTGAAGTGGTGCCCATGACAAAGGCCACAGCTAGAGAAGTACCTGATGGGACTGAAAAATGGCTCCTGTTGGAATGGGAACATCTGGCATGGGCCATGCCGCTCTGTGGAATCTGGGCTTCTTTCTGGTTGGTGGTCAACTCTTACCATTCAGAAGGGCAGCCGTATTGCCTCAGGAGAAGATTTGAAAGAAGCACCACAGTGGTCTGTTGGAGTACTCATCACATGTCACATCTCATTCTTTTTCTGCCAGTGGGGATGAATTTCCTAGCACAGCACCAAAAGTCAGTGGTGTCAATACTTCAGAGGTCTTGGTGAAGTGGGAGTTGCGTTTGTGTTCAAGCAAGCTCCTGATTGCTAAGTCTGAACCTTGAACTGATCAAAGGGGAAGAAATTTCCATTATTTTAATTCTTCAGATAAGTTGTGTTCTGAAAAGCGTAGGGTTCTGTATTTCAAAGGTGGCAGCCTCAGTCACCAGGCTTAGGTTTAAGCAGTAGGATATTTGGTCAAAACACCTGGGCTGGGGGCTTGGTAGGCAGCCTTTCTGGGGATCCAGTGTACCAGTCCACCTACACAAGCCCAGATCTTCTCCCCTTGTAATCACCTTCATCCTAGGACTTCTTGGTCCCTGGTGGGCACACTTCTCCACAGTTTGAATCTAAGGAGGAGAAAGTAATTTTCTTCTTGCCTACTATAAAATCAATGACAAACTATAAGTTAATATCTCAGTAAATAATCTTTTCACAGAGACATATATAGATGCCAACATAAATGATCTGTAAGATGGATAGTGTTGAGAACAAAGAACTCACAGCTAGTAGCATGAAAAGTTGAAATCCTGCTTTTCCCAATTTTCAGTTTTATGATCTTGGAACAGTCCCTTAATTTCTCTGAACCTGGCTTCCTCATTTATAAACAAGACAAAAATAATAGCAACATTAAAAGCTTATTGTGAGCATTAGTGAGACAATAGATTTAAAAAGCCCAGCCCTGTCCCTGACACATGATGAGTGAGCAAACATTAATGTTTAAATTTTCCCAGATAATATACATAATGCTTCCTCTTTTTAGGTAGTAAAAAATATAGATCACATTTGACTTTTAACATATTCCTTTCTGGAATTTTTTTCCATGCTATTATAGAGATTGTTTACTCATAAAGTAATGGTATGTAAAATGTTAGAATTATGAACTTGCATATAATATATAATGTTTTTTGAAAGTAAATTTTTACTAACATATATTTACTAGAAATTTTAAACGTATTTACAAAATTGGAATCATATGCTGTATGCAATTATATATCCCACTTTTTAATACTATTGTATCACAAACAGGCTTGTTTGGGGGAGCCTGTTTTGCTTTGGAACCTAAACTCCATTCTCAAAAATTTCTAGGAACTAAATTTGCTCAAGTGCATTAAAAAAAAAAAAAACAACAAAATTGTTTACAATACTTAAAAAACATATTTGTCCCATGTCTTAGGGAAGGTCTAACTTACTAAGATTCAAGAGTTGGGAAGCTGCATAGCATTGTAGATGAGTGGATAGTTCCTGGAATCAGGTAGATGGAATTTGAATTTCAGTTCTTCCACTTATTGGCTTTAACTTGACCTTGAGAAGGTTCTCTTATTTGTGTGAGCTTGTTTCATATTTATTAAAGAGAAAGCTAAAGCACCTAACCCAGAATGTTGTCGTGAGGAATTGATGTCTTAACGTAGGTAAGGCATTCAGCTGCTTGGTAAGTGAATAGTAAGCTAGCAATTATTATTTGATTTTTAGATTACCTTAATTTAAATTGAGCTCATTGAAATACAGTAAAAGGAAAAGTCATAACTGGGATAAATTACTTAAATTTATTCTTGTTCACTTAGCTGAATTCTTGTGGAAAGCGGAGGAATACCTTAGGACGAAAAACACTGGGGGAGTAGTTGACCATGACTTTGTCATGATTTAAACGGTTAATTCAGGGACCATCAATGCTTTGCTGTAAAATATTTTTCACTTTGAATGCCTAAGTTAAAAAATACTATTAGTTAGGTTTTATTTTGTTTTTATTTATTAAAACTGTATTTTGAGTGACATCAAAATATTATGATGTTGTAGAAAGTTAGGTTGTGCATAGATTTAGAACACTCTCTTTGGCAACAGGTAGATCTGGGCTTCTGTTTTGAGTAGTATGGGCAAATGACTAAGGTTTTTCTGTCTCAGTTTTATCAGCGATGAAACAGAGATAATCAAAGGGCATTCATTTTTGTATCCTCTGCTCTGCCTGGCACATAATTATTACCTAGACATTCTGATAAAATCTCCTGCTGGCTAAGTTTTAGTCTTCTATCTCCTGATTTGATGAATAAAAAGCCCCTCTGGCCTGTCCATTCTAGCCAGCCCCACATGATGTCTAGATGATGTCACTGCTTCAATGACTTCTATAAATTCTCTTCTTGGTTCATTCTGAATCTTTATAAACACTCCATCCTGAACACGAGCCTATAGGACACACTTGGGCATGTCCCCGATGACACTGACTTTCATGCCCACCCTTACTGCCTGGCCAACCATCAATTATTCCAATCTAATTCCCTTTGAGCACCTATGTGCACCATTCATTGGTTTTGGGTCATTTCACAGTCAATAACTAAACCAAACACAAATCAGACTTGGGGTCATTTGGGGAAATGGAGAAGTACCTCCTACAATGGGCAGAATGATTTATGAATTCAAAATCTTTGCTCAGAAATGAGATGACATATATATAAAAGGACTGTATAAACTATAAAATGCTTCCTAAACATGACATTTCATGATATCTATGTAGGGTCTCACTCTCTGGGAAAGCATAAATAGATAATCTTGTCCCCATTATGGAGATATGGAAGCCTTGCCCTAGAGATTGGCTTGAAGATTTGTGGATAGTTGGTGACACAGTGGGGTCTGAAGTTGATGAGCTGGCTCTTGAACAATTATAGTAGCATGATGTACTGACCTTGTGTCAGTTACTGTATCAAGCTAATATTACTTACTGTTCTAATTTTATATTACTAAATACTGTTAAATAGGCATTTTACAAATGGAGTAACTGAGATTAGGAGAAATGAAATAATTTGCTCAAGGTTTTATAGCTAGAAAATGATGGAAGCAGGGTTTAAACCTTGGTCTGTTTGACATCAAGCCTGAACTCAGATTATGTAGCTTCCCGAGAAAACTTGGAACTATTTCAACATTAAACAGAGAACAAATCATATCTCTGAAAGGTTTAAAAATTTTAATTATCTGATACCTTATTCTTTTCTTTCTTCATTCAAAAAATATTAGATCCCTGCAATGTGTTAGTCACTATACTAGACATAAAAAGAACCGCATTTAAATTTCTCAGAAGTTACTGTTTACATCTAAACACTTCACTTCACCAAAGGGGCCTGTCAAGGCCCTGCTCAAGGTCCCTCATCCTGGTAACAGGCCATGTTAGTTTGCTTCCCAACAGCCAGCTCCTGCCTTTCTTTCCTTGAGAGCTTCTTTTGGCACCAAAGCCTGTTTGCCTGCCTATGAGGCCAAGAGTAAGTGCTGGGGACTAATGCCTGTCAGAAACAACCTCATCCAGAGACCAGTGGCAGCTGGTGTATAAATACTCCAGCCCCCACTGCTCTGGTGGGATAATTCTGACATCAACGTTCTACTCCATTGGGATTAAACTCCAGTTGCTCATAGCGGTAGTTGGCTTGACCATACACCTCACATCAGCTGCTTTTTCTATTCTGTGTTATTTTCTTGCTCTGTAACTAATATTTCCTTTGCCTCCCAAATTGACTTCTTGCACTCAGATCATCTGAACATCTACTTGTGAAGCAGTCTAAATGAAGTCAAAGCTTCTAGGGGTTCCTCTCTTCTGTCATTAATAGATATTGTGAATCTTATTTTTTAATCAAATGTGATTATTTTTGACATTTTGAATCTCAAGAAGATAGGCAGCCATATTTATATTCTGAGGAGTTAGTTCTTGGCTGGTCATGGTTTAACCCTTGTTTACCTCAGCCTCACATGAGTTATGTGGGATTATTGATGGCTGTCACCTACAATATTCTGGAACCTGTGTAGATACTGAAGAAATGATGTATCAAATATTCTCCTGAGAGAAAACTGTTCTTATTTGCAGGGATTTACTATGTGAGGCCCACTGGAGCAAAAAAAATACTTAGGAGTATAATGACTTGAATATGGTAGCATTTTATTTTCCTTGACTCTCAAAGTTGAGCACTTATTGCTCTTGTTGAGAAGGGAAGTACATCCCCGTTTTTTGTCAGGTAAAGAACAAGTGTGAATGGGTGAGCCTGGGAGCCATCCTTATCTCCTTAGAGGGCATTTTCATTCTGCTGTTCAACAAAAGTTTATTGTACCTTAATGGGGTTTGAGCTCCAGGCTAAGCAACGTGCAACACACATAAACACAAAAAATGGATAAAAGGCACAGCTCCATCTCAGAGTTCATGGACCTGGGAACAGCAATTGCAATACCCCTTTTCAGGGTTCATTTGGGTGGTAATACATTTCTTCCTGGAGAACTATCAGAAAATCAAATTGACTTTGGTATATTTGCTTGATTTTAAAAATATAATCCCAAGGGGGAAATAGCCCATCTATGGAGACAAATGATTACCAATCTCAGAATAGTTTTTACTGTATTTTTACTCAGCCACAAACATTCTCTTTTGGAGTCTTAACCTAATTTCCCAGCGTTGCCTGGCCTATCTTTCTCCCTTAATTTTAATGTTCTGCCCAAGTCTTTAAGGTCTCAGTTGGTTAATGTTTAATGCTCTCCATGACCAGTGTTTGATGTTTACACTTTATTGGGCTAACCAAATTTGTAGAGCAAATTAAATGTGTACAGGTCTCTGGCAAGCCACGTTTAGATATGTGTTGCTCAGAAACCATCTCCTCATTCAATACTGCATGCCCCAAATAGTTTCAATTAACTGTTCTTCTTTCCTGGCAATATCTACAGCTATCTGCATTGCTTTTGGGGAGCTATTACTTCCCAGATTTACAAATGTTACAGCCTCATACCCCTTTCCTTCCAGAAAGCATGTCACAGCAGAGAGCTCTACTTCTATGTGAAACAAGAGTGTCAGCAACAGGTAACCTATTAAACCAGATTGACCAAAGACCAGAAAAATACACTAGGGGTGGAGCAAAGGAAATTGGGGGGGAGGGGGAGAGAGTAGAATCAAAGAGTTGCTATTGCTTTTGAAACACACACACACACACACACACACACACACACACAGAGTTGAAGGAAACACAACTTGCATAAAGAGCTATTACTATAATTACCTGAAGATATATATTATTTTCAAACCCATTAATTTAATTTCAGTCCTCTTGTCCTGAATAAACTAAAAGGGTGATATGCTTCCCTGTGATGAATGGGGTTGGAAAACTGAAATCTGAAGTCCAAATCCAATGAGGTCAGGACTTTCTGGTGTGACCTTGGGCAAAGCCCTCTCCTTGACCTTACTGGGCATCTTCCATAAAAGAAGAGTTGGCTTTGATCTCTTGAGTTTTCCCGTCTGGACATTTTCGGATTCAGTCCTATCTTTAGCCCCAATTATGAAATTCCTGGGGAGTGGAAGATTGGGCTTACAGCAATCTTCCTAAAAGATGTGTTTCACAATAATTGCCCAATAGACTACAGCTTAATATTCCTGAAAGAGAGCCTTGAGTTTTGGCGATTAGCAGTTTTTTTCCCCCATCTTTCCAAAGCAGTATTCTCTTTCAGCCTTGCTGAGAGACACCCGGTTTTGACCCAGTGTGAGAAAATATTCAGATGGTTGGTTCTGGGATTTAATCAACAGATGAAAATAAGGAATCCCCAAACCACAGGGTCATTGATGGACTTTGGGGCTTAGGTTTCCTGGGGGTCAGATTTCCTCTGTCTCCTCAAGGCTACCAGAAAGAGGCCGGGTCTGGAGCCATAGCTGCTTTTCTGGCACAACGGCAGTGGCTGAACACTAATGTGTTTAACAGTTGGACTTATTTTTAATCTACTGTATTAGGAGCACAAATTTAATCAAGAACAAAATGTTACCAATGTTGTTTTTTTGTTCCTGCATATGCATATATCCTTAACACTGTTCTGCATTCCCTGGTGCTCCAAAGCTCCCCATCTGACATCTGACTTATTTCATAACATTAGTTTTTTTAAGTGCAAATATATGTGGAGAAAAAAGAGAAACAAGGAACTGAATTTCCACTCCACACAGCCCCCCTGCTTAAAGAAATAACTGCAGTACAGATTTTAACAATTAACATTCCTGTAGTGAATGTCGTTATGGACGGAGCTAATAAATGTTTTCAAACACTCCCCGGTTCAAATAGGCTCCAATACACGTTCAGCTTATTTTCTGTCATTTGATGGCATGGGTGGGTTGAGACATTCCTCTAGCTTTTTCTCCCCCTCTTAGTCAAAGAAAGAGATCTTATCTCCCCACCCTCCCTAACTTACCCCCTTCCTCCGCCCCCGCCCCTCCTGCCTACTTTACTGAAACCCGACTTGCAGGTCAGTGAGCTGGTAACAGATTAATTTTACTTGGTGAGGAACACCAAGCATTTTGGCCAGGACACATGAGAATCCTGTTATTATATTACCATTTTTCTAAATTAAATATTAGGAAAAATTAAACCAAATTGTGGCACATAGTGCAATGGAAAATATTTCTCTTCCAAACACTGCTCTGTGATAAATGCTTGTGTAAGTGAAAGCACAATAAATATGCAGTACGTTAAAAAGCTAGATTATTCAGGTTTTAAGACTTATAGCTAAAAGTGGTTTAATGTTTCATGCCTAATAATAGATTACTCCTATCACATTTCTAACCTTTATTTCTCCTCGCTTTGAAGTCCGGCCATATAAAGGTTGTTTGTAGAACCACACGAAAGTTAAAGCAAATATTACTTAGAGTGATTCATACCAGCAAGAATTTGCAATGAAGGCAGTCTTTTTTTTTTCTTCTTCTTTTTTTTTTTTTTTTTTTTTTTTGGTGTGTATGTGTGTCTGAATCAAAGGAAATGAAATGTTTGTAATATTTTTTGGTTGATAAATTTATTAAAACATTTTAGAGGCTTGTAGTAGAAGCACAGCTGACATAAACAGACTGACTGGAAGCAGATTATATTCTGCTCTGTGGGGGAGGCAGAATTTAAAGGGGAAAAAATTCCCTGGATTTCAAAAATTGCCACCAGGTCACAGCAATACTTAATTAACTGAATACATTAACAGAGGGCTATAACCTAGATGCTAAAAAAAGGGGGTGGGGTGGGGGTGGGGGGGGTAGTCAAATTCATTTAATCCTCTGTTCTTTGCTTACAGATTAGCCTTTCAGAATGAGCAACCTGATTTTTTTTTTTTTAAAGGATCCATTTACCTTCCAGAGCTTTTCATAGCAAAACATGTTGCATGGTTGCAAAAGAAATTAATTTGTTGCCAGTTGCTCCATACTGGCAGGAATTCTGAATAAAGAATGTAAGCAATCTATCTTTGTTTGCAAGATATAATTAATCTGGCAGTTAAAATTCTTTGGAAACATTCTGATGACTTATGTGGAAAAGTAGCGCAGCATTTTCAAAGAAAACTCTGAACTGTATGCAGGGGAAGATAAAAGATATATGAAGTGTTTGTTCTAAGTGATACTATTCATTTAAAGATCATAATGTAACCCCACCCTAGCAATTATTGTGAAAAACAAGACAAATCTCCGTCTATAGCTTTTTGACACAGTCTTGATTTGAGAAACAAAATAAGCACATTACTGTTATAGTCTAATAGACTGCAAGCTGTTTTATTAGAGTCGGCTGAATCCTGTTTTGCATAAAAAAGAACTCTGTTTGCTATCAAGAACACATTTACATTAATATGACTTTGACAAAGTAAAATAAAATCGCATTAAGATGATGTAAGTAGATAAGACAATGAAATCTCTGTGAGAGAGTTTTGGCACACACTAATTACAGTCAAGTCCCTGCAGGAAAAGAACATATTTTTACACCAACTATCCATGTGCTTGAAAATGTAGGAAGCCTAAAATGCAATCCTTGGTTTAGGTATTTCCTGAATACATTGTGTTTCTGTGTTTCTAGGGTAGTTGTTGTTTTAAAGGAGCCTGCCTGATAAATAACACTTTCATTTACAAAAATACAAGCATGTTTCTTTCTGAATACTAGCCTGTAATCATCCTGATTATTTTAAGGGACTTTCCAATATAGGGCAGCTGAAAACAAGGTTTTAGATTACATGGTAATTTAGGAATGCATGAAAAGCTAAGCAGTTACCATAATAGGGTTCTGGATAAACTTCATGGTTTTTAGAGCAAAACATAACAACATATGTTTTGTGATTTGTTTCAATGATTTACACACACACACACACACTCACAGACACACATATATGAAATATTTTTTTGTGAAAGTTCTATCAAAATATTTGGAAGCCTTGTCTGTGTACAGCGTTTTTATAACCCTATTTTGCAAACTTTGATGTCTCTCTTTTTGGTTCAGTCATTAAAAGAAAGGCAATGATGGATGATGATAAAGCCTCGGATTTTAAGACTAATCAGTTCTTGGCAGTGGCCATATTTCTTCTGTAGTGAAACTTTAATATTCCTTTGGCCTTGTATAGACTTAAAAAAATTTTTGTTTGGAACTTTGCTACTCCAGCTACTTAATAAGTATTACCAAACAGCTATTGCACAAATATTAGCCCTCTGATTTAACACCTGACAAAATGAAGCAACTGGGAATCAGGATCTCATCACTTTCCTGGCTCCTCACAAATTTTGTCTGCCTTGTGGTGGCATTTTTCTTCTTGGTTTAAAGGTAGGAATATGGTAGAAATGAGAAGGGAGAAGAGAAAAATCTCCTTGGGGTAAAGATGGGCTGCCATTTGCATTTTCTCTTCTTGAATTGTCTTTGTGGTGATGCAATTTTTATGAGAAGTCTAATTTTCTGCCTGGAGTCTTTGATGTATTGTTCTTGAAGTTGCAACAACAAACACCAGGTGTCTCCACTTAGCTGAGCTAAAGGTTCTGGAAAGGAAGGCCACTTCTGGAAAAGTTGAAGCAGCCTCCTTTTCTCTGGGAGAAGGCCCAGAGGGCGGATGGGAGCAAGGGAATGGAGTGCCTTCTTTCTGCGGTGTTCAGGTGGGAGCTTGTTGACTCATATCTGGTCTGTAAGGTAATGTTGCTTTTGTGTGGAAGTCACGAAGGCTGGCATCTCTGGGAATATTGGTCTGCTGGGAAAGAGTCTAGTGAACCAACCAGGTGGCTACAGCCCAGATCACATTTCTGATCTACTCTGACAGAAACTCACAATAGTAGATGGCAAGAGACCATGAGTGGTACATGGGACCCTTCTTTTGGGAGTACCAACTTCATGGAACCTTTTCCTTAGAAACAACCAGACCCTAGACCTGGAAGCTGATATGCTGGCTTCTTCTCTAGCAGTGGCTGATGTCCCCAATTCAAAGTTGTGATTTCTATGAACATTTATTCATTTCTTCCACAAATATTCATTGGATCTCTGTGGTGTGCCAGTACTGTCATTAGCGGTGGAAAACTGGACAAACCTGCTCTCCCATATGCATTAAGGAGCTTACAAAAATGCCTATTTAATTTAATGCTAGGAGTGACAACTGGTGCCAATATCTCCCAAAATATGGTATTCCAAGGACGGTGATAGGTATTGTTTGAAGGAACATTTTCATAATTCATGGCCGCGTTAAAAGTTTCCTAGATGCAAAACTCCTTAACAACCTCTACATGCTAATTTGCATCACCCCCCTTCTAAAGAATGTGCTTTTTCTTGAATATATTTGGCCAAAGAATCATTTTTAAAAATTCTTTCAGCCATATTAAAAGAATTACTATTACCCTAGGGAAATATTGCAAAAATTTCATTTGTGGTCATATCATCTTTATAATTCTTTGTCAGTGGCTCATTCTTAGATTTATATTTATTTTTATATTTTTAAGCATAGAAACAATCTCAGATATAAGTGAATATTTTGAAGAATATGTTTTGGGGAAAATTGCTTTGAAATATGGACACTGTGAATTTTTCTTCTTCTTGAGGTGGACATGAGACACAAGACAAAAGAACCAGGGCATGGAGGCCACCAGTCATAAGAAGAAGTTTGCCCCAGACAATGTCTGTGGAAGCAGAGCTAGTCTCAAATGCTAGAGGAAAGCTATATTCCAGGCAGCCCTCAAACAGTGATGTGACTGATGGGAAAACTAAGAGATGGGATTTCTAGTCCCGGCTGTTTCCCTAACTATCTGCACCACCTTGCTTATTTTCCTTACCCTTTTTGGTCTTAATTCCTAATTCCTAGTAATAAATGTTTAATATACATTAGTTCATTTAATCATCAAAACAACCTTCTGAGATAGGAGGTGTTATTGCCTATATTCTGAGGATAAAGAATCTGAGTAAAAGAAATTAGGAAGCTTGCCCTATGTCACAGTCACATAGCTAAAAGTAATGAAACCAACAATATTGAATGATACTCTTGAATAGGGCAATTCTTTCAGATCTGATATTCTATAATTGTATGACTGACTTTTGCTAAATCTAATATCTATTGTCTTAGAGGGCAGTGACTCCTCTAAGCAGAAGTGATTTATCATTCAACTGACTTATTGAGGATATACTCTGTGCCAGATACTAACCAAGGAACATGGGGAATCTACAAGAATTGGGACACAGGACCTTAAAGTCTAGTAGCAGTAGGAGACAAGTAAACAGGCAGTCCATCCTTGTGACAAAAATGGCATCATCAACATTTCTATAGTGAATCATGTCATTAAAATCTGCATGTAGACTAGCCACGAAAGCCAAAAGGTAGAGATAGCTCAATGTCACTCAAAAGATGAATGGCTAACCAAAAATGTGGTATATAAATACAAAGGAATATTACTTGGCCATAAAAATAAATGAAGTCCTGATATATGCTACATCATGGATGAACTTTAAAAATATTCTGCTTAGTGGAAGAAGCCATATATTGTATGATTCCATTTATATAAAATGTTCATAACAGGCAAATCCATAGAGATAGAAGGCAGATTAGTGGTTGCCAGAGCCTGGGGGAAGGAGTGACTCCTTAATGGGTACAGAGGTAGCTTTGGGAGTGATGAAATGTTTTGTGATGGTTACACAACGTTGAGAATGTACTAAATATCATTCATAATCAATTTTATGCTAGGTGCATTTTACCACAATAAAAACACCCTTGCCCCATGATAGTAAATAAAGCAAGCCTTATTATTCTCTCTTTGAATTACTAAACCACTATTCATCACCTGCATTTTGAAAAATGGGCTCAACAGCGTTGTGGTTACTACAGTAAATCAGATATAATTCCTATCCTTATGGATCTTACAATCTATTTATTAAATAATATGAAATCACATTATATTATGATAAAGCATAATTAAACCAGTCTCATGATGGTAGAATAGGTGAAGTACTGAGTGATATTTAGGAGAAAGAAACAATTTGTTATCAATGGAGGTTATTGAAAAATTCTCACAGACAAAGTGGGAATTCATTTATCTTTATGGTTGAATAGGAATTCAGCAGAGAAGAGGACAAAATAGATGGGGGGACATCCCAAATAACTTTCTGAATGTCATACAGCAGTGACGGAGCAGAAATTGAACCCTAGTTTCCTCATCCTAGTTCATATCATTTCATCCTCATTATTTGGGGCTTCTGTGTTTGTGAGTTCACCTACTTGCTAAAATTTATTTGTAACCCAAACCAATACTTGGGGCATGTTCATAGCCATTCACGGGCACACACGGAATGGTGAGAAATTTGAGCTGCCTGACATGCATGATCCCACCTGAGGGCAACCAAGATGACCAGTGTCCTTTGTGCAGTCTATGTAGTTCCATGTTTTTCACATTTTGGTGCTTTTTAAAAAAAATTTTATTTTTTATTTGCTTTAGTTGTACTCAATGCATTTGTTTTTTACGTGGTGCTGAGGATCGAACCTGGGCCACGCACGTGCTAGGCAAGTGCTGTACTGCTGAGCCACAACCCTAGCCCCTTTTGGTGCTTTTTTGTTGGTGATTTCATTGTTTAAACATAGTGTTGAAGTGTGGTCTAGAGTTCCTAAGAGCAAGAAAACTGTAAAGAGCCTGATGGATAAAATTGTGTTAGATAAGTTTTGTTCAGGCATGACACTCATGTCAGTGCTTTTTTTGGTTGGAGGTTTGACATTAGTGAATGACAATATATATTAAAAATAAGAAATCTTTAAAAAGAAACAGACATGAAAGAAACCTGTACATTGACAAAAATGCTGTGTCCAGAGTCTCTTAGGAATCTGACCTTCTATTTCCCACAGGAACATGGGTCATTCAGTATGTGCTAATTCAGTCTTTGCAGAGCATATATATAGATCATAACTTCTGCAAATAACGAGAATTGACTACACTTCTCATTATTGTCTACTACCAGGTTTGAAATTGTGCTTTTCCTTCTACTTATCGGTCATCACCAATCCCACTTCCTCTCCCCCAGCTAAATACACACATACACATGCACATGTGCACACATACCCAGACATGTGTGCGTGTGCACACAAACACACACAACACACACACACACACCTCTCCAGAGGTAAGTAACCAAATTTCAGGACCCATTTTCATCCACAAACTGAATATACAAAAACTGCATTCACTAATTATCACACATTTTCAGGTGGCAGGAGAGGAGTGTTAAACCGTATGTGTGGGGCCCTGCGCAGGCCACGTACCCATGAAACTGGATGGCCCTGTGTCTCTATCCACTTAGCCAGTCATGTCCTTACTTCAGGGCTTGCGCTTCTTTTTTCTCAGAAAGAAAAATCTTAATTGTTTGGCCCATATCATTTGAGATAAGAAGTTCATCACGCCATTCAGGCTTCCCAGATGTCTCTGGGGAGGAGGGTAATAAGTGTGCAGATGCACAGTCTGGGACCTGGTGGCAGAAGAGTTGGCTTGGCCTTTGGTCTCCTGGAGTCAAGTGACTTGGAGGGTTTTTATTTTCTCGCTGACGACCCGCCAGAGCCACATGGGCCTGCATGTCAGAGCTGAACAGAGCTGCAGAGCTCCACACTGCCTCTCACGAGTCCCCTGGGTCAACATTTCCTGAAAGAAGTCTCCTTAACGATTTGATAGATCCCAATTTAGCTTCCTTGAAGTTCCTGGACAATGCTTGGGTCTTGGCAGACTCTCACAGGCAGCCTTCACTCAAGGACTGTGGACTCTCAGAGATGGTGAGACTTCCAGGACAGAAGCAGAAGGGGGTGTGGCAACAGAGTCCTGAGGAGAGTTTGCTTGGCCTAATCTTCAGTGAGGAAAGGGAGGGAAGAGAGGAGATACTCAGAAGCACTCACTGAAGATGGGTCCCTGGAATCCTGTTCCTTATCTCACTTCTGCTGTCCCTCTGAGAGTGGTATGAAGTCAGGGAGTGCCTTCCAGATTTGTAAAGAAGCAGACTTGGCTCTTTCTGGAAGGAGAGCCAGCTGCCTTCATTTCTGCCTCAGTGTGGGCACCTTTCATGGGCCCTTCTGAGCCACCCACTTCCAGAAAGCCTCTAAGCTTGGTTCAGGTAGGAGGCTGTATTATTTTCCTGGAGCTGCTGTAACAAAACACTACACACTGGGTGCCGTATAAAACAGGCCAGAGTCTGAGATCAAGGTGTCATCCAGGTGGGTTTCTTCTGAGGACCGTGAAGGAGATTCTCTTCTCTCCTAGCCACTGACCATTTGCTGGCTATCTTTGGTGTTCCTTGGCTTAGAGATGTGTCATCACCTAGATCTCTGCTTCAATGATCACATGGTCTTTTCTTTATGTCTCTGGATTCAAATATCCCCTTTTTATAAGGACATTATAAAGTTCACCCTATGACCTCATCTTAACTAATGATATCTGTAATGACACTACTTAAACAAGGTCATATTCTGAGGCATTAGGGGTTCAGAATTCAACATGAAGTTTTGGGAGATGCAAGTTAGCCCATAGCAGAGGTTGTGGTGGTGGCATCAGGGGGGTGGGCAACAGAGGTAAGATTAGCAAGGTGGGTACAAAAGGAGATGGGCTAGACCAGAGTGCTCAGTATAGGACAAGAAGAGTGGGACTTGAAGTTTTACATGTTCTGTGGAGCTAGTCTGTGGACTGTTAAACTAGGCAGAGCACCTTTAGACTCAGCATGGAAGGCAAGTGGGTGCCATTGTAGGTTCTTGAATTGAATTATAGTAGGGTCAAATGGCATAGAGAATGGTTGAAAGAGTGTTGGTAGAGGCAGGGGAACTCATAGGAACCCAGGCTACCATGGGAATAGAAAGGAAAGTCTGTGAGAGATGGTAGGATTTGATGACTGGATTCAGGCAATGGGACCATTAATAGAAGTGACCTGGATCAATGGCCAAGTTGAGAAGAGAAGGGCTGGGGGAGGATCTGTGGGTGCCTGTGTGCACATGCTCAGATGATGAACACCTTAGTTTGGAATGTATTGAGTTTGGAATGATGTTTGACATCTAGGAAGACACGTGATCTACTCAGTTGGCAAACTTTTTGTAAAGGGACAGCTAGTAAATATTTTAGGATTTGTAGGCCATATCATCTCTGTTGTTATATCAGGAGAGCAGCCACATATAACATGACAATAAACAGAAGTGGTTGTGTTCTAATAAAACTTCATTTACAAAAAATAGGTAGCAGGGGCTAGGGTTGTGGCTCAGCGGCAGAGCGCTCGCCTCGCGAGTGAGCGGCCCGGGTTCGATCCTCAGCACCACGTAAACATAAATGCATTCCATTGTGTACAACTAAAGTAAATAAATAAATATTAAAAAAAAAAAAAAAAAAAACAGGTAGCATAGCCGGGACATGGTGGTGCACACCTGTAATCCCAGCACTTGGGAAACGGAGGCAGGAAGATCATGAGTTCAAAGCCAGCCTCAGCAAGTGTGAGGCACTTAGCAACTCAGTGAGACCCTGTCTCTAATAAAATACAAAAAAGGGCTGGGGGGATGTGGTCCAGTGGTCGAGTGCCCCTGAGTTTAATCCCCAGTACCAAAACAAAAAACAAAACAGGTAGCATGCTGTATTTGGCTGAAGGGCTATAATTTAACACCCCTGCTCCTGGAAGTTGGAAATAAGATACAGCAGTAAGTTAAAAAGAGAGAGAAAGTAGAAGTCCTTTAAATGTCATTTTTGGGAAGTCTTTTGGAATGATGAGTCATCACTATTCAGTGGGAATCTATATATAGCATCCACTGAAATGCATTCACATCTGCAACAAACATTTTATTGAGGATCATCTAGGTGCCAGTGTGCTTACATGGTGTCAAAATCACTCCCCACTGACAACTTTGTGAGTCATGTAACTCTTATCCCTATTTTACAGATGAGGAAACCGAGGAGATGAGGAGGCCCTTGGGAAGGCAACGTGAAGTTGTTGAACTTCCTTCCTAATTAGAAAGCATAGCCAATTGCTGGGTGGAAACCTTCCACTCCAGCAAGAATTTTGGATAGACTTAATAGTTTGCATGAGGCATGAGGCAATGTCAAATTTAATATCTGATTATATGATATCAGAGTTTTCACTTTGCACTCAGTTAACAGTCTTCAGTGTAACTTCTCCCTGTTCTTGTTAGACAGTAAGGTCTTGAAATTAGGGAATAGCTACAACCTGTGGATTGCCTGGAAGAGAGGAATAGAAGATAATTTAAGGTTCATGTGATTTGCCCATTTATGTAGGTTACTTATGATTTTTTCCCTCAATTAAGATGGCTGCTGAGTCCCTCATAGGATTTTGCTCTCGTAATTTAAGACACATATTGGTTTATTTGCTAGAACTATTAAAAAAATGTGGATTTGCTTCTGATTTAGTTGAGAAATATCACTGAAAATATTATCTATTACAACCTCATATATTGTTTCTTGTGAGAAATTTATCCTGGAATTTGATATAAAATATTTCTTTTTCAGAATATATGATTCTGTGTCTCAGCAAGAGAACCATGAAATTGTGTTTCCTTTTTCTATAGGGCTTCTGGGAAGCTCAGAGCTATGTTTAGTGTGCAAAAACAGCAAGTACTGCCCCTTACTTTTATGTTTTCCAGTCTGTATCCCCGTTCTTGTTCTCATTCAAATATGTCCCAGAGAGAGAGATGAATGTTTAGAAAGATTAAATTTAATTGATTCAGAATCAAGGTACAGAGTCTTTCAGTCAATCAAGATAGTATCAAGTTTCATTAGACTCAGGAAAAAAATGCTGAAAAATACTTTATCATTAAGAGCAGATATTTGCTTTGCTGACTCTTAGAGGTTATTGGTATTTGCTTTATGATGACAAATTACTACATGTCTGTTGAGTGAGCTTCCTAAATGGACATTTGCCTTAACACTGGTTACAGGTGAGGTACTGAGGACAGGGGACAGGCATTAAGATTTGGAGATGCAATCTGAGGATTTGTTTCAACTCTGTTACTGAGTGCTCAGGCGACTCCATACAGGACACAGAGCCTCAGCTCAATGATTTTGAATATCCCTTCAAATGTAACCTTTTAGGAATCCATTGCCTATCTGCTATTCTCTGCCTCTCACCCTCTTGCATAATTCCTCAGTTAAGTCTTATTTTTTAAGAAAGACTATAATCATCTAGGGGGTAGGAGCTGTGTCTATGTCTATCTCTATATATCTCTACCTACCTATTCCCCAAGTTATATAAACCACCGTATTTTTTTATTTGATGTGGTTTACAAAAATGAAAGCAATAAAATAAGAGAAAATAGACTTGAAATAAATGGAGCAAAAAAGGTTTAATGTAGAGGGAACACAAAATTAAGTCTAGAGAGGTGAGAAGGTAGGTACTTAGTTGGTGGGCACCTGTATAAAACACCAACATCACCTTCCTGCCTAAAGAAAGCGCATTTGGTTTCTACACAAACAAAAATTGCCTTGAAAACTGAAGCAAATGGAATAAGAGTGTGAAGAAATCTCTTTGTCTGAAATTTAACTATCACATGATAAAAACATGGTGCCTATTGGTTGAGTGTTCAGTCAGGTGCTAATCATGGATCTATGAAAGTATTTACTAAATATGGTAAAGGGAAATTCCTTCAGTCAAAACTGGCCCTGTCGAAGTTCAGGAGAGATTGTGACAGGAGGACAAAGGAGAGGATAGGTTCTGTTTCAGGCCATCATTGCCCTAAGTGCATGTATGAAGACACAATTGTTGTGAAAATACTTTATATAAAACCAGCAACTTGAAAAATTGTGCTTGTTATATGTAATATGAAATGAGTTGCACTCTGCAAACATGTATAACAAATTATAATAAAAAAAGAAGAGTATTTCACTGGAAAGAAGTTCTGGCTCATGAATTGCTGCCTGGGACCTCAAAGAATGAAAAGGCTGCTTTGGTAGCAGAGCAGGTTGTAGCACCAAAAATGACAGATAAGGAAGGAGCAGGGTGGGGAATTTGGCAAGCAACACTTCTTAGGAAATTAATGAATAATAAGATAACATGGGGAAATCATTCTTTTTTTGTGGGCAGTGTTCTCTGGTAAGCTCTTCAAATGGAAAGTTTCAAATACCATAATGCACTGATAGGAAAGATTAATGTAGCAGGAGTTCATAACGGCAGAAGAAATTTGAGACTACCAATGTTGGTAGCATTACCATTAATACTTCATTCATTTAACAAATATTTATAAAGCTCTTACCTTATACTAGATACTGTGCCAAATACTTCAGGGAATGGGAGCAAGGGAGCAAATGATGAGATACATCATATCTGTCTTTTGGAAACTCATATCTTAATGGGGGGTATGGTGCAAGGTAAGTTTTACTGATTTATTAAATGTATTTATTGAAGATCTATTTTATAATGTAGATCCAGAACAAACATGATTTGTTTTGAAATATTAAAATCGAAATTTGTAAATCAGTAGTTTCTTCCCCTGTCTCAACAGAGAATTAACACAGAGACTTAACTGCTAAGAACTGCAGAGATTAAGTAAAAATTGGACAGGGTTCAAGTAGTATAGAATAAAGCAATAGGAAGAGAAACAGGCCTCCACAACTTATAAGTTCCCTTTCTCTTCATGCCAATTTCTTGGTAGACTTGTTTTGAATACATTTTTTCTCCAATTTTGCATAAATGGCAAGATGTTCTTAGTTCTGAAGATGGAGGTTGTTGGTTACCTAAAATACTCACCTCATAGTTTGTCAAGTGGCAGTGTCTGGAAAAATGATCTGGAGTTAGGAGAGTCCAGACAACAGATAAACAGTATATGTCAGTTCCCCGGTCTCCTGTCCCATGTCCACTGAAGACATTACTAATAGATCACAGCAGGTCTGAATGTGGCCTGAAAATCCTTCTCATTATAGTGTTTTGGGTGGCCGAACTGGTCTTGGCACATAAGATGAACTCTTTTTGCCTTCTGAAGGTCCTTTGGGCTTTTGACTATTCTCTAACTCTTCATACTCTGATAAAAAACTGAATACCTTGATTTTCTTTTGAGTTTTTACCGTTACTTTCTGTTACACTCTTTTTTCAAAGTTTGGTTGAAATTGCAGTCTGACAGTTGTTGAAAGGCAATGACAATATGTTATGACTAAGGACTTTCACAGCTTTAGAAAATAATGACACAATTTAATTTTATATAACATGTAATAATTTAAATAATTCTATGTAACTACAATAGTTTTATTATAGTCATTCCCAACCCCAGCATAAATTAGGTGTATGCAACCTCCCATGTACTACACTATATGCTTTATGGACATATTTTATTTAATCCTCTAGGAACCCCGTGAGATAGGTGCTATTATTGTCTCCTGAAACTAACTTGTCTGAGGTCTTATCAGTAGTAACTAGTAGAATCTGAATTCATATATCCTCCAGGTGTCAGATCCCAAAGCTGAAGTTCGTTCCTGCTTGCAGAGGCACAAATGTGAAACCATCACCCCCAGGAAGCAACACTTTTCTTCTCAAAGGAAAAAAAAAAATCACCCCTTGTTTCTAAAATCAATGTCATCATCTGTATTTAAAGGAGAAAGGATAGACTTAGATAAGCTTTTAAACTCATTCTGTCTTCTTAATCTCACAGAAGAGGAAACAAGACTCAGGTTATCTCAAGGAGTTTAGTGGCTGGTCCAGTACCAACATTGTGGTCCTTCTATCTATGCTTCTACTGCCCATGGCCATTACTTGGATGCAACAGCTGGCATTGAACAGTGCGGTCTTGCCCATATTCATTCTGGGGTAAAACATATAAGATTCTGAGGTAGGCATTAGAAAAGAGAAGCAGTGGACAGTGTTATGGTTTGGATGTGTTTTGTCCCTCAAGGATTCATGTGTTGGAGGCTTGGTGCTCAATATGGAGTGGGGATGGTGGACCTTTAAGAAGTAGAGCCTAGTGAGAGACCCCCTAGGGCCCTAGGTGGTGGGATGGTGCTGCCCTCAGAAGGACATGTTGGTGTCCTAGAATGATTCCCACTATAGTGAGTTGTTGCAAGAGCAAGCCTAAGCCCACTACAAGTCACATGTGACTTCCTGTTTCGAGAGGAGATCTGTGTCCTCCTATTGCACTCCTGCTATTTGCATGAGGTCCTCACCAGCTGAGGAGAGAAGACACTGGTGCCATGCTCTTGAACCTCCAGAACTGTGACCAATATGAGCCTCCTTTCTTTATAAAACCATGTAGTCTTAAGTATTTTGTTATAGCAGCAGAAAATGGACTTACATAGACACAAAGAATCATCATTCTCAAAAAATTAAGGGTTGACACTAAAAGGGAAAAACATCATTTTCTGAACAAATACAGGGTTATGGTGCAGACTGAATGAGATAGTATAGGAAATAGGTACAGCATATTATTTGTTGAGCTTGTACAGCATATTATTTGTTGAGCTTATATGTTAGCTACCTCTTTAAGTGCTTTACATGGATTTTTAAAAACTCGTATGACTATATAGGGTTTATATTGTTTTTTTCCTCTTTCATGGTTGGGGAAACTAAGGATCAGAGCAGTTAAGACACTTGTTTAAGGTGACAGAGCTATAATGGTCAACCCAGATCAAAACAGGATTAATGCCGGGTGTGGTTGTACACATGTAATCCCAGCGGCTCAGGAGGCTGAGGCAGGACGATTGTGAGTTCAAAGCTAGCCTCAGCAACTTAGCGAGGCACTTAGCAACTCAGTGAGACCCTATCTCTAATAAAACATAAAAGAAAGGGCCAGGGATGTAGCTCAGTGGTTAAGCACCCCTGGGTTCAATCCCCAGTACAAAACAAACAAACAAAAACAAAACGAAAAAAACAAAACAGGATTCTTTAACACCTGAGGTTCTTAATCTGCTAAACTTGACCCATGTGCAAAAGGCCTATAATTTATGGAGTGCCAAAGAGTGAATTTGCCACAGAGCTAACAAAGCTTAAGTTTTAGGGACTGTTACTTTCCAGGATACTTTATAAAACCACAGGAGGAGCTCTATTCGTTTTTACTAATGTTTTTGTATTCTTTTACTTAAACATCACCCTTGCCTACTTATATGAGCTTCACAAAATTTGAATCTTGCCCCTGAACACACCATATTATTCTAAACTAAGTGATCACATGGTCCTTCCTCTCTTATCCTCCCCCACACCCCCCTGGAATGCTGCATGAGTAGAGCCTTCTGGTCTCGCGGGAATTACTCATCATCCATATTCCCACTGTTTCTGTTCTCTGGCATCTTGGATTGTTAGACAGAAGTCTGTGTTGGGGTCTGAAGCCTTCCAGCCACTCAGGAAAAATGTATTTCTTTTTTCTCTGGCAACTCACACGTGACATCACGAATGGTGTGTCTGTAAACCCTCGTGAGAACTGCCGACCTTCTAATTATAGTAAATGCAGTCAAGGAAAAAGGCCCAGATTTTAAACAAACAGCCATGAATTCTACATTTGCATGTCATGCTCTGGAATCATCTTTTTCTGAGTCATAGATTATCTATTTAGATAAAGCCACAAAAAGCATCGTGTTTTGTTAATTTGGGGCTTTTGGGAAGGGCAAAAGAATTCTAGTCAAATATCCTGAGAGATTCTGTACTCTTCAAAGTAAAACATCTTGGTAAATCATTAATAGCTCTGGGGTGACTACACATTTAGGACAAGGCTATGTTCCTGCTAAGTGAACTCCATTTCCAGAATGGAAATGATATAGAATATGTGGTTATCGGAAGACTCAATAAGCACTGAGAACACCAAATTACTGTAAGACTTGATTTGGAAAATAATTTCAATATTGGGACAAGAATCATAAAATATTTATTATTATCCATAAACAAAAACCCAGACATATGTGAGGGAGTATTAGTTGAAACAAGAATAATGTCATTAATAAGCTGTGTGGCTTAGTGCTGCTGCTGCTGCTAATGATGATGATAACACAAATAATGAAAATAAGTTAGCACTATTGTTTGTTTGCCATGTCAGGAACTGTGCTTAGCACTTTATATTCATTATCTCATTTAATCCTTACAATTCTATCACTGTTCCCATTATTCAGATGAGGACCCTGAGGCCCAGAAAAGTTGAGTGACTTGCCAAGCATGGTTACTTGGTACATTGTGGACCTTGTAATTGAGTAAAGTCTGTCTCACAACAGAACCTAAACTCTTAACCATGCTGCATTGTATTGCACCCCATTGGGGCTTGGTTTCCCTTCCCTGACCTCTGCTGCTTCTTCCAGCTGAAAAACTCTATGATACTATATTTTCAATGTAGCTATATTGTCTGTATATGTCAGATGCTATAATCCTCTGACAGCAAAAGAGCTTCTGGTTTTTTACTAATATGTTTGTTTTTCTAATTGATCTCTACCAGCTCAGGGTAATTAAAACCCCACAGTTCTTATATTCCTCAAACAAATAGAAGCATGCCTGTTCGACACCCCTCTTAACAGCGCACATGGCATTGTTTATGTGTGGCACCTAAGATAAAAACCAAATATGTGGAGGAAAGCAGGAGGTGCTGTGTGAACAGAGGAATACATGTGCCTGCAATCTAGCTTACTGTTCTGTAAGTTTCTGCTTATTTACCAACAATGCTAAATGTTGACCTGATCCACGGCTCCCATCCACAGCCTTAGGTGATCTGTTGGTAAATGGTACCTTACATTCCTGGTAAATATGCGTAGAATGGTGAGGTTAGCAATGCAGAATGCCAATCATCAGCTTGAAATCCAGATAACCACTTATTATGGCCATCATAATGGAATTAGCAGAATGAAAAAATGCTCACCCTTCCTGGATTAAGATACTATCATGGCAGAACCTTCACGTACAGCCTTAGTGAAGGAGCCCTAATTAGGAAGGGCTGTTGCAGCTAGCTGGAAGCCATAAGTTCCACCTGATATGTATGTGACGCACCTGTAGGCACCTGCAAAGCTGAAGGTATATAACCGGGTGAAAGCGGTCCGAGTTAGGAGAACGGAGAATTCAGTCAGCCGGGCAGTCACTCGGTCGGTCAGAAGAATCAGCGGTCAGAACGTAGGCAGAGCAGTTACAGAAGAGAAACCAGATAGAAGAAGTAATGACTGGTCAGAGTTAGGCCGAGACTCCTGAGGAAGACAGAAGACAGAAGAAGGAAGAAAGAAGAGAGAAGAAAGAAGCTCTAATCTTACTCTAAGCTAAGCTCTATCTTTCTATCTTTCTAACTAAGACTCTAAGCTAAGAAGACTCTAAGCTAAGCTCTATCTTTCTATCTTTCTAAGCTAAGCTCTATCTTTCTAACTAAGACTCTAAGCTAAGAAGACTCTAAGCTAAGCTCTATCTTTCTATCTTTCTAACTAAGACTCTAAGCTAAGAAGACAAGAAGAAAAGCTCGCTTTAATCTTTCTCTCTAAAAATCTTTCTTTCCCTCTCTAAGCTCTCTCTAAGAAAGTAGAAGTAAAAGTAGCAAAAGCTATACTCTGCCTCCGAGAATTTTCCTCCCGTGGCGGCGCCGTGGCTGGCCGTGACAGGCAGCTTACACCTTAGTTACCATGGGGATCATGACATAGAATGTTCTAAGTTCCTGGTGTCTCTGGACTCTGTCTATTTACCTTTTGTGTGAGGATGTATGCTTGAATGGAAGCAGAAAAAGAGCAGGATTTCCTATGAGGCATTGCACTATGTAGCTAGAGTTCTTCAAACAGTCTGTCAGGACAAGGAAGAGGGCCTTCTGTTCATTTCACAGAGGACTTCCTTTCTCAGCTTGGTGTTGAGTGTCATAGACTCTGGTGGGATGAAGCAGAGGTCACGTGCTCAGATCTTCCAGCAGTACAGAAAAGATGTGCATCAAAGTCTGTCTGTATGCTTACCATGCACATACTCCTTTCTCTAACTTGTCTTGTCTTTATGAAAAGATGACATTGCAGTTAGGCCTTAAAGGAAAAATAATTTGGACATACAGAAATTGGAATGAGGATGTAGAGAATGAAATATAGGAGGAGGGGATTAGATGTGGCAAAGGAAGGAAGAAGCTGGGCTGAGGAAAACCTGTCTGTATTTTTCCTTTGTGGCATCCACACAGTTGTCATTGTTTGTGCTAATATTTGCTTATTGATCATCTCCCCAGACTGCAATGTCAAGAGCAGGGACGAGGGACAAGGTCTGTCCTGTTCATCGATGTATGCCAGGTGCCCATGGCTGCGTATGTGTTAGAAGGGGATCAGTAAACGTGTATCATGGAAAGGGATGAAGGGAATTTTGGAAAGGGATTGATCAAGAGTGAGGAAATATATAGACTGTCAGGATTGAAGTCATAATAGTAATTTACTTGTCCAGAGAGTTAGTCAGTCTTTATAAAAAGTCAGAACTTATAATACTCAAATGCTAGTGAGTTAGATAGCAAAATGTAAGAAGAGAGTGGACATTAAGCCTGGACAATAGAGGTCACAGGTCAGAGGTCAGATGGGGACAACACAATCCAATTTATAAAACATTATCATCTTAAGACAGGCATTATGGAATGGCAATGGTAAGAGAGTGCACAAGAGCCATCCAGACCAGCTCCAGCAGAGTTTCAAAGGAAGGAAGCTTGTGTCTTATGGGTAAATAGTAGCTTCAGAGAAAAGGCAACAGTTCAAGCACAATTTGAATAATGAGCAGGGTTTTTCTAAAATGGAAGGAAAGAAAAGGTCATTCTATTAAAAAAAATAGAGGTGGAAAGAGAAATAGCATTTATGAAGAACCTAACCACATGTCAATATATTGGTATGCTCTGTACTTAAATTATTCTATTTATTCTTTGCAGACCAATGGGGCCAGATTATAAATGAGAAAAATTGACCTTCCAAATACAGCTGTGACTTGAGTCTAGGTCTGTCTGACTCTGATTTGGCAAGAATGATAATAATAATAGTTAACATTTATTGAGCTACCCTCTTTCTTTTGCATTTGGGAAACTCTATCCTTCCTGAATCAACTCAAGCATCACTTGTCCCTGCAAACTTCTGCAAATGCTCTGTAAATGTCCTATTTGGAATATTTTTCTAGCTATACTACGGTTGTCTATTGAAAGACACAAGACCATGAATTCAATGTGGAGAGGGACCTGACATATGTGCCACTTTCTGCAGATGAACTCTAGGTGGCAGTTCTTTGTATAACCAACAATTCGAAGAATCAGATGAAATCATCAGATGACAGATCTAGATTCAATGGCTCTGCCTTAGCTGCAAGGGAGGCTGGGAAAGTGAATTTCTGGTATCAATTTTGTAGTGAAGTGGACTGAGTCTGCCAGCACAGATGTGGGTATTCAGATGAACTGAATCATTCCTGAAGCAACTCTGAGTAAATGTTAGACCTTGGTTTGAGTGTAGATCATGGATTAAGGAAGAATTAGAGAATACGGAAGAACTTATTGTCCTTACAATAACTCAGGTAAGCCACTCTGTGGAGGCCGAAGGTGGCAGTTAGCCATGTTGAGTTCTGTATCGGCATTGTTGGTGGGTCAAAGGATGATTTGGGGGTTTATAAAAGCATTTTAATAGTTGTTATCTTAATGTATACCAGAAAAATAATTCGTACATAAAACATGTGAGTTCACAGATGTTCTTGCTTAGAAAAGACTAAGTTTAAAAGTTTAAAAAGAGTCATTCAATATTAAAGAGATAAGTAGGTAATACAGTGGGTGGCATATAGCTATGCATGTCTTCTGAAGGTTGCGTGGGAATGGTAGACATTTGGGAAAGCTTAGACACAGAGGCAGGAGGCCAGAGCTTCACTGGCCCTGTATGTGTATTTTATCTCATGGAACCTCAATTTTATCCTTATGGGGGACAGTATTATCTATCGAATTCCTGAAGGTTGTATCAGGTCTTGACTAGACCTCTTGTGGTTTCTAGGTGATACTTCAGTTTTTTTTTGCCATGCCTGCCAAGACTGCTTGTGAATTTAGGGGAATGTTATCTATGCATCCTCACCATTTAGCCAAGCTTGGAAAATGTCAGATCCCTGAGTTATCAGTCTTTAAATAAAAGTCTGCATCTGGGTGGCCTTTGGGGGAGTTTTCATCCTGGGTGGGTGTGTCTCTCCATTTGAGAAGTTCTTTAATCTCAATTAAAAAAAAATTTTTTTTGTAGTTGTAGATGGACAGAATGCCTTTATTTCATTTGTTTATTTTCATGTGGTGTGAAGGGTCAAGCCCAGTGCCTCATACATGCCAGGCAAGTGCTCTGCCACTGAGCTACAGCCCCAGGCCTAATCTCAAGTTTTGAATTACTCTAGATATGGGTCTGCTTCCTGGCTCCATGGAGCCTCCTCCACTTTTCCCACCCATAAAATATCCTTCCCTTGAGTCGCTGGCCACTTGATTTCAGGGTATGAGCTGACTGAGAGGTGAGCATTCCCTTCTTCTTGTCCAGCTCCCAATCTGGCTCACTGTAGGTTCTTGGTAGGTCTAGAAACACAACCCCCGAGAGTGGACATTATTGTACTAAGTTTAGCTCTCAGGAAATTAAATTACTTCTTCTTCATATTTCCACCAAGAATCTTTTTTTTTTTTTTTTTTAATTTATTCCTCAGAGACATTGACAGTTTAATAAGATCTGCTACTTTAGAAAGCAAGGGAAGAAAGAAAGGGAACTAGGAAGAACAATGTGGGAGGAGGACAGCAGAGCACTCTGTGTTTGTGAAGAGGTTGGGGTCGCTTGGGGCTGGGGGGACTCTGCCTGAGAATGAAGTGAGAGCAGGGAAGACAACCTGGACTCCCTGTGCTGAGCACTGGCTGAAGTGGGAGGTGGAGCTGGCTCGTACATGGATCTGTATACCCGGGAGAAGCATGGATGCTTACTGTGAATGTAGAGTCTATTTAGAGACTACTCTTACATGTGGCTTGGGTTGCACTGGCAGGTGCTTTTGATCTTACTAGTTAAGCTGGGTCAACAACTAGACTAAAGAAAATGGGGCTAAAGATTGTACCCTCAGTAAGCAAGCCCACACATCATTCCTTCCCCTTCATGGTTCTGTGGATAAACCACAGATGACTCATTGGTAAGTTACCTGCCTCATTGTACCTCCAAGTAAGTAATGGCATGGTTGAAGGTCTTACTGTTCACCAAATATTCTATTTTTCTTGTAATAATTTCCTGCAGGTCAGATTTATTTATTTGTTTGCTAAGGATTGGACCCAGTGTACTTTACCATGGAGCTAAGTGATCCTTCTCCCTCAGCCTCCCGACTTGCTGGGATTATAGGCATATGCCTCTGCATCCAGCTCTGCAGGCCTTTTATACATTTTCACTTTGCTATAAACCCACATGTGGCCATATTATTTGGTTTAGCCAATGAGAAATAGGCTAAAATGATATATAATTCCTGGGCAAAAACTTTAAGAACCTGCACATCTCTTTTTCCTCTGCTGCAATAGCTAGCAATCTTCTAGCTTGGGTCCAACAGCAAAGTTGCTTAAAATAAAGCCACAGTTGACTGCGACAGGGCCATTTAGGGAGATCAAGAAATAAATCTTTGTTGTTGTAAACCATGTAGTTTTTGTGCTGTTTATTATGGCAGCATAATCTAGCTCCTCCTGTCTGATAAAAAATAACTGTAATAATCCCAGCAGTAAGTTTTTTAAAAAGCACATACTGTATACCATAGGCACTGTGCTAAGCATTTTTCATGCTTTGTCTCATTTAATATTTTAAAAACTTTGGGGCTAGGGTTGTGGCTCAGCGGTAGAGTGCTTGCCTAGCATGTGCGTGGCCCAGGTTTGATCCTCAGCACCACGTAAAAATAAAGGCATTGTGTACAACTAAAACAAATAAATAAATGTTTAAAAAATATTTTAAAAACTTTGTGAGGTAGATATATTTCCCTCAGTAATAGATGAGGAAGTTGAAGCTCAAAGAGGTTGAAAGGGTTTCTTGTGGTCATATCACTGCATGTGTGGTAGGGATTTGAACTGACCCTTGCTCTTAACGGCTTCGCTTTGTTGTGCACCCTGACCCAACAACTTTTGTTAAGCTGTCATCAGATATGAACGCAAAGCTTCAGGTTCTCAGATCCCTCAGGTGTGGATCCCTGTAGGGAACAAACCTGCGAGAGCAGGGCATAGTCTCTCAGAATCTGGGGAATAAAATAAGAAAATGTAGTTAATCTATTGCTCATGACCTATAAGAACCTATTATTTATTTTACAACACTAAAGCCACATACATAATTTTTTACTATAAAACCATGTCCTAGACCTATAAAAATAATCCAATAATTGCACTACTAACCTGATAGTGTGTTGGAAGTTATATAAAGAGCATAATTATTTATCACTAAGAAAATATTTTTGTAGGGCTGGGTTCTGGCTCAGTGGTAGAGCGCTTGCCTCACTTGTGTGAGGCATTGGGTTCGATTCTCAGAACCACATATAAGTAAATGAATGAAATAAAGATCCACCAACAACTAAAAACTATTTTTAAAAAAGAAAATATTTTTGTATAAAAAAATTGGGGGGAATATAAATTAACCCCATATATGTTAACAAATCCTTAAGTGTGTGTGTGTGTGTGTGTGTGTGTGTGTGTGTGTGTATAAAATCTATATAAAATCTATTTTGGAAATAATGGTCTGGATAATACATATTTAAACCACAATATATACATGTCTTAAAGTCTTGTTATTGGGTAATTACAGGCCAAAAATACCGCTGTGCAAATATACACCATCCGCACAGTAGAGTTTGCCAAACAACAAACTAAATTAATAATGATATAACAGAACTGCAATAATTTATAATTAAAAAACAAGACAGCAGCAATTTAAAGACCACAACCAACCAACCCAAGACTACACTGATAATATGTTGACAAAAAAGGACCCTTTCTGAAGCTTGTGGGAATTCCAGCTGTGTGCATGAGCTTGTGTTGAAGCTTGCGATGTTGCCAAGCATTGTGTGGGAGCCAAAATTGTTAGCAGAGCAATGAATTAATGTCTTTAGTAAACTAGTAATGTGCTAACTTGAATTTATGAAGGCTGAAATTTAGTGACTTCTAATTACTCACTTAAATAATCCTCAGGTCTGTAGATTAAATTAAGATCAGTTTCCATTCATTCCAGTGGCCACTGATCAGCAGGTCTCATTGGTCATAGTTTGATAATCATTCTTCTAGAAGTCTGGTGAATCAGATTGCCCAGCTTTCCCCACGTAAACCCCCTATTTCAATGGATCATCTAAAAAAAATACCTCCCATCTGAGGACCCAAGCATGGGGCATCTGCTTCCTGTACTTTTTCAAAATGGTCTTTGTGGATCCATCAATCACCTCTGAGAATGCATTTGGTTTGCTAGATGCTATGGTAGTGATAGAGATGTGTCTGGTGTCAAGAGCTTGTGTGCTTTGCCCTGACCCAGTTTGAGCATCACGTTTCCTGAGGCTGTGAGAATGCCAGCTCTTCTGTTTGTGAGCCAATAAGATGGTATTACCGGCCTCCCTTATAAACTGTACCAAGTGTGGTATGTTTCAACCAGGTGGAGAAGTGGTTTCTAAATCCCTTGCTGGTAGAGTACGGTTTTCTCTCAGGGGTCCTGTCTGGAGCACTAGCCAGGTAATTTTACTGGCTTCACTGTTGCTTTACCTCTCATTCTTACACCTTTACCTCTTCACTGCCCCCTAGTAGAGGTAATGGGTGATGAATGAATTGGTACTTGTTTCAGTGAACATTGACTTCTCCAACTGAAGGCATTTTTTAAGAGTCCAAGTTTGATCATCCTCAGTTTAAAATGTCCTACTAGCATACTTCCTGTGCCTTTTTCTAGCTATATTAACAGTTTTCCTACCTTGTGTTATGGGTGGAATTGTGTTCCCCAACTGAAGTCCTGACTTCCCAGCACCTCAGAGTATAACAGAAATAGAGTTCTTACAGAGATAATCAAGTTAAAATGAGGTCTTTAGGGTAGGTCCCAATGTATGATGACTGATGTCTCTACGAAAAGGGGAAATTTGGACACAGAGACAAATGTGCACGGAGGGAAGGCTATGTGAGTCTTCAGGGAGAATAACATCCCCAAGTTAAGGAATGCCTCAAGCTACCTCTGGGAGAGATGAATGCAAGATTTTTCCTTAAAATACTCAGAGGAAATCAACTCTAACAACACCTTCATTTAGGACTTCTAGCCTCCAGAACTTAGGCCATGGAATTCTGTTGTTTAAGTCACCCTTTTACCACATCCCCAGGAAAGTAGTGTACCATATCACTGTGCCCAAATGGTATTAATTCATTACAATTTAAATCAACTTAACAAGTGCCTATAAATGGATTCAGGCAGAGGTGGTGGTATATGATTGTGGCTTAATGTGCTTCTCCCTCCGCAAACTCTCCACATCTTTTCCCAACTGGGACCTAGATTCTACTTGTCCTTCTATCTTTTCACTGACTCTCAACCCCTCAATGTTCTCAGTTCATCTACCCAGCTGTTAGATCCATGGTTGGGATCTGGAATGTTCCCTAAAGTTTTTGTCAAAGGCTTGGTCCCCAATGCAGCAATGTACAAAGGCAAAGCTTTGGGGAAGTGATTGGATTATGGGGCACTCACCTCATTAAAAGAGTAATTCATCCTGGCTCAATGGACTATGGGGAGGTGGAGGAAACTGTAGGACCTGGGACCGGGTTGGAGGGAGTGAGTCACTGGGAGCACAACCTGGAAGGATATATCTTGTCCCTGGCCCTGTTCAACCTGCTCCTTTCTTTCTCTCTCTCTATGCTTCCTGGTTGTTATGAACTGAAAGCTTTCTTCTGTTACACCCTTCTGCCATGATGTTTTGTCTTGCCTCAGGTCCAGAGCAATGGTGCTGGCCAACCATGGATTGAAACCTCTGAAGCCATGAGCCAAAATAAATCTTTTCTAAGTTGTTCTTCTTGTCAAGTGTTTTGGTTACAGCGATGAAAAGCTGACTAACAGACTAGCTTAGACTGGGTATAAGACATGGGCCATCATTATAATCATTTTCTTGCATTCCATCAGCTACCTTACCCTTTCACTCCATATTCCACTCTAGAAAACCCCAACCTGTATTAAATTCCACTCTCTGCCTGCTACATGTGTAGTTCAGTTTGGCTGGAGAAAACACACTTGTGGAACAATGACACTTTAATTAAGAACCATTAGAGCTGCTGGGCCTACCCAATCTAATCTTTCCTTCCTTCTACAAAGGACTGTTCTACTTCTCTCTCCTCAAAATATCCCTTCCCCTTCTCTTGCACTATTTATTTTCACTTAGAAATCCTTCCTGTTTCATAGAAAAGCAGCATCAAAAGAATTTGTCTACATATTCCAATTTCCACGTCTCTGAATATGTGCTATTGTACTCATTGACCTCCTTTTAGTATGATGAGCTGTTCATGCACATAAGACCTCCCCCTCCTCCCCCGCCAGGCACCAGACCTCAACTCTTCCCTCTATTCAAGATGTAACTCCTGCCTTTATTTCCTTCTCCTGCATCATGGATGTTTCCTGTTTACTTTTCTCCTGGAAATTTCCCATCAACAAACAAGCATGCTGTGATTTTTCACATCTTAAAAAAAGAAATTCTCCTGACACACACCTCTTCCTACTGCCAATCAATTTCTCAGGTTTTCTTCACAGAACAACAATGAATGAAATGTCTTTATTTTCCTCCAGTTTCTCTCCTTTCATTCTCTTTTGAAGTCACTCCAACTAATCTTTTGCCCCCAACAATTCACCAAGACTAATTCTGTGAAGGCCAGACAGTAATCTCCAGACTCTTAAATTCTTTGGTCAATTCTCAATCCTCACCTTACTTGACTCATCAGAAACACTTAACACAAACAATTATTTACTTCCTCCTCATTTAACCATTTTCTTCCTTTGTCTCCAAGACTCCATACTCCTCTGATAGATACTTCTTTTCCATCTCCATTGATAGTTTCTCCTCATTTTAAAGTGGCACAATGTCCCAGGAACTGGTGCTCAGAATATTCATCTTTTATATCTGCTCTCACTTTCTAGGTAATATTCAGTATAATGGTTCAAAATATCTAAATGCTGATCATCCCTATATTTATTTTTTTAGTTCATCTTTCCTCTGAATGCTAGAGTTAGGTGCCCATTTGACATTATAGGTATTAAAGGTTCTTAAGTGTAACATAGCTCAAACTAAACTCCAGGTCTCACTTCCTCCTGCTATTAGTTTATTCTGGCAATTTCCTCCTCACAGTCCATGGTAAGATCCTTTATCAGTGGCTCAGACCCTGACATTCACCTCTAATACATACTTTATACTCAATCTTTCAGAAAGGAAAGGTATTGACTTATTTACAAAACTCAAGCGCTTCTCCCACCTTCACTATTCATTCTTTGATCCAAGCCATCGTCTCACACCTGTTATTTGCAACAACCTCCTAATTGCTTTCCATTCTTCTGTCCTTGACACTGTATAGTCTTACCAAAGCAGCCCTGATGATTGACTGATTTAAAAACAACAGCTTTATTGAGAAACCATTCACATATAATTATCCCATTTAAAGTGAACAATTCTATGGTTTTAAATACATTTATAGAATTAGGTAACTCTCACTACAATAAATTATGGAACATTCATCACCCCCACCCCTAAAACAACCCCTACACCCATGAGAAGTTACATATTTTCTCCTAACCTCTCCTACCCCTCTAGTTCTAAGCAACTACAAATACTTTATGTTCCTATAGATTTGCCTGTTTGGAACATTCAACATGGCAGTCATATACTCTTTTATCCTTTTTGACTGATTTCTTTCACTTAGTATAATGTTTCAAGATTGATTCTTGTTATAGCTTGTATCATATTTTCTTTCTTTAAATTGTCAAATAGTATTTTACATTACATTTTATTTACATGTTCATTAGTTGATGGGTATTTGGATTGTTTCCATTTCGAGGCTCTAATGAATAATGCTGTGACACACATTTGTGGGCAAGTTTTTGCAAGGACATGTGTTTTCCTTTCTCCTGGGTATGTAACTAGGAGTGGAATTGCTGAGTCATATGGTAACTCTATGTTTAACATTTTGAGGAACTGTCAGGTTGTTTTCTAAAGTAACTGCACTATTTTACGTTCCCACCAGTGTTTCATGAGGTCTCTAATTTTTCTACATCCTTGGCATTACTTTCTATTATTGGACCATTTTGTTTATAGTCATCCTAGTAGATGTGATCTCTCATTGTGCAAAATGAAATCATCATGTTCCTCCCTTTCTGATGCCCTGCAATGGCTCATCACTCGGTAAATGGCCCTACATGATTTGTTTCATATTCTTACAATCCAACTCTTTTGACTTATTTCCTGCCACTTCCCTGTTGCTCAAGGGGCTCAACATGGCTTCAAAGCCTTTATAGTTACTGATCCTTTAGCCTAGGACATGCTTCCTGCAGATGGCCACATGGTTTACTCCCTCTCGTCCTTTGGGTCTTTGTTCAATTATCACCTTGTCATTGGGGTTCTGTTCAACTGTTAGCTCTTGGCCTTTCAACTTTCCCTCTTGGACATTCCTCCATGGCTCTTAAGACTGTCTGACACACTATGGATTTTAATTGTGTGTGTATTGCCAGTCTTACTCCACAGAATGTTGAGCTCTATAAGAAAAGGACTTGTGCCTTCATTTTCTCTATTCCTAGCCCTTGTACTAAGATCAGTGCCTGGAACATATGAGGAGCTCAGAACATTTTGAATGAATAAATAAAGGAATCACCTAATAAAACTTTGTGTAACTTTTCTTTAAGCCAAAAGAATTCCTCTTGATGTGGGGTTTTAGATACCACAGTCTACAAATGTTAAGTATTATGAACCATGGAGACCTTTGCAAAGATAGATACCCAAGTCACACGAATTTGGTAGTCTGAATTTCTTCTTGATCAGGTCTACATTACATGTAGCTTTGACAGAATTGTAAACAGTGCAAAAATAAAATAATAAAATTTTAAAAAGATGGTGTCTTGTTACTACCTGAAATAATGAGAGTTGGTGTGTGTGTGTGTGTGTGTGTGTGAATAAGACAAGGCAATTCCTCTTCTATTACTAATTTTCTGTTTGATTCTGAGTCAATTATTTAACAGTGCTCAGCATAGTTTTCCTATTTGTACAACAAGAGGGTTGGACTATATAATCTTTGAGGTACCCCTAGCCATGGTATTCTATATTCTGTCATATTCTTCACCTAATGAGATACTAATACTGGCTTAATTTTAGGATATGGGGTCCTGGGAACTGGCACCTATCAGCAAAAAAATCTCCAAATGCAATTTGAACACAGTTGAGCTTAATGTATTTTTGTATCTGGGTTTTGAGAGATCAAGCTTTGAGTTGGCAATATAGGGACTTCAGTTACTATTTTTGACAAATGGTTGGACTTACTGAATGATACATTGCATCTGGCAGCATTACTGTGAATCAGGGAACAAGGACAGAGTTAAGAATTTCAAAATAGTTGAAGGGCCTTAAAAGATTGACCCTAATGAGGACACTAGATTCTTTTAAGAACCACAGAATTTGTCTTGCAAAAGCATCAGTATGCAGAATGAGCTACTTAAATCCAGAGGAGGGAGGTGGTATGTGGAGTGAAGGGTTAGTCGGGAGAGGAGAGCTTGGGGAATGACAGGGGTCCAACTGGGCGAGGCAAGGGGATTGCTTCTCTTGCCTCATAAAGGCTCAATTATTTCTTGCTTGTGTATATTTGTTGGGAAGGGAAGAAAGTGTTACTAATGATATTGTGAAGATAGGAAATGTCAGGGATGGTGGGCCTTTGTGGTGCTTGTGGAATTAGAAGGTTTTATAACTGGAAAACAAAATGCCTATTAATGATCTGGAAAGATCAGACCTCATTTGCACAGATGTGAAGACATTCTCTAAACTTGGTCTGTTCATTGATAGCATCATCCTGGGTGATTGACATGCCCTAGGGTACCCCCCACCTAGGGATTCCTTGGTGGGTTAGGTGAGAGATGAATAGGGCTGGGGCCTACACAGAAGAGAGAGGATGAAGGATATTGGAGAAAGTGGAGATATAGTCTGCAACTTTCAGTGGTTTAGTGTCTCCATGGTCTTATTAATACCATGTGATCCTAGGACCTTTATACACAAGACTGGCTGGGGTAGTCTTGGCTTATGATTCTCCACATGGCTCTGAACATGCCATCATAGCCTGTGGATCCTGTGAATGCAAGAAGGGAACTTTTACTTCAGAGTTGTCTCCAGGATTCATACTGAGTATCAACATTGATTGATTAGCAATGGTTCCTGTGAGTGAGAAGGGTGAACACAAATGTGCAAACCATGTGTTTGCAATATCTGATTTATTTCATTCTACAAAATCTTAGAAAGTTGAGGTCAAAAGAGGGAAAATGACCTGTCTGATGTCACACAGCTAATTAGATAGCTGGGAATAAACCCAGGTCTCCTTTTCTGATGCCCAAGCATGTCACAAAGTGTGTAGGAAAATGCAAAGATGGACATGACGGGGCATGAGAAACACTTAAACACATTGCTTTGCACAATATTGTCAATTCTGCTTTTGTTCTTGGTTCAACAGTGTCCAAAATAGCACACATCCATTTGCATCATCTGTGAAAGCTACAATACTGTGGAAGCCACAGAAACTCTGTTCTTTGAGCAATTAACCTTTTTAAAGAAAGTTCATTGTTTTATGGAGACACATGAAGTATGTACATTTCTTTCAAATATTCTAGCCTCATATGAAATGGGGCCTTTGTCTTTGGAATTTTCAGTATCCACTGTTCTTACTGTTCTTCTAAAGGTGAAGTTACTAACTTAAGCTTTTGAAGTTTTTCATTTTATCATGAGGGTTTGTGTCTAATGGGCTTGCTAATGAACGTTGACTCCCATTTCATGCCCCAAGCTGCTGAGAGTGTAGAATGCTCTTTAGGAATTATCTTTGATGGAAAAAAGTTTTTTGTCCATGATGTGTGCCCCTCTCCAGGAGCAGTTCGCATTTAGAAATTGTCTGTGCAGGGGTTTAACAGCAACTCTAAAAGGCCATCCAGTTTCTTCTCCCCTGGGATCAGCTGAGGCTTCTAGTGCAAGTGTATCAAAGTGTTCCCTATGCTCAATCCTGCTTCCTTTACCTTCTTGTAGGTGTTGTTCCTGAGAGCACACCCCAATAAACATTTTGTGTGCATGTCACCTTCACAGACAAACCAAGAAATGTTCTACCGACAATCTGGGCATCCCTTAGCCCAGTCAAGTTGGTATATAATACATCACACAATGATACCATCACACATCTACCTGTTGTCAACTTGGTACCCATACATATCTCCTTAATCATAATCTCTAAATAACAATATGGTTATGATTCTGCTAACATTAGTAGTCCTACATGGATTGGGTTTTTTGTAGTAATTTCCCATTGACCTTGATCATACAGCATGGTAATACTAAGGATGTCCAAAATATGTCCTATATTTCAGATATATTTTTCCTTATAGCCATTGTGGAATACTAGTCCAATTTCCCATTGGTAGTTAGGATCAACCACCACAAATCACAACTCCCTTTATTTGCTTGTTGATTCAGAGGCATGAAGAGTCCAACTGACTGGGTGGCAGACTTAACCTACAGTTCAGTGGATTCATTACTGTGTATGCTGGTGAAGGCACTCCTTCTTCTGCAACCAAGAGTTCTAGATCAGCAGAGCATAAATTTGTAGAAGCAGGAAGCAATGATTTTGCTAGAGGGTCACTTAGGGTAGTGGTGAGTGGTGCCACTCCCATTTCTAGCTCTTGTTCCTACCCCAGGATCTATGAATCCGGTCTATGGGAAAAATAGCACCATATGTTGGATGCTGATTCAGAGAATATATAGCCTTCTGCAGAACTTTGCCAAAATCCTATAAAATATTGTGACCTGGCTGGCACTGTAACTGGGTCTTCAAAAGACCACCCCACTGTTCTACCAAGCCAGCTGCTTCAGGATGTTGAGGAACATGATAAGATCCATGAGTGCCATAGCATGGATTCATTACCACACTTACTTTGCTATGAAGTGAATTCCTTTGTCAGAAGCAATGCAGAATATGATAATGGTTGATAGCACATTCTCAAAGTCCATGGATGGTAGTTTGAACAGAAGCATTGCATACAGGGAAGGCAAATCAATATCCAAAATAAATGTCTATTTCAGTAACAATAAAATGCTGCCCCCTCCATAATAAAAGAGGCCCAATATAATCAATTTGCCACCAGTTAGCTGGCTAATCACCCTGGGAAATGTTTCCACATCAGAGGCTCAGTTGGTCTTTGTTGTTGCCAGAGTAGGTACTCAGTGGTGGCCATAGCCAGGTCAGCTGTGATAAGTGAAAGTTTATGTTGCTGAGCTGATGCATAATGTCCATCTCTGCCACCATGGTCACTTTGTTCATAAGCCTATTGGATAGTGACAGGGGTGACTGGAGAAAGAGGCTGATTGCTATCCTGTCCACTTGATTATTAAAATAATCCTTTTCTGAGGCCATCCTTTGGTGAGCATTCTTATAGGACATGAATATCTTTAGGTTTTTGCCTATTCTGAGTGATCCATACACAGATCTTTTCCCCAAATTTATTTGTTATCAACTGTTAAATCATGTTTCTTCCCATGACTATCCAACAAAACCATTGCCTAAAGCTCATGGATTGGTATATAATTCCATGTCTTAACATTTCTCCTCTCCTTATGTGAAGTGCATAACCAAGTGCATTGTTCAAAATTCTACCTCCTGAAAGTATTTACCTCCACCAATGTCCTTATGGGACATTCCGGAGAGGGTCTTTAGTACTCCAGCTATCCTTTGGGGTGAACTACTTGTAAACCAGAATCAAGTCTTCTCTTCTTCTGTCATATGATTGAGGGTAACCACCCATGACATTAGGCCACAGGGGCAGGATGGAAGGTAGAAGGCAATGTAGCCACAGTGGAGACCATGGGACTTTGGACTACTTCTTCATGTAACTCATTTGTGCCTTCATGATCTGTTTACATGTATTACTACTTCTATTTGATGATAGACTATTTCTGGGCATGCCCAACTTTTTAGCTTGGTAAATGCAGAATTGATGATCTTATTGTATCCTTACTTAATTCACCAGTTTTACTCCCTATAAATACTGAATGGATTCTGGCAGTTAACAATGTGCCAACACATTTTCAAGCAAGGAGCGGTCCCAATTTCAGTTGCTGTGCTAGACATGGTATCTTTGCTAGTTTAGACTAAAATGACTTCAGATATGTAGATCTGTATGTGGTTATTGATCTAATGAGTGATTTTTTCCCCATTTCCATCAATAAAAAAAGATCATAAACAGTTTACATTTATGTGAAATGGACATTCTTGCCCCAGGGCTTTGTTATTTCTCCTTCTTACTGTCATCATATTGTCTGAAGGGATGTAGACCATCTGGATATTGTATCTGCATCACAGTGGTCTTTTACATCAATGATATTGTATTTATTGGATCAGGTAAGTTAAGCAAAACCCAGAAATTATGTGGTGGTTTTGATAAAATATATGTGCTTCAGAAGATAAGAGATAAACTCTGTGAGGACAAATCACTACATTGGTAAAATTTCTCAATGTTAGGTTGTCTGGGTCATGCTGAGACATCACCTCTAAGGAAAAGAACAAATTATGTCATTTCTCCCTTTCCTACATTTAATAGGAGCAGCATTTAATAGGATGTTTTGGGTTCTGGGGCAGCATATTTCACACTTGGCTATATTATTTCAGTCTATTTACTATGTAATAGAGGTGCTACCAGTTTTGAGCGGTGTAAGCTGCCTGGTACCGAAAACCAGGAGGAAAACTCTCGGAGGCAGAGTAAAACTTTTACTACTTTTACTTCTACTTTCTTAGAGAGAGCTTAGAGAGAGAAAGAAGGATTTTTCTACTTTCTTCTTTCTTCTTAGCTTAGAGAGAAAGAAAGATAGAGCTTAGAGAAAGATTATTTTTTAGAGCTTCTTGCTTCTTTCTTCTTTCTTCCTTCTTCTTTCTTCTGTCTTCTGTCTTCCTTGGGAGCCTCGGCCTAACTCTGACCAGTCATTACTTCTTCTATCTGGTTTCTCTTCTGTAACCACTCTGCCTACGTTCTGGCTGCTCTGATTCTTCTGACCGACCGAGTGACTGCCCGACTGACTGAATTCTCCATTCTCCTAACTCGGACCGCTTTCACCCGGTTATATACCTTCAGCTTTGCGGGTGCCTACAGGTGCGTCACATACATATCAGGTGGAACTTATGGCTTCCAGCTAGCTGCAACAGCCCTTCCTAATTAGGGCTCCTTCAGAGCGGGGCCAAGATCAAGAAAGAACTCTATAGCAGATCTAATCTGTAGTGCAAGCAACCCTGTCACTTGAACCCATACAACCTGGAAGATCCTATGATACTAGAAGTCTGTGTGGAGTTTATGGCAAGCCCCAATAGGATCATAATGTAGGCTCCTAGGGTTCTAGTGTAAGGCCATCCCATACACAATAGATAAATACATAGCTTCCAACAAGTGGCTTCTGGCATGTTACTGGTCTCTGATGGACAGAGCATATGACCTTGTAACATCAAACATCCTTGGGGCCAGAGCTTGCCACTATGAGCTGGATTCTCTCGGATCTATGAAGAGAGGGTAGCCCTATGATGATGATGATTGTCATTATCATTACCATCAGGCATCAGCCATGAGCAGAGCCAGAATGTGCAAGAAAGCTGTACAAATAGGTTGCTAGACCCCTGTGCCATCCTCCACTTCATCTCATTCCTACTCCCTTAGCACAGACAGCTGACAGAGCCAACTGAACCAACTTGGTTCACAGATGGGTAGACTCAGTATGTGATTCAGGGAGCATCTGTAAAAGGGTTTAGAAGAGTGCCTCACACATATTTGACATGGTAGAAGATTTTGCCATTATAAAGGAGTGGACACTGGAGTTAAACTTGGGTCTAACTGCATCTTAACTTTGGAAGAGCAAAGTGACATTTTTGAGGCCACTGGGAAATGATTGGAAAAGGAACAGTGACTAAAAAAAGAAAAGTCTTGGTATTTGATGTTATGTTACCTTCATAATCTCACCAGTTCTTGTGTACCAAGTGCCTAATGCATACCAAGCACAGAGGTGGGCACTATGAAAAACCCAAAGTTAACGACAATATGGACTCTGTCTTCCAATAGATCTTGCCCTAGGACACAGTGTTTGAAATGCTTACAGCCACATTGCAGAGACCCTGGTTATTAGGGCAGAGCAGAGGCAGACAGTGTCCTTTTCTAAGGCTGAGGACAGTCAGCATTGTGACACCTGCTGACATCTCATACCATTTATATATTCTCCAGTCCAGAGGTATGAATGCTTTTGTAGAAAACCTGGGAAAGCTTCATTTGACATTGTCTCCAACTTCATTTTGACTCGAGTTACTGAATTTGTTCTTTAACCCACCCAAAATCTCACCCAAGAAAGATCTGATGGTACCCTTCCTAAAATGCTTGACCTTTTCCATGCAGCACTTGACTTCTGGATTTCTGACTGCAGAAGACTTTGAACACTGCCCAGTAGGAATTTATTGAGGAATTTATTCCTCAATAGGAATTTATGGGCCAGGACTGCTTGGCTTTATACCACTGGCTGATGGAAGCATGCAGACAAATTTTTATTCTTGACACTGAAAACTCTGCCCAAACTTCTCTTGGGTAAATTGCATTTAAATTTCTCTGCCAGTGATGTTTGTTGGATACACTAGTGATATACTAGCTTATATCGACTACTACATAGTTTTAACTGTAAATCTTACTCCTTGGGTTGAACTCCAAGCATCAAGGTAAGTCCCAAGGCCTGACCCAACTTCTTTTGTAGGTTCATTCATGGGTCCTGCAGTGGGTTTTATGTTTCTGTCAGAAGGGGATGATTTTTACATAGGATCCTAGACAAGTCATTACTTTGCTAATATTAGGAATATGATCTTTTTAACATGGATGTGTGTGAAAAAAATTCTTATCTAGCAGTTTAGTTTGCTCCCCAACCCCCACCCCTGTCTTTTGGTCTCAGGAAAGGTTATGTGTTGTTTTAATAGCATGTATATATAATGCCTATTAGTACTAATGGGATGTATTCTTTCATCGGGACATAATCGCCAATAGCATGCAAATCAGCAAATTCACTCTTAAGCGGTTGCTGAAGGCTTCGTACTTGGGTAACATATGGTCTCTAGTCACCTCCTCACTCTGCTCTGAAAATTTTCCATTACACATCTTAATCATCAATTTTCCCCCCTCTGTTTAAGAAATGAATTAAGCCAGTAAAAATTGGGATGACAATTTTTAGATTTGAAAGAACCTCTTCTCCTTGCTGCCAAAACCCACCGGTGCATTTTTATTTTTCATTTATGTTATTTTTTTACATCACCAATTAGTGCCTCAAAATGATTTTTGCATCTGGCATGCATGGGGTGTGAACTATAAAAATTCTGGTTTCAAAGCTTCTTTTGCTCTGTTCTATGGGGGAAAAATTCCCTTTATCAAGTGATTGCGTAGGCACAAGGGATAATAGAATAAGATGCACTGTGAATAGTATTTGTCCAGATAGTCAAAATGATCTTAGAAAATGTATGTGTCTGATAAAAGCTAATCTGATGAATGCCCAGAAAGGAGGAAATAATATTGAAAGAATACCTACTATGTGTAGATGCTATATTTCCCTCACATCATTTTTAGTAGACAAGGCAACTAAAGGGACCAGCCCAGATTTATTCATGCATTTGAACATTCATTCATTGACTATAAAAATAATTACTGATCACCAGCTTGTTCTAGGCATTGTGAATTGAGGGCCTCATGATCCACGTGGTGGGCTTGGTCCCTGCCCTTATGGTATTTATAATCAAATTGTGAAGACAATAAAATCCAAGTAAACAAAGAAATAAATCAACAACAACAAAAAGGTTAGTAAGTGCTCCAAGAGGATGTTGATATGGAGAATAATTGTGGGTGCAGAGTGTGAGGATCCCCTTTGATCTTGGGTACCACATCAAAAGTAGCATCTGGAGCTTTGATTCAAATACCAGTTAGGCCCCTGAACTGTTCCTTCCATTTTATGTTTTGAGTTTCATCATGGTTAGGATTGCTAACATTTCCTGAGTCCCTACTATGTGCCAGACCCTATTCAGTTTTGTGTTTACCTACCTTATGAAGTGAGGATTATTTTAATTCCCTTTTGCAAATGAAGAAACAGAATTAAATCTTCAGCTTGTCCAAATTGACACAGTACCACTTTATCTTCAGTCCCAGTGGTCAGATTTTAAACAGCTAGATTTGTCATCCTCATATCTTCCCCAGGTCCAAGAGTTTTTGTTATTCTCTTTAGGATAGAGACTTATGCAATGGACGGGCTGGTGGAATAATCCCCCAACCCTCACCCAATTCCTGTCTTTCCCTCTCTTCCTACACCTTTATCTCTCATTTCACTTTCTTTCTTTAAAAAAAAAAAAAATCCATGCCTGGACCCTGGAAGTCAAGAAAAAAACATATTTCTAACAGAGTTTTATTTTGAAAACATCACATTTTTCAGATAAAAAAGTGATATGTGGTTATTGTAGATAATTTCAAAAATTTAAAAAGGACAGGAAAATGTAAAAACAAGAATAAAAATCACTCATGTTTCCACCACCCAAGGAGGGCAGGATTCTGGTTCCTTGTAAGATTTTTTCAATGTATAACAAAAATGACTGTCCCTTAGAGCACTTATCATGTGCTAGGCATAATTCTACATATATTACATATGTGAGTTAATTTAATCACCATAGTAACCCTACATGGAAGGTCCTATTATTATGTCAGGTTGGTAGGTCAGGAATTGATTAATTAGCATTACCAAGACCACAGGATCTGGCTGGTTCTGGACTGCATGTTACTCATCTTGCTATCTCACGTCTATCTGGAGTTGTACACAGTCCTTTATACACCTGGGATCATACTTTACATAACAATTTACATTCTGCTTTTTAACATAACATTATTTCATGGGCACGTTTCCATGTCCTTACATGTTCCTCAGAATGTTTCTAATGGCCGTGTGGATGTGTTTTACATAACCACCTCCCACTGAAGCACACTTTCGTTGTTTCCATTTTTTGTTATTATAAAAAATGATGCTGTGAATGTCTGTGTACATAAATCTTTAACCAGCTTTTCGGTTATTTCCTCAGGACAGATTCCTGGAAGAGGATGACTTGGTCAGAATTTTTGGCAGTTCTTCAAATTTTTGGTGAAGTGGAAAAAAGAAAAAGGAAGAAAAAGAAATATTCATGTGTGTGGTACAGATTTAAATGACATAAAAACTCAGGGAAGTCAGAGATCTGTATGAGTTGAAGAAAAAATAATTAGTAAAGACTTCTTTAGGAGGTGGAGTGGAGGAGGAGCTGGGCTGAGATGATAAGGGGCTGGAGTCTGGGTGGGGAGGTTCCCTGAGAGTCCAGCCACTTTCTTCCAGAAGTCAATTGACCTGGGCATCAGGCTGGTGAGAGAGGTTTTACAGAGCAAGGGCTGTAAGAGAATAAAAAAAAAAAAATAGGAATTTCCAAGGCAGACAAGGAGGTAAGAAGAGGTAAGAGTGCTTTTAGGCAGTAGGCAGCTCATAGGCAGGCCCAGAGTGTGAGAGAACACGAGTACAAGGAAGGCCTCGCATTGAGGCAGGGAGGATTTGAGAGATGAGTTTACAAGAGGTAGGCAGGGGCCAGACCCTGAAAAGGCCTGGGAATCGTGTTAGGGAAGATGGGTGTTCTTATGTTGGTAACAGAGTTGCTGGAGTTTGAGCTTAAAGAGAGATGTGGTCAGATTTGCACTGTCAATAGACGGGGCTAGGGGGTCTACAAGATGGGTGGGAATGAGGACAGAGGAAGACTTGTGTGGGGGCCTGCTTTGTGGACCTGGAAGAGAGTCCTTCCTCTAACACGGTCCTGCTTGGGGTCGCTTGGCCCACAGCAGGGCCTGTGGCCTATTCATTGTTCCCCAGGGCTCACCAAGAGGAGCCTGCATGGAACACTGACGTGGAAATGAAAAAGCTGCGGAAACTAAGAGAACAAACACTTCTTCTATGTTGTTGAGAGTCATCATCCATGAGAAATGCGTGCATATGTCAGAGCAGAAAATAATGAGGCAATATCCTTCCTTAAACAGACTCAGTTCATCTTCACAGGGGCCCAGTGGCGGGAGGACAGTGGATGCGTGTTCCCTTGCCGGCACTGGCTGCTCCTTTCCAAGCAGACAGGTCATTCAGTGCTTTCTTCCAGGCAATTATTTTGGGGATGACTGAAGATTTCGATCAACCAATCAAGCTTTTATAGAAGCCACTTTCCTTGATTATGTCCCTGATCTTTTAACTCGGGAGAGATTTTCCTCTGTAGGTTTGACAACCTCAAGTTTTCAATTAATTTCTCTCTCCCCACCTCCTGCATCTTGCTTTAGCTTTCAGTTGGGAAGCTGTAGTGATCATAGGCTCACAAGAGCTCCCAACACCAGCTTCCAACCTGAGATCCCAGCACCGGCCTTTATGCCATTTGAAACCTTCCTCAATGAGAAATGTCCTGTGAAAGGGTAGAGGGACGGGTGAACAGGAAGCTGAGAGAAAAGGGGAGTTGCGATGCAGCACTGTAGGATGTAGAGAATTCTAATAACTGCAGTGACTGAATTTAGGACCAGTCTTAGGGACATGCAGAATGAAGGAGTGTGGATCAAATGTAGAATTCATATCCCTGCTTCGAAATACACTGGTGAATATTTTGAATTTAATGGATATGTACCTATTTCTGTATTATTTATTTCATAGAAGTTATTGATTTTCTTTTTAAATAAAATCATTATAACACATAAATGGCTTAAATAAAACTGTTAGGTAAATTGGTTCAAAGGTTTGTGTGGAAGGTGGCAAAACTCTCAAAGGTGGCTCATGAATGCCTTAAGATTAGGAGAACATTGGTATTATATCCTAAGAACTGTGTATTAGTCTGTTGGGGCTGCTATAACAAAATACCACAGAAGAGGTGGCTTACACAATGGAATTTATTCTCACAGTTCTGCAGGGTGGAAATCCAAGATCAAAATGTCAGCAGTGTTGTTTTCTTCTGAGGTCTCTGGAAAGAATTTTGTAATCAGAGACATGGATAAAAATCTAAGCTCTGCCCCTTATTCAATTTATCATGGGAAAATTACTTCATATCTCTTTGCCTTGGTTTTCTTATCTGTAAAATGGGCATGTAACACCTACCTTTTGACCTTGTGGGATTTGAAGATTCATTTGCCTGTTCATTTATTCTTTCAATCATATGTCTGCTATGTTCTATCCACTCTTCCATGAATGGGAATATGGCAGTGCATAAAACAAAGTGCATACCCTTGTAGATCTCTTATTCTAACTTGGGGGGACAATAAAATACATGGACAGAGATGTAAGAAGTGTCAGACACTAAATACATCAGAGTGAGGGAGAGGCTCTAGCAGAGCCTCTAAGAGTAGTCAGCATGACTGAGGAAAAGCAAGGTGGTCACAGGGAGGTGGGAGTGGATGGATGGAGGGAGAGGAAGGCAGGAGGAAATGAGGACAAACAGCTGGTCAGATGTTAAAGCAGAGAGTACCTGGTAGGGTAATGAGATCTTGTATTTTATGTTGACTGTGATGGGAAAAGGGACCATCAATATGTTAAAAAATCACATATACAATTCATATTTGAACAACTACAGACCTAGTGCCCAACAAATGCAAAGCACAATGTTAGGCTTCCACATTTTAGGAATATCGAAACAAATTGGAGGGAGTGGCTCAAATTCTTGTTGAGGGCCCAGTGGTCTAATCAGTTGATTTATAATATTCCTAAATACTTGATATGTGCCAGGCATAGTACAAGCGATTTCTTTTAATGTAATACCTCACATAGTCCTGTGTAGTCCTTATAAAAGACATGGCTATAATCAATTATTATACCCATTTTATAGATGAGGAAATTGAGGCACAGATAGGCTTGCCACTATACATGTTGCCTTTTGAGTGAAATAACTGGGTTTCCCATGAAGTTCGAAGTGGAGTGCGGAACAAACTAAGGGACTGTGGGTGCAATGGAGAGATGCTGATGTCTACTAACTGATGGTGGGCACATTGCCTCTCCTTGAACTTCACTCTCCTCACCCATAACCTGGGATCAACAGGGGTATGTGTCCCTTAGAATGGTTGTGAAGGTTGAAGGACAAGATGCATGGGAAATGCTTTTGCACAGGTCCAGCCTCCTGGTATGCATACCTCAAGTCTTAGTGATACACCTGCAAGGGAATGGGTATGCTTCATGAACTGGTCATCTTAGGTCTAGGATTTAAGGCACAAGGAAGACTTTGATAGGAAGCAAAGGTAGAGAAGTTAAGTTTATCACTATGGAGAACATCTCAGGACTTAAATGGAGTGTTGAAAGTTAATGGTGTGGCTGGAGTGCTGAACTTATGGTGATGAGGATGCAGTGGACAGTTCTATTAACTTGTAATAGCAGATCTTAAATTCCATCCTAAGAACTGTGTATTAGTCTGTTGGGGCTGCTATAACAAAATACCACGGAAGAGGTGGCTTACACAATGGAATTTATTCTCGCAGTTCTGCAGGGTGGAAATCCAAGATCAAAATGTCAGCAGTGTTGTTTTCTTCTGAGGTCTCTCTCCTGGGCTTGCAGAGACTATCATCTTACTGTGTCCTCATGTAGTCATTCCTTGGTCTGTGTGTTCTCCATGTGCTAAACTCTTTCTTGTAAGGGCACCGATCCTGGTGGATTAGGGCTCACCCATAAGGCCTCATTTTGCCGTAATAACCTCCTTAAAGGCCCTATCTCCAAACACAGTCACATTCCAAGGGGCAGAGTTAGGATTTCAGCAAATGGATGTTGTGGGGACATAATAAAGGATCAAATTTTGAACCCATAATAGAGCGACACTTTCATCCTTTCAGTTTAGGTAGAGTCTGTGGTCTGATCTCTGCAGCAGCAAGAGATTGCAACTGTCAGGGTGGGACCTCCAGGTGGGGAAAGGGTGGTGAGGGAGGTGTGGGTGAGACGTGGCAAAGGTGAAATCTACAGGGCTCTGAGCCTGATATTCCCACCTCCTGGGAGCTACACACAAACACACACAAAAAGCAAGAGAAATCCAGATTTGCCCCGCCCCTGGCCTCTTTCTCTGTCCCAAAGGGATGAGTCTACTTTTAGCTCCTTAGTTTTCCCATCTGTTAAGTGGGAAAAATAAAACCAGGATCTCATGGCTCCCCACGGGATACAGTCATATGTTGCTTTAGCACTGAGACACTCGTAGCAAATGCAGACTGGTCTCATTCCTCCTGCTAAGAAGAGAACTGTCTTTCTACCAGAATACAGTACCAACAAACTTACATTTTCTGAGTATCAGAAACCATGGTTTGGGTTTGAGCTATTCACTCACTTATGATCTGAGATTATTCTAAAAAGACTTTGCAGCTTAGTCTAATTGGGTAATTGGGATGTTTCCAGATGAAATTCGACTTGTATTTTTAAAAAAACGCTTTGAAGAACTGGTTGCTATGGTGCTGTGCTGCTGACAAGATCCCTCACTGGCTCCCACTAAGCAGCAATAATGGGCTTCTGTTTATTCTGAGTTTCAGGTTACCCACCTGAACATCCTTCCTGGAGGAGGCAGGGTGTGAACCCGAAGGACTGGTAAAGTCCTTCCTGAGAGTCTCTCTCCCATGGAGGGTGTGTCTGGGCAAAGAAGCAGGTTTGCTTCTGGGGGTAGGTGGGAAGGAGGGGGGTCAGGCCTAGCAGAGGCCCAGCTGGCCTGAAGGGACTTCCCAGACCACTTGCCACTGGGCAGCTGGGAGCTGAGGAAGAAGCCCCTGTGCATTTGCCACGGTATAAACTGGGTGGCTGTTTCAGGATATGAGTACTAATCCTCTCATATTTGTGGGCAAATAGGTGTCTGGCAGGGAGAGTTGTCTTTACTTGAAGATGTAACATGGTCTTAAAAGATACTATTAATGTTTTTATGGTACTACTGTTTTACATTTGAGAAGGCCTTAATTCTAATTCCATTTTTCAACCCAGTGGACCCAATTCTTACCCATTGTCCTTATATCAGAGTGTTTATTATAAGAACACGAAACATCTTCGCCAGATGCAGTATTTTGGCTTCATTAAAAGTTTTTTCTAGTTCCTCTTCAGTCATGTCAATATTTACCTTGGACAATGCTTTGTAACCTTTTTGTTTATAATTCCAGAATTCTCCAAGACAAACTGATTATTCGTTACTCCCTGGCCTGAGTTACAATTTAAACATACCTTAGGCTGATGTTTTAAGTATGAATCCTCCAAAGTGCTTTCTCCATTTCTCCTGGATTTGTAGTTTGTCATCTTACATACCCACTCATGCCCTCTATTCTTTCTCCTCTCTGGTGCCTTCCAAGCACGTCTTTATTCTTAGAACATATAGCATGAAAACTTTTTTTCCTTTTCTTTTAAAATCCTGGGGTCCCTCTCCCCTGCCAAGGATGCTTTTAACACAGTGTGTTGTCCCCACATTCTTCAAACACTCCCGTTGTTTACCCAGAGAGCACTGTGTTCCAGGCTGCCCATTCCCGCTTGCTCAATTTCTGATAACTAGTGCAAAGGACACAGGACCCCTGTCTGTACCACCTGAAGACAATAGTTTAACTCCTCCCAACTAGTAAAAGGAGCCCTCAGTGGCCAAATAGATCTCAGGAAGCTCAAGCATTTCCCTGAGGGGCCCACTTGTACAGAGACAGTCATCTTTCCTTAATCACTCAGGATTTTATCAATCTACATTTTTCTTCATAGGCTCCATAAACTATTTAAAATAATTTACTCTGTATTTCAGATACATTATTACATTTGATCCTTACAGCAGCATTGTGAAAGATACCCAAAGGATTCAAGTGACCTGTTTAAGATCACAAAATAAGTTGAATAAGAAAAGTTTCTGCCCTTGAGTTATTTATATCAATAAACCATTTGGATTTATGCAAGTCTTTCTGTTCCTCTAAAATATGGTACTGTTTCTTGATTGGGGGACATTTTCCTGTGCTATTTCCTTTGCTTGAACTACCCAACTTCCCCCTTGGACTAGCTGTTCTCTTGCCCACTTTTTAAACCTCAGCTTTGATTTTACTTTCTCTAGAATCATTCTCTGGTCCCTCAAGTTTGGGTGAGGATTTCTTTTGCCATGTTCCATAATACCCTCCCAAACACATAAGCAAGTTTATCACAATGTCTGTCACCCAGTGAACATTTGGCAAGCATTAGTTTATCATTCTTCATCCTGGCTCTGGGAGATGATCAATAAATAGGTGTTGAATAAATAAACAATGCATATTGCATCTTTTGCTTGATGTTGCCTTGGGTCCTTGAACTCAAGAACAAATGCCAGAGAGTGTACCAAGAGGGTTCAAAGAATTTGCAACATTAGAGTCCAGCCTACAGAATACTGTCTGATTGTAGGTAGTCAAAGTGGCTATCTACTGTTTGCCTGCTAAACACCCTCTTCCTCTTACTTTGCCACCCCTTCCTCAGTTCCTTTTGGGAACTGTCCTTTTCACCATTTTTGCTCAGTATTGTTCAGGTGGGGTTGCCCATGCTGATTGACCAGGAGTAGGTCTAATAGGCATATCCCATCACCTGGGTCCAGTGAGAAGTCTACAGATGAGCACATAGCCCAAGAAAGATGGATGAGTGTAACCCTGCTGGATCACTTAGGAGAAGGGATCTATTCCTTTTTGAATGTTGTGAGCAACAGAAATAAGCCTGAAACTTCAGGATTTGGGAACTTGTGTAGAAATCAATGAAGCCAGCCCAGAACTACCGCAGCTGAGACAGAGCAGAGGCATGGTGGAGACATGGTTTGAGTATCTGGGTTTGGCAGTACCTAAAGTACAACCCCTGTGAATTTCCAAGCTTATGAGCTGATAGAAGTCCGTTTTTGGATGTGACCAGTTTTTTGAGTTGTATTTCTCTCAGTCCCCAACAACTTATAGTGTTATGACTAATTTTGTAGCAAACAAAATATGATATTTTTATTACTGACATTAGTGGGTTTTGTTCCCTTGTGGCTTTGTGTACACGTGTGCTTCTTTATATATGTTTTGCAATTTGTCTTGGTAGTTAGTCATGTGTGCAGTGAGAAAGTATATGTTTGACTTATTTTTCCCCAAGTTCATTGCCACATGATAGGCTTGCTGGATGTTTACCAGTTTGCATTGGAGCTGAATCCATGTTTGGCATTCTTCTGGGAATGGTGATGATTTATATAGATTGGCTTTTCATACTCCCACACCCTACCTGTGGCGTTTCTTGGGGTAAACTGTAGGAGAGCAAACACAGTGGGATCTGGGATGATGGTCTGTGGTCTCAGAGTAATGCTTGCAAAGATCCTGAGCCTGTAGAATCAGAGCTTCAGTTCTGAACCTGACTGAGCTTTGTGCTCAGATCTGCTCAAACAAGGCCTTCAAGTTCTGCTTGGGGACAACTTTCTGCTCTGTTAGAAGGCTGGGAAATCAAAAGAAGTCATGAGCTTTTTGGTTTTAAAAGTTGGTGGACCCTGGTCTCTCAATGCTGTGGTGACTCTATGCCTGGATCTTTTTGTCTTGTGGAAATCCCTCTTTCCTAGAAGCCCTCTGTTATGGCTTGGATATGAGGTGTCTTCCAAAAGCTCCTCTATTAATACAGAAATGTTTGGAGATGGAATAATTGGATCCCAAGAACTGGAACCTAATTAGTCCATTCTAGTTTAGATGGACTGAGTGGTAACTGAAGGCAGGTAGGGACATGGCTAGAGGAGGTAGGTCACTGGGGTGTGCCCTGGAAGGGTGCATCTTCCCTGAGGCCCTTTCCCATCTCCTCTACTTCCTGACCCTGACAAGAGCTGAGCTGTTTGCTCTGCTGAGCCCTTCCTCCATGATGTGCTGCCACACCTTGGGCCCAAAGCAATGGAGTCAGCTGTCTGTGGACTGAGACCTCTGAAACCATGAGCCCCCAGTAAAATTTCCCTCCTATGAGTTGTTCTTGTCAGGTATTTTGGTCACTGTGAAAAAAAAAAAAAAAAAAAAAGAAGCTGACTACTAAGACACCCTCCATGAAGTACCTATGGTGATTGCCATGATCAATAAACTCATCAATTGTCTTCTATACCTGATCAAGGAAAGCATGTTAGTTATTTAAACAGGAAGGCAGAGATTCCATTAATAGAGATTCAGTCCTTACCTTTTGCTCAAATGTGTTCCTGGAAACAATTATCATTTGTCTCACCGTATAGGGGACAATACATTCCCGTTTCAAACCCTGCAGTTTGGTAGCTGTGTTCCGGAACAAGGCCACAGCTTTGAAATATCAGAGGTGAGTGGCATTTTCTTGTCATCAAATCTGAGATATAAACTGCAACATTTTAAGATGATGAGGTTAGTATCTAATTACTATTTAATTACAAAAATGGAAATTGACACATTTAAAATGGAATATATATTCTATACCTATTGTTTATATATGTGCCTCAATTACACATGACATATTTATTTATCATATAAATGCATTTGTCTATTATACTTTAAACAAAAGGGTAATGTCCTGATTGTAAAAGGTATTCTTATTTTAGGATTAAGTTCATTTTGCTTGTCTTAGAATTTTGAAGGTTCTTAGAAGAATTTTTTGGATGGTTTAGATCTTTTTAAATTGCCACTGAACTGGCCTGCTCTTTTCCATTCCCTACAGTAGGCATGGGTGTGCTCACATATTGCATAACCAACTGTACTAGAAAGTATTTGTTTATGAAGATGGTGATGATAGTGATGGTAGTGGCATTACATTCTCTGAACCTGATAAACATGTAGAGAAGTGACATGCAAATTGTCATCTCCATATAGCAAAATTTCACTTAACGAAGTCATAAAATTATCCATTAGGTGAAACCCTTTGTTTGCTGTGAACCATGTCTATAATTAAGAAGTAAAATCTACTTACCACCTTCATGGGGCTGAAATAGGCAAAGTTTAGTTAGGGCTGGCTTCCATGTGGGATATGAAGCAAGATTATTTTGTCTTTTCTTCTTACTGAGGATGTCCTTTTCTCTGCTCTTGTCCTGTGATGTCCTAATACTAAGCTTTGAGTTTGTGTGGATTAGCAGAGAGAACAGAGAAGTTCTGAGCTGAGCCTTGGGCACCAGCTCACCCTATCGGAGAGCTCTACCTAAGTAAGGGCTTAGGGCACAAACACAGCTGATGACAAGGTAGCATTTGATTTCTTTTGTCAAAACTTCTTTTGCACATGACTTCCCAAGAAATTGCCTCTAGATCTAGGCTCTTGGATTTCTAGGACAACATCATCTTCATTCATCAGTATCTTATATTGATTCCTACCAGAACCAAAAAGAAAAAAAAAATGTGTTTTCTGCCTGGCTCCCAGTTAACCTGAAAATTCAATTAAATAGCATCCTCCAAATACTACAGTTCATTGATGTTTAACTATGCACGTTCTTGGAAAGGCCAAAGTAGATGAAACTGACATTTTGAAAGCTATATTTTACACTGAAATAGAAATTGAAATAAGAATGCAGTTTTTTGCGTGCTTGTTTTGATAGCATTGTACTGATAGGAAGTTTTGGGAGGCAAATATCAAATTTTTGGTTTGTTATCAGTGACTATTTCTCCTGGTCTGTACTCTATTGTTTCTTTTACAAATGGTACTCAACAAAATTATATATTTGCTTTGGAATTTCACTGCTGCCTTCTCTCTTCCTCCTAGAAGATCTTTGGATATTTAAGGGTTGCATCCACTGAGATGAGTGTTGACTTCTGCATTGGAGGCTTTTTCTTAACTTTATCCCAGAATTAATGAGCACAACAAACAGCTGTGCTGATAGACCCATTGTGCTTGGTGACACACTCTCACCAGCACAATTGGCAGATGGTCTGTCTTGCAGAGGATTGCAGCAGAGTGGGGGAAAATACTGTTAGGCAAGTGGGGTCCTGCTTATTTGAAGCCAGGTTTCTCCATTTTTTTTATTTCCTGGTGTCGAGCATCCTGCCTCGTAATTTTTTCTCACTACTCTAATTAGGTGGGCTGTCTCTCTCTGCCATTTCATATTTTCACTCTGTTGTACACTTTTTTTCAGTTCCAACATTTTTATTTCTGACATTGAAAACTGCCCAAACTCCTCTTGGGTTGAATGTCTGGGGGTGCTATTCCACAAAAAGTCTACAGCTTGATTCAATCTCCTGAAAAAATTACAACCGGAAAACAACAAAGTGAATAAAAGGAGACAAGATGAGCTAACTGAGTGACAAAGACAATCTTGTCACAGTAATGTTATTCAAACTGATGCTAGACTCAGCGCAGAGCACACGCCTGTTGTAAGTGAGTGTGGCGCTAGTTTGTTTTTTGTAACTATGCCTTGAATGACATTACCTCTTGCATAGCTTATGTTTCTCCTGAAACATGTTCTTTTATGCTCCAGACCTTGGAGCGCAAGAAACCTATGAATGATAAATTTGTGTCTGGAAATCCAGATATTGGACTTTTGTTTACTTGTTTGTTTAAAATGTTCTTTTTCTAGAGAAAAGAAAGCCTTCATTTGTTTCTAAGGAAAAAATAATTTCTATTGCTAAATGCCTACTGGGGAGCTAGTGGCCCTGGAGAAAGGGATGGGCATGTCTCCATATGCAAGCTCAGAATTTTAACCTTGAGTTACTTGGAATCCACTAGTTAGAGTTCTTTCATTGCCTTTAATTATCAACCATTCCTTTTAAAGCTACAAATCTATTACCCACCCCCTAGGGAGACTTTGTTATGTTAGAGTTGTTTTTGATGGTGTCAAAATGAAAAATGATGACGCTTAAACTAAAAAGCTGCAAGATCCTGAAGCCACCTTTGTTACTGGTTCCTAAACAATGTTCTTGGAATCCCATCACCGTGAAAAAAGTGCATGCTTGCAGGTTGGGCAACAGGCCCTAAAGGGACTTGTCAGAGATTCCTTATATCTCATGGACACTTGCAGCATGTGACACTGAGGGTCCCTTCCAGTTCCAACATTATGCAGGACATGGCAGTCCCTTTTTCTACAACTTCTGTTCATATGAAAGACATCTAGTTTTGCTTCCATGATAGGGAACTCACTACTTTAGCAATGCATATTATTTGGGGTTTCTGTAATTGTGTGAATTATCTTTCTCAAGAAAAAAACTCTGCCTCTCCTCTCCCCTATAACTCCCACAGAATCTCTCCTCAGATGACAGATCTTTAGTGCTGTCCAATCTAATTGGAGTCTTTCTTTCTTGGTATACTCATTGCCAGGGTTTTTCTCTGCTATGCAGACCCTTCATCATTTTGACTACCCCTATCTGTAGAAGATACAACTACTAGTCAGGGTCTGTGTTAGAGGGCATCATGAAGAACATTTGGTATTCAGGTGAGAAGAAGTGACATGTCTAGACAAGAGTGGTATGGCACCCTAGATGTGATGGATGTGTGCAGAGTAGACAGAGGCTAAGTAATCCCTCTCTGGAATCTTCTCATGTTCTCGTTTATTGCAGAAACTTCTGCCTATGAATACCAAAACGATCCAGCCTTATGGGCAACACCTAAGATTTGACATTTCTTCTTGAATATCCAAAGAATATTCATGTACAATCAAATTTCTAAAATCCCAATCATTATCTCTAGTCTCAGACAGTGCATCTGGTTCTGTCTCTTGACTTTGATGTGTCTCAGGTGACTCCCTTTCCTCTACCACCTTCTTCCAACTGGTTATTATTTCTCCTTCATGGGGCATCCTGCTCTTCCTGCCCCCTATTCCTTTTCCAATTCCAGTCTTCAGCTGAAGCAGGGAGTGTGCAAATCGTAGGGTGTCCCCATGATACTTTATGACATCAGTCATTCTCAGGAGATCACATGGAGGAGAGGTTGCTACCAAACAACTGGCTCTTTGGCAATGCCAATCTGCATTTTGCTAGCACATTCCCAAGTGGGAAAAAGTGAAGGTGGCATGAAAAATGAAGTTATCCATCTTCCTAAAGGGCCTAATGTTGAAAGGGCCCAATGTTGAAAGGGCCAGGAGAGGAACACATTCTCAAGATGAGTAATCACCTACAAATTGTTAAAACAAAAGCTCCTCAGGCCATGGCTGCACCCAGAGGAGTGGGGACAGAAGTTCTGATTGAGAACTTTGATTTCCCACAGATTGTTTGAGTCTTAAATGAAATTTGGAAAGGTTCCCTGACATCAAAGGCTGTTCCTTTTGGCTAATCGATTGAGTATGTTGTGCCCGTCCTCCCCAGAGCCACCCCCCCCACGACTGGGAACATATGTCACATTCTCCCTTTGCCAGTAATTTAGAAGCTCATGACAATAAAACATCTTTTTTTTTTTTTTTTTTCCCCCTAAGGCAAAGAAAGGGTGGTCCTGGCTATTGTTAATGTAGCAGAGAATAGCAACCATTTACTCCTTCCTGAAAAAATATGCAAAGTCTGATCAATCCATACCTGAATATCCTCTATATAATTTGAAAATAACATAGAAGGGAATAGGCCTCAGTGTCCTGTTCACATTTACATCTGGAACAGCTGCCAGGGCCTCTTAGAGTTGATTTTGTTCAGTTTTGCAGGGCTGATTTGAAACCCAGGCAGAAAATGAAAGTGAGCAAATTTACCTCTGGCATTCAAAGAAATGCTTTTGGTCAAAGTGAGTATTTCTGACCATGACTCATTTTCAAAAGAAGCATTGAATTCGCTTTGTCATCTTTGCCTGGATCAGGCTCAATCGGCTCTTTTATGATTTTTAAAATATCCTATATAGCTGGGATGACATTTATTAGGCTTCAGCTATTCAATATTGCATTTCAATGTATAAAAGTCACTGTTCAATTGAATATCGAGTTTTCTAAGGAAGTAAACCTACAGAAAAGAAATTTGCAAGAATCTAAAATAAATGAGTTTGAGGAAGATCAAACTGCCCTTTTGGCTGTTTCAAAGATCAAAAGATCTCTCTTTTATAGAAATCAGGAGCAGTTTGAATAGCTTCTTTCCTCTACTGTAAAGCCCCATTTTTTCCACTATCATTGATAGCTTGGGACTGAACCATAATGGTATGAAAGGCCTTGGGGGAGAGAGAAGATGGTTTCATTCTTGAAAAGAACCCAAGACTTTTGCACCTGAAATAACAGGCCTTTAATTTAATTTAGTCTTGAGCCCAGTAGAGTGAGCAAATGAAGGTCTGTCTTCAGCTTCTCCAGGAATTGGGATGGCCTTGCAGCACACAAGAGGGTCTCCTCATAATTTGTTTTTAAAGGCTTCTGTGTATCCTTGTTTCTACGTGTAGGGGTGGCTGGATTATATATAAGAACACTATCTTTGGGTTCACATCACCTACATTCTGTATAAACTTAGAAGTTACCCAATCTAACTACAAATTATTATTTTCATTTTACACATGCTTCATGTGTAATAATTTGCACCTTGGTTTAAGTTCCTTCCAACTCAAGGCCTTTGCTCATGCTGTTCTTTCAACACGGTAAGGAATTAAGAAACCTAACTTATCAGTGTATTACAGTAAAATGAAAAAACCATGTATCTTGAGTAAATGAGATTCATGAAGTCCAGCAATAAGTGATCAACAATGGCAATTCCTCCTGTTTCCCTATACTGTGAGTTTCTGGAAGCCAGAATGAGCCTCACCTCTGCACCACAGGGACTTCAGAGGTACAGAGTAGCTGAAGCACAAATGTGTGTGGATGTGAAGATGGATGCTGTCAATCATTAGTCTCCATCCAATTTCCTTCTTCCCTTGCCTGCTTTTCTTTCTTCTTTCCAAGAGCACATTATCAACTTTCTAGGAAATGCTGAAACACTTGTTTATTCCCTTATACTGAAATTTCTCTCTTGGGAAAGTTCTCCTGGCTTCAAGGAGAACTCCATAGGAGAGGTCTGCAGTGAGAGGCAAGAAGCCATTACAGGGTTGGGTGGGTGGGGGCGTTGGAGAGGTCAGCCCCATGAGCCTTACACATGAGGTCGGCACTCTCGTGCTTCTAAACTTTACCACTAACATTACTGTTATCATCAAACACTGACAACAAGTCCTTTAAAGTTTGAAAAAAAAAAAAAAAAAAAAAAAAAAAAAAAAAAAACCTTTGTACCATGCCTGGGGAAAAAAAAAATCCCCATCAAAATTGTAAACTATTCATGGTTAGAGAGTGACCACTAGAGTCTTTCCTTTGGTTAAGGGTCATAATAAGTTCCTCTACTACTTATTTCTTACTTCTTGTGAATTAGTTTGTCAGTCCATTTTTTTTTTCCTGAGACAATAGAAGGCATTTAGTTGCCTATGAGGGAAGGAAGTATTGCTGTCAGCATTTAGTTGCAGATAACAGAATTCAGTCTAGTCATTTTTAACAGAAATGGATTTCATACAATGAGTAAGAGGCTTACAAAAATCACTAGAAAGAAAGATTGGAGGAGTAGAGAGTAGGTGAAATTTCCAAGAATCATACCTCAGAATAGCATCTCAGGTCTGGCCCACTGAGGTAGCTACTGCCTCTGCCACGATCAAGTCAGTGATATAGGAGGTCATCTCTACAATTGCCTATGTTTGCATTTCATCATATCTAGCCAACCTACACCAATAAAATAGATTCCCTTGACTTCCCTATCAATAGCCACGGAGCTGGCCCTTGACTCTGGCCCCTGGGCCTTCTGTTATAGCTCCCGCGTCTCCATACTGCATTGATTAATGGAAGTAGTGAGGTGCAGCCTCTACATTAATGTCTGCTTCTACCTTCTGCATCTCAGGGGGAATGTCTGCTTGCTTGGAGCTAGGTTCCACATGGGACCTAAGCTGCAAAGGATTCTGGGAAATGAGGTTGTCAGCTTTCCAGTCTCTTGAGGGCCAATCAGGAACTTTGAAGAGCTTGGCATGGACCAGAGTGAACCAGTTTGCAGATTCTACCACAGGGCCTACGTGATGGGGGTGCCAGGAGAACATTTTTGAGGGAGAAATAAATGCAAAGGGGGCTGAAAACAACCTTGACTTACCTCACAATTTTGCCTAGAGCAAAATTTGCCTACAAGGATGAGGCATTTTAGGAATGCCACATCAGGGAAACAATTATTGTTTTCTTTGGATAGGTGGTTTTGAGGTCTGTATGTAAACTCGCCTAAAAAAAGAGCCTCTGTCTCCCATGGCCCTGACACTTATGGTGGAAGTATTTGAATTCATTCCTTAGCAGAGAAAGAAAGGCCCCATTCCTTCAGTGCCCTCTTCAGACTCACCTACGACTGGGTAGTCTTTCTTCAGCCTAATGTCCATTTGGCTTAGAAAATGCCTCATGACAATGAGTAAAAAAAGAAGCTTTGGATGCCACCTAGGAGTGTGTGGCACTTTCAACTACCAGGTAAATTGCCATTTCCCTGATGAGGTGACCCAAAAGAGAGCTTGAAGTTGCTAGATGTGGGTGGATCATAGAAGCATCTGAGTTTTGGAAGCAGGAAGTCAGGGTACTATTCTGACATCATCTTTTTAACATTCAATCCAGCAAAACACCTTAAGCTTTAATAAACATCTTCTCCTTTAATAGTGTTGACTCCAAGCTAATAAGGCAACCAGCGAATCAAGTGAAGGTAAATTTCTCATTAACAATTTATTTAACTTTGTTGAAGAGAGCAATTTCAACTTCTGCTAATTGAGTTTGTAACAAAAACACGGATCCATTTTACTACCACCCTCAGGACCTTAATCAAACTCCAGGAAAGGTAAAGTAACTCTCATTAGCCGACTAAGGAGGTAAAAATCCAGGATGAAATGGAAGGTACCAGAACATGGTTAAATTCCAGAAATGTCAACAGGATTATAAAGCAGAGGCACAGACTGGCATTTCACAATGTTTTGAGTTTTATTTGCCAGTGGAAGAACCATTTTGACACAGAGCTATGAGTGGACACAGGTATGACTTTGAAGATTCTGGATTTGGTATGTGGGCGATGTGTTCGACTTCCCCCCTTTATTTAAAATCTCTCTGTGGAATGTGGGAGAGAGCTGGGTAGACCTCTGAAGAGGACTTGCTTTTTTTTCAGCTGATCCAAAGCCTTTCCCTGTGGCTCCAGGAGGTGGTTGTAATTTAGAAGTTTTATAAGGAAGGGCTGAACAACGAGGCTGCCTAAAGTGACAGCCCTGTGGGCAGAGGGACATGCAGCGTGTCTGTGATTGGGCAGTGATTGAATTTGAAGGGATTTAATAATTCTTGAAATTCTCTGCCTTTTCTTCAGACTTTCCTCTGGAAGCCTGATTAAATGTGTATTATTTCTTCTTAAGTGATTTTACAGGTCGTTTATTTTGGATTTATGAGCATCAACACGTTTTAAAAGGTATTAGCGAGCTGTGTTGCTGGATACTAGTTCTCCAAATCCTTAACTCTCTATCTGCATCAGATAATACAAAATCTTTCAGATGTTACTTTTTCTTTTTTGTATGCATTCATTTAGTGAACAAATATTTTAAAATACCTACTGTGTGCTAAACATTGTGTTAGGTTCTAGAAATACTCCAGTGTAGAAGACAAACCTGGCTCTTGCTCTCTCTGTATTGTAGGAAGAAAAGTTTGGTAACATTTATATTACTGTGAAATTATGGGGAATGAATTAGAATTTGAATTAATATTTCGTTATCATTTAATTCTCCATCCACTGAATCAAAGTCTATATGGAGACGCACCAGCAGAATATGGATGTTTTTGACCTATGTTGGTGTGTGGCACCATTTAAGGTAGAAAGGGAAGGCGAATGAGGGAAAACCACCCCTTTATCCTCATCACCTTGTTCCGAGGTGGCTGAAAAAATTTTTAAATTGTCCAATTGTTCCAAGTCTATAGTTCCAAAAGAGATGACCCATGTGCTGGCACACATCCTTACATGGCCTACTTTGGGAGGGACATCTGAGCTCCTACAACTGCATATAAAATCTACTTTATGCCTCATTCCCTGGGCGGAGGATGTGAAGCTTTGGGACAAGTTGGAGCGAGTTCAGGGAGTATGATTAAGTGAATCATTTAAATCATGATGGGGGAGGTAATCAATAGGTCCAAAATGGGTAACTTGCACTACCTACTAAGCAAGGAGAGTGAGGCAAGTGAAAGGAAAATGGTCAGTCACCATGTCAGGTCAGGGTGAGCTTTTTAGAAAGGAGACTGTGGGAAATGTTGGGGAGTGGGGAATTGGGTCTCTATTTCTCTGAGGCCAAGTTCCTAAGTGATTTGGGAGGGTGTAGTCAGCTGAAGAGCTCTCTGCAGGCCCCATACCAAGAGCCTGTGGAAGTGGTCCATGTGTGGCAGCTAGAGGTCTCTCCCCAAGAATGCCTTATTCACTCTCCCTACCACTTTGGGAGACCTGATTGGAGAAGGTAGAAGAAGAACCAAGGAGGAAACTGCAGTAACCCAAAGCGGGGAGAATACAGCAGTGCAGTAAGGCTTAAGACTTCACCAACTCTTTTTTTCACCATTTTCATTTTCCTGCCCAATAGTCCTAGGATGCAGACAGCAAGCAAAGGGGAGGGTGATTCTCCTTACCTGGCAGATGAGAACAAGTAAGTTCAAGGTCAGATAACTAGGTAGGGTCAGACTTAGAGCTTGAGTCCAAATCTCATCATTCTAGCTGCCATTCTATTTCCATTACAGTTACTAGTATTCACATGATATGTTAATATAGGCGAATTATGAAACAGAGCATTGTGAACACATTGACCCACTGAGACATAAATGAAAGATTGTAGACAAGTCCCTGTGATTCCTTTGGAGGCTTTGGAAATTCTCCTTGGCCTTCGCCACTTTTACTTTTCTGGCCCTGATGGGGCACTGGTAGAAATGATAGAAATGGATCTCTGAATATGGCCTATGCACAGCATGCATGCTGTCGTTCTTTCTATGGCCATAGTCCTCAGAGTAATATAAAAGGTAGAGGACCAGGAAATATTTTATTCAGTAAGATTTTACTCATTTGCTTATTCAGTTGCTGAATTACCTTCCAGAAATAAATCAGAAAATTTTGCCTTTCTATTTGCCTGCTTTAGTTGGGAAATCTGAGGGAAATGAGTTTAATTCACCGTTCCCATTTCTAATTAAAACTTTTCACATTTCAAGCTTTTTGACAGAAAAAAAAAAAGAAGAAGAAATATTGTGTGAAAGGCAGCTTTGAGAAGGCACAATCCATGTGTAATTGCTTGAGAGCAAGAAGGGTTAAAAAAGGCAACAACAAAAAACCTGTTCGTTTTTGCTTGCTTTAAAAAAAAAAAAAAAAAAAAAAAAAAAAAAAAAAAAAACAACTCAAACCATCTCCAAATGTAGTTTAATCCATTTTCAGACTCTATACATTATGCATCAAGATTTTGTACAAAAGGAATTTGAGAGAAGCTTTTGCATGAAACCACTTCAGTGGATTAAATTTGCAGTTCAGCACATTAGACTCAAAAAGTGTACAAGACATTTTGAGAGCCCTGTCTTCTTCTTTTATACGCATCATTCTTACTTCAGGTAAATAACTTTTTAAAAATGAGTGGATTCCAGCAGCTGTCTTTAAGAAAAAATTAAGAAAGGATTTGGTCTTCCTTCCACTTAGCTTAACAATGACTCTAAATGCTTGAAGAACAGAAAGCATAGTTGATCTAAGCAGGTCTGTGGATCCTAATGTTCTTTATGTCAAAACTGCCCTATCCAAGGTGGAGAAGCTGATGTGAAAGAGACTCCCAAAGGAGCTTGCACAGGTAGCTCTCATAAGAACAGAAAACCCCACCCAGTTTCAGTTCAGAGTTGCATGACCACTGTGGTAGAACATCTGGATGGAAAGCTCAGAATGAGTCATCTGGATGTCTTCACCTAGTGGATGCCAAACGACATTGAGACCACATCTGGATGCTTGGCTGGCCAATGGCATTTTTATTTCCTGTTGTTTAAATAATGGATGGTCAGGATCTGGGAAACATAGTATCTATTTTATCCTACCCCCAGAGACCAGGCATCACTGGGAGAACACTCTTTATAGCAATCAAGTTGAATCAGCAGCACCCAAAGAGCAACTAACTCATTTCAGGGCTGTTACTGGGCTGTTGACAGGTCGAAGTTTAAGCCTTAGGCATCATTACCGTTATAAACCACGGGTTGCCCAAACAATCTAAAGACCATCTGAAAATTTCTATAACTTTTATTTTTCTAAGTGTTGAAAAGTTCCTAGTGGTGTGGCTGGTTGCCTGGGCTACCATGTTGTGTTGACAGCTTTGGTCCTTTCCTGGCAGCTGAAGATGAGGATGGTGACCAAAGAAAGGGGAACATTCTACTTTGAACTTTCCATTAGTCTGATGATTCATTTTGAAATCCATATTTTATGAATGCTGTGAATTTAATACAATGTAGTTGTTGAAGTGTCTACATTCAAATTGGATTCCATTAACTTTATGGTGTGATTAAATGCCTGAATCATAAGAACTAGGAACTGAATTTATGTGCCTTCTGAAAGCACTTTTGAAGACTGGCAGTTTGGATGAGCATAATTTGATGCATGGGCTTGGGAGAACAAACCTAAAGAGACATCACCTCATATCTATCAAGGATCTGAGAACTCAGCTTTGAGAGTTGAGGTGGGTGGTCAGTCTCACATGTAGAGTGAAACTGGAAACTGCTATTCAGCATGTATGCTTTTTTTTTTTTTTTTTAATTTGAAAATACTTGATTTTTGGTGAAGGATTTTTGATGAAAGACTTAGTGGTCTGCCATGACAGTGGTTTTCAAATATTAAAGTACCTGAGCATTAATTGGGGTGCTTGTTAAAAATGATGATTTCCAACCTTTTCTGCCTTCTGATTCTGAAAGGCTGTGTGGGATATTGGAGTCATAAACCTCAGTGGGAGAAACCCTGATGTATTCTCTCTGCCTTTAGAAAAGGGGTGTATCCCCTCCATGCCTGCCGCAAATAGTGGTAAGAGGCCAAGACCCAGGGCTAGAACTCTTCCCATTTTCCTGTTGTGATCTTTCCACCATCTATGTAGTTCATGCTCATCCGGATGGATATTTATGAAATGGAAATTACCAGTGGTGTGAAAGTCACACATGCCATGTTGGAAAAGAAGAACATGGGGTGGCAGAAAGAATGAGTGGCATATTGCAATTTGCCACAAATGAGTTCTGACATCTTATTTGGAATCTTAAAGCACTCCTTAACACAGAGGGGTTAAATGGAAGATGCACAATGCTTCCCATATTTGAGTCAATTTTAGGCAGTTCCTGACAGCAGTGTACAAAATATTTTTATGTCTGCATTTCCCTTTTTGGACTTCTTTTGCTTTAAATATACCAAGATTTACATTTCAGTGCATTTACATTCCAGGATTGGTAAAATTAAACACTTTTCACCATTGCTGATAATCCGTACTTATTCTTTAATTTGCGAATTATTTTTTCAGATCCTTTGCAGTTTTTCTGTTGAGTTGTTAGCATTTTTGTATTGATTTTTAAGAGCTGTTTATATATTAAAGTTACTATTTCCATTTTGCTGAAAGTATTTTTTCCCCAGGTTTGGTTTTCTTTTGTTTATGATGAATTTTCTTTTACATGAGAGATTTAACATTTTCCTATGGAAAAATTTACATTTCTCTTTGCCTGTTTTTTTGTGATGATGTTTCGTTTTGTTTCTTAAAGCTCTCTGTGTTGCAAGAGTGGAAAAAGTAATTGTACTCTTTTATAGATATTTTATAGTTTTACATTCTGTAAAATGTAATATAAAACATGTAATGTATAAACATTTTTCCTTAAGTAATTAATTGTCCCAGCACCATTTCTTATAGATTACTTTCTTGTTGGTTCATATAATAACTATTATTTCTCATATACATAATTGTTGTGTCAAATATTTTTAATCAATTTTTAATTTTAATGCATATACATTTTATATGGTCCTAACAACACAATTCTGGTGTAATTATTGTTATCTCCATTTTGCAAATGAACAAAGTGAGGTTTAGAAAGTGTAAGTTGCGTTTACTAACAGAGCTGAGAGGGAATCTCAGGATTGAATGAGTCCTAATTTTATAGACTCAGTCCTCCAAATAAATTTTACCATAAAACAAATTCTTTAGAGGCCATATTTGGGTTCTCTATCGTGATTTGATAAATCTGTTTGTATTTTTGCAGCACTAAAATTATTTTGGAGTATGATAGCATATTTTGGAGTATGATAGTAATACTAAATTTTAGTAATTTAGTTTTATAATATTTCAAAGTCTGAAAGGCTTTGTCTCTTTTCTCTCTTCAGCTTTCTCATTGCTATTCCCACTGGCTCATTATTCATGTGGATCTCAGACTAATATGGGCATTGGCAAAAAATACTTCCTGATCTTTTCCATGGAATTAAATTTAAAATATACCATCTTTAATATATTTGAACTTTGCATCTAGCCAAATATCTTTTAGAATAGTTTTATAATTTTATTCAGATAGGTTTTTTACCTCATTGTCATCTCAAGTATTTTGTATGACTTGTTATTGTAAGAGATTTGTTGGCTATATTTTCTAATCATTATTAGTTTTTAGGAAATCTGTTTTTTAATATTTATTTTTTTCATCTAACTTCTTACTGATTTTTTTAGAATACCTTTTCTCATGGGTTTTCAGAGTGGATCATCTTATCCACAAATAATAATGGTTTTAAGTTTATGTTAATTAAGGCTGGGGATATAGCTCAGTTGATAGAGTGCTTGCCTTGCATGCATAAGGCCCTGGGTTCAATCCCCAGCACCACAAAAGAAAAATAAAAAGTTTGTGTTAATTATACTTCTCATTTCTACATGTTGTCTTATTGCAGTGGCAGGAAAAACAAATTACTATTGGTGAAAATAGTAAACCAGAGAGCATGTTTGTCTCCCATCTTCTCTTCCTCCCACAAAATATTCTTGAAGAAGCAACTTTGAGCCAGGCACTGTGCTAGAGCTTGGAGGTGGAGCTCAGGAACAGTTCCATCACTCTGGAATTAGATCCTGGACTGGATACAGGCAATTATATAATTAATTCAAATTACAACTCTTATCTGATTCTTAACTTTAATTGAGTTCCAGTTTTACCTGGTGTTTCAGTTTTATACCAATTGAAGATATTCTTTTAACCTGTTATTTGTCTAAGGTCATTTTCTAGTTTAAGAAAAAAAATAAAGTCAGAAATGTCTCTTGAGTTTTAAGAAGAAGATTTTCAACATTGCTTCCTTAAACATATTTTCTGGGGCAGAGGTCGGCGGGACTGGATGGAGCCTGGGCCTGGCGGCACTCTGATGTAGGACCCTGGGACTGCCCCAGGCCCGCCTGCACTCTAAGCAGAGTTAGAGGACACAGAGACTAACACATATAATTTCAGTTATCTTATGTTAGACAAAGGCGCCAAAAATGAACATTGGAGAAAAGATAGCCTCTTCAACAAATGGTGTTGGGAAAACTGGAAATCCATATGCAATAAAATGAAATTAAACCTCTATCTCTCACCATGCACAAAATTCAACTCAAAGTGGATCAAGGATCTAGGAATTAGACCAGAGACACTACACCTAATAGAAGAAAAAGTAAGCTCTAATCTCCAACATGTTGGATTAGGGCCCAAGTTCCTTAATAAGGATCCTGTAGCACAAGAATTAATACCAAGAATCAATAAATGGGATAGACTCAAATTACAAAGCTTCTTCTCAGCAAAAGAAACAATCAATGAGGTGAACAGAGAGCCTACTAATTGGGAACAAATTTTTACCACATGCACGTCAGATAGAGCACTAATCTCTAGAATATATAAAGAACTCAAAAATCATAACACCAAAAAAAACAAATAACCCAATCAATAAATGGGCCAAGGAACTGAAGAGACACTTCTCAGAAGAAGATATACAATCAATTAATAAATACATGAAAAAATGCTCACCCTCTCTGGCAATTAGAGAAATGCAAATCAAAACCACTCTAAGATTTCATCTCACACCAGTCAGAATGGCAGCTATTAAGAACACAAACAACAATAAATGTTGGAGAGGATGTGGAGCAAAAGGCACACTCATACATTGTTGGTGGGACTGCAAAATGGTGCAGCCAATATGGAAAGCAGTATGGAGATACCTTGGAAAACTTGGAATGGAACCACCTTGTGACCCAGCTATCCCACTCCTTGGTCTTTACCCAAAAGACATGAAAACAGCATACTACTGGGACATAGCCACATCAATGTTTATAGCAGCACAATTCACAATAGCTAAACTGTGGAACCAACCTAGATGCCCTTCAGTAGATGAATGGATAAAGAAAATATGGTATATACACACAATGGAATATTACTCAGCAATAAGAGAGAATAAAATCATGGCATTTGCAGGAAAATGGATGGAGTTAGAGAATATAATGCTAAGTGAAGTTAGCCAATCCCAAAAAGCCAAATGCCAAATGTTTTCTCTAATATAAGGAGGCCAATTCACATTCGGGTTGGGATGGAGAGCATAGGAGGATTAGAGGAATACTAGAATGGCCAATGGGGAGGGAGAGGAAGGGAGGGGGCAAAAGTGTGAAGAAAAAAAAAAGATGGTAGAATGAGATGGATATCATTACCCTAAGTGAATGTATGAAGTCACGAATGGTGTGAATATACTTTGCATACAACCAGAGATTTGTAAAAAAAAAAGTGCTCTATATGTGTAACATGAAATGTAATGCATTCTGCTGTCATTTATATCATCTTAGAATAAAAAATAATTAAAAAAAAAGAAAATGGGATACAATAATGATGATAACTTCTTTATGAATTTGTAGTGGTAAGAACAATGTTGGTTGACATTATTATAACGACCCTCCTTCTGCCTGAGCACAACATACTTGATTTCAGTCAAAACATGAGGGCTGCCTTTGTGTTAGCTTGTGTTTCTCCCAGTTTTCAAAAAGTGCACTGTTAAACAGCATCCACTTGTTCATGGTACTACCTGTTACCTGGCAAATTAAAAAGTAGACTTAGCCATAAAGAAGAATGAAATTATGTATTTCCTGGCAAATGGATGGAACTGGAGACTATGGTGCTAAGTGAAATTAACCAATTCCAAAAACAAAAACAAAAAAACAAAAATAAAAAACAAACAAACAAAAAACATATTTTCTGGCCATTCATTTTATAATCAGTAAACCTGAGGCTCCATGGGGTATTGTGACATGCCTGACATTGTGCCCTTGGTTTTGACCAAATCCTTCCTGGAATCTGGTTCTAGAACACCTCCTAGAGCTACATGGTCGGCATATCTATTTGTTGGGTTCTGTGAGCCAGCCAACGTATCTAATTTAGACTAGAAGCTTCTTCAGAACAAGAACCTTTACTGGGAAGCTCTTTGTGCTTCCGTGGACTGAAACAGGGAATCCCTCACTCCCCAGGGAGGGGAGGGTAAGTCTTCAAGCTTCTAGTTGGGTTGGTCCAGAAGTTGGTGAACAGGCATTGACACAAAAGGCCATGGTATAGCACAAAACTTTCAGAAGTAGTGTTGATTTTTCTTTTTAGGGAAGGGAAAACAACTAAACAGAATATATGGAAAATGCAGAAGACAAAATCTAAAACTTGTCTCTAATTTCATCTCACCGTCAAGAGATAGCTTCCGTTTTATTTGACTGCCTTCTCTTTGCCCATCCATTTCCATCCCCCAGACCATATCACATTAAATGACATATTTTTAACCTTTATTTCATTTTTTAAAATTCTACCATTAACAGGGTCCCAAATCTGTAATTGAATCATTGTTTTGTTTTGTTTCCTCAGGTTAATCCTGGCCCATGAGTTTTGATTTTCAGTGTTCTGGAAATTCATCTGGCTGTTCATTTTGAAATAGTTCTAACAAAAAAGGGAACCCACGAGGACACCTTGAGTGAAGACACTTAACTAAACCTGAAATGGCCACACTTGGTTGAATGAGTGATGACCATGTCATCACAATTTCAGCAGAAACGAGATGGTAATAAGTCAATATGAGGCCAGAACCTTAAAAGCTGAGTAAGTTTGCTTTCAAAAATCTCTATTTTTCATAGACATGTTGGAGTGAAGTTGCTTCTTCTAAGATGAGCATTTTTAAACTGCACCCAACACAGATAATAATCAGCAGTGGTAGCACAGTCTTTGAAAAAGAAGAAAAGAGTTATCTATATGTGTATCTTTGCATCTATGTGCTGTATGTGTCTCTCTGTCTTTATCTAAATCTGGAAATGAAGAATGCTGAGAATATTAGGACATTCCAAGGTACAAAATGGTATGCAGAAAGGTCACTTGGTGGAGCAGAAATGGCAGTTGATTACATAACAGCCATTCCATCTTCTTTGCTGATAGGAACCCGGTTTTGTTCAACCACTGGATGACAGTGTTTTCAGGGTTATTCCCGAGCCCCAGTTGCTGAATCCTGACTCACCTAAATCACTTGTTATTATTCTACTTTCCTTGTTAGTGACTGCTTAACAATTGGCCATGTGACACAGTTCTGGAGTAAGGGACACAGGAGAAATTCTCCTGGCAGGTTTGGCAAGAGTTTTCTTTCTCTTAAAAAGAGAAACAAAAAAGGGGGAAAAGAAACAACTCCTAGATACTGGGGAAAAAAAAAAAAAAAAAAAAACATTGATAGAAATATTGGGTTCTTCATGATATTATTGAAGTTCTGGCCTTCATTTTATGTTTGATAATATATTGTATTTTTTTTTTTGATATTTGAGATATTTTGAGCTTAAGATTTTGCTTACTTTCAGCCCAAAGCATTCTTTATGGTTTAGGTGGTCACTATATAAAGTAAACACATAGAGACCAGGCATGTTGAGGGAGGGAAACAAATTCCGTTTCTATTTCCAACTCTATGCATTGTTCCTTTTATTTTTCCCTACAAAACTGCCTACTATTTAAATCAGAATAATACTTCAGAGAAATATATACTGGTCTTTAGAACTGGATAGAATTATTTCCATAGAAGCTAACATATCAATATTTGCTCTTGTAAGGGCCTTAGCGAGGTTCCTAGAATAAGTATTTAGTAAATAATTTCTAGTGAATTAAGGAATATATCAGCTGAAGAAATGACCTTGACCTAGGGGAAGAATATTAACAAATTGACAATTTGGGGTCTTTGTTATACTTTTCTTATATTAGAGAAATTCCAAGTCAACTCTAGACATTTAAAAAAATTACTAGCCTCACATCAAGAACAAAGTATTTAAGGTGTGTCCATGGGTAGAAAAATTTCCCTGGTAGGAAAATTCCTGGTGTGCAACTGGTCACACTTGTGAGACTCAGTCAATTGTTTCATAGAATATTAGTTTAAAAGAGACTGTAGGCTTATGTAAACTAAGAATAATTATCTTCTACAATAAAATGACAAGCAGGCCCTTAGTTAATGAATTTGCCAGTTTTTTCACATTATAGACATCGATCCATATGATACATGTTACATACACATAAGCACAGAAAGACATATCCATTGAGTTAATTAGGGTAGGATTTGGCTCTGATAGATCCAAGAATGTAGTGGCTCTGAGAAATGGTTTTATTTCTTGCTCTTCAGATAGTAAAGATGTGTGCTTCCCAGGAGGAACCCAGGTGACAGTCACTCTGTTACCTTCAGATTCACACTGTCCTCACTGCCATGCAGCCCTCAGAAAGGGAGAAGAGACCATGGAGGAGGTGATGTTTAGTTTTGAGCAATGCCCTTTTGGGGGCATATTTCACTTCTTCCCACTTTACATGAGTTGGAACTTAGTTACATGATCACATCTATCTGTGAAGGAATCATTTGAGATTAGCAAAAATTCTGACACACACAAGACACTGAGGAAGCACTCATGAGTATAAGCATGTTTGAATTTAGGAGGAATGGGAGAATGGGTCTTGAGGGGTTTCAGTGCATATGTGATATTATATCGAGAGCCTCAGGCTGCAGAATTATCCTAATGTAGTATGTGTGGGTATCCACCTTGGTTTCTTCTGTTCTCCCCACTGCAATTAGAGTCAACCTTGCATAGTGTAGACATGTCTGTCTTTCACCAACCATCTCCATGTCTCTGCTCAAAACATTTCAGCAACTCCTCATTGTATGGAGAATAAAGATATGACTTTTATCCTGATCCACAGGGCTCTGCACCATCTCATCTCTACTGACCTATTCCTCTTCAATTTCTTACAATGCTCCAGCCATAGCTCTCATATCTACATTCCACATTTTATTTCCATAGGGATTTTGCATTTACTGTTCCTTTTGCATGTAAATGCTTTCCTCTCCTCTTTATCTATTTAATTCCCTTTCACCCATGAAGTCTGACTCTCCCAGTAGAACCTTCCTTGACTTGGTCAAATTCCTCTATGTAGGCTGTTATAGCAAGGGTATACCTCTTTTCATATCAATTGTTGTAGTTTTTAAAAAGTAATTGCTGATATGATTAATTAAGATCCATCACTCCCAATACACTATAAACCTCATGAGGCAGTGGTTATGTCTGCTTTTGCTAAGATATGCTTAGCATAAATTCTGACACACACAAGACACTGAGGAAGGACTCATGAATATAAGCGTGTTTGAATAAATTAAAGAATGCCTGAAGATCTGGACTCTAGTTTGAACCTAGTCACAATTATTCATGTTGTCACAGTCCTTTTACATTTCTGGGCCTCAGGTTCTTCCTCATGAAAGGGTTGAACTGGATGTTGTTGAGGACTTTCAACATCATGGTCCTATGATCCTACTTTAAATTGAATCCCCTGGGTCATTACTTTATTTAATTACACAGTTATGTTTCCTAAGAAGATGTAACAATTACTGAGTCTGGCAAAATGGACTGAGGTCATGTTTTATTCTTTCTTTTGAATTTTTGACTACTATAGTTTCATTGCAAGTTTTTAACTGTATCCTAATCCATAAATTCTAATTAAAGCTGAAAAGGAGATTGACTAGAGTTGACATTGTTTGTTGTAAGGGGTTAACTTCTGTGTGGGGTTGGGAGATGAGTATGAGTTGAGCATCCCTAATCCCCAAATCTGAAATTTAAAATGCTCCAGAACCTGAAAATTTTTGAGCACTGACAGGATGTCACAAGTGAGAAATTCCATATAACATGACCTCATGTGATGAGTCACAGTTAAAATTATCCTCAGCATGGCTGGGCATGGTGGTGCACACCTGTAATCCCAGTAGCTTGGGAGGCTGAGACAGGAGAATAGCGAGTTCAAATCCAACCTCAGCAAAAGCAAAGCACTAAGCAACACAATGAGACCCTATCTCTAAATAAAATACAAAATAGGGCCCGGGATGTGGTTCCGTGGTTGAGTGCCCCTGAGTTCAATCTCTGGTACCTAAAAAAAAAAAAAAAAAAAAAAAAATCCTCAGCCTAAGTGGGTAAGATCTATATGAAACAAAAATGAATTTTGTGCTTAGACATGGGTCCAATACCCAAGATATCTCATTATATATATGACAATATTCCAAAATTTGAAAAAGTCCAAAATCCAAAACACTTCTGGTCCCAGGAAGTTTGGATAAGGGATACTCAATCTATAAAAGAATAAAAGTACCATAATAATTTTAAAATAATGAAAGTACTATGGTACTTTTTTTTCTGGTTCAGTTTAGGCCATGGTTTTATGAAGGCCATGTATTGACAATGCATTTAATAAAAAATGTCATTAGTATAAGAATGGGGCTATTTCTCTTTTCCTTTGGATTTTGAGCTTAATATTCACTAAAAAGATTAATATCCAGGTTATTTTAACCTTGTTTTTGGTGAAAGAATGGCAGGTAATGATCTAATCATTACTGAGCCTGATTTTCAGTAGCTAAATGGCATTTATTGATTGATTGATGATGCTTTCCATGTTATATAAGAATTGCTTACATAGAGCAATATTAGCAAGATCCACAGGACGCTTACTTCATTGTGAGCAGCTTGACAGACTGGGGCTATTCCATACATGGATCATCTAAGATTGGCTAATAGACTATATTATCAGGTAATGTTGCAGAGACTTGAGTGCTAAAATAAATAAATCTACTGTTTTTTTTACAAAAAACAGAAAGTTTCAAATTTAGAATGTCTCAAATTTTAAAACAGAATGAAGTTTGTAATCACCTCTTTTTGTACTTTTTATTTTTTATTTTTTGTGATGTTGGGGATAGAACTGAAGTCCTCACATATGCTAAGCAAGTGCTCTACCACTAAGCCACCAACCCTGTAATTACCTCTTTAAAATAGGATTTGTTTATCACCATCTTCTTCTTTATGAGCATTTCCCCCCCTCATTTGCAAGATGACTATCTCTGATTTTTCATGTGCCATTTAGAAAGGAGGGTCATTTCATTAATGGGAAATTATGACTGTGAACATCTTTCCTTCTAATTAATTTTGTTTTATTTTGACCAAGATTATGTTTTTTTTAAATTAATTAATATGTTTTGTTTATTTGAACACTTTTAGATTTACGGAAAAATTGAACAGATATTAGAGACTCATACTGTTCTCTTCCCTCACTTTTTCCACATTATTACTAATTATTACTAATCTTATATTAGTATGGTACATTTGGATCAATTTATGAACCGATATTGAAACACTTTTTATTAGAGCTCATTGTTTACTCATACTGCTTTTGATTTCCCTTTTATGTTCCAGAATCCTATCCAATATACCACATTCAATCACATGTAAGCTTATATTGGGGGTAACATTTTCTCATACTTCCTTATTTTTGATGACTTTACAGTGTTGAGAAATATCAGTCAGATAGATAGCATAGTGCCCAATTGGAATTTGCCTGATGTTTTCTTGATGATTGGGGTTATGAATTTTGGGGAGGAAGATTACAAAGATAAATCACTGTTTTCATGAATTCTACATGATTTATCATTATTGATGTGAACCTCATCACCTAGCAGAGGTGTTTGGGTTCTTAACTACACTGCTTACCCTAGCCTTTCCATACCTTATTCTTTGGGAGGAAGTTTCTACATGCAGATATGTGGGACTTGAGCATCTCCTTTGAGTAGCTACATAATTGATTCAGCATTCTTCTGCAAGGGAGAAGATTGAGTCAAGATTCTTTTAAGTAGATGGGCTTATTGTAGTTTGGGGGTTATCTTGATAAACATTTTATGGTTATAATTCTGCATGTTCTTTTGAAAAAGCAGTGTAATAGGGTCATGCAACCATGGTGAAGTAGAAAGAGGGTCTGAGTTTGCAAACCAGCCTGGTCAATTTCTAGGACCATGGCCCAGGAATCCCTCTTCTCTAAGAGTTGCTTTGAGTGGCCAGAGGTTCTACATGGTAGGGTAACAGAAAGGCCTTTCTTGATACCTTTGCTGAACAAACATTCCTTAGCACAGCCTCTGGTGGGCTCTGTCTCATATTTTGATCTCAGCTCAAAGTGTCCCTTTTGAAGGAGTTATCAGAACACTAGGGGTAAAGTAGCTTTCCTACATCTCTAACCCTTCTGTTCCATGACTTTGTATTATTCATTTGTACCATTTATTGTTTCATTAAAAAATTAACTCTATTTACTTATTTATTATCTGTCTCTAGATTACAAACTTTACTAATTCCATGAAGTCAAGGACCTTACCCATCTTATTTCATCCTGGTATGAGAGTGTACCCTGAATAAAACAAACTAGATTAAAAACTCAAAAGACCAACTGGGTGCGGTGGTACATACATGTAATCCTAGCAGCTTGGGAGGCTGAGGCCAGAGGATGGTGAGTTCAAAGCCAGCCTCAGCAAAAGCAAGGAGCTAAGCAATTCAGTAAGACCCTGTCTCTAAAATAAAATACAAAAATAGGGCTGGGGATGTGGCTCAGTAGTCAGATGTTCCTGAATTCAATCCTCAGTACCACCCCCCACCAAAAAAAAAAAAAAAAAAAAAAAAACCACCAAAATGACCATTGGGTCCATTGGAGACATCAGATGACCATTGGAGACATCTTCACTGAACATTATATAAAGCTAAAAATGAATTTAAATGACAAAAACACTCTTTAGCAACTCTGACAAAATATGATAAACTGATCTCAGTTGCTGGTACTTCCATAAAATAGGAAAGGGATTCTCAAAGCAAACATGATTTTTAGCATTCCCTTGTTGTTTTGGCATTTGTGAATTCCAACAAGATGGGATTATTTTGATGTAGACTCATTTTGCTTAGGAAACTAAATTAATAGGTATTTTGGCTGCCATGAAGGAGTTCTGCCTTCTTTTATTTAACAAATTAATGTCCAGGGATAAAAAATGACTTTGATGTCCAGAAGAGGGACGTCTTCCTGAGACTCTGAAATGTGAGATGTCAGAAGTATTTCTCCTCTACGATTGCTGGGAAAAAGTGCACGTTTATTCTCTAGGGGAACTGAAGCATAATGAAATGCAATCTAAGAACATGCAAACTTATTATCTACCAGGATGGTTGAATGGTTCCAATCAAATGGAGGATAGAAATAGGGCTTTATATTTGGATTTTGGAAAAATGACTCCACAGTTATATTTAGGAGCAACAGTGCCTGCAAATACCTGAAATAGTGGCAGTCTGTGGTTTGTTCATAAATATAATGAATATATTTGCTCTTTGAAACTTATCATGGGGGCTAGGAATAAAGCTCCCCAAACCATTCTTACAATAGATGATAAGAGAAAGGCTGCCCCTGGTCTCAGTGATAGGTAGATATTATTTTTTAATTAGCTCTTTAGAGGCTTCCTTGTCCCCAAGACCACTTAGCGTAGGTGGATCCTGTGACTTTAGGAAAGTCATATTTTCCTTATTTATCTCATTTTAAAAATTGTTAAAAGAGGTACTATATTTTAATTAGCAGTAGGAATCATTTTATGAGGATATTCTCTTTTCCCAGGTCTTCATGGATAGAAATACTGGTACCAGAAAGATGAGATTTTTTTAGAAACCCTTACTTATGTCACATCTACTTAAAACTTATCAGTGATTTCCCATTTATTTTTAGATTAAAAACAAAAATCTGTAACATGGTCTGTGATCCTGTGATCCTCTGGCTCTGGTCAATTGTGTAGCCTCAACCTGTATCCCAGGGACTTTATACATGCTTTTCTCTGTATAGCTGAAGTGCATCTTCTTTTACCTTTCTCTGCTTAAATTCTATCTCTCAGGCCCCAGCCCAAATGTCAATACTTGCAGGAATCTTCCCTGACCTCTAACTAAACCAAGTTCCTTCATTTTATACTCTCATAACTCTCTGAAGCATGTCTTTGTCACAGTTAGTATTAATTGTGACAAATTTTTATGACAGAGACTATGTCTGTTTAGCTCACCTCTAAATGCCCAAGCACATAAGAGGTGTTTAATAACTATATGATATAGGAATGAGTGAATGGAATTGGTTAATGCCTTCTATGCTTGCCCAAATTTCTAAATACTTAACTATGCTAATGACATAAGCAAGTTTGTTCCCTTAATATAACTAATAAGGAAAAAGAAAGATCAGTTTCATTTTATTTCATGCTAACTATAAGATGGACAGATGAAGAACACATTTAGGCATGTGGATTTTTATAGTCTTATAGACTCAGGTTCAAAATCAGATTCTACCACTTATTAACTATATGTTTATAGCAAAATTACTTAAAATTTGTCTGTATTACAGCTTCATGATCTATGAAATAGGTCAGACATGGGTTTGAGGCACTGATCCACCAATTATTAGTTGTGTAACCTGGTTTAAGTTAATAATATGTCTAAACTTTAGATTCTATCAGTATAAAATGAATATCAATGTCTGTCTGTCTTTCATGGCCATGAGGAGGATTAAATGTGTATGTGTGTGTGTGTGTGTGTGTGTGTGTGTGTGTGTGTGTGTGTGTGTATGTTTACTTATAAAAATATACAAAAGGTGTGTGTGTGTATTTACTTATAAGATATACAAAAAGTGCCTAATCCATTTGATTGAAACAATATAAACAAATTAAAACCATAATATGAAATCATTTTCTATCTATTACTATGACAAAGACAAAAAATTGGCCAATGTATGCTCTTGGTGACAATGTCGAGAAAGACATATTCACATATGTTGTTGGTGGATGTATAAACTGGTGAAATATTTGACCATATTTATCAAAGTCCGAAATGCACATACAATTTGTTCTGGATATTCCTCCTCTAGAACTTCATCCTATAGGCACGATCACACATATTTACAAAGATATATGCACAAGAATGGCAATGCAGTATTGTGACAACAGAGTATTGGAAATGATTTAAAAAGTTCATCAACAGGACCTGTTTAAAAAGTGAGGGCATTCTAAAATGAAATATATGGTCACTAAAATGAACTGATACAGGGAATTATCTCCCAGATGCATTATTTGATGAACAATCTAAAGAGCAATGCAAATTGTGTTTAAAAAGACCACTTACACAAACATCCAATTGTTTGGGCAAACAATACTTCTCTAAGCACTTGATGAAAGCTGCGCTTGCCTCTGGGGAGAAGAATGTGGGTACCTAGGGAGAGATTTGTTTTTCATCATTGTATGTGTTGAATTTTTTAAATCTTACAAATGTTCCTTTATCAATTCAGTATTAATTGAAAAGCATAGAGAATGTGAATTAAAATTTCTGGCTGCTTCTACTATGATTGCTTTTCTTCCTATTATTATTAGGTCTTAAATTTAAACTGTGGCAGAGATCTCTGGTGAAGGGTACAAGGCAGCAGAGGGGCAGAGTGGTTACTGTAGGATGACCTCAGAAGAGGGGGAGGATATATCCATCCTCAGGTGCCAGGAGAGAGACAGAGGAAGCTGGGATTTCAGGGAGAGAGGTGGATCCAACACTTGGACAATGGGTGTTAGGGATGAGCAGTGGAGTTTTGTGCATTCCTAAGAGGTAGTAGAAACAATAAAAGTCCTTTAATATGAATTTATTGAATCCTCATAAGTATTATCTCCATTTAATTGATGAGCAAACAGAGTTTGAGTAGCCTTCCCACGGTCATATACCAGCCATGGCAAAGCCAGCATCAGACCTGAGGACTCAGTATAGAGGGCTCAGCTTCAGGCATATTTAGAGTATATTTTCTCTATGTAGTGTTTATTTTTTATTAGGTTTTAGACTCCTGGTATCCTTGCTCAAATAAACAGTCTTTATTAGAAGTTCAGGTCCACTCTGTGCCAATGATTGCCTTTGAAGCTGTGCTTGGTGATTTCTAGGAGCTTTATTCCCTGTTTGTGGTTACCCCAGTTTCACTGTTTTCCCAGGAGAAAAGACTGCTGAGAGAATCGAGACTTAGGAGCCCTCCTAATGGTCTCCTACAGCCCTTAAAATTTTTATTCAGGAAGGACAGGTCAGGGAAGAAACACATCTCTAGTCCCCCAGCCTTGGAGCTGAATGAATAATAAACATGGTTTATGACTATGCTTACTTTGTTGATCAAAATAGTTAGAAAATGACCCAAAGCTGTCAGGTCTGTTTCTGTCCCAGATGAATATATTTGGGGCAGTTCCTTTGAAACTGATGGAAAAGGTAAGGGTATAGCCCATATTCAACCAAGTGCCACCCAGATGCACTTGAAAATTTTTGAGAAATCACCCTCTCCTAGCCACACGCTGTCCCCATTCCAGAATACTCTGAAGTCCAAAAACTTCGGAAAGGGCTTAGGCAGTAATTAATTAGTCTAACTAGGGACAATCACTAGGCTCATGGCTATTTTTATTTTGAAATTGTATGTTCAAAAGGATATTTAAAGACATGAGATATTGTTCAATTATTGCACTGCAATAAAATGGTTAATTTTAGGAGCTGTGTGAGTTTGATTTGTATTTAAGATTTTTACAATCTATATATAGGTTGGTCTTTAATAACCGTTTATACATTGCTTCTTTTTATATAGGTCATGTATTCTCTAGGGAGAGTAACAAGATTAGAAATAACAAATACAGTGCAGAATAAATTAAAATGCTTCAAACTGCATTATATAATTTCAGAAAATTGGTTTCACACTGAAACGTTTAAATAAGAAAACCAAATGATTTAAGTAAAAGAAAAATTCCTTAGTATACACATTTGAATTGTCATTGTTTAGCAAGTTTTGTCTTCAGCAGTGTGGTACTGGAATCTTTTCACAGTACTCCAGTAATGTGACAGTTCATTTGGATCAATATGGATAAAATTATTATTATTTTTCTTTATTTCTGGCTATTTAAAAATGTTGGCTTCATTCTTACTGAAGATGAATAGTGTTTATTAGTCAAAATGTCAAAGGACTATCATAAAAGTAATTGTATTTTTATATATAATTCTCCAAACTCTTGTACACACAACACTTTCATTACACTCAGTGCAATAAATTCAGAGGTTGTTATGGGATAGGAGATGGCAAAATTGGGGCCAATACTATTCTAATTATTTAGGATAATAAAAAGTGGGGCTTGGTTTTCCTTTCACAAGTAAATGAAGGAGATGTGATGCTTGAGAGAATCTATTATTCTGGCTTGTTTTGTTTGTTTCTGTGAAGTTTAGCATCACTCTTCTTGTTCTGAGTCCTCAGGCCTTTTTCAATTTTTCTATTCGTGTATTAAAGGCCTCTTCCTGTATTTGCAGCTTTTCGTTTATCTCGGTCTGTGAAGACAATCATAAAAAAGTGGTTATGATGGAGCTATCTTTCGCTGCACATTGTCTTTGTGGTTTTGACATACTATAGTGCCTAAAGACAGACATTATCCCTCACATACCTTCCTGTTTTGCAGACATAGCCGTGTTTCAGCCTGTAGTGATGTGATAACACTTTATCATATTTCTCTGCACATTCCCAATGTATAGCATGTCTACTATGAACAGGAAGTGGTATTTGGACAGCCATTTTTCACATAGCCTTGTGTTGGAAGATAGGATAATTTATCTGTATTTTCAGACAGACTTTACCAATAAGCACCGAATCAGAATAACTGCTTTGGGCTCAGTTATTTCAGTGTTCTTGGTCCCTCCACCCCTCTGCATTGTATGTTTTTGTCTTCTGTGTAATGCATTCTAAATAGCATCCCAGAAAGCTTCTGTTGTGAAATAACAACACAAATAATCTCACAATTAGAACAGTTCTCATAATTAAGAGTATTCATCATACATTATAGCTCTTGGAATGATGCCACTTTGTGGTATATTTTTGGTAGAAAAAAGTACGCAGTAGCTGACAGGTTTTAGTGATTGCTACAGCTGTGATAGCATTTAGCCTCTGGCAGTGATATTCTGTGGACTAACACTGCTACCTGCACAATTCCAGAAATACTTACACATTATCTGAACATTAGTAGCCCTGGAAATGTCTTCTTTTTATCGCCATGGATAATAAAATTACATACAGAGAAACCAGTGTTTGTTGACATGACAAAATTGGTGTTTTTGTTGTTGTTTGGTGATTTTAAAACATCTATGAATGTATGAAGAGTACGTTATACACATACATGTTAATAAATTCAAAGTTTAATAAATTCAAAGCATATATATATATATATATACATACATATATATTTACAACATAATTTGAGGTCTGTAGGGTAATTGTATTTTGAGAAACTTTTATTATTTAGTTTGGAAGAAATCTGGAGGCTGGGGATATAGCTTGATGGTAGAGTGCTTGCCTAGCATGTGTGAAGCCCTGGGTTCAATCCCCAAAACTTAAAAAAAAAAAAAAAAAAAAGAAAAGCAAGAACTAGATAGAAAAAAAATTAAATATCACAACTAGTTTAGGCCCTGATATAATTTTTTATATTTATTCAATTATTTATTTAGTTTTAAGAGTGTAACTATAATACATCTGAAATGTCTCCCTGGCTATCTTATTTGATGAGATTTTGTTTTACCTTCAGAGTAAGAGTTGCTATTTCTGACAAGATTACCTTGATGTCAATAATTAAAGATTTGGAATTCATATGAAGATCAGTCTTTCTTGGTTTAAGACTTTTTAAGTTCTGGGATCAAGATTTGAACTTTGCTATCTTATCTTTTCCTTTATTAGTGGTTGGATAGAGGAGGAAAGCAATGATCCTTCAAGTTACAAGGGGACTTTCATTTTTCAGGGCTCACTAAATCTCCTCATGTATAATTTCAGTAGAGTTGAAGGGAGCATTAGTCTATGAGTGGGGAGACCTAGGTATTAGTTTATATATGTAACATGGGCAAATAATTTAACCACACTGGCTATTAGTCCTTATCTGAAAAATTAGGTAGGAGAATAATATTTTGTTGACATTTTATCCTAGCTTTAAATTCATGATTCCAACTCCCAATTTGTGATATACTTCATAAATGGCATATTTTATTGATATCTTGTTATGAAATATTTTAAACATTTGTTACTCCTGCTTCATTAAAGTAAATTTGTGGGACAGAACATATTGGACCATGTAGGGGTTGAAATGGTTTGAAAAAATAATCTTGTTACAATTCCAAAAGATTAGGAAGGATTTTTCTACCCAAGCAGTTGATTCTTCCCACTTTCATTAATGTTCTATGCCCACCAATAACCTCAGACAAGTACTGATGAACTGTCTTCTACCATCTTCTGTTTCACTACCTCACCTAGAGTTTTTTCAGGTATTTCAATGAGACAGAATTTATTGAAACAAGTATAGACATTGGGGAAAAGATTCATGAAGGTACACCTGACAGAGTGATGCACTAACTGGAGAGAAACCTTTCATATCTCCAGACCTTGATGATCAGTACTGGTATCATAAGTTTGAGCAGAACCAGCTGAGTCAGGATCAAAGGATTCCATGTCAGGTCAAGGATAGGCTTTCACTGGTCTGCCATGTTTCCTTGTTATTTCTCAGAACACTGATAAACAGACAGCTATCCCACAACCACTAGGGTTGGGTCTGGTTCTATTTCCTTTAGGAAAGAATGCACAACCCATGACCTCAATTCAACAGTCTTTGACCCCTACTTTTTTGGTTTGGAGTTTTGTTGTCCTCCAAAAGCTCAATGTGAGATAATGCAAGAATGTTCAAAGGTAAAATGATTAGATTATGAGAGAGATTATGAGATCACAATCCACTGATTAGTTGTAACCTAAATAGTGGAATAATTCACTTGAATGGATTAACTGGGTGGTAACTATAGGCTGGTAGGATATGGTTGGAGGAAGTAGGTTACTGGGTACGTGACTTTGAAGTTATATTTTGTCCCTGCTGAGCAGAGCTCTCTCTGTTTTCTAGATCGCAAACTGAGGAGGTTCCCTCTGCCCTACTCCCTGATGTTCTGCCTCAGCTGGGGCCCAGAGTTAAGTAGTTGGCCCACCATGGACTGAACCTCTAAAATCATGAGCCAAAATGAACTTTTACTCCTCTATGTTGTTCTTGTCAGGTCTTTTAGTCATAGCAATTCAAAGCGAACTAAAAGAACTACTTTCAATGATCTCACTCAACTTTCCTAACCTGGAAAATTCAAAGTTGACCTAAAGATGTCCTTAGACATCTTAAGAAATACTTAGAGTTCCCTCTAAGTGTGGCAGACTTCCCTAAAAGTTTTCATGTTATTTTACCCTATTGCTAAGACAGGGCCAATAGCCAACATTCAATGTAAGAATTTAGTGTTAGCATTCATATTTCTCTGAAATGTAATTCTTTAAATATATTAAAGTTTGCTCCATTGGGTATAATTTTTATTATGTAACTCAGGGCCAAAATAATTTCATTTTGAATGTTTCTTTAAAATTAAAGTACCTAAACTATGTAGGCTTAAAATGTTTGCTCTATTCAGTATTATTTTAATTAACATCTGAGGACCAACATAACTTCATTCTTAATAAATCTCTAAAACCATAAAGTGAGTCAATGGGAAAATAAGTGGATTAACATTAAAAAAGTAAGGATTCATGCTACATTTTCAGAAATTTATATATTATAGAAGATGAATTTTACTTGTTACCACACTAGAGAATAAGCTCTGAGAAAATTGTCTTAAAAACATGAGTTCTCTACTGCCTTTTTCTGCAAATACTGTAAAAATAGTATGAGAAAAAAATTATGGGAAAATTGAAAACATCTTACAAGTAACAATTCATTAAATATTTGTACAGCAGGTTTGTTCAGAAGGAATATATAATATACACCAATCATTGACAGGCAACTACCTTTGAAAAGGGTTGTGGCAGTTTTTAGAGCCAGGGGACATTGGAAGTCAAGTTTTAGAAGCGGAAAATAACTGACCTATCTGAAACAGAAGGAGAAATTTAGGCAAGCAAAGAATAATTACCCAACTTGGAATTTGACCAAAACACAAGGGTAAACACTGAAAAAGTATCACTCTACAACTGTATTAAAATCCAAACTATTCTGGCCATACTATTAAATATTATGTGGTTTTTGTGGATAACATTAGAATTAGGACTAGAATCCAGCTCACAGCTCCCATTCAGGACCTTTCACCAGTTGTTGACCCTGGAAACTCTATAGACAAATGACTTAAACTTTCTGTGCCTCATTTTCTAATTTATCTGTTCAAATGCCCTCTTCACTTACATTTAGTTTATAAGGATTACTGATAGAAAATACATAAAGGGGTTGACTATCTTGAGACATTGTATAAATCCACATCATCTTGCCATTTCATGGAAAAACTGGTGCTAATTTGGCCCATGCTGACATCCACAGATCCACTTATTATGGAAATAATCCTGGTACCTGAAGGAGCTGCATCTCTCTCCTCTGGTCCAAATTCTCTGTGTGCCTAATTATATTTAGGTGAGCAAGCTAATGAACTTCCAGATGGCTTCAGGACAATGGGAAGATAATGTGCATATATAGCAATCGTATTCTTTCTGTTACAGAGTAGAGGTCTAAACGCCACAGATTCTAATATTGAAAAAAAAAGTCAGCGAATAGTTAAAAACATACTGTTCACAACGTGGAACACGACCTTGGTAAAGATGTTTTCAATTTTTTGGGCCTGCAAACAATTCTATTGCTTTCTAGTAGTTCCTCAGCAATAATTTCAGAGCCACAGGATTGCAAAGGAGCCTAGGGCCATGATTATACATAAACTATATTTAGATGAAATGTTATCAAATCTAAAGAGGAGATATGTTCTGAACTCAGCTTAATTCAACTGTACTCTGCCCTTCCACACAGTAACCAGTTATTACATTCATGGGGTTGTTAACAATAAAGCTTTGTGTAAAACGTGTTCTTCCACTATTTCTGGTAAACACTAAACACCCCTTATTAAGCTGAGGACTTTGGCTGATTCTGTTGGCACCAAATCATTAAATGTTCGTGTAAATAGTGCAATAACATTTGATGATTAAACAAGTAACAAGGCATGCTTATGCCAAGTTAATCTTTTGCTCTTTTTAAATTAGTTGTTAATATTGTGTGCTTTTTATATATGGTATCAAGTTCAGATAACAACTAAATCTTCCCCTGAGATGCATTAGTATTTTAAATATGAACTGTGTTGTCCTGCTGATTTATGGCCATTTCTAAGAAATTGCAAATTCACTCAAAATATGCAATTTGCTTATTTAATCGTGTGGCCTGGAGAATTATGTGAATTCCTGTAAATCTTTAATGTTAGATAGAAATGGTTGTTTGTTGGGCAGAATGAGAAAGAACTAAGCATAAAGCTAAGCTGGCTGATAGATCACTGGTGGCAACTGAGATATTGGTGGTTGTCAGTACTATTTTCATGTAACTGTTGATATAAATTGTTAAGCTACTAGTGATATGTGAAAAGAAACCAACTACCTGAGAGAGATTTCAAAGACATTTTAGAAATCTGGTGAGAAGACTGAGTTAAAAATGATGATTTGATCTTCAGTGTGTATGATTTAGAAATGTACAACAATTATTCTTGCATATGCAATGTTTACAGTGTAGCAGGGCACAGAGTTTTTGCCTTTTTAAAAATTTAAATGTTGAATAATTTTGTAAGCTGATAATGCACACCATAATAGATGCTATAGGCAAATCTATGTTGTGATCTTATTGACTTAACTGAGAATTATGTGGAGTTGTTAAGTTGAACTCCATCATAAGTATCACTCTTGATGGCACAGTGTTGACAGTGTTTAAATATGCTGAGTTTGGCTAATTAATCAATAATAAGGTAAGTAAATATACTATCAGTACTAAGTACCTGAATGCCTGTTAAAATGTCTTCTGTGACTTGAGCCAGGACTGATTTTACATCTTCAATGGTGAATCCAACTAAAGGATCCATGTCTGAAGTGTCAGATTCTGACTGGGAGTGTTCAGGGCCTTGTTCTTGATCCAGCCCCTAAAATATTAAAAACAAACAACATTCAAGTGATTTCTAGAGTATTCAATGATTTATATAGAACCTTAAGCTTCTGTTGGGTAATGTTCTATCAGGAATGATGTTTTTATTTGACATTACTCTGCATTTTCATTATTCCTGGGGGATTACAGCAGATCAAGTCATGGTGCCAAGCAGTACCCACTTTTGGGAAAGTGAAGGTAGAGGTTAAGGAGCATAGGGTGGAAAAGATTAAAATTGCCCAAACACAGTCACTTGGCCCATCTTTGAATTGCTATAAGGAATATTTATCTGTGCATGTGGAAAGTCAGAGCCTGAGAAAATGGAAGAACATTTTGTTCCTTCCCCCTTACCATTGGGGTAGGGTGAATGAAAAGACAAAAGGGAACCTACCTTCATTTCTGTGTCTGATGTTGAGGGTGGCTCTATGAATTTTGAATGAATATGTGAGATTCCTTCAACCAGAGGCTCTGGGAATGGGTGAACCGAAGTCTTGACAACCTCTATCATTTGCTGAAGAGGAAAAGAAGAGCTAAAGTATGACAACAATTTCAGCCAGTTACCTTATGTATCTGCCATACTTCCAAGTCTGGTATATTTTAAGTGCTTATCACTTCTGAATTTTCTTTTTGTTGTTGTTGTTTACACCATGTTTTGAACCCAGGGGCACTTAAACTGTATCGCTAAACCGTATCCCCAGTGCTTTCTTATATTTTATTTAGAGACAGGGCCTCACTGAGTTACTTAGGGCCTTGCTTGTTCCTGAGGCTGTCTTTAAACTCACAATCCTCCTGCCTCAGACTCTTGAGCCAATGGGATAACAGGCATGGACCACCGTGCCTGGCTCTTCTGAATTTTGATGCCACTGCCTTCTTGGTTATTTGTTGCCTTTTTAACTCCATATCTCTCAACTACTCTCAACTAGTATTTTCTTTCCTTTTTGATAATGTGGCAATATTTTATTTTAAATATTTATTTATTTGTTTTAGTTGTACACAATGCCTTTATTTTTATTTGGTGCTGAGGATCTAACCTGGGCTGTGCACGTGCTAGGCAAGCACTCCACCGCTGAGCCACAACCCCAGCCCTCAACTAGTATTTTCTTTCCTCATTCTCTTTCTACAAGCAATGGTATAAGACTTAATTTTGTATTGCATTGGCCTTTGTTTCAAGCCGCAGCCCCTTACTTCTGACTACAAGCTTTATGTAGGTAGAGAACCAAGTTTTAGAGCCCATGTATATCTTCTCCAGTGCTTGTTACATCCAGTGATGATTGGTGGTGATTGATATTACTCAGCAGAATGTAGCTGTTCTTGTGGGGAGCACTGGAGTAGCCATCAAGAACCTGGTAACCAGGAGACTGCTGCTGGAAAGATTAATATGTAAAGCCAGCAAGATTTACTGAAACACAGAGGGCAGGACAAGATTTCACCATCATCAGCTGACAACTCTTTAGCAAGAGTGTGTCAGTGGTAGGGAGGCTGAGAGTCCCCCTTGGCAGGGAAGAAAAGGGAGAGTCAACTTTGGCAGTGCCTATCCCACCAGGACTTGAGGAGAAAGAGATGAAGTACAAACAGCATTAAACATTTGTTCTTTCCGTTCTGATTCCATGTTTAACATGCAGCATTTTGACCATAATTTGATTTCCCATCTCAATTGATCTGTGAAGACATGCCCACTTGAGTGTTTTGGGTTTTGTGCCTTTTACAATCCTCATTGTAAATCAATAGATGGTTTTAGTTTATGTGGTAAATTTTTAAAAAATATTTTCTTAGTTGTAGATTGACATAATACCTTTATTTTATTTACATGGTGCTGAGGGTCAAACCCAAGGCCTCACACATGTGAGATGAGTGCTCTACTGCTGAGCCATAGCCCCAGCCCCATTGTATGGTAAATTCTCATGAGCTTGTGCATGCAGTTCTGACAAGTTTGAAGACAAAAATTTGAAAATATATGAATTCACCAAATAATTACCATCTTCTGTAGCTTAGAAAAAAATCTTGAAATATTGTATGTTCATTTCTAACTTCGCAATAGTTCAAATAAATTTATATGTTACATTTCATCATTTAAATATTAATATTTTATTTAGAAAAGTTTCAGAATGTACTGGAAATAAAGTTATTTCTTGGCCTTACCGATTTGTAGGTATTTGGCAATGAATTTGCATTATTAATTTTAACTTGAGTTTATAGGAAGCGGCTGCTTAGTGTCATCATATAGAAGCACTGAAGTCTCCTAACTTTGTAGGCACTGAGATTTGGAAATGAAGAGGTTAAACGATTGGTTTAACCTCTAAGGTCAAATACTTATTCAGTGACAGGGCTGGGAGTTAAACCCTGGTATATTGACCCCTTGGCCTATGCAGTTTTCAGTAAACTGTAATACGACATCAAGTTGCCATACTTGGAAATTATTGATATTATTAAGCGCTTTAATTTTCATTCTGTTTGTTAGGTGATGTTGTTCCAGGTTGTTTATCTTAAGTTGACTAAATGTTAATCAAAACAGAATATTGAGAGGTGGCGCATGTCTGTAATCCCACTGGCTGGGGAGGCTGAGGCAAGAGGATTGAAAGTTCAAAGTCAGCCTCAGCAAGTTAGCAAAGCCCTGAGCCACTTAGTAAGACCCTATCTCAAAATAAAAAATAAAAAAGGCTGGGGATGTGGCTCAGTGGTTAAGCACCCTGCGTTTAATTCCTGGTACCAAACAAAAAATCTCAGAATATTGAAAAAACACACATAAGAATAGTTCTTTTTTCTCATCACATTCATAAAGCCATTGCTTTTCTAAGTAGGTCATACATAGGTTTCCATCTTCTCACAAAATTATTTGTACCTCTATCTACCACTCTTGGTTTGTATCCTCTTACATTTTCATTGCTCTTTATTTTCCCAAGTTAGGGAAAGGACACAGCTAGACACCTTTTAATGTCTTCAGAAATATTAGAGTTAAAATAAATAAGCTGAATGTGGCAATCAGAAGCAAGGAAAGACCATGAGGTATTCACTTAGGGGTGTAGACTTTAATATACAGTAAGAAACTGAAAAGTTTGGGGTGCGGGATTTGGTGGGTGAATCATTGAAATGAAGAAAACTGTATAAACATTGAATTTATTACAGGCACATAGCTCTGCAAGGTTACAGTGTTCTTTTAATGAAGCAGAATTTTGTCTGCTATGACCATATTTGTCTTACTGCTTGCTATGTTTTTGTATTCACAGTCCAGGACTTTCTGCTAATATGCCCTCCCCTGGTGAAGTTCTTAATAGATAGCCTGTCCATTCTGGTAAGAGCAGATTCTACCATCTGCCCTTTAGTGCCCATTTCCCATCAGTTTATACACTTAAATGCAAATGGATATTTGAGTTCAAGTTTCTCATTTTATCCCACATATCCCTGTGATCTAGATTTCTTTATTTCGTTCATCTGAACTACTTGTCAGCTGCCCAGTTTTCTGGTTTTTGGCACTCATGTGTGTGTGTGTGTGTGTGTGTGTGTGTGTGTGTACTGGGAACACACTTGGAAACTTGGCACTTTACAGCTCCACATCATCATTTCTTTGGTAGAGTGAAGCTCCCGTTTATTCCAAGAAGCTGAAGTTCTGAATGACAGTGGGCTTTTCTTTTCCTTTTTTTTTTTTTTTTTTTTTTTTTAATGAGTGTAGCTTATGTAACTATGAGATTGATTTAATTTGTGCACAAAAACCTGGGGTGAGAATTTCTTTTCTGCAGCCGTTTTGCATATTATTTATTGATAAACCAAACCATGGCTGTTTTTCTCTTTTATGAAGAGTTACATTTAGTTGTTAGTGAGTTACTGTAAGGAAAAGAAAATATCCCAATTTCATATGAAGGTAGAAATAAAAATTTTCATTAATAGTAGGAAGATAACTTTAAAATACCTAGTGTGAAATAAACAATGCCCAGAAGCATCACAGTGATTTTTCCCCACTAAAAAAATGACAGACTTTTTGTTTAAACAACAAGTTTAGGGAAAATTAGAATCAATAATTGTGTGAGAACATGGAGCCAGCAAATATGCTTAAAAGAAACCGTCTGATGCAATACTTTCTTTTAAAAAAAAATACAATTAGGCCTTTGTATTTTTTTTTTTTTAACAAAACCTCATGTTTTACAACATCACTGGTTCTGTAATAAAATCTATTTAAAACAGAGAGACATGGTCAGCTTTATTAAGTTAGATTTTTTGAAAGAACGTTATAATTTCCTCAAGTCTATGAATAGTTGAAGCAAATTAAATAAAACTAGTTTTATAACTATTTTTATACATTCCTGTAGAATTGTAATTGTCTCATATTTTTTTCCTCAAAAGTCTAATATGTTACCTCTTAAATCTGGAAAAATAAAAACAGAAAAAGGATCAAGCAAGTTTATTAAAAAAACACTCCTATTTGATACCCTGACTTAGCAACCCCCCTTTTTCCATGAGAATAGCACCCATAATATTCAGATCAGGAAACAAAGGGAAGGACTTTAAGTGACTTGCCTGGGGCCTAATGCTGAGATTAAAAATCAGGAGTTTCTGATTATACACATATATCCATTTGGCCAAATGATTGGTTTTGCTTGACTTTCAAATACCCCCTAAATATTACTTTGAATGTAAAGCAATAAATGTGTTTCTCTTGCCATTTTGAATGCTTGCACACAAATGGATATAATAAAAACAATCATGTTGTTCCATGTGAATGCCATTTATATTTTTTCTGATAATGAGCAGAACATTTGAACCAAGGTGAGTACATTAAGAGCTCTAATAAAGAAGAGAATAGATTTCTAAACAGAATAATGGACTGTTAAGTGAACATACGATAAATAACATCTACAGATGTGGTCACTAGAAAATTAGTTTTGCATAACTTACCAATATACATTTTCCCCAGATGTTATCTGTTATATGAAAATTAAGTTAGCTATATTGTTCATTACTTGCACATTGCATTAGTGTTATTTAAGACAGTTTACAATCTGCACTTTAGTTGAATCGTACTACAGTATTTAAGGGATATCAAGAAAATGGCTTATTGGAAGAGTTTAATACTTAAAAGTACAAAAATTATTGTCAAACATCATTTATCTTTTTAAAAATGCAAGATCTTTACTTACAAGCCAAATGAAATGACTAGAAATCCTTTAAAAATGTGTATATACAATATGAATTGGACATCTACCATGGGAATAAATACTAAGAATTTTGACCTCTCTTGGAACTAAGTACAGGTCAGTTTGGGTTTGAAAACATGCTTTTTGGACTTAGTATCTGAGTAGTATAAAGATTTTATCTCAATGCTGTATTACTTCATGCTTTCTTTTTCTATGTTATGTGTTAATATTACCAGGAATATGGGCTCAGATTTATTGCTTTCTCCAGTAATGCTTCTTTGGAGAAAATGTAGGTGATTTGTTGGTAGTGTTTGTACCACTAAAATCTATAATTAAGGGGGTACTTGTTACATTATTAAAATACATTATTAAATTATTTAACATATTAAAAAGGCCACTGAGATTACAACTTTCCAGTATTTTGAATGGCAGTAAGCAAGATAAGTCTGTTCAGTCCTTTTTGAGCCACCAGGCACACAGACAAAAAAGTGGATTTGCTTTGAAAAGACATTTGTTTGGAATTGTCAGAGGATGACTTCATATGTAAATCAGAACTTACTAAAATATGTCAAAGTTTCAAAAGCAAACTTTATTGCCAACTTTCCCCACTATTCACTAAGTGAAAAAGGCACAAAAATTCCAGTAATATTTTAACTATTTTCCCCCTTGAAGAAAAACATTACTCATTTGCAAGTCTAATTAAGAAGTACTTGTGTGGTTCTGGAAATTTTTAACAAAAAATTGTAACTCATTGCCCACAATATACTGCACATAAAGTACCAACATATGAATGCCACCTGCAAAATGCAATAAACTTGGGTAATGTCATACTGAGGCCATAAATTTAAAATGAAAAGAGAGGAAATTCAAAAGCTAAGATTATCAGAGAAACTAATTAATCCATTTCTAAAGTACTTTTCTTTTGTGTTAGGGCCATTACAAACTTCTTAATATACCCTGTAAATGTAGAATATCAATTCTGCTACAAGAGTTCTCCTCCTCCCTTTGCAGTTTTGACTTGGAAATAAATTTGCAAATGCAGCACATTAATTTTCTTTCCTATGCTTAATATGCAGTATTTACATTTTGAAAAGGTTCAAAATGTTGCCAGGCTTCTGCAGGGTATGAATAGACATCTAATAGCAACTTCTATTTTTATCGACAGCATACTGGTAGTTTGAACATTTATAACTTAATCGAGCTTTGAGACCATCAGATCCACACATGCTAATCACCTCAATAGTGAACGGTAACCCAGCACAACAAGTCAGGACAGGACAGGGAGAGGACCCATTCCAGCAGGAGCTGAAAGGAGGAATTTACATTGGCAGGCCTCAGTAAACTGATTTGTAACCTGGCTAGGGTACTCCAGTTAACACCTTGTGCCCATTTTTATTTATATATCTTGATTTGATCTTGTCTAACTTGGGCTTGAAATAATAATTCATAAAAATTATTTGTAAAAAATAAAATAATTTGTAAAAATTTCTGGGTATTTTAGATATCTTCAGTATTTTTAAGCGTGCTTCTGTTTAAGGCCAATACCACAATTTGAAAAGAAATCACAGTACTCCTGTCTTAATGACCCCAGACAATAAAATTCTCTCTAATGAATTGGAAAAGGATGATCTTCTTTTACATAAATGCAATTTGAAAGGAAAAGATATTTTGATCTGGCTCTGGTGCAAACATTTCCTGAGGGATAGAACTGTTCTTTAGACACCCAGATATTTTCTAAAGTTGCAATAATCTGGAAGATAGATGACTGAATTATAGGCTTTAGACTTGGCTCTATTCCTAATTGTGTGATGCTGAGAAAATCCCTAGGCCTCAGTTTATTTATCTGTAAAAGGAGGATAATGATAATTGCTACCTGGCTACTTCATTGAATTGTTTCAAGCACAAATTAGATAATGTGGATGAAAATATGGGGAGTTCTTCAAAGGGAAGGTATTATTAAACCTCAAGGTGTGTTATTATTATTATTTATAATTACTGCTATTATTGAAAGGCTCATCTCTGTAATGCTGTCATTTTCAGACACTTGACAGGCTAAAGTAGCCATATTTGAGGACGCTGGTCCATGCTATTTGTGTATATATTTGTTAATTTGCTTGGCCTGTCCAACTCTGAAGAATTGGTTAATGAGGATGTGTCATCACCCTGTTCCCACAGAGTGACAAACCTTGAAATATCAAGTCCATATCCAATACTGTCTAAAGAAAATCACCCGCTTACAGAGGAGAGTGTTTACACCTGATTTTCCAAATGAGAAAATCTGCCTCTCTCCCTATCCTGCCTAGTCTACCACTCTCTTTTTTATCTTTTGTTTTTTGGTATCGAATGTGGCCTGTGGTCACCGAGATTGCATTCGGATCACAAAGATTCCCTTTAACAAATTTTGTCAAAAGTAGAGTTAGGGCATTATAGGACAAACTTTCAATACTTCTTGGGAAAATGAAATGCTTAGCTCTTGAAACTACTCAATTTGGCTCTGTAGTTTTGATTCTTAGATTGACTTTATCTGGTAACTAACTTCCTCAGGGTGAGAGTAAGAAAGTATGGTTCCATTATAAATAGCTGGAAAACACCTCATGCTTTTAAAATATAATTTTTAGGACTCACTTGGAGTGTATTTATTTAGCTGAATGGTTATACTCTGAAAGGCATAACTTTAAAGTCAGTGAAAAATATCTCAAAAATTGTAGTCACACATACATTTTGGTCTGGTTTCATCTAGGGTGTAGTATTTACATTTGAGGTTTTTAATTTTTGAAATTAAAAAAGTCATCCAAATTTTCTCTTTTTTAAAGATCTGAAATTGAATATCAGTATCAGTCTAATAGAATAGTAAAGACGAGTTATGCAATTATCTTTGTGGAAAGCCTGTTTTGAATTCTCCAAGTATAAATTAAAAAACTTAATTTTACATATGTTGCATTTTCATTGCACCTTATTATGGTTTATATGCAGAATATGCAGATGAAGCTACTTAATGGCTCTCATATTTGAAATACTCTTTTTGAGTAAGTACCCAGAATTTGCAGAAATTATATGAGACAATAATTTATAATGGTTAGCACAGGAACTACCATGGAAGAATGCTAGGTCATTGGTTCTAGTGTTTCTTTTTTTTCATGGACTTTCTGTTATTTTGTCAGTTTAAACTACCTGAATAAGAGGAGGCTGAAACTATTTGGAGAAATCTATATCTGTAATTTATTTAACTTCAAAGCATACTGATTGAACTGCACTTCAGTCCTGGAGCTGTCAGTTCAAAGTGGAAAAAAAAATAACAACTTAAAACTGTATGGAAACTAATTTCATTTAGAAATATGAAGTTTTTTTTGAGGGCTAAATTAGAATGTTTATAAAGTGCTATGAAATTTTTAGAGAAGTCAACGTAATGTTATTATTCCTGACCTCTTAGACCCAAGATGTCTATTTTAAGTAATCTGACATTAAAAATGTGCTGACAAATATAGATTTAAAAAAACAACACAGGAAGTTGTAAATCAGTTGGTAACCCTTAGCATCAAGGAAATAAGAGACCATGAAAATGTAGTCATTTACTTTGTCAACCTCAGCCTTAATTTTTAACTAGAGAAAATTTGCAGAAGGCATGATGTTTATGTTTTGGATATTTTATTCATAGTTTGTGTGTTTCCTTTTTCTCCAATAGGCTCATAAATTATTCCTAGGAAACATGTTGTCACAGTTATAAATATTTCCCTCTCTGCTTAGTTTTCCTGGCTTCCACCTCTTTTTTTTTTTTTTTCCTTTCTTTTTAAAATCTATACTAACTGATTCCTTAACTTCATTAGGCAATTGTTTTTGGCCAAAAGGGAAGGGTTTTCTCGTTTTGGAGGAAACTACTGCCTATTGCTCTACATGCTTTAGTCTAGAAACAGGAAGAGCCCAAGCCCTTTCTCTTATGCAGGGCAGCCCTTTATTTTATGCATGGGGGCTGTCATCATTTCAATACCATGAAGAGTCATTAATTTCCTTCTAAAGAACAAGCTAAGTACCTTAAGTTTGGGGGCTTTCCTTAGAATCTGAAATCTTAGAAATTAACTACAAAACTGATTTTGTGGAGGGCAATGGACTTTTAACCTACAATGAGTAAAGCATGCTAGTTTAGATACAAACATGACTAAACATACTCTGAAACATTTAGGTGGTAATTTTATTCAAGATTTGAATGTTCTAGAAATCTAGATTTTTTTCCTTTTTAAATGTATTCAGGGTCTGGATTGGCTCTGCTGCTCATCAGAAAGTACATGTTGAGAGTAGTTTCTTTGTTTGTAAATTTGAAGTTGGATTAGGTCATCTCTGGTTCAATTGCAGATGTTATATCCTATGTTACCAAATTTCAAGTGGTTTTCTCTGTATTTACACAAGATGCAGGGTCAGCTGCCTGTGTAGATCCACAGATTCAGTACTTTTCTGTCATGACAAAGAAGAATATTTGGGCTATACACTCGGTGCTTACTAGAATCTCAGACAGGCTGAAGCTTGTCCCTTTGTAGCTACTTAATTATCTTCCCAACCTCCTCCTTCTCCCATTCTACTTATCTTTCAATGGCATCACCAGCTTCTCAGTTACTGGACTCAAAGCCTTGCGGTTGTCTTTGGTTATTCCCTCTATCTTATTTCTAAAATTGAATCAGCCAAAAAACTTGTTGGGGGCACCTCTATGACGTCTGCAGCATCTGCCCCCTCATTTTCATAACAACGATCACCATGAAGTCTTCAAATCCACGTTCTTGCCTTCACGAATCTTGAGCTCCCACTGTAATGGAGTACATAACACTTTCCCAGTAAGCACAGTGCCTGGAACATAGTAGGTGCTCCATAAAAATGTATTAGATGACCCTCACCCCTACCCCCCCGCAAAAAAAAAAATAACCCACCCCAACAAAAACCTAAACAGCATGAGTGAGGCTGCTTTCCCAGCCTCATTTTGCCGGGGCTGCTCCCTCTGCTGAAAGGGAGGGATTTTTTCCCCTGGACCCTGCCAATGTTCTGTTGGGTCTTCTGGGCCAACTCATTCACCTCAGTGAAGTTCTTCTTGTCTTCCTTGTGCTCTCAGAGTAATTTGCTTATTCCACTTGTCACATAGCTCTTGAGTTATAGCCAGGTAGGAGTGATCTCCCACCATTTTGTAGAAACAACTTGAGGTCAGGGAGCATGTCTTACTCAACTTGAGAGCTCCTAACACAGGTCTTTGTATATAGGAGGCATTCATTAGATGCTGGGTGTACCACTAGGATATCTGTTCTTTTAAAAAATTCCAGGCTGTCTGGTTTGTTTGATCAATTACACACAGTTTAGGTTAAAAGTGCGTCATGAGAGATGATACCTGGACTCCGACCTAGTTGTTGTATTGTTGCATCACTGTAGTACCTGTATTTCATAGTTATCTGTGGAGTCTTGGACTATTTGTTTGAATAGTACAATGTCAAAACCAAAACCAACTAAACAACAAAAAACAAAAAAAGTAAAAGATTCTCATTGATTTGATTGCATTGATAGTTTTTTTTTTTTTTTTTTTTGGTACTGGGGATTGAACACCCAGGGGCACTTAACCACTGTGCCACATCTCCAGCCCTATTTGTATTTTATGTAGAGACAGGGTCCCACTGAGTTGCTTAGCAACTCGCTTTTGCTGAAGCTGGCTTTGAACTCGCAATCCTCCTGCCTCAGCCTCCAGAGCCACTGGAATTATAAGTGTGTGCCATCTTTCAATGGCATCACCAGCCTGATAGTTGTTTTAATTGACTGATGATTAAGCTGCTGTATAAATTGATTGATGGTTCTTTGTTAAACACAGTATAGTTTCAAATTCTGAAGAATCCCCCCACCTAGTTCCTGATGGAAGTGACAACAGAAAATCTCAGGGGGAGGGGGGGCTTCCAAGACACATTCCTTCAGAGGCCACAATTTCTGTTGCTTTATAATTTATGTTATCCTCCCACCCCGATCCCCACCTGAGTATCCATTGCGAAAGGTACCCACTGGAGTTGTGCAATGGGGAAGCAGAGGACAGTGCCTGATGCCATGCAGGAAAATAAATGGTGATGACAAGAAAAAGAAGCAGCTCTTATTTACTGAGAACTAGATTGTGCTTGGCAATGGGTGGTTTTTTACATTGTAGTACATTATGAAAAGAGGTTCTATTAGTCTCATTTTTTTTACTTTTATTTTTATTTATTATTATTGTGTGTGTGTGTGTGTGTGTGTGTGTGTGTGTGTGTGTGTGTGGCTGGGGATCAAACCTAGGGCCTTGCACAAGTTAAGTGAGTGCTGTACCACTGAGCCACATCCTTTGCCCTGGCTTCATTTTGTTTTTAGATGAAGATCCTAAAGCACAAAGAGGTTAATTAACTCATCCAAGTCACATAACTAGAAAATGGTAAGTTCTGGTCAGAACTTGAACCCAGGTCTATTTGCCTTCAAAGTCCATATACTTAATTTTTAGGGGCAACTGGAATTCTACAGTTTTTTTTTAATGGATCCCCAAAATGTTTATCTCCAGTTTATGGGTGAGGAATAGAGGCTTAGAAAAGAAAAAGGATGTATGATGTTTTGGGGATCTAAAAGCACAAGTTCTCTGGTAATTGCAGAGAGAATTTGCTCATCACTCTAGTGGATTGTTCCCAAAATAAATCAATGAAAGGCATGGAGGATTGAATTTTTTAAAAAACATGGCAAGATATAAAAAGCATTGGGTTTATAAAGAAATCTGAGAACATTCTTAATTCATTTGTGTAAATAAGAAAGCATAGTAGGATCCGTTTGCTTTTGGTGACTAAAACTGCATGGTTCCTTCTCAAATAGCAATTTATCCTATTTGTTGTAATTGTAATTACTGTTTTCAATGGAATCACAGCTTTCTCTAGGAAGAGGCATACAGAAAAACAACCAATAACCTAGATAGTTAAAAAAGTACATTGAAAAATAAGTATGGTTGTGTGAACAAATCTCTTTAACCATGTGCAGTAATGTGCTTTAAATCCATTTCCATATTTTTAATTAACACTTAGTTTCAAAAAACTTTCTGGAGGCCATTTAAATCACAAATTGGGGGAAAAGCAAATTTATTTTATCAGAAAATTGACTATAGACTATTTTGGTGGCTTTTATTATTTTTACATATTAATGATTAAAATTAAATATGGCCTGATTACTCATGACAGAAGACGACAGTGAAATAATTTTCATTGCTGATATAATTTTCAAGTCAAACCTGGTTGAATAAGATATTACTTCTGTTGTGGACGAGTTTCATTGTCCATACTGCAGCTCTCATTCCTGATCAGATCCATCCATTTCACAAAGGGGATTATATAGCTGAACCAAAGTCCTTTCTAGCAGAGAGCCGGTGGTGTATTGGTTTTGTATCAAAAGTAGTCTATGGGGTCTGGGGTGCTGCTTCTGTCCTGTGGTTTTCAGACACCTGTTTTTATATTTTGAATCATTCATTTATTTGAGTGGAAAACAGAGAAATATTCTTCTACAATTCTAGCACCAAAAGTACTGTCATCTGCTATGTCAAAACACTGTCATCGTTGTAAGCAAAAGATGTAACTCGCCTCTCAGGTTGCCTCTTTATGCCTGGTCCCACAACAAGGGCTACTATTTCCTAGAAAATGAGGACAACAATGGGTATTCACTCCATGGGTTTTTGTGAGGATTAAACTAATATGTGAAAGCACTTACACAGTATCTGGCATATATAAAAAAATCTTAAAAGTCTGAAGTTTTTTTTTTTTTTTTTTCTTTGAGATTTCATCATCACCAATTTATATCTTTAACAATGCTAAATTAAAGCTCCCAGAGAATAGAGACTTGATCTGTTTTGTTTCCTACTTCACTGCCTAGCAGGTGGCTGATAAATGGTGGGAAAGTAATAAATATTTATTGAATAATTAAATGTGGGAAATCATTGTGTGGCCTCATATGGTCAATAAGTTACTATATAGTTATTTTTCTCTGCTATCTATTCTCTTGTGGTGCAAGGTACTAAATTCTAGAATTTTCCCTCTATATTTTTCACCTATCGCCAACATGACCTATACCCAGGTTGCTCCTTATCTGGGTGTCCAGTCCTACTTCTTGATTTTCTCATACCCCTCCTCTATTGTACTTTCCAAAGGGTGCCCATGCTAGGGGAAGTTATATAAAATGAATAGATTGTGGCAGTGAGACTGAAATTTCAGGATGAGTGTAGCTCCATGCACCCTGATGAGGGAATTATTCAGGCCAGGGAAAACCTTGAAGGGTCGTTCTGGTTTTCACACTTGTATGAACACAGCCCTGGTATGAGGGGTTGTTAATGAAGCCAGTGAATCTGGCCCAGCATGTTAATTTACTCGATTCAGGGAACTTCCCAGTATTTATAAATGAACTCTGTACTTTAGGCAACCTATATTTAGATAAGAAAAACAGAAAAAGCACCTCCTGTAATATAATACTTCAACAGATTGTAATACCAATTGACTTTAGCAAAGCTAACATCATTTAAGTAATCAAAAAAAAAAAAAAAAGAAAGAAAGAAAAAAAGAAAGAAAGAAAAGAAGAAGCAAGGACAATGAGCTACTGTTTCAAAATTCTTCTGCTAGAAATTAGAAACCAGGCTTAATAACATTCAAATAATAAAGGTACATTGCAAAACTAAGCTATAGCATTAATTGAGTTAATCTAATTATACAATCTGCAATTAAGTCTCAACATAGTTCAGATTGCTAGTATCATTGGAAACATCAGCCATCTGATTATCATCATTGCCTCAGGAGGAGATGAAGTCTTTACCTTTGAAGGATCTAGTGTTCAAGGCATGTTTTGAAGAACAGATAGACTATCAAAATGTTATGAAAAGACACATTCTATTTCTTTAGCTTCTATTTGTATTAGAAGCTTTCTACTCTCATTCTATTCAACAATGATGTGTAAATACTAAAAATGACTGGGAAGGTAATATTCTTTATTCTAAAAAAATGCCAGTTCCCTTACATTTTGTTATAATTTATATATTTACTTATTGATGAATAATTTTACTTCAGTTTTAGACACAGAAATATAATATTGTAAATGATTCTTCTATTAGATTGATTTTTCTATTGGAACATCATAAGACACTTTATTATTTTAACAAGAATTTTTTAAAAGTGTTTGCTATTATATCTCTGAACTTCACCATCTCACTAGCATCTGTCAGATTTAATCACCTACAGATCTACCTTATAAAGATTACCTTATCAGAAAAAGTGTCATCTTGTGAGCTTAGGTGTGAGAATTGCAAAATAAAGCTGAGCTACACTAACAACTGCTGTGCTAATTTATTGTAAATTATGTTTTTTTGTTTGCAGAGATAAGACATGAGAAGTGTTTCTATTTAAATTCATTTCCTATTATTTCAACATAAATACCAAACAGCTCAACAAAAAAAGCGAGAACATCGAATATTCCTTAAATAGGTTCTAGTGACAGTGAAATTTATTTTCTAAGTTATTGGTTCCAGTCATGTCACACTGTTCTAGGTGCAGAATCATACAGCACAATTAAGATTAAAACATAGATGCTTAAAATGCTAGATGGAAATTTCTGATTGTCATGTGACCAGTGCTGATTTATAGGATATGAACTGGAAATAATTGCATAGCAAGCTGGTCTACAACAAAGCTTTAATTCACTGGGCTGACACTGTAAACTCATAATCTGTCGACCTAGCACCAGACATGATAGATTACAGCCGTTCAGAACACATAAAGCATGTCCTTTTCATGAACATTCTGGGAACTGTAGTTCAGATGACCCCAGTAAAAACAACTGAAATGGTTTTAAGCAAGCTGGTTCTCTAAGAAATGTAAAAATCATGAGTCATTATATTATTAAAATTCAGAATTATGTGGCAATGAATCACATGAAGTTATCACCTTTAAATCACCAAAGAGAGCATAAATTGGGCCCTATAAAGCTCCATGAGTCTCAATGCATTTTTAACAAGATGAACCTCTTATATAAACAAGATTTTATTATTATATTTATTGTTATTATTATTAAAACTAGAGTGAAATTTAGTACTCATAAAAGTGAAGGGCTATGTTGCGGGCTTGAGCCAGAAAGCATAGGCCCGTATTTTGCAGACTCCTTTATTTTGACCTATTCTTGTTGTTATGAGCCAATGCCAACATGGGAATTTGTGTGGTCTTTGATACATGCATTAGTGGCAAGAGGCCCTAAAAACTATCTTGGTTTTTAACCTAAACTAGGATTTGAACTCTAATACCAGAGAACCAGTTGTAGGTCAACACAACTCTTTCATCCTGTCACCCCCACTCCACACCTCCACTACTCCCTTTAAAAAAAACCTTGGAAGGAAGTTGAAATGCCATTTAAGAAAGAAGTGAAAAACTATTTTGCCAGATTTGCTGACTCTTCTGCTAGTACATTTTATATTGTAGCAGACACGTGCCTTTTTTTTTTTTTTTTCCTTTTGTATTAAGATTTAGATTTTGGTCCAATTCAATTAATCTGGGCACATTCCATGTGCTAGAAACATGATAGGATTTCTGTCCTTGCAGGGGTTTACAGCTTGGAGGTAGGGTTAGAAGGCAAGGAATACAAAGATGTGTACAATTATAATAGTATGTAAAAATGGCTACAATTGGGCTATGTTATAGGACTGTTGGGTTAGTCACTCTTTATTTAACTGACAGCTGAGTGATGTGTCAGTAGGGACCAGCCAAACAAAAAGAAGAGCAGTGAAGGGCCTGGTAGGGTAAGTGGGTAGGCACTATTTTCAGCTGACTGCTTCTCACGATACTTACCTAAAGCCAGAGGAATCAGTTGCAATAATTGACTTCAAATATAAAAATGTCAAAATAAATTTGGCTCTTGAAGAATTTGAGCATAATTGTTAGTTTCTAATAAATATTACTTTGATTATAAAGAACAGAAGAAATATTGTTGCTGGCCAATGTTTATTTTTACTTAAAATGTTAGAAGGCTACAAATAGACCTCTGATGATAGATCATGGAAAACACATTTGATAGCTAAATATAAAAATCCAAATATTAATAACTACTGACATTTATACAGTCCTTTTCTCCCAAAGCTCTTGACAAACATTACTAACTATATATACTTAGGCATTGCACTGAAATGTTACTACCCTTTCAAAGGACTAGACACTAATCCAAGAAAAGAGTAACAAGTATACGATTTACTTAAAATATAGGTTTTCACAATATAGTGCATTTTTGGAACTGAAAACTCATACCACTTCACTTTCAAAGTGTTTGTCCTATTTTATTTCAGTGTTATTGAATTTTTTGGCTTTATTTAATTCCATCCTTACTGTGTTATATTTTTTCCTCACATGGGGCTGACGTGGTTAATCACCACCATGGGGCAGTAGTAAATGCTAGGGCTGATGGTGCCTTTCTAAGTACAGCAGCTTTGGCTCTTCAGCACCTCCTAGCATGAGAAAGGCTGATATGCCAGTGCCACCCAGTAGTGCCATCTACTGAAGAGCTAGGTCTGTTTCATCTTGAACCCAGGATGTTCTTAGTTATCTAAGAAACACCATTTGTCTCAAATCAGTTTGATTTATGAACTATTTGATCTAATGAGTTGTTGCCAGGTTGCTTGATGACACTGATTAAAAGGATGCTATGTTTGTTTTACTTGCTTGGACAAAGTGTAAATTAAGTGGCAATAATCAATTTTAAAGGCCAGAAAATATAAAATGTTTAATGTACACACTTAAGCCCTTACTATAAAATATTAATCATTTTATTGAATTATCACAGTATCACTAGAAATGACAGAAATAGAAATTAAAGTTCTTTATATTTCCTGTAATGATGTTCAAATTTGGACATTTCAATTCAGGGCTTATTCTAAATAACTTGCTTTAAATTTTAACATTCCACATGACCTTCTCTATAAATCTTATATAATCTTCAAAAGTTAAGCTAAACTCCCAGTAATTCCTTCAAGCTTTCATTTTTTTCCCCAGAAAACAAGGATTTCTATATTTTTAAAGCTCTTATTTATACCATTTTCAGCATACCTTTCCCAAGCATGCACTACAAGTGAAGTACTGTCTTAGGTTGTTGGGGATCCAGATAAGAACAGCATACAGTCCTGCCTTTCAAGAATGCAACAGTTTAGTCTGTGGTGGGGGAATGACATATAAGGAAATTTGCAGAGTAAAATAATTATTAGAAGTATATGTAGGGAATTTTAGAAAAAGGACAGCCAGTTCATTTTCATGAGAGGGAAGGGATTAAATATTCAGAGAAATATTAAAGTTGAGATGGTGCCTTAGTTGAATGAGGATAAATAAGAGTTAGCATGCAGATGGGGTTGGGGATGGGGAGAAAATCCCAAAGACAGACAGACAGACAGACAGACAGAAGTAGCATGTAGAAAGTAATAGAGAGAGAGAAAGAGCTTTCTAGAACAAAAGATGTACATGGTGTTAGTAAAGGGCTGGGGTCAAACAGGCCTAGGTTTAGTCCTGACTTTGGTATTTAATAACTACATGACCTTTTGGCAAGTTACATACTCTCCTATAAGACTTATGTTTTTGGGCTGGGGTTGTGGCTCAGTGGTAGAGCGCTCGCCTAGTATGTGCGCGGCTGGGGTTTGATCCTCAGCACCACGTAAAAAGAAAGGCATGTGTACAACTAAAACAAACAAATAAATATAAAAAAAAATACTTATGTTTTTCACCTGTTAAATGGGGCAAATAGCCTTCCCATTGACAGTCATCCAATTAGTAGAACCAATTTTATTGGGACTATATATCAAAATTTTAAAAATTCAGTGGAAAAAACAGTAGAAAATGTTATGGTGTTAAAGTTCAACAACAACTAAGTGAAATTTAGTTGAGGAGTACCAATGTTTTAAAATATTGAAATGTTGTAAATGTTTGAAATTTCAAATGTGACTTACAGTCTTATAGAGTAGATTATATCTAGAACTAAGTGCATATTTGTCTTTTGATTTAGTTACACTGAAAAGAGGGGAAAAATTCAATAGGTTTATTTTCCATATGTGCAAATAATATCCAGCAATTTTAAAAAAACAAATTTAGCAAAAGTTAGAACAATGTATTTCCCTCATCATTTGCTGAGAGGAAGCCTGCTTGATTAATGTAATTAAAGGGTTGCTTGTAACTCAAGACTCAATTAAAAAAAATAAATTTGGTCTTATTACTTTACTTCCAACTGGTGGTTTTCCTAGTGTGATTTTTGAGCTAAAATCTGTGGCTGTTTTCTTCATGACACATGAATTGTTTTAGCACATCCTTTCCCCTGCTGTGCATATGATTAAGAAAGCAGAGGTTAAATAGTGCAGTAAAGAATTGGGTAAATTCATTCTATTTTTGCTCACAGTGCCTTTTAGTCCCTCCTCCACTTTTTCAGGACTGGAAGAGTTCAGAAACCTACTATCTTATGAAATTATTCAAAATATGTTATGATGAAAATACAACTTCTCTCAACATTCGCTATTACATTGATCTTGGCATATCTCTGTTCTATGTATTGTCTGCATTGTCAAGACAACCAAATTCAAGCACATCCTACTGGGAGCTAATGTATGCTGGACACTGTAGGAAGAATTTTGCATGCATTGTTTTATTTTTCCTTTGTAACAATCCTGTGAGTAAAATCATTCTCTTTTTCAGATGAGGAATAAGAGGCTCTGGGAAGTTATGCTAGTGTTCCAAGGTTCCCAGCTAGTGGATGAGAACTAAGGTGCGAACTTTGATCTATCTCATTACAAATTTTGGCACTTTATTTGGTAGTTAAGAGTTTGATTCATTATCTAGCTACCTTGCATATAGTTGGTATGAAAGAGGTTAAATTTAATTGAACAGAAACTTTATTCTCATGGGGGCAAAAAGCTGTCAGTTCTTGTTCTCTTTGAGTTAACTATCTACTGTGGGTGGGACTCCAGAGTATTGCATGACAAGCATCATGGAAAATTGTGTAGTATAGCTAAGAAACCATGACAATGTCGCATGCCCAAAATGAAGGAGCTCTTCTTCCTTCAAACCTGCGCCTTCCCTAGTCTTCCATGTAATGGTGCTAATATCCACCCAACTATCAAACTGAATCCTGGGGGCATCATCAATTAGTTCGTTCCTTTGCCTTTTGCATTCAATTCTTAATCAAGGCCTGGAAGATCTGCTCTGAAACATACCTGAAGTTGACTTTTCTCTACCTTCTCTTCCACCACCCTCTTCTAAGCCACCTAGACCACACCATCCATCACCTTCTATCTGGTCTCCCTGCTTCCCCCATCCAGTAAGAGCCATGTACAAAGAGCAGCCAGAGTGGATTTTGTGAAGCTCAAAGGTAAATCATGATACAAAATTAGGTACAAAAGTGAATATATAGTTCACAAATGTGAGTATATAGAATAATAAAAGAGTTAACAACAAATTACATTCATTAAAAAACTATAGATTTGGGGCTGGGGTTGTAACTCAGTAGTTGAGCACTTGCCTTGCATGTGTGAGGTGCTGGGTTCGATCCTCAGTACCACATGAAAAAATAAATAAATAAAACAAAGATATTGTGTCCATCTACAACTAAAAGTAAAGTTTTTTTAAAAAGCTAAAGTTTTAAAAAATCGTTATCTGCTTAATCCATATCTACAATACATTTTACCCTATTTGTATACCTCATACTCAATAACTCTTCAGATAAAACAATATTATAATATTATTTCCACATCAAGTATAGGAGGGTTATTCAATCTTTCTTCTAGTTGGTTAATGGAAATGTTTTTATTACCTATAGTTTAGGAAAATTTAGCCTCATGACTTATCACTAGTAATATCACATACATTTTAGGATTGCTGTCAAATTTCAGAAAACCTTATCAAGTTTCCATCAGCCATGAACTGCAAGACTTAAGGTTATTTTCAGCTTCTCTCATGCAGGAAACAATTTAAAAGACATTTTACTCCTTGAATGAAGGACTCATTAACCAATGTGTGTTGTTGTCCTCACTGTACATGCATATTATACATTTTGTTATCTTAATTGATATTAGTAGTTGTTATTAAAATGCAAGAAGTTTAAATCCTTTTATGTAGTTATATGATGTCCTCCTTTTTATTAATTGTATTATCAAGCAATCTAGAAGCCTATTCATTGCTTCTATTTAAGAAGTATCTCTTCTTATTGGATTATGACTTTTAATTGTTATGCTCTGAATTCTGGGGAGTTGCAATTTCCTTCTTGAAGTCAGAATAATTTCTATTGATTTCATTGCTCATTTGCATTGCTCTTGTTTCAGCTTCCATTGTGTTTTTATTTTTTCAGTTCTTTAATAAATCAATTTTAAGATGACAAAAGACAGTACCCTACATATAAATCTAAATCACAAGTTGTAATTTATCACTTGTTGAACTAAAACATTCCAAATGTCTGCCCAAATTACAGTTAAATTGGTATATTTTAAATTTATTGAATAAAATGTTTGCATTTCATTTGCACTTTGGTTTTTATTCCAAGTCTTCAAAAATATATTTTAGAGTTCTTAAAATGTCATTTAACTCATGGCAAGACTTGAATAGATTTTTACACAGCTGATGTTTAAAAGAATTTTCCATAGGCTGGCTTCTAGTTCCATACATTTCAAACAGAGTTTCTCCTCTACTTCTTACACATGTCCAGTGCCTGACCCCAAAGGACACACATTGCAATAAGATTTTGTGCCTGACACTTGTGTGTAAAGATGTCCTAATAGTTGGTAGGAAAAAGCATATCTGCACACAGAAGGCTGGATATAGATTATTATGTAAGAATTTCCTCTCCCAGTTCAATCGATGACCTTTCTAACATAATTGTCTTGCCCTGTTTCTCCAATTCTTTGTAGGAAGTTTGTATGTTGTCATTCCTAAACTCATCATCACAACCCTTACTATTAAGAAAAATAGTTTTGCTAATCACATTAATGCCATAATCACACTTTTATGAACTCTTGTTCAAATCTTTGCAAGCTTTGGTTAATCTAAACTTCTTAGTGTTTTATATACAACTGTTCACCAATTTCTTTTTTTTTCCCTTTATTTATTTTAGCTTTTTTGTTGTTGTTGAGATTTGTCCATATTTGTGGTATACATATTTTGGTATATGTGTACATTGTGAAATGACAACTAAACTATAGCCAGTTGATGTATCCCTCATATTACACAGTTGTTACTTGTGTGTGTGTTGAGAACACTTAGATCTACTCTCTTAGCAACTTTCAAGTATGAAATATAATCAAACAAAGTCACCATGACACAGGAGAAAAATCAAACCTGTTCTACTTCTCTGCTTCTATGACTTCCAACTTTTTAAAATTACACATATCTGTTCACCAATTTCTATGTTAAAATTTCCTTCTAATATTTCTTAGATTTGGCCTTTTTTTCCCATTACCATTGCTATATCCTAGCAATTTTTTTATAACTTCTCAATTTCCTAACTTCCTAATTAGTCTCTCTGTCCTTAATCACTTTCATTTCAAAATGTTGTGTGTAACATTGTCAAGTTACTTTGTTCAAAATACTGCTTTTATTATACCAGTCTTATGCTTAAAACCTGCAAGCTAAATTGCTGTTAGTAACATTTAGATGAGAATCCTTACCAAAGATAGAATTTAAAATGAACTCAAAGTTCTGCAGAATTAAAGCTACATCTATGTCTATCAATTATTATTAATTTGGATGAATTGGTTAGAAAACTAGTCAATTTGAGGGCTGTTTGAATTATAAAATATTTTCTAAATAGAACTGCACATTCAAGTGGTAACAGTTCTCAACTTCTCAAGCAAGTTTTCCAGAAAATTTAACCCTCATGCCCAAGGCATCTACTATTTGTAATGAATTAACTTTTCTCCTATGCATCTAGAATATTATTATGTTCTGTCCTTGAGAAAATTAAGAAAACTGTCTTTTTCTTCAGCACTTAGTTTCTTGCACAACGCCTGTTGAAAAAGATTGGGAGGGCAACTGAAACTATTAATAAAATATTACAAGCAAAGATTCGGGGTCTACCTCAATGGTTTAGAAAAACAAAACAAAACAAAACAAAAACCAATCTTATTTATAATTAGCAATGTCCACTTGCATATAAACAGTGAATGTTGCCAAATTCAAATGCTGTCCTTTGCTTAAAAGAGCAAGACCAATTATAAACATGAGTGTGTGTGCAGGAATATGCGTGCATGAGTGTGTGTTTGTGTGTGTGCATCAGTGTGAGAATGTGTGCTGCAGATGATGAGTTCACATTTCTATGTTCCTAAAACCAAACCGTCTCCACGTAATATTATATAAATAATAAGTGTCTTTGTTCTTTTATAAACCAACGTTTACTATTAGTGCAGACCAGGCTGATGTATCTGAAATTCAAAATTACTGGTGCTTAAATTAGTATTTTTTTACTGTGTATAATTTGTAAGAAGGTTCAAACTAGTACATTTATTGTCAAATATAGTTATTAAGATATAATATAGCATATATTATAATATAATTTCTATGTTAGAGTTATAAGAAAATAATAATTTTTTTTTGTGTGGTGCTGGGGTTCAAGCCAGGACCTGTAAATACTATGTAAATCTTCTAGCACTGTGTTGCACCTCTTGCTGTAGGAACAGTTAAATTTTGAGAAGAGAAAATCTAATATTTTGATTCTAAGTTATCATTAAAGTGTCTTAATTTAAATATTTTAAAATTAAAGGTGGATAGTATTCCTTTGTTAACAATACAAAGTAGTGACATTGGTGCATTTGGATAAAATACCAGTGATAGAAAACCCAAAGTTCCATCAGCTTTAACAAGATAGTATTTTCCATTGCCTTCACATAGCAGTTCAGAAGTAAATAGTACAAAGCTCTTATTGAGGCTCTGCTTTTTACCAAGGGTGGGATCTAGGTTCCTTCTATCTTGTAGCTCCTCTATTGGCTCAATTTCCAAGATTATGTTATGGCTCCAAATACCCTTCTTATTCTAGCCAACAAAATAGAAAGGTTAAAACAAACAAACAAACAGTGTGGTCCTCCCCTTAAAGAGCACTTACATGAAGTTTCATAGTTTAGTTCTGCTCATATGACATTAGTCAAGACTTAATTTTGACTAATTGTACTGACTTATTGCAGAAAGTTTGGGGAATGAAGTCTTTATTCTACTTATTCACTCAGCTAAAAATCTTCTATTAAAGGAAAGTGGAAATGGGAGATAATATTAAGATTCTACTAATATATAGTATTGACCTCATTTTTAGGTGTTTCCTAACTTTATAATAATAAACTGTACCTACTATATCTCTTTGGAAGAGGAGATGGGTAGGTGAACTTATGCCAGTAAATTATACCCAGTTATAGCAAAATTTAATCTGTTGGTTTTCAGCCACGGCTGTGCATCAAAATCATAGAATAACTTGGAGCTTTTAAAACCTGGAGATGGCAAGCCCTATTCTGTCTATTTGGTGGAATCACAAAGGGGGTTGTCAATAGTTTCTTTTTCCAAAGTGCTCCAGGTGACTCGGGTCCAGGGTCAGATTTGAAGACAACGGAAGTATCCCCTTGGTGGGACTTCTGAACCACAATCTTTAAGAACTGTTAAGGGAAAGGACTGTAGGAAACATTGAGTCAAAACTGTGAGCACCTTTCCAAACCTTCCTTTCTTCTCTTTTACTTTTCTGAATTAGTTACTTATTCTTTTCTTCCCCAACTTTCATCAGGCCCTCAGAGTAGTTTTGTCTATGACACATGTGACAGAGAATGTAGAGAGAGAAAGTGTAATTTAGGATTGAAAAAAAAAAAAAAGATTCTGGAAAAGTACTTTGATGGTAGATAATGGTAACTTTCAGTCTGAACTTCTTGAAAGCAAGGACTTCATTTATTCAAGAAGGCCTATACTGGAAACAGATTGTGGCTCCCTGTCTAAATCTGGCTACTCCAGGGGCTCATGGTGGAAAACCTGGATCCAAGATTTGAAGATTACAGTACCTAATCTTAGGTGATTTCAGTTTGATTTTATGACTGAAAACTGCTCTCAGACTTTCTTACAGTTTAGGAAGAAAGCAGATCAAGTTCTTGCTGATATTGAATTAGCTTTCTGAAGAGGGAGTGTTCTGAGCCTTTGTCTTCCCTTTGTACTAGAGGCCAAGTGATGCTGTCATGTAGATGGCATTTTGGAGTTCATCCTGCATGCTTTGAGGGGCATTCTTTAGCTGGGCCCCAATTTTCTCTTACTGATTTTAGACTGATCTACAGAGACATCTTAGATTTCCCATTTGTTTATAGATGAAATTTCATGTATTCCTGACTTTGGAAAATCTCATTCTTCTAGATTTTCTTTGGAACTAAAAGACTAGCAAGGCTGCTCAGTATTAAGCTTAATCTATCTAAAAGTTTAGGTTAGTTTAGGTTTCTCAATTATGCTTCTAATCTAATCTTGGTCTTACTAATTAAGCCATTTTCCCTGTTTCACATTTTCTCATCCTATTTTTTTTAATTTTATTTTAAGATTTTGTCCAACACTTCTAGTTTTGGATGTGCTTACTCACAATCTTTTGATCATGGCTATGGCTTCAGAAAGAGCTCTGCTTACTTCTCCAGGTATGGACGTTGCCAGTTACCTAATAGTCTGTAATTACAGACATTTAAACTTTGAAAAAAACAGTGCTTCCCCCTTTCCATTTGCAGGAGACAGATTTAAAGAGATTTATGTGAAAAGACAAAAATCCATTGTATTTTCTGTTGACACAAAATGCTGTAGCTAGCTTCCTGGCTTTTCTCTTAACTCTTTTCTTTTTCTTTTTCCTTCCCCTCTCTACTTCTTACAGAAAGTCTTAATTTGGGTCTAGTGGTTCCTAACACCTATTTAGTTTCCCATGAAAGAAGGAGGACAGACTTTAGTTTTGAGTAGTCAGTAGGCATCTTTAGCATTAGCAAATTAAAAAAGGTTGGTTAGTGAAGCAGTGGGCTAGGAAAAGAGTAAATAAAACAGAAAATAACAGATACCTAAATCTGCCAATCTGAGAATTTTGTATATATTGAAATTTAATTATAAATGTGCACCAAGAATAGTTCTTAGCATGTGTGTGTGTGTGTGTGTGTGTGTGTGTGTGTGTATGCCACATAAAGTTTATATTTCCACTCCTGTGAAAGTAAGCATAAAAGGAAGTTTAGGGTTGAGAGGGAGAAAAATGAACCAAATTATTTCAAAATATATATCTAATAAGTAACTTTAATCTATCCTTGGGAAAAAGTTAATTGTTGAACTGAGAAAAAATTGCTTAACAGTTTGAAAAAACTTTTGCATTCAACATTTGATGGAAATGAATGAGTACACAGTTTTTTATATGGGAAAATTTTCTGATTTCTATTTGTGCATGTTATTCTTAAATGCACAATTACAATAATGTCACACATCCCTAAATGATTTTCTTTTTATGTATTTTACTTTCTTTACAAAGAGCACAAAGGGAAGGACATCTGATATTTAATGGGATATTTCTATAGAACAATGACTTGTGTTAGGCCCTTGTAAAAAATATGTACCTAAATGAATATGTATTCTAAACAAAACTTTCTTCATTATTTTTCCTTTTGTAATTTAAAAACATTATAGTCTTTATGCATCTAAAAGGAAAACTGTTTTCATCGCATAAATCTAAAAACATTTAAACTGGAGAATTCATTTTTCTAGTTAAGTATTTGATCATGCTATTTCCTCTGTTAGAATTTAATTATTTAAGTAACAATCAAGAAAAATCCATTTCAATAAAATAATTAAGAAATGAGATGAAAAAAGGACATTCCCTCAATTTATATTTTGAATTGCAAATCTTCTAAACTGGGAATGCTTTTTATATTTTAAAACAATTTAATACCTAGTTACAAATTTAAAAATGACCAAACTAAACTGAACTTCAGGAATTCTGGATGTGAAGAGTTTGCCACTTAGTTTGGAAAATCGCTCTTATGGGCACAAAGATGAAGTTTTAACCAAACCTCCACAGGAGGGCACTATAGTGTGACTCTGGTATGTGTTGCAACTGCAGCAACCCACTCTGTCCTTATCCAGCTCTTGATTAAATGTCTGAAATAGTGAGTCATTCTCCCGAATTAGAAAATTCTACTTTTTCAAAAGTCAAGGTAAGTAGATTTCATATGTGGTAAATATTTTTCTTTGGTAAACATTAAATTATGGGTAACTTCTTTTGAGGCATATATTCAATGTAAAATTTTAATCTCAAAATAGAGCCAAATTGGTAGGATGCCTAGTCTGAATGAAGCAAAATCTAAGTAGGTGAAAACTATATAATACTTTAAAAATAACAGGAATATTTTAGAACTACAGAGCTAAGCAATCAAACCCAAAAGGTATTACAATAGAGAAATGCACTATTACTTACAAATGGTATGCGTTTATAAATAGTAAGTATAAATGGTATTATTTATAAATTATGTATATTATTTATAGTGGTATTCTAGAAACTAAACAGTGGATAGATGCATAAATCTTACCAACTGTAGATATAAGCAAAATATAAATTTCAAAGCATTTCAAAACTGGTTCTCCTTATTCTCATAAAGACTTTCAAAACATTCACTGTAATAATAAAGATGGAGATTTGGCCCAAACTGAGATTTAAAACAAAATGCCCCTTATCCTAACTTTCAATTTCATGATCGTATTTTCAAGTCATTCTCCAGAGATAAAATATTTTAATATTTTGCTAGATTTAAATCAATACAAAAGTAATTATAATCTTGGCAGTTGCCATGTGTCTTTGTGAGCCTTGCCTTATGATTTTGAGGACTAACAGAGCTATACTGAACAGACAGTTTCATTAAATTTGAAAAGTAGCAGGAGTAGTGGTTATAGATACAGATTATACGGTTCCAATAACTGTTTATATAACAATCTATATCCAGTAAGGAAACTATTCATCTCATTCGAGTTTTACTAAAAAATGTCCTTTTGGGGCTGGGGTTGTGGCTCAGCGGTAGAGCGCTTGCCTAGCATGTGCGCAAGCTGGGTTCGATCCTCAGCACCATGTAAAAATAAAAGGCATCGTGTGCAACTAAAACAAATAAACGAATATTTTTTAAAAATGTCCTTTTGGTAAATCCTAACAATGAAGGGAAAAGTCTTCTATGTTTTCATTTTTTCTACGAGAGGTACATATTGTCTTATATGCAAATATTGTAATTTTAGTGTTCTGCAAATTTATAGTTCAAACAAAATAATGTAACTTCAGTACATATCTGACAGTTTTCTAAACTTGCCTTCTATGTTAGAACTTGATGGCATCATAATTTCATAGAAATGCAAAGTACTTGCTTAAAGCAGAGAAGTTCTCTAAACTTTGATGGTTCACACCTGGATTGAATAAATTTGTTAGTAATTAAAATGATAGTTCATTACTCTCTGGGGAATCAGGACAGACTGTTTTAATTTAAATATCTTTTCTTTTAGCTCATACTTACTGATCTTTGTACCAATAATTTAAAAAATAGATTTAAAAACAATAAAAAGACTCAGATAATCTTTCTGTACTTTACAAAATTACTTAAAAATATTGAAATGTAAAATTGGAACATTTTATATATCAGATAATTAAATAATAGACCATACATAACCAATGTTTTCTTTTGCTTTTTAATTGAGACTACTGTGAGATACGTAAATTATAAGATTTTTTTATCGCTTAGAAGAGGTAAGTTTTAATCACATGAGCCTGATATCAATAAGTCAAACTAGTGCAACCTCTGAGATCTAGATTAAGGATGGGGCTATTTTCACAGCATTTTATATCACTCTGAGAAACTACAATATCTTCCTCAAAAAATTAGTTTTTATTCAGGAAATTTTCTTTCTTTTCCTTTCCTATCTCCTCCCTCCATCTTTCTATTCTTCCCTGCCTCCCTTCCTTCCCTTCTTTCTTTTTTTTCCCCCAAAGTCAGGAAGACATACATTTTTTGTGATATATAACTTGTCAAAATGAAAGCAAATTTTGTTAATTTCCATGTTTGACTTCCTCTGTAAAAGAACTCCTCTAAAAAAATTAGTAATTTGAAGTACAACTGTTTTTCTAACTTAATAAGAAAAATCAGAAAGTAAAAAATGTGCTAGAAACATCCACAATACCATGGGGGTTAGAAGAAGATTATGAGAATTTTACAGTCCTGGATTTTATATGGACTTCATCTACAGGGGTAGGAAGTGACACAGCCATGCCTCTCTGGGCAGGATTATGTCCCAGAGCTCAACAGAAATATGGAAGCAGCTTCCAGTAATTTCAAATTTATATATAAACTACCAAAATAATACATAGTGTTCCTATATGATCATTAAGCACAAATTGCAGACTAATGTGGCACTCTTTGCCATACTTCAGTGTGCATTTCTTAAGTCTGACACTCTCCTATACACAGCTATTAAATTAAATTTTGATTTAATATTGCCATATGACCCCCAACTCCAAGAGACCTTACCAATTATCTCAATGTGTTGTACGTAAATGTTCCTTTAGTCTTTCAATTTATTAGAGTCCCTTAGTCTTTCCTTATTTTTATTGACCTTGACATTTTTGAAAATCCTATAATAATTACAGTTTTTAACAAAATATTCCTTTTTGAGTTTGTCTGATGTTTCCTGATAGCTACCATTCTACCCTTTGAGACTATGAATTTGACTGTTTTACATATTTCACATAGGTGAAATCATGCATTATTTGTCTTTTTGAAATTGGCCATAAATAATTTAGCTTATTTCACTTGCATAATGTTCTCAAGATTCATCCATATTGTGGAATTTCCTTCTTTTTAAAGGCTAAATACTATTACATTATATGTATGTATTATGTTTTCTTTATCCTTTCATCTGTTCATGTACATTTAGGATGTGTCCACATGTTGGCTGTTGTGAATGGTGCTGCCGTAAATATAGGAGTGCTAACATATCTTTAAGATTCTGATTTTAATCCTTTTGGATAAATAGCCAGAAGTAGGACCCCTTACATTTTAAATTTCTGAGGAGACTCCATATTGTTTTTCATAGTGACTGAACCATTTTGCATTCCTACCAACAAAGTGCCAGGGCTCTGATTTCTCCACATTCTTGTCTACACCTGCTATCTTTTCTTTGATGTAATTATTTTTTTTTGTAATAGCCATCCTGACATGTATGAGTTGATATTTAATTGTGATTTTGATTTGCATTTCCCTGATGCTTAGTGATATTAAACATTTTTCAAATATATATTGGTTATTTGTATGTCTTCTTTGGAGAAATGTCTTGAACTGGCTTTATAATGCTACAGAAGCATAACAACAATTACTAGTCATTGATTGAAATAGGCCATGGTACATAATTATAGTTTATCATACTCAAAATTTCAAAAGTGAAACATAATCTTTAAGCATGTTCATTCTGATTGAGTATCACTGTTCTGTGCCCTATCAGAAGACAAAGAAAAAAATTATATCATCTATGTTCCATCTCTCTATCACATATCTTAAAACCCCTTGTTCGTAGTGATACCCCCAATATCACAGGGTTTATTCTCGCCTCCCCCTTACCACATTTGTGACTTCCTTCTCCTATAGTGACAAAACCCATTTTTCTTGATCTATTCAATTATTTGTTCAGTGTCTCCCTTGTGGAGCTACATTTCAAGGGTGGGCCAACCCAAAGCTCAACTCTGGACACAGGCTGTTCTCTCCCTTCCCTCATTTTCCTGACCAGCCTCCAAGGAGGGCAATGGGAATGGGATGAAGAGATGAGGAAGGAGGCAAGACAGGAATCTCAGCTCTGGCTACATCATTACCCTAGACAGCTGCCATGTGTTGGGTGAAAGCTGGACCCTGGGATGATAAATCATATGTCTGCAGTCCCCTGCCAGTGTGCTGCAGGAAGCTTAGCCAGGTCAAAATTTTTGAAAATTCAAATTCTGAAGGAAATGTTGGGGTCTACTTAATATCAATTGAAATAATCAGAAAAATTATGTAAACATTAAAAAAACAGTACTATCAAATTTCTTATAATCTCCAGGGTTCAAAACAGTTTTTTACTTTTGAAGGGTGATATGAAATGCATAAAGATATTGCCAATTATTCATTCTTTTTAATTAACGATGGTACATTTAACAAATTTAAATATGAGGCTGGCTCCTTATTGATATGTTTTTGTCCAGAGATCTGCAATCACCTGGTGGTATTCCATGCTTTGTAAACTCAACAGGCCTGACTGCAATACTGGTAGAACTGTCTCTATATGTCCATATTTTAGGAGATGTATTTTTCTTCCAAACATCTGAGAATTGATGTCTAAAGTATTAAAAGCCTTTTACATAAATATAGTTAAGAACTAATTTCATATATTTAAAAGAAAAACAAACAAGAAAAATAGAAAAACTAACACACAAAAAGATTTACAGAGTGAAAAGGTACTAAAGAAATCAGAAAGATATATTATCCACATCTTTATATGCATTCAGAAGTGTGTTGAAACAAAGGAAGGTTCAAAAATAGGTTTAATCCTATGACACTGTAATCTAAAAATATTGATGTTTGTGACCCACAGATTTTAGGGCTCTAGAAATAAAATTTAAAACCAATTCTGTAACAGATGCTAATGTAAATGATGCTTACAGGCATTGATAAAACACTTTGCCTTCCTTCTACTAACATATTCCATAATTATACTGTGACTTAAATAGTTTATATATAGAGAGATGAATGTGGAACAGGAGGAAAGTGTTCATACATTAGCATTCAGAGTAAGTAATTCAAACATCTAATTGTTCCAGCCCAAGGAATATTTTAAAATATTACCAGTTAGGTGTTCAAAATTATTTGGGTTTTTATTATTGAGTCATGCTGATCATTTGCAAAATTAGAAAATGTTCTTGATCAACATAGATGTACATTATAAAAAATAGAAAAGGAATAGAATGACAATTATCAGGAAAACATTTCTGCTTTTGTTTTTTTATTTGAGATGCAGGCAAAAGTCATTTTTGTAAAACCTAGCTTTTGCTATTTGAAAAGAGCTATGGGTGAAAATAGATATTTTTTTTTCCTTTTACTGGAGAGATGCTATGTGTAAGAGGTTTGATTGTGCATTCTTTGAACTGTAGAGCTCTTTTGGATGCATCTTAATTAATTTGAAACAATTTAAATATCTTCAATATTCTAAGACCATCCGTGAAAATCTTAGCATTATAAAAATTATTCTTGAGAATTATGCAATGGCAAATTTATGAATCTTTCCCTCTGTAGTTAGAATGATTTGAGAACTTAAAATCTTTGTAAATTCCAGTTTTATTTGTGTAGATATCAAGATCATGATATTTTGTGGGTTGCACAATTACACTTGGTTCAACTCAATGTTTACTCAGTGTCTTCCTATGTTAAGATGGGTAGAAGGGTCAAATAAATAAGAAATAGCCCTACCTTCAGGAAGCTCATAATCTAACTGGAAGTGATAACTCAAAGCACATTTTGTGTCTTATTATTTATACAAATGGTATAAATGAGGACTGTGGAGTAATAGGTAGGTCCATCCAGTTCTGGGCAATCATATATGATGCCACAAATAATAGTATTTTCTAACTATTATGTATATGGTTTTTTCTCCTAGTGATTTTTGTTTGGATTTATTATGGCCATAGAGTTGTCTAAGAGAATTTTAAATTTTGCAAGCAGATTTTATTATTGTGCTGTTTTTTTTTTTTTTTTTTTTGGTACTGGGGATTGAACTCAGGGGCACTCAACCACTGGGCCACATCCCCAGCCCTTTTTTGTATTTTATTTAGAGACAGGGTCTCACTGAGTTGCTAAGTGCCTCGCCATTGCTGAGGCTGGCTTTGAACTCGCGATCCTCCTGTCTCAGCCTCCCAAAGTGCTGGGATTACAGGCGTGCGCCACCGCGCCCGGCTTGTGCTGTTTCTTTATATGTATGTTTTCACTCCTAATTTGAATACCTCATTGTCAGACAGTTTTTTATGTACTATTTCTAACACAGGAATTTATTGAGGCTTATTTTGTGGACCAAAACATTACATTAAAAATTTTATGACAGCTTAAAATAATGTCTTCTCTATGGCAATAAATATATAGTTTATGTGTGTATTGCATAGTAATGTCTACCAGAGACTGTTTACCATGGAAGAACTAAACAACTAATTAGCAAAAATGCTCAGCCAGTTGACATCAACTAGCTTTTGAGGTCAGCTTTCAAAAGGTGGGGTGATGGTTACATGGCTGGCCATTTTGACTCTACATGGGATGCTCTCATGATCTCCAAAGCTGCACAGTGGATTGGCTGAGATTTTGTCATTGCCTGAAACACATGTTCATTTATCTTTCTCTGTCTAATCCTCCTCTCTTCCCTTTGGGGTTGTTGAACCCTACTACAATCAACTCCATTTTGCACGCAAATTCTGTGAGCATCTGATCATGAGAAATCAAGCTTGTGACACTGAATCTTGGTTGGATTGTAATAATAAGTGGACTTTTAAAAACAGATGCCCAGGTAAGTGGAAGGTATGCTCCTTCAAACTTTGTACATTTGGAGATAATTTCATGTTAAATACTAATATGAGTATGGAATTCTAGAATCATATCTCTTTTCTTCCAAAACCCTGCTAATATTGTTCCATAATTTTCTTGCATCTAGAGCTGCTAATGAGAATTCTTAAGTTAGAAGTGTTTTTCTCCCCCGCCCCCACTTGTTTCTTTGTTAGTGAATCATTTTTATTTTTCAGATGCTTTAATGGTGAAGTTCAATCACTTCACTATGTCCCAGAGTTTGTCATTATTTACCTTTTTATTCTACAACAGTGACTCCATTTGTTCTTTAGATCCTGTCTGCCTCAACTTCACAAATATTATTTCAGTTATATCTTTGACTGATTTTTTAATTTCTCCATTCATTCTGCTCTTGTCTTCAGGAACATAAGCTCTATGTGGGTTGGATGGCCATCACATCTCTGGCAATCCTTGCCTCTATGTCTCTTCCCTCATTTTTCTTGTGTGGTTTTCTGCAGTGTGTGCTCCATATCACCTGTTGTTTTTTTGCATTGTCATTTTTACTCATTGCTATTTCTAAATGTTTTAAAGTCCTTTAAAGTCATTGTTTTTTCTATTTTTTTAGAAGACTAGTTCCCTTTTCATTTTATTCTGTTTTTGTCATTGTATGTCATAAGCGTTCCCTTTAATTTCTTTGGGAGTTCAAAGCATGTATACTTTAAGACCTTATCTCCAAAGTAAAACTTCATCCATCTTTAGTGAGTCTATGTGTTTGTTCTTCCTTCCTCTAATGCCCTCTCCCTGTCCTGTCTTCCTCCCTCCTTCCTCTCTATTCTATCTTTTCTTCCCTCTTCCTCCCCCTTTTCTTCTTTCCTCTTTCTGTTTTGCTAAATATATCCAATTCTGGTGCCTATTAACTCTGTACCCCAATCAGTATGTAGAAAGCAAAGGTACATGCTATGAAACAGCACAAACACCTAACTTAGAAAAGCAGCCTCCAGTTGAGGCGTTTTAAAAGGTTTTGAGAAAAGCACAGAAGGAAGGTTTCTATACCCCTTCCAAGGCCTCACCACTCTTTTTTTTTTTTTTTTCCAATTTATTTATTTACTTTAGTTGTACACAATGCAATGCATTTATGTTTACGTGGTGCTGAGGATTGAACCCGGGCCGCGCACACGTGTGAGGCAAGTGCTCTGCCGCTGAGCCACAACCCCAGCCCACCACTCTTGATTAAAAGATTAGGCCAGAAATAACAGAGTGCTGTTTGGAGAGGTCACTTTCCTCTTGCAGTGAAAAGCATATCATATGCTGAATATTTTCTGGATTTTTGAAAGTTAACTGAAAAAGGCGGCGGCCTTTAGATTTTTCTATTATGTGTCAACTATGACTCCTTATATTCATAAACTGGAGAATTTAAGCTTGACTTTTAGTGTCCTTCCTCGATATTGCTTACATAACCTACTAGTTGCTCTTTGGAGTGTTTAGTATAGGCCTATCCTTTCTTAGTTTAGGTTGGAAGTAAAAGAAAGTAGTTTTGTAAACATGTCCTCATGTCACTACGTTTTCAAAATGCTTTAAGATTCAGGAAAGCAATGATCAAAACTTAATGTTCAGTTTAAGATACAGGTAGTCAGGGTCTTATTAATACTTCCTGAAATACTGAGACATTTAGAAGTAAATTATATATTAGAACAATTTTGCTCCATAGTCAGTGTATTAAGGTGATTTATTTATTGATGTAATGACTTTCTGTAAAATTAACAAAGTGTTTTCAAAGCATATATTTTATAATAAAAAGTGATGAATTTTTCATTTGAAAACTTTGCTGAACTTTGTATTATGATGTAGAAATAAATTTTGAACATCTAGAAGATCCAGGCATTGGGTAGAAATGAACATTTTTTTAAAATGAAAAATATGCCTCATCTGTTTAATTAAGTTTATTTCTATAATAGACTGATGAATTGTTAGATCTGGTGAAACAATATAGGCATTGATATGTTTCATTAGATAAAATTGTGGTGATTTTTCAAAGTGAATTGGTAAATATTTTATTTTAAAGTTGGCTGTTTGAACTTCTTCCAGTGAACTATTCACTTTGTGGACTGAAATGTCAAGTTTATTAGTTTGCTTGGCCTGCTGTAGTCCTACCCTGCCTCCTGGCCTCCACTCTGGCAATTAAAGCACACACAAATGCGTGTACATGTACACATACATATTCACATCCAAACTCTGACATTTGATGCATGTTTAAAGAATAATATCTTTATAGAAAAACTTGCTTTAATAGCTTTTTTAAAAAAAGGCTGTGGCTGTGACCCTGTAGTAAGCTGTTTTAAAGTCTTTTGGGTATAGACTAAAGAGTGGGATAGCTGGGTCAAATGGTCGTTCCATTCCAAGTTTTCCTAGGAATCTCCATACTACTTTCCAGATTGGCTTCACCAATTTACAGTTCCACCAGCAATGTAAGAGTGTGCCTTTTTTACTACATCCTCGCCAGCATTTATTGTTCTTTGTTTTTTTGAGAACTGCCATTCTGACTGGAGTAAGATGAAATCTTAGAGTTGTTTTGATTTGCATTTCTCTAATTGCTAGAGATGTTGAACATTTTTTCATATATTTGTTGATTGATTGTGTATCATCTTCTGAGAAGTGTCTGTTTAATTCCTTGGTCTGTTTATTGATTGGGTTATTTGTTTTTTTGGTGTTAAGGTTTTTGAGAGCTTTACATATCCTTGAGGTTAGTGTTCTATCTGATGTGCTTGTGATTTGATCCCATTCTGTAAGTTCTCTATTCACCTCATTAATTGTTTCTTTTGCTGAGAAGAAGCTTTTTAGTTTGAATCCATCCCATTTATTAATTGTTGATTTTAATTCTTGCGCTATAGGGGTCTTATTGAGGAAGTTGGGGCCTAATCCAACATGATGGAGATTTGGGCCTACTTTTTCTACTATTAGGTGCAAGGTCTCTGGTTTAATTCCTAGGTCCTTGATCCACTTTGAGTTGAGTTTTGTGCATGGTGAGAGAAAGAAATTTAATTTCATTTTATTACATGAGGATTTCCAGTTTTCCCAACACCATTTGTTGGAGAGACTGTCTTTGCTCCAGTGAACTTTTTTGGGCATCTTTGTCTAATATAAGATAACTGTAGGTGTGTGGGTTAGTTTCTGTGTCTTCTATTCTGTACCATTGGTCAACTGGTCTATTTTGGTGCCATTACCATGCTGTTTTTGTTACTATTGCTTTGTTATACAGTTTAAGGTCTGGAATAGTAATGCCACCAGCTTCACTCTTCTTGCTCAGAATTTCTTTGGCTATTCTGGGTCTCTTATTTTTCCAGATGAATTTCATGATTGCCTTTTCTATTTCTATGAGGAATGATATTGGGATTTTGATTGGTATTGCATTGAAACTGTATAGTGATTTTGGGAGAATGGTCATTTTGACTATATTAATTCTACCTATCCATGAACAAGGTAGATCTTTCCATCTTTTAAGATCTTCTTTAATTTCTTTCTTTAGCGGGCTGTAGTTTTCATTGTAGAGGTCTTTCACTCACAGCCACATCAATGTTTATAGCAGCACAATTTGCAATAGCTAGATTATGGAACAAACCCATGCCCATATGCAGATGAATGGATAGGGAAACTTTGGTATATATACACAATGGAACACTACTCAGCACTAAAAGAGAATAAAATCATGGCATTTGCAGGTAAATGGATGGAGTTGGAGAAAATAATGCTAAGTGAAGTTAGCTAATCCCCACAAACCAAAGGTCTAAAGATCTCTTTGTTATGAAGATACTGACTTATAAAGGCAAGGGAGGGGGGGATGAGAGGAAAGAAGGAACTTTAAATAGAACAAAGAGGGGGGATGGAGGTGTGGGAGCAAGGGGATAGGAATAATGGGGGAATGAGTTAGACATCATTACCCTAAGTACATGTATGAAGACACAATTGTTGTAAAAATACTTTATGTAAAACCAGCAACTTGAAAAATTGTGCTTTTTAATGTAATATGAAATGAATTGCACTCTGCAAACATGTATAACAAATCAGAATAAAAATAAATTAAAAAAATAAATTAAAAAAGGCTGTGGTTTCTCTTCACATATAATTTGTAACTATTTTGATTTATACTTAGTTGTTTGAATGCTTTTCAGTGAATTGACTACTTTTTGGACTGAAATGATTTGATTCATTTCATTTGATTCATTGCCATAACACTGCTTAGCCCTAACCTGCCTCCTGACCCTGACTTTGGAAGTTAAAACACCTACACAAATCATCATGTTTGTGAACAGAAATACATACCCAAACTCTGACTTTTGCATCATGTCAAAAGTAATAATCTCTTTATGGAAAATCACGGCAATTTTATGGTAAAAACGTAGGAATTTTTCATTCCAACTATATTTCAGGAAGAGCTTGTCTATGTTAAAGCTCAATAAAGTCCCTTTAGTATATTAAATACTCCCAGAGTCAATTGTGGAGATGGCCTTGGGTTGTTTATTGCATCACACTGGAACCACATTGACTACCATCCTTTCAGAACTTGTCATGATCTAGCCTGCCTTACCTATTGGACTGTATTTTCCAGTGATCTCCATTACATAGCTCTGTTCATCTTAGATTCATCTTGATCATTGGGAAATAAAATCTAATCCTTGCTTATGTTGTTACTAATTTCAACCTTTTCAAATTTGAATCTGGAATGTTCTTTGATAACCTTTCTAAATTGTACCTGTCTTTAAAAGACCATCTCAATCCCCAACTCCAACAAAATTTTATTTTGCTGTTATATTCCACCTAAGCCTTCCTATGAATTCCCTAAATATTTAAGTTTAACTTATCAAATAGATTGTATAGTTCCTTGATCTCAGGCACCATATAAAATTTCTTTTTTTGCTTTTCAACATTCATAAAGCATAGTAGTGAACATGTAATACCTTTTGGTTGTTAAGCAAAAATATCATAATTTTTATCTAATTTTTTGTCTAATTTTAATAGTGTAATATTTTATTTAAGCAGAATGCAACTTTTTAAAACTAAGTTACTGTTAACCTTTCTTTTCCTGTATGGGTGATTAAATATTTTGACATTACATCAAAAACTAAAGTAATTGAAATCTTCAAAGTTCTAATAGGCAGAAAATGGATCTATTTGTTTTTTAAAAATAGGAATGCATGAGCTAGATAGTACTCTACATAATATGGGGAAAGTAGTTTCTATTTCAGAGGAAAGATGCCCTTTTATTCCAAAGTCCTTTCCTGTGCATATTCGTGGAGCCTGGCTTCCCTCCCCAAGTAGCCAATGTATGTCAGAATTTCAGATGTCTTGGAACTGGTCAGGATCCTATAGCATATATATTTTTTCTGGTTATTTTGTTTTTCTTTGATTTTAATTCCTGAGTCATTTAGTTATTTTTTTCCCTTTCTTTGAAACTTTGTAGGGTGTTATGAGGATGAAATGCTCAGAGCTGTGCCTGGCCGTGGTTAAGAGCTCAATAAGGGTTAGCGACTGTGTTCTTCTTCTTCATTTAAAATTTTATTATGACTTTCCCCCTAATATAAGCTTGGAAAATATTTACTATAATTTTGCCTATCTGTATCTAAAAAAATATGATTGAGTATAAGGAAGAAAGTGGCAAGCTAAAAATCCTTGGGAGAACTGGTATTGACCTATTAGGAAGTTTGGATTTTATTCAAAGCCTTACTCAATAGATGCTTATTAAGCATCTCATGTGTGCAAAGCAGGCACATATTTATTCAGAAATGCATTACACTAATTTATACAATATGCATTTCTTATTTCAGTAACTAGAAATAAATGTTATTTAAAATGTAGAGAAGATAAGGTTTATATAAATAATTCAAGGTTGAAAGTTAAAAGTGCCCCAAGAAAGGTAAAGATGAAATGAAAGTTCATAGGGGGAAATGGAGGAGCTATTTTCAGTTTAGGGGGTTAATAATTTATAAAAGAGAGAAGGATCTGAAATTAACTTGATGACAGAGCTAGTTTAGACAAGTATAAATTTGAGGGAGGTGGGAAGATACCATGTATATGGATGGCTGCAAATCCCATCACTTAACTTATTGAGAGGTGGGGTCGATTTCTGCTCCCCTTGAATCATAGGTGTGTGACTGCTTTAACCAATGCAACGTGGTTGAAGTTACACTGCTGTTTTGAGCCTCAGTTCTAGGAAGACTGCTTCTTCTCTTTTGCAACTCTTACTTTTGGGATCCAAACATTGTTTTAATGTGGAGAGAGTACCTGTGGACCCTGGGTAGAGAGGGCTCAACTCCAGCTGATTTTGTTTGCATTTAAATCTTGATGACCAATGTGTTAATCAGCTTTTTATCACTGCAACAAAATACCTCAGACCATAAACTTATTGGAAGGAAAGATTTATTTTGGCTTACAGTTCCAAAGTCTTTACTCCATGACCATTTGGCCCAGTTTTTTTAGGCCTGTGGCATCATGGTAGAAGCATGTGGTGGAGAAAAACTGCTCACCTCATGGCAACCAAGAAGACAAGAGAGAGAGGAGAGAGAGAGAGGAGAGAAGAGGAAAGGGGAGGGGTGGGGAGAGAGAGAGGTGAGGGGAAAGGGGAGAGGTCAGGGACAAAATATACCCTTCAAGGCACACCCCCAATGACCACCTTTTTCACCTAGACTCTAGACTCTACCTCCTAAAGTTTCCATCACCTCCCAATATTTCTGGCTGGGGACCGACCCTTCAAAGCATGAGCTTTTTTTTTTTTTTTTTTTTTTTTTTTTTTGGTGGGGGGGACGGAGCATTTATAATAATAGCTAATAAAGCTGAATATAGATTCTCATTTGGCTGTCTTCTTTTGTGAAGTGCATATTCAAGTTTTTGCTCATTTTTCTAAATATTTGGTTATATGTCTTATATCTTACTGATTTATAGTCCTTTATTATATGGATATGGTTTTGTCACATATATTTTAATGGCAAATATTTTCTCCCAATTGCTCAATTTTGTCTTCTTTTTCTTTCTTTCTTTCTTCTTCTTTTTCTTTCTTTCTTTTTTTTTTTTTTTTTTTTTTTTTTTTTTTTTTTTTTTTTTTTTTTTTGTGGTGCTGGGGATTGAACCTAAGGCCTTGTTCATACAAGGCAGGCACTCTACCAACTGAGCTATGTCCCCAGCCCCTCAATTTTGTCTTCTTCATTGTATCTTTTGTTTAAATGAAATTCTTTAATATGAATGTTGTACAGCTTGTCAACTTTCTCTTTTATGGCCTTTCTCTGTTTAAGGCTATAAAGGTTCTTCTCTATGCTATCTTTGATAAGCTCAAATAGTTTACCTTCCTGTTCATATCTCTAATTTATCTGAATTGTCTTTGTTTACATTTTGCAGTGAAGGCCCAGATTCATTAGTTTTCTTGTGGAATATCCTTTTGTTCTTATTTATTTAAAAAATCACATTTTCCCCTTTGTGTTATATTGTCATAAATTAAATGACTGTGTAAGTCTATAAGTCTATTTCTGTTCTTTTTACATTCTCTTTCAGGAATCAATTTGTCCATGTTTAAGTCAGTGTAACTTACATTTTTAAAATTACTGTAAATTTATAACATTTGATCCAGAGTAACATAAACCCTCTAATTTTGCTCTCAAGATTGCCTTAGCTTTTGCAAACATTTTTTTTATATATTTAAAAACCAGATTGTCAAATGTATGTTCCATTTTGCTCAATAATGTTTTGCAGTCTTTCACATATATATGCCTCAAACATTTTCAGTTAGATATTTTATTTTTTTGATGCTGTTGTAAGTGTAGTTATTTCATTGTTTCACTTTCTAATTGTGTCCTGTTAGTATATAGAAAATTTATTTTTATGTATTGGCCATTTTGCTTATCCAATAATCTTTCAATGTTTTTTTGTAAGTTACAATCATTTTTCTGTAGATTCTTTTGTATTCTACATATACCATCATGTCAAATGTGAGAAATGAGAATTTTAAAATCTGACTTTTCTATTTTTATAATTCCCATTTTTGTCCTGTTTAATATATCCTGACTACGATTGCCAGTGGATATTAAGCAGGAGCAATGACAGCAGACATCCTCATTCCCATTCTTAGGAGGAAAGACATCAATATTCGGCCGTTGATTACAACATTTGGTGGTGGTGTTTGTAATTAAATTTTTAATTTATCATCACATTAAATAATTTTCCCTCTATTCCAGATTTATGAAAGGATTATTCTCGTTTTAATGAGAAAACCATATGATTTCTCATCATTTTTCTACTACTGTGGTTGGTTGCATTGATTTATTCTCAGATACTAACCAAGCCTTGTTTTCTTGAAACAAACTTAATTGGTCTTGGTTTACTATCTTCTTGTATACTGTTATATTTGAGTTGGGAACATTTTACTTAGAATGTTTGAATGCATGTTCCTTAAGGAGATGTCAGAAATTTTCCTTTCATAAAATGTCTTCATCAGGTTTTAGTATTACAATTATGTTGATCTTTTTCTAAAATGGAAAAGTTTATGTAAGATTCATTTTGTTTCTTTCCTAAATATAAAGCAATATAGGTTTAGAACTTTCCTTGTGAAAAATATTTTAAATTTGATTGAAAAACTTTTATTTTTATGTTTTTGATACTGGGGTTTGAACCCAGGTCCTTGCACATGCTAGGCAACTGTTCTACCACTGAGCTACATCCTCCACCCTGCCTTCAAATATTTTAATTTCTTTGATATAGAGCTATTAGAATTTTCCAAGTTTTACTGATTTTCTCTAGTGTGAAAATTTAGATACAGTACTGTTCATATGATCTTATCCTCTTTTTTTTATTCAAAGTTGTTGTATATATAACAGTAGCATGCATTACAATTCATAATACACATATAGAGCACCTTTTTACATAATTCTGTTTGTATACAAAGTACATTCATACTATTCATGTCTTCAATTATGCATTTAGGATAATGATATCCATCTCATTCTACCATCTTTTTTTCCCCTTCATACCCCCTTACTCCCTCCTTTCCCCTCCCTCCTCCTTGACCTTTCTAGTGTCCCTCTAATCCTTCTATGTTCCCCAACCCAACCCCACTGTGAATCAGCCTCTTTATATCAGAGAAAACATTTGGCATTTGGATTTTTGAGATTGGCTAACTTCACTTAGCATTACATTCTCCAATTTTATCTGTTTACCTGTGAATACCATTATTTTATTCTCTTTTATTGCTGAATAATATTCCATTGTGTATAAATACCACATTTTCTTTATTCACTCATCTACTGAGGGGCATCTAGGTTGGTTCCACAACCTAGCTATTGTGAATTGTGCTGCTATAAACATTGATGTGGCTGTGTTCCTGTAGCATGCTGCTTTTAAGTCCTTTGGGAATAGACCCAGGAGTGGGATGGCTGGGTCATAAGGTGGTTCCATTCCCAGTTTTCCAAGATCTCCATACTGCTTTCCATAATGGCTGAACCATTTTGCAGTCCCACCAGAAATATCTATATGATCTTTAGAGAAGTCTCGGTTTAATACTGACATTGTATTTTCTGCCATCTCTCTTTTTATTCTTAAATTTTTACTAGGAGGTTTTCAGTTTAATTAGTTTTTCAAAAAGTCATCTTATAGGGCTGGGGTTGTGGCTCAGCGGTAGAGCACTCGCCTAGCACGTGTGTGGCCCGGGTTTGATCCTCAGCACCACGTACAAATAAAAAAACCCATTGTGTAAAACTAAAGCAAATAAATAAATATTAAAAAAAGTCATCTTACAGCTTTGTTAATTTTCTCTATTGCTACATTTTCTATTTTATTAATTTCTACTCTTATTTCATTTATTTTCTTCTTTATATCTTATTTAAGTTCAATTTGGAATTTGTTTTTTATTCTCTAACTTTGTCCCTGACTCCAAGGTCTAAATTTCCTGCTAGGATCCACAAAATAGTGAATAAATCGTAAAGTAGGTAAATTCTAAGACCCTTCACAGTTCTCAATGATAAAAATAACTTATCCTTTCTATGATTGTAGAAATTTAAATGATGTCATTAGTCTCATTGATGATATTGGTAATTATGACTCCTCTCGTTTTTCCTGCTCAATCTTGATAAAGATTTATCAATCGTATTGATTTTTTAAAAACTGCTCTATTCTAAAAATTGTTTTTTTTTTTCTTTTTTCTTCTACTTAATTTGTATTTAATCTTCTCTTCTTTGATAGTTTCTTAAAATTGATGTATGGAGGTCAGAAATTTAAGAATTTTTGCTTAGTGCTATGAATTTCCCTGTAAATACTGATTTTGCTTTATCCAAAAAGTTTTAATATTTTGTGTTATCATTTTCTTCCCATTTCAAAACACTTTTGAAATTTCTTTTTTCTTCTTTTTTACCAGTTGAAATTAAGAAACGTGTTATTTAGTTTGCACACATTTGAGATTTTTCTGTTACTAACTTCTAACAATCCCATTGTGATCAGACAATATGCTTTATATGTTGTTTCTGCTGTGTTCAATAATATCAATTTTGTCAAATTATTTCATAAGATTGGTGAAGTTATCTATATCTTTACCAATTTTGTCTTCTTAGTTTAACAATTATTTAAAGAAGAGTGATGAAATATCCCATTTTAATTGTGGATATGTATAGGTCTCCTGAGGGTCTATTGGTTTTTGCTTCATGTATTTTGGAATCTGATTTTCCATACATACGTTTTTAGGATTGTTATGTACTCTCATTGAACCCTTTATCATTATGAAATGTCTTTCTTTTTCACTGCTCATGTTCTTTGCTTTGACATCTGCTGTGCCTAATATTGATAAAACGAGTACTGCTTTCTTTTGATTGCTGTTGACATGGCCTATATATTTTTTTTATTTTTTTACTTTTAATCTGTTTGTGTCCTTATATTTACAGTGTGTTTCTTGTAGGTATCATGTAGTTGGGTATTATAGTTGGCAATCTAATGACCTTTGTATTTTATATGGGTCATTATGTTTAATGTAATAATTGATTTGGTTAGACTTATATTTTCACTTAATGTGATAATTGACATTGTTGGTTTAAATCTACCATTTTACTATTTGTTTCTATTTGTCCCATATGTCCTTTGTTCTCTTTTCTTGCCTTCTTTCAGATTAATTAAACATATTTTTATTTCACTTCACCTCTTCTGCTTGTTTATTATCTATGAGTTTTTGGCAATTGATTTAGGATTTATATTATGCCTTCTTAATTTATTCCTGTCTACCCTAAATTATATTATAACACTTCATGTGCAAAACCTTATAATATACTTCTATCTCTCTTTTCTTGGCATTGGTACTCCTGTTGTTTCATATTTAAGTTTCTATGTATGTTATAAATCTAATCACACATTTCTTTTATTTTTGCTTTGTATGATTATTTTAAATATTTTAATTACTTAAAATTTATCTTATATTGACTCATATGTTTATCATTTCTGGAGGTTTCATTCCTTTGTGGGAATACACATTTCCACCTGGCAACATTTTCCTCTGCTTGAATACTTCCTTTAATATTTCTTCTAGTGCAGGTCTGCTGATGATGAATTTTTACACTTTTGTACATCTGGAAAATTATTTATTCCATCTGCATTTTCTTTAAAAATCCTTTATTGGATATAGAATTCTAGGTAGACAGTTTATTTTCTTTCAGCGCTTCATTGTGCTTTGGCTTGCACTATTTCCAAGAAGAACTCTGCTCTCATTCTTATCTTTGTTCTTCTACGTGGAACAAAAAATAGTGTGTTTTTATTTTCTGGCTACTTTTAAGCTTTCTTTTTAGCACTGGATTTTAGAAATTTGGCAATGTTGTATGATGGTTTAGTTTTCATCATGCATCTCATGTTTGGAGTTTGGTGGGCTTCTTGGATCTGTAAGTTTATAGTTTTCATGAAACTTGATTAAAAATTTGCCACCATTTCTTCAAATATTTTTCTTTCCCTCTTCCTTTTCTCTCTTGGGAGCCCACTGCACACATGTCACCATTTGAAATTGCCCCACAGCTTGTTATCTTCCTCCAGATAGGCAGGAGTAGGAACAGATCACTTCAATCCAATCATGGATTGGGCTGATTTAGGACTGTTTTTCAAACTTCCAAGGCTAAGAATACCAGAGTCTCAACCAATGAGGACTCTTTTAAATTTCTATTATTTTATTTTTGTGCCCCTGGCACTCTAAAATTACCAGAACCTTCACTCTGCTATACAGATGTTCTGCACAGTGAATCATTTGCTTACTGGGGCTAAGAAAAATACCTGGAATGGTGTATCCAACTCACTTCTGTGCACCTAGCATCTTCTTGACATCTTATCTTCTTGATCCTGGTTGCTTTGGCATGCCATATTATAATTTTTGTTTTTTATTCTTAGGAAATTGCTAGAAGTTCTATTGGCTTCTCTATTTCTTAGGGGTGATCCTCTGCAGGTTTCTCAACCACTTGCCTCATAATTTCTGATACTGAACAAATGCCCCAAGAGGTGAAGCAGTACACAAATATTAGGCTCATCTCAAAAGTCCTCACTTTCCTCTGAGATTCTAACTTAAGTCCTGACTGTCTTGGAAGACCTCCAAAGCCTTCTGATGAATTTTGAAAAAGAGTACCCAATTCTCTATTTGTTCGTGATTAGACTATGGTCTATTTTAAGATATACTATTAGAGCTGGAAGCAGATGGACCAGTATGATTATTTCTTGAATGAAGTAGTTTTCATATTTGAAAAATATGAAATTATATATTTGTATATTTTGTGCTTTATTGTTAACATATTTCCACTATTTGAGAAATAAAAATATTTTTGTGTTTACTTCATATTCTGGAAATAGAAACAGCATCACAACTGCTTTAGGATCCAAACTGTGTTCAACAGAAAATTAGGATTTCTCTAGTTAACTCTAAGGGTTCCTTAAATAAATTACTATAATGAAGCTGTTATTACACACAGAGAGAGAGAGAGAGAGAGAGAGAGAGAGAATTAATCTAACATCTCATGTCTCCCATCACAATGGTGTATTAGAGTTTGACTAACATGGTTAAAACTAAAAGTTTTCATTGACTATATACACACACAAAAAAATAAACCTCACTGCAGAAACTGCTTAAAATGATAATTAGGCAATTTTTTTCCTTGTTTTCGGCAAATAAATGCATTATGTTCTTAAACCATTCTGTCTGCATTTTGAGGCAACAAAAATTTAAATTTACAAATTATGTAAAATGCTTATCATATGAAGTCACTCATGATTTAATTCATGTCCATCCCCTTCTTAATTCATTTTATAATTTTTAAACAGCCAGTGGTGCTTAAGTTACCACAAATATTTCTTTTAATCCAAAAAATGTGTTTCTTGAAAAGCTGCTCAATACAAATAATGCCATAAATAATCCTTCCCCGCAAATCAGTTTAAAATTTTCACATTTTAGATAGTAATATAGTACAAGAATCCCCCAAAATGAGAGAAATTAGGGGAATTAGCATGGATTGTTGACGACAGGTATACATTTTTTGGTTCTATTTGAAAAAGGAAAGTCAGGGTAATAATGATTAAACAACTTTTAAAAATCCACTTTTGTCTTTTGTTTTTAGTGATTTAGTAGTTATGGGTTCCTTTTAGTACATAAAATAAATTTGAAGGCAAAGTTTTTTGTGAATTTGTGTAAAAGCAATGTACATTTACTGTGAAATTTTAACTGAATTTGTATGATTCAGTTGTATGATTGTGGCATAAAGCTAATAAAACAATCCAAATAATGCAGCCATGATTTAATGAAAGGTGACTCTCTTTTAAACTGCCTTAATTCCAAATCTCTGGCCTTACTTTAATTTAATGACTCTATGTCTAAGCAATAATCTAATTTTAAGCTTTGTGTTTATTTCAAGTAAAGTCAAACAATATGTGCATTTGTTAAGAATAGTCTTTGGGTGACACTTGAGTTGATGTATCACATTAGAAATGATTAGGGGAGCCTCTTTTAGGTAACCTATACAAACTATCTCTTTCAAGATGCATAGAAATAAAAGAGATAAAATTAACTATATAGCTCTCCTATTCAAAATTTAACTATTGAATGCTAAATATTTTCCACATCTATTCATTTTGGATTTATTGCAGTATCTGAAGTGGGACCTCTTCCAAATTGTTAGAACATTTTAACCATAAAAGGCATAAAAATATTTTGCAATCCCATGAGAAGTAATCTGATACTTAGGAGTTTTATAAAAGGAATGAATAGAGTATGAGCTTTCAAAATTAGAACTTCATGCATGGTCCATCATGAACAACACTTATTTCAGTGCCTATAATGCGTTTAGTTCTAGAAATACCAAAGGGACAAAGATGAAGGGAAATGAAATTTATGGAGTACTTTCTATTTTCCAGATATTTTAACTCTTTGCTAATTTATTTCTTACAGGACTCCTATGAGACTAGGAGGTTGTTATGATCTTGATGTCTGTGCCTCCCCAAAATTTATATGTTAAAATTTAATCCCCAATGTGTGGTGTTAAGAGGTAAGGTCTTTGGAAGGTGATCAAGCTGGATGATATTAGTGCCCTTATAAAAGGAGCCCGAGGGAGTGTGTCTACCCCTTCTACCAAACGAAGGTACCATAAGAAGGTACCATCTATGAGGCACAGAGTGAGCCCTTACGAGATAATGAGTTTGCAGTTGTCTTGATCTTGTATTTCCAGCCTCTAGGACTGTGGGTATTAAATTTCTGTTGTTTACAAGCCTCCCAGATTATAATTTTGTTATAGAAACCCACTTGGACTAAGGGAGAGGTGCTATATGGATTTTAAAGAAGAGGAACCTACAGCTTTGTGAGATTTAGTAATTTGTTCCTGAGCATAATGACAATATATGGAGAGATGGAATTTAAACACATGTAGGAAGGTATTCCCTCATTCATTTACCCACTTACAGAATTTAGCACATGCCTGTCTATGTCAGTCATGAAGGTTATAAAATGGAATAAGTAGATAGGAATCCTGACTCCAAGTTCACCCTCTGCGGCACTAGATTGAAAGTGTTATGAGAGAGGAATATCCAAAGCAAACTCAATTTGCTTTTTTTATTTGAGTCACTGTCCCATGCCAGACTCTGTCTTATTTACTCCTGAAATGATAGGAGACAGATATTATTCCCTTCATTTTGTAGATGAAGAAATTGAGTTTCACAGAGAATAGGAAAATTATTAATGATAATCCAACAACTAAGTGAGGAATGCCTGCCTTCTTTGAATCAAGTTCACGTCAATTTTCAATCACTGTTCTTAGTGTTCCATCCCAGCTTCTCCCTTTCCCTTCACTCCTGCCCAATACATTATTTGAATACCACAGGCATATGAAAACAACCAATTCAGGATCCCATTTTGAAGGTCAGTTCTCTGAGGCCATTTCTGTTATCAGTGACTATAAAGTCAAAGTTCTCAGAGAAACTAACACTCTGAAGTTCAGTAGCTGAAGAGGTTCAATAAAGGGACCATTTGCAAAGGTGTTGACTGGTTTTGGGGGAAGTAACTAGGGATGGTGCAGCATTCCATCTCTTCTCATTTCTGGGTCTAACAGAAAGAATAAGGGGAAGAGAAGTTTCTGGATTACAGAGAAATGTGTTGCACAGACAGGACGGGAACCTTAACTTTCTATAGAGGACCACCCAGCAGGCAGTGACCCTCTGCTGGGAGCAGGGAGTAGAAACGCTTCTGCTTCACTCTTTTTTGCCATCCATGTCCCCAGTGGCCCAGCTGAAGGCCAGAGGGTAGGGAACCTTTGATGGCTTCCATACACATTGACATCCTGAGGCACACAGCAGGGTGGAAAAGGGTAGAAAGGAATCTGGAGGAGCAAACAGATAACCCACAAGCAATAGGCCAATAGTCAACGTAGGATTAGTTATGTTATTTAAAATGCATCTCGAAAACAGCTATGTTCAATTATAATTGTTTTTGCCTAGATAACTAATTATGTTGAATAGGTAACTGCATTCATTTTGTGAAAACAGAGCAATTAAATATTCAGAATTTCAGCCAAAGAGTTTATCTTAAGGAACATTTTAAGTTTTGAAAAATTTACATTTATAACAGAGTTATATCCTCATTTGCATTTAATGATCACATTATTTCAAAAACATTCATTATTTAACAAAGAATAATGAAGTGCTTTCCCTCCTCTTTTCTCAATTTTGGCTGTAATTTAATATATGTACAGTGTCCATTTTCATAAACCATATATAAACTGAAACATATATATTAAGTTAGCAGTATTCGTTATATAAAAGAGAACATCATGAAGTTCTTGGGTAGAAAACAAAAACAAATTGAAAGGGTCGTAAAAGTGATGAATATTTAAAATAAATTTGTTACAATGTTATTTGTATCATACTTAATTTTTTAAAGAGTACATGTTTTGAAGGCAATAAAGTTAAACTATATCCTATTTTGTGTTTTAACTGTTGAAACTTCTGAGGGTAAGTGATATTATTACATGCTGCTCAACTTGAAAGTACTCTAAACAGAAACCTTCATTCAAGGCTCTCTTTGGTACTTAATGATTAAATCAAAGCCTTGGCAGAGGGAGTTCGGGACAGTAGTTAAGCATGTGGACGGACATATGTCCTGGGTTTAATGTCTTTAAAATGTGGTTAATGTGGTGCCTACCTCCTATGGTGGTTGTGAGGGTACATGTGTTAATAATTAAAGTGACTGGACAGCACCTAGCATATAGTAAATGCTCAAATAACTTCTCTTTGCTGTGCACTGAAGTAGTAAACATGTTATTCCTTTGTACTCTCTCCAAAGATAACTAGCTCGGAGGAGGCTTCCTTGATGCACTGGTCCCCAAACAGACAGGTCCCTACCCTAATATACTTCTTTCTAGTAACCTGTACTTTTACTTTACAGTTCCTGCTTTGTAATTATATGTCTGTGGGTTTACTAAATTAATATCTTTCTCTTGTGAGGCTCTTAGTGTTCTGGGCAACTGTGTTTTGCAAACCAGTGTCACATGAAAATAGTGAAAGTAACATTTGTATATGAACTTACCGATTGACAGTAAGTCCCCAGAGTACTTAGAATGCTGCTAGGCATAGTGCATTTGCTCAATAAATATCATGATAATCAGGTGGCAAAAGAAACTAACCTGGAGATTACAAGCAGCACCTAGACCTAATAATTTGTTCAGGTAGTGATCTTGAACCTGGAATTGTCCCTATGGTAAAGTACTTGTTGGGCTCTAACTGCACTGCAGCTTTGCCATGTGGAGTTCAATGTGCGGCTATTCTTGTTCCTGAAGCAAAGGAGTGCACTGAACCCATGATTTGCCTTGCTCAGGCACCAGAGGAAGTGTTATAGAAGTAGCAAGTCTTGCTTATACAAGGTTTAGCTTCAAAAACTTGAGCCCTTCTCCCTGTAACTTTAGCCTGAGTTTTTAAGAAAATATTTTTCAAGTGAATGATTTTTCTTTGCACAAGTCAAAAGAAATTGGTATTTTGTTATACTATAAAGTGGTATTTATTGAGGGCCTAATATGTATAACAGTTGGAGATATAAACCACTTGTGGTGGAGAATGAGTTTTTAAAAAAAACAGAATTCCAGAAGCTTCTCTGAGAATGACAAGCAATAGAAAGGCCCATGTGTGTTATGCAGGAGCAGCCAGACACAGTGGGGACAGAAAATGAAATAATGTAAAAAGATCATTTGGGAGATGCCTGAAATACAGGGCAAAAGAGATTTCAGCTGTTGTTGTGAGTGAAAGATGTATTAGTTATCTGTTGCCATGTAACAAATCATCCCAAACTTGGCTGCTTAACACAACAGACATTTAGAAACACACAATTGTGTGCAGGAAGCTGAGAGTGGTTTTTTTTTTTTTTTTTTTGATGGTACTGCCTCAGGGTCTTTCCAGATGTGCAAAGAGACAGGCCTGCAGCCTTCTCAAGGCTCAGCACACTCAGCCCTCCCCACTGGGTCTCTCCAGAAGCTCCTCAGTGTCATCATGACCCAGTATCTGGCCTCCATCCCCTAGTGGGAATGATTCAAGGGAGCAACCAAGAGGGAGACCACCATTTCTTCACATACCAGCCTTGGAGATGGCACCCCATATGTCTGCTATGATCTGTTCCCTAGAAGGAAGACACTAAGTCCAGCCTACTTTCAAGGAAAGGGAAATTAAGCTGTACTTCTTGAGGGGAGAAACATTAAAGAATTTGTGAATCTGTTTTAAAAACTCATAGAGAAAACCTGGATAGGGACATACTCAGATCTCTTTGTGACACCCTACATATAATCCCTGGGCTGGGCTGGGCTAACTTTTTAAAATTTTAAAGCTAAATGTATATAGTAAAGAATCACTTTTTCTCTAAAACTCCTAAGAATCAGTGTGTGTGTGTGCTGCGCGCGCGTGCGCGTATGTGTGTGTGAAACAGTGGTCTGTGGAGGGAGCATGGTTACCCTCAGCATGATGTAGAAGTCAGAAAGGACTTCATAGGAGAGTTATGAGTTGCTCCAGATTATAAATATTGATACATAATATTTGATGAATATATTTTGCTATTTATTGAAGAAAAGACGATTCAAGGAATATTTTCACTCTTTAAATGAGGCAAAATATCTGTGTTCATTAGTTAGCTGCATGTGTCTTTTCTTCCCATGGAAAATACTTCTTATCTTTGCAGAAAGTCCTTAATTGTTTATTATGTATTGAATAAGGCAGAAAAAAAAATTCCTGGAATGATCAATAATCTACCATTTTGTTCCTTCCTCAGAGTAGGGGGCGGCGGGGGAGGGGGGCGGAAGAGAGAGAAAAAAAGAAAGAGAGAATGAATATCTTCACAAGCACTGGCATATGTATATGATACTGCATGTACCATGCATGCAGATCTTGAAATACAGGAAAGTAGGTTGAGAATTCCATCCACATTCTCATTAGTCCAAAAACTGTGCAATGGGAACTGTGAAACTCCATATTCATCAGTTACACTTGCTACTTCTGCTATGGTCATTAGTGCCTCAGGCAAACATAAGAAATATGCAACTTAAAAAAAACCCTCTATCACTTCTACCCTTATATTATTTACTTGATCAACCACACAGCTATTTTGCTGCAGAGGACTTTGTTGTTTTTACCCCTCTTCATTCCTATAATGTCAATGATGCTGATGCAGCTGCATAATTTGCATAGAAAGTTGTCCAATTCTGTAGTTAGAATACCAATAAGGTGGCCTCTTTCTAAGCATGTTTATTCTCTCTTGATTGACTCTTCACTTGCATGCTTTTCTGCACAATGCATACTTACTTGCATATTCTCAGCCATCTGTCAAACACTCACCACGCCTTAAGAGTGGCCTAGTAATCAAACTGGCACACTATGGAAACTTTGGTATGTGGCCCAATTATATAGAACTGTGACCAAAATCTTTTCAAAGAAAGTAATTGATACAACTATAGAGTCTTGGTTGACTTACATTTGAGTACATTTATTAACATGTAAATCTGCATTCACCAAAATAGAGCCAGCTATATATTTATGGTAAACGACTTCCAAGTTATAAACAACTATATTTCTCTATCCACTCCAATTGTAGCAGTGCAACATGATTTGTAGCCTGCAGAAAGGAATCCACTCTGTCATTCTATTAGTTATGCTATCCAGAGTAAGACTGGCTCATCATAAATTATGGACTTTAATGATGAGAAGAACATTTGGAAGTATACTCATGGGAACAAGAGGACAAAATAGTTTAAATTGGAATTGTCCTAGTAAATCCTAGAAATACTTGGGGTAGATGGTCACGTACTCAAGGATCATCTAGCTCAATTTATATCTGATTTTTTAAACCAATTTACAAAATATTATTCCACAAGAATCATATTGCTGAACTTGACACATATTCGATGAAGATATAACATTATCTTTCAATTCATTCAATAAAAATTTATTAAGTGCCTTCTGGAGTGCCTTCTGTTTGTCAGGACCTGGGCTGAGAGTTGGTAGCATGACAGTGAGGAAGCCATGACCCTGTCCTTCCACATTTCATCCTTCCATTTTTTTGTATACTTCTATTATTTAGAAAATGATTGCAATTATTTAGTCAAAATCCTCCTCTAGAAGATTCACTGGTTCTTTGTCTGTCATTTGGGAGTTGTGCAAACAAGACAAAACTCTTTTTTGTCTTGCCAGTACTTTAGATTTGAAGAAAGTTATTATGTCACCCTGAATCTTTTCTTCTACAAGGGCCTCTGTCCCTAGAAAATCAAGATTACCATCCTCTAATTACATTTTGATTTGAAAATGTTTCTTTTCAATGTGTGTTGCTGAACCAGACATAGTCTACCTTAGACAAGTCTGGACTTAAAACACCTAGAAAACACTGAAAAGATCATGTTATCTTTAAACTAGAAACTTGGATTATTAATAGATTTTGTGGGTGTGAAATCACTGAAGGAAGGCAAGTTGACTCTTCTTAAATAGCATTTGTCTCCCTACATACTGTATCTATTGGCCAGATAATAAATCTCTATAGCTAGAGTCCTTGTTTTCTAGGTCTTATTGTTAGCACCTTGGACATATTTTTGTGTGTGATTTATATAACTCATGAATAATAAGATGCTCATATTCAAGTAACAATTAAATCTTCATTTGCAATAGAACCTTTGCTTCAGGGAAAAAGAACATTGCCTAATCACATAAACATGAAATGCATCTCTTCAAAATAAAACAGACATTTTCATAATGTTATGCAATCTTTTAAAGTTAAATAAGCAAGAGAAAAGAAATAATGCTGAATCTGGAAAATAAAAGGGAATGAAGTAAAACTTTGATAGTTTAAGCCTTTGCTCTCAAAAAGAGCATGTTGATTAAAATAATTTCAGGGCATAATAAACAAGTGTAAAGGAAAATCAAAGCTTATTTTATTTGGTATACTATCAATATCAAGTGATTACTGCTAACAATTTGATGTATGTCCTTCAGAACTTATTTTCTATGTATAGGTATATAATGTAATATAAAACTATAAACTGCAATCACAATAGATGCATTTAGTAGACTGTTTTATCACATTGTTAACCTAGTGCAAATAATCATCACAGATAAAACATTGTAAGAGACTTTTAATAATGACAGGATTATGTAGAAGTACCACAAATTTTGAAACTTCCTCTGATGACAGGCATTTAAGTCCTTCATAGTTTATTGTGAGCAAATATATGCACTCATATTTTTATCCATTGTCTGATTATCTACTTGAGATAAGCAGAATGAAGTACAAGTGTTGACTCAGAAGGTAAACATATTTAAAAATTCAGTATGTCTTGCCAAACTTTTCTCTGGAAACACAGGAGTGCCTGTTCCCACACTCTCACAAGGGACAGTGTCCTACCATTTTAAATTTTGAGAATCTGATAATTTTATTTTAATTTGAATTTCTTTGAGTACTACAAAGGGTGAAAAGTCTTTGCATAAGTTTATTGGCTATTTATATATCTTCTCTTGTAAACAGGATTTGTTAATTTTTCCATTAGGACATTCTTCTTATTTTGTAAGACACTATTATATAAAACATTAATACTATGATGCCTTTTCTGAAGTTTGTACTGAAAATTTTATTTTAGAGTTTGGATTTGTGCCGGGCGCAGCGGCGCACGCCTGTAATCCCAGCACTTTGGGAGGCTGAGGCAGGAGGATCGCGAGTTCAAAGCCAGCCTCAGCAATGGCGAGGCACTTAGCAACTCAGTGAGACTCTGTCTCTAAATAAAATACAAAAAAGGGCTGGGGATGTGGCCCAGTGGTCGAGTGCCCCTGAGCTCAATCCCTGGTACCAAAAAAAAAAAAAAAATAAAATAAGAATTTGGATTTGTAATTTGTCTGTAGTGACTTCCTCCCTCAAAATAGAATTTTAAAATTATAACGTAGTTAAAAATATTAGTGGCTTGTTACCTTGGAGTATTGACTTATAATAGGCTATAGTCGATATTTTCCAAGGTGGCCAATTTAAAACAAGTTCTCCACAATTAAAAATGACTCATGTAAACAGATTTCAGTCTTATATCAGCTTTTAATGTCTTGGTAATGGTCTTAATAATTAATAACTTAAATATTGATTTAGGTTTTTCAGTCTGTATGCTAAAATAATATATTTAAAATGTAGTGTTTTGGAACTATTCAATAAAATAAAACGTTCCTTCTTTTCACATGAATTGACTTAGTAAAAGTTATCAAATGCTAGGCAAATGTATATAGTTCCTATACAGATAAAAATATGAGAAACAATAACGTCGGTTACTCTAATCTCACACAAGTATATAATTATTTCTACTAGATGTAGGAGATGTAGATCTATAATTTGAAATAATTGTCTTCGAGAGTGCCTGATAACAGTGTTCTTGAACAACGTATTAAATGCTGAGGAAATAAAAAGTAATGTTAGAGGAACTTCCTTTCCTCCCTTTCTCCCATCCTCCCGCCTTCCTTCCTTTTTTCTTCAAAAGTAATGTCCCTCAAATCGAGTTATGAAGGAATAATAGGTTTAGACAGGCAAAAAATGTTGGTGAGCTTTTCTAGAAGTAGGAAGAGCCTCATACTTCCAAGCAGAGGTAAGTAGGAAGACTATAATCATGAAAAGACCAGCCTACCTCAATCAGAGAATGGGTCACAGAAGAACTGAGATTGATGCTAGTGGGACAACAGATGGAAACACTTGAGCGACAGGCTTAAGAGCTGAGTTGCCATGTGATCTGTGATGGAAACAATCTTTAAATTATGCTCCTGCCATTTATCAATTGTTTTGCTGGAGACAGATTCCTCAAATTTCTCTTAAAAGATTTATATTTAGGGAAGGATGATTATTTTTCTGTGCTTTGAAGAGAAAGGGCTAGAGTGAAGTTTGATAAATTGTACACTTAAGCATCAACCGTTTTCTTTAAATGATAGATTCTATAGTCAGTTAGTCACACATGCGGGGTAGAGCAGATAGAGTTATTTTAACACAACAACTTCTGATTGATTTTCTTTAGCAACACCCAATGTGAGTAGGTCAAACTACAAATTATGCCCTGTATGATTTTTCCTTCCAGCAGTTTGCTAATAGGATCATCCAACAAGAAAAAAGCCTTTTTCAAGATTAAAAACATCATCTGGATAAGTTTAGATTATTTTGATAGGTACATCTCAAGGGTAAACTGAAGTGAAAAAAGATACCTTTGTAGCTATGCTTCAGTTGCCTTCTTCCTTTCCAAAATATGATCAGACATGCAATGTTGTTTTTACTGCCTTTTTTTTTCCTTAAAAGGGTGAATGTTTACATAAGTTTCATATTTTGTTTATTTAGGACACTATAACTTTATAGTTTAAAGAAAGAAAATAAAATTTATGTCTCCATCTGGTGATATTTTCCTCCAAAAGTAATAATTTTTAAGTACAGTGTCATTAACACCCGTAATCTGTGTGAATTTCAAAATAAAGGATCAAAAAAAAAAAAAAAAAAAATCCAAAAAAACCCAAAAATCAAAAAACCATTTTATTTCTTTTGCTTTTGCTTTGAGAGTGAGTGTTCAGAACATGAAATTATATACAGTTGACATTCACTGACTTGAGAGAGGTCTGAATTTCCAATATTTGCTGACCTTAAGTGGTATTATTTTGGGTTATAAAAGGCAGCCAAAGTCTGACTCTAGGCAAGGTAACCACTTATTGTATATTTATGATTCTTTTTAAATATCTTTCTAGGCCTACCATGTTTATAATAATCTGATCCTGCTACAGTGCTACAGTACTGCTTATGAAAACAGGGCACAGGCTGTACAATGCCCAACTTCATTAATCACAGGGACCAGGAAGTGAATGGTGCCCCAGGAGTTGTGTAAAGGGGGCCTGCAAGAAAATATCCATTTTACAGAGTAAAATCTGCACCATATTAGGCATACTGGCTTAAATGTTTAGAAATAAAATTATACCTTTGTATCATATTTTTGAAATTGGGGAAGTTACTAAAACAGACTTTAATATTAAATTAGATTTTAAATTTCCAAGTGCAAGTACATATACATGTGTGCATGCTTTTAAACACACACACACAAAATATAACCTTCAAGAGTACACATGATCCAAGATGTATTGTCACTTTGGTGAAATGAAACTGCATAAATATTTTTAAAATCTGATATATATATATATATACATATATATATATATATATACACATAATTCAGGATATCAATTTTATTTTCCTGGGGAAAATTTGGGAAGCAATAGTACAATACCAGATTTTTACTCTATAAATGACTTTTCAGATAAACCTGATTTGTTCTTAAAATTTAAATATCATAGCAAGATACTTGTAAAGTATTTAATTTTGTGGATTGAGAATTCACCTATTTTTTTCTGTTCAGCTTTTATCTTTTAAAAATCCAGAAAATGTCTCTCTGACTGATGGTCTATCTGTCAATAAGTTAGTGGTGAGAATATTTATATACCTGCACTTAATTTATAAAATGTGCCTCAATAGTTCTCAGCAATGAACTAGGGAACAATTTTATTCTTGAACAAGTAACACATAAAGACATTCACACTGTAAAAGTCTAACATAAATCTGAAATAGACAGAATAACATGTCCCTTTTCACATCCCATCCAACTCCTACTCTACTACCAAAGGTAAACCATATTAATGGTTACTATAAATTCTTCTAGTTCTTTTACTATCACTTACATGTCTATATATTTTCATGTTTGCCTGCTTTGAAAAATAAATGAGGACACTACTCATATTGTTCTACTTTTAAACTTCTTAAATTAAGAATAGGCACTAGGGATATTAATGAAACCATACCCAAGAATCTACTATATTCCTTCTAATGACTTGATAAGTCTTTTTTAGTATGACTAGATTTATTTTATTTAACCATTTCCCTTCTGACTTATCTTCTTCAATTTTTAGCTGTTATAAACCATTCTTTGATGACTATTCAGGATTAATTAGTTTTATTTATGTAATAAAAATACTATGTCAACAATGACAATTCTTATACTTCAGGACAAAGGATATTCACATTTAAAAAAATTTTATAGACTTTTCCAGTTTTCACTTTAAAGGGGCTTTATATTTAACCTCTTACCAGTTTAACCTCTCACATGTTTTATTGTATCCTCACTCAAATAAGGTGTTACTCTTTTTACAATTAGCCAATCTGGTAATTGAAAAATAATTTTTCTTCTTTTATTTGCATTTCTTTGTTAGTCAGCTTTCTGTCACTGTAACAAAATACCTGAGATAATCAACTTTGCAAAAGAAAAGGTTTATTTTATCTTATAGTTTTTGTTTTTAAAATTTTTTATTTGTTCTTTTTAATTTTACATGACAGTAGAATGTATCATACATACATGGAGTATAACCTCCCATTTCTGTGGTTGTATATAATGTGGAGTTACATGGTTGTGTATTCATATATGAACATAGGAAGTTTATGTCTGATTCATTGTATAGTCCTCCTATTCCCATTCCCCCTTTCTTCCCCCACTCCTCCATGTCCAATCTGGCCAACTTCCCCTCCTACCTCTCCACACCCCTGCCTATTGTGAGTCAGCAACCACATATCTGAAAGAATATTTGACCTTCGGTTTTGGGGGCTTGGCTTGTTTTGCTTAGCATGATAGTCTCCAGTTCCATACATTTACTGGCAAATACCATAATTTCATTCTTCTTAATGGCTGAGTAATATTCCATTGTGTATGTATGTATACCACATTTTCTTTATCCATTCATCTGTTGAAGGGCACCTAGGTTGGTTCCATAGCTTAGCTATTGTGAATTGAGCTATTATACATATTGATGTTGATGTGTCACTATAGTATGCTGATTTTAAGTCCCTCTGGTATATACACAAGGAGTGGGATAACTGAGTCAAATGGTGGTTCCATTCCAAGTTTTCTGAGGAATCTCTGCACTGCTTTCCACAGTGGTTGCACCAATTTACAGCCCCACCAGCTATGGGGGACTGTATGAGTGTACCTTTTTTCCCACATCCTTGCTAATATTATTGTTACTTATATTCTTGATAATTGCCTTTCTGACTAGAGTAAGATAGAATCTCAGTGTAGTTATAATTTGCATTTTACTGATTGCTAGTGATGCTGAACACTTCATATATTTGTTGATCATTCATATTTATTCCATGAAGTACTCATTCAGTTCCTTTGCCCATGTATTGATTGGGTTATTTGTAATTCTCTCTTTATTTCTTTTCTTTTTTTTTTTTTTTTTGGTGTTAAGTTTTTTGAGTTCTTTATGTATCCTAAAGATTAATGCTCTATCTGAAGTACAGGTGGCAAATATTTTCCCCCCATTTTGTAGGCTCTTTTTCACATTCTTGATTTTTTCTTTTTCTGTGAAGAAACTTTTTAGTTTGATACCATTCTGTTTATTGATTCTTGATTTTGCTTCTTGTGCTTTAGGAGTCTTCTTGAACTCAATTCCTAAGCTGACATGATGGAGATTTGGGCCTACTTTTTCCTCTGTTAAGTACAGAGTCTCTGGTCTAATGCCTAGGTCCTTGATCCACTTTGAGTTGAGTTTTGTGGAGCTGAGAGATTGGGGTCTAATTTTATTTTGTTATATATGGGTTTCCAGTTTTCCCAGCACCATTTGTTGAAGAGGCTATCATTTCTCCAATGTATGTTTATGGCACCTTTGTCTAGTATGAGATAACTGTATTTATGTGGATTTGGCTCTGTATCTTCTATTCTGTACCATTGGTCTTCATGTCTGTTTTGATGCTATTTTTATTACTATAGCTCTGTATTATGTCTTAAAGGGTTCTAGTCCATAAACAGTTGGCCTCACTGCTTTTGGGCCTATGGTTAGGCAGCAGCATGTCATGGAGCAAAAGTGTTCACCTCATCACCAGGAAGGAAAAGGAAGAGCTAGAAGGTAGGTAGGGTCCCATAATCCCTTTCAATGGTGTGTGCCCATACCCTAAAGATTTCACCAGTCTTTTAAAGGTTCCATCACTTTACAGTAACACCACAGTGGGTACCAGGCCTTTAAACACCTGGGCCCTTAAGGCTGAATATTTTTGTATCTGTTTATTGTCTGTTCATTTTTTTTCCACCCATGTTTCTGTTATCTTGTTACACTTTTTCTTATTTCATTACAGGAATTATTGGTATACAAAATATTTTTAACCTTCATGTATTGATTTTTAAGTGTTTTCTCCAAATTAATTTTTTCTTTTAAAATTTATTTTTCTCTTTCTTAATCCCAGTTATGTATTGAAAGAAGTTTTACCTATAGGATCTCTCATCAAATTTTAAACAAAAGGAAAGTGGTTAATTTCACAATTAAAAATATTTTCCTCCATATGTTTCTCATCTTTATATAATTTTGTAGTTTATATTTAACATTTTAAATTGATTTATCATTGTATTTGCCTCCTTTATTAGTTTAACATTTATCATTTATTCATTGCTTACAGGAGAGATTATAAAATGTATCCTTGACTTATTAATTATGTATAAATGAGTTCTTTTCTCAAATAATAGCAGAATTTTGTAATTTAACTTATTTACCTTCCTTTCCATTTTTACTCTACTTTCATTGTGTATTTGAAACTCCACAAAATTTTGCTGTTATATACTCAATATTTATTTAGATCAATGTATTTATCTATCATTCACCTACCCCATTTTACTTTCCATTCACATACATTTATTTCTCATATTTTCAATTTGGAATTACTTTGTTTATGCCTTAAAAACAGCTATTAGTATTTGTTTTAGTGTATTTCTGTTTGTAATGAATTTTCTTTCTTTATTTATTTTTTTTTTTTCTTTTGGTACTGGGGATTGAACTCAGGGGCACTCGACCACTGAGCCACATTCCCAACCCTAATTTTGTATTTTATTTAGAGACAGGGTCTCACTGAGTTGCTTAGCACCTCACTTATGTTGAATATGGTTTTGAACTCATGATCCTCCCATCTCAGCCTCCAGAACTGCTGGGATTACAGGTGTGCACTCCTACGCCCGGCTGAATTTTCTTATTTTTTTAAAAATTAATTTTTACCTGATATATATAAAAGCATAAAAATCATACATATTATTGGGGTAATGTGATATTTTGATACATATATACACTATATAGTATAATGTTTATATCAGATTGCACATATCAGTTTCATCAAACATTTATCAATTCCTTAGGAAGAAAACCTTCAAAATCTTTTATGTTAGTTTTTTGAAATATGAAGTACATTTTCATTACCTATACTCACCCTATTGTGAAACAGCACACCAGAGCTTATTGCTCCCATTAAACTGTAACTTAAGTACCCACTGATCAGCCTTTCCCCATCCTTTCTTCTTCCCTACTCTCCCTAGGGAAACCACCATTTCCCTCTCAACTTCTATAAGGTTAGCCTTTTTAGACTCCACAAATGAATGGGATCCTGCAGCAGTCTTACTATGCCTGCTTTATTTCACTTCATGTAATAATCTAGTTCCTTCCATGTTGTTGCAGATGACAAGATTTCATATTTGTTTATGGCTGTACAGTATTCCATTGTGTACATGTACCACATTTTTTTTTATCCATTAATCAGTAGATGGACAGTTTAGTTATCTCCACTTCTTGGCTATTGTGAATCATACCACAATGATCATAGGTGTGCAAATGTCTCCTTGACATATCAATTTCAATTCTTTTGGATATATAACCACCAGTGGGATTGCTGGATCACATGGTAGTTCCAAGCGTGTAAATTCCAGAAAAACAACATTTAGGAATACAGAATAGTTGGCACATTCTATCTGGTGCTTCATATAAGGAAAATTATAAAGATAATGTGAATATCCTCTGATTTACTGTATATTTCTGATTATGATCATTCCTATTTCTAAGACATAATGAAGACTCTGGAAGTGATTAAGAATCTACAGGAGCACTTTTTATGGCACTTTAGTCTCCTTATGATGTTGTTCTACTCAGAATTCATTTCTAGTAATTACAGATCTGTGATTATATGTCAGGCTGTTTTAAAGTGTCTCTAGGTAGATAATTTCTTATAGAACTTCCATGCACTGCCATTGAATAACCGAGATGGTATTAACTGAAGGACTATGGTGACTTGTATTGTACTCTAGGCTGTCACACATTAAAGAAAAGCAGCAAATGATCTTGGCTTTTGGGAAGACTATGTTGACTATATCAACCCACAGAAATAATTAGAAAACTATATAATAGTGCATGTTTATGTTTTTATTGGTGTAAGAGCAACCAAAATTCAGCAGGAAGGCACAGACTAATTGAAATATAATCATAGACTGTGATTAGAGAGTTTTTATAAACCCTTTGTTTGAGATATGATGTAATTAAGACAAGTTTGCATCAGTGAGGAAGTGAGATTTGAATTAGGCCTTAAAAAATGTATAGACTAAAAATAAGTATGAAATTAGAAGAAATTTAACTGGATTAATTTATTTCACATTTCCTGATTTTATTTGTATGAAGACATAATACCATATTCAATTTAGCTTTGTCAAATAATCCATAAATTCTTAAAGTATATGTGATTAACAATGCTTCTAATGCCGAAAGACAGCTTATTTTCTTAATCCAAAGCTCACTTTATACAATCATTCTTTTTGCAAACTACTACTTGGTTATATTAACACTTGAATAATCTTGACAAGAAGTTGCTTTAAGCAGTTAAAGATCCAGATGCTGATCAGCATGCATTAAGTAATTCAGCTTAATTGGTTCCATCTAGATGAATTACTTACCTCAGTTCCTATCACAATTTCTTCCCTGGTAGAGAAGAACAGAAACTCATATAGCCTGTAGTGTTGAAATAAGCTGAAATACAAAATAAATGTGCAACTATAATAAATTTATTTCAAGGAAAAACACACACAAAGGCATTTATTAAAAGTACATTAGTGCTGATCAAGCTAAAGATATTAAATACTAATATAAAATCATCCACCTCTTTTATTTCAAAATAAATTGTCTAGAAATGCTAAGAATGAAATTTTAATTTTTGAGACATTGACAATATAACACAGTACCTAGAATAAAGTCAGTAAATCAGTCTGTGATGATTGTATAGGTTTGGGATAAGGGAGCAATTAGATTGCATCTTAGTAATTCCTAGCTTAAAACCAAATAAGGTACCAACCCTAAATAACACTAAATCTCACATTATTTGCTGTTTTGCTCCAAAACAGAGTCAATTTGCTCTGGTATGAATGGCACTGAATTCTGTAATCTACTTCCATATCAATTACTTCTTCTTACAGTCTCAAACTGTTTCAAGATTAAATTAATCTCCAATAACACCTGAAAAATGATGCGACATGAGCTGAAATCCATTTAGAAGATGTCCAACTTTCCTGCAGAATATTCAGTCTCACATCAAAGGATGGAATAAATTTAAGACAGATCATTTCATTTTTTTCCTACCTGGAAACTAGGTGGTCAGTGTATAAAAACTACAAAGAGCCAAAGGATAAGAGCTCCCCAAAATAAATATTTTTAGTAAATTTAAAGAGCTCGGCAATGTATTATTGAGAGTTAAAAATATACTGAAGGGCTGACTTCTAATATCCTGTTTGTGATAATATTTGAATTTTTCTAATTCTCTTCCTGCTGGTTGGGAAAATTAATAGACTCATATTACAGCAAAATGCCCAAGAACAAAAAATTGTCTTAGTGGTTTCTCTTTCACTCTGGTGCCTTTTGCTATTTAAGAAAATTGATTTTAATATAACTGAGAAATTAACATTTGCAAAATGTAGCTACAGAGCATGTATAATAATGGCTTCTCCTGAATGCTGTAATGGATCAAAGTTTCAATTCATTTGGAATCAATGAAGAAATCCTCAGGCAGCTGGGTCTCTTTGAGTTATATTATCAGTTGATCTCACTACTAACACAATCCATTAAAAAGTGATAGGTGTGTAGACTCATTTATAGTTTTTCTTTTCTTTTTTTTTAACCTTGTACACTTGAATTACTCATCAACATTCACAAAACTAACTTAGCTTTCTGGCATCACTTTGATTTGTTGGCTAGGAAAATACATTAAGATTAGCAAAGTTTGATGATTCATTGGCGCAAAATAAATTCATATTCTCCCTTCCTTAAACTGGTGGCCTAGAGTAAGCTATAAGGTCAAAAATATACATTGGCAGTAAGTGATTTTGAGTAGAAAAATTGAAGACCATGTTTTGGAAATAGCTTGGCTTCCTCCAAGTGAACAAGAGTAAAATTTCCCTTTCTCCACCTTGTGTCACACAAAGAACTCAGTTCATAAATAGTCCTTCCTGCAATTTCAAAATCTTTCAGTTTTATTCTCCTCATTGCATGTAGTAATTAGATTGTCCATGTCAAGAGGGAAGTGAACTTGAAATTAAATGAGCTGTATGACTTGGATGCTATGGTCAAAGATGCAGGGCTGGGAGCAAGGCAGATCTAGGGTGATATATCCAGGAGAAGAGGCCTAAAGAGCCAGTTTCTTAGTGGCAGCCAAAGTCCTTACCTTTTCCTACCTCAGCTATACCAGGGAGTGATAAATGTTCATGCAGGAGAACAAATGATACTTTAGTTGTGGGAGTGCATTCTCTCCTTCTTCCCTTAGACTTCTATATGATCAAGTTCCTAGAATATTTTGTCACATTTCTAGCCTTAGTGTTAATTTAAAGGGAGATGGAATGGAAATAGGTCAAGATATCTGGCTCCATGTCAGGATGTACGGGAGGGGCAGATTGGCTTTTTGATATTAGATGTGTGCCTGCACACATTACCTTTGCCTAATTCCCAGGGAACAAGTAGAATACACAATGAAAGAAATGTTCTTGGACTTGAGATATGTCTCATTTCTCTCTTTCACTCTCACTCTCTATAAATGTCTATATATATATATCATATGTTGATATATATATGACATATACATGATTTATATCTCTCTATATATCACACATACATATATATATAGGTCTCAATATATCTATGAATATATCAAACACATATAAGTGATTACATTAAAGATCTACTGACATTTATAGCCATATTTATACTTGTTTGCAATATACTATATATACAAATGTATATATTGCATAAATAAATTTTTCAGTACTTACAGTAATATGGGGGAGAAATTTTGGTATTAATTTTTTTCTGATCAGAGACCCATCATGGGATATATACTAAGTGCATCCAATGGAGTTTAATTTAATTGTCAATTTCTTGTGCTATGAGTCATGTTCTACAAATTGATCTCCCTAAATTAACTAGGGCTTTGAGCAGTTGGGTAAAGTTGACATCAGGCTAAATTGAAATACAAATACACTTTTAATAACTGAGTTGCCTTCATATTTATAAAAATGCCTTATAGTCAGCCGGGCGCGGTGGCGCACGCCTGTAATCCCAGCACTTTGGGAGGCTGAGGCAGGAGGATCGCGAGTTCAAAGCCAGCCTCAGCAATGGCGAGGCACTTAGCAACTCAGTGAGACGCTGTCTCTAAATAAAATACAAAAAAAGGGCTGGGGATGTGACCCAGAGGACGAGTACCCCTGAGTTCAATCCCTGGTACCACAAAAAAAAAAAAAAAAAAAAAAATGCCTTATAGTCATCAAAATGAATGTATTATGTGATTTAACTGCCACTAAACTTACATTTGTGAATCTCTGAGGGACAATGAACAGGTGTCGTAGAAAAGCACTTTTCCTTTCACTCAACTTTATTCCAGATATACCACTATCTGATATTTTATCTTTCTGTAACAGGGATATTTAAAATACAAAATTTCTTTGAATTCACAAATGAAAATTTAACAGCATTAAAAATAATTCTGATTGATTTTATTTGACTAATCTCTTAAATATTACTTTATTTAAAAAGAGACATGGGTTTATAAGTTTTTGGTATGTGAAATTAGCGAGGCTAGGATCAAAAGGTGAATCCAAATGGAGGGACCTCTGCCAAACTCATTCTATAAAGTCAGTATCACCTGGTACCAAAACCAGACAAAGACACATCAGGGAAAAAAAAAAAAAAAAAAAAAAAACCCAAAAACTTCAGACCATTATCCCTGATGAACATAGATGCAAAAGTTCTTAATAAAATATTGGCAAACCATATACAAAAACACATTAAAAAGATAGTGCACCATGATTGAGTGGGTTTCATCCCAGCAAGGTTGGTTCAGTGAACAGAAATTGATAAATGTAATTCACTACATAAATAGTCTTAAAGATGAGAATCGCATGATTATCTCAATAGAAGCAGAAAAAGCATTTGACAAAGTACAGCACACATTCATGTTTAAAACATTAGAGAAACTAGGGATAAAAGGAAATCAACACCAAAAAACTCCCAAATGATGCATCAGTAAACAGGAAAAAGTAAACAGAAACTTCTCAATAGAAGAAACACAAAAGGTAAATAAATACATGAACAACAACAACAACAAAAAAAAAACATGAAAAAATGTTCAACATCTCCATCAATCAAGGAATTGCAAATAAAAACTACACTAAGATTTCATCTCACTCCATTCAGAATGGCAACAATCAAGAATACAAACAATAATAAATGCTGGAAAGGTTGTGTGGAGAAAGGAACACTTGAACATTGTTGGTGGCACTGAAAGCTAGTAGAACCAACTCTGGAAAGCAGTTTGAAGATTCCTTAAAAATTAAGGATGGGACCACACATGTGCACCAGCTATTCCATTCCTGGGTATTTTCCCAAAGGTTCTAAAATCTTAGCAATGCCTCCATAGTGTCCCAGAGATTTTAAAATGTGTCATTATTCTCATTTACCTCTAAGTATTTTTAAATTTTACTCCTTATTTCTTCTGCTATCCATTGGTCATTAAAAAGCATAATTTTTAGTCTCCAGGTGTTAGAGTAACTTCTATTTTTTATTGTTGGTTTCTAATTTCATTCCATTATCATCTGATGATAGAATGTAAGATATTAACTCTATTTTTCTGTATTTGCTAAAAATTGTTTTGTGGTCTAAGATATGGACTATTTTAGAGAAGGATCCATGTGCTGCTGAGAAGAAAGTGTATTCAGGCATTAATAGATGAAATATTCTTTAAGTGTGTCTGTTAAGTCTAAATTATTAATTGTATATTTTAGTTCTATAGCTTCTTTATTTAGTTTTTGTTTGGAAGATCTATCCCATGATGAGAGAGGCATGTTAAAGTCACCCCGAATTATTGTGTTGTGGTCTCACTCCACTCAGAAGGGCAGTTATCAAGAATACAAGTAACAATAAAAGGATCCATTTTTTGAGGCATAAATATTTACTATTGTTATATCTTGGACTCCTAAAGCACAAGAAGGAAAATCAAAAATCAATAAATGGAATTGCATCAACCCTAAAAGCTTCTCACAGCAACTGATGTAATCAAGAGTGTGAAGAGAGAGCCTACAGAATGGGAGAAAATTGTTTCCACCTGAATCTCAGATAGAGCATTAATCTCCAGGGGACAGAAAGAACTGAAAAAACTTAACACCAAAGAAAAAAAAAAGAAAGAAAGAAAGAAAGAAAAAAAAAACCCAAAAACAAAAACAAAAACAAAAAAACCCCAAACAACCCAATCAATAAATGGGCAAAAGAACTGAACAGACACCCCACAGAAGAAGAAATACAAATGGTCAAAAAAACATGAAAAAATGTTCAATGTCTCTAGCAATTAGAGAAATACAAATTAAAACTACACTGAAATTTCATCTCACTCCACTAAGAAGGGCAGTTATCAAGAATACCAGTAACAGGGGCTGGGGTTGTGGCTGAGTGGTAGAGCGCTTGCCTAGTACGTGCACGGCCCGGATTCGATCCTCAGCACCACGTAAACATAAATGCATTGCATTGTGTACAACTAAAGCAAATAAATAAATATTTAAAAAAAAAGAATACCAGTAACAATAAATATTAGCAAGGATGTGAGAAAAAAGGCACATTCATACATTGCTGGTGGGACTGCAAATTGGTACAACCACTCTGAAAAGCAGTATGGAGATTCCTCAGAAAACCTGGAATGAAACCATCATTTGACCCAGTTTTCTCACTCCTCAGGTATATACCCAAAGGACTTAAAACCAGCATACTACAGTGACATAGCCACATCAATGTGTATAGCAGCTCAATTCACAATGGCTAAGCTATGGAACAAACCTAGGTAGCCTTCAACAGATGAATGGGTAAAAAAAAAAATGTGGTATTATACACAATGTAATATTACTTAACCATAAAAAAGAAAGACTTTATGACTTTTGCTGACAAATGCTTGGATCTGAAGACTATCATGCTGAGTGATATAAGCCAATCCCCCAAAACCAAAGGTCAAATGTTCTCTCTGATATGCAGATGCTAACACAAAACAAGGGGTGGGGAGGGAAGAATAGAAGTTCAGTGGATTAGATAAAAGGAAATGAAGGAAAAGGAGGGGGATTGCGAATAGGAAAGATAGGAGAACAAATTGCACGTAACTTTCCTGTGTTTATATATGAATACACCACCAGTGAAACTCTATATCATGTATAACCACTAGAACAAGTTCCTAATTAGAATAAGTCACACTCCATGTATGCACATTATGTCAGAATGCATTCTACTGTCATGTATATCTAAAAAGAACAAATTAAAAAATAAAAATAAAATTAAAATTTCACAATTATATTCTATTTAAAAAAGATCTAAAATCAGCATAGTACAGTGGCACAGCTATATCAGTGTTTATAGTAGCATAATTCACAATAACTAAATTATGGAATCAACAAAGATGCCTGTCAATAGATGAATGGATTAAGAAATTGTGATACACACACACAAACACACACACATGCATATACACACAATGGAATTCTACTCAGCCATAAAAAGAATGAAATGATGGAATTTGCTGGTGAATGGATAGGAGTGGAGATTATCATGCTAAGTGAAATTAGCCAAACTCAGAAAATCAAAGGCCAAATATTTTATCTCATATGAGGAAGCTAGAGTAAAATAAAGGAAAGCAGGGGGGAAAGGATAAGATTACATAAGAAACCAATCATATACAAATTAATAGATGAGTGAAAGGAGGTCTAGTAGACTAGAGGAAGGAAAAGGGGAGGGGGTAGGAATGGAGGGAAAATGGGGAGGAAAAAGGGAGGGTCAAGAACTGAAATTGATTCCTATGCATGTATGAGTTTGTTGGTATGAACCCAACTACTGTGTATAACCATAAAACTCTAATAAAAAAAGAAGAATCATACCTCAACACTGTAAAGACTATGACAAACCCAAGGGCAACATTATCAACATTATTCTGAATGGAAAATAACTGAAAACATTTCTTCTAAAAAGAGGAACAAGACAAGGATGATCACTTTCACCTTTCCTATTCCATGTCCTTGAAACTCTAGCCAGAGCATTTAGGCAACAGAAGGAAAAATAAAAGGGATATGAATAGGAAAAGAAGAGCTCAAACTACCTCTGTTTGCCATGACATTAGCCAATATTTAGAAGACCCCCAAATCTCCACCAGAACACTTCCAGAACTCATACATCAATTCAGCAAAGTAGCAGGATACAAAATAAGACCCATAAATTAATTATGTTCCTATACTCCAATGATGAATCTGCTGAAAAGAAATTAGGAAAACTATCCCATTCACAATAGCCTCAAAAACAAACAAACAAACTTGGGAACGAATCTAACAAAAGAAATGAAGGACCTCTAAAATAAAAACTATAAAACACTGAAGAAAGAAATTGAAGAAGACCTTAGAAGATGGAGAGACCTCCCATGTTCTTGTATAGGCAGAAGTAATATTGTAAAAATGGCCATACTATCAAAATGATATACAAATTTAATGCAATTACCATCAGATTCCAATGACATTCTTCACAGGAATGGAAAAAGCAGTTAGGAAATTTATTTGGAAAAATAAGAGGCTCAGAATAGCTAAAGTAACCTTTAGCAAGAAAAGCAAAGTAGTAGTCATTACAATACAGGACCTCAAATTATACTGGAGAGCTATAGTAACAAAAGCAGCATGGTACTGGCACCAAAACAGGCATAAAGGCCAATGGAATATAATAAAAGGCACAGAGACAAACCCACAGAAGTATAGTAATCTCATGCTAGACAAAGATGTCAAAAACATAATTTGTTGAAAAAGTGGCCTTTTAACAAATGATGCTGATGAAACTAGAAATCCATATGTAGAAGAATAAAATGTGACCCTTATCTCTCACCCTGTGCAAACGTCAATTCAAAATGGATCAAAGACCTAGGAATTATATCAAAAAACCTGAAAATGCTAGAAGAAAATGTTGGCCTAACACTCTAACATGTAGGCTCAGGAACTGACTTCCTTAACAAGACCCCTAAAATGCAAGAAGTTAAATTAAAAATTATAAATCAGATGGCATCAAATTAAAAAAATAAAAACACTTAACACCAAGAAAACCATAAAAACCCAATTAATAAATGGGCAAAGGAACTAAAGAGACACGTCTCAAAAGAAAAAAATATGAATGGTCAACAAATGTATGAAAAAACATTTAAGATCCCTAGCAATTAGAGAAATGAAAATTAAAACTACACTGAGATTTTATCTCACTCTACTCAGAATGACAAGTATCAAGAATACAAGTAACAATAATTGTTGGCGAGTATGCTGGTGGGACTGCAAATTGGTGCAACCACTCTGGAAAGCAGTATGGAGATTCCTCAGAAAACCACCATTTGACCCAGTTATCCCACTCCTCATTATATATCTATTTTTTTTCTTTTTTTTCAAATTTATTTTTTATTCTAAGTTGTTAGAAATGACAGCAGAACGTATTACATTTCAGAATTCTGTAGCACAAGAATTAATATCAAGAATCAATAAATGGGATAGATTTACATTACAAAGCTTCTTCTCAGCAAAAGAAACAATCAGTGAGGTGAATAGAGAGCCTACTAATTGGGAACAAATTTTTTCCCATATGGACGTCAGATAGAGCACTAATCTTTAGAATATATAAAGAACTCAAAAATCTTAACACCAAAAAAACAAATAACCCAATCAATAAATGGGCCGAGGAACTGAACAGACACTTCGCAGAAGAAGATATACAATCAATCAACAAATACATGAAAAAATGTTCAACATCTCTGGCAATTAGAGAAATGCAAATCAAAACCACTCTAATAATTCATCTCACACCAGTCAGAATGGCAGCTATTAAGAACACAAACAACAATAAATGTTGGCGAGGATGTGGAGAAAAAGGCACACTCACACATTGTTGGTGGGACTGCAAAATGGTGCAGCCAATGTGGAAAGCAGTATGGAGATACCTTGGAAAACTTGGATTGGATCCACCTTATGACCCAGCTATCCCACTCCTTGGTCTTTACCCAAAGGTCTTAAAAACAGCATCCTCATTATATATCCAAGGAATTTAAAATCAGCACACTACAGTGATATAACCATATCAATGTTTATAGCAGATCAATTCACAACAGCTAAGCTATGGAGCCAACCTAGGTACCCTTTACCAGATAAATGTATAAAGAAAATGTGTAGCCAGGCATGTGGTGCATACCTGTGATCCTAGCAGCTGTGCAAGCTGAGGCAGGAGTATTGCAAATTCAAAGCCAACCTCAGCAACTTAGTGATGCCCTAAGCAACTTATTAAGACCATGTCTCAACCAAACAAACAAACACAAAAAGGGATGGGGATGTGGCTCAGTAGTTAAGCACCCCTGAGTTCAATCCGCAGTACCAAAAACAGAAAAAAAGAAAAATAAAAGAAAATGTAGTACATATACACAATGGAATATTACTCAGCCATAAAGAAGGAAGACTTCATGTCATTTGCTGGTAAATGGATGGATCTGGAGACAACCATGCTTAGCGAAATAAGCCAGTTCCCAAAGCTAAAGGTTGAATATTTTCTCTCATATGAAGAAGCTAATCCAAAATAAGGTGGGTGGAGGATTAAAAAAAAAAGAATAGAAAAAAGATCAGTGGAGTAGACAAAGGGGAATGAAGGGAAGGCAAGAGAGATGGGATAGGGAAGATAGTGGAATGAATTTGACATAACTTCCTACGTACATATATAAATATACTACAGTCAGTGAATCTTAACCATCATATACATCCATAAGACATTAATTTTTTTTAAAAAAAGTATAAGTAAATAGAGGAGAGATCAGTAGAGTAGAGGGAAGGGGACTGGGGATGGGATGATGGGAGGGGGAGGGGAAGTACTGGGGACTGAATTAGAACAAATTATATTCCATGATTTTATAACAATGTCAAAATAAATTCTATTGTCATGTACAACTAAAAAGAACCAGTAAAAATATTTTTTAAAAGGTGACTAACACTGACATCCCCTTCTAACATAACCATTTTCTGAAAGAAAATGTTAAGAAATACATTGATGAATATCTACCTTAGAGAGATGAGAGGGAAAGGAGACCGTTCTTACTGTCTACAGGTGTCTTTATGGTGCTTATGCAGGTGTTGCTGCTACGGTTAACCACTTGTTCTCCATGCCCATTATAAACCTACTGGGCCTAGAGCTTAGGTACAAAAATGTGTTCTGCAAGAGCAACCTGCCATATTCAAATAGAGTGTGGAAAGAAGGATGCCAGTACTAATGTGCAGGGTAGATTTCTCTTTCTTAGTTATTCTCAAACTGTGGTGGGCAGAAACCCTCGAGGCATAGGGGGAATTCAGTTCTGAATTTCCAGATCCTTCCCTCCCACACCCAAAGACCCTGCCTTACTCTAATTGACATGATAACTGTGGCTTTTAGTGAAAGTCACTCATTAGGAGATATGTTTTTATATTAAGAAATCATATTATATCAAATGCTATTATATAAAAAGCATATCATATGCCATTATTAACTCATGCCAGAAGTCAGTATATAAACTTTATCATATTAAACACACTAATATTTATAAAGCTTCCAGACTACAACCAGGATCTTTGCCAAGCAAATCATGAGCATGTCTAGAATATCATTTGGCACTCTTTGCTTTAGAATTTTAATTTTTAAAATTGGAAAACACTAGAGTATATAGCATAAGAAGAACAAGGATATTATGCAGAAACTTGTAGTTAGGCAAAAGAAAGAATTTTACCTGCTCTTATTTGAATATTTGCAAATTCAAAATGTCCCTTTGGAGAGATGCATGACTCTAACGCAGACTTTGTGACAGACTATATAAAAGGACAGATTTCTTATTCACCAATAAAGAATAACTGTAATAAAAAATACTTTCTCTCCATCTACTGTTGTTTTCCAAGTAGAAAGAGAGACAATGATGAGTTTAAATGGTCAATAGTACAAAATATTTTATGGTATACAATAAATAAATCTCTTCCATTTCTAAAATAAAACATTTAAAGTAAACATTTAAATGGAAGTGAATATTGCTCTTTAAAATTTAAACTAGTAGTTGGAAAGGTCAACTATCTAAAATATAGAGTATATTACAATTAAATCTGATTAATGAGACAGAATGATCCTATTACTAGAGAGATACTAAAGATGCAGAGAAAAAAAAGAATTTTTTAGGTATTTTATTATAATTTTAGGTAAAATTATATTTACTAAATACAAATCATTTTAAAGAATGCAATATTAGCCAAAATGTTTAATGTCCTGACTTATATATTAGATGGAAGATTTAAATATTATTTGTTTGTTGGTTTGATTAATTACTGCAGCATAGATTCTGTAAACATCTGATCTTTTATGAGTTAAAGGCCTTATATTTTACTATTATATATTTATTTTTATTTATTGGTTTATAATAGTTCACACATTAGGATTCATTTTGACATAATTATAAATGCATGGAATATAATTTGCTCCAATTAAGATCTCAGTACTTACCCTTATCCTCTACCCCCCCTTCTTTTTTTCTATCTTATCTGTTTATTTACCTTATTTTTTTTTGTAAAATTTGTGCCTTGTGGATATACACAATGGTGAGATTCACTGTAGTATAATCATGTATGTACACTGGAAAGTTAGGTCAGATTCATTCCACTAAATATCTGATTTTAAAATTCAGCTTTTAAATAGACAGTTTCTAGAAGCTATGAAATGAAAAATAATGCTACTAAAAACAAAACCATACCTGATTTTTAAGTAATCAATGATAGCATTGGCTTGTTCTATATTAAAGACATTGTGTTCCTCATTTTTTTGTAATTGGGTTGGTCCAATTTCAGCCATAACTTCCCCAAGCCACTTTATGCTGTCTTCTAGGGACATATGTAGGGCTGAAATAAAATCCAGGGATATCTTAAGCATTATTTTGATAGATGTTTTAAGAGCAAAATAATCCAAATGTCACAAATGTGCCAAAATTTACTTTGTTTTTGTGAGGGTAAATAGTAAAATGCCTGTTGTTTCTTAATAAATTAAACACAGCTACTCTTTCTGAGATGTATGTACTATATATTCCAAATACCAAAATAACTAATAAAATGATAGCAATTTAAAAATTTTAGAAAGATAATATGAGTACTAGCTTGTAATCTGTTTCATCTAGATTCTCTTCTACTTACAGGAATTAGAAACAAGCATAAACTACATTTTGTGATAAAAGAATAGCAACTGACATACTCAACAATTGTAAATTATTATAATCCTACACAATTGTCTGAAGAGCTTTGTTTCTTATGTTTCCATTTTAAGATCAACAAAATCAAAATATATGTAAAGATTACTTTAAAACAGAAAGGATATTTTAAAAATGATCTTAGAATAAAGGATGCATAAAAATTACCAAAAAGTTGCTTGACTTGGATGATGAGGAAAACCCAGATGGTAGGTTCAGTCACTAAACTCAGAGCTGAACTCAGAGCTGGGAATGGAAAGTCCACTAACACTGGACTTTAGCTGATAGATACCATGGGAGAAATAGGACTTGAAGATTTTCAGTAGAAGCCAGGAATATAAACTTTCATGTGAAATATCAAGATATATTTTTATTTTCAACAAATAAACCTAGGACTCATTTCAGCTCTTCCTCAAATGTATGCCCACTGAGGTTGAGCATCAGAAGAAAGTGGAAAAAGAGCAACACAACTTCACCAGCAGCACCAGCACAAACAGCTCAGTCATTCTAGTCTGTTTGGTGAGAGGCACAAATAGAAAAAACACACAAAATCATTTTCTGTGGCATTAGTCCAATCGAAGAACAAGATAAATGCCAAAAACCTTAGCTTTTTAGAGTGTCTATAAATAAAAATATTCTATTGTCTTTTTCTTGTTTGGTGATATTATGCAAATTTTTTGATAGTGGAAGGCAAAATATTTACTTCCAATCCACACACACTCTTCCCCAGTCCCCTGAAGAATGAATTTAGGTAACTGGAGGGTCCAGAGGGGCCTTGCTGACACTAGTGGGTGTATGGACATAAAGCCCAGGTGATGGGCGGTAGACAGTTGGAAGGTTTTTGAGAAATTAAGTCTGGACTGGCTGTTTAGGGGAGGTGAATAACAGTTGGGGGGCATCTGGATGAGGCAACAGTGGGAACTGTGGTGCTCATTGTGAACCCTGACAAACAGTTAGGTCTCTCACATGACGTCATTGGTAAATGCTCCCCCTTCCTGAAATGAAATGGATTTTTGGAGGGATAGAGATGGAGATAAAAACAAGTTGTGAGAATCTGTTGATGGTGGGACCCAGCCACTTTTGAATTACACAGCTACTCTTTCTGAGACGTATATGCTATATATCCCAAATACCAAAATTGCTAACAAAATGATAGTGATTTAAAAAATTTAGAAATATAATATGAATACTCGCTTGTAATCTTTCCATCTAGATTCCATTCTACTCAAAGGAATTGGAAACAAGCATAAAACTATATAATAATTAAAATCTGGTTTAATGAATCATAATTGGTTCATTTTTCATAGTGTCCCTCCACATCCTTTTATGTATGTCAGTTATACTGAATTATTGCTGAATAACTAGGCTTTCCAATATCATTCTAAGTGGAATTCAACTCAATTGTAATTTCTCTTTCCATGATAAACTCCTTTTGAAAATAGTGGAAGTAACTTCAGAAATGAAAAATCTGTTGAATAAGAGCAATTCTAAGTGAATGGAGAATCTGAATCATTTTATTAATAAAATGGTATTAATTAGAGATGCAGAGAAAAAAGGAATTCTTAGATAAATGATTATAATTCTAGATGAAATTGTACTTATCAAATACAAAAATACATTTTAAGACTGTTCCCTCATGCTGAAAAATAACTGACTCTTTAAAACTGTTTTTCTGTGTCTTATGTCTTTCTATAGATAATTGCTTTAAAAATTAGAGAAGTTATCATTTCACTTATCTAACTGAAATATTTGCTCTTTTAAAAATCATATTCAGTGATATGAGTAAAATATGAAAGATTAAACCACTTAAACAGTAAGGCTGATAGAAATAAAATTTATTCTTGAAAATCTAGGGCAATGAAAGAATGCACTAGACTTCTAATTAATTGGAAAACTTAGAATGGTACCTCCTAGCTGATATTAGCTAGGTGACCTGAGTCTCATTTTCTTTATCTGTGAAATGAGAAGAATACCTATTTTCATAATTATAGTGCTGTTATTATGATCAAATAAGAAATGCATGTCAAACTCTTGGCAAACTGAAAAGATGCATATTCTAGCATATTACATGGTATGGTGCTTTCTAGAATTTAGCCCAAAGCCAGGCACATTTGATACAGTAGTCAGAAAGGTGGGATCTCATTTGTGGAACTTTACTTGATTTTCTCAAAGGTTCTGTGTGAATTAAATAAGATTATTTCTAAAGCTGTTGGTACTATGTCTGGCACAGTTAATTCAGCAAAAAATGCTATTTGTTATTATTTGCATTTTGGGGAAAACAATTCAGCATCACAGGTTTAGAAAAGATCCCATAGTTACTTACTCTAGTAATCATGTTATAGAGGGAGTTAATCTATGCCTATGAACCTGGATAAAGGCCACATATCTAGTCAATAAACTTTAAAGTTTGTCTTTGGTCAGACCCTAGAAAAACTAGACCTCCAAATGTATGCAATTGTTCCTCAGGATCCAAAAGGTTGGTTCTGGAACCCTGCAAGGATACCAAGATATGCAGATGTTTAAGTCCTTTAAATAAAATAGTGTAGTATTTGTACAGAACCTACACACATAATTCTACATACTTTAAATCATCTCTAGATTATGTATATTTACATATACAATATAAACTCTAAGTAAATTGTTATCATACCATATTGTTTAGGGGATGAGCTGGGCATGGTGGCACACACCTATATTCCCAGTGGCTTGGGAGACTGAGGCAGGAGAATTGCAAGTTCAGAGCCAGCGTCAGCAACTTAATAAGGCCCTAACTAAGCAACTTAGTGAGTCCCTGTCTCAAAATAAAAATTAAAAAGAACTTGGGATGTGGCTCATTGGTAAAGCACCCCTGGGTTCCATCCCCAGTACCAAAAATAAATAAATAAATAAATAAATAAATAAATAAATAAATAAATGTGTGAATATGTTCAGCATGTGCATAATTCCCCCCCCCAAATATTTTCTATCTACAGTTGGTTGAATCCCCAAAGGCTAAATCTACAAATCTGATGTTCCATATAATTTTGGGGGTTGATCCCATTTGATTCTAGGTAGTTTGTCTGCAGAATGCCTTGTAAATATGCAGTACAAATTCAAGGCAAAGATCAGATCAAAAACTGAGTCAGGCTAAATAGTAGTTCCATACTGGATATACCGCAGGACAACAGGCATCCTGGACTGTGTGCTCTCTAGCACTTTCACAGTAAGCTGTGAACGACTGAGAGGGAGAGCATGTGCACAGTACTTTACCACTACTCACTTTACATGTAGACATACTTGACCTCCTTTAACTGTAAGCATACTGAAATTACATTCTTTACTGATTATGACTATAAGTTTGTTAACATCCATGAGTTTCTCATGGTTTATGAATAGTTAGATGAGTCCAGTTCAAGTTTTAGGAATTCATTTTTTAACTGATAACAACAATTAAAAGTTTCTCCTTTTAATTATAAGGTGTGGAAAAAGTCTGAGATGCAGGAACTTTCTCAAATTGAGAATCTGAGATTCATAAAATATTTCCTCTTCTTTATTTTTTTCCAAATTCATTAATACTCTGCACTTAGAGAGTCAAAGATATGGACTCCATGTCATATATTCTTTTTTAAAACTGAATTGAAAAACTTTTTATTGGTCATATATTCATGTTTCAAAATATAAACATGGAGATAATATTGAGAAAATATTTCCTTCAACCCCTGTTGTCCAAATGCCCAGTTTCTATGATCTTTGTCAACAAGTAATTTTATTTTATTTTTTTAACAGTTTTTAAAAATTGTTTTAGTTGTTGATGGACCTTTATTTTATTCTTTATTTATATGTGGTGTTGAGAAACAAACCCAGTGCCTCACACATGCTAGGCAAGTGCTATACCACTGAGCTACAATCCCAGCCCCAACAGGTAATTTTCATTATGAGTTTTTCCTGCATTTTTCTGCATTTCTTTGTATATACACAAAAGCATCTAAATTCTTATTTTATGTCTTTTATAAACAAAAGCACACACAATTCTTCAATTAATGATATGTAGTCTTCTACAAAATATACACAGAAAGCTTCCTCATTCCTCTTTTTTGGGGGGAAGATACCTATTGATATTAGGGAAATACTTACTGAAAACTTTTAATTCTAGAGAGTTTTAGATGTACAAAAAAGTTGCAAGAATATCACAGAGAAACTGAGTGTGGTGGCACATGCCTGAAATTCCAGCAACTTGGGATACTGAGGTAGGAGGATCACAAATTCCAAGCCAGCCTCAGCAACCTAGCCTGACCCTATCTCAAAATTAAAATTTAAAAATGGGCTGGGAGGGCTGGGGTTGTAGCTCGGTGGTACAGTGCTTGCCTTGCATGTGGAAGGCATTGGGTATGATCCTCAGCACCACATAAAAATCAAATAAAGGTATTTTGTCCATCTACAACTAAAAAAATATTTAAAAGTGGGCTGGGAATGTGGTTCAATCATTAAGCATCCCTGGATTCAGAAAAAAAAAAAAAAATTACACACACACACACACACACACACACACACACACACACACGTATCTCACAGACGGTCCCCAACTATTTGGAGGGTTATGGCATTGACAAGATTGTTAAGTGAAATTAGCACATTTTTGCAAAATTGATTATTAAGAGAAATTTAGTCTTGTTAAGCATTATTTTAGGATTTACAGCTCAATAAACATATGAGCCATAACTTTGCTGTAACCAGAAGGGGGAAAAACACGATTTTCATTGAAGAAATTACAGTAAAATTAGGAAATTTTGCTTAAGAATTAGAGAGTAGGCTAAATTCTTCTTTTCTTGAAAAAGAGAAAAATAATGTACTTACTTCTAAGATTATGAAGCAACATATGCAGTAAAGTCATAAATTTTGAATATTGAGTAATAGAAAAGTCCATTCCTTTAGCCCACAAAAATCCAGATACATAATAATCTAATAAAACGCCTTCCTTTAAGCAAGTTTGAAGATGTCTGAAATTCAAAAATGTGCCCATTTTTCTGTAACAAAAGAAAATTGCAGATACAATATCAGATTAACTACTGAACAGTTTCTTTTTGAAAACAAATATTTCTTCTTGAATGAAAATTCTACAATGCTCATAATCTAAAAATATTCAGTTATATAATAATCCATAAGATCAAACAACATTCAAAAGAGAACACTGTATTTTGTTGCCTTGTCTTCCTCTTTATTTCTTAATTCTACTCTTCCTCCTTTACTTCCTTCTTTTGTCTTTGATGTCTAGAATTCTTTCCCCTCTGAAATTCAGTATTTCTTCTATTCACAATTAAGTTTCTTAAAATGTTCTAGAACTAGAGTGTTAAATATTCTGCTGTATTTTCCCTTTTAAAAAATTCTAGTAAGGTATGTTTTATTAATTTTATTCATAGCTACAATTTTTAACTTAAAAAAAAAAACACATTTTCTTTTCCATTTTTGTGTATTTCTCATTACTGTCTTCTCTGTCCATTAGCATGTATCAGTAGTGTTATTTCTTCCATGGGCTACTACAAATTTCACCTTAAATTCAGTAAGATTTTTCCTTTTCTACATTTTAAAACTGTTTTATTAGTCTTTAATTTCTCATTATCTCTTCCCTGAATTTATGTATGTTTTATGCTCTTGTTATGATTGCTTCATAAGTTTTAAAAGTTCATTATGAAATATTTGGTCAATTTTTTCCTACTCATGCCTGTATCATTCTGGTGTGTTTTCTTTATCTGCTCTTTCTTTTTTCTATAAGTTTCTTTTTTTTTTTCCCCCCCTTGCATTATCTGTCTTTGTATGCATATTCTTTGTTCATTACTTATCTTTGAATGAAGTCAGTTTTTGTCCTTGGAGAGCTACATTTTGGAGATACAGTGGGGGTGGAAACATGTTGCTGTTATAAACTAGTAAGCCTTTGCTGTTTGAGTAACTTTCTGCCAATTATTCTAATATTAACTTTTTGTTTTAATTAGTGGGGGAAAGAAGAAAACAGCCTGGATAGGTTCTCGTTACCATCAAATAAACAGGCTACTTCCTGTGATTCAGAAAGTATCTGATCCAAGCTTGTACATCCTGGTCTGGCTACTAAATAAGGGCTCTTGGAATGGCATCTTAGGGTTTTATCCCTTAGGGAGAATAAATATATTTTTTAGAACGTTCTAAGATCTACAATTATGTGTATCTTCGTTATATTTTCTCCTGCACTTCTGGTTGTTTCATAATGATCATATGATCATCTTCATATTTTGTAGTTCTGGCTTTCAGCATTCTCTTTGCTTTGACAAAGATAGAACTGGTATTTCCTTGTGGTTTTTAATGTGATTTGGGGGGTGGGGCAGGGGGATTATATGTGTGACAGCTTTACACTGCCATTTTAAAAAAAAGGAAGTCCTTATTATTCATAATATTAACATAAGCTGTAGGATCAGAGCAATAAATACAATAGGATTAAACAAGTTTGGGAACAAATAAAACTTACATTGATATGTGTTTAATTAATTATCCAATATCCATTTCATATTCAGTGATATCAGGGTAAACCTCAAAACCAAAAGTGAGTTCTGATTATTTTAAGCAACCATTATACTTTTACCCTTTTCCTGTAATGCCATGTAATGTTATTCAGTATATGAAATATTTCTACAATTATTTTTCTGTGGTGAGCACTTTAGATTATTTTATTAATTCACAACTAAGATGCGATTCCTTTTCTTCTGTTGAACAAAAATTTAAAAAGGGTAAATATATACAGGAGCTTAGTATATGAGAGAGGTAGTATTCCAATTTAATGAGGGAAGTATGGACTCAATATTTCTGGGAAAACTGTCTATCCATATGGAAAATAAAATACCCCTTGACTTTATACATTAAAATAAAATCCAGGTAGGTTAAATATTTAAATGCTAATAGCAAATATTACAAAGTTTTTAATAGAAAAATATATTTCTGATATTTGAGAAGTTCATATTTCTAAACCTGACCCCCAATATACAGATCATAATGAAGATGGCCAATACATTTTATTCTGGAACCACATTCTTTTGACTCCCTAAATTCTGGTTACTCATCAACTCTACTGATTTCTGCTGCCTGACATAATTAAGGAAAAGTCTGTGGCCATTCTTTTATTTTCCCCTGTGTGTGACTTTAACCCAGACATAAGGCAATACAGGTAGTTTTATTCTATTAAAATATTAAAATTGAAGTATTTATGAAGTTTAAATTATTTTCTGATTCATTATGTCAGGTGTATATTCTAATACCTTCTAATTGCTTTAATCTCATTTTTATGTTTTCAGTAATAATGTTTCATTATTATTACTGACTTGATTTTCAACAAGGTAAGCTCTACATTGGTTTTATTTTTTATACTTAGTTCCCTGCTTTAGTTCTAAAATTTTCTTATTTATATATCTTATCATTTCTTCTTCATTCACTTGTTTTGTGAAATTGATGTCCTTTCTAACCAGTTTTTGCCTAATGTTTTCTGCTACTAGCAGTTACTTTTCCTTCTCAGTTTCTCTTCATATACCATCTGCATGGTAAGTTTTGTTAATAAAATATTTGGTCTCAATATTTGTATATGTTCTTTGACTTCTATTTTTATTTTTCAATGTTCGTGTTTGAATGAAAACAGCTACTTTTCTAAGTTATTTTGGTGAAATCTCTTTGACCTCTCTCTACCCCTTTCCCTTTGAATCTTCCCTGGAACCTGAACCACAGGGCTAATAAGTATTTATCATTTATCTTGTTTGTTCAGTCATTTCACTTCAAAGCAGATCATGCCAGGAAATATTTGGAATAAGATACTGCTGAAGTTTGGATGCAAAGTTTCTTTGCATTTTACTAGCAAATTTGTAAACCTTTTTCTGGATATAAGGGGAAATGGAACAAGGGAGAGGGGAGTGATGGACACAGATTTGGTGCTAGAGAATATAAATTAAAGATGTTTAATAGTGTTTTAGGAAGTTTTGCTACAGTTATGGATGATTACTATCAACTTTGTCTCACCAAGTATTTCAGTAAAATCATTACCTTATTCTTACATGTTCTTGAAATTGGTTGTATTTTACTTCTCAAGTATGATGACATGAAGACATAATGTTAAGGAAGAACTAAATAGCTCATAGAGGCCCAGCTACATAAAGGATATTAAAATATGCCTTGGGCTGGGGCTGTAGCTCAGTGGCAGAGCGCTTGCCTAGCACACGTGAGGCACTGTGTTCGATCCTCAGCACCACATAAAAATAAATAAATAAAGGTATTGTATCCATGTACAACTAAATAAAATATTTTTTAAAATTCCTCATTGTTATTTCTGTGTTTATAAAGTTATTTTTAATTTGGTCCCCATCTATTTAGAAAAGGATTTGGGGTGGATATGTAAATAAAGTTAGTGTTACATTAAAAATATCTATGATTGATAGCAGCTAGATCATAAGTATAGCCAGACATTTAAGTCTTTAAAGTATATTCCAAAAATAAGTTTAATGATAATGTTTCATTTGTTGCTTTCATGGAGGGAATTCTTAATTTCAAAAGGTAGGGAAATACACTGATTTTTTTAGTAATTAAATTGGCTTATAGCTTTGTATACAGTATGATTTTGGCATACTTCTGTCACTTGGTGACAGGATACCTAAATAATATTTCCATCATTTTGAAAAGCATGTTCAAAATGTAAAGCATGTAAATTCCCATTTAGAATAATCCTATTTTAAATTGAAAGTAAATGACTAATTGCAAATATTTCAGGATTACTGTACAAAAATCATATAAAGAACCCTAAAATAAATTACAAAGAAATGACTCTTTACAGAACTAATGTCATTTATCCAAAGATGATGTCCTAAAATTTGAGATTGCTTCAGGTAATTTCTATATTAATGAGACAGTCTAAAAAAGTCAACCTGCTATTGAACCCATCTGTTTTAATATTTCTAATTTCTGCATTAACTAAGGTATCATTTTTTCCTGGACCACTTAGAGCTTAAAAATATTTTTGGAATTTAGGTATTTAACAAAAATTGTGAATCAATATTAAAAAAAATTAGTCACATAAAGTATAATATACAACACAACTTGTGATGTGGTAAGAAATAGGACTAAAAAGTAACAATACATTTAATTTAATATAATTGTATTTAATATAACATCCTTTACTTAATATTTGATACAAGTAAATAGTAAACTATTAAATGTCTGTTATTTACATTTTACTACTTTGCCTAGTAATGTACACAGATTGTTTTACACTGTACTAATAGCATTTGGGGTTACCTGGAAGTGGAAAATGATATTTTACATGGAAACACAATCAGTGGCATCAACACAATGAATCCACTTTTGCAGTTTTCTCACTAAGAATCCAATGAACATTCATTTGTATAAAAATGGTAAAATTGTCATGAGATACTTTAAAAAGATCTGCGTGAATTTTAATTCACCGATTATAGGCAGCATGGCTGAATCATGGATCACACTTTCTAGCAGTCTTCGAGGGTGGGCTGAGGTGAAGAGTGTCATGGGAAAATACCTGTCAGTATTATTCTCCTACTCTCAGTGAGCCTTCTCTTCTTAGATTTCTCTTCCAGCCAATACATCTGTCATGTCTCCTTCTTAAAACCAAATTGCTCTACTCTATAATATTTATATGATTTGCCAATTATAACCACTGACAGAATCATTGTTTATTTGTCCACATGGTCCATGATACTTTGTGTCCTGAGGACTGGCATGAAAAGGCTAGACACCAGGATACTGTGGTCCAGCACACCACATCATTCCCACCTCCATAAATTATGAGTTTTCATTTTAAAGTAAGATATTTTTTAAGTGAGTGATTACTAAAAAGTATTTTAGGAAATTTTGCTTGTTATAAATAAATGAAATACTATAGAAATAAATGGCCTAAAGAGTGAGAAGGACATATGCTAGAATTATGGCCGATAAATTCAGTTATATTTACATTTGTAAGCAATGTATATGCAATCAGAGCAGGTAGTATAGCTTCATTTTTTAAAATAATAATTACAGGTGAATGGCTAATATTCAAGATTTCCAAAATAATAAAATATATAGACAACATTACAGAAAACAGAACCCTGTAGATTCTTGTGCATGTTGACCATTCTATGAAGAGAGAGAAAAGAAGTGCAAGATGGCATATGCTAGAGGCTGTATTTAATAGTAAATCCCTATTCTTGGTTAGTATAAGCAAATTGGTTTTCAATGGATTTCTCTCCATAAAAAAGACTGCTGGGCAGTGCAAAAAAAAAAGTCAGGTAGTTATTTAAAAAAAAAAAAAAAAAAACAACTATGTGTTCAAGAGTCTAAATATATTTCAGTACACAATATTGTAGGAGCCTATAATCAAGGAGATAGCTAAAGATTGCGGTTAGCTGAGAGCCATAAAAGATGTTCTAGTTTCCACCTGATATTAATGCATTATCCAAAAAATCTTTGTATGCCCGTGAACACTCTGTGACGCACCTGTAAGCTCGAGCTGTAAGCACTTGTCCTTGTAAAGCTATATGTATATAACTGGGTGAGGTTGGTTAGAGTGTGAGGGCAGAAGAAGAAGGTGGTGGTTGGAGTTAGAGCGTTTGGAGTGATTGCTGGAGCCGGAGAGAGAAGAAGAATAAAAGACCTTTTTTCATTTTCATTCTGCCTCCAAATTTTCCTGCGGTGTTTGTTGCTCCAAGCGGATTCCGCTTCAGGCAGCAACACAATATAACAAATATTTTGAAGAAAATTTATGGCATAGTCATTTACATATGAAGAACTAAAACCATTCTATATTTGGCTGTAATATTGAAGTACTTACTCTTGAACTCCATCTACATTTTCTTTTAGCAAATCAGTGATTTGGGCCGTTGAAAGAAAATCTGAAGACAGAATCTCTTCATGCTCCTGCAATTCAGTATCTTTCTATCAAAAAAATGGAATGAGTTATTTCAATCTCATGTATTACATAGTAAACCTAATAATATCAAATTTGTTCTTCCTGTGGCCTAGTTGCTCACAGAAAAGAAATTAAATAATGGTCTTTTAGATAATTTATTTACTTTTCCATTCTCTCCTAGGCAGTCTACTTTTTTGGACATATGTAAAACTGAGTAATGATTTGGTATTCAACAAATATTTACTTAATACCTTCATCTTCCTCCTTGAACTTGGGGCTCAAGAGGAAGCAAAGGTGAGCAAGGAAGACTTGCTAACCTCAAAAGGTTTAACATCTATTAAAAGGAACAAACCAAGGCTTATTAAAACAAGAAATGAATGTGATAAGTGAGCTATAATAAATGGAGCAGTCAGTCTAACAGAAGGGATGAGGATAAGGACATGCTAAACAAAGTCCATAGTGGGAAGGTCTAGGAATAAACTGTTGCAATGGGGCAGGACTATGCCCAAGGTAAATGAATCAGCAACACCAACATTATGTAGACAGAACAATTAAGGATGGGTTCTACAAAAGCAAGCAGTTCACAGTGGTAACTAGGGTATGCGGGAGAAGAGATAGAATAGACTTAGGTGGGCAGTGAGCATTGGGAACATATTATGGGCAATCTTAAATTGAATGAGTCAACAAATATTTAGTGAGTGCTTACAAAGTGCAAGATGTTGTGTAAGGGACCATAAATATTTAAGACCCTGGCTGGTTGAAGAATGACAAGCTGACAAGTTTTTTTTTTTTTCTTAATAATACAGGCAATAGGCAACCCATACAGTTTTCAAGCAGTGAAATGACAAGATAAAATGGTGCCTTAAAGAATGGTAATCTATAGCAGGATAAAGGAAAATCAGGAGCAAAAAAAACAACACAGAGGAAGAGTTAAATGAAGAGAGGTCATTAAAACAGTTTACAGATGAAGCAATGGGCTGCATTGGCAGTATAGATGAATATAAAGGAGTGAATGCAGCATATTATAGAGGGAAGAAAGAATGGACATTCTAAATTTCTAAAATAGGTGACTTGGAGAAAATGGTGGCAATTTTGAAAGTTTCAACAACACATGTGCTGCCTTTGTATGAATGAGACAAAGCTATCCTTTCAAGGGGAAGAGGTGAGACAAAGCTATCCTTTCAAGGGGAAAAGGTGGAAAAAGGCCTTTCCCAAAGCTGGCCCAGCCCTGTGCACAAGGACATCACATGTGAATATACAGCCCTCAACAACAACTCAGCCAAGTGCTTTTGTTCAGAGTACAGCCTGCACAGCTCCACCTAGCAACCTACTTACACCTGTAAAAATAAGCATGTTAGAAGAAGAGACTGGTTTCTAAAAGGCAAAATGTTAAGTTTAATTTCAATTAAGGAGAGTGTGCATAGCAAGGTAGAAATATTTAGAAGTTAATTAGAAATGCTGGTTCAGAAAGATCAAGCTTAAAGATGTTTTAGGAGTCAACTTCAAGAGTGAAAATGGGTGAGATTGTCCAAATCCAGAGCAAGAAGAGAAGAGCTGTGAATGGGAGATGGAAGAGGAGGCTGTGAAATAGATGGGAGACAAAGGTGCTACACAACATATCTGGGGAGAAACAGACCAAATGCTTTTAAATTCACCAGTTATTGAGCCTTCCATGTGAATGTGATCCAGTAAATAAGGGCAGCCAAGGAAATGCTTTGCTACAATTGACCTGATCACATCTCAAATGTTTCTTTTATTCTTTTCCAATAGTAGAAGACTCTCAAAATTATGCTTATTAGTAATGGTTATTGGTTTAATGTTTGTAATTTAATATTAGGTTATTATATTGTATTTTTATTATAAAATTAATTTGGAAATAAAATATGCAAAATTTTAGCCATCTTTTTTATAGTCTGAGGGTGAGCAAATTAACCTTAAACTAGGTCATATGATGAAATTATAAACACATTAAGAAAAAATATTTTATTTTATTTTAGTTTTGGTATTGGGGATTGAACTCAGGGTGCTTTATCACTGAGCATCCCTAGCAATTTTTATTTTGAGAAAGGGTCTTGCTTAGTTGCCAAGACTAAACTTGAACTTGCAATCTCCTGTCTCAGCCTTTCAAGTTGCTTGTATTATAGGCATACACCACCACACTGGGCATGAAAAAAATAGTTTAGTATGAAATAAAGCACTTTGCCCCAGTTGGGCTCTCAGATACTTGTAAATTGAATCAAATCACTCTGTTTTTTATATAGAATACTGTTCTGGTTCCTAATATATGGCTATATATTTGTTGAAATGTTTTTATTATATTCATTTTATTAGCAGTAAAATACAGTTATCCCTGTCAACCCCATTCAATTATAAATTCCTCAGGGACACCCAATTTTTTACTTCTTTTAGAATTCTGCAGATCCTGATATGTCAACACAGGTTGCTAACAGAATTTCTCTTCATCACAGGATGACAGTGTTAGGTGGTAGAGTGTGATGAAGGACAGGATTTAGAGGATCTCATGATGGTTTGACTACTGATTAATTTTATATGTCTTGAGGCAAGTCATTTGAACCTAAATTTGGATCCATATTTAAAATAATTTTTATGTGTTTTAATACATACAAGATTGCTGTCATTATTAATAATGAATAAAGATATACAAGAAAAGTGAATTACACAGAGATTCAGATCAATTTATTTGATCCAAAAAATCTCTAGATAGGAGAAAAGTAGGCCACCCAAGAGCTATATGAAAGAGAATACAATGATCTTAACCTTTTGGACAATAATAATTCTAGCTAAGATGCCTAATATTACTGCTACATTTTTTACTAAAACTTTCAGGCTTAAAATAATTGTCTTTTAGTAGAGTTTGCCTGAGGGTTTTTTTTCTTTTCCATTAAATTGTATTCTTGGACCTATTTAAACTGGGCTTCTTTTTTGTTTGTTTATGTATTGCCTCTCACTAGAAAGGATATTGGGTGGCTAAAAAGCTTTGATCTTTCAATACGTATATTCTGATTTGTAAGAATTAAAGCCATAACAGAAAATTCATAAGTAGACTAAAAAATCTGGATATGTAATTGTGGCTTTCTCTGTAAAATTACATCTCTGACTAGGAAAATATGTAAGCTAAATTGCACTGTTAACTCATTTTATTCCACCACCTGGTGGATTTTAGCAGTTATTCCAAGAGGAATAAAATTTTAAGCCTGGCATATTTACTAGATAATTTTTTCTCTGATTTCTTCTTCCTTTAAAGTCACCAAAATATTCCACATTGGGGTGTGTGTGTGTGTACATACATACATATGTATGTATATACAATCTTCTTTTTAGAATGTAAGCTTTCAGGGGCATGTTTGTATCCAACAATGGTGGTATTTTATATAGAAAAAAAATTCTTAACAAATGTAATTACAAGAATGATAACAGATTTTACCTAATTACTTTAGAGGAGCTTCCTAGTCACACAGAACATAGGCCTGTCTACAAATGCCAGATTTTTGAAAGGCATTTTTTTTAAGTCTAAAATAAATGAACTAAGGAGTAGTACAGTGTTGAGCCATATTAAAGCCTGAGGCAAAAAAAAAAAAAAAAAAAAAAAAAAAAAAAAAATCGGTATAATGATCCTATCTCTATTTTAAAAATTTTATCCATCAAGATTTTTGCATTAATTTTGTTTTTGAAAGTAGTGCATTAAAACATGATTTGTCTAAATTATTGAGATTTGGGCAGCTCCTTAAACTTTGTGCTCACCTTGCCATTATCTTGCTGTGAAGCTAAGGAGCAAATAGTTTTTTAAAAAGAAAATAAAGAAATTAAAGAATAAATAAAAGAAAGAACTGGCTTGTTAAAATGTGATTAAAATAAAAGAGGCGAATCTTTGGCACATGTAACTAAATATGAAAGAAAGAAAATAAATATATAGTACATTTAGTTGAAATATATATAAAAAGTCCAAGAAAATGGATGATTTTTCTAGAAAATTTTAAGTTATCAAAATTGACTGGGATAATGGAGAAAACTAGACCTGACCAAATGCAAAGTAAAGTCATGTTTTTATATAGTCACTATGCCCAGATGGTATTTTACTTGAATTTCTAAATTATAATACTAAATTACAATAAAAACCAAATAAATTCTGTTAGTCTAATAACTTTAGACTTTAGACAGTTCATTTTTAAGAAGCAAGCATAAGCAACACACAAACCCTGAACTAACAAAAAGAGAAATCAGAAACCAAAATCACTGACTTATACATTCAGATGCAAAATTTACAATTAAAATATATATTGGAAAATTAACTCCAGCTATGTATTAAAGAATAATAAGCTATTATTATGACCAAAGGAGATTAAATTCAGAAATAAAAGATGGCTCATCATTAATACCTTGAACATAATTTTATGTCAAATTAAATGATATGAATTTTATGATTATATGAATAAATGTGAAAAAGATACTTTGTAGACTCAGCAGCAAGACTCAGCAAGTAGAAAAAAATTGCTAAATATGAAAGAGACATCTTACCAAAATGAACAATAAACATCATATTGAATGGTGAAATGTTAGTCATTCCTATTAAAAACCATGAGCTGAAAAAGCACTGTGGCTATTATCATATGAGTTGATTTAAAAACACTTTATAGAAAACAATATTAAATATAATAGTAATAAAATATGTATTTCTATTTCAAACAAGGACTATGGTCCTTGCCCATCAATTAACTTTGTAGAGGAGCAGATATTCCTCATATGCAATTCAGGATACTATACAGTATGTAGAATCTGATCTACATACTATAGAGGTTCTAAAAAAATACAGTAAGAAAACTAAATATGTACCTAAATATGTACCTTAAATATTAGAAATGAGAAAATTAAATTAAAAAATATTCATTGAGGATTATATGATTACATACCTAAGTAAGCTGACATTGTATTAATATTGTTTGAGCTAATAATAAATTTGGTAAAATGGTTGTATATAACAAATATATAAAAGTCAATTGCTTTTCTCTACATGAGAAACTAATTGGAAATGGAAATGAGAAAACTTCATTAAATTATATTTGGTTATAATTAGAAAGGTATAAGGCCTATATAAAGAAATTCTAAGACTTTACCACAAGTTTAAAAGAATTGATAAAAGAAATGTATTGAAAACATCTCAGTTCAAAAGTGAAACACCTCCCATGATTTGACAAAAATCCCAATGGGATTCTAGAACTTTACAAGATAAATTTTGAGTTCATATGGGAGAATACATACATTTTGAAAGAATAGTGAGGAGAACCTTTCCAAATTAGATATTAAAGCTGAATATAAAATTGGTATGATAGCTATACAAGAATGGACAAACTAGTCAATGTAACAGAAGAGAGAATTTTATATGAAATAAAATTTGGATCCTTTCTTCTCTTCCACTAAGTAGTCTGTCCATTCTTATACCCACTCATATATTATGTGTAATGTGATAGCAACAGTCAGTCTATTCCCAATGGACATGATTAGATTCAAATTAGATCCTCACTTCAAATACAAAATACATCTATCAAAAATTAACTCTAGATTTGTTAAATAATTCACTTCAGTAAAATAAAACTTTAAATATTAGAAAAATATTGAGGATTATTTGGGGCCACGTTGGGGGAGGACAGAGGCAAAGTAAAAGCAGAGCTTTTTAAACAAGACAGTAAACCCAAAGAACAATGGCAAGAAAAAAGATAAGCCTAAATGTTTGTCAGTATCTCCATGCTTATGGCCAGTATTTGCTAGAAGCCCCAAATACTGATACATATTATCACTCAGTAAGATTTTGAAGTACATTAGTACTGTTTTCTTTTTTGTGTTATCCCATAGCGTACACAGATTGATCTATACTATGTGACAATATTTTCACTTACATTGAATTACTCATAATTTCAATAAATTTAAATAATGTTAAAATTATAGAAACCTGGTCATTGTGCTGCCCAAGTTGAGCCTCATGGTTTTTCTCTAACTTTCAGGGGCAGGGTGGGGTCTGTTTTGTAACATTTGTAGGGAGATCCTAATATAGAAAGAATTGTCTATAGACTCCACTGGATATGTGGATGTTCTCTCAGACAACTGATGTTATCTTTCTGCTCAAGATTATATAGTTGTTCCAATCAGGCATGGTGATACATGCCTGTAATCCCAGAGACTTGGGACGCTGAGGCAGAAGGATCACAAGTTCAAAGTCAGTCTCAGCAACTTTTCAAGGCCCTAAACCACTTAGTGAGGCTCAGTTTCAAAATAAAAAATTTACAAAAGGGATAGTAATGTGGCTTAGTTGTTAAGAGCCCCTGGGTTCAATCCTGGGTACAAACACACACACACACACACACACACACACACACACACACATACACACACACACACACACACACATTCTTGTTCTGATAGAGCCCCAAATGCATTGAGTAAATGTCACTGATTTGAAGATGTGGTAACGTTAAAAACATTATTCAGAAGAAGCAATTGAGAAACAATCTTCTACATTTTCTTTTAGGTTTCTGATGTGAGTTGAAGCATATTCCTCTTACATTTACCACTATTTTGCAAATACTAGTTTTGAAGATATTAAGAAAGTCAGTTTATGAACAAACTATGGATAGATAACTGATTGCTGAGTTCTAAGTTTGCATTTATAAACTCCTTTCTCTTATATAGGTCTATACATAGTAAACGCTTATTTTCAGATTTGTTCCCCATTTTACTCTGTTCTGTGTCCATACATTAAATGCCAGAAGTTTAGATTTAAATTTTAAAGGGACACCTAGATTGGTACACTTAGAAAAATGAGAAATTATATCCCATCTATGAATGATAAAATATTACAGTGCATAAATGCATTCATGTATAACTAATTAAAACAAATTAAAAAGTAAAAAAAAAATAAAGGGAGGCATTTTCTCCAATATAACTAAAGAACATAGAATATTGAATTCAGAAATTTGGCAAATAGAGCTTATGCAATGTCATAGAAATAGTTTCCCTGGATCTGTGTCTCATGTCCACTTGTTCACAGTATCTCAGAGTAGATTTTAGTCTATGATAACTACCTCTCCTGCATATTTCAGACTACCCATGATTTTAATAATTTATTGTATGTCTACTATGTGGTTAGGATAATTGATTACTTTTGGTCTAGGTGTTGACTACTACCAATAAATGGGAAACCTCAAACTATTGGAAGTTTATGCATTATTTCTGATAGATTTGGCAAGAAAAGACATATTTCACTACATCTTGGCTATGCTGACTAGATGTTCTACTGGCTAAGCCAGTCAATTAAGATAAAGAATTTATTAGAAATGACACCATCAGGGACTAGCTCCCAGGGGATCAACTCTGCAAAGAATCTGATCTAAGAAGAACCTTTCAGTATCCAGCTAAAAAGCTGCAGTCTTGGGAATAGACTACAAGAGAGTCTTGCCATCTTTTCCATCTAACCTCTGAAACCCGCAGTAAGCACAAATGGGCAGCAGGCAGGACTTGTCACTGTAATGAATGACACAGCTGTATGGAGCAACTGTCTCCCCTGTGAACGATAAGAACTCTGCTTTCATTAGAATGGAAAATGGAGTTTTCACCACCCAGTGTATTAATGTGTCATCTTAGTAAATGAGCCCACTAAGTGAGTCCAAGTTACAATTTGATGTCCCCAGTTTGTTAATAACCAAAAGATTGAGCATATCCTGAATTGCATATCATGAGGAATATCTGCTCCTCTACAAAGTTAATTGATGGGCAAGTTGAGAGTCCTAAGATGGCAGATAATCATCTAAGGTCTATAACTAATGCATTCGTCTGATTCATCCATTATAAAAGTGGGTTTTTTTTTTCCCCTAGAGAATGACACTTCGTTATGTCACATATGTGAAATCATATATATATATATATATATATATATATATATATATCTGTATATTAGATATATATAATAGATATCTAAAGTAGATATCTAATATATTTATATATCTACACATAGATATAGATAGAAAATAGGTTTTAGTCTATTATAATTACCTCTTGCATATTTCAGACTACCCATTATTTTTCATAATTTATTGTGTGTCTACTATGTGGTTAGGATAATTGGTTGCTTTTATTCTAAGTGTTGGCTACTACCAATAAATGGGAAATCTCAAACTATTGGAAGTTTATGCATTATTTCTGATAGATTTGGCAAAAAAGACATATTTTTGTACATAGATATATGTACAGCTAGATCTATATGAATAGTACTATTTTATATATAAGTACTATATTTATATATACATGGCACAGATTGTGCATGCATGGTGTAATATGTGTATATTTTATACATGGCACAGATTGTGCATGCATGTGTACTTAAGTACAGATTCAACAGACTGCAAATTATCAACCTACTAATAAAAAGGTATTATTCACTTGTATAAGTATGCCTACACTGGCAATTGTGCATTCTCATAAGTTTTTCTATATGTGTAAATAACACAATTTAATTGGGAAATTTTCTATGCTACTTTTGAAATTCTATTACTTACATTAGAGATCACAAGGGAGTAACTGACTTAGAAACCAGTTTATCACATTAAAAAGTGCATTTAATGTATGCTAATTTTATTTCAAAAGGCTCATATGAGAGTCTGCATGCCTTACCGGTCTGCATATAGTATTGGAAGGATCCAGATTGGGAACACTTACATGTCCGGGAGCAAGGAGCAAAATTATTGGCTCTCTGCATTTCCTCATTTATAAAATTACAGCTAATACTTATCTTCTGCACAAAGAATGTTGTTTAGACTAATAAGGGAAAGTGATGTTAATTAACACATTGTTATTCACCTTAGAGTTTTGAAAAAAGCTGAAAAATAAAACTCAGTGTGTGAAGAATAAAACATTTTTTGGTAATATCTGGCATGGCAGTGTTATTAGTTAAATGTCTCAGTGTATTAAGCCTAAATGAGTAAAATAATCTAAAAATCCATCCATTGCTGTGAGTTGGTGTTGGGAGGGGTCTAAAGATAACAAACCTTTATGTTACACAAGAAGGCCACTGGGGCCCACGGAGGTCAAATGATTTCCAAAAGACATGTTAATGATGAGCCACAGAGACATGGCTGGAAGATGGATTTTCCACCTGCTATTCTTTGTCTAGTCTCCTATCTTGTATTTTTTTTTTTTTTGTTTGTTTGTTTTGTTTTGTTTTGTTGTTGTAGTTGTTGTTCAGAGAAATGGCAAAAATAATAACAGAAGCACCAAGGCCTGGCCTTCTACAATTACGCAATCCATTTCCAATAAGCAGTTATTATTCAGCGACACCTTTCAAACAATCGTAGCTGTGATCATAACACAATTATTTAAAAGGGATTGGCCCATTTAAAATTCTGAAACCAGTTTTTAATTTTTAAATTAAAAAAAAATTGAGGTAGAAGCCAATGGTTGTAAGGGCTTTCGGGCATAGAACCGTCCAATGCTAGAATGAATACAATTTATAATCGCGGGCACCTCGCGCGGTGCCCTAGGGCCAGCGGGGGCGGCCAGCCGCGGCGAGGCTCGGGGACAGTGCGGGCGCTGCGTGGCGGGCTCGGGCCCGCGGCCGTGCTACGCGGCGCACCTCGGTGCCGGGTCTGGAGAACCTTCCCGGGCGGACAGTGGCCTTGGCCGCGGACCCTGTGGCGGGGGCGGGCGCTCGGGCGTTCTGGGATCCGGACTGGAACGGGAAAGGGGCCGCGTACCTCCGCCTCGGGCGTGCTTCCCACGGGGGTCGTCCCCAAGGAAGTCTCCATGATGTCGCGGGAGAGCAACGGCCCTGGTCGCCTAGGCAACTGGGGTGGGGCCAGCGTCCCAGGGCCAGAGCGATCCCAGCCGAGAGCCGCTCCGGCCCAGCCTCCGCCCCGCGGGGAAAGGCTGGAGCCTGCTGCGGAGGCTCTGAGTCACCGGTGCTGACAGACAGACCCGTCCTTTCAGTTGGAGTCAAAGACGGGAGGAAAAAGCAATTTAAATAGCTACAATTTCAATGAACTAGTATATGTGATGGCACCGAATGCAAATTCTCAATAGATATTAAATTGAGATAAATTATTGAAACTTGGATCAATAAAGTGGGATAAATTATTGAAAATTGGATCATTCCTTGATATTTGATCTTAATACGCATTTGTATGTGTGTGTGTGTGTGTGATTTGCAGTGTTATGATAGTATTGTCATGTTTAGGGAAAAAAATCAAAGTCCTCATTTTTTAGAGAAACATTCATGTGCTCTCCCTCTCCTTATTTCCTATATCCCTCCCTCAGTGCTTAGTAGTAATACTTTATTTATATGGTTTAATCATCACTAAATCCAACAATGAAGGTTAGGTATATGAAATGAGGGGATGTATAGCAGATAAATCAAGACTGGGTACAACAGGGGTGTGTTGAGGGGTTCAGTATACTACTCTTTCTACTTGTATAAATATTGGAAAATTTCCATAGTAAAAATGCTTAGAAGCAATAAGATACATTGCAGGGCAATTTGAGTATTCTCTTCTCTGGATAATCAATGCCTGCTTTGGAAATGAAATGTACTTTGCTTATATTTATTTCTGTGAAAGTTTCTATGCAGGATGCTTACTCTCAAAATCAGACATTATTTAAGTGGTTCAGTTCCTGGTCTGTAAAACAAGATAGTAATACTCTTGGCCTCAAAGCATTAAAGTGAAAATTTAATGAGTTACTTCATATGAAAATGTTTAGATAGTCCTAGCACCTACTAGTGGTCTGTGTTAGTTTTAGTATTAGCATGATGCTTCTCCTCGTTTAGTTCATCCTGTATACAGTTTCCAGAATACTGTTTCATCAGGTATTCTAAATTAGTTCATCCATTGCCTTTCAAACCAAATTTAACCTGTTAGCTTTACATAATCTCCTAACTGTGCCTTTCCTTCAAATGATCTCACAGTTCAAATTATGCACATCATTTGTGCATTTTGTGCTTATGAGTTGTCTCTAGCTGTATGCATGCCCATCTCTTTAAGTGAATTGTACTGTCCCTCTTTTTTTTTTCTTTCCATATTTTCACTCCTAAAGGAACCAGTTCAGTTCTTACTTAGTACAAAGTATTGACTTAACAATGCATTTCCAAGTTTCAATGTCATTTAAAAAGAACTACATTAGAACTTCTTTAATTAGTGAAATATATAGGTAATTTTTAGTGATTGTTAGAATTAACAGAGAGCCACCATTTACAAACTCATTACCAGGCCTACTTGTTTCATTGTTTCTTTTTGATCTGTACTCCAAAGAAATTGAAAGTAGCTGGTCACTTTCCACAAGTTTAGAATGCTTCATGTTCTTTAAATTTAGTGTTTGCTAAAGAGCTAAAAGATTGAAGTTTTCCTAACTGTAGTTTTTTTCTTTCCTCAAATATCTGATTTATTTTTGTGACTTTTAGTTGTTCTTCCATTTCATTGATAGTTTTTAGTTTTTTGGTGCCCCTTTTAGTATTAGACTCCAGAACTGAATGAGGTATTCCAGAAGATAGAATTAATTCTAACAGTAAGGGGTGGGGGGGGGGGTGTTACCTCAGGAAGCAAGGGATTGTATTGAAGGAATTCCTATTTTATTTTAATATATTTAATGTTGTAATTTATTAGAGAAGTCAGTTTTGAGGAGGTAATTTAATTATATGGGATAGATTTTTTTTTCCTCAGTAAGGAGTAGTGTTGAAAACCCATTAGCCTGAAGGTTGCTTTTAATTTGCACAAGTTGAAGCTGATTTTAGCTTCCCACTTCTTTTGTAGAGAGGTGCCAACAAGAAGACAAATCTCAGTAGGTGCTATGCTTTCTTACATGTAAAGGTCAGTTAAGTCTTCCTTCTCAGATCTCTTTTGAAGTGAAGTGAAAGGCTTCTGACCAAGCCTGGAAAATTCCACATATTATCTTATTGTTTTAGGGATAGAAGAGAAATAAGGCTTGTAGTTTACAGTTTGTTTGCTTGTTTGTTTTAAAGACCTCTGACTTTTACCACATCAGCAAAATGTGTATGTGTAGAGGCAGGAGGGTGCCTCAAATTACTATTTAATAAATCAAATTGACTCTTCCTCTATGGAAATAACTCTAATCTGCACACCTATAAATGTGTAAGTAGCACATTTAATAAATGGAAGTAGGTTTTCTCGAAGAGGGGTATTTTCATCATTTTACCAATTTGAATACTAGATTGAGGTTTAAAATAAAGTATACTTTTAAGTTGGGCTCAGTGGCAATGCCTGAAATCCCAGCAGCTCAGAAGGCTGATAGGATCACGAGTTCAAAGCCAGCCTCAGCAAAAGTGAGGTGCTAAGTAAATCAGTGAGACCCTGTCTCTAAATAAAATACAAAATGCGGCTGGGGATGTGGCTCAGTGGTTGAGTGCCCCTGAATTCAATCACCAGTACCCCCCCAAAAAAAGGAAAAAAGTATACTTTTAAATATCAGAGAAACGTAGGAAAGGGTCAGAAATTTTCTGATGGATATCGATGGTCTGGTACAGCAATGTATGGCCAGCAGTACTGATAATGAGGTTACAGTTGAGTTCTTAGGATGGGTAAACATTTACTCTACTGTTTAAGGTCCCTCTGTCACTGGCTCAATTTGAGTATTAATCAGGTGCTTCAACAATAAATGATATAATGTCACTAATGAGATGGGTGGCATATGAATAGTTCAAATACTCTGACTCCTGAGATCTTCAGTCTGTTGAGTAACCCCAAAGATAGTCTTAGGAGAATCAGGCTAGAAAAAAATCCAATTTGTCTGTTGGTTTGTTTGTTTATTTATTTATTTGTTGGTACTAGGGATTGAACCCAGAGGCTCTCTACCACTGAGTTATGCCCTCAGTTCTTTTTATGTTTTATTTTAAGACAGGTCTCACTAAATTGCCCAGGCTGGTCTTGAACTTTGGATCCTCTTGCTTCAGCTGGAAATTAGAATCATGGGATTATAGGCAGGTGTCATCATGCCCAGCTCAGTTGGTCCTTTAAATGGTAGTGAGGGAACACAGAATTCGGAGATGAAATTTAGATTGAACATTGTATCTAGCTTGAAACAGTAACATTTTTTAGTAGAAAGGAAAAAAATAGATAAAAAGCAATTTAATTTGTAAGTAATTGTCTTTGCTTCTTGTTACATATTTAATTTTAGCAAAGAAAGTATTCTAATAGTTAATTAATTTTGAAATACATTTAAAGTTGTCGTAACCTTTACCTAATCCTCAAATTTAGTCTTCTCATTTCAATCAAGTGCCTTCATTCATGCAAATCATACCAAAAACACTGGAAGATTTTACCTTAATAAAAACACTCCTAGGAGATGAGATAGTAAACCTACCATAGTAGTATACATTCTAAGAGTGATTAATTATTGAGGATGGGTGGGGCAATGATTTCCAGTAAATGGTTGGTACTGTTTTGACATTATTCTTGTAATACTACTACAACTTCAAAACCATCCTTTTGCATTTTGGGTCCATCTGTTGATCCTTTTTCTCTAGTCATTCCACTTTACAGTACTTCTTTCTGTTCTTCAAATGAAAATTCTCTCTTTCTTCTATATGGTGAACAATTACATTTTCCTACTCCAGAGATCTCTAAGATAATTTTATAACTTCTTCCATTTATTTATTTATTTTTTTTTTAAATATTTATTTATTTGCTTTAGTTGTACACAATGGGTTTATTTGTATGTGGTGCTGAGGATCGAACCCGGGCCGCACACGTGCTAGGCGAGTGCTTCCATTTATTTTTGATCAACTTGTTGATTACTCATCTTGAACCACCCCCACACTCTGCAATCTCTTTTATCTCCTTTCTCCCCTAAACCTGTACTATGAAGGGTTGCTAGCTCTGCAATCTCTTTTATCTCCTTTCTCCCTAAACCTGTACTATGAAGGGTTGCTACTGGTTCCTACTTTCCTTGGTATGTAGACATTCTCCTTTGGCCTTTCATATCCATTCTCTACCTTTTCCCACTAGGCCTTCTACCCTGGTAAACTAATATTTCTGGGCTCCATTGTTTGGATCTACCATGTTTCTTACCCTCTGACTTATGGCTGAGTTTGGCCAATGGGAGTACTAGCAGAACATTGGAGGGTATATGAGTAAAGTTAGGGTATTTATTCTCTCAATTCACTCTCCACAGGATTACAGTTAGAAGCAGCTAGATTCCTACCAAAGATCTTAAAGATGATCACCTGTCCCTGAGCTTTTCCATGTCTATAGCCCTCTCAGGGTTAGGGTAACCTCTTTCCTTACCCATTTAGGGCTAAGGGTAGTAAATGCTCCCTCAGGCTGCTAGTCCTGAGATGCTTCTCCATCCCTTGTTGATTTCCCTTGTGACTGCCTGCATATTTGCAAATAGCTTCTTTACTAAACTTTCCTCAGTTTCCTGATAGATTGGTACTCTCTGGTGGGACCTTGACTGATATTATCAAACATTAACTCTAAAACTTTTAACAAGGAAGGTTATGTCTGACTTGTTCAATGCCATTGTTGTTGCCCATCACTTATAGTATTGCTGTAACTGAACATGGGATTTCCCAACAATTAGCTCTTATTTTCATTGTGGATTTTCAAACAATTGTCTGGGTAAGCTTAAACCCCAATGTTTTTCTTGCTTTCTGCCCCATTCCCTAGTTGGAGACTGTGCCTAAGCTTAACTACCCTCAGAATTGATGGCAGACATCGAGACTGGAACTACCTAGGGGCTTGTGCCATCTATGTCCTGAGCAGCAGCCTTCCTCAGACAACTTGTATAGATTGCTGTTTCCCTAAATCCTTACTTTCTAATGTTGAGAAGAATATGTAGTTCCCCTATTTAGAAGCCATTTTTACAAACTTGTCCTGTAAAATGGCAAAAGAACAGATCACCTGAGCCCTGATTGGCCTCTCCATGAATGATGGGAACAGAGGAAAGAAGAGTGCCACACATTTTCTTCTTGCTTATCCTGCCCTTGAAGCTTTGACCTTTCCCAGTAAAATCTCATCAGGGGATGAGAACGTGGAGGGTGGAGAAGTGAGGTCAAGGTATTTATTCTCTCATTTCACTCCCTGCAGGATTCTAGCTTACAACATCATGTGAGGTTGCAGAATTCACTGGAAGCCAGAGGGCCACACTTGGCAAGGGCAGTGGTATAGGAGAATGCTTATTATTCACAGATTTAGTTGTTCCAATATATTTAGGTCTATAATCTATATTTCACACAAGTTCTGTTAATTATTTTCATTTACAAATTGTTCTTTGTTGCAGTATTTGTGTTAGTAGTTTCATCACACCTTTTAGGCTTCAGTGAACCATTTTTATGTCATTAATCCATACCTGTGAACTGGTAATTTAATGCAAAAAACAAGTTAACAAACTTAAGCAAAGACATACACATGTCATGTGAAAATGTTTCAACTGAGGAAAAATACCTGTATCCTGTTTTCAGAATGTTAGCCAAGGCAGACTGACCCAAATTTCTAAAGCACAAACAAAACCTTTAAATGCATGATTTCAGCTAGCCATAAATTTTTTTATGAAAATCAAAATTCATCCTACACTTTAAACTTGTGAAATATGTATGATCAAAACCATTTCATTGATTTTTTTTCTTCTTCTAAAACTGCCTAAAAGTGACTGGGTGCCACTTAATTAAAGGCAGGAGCTCCATTTATCTGTGAATACATTTGGGGGGAGCTCTCCCCTGGGAGATTCTGGAAGTGCTTCCCTGAGCAAGCATTGCCCCCTTTTCTGAAATACCTCTTACCCCACCCAGCTTTTAAGTATAGCAATTCCTATTTTATCTGTTTTACATAATAGCTTTCATGTACATTTTGTTAGAAGGCAGGATTTGGGGCTTTAAAAAGTTTGAAAACCACCAGATAATCTCAAAGGAAACTTCATCTCTGCAAATTCTATTACATTATAATTTCCCAAAGCATTCATTGCCTCAGACATCCACTTTGGCAAATACACAGTATGACTGTTATTAAAAATTTCTGTTGCATATGCATGTTTATGATTCCAGGAAAGTGAAATAACTTACATTGTCTCACTTAATCACAAAAATCACTTTATGAGGTAGATGGTATTATTTTTATTTTGGAGATGAAGACACTGAGGCCCAGAGGGCTGGATAACTGACCTAATGTCTCATGGATAAGTATGTGGCAGGCAGGTGCAGGTATGAACTCGTTCCTATGATTCCAAAGCCCACTGACTCTGTCTCACTACGTCATATCACTTCAGTTCTTTGTGCACTTCAGAGCCTGGGTGGGTGGATAGAATTTATATCTGGTGCCTTTCTAGCTCCCTTTCCAATCCTCTTTTCTCGTCCTGCCCCCATCCCCAGTGTATTCACAATGATTGCAAATTCCTTTAGCATTTAATTGGCCAATGATCAATCCAGGTACACCGTAATAACTAAAGTATGAGATGGTATGGCTTAGCACTTACCAGGGTATATTTGTATTTTCCTAGGAGACTTTTGAAGATGGTAACTTCTTTTGCCACTCAAATGAATGAGGATTTAATAGAGGGTTGCCCATTGTGGGCTTTACAGCTTGGAAACAGGAAGTCTTTTTCTGGTGCCTTCATAGACCTCAGCTTAAAGACAGCTCTATTTTACCTTCTAATGTCAGAAGCTATGGCTATGATTTCTTCTACCTCTATAGCATCTGCTAAAATGCTTTGGTAAGCCTTCAATAAATAGGCAAGCATGATGATGAAACAATCAATTAATCAATAGAAAATATTTTTGTAGCTGTGGTTATTCTTGATTTTAGTACAATAGGTGTCAGATTTTAAATAATATTTTTCATCATCACTAAAAACCACATCTATATCCTGTTCAAGTGAAATGTGTTTTCATGTGTCTCAAAGTTGGGTTAAGCATTACACTCCAGAAATGTAGGACGTCATTGTGCAGCTTTCAGAAGATTGCAATCAACTATCACAAGACTTATACCTTATTTTATTTTATAATAATTTTGGGGAGATGACTGTCCATGTGCTTGGAGACTAGGTCTGTAAAGAACATGAGGTTATATGTGATATTTGTCAGACTAGATATCATCGCCTATTGGTGGTTAATGGTTGGTTTCTGACTTGTTATTTTGATGACAGTCCTGTTCCATGATGCCCATTATGGTGCCCCCCACATGCATAGCCCCTAGGATATAAGGGCATAGCTTCAGTACACAGTAGTAGAGAAAACACTAGTGAGTGAGATTTTTGACCAGCTAATTTACAGAATGAAAAATAGCTTTATTTTCATTTAATATGGATGATTCTTCTTAGAAATTTCTTTGGATTTCCTCACATTAGAACAAATAAACTTAGAATGTTTACCCAGAAAAAGCAAAAGTCAAAGATTGGGGAAAAGAAATAAAAAAAAATAATGGATCAAAGAACAGAGTTGATGTTCAGATTTTTAAAAAGTTTTAATTAAAAAAAATGCGGGTCAGGGGGAAGAGTTGGTGGTCTCACTGTGTTGTCCAGGCTTGACTTGAACTTGCTTTAACCTCTCGAGTAGCTGGGATTACAGGATTACATGCCTGCCTAACGTTCAGACTTTAGAGAGACAAAATGGACTCTGATAGACTGAATTGAAACACCGCAACATTGGGTCACACTCCTGTCATTAGGAATTTGTTCTATAAGACTGGGCCACGGTGTTCTATAGGTTCTGCTTTACTTTGGAATTACCCTGGTAATTCGGAGGAGGGTTGCTATGACAATGCCTTCTTTGTGATCTACATCTTCTAAGCACGCTGATATGATACTATTTTTTTCTTTCAATCATTAGACTCTCTTGAAATAATTGATACCATGACCACAGATACAAAGCTGACTGATTCAATTTGATTACAGTTTAGTAGTTGAATTAGGAAGCAGAGATATGTTTAAAGCAGAGGTTTGAAGGACCTGTGGGGTTCTTCTTGCTTAGGAAGCCCACTCCTGAGTGCCTGGCCATCCTTGATGTGACAGACTCAAGAGGAATTATGCTGTTCAGTGGACTCCATAAATGGTAGAACTCAGTGATGATCATAGGTTCAGGGTCCAAGGACAGCTTATGACAATGGGGCAGTATGTTTCTTATTGCTGTTGCATCCTTTGAAACCCATTGTTCATTGGACAAGAAAGGTCCCATTTTTTTGTGTATGTATAAGCTGTTGGGACATGTCAATTTATTCTTTTCTGGCTCTGGATGGATTGGTGAGACCAACATGGACCTCACTATTTGATAAGGGAGCTCTCTCTTTTCTCCCTACTGGAACTTTACCTAATGAGGGGTATCAATGAACTCGCTTGAGTTGTGCTCATACATGGAGAGATAAACTCCTTATTAAGGCTCGGCTTCTAACTCTACCTTCAGTTATTAGTGTTTCGTTATTATTATGAGTATTAGGATAAAAATGGAATGAAAGAAATTTTTCACACACATTAAGCTTATCTAAAATTGCTGATGATATGTACCAAGACATTTTCTTATTATCATTCTTTCATCCAACAAAATTTTATGGACTACCATATATAGTGTCAAACACTGTCCTATGCACGTGGCCAAAAAAAAAAAAAGGACAAACACTGTGTGCTCCAGAAATTCCATTTTAGTGAGTTCATAAGACTAAATTCTATTTAGGATCTAAGAACTCACTAATTATTATTTTGAAAGGCTTTTTGTCTATGCAAGTCGGGAAGTTAAGATCTACAAAGATCCTGATATTATTATGTGAGTTTTTAAACTGGAAATCATATCTTCCTGGCTTACGGTTAATCATGTGTTTAGAAAGTGGTAAGTGCTCTGGAAAAAATCTCAAGAGATCTAGGGGTTGGAGGACTCTGGGCATGTTGTAGTTTTAAATAGGATACTCAGGATAGGCCTGGGAGAAAAGATGACAATTGAATAAAGTTTATCATTGTCATTATCATAACTAGCATTCTGGCTAACTGCTTTTTGTGCATTATCTTCCTTAAACCTTGCAACAGATGTAGTCACTGAGGCTTGAAGAAGTTAATTATTTACCCAGTATTACAGAGCTATTTAGTAGAGGTGATAGAATTTAAACTCAGGACTATGTAATTAAGAGCCCAAGTTTCACTGTACTGTACATCTCTCAAAGCAATAGTTTGCAAGCTGTGTTTGTAGGGTCTACTGAGATTTGACTTGATATTAGTTTTTTTTTTAAGTGTCTATTGTTAGCCATACAGTTTTTAAACTGTATTTAAAATACAGTTTGAACATACCCCAATACACCATAATCCACATATTAACACATATTGGAGGGCTTCAACCTGTTAAACAATGGGTTAGATACATATTGAATATACCATTTTCTTCCTGTGCATTTGATTTATGTATAAATGTTTCATTTGTTAGTAATGTTTTGATTTTGTACAATTAAAAGAATTCAGGCTTTATCATGTCTGTTGTCATAAAATTGTAAAACAGCTCAAATGTAGCACAGAGGATAGGCCTGTGAGAAAAGATGACAATTGAATAAAGCTTATAAAGGTATATCTGCTGGTGGCATGTTTTTGCATCACAGTGTGATCATTGAGAACTTGTTGATAAGGGAAATCATACTATTAATGGTCACCAGAGTACTATCCCTTAGGTTTAGGTGCTTTTTGCCTGACTTAGATTTGAGAAAACCTGATATAATTAGTGTCTAAATGTTTGTTTTATTTCAAGCTCTGGATTACCTAATTGAAGAGTATCCCAAGAATACCTAGGAAAGATTTCTTTTCCAGACTCTCATTCATAACTATCTAGGTAGATCAAGTGTGTATGCTTTTTTAATACTAGGAAATCAAATCAGAATACTGAAATAAGTTCAAGGTTCAGTTTGACATGACTGGGAACAGTCTCATCATGTTGTATTTTTATAGTGACAAACAAATACATGTTGTAATAAGTAAATACATTTTATAATGATAATAAATACGTCTAATAGACTGGACAATATATTTGTTGAAAAAATAGAACATTTTCACTTATTTACCCATTAAAGCTTAATATAAAAACAATAAAAGAGGAGGGACATAGGTTTAAATCCACTGATATAATCATGGAAGTTGATTTCTAAAAATAACAACTATCTAAGAAAATAGAAAATAATATAGATTGTGCCCAAAGAGGCTATAAATTAAGCTAGATAATAATGCTCCTTTTCTGAATATAAATAGTCCAATGACCACAATGATTGGTATTTTTCCTCATTTATTTTAATCTATAAAATTCTACTATTAAGGAAGTAGAATAGCATGAAAGCTTCATGATTTCATGACTAAATCACAGAGTTCAGGCAACTGAACTTGGAAGTGAGCTACTGTCAGATTGGTGCTGATAAAGGGGGAATTCACTTGAGTTTTAAATTGCTAATTCCATGTCTACAGACCCTCTGGGGGTCTCAATTTATGCCTCTCCCCTAGACTCACTTGTAAAACCACAACTAAAGTTTACCCTCATATCTAGCTAGAATGGAGAGTTGTTTTCTTTTTTGTCTATGATATGAGGAGCGGGCATTCTTAATATCATTTCTGTAATTATAATTTTAATTCTAGAGTGAATTGTCTTCAGTGGTTGATTAAACTGCTGAAGATGATTTTATTTATGTAGAAATCATGTCATGATGTGGGAAATTAAGACATAACAATTAGCTAAAAACTTAATTTGAATTGAATAAGTGGAATGACTGAAATAAATATAAGACAATAAGAAAAAAAGACAAATCTCCTCTCTTCTATAAAAAATAATCAAGAACTTCAGTAGGCATATGAAGGTGTCTAACCTCAATATGATGAAAGAAATGCAAGGTAAATAATCATAATATCTCTTGCCAGTCAAGATTGGCAAGCATGCAGGGAGTGGATCTTCTCATGCACTTTGGTGGGCATGTGAATTAATGGCATTTTTGCATGTTCATATGAAACTCTCCATAAAAATATAAAAGTTTACTTATTCCTAGACCTGAAAACAAGATTTGTAGAAATGTGTTCTAAGGACATGATCATAAACATCTGTAAATATCACCTATAATTTTGAGTGTAACATTGTTTGTAAATATGGGGGGGAAATGAGATATAAGGTAATACCCAATAATGGGAGATACAAGTTAAAATCATGAAATGAAATTTTGTATGGCTACAAAGTCACGTTTTTGAGAAATTATTCATAATAAGTTAAGAGAATAGTACAAAATAAGACTTATACAGTATGACACCCATTTGTGGATCTGTCTGTGTAATTATAGTAATATTTATCTAATAAGAGAATTAGGGGGAAATTGACTAAAATACTGCCTTTGAGTGATTTCATCTTTTTGCTTTGTACTTTCATCTTTGTACTTTGAAAATTTTCTGTAATGAATATGTAATTTATTTCTTGTTTTTTAATAGAAAATTTCAAACCTCTACTTTTTTTTCTCAAAAAAATAGAGGATAGTATAATAAATATCCATGTATCTGTCACTCTAGTTCAACAATTGTCCACTATATTTTTTTTATTAAAGAATATATTAAAAGGACCGCAATTACTTGGCAGCCTCCTGAAACTACTTACTAGCTGTGATAACAAATTTGTTATATCTTTCCTTGAAAAATATTTTGTTTACTTTGCCCAAGTGCTATTTTCAGAGCACTAAATAACCAAATATTTTGAAGAGAAAGTTAAAGCATCTCAGTGTTTTTCATGAAAATAGAAATTAATAGTATGATTTCTTATATTTTTCATCAAAGTGTGGGCGGGGGGAATCTCTTTCCTGGCAGTGTGCATTGTTTCTCTAAACACTTTTTTTTTTTTTTTTTTTTGTGGTACCAGGGATTGAACTCAGGGGCACTCGACCACTGGGTCACATCCCCAGCCCTTTTTTGTATTTTATTAGAGACAGGGTCTCACTGAGTTGCTAAGTGCCTTGCCATTGCTGAGGCTGGCTTTGAACTCGTGATCCTCCTGCCTCAGCCTCCCAAAGTGCTGGGATTACAGGCATGCACCACCGCGCCCCGGCTGTTTCTCTAAACACATAAGCAAGAATCTTATAAACAGTAAGATGGAAAAGGTGGGATAGCCAGCTCTGTGTTCTTTGGTATCTCTCTTGATCTAGCTTAGGGATTAGGGCAGAATTTGGCAAAGCATATTTTAGCAAAAGGGTACTATCTACTCTGAGATAGGTTTGGGGACCACTTTCATTCTTAACTTACAATTTGACATATAATACATGCTATAAAAGCAGATGTTTGTGAGAAGATTCTAGAAAAATTTAAGAACCATGTGTGTTCAAAAGGATTATGTGCTTGCATGCAAAAAACAGACTTGTATGAATTGAAATATTTCCCTAATGAAGAATAAAAGACAAAAAGAGATGCAACAACCACTTCCTAATATATTTATAACTTAAAACCTTTCTGCCAGATTCCTGTTTCTCTACCAATCTTTAAAGGTATATTTTCACGTTTTGTGTTAGTAGGAGTCTGTGCATTTCGATGGGCTAACTCCTCTGGCAAAATTTAATTCATGCTATTAAAAAAAAAACAAAACAAAAGATAACTTACTTTCAGAAAGTGGAAAATTGTATATTTCTTTTATTTTCATAAAGCCCTGTACTGTGGTTCCAAGGTACTCAGTATAACTGGACCATAAAAATAATAAATGCATGACAACATGAATATAAACATAATAAATGTCATGCTTTCACATGGCAAATTGTCAATATCTATTGACATTTGTTCTTATGGCATCTATTAAGGCCAAACCATATTTATTAACTCTGGTTTGATTACACCGCTCCATTAACTTGGTAATTTCATTATAGTTTTAGAGGGATTTTAGCTGCTGGATGTAGTTGAAATTTTATGCACAAACCGAGAAGTCCTTGGGCAGTGAACACATTTCATATAAATCAAATAAATAATTAATGAATAAAAGCTATTTTGGAGAAGCAGAAAACAACAGAATCTGGATCAGATAACTTTTTAATAACATACTGAGAAATTTCTCATAAAGATTATAGTCATAAGATGTGTCAGGTGTATTCATAAGCTTGTTAGTAAAATATCATCATGTGGAAATACCCATGTCAGAGAGAAACATCACTGTAGTCAGAAAATAGATGTTAGGCCCATGGTGTGAACAATAAAGAAGATGCTTGGGGGGTGGGGGAGAGCAGAAGGAAGTTTGCTTGTTTCTGAGCAAGATGTAGAATTACCGTCAGACCATCACTCTGACACCATCTTTTTCCTGCTGAAAAATCTAACAAAAATTGCCAACAGAACTGGTTAAGAGAGAGAATAGGGAGCAGGGACTTCTTTATCCTGTAGTTAATCTTCCCCATAAAATACATAGAACATAACCCTGAGTTATTTTAGCTACTCTCCATTACAAATATACATCACACCTGGGTTTGACCTTTCTCGTCTCAGTCCTCTCTAATTTGTTTAACTTATTGTTCTTTTCTTTAGAACCTTAGAAAAAGTGTTTCAAAGCCTTGAAACAAATGAGTAAACACGTGTTCTATTTATCACACTGAGCAAAGCCCTTTGGATGTACTCAGCAGCTCTTGGATGAAGACAAACACTATCAGTTAAATAAATGAATGATTTCTTTTGGATCAGAAAGTTTCAGCAGAGATTATTAATTTTTATAAGCATTAACTCTGATAAACTCTGTGTATTTGATACAACCTACATATCTGTTAAGTTCCCCCATCAAGTTAACATTAAGAATAGAGCATCAGGCAATTCAGATAAAAATTGTAGCATGTGGTAGAGTGTTTACAATGGTGGAAAGATAGGCCAAAAATTATGTTTGTAAATTTCTGAAATGATATCCAGAAATGCATTACAGGCTACGTGCTTTATACAGTGTGTATTGTTAGCAGGTGTTGGGAGTACTTTATTTCTTACACACAATGCTGACATTTTTTTTGCCTTTATACTCTTTAAGGGAACAAGCAGCATAATTGGAATTCCTTTGAGAATGATTTGTTAGTTATTTTGGACCTTTACAGGGAGTAAATGGTAAATAAGAGCTGAGTTTTTGGACATTAGTATCTATTGGTTGAGCAGATTATACTGTAAATTTTAAAAAGGAAGGGCAATTTAGGCAATGATACTAACAGCTGTACAGTTATTGTGTAATAGTGGCCCACCTGGGCTGAATTGTGAATTGCAAAACAAAGCTGAATGCTTTCAATTCCATGATGTATTATGCTACAAGGGAAGCTCTCAGCTAAGCAAAATGTAGAGCTACTGTCAGACCATCCCTCTGCCAAATTACTACTGCACTGAAAAATGACTATGGTGATATCACTTGGTGAGATCATCACAGTCTACTTCTTTTAATGTTTCCATCATTTCTGATCCCAATTTTACATTTCCGCTATTTACTTTCAGTAATGAAGTTATTTTTTTCCTCCTTCACTTTGGTAGAGCTTATATTAATTAAAAAAACCAAATAAAACAAAACAATCTTTTCAGCTCTTTGAGAATAAGAACACATGCAGTTTCCTCCCTCCACTATAAGCAATGTACTAGGCGAGCAATGTCTCGGTAATGAGTCACAAGCTATGAGCCACATATGGAACATGCAATTCATGTGCATGAAGGAAAATGTTCTTGTGAGTGAGTTAAACTCAGCAAAATAAATCTTGAGCTTAAGAATGTACTACAGTTAAGAGATTGATTAACTTTCTACAACTTCTCTTATAAGATAAAGAAAAAAAATATTTCCTACATCTGCAAGAGCCCAAATCTGCATTTGGGTAATTTTCCTCCATACTCTCTAGCATTGAAGAGAATAATGGAGTCTTCAAGAAACTGGAGTTCTTAGAAAAGGAAGGAGTTGAGACATAGGGAAACCATGTGGTCTTGCTGTGAATCATCACAAATATGAGCCAAAGAAAAGCTGGGCATGATATCAAGCACTGTTTTCTTTCCTGGTTTTGCTAAATTTGGCTGAGTTTTGCAAACACTTGAAGGGAAGTTCAGAGTTCTGCATTTGATTCCTAGATCTTTGTATGACCCTGAGAAATCACTTAGGCTTACAGATGTGTTTGAGATGGATGTTAAACCACCTTTCAAAATATATCAGTAATATAAAGGGTTCATTTGGTTGATTCTCTTTATACACACTCAGACAAAAGCATGGAAACAGTGAGTGATATTATATTCTGATGCAAAGAATAATTCAATTTTTAATAAAGCCAAATGGCTGCCTGGGTAAATCTGTTAATCAGTTTTCTTCTTACTTGTTTTCTTTCAGTAATGTGGTTTCCATTATCTATTTCAATTCCGCTTCATTGCTGGTAAGCATCTGTTTTAAAATACAGTTAAAAATTGGGACTCTTGGTCCAATTCCAAGGGGCAAAATCAGCAGGAATAAGTAATCCCACAGCCTTAAGAAGAACCTTCTAAACCATGAAAAAAAAAAAAAAAAAAAAAAAAAAAGAAAAGAAAAGAAAAAGAAAAAAGCAATAAGTACTAAACTTTGAATAAAAGAGCCATAAATGAGTCTGGAAGCCTCATTTACATTGTAATGTGCATACCAGCATGATGTCATTATCAATTAGCGTGAGTATTTTCTAACAGCCATCTATTCTGAGTATGTAGTCATTTAGTTTATGGTTATGATTGTGGTGTGCGTGTATTGGTATGACAGAGAGAACTAAAGCAGCAATGTCCACAGAAAGTAGTAATACAGACAAAATTTATGTCAGCCATGAATCAGTCCTACTTCATTTAATGTTATTTATTGATACAAGGTAAATATAGTACCTCAATAATCTATGTGTGTTGAACAGAATAATAAAATCTGGCTGTAATATAATCTTTCTACTCTATGTGTATATATATTTATATATACTTGTGTGTATATAAATATCACCCTATTTTTTTTTTCTTTTTGTCAGTCTTATCAAAATATAATTTTCCCTTTTGGGTTTTGGAATGCTATAGATATTGTTGAGACTAATATTTCATTTTCTGTTTTTTTTTTTTTTTTGTTTGTTTTTTGTCTTGCTCAGTCTTTACCTTTTCATTATGTTTCAAGAATCCTGGTGCATGAATTAGTGAGGTAGAGTCTGAAGTGTGAGGTAAACCCGTCCTCTAGAGTTTAAAGTTTGTTCTTTACAACTCTGAAAGAATATAGGGCATTTGTAGATGAGTAAAGCAATTTTGATGATCCACTATACTTCTTAGATCTGGCTTCTTGGTTTTAGGCTATCTTTAGAAATTTCATTCAATTTGTTTCTACTTCCCTGTTTATCCTCTGAAGTATTCCATTTTTTTCCCTTCAATTTCATCTGTTTTGTTGCATTTCTACACATGAGCTCATCCAAATGATTAGTAAATATTTTTTTTTTTTTTTTTTTTTTTTTTTTTTTTTTTTTTTTTGTGGTACCGGGGATTGAACTCAGGGGCACTCAACCACTGGGTCACATCCCCAGACCTTTTTTGTATTTTATTTAGAGACAGGGTCTCACCGAGTTGCTAAGTGCCTCCCCATTGCTGAGGGTGGCTTTGAACTCGCGATCCTCCTGCCTCAGCCTCCCAAAGTGCTGGGATTACAGGCGTGCGCCACCGCGCCCGGCTTAGTAAATATTTTTTGATTTATGATTTTAGAATATAAATACTTATGATGACTAAGACTCATCAGGAAAAGATAACCAATTTGTTCATGTGTTTGCAGAGAGTATTTCTCAATACTGTTGAAAGCATATGGAAGTCTGGGCACCATGGTGCATCCCTGTAATCCTGGCAGCTCGGGAGGCTAAGGCAGAAGGATCGAAAGTTCAAAGCTAGCCTTAGAAACTGAGTGAGATTCTAAGCAACTCAGTGAGACTGTGTCTCAAAATAGAAAATAAAAAGGGCTGAGGAAGTGGCTCAGTGGTCAAGCACCTCTGGGTTCACTCCCCAGTACCAAAATAAAAAGGAAGCATATAGGTAGAAAGATACAAATCACCTGACAAATGTACATCTAATTTAGGAAAAAAAGACTCAGAATGGTGGTTGACTTACATGTGCAATAAAAGAAAAAGTAGTAAGCAAACAGAGCAAAACAACAAAAACAAAACCCTCTTCCTGGACTCTAGCTAAACTTTTTTTTTTTTTTAAACTGGAGACACTGGTTTTCCTTGGGCAGCAGTATATAGCCAGCCTCTGTTCTCTCAGGCTGAGGCTGTGGGACTTCCTTGTAAGCACATTGCAGTTTGGTGATCTGTGTAATGCTCTGTGTCTTTGTTAATCACACAATGGAAGGATTCAACTTACTGAATCATTTGCTTTATTACAGTTCCAGAACAGCACTGTAACTGCCTCGTGGGAACTTTCTCAGAGGGAGTTATTCTGGAGGCAGTCACTATGTAAATACATCCCTTGAATTCCTGTAAACAGCACCAGGACATTCTGCTACAACTCAGTTAAAAAAACCAGAATAACCCTTTTGATAAGCTCTGCTGATGGAGGTCTTCTATGCTGTATTTACTAAGTTCATAGTGTTAGCATGTTAAATTGCTAAAGTAGTAATTGAATTAGATCATGTGTGTAATAGTGCTTTGGTGCAGTGTCTGGTAGATGGTGAGCATTCAACACATGCTAACCATCTAGCAATGTACTGGCTGTCAGCCATGTTTATATCATAGGCTACATTTTAAATGGGTAGCCCCCTATAACTGCTTAGTTTGAAAACTTGGATGTGCCCCATTTATTTTTCCAGGACACAAAAGTGTAATTAAATTATATATATATATATATATATATATATATATATATATATATATACACATACATATATATATACATACACACACACAAAAGCACACATATATATGTATACACACATGTACACACACGTACATATATATATACATATATATATATATATATATATATATATATATATAATTTCTTAGTGCGCATCACCATACCTGTCTGAGAGTGGTATGCTTTTCAATAAATATATTCATGGAAAACAGAAACTTATATAAGTTTCATATATACATATATGAAACTCTTCCACCTGATCCCATCCTCTCCCTCTGTTTGCTAGACTTTCTCCATCAGAAAGAATCCTAACTTGTGTCATGTCGGTTTCTCCTGTTTGAACATCCTTTTTCTACAACCTATAAGTACTCTCATGTTTCCTTCTAAGCCTCATCCGTAAAACATGACATTTTTCTTCGCTCCATCTTTCTGTTTAAGGGATTAACTTCAGCTTTTTCTTTCCTTTATAGTCAAACTTCTTGAAAAAGTTGTCTACTTAATCTCACCTCCCAACACCCTATAAAACAACACATGATATGGCAGAATGAATATAAAGTTACCATGGTATGTATGGTTTTGGGAGGATCAGTTGCAAATTGAGTGTTAATCAAAAAAAAAAAAAAAAGATGCCTCTGCAACACATTCTCCCAATATCTAAATTGTGAGAATAATTATAAGAAATTGTCTTTTTTTTATTATTTATTTACTTATTCATCATGCACAAGTATAGTATCTTTTTACATACAACACACTGTGAGTGTTGCCAAGAGAGGCAAAATGTGGATGATTTTTATCTCCAACCCAATTGTAAACTATTCAGGGAAAGAAAACTAAGGAAGAAATGGAGGGCCAGGTGAGGGGTACAGGCAATGTATTTTGGAGTCAAATGAAATAGGCTCCATGGTATATGTCTACATATTTGAGATCATCTGAGGCTGGCTAGGATCATGGAGATGCTGATTCCTAAGGCTGAAAGGCAGACAGACAGACACTCTTTAGCTGGGAGCAGGGTGGTGGCAAGATCACATCTGGATTTAAAGGATGGGTCCGATGTGACAAGGTTGAGCTACAGCTCCAGATGAAGGACTGGTGCATAAATACAGTGAATAAAATTTGGTAGAGAAGAATAATCTGGCCAAGAAAGAAAATTATTATGGGAGAGCAATATACTTTTTTTTTTTTGGTACTTGTACTAGGGATTGAACTCACGGTCCCTTAACCACTGAGCAATATCCCCAGCCCCTTTTGTATTTTATTAGAGACAGGGTCTCACTGAATTTCTTAGTGCCTTGATAAGGTGGCTGGCTTTGAACTCATTATTCTCCTGTCTCAGCCTCTTTAGCTTCTGGGATTACAGGTGTGTACCACCGTACCTGGCTGAGAGTCGTATACTTTTCAATAAATATTTTCCTGGAAAGCAGAAGAAAATAAGGTCCAATGCATTTAGTTCTTTAAAAAATAAAGAAAACTGTATCTCTCATCAATGAGTGAATGCTAAGTAACTAGGCTCCCAAAGTTTTCTGTTTTATCTTAGTGTAGACAATTGCATCAACTTTTTCAGGCCTTTAGCCATCATTTGCTGCATAAATAATTATCTGGCACCTGTCATCAAATATACTAATAATGTATGTAATGCTATGTAGAAAGCAGAATGTTGTTGAGCTTCTGAGTATTATTCCAGATTATTATTTGGATCATATTCATGTCAGCCCAATTTTTACTACTATCTCAACAAATCGCTGTGCTATATGGTACACATTGAGGCAAATTTAGTGGGGGGATTGTATCATAAATTACTAGAGATTTCCCAGGTTCTGTGTTGTTTTCTGATTCTGCAAAGTTGATTAAATTAATAGGAACAGGACTAAAAGGGCTTAATTAGCCCAACTTCCTAAGAATGTATTTTACTCCTCAGAGCTGCATATCAGATTTTACATGGCCAGAGGTCCATCTAATAAAAGACTTTCCCTGTTCACTAGAAAGGGCCCAAGAGACATGAAATTATTCATGTGATTTCCAGTCATCTACAGACTCAGTGTGCTTATTTATTGCTCCATGGCTCCATTTTATTGATATCTATATGTCAATTTGTCAAATTGGGTCATTCTGTGTAATGTTGCAAAATATTACTGTTTTTTTTTTTTTTTCTTATGAAAGTCTATATTCCTCTAAAGCGGTTTTCTGGAATAAACCCTTAGTAATTTGGGAAGCTGATGGAGGGGGCAGCTAGAGCTATGAGACGGGGGTTGATGGTATAGAAAGAATGTATTTGCTGGTCTGTACCCAACCTAGTGGATGTCTAGAGAAGATGGAGTATTATTATGATCGGAAGTACTACATCCCATCTTAATTCACTAGCTTGCTATTAGCTTTTCATTTAAACAGCAGCAGCAGAGGAACACTGTGGCACATTCATTCACCTCAGATCCTCTGAAAGCAGTCAGGGTAGAGTTTCCCTTTAACATCTGAAGTTGACCTGGAACCGCTGCTTCAATTTGAAAACAGTGTGTTGACACTAAAATAATAAGATTCAACAATGAATAATCATCTTTTTCCTGATTTTTTTCCTATTTGGAAATTCAGAAATCATGAAGTAATTGGCAGAAAAACTCCCAGTGTTAGAAGTAACATATTTAAAAGATCTACATAATGTAATATAACAGCATCAGCCAACAATTGATCAGAAAAATCAGAGCTAGACCAAACAGTGTTACAGACATGAAAGAAAATCAGTCACATTTCTTGGAGTAAAATCTTATTTTTCCTGGTTGTATTATTTCTTGGGCTAATTTATCTGGGGATTGAAATCATCTAACCACAGTTCAGATTTTTTAAAAATGAAATTATAAAATGAATATATACTTAATTGTCACTCAAATACATGAATTTTGTTTCATATTTAAAGACTAAAACTGTAACTTCACATGAGGTTCCTGTGAAACCTTCCCTTGACAAGGCTTGCCAGACTTTTAATACATGGAAGGGAAGTTAGGAATTGTTCAACTCAAAATGTTCAACATCACTAATCATCAGGGTTTTAACAAAACTAAAGCAACAAGATATTGCTATCTATTGAAATAGCTATTTAAAAATGAGAGAAAATGGTGAGGTGTGCATACTGTTGATGAGTATGTACATAAAAGTACATGCACTGTGGAAAACAGGATGGAGCTTTCTTAAAAATTTCAAGTAGAACTACCATATGACCCAGCTATCACACTACTGGGAATATATCCAAAGGAAATGAAATCAGTATGTCAAAGAGATAGCTGTACTTTCATATCTCTTTCAACATTATTCACTGCAATCAGGATACAGAAATAACTTAAGTGTTCATCAATGGATGAATGGATAAAGAAAATGTGGTATATACATAATGGAATACTGTTCAGTCTTAAATAGAAAAGAAATTCTGTCACTTGCAATAACATGAATGAACCTGGAGAAAATTAAGTGAACTAAACCAGGCACAGAAAGCCATAGTGAGACTAGATGATCTCATTTAAACTTGAAGTCTAACAAAGTTGGATTTGTTCAAGTGGAGAGTAGAATGGTAGATGGAGAAGAGTGAGGAGAGGGTCAAAGGATACGTGATTACAGTTAGATATGAAGAATAAGTTCAAGGGATCTATTCTACAACATAGTGACTATAGTTAATAGCAGTGTAAGATATCCTTAAAAATTTCTAAGAAAACTGATTTTGAGTGTTTTTGCCACAAAAAAATGATAAATATGTGAGGTAATACATTTTTTTAAGTTTTATTTGGCCATTCCACAATATGTTCTTACTTCAAAACATTATGTTCTACAGCATAAATACATACTATTTTTATTTGTCAATTTAAAAAAAGTTTAAAACTTTGTTAAAAAAATAAAAAGAATATTCAGTTCACCAGGCCATTTGCGAGGTGGACAGCCTGAGGGTCAGAGAGTAGCTGAATTGCTCAGTTTCCTACAAGTAGGCCACCTGAATACCCTGAATTACTTTGCCACTTACCTGAGGACATGGGATTCTAAAAGTCCTCTAAGATTCTATGGTTCTTAATTTTGTTGTGCTTTGGTATCATGTGGTTCTTTGATCATTGTTTTTCTTTTGAGTGAGGCATATATTTCCCAAAGATCATACACTAATTTTGATTAGATCAGTATGTTCTAATATTGACCCATTATTTTTCATCTACTCAATCTAAGATACACATTGTGGGTTTGGAGCATGAGATTTGCTGATCTACAGGCATGGATTCAAGTCTAGGCCCTGCCACTTGCTTAATGACATTTGACACATTACTGTACCTAAGCCTCAGTTTCCTCATGATTAACATAGCATTTGTTTATTTTCATGAATACAGTGAGTAGTCAATATTATTGCTCTTATTATTATCCAATGTGTGTCCATTGGTCAGTTGAATATGGAAAAAAATTCTGGGGCTTTATTATTACCTTTAAAATTATTTCTCATTCCATATTGTTAAAACAGTGATAGTGACAGTGTTTAGAGACAAAATTTGTAAAAATGCTATAAAACACTTTCCAAAATTATGAATCTGGAAGATGGTATTTGAAATTTGAACCCAAAGAGAAATTGTTGGCATTATTTTGTGTTATTGTGTAACTGAAATTTCTTCTTCAGAAAAGAAGTCTTATAAAGCAAGATAGAAATGAGATTGAAATAAATTTACTCGAATCATTTTGGCCAAGAATATAGTTCTACTTTTAGTTAAACCATAATGCCATCTACATGTAATTCTTATTTCCCTACATATTATTTAACAATTAGAAGTTAGAAGTTCTTTTCTGTTGCTATCAAGGAAATACACGTTCTTTATTCTGACATCCTCTAAACATTTTTGAATCACACCAATGAATTTATCAGGATACAAAAGTTATCTAAGCTGTAGCAGACTGAAAGTAATTATGGCTTTGAGATAGATTGTCTCCCCATGGAGAATGTACAACTCACCAACAGAAAAAATAATTGAAGAACCAAATGAGTCCAAAGCACAACACATCAATAAAATCATCAAATCACAGAGAATTTTCAGAATGAAGAATTTGACTTATTTTGGACTTCATGTCTTTTGAGCTCATTAGTTTCATGGTATTGACTGAGTAGCCTAGAAGTGGGTAGTATTGGGGGCACTTTATATTTGGAGTCACAAATTCTTTGGGAGTCAAATGAAAGCTGCAAATGCTCCTCCCCTCAAAATTTCACCTGCAATTTTAGGGGTTCATGGACTCCCTAAAAATTATTTATGTAAGAATTTATATAAGCATATATAAACCATTTTTATCAGAATGCAAAACTAAACCCCACTTCCTTGAATTTTAAAATGCAATATCTGGCTTCTTACAGGAAAAGCTTTAGGGATTTGAAATAAATGAGTTCATTGTTTTCCAAAATATATTTTTAGTGTTCAAACTAGTAGGAATAAGAACATGGAAAAGAATAAGAAATATGGAGCATTAATGGGTTTTTCCAATGCCTTGCACATAGTAGGTATGATGAATCTTATAGAAAGTAATAAAAAACAGTCTTAGAATTATAAAGAGGTGGAAGCTCAATTCTAAGGTTATAAAACTAACAGTAGGCAAACACTTATTTTAAAATTCCTCTACGAAACAAACCACTTCACTTCTGTATAATTTTTAGACTTCTAACTATGGTTTTCTTAATGTGTAATTTCATCAGATATACAAAATAATTTGTATATTGGCCTGGCTAGTTACTTCAATTCTTGCCTTTCTAACTGCAGTGAATTTTTTTAAAAAATAAATAATGTAGCATGTTTATGAGACAGTTCAATTTGTTCCATGAAGAATGTCTCTTACATTTTCCACTTTAAGGGCTATTTTAATTTTTAATTTTGTCTTTTGATTTTTATAATCACTAATAAGCTGAGTGGCTCTAAAATCAGCATTCTCACTGGAGATGATCCAACATGTCAACTCAAATGACTGAGAAAACACGACTGGTCCTAACACCGAGCAAAACTATGTGGAACATTTGTAATGATTTGTAAACATTTTCACACTTATTATGATTCAGATATGGATGGTGGCCCAGAAAAGATTTGGATTTATTTTGATAGTCCTTCTAATTAGCTCAGCAATGTTTTTCTAAGTTATGATTTCATGCTGACTATTAGAAATTGCACATTATTGAGATGCCACATGCAAAGAAGGTATAGGATTATATGTCAACAGTTAAACATACCATAAAGTAAACAGGATTTCAAACCAAGAAAACATGAAGTAAATGTAGCATAAATAGACTCTAGTAGGAAAATTGATATCCTGCCTTATGTTTTAGATAGAATTGTAATCACATAGACCAATATAAATTTGATCAAGTAGGGAAAACCTAGAGTACTGATGAAATGAAAGAAAGTGTGGACTTTACTACTATTGTATTGGTATCAGCATGGACATCTAAGAAAGTTCTAGGCCCAAATGATATGTTACTAACATTGCTTCTTTCATTGATATGTGACGGGCAGAACTGGATGTATAATTTGCAAAATGAAAATGCAGGGCCCCTTGATTGACATTGCTTTTGAACTTCAAGATGGCGACTGCAGAGCTTTAAAACCTGCTCAGGGCCTGTGTGACTGATTGTCCTGATGACACATGAAGGGAACTCTAGGGGTGCTCCTGAATCCCATCTGTCCCTGTCTCCCATTCCTTTTGGACTCTGAGGAGATGTTTAGACCAAGCCTAGGGGAAGGGCCCGCTCTCTGGTGTAAGTTTTGATAGTGAATAAGATGACAAGGGCTGCTCCTTCACGAAATCTATCCTCTGGATAGGTTGTGAGGATTAATGAGTTAATATCAGAAATTGCCACAGGGCAAATCTTCACTTGCCTAAAAGAGCATAAAATTTTTATTTTGTCTTTTATGCTTTCTGACAATCCCTTCAGTCTGCCACTAGGCTTTTAGTGGAGCGTGTGGAGAATTTAGGACAAGATGATGAATCTTACTCAAGGGCATCTCGATAGCTTTGCAAACTTAATGCAATAATGTAGGTCTTGGGCCTTGTGTCACGGAAGAAATGAAGACAGTTGAAATTTCTGATAAAAGAGACTATAGCTGATCTGTTATTATTATTTAGGAGAAAAATTATGGCAATGAATATTTTCCCCCTTAAAATCTCTTTTATCATTATAGGTCTACTTAATTTTATTTTGAACAACTAGAAAGTTATAAAAACACTGAATTGAATGTCCAAGGCTGTACTTTAAACATTGCATAAAAAATATATTTTGGCCTCCCCGGAAAAAAAAAAAAAAAAAAAAAGCCAGCTTGTACTTCTTGGACATAGAAGGCTGTTGGAACAGCTGGGAGGGGTGTCCTCACTTTTGTACATACTCAAGAGTCTAGAAAGTGAGTGAGAGCAGGTTCCTGCCAGGCTGCTGCCATAGCCAGGGCTGTGCAAGTAGTCTTAAAAGCCACTTGAGGGCATCTACTTTTGAGCCACTAGAAAAAAATGTGCTAATGAGGCATTTAACCCATGTGCTCCACTGAGTTAAAAAACCATAGACCAATTACAAGCAGGGAAAATAGCCAGAGGCAGCCAAGAGGAAAAGGGAAGGTGCCGAAGCCAGAGAATGGCTGAAGTTTAAGACAGCACCCAGGGTCAACACTGAGACTTGGATGCTTTCCCTTGCTTGTCCCTTGCATTCACCTGGTTTTCAACTCCAGAAATCCTTGGAGGACAGCACTCTGGCACAGAGCAACCAAATTCCTGTCTTCAAGGAACTTTCAAACTTCTGGTGGAAATAAGTGAAGGAAATACTAAACACAGGGGAAGGCATTGAATAGAAGGGAAGCAAGAGGTCAGGAGAGGTTCGAGATGGAAGGGGCTTTCAAGGGGCCAAACTTTGAGGGCTGTGATGGTGGGAAAGTGCAGAAATGGGAAGGCAGCACACGCTGCGTTAAGAGAACTACTATGGACACCTTCTCTTTCAGTATGGAGCAGAACAGTTTCCATGTTTGTCTGCGGCAGTCTTTGCATAAAGCTCTGTGAGCCCATATACTATTGGCTTCATTTGGAGATTCTCTCTCTCTCTCTCTCTCTCTCACACACACACACACACACACACACACACACACACACACAGAGTGACTAAGATTTTTAGAATAGCTAATGTTAGGGTTTGGATGTGATATTTCCCCCAAAAGCTCACATGTGAGACAATGCAAGGAGGTTCAGGTGATTGGATTGTAAGAGTCTTAACCCAATCAGTAATTTAATCCCCTAATAGGGGGATTAACTGAGTGGTAACTGAAGTGGCAGGGTGTGGCTGGAGGAGGTGGATATTAGGGAGTGGCTTTGGGTATATATTTGTATCTGGCAAGTGGAGTTTCTCTTTGCTTCCTGATCATCACATGAGCTGGTTCTCTCTGCCACACTCTCCCGCCATGGTGTCCTGTCTCACCTCAAGCCCCGAGGAATGGAGCGGGCCTTCTGTAGGCTATAAGTCCTCTGAAACCATGAGCCCTTAAGTAAGTTTTTCCTCCTCTACAGTTGTTCTGGTCAGATCTTTTAGTCATAGGGGCAAAAAAGCTGACTAAAACAGCTAAGTACCAAAAAGATCACAGTACCCTCTTCCATATGTAATTTAAAATAAAAATAGCACACAACACAATACATCCATATGTATGCTAGAATTAAAATATGAGATTATTTCGAGTTTCTCTTGGCTAATTTCTGGAAAAGTTAATTGAAGGTGGACTTGCATAAGTTTGAGGAGCCCTTTTTCTGCTGTGCCTTGTTTTTGGTTGGCCTATTGGATTAAATGACACTGCATCCAAGGGTGACAGAGCCAGCAAGTGACAGAGGAAGGATTCAAAGTTAGGTCATTCTGATGCCCAAACTCAGGCTTTTAACAATGTGGCTTTCCCAGTGAGCAATGCCCAAGGTTAGTTCAATTCCTGTGCTTCACTTAGGAGCAGGCTAAGGTAGAGGTAGAGACAGAAAAGCTACTAAGACACAAAAGTCTTCCTAGGATTCTCTGTGGAACTTTATCAAAGGACTTTGAATGACATAAACCTCCTTTTACCCATGTTGTATTTTTATGTTGCAGAGAAATAGAATGACCCTATTTTCTCCTAAAAAAAAAAAAAAATGCCAATATATCTATGTTTGTAGATGTTGTCATGTTTGTATGGTTACCTCGGGTACTGGGTGGCAAAAAAAGAGTGTGGGGGCAAAATGTAGGTTGCTGGTGCAATGTAAAGGGAACCGGCACAAGAGCACAGTCAGGTCTGGAACATCCTGGTAAATAGATAGTCATTTAATGTTCCCATGAACGGTGTCTCAAATAACACAGTTAAAAGATAGCATTGAGTTGTTCGGGTGATGGTCTTGAATTCCTTCTGTTCTTTGCATTTCATTTTTTTCTCTAAGATAAAATAACAATACAGACAAAAACAATTAATTCTCCAAATCCATGGGAACTTAATTGTGCCTATCTGTGTACAACCAACAATGACACACCTTGTAGCCACAGAGTCATCACCCCCCATCCCCCCACCCCCCGCAACCAGGTCTCTTAACTCCCCTCTGTGCTTCTGAATGAAGAATTGCTTGCTATGTTCTCCTGGACTGCATTGATGGAAAGTCCCTAACCACATACCACACCCCAGAATAAATGGTACACATAGTGGAATGAACCCTCAGGGAATTTGGTAATCTGCAATGTCCATGTGTAAAGGAGGCATTCCTGGCTTTACTCCTGCAGACTGTTGCCTTGGAAAATGGTGAGCCAAATATTTTCAGATCTTCCAATTCTCAAAAAGTGCAAAAGTCTGATTTGTATGTGAGCACTTTTTGCTTTTAATGGTTAGCACTAGTGCACATCTGAAAAGATGCTATGCAAGCCAAACTAGATATATTTACAATCACATACTACTTTATCTTGAATAGGAAAGGGCTTTAGTTCAATATTTTGACAAAAGCTCAGGAAAGTTCTGGCATATGGCTCTTGGTAAGATGCTGTATCATGTGGGTGAGGTGGAGGGATGTGGATATGATGGCTAGATTGGGGAAAATTAAGCACACATAAGGGTCATCACAAAGCCACACACTGGGGAAGGAGGGCAACTGTGGTCCCATAAAAAGATATTGGTGATTACTTTCACCGATTTTTCATTTTTGCTAAGTGTCTATCTTTTCCCAGCTACCTACTCTATTTTAGATCGATTGTTAAAATTGAACTTGGAAGCTTGAATTCTGAGTGTCACTTCCATAAGGAGTGAAGACATTCTCTCTCCAACCCTAACATCATGTACACATACATCCCACGTATTTCAAGCATGTAGAAACATAGAATGTTGTTTTGCTCTTCCAATGACTTAAGAGGCAGGCTAAGAAAGAACTGAAGTGAAATGCTATCATGTGTCATTACATGGTCTGAATTCCAGCATAATTCAAACACCTCCCACTTAGATTTATCATTCTGCCTGCAGGCAGGACTGTTTTTAAATTGCCCTTGACACAGGAGCACCTGTGGTGTTCATTAAGCCCACCTGGGAATAAGCCCGCCTTAGAAATACTCAGAAAGTATCTCTCTCTAAAAACTGAAGTTCTATATCTCCATCTAAATGATGAAGGTATAGTCTTCACTCTTCTATATTTTAAAGAGAAAAAAAAAAGTAGGTTAGTTTGTAGGAAGTGGAATGAAGTCAGTGCCAACATGTATTCAAGAGGTACGCCTTATATAGCTCATGACTTAATATCAGCAAAATCCTCCTCTCCACTCTGTCTTCAGAAAAGGGCATAAGAATTCTGGAACATCATACTCTATTAATTTTTAAACAGTGCTGGAAACTACGGCTTTTAAAACATGGAAATATTAAGAATTGTTCTGTACCCAAAACAGATATTCTTATTTTAGAAAGTGCTTCTTCACCAACTATCATAACATTTTTTTGCAAGGAGCTAGCTAAAAGGGAGTACAAAAATTTTTTTTTTTCTGAAGCACAAGTCTGTCTTCTCTGTTCTGGTTCAAGCCAATAACTCATTTTATGCATCCTCAAACCAGAAATTTTGAAATTTCTGAGTCATCATGGGGATAGCATATTCTCCTTGATCTTGAAGACACATTTCTTGATAACACTTTGATTACTATATCCCTAAATGGATATTTCTGGTACATTGTCTGTCTAGCAGCCATGTATTCCCACCTATTTGTCTGGGTAATTTCAGGCTCCAGAAGAACATATGGGCCATATTCACAACTTCTACCATTTTCAGTGTTTATCTTTATTCCGTCAAATTTCTTAAGAGTTCTTTCCATTTCCCTTCTGTCTTGTTATTCTCTTCATTTTTCTTGAGTGTGCTGATCAGCAATTCATTTTTACAACACTTCAGCTTGAAAGTTTGTGAGATGGGCAAGCTCAGGGTTAAGAAAATGGTAAATCCAGAGGCAAACACTTTAGTCCTTGCTCTGTTATTATTTAACATTAATAACTTTTACAGGTCATTGTGTTAGTCAGCTCTTCTTTGCTGTGACCAAAATACTTGACAAGAACAACTTAGAGGAGGGAAAGTTTATTTTGGCTCACCAGTTCAGAGAGGTAGTCCATGGTTGGCTGACTCCATTGTTCTGGGCCAAAGGTAAGGTAGAACATCATGGTGGAAGGGTGTGGTGGGGTAAAGTTGCTCTGCTCTGGGTTACCAGGAAGAAGAGACTGAGGGAAAGGGGAAAGGGCTAAAGGAAAGATGCACCCCTCTAGGGCATGCCCTAATGATCCACCTTCTCTAGCCACACCTGCCTTTCTTATGTTTATCATCCAGTTAGTCCATTCAAACTAGTATTGACTGATTAAATTATGGATCTCAAAAATCTAAGCAATTCGCCTCTGGGTATCCCTGCCTTAATAGGAACTTTTGGGAGACACCTCATATCTAAGCCATTATATTCATTTATTTAACCCACCCACATTTGAGGTTCCCCATCTATGAAAGTAACAACGACAGTTTCCTCCTACCAGCTGAGCAGAAATGTAGTGGTGATGAAAAATGGACATAATTAATTTGAGTCTCTTTGGAGAAAAATCTTGAGTTTGACCTTACTCTGCCAATGGCCTATTTTGCAACCCATGAAAATTCACTTTGAGGGTTCTTTGCTTTAGGTTCTCCGTCTCAAGGATCTGAGGAATAATTGATCTACTTCACAGAGATGCCTGAGTTTCCATAGGCAATTGTGGTACTTTGAAAAAAACAACACTTCTCAGCATCGAAGGCGGTATGACCTCCTGGCTGGAAGAGAAATAGTAAAGTGTGCTATGGTTATCAATGGTCTGTTAAGTGCAGGCAACTTGATCTTATGTTAATTACATGATCACTCACAATTGTTTTTCCTGTGTTTACAATTGTTTATAAATATCTCTATTTATGCGGATGAGGCAAGAGACATGACATATAAAAAACTCATCCACGATCACATAGCCTAGCAAGAGAAAAAAACAGAATTTGAATCCAGTTTATCTCATTTTTGAGTTTTTTTTTTTTTTACTTCAATAAATGATGGTGGGTGTATTTTTATTTATTTATATTTATGTTTACATAACTAGCTTTTACTATTAAAATTCTAGAATATATGACAATTTGAACTAAACTTCTGAATGTCACCTGGGTATGTATCAAAGAACATGATAACTACAGAAATGACTTTAGAGACAAAGTAGCCAAGTCTGGTATCTAATGTGGGTTTAGATACAGATGTCATAAAGAAGTCTATAGAGATAAAAGGTGGATCAATGGTTGCCAGTGGCCAGTCTCATTGTGGGGTTACTGTAGAAAAGGCACCAGAGAATCTATCGGGATGATGGAAATGTTCTGTGTCTTAATGGTGGTGATGGCTACACAGGTACATAAATTTGTCAAGACCCATTAATTTCCACACTTAAAATGGGAACCTTTTAATGTAGATAAATTATGCCTTAGTAGGCTTGATTTTTTAGAATAAAGGTGCTATCATGTATCTGTTGTCTGATTGAGAAAGTTACTTAACTTAGCTGTCTCATATTCCTTCTGGATACACAGGAATACTATATCAATCTAAAAAATTTGGGGACTTCTCAAAAAATAAAATTCATGGAAAGAGCTTATATTTGTCCAGAGCAAGCACTCAAAACATGCTGGTTTAGCAAAAATATGTGTCATGGTAAAATAAGTGTTAGAGGTAAATACAACAAGACTCTGTCCTCAGAGACCTTATATTCTAGACTGGGAAGGCAGGCATTAAACAGGTAGACAAAGAAATCACCAAAATAATGTCAAGTAGCACTGAGAGCTGGAAAGTCAGTAAAACAGTAAGTATGGTGATAACTGGGATTTTGAAGGCGAGAAAATAGAACTGTCAATGGTTTAGATATAGAAAAGGATAGTGAAGTTGTTTGTCTTTTTTTTTTGTGTGTGTGTCACTTCAACGGCTAATTGTAAAGCTGTTGCTTTGTATGGGCTTGTGAGCTTGACATTCACTGATCATAATTATTTTTACTGAAAATCCATTTAGTGAGCTACTAGGGATTAGAAAGTGTTTCTATCTACTCATATGAAGCATTTGTCCTCTAAGAACTAGTTTGGTGTCAAACCTCAAGCTTTAGGTATTAAGCTTTCTATTAGGTAAATAAAATGTGTGTCAAACCATTTCTGAAATAAAAGGAACGTGTGTGTGTGTGTGTGTGTGTGTGTGTGTGTAAGTGTGAATATGTGTGTAATACAATGTGTTCCTGAGGTTCTGGGAGCTCTGCTTACAGGAGTGGCGTTCAAGGGCAGAAGCCCAGGCTTCCTTTAGGATCTTTAGTTTGCCTCTTGCTCACTGGTTGCATCCAACACTGTGCATAATATTCATGTGACCAAGACTTTGCCCACCTATGGTTTCCTTATTGTTATACAAAGCAACTAGAACTTCACCAGTCTTTTCTGGTATCTCTGGAGAGACCAGGAACTCTTGTTGTTTCCTCTCAGCTTAGAATTCAAGAGCTGGAACTTCATGGTATTCCTTCAGCAGAGAACTTCAAAGTCAACATCCGATTTCTTGATTAGCAGAGCTTCCCCTCCTACTCTACTTCTTCTCACTGGCTGTTCTTCCTGCTTCCCTCTGTTTCATGCTCCCTTCTAAAAACCACTGGAGATTTCAGTGAGGGTGAAGGGCTAACTACTCTGTGATAAATCAATGAACCAAATTCCCTGGGGGATAACTGACAGCTGATAGAACTTTTAATTCAACAATAATAAAATAAACAGTTGCTGCTCTCAGTTGAGCACATACTACTACCTGCCAGTGCTTTATAGGAATTTTCTCTCTTAATCTTTCTGGCAAATGCAAAAGCTCTCTTGTACAAACTTGTAAAGCTCTTTTATTTTCCACTTCTCATGGTTGAGTACATAGGCTCAGAGAGTAAAGTAATTTGCCTAAGGCCACACAGCCAGTAAATGATAGAACTGGAATGTCAACTCAGGTCTGTCTGACACCAAATTCCAAATTTATAACTACTGAGCTATAGGGCCTCAATCCATCTAAACCTTTGAGCATGGGATGTTATGGTAAGGTTCCCCAGAATCTTGGCTGGTTACTAAATCAGCTGCTGGGATGCTGACTATGAAGCCTAGAGAATAGTACCTCAAATGTGGCAGCCACATCTTAAATAAAGCCCGATTTTGTAGATTACTTACGTGGAAGGATCTATCTGTTTTCCACATTTTAGTAGGATATGGAAAATAGCATCACCTTCATATTTGGACTTGAAGTTCCCTGATTTTATGCTGACCAGTATAGTTTTTAAAAGTACACCTTTTGCAATTAATTCACTATACAGCTATTAGTAAAATAACAAATTTATTATTACCCATGAGATTTGCCATGACAAAATATCAGTCCAATTGACTACTCATAATGCTTCCTGTTCCTATATGAGGGAATTCAGAATGTGATGTTCAGCAGATAAGTTCAAAAGGGGGCATTTATGATTAAAAACAGAAACCGTTTTTCAGATTCATGGTGCCTTAAGTTCTGGCAACAATTGTGAAAGGAAACATAAGAGAGACAGAGAAAGAAGGGGACAGAGAGATTTGGAGACAATATATTTAATGGTATTTTTGGGCTGTTTGAAAGCAGGAAATACTGGAAATATGTTTAAAAGTGTACTCTCCTGGGATTTACATCCCATTTTGGAGGAATGAAATATTTAGTGAATAGACATAATCAAACATTGGAAGCTGGCACTAGAACCAGCCCCAACAAGACCTGCGACGCTTTCCTTGATCCTCGGAACTGGGGACCAACAACCATTGGTCTTCATTTTTCTATGACAATTTGCTATTCAGAAATTCTGTCTTTATGTGACTCATATGTACTTCATTGGAGAGATGGAAAAATGGAAGTCTGATTCACAGATTGCTAACAAAGTGATACAGACAAATCTATTAAAGAATATCTCCTCATTGTTTTGTTTTTGACTTCCAATTGGCACTTTTTTTCTTCTCTCTCAGCTTTGAAAGTTGAGAATAAAATGCCTCTGGAAACAAAGCAATGTGAGCTGGGAGTGTGTGTGTTATACAGAATACTGAGAGAGATCTTTGTGCCTTTCACAGCTACAGCTGTCACCGATTTTTCATCTACAGTAAAGTCAGCCAGACAAAAAGACCCAAGACAACATATTCAGTAGCATCTTTGTTCTCATCATCGCCTAAAAGAGGCAATTTCTTGTAGTGACTTCCAATTATGGTCAGAGTGATTTTTCAGCACATCATTGGTTTAGATTAATTGTTGGTCACATGGGGGAGTTCTTTCAAGCTCTTAAAATAAAATAAATGTAGCTTTCATTAAAGATGTTGGCCCCAAACTCCAGAGATAAATTTCTTAACTCTGCAGGCTAATTTCTGATTGGTTGCCTCCAATTTGTTTTGTGGGGATAAGCATTGATTATTAATTCAAAAATGATTTTAATCACAAAGATCCTCCTCTGTTATTTAGGGTTTGAAGATATGAATTATTACTGACCTCTTTTCTCCACTTTGCACTATCTTTCTTTTGAAACTTTCCTCATCCTTTTTCACATTAAATGGCTGCATAGGCACAATCTTCTATTTCTTAGATTATCAGGAACAGTTAATAAGCCGAGGTTTGAGGATTGCTCAACCATCAGTATTATCCATCTCCTTCCATTTTTGGGAACTACTTAAATCCAAACTTTTGCACATTTTTCTTTTTTAAAATGTTAACCTTATAATAAATGAAGTTAAAAAGTCAGAGAACTTTTAGTCCTAGTCTTAATTTTTTTTTTAATTTCAAAGAAATGATTTGGAAAGAATCTCTCCCTTTCTTGAAACATTTTACATGATAAAGATAATTGTTTGGGGTGATTAAACAAAATGAAGAGTGCCAAAGTGCCAACTTGATTTTTCTAGTAGACTTTATTTTTTAAAGGCTGAACTTCAGCTTAAATGAAGTTTAGTGTCGCTTCTGTTTTCCTCCTAGAATATTGTTTCATGTTCTGCTTCCAGAATGTTCGATAGTATAAAAAGTTCTAAAGGAAGGAATTTCACACTGTACCAGAACTTTTGCAAAACAGTATTTTTCATATGTCACTGTTTACCTTTCTCTTTCTATTACTCATGTGGTTATGCACTAAATGGAAAAAGGTAACACAGCCTCCACAGACCTCAAAATCTATAATTAAGAACTGCCTCTGACAAGATTTGTTTCTATTGACAAATAAATGTCACTTTGAAGAAGAATATTATGGGAGGTGTGATTAAAAAAATAGGCAAAAGGGCAAAAATTGTTCCCTGTCTTCTTCATGTTGGAACAGAAGTTTTTCTTTTTTCTTTCTTTCTTCTTTTTATTTCCTTTTTTTTTTTTTTTTTTTTTTTTTTTGATAAGTACTTACAATGAGTACACTGTTGACTTGGCATGCAGATCAAAAGACTGACAGATTTAATTCATGTTTCTGTGCTGTACAAACAATGACATGTACGAGCCAATCTGGGCTGCTTTCAGCAAGTAATTGAAGGTAGTGCAAACACAGACTTTAAAAGATCAGTGGAGCACAACTGAACTGTTCCACAAAAAAAAGATCCGACAGCGGGTATTCTTTTTACTGTTTCCTTGAAATTCCTCTTTGCCTGCCCTCTGCCCTGCCCTTACTCTCCTGGAATTAATAGCGACTGATAGCCTGCGCATTGTGTCAACGGAAATGGACACACATGCACTGTATATTAACTCACTTGTCTGCTGCTGGGTGAAGAGATAAGCTCCAAGAGTGCAAGAGAATAATATGGAGACGTTTGGAAGTTAACCACAAGAAATCAATGTTTGCATAAGCTTCCATTTACACAGGCAGCTTTTGCTCTATAATGGGGGATAGTCTGAGTAATAAGGTAATAAATTCATCCACAAATGTATAAAGGATGACCCCGCAGGATTTTGACATGACATTTTCTGTGGATCTAACTTGGTAGGAAAGTACAGGCAGCATTTTTCTCCAGTAATTTGTGTACTTGATGTATTTTTTTCAAATTGCATGGTGCCAGCAATTTGGTTTTTAAATACAATAGTCTTTTGAAAAGTACTGAAGAAAATGAATAGAAAATCACCAGCATCATAGCAAATTATCCCAGGTCAACACATAATGCCTTCATTTTCCAGATGTCTCAATTCAGGCAGCTACTTTGGGCATTTTTGTCTAAGGATGCTTATAAGTATTCCAAGTTTAATAATACATTTTCTGTTGTGTGTTACTCTAGGCTAACATTACTGTACATGTATCTTCCACATCAAGGTTCCAAAAGAAATGGATTTCAAACAATATACCCAGAGGCAGTGCTTTGCTTGAATGTTTCAGATGAATTCTTTGTTCAAAATCTTTGCCTTTACTTGAGGATCATAGATAATTTCTCATGATTCTGCCACAATCATAAAACTGTAATTGTTTTATACAAAAGGTTTTAAAATATAATTTCCATTTATTTTTTACCGCCCAGAGGTTCAACTTTTAGAAGTTGTGCATACCAAAATAATTGATTGGCGAATCAATTCAATAATATTTTTAAAAGAATGTGTATAAACCATGCTAGCTCAATGTACAAAAAATTAGAAATTTCAAATAATCAAAATCAATAACTAGGACTAGTAACACCCCCTCATGAGTATTACTATCACTTGGATTCTATCCTTTTGAACTTTAAGATAAACACCCATTATTTTAGGAAATAAATAAGAACCTTGAGTCATGAGTCAATGTGAATATATTTGATTTATGGTTTTCTTCTTTCACGGACTTGTGCAGACTGCTTTGTTTGATAAGTCTTTTCTCTGCATTGGTTTCTTCAAATGATTTCTTAATATCTAGGATTTTTGAGAAGGAGGATTCACTCTATGTCTATTACAACACAAGTTAGAAAATGTTAAGTAGTCCGTGGACTGCTTGGTTGTAGGGAAGGGAACTGACAAAATGAAGTGATTGTTGAACACTTGAATGGAAAGTGAAATACTTGAAAACTATGGATATGAGAACCATCCAGAAGAAATTAAGCATGTTTAGTCTGGAGAAAAGTCTTAGGAGAAATTTAATTGTGTGTGTGTGTGTTTTATAAATGGTTGCTATATGAAATTCTTTTGGAGTGTTATCTTAGTTCTGGCTGCTACAACAAAAATACTATGGATCGAGTGGTTTAAATGACAAATGTTTATTCCTGACAATTCTGGAACACATTGCCAGCATGCTTGAGATTTTGGTGATGGCCTCTTTCCTGTATTCTCATTTAGGGGTGGGGAGAAGGGAGCAAGCCAGGGAGAGGTCTCTCTCATTCTCTTCTTATAAGGGCACCAATCTCATCATAAAAGGCAGACCTTCATCACTTAATTACTTCCCAAATGGCATAATCTCTAAATACCATCACACTGGGGATTAAGGTTTCAATATATGAATTTGGAGGGAGGGAACACAAATATTCAGTCCATAGAAATCGCTTTAGAAAAGAGAAAAAAATATATATCATTGGGTGGAGATTGCCACACAGGAGACTTAGGATCCTATTGAAAAGGAAGAAGGGTTTAGCAATTAGAAATATTAAACCATGATATCAGCTGCCTTTCAATGTACTGAACTCCTCATTGTTCAAAGGGGGACTCTGAATGCCTATCAACTAGGGATGGGGAATAAGTTTTGTTGCATGAAAAGAAATGTTAGATTATTTAAGAAATCCCTTCCTTCTCCAGGACCATATTTCTTTCATGCCAGGCAATCTAGAGGGCCCCAACTCCATAAGTTGCATGTATAACTCATGTTGAAACCTAAATGATATAGAAAAAATAAGCAGAAATAAAATCAGTGCTGGTTTATACAGCTATTTAAATAAAACTTCCAGTTATCAAAATATTAGCAGATATTTGCTATACCAGATATAAGGTGTGCTTTTAATTCCAGAAACATAGGATTTATAAGGTTCAAATTCATCAGCTCATATTGTCATTGTAGATTATTTTGGTGATATAGATTCCATACCATACTTCAGAAAAGGAAGCCATGAGAAAGGCTAAAGAAACAGGGAATTATGCGTAACATACATGATTAAGTGAAGTGTGTTCAATTCTTTCTGTGCAAAATCTAATCAGTTAGTCTATATATGAAAACATTGCAATAATATAGTCTAGAAGCAAGTGAACATAAATCACAACTTTGGCAATAAACCAAACCAATAGGGAACAAAGCCTGAAGATAATTCTTAGGTAGCAGCATAGTAGCATAACCCATGATGAGTTTGTTATTCCAGAGACAGAATGGGGTTCAGCATTATTCCTAAATACTGTGCAATATCTGCAAAGGTGAGATGATCATTATAGATCAGGATGTTGCAAAGAAAAGAAAAGAGCTGTAGCTAGAGACAGATGCTCTAATTAGCAAGATATCCATTCCCAAATTATTATGTTTCCAAATAAATTCTGACATGCAATTTTGGAACATTGGAAAATAATACTAAACCAACCCAAGTAGAAACAGGAAGTAAATCTTGGCAGAGCTCTATGCCTTCAGCATATTACTAATAATTCATTACATTGCTGAGAAAGGGGTGGTGAACAGAATGATTTTCAAAACTGCCTTTAACTTGAGATGGTTTTCTCAGACTTGCACTTACAAATTGAAACTGGCAAAGTCAGAAAAAAAAATTCTGTAATTACTAAAGCAGATAGTTCAACCAGATAGTTTAAATTGATCTATAAGGACCCTTGTGTTCCAAAGTATCAAATGCAGTTGAAAAGTCTTATGAACTTAATTTTACTCTCCGGTACATGTTATGCATCATTATGCATCTCAGAAAATCTATACTGTTCCTACATGTAGGGATAATATTCTGTTTCCTTAAAGTAAGTCCATTTATGCTATACATTTGGGAACAATGTAGGCCTGTAAAAATATTAACCCCACTCCTACCTCCCCAACCCTCGATATGTATGTCAGTTTTTCATGGAGAAAGAGAACACTGGTGATACAGGTACTGACTTCAAATATGACTTAATGTCAGAATCAGCTGCATTGCTTCCTACTAATTAATGCAGTTTGCTAGGCCCATCCCAGCCTTCTGAAATCAAATTCTGTGCAGGTTCACCTGCTTTTTAAATATGCTCACTAGAGATTTTAGTGCATTCGTATGTGCATGTCACCAATTTAAGAAGAAGTGTTGAGTTTCTCTTCTCCAGCACTCTCCAGAACCTCTAGAATTTAAGTGTTATAAAATCAGTATTAAGGAACAAGTTCTGGGAGTTAAAAAAAAAAAAATCCAAGGGAGAAGAGCTGAGGAAGAAAAACATGAAGAATGACAAGTTTGAAGATCAAATAATTTGAAGTCTGCATGTCTGAGAACAGACTAATGCATGACATATGTAGACATAAGCTATTGAAATCAAAAGCAATGGTTTGGGGATAGAATGAGGGAAGGATATAAAATGGCTGTGTTCTTAAGCTGTCATTTGTGTCAGCCTATTGCTTGTCGCTGGAAATAAGCTGAGAATCTCCTTTGTATAACACAGCAACGAATCTTGGAAATTCTTACAAGAATGTTAAGTGCTATTTGAAGCTCAGTTGAAGCTTTTCTGTTTGAGTTCAGTTTATACAGCTATTGCCAATGTGATACTAATAATGGTATTTTATGGAAAGCAATACTTTAACCCTCTTAATGTTGTATCTCAATTAATCTTTACTACCTTTTTTTGAGGTAGATGCCGTTAATCTTCCTGTTTTCCAGATGAGAACACTGAGGTGCAGAGAAGATGAAATCTTGGATCAAGATTTCAGAACAGAAACTTGGCAACAGAACCAGGCTTTGGACACAGAGTTTTGGCTTCAGAACCTGTACTTTAAACCAGGATGTTATTCTGCTTTGGATGTTGGGCCCATGTTATATAGCAGGAGTAAGCAAATTTTTTGTGTAAAAGCCCAGAGAGTAAATATTTTAAGTTTTATGAATTTGATGATGGCATGAAAATCATAGACACCCTGTAAATGAGTGGGTGTGACTGTGTTCTAATAAAACTTTATTTATAAAAACAGATAACAGTCTGTGGTCAGTAGATTCCTGTTCTATAGTATTTAGAAAATGATCAACCCCATGATGTTGTAAAAGAACAAGTCTCTTTTTTTAAACATGAGACTTCACTGGGCAAAGATTTTATATTCTCTACTGTAATATTGGACAAGCATCTACCCCTTCTTAACTGTCAACAGGCAAAAAGCATGAGTTTAAAGGGCACTTTGAGACATGGTGATGAACTTGTTTGCGGGTGTATGCAGTGTCACGCCTAGTTACCATTGTGATCAGAAACACAGATTTATGAAATAGCTATCTAGACTCAAAAGGTGGGACTTTCTGGAAAAGGGACAAATTTTGTGCTTGGAGAATGTAACTCACCCAGAGAAGACTTCACCTATGATCCAGGCTTCTTTGTTTCATGTTTTAATGAAATGAGGTGTCCAAACCTGACAAGCCAATAATCTTGGCTTTTATTCTGGTGTGCATGGTGTAATCTTTCTTGCTTGATGAATGCCTATTCTAACTGAACATTGCTTGAAAACATTTACTTTTTATTTTATCAAAATGAGGGGACCTTTCCAATCCAAAATCTTTCAGGTAGTTTGCTAACGAGTGACTTGCAAATAATGAATATTATTGATGATGGCTTTTGGAAATTTTCTAAAGTCTTCACAATTTTGTTTTTCTCCATCTGAGGATAGAGACCATGACAACTCCCATAATACACAGAACAGGGAAGATTGAGTGAGAAAACTGTCACCAAGGATCCTTGATAACCTCAGAGGGCTAAATATTGACTCTTACTGGTGAGGGTATTAAGTCATTTGGGACCAGCTAATCATACCCAGGGCCCATGTGTGTGCAGAGACTTGGTAAAGTTGTAACAGCAAAGTAGGATTCTCACTATAATAATGGATCGTATTTCAATGACTCGTGTAAAAGTGTATTTGTTATGGCCATTGTGAACACTCTGGATCTGTTTCAGGGTAAACCTGAAGGCTTAGGTGCATTGTGATAAAGCACTGGTAAAAGTAAATGCTGGTTTTGAATTTGAATGCCTCAGAGTGAAAATTGCAGGGGTTTATTTATTTTTTATTCAAATGGTTATTCTTTTTCACTTTTTAGGAGAAGAGGAAAGTCATTATTCTAACAAAGCCTGAAGAAGCTGAGCTGTCTTCCCATGAAGGGAGTTGGTAGAAGATTGATGTCTTTCCCTTGCTCTGTGCAGGCTTTGCTTTGGAAACTTTAGCATGAACGTGGCACAAGGATGGGCTGCCCAGTGTTCAACCATGGCTTATTGATACTGAGGAGATCACATCTACATAAAGGAAACAGACTAGATGGGTTCTTCATGGCTCCTCAAGGTATCCACAATTGAAGTTCTTCATGAAACTTCATATGATTTTTGATCTCTTTTCCTTTTGGAAGGAGTTTGGATTAACGAAGGTGAAATACATGTAATCAGGAGGGACCACAAAGGGTCCTACAAATGATGCCTACAATCATTCAATATTGAACCTGCAAAAGCTCCAAATAAAATAAAGTTCTAATTATCTTTATTATAAGTGCTTTCAACTGAGAATTAAGCCTGTGTAGGTAACTATGGTTAGGACTTAAGTTATTTCATTTAACTCTACAACATCTCGAAAAAGTAGTCAATTTTGGAGATCATTTTTTTTTGGAGATCATTTTCAAAAATGATCAGTTTTTTTAAAATTTTTTAAATTTATAGTAGTAGTATGTATTACAATTCATACTGCACATATAGAACATCTTTTTACACAAAACAGTTTGTATACAAAGTATATTCATAGCATTCAAGTCTTCAATCATGCATTTAGAATAATGATATCCATCTTATTCAACCACTTTTTCTTTTTTTCCCCTCCATCCCCCCTTGCTCCCTCCCTTCCCCTCCCTTCCCTTTGACCATTATAGTGTTCTGCTAATCCTCCTATGTACCCCAACCCAGCAATACTGTGAAACAGCCTTCTTATATCAGAGGAAACATTCGGTATTTGGATTTTTGAGATTGACTGATTTCACTTAACATTATATTCTCCAACTTCATCCATTTACCAGCGAATGCCATGATTTTGTTCTCTTTTATTGCTGAGTAAAATTCCATTGTGTATATATACCACATTTTCTTTATCCACTCATCTACTGATGGACATCTAGGTTGGTTCCACAACCTAGCTATTGTGAATTGTGCTGCTATAAACATTGAAGTGGCTGTGTCACTGTAATATGCTGTTTTTAAGTCCTTTGGGAATAGACCCAGGAGTGGGATGGCTGGGTCATAGGGTGGTACCATTCCCATTTTTCCAAGAAGTCTCCATACTGCTTTCTATAACAGTTGTACCATTTTGCAGTCCCACCAGCAATGTATAGTGTGCCTTTTCCCCCACATCTTCTCCAACATTTATTGTTGTTTGTGTTCTCAATAGCTGCCATTCTGACTGGAGTGAAATGAAATCTTAGGGTAGTTTTTATTTGCATTTCTCTAATTGCCAGTGATGTTGAGCATTTTTTCATGTATTTGTTGATTAATTGTGTATCTTCTTCTGAGAAGTGTCTTTTCAATTCCTTAGCCCATTTATTGATTGGGTTATTTGGTTTTTTTGGTGTTAAGTTTTTTGAGTTCTTTATATATTCTAGAAATTAGTGCTCTATCCGATGTGCTTGTATTAAATATTTGTTCCCAATTAGTTGGCTCTCTATTCACCTCACTGATTGTTTCTTTTTTTGAGAAGAAGCTTTTTAGCTTTAATCTACCCCATTCATTAATTCTTGATATTAATTCTTGTGCTACAGGATTCTTATTAAGGAACTTGGGGCCTAATCCGACATGTTGGAAATTGGAGCTTACTTTTTCTTCTATTAGGGGTATTGTCTCTGATCTAATTCCTAAGTCCTTGATCCACTTTGAATTGAATTTTGTGCATGGTGAAAGATAAGGGTTTAATTTCATTTTGTTGCATATAGATTTCCAGTTTTCCCAGCACCATTTGTTGAAGAGGCTATCCTTCTCCACTGTACATTTTTGGCGCCTTTGTCTAATATAAGATAGCTGAAATTATATGTGTTAGTCTCTGTTTCTTCAATTCTGTACCATTGGTCTACCAGTCTGTTTTGGTGCCAATACCATGCTGTTTTTGTTTCTATTGATCTATAGTATAATTTAAAGTCTGGTATGGTGATGCCACCTGCTTCACTTTTCTTGCTCAGGATTGCTTTGGCTATTCTGGGTCTCTTATTTTTCCAGATGAATTTCATGACTGCTTTTTCTATTTCTTTGAGAAATGTCATTGGGATTTTGATTGTAATTGCATTAAATCTGTGTAATGCTTTTGGTAGTATGGACATTTTGACAATATTAATTCTACCTATCCAAGAACAAGGTAGGTCTTTCCATCTTCTGAGGCCTTCTATGATTTCTTTCTTTAGTGTTCTATAGTTTTTGTTATAGAGGTCTTTCACCTCTTTCGTTAAGTTGATTCCCAGGTATTTTTTTTTTATGCTATTGTAAATGGGGTAGTGTTCATTATTTCCCTTCCAGAGGCTTTGTCACTGATGTACAAAAATGCCTTTGACTTATGGGTATTGATTTTGTATCCTGCTACTATGCTGAATTCATTGACTAGTTGTAAAAGTTTTCTGGTAGAGTTTTTGGGGTCTTCTAGGTATAGTATCATGTCATCAGCAAATAGTGCTAATTTGAGCTCTTCTTTCCCTATCTGGATCCCTTTAATTTCTTTCGTCTGTCTAATTGCTCTGGCCAGAGTTTCAAGTACTATGTTAAATAGCAGTGGTGAAAGGGAGCATCCCTGTCTTGTTCCAGGTTTTAGAGGGAATGCTTTCAATTTTTCTCCATCTAAGATAATGTTAGCTTGAGGTTTTGTATAGATAGCTTTCATAATGTTGAGATATATTCCTGTTATTCCTAATTTTTCTAGAGCTTTGAACATAAAGGGGTGTTGTATTTTGTCAAATGCTTTTTCTGCGTCTATTGAGATGATCATGTGGTTTTTATGTTTAAGTCTATTGATGTGATCTATGTTTATTGATTTCCGAATATTGACCCAAGCTTGCATCCCTGGGATAAACCCCACTTGATTGTGGTGCACTATCTTTTTGATATGTTTTTGAATTCGATTTGCCAGAATTTTGTTGAGGATTTTTGCATCTATGTTCATTAAAGATATTGGCCTGAAGTTTTCTTTTTTGGCTGTGTCTTTGCCTGGCTTTGGAATTAATGTGATATTGGCCTCATAGAAAGAGTCTGGAAGAGCTCCCTCTTTTTCTATTTCTTGAAATAATTTGAAGAGCATTGGTATTAGTTCTTCTTTGAAGGTTTTGTAGAACTCAGCTGTAAATCCATCAGGACCTGGGATTTTTCTTGTTGGTAGTTTTTTGATGGTGTCTTCTATTTCTTCACTTGAAATTGATTTGTTTAAATTGTGTATAGCCTCCAGTTCCAGTTTGGGCAATTCAGATGACTCTAGAAATCTGTCAATGCTTTCATTATTTTCTATTTTATCAGAGTACAAGTTTTTGAAGTAATTTCTAATTATCTCCTGTATATCTGAGGTGTTTGTTGTGATATTTCCTTTTTCATCACAGATGTTAGTAATTTGAGTTTTTTCTCTTCTTCTTTTTGTTAGCATCGCTAGGGGTCTGTCAATTTTATTTATTTTTTCAAAGAACCAACTTTTGGTTTTGTCAATTCTTTGAATTGTTTCTTTAGTCTCAATTTCATTAATTTCAGCTCTGATTTAATTATTTCCTTTCTTCTATTGCTCTTAGTGTTGATCTGTTCCTCTTTTTCTAGTGCTTTGAGGTGTGATGTTAAGTCATTTATTTATTTATTTTTCTTTTAAGGAAGGAATTCAGTGCAATGAATTTTCCTCTTACTACTGCCTTCATAGTGTCCCAGAGATTTCTATATGATGTATCTGTGTTCTCATTTACCTCTAGGAATTTTTTAATCTCTTCCTTTATGTATTCTTCAACCCCTTGTTCATTCAGTAGCATGTTGTTTAGCTTCCAGTTGTTGGAGTAGTTTTGTTTTTAATTTCTTGTTTTATCATTGATTCCCAATTTCATCCCATTATGGTCTGATAGAATGCAGCGTAGTATTTCTATTTTTTATATTTGCTGAGAGTTGCCTTGTGACATAATATATGGTCAATTTTGGAGAAGGAGCCATGTGCTGCTGAGAAGAAAGTGTATTCGCTTACCGAGGGATGAAATATTCTATATACGTCCGTTAGGTCTAAGTTATTAATTGTTTTAATGAGGCCTAAAGTTTCTTTATTTAGCTTTTGTTTGGATGATCTATCCATTGGTGAGAGAGGTGTGTTGAAGTCCCCTAGAATAACTGTGTTATGGTCTATTTTACTCTTGAACTTGAGAAGGGTTTGTTTGATGAATGTAGGTGCTCCATTATTTGAGGCATATAGATTTATAATTGTTATATCTTGTTGATGAATGGTTCCCTTAAGTAGTAAGAAATATCCATCTTTGTCCCTTTTGATTAGTTTTGGCTTGAAGTCTACCTTATTTGATATGAGAATAGAAAACCCTGCTTGCTTCTGCAGCCCGTATAAGTGATAAGACTTTTCCCAGCCTTTCACCTTCAATCGCTTGATGTCTTTTTCTATGAGGTGTATTTCTTGGAGACAGAAAATTGTTGGGTCATTTCTTTCAATCCAGTCTGACAATCTGTGTCTTTTGAATGGTGAGTTTAGGCCATTAACATTCAAGGTTATTACTGAGATGTGATTCTTATTTCCATCCATTTTTAATTATGTTATGGTATTTAGCTTGATTTGGTTTCTCCTCTGGTTGGTAATTCTTTTAGTTTAATATCTCCCTTTGTTGATTTTAATTGTTATTTTTCTCTTCTTCTTCATGGAAAATTTTGCCCAAGATGTTCAGAAGTGCTGGCTTTCGAGTTGTGAAATCTTTTAACTTTTGTTTGTCATGGAAGGTTTTTTATTTCATCTTTGAATCTAAAGCTCAATTTTGCTGGATATAAGATTCTTGGTTGACATCCCTTTTCTTTCAGAGCTTGAAATATGCTATTCCAGTATCTTCTAGTTTTTAAGGTCTGGATTGAAAAATCTGAGCATAGTCTGATCGGTTTCCCCCATATGTAACCTGCTTCCTTTCTCTCGTGGCTTTTAATGTTCTCTACTTGCCCAGTATATTAGGCATTTTCATTATAATGTGCCTTGGTGTGGATCTGTTGTGATTTTGTGCATTTGGTGTTTGGTAAGCCTCTTGAACTTGGTTTTCCCATTCATTCCTCATGTTTGGAAAATTTTCTGCTATTATTTCACTGAATAAATTACTCATTCCTTTGGTTTGAAACTCTGCACCTTCTTCTACCCCAATAACTCTTAAGTTTGGTCTTTTTATGTTGTCCCATAATTCCTGAATGCTCTGTTCTTGTTTTCTTACCACTTTTGCCATGTAATCTAGATTTTTCTCCAGAATATATATTTTTTCTTCATTATCTGAGGTCCTTTCTTCCAAGTGGTCTAATCTGTTGGTGATGCTTTCAATTGAGCATTTAGTTTGGTTTATTGCTTCTTTCATTTCCAGAATTTCTGTTTGGTTTCTCTTTAGAATCTTTATCTCCCTATTGAAGTAATCTTTTGCTTCCTGTATTTGTTTTTGGAGTTCTTTGTCAAAATGCTCTTTTACCGCCTGTATTTGCTCTCTCATCTCATTTTTGAGTTCATTCTTAAGATCCATAAATATTTGGAATATGTAATTTCTAAATTCCATCTCTGGCATTTGACCAACTGTGCTTGCCATGGAATCTACTGAGGGGGTATGTTGATTGGTTTCAGTCACTTTTTTCCCTTGTTTCTTCATAATGTTTGTGTGTCTATTCTTCTAGCACTGTGGGTCCTTGACTATTTTGATTTCACCTTATAGCCTTATGTTGCTCCTGTGGTACAATGCTGTCAGATCGCCTTACAAATACTTTACACTTTAAGATCTAACACTTTCTATTCATCAAATCACAGTTTGATCAAAATGTACAGATTTAGTTAACTCAGGTATTGTTTCCATTTTACTCTGTATGCTTGTGTTGGGGTTTACAGTTTCATTATTGGACACAGAGATGATATGTTTAGGAGGAAGGAAGTGAGGTTATTGAGATGTTCTTTCTTAGGAAGTATGAAAATAGAATTCTATGGAAGTGGTTTAATATCAGCAGACGGGAGAGGAAAGAGAATGGAGTGAGTGATTTAGAGGGAAGACCGATTTGTATATAAACCAAACTTACGTAGCCTTTGAGAGAAGAAAAAAAAAGAAAGATGGAAAAGAACATATAAAAAGGAATGATAAAAGATAACAAAGAAGTAAGAATTAGTGTAAGAGAGAGGAGAGAGAAAGTGAGTCAAGAAAATAGGGAGTAAACTATATATAACACCGCTTTGCTGTATAGTTCAATTTCCCCAGGTCTAGAAATCCCAATTTCTGTGTATAATTTGTTTTTCGCCTCTGATGATTATGCAATGACAGGGTGTAAATAGAAAAGATGAGGGAAGAAGAGACAAAAGTGAGAAGGGAAGAAAAGAAAGAAAGAGGAACAATAACAAACAAATAAGCACACTATCACACAGAACAAAAACAAAACAAAAGAAAACAAAACAAAAACAAAAACAAAACAAAACAAACAAACAAACAGAAAAAAAACAGAGTCGAACCCAGGAACAAGTCTGAAACAAACAGGACCCTGGGAAGCCCTTCTTTTTTCCCTTCCAGTTTAAGCCAGTTGTCCTGGTTCATGCCCAGACAGTCACAGAGCACCAGTTAGTGGAGTCACGTCAGTTGTCCTGGTTCATGCCCAGACAGTCACAGAGCACCAGTTAGTGGAGTCACGTCTGTACCTTGGCCAGCAGCAGAATGCCATAGTGGAAGGGTGGCTGGGGGTGGTGGGGGTGTCAGCACATGAATGGCACCAGGAAAGGGTTCATCCAAAAGGTGCACATTCCCCACACCTCGCCCCAGTTATAGCTCTAGTGGTTGCTGCGCTGGCCTCAGACAGGCCCTCCCCTGCTGGCTGTCCACTTCTCACCCAGGTGTGTGCTGTTCTCAGAGCCCTGGCCGGGTCTTTGGATGCCTGCAGCTGCTTTTCTTCCTTGTTTCTTTGTCCCGGTCAGCCACGGCTTTCCTCCAAGATGGTGGCGCTTTCCCTGGTCTCAACAGCAGTACCCCAGACCTGTGCGTCATTCCAAAGTGTGCAGGTCCAGTTCAGCAATTTGCGTGAAAGAAGTCTATGAGGACGCTGCTCGCGTCTACCTTCCACTTTATTCTTCTGCGCTGTTGGATTTTAAAGCCATAGTCCGTAATTCCCTTCCTACAATGTTACTGTGGCTGCTGCACCGCTAATGCTGGTTTGGTTTGTGGGCCGCTCGCACTCTGCAGATCATTTTAATTATGTATATTCTGAACTCCTTCTCTGACGTTTCATCAACTGTGCTGTATGTGGATTCAGTTATTGTAGTATCTTGGTTTGTTTGGGGCACTTTCCTCCCTAGTTTTTTTCAAGTTGTCTGTGTCTTCCTTTCTTGCAGTGTGGATCTGAGGTATTATAGTTTCTACCCTATAATCTTGTAGTGCCCATGCAGATTACCTATATCTCACCTTGGTGTTGGGCTTCCAGTCCTCACTGATGTCCCAGGATGGATGCTACTGCAATTGAATGTGGTGGTGGCAATATTGGAGGTAACTCAAGATAACAGTGGGGGTGTCTCAAGATGAATGCAACCTCTTCAGAGATGGGGCTGAAAGGGTGGGCCTTACAATTGCTTTGGGCTGCCTGTTCCAAGATGCAGCTGCCTCTAGACCCTGTCATCTCAAGGTGGAGGCTACTGTGTGGGGAGGGCTATGGCGATGGCTACAGTATCCAAAGATGAAGGTGGGCTGTGCCTGGGTTCCCAGGTGGGCTCGCGGGGTGGTGCCAGGCATGACCTGGGCCTGGGCTGCTGTGTGGGTCTGCTGGTCAACAGGCGCAGTCCTAGACCTCACCTGGGCCTTGGCTCCCGCATGGGTCAGCAGAGGCGGTTCTGGGCCTGGGCCTGGGCTCTGGTATAGGTGAGCACGTCAGTGGAGGCAGTCCTGGGCTGAGGCCTGGGCTCCTGCGTGGGTCTGCTGGTCGGCTGGGTGGCCCTATAGAAACTATAGAACTCAACAATACAATCAATAATTTGGACTTAACAGACAAATCCCTTGGCTCCATGCGGGAGCCAAGGCCCAGGTGAGGTCTGTTAAGTCCAAATTATTGATTGTATTGTTTAGAATATTACATCCATCAAAGAGCAAATACACTTTTGTCTCAGCAGCACATGGATCCTTTTCCAAAGTCAACCATATTGTTATGTCACAAAGCAAGTCTTAGCAAATACAAAAAGTAGAGATACTACCCTGCATTCTATCTGACCATAATGGAATGAAATTAGAAATCAATGATAAAATTAAAAAGAGAAGCTACTCCAACACCTGGAGACTAAACAATATGCTATTGAATGATGCATGGATAACAGAAGACATCAGGGAGGAGATAAAAAATTTCTTAGAGGTAAATGAGAACTCTGATACAATTTAGCAAAATCTCTGGGACAGTATGAAGGCAGGGCTAAGGGGAAAGTTCATTGCAATAAGCTCATTCGTTAAAAGAAGAAAAAGTCAACAAATAAACAAACTGACATTACATCTCAAAGCCCTAAAAAGAGAAGAACAAACCAACACCAAAAGTAGTGAAGGACAGGAAATAATTAAAATCAGGGTGGAAATCAATGAAATTGAAACAAAAGAAACAATTCAAAAACTTGACAAAACAAAATGCTGGTTCCTTGAAAAAATAAATAAAATTGACAAACCTTTAGCCATCCTAATGAAAAGAAGGAGAGAGAAAAACCCAAATTACTATAATTTGTGATGAAAAAGAAAATATCACAACAAACACTATTGAAATACAGAAGACAATTAGAAACTATTTTGAAAATTATACTCCAGTAAAATAGAAAACCTTGAAGAAACTGATAAATTTCTAGAGGCACATGAACAACCCAAACTGAGTCAAGAGAACATACACAATTTAAACAGATCAACTTCAAGCAAAGATATAGAAGATGCCATCAAAAGCCTACCAACCAAGAAAAGCCCGGGACCAGAAGGATTCACAGCTGAGTTCTACAAGACCTACAAAGAAAAATTAATACCAATACTCCTCAAATTATTCCATGAAATAGAAAAGGAAGGAACCCTTCCAAACTCATTCTATGAAGCTAGTATCATCCTGAAGCCAAAACCAGGCAGAGACACATCAAGAAAAGAAAATTTCAGACCAATATCTCTGATGAACATTGTATAAATATTCTCAACAAAATTCTGGCAAATTGCATACAAAAATATATTTAAAAAATAGTGCACCATCATCAAGTGGAGTTCATTCCAGGGTTGCATATGTGGTTCAACATACAGAAATCAATAATTATAATTCATCACATCAATAGACTTAAAGATAAGAATCATATGATTATATCAATTGATACAGAGAAAGCATTTGACAAAATACAGCACCCTTTCATGTTCAAAACACTAGGAAATACTAGGGATAGTCAAAACATACCTCAACATTGTAAAAGCTATCTATGCTATACTCAAAGCCAACGTCATTCTAAATGGAGAAGAATTGAAAGAATTTTCTCTAAAAACTGGAACAAGGCAGGGATGTCCTCTTCCACCACTTCTATTCAAAATAGTCCTTGAAACTCTAGCCAGAGCAATTAGACAGACAAGAAATTAAAGGGATATGGATAGGAAAAGAAGAACTCAAACTATCATTATTTGCTGATGACATGATTCTATACTTAGAGCATCCCAAAAACTCCACCAGAAAACTTCTAGAATTAATAAATGAATTCATCAAAGTAGCAGGATAAAAAATCAATACCCATAAATCAAGTGCATTTCTGTACATCAGTGATGAATCCTCTGAAAGAGAAATTAGGAAAACTACCCCATTCACAATAGCCTCAAAAAAAAAAGAATACTTGGGAATCAACAAAAGAGGTGAAAGACCTCTATAATGAAAACTATAAAACATTAAAGAAAGAAATTTAAGAAGGCCTTAGAAGACAGAAAGTTTTTTCCATGCTCTTAGATAGGCAAAATTAATATTGTCAAAATGGCCATACTACCCAAAGCGCTATACAGATTCAATGTGATTACAATTAAAATCCCAATGTCATTCTTATAGAAATAGAAAAAAGAATCATGAAATTCATTTGGAAAAATAAGAGACCCAGAATAGCCAAAGCAATCCCTAGCAAGAAGAGTGAAGCAGGAGTCATCACAATACCAGACCTTAAGCTATAATACAATGCTGTAGTAACAAAACCAGCATGGTATCAGCACCAAAATAGACCCATTGACCAATGGTACAGAATAGAAGACACAGAGACAAACCCACATAAACACAGTTATCTCATACTAGACAAAGGGGCCAAAAACATACATTGGAGAAAAGATAAACTCTTTAACACATAATGCTGGGAGAGCTGGAAATTCATATGCAGCAAAATGAAACTAAATCTCCATCTCTTACCATGCATGAAACTGAACTCAAAGTGGATCAAGGACCTAGGAATTAGACCAGAGACACTGAGCCTAATAGAGGAAAAAGTAGGCCCAAATCTTCATCACGTTGGATTAGGCCCCAACTTCCTTAACAAGACTCCTAAAGCGCAACAAATAAAATCAAGAATTAATAAATGGGATGGACTCAAACTGAAAAGCTTTTTGTCAGCAAAATAAATAAACAATGAGGTGAAGAGAGAGTCTACATCTTGGGAGCAAATTTTTGCCACACGCACATCAGATAGAACACTAATCTCCAGGATACATAAAGAACTCAAAAAACACCAAAAAAGCAAAGAACTCAATCAATAAATGGACTAAGGAGTTGAACAAAAACTTCTCAGAAGAAGATTGACAATGGATCAACAAATATATGAAAAAATGTTCAACATCTCTAGTAATTAGAAAAATGCAAATCAAAACTATTTTAATATTTCATCTCACACCAATCAGATTGGCAGTTATCAAGAATACAGACAACAATAAGTGTTGGCGAGGATGTGAGGGAAAAGGCACACTCCTATGTTGCTGGTGGGACTGCAAATTGGTACAACCAATTCGGAAAGCAGTATGGAGATTCCTTAGAAAACTTGGAATGGAACCATCATTTGACCCAGCTATCCCACTTCTCTGTCTATACCCAAAAGGACTTAAAATCAGCATACTATAGTAATACAGCCACATCAATGTTTATAGCAGCTCAATTCACAATAGTCAAACTATGGAACCAACCTAGATGCCCTTCAATAGATGAATGGATAAAGAAACTATTGCATATATGCACAATGTAATATTACTCAGCATTAAAAGAGAATAAAATAATGGCATCTGAAGGTAAATGGATGGAGATGGAGAACATCATGCAAAGCGAAGTAAGCCAATCCCCAAAAACCAAAGGTCAAATGTTCTCTCTGATAAGTGGATACTGATCCATAATGGGGGAGGGCATGGAAAAAATGTAGGAACCTTGATTTGGCAAAGGGGAGGGATAGCTGGGGAGGGGGCATGGGAGCAGGAAAGATGGTAGAATGAGATGTACATCATTATCCTAGTTACATGTATGACTGCACATATGGTGCAATGCTACATCATGTACAACAAGAGAAATAAATGAAAAGTTGTGCTGCAATTGTGTACAATAAATCAAAATGCATTCTGCTGGCATATATACCTAATTAAAATAAACAAATATATTGATTAAAAGAGTAGTCAATTTTAATTTTTTATATTTTTGCAGTTGAAGAAAATGGCCAGACGTGCCCAGCTAGTAAGTGGGACTTTAAACTCAAATCCATCTCATACCATAAATCATGGCACTTGATCACAAGTTAGGAAATGCAAGAATAACTGGGAACTAAGCTTGGCTTATATGTAATTGTAAGTAAATAGAGCTCATAAGTAACTTTGACACTAGAATTAAAGAAGGGGAAAAAGAACATGTTTTCTTAGGAGAAGGAATGCAAGAGATCTCAGTAGAAGACATCTTCTCAGTTGAGATACCCAAACCAGAGTAAATGTCCCTTCCCTGGCCATGCTATTAAAAAGAACACCTGCATGGTATCTCATCATGCTGTTTGTTTCTTATTATACAACCTGTCAGAATTGAATTTGATTTAATTTGCATATTTGTTTGTTTAAATTTTCTTTTGCTCTATGAGTGTTGGTCCTGAGTCTACTTGTTCCCTGTTGTAGTCCCAGAACTTCCTAGGTACCTATTAAGTATCCCAAAACCAATAGCATCAACAATCTCTATTGGGCATGTACTATATGCTGGACTCTCTTCCACACACTTCACATGTGTTCATACCTTAATCTTCTCAGTGAGTCATATTAGACTCAGAGGGAGAAAGTGACTGTGTCCTATGTGGGTTCTTTGGCCCACTACTGCTCCTTGTCACTCCCTGCCTATTGCCTGCCATTTTGGTATATTTTCTATCCTAAGTTCCTAACAAATTGTTGTTAATTTTTTGGTTTTGATTATTTGCTTGATTATTACATATTTATATTTTAGATAATATGGAACATGAAATATATTTAATATAAACATACACAATGGGGTTTATCTTTTCTTTTGTGAAGTTGGACTATTCTTGTTGGATAAATCCCTAATAACACTAGTCATAAAACTGAATTTTCATACACAAGCTAAAAAAGGAATAAAGTGAACTTCCAAGAAAAAATAACATCTAGAAAAGTAAAGAATAAAGTCTATTATACATATAAATATATGGATTTTAATATATACATATATTTAATATATAAATATACATACATTTAATATATATAAATATATTTAAATACATATTGTATTATTAGTTGTCCATTTATACCCCTGTGCTTGTGATGAATAGAAATAAAATTCAAGAACTAGTCTCACCATTAAGAAATTTACAAGACAGGCATATGCCTGTAATACCCAGGTATTTGGGAGGATGAGGCAGGAAGATTGCCAAGTTCAAGGTCAGATGGGTAACTTAGGGTGATCCTGTTTTTCAGCATTATTTTTGCAAAAAAGTGGGGTGGGGTGATTGCATTTCTCTAATTACTAGCTCAGCTATGGTAGAAAAAAACTTGCCTAGTATGCATGAAGCCCTGAGTTTGATCTCATGTACTATAAACAACCCTCCCCCCCCCCCCCCCACCCACACACAAATTGACAAATTTTAAAGTGGTGAAGGTATCAACATTCTTGAGAAAAGTCTCTTGGGAAGACCAGTCACATTGTCCCTCGAGGTTTTCTTGAAGCCTTGACCCACACAGTAAGTCAGTTTTCTGGTGAAAGGGATTTTCAAGGAACCATAGTGTACAAATTGGTCAATATATGCCCCCAACTACTGTTCACTGTATATGTGTGTGTGGGGAAAAAGTTTCTATAACTAATTGCAGATGTTAAATGAATTGTTAAATCAGCTTAGAATAAAGTGGGAATATAGGAGCTTGAACCAGAACCCTAGGTTAGATGATCTGGAAGGGATAAGAAAGCGAGGCAAAAATCAGCTGCAGATTAGATAAAGCTGAACTAGTTCCAGTAGAGAAGGTAAAATTATTAATAGTCTTACACATAGTAAATATTTGTTTTGACTGATTTGATTTCAAGAGTGTTTATGAGAAGCAATGGTCTCCCCTGTCCACCCACATGTCAGGACAAGTCTTTCACTTAAATAGAAAGATTAGCTGTTTATTTTTAATCATACTTGAGAACAAGGTTCAGGTAAAAGATTGCTTTATTCACTTATCTTCCTGCACCATCCCACACTTTGACCACCATAAATCATTCTCTCTCTTTTCTCTGCCCATGGGAACTGTAACTTCCATTCTTGACAAGTCTATGTCATATGGGTGAAAGAATGGAGAGGAGTGCTTTCATTATCTGCTTCTGTAAACAGTCCAGAGACACCACACCGGATTTGGGCAGTTTATACAGGAAAATGCCTAATTTAGTTGAGCAGGGAAGTGGCTAAAACTGAGGGGTGTGACCCAAGGAGATTAGCAGTATCACCTTAAAGGAGAGCTTAAAGGGAGAATCTTGTTTTTAAGATGTAATAATGAGAATTTGCTTGAGATTTGTTAGTTTGCTTTTTTTCCCTTCACTCATTTGAAGAGTACCAGTTAAAGACATAGCCATGAATCCATAAAAGACATACATTTCAGATTTACAACTCTTCCTGTTGAAAAAATATGGAGGGGAATTGGTAGGATGCAATGCCAAAAAAGATATTCCACATCATGTGTCTGCCATCCTGAGCTGAGGGGATCCCTCTGGCATGGGCTTACCACACAAGAGCCAATCTCTCTGTTTTCCCAAATGGAAATCTGGAATGGCAGCCTCTGAAAGAGTCTGATTTATCAGAGTGTGCATAAGAGGACAAGAAGCAATATCTTTGATCACTGATTTCCAAATCATCTAAGCAGGGCTGTTGAGATTTAATAGCTCAAATTGGCTGAAGAACAAATAGATAAGTAAGTAGATGGTCATTATCCTGAATAGGAGCACAGGGCACAGACCCACCACTCTGCATCATTGGAGGGCTGGAGAGAAGGTACTAGAGTAGTTCCAAGGAGAGGATCTCACAGAAGGAATCATTTGCCTGCTTTACTTCCTTTATAGCTGTGACCTCATGCAAACGCTCTAAAATAATGGGCTTCACTAGTTGTCTCTCTCCTCTCCCATCTCATTCTCTCTCCCTCTCTTCTTTTTCTAATTCTTTCCCTGTTTATTCCAGAAGAGTTATTAAGCCACTACATTTCTCAAATATATATCTATATGTTTCGCTCCATTGCTTCCAATTTTCCTCCCTCTCCCTCTTTTTGGGTTTAGCAACTGATAAGATTCATGCACATTTGGCATATTTAAGCTTATAGTGAAATATTCAACTATTTTTGGAAATTAAGCAGGGCCTAAATGATATGCAGATAGGCAGAGTGGCCAAAAGCCTGCAGAGCACCATGTTCAAGTTTTATGTTGACTACTGCAATATATACCTCACCCATGACTCTCCATCTGTGAGAAAGATAGACTGCAGTTGTATGAAACACAGAAAGTGGGAAAGACTACTATCAGAAATGGATGGAACAGCAGGTTTGGAGCCTGATTGACAATGGCTGTAATTCAACATTTGGAGTTGATACCTCCTACTCCATTCTCTGCTTCTCCTCTTACAAGGGTTTTGATCCTATAACCCTCCACCCCAGTCTTCCTGGTCCTCGTTGTTCTGGTACAATGCCAACATACCATATGGAAGGTCTTCCCGTTATGCCAGGGATGGACCCTCCTTCTGGGATGATGCTGATAAGATCTGCTCTCAAAAATGAGGCTGCTCATGGGAGCCATGTACCAGCAATGCCTGGATTCCCAGTGATGAGACCTCCTGCCTGTCCTGTAATGATGACCACTTAGGAATGACTCCTTCTGAGAGAGAAGGATAAAGGGGAAGTATCTTTTATATTACTTTCACGTCACCAGGAAAGCGTGGTGCTGGTGATTCTGGGTACTTTCTAACTGTGTGACAGGAGGACTTGCTTCCCCTTCCTGCCAAAGAGAATATAGTTCTAGAAGGGAGAAGTAAGATTTAAAAAAAAAAAAAAGGACAGTTTTAATTTGTATTGTGAAATGTGAAAATAAAATTGTCAGCTCTTAGTTAAAAACAGAAGATACGTAGGTCTGTAACAAATATTTTGGGAAGGGTCTGAAAAAATGCAGGGCTAAGCAGATTCATGAATTAGGCTAATGTTGCAATTTAAATCTGGTGTGTAACTGTTGGAACAAGAGTTTTCTTAAATAGTTGGATTCTTTAATAGGGAAAGGAATGGCGTTTTTTTTCAGGTGGGGATCAAGTTTTGCTATTACTTTAGAATCACCCTGTTTCTAATCAGGAGAATGGGATTGGGTTCACTTTTGTTCAAAACAAAACCAGTAACAAAAACAAACCATAATTATTCAAACTCAAATTCTTCCATTCTTTCTTGCACCAAAGGAAGGATTGAGAATTTGTTCTCTTATCTCTGTGATATTTGCTAGAGTATATGGCAGGGACCTCAATAATTAAAGAAAACTTGAGAGACTCAGCTAAAAGGAAAGAGCAGAGATGCATTATGGAGCCCTTCCAGGGATGCCATGCTAGGACAGGAAGAATTCCCCATCTTAAGTGTGAGCTGGGAGATTCACTTTTTGCTAAGTACTCTGCTCTTCCTGGCACATCTAATCTAAGTCTCTAATTCTTCCTGTGCAAAGCAAGAGGAGATAGCAAGACTGTAATGAGGATAATTGAAAGACCCAGGTACTTTTTTGAAGTATTGTATACATATGAAATATGCAGATGGGGACTTTTATGAAGCAATTAGGTGAGAACTTGTAGTTCTGTCCTTTTTATTTTTATTTTCTTAAGCGAAATATTCAGCCAAGATCTGCTGGATTCCTTGTTAGAAATTTTAATCCTTTTGGGGTCATGGACTTCTATAAGAAGATGATTCAAGAGTCTCACTTCTGAGAAATATGACCTTGCACACACACATTTTGCATGCCTATTTTATGTCAGGCCCTACCTCTGTCAAATCTAACATAGAATAGTGGAGTGAGCAATAATTCTAGAGAAAGCTAGAACTGGGTTCAATGTCTCCTCCTGCTACTAACTAGAACTGTAGATAATTTTCTTACCTTTGAGCTTCAGGTTAGTTTTTTCAACTCTAATACAGAGATAAATCCACCTAATACAGGTTGTTGTAGAGCCGACACATATACTCAAGTTTCCATTAATGGTAGGAGGAGGAGTTATTTTTATTATTTCTTACGGTTTCACGAAGCCCTGGGGTTTTGTCTAAGTACATGCCTCATAACATTCTGTAGTTGTGGAATTTTGAGTGATCTATGGATAAAGATTACTCCAGGGAGATTTTCAAATTAGAGAAAAGATAATTTTAACAAATATTTAAGCTCCACCAGTGAGCATGTTCTCAACTTGGGAACATTTAGTAGCCATAACCACTAAAAATGTGTTTTTACTGGAAAGCATAGATAAAAATGTATAACAGACTGACAAATGCAGCTGTAAATCTAATTTAAGATTTTAAAAACAGAACTGTTGACTGGGTAATGTCTATCATTTGGACTTTCATGGAGATATAAATTTGTATTGTAGTTAGGATAAAATATTTTGAAATCCATTAGGCCAACATAGAGGGTTATATTAATGGGATATTTCACATTCCTGCCTCTGTCAGTTTCTTTGGTTTTAGTATCTTATCATTTCCTTTATGTTAAATATACTCTGGCTTAAAGCATTCATTCTTTTCGTATGGACCATATCTGTCTTATTTTCTCTTTCAAATTGTTTCTTTCCCCAAGTTTCTGATGTTAGTCAGTATAACATCTAACAAGATTTGGATTCCCCTTTGCATTTGGGTTTTAACAATCACATCCAGATGTTGTTTTCCTTATCATCTGATTCCATTCAATAAAGTCTGGATATTTCACAATGTTTTACCATCCATAGTTTCCTTCACATTCTTTCTAATTCCCAGTGATTTAGATGTTCCCATAATCTTTTCCGTTTCCAACATGGAGTCATGCAAAGGACTTTAATGGTCATTTAGTCCAACCCCCTGTGTTAGAAATGAAGCTGAAACCTTAAGAGACTTTGTGACCAATGTTAGTAACAGCCAACATTTGCCAGTTCTAGGGACAAACCATGCATCTCCTCCCCCGCCATTCCAAGTTAGAGTTCTATGTGGTTGACCACAATAATATTTTTAAACTTAAAAAATTGTTTCATTTATTGAATATAGTCGAATTCAACTCAGAAATGTTTAGAAATTCATAAGAATGTCTGCAAATTAGAAATGTTTCATTTTGACTTTATGTAACTTTTAAAGCAAACCATGAATCATGTGCCTCTGAACTTGAAACAAATTTGTACTTCTTCGATTTCTATATTTTTGAACATTTTAAACAAAGAGGTCAGTTTTTAAATAATAAGTCTTCTCCACTTAAGCTGTTTCCAAATGTAAAGTCTGCAAACGAAGAGCAGTGAAATCATCAGTAGATCATATGTCATCCAGGGCTTAGGGGCATGTGTAGAACTTCAATATTTTTCTCACTAGAAAAAGCAGAGTTTAAAATCTAATTCATGTGGGAAGGAAAAACCAAGAAGAACTAAACCTTTTATTAAATAAGACCCAAAAGAATATAATTTAGAAAATGTATACTATAAATGCTAGTGCATAAAAATGCCTTCATTTTAATCACAGCCCACTTTTGATTTAACTGGTATTGAAATGAGGAATGCAAAGGCAAGTTTAAAATCTTTTTTTTTAAAAAATGGGATATCTGCCAACTACTAGCAATTGAGTAATTATTTTTCCCCACAGGACACTTTGGGCTCATTGGAATGTGGCTTAAGATCATAATTAGATTCAAAGAAATCCTGATGCCAATGTAATGTGGAATTTGGTCATGATGCTCTTTTCAGGAACATATTAAGCTTTATTTGAAGAGACATGTTCCAATTCTGTTTTAGTAGGATGTACAGTGGGGTGGGGAGAGACTTTTTGCTCCAAAGCTTGCATCAGACTTTTATATGTAGGTTTAGAAAACTTGAATTTATTCATTCATTCTTTATCTTCAAAGGAAACAGTTACTGAGATGCTGCAGATCAGAAGTTAACTCTGTTTAAAGCAGGGTAATTCCCAAGTTTATTTAGTAGAACAGGTTTTTGTTTATTTATTTTTTTTTTGAGAAAAAGAAAATGAATGTAGAAATCTGCAAAAAGAAAAAAAAGATGGCAATAATAATAGCTAGCATTTAAACATGACACATACAAATACTGTATCAAACATTTCATGCATATTATCCATATTATTTTACAGTGTCTTCATAAATGCCTTATGAAACAGGTACCAAATTATTCCATTTTTTGGAAGGACCATCAAGTATTAGAAAAGCTAACTAAGGTGTTCTAGGTCCTATAGCTCACACACAGTGAAGGTGAACTTGCAACACAAATCTGTAATACAAACTCTGTAATACAACAGTGCCTCTAGAGGGCCTCAACAGTTATTTCCCAGGATGAGCCAGTTTAGTTGAAGCTAAGTTTTAACATTAAAGTTGAATTATTTATACTCATTCTTGGAATCACTTCGAAGCAAATTTTAATGTACCTAACATTTAACATCTTGTAGATGTATCTCATTACATCTGAACTAACTACAGCATCCAGAATTGTGACAACTAATTTGTAATTCAAGTTCCATGATTCTTTTGTCCCACCTTGAGAACTAAGGGTGTCACCAAAAATCTGGAAGTTTGATGACAAAAGTGGTTCATAGAATTAACACTTGGCAGTCTTCACTCCATGATTCATGAGATGTTTTCTAATGCAAGTCATGATGAAATTTCTGGGTGATATATATGTTGAACTTGCTCCATCTATCTGTGCCCTGTAAACCCAATGTACTCAGAAGGACCAGAGTGACTTGGGACACAGATGTTGTAAAGCATGGATCTTTGTTTTGGTCAACCCAAATCAGGTACTTCAACATCCCCAAACTTTAGCTTATTGAACACATATAATGAGGCAAAACATTAGAAATTGAGTAGAATCAAAGTTTTATAATATCAATGGTATGGACCATGGCTTGTCTGGGCAGTAGATACATTTTTAAGCAAATGTAAATTTCAGAAATTTGGAAATAGTTCAGCTATTCTATTATAGTTCCTCACCTCTAAATTGAAAGATTAGCACCAGTGTGAAGCTGGGATGCTTGCAGAAAGATAGATTACAGTTATCAAAAAAATGATGGGCTGTATTTTATAAAACACTCTTGCTTCCTTGCTGTTTATATTATCTAATAAACAGCATGTGTAAGGAAACAAAAACTTCTGTGATAACATAGTATATCCTTACTCTTGGAGACTCACCTTTTATATTCCTATAGCAAAGATACTGGAGAGTCTTACAGTCATTTTTAACTCAGTGTTTCTCAGTGCTATTGGACACGTACTACTGTTATCTTTCATTCTTCCCATGGAACTAGTATTCTGTGGAAGATGGCAACATTTACATGTGAATAACCATTTGTATACAAAATGGCATCTTTCATTAAATACCCTTGATTTTTTTTGTTGTTTAATTTTTGAAAATTTCAAACATACATAGAAGGAAAAGCAGAATGAATACCATATATGTATCATTTAGATATAATAACTATTTAGGTTGTTCCATATGGCTTTATCTATTTTTTGAGGTGATTTAAAGCAAAGTTCAAGCATCATGATTTATCTTCACATACTTTAGTATGTTATCACAAATAAATAAGAAATTTCCTTACATATCCTAAAGGCCATTATTTCCCTTTAAAAATTAACAATGCTTCTCTAATGGTGTATAACACAGTCATTATTGGAATTTTCTAAAATTTGCTCTGTATGTCTTCTTAAAAGTACTCAATCCAAAAGCTTTTAATATATTCACAGAGCTGTGCATCCATCATCACAAGAAATTTCAGAATATTTTCATTACCCTCAAAAAAGTGTCCCAACTCCCTCTAGCTATCATTTCCAGGTCCTCACATTCTCCCCAGCCTTAGCCAATCCCTAATCTACTTTCCATTTTCAGATATCTGTCTATTGTGGACATTCCATACAAACAGGATCATATAGTATGTGTTCCTTTGTGTCTGGATTCTTTTACTCAGCATGATGTTTTCAATTTTCTTCCGTGTTATAGCATGTATTCTTACTCCACTTATTTTTATGGAGATGCCACATTTTACTTATCTGGATATAAATAACCCAGATCTGGTTGTTTCTACTTTCTCATGATTCCTTTATTGTAAAAATACTTTTTTTTAATAAAAAATTTAAAAAATGCAAACATGAGAGAGAATAATGAAATAACCCCCAAGGCAGTATTCCATAGTTTCCACATTATCAACTCATGTCCTATCTGGCTTCATCTATACTTTAGTGTTCTCTTGCTCTACAGGTCATTTGGAACAAATACTAGATATCATGTTATTTTATTTATAAATATTTTATTCTGCCTTTGTAAATGATAAGAACATTTTCTTTGGAAAATCACATCACCATTATCACATCTAGCAAACAGTAATTCCTGAATACCATCAGATAAATGGTTCACAGGTATTTTAGCATTAAGTAAGATGTTTGTTTTCATATCTTTGATTTGAATTACCTAGTAGATATTAAAATTGTCAAAGGCAATTGGTTTATTGAGAGGATTACCCAACATACTGGAGGACTAATTATTCTTCTTTCTTTGAAATTTCTGGGCATGTAGATTTCCCATAGTAAGAACTATCACATGAAGAATCTGTCATTCTTGGGTCCCCCAAATGCCTGTCCCAGTTTTAAATGTATGCAAGCCTAGAGATCAGTAAAGCTGGCATTCTGAGATCTGGAAGAGGCAAGTTGGGCCCTAAACTCCGTGAATTGGAACATCATGATATTGATCTGTTGCAAAAAGAGCAATCCACCAGCTGGGAGTTCCTTCTGTATGTCCAGATCGTAGATTATAGTCTAAGCCCAGGCCAGAACACAGAGGGAGACTATCACCATGCCTGAGATGGGGGAAGTTAATGGCAGTGAAGCTACCAGGCAAGATATAGTCTGCTCTTTCAGTCAAAATGTTTGAGAATGATTGATTTGATTAATGTGCATTTATTATATTTTTTCCCTCCTTGTAAAAAATTGTACTATTATTTATTGAAATCACAGCAGAGGCTTTAAAGTGATTTTAAAGCCTCTAAAATTATTTGGACATAAGAAATATTGTGTTTATTTAGTCTACACAAAGGAAAGCACTTCTCTTCTACCCTTTCTATTGAATAACTAATAGTTTTTGAGAATACATGTTTTGTTTTACAGCAAAGTGATGATTAAATGGTAGTGAATTTAGGAAATGGTGAGAGAGAGAAAGGGTGAGAGAGAAAGGGTGAGAGAGAAGTTCGTGTTGGTTCTCAGTTTTGTGACACCGATGTGTGACAATGTTAAGTGAATTATGAGAAAGGGACAAGTGTAACATTGGGTATGGACCCCCAGTGGTAATTAAATAGGAGGATTTTCATCTAAAGCAGTGTTTCTTAGCACTTGGAAACACTTGAAGTAGCATGTAAAGGTTATGTTTGTTTGGACTTAGGTATTTTCTGTTTTGGAAGGTCTACAGCTTTCAACAATTTCTATACAGAGACTGTGACCTTTCTCCAAAATATTACAAAAGAGTCATTTGAGGATTTAACAAAAAGATCCAGTGAAATTCTTTGAATATAATGTTAATTTCCCATATTTTCTTGTCCAATTAGAAATTTTAAAAAGGCCAGGCACAGATCAATATTGGTTGAATAAATGAATAAGTGGACTAATAACTGCTTCCCTTAATTTACTTAAGTTTTTGAGATTTTGGTCAAATCAAAGTGTAATAATTTATTGATTGCTCCACTGAATCTCCAGTGACACTCTCAGTGTTCAACAGGAGGCCTAAGTGCAGGGAAGAAGGCTTTTTTCCTGTAACAGAGTCGGATCCTCCAGAGGTCCTGTGTCCTGGGAAACCATCACTAATGGAGTGCATAAGCAGTAGATTTTATAGTCCAATGAAAGGACTCTAAATTGGCTCCATATCTGAGGAAAACACTGGAAATTATTTAAATTCATATTAAAAATATTTGTTTGGCATGCTGATACAATCTAGACACATCTATTCACTTTCTATTAAATTCCTTAGATGAACCATTAGGAATGTAAAGTTCTTTGCTATCGAATGGGTTATTTATTATTGAGAGAAACCCAGAATAGAATCAAACTCTGGAGCTGGCAATTCTTTTGAGATTATGGCTCTTGTGTAATCTTGTATTTTACTAATTCTGGGCTGTTCACTCATTAGGAAGAAGGGGATTCCTATCCCACCCTCCAGACAAAATGTCATGCCATTGAAGACAATAAAGTGTTGACAACATCAAAGATCAACACTAAATCTCCTCATTATGTACAACTACAATGCACCAATAAAAATGTGGAAAGAGAAAAAAACCTTAAAAAGAAAGAAAAGATTGACACTAGCCATCTCAGGGAAATGACTGAACATTTCATATTGACACTGAAAATGCATCTGAACCATGTTGGTTTTGCCTCTCATTGATGACAATTGTGCCCAGGGTGTCTGTCTTCTGGATGAAGCTGTTTCCACAGTTGTGTGATATGCAACACCATCCTGAGAGAACAAATAAATGCACATTAGAGCAGAGTGAAGAGTACTCGTCTAACTCTAACCATAGTGTAGCTTTGATTAGTAATAGTGTCAGCATTGAGTCATAGGCCAAGGGAGCAGGGTTTTTAAAGGCCCTTAATGAGTAGCAGGACAGATGCTACATCTTATCTGAAAAAGACAGCCTAACAACAAGGGAACAATCTTTCTTGGGTTCCTGCCTCAATTTGCATTTTGGAAGCAAGAGAAGGAAAAATTCATTTAAAATAGATTATCTGATGACAGGGAGTCAGACTTATGAAAAGAATATTTAAGCTTTATACCAACGAAAGGAAGAATAAAATACATTTCTTACTTGAGCATAATCTTTGTAAAATTAAACATGTATAATAATTATACTCCAAACATGTCAAGAAGTCCTGTAATAACAATGAAGTCAGAAATGGAAAAGACAGGAAAATGTTATGTCATCACAAGGGAGATATACATGTATAAAATATTACATATATATTCATATATATTCAATTGCACATACATATACATCCATATACATTAGAAAATTTTCTGCCCTACCAGGTTAATGGATTTATTGTATTATATAGACACATTAATGTTAGGCAAATATTAGTTCCAAATTACTTCTGAGTGAAATCAAGGTAAAAAATATTTAGTTTAAGTCTGCTATGAACTTGACAGATGTCTGATGGATATCTTGATGAAATGATGATAAAATATGCCTTAATTCATTTTAGGTAAACTAGTATTTTTCATTTTCTTTTACAACTAAATTCAACTCTCTAAATTTCTGTTTTCTGTTTATATTCAGATATGTCTTCATAAATGTGATTGCCCAGAGAAAATATAATAGACACAAAAATCAAATCAAGTATAACATGTAAGAAAAAAGGAGTTGGCTAGGAGTTAGGCATCTTTGATATTTATCCATTCTTTCTCTCCAGCTAAACCAGTGGTGTAACCTTGGCCAGAAAGCTTAATCCTTCTGAACCTAGCTTATCTCAACTACGCAGAGTCCACTGGACTAGATTTTTAAAGTCTCTTTTGGTTCTATTAAAATAAAATTCTAAGTTGTTGTGTGAGCTGAATCAACATTGCCACTCTGGTTAATTCTGAGCCTCTAGGTCCTTTACAATGGAGAATAGTTTATGTGAATTTTACAAAAACAATGGATTCATCTCTTCTCCTTTCCACAGTGCCTTTGAACACAAGTTTCAGATTTTTTAGCCTGTATGGTGGCATTGTGGGCCTATTTATTTTCCCAAAGACCTTTTACTCTGATGATTTGATAAGAAACAATATTTTTTTTCCAAAGGATTGAGTTATTCCCTTGGTTTGTATTAGGGTAGATAAGTCCTTTGAGTTTTTTAAATGAGTTTACATTTTCATTCCATCTCTTTGATTCAAGTTTGAAGGGATTCTATTTTGGCTATTTTATCTCTCTGCCCCTAGGAAAGCCAGACTTTAAGTTATCCCCAAGGTCTCACTGGCAGCATTCCACACCATCTGCAATGTATAAATATATTCAGTTATTCAGTCTATTCCAACTTAGCTAGCTCTAGTAATTTTATATCATTGGAGTCTTTGAGGAGAAAGGCATTCATTCTGTACTGATTTATTCCTTACCGTTAGTCCTGAACTTTTGATTCAGCTGACAAGTAATCTAATACAGAAACAAAACTGTATGATTTTTCACAATGAGTTAGGTAACACATAGAAAGTTCTGGAACCCATTCATTGTCTTTATTGTTGTCGCCTGGCTGAACACATTTGCGCAACTTTGACAGATTCCAGATTTGAATTTAGGAGACTAAAGGAAGGACGAATTTTTCTCAATAAAGGGTGCTCGCCTTTGGAACTCCTCACTTGATACAGCTTTTTACTTACCTTCCCAACATGGTGTCAAACTGGTTTCTTGGATTATTTCTTCTCCATTGAAAAATTCCTTTTTATTTTCTTTCTCTATCACTATGATAAAAGAAAACATGCTTTCCTCTTGCCAGTAAATGGTTCCAAAAATTTGATTCTTAACTTTAAATATTGAATATGTATTTTTTTAGACTTTCATGCATACAACTTCATATACATGAAAGAGCTTGTAAGTATAGAAATACTTAATCATGATAGAAAACCTCCTGTGTGAGGTCTTCGTTAGGAAAGAAGCACATTGAAGAACAAGGTTAGGAAAAATGTCTGTGGCAGTAAGATAGACAAGAGTTCTGATCCTAGCTCTTGCATTACTAGCTGTGACCTGGAGAACATCTTAACTTTTGTCAGCATCTGTTTTTGTCATCTGTAAGATGGGATGTCTGTTATAAAAATTAATTTATATTAATCTGTAAAATTTACTCTGCAGGATAGGCTTTCAATAATTGAAAGTTATTTTTAAGGACCTCTTGGGTATTTAACATTGTGTTTGTCTTTAGATGGGATGCAGAAAAGTTTCAAAGTATGACTCTCTTCCAGAACTTCTAATTTAGTTAAACTTCAAACTTTGCTGAGATACAATGCAGTAGGCTTTACATCCCAATCACTCCAGTCTTTCTTCACTCATTTATTAACTCATTCACTTAATAACTGCTTCTTACATACTGTCCTTAAGGTACATAATCAAAATCAATGAAAACATACAATTATAACTGAATTTTTATCACCTAGACATAGCAATTTAACATATGAAAATGTTTATAAAGACATCGTTGCTTTAGAACGCTTGGGTTCAAATCTCAGCCGAATCAGGAACTCTCTGGGTAATTCTGGGCAAGTTTTAAAACTGCTTTGTGTCTCAGTTTCCATATCTTCAAAATGAGATAAGAATCACATATACTTGCAAATGAAGATTAAATGTGTTAGTATACATAAAGTGCACAAAATAATATCCAGCTCATAGTAAGACACAAAAGACCAGTAAAATGTTAACTTTATTTTGAATCTTGTTGTTGTTATTCGCTATTTTCCAGGAATCAAATTTTCTGTTATCCTTTAGAGAACAGCCTTCTTCCCATTCTCTGACAATGTTTCAGCCTTCATATGGACCCGTGGCTTGTCTTATTTAACATAGTTCATTTTCTTCAGGCATGCATGGTGAGGGGTAGAATTGGGGTGAATGCTAGTTAATCAGAATCAAAGTCCTTTCAAGAGTTTTTTTTTTTTTTTTTTCCCCAGAAAGACACATGCTCTTATCTAGTAGAATTAACCTGAGTTGATATAATTCTAGATTTCTAAGGAGCTTTTTGTCACTATCTGGAGCTAGATAATGATACCATTGTGAAAAAGGATAGAACAAAAAATTTGGGAGAAATCATAGTAATTATAACATGTAAGCCTCTCAATCAAATGATGCCAAAAACATTGCCAATCAATTTTTCTTTATTTTTCATTTTATTTTCAGTGTTTGACTAAGTTAGCCTGATGGTTTATTTTGTTTACAAAAATAAAATCCCTAACTAAAAACTTGATTATTTAAAGGTTGATGAAAATTTATGATTATTCTTCCTTTCTTCTCCATCTACTATAGTTATAACTTGCCACTTCATCAGCATTTGAAGAAGCTTCCCTCTTGGGTATATAGCCTGTGGTTGTGTTTTCAGGACTAGATGATTTCATGAATCTATATGAGGTGACTCCTGTATAATCAGGAAGAAATGTAAAGAAAGAAATGATGTAAGGAAAGACAGATTGATTCCATTATGGGTAAATAGGACACTTTTTACTTGGTAAAAAGGATAATCAAATAATATGAGTTTTTTAATATGCATACAGCAATATAAGAGATCTAGCATAAAAATTCTAGAAGAAACACAACTAGATTAAAGGACAATTAAATAGTATAGAATAACAAATAGGTGGTTACAAATGTTGGTAAATATTAGGAGGGAAATGTAGTATGTAAATATGATAGTAAATAAACAGAACACTCCCTAAATAAAAACAATCACTAATAGTATAGCTGATATTTATTGAGCACTTAAGTATTCTGAGTGCTTGCCAAGTACTTCGTTTATGTAATCCAGTAGTTCTTGGGATATCCTGTCTTTCAATTTTCACATGTAATTCACCTCACTTCTCTTTCCAAGTATAGGGGTGAAACAAAGAACCCCTCTTAAATTCTCCAGCATTTACTAGGGTTGGAGGCAGAGATTTCTCTGGCTCTAATCATTTTTTTCCATTCAATTAGTTTCTTTATGTCTTGTTTTGAATATCTATCTCTGAGTGTGTTGTCATTCTAACATGAGATTCCATGTCCCCTTATCCTTCAAAGAAACAAGGACAAAATGAAATGTACAGAGATCTGTAAAAAAGTTGCGCATGAATATAGAATTCAACCATGGTGTGGTTTACATTGCATTATTATTTTATAAATATCTTGAGTATGAACATACAGCATTCATGGTCCAATGAAAATCTCTCAATCTTGACCATTGTCCTTTCTGTTGCCATGACCTTGATATTGCTAGGCTTATTCTCCCTCCCCTACTCTGGACACCTTCCTTCTATCTGCTTAAAAAAATCATCATTTTATTTAATACCTACAACTACCTTATGAACTATCTGTTACTAAAGTCAGATAAATAAATTTTGCCCCACTCTAATAATTTGGGTTTAGGAATTACCAATGCTGGTTGAGACTAGGAAAACTCTTTTATATGTCTCCTTTATCTGTCCAAAGAAGCAAGAAGACCTATAACTTCATGTCTTTTAAATGAGCTTCTAAAAACTCAGCATATGTATATAAGGAAGAGGGGCTCGTGGGATGGGAAGGAGTAGTAGTTCTCAAAAATATAAAATATAGTTAAAAAAACCCTTTGAATCTTTTATAAAGTGTGATTTGTGGTTTTATAAGTAGAAGTGATTAATTAGTTGGAAAAATCATTCAAAACCTAGGGAAAGATGACAAAAGATAGAAAATTATTTCCCTCCTTCACCTTTATTCTTCAAAGCAGATCCATGCTTGAGAATTCCTTTTTTATTACTATGCAATCAAGATGAATTGCTTTCTTATAAGACAATTAGTTCTTATTTGTTTGAGTGAATGCTTTATTATTTATAAAGAAAGAATTAACAATTTCTCCTACAAAATTTCTTCTACTTAATGTTAACTTGAAAGACTCATGCAGCAAATGAAATGTTCATCTCTTTGAAATTTATTCCCCCAACAGTTTTCACAGCTGGAATTTTATCTATAATAATGATGATGATGATAATAATGGGAAATTTTTTTGAGCATTTATTGTGTGACAACTAAATGATATGTGAATCATCTCATTTAAGTCTCCAAGCAATCCTGGGTGGCAAGATTTTCTCTATTATTATTATTTCTATTTTACATTTGAGAAAAGGAAAAATAGAATCAGTTAAATCAGATATCCAGGGTCACATCAAGCAAATGAGTGGTTGAACTGTATTTAGGTAGTAAAGGCCATGTCTTGGTGAGGTTTTCATTGGCTGTTTCATGGTTGCTTCGATGCTTTCATGGTTGATTCTGTTGCAACTTATAATTGATGAAAAATTCAGCATTAGAGATTATGAAAAACACACACTAAACTAGCCAAATAAAATTACTGAAAAACAATTTTAGTGGCAAAAAAATCATCTCATCAACTTATATCAACTGGTTGAGCTGGTCTCTACCAAGCTTTTGTTTTCTATTTTATAGTTAGTGATTTCATTTTGAAAAAATGGAATGTATAAAAGACAACGGGAAAAGAAAACTTGTCACCACTAACATAACATCAGACAAATTTTAGAACTGGAAGTTTCCTTAAGGATGAATAATAATAAAACATTAAGAAGACGTAGAAATGTCAACTGACTTGCTCACGGTCAAACAGCTAGTTTTATAAACACATTTGCCTTTGTCAAAGAAGCTAAGTGTTTTAAGTAACTAATTTATTTTAATGTTGGGAGATCTCTATAAATCTTCCTGCATTACTTAGATAAATAATTTGCCACTAAAATTGTTTTTCAGTAATTTTGTTTGGCTAGTTTAGTGTGTGTTTTTCATAATCTCTAATGCTGAATTTCTCATCAATTCAGCCCTCCAGATTTTATTAGGTTTTGCGTTCTCGGGAAATAACACCATCAAAGCAGAGTTATCTTCACATACGCAGGACAATTATATTGATATATCATGTGCTGTATTTTAATTTCAAAATTATTGCCTCATTGTTTCTCCTGGAGCCCAGTTTTATTTCTTTCTTCTTATCGTTAAAGGTACAGCGACAAGTAATTCACCCTTGAAAAAAAAAGAAGAGGAAAAGAAAAGGTTTGCTTAAAAAATGTAGCTAGAAAAATCTCCCACAGAGTGAATTCCCACAGTGTTATGGAGGATGTAAATTTAGCCCAGTGTGATTCAAACAATCAAGTTAGGAATTTTAATTTAATGGTTTGTTCCTTTGAATTGTTAGAAGCTCACCTCATTGTGCAAGTCATGTTTGAATTGGAGAAAATTAAACTAAAATGTCTTGAATTTACCCCGATTAGGTTATTTTGGGAGGTCTGATTCACAGGCTGAGTGATGAATTAGAAAAAAAAAAAAAAAAAAAAGAATCAATATATACAAGAAGAGGAGGCTTACAATTATTTTGCTTTAATAATAATGACTCTATTATCCTCAATACTTTAGAATTTAAATATTTGTTTTTTGTGGTGTCTATATGGTCTTAGCAATTTTAATATCTTATTTTAATTTCAACATAACCCCACATCCCCAGTTTTTGGTATGTTGGTCAGAAACCTCAGTGCCTCACAGATTAGAGGGCTTGGGAATCATCAGTTCCTGCTTGACTGATTTGGTTGTGCAAATAAAATGCTGGTGGAGGAGGGGAGAAATTGGATGAAAAAGGAGATCAGAATAAGAACCAAGTATTTTTTATGAAAACTTAGGGAATAGTCCAATAGGCCAAATGGGTCTAGACAATCATGGCTTATGTTTGGAATTATAATTGTAAGATTCAGTAAAATATAGTACTCTTCTTGGAAAGCAAGAAAACATATAAAAAGCCCATCAAGAGGAAAGTAACTTGGTTATAAGCCTTTTTACATGTTTACCCATAAAGAAAAAATGTTAATAAACTGAGCTCTTTGATAGTAAAATGGAGTTCTTACCACTAAGAGGCTTTAAAAGTTAGATCAGCCAGGGACCTTATAGCCACATGTATTGTTCAATTTTAGTTTAAATATATTGAAACTAAGGCTCAGAGAGAGCATGGCATGCCCAGGACCATGCTGGCACTAGTTGAGGTGGAAAAGGTATTCCTTTTCTGTTCTTGCCATATCTCCTTGCCTTCTCTTGGGTGTTGCTTAAGTCGTAAACAGCTGTCATTGCTCCCTAGTTTCTTTCCTTGAACATAGTGTTGGCATCAGCTCAGAGCACATGCCTCTGCCTTTTTGAATGTCCATGGCTATGTTACATATATGGAATAATTATTCCAAAAACAAAGGTTGATAATATATTGCCTCGGGATCTTTCTACTGCCCTTGGGGTTCTGGGAGCCTTTAGCCTTTTTGCACACAGATTTGATTCCTGCATTACCATAACCTGAGCCTTAGAGTGACCCCTCAAAACTGGGTGGGAAGTGGGGCAAGGGAATGGTACTGACAAAGTTAGCAAAGGTGAATAGTTCCATCTATTTCCTTTCACCATTTATAAAAGGCATTTCACATGTATTGATGAGGCATGTCAATGTGAAACTATTAGGACTGAAGAGCAAAATGTAGGTGAGAGAAAGCAAGCTTTTTAATAGAGATGGGCTATTCAGCCTACTTTACTGAATTGATCAGTAGTCCCAGAAATCAGGAAACGTGGGTTGCTGAAGATTTAAGTGGCACTGGAAGCGGGGTGTGTGTGTGGCACATGCCTTTAATCCCAGCAGTTAGGGAGGCTGAGGCAGGAGGATCTCTAGTTCAAAGCCAGCCTCAGCAAAAGGGAGGCTCTAAGCAACTCAGTGGGACAGTGTCTCTGCCTTTTTGACTTATCTATCAGTGAATAAGTGTATTCTTGTTAATTTGGAGGTCACTCTAAAACTTTTACACTTCCCTGTCATGTGAGTCTAATGATGGTAGGCCATGGTAAAGAAATAACCCTGATGTTTGTATCTAAATAAAATATAAAACAGGACTGGGGATGTGGCTCAGTGGTTGAGTGCCCCTGAGTTCAATCCCCAGTACCAAAAAAAAAAAAAAAAAAAAAAAAAAAAAAGAAAAGAAAAGAAAAGAAAAAAAAAAATGATTCAAGTGGCTTTAAGTCTCTTAACTTCTCTAGTCTGAGTTGCTTCAGATAAATAAAAGGTATGGATTAGGTTATAGCTTAGCTCTTTTTGTGTTCTAATAAGTTCTTTTAAAATAACATCTCTGTTACCTTTGAAATGTGGAAAGAATAAATAAAATGACATAGACTAATAACTTTTTAAAATCCTGATTGCAAAATTGCTCTCAGTGAAGATTAGCCTCATTTTTATGGTTTCCCATTGGGCCCTAGTCTCTTACAAAAATCTAGATGCTTTTCAGTTTAATGTGTGTTAACAAGATATTTGTTCAGTGCTTAGAACAATAATTTTAGGAAGTACTTTCCTCTCCAGAATCCTCAACAAGCAATGCTTAAGCACTGACTTTAAGGCAGGGAACTCTTGGCATTGAGAGTTCAAAGAATTATGGAATTTGGCTGGGGTCCTCAGGGGAGCTCTTAGAGCTGTCAAAAGGCAATATGATCAAGGCATATTTAATTAAGTGACAAATGAGTGATTTAAAGAATAATTGCAGTTTGTAGTCTGTTTATTTAACCACTTTATTTTTCCTATATAGAGGATTTCTGATCTTTAAAATCTATCATGGTTTAAATAAATCTATTTCAAGTTGATTTATCTATCAGTGAATAAGTGTATTCTTGTTAATTTGGAGTTCACTCTAAAACTTTTACATCTCCCTGTCATGTGAGTCTAATTATGGTAGGCCGTGGTAAAGAAATAACCCTGATGTTTGTATCTAAAGAAATATATGTTACATATATTCATAGCTTTTTTTTTTTTTTTTTTTTTTTTTTTTTTTTTTTTTTGCAGTTCCAACACTGTCCCAAACCTCAGGACACTGCAACACTGCTGGTAATCTATGACATCTATTTGTGGCCACCCCTTTATAACTAACTAAATAATCTCTGATTTCGTTTGATATGGCAATATACATGGTTTTAAACGTTGCATTTCCCAACTTGCCTCATAGCAAGGGTAACCATGAGACACAATCTTATCCAATGAGATATAAAGATAAGCCACAGACTGAACTTTTTATGAAGGCTAAGGGAAAGGCTGACCTGGGTGGCAAATGTCTTTTGCCTTCCCTCTTCCTTTCTGTAGGATGTGGATACTGAAGGGCAAAGCATCACACCGGGGACAGCCGTGCAGCCAAAAGATTTATTCAACAGCCTTCGTGGCCGGTAGCAACAACCGGAGAAGAGGTGCTCTGGTCGAAGGTCGAAGAGGTGCTGGGAGAGGGGAGTCAGGGAGAAGGGAGTGTGCAAGCTCCGGTGGGAGAAGGGAGTCAGGGAGAGGGGAGTGTGCAAGCTCTGGACAGAAGGTGGGTGCTTGGTTGCACCGGCTGGGATCTCTGGAGCTGTTGGCTAAAGCAGCTGCTGTCTGGCTGGAGGATGGAGCTGTCAGCTGGGAGCAGCCCTCGAGCTGAAGGCAATGGGTCTGGAGCTGTTGGCTAGGGCAGCTGCCGTCGGCTGGAGGCAATGGGTCTGGAGCTGTTGCAGTGGCTTCCTCCTCTCAGCAGCGATGAGCCGATGTTGTGTCCGTGTGTCTCTCTCTGTCTGATCTGAGTCTCTCGAACAGGGCCTTATATAGGGATTTCTGGTGGGGGGTGCACTAGAGCAACCCCAACACCATTGGCTCTTTGCTCATAGAACAGGGTGTCCTTTAAGCCTATTGGCTCTTGCCTGGGGAAAAGAAACATTCTGCTAGGGGAAGGAACATCCTGTCTGGAACATCTTGTCCGGAGAATGAAACAAGGTTGCTTCTCTTAGGGTGTGGAAAACTCTGAGCGGGGAGGGTAACCTATCTATCAGATACCATGCTGGATATAGAGTAGTCTCACTGAGTTTACATGTAGTTAATAATTCAGCTTAAGTTGGTCAATACAGAGAGTAGGGAAGTGTCTGGGCTCATAAGTGAGTGGTAAGACTGTCACACTAGCCATGGACTTATTATCTCAATGTTTCTCATTCAGTGAACAAAATATAAGACTTAAATTGTGTAAACCATAATTGGTAGGGGTGCTTCTATTGCTTGTGAATGAATACATTTTCTAATGGATATGAGTGAATACTGTGTACAAAGTGCTAAATTCACTGGGTATGTGAAAGCCTTCTAGGAGTTTCTAAGTCTCAGGAGGGAGACAGAAACCTGAGTCTTCAGAGAAAGACATAGTTGAATAATGTTGAGAGAAGAGAACCAGATACTTATTTCTACTCTTGGGAATTTGGCTTGTTATGCTCCCTACATTTTAATCTAATAGGGAGTCACACATATGAGCTTGATAGTCAAAATACACTTGAGAAAAAAAATTGTGATTACCCTGTGTCTTGTTTTTGAGATTTCTCTGTTCTTCATCTCTTCTGTCCTCAACATAGTAATGACCTAGGAATTTCTTATAGAACAGTGAGAATTGATATTATGATAATAGACATGGATCAGACAGTTATATATTTAAGGATGGTAGTCAACTATGTCATCATTTAGATGTCAGCCATGTTCATTTAGATGTTATACTCACAAACACATACTCAGATGTTACCCTTTGGAATCTGTGTGAATGTGTGCTTAAATTTCACATATGGGCTTCTGCTGCCAGAATTATTCTTACCTTAAATTCTTCTTCGCAATAGTTTTTCTTTCTGTGGCTAATTTTCTGGTTTCTTTATTGTATTTATCTGACTTTACAAGCTACATGTACATACATGTGAATTATTGCATGGGGTGGGAACAAGAATGTTAAGTGCGTGGCAGATCCTACCCTCCCTTTACCTTCCATGTGTTTAACCCTAGTTTGCATCCCAGAAGACTCAGAGCCCTTTCCCACTGAGGTTAGGCTGCCTTAACATCTTCCTTAATGTAGTGCTCTAAGGGATGACAACAGAAATATCTGACTTGAAGCTCAAGATGAAAGTTACTTGCCAACCATAGAATGGGGGAAACCTGGTACATTTGGCTAAAGCCTCATGTATAAAAAGGGACACCTTTTTCTTCAGGAAGCCAGGGATTTTCTTTCAATGGTGTAAGAAATGCTTTTGTTTTTTGTTTTCCCTAGGAGGTAGATTCACAGAATAACTTCTAACTTTTTCAGTTTTAAATCTGCTTACCGCCCACAAAACATCAGCTCCTCAGTACTGATAGTCAGCTGGTAATCTCATTTGTTTCTCTGGTTACATACACATGAAAGTGTTTCCTTTAAAATTGTTGTCCAATCCTAATTAGAATAAGTTATAATCCATGTATGTACAATATGTCAAAAACACACTCTACTGTCATACATAACTAAAAGAACAATTTTACAAAAGAAAAATAAACTGGTCAAATTAATGAAATGTTCTCAGAAAACACTACTTCTATGTACTCACTGTATTAGATTCGTGTTGTGGTTATAACAATTTAGCATGAACTATAATATCATGAAACAATAAAAATGTTCTTTTTTTCTTCCTTGTAGTCCTGAGGGTCACATGTCCTAAAATCAAAGTTTTGAAAGCCAGGATTCCCTCTGGAAAATGTGAGGGAGAATCATTCCTAGCTTTGAGAGGCTGTCTGCATTCCTTGGCTTATGGCCCGTTCCTCCACCTTCAAAGCCACCAGTGTGATGTCTCCATGTCTCTCTCTGGCTATAACACTCCTGCCTTCCTCTTACAACATTCCCTTCTTCAGTTCTTCTACTTAATCATATCTGTAAATTCCTGTTTTTTGTCTACAATGAGGTATTCACAGGATCCCAGTACTAGGATGTAGACATCTTTGGGGAGCCATTTTTCTATAAACCACCCATAGCCCATCACTTTTGGCTATTTGACAACTAACTTACCTTCATCACTTCATGGATTGTGTGTGACATTGTCCTTACCTGCAAAATAAGAGAGATGGATATAATTATCTCCTTTATCTGGAAGAAACAATGGGATTTCAGAAAGTTTAAATTAGTTGTCCAGGAACACAAAAGGAGTCTGGGGAGCTGGGATGCAAACTCTGTGTGTCTGAACTTACAGTCTAGAATTTTAACTTTTTTGCTGTAAAATACCCAGCTTTCATTCACCATGAGGCAGTGATTTTTTAAAAAAACATACGTTAGCAGAAAAACCTTATGAAATCTTACCCATGCAATCGATATGTCCCACTTCACCATCCAGGGGTTCAGAACAAGTTCATCTCTCTTTTAATATTCAAATTAAATGACTTCAAGTCCTATTGTGCTGTCATGAAAATGTCTCTCTTTTCTCTTTGGGCCTTCCTTCTCATAACAAGCCCCCAAACATTAAAAGTGTGTACTCAATCTATGACATATAATAACACATGGAGGAAAAAATCCAAAATAATCTAATGCATTTACCAGGAGCCAAGATCTCCAGTTGTTGTTGCTGCTATTGCTACTGCATGGTGTCACTGATGGAGGTGGGGGACCCACAACCACTGCAGTTCGTGTTCCTGGGAAGATCATAGGAGAGACTTACCTGCACACACTGGAGCTTTTGGCTAATGATGGACTTTGGATGTAAGAGTAAAAGGAAACTTGGTAGAGCTATGGTCACTTAGGCCTCGTCTCTTATAACTCTACTATGAAACTGTTCTTTCCCAATATAATCTATAGCCATTTGTCCAAAGCATTCCCTCCCATACTGTCCTTGGATCTGCATCATGAGGGTTTTCCCATCTTAGATACAGATCACATCCAGGACTGGTGATCACATCCAGCCCTGCTTATCATGCCCCAGATTCAATCCCTAGCACCTCAAAAGACAAAACAAGAAAGCCAGAAGCAGACCCCATCCATCATGAGCCTCCCTTATAACATCCAATCTGAATTTATGACACCAGAGAAAGTCCTCTCTTGGTCCCAAGGTCTATTCCACTTGATGCATCCGAATAAGTATTTCTTTGGAGGTGTTAGAACTGGATTAGGCTGCAAGGAAGAACAATAAAAGCATCAAACATTATTGGCATGAACATAAAACAAGTTTTTTTTTTTCTTCTTCTCATATTCTATCTTGGTTCCTTACTTCCCCAAAGTCTACATGTAGTCCAAGGTGTTTGCTAAATCTAGAACTAATGGCATTGTGTCCATATTCTAGTCAGAAGATGAGAAGAAGGGCAAGAGAGAGACCCCCTCTTTAGGATATTTTCTTTGCAGCACATTATGTAGCATTCAATGTTCAGATGGCCACATCTATCTTCAAGGGAGAAGGGAGAGTGTGAATTATCTTCTAGATGGCCAAGGTCCTGCTAAAATGGAAGGATGCTGTTCCTGGGAAAACAGGTCCCAGTCAGCAATCTCCATTACAGGGAGGACATCCAATCTTATTACACAGTTACCCCATTTTTATAAAACAAGTGGGAGCAGAGATTTCCTACAGCTTTGCCCACTCAGCTTTCTATATCTTTGCTCTGGTCCTTGCAGCTGTGCTAGGAAACACAGTACTACAGAACTCATTTTGAAGATCATAGTATAAAGATGACAACTTACAGCTCAGAGTAACTGGCTTCCTGGTTTTGATAAACACATTTATTAATTTTTTCCTGAGAAATTAAAAATTCACAGAGAAATGAGGAGTAATATAAGAAAAATAATATTCCTACTCCCCAGACTCATCCTCCTTGCAAACGTTCTCATTGCTATTTTAAAGAAGTAAAACATTTCAGGTTCAGCTAGAATTTCTTGTAATTACCCAAGAGAATCCTTCTCTATGTCCAAACCTGTATCCCCCCTCTTTTTTTATTAGAATATGGTATCAAGAACCAAGACCCAGGCACTAGGCAAACTCATAATCTATTAAATATATATATACATATATATATATATACACACACACACATATATATACACACACACAACTTTACATATATATATGTATATATATATATAGTATACATATGTATATATACACACACACATAACTTTACATATATATATATATAGAATACATATGTATACGTGTGTGTGTGTGTGTGTGTGTGTGTGTGTGTGTGTGTGTGATTTATCATTTTACCAGGATTCATTTGTAAGCTAGTAGGAATAAAGTTCTGTGACATTTTTAGCATTAACGAAATGGGTGGGAAAACACTTAAATATGGTCTTTGGGGCCGCCTTCCCTCTCCAGCACGCTGTAGAAATATTCACTTGTTCAAATTAGAACCTTCAAACTTTGAGCAGGGGTTCTTTTGAGAAGCAACAAAAAAGGAAAAGACCCAACACCACCACTAAAATCAGTATAAATAAACACACAGAGAATTTATCCAGGATTCCTGAGTTCATGGCTTTGTTGAAGTTCTGACCTGTGGAGGCCAGTGGCATCCTGGTCAGGAGCTGGTGTTATAAGAGGAAGGACCAAGAAACCCCCATGCTCCATTTTCTGATTCTCTCAAGCCTCATTTCCACTGTGACTTTTTTTCTGACTGAACTAATGGAGCCATTTAACAAACAAGTCTTAAAAGCCTGATCCAATAATATAGTTTCTTCATTGGTTGATTACAAACATTTTATTTTAAGCTGTTCCTTTTATGTAAAAATCATGATGGAATTGTTAAGGGCTCTTTTCTGGTTTCTATGATTTAAAGAAAAAAATCAGAGGTAATTTGCATGGTTTCTTTAATTCATATCTCTTTCAATTTCATTTGAGTCATTTCCCCTTTGCATCAATGGTTCCTATTTAAAAACAGTACACTGGGAAGGAGAGTATATTTAGTATAAAGTTGTGCCTGTAAGAACTGACATCAGTGTAGGATTGGAAGGGTTAATTGAGTTAAATCTCAGTACATTTTTTTCTGAAGCTGTGTTTAACACTGATTATTTCAAGGTGGTTTTTATAATCACTTCCAAATGTTTTAATGAGGCTGTTTTTCATTTTTCTCAAGAATTCTTTTTAAAAACTTTTCCTTTCCATATTGATTTTCCATCCACTTTCCTTAATGCTGCCATTGGCAGGCCCATCCATACACTTTGCTGTTAGTTCAGGAAGCTTCCTCCTCCTCCAAGCCCCACCTCTATTCCTGGCTCCTGGGTGCTTTTCATCTGAGGAGAACCCTCTTCTGATCTGATTTCTGGTGGTTTCTTTTGCAGCCTCAATCCCAGGTCAGGTGTAGTTTTTATTTCAATCTGTCTGTCATGGTGGTAGCTATCTCCTGTTGTCATTTTACTGTTTAAAGATCCCCCTGGAATAGAATCTACAAGATTTAAAAATTTTATCTTATTTATTGATTACGAGAATTGAAAATGTGTTTAATCATGTTTGCATTCCTTTGGTTTCAGACTTTGCCTTAGAAGCATGCTTCCCTTTTTCCGCTTTTGTGAGTTTCCTCTGCTGGCAAAGGGCTCCTTCCCAACAGTATCAGGTAGCAGCAGTCAATTAGGCTGCCCAAGGAAGGAGGGCTGTGACACTTGTCACATGCCACAGCTTTTGGACAGCTCTGTGTAAACACATGTTACCAGCTAGCCCAGGCTGATGTCAGAGATTAGAGTCAGAATGTGCCTGCCATTCCTTCAGACAGAGGTCCTGTTGGGTCATGATAAACAGTCCCAAGATTTATGGCTTCCTAAAGAGGAAAACCAATTCCCTAGACTATTGCTGGGAGTGATATCGGTATGCCAGACACTCTCTTCATTGTGAACATCTTGACACAGAAACAAGATCACTCATCAAATGTGTTGTTATACTGTGGTGCAAGGAGGGTTGGGTGTTTTCTAAAAGGTAATGATAATAAATAGGCCTGTTGTCCTGATTTCCTTTGCCTCAACCTATTCTCAATTTAGTCTACAATCTTCATAAATATAGCTTTTCCCCCTGAACTCTATTACTTATACAGGCTTATTGAGAGAGTCTGTATTTTTATTTTGAAAGCAAAGAGGTCAGGGTACATCTCTTTTAATGGACAGGAAAAGCATGTCTCAGTTGATGTCAAGGTCTCTGCCAAGATCATCAGAATTGAAAGTATAAATGCAGTACCCCCTAAGTAAATATTTGAGTATTTAATCTTGATGATTGGCTATTTCCCTAACAAGGAACTATTTATATATGAATGATATTATAATAGTTCTACTGCTCTATAAGGAGAAGGCAAATTATGCAACTCGATTAAGAAAAGCTTTGAAAATCTGGATCATCGTGGTACAATGTTAACATTAATTTTTAAGACTAAACTACCAATTTAATTGAATTGATAATGCTAAAATAACAACAAATAATAGATGGATAATCAGAATCTATATTTTTCTAGGACTGTTCAAATGGAACAGTGAGAACTGTCAAATCGTTTGGATAAATACTATACCCAAACCCCAGATGTCTTCTCTATGCACATCTAAACATGTGAGTATTTGGAAATGTCAGTCTGGACCTAATCTTTTCTCCTTCCAACCAGATGTCTGACACCTTGTGAACATAGCAATGTGTCTGGCTGTGTGGTTAAAAATTCTGCATTAGGCAGAATTGATCAACAATATATGTTAAAGGACAAAAGAGGTGAAAAATGTCTTTGAAAAATCATAGAATCAGGATCTCTGCAAGCTGAACTGGGGTCCTAGGCAATACCATTTTATGTCTTTATTCATGCCCATAAAGGTGATTGATTGAACTTTGGTCCTAGTTGCTTGTGATAGTCCAAACTCAACAGAAGAAAATGTTACTTCAAGTCGGAGTATCTTATTAATAATATTAATTGGCATAAAATTTAATAATTGAGAAAGAATACCAAAAAAAAAAAAGATAAAGTAGGGGTTCTAATGAAAAACAGGTACCCATCCCCAAGGAAATATACGTGAGCATGGATGTAATGTTAATACAAAGAAAAGGAAAAATGTGTAGCTGCTGCATGTAGTGGTGAGTTCCCTCCTAGGGCTACGTACTGGCTTCCAATTCTGTTCCCCCTCTTATCTCCAACTTAGAAAAATTCTGCTGTTGGAATTGAAATTCTCCATGCTTATTTCACCCTAAGGGAACACATTCAGTTTTTCTGGAAGTTTTTATTTTGTGAAAGCTAAATCTCTTCTGCTATTATGTAGGCAATGATGTACTTTAACAAACAGAGAGCTGGCAGTCCCCACAAAAATTAGTAGAGTCTCCTCAGTGCCCCACAAGAGGATGGGAAACACCAGCTCGCTTCTACTGGCATCGGTATCCTCATTCATGTTTTATCTTTTCTGGCAAAGCTTTTCCTTTTAAATTTGCTGACTGTGACCAATCACAGGATTAGCCTCAGTTCCATTTGTTCCGGGGAGTCAATTTTTGGGATTCTGGCCCCCTTGCTCTAGCTTTCCTGTAGGGATGATTGATGCTGACTCCCACTTGTCATATGTTAGTTAATCTCAGTCTCATCTGCTGGACTGAAGACTGCTTGAGAGACTAGTGACTCCAATGTCCACAAGGTCTCTGACTGCTGGCATGATTCTGGGCATGGAATATTGTACCATGTGCTGCATCTTTACTTGTGGGTTTGATGGGCTTAGGTGGCCAGGAGAATCCTTTTAATTGAGAGGACAAAATACACAAAAAATTAGAAAATATTTTCCAACATATTGTTATGAATTATATGTGATGACAGAAAATTCTAAGAAAGTTGTCACAATTTATTAATTTTCCACTTGTAAATAAGTTTCAAAAAGTCCTGAGACCAATTGTTGCAGACAAAATCACCCTCATATTATTGTTTCAGTGAAATATTTGTCATCTCTTTAGAATCCCTTGAGACAACAGAAATGAGTCAGATCAGCACCTTTACAGATTGTTTTTTCATGTGTTAAAATCAGTTATAACTCATTTTTTAAGTGTGACTTTAAATCAATCATAATGCCTTTTTACCACTTGGTATATATCTCTTATTATGCTAAATTACCTTTCTGAGGTAAAGGGAATGAAACATTTTAGAAAGGTTCATCAATGAGCATTTCAGATTGTCTTAGTCAGTTTTTCATCACTGTGTCAAAATACCTGAGGAAAAGAACTATAAATGAGGAAAGATTTATTTTGGCTCATAATTTCAGACGTTTTAGTCCATGGTCCACTGGCTCCATTGCTCTTCTCTGAGGTGAAGCAGAACTTTATGGCAGAAGGGCATGACAATGAGAAGAGACTCACCTGATGGCAGCCAGGAAGCAGGGAGAGAGGGGGGCAGGTGGGGAAGGGTCCAGGGAAAAGATATAGTCTCCAAGGCATGTCCCCAGTGACCTACTCTGTCCAAAGAGGTCCCTCCTCCTACTGTATCTGTTACCTCCCAACAGTCCATTCAGCTGTGAATACCTCAACAAAATAATTCACTGATGAAATCAGGGCCCTTTTGGCCCAGTTACCTCTCCAAATCCCCACCTCTGAATATCACTGCATTGGGAACCAAGCTTTCAACACACGAGTCTTCAGGGTATACTTCATATTCAAACAATAGCAATTTATGTTTTGATACACAGTATTAAAGAGATAGCTGACAAATCAAACTTGATTTAACTGGTATCATTGCTTTGGATAAAGTATGTGAAAATACTGTGAACCAAGTTAAAGAAAGCTATGAAGTCTTTAAATATTTATTTACTCTTTGTATGTAGATGCATTCACATAAAATTGTGAATTTAGTAGGAGATATCAATTTAGAGAACCCACAGATAAAGTCAAGACTAGATAATGTGTGAAGAGGGGAGAGGAGAGTTTTTTCATGTGCTCATCCTATGAGAGAAATATGTTCCTAACATGATGCTGGCTCTATTGCCCTTGGTTCATTGCATTCCATGCTCCTCTGCATTAGGCACCCATGGTGCTTATGATGAGTTGAGCACAATCTGGAGCCATCAATTGTAGGAGTCTTGTTTGGGGAGATGGCTTGAATTGTGGTTGACTATGAGCTATGGAGATTTGGGCATTTTTGCCTTTTGTAGTCTCACGGGACTTGGCCCGGGATCTTGAGTGACTTGGCCGAGATTGTTGATCGGATCAGCGCCATTTTGGTGGTGTGTGTGGCGCGTGTTAGTCGTTGTTAGAGCCAGAAAAAAAAAGTTATCAGAATAAAAAGCTGTTTGTCTCCAGTTTGCCTCTGAACTTCTTCCCGCGGCTTCGTTGCTCCAAGCGGCCATCACTTCAGGCAACAACAATCAATGACCAAGCTGTCCACCTGGCAGGAAGACCAGAAGAAAGATCAAATATAATTCCAAGTTCTAAAAGTTGGTGTTACCACATGCTGGTTGTCCTATGAACTATTTCACAAATAATCTGCTAATGAGATGCATGTATTGTACTGAAGTAGACGGGATTTTCCTTAAATTACCAGCTAAAGCAGATCCTCTGGCATCTCTATAAATATCTTTACTTTCGCTCACATCCAATAATTTGTCTTGAGTGGAATAGAAAAGATGTAGAGACATAGGAGAGTGCTGGAATTGCCTCTATCTTTAGGTATAAACATTGGGATTGTGTCATACTTGGGGCCATCATCTATCCTAAAGCATCTTATTGCAAACCTTACCTCCTCCTCAGCTTTGTCTCAAAAGATTACATATTTCTATAAATTAAAGCAAGATGTATTCTGAAAACTTGCCAGCAGCTAAATCTTATCTCTGTCTTTTCCCAATTTTCATAAAATTGGGAAATTAAAGGAATATCCCTTACACCTTGTAAGAATTGGTTTGAAGGACTAAGAATGGGAGGAGCTGATAAAGAACAAGTCATACTTAACAAGGCACTGGGCCTGTATTATACAGGTCTCTCCAGTATGTAGAATCCAGTGACTACTTTTCTGAAGACTGGAGAATTAGTACACATTTATTAGTTTGCTGGATCTGGGAAATCTCCTTTTAGAGAAGATGCATGAAGAATTAAGAGCTTCTGAGCTGGGCTCGGTGGCGCACGCCTGTAATCCCAGCACTTTGGGAGGCTGAGGCAGGAGGATCGCGAGTTCAAAGCCAGCCTCAGCAATGGCGAGGCACTTAGTAACTCAGTGAGACCTTGTCTCTAGTAAAAATACAAAAAAGGGCTGGGGATGTGGCCCAGTGGTCTAGTGCCGCTGAGTTCAATCCCCGGTACCAAAAAAAAAAAAAAAAAAAAAAAAAAAAAAAAAAAAAGAATTAAGAGCTTCTATTGTCTTGCCATCATGAAACCACTGGCAAAGTTGACCTTAGTCCTCAGTGGACATTATAAACTCTCAGGTTCTATGGGAAGATACCATATCTTATTCATGGAGGAATGTCTGGACCTTAATGCAGAGTGTGGTCTATGAAAACTGTCAGTAAATATGTGATCGATTTACATGAGGCAGCCTAAGGTGAAGAATGAATAGAACTGGGTCTACCACCTGCCCTCCCACCAGTTAGCATCTGACAATAGAGAAGTTACACCCATCTCTGGAAGTCAACTACAAATTTTTCCTGTGCTTCTAAAATGAAGGTATTTAGAATATATGATTTCTAAAGTATAAAAATATGCTTGGATGTCAGATTATGTTTAATAATAGATCACAACTATTTGCAGTTAATAAAATGAACAATAACCTCAACCTTTGCCTTATCAGTGCTTCCCCTTGCCAGGCACTTCATGATCCTTCTATCAATCTTGTGTGGGCAGGCATTATCATTCCCATGTTATACACAAGGGTGCTCTGAGCTTAGAATTGTTACTTTGCTGGCAGTGGCAGAGGCTGGTTTGCATCTAGAACTGCCTGATTTTTCCAAATTGACCCTAAAACAATTTACTGCCTCTGAAGGTATGAATTTTGTTCATCAATCACTAATAGAAAATTTGCTATTAATTGTCATTAAAATTCAATTCGTATGAATGAAGAAATTAAAAATTCTTCATTCATATATTTATATACTTCTTATGGTCCATGTTACAAGGTCTTGTTATATATTGATAGGTGTTCATATCACTGGTAGAAAAAAAGGCAGAAAAAGAGGAAGAGATTTAAAAGGGGAGAAGATATCATGACAATGTGTCAATTATTTATTAATCAAATTTGAACATTATTTATTACTGAAAATAGTATCTCTAGGCATAAACACAAATTAAAAACATGTAATTATTAAAGTTTGTTTCTTTTCACTGACTTTAGTAGATCATACTTATTTTCCATGACTGTGCTACTATAGAAAAGCATATCTTAGGAACATTTAAGCAAAGCAAAACATTGGTTTAGGCTGAAATAAGAATTCTTATCGTTCCCATTCACTGTGTACTCTCCATTAAGCACAATTGGATAATAATGTAGTGTGACCACTGTTGTTCTCCATCTCCCCTTGCCTCCACATCAAGACAGTAGTTTTCATGATTACAAATGTGTTCATTTGAAATCAGGAATGTTACAGAATCACTAAAACCAACAGTTTCAAAGTTTACAGATCATTAATGTGACTTAAATTGATTTAGTGACTCAAATATTGCAATTATCCTCTACTAAAAACCTCAGTGGGGGATTTGAAAATACTGTAAAGTGCTGATTTAGAATTGAAATCCAATATGGGTAATCTCCCTCCCTCCCTTCATTCCTTTCCTCTCTGCCTCCTTTCCACCCTCCCTTCCTTCCTTTGTTTCTTTCTATCTTTTGGCATTACTTTCACCAACAGACTGCCCTGGTTTAAACATTTGAAGAAATTAAAACAATATTTCTGGATAGTGTTCTGTCTTAATACAGGGGCCTTTGTAGAATAACAAACATTTCTTCTAATGACAAATATTCTGTATTAAATGTTATTAAATTACCTATAAGCTTTAAATCTTAATTTATGTGTATGAAACAATGCAGAGGAAAACTGAAGAAATTTGGTTATGAAGATGCATTTTAATTTGTGAAAACTCCTGGAAACTGGCTGTTGTTTGTGTTAAAGGCTATTTTATTTACTGCTGTATTGTGTGAGTAAATTTAATGCATCAGTAATTTAGATACCTGGATTCTGCTAAGACGGTGGATCTGGGGAGTTTTCATTATATATAAAAGCACCCTGCAGTGTTCTTTGCTTAGGGAATCCAACCTGTGTCTATAAACCTTTGCAAGGTTTTCTTGGTTCACCACAGGGGGCTGTAATAAGTAAGCAGATGGAGATGTTTTAAAATGAAAAGGAAGAAAAATTCATTCTGTCATAATTACAGTACTATAATGCTTCTAAGGAACAATGTTAATGATCAACACTGGCAGGAGAGATGATTTGGGGATGTGTGTGTGAGAGAGAGAGTGTGAAAGCTTTACATGTCCAAGGGCAATTTAATAACTGTGTAGAATGACTTGCAAAAATAAAAATATTGAGACCAATGCTGTAAAGCAATGCTTCTTTCCACTCCTGCGGGTCCAGAGCAGCCTGGGAATGCCAACCTTCTGGCTCAGAATGAGCCTTCAGCTGAGCTCATGTCTACAGAGAATCTCTAGACATGATTAGGAAGTTCCCACAGCTCTCTGCCTTGCTGATTTTCCTTTGTGTCTTTTCTTTTCTAAATTTAAAATAATAAAACTCTCTTTCCTGCTTTAATTTTATGCAGAATCCAATAACAAAGGAGGAAAAGGCAAAGTAGCTATTTTCAAAATGGTTTTTAGAGCCACAGCGCTCTGGTCTTGGAGGCTCTCTGCTGCTCTAGGCTCCCTCTCTAATCATCCTCAGTGGACTGTTCTAGAGTGCTGGGGATGTTCTAGTTATTCATTTGCTTGGTTTAAGACTTTGAATGCTTTAGCTACAGTGTGAATATCTGGGAAGATTTCATAGTCTGCTACTATGTGTTAGTTCTTTCTATCTTCATTAGTTTATGTTAAATAATAATAACTAGAGCCCTGAGTGACTGAATCAGAGGGAAGTGAGCTTTCAGTTGTGGGAAGATGGAAGAGAGATAAAACATTGGACTGTATCCGGGAGAATATAAGAGAGCTAACACAGTAGTAGGAGGGACTAAACACTTACAAAAGAGTCTTAGAGCACCGGTTGTCTGGTAGGAAGAAATACCTATGCCAAAGGGAAGGAAGTATTTTGCCAATCTGGTATTGCGGTTCCTCCACTTGTTGAAAAACTTCACTAGACCTGAAGACCCTCGAAAACTGAAGATGCTCAAAAACCATATTTTACCCAGGAGTTGGCCTAGGAAACCAGTAGAATAGTCAGGAAAGCAAGAAAACATGATCCAAACATCCTAATGTGGATCTCGGATGTGCATCTTTTTGTGTGTGTGTGTGTGTGTGTGTGTGTGTGTGAGTGAGTGTGTGTGTGTGTGTGTGTGTGTGTATGTGTGTGTGTTTAATACCTTTGGTTTGGAAATCCACCTGGGAATACTATGGAGCTCAATTACATGCTTATTAGTATTTGGATACCTTCTTGACTTAGCTATTGATGACCAACGATGCTTCAGAAACAAGGAAAGGTAGTGGTGCTTTCTATCTTAAATATACACCAATCTCTGGTGATTTTTTAATAATTTCTTTAGTTCATTATATAGGTGGGATGAACGTTTTAAAAGTTATTCTGATTTTTCAAAGGGGATGGTGGAAAGAAATGGTATATGTGTAAAGGACATCAAGTGATGAATTCTGTAATAAATCGATGGTTGATTTGCTTAGAAATTTATGTATAAATAATGACAAATATAGATTGAGAATCACAGTGAGTCAATTTCTCCCACATTGTCTACTAATTAATTTGTATTTTCTCCATTGATTTATCCTGCTTGTACTATACTTTTAGGAGGAGTAAATCATCAATTTATATGCACACTTGTTATCTTGAACATATTAAACTTGAATGCTTCTGTATGTGATACCCTCAGTGCTGGGTTCGTATGCAATTTTCACAAATGGTTTGTGCTTTGGTGGTTTGTGTAAGAAACAAGGGTGTCCGTTGTCTTTAGGTATTATTTTTTCTTTAAATATTTTCTTCTGCTTCATTCTTTTTATTCTCTTTTATGGACTCCAAATACATATGTATAAGGCCATCTGATATTGTCCTACAGTGCTTTAAAGTTCCATTCCTTTCTTTTCCCTAATTTTTTTGTTTTGTTTTTACATTGAATAAATTATACTTCTCTATCTAAAAAATTTTTTAAAAGAAAAATTTAAATACACAGTAGAATGTATTTTGACATGTTATACATACATGGAGTATAACTTCCAATTATTGTGGTTGTACATGATGTGAAGTTATACTGGTCATATATTAATATATGAACATAGGAAACTTATGTCTGATTCATTCTAACATCTTTCCTGTTCCTATCCCCTCTCCCATTTCTTCATTCCCCTTTGTCTAATACAATGAACTTCTATTCTACTCTCCCCCACTTATTGTGTGTTAGCATCACATCTCAGAGAGAACATTTGGCCTTTGGTTTATTGGGATTGGCTTATTTCACTTAGCATGAGTTTCCAGTTCTCCGTTAACCAGCAAATGCCATAATTTCATTCTTCTTTATGGCTCAGTAATATCCAATTGTGTATATGTACCACATTTTATTTATCCATTAATCTTTTGAAGGATACCTAGGTTGATTCCATAGCTTTGCTATTGTGAATTGAGCTGCTATAAACATTGATGTAGCTGCATCACTGTACTATGCTTATTTCTAGTCTTTTAAGTATATGCCAAGGACTGGATAACTAGGTCAAATGGTGGTTCCATTCCAAGTTTTCTGAAGAATCTCCATACTGCTTTCCAGAGTGGTTGCACCAATTTGCATTCCAACGTTTATTGTTACTTGTATTCTTGATAATTGCCATTCTGACTAGAGTGAGATGAAATCTCAGTGTAGTTTTAATTTGCATTTCTTTGATTGCTAGAGATGTTGAACATTTTTTCATAGAGTTGTTGACTGATTGTATTTCATTTTCTGTGAAGTACCTGTTCAGTTCCTTTGCCCATTTATTGATTGGGTTATTTGATTTTGATTTTGGTATAAATTTTTTGAGTTATTTTAATCTACACTTTTTGTGGTTTGGATATGAGTTATCTCTCCATAACTCATGTATTAAGCAATTCAATAATGTTCAGAAGAGAAATGATTAGAGTTTGAGTGTCGTACCCTACTCACTGGATTAATTCAGTCACCTGGTTCAACTGTGTAGTAATTGTGTATAGGTAGGATGTGACTGGAGGAAGTATATCAGTGGAGTCATTACTTTAGGGTTTATATTTTGTCCCTGGTGAGCAGACCTGTTTCTGTGGTTCCTGGTTGCCGTGTTCTGAACTGCTTTCCTCTGCTGTGCCTTTCCACCATGTTGTTCTGCCTCACCTCAGGCTCAGAGCTATGAAGGCAGACAAGCATGGACTGAACCTCTGTATCTGTGAGCCAAAATAAGCTTCCTCCTCTAAGTTGTTCTTTTTAGGTCTTTTTATCACAGTTACAAAAAAAGTTAATTGAAACAGAAATTGGTACAGAGAAGTGAGGTAGGTCATTGTTATGACTAACTTGACCATGTGTTTCAGAAGCCTCTGGAGCTGGTTTGTGGGGGAAGGAATTTTGAAAAGTTTAGAGATGAAAGCTGGAAAAATCTTTAGAATGTTTAAGTGGCACTTAATGGGTAATTCTGACAGACGTTGAGAAGACCACAATGTCTACAGGGAATGTGGACAGTGAAGACTGGGATCATGAGGTTTCAGAAAAGGAGGACTCTATTGAAAATTGGATTAGAGATAGTTCATGTTATGTTCTGCCAAAGAAGTTTCTTACATTTGTCCCATATCCTGTGACCTTTTCTGATGCTGCAATTTTGGTGATGAACTAATTTATCTGTCAGAGGAGTTTTCAAGGCAGCAGTGCATTCAGGCAGCGGCATGGATATTGCTGGAAGATTTTAGCCACATTTACTGTGATAATTAGGAGAAGAAAGCAAAGCAGAAAGATTTTAAAAATTGAAGTTTGGTTCGAAAGTGTGAGTATAATTGGGGCTAAGGAAGTTGTGGTTGTTAAAGACATTAGCTGTTAAAGAGATGCTAAGTACTTTGCACAGGAACACTAAGAAAGTTGACTTGAAGGCATCCATCTCAGGCTCAATGTTGTAAAAGTAAAAATTTCTTTGAGAAGAGTTTAGGGAAGCACGCTTCTTAAATGGGAGAGAGGGAGTCTAGGAAGTGTTTTAATCATGTTCATCTGTCTAGGTCACTAGAGTCTGCTCTGCCATGGTGCCTGGAGGCTTGGCTACTGATGGAGATGGGGAGGACCTTGGCATCAATCATATTATGGTGCTGGTTCTTCTGGAATACAGAATATTGGAGTTACTAGGTCATGGAGGCTTCCACTGAGATTTCAAAGGAAGGCCTGGGAGGCTGGGCAAAGTGTAGCAGAGTCAGAGCCTCTGAAGTTTGTCCCTGAGAGGACGGTGCATAAAGATGTGAGGGAGAAGCCAGAGCTACAATAGAGACCCCCAAGATTAAGAGATGCCTGTGATGTGGAATGTCTGCCGAGAAAAGTTATAGAAATTGAGCATAGAGAAGTCAAGAGAGAGGCCATATGTCCTGCAACTAGCAAAGCCATGGGGGCAGAGGTGCACAAGCCCTTTGGAGAGAAAAATCACAATGCCAGGTACTCCAGATGCTAGATGTGGAGCTATAGGACTTGTTTGCTCAGCTTGATTTTTGTCTTGCTTTGGTCCCATCACTTCTTTCTGTTTTTCCATGGTGGATGGAAATATTTACTCTTTCATTATATATTGATATTTGTACTTTGCTTTTAATCTGTATTCTCACTGTTAAGAATTTGTCTTCAGTCTCAGATGAAATTTTGGACTTAATCTTTTTTTTTTTTTTTTTTTTTAATTTTTTTATTATTTATTTACTTATTCATCATGCACAAGTATAGTTTAGGCAGTGCTAGAACTGTTAGGCCTATGAAGACACTTGAAAATGGACTAAATGTATTTTGAATTTCAAGATGGGCATGAGCTTTTGGGGAAGGGGCAGAATGTTGGGGTTTAGATATGAGGTGTCCCCAAAACAGTAAATGTATGAGACAATGCAAGAATGTTCAGGGGTGAAATGATTTGATTATGAGACTTCTATTTTTATTTGAATTATAAATAGTATTGAAGTTTCCAAGTAGCTCTGAAACTATTGTGGTAATAATATTATTTTTCTTCATTTCTGTTGGGAAAAACATATTGATTTTTTTTCTGGACAAAAAATGATAACTTTCTGGGATCATGATGTTTTCTTTAAATACATATTAAAGTTAGATAACTAATATTTTTGAGGGATAGTCACAACTATGTTTTATGTTACATGCACATAAAATTTTCTTCTCTTCTTTTCCCTTTGCTTTGCTTCTTTTTTCTTTTATTTTTCCTGTATTAGAGACAAGATTACACTAGCCTCATAAAGTGAGCCAGAAAAACCTCTCTCTCTCCCTTCTGGAATAAATTGTATAATAATTACCTGCTCTAAAAGCTTGGTAGAATTTGCCTGTATAATTGTGTGGTCCAGGACATTTGGGGAAGGAAGATGTTTGATTACAAATTCAATTTCCTTAATGTTTGTCTCTACATGTCCTGTTTTATTTTTCCATCAATTTTTAGAGTATGTGGTCAGTTTTATATAACTTTGAATTTTATACATGAATTTTAAAGTAATACTCCACATTTTTCCTTTCTTACTTTGTATGTTTTCTCTCTTACATTTTATTTCTCTTTGTTCTTCACTGAGAAATGGTTCTGTCATTATTATTATTATTATTTCATTATTTTTATTTCTGTTGATGAGCTCTATTGTCTGTTCCCCACTGAAATAAATGCTTCACTATTTGTTCTTAATTTTTAAAAATCTTTTAATTGCTTATGTATATATTGGCATATTTTCCCCTTTATACAAGTACATACATTTCTCTTTTTTATTAACCATGTCCCACAAATTCTGAAATGTGTTATTTAATTTTTACTTTAAAATATTCCTTACAATTTGTAATTATCCTGAGGGTTAGAGTTAACATTTTGTTTTCTAACATTTGATTTTAGCAATATTTTCTATTTTTATTGCATTATGATCATAGAGCATAGTCTGTATGACATTGATTCTTTAGAATTTATTAGACTTATTTTATTTAAGTAATGTAAATGTTACATATGCCCTCATAGAAAAAATTATTCTCTCTCAAATATAGATTTTTCTGTATAGCTAATTATTCAAATATGTAAATTATATTATTCAAAGAGATCAAAAGATTATCAGGAGAGCTGGGCTTTAATTTTATCTGCTATATCTATTAAATCTAAAAAAGGTGTTTTAAGAAATCTCCAATTCCTATCAGTTGTTACTTTATATAATTTGAGGCTATATTTGAGGAGTATATTCTCCACTGTTCTTTTTTTTAACTAAAATATCATATTACATCATGATAATTCTTGCCTTGAATTTTATTTAGACAAAATTTAAGTTTTTATCAAACTTATTCTAGTCTATACTTCTGTGTAGCTACCCAACTCTTTAAATTTTGACTCTTTTAAAATTTGTTTTGATGGAATTGTATCTACTACAGAAAATATGTTATTGATTTCTTCCAAATTGGAGAATATTGATGAGTTTGATTCACTTATTATAATTCTTGTTAGATTAGGATTTCTTTCTGCTATTTCATTTAATCATTTCTATCTATCTTACTTTTATTATTCTTCTTTCCTATTTTCTTTTGGATGAAATGGGTGAGCTTTTGCTGCTGTGAAATTTAAGCTGTGCATTCTTTCTGTTTAGTTCTAAGATGATTATGTTTCTTTGTTCTTAATGATTTTTATAAAACATTTTTTTTATTTTGTAAATTTTCTATCAAAGTTAAAAAGAGAAAACAGTATAATGAAACCAATGAATGAACCCTCCTACTTCAATTTTTAGCAACACATTATAAATAGATTGTGTATCCCTAATCTGAAAATACAAAATGCTCTAAAAATCCTAACTTTCTGACACCATGATACCACAAGTGGAAAATTCTACAAATAACTTCAGGTTACAGGTTACAATAAATATATTGTATAAAACTAACTTCAAGTTATGTAAATAAGGGGTATATTAAACAGAAAGAGTTTCATAGATTTGGGATTTAGCCACAAGTTATATCATTATGTACATGCAAATATTTTAAAATCTAAAAAATTCTGAAATGCAGGCTGGGGATATAGCTCAGTTGGTAGAGTGTCTTGCATGCACAAGGCCCTGGGTTCAATCCAAAGCATTTAAGATAAGGGATACTTAACCTATAATGTTTTTTTCCCCCCTGCAACTCTTTTTAAATTTTTTTTCATTTTTTTCTTCCGTTTGTTTAAAGCACTAGTCTGGTCCGAGCTTTATGAACAAAATCAGGACATTAACAAAGATGAGCTTCTCTGAAGAAAGGCATTTCTGTAGAACAAAGACAGCTACATTTAACCTATATCGTTTCATTACTGACTTCTTCATTGTCTACTACTCGAGTACCTCTAAGGTTATTTTAAAGCATATCCAAGATTTTCTATTATTTCTCCATAAATATTTCAGAATATACCTCTAAAAGGAAAAGATTACAAAACTATTACCATACAATTACCAAAAGCTAAAATGGTGAAATAATTATTATTCATAATCCAACATTCAGTGTTCCCATATTCCTAATTGTCTACAAAGTTTTTTTGAAAATGTTTTTTTGAATCAGAATTTAAAATATGTGCTCATGTAAAATTGCCTGATAAGTCTCTTATTTTTTGGCCATGTTCCTCTTAATTGCAGAAGGTTCCAAATTACCTTGAAGTGAAGCAGAAATGCAGAATTTAAGGCTCCATATGAGAACTATCTCATTTGAGTCAACATTGTAATTAAAACTTCAGTTGTGTGAAATACATATTAAAATGTGAGAAACAATGTGCTCTTGGCCTGTCCTTCTCTTTCCATCATCATCATCATCATCATCATCATCATCATCATCATCATCATTATTATTTTGTGTGTGTGGTTCTGGGAATTGAACCCAGAGGTGCTCTGTCACTGAGATGCATCTCTAGCCCTTTTAATTTTTAATTTAAAACTGGGTCTTGCTAAATTGCAAAGGCTAGCCTTAAACTTTCAATCCTCCTGCCTAAGCCTCCTGAGTCACTGGGGGTACAGGCATGTATCACTGCTCTATGATCTTAATTATTTTTTAATTGATTAAAAAACTGTGTTAACAAATCTCATAGACTTTTCTAGCTGATATTTTGCTAATTGCTTCCTGTTGTGTTCTTAATATTTTTATTAATATTCTCTTTAGATTAAAAGATCTGGAGTTTATATTAGAAGCAGGCCCAATTTTTTTCTTAAGAATTTCAAGATTGATAGTCTGTACTTTCACTAGAAGATAAACAATATCTAATTGCCCTGGTTTTGTGATGCTTGTTAAACCTGTATTACCCTGAGATACAGAACACAGGAAGAATAGGATACATTCTTGATTCTTTCACTTCATTTCAGTTTCAAAGTACTGAAGTGAGTTATTAGTAACTTCAAAATATGACCTAATTAATCACTTTTAATTCAGTTTTAATCCATTCATCCATATATTCAGGCATTATTAAACTATGGGGTTTACACATTGGATATGTATAATCCATATTTATTATTATCTTTATTGATGTTCAAATTTTCCCATCTCATCTAAGACCAGGTTGTCTTCTCAGTCCTTTTGGCCTCAATTTTATCATCTTTTTATTATCTTTTGTGTATAATAAGTGTTATGGTTTGTGTATGAGTTGTCCCCCAAAGAATCATGTGTTGAAACCTTATCCCAATGCGGTAACATTCAGAAGTGGAGATGTGGGGAACTGTTTGGATTATGGGGGCTCTGACCTCATCAGTGGGTTAATCCATTGAATGAGGTATTCATATTTGATGGCAACATTGGGAGGTTGTGGAAACTGTAGGTGGTAAGGTCTAGTTGGAGGAAGTAGGTCACTGAGGGCAAATATTAGAAGGGCATATTTCATCCTTTGCTCCTTTCTCATTCTTTCTCTGCTTAGCAGCTACTATGAAATTGGAAGCTTTGCTCAACCATACCCTTCTACCATGATGTAGATGCTTATGGCCCAAAGTGATGGAGGTAGGTGACCATGGACTGAAACTTCTGAAACTATGAGCCAAAATAAATCTTCTCTTCTATGTTGTTTTTCTCAGGTGTTTTTCCGAGCAATAAAAAGCTGACTAAGACAATAAGCTCTCTGATATGTTAATTTTATCTCTCTTTTATAAGGAATATGGTTCCTTTTGGCATAACATGGTTTTCAAGACCACAGTCAGATTATTAGAGAAACTTATTAACAATTCCCCATGAAATACAGGAAGAACTCACAAAGTTTTTGAGAATATTATAAGGAGGAATCATTGCCAGCTTGGACTGAAGGAAGCATAGGCAAGACAAAATTACAGAAATTTTGTTGAGTTCCTGAAGTCATACAGACAGGAAACAGGCTAATAAAACTACTCATAGGCAAACATGTACTACTTTTGATGAGACTGGAAGGATAACTATGAGGGTAGAGCTGTGAGTCACAGAAGATAATTTCCAGCACTTGAAAACTGATGGGATTTCTGTAGCTGAATTTCAAAACTGCCCAGGACTAAGGACACATGTTTTGCCTTTTATTTAAAATATATATAGCTATTATCTAATGTCTATAACATCATTACATTTTGGGAGATGATAACTTGTTTCTTCAATGTCACAGGTTCACAGATGGATAGGTATTTTACCATGGGATGGATCACACTCAGACACATCTACATCTAATTTAAATGACTTAAGTAATGAGATACTTTATGTTTGTTATAATGATATGTAGATATAATTTTTAGACTTGAGGTAATGTCATGTTGGGTCAAGACATTTAATGGCCTAGAGATGGGGGTAAATGTATTTGCACATGTGATTTTTGAGTTCTAATGACTATGATAAGCTGAATAATGCCCCCTCAAATATATCCATACGCTAATCCTGAAAAACATTTGAGTATCTTACCTTACATGATAAGAGGAACCTTGAAGATGTGATTAAGTAAAGGATCTTGAGATAATGAAATTATCTTGGATAGTACACTTGGCCATGATCAATGCAACCAAAAGCCATCTTTAACACATTAATTCCCAAGTTTTCAATTCTGTGAATGTTTTAATAATACAGGTGCATTAAAATAGGTTGGAAATCGTAATCATAACCTGCAGCTTATATATCTTTTGCTGTCAGCTAGAATAAAAATACAGTCATATAAATAGGATGATGGGACAAATATGTATCTTTTATACAGTGTAACCATTTTTAAAATTAGGACATGGACATACATTATATAATATACAAAGAAGAAGTGACCTTTGTGACTTGTTCAACAATTATTTGGGGTAGAAAAGAGAAAGCACTTCAAATAAAGGGTTACATTACATACTTGACAATATATGGCCAGTTTCCAGGACATGGCTTATTTTGACACAATCATCCATCAGTGCACTGCACATTACTATGCATTATGCATTGTTCCAGTGTCATATTTATATAGAAGCTATTTTCTTCCATCAATGATTTGCAATACAGTGCATTCTTTGAAATAAAATGACAACATAGTTCTATAAAATACTTTCATGAATATATTTCTTATATTACATATCATTTATGTATGTAATATTTTATTCAGTCAAACATTTATTAGAAGTAACTTTTGCAGCAAAGTTTATGCCATTTTCATGATGAATTTTAGAATATTTTCAAATGCTCTAATCATTCACCTACTACTTTTCCCAAAAGAGTAGACTTCTAAAAATATAGTAATTATTTCAAAGTTATCATAAGTGGTATATTTGTTTTTCAATTTAAGTTTTTATAGATGTTCCACATCTGGGACAATGGGATAAAACAGGTTTTTTAAAAAGGAGACTGGAGAATCCAACTTATGAGTAGCATGTATGATCATGGAAGTGAAAGGTTGGAATGATGTGAAAAAGAAATCATAAATCTATACTGTCCTGGAATGAGAAAAGACAAGATATGAGAACTCTTTCAGTATCTCCAGGAAGAACCAGCTCTCCTGACACTTTTAGTTTAGTTCAAATGGATTTGAGTTTCTGGCCTACAGAATCAGAAGAGAACAAATCTGTGCTATTTTAAGCCACTAAACTTGTGACGTTTGTTACAACAGCAATAGGAATCAAATATATGTTAATACTGGTCACTGTTTATAGAAATTTTCATGGATAGAGCAAGGAAATGTATATATCATATATATATATGTTTAGAGGATAAGTTATATTGTGTGTTTTTACTATTACTTCCAAGTTAAGTTCAGAATTACTGAGAATTATTTTTATTAAATTTACATCAATACCTATTTTTCTCTTATGCTGAACATCTCAGTTGTCAGTGATAAAAATATAATTATTTACTCTGTCACAGATTACAAATAAACCACTATTAGAATTATAATACTGCTACCAAAAATCTGATTACCAAAAATTCTTTATTTTTAGATTACATGCTGCTGAGAGTATAAAATCAAATTAATATGTTTTAAAGTAATTTGGAATAGATCTCTGTGTGATTATGCCACCAACTGGAGATTGAATTAGTTCATTTGTTTCACTTTAAGATTTTTAATGATTACTTTTTGATTGAATTTTATTTTATAACCATGTAAAATATTTTTATGGTGCCAACATTAAATCTACAAAATTTAAAATGTTTGGCTTCTATTCCTGTCTTTTCCAATATTTCCTTCATCCTTTGTGAGTACATACATTTTTGAATCACTGGACAAGTGTTATTGATTTATTTTAAAGAATTGCTCAGAGAAAACTTGTTCTTTACTATGCATTAGTAATATAAATAAAAATCTGAGGTAATGGAAAATTTAAACCATTTTATAAGTACACAGAAAAAATAATTTATAAAGTACCCTGGACTCATCATGAACCTTATAATTCTCAACTAATGGTTTCTGCTTTTTTACCTCTAACCCCTACTCATATCTCCTCCTCTTGCATTGTTTTAAAGCAAAGTCCCAAATATTGCAGCACCTTAACCATAAGTTTGTTAGTACATATCTCTGAAAGATAAGGAGTAATAAAAAACATTAATATCTCAGTGATTCCTTAGTAGCATCAAATATAGAATTTAAACTTTTATGCTTCTACATTCATTTCTTGAATATAGATGAAAATAGCTGCTTCTATTTTATAAACTAGAATTCAAAATAAATTTTACCTATGGAAATTTTTTCTTGAAAAGCACTTTATTTTTAATTAATAAGTTCTATTTCCATAGTTCTTCTTTTCTTACAACTTAATTTATTTGCAATTGCTGATAATTTCTTATTCTGTAGATTTCACACACTTGGAATTTTACAAATTGTGCCCTTGTGATGTCATCTAAGATATTTCTTAATGTATCCTCTATAAATTGGTATTTGGATGTAGGGTCTTATAAGACTTCTTCAAATGTGGCATTTTGTTTTTCAGTCAAGAAGCACATCTTGGCAGATTCAAGATGGTGGATCAGAGGAGCACAGCAGTCTCCTGTTCTAAGAGACAGAAACAAAACAACAGGAATGTAGTTGCTTGTTGAAGAGAGTGGCTGTGGGAATGTGCTGGAATTCAAAAATAAAGAGAAAAGACATAGAGAAACTCAGAGATTTTGGACAATGGAATAGTGGGAAAAACAGAGTACTGCATGGTTGATCATATGATAACATATGGGGTCAGGTGGAGAACCCCTCAGAAGGAGTATAAATGAAAGAGGAAGCATTCCAGTGAACTCCACTAGTGCACATTTTGACATCTGGCAGACGTACAATCTAAACAGATAATTGACCTGGTAACTACATAGAAAGCTGGCTTTTGAGAAGCTTCTGGCTCTTACCAGTGTATCCTAACAATATTGTAACTGGGAGCCATCTGACTTCTCTGAGGGTCACAGACCCTTGCATTTTCTTATCTCCAGGACCCCTCAGAAATTTTACAGCACTAGTCCAGTAGGCAACCATTTAATAGGTCAGTTTCTCTGGGGGAAAGACACAGCCACACACCTGCTGAGACTTCAAGGTAGTGGGAAACAGACAGTAACATGGAGGGGAGAATAGAAGTTTCCTTTAAGATTGGCAGTTTTGAGTCTACAATTTGAGTCTGGAAGATGGAACAGTTAAGAATGATTTTGTATGGGAGCTGAATTTGGAGGCACTAGAATCATGGGCAATGAATCACACAGATCCCAAATCTTAGGGGAAAAGTGGATATCCAGGTATAGGAGGCATTTAAAACCACAAATAGACATGACCAGAAAACAATGTTTCTAAGATATATTATATATAAATTTGTAAAAGCATATAGGGGTCAGGTGGACCCCTATATAAAGGATAAAGAAAGAGTATTAGGATAAAGAAAGAGTATTGCCAGAAGTACACATCAAAGAAAGAATATTAAAATCTGCAGGAGAGAAGTACCAAGTCATGTTTAAAGGCAAACCTATTAGACTAAGCAGATTTCTGAGAAGAAACTCTAAAAGCCAGGAGAGCATGGACTAATATATTTCACTTTGTGAAAGAAAATAGCTCCAAACAATATTACTATATTCAGCAACATTATCCTTCAGAATTAGGGAGATATGAAAATTTTCTAAGATAAGCATAAGCTAAGGGTATGAATGACTACTAGACCAGCATTACAGAAGATACTTGAGGGAATCCTACAGCCACAGGATAAAGAAAGATAAACACAGTAATAAGAGCATGTGAAAGAGTCAATATCACTAGAAAAGGAGATATGCAAACAGGAAAGAATCAACCATTATTAACACAGTAAACCATCAAAATTCTAAGATGCATAAGAGAGGGGAAAAGTGAGTAAAGACTATTCAGAGCAATGAGAAGTAAATCAATGAAATGATAGGACCAAGTATATACCTTTCAATAATAATCCTGAATGTAAATATTCTTAATTCTACAATTCAAAGTCACAGATTGCCTGAATGGATTACAAAACTAGACCCAACAATATGCTGTCAACAAGAAACTACTTCACCTGCAAAGACGTATACAAAGTAAAAACAAAAGATGGAAAATGATATTCTGAGCAAATGGGATCTGAAAGCAGCCAGGAGTAGTTATATCCGAAAAATGAACTTTAAGACAAAGTCAGTCAGAAAAGACAAAGAAGGTGACTATAAATTAGTCCAGAAAACATTCAACCATCAATTATATGCATATATATGTATATGAATGTGTGTGTGTGTGTACTGAATGTTGTTGCACCAAATTTTTAAAACAAACATGACTAGAAATAAAGAAAGATATAAGCACTAGTACTACAATAATAGAGGTGATTTTAATGCTTCTCAATAATAGATAATCTAAACAAAAAAGATCAACAAAGAAACATGAGTTAAATTACACTATAGATCAAAAGGACTTAATATACATATAAAGAATATTCATCATATAGCTACAGAATATGTAATAGTTCCATCAGCACATGGAGTATTTTCTGCAATAAACCACATATTAGTTCACAAAACAGGTCTTAAAATTGTTTTAAAAATTTGAAATAATTTATTGCATGTTATCTGATAACAAGGGAATGAAACTAAAAACCAATAGCAAGAGAAATTGCACATACAAAAATACATGGAGATTGAAAAAGTATAATTTATTGAACAGTGTGTCATCAAAGAAATCAGAAGGAAAATTTAAAATTTTTTTGGAGAAAATGAAAATGGAAATACACCATACCAGAACTTGTGGGATACAGTCAAAGCACTACTAAGAGGGAAATTTATAGCAAGGAATGCCTATATTAAAAAAAAAGAGAGAATTCAAATAAATAGCATAGTGATGAATCTTTAGGTCTTAGAAAAAAAAAGAACAAACCAAACTCCAAATCAGTAGATGGAAATAAATAATAAAGATCAGAGCAGATATAAATGAAACAGAGTTAAAAGTATACAAAAGATCAGTGAAACAAAAGTTTGTTTTTTAGAAAGATAAACAAAATTGTCAGGCTTTTAGCTAAGCTAACAAAAAAGAAGGAGAAAGAAGACCCAAATAAATAAAATTAGATGTGAAAATGGAGACATTACAATAGATTCCATTTGACTTCAAAGGACGATTCCACCAAAACCATATCCCAATAAATTTGAAAATCTAGAAGAAATGGACACATTTATGGACACATATGATCTACTAAAACTGAACCAAGAGGATATTAAAAACCTAAATAGCTCAATAACTACTGAGAGTAGAGCAGTAATAAAAAGCTTCTTAATGAAAAAAATCCTAGGACCAGATGAATTCATTGCTGAATTTACCATAATTTTAAAGAAGTAATACCAATGTTCCTCAACCTATTATGTAAAGTAGACATGGAAGGAGCCCTTTTCAAATTCATTTTATATTTCTACTCTGCTATCAAATTAACAGCAGCAAAAAAAGTTATGGATGATCATTCCTGATGAACATAGATACAAAATTCCTCAATAAAATACTTTGAAATTGAATTCAATAGCATATTATAAAGATAATACATCACAATTAATTGGTTTTATCCAGAAATGCAAGGATAGTTCAGCATATGTAAAACAGCAAACATAACGGAGTCAAGGATAAAATTCACATGATCATTTCAATAGATACAGAAAAAGCCTTTGATAAAATTCAGTCTCTTTATGATAAAAGCCCTGAATAGATTAGTACAGAAAACTCATACCTCAGCATAATAAAGGCCATGTATGTGACAAACACATACCCAACATCATAATGCATTTGGAAAAATCAAAATAATTTTCTCTAAAATCAGGAATAAGGAAAGGATATCCTTTCTTACCTTGTTTGATCAGTACAGTACTAGAAATTTTAGCCAGAGCAATTAGGCAAAAGAAATAAATAAAAGGTGTACAAATAGAAAAGGAAGAAATTAAATTATCCCTGCTTGCTGGATACAAAGTAACATACACAAATCAGTAGCTTTTCTATAATGAACTGAATGAGAAAGGAGTCAGGAAAATAAACCCATTCACAATAATCACAAACAACAACAACAACAAGTCCTCAGACTAAACCAAGCTAAGGATGTGAAAGAGCTCTACAATGAAAATTACAACACTGAAGAAGAAATTGAAGTTGACACTAGAAGATGGAAGGATCTCTCCTGTCCATAGATTAGGAGAATTGATATTACAAAAATTGCATACTACCCAAAGTGATCTGGAGATTCAATGTAATCCCCATCAAAATACCAGTGACTTTCTTCACAGAACTAGCAAACAGATCCTAAAATTCATTTGGCAACACGAAAGATTTCAAATAGCTAAAGCAATCTTGTGCAAGAAGAGCAATGCTAAAGGCATCACTATACCCAATTTCAAAAGATAATGCAGAAGCATAGTAACAAAAAAAAGCATGGTGCTAGCACAAAATCAAACATATAAGCCAGTGGAAAGGTGTAGAGGAACAAGAAAAAAAAATATGCATCATCAGCCAGTTGATTCTTGGCTAAGGTGTCAAAACACACTTTGGTGCTAGGCCCTGTGCGTGGTGGAACTGAGTAGAGCCAGTTTTCAACATTCATGAAACTCATTTTCTGTACCTTAGGAACTGACATACCCAAACTACTCTACCTAAGCCCAATTTGGGGTTTTATACATATGATAGTAACCGAGTCTTTTGATCTAGAGCATATGTCTCATAGTATAGTTTTAGTAACATTTCCATTATGCTTGCTTATAGGACTTTTGGTATTTGGAAGGATATCCTGAGGCAATTAAGTAATGAGATGAAAACAGGAAAATGGAATGTTAATATTAGTAATAATATATTTGAGGTATAATGGGAAGTCAGGTAAGCTCAAAATGTTGTGTCTATATTCTATAGCATATTTACTGGGCATAAGTTCTTCAGTTGTCTGTTCAGTTGTTAGTAATAAATTAAAGACAATATACCAAATGATGAAATTATATTACAGAACAGGTATTATTTTATTCCCCATAAAAGAAAAGATCTAGTAGAGAAACAGAGAAAATAAATAGATTTTTAAAAATTATTGATTGGATATCAAAATGTTTTCACTTCCATCTTTTTAATGTAACTTATTATTCCAAACACCTCTTGCATACATGTTAATTCCCAATGGATCAGAGATATAAATGGATAAAGGTGACAAAAAAAAAAAAAAAAAAAAAGAAAAAAAAGGAAAGAAGGCAACCGTACACAACTATAAGTACTAGATGAAAACGTTGGAGAATTTCTCTTTGTGGAATTTGGAAAACTGTCCCTAAAGTTGACTCAAAAATCAAGGAACAACAAATGAAAAACAGCAATGAATTCAATTCTACAAAGCCAAAAAAAATGTTCCTGGCTAAACACATTAAAAAGACAAATTAAATACTTGGGAAATATTTGTACTTTATCACAGACAAGGCTAATAATGCCTAAAATACAAAGAGCTCCTGAAAAAAGAGAAAAATGACCTATGGAAAAATATGCCAGCAATATTAACAGACAGTTCACAGAAATAAAAATTCAAATCGCTCTTAACCATATGAAAAGATGCTTAACCTCATTTATAACAAGAGAAATGCAAATTAAAAGTACCATTAAAAATATTTTCCCCTTACCAGATGGGCAAAATTCCTTTCTGACAGCATGCCTGGTTTAAAAAGCTTTGGGCAAATAGACATTTTATATACTGCTGGTGAGAATTAAATGGTACAGTCTCAGTGAAAGGGGATTTTCTGGTTCCTAGCAAAATTACATATGTATTTACCCTTTGATCCAATAATTATATTTATAGAAACATATTATGAATAAACACTGGCAGACATTTGAAAAGATGCACAAGGCTAATATAGGTAATAGAAAAGATGAGAAACAATCCAAATGTCTATCAATAGAGAATTAGTTGAATAGAAGACCTTGAATAAAGCTCTGTACATCCACACAATCAAGCATTATAAAATAGATTGAGAAACATCTTCCTATAACCTCATGGAACAATCTCCAGGATAAATCCCTAAGAACAAAAACAAGGTGGTGAAAGTGTGCTAATGTTAAAGAAGTGGGGATGTGGGTATTATTAACAAAACAAAAGAAGTGATACCATAATGGAGAGATAAAGCTTACTAATAGAGTGAGGGATAAATAGGGTGGAGGAAACAGCTAGCAAGATTTGGCTTTGAGATCTTAAGTTGTTTTTTTTTTTTTTTTTTTTTACATTATTGTAAAAGGAAACTAAATTAAGAAGCGACATCTTAAAACTTAAAAACAAAAAAATGGAACAAACAAACCTAACTTTATATCTTGTTGACCTAATCTCATATCAAAAAGTATTCCAAGTTACTTTAAACCTCAGTAATCTGATTATATATTATTATTAGGATATACCCTAAAGAAAGAACTGCAAGAAAAAAAAACATTAAACTATTTTCAATAATTGCATTGTTGGTGGTAATGATGCTATAATTATTTTGAGACTGTTTTATGTCTGCTGTGAGATGAAGCAAATAAGCAATTATATTAGTATCATTGAAAACCAAGTTTTATAGCATGGGGGAAAGAAGACACAGACATAAACCTATAGTTTGAATTTAAAAAGCAATATGAATATGAACTATGAATGCATCTTTTAATATGAGAGATATTTCCTTAGTCATTTCTCTATAAAAGCTAAGATACAATGTTCATCTCAGTTGAATCCCACCATTACCCATACCAGGGTCTTGAAATGTCATTTTCCACTAAAGGAATCAGAGTTTGAGAGAAGTAACTGAATTCTAGGATTGGTTTAAGAAATGTACCAAGGCAAACTTGGCACATCTTGTACCCAATAGGCTATATTCAAAAGGCATCAGTAATTAATTCAAATTAGTTCCAATTGGAAAAAGATGAGATAATCAATTGGTGTGACACATTCAAAATATCAAATATTCAAAAATCCACATTCATGATGACTTCAGGATGCTAGAAAATAGCCCATTACTTGAAAAACTAGTAAACAAAAGGCAAGATCCAGTGATCTACCCTGGCTCTCCAATGTGATCTGTACTTAAAAATATACAAATAATTGACGAAATTATTCTTCTGTTTTCTTCTTCTTGGAGAAGAAAAAGTACAATTCAAATGTTGCCAGTATTGACTTTGCATCTTGGTAATGATTATCCATGGCTGAAGATAATGGACTGCATTCATCTTGATGAAAATGCATGAAACCACCTATAAAATAGTCACATTACAAAATCATAATACTAACCTAAGTCTTAATCTACCACACCTCACAGAGAGAGAGAGACAAAATTCTGACTGGCAGAATTCTAAATGGCAAAAGAGCCAATTTCTTCAACAACATCAGCAATGAAAAAAAAAATGCAAATATATAAAAAAAAAAACAGAAGACAATATGTGAAAACACAAAACATTTATTAATGAACCACAAAATATGTACTTTATTTAAATTTTAAAGTCAGTAGTCAAATTTTTTAAAAAGGATGAAAAGACAATTGGGGACCCATGAACACTGAGTAATATTTGAAGTTTTTGAGAAAATATTTTATATTATTTTGAGGTGATGATTCATATTTTATGTTAAACACAGAATCTTAGCTGGGAGATTAAATATTATTAAAGCTGGTTAGTGGTTATATCAAGCTTATGACAGTATTCTTTCTACTTCTGTTTATATTTAAAATTTTCTGTAATAAAAAGTTAAAAATGTTTCCATTAATTCAAATTTGTGTAGTTACTAATAGCAACAATGAGAACTTTATCAAGAAAAGATTGTTGGTGTTCAGATTTTCTTGATTAATATTTCAAGGAAGTTAATAAGATACCATTTAAGCCAGAAACTCAATTACCTGCACAAGCTTAATGCTGGCAAATTTCCTTCTCAATCAATTTCCTCTGCTTCATAAAACTCATTTCAAGTAAACTGAGAGAACTAGAAACTAGAGCTGAGAGATTAAAATAACTTTGGAAATTTATTTTATGATTTAATTTCATATTTAATCTAACTTTTATTAATTACATATACAGTTTCCTAACATTCAAAGTTTTAGAAAAACTAAATGTACATATCATATTTAGAGACCTTCCTACTATTTTTAAGCTCTCTCCTAAGGTATTCTTCCTTTTTATTCAGTCCTATTACTCCATTGATAAAATAGATTACTATATTTACACAAAAAGTTTGGGAAAGCATGTCAAGTAAACAAAGCATTTATGATGCCTTTTATATGTTGTTCAAATTGGCTGTTTATGAAAATGATCATCATACTTATCAAAATTAATTCTATATTATTTCATAATTAAATATTAATAATGAAATCTTAAAATAATGATATAAATTATCAATAAATATTTAGCTGTTTTAGTACATTTTTGTTTCAATAACTGAATATCACATATTGAATAATTTGTAAAGAAAAGATGATTTTTACTTTTTATTTTTTTGTACCAGGGATTGCACCCAGGGGTGCTTATTCACTGAGACACTTTCCCAGTTCTTTTTATATTTTATTTTGAGACGAGGTCTCATTTGGTTGTTTAGGGCCTCGCTATTGCTGAGGCTGGCTTTGAACTTGTGATCCTCCTGCCTCAGCCTCCCGAGCCCTGGGATTATAGGCGTGCACCATGGTGCCCTGCAGAAAAGAGGTTTATTATGTTCATGGCTCTGAAACTTGAAAGGTCCAGATCAGGCAGCTATATTTGGTGAGGTCCTTCTTGCTGGTGTGGATAGTAGAGTCCCGAGACACAGGGGCAGGGCACCATATGGTGAGACAAACAGAGCATCCCCTGCCTCTTTGTTTTCAAAGCTACAGTCCCACTAGATTAGATTTCCCACATTTAGCCTTAATTACAATCCAAATGTCACACTTTCAAATATCATACTTGTCCTAAGTTTCTACCCTCTTAGTATATCACAATGGGGATTAAATTTCAAGATGTGTTTTGGTGAGAACATTCAGACCACAGCAAAAACTTAAGGCATGACTTTCTCTTGTGGCATCAAAGAAGAAGATACATAAAAACATGGATAAAACTCATCATATGCAAAATTTAAGCAACATATCAAAAATATGTCCTTCCTACAAGTTAATGATCAACTGATAAGTGTTTAAAACACAAGTAACTAATATATTAAGGGCACTTGGACTTACTAATGGATGGAGAAAAAAGATCTTTCTAGGAGAAAAATGAATCAAAGACATGAAAAAAATGATGCACAATGCAATAAACATACATACGGGTAGAACAAGTTCAGACATGTTTGCTAGTAATAATATAAATGAAAATTAACATGAAGATGAGATGACACTTTCTCATCTATCAAAATGGTGAAGAGAGTTTGATGAGACAGGTGTATGGTATTAGGAACTGTAACATTTTATTGTTGGAAGAAGAAGAAGTTGACATAATTTCTCTCAAACTAGCGTGGCAGTAACAGGATCCATAACATTTGTGTAACTTGTAACTAGGAAATTGTTTTTTCTTTTAACAATTTATTGCTACAATATAACAGAACAAATATAGAAACACTTAATGTGTTTATTCCATCATTATTTAAATTCCAGAAATCTGGAAGCAATCTGATATCCAAGAATGGTGGATTTCTTCAGCTCCTTGATAGACAGATACAGATGCTAAAGAGATTCTTTATTAACACACATGGATGTAATAGCTATGTTAAGTGTGCCAAGAAAAGTTCAGAATAATTTATATTGTGTAATGCTATTATATATATATATGCATATCTATAATTTGTACATATTCATTTATATTTTATAAAAGAAAACTAACTTCTTCAATAAGCAAATTTCAAACAGACATTTTGTTTCCATTTTATATTTTAAAAGTTTCTGATAAGAACCTATATCATCAAATGTAACTACAGGAATTATCATGCATGATGCTGTAATTCTTGCCCCTGTTGAGACAGAGTGACTGATAAGTGAACCACAGCTCCAGAGGCAGAAGCCAGAGTGGCCGGGAACTTGCATGATGTGTGCCTGCATTTTTTTTTTTTTTTTTTTTGCTTCATTTCTCTCTCTCTCTATTTTGTATTAGTTCTTCTTAGTTACACATGACAGTAGAATCCATTTTGATAAAATTATACATGTAACAACAAATGTTGGCAAGGATGTGGGGAAAAGGGAACACTCATACATTGTTGGTAGGGCTGCAAATTGGGACAACCATTCTGGAAAGCAGTATGAAGATTCCTAAAAAAAAAAAAAAAAAAAAAAAAAAAAAACTAGGAATGAAACCACCATTTGACCCAGGTATCCCTTCCTTGGTATATATTTAAAGGGTGTGTAAAATCAGCATACTATAGTGACACACCCACATGAATGTTTATAGCAACACAATTTACAATAACTAAGCTGTGGAGCCAATCTAGATGCCCTGCAACAGATGAATAAATAAAGAAAAAGACTTTGAAATAAACACCTAAAATAAGCAAATTAATATCCTATATGGCTGCAGAACTGCACCTTAAATCTTGAAAATCTGGTGAAATAAAATGTATTAAATCTAAAAAAAAAGAATTGAAGGTAAAACTCATAGGAGGTTTTGAACAACATTAAACATGTTAAAATATCACCAAAAAAAAAAAAAAAAGAATAGGTAGAGGGAAGTGATGGGAGGGTAGGGAGGGGATGTGGGGTTGGGAAAGATGGTGGAATGAAACAGACATTATTATTGTATGTATATATGTGACTACATGACCAATATGATTCTGCAAATGTACACTCAGAAAAATGAGAACTTTTATCCCATCTATGTATATCACAGTGCATAAATGCATTCTACTGTCATGTATAACTAATTAAAACAAACTAAAAAATTTTTAAAAAGAAAATGTGGTATATATATATATATATATATATATATATATATATATATACACAATGGAATATTACTCAGTCACATCTGATTTCTAACATATCACAAATGAAAGAAATGTAGTAACTTTAGAATTTTGAGACTTTAGAGCGGAACTAAAACAAATTTTCAGTCTAGCATATATATACATGTACATATACACACATAAATGTGGGCACAAATACACATAAATATACAAGCTTGGGAAGATAATGAGGAAAGACTAATATCTCATCCTGATAAATACTAACAGCTAATGACTAATGAATTTTAGCTCAGTGATACATCTAGAAGTATGATTATTTTCCGTGATCAGATGCCTGCAAAGTATCTGATACTTGAAACTGTTCCAGAAGAATATCAGAGCTCAAATAAGCAGATTCATTATTTAATAACACATATCAACACATATTTGTAAAGCACATGTTATATGCCAGGCGTCTTTTTAGCCTCTTGGAATACTGCAGTAACCAAAGTCTCCACCCTCACATAGCTGTCCATAGAGAATATCAGTATTGCCAGAGAACTCGTATTTTTGTAGAACAAGTAACAAATAGGGGGACTTAGTCATCCACACTCACTAAATTGGAATCATAGACATTAAATGTCATTTTAAAAAAAAGTGTGATTTTAATCTCTTACAGTTAACTTGAACTCTGAGGACAGTGTCTGGAAGAAACAGATGACCAGCACATCAGGAGTTCTTAACACAGGGTGTGCTCTGCTTACACTGCCCATTTTGCATGGGCAAAATAAAGGAGTCATACCCAGAAAATTTTCATTTCATTAATCTACCCCCACCCTATTCAATATCCAAAATTACCCCGGGACCTGTTTATTTTACTTTCAAATATTTCTCTGACATCTGTCTATTTCTCTCCACTGGCACAAGTCACCATCTTGGTTTGCCTGGGCCATGACAATCTGTTCCTAACTGGTCTTATCACTCACTTCTGTTCTGTTCCCATTCACTCTTTACACCTGCACTGTCTAGTGTCCATTTCTACCACTAGTCATAAGGACCATTGAGCAACTGAACAGCAATTAAAATAGACTCTAAGGGTAAAATATCAGATTTGAACCAGTATGAAAAAAGGATGTAAAACACCTCATTTATAATCTTTAATTGATTGCATGTTGAAATAATCCACTGGATTAAACATTTATTTCACCTCTTAACTTTTTAAAAACTGTGGATGCTAGAAAATTTATTATTAGATATGTGGCTTGTACTATATTTCTGTTGGACAGTGTTGCTTTCTGTTGTAATAAAAATATAATTATGTCATAACTTGCTTACAAAATTTCAATGTCTTCCTGTTACTCTTAGGATAATGACCAAAATCTTTAACATGTCCTATAAAACTGTGAGGGGTCTTGCTCTGCCTGCCTCACAATTTTTAGCACTTCCCAATCTTCTCCTTTGATTTCTAAACTCCAATCACCTTCTTTCAGATCCGTTACTGAAGTGATTTTTCTAACTAAAGATAGATCTAATAGTATATCATGAAAAAAAAAATACTAAATTGAGATCAGCACTCAAAAGCAAAATAGAAGAGGCAAGAAAAGAGTGCATCACAAGCAAAAGGTAAATATATTTCATGCACATGCTTTTTTGATTTTGTGTGCTTGTTGATATCTATCTAGATATCTAGATAGATAGGTAGGTAGATAGATAGATAGATAGATTTTTTTTTTTTTTTTTTTGTACCTTATATTGAACTCAGGGGCACTTAACCACAGCCACATCTCCAGACCTTTTTTATATTTTATTTAGAGACAGGGTCTTGCTGAGTTTCTTAGAGCCAAGTTGCAAGGCTGGCTTTGAACTCACCCACTGGCACTCACATCCTGCCTCAGCCTCCTAAGCCACTGAGATTACAGGTGTACGCTACCACACCCAGCTGCAAAATATATTTCACACTGGAAAAAAATATTTTGGTAGTAATTCTAAACCAGCGTTTTCAACCTAAGAACCACTGTGTTTGGGTGGATAATAATTTTTTGTAGAAATAGAAGTATTTGTTGATGCCCACTCATGAGACTATTATATTATGTTTTTTAAAGAAGCTATATAATTGCAGGTTTTATGTTTAAATCTATCATCAAATTATTTTGGGTGTGAGATGAGATAGAGTGATGGAGTTTTTATTTTTTTTTTAATATGACTATCAAGATTTCACAGAATCATTTGACAAAACACCTTTTTTTCCGTATTTAATTATTGTGTTTTTGTAAAACTCTCAATTAAGTACAGATAAGTGAGTCAATTTCTGGACTCTGGGTTCTGTTATTTTGATCTATTTGTGTACTATTAATTAATCATCACATTGGCTTGACTATTAGGACATTATTACAAGTTTTAATTTTTTTTACATAAAAACCTCATTATACATATTAATGAGGTGCCATTTGATAATTTAATCCATGCATACATTGTATAATGTTTAAATCATAATATACATGTCTACCATTTTTCTACCTGTTTTTATTTTGTGTGTGTATGAGAACAACTTTTTCAGTGAAAACATTCAAAATTGTTTCTTCTAGATTTTGAAATATATAGCATATAGCTGTTTTCTATACATACCTTTCTGTGTAATAGCATACCAGAGCTTCTTACTCCTAACTACCATGGTACCAATATAAATTCCTTCAACTTCTATGTTCAATTTTAGAATTGTTTTGGCTATGCTAGATATTTTAAATTTCCATATAAATTTTACAATTTACTTTACAATAAGTAAAAAGCATTCTTGCTAGGATTTGGGGGAAAGTATTGAAATATTAGATCACACTTCATGAGAATTAACATCTTAATAATTGAGTCTTCCAACCCACGAATATGGACAATATTCATATTTATTTAGGTTTCCTTTATGCTATGCAGTTTTCATTGTAGATATCTCTCACATATATTTATATATCTGTTAAACTTGTGATTAAATTTTATAATAATGTTATTCAAAACATTTCCCATTATGTTTTTTATTAACTTCTAGGATGGGCAATGATGCCCCCTTCTTTCTTTCCTACTAACAATAATTCCCTCCTAATCATTTGCACTTTATCTTTTTCACATAATCATTCTAGCTAGCAGTTAAACAATTTTACTGCTTTTTTTTTTCAGAATCAACTTTGTGCTCGTTTATTATTTATTATTGATTTAATTTATTTCTGTTATCTTTATTATTTTTATTCTTTTACTTACTTTGAAATTAATTTATAAAAGTCCAATTTCAACCCCCCTTTCCTCATTAAATAGCAAACTTTTTAATAGGGACAATATATAATTCCTGGTATGTAAAACCTCAAAAAGTATTGGTTAAATCAATTGTGAGAGGCAGAAATGGGAAGGTTTCAGTTGTCCAATACATCATTTGGTTGACATTTATATTAGTAATCTATTGCTGAATAATAACTACCCTAAAGATTCTTGTCTTATGGAAAAAAGAAGTAAAGTAAGAAAATCATTAAAAATAAAAAATTCATTCTAAAATGATGAAGGAGATATGGAATAGTAAGAGCAGGTCAAATTTTATTTCCTCTGCCTGAAAATATAGTCACACTACCTCTAAACAGTGCATAGGATTAAACAAAATAACTTATGAAATTCACCTCCAGCAATGCCTACCATGTTAGGAACCCAATAAATGTAATTTCTGTGAGTTTCGGTGTATTTCTTTGTAGAACTGTTTCTCAGAGTAGTTGCAGAGAATGTGGAAAGAGATTCATAAATAATATGCTTAGCACAGGGCAAGGTCCATGTCAGATGTATGCAGGATATTAACTCCTATGAGTATCTGTAGACCCTATCCATAATGTTAAGGCTATAGGAGATGGTAAGAAATCTATAAACCTTTTGAGAGATTATAATTTTTTGTTTCAAATATACATCTTATTTCTTCAGTGGAAGATGTAGAATCCTTTTTTATTTTTTTTTTTTTCTTGCAAAAAGCCTTTTTTTTTTTTTTTTTTTTTTTTGTGGTACCGGGGATTGAACTCAGCGGCACTCGTCCACTGGGTCACATCCCCAGTCCTTTTTTTTGTATTTTATTTAGAGACAGGGTCTCACTGAGTTGCTAAGTGCCTCGCCATTGCTGAGGCTGGCTTTGAACTCGCGATCCTCCTGCCTCAGCCTCCCAAAGTGCTGGGATTACAGGCGTGCGCCACCGCGCCCGGCAGCAAAAAGCCTATCTTTAAGTCAGTGTTGTACTAAAGGGAGATGATAAAAAAAAAAAGACAAGATACAATATATGAAACAACTTTTGGACTCCCGTTAATAAAGTATTGTGAGTAATTAGAGATCAATACCTTTGAATTTACACCAAAGATTAAGATCATATAGGTTCAATTTCTTAGAAATATTGTATTTTGAACAAGTAAATGATTCCCCAGCATTCTTAATGTTTAAAAACACATTTTCATTACAACATCAAGGGTTCATTATGATTTTCCTAGAATTTGATGAGAACCCATCACCATGAATATTGTATAAGAAATACCTGAAAAGGAAAAAGGTGCCCTCACACTTCTCTTCTGTTCATATGTCATTGGACAAAAATGTCACATCTATGAGTAACTTTAAAAGTGGTATAAGAAGTAAAATCCTCCTCACAGAACAGTAGTACCAACCACAGACTGTTTTGAATAGTATAGTGCAGCACAGCACTAAGCACATTGGTCCTTTGTTCTCTTCATGCATGAGCCTTAGAAGAACCCACAACTCTAGAAGAATAGAATTTGAAAATTAGTTGACAAATTCATTCAACACTTATATTATTCTAACTTTGCGCCAGGGTTTCTAAGTGATTTATACATCTTCATTCATTTATTCCACATGATAATCTTGAGATATCAATATCATTAGCCTTATTTTACAGATGGGGAAATTAAGGTACGAAAGAGGTGAAGTGACTTATCCAATATCACACAACTGGGGTTCCTCCAGAGACAGTCCTCTTCCAGAATCCAGACTCTTAAACAGGACAACACAGCCTGCACAAGAGGCCATTCACAGCTAATTTTTGAAGAGCTATGTGTGGGATTCTGAGCTGAGTGTCCACCAGCACTCTCAATCTTTGTGGGTTTTATGTATCAGAATCAGGTTCCCAGGCAGGAGACTTCTGCTACACTGAGAATATTCTTCAAAATGTACCAATGTGTTTTCACACTGCATACAATAGGAAAAAGTGTACTGTTCATTCATATATTTCCTAGGTTTCTGCATAAGGCCCTAACATGAGTTAAGCATGTCTGTTGCTCAGCATTTGACCTTTGTCAAGCAGTGTTTGTGCCCCAAACTCAAACACGTGTTATTTTCTCCTTTTGAGGAGAGGAGAATGTTAACTCTGCAGGGTTTCATGGGACCAAAAAAAAAAAAAAAACAAAAAAACAAACAAACAAACAAAAAAAAAACAAAACAAAAAACAAAACAAAAAAAAAACAACAACCACCAAATTACTTGTGATTTCTTTCTCCTATACAGCCTTCTGGGTTTTTGTTTTTATTTTTTGTTTTTAAATCTTTTGCACCTTCATACTAACAGCAAATAAGAATTAATTGATAAAGAAGACAAAGTGGAAAATCCTAAGTAATTTTATGTCTTTGGAAAAGAAGTTAATTTTCTCTGTGTTACATTTTCAGGGATCAAATTCTGTATCAGGTGACATTTGCTAACTGGATGATTTGATTATCTATTGAAGAGGTTGGCAAACTACAACCTGCATGCTGAATCTGGCCTGTTGCCTATTTTTATAAAGTTTTATTGGAGCACAGCCATGTTCCTTCATTTATGTATTGTCTATGGCTGTTTTTGCCCTGAAATGGCAGAGTTGCTTAGTTGTGACAGAGACAGTCTGGCCCACAAAGTCTAAATTATTTCCTATCTGACCCTTTATAGAAAAATAAAAGTTAACCTCTGGCTTATGAAAATGATATCAGTTGCTGAAACACTGATAAGAAGTCCGATTCTTTATCCTGTGGTCAGTATTTTGCTTCATCTTCCAAATCATGGCTCATATTTGCTCAGATGAGGACCCACCTAAAACATAGGGAATAGGGTTCCTAAGTCCCTTAGATCATCAAGGCCCTGCCAAGTTCCTGTTTCTGTTCATTCACTTTACAGTCATTCACAGTCAAAGACACACAAAACTGAGATAAAGTTTCATGTTATAGTCTAAATGGCATAAATATTTAAACCACTACTAATGAAAGAAGATACTGCAATTTCTTTCTTGAAAATTTTCATGGAAATTGCAAACAGTGAAACTTTAAGAAATATAATGAAACTTGCTTACCAAGAAGTTACACCATAAATCTTCCTTTACTCTGATATGTGGATGCTAACACACAACAAGGGGGTGGGGGAGGGAAGAATAGAAGTTCATTGAATGAGACCAAATGGAATGAAGGGAAGAGAGCGGGGGTGGGAATAGGAAAGATGTTAGAATGAATCAGACATAACTTTCCTACCTTCATGTATGAATACCATATGCGAACCAGTGAAATTCCACATCATGTACAACCACAAGAATGGGAAGTTATACTCCAGGTATGTATGATATGTCAAAATATACTCTACTGTCCTGTATATCTAAAAAGAACAAATAAAAAGCAATCCTTTATATATCCTTTTTAACTTTTGGGGAGCAAAAGGAGTGAATAATTTTAAACATTCTTTTATTCTTAACACTTACAAGACAAAATTAATTAAAAGAGAGAAAAATATTAGTATGCAAAGGCAAACCAAGTTGATGTCTACTGTGATCATTTTATTTTAGCTCCAAGTTCCACATACCAGCTGGCTGAAACTATGGAAGATACACAAGATTAAAACTGAATAAAAGATTTCAGTATGTTATCTGGCTTCCTATTCTTTTTGATGTTGCCCCAAATAAAAACCCTGCCATCATCTCTGCATAATCAATCAAGCAAAGATTACTGTTATTTTTAATGAATATTTTATTTTTGAAGATATGACCACTACTGTATCTTTTGCAAGTATGAGTAATGAAGAAAGTTGCTAAAAATAGTATTTCCTATTAGCTGATTAGATGATCATAAAGAAAAGAAAATTCAATAGGTAAGATTGATGTGCTCTCCTTTTTACTCTCTTGATGGAATCAATCAATTTCTGATCAATGAAATTAAAAAAAATTGTTTTGGAGTGCGGGAGATTGAACCCAGAGCCTCACAATGCTAGTTAAGCATTCAACCATTGAACTACAAGCTCAGCCCTAATCAAGGAAATTTAAAAAATATATCTAATCAAGGCAATTTTTTAAATTGTGAAAAACTTCAAACATGCAGAAAAAATTGAGGAAACATGAACATCCATCATCAAGATTCAATAGGTAATGGCCATATTTGCATTTGCCTGCTTTATCTGTAGTATTTTAAAATCTAGAATAGTCTCTCAACCTTTTGATTTATTTATATAGAGTTATATTCAAACGATTTTTTTTTTTAGTTTTGAATTAAACTTGTTTTTGGAAAAGTCTAAATTCACATGCATTTGTAAGAAATGTAATACAGGGACACTCTATGTATCTTTTACCCAGTTTCCTCCTTTGGTAGTGTCTTGCAAAATGATAGTATAATATAAAAATTGGGCTGTTGACATTTATGTAGTAAAGATGCAGGTCAATCATCCAATCACCTATGAGATTACCTTTTATAGCCATTTTATATCCACCTGTCTTTTTCCTGTTTTTGTCCCTTCCCTTATTTCCCAGCAACCACTAATCTGTTCTCCAGACTTATATGCTGATTAAAAATAAAAAATAAAAGAACAAGTTTTCTCATTGGTTGTTCCACATCCTAAATGTATCTTATTGTTGACTATTGATGTATACCTTTTGTGGTGTGTAGGTCCAGTACCAGGGAATGAACTCAGGGGCATTTAACCACTGAGCCACATTCTCAGCCTTTTTACTTTTTATTTTGAGACAGGATCTCACTAAGTTGCTCAGGGCCTAAATTGCTGAGGTTGGCTTTGAACTTGGGATCCTCCTGCCTCAGCCTCCAAGCCACTGGAATTACAGTCATATGCAATTTTTTTTTTTTTTTTTGCTTTATCCCCTATTTCTGGAAAACTGGAGGTTTAATCTAAAGACAGTAAACATTCTTGATGATACTACATAGGTGATGTATTATTCCATTTTGCATCACATAAAGAAGTATGCAATGTCAAGATATCTCAATATCAATAATGCTAAGTTTGATGACTCTGTTAATTTGAAGAAAAGTGTATTTTCCTGTGGCAACTGTTTATATCTTATACACAAGAAATATTTTAGCTAATTGTTTTAGTTCTCTATAAAGGATCTTTGCCTGAATTACTTATTTTACTGGGGATGGAGTGGTCAGAGAACTCTGAGATTGTAATGTTATTAATCTTTCTATTTTTTTTTTCTGTTTTGTGTTCTTTGGAAAAAGTGTTTTTCTTCTGCAATTTTGCTCAGTTTATTCCCTTTAGTTACCAGTCATCAAAGTAAAGAATTGGTGTAACCATTGGATGACTATATTTTCCTGTTTGTCTCAAGCAGTACTGGTTATGTCTTTTCCCCCAGAATTGATATTTTCTCAAAAATTTATCAGACTGACAAATTATAAAATCTTTCTCTTCTTTATTTACCTCCAATTCTGCTCTTAGCCCTCTGTTCCTTTTGAGAATCAATACAGACTCTTGTTTATTAATTCAATATTTCACATTTAGTTATGTCTTTTGACAACTAAATCTTTTATACTCAAGAAATTAAAATAACTATCTCTTAATAATACTGAAGTGAAGTACTAGAGTAAATTCCTTTAAAAAGCCTTTGTGTATTTTTTAATTGGTTCTAATTGTACATGGACAGCAGAATGCATTTCAACTCCTTGTACACAAATGGAGCACAACTTCTCATTTCTCTGGCTGGACATGTTGCAGAGTCTCACCATTCGTGCAATAATACATGTACGTAGGGTAATAATGTTCATCTCACCCCACTGTACTTCTCACTCCCACACCTCCTCCCTTCCCATCACTCCTCTCTGCCCAATCCAAAGTTCCTCCATTCTTCTCTAGCCTCCCCCCTCATTATGGATCAGCATCTGCATATCACAGAAAACATTTGGCCTTTGGTTTTTGGGGATTGGCTTATTTCACTTAGAATTATATTATTCAACTCCATCCATTTACATGCAAATGCCATAATTTCATTCTTCTTTAAGGCTGGTTAATATTCCACTGTGTATATATACCACATTTTCTTTAGCCATTCATCTGTTGAAGGGCATCTAGGTTGTTCCATACTTTGGCTATTGTGAATTGAGCAGCTATAAACATTGGTGAGGCTGCATCATTGCAGTATACTGATTTTAAGTCTTTTGCATATAAACCAAGGAGTGGGATAGCTGGGTCAAATGGTGATTCCATTCCAATTTTTCTAAGGAATCTCCATACCACCTTCCAGAGTGATTGCACTAATTTGCAGTCCCACCAGCAATGTATGAGTGTGCCTTTCCCCCCACATTCTTGCCAACACTTATTGTTGCTTGTATTCTTGATAATTGCCATTCTGACTGGGGTGAGATGAAATCTTAGAGTGGTTTTGATTTGCATTTCTCTAATTACTAGAGATATTGAACATTTTTTTCTCCATATATTTGTTCACCGATTGTGTATTTCCTTCTAGGTGTGTCTGTTCAGGTCCTTAGCCCATTTGTTGATTGGGTTATTTATTTATTTATGTATTTATTTTTGGTGTTAAGTTTTTTGAGTTCTTTATATACCTTGGAGATTAGTGCTCTATCTGATGTGTGTGTGGTAAAAATTTTCTCCCATTCTGTAGGCTTTCACTTCATGTTATTGATTGTTTCCTTTGCAGAGAATAATCTTTTTAGTTTGAATCCTTCCCATTTATTGATTCTTGAAATTATTCCTTGCACTTAAGAGTCTTGTTAAGGAAGTCAGTTTCAAAGCCAACATGATGAAGATTTGGGCCTACTTTTTTTCTTCTATTAGGCACAGGGTCTCTGGTGTAAACCCTAGGTCCTTGGTCCACTTCTAGTTGAGTTTTGTGCAGAGTCAGAGGGGTTTAATTTCATTTTGTTGCATATGGATTTCCAGTTTTCCTAGCGCCATTTGTTGAAGAGACTATCTTTTCTTCACCTACGTGAAGGCTATGTTTTCAGCACCTTCGTCTATTATGAGATAACCATATCTATATGAGTTTGTCTCTTTGTCTTCTGTTCTGTACTGCTGGTCTATATGTCTATTTTAGTGCCGATACCATGCTGTTTTTGTTGCTATAGCTCTGTAGTATAGTTTAAGGCCTGATGTTGTGATGCCTCTGCTTTACTCTTCTTGCTAAGGAATGCTTTGGCTATTCTGTGTCTCTTAGTTTTCCAAACAAATTTCATGATTGCTTTTTCTATTTCTATGAACAATGACCTTGGGATTTTAATAAGAATTCCATTAAATCTATATAACACTTTTGATAGTATGGCCATTTGACATTATTAATTCTGCCTATCCAAGAACATGAGAGATCTTTCATCTTCTAAGGTTTTCTTCAATTTCTTTCTTTAGTGTTCTATAGTTTTCATTGTGGAGGTCATTCACCTCTTTTGTTAGATTGATTGCCAAGTATTTTATTTTATTTTTTTAGGTCATTGCAAGTGGGGTAGTTTTCCTAATTTCTTTTTCAGAGGATTCATCATTGAGGTATAGAAATGCATTTGGTTTATGGGTGTTTGTTTTATTTTCTGCTACTTTGCTGAATTCATTTATTAGCCCTAGATTATTTTGGTAGAATTTTTTTGATCTTCTAAATATAGAATCATGGCAATTAGTGATAGTTTGACTTATTTTCCCATTCATATCCCTTTAATTTCTTTTGCCTGTCTAATTGCTCTGGCTAGTGTATTTTTGTCCTAACTATAGTGGCCTTTGACCAAAGTTTCTTTAAAGAATAGTAAGATATTACAACTTTACCTTATATTTTCTCTGATCCAAATGTGAATTCAGCCATCTCCTCAAGTACTTCTAATTTCTTTTGATGGTAACTCTGCTATGGTTTAGACATAAGGTGTTCCTCCAAAACTCATATGTGAGAAATGTTAGAGGTAAAATGATTGTGTTATGAGAGTTTTTCCTAATCGGTACATTAATCCCCTAGCAGGGATTGACTTGATGGTAACCAGAGACAGGCAGGGTATGGTTGGAGGTGGTGGGTCCCTAGGATCATGACTTTGGGCTATATACTTTGTCCTTAAGTTCCAAGTACTGAGTTGCTTTCCTCTGCCACACACTTCTGACATAGTATTCTGCTTCCCCTAGGGACCAAAGCAAAGAAGTCTGCTGTCTATGGCCTGAGATCCAGAAACTGTGAACACCAAATAAACTTTTCCTCCTCTAAAATTGTTATTTTCAGATCTTTTGGTCAAAGCAGCAGAAAAGCTGACTAAAACAAACTGGTAGTTAAAATTCAAGCTCTAAGTACCAGGAGTATCCATTGTTCACTATAGTGTTATTGCTTCTAGACATTTCCATGGATAAAGCTAGGGTAAATATAAATATTAATATACTTAAATATTTTGCTTTCGTTGGTGCTTCCATTTCAAATTTAACATTAGAATATTTTTACTAGTTTCTTTGATTCTGCATTTATGTTATGTTATATATTGAAAATCCTGGTTACTGAATGGCACATTTACTTCGTTCTTGGATATGCATTAAATGGTTACCAAATAAAAATTCCAATGTGATTATCAATTTTATGTAAGGTTGAAAATTTTGTGTTAAGTTTTTTATACACTTTAGAGTTTAGTGAAGATATACTAGTAGAATAATAACTCAAAAGTCATTTAGATACTTGTCCGGGGGCAGAAAAACACCACAAGAAAAATAAAAAATTAAAAAAAAACTAGGAAAAGAATACTTATAGCTGTTAATCAGAGGCAAAGGGTTAATATTTCAAATGTAAACAAGAGTTACTAGAAACACAATACATAAAAAATATATATAAATGTATAGAGATAGTTCACTGAAAAAAGGCAAATGACTTTAATATATAAAATAGGCTTAATTTGATCAAAATAAATAAAATATGAATTAAAGCACTAGCAATATACAAATTTTTACTTATCATACTGGCAAAAATCCAAAAGTCTGACAATGTACTCTATGGGCAAGGCTGTAAGGGTAGAGATAATGGAATTTGCTGGTGACAATGCAAAATAGTGTAATTCTTTATGGGCAGAATTAAACAATAGCTACCAAAATGTGTACATGTGCTCATCCTTTGACACAGAAATCCATAATTTTCTATCTCAAGACCATTAATTTAATTGTATCTTCAAAATCTCTTTTGCCAAGTAGGGCCACATATTTATAGGTTCTGGGGATTAGGGCAGGGACATCTTGAGGGCCATTTTCTATTTACCATATAATGTTGAAAAGCAATTAAGATATATTTAGTAATATGTTTAAGGGCATTGAAGTCACGATCATGAATAAACTAAGCCAAAAAATAAAAAATAAAATCAGTGGGAGAAAGATAACTTGAAAATGCTCAAATATTTAGAAAATAGTCAATATACTTCTAAATTATGGTTAGGTCAAAGAAGAAATCACAAAAAACTTTAGAAAATATTTGTAACTAAATGTAAGGAAAACAACTATATTTCAAAATTTGTAGGATACAATTAAAACAGTGTGTTCAGAAAAATTAATATATTTTAATTCTTATATTAGTGAAGTAGTGGGATATATGAAAAATGAACCAAGCCTTTATCATAAAAAGCTAAAGAGATAGAGGGAGAGAAAAAAAGAATGTGTGGGGCATGTGCTAATAAAATCCAAGGAAGTCGAAGGTAGTGAATAAAAATGGGAGAACAAACAAAATTCAAAGGGAAAACATATAATGAAAAGTGAGAGATCAAATGAAATTCAAAGTTGGATTTTTGAAAAAGTAAAAAATAAACAAACCTGAAAATTTTCTAAGAGATGTGTCAAGAAAAGAAGAGAGAAGATACATTTATTAATATCAGAAATGATATGAGATGTCACTTTCGATTGGGTAGTCACTAATAAGATAATAAAGGAGTGTTGTGAACAACTTTTTTTTCCAATAAAGTTGAGAACTTAAATGGATTGGAAAAATTCCTTCAAAGTCACAAATTACAAGTCACACAAGAGAAACAGACACCTGAATAGTTCTGTATATTAAAGAAACTGAATTCATTATTGAAAGCTCTCCAAAAGGGAAACTCCAAGCCTAGATGGCTTCAAAGGAAGACATTGAGTACGGAAGAAAACAGTAGTACCAGTCATATATAAATTCAGATAATAGAAAAATAAGCAATATTTCCCAAAGCAGTTTATGAGACCTGATACCACATCCAAATAAAGACATTAAAAGAAAGCAAATCTGAAGATTAATATTTCTCATGAAACTGAATCCATAAATCCTTACCCAACTATTGAAAACTTAAATCAAGCACTACAAATAAGATAATACATAAGAACCACGTGGTATTATCCCAGGATTATAAGGCTGTTTTAGCATTCCAAATACAATGAATATAGTTCCTTATTTAGGAAATAACAGAGAAAAGCATGCTCATCTCAACAGATGCAGTAAGATGCTTTCAAAATGTGTCATTCGCTCATTCTAAAAGTTCTCAGCAAATTGTAAATATTAAGGTAAATCTTCATTTAACACCATACTTAAGGTGAAAGGCGAAATAATCCGTGCTAATACTGGGAAAAGGCAACAGTGTCTGCTAACACTTAATATTTTCCATGTTGTGTTTGAAAGTCCTAATCTGTGCAATAAAACAAGGAAAGGAAAATAAATTGTATATATTCTTAGTTTTTGTATATCATTGACTATCATCATCCAATACATAGCCTAAAAACTATAAATAAGCTACTCTAATAACTGTATATAACAACATCCTTTAACATGAGATCAGTGTACCAAACTTAATTGTTTCTAGATGTTTCACAATGAACAATTACAATGACATTAAAAGCCACAGAATGCTTAGAGATAATTTTAGCCATATGTTCAATACCTATACATTAAAAACTATGAAACATTTCTGAAACTCTTTAAAGAAAATACAAATAATTTGGGAGAGACTATGTTCAGGAATTGGAAGACTGAAAATTGTTAAGATATTGATTCTCTCCAAACTTATTTTTAAATTTAACAAAATCCAATTAAATTCTCAGCAAATTTTTTTGAAAAAATTGTCAAACTGATTCTAAAGATTACATGGCAATAAAAAGAACACATAATTTTGAAAACAAAGAGGATTTATACTTGCTAATAATACTGTGATATTGGTATAAATATGCAGATAGATCAATGGAATGGAAATAAGAGTTCTTAAATCTAGATGGGATTGCATGTTAAAATGTTTTTGACAAATTGCCAAAATAATTCCAGTGGGAAAGAAATGTCTTTTTAGCAGATGGTGCTGGATAACTGGATACCTGTTTGGAAAAAATGAACTTTGGTGTTTTACTCATACCATACACAAAATTTGATTCAAAATGAATCATAGATCACAACAAAAGAATGAAAAGCCCTAAAACTTCTAGAAGAATATAGATGAAAAAAATCTTTGTGACCTTTGGGAAGACAAAGATTGCTTATAAAGGGTATACTAGATGTAAATCACAAAAGAAAAAATAATTAATAATTGAATTTTAGCAAAATAAAAAAAAAAAACTTTGACCAGAAGGTATCATAAAGAAAATCAAAAGGCAAGCCACAAATGAGGAAAATTTCTTTTAAACATACATATTACAAATGACCTGGATTCAGAATATGTAGAGAAATCATTTTAAAATTTCTTTTATATTAAAAACATTTTTATATATGTGGCCCTTCCAATAATATACTAGCAAATCTTTAGTGTAGGAAGAGCAAAAAGTAGCCCAATTAAAATTAGGAAATGTCTCATTTTTTTAAAATCAGGCCATAATATAATAGTAATACGAATAATAAAAAATGGATTAAAACAAAGACTACCATTCAGTGGCCAGAAAATTATTTTTTGAGTGCTTATTTTAATTTCACCCTTTAAGAAAATAATTTGTACACTCACTGATCTGAAAAACCCAGGTACTAATTGATTGGATATTATTGATAAATTCAGGTACCATCATGTGGATATCGCATACTTTTATATTTTTAAAATTTTCCCATCTTTATTATTATTATTATTATTATTTTGAGACAAGGCCTCACTAAGTTGCCCATGTGGGCTTGGAACTTTGGATTCTCTTGCCTCAGCCTCCTGAGTTGCTGGGATTATATAGCCTTGCATCATTTCACCTGGTAATATCTTAATGTTTTTAAAAGACAGCAAAAAGTACAGGGGAAAATATTTATTTTCTTTTCATTTCCTTTATTTCATGTTCTTCTGTTTTCTTTTCCTATATTTCTGTAGGTTACTTGAATATTTTTAAATGATTAGATATTGTTCTTATAAATTTATATCATTTTTCATTTTAGTAGTCCAGGGTATAACAAACAATATGCATATGTGACCTATTACAGTCTATTATTATCAACATTTTACCACTTAGAGTGAAGTTATTAAAATTTATTTTCATTTAGGTCCCTTGAATACTATGTGAGATGACTTTGTAATTTTGGCTATAATCATCAATTATGGCATAAAAAACTCACAAGAAGTAAGATTGTCTATTACATTTATCCCTATTTTTACCCATTCCACTGTTATTTCCCTCTGCCATTCTAAGCCTTCCTCTATTAATATTTCCTTTCTGTTTAAAGAACTTCCTTTAGCCATTGTCTAACAGTAAAATTACTAACAATAAATTCTCTGTTTTCCTTCTTCTGAGGATGTCCTTATTCCCCCTTCTCTTTTAATGATATATGCACCAGATATAGTTTTCAATTGAGATTTTTTTCTTCTGATACTTGAAAATGTTTTGTCACTTTTTCTGGCTTCCAGATGTGAAATTGGTATTTTTAATAAGCAATGTGTTATTTCTTTCTGACTGCTTTGAATTTTTTTTTTTTTTTTTGTATTTGGAAATTTAATTTTGATGTATTTTGCCATGAATTTCTTTGGGTTTATTCTATTTGCAGTTTGCTCAACTTCTTGAATCTGTAAGTTTATGTCTTTCACAAAATTTGGGGGATTTTTAGTCATTATTTCTTTGAATACTTTTTTACTTGCACTTTCTTCTCTTCTAACCCTCTAATGAGACCAACATTTGCTATTTTGTTATGATCCTATAGGTCTTTGAAACCATGCTTATTTTCAGTTTGTTTTCTTGTTATTGTTTGTATTCGGTAAATTCTGTTAATCTGTCTTAAAGTTTCACTGATTCTACATTTCACCTTCCTCATTCTATTTTTGAGCATATTCAGTGAGTTTAAAAATCTTGGTTAGCATGTTTTTTAGTTCTAAATTTCCACTTTTGTATGAACTTCTACTTTTTTGCTGAAGTTTTCTATTTTTTACGTTTGTTTCAAAAGAATTTATGATTGTTAACAGAGATTTTTTATGATCGTTGATTTAAAATCTTTTTCAAATTGTCTTAACATCTGATTTGCCTTGGTGCTGAATCTGTTGGTTGGTTTTGTAATTCATATTATGATTTTATTGGTTCTTGATGTGTTGAATAATTTTCAACTGTAACCCAAACATTTTGGATGATCTCTTATGATACTGTGATTCCTCTGATTCCTATTTAAACATCTCTTTTCTACGTAGGCTATGTCTCTTATTAAAGTAGGGGTGATTGTATATGTTTAGGTTCTTGTAGTCTCTCATCTACCACCCCTTGTCCTAAGTAAGTACTGATTTTCACTGCTTTGTTGCTGCAAAGCATAGATGGAATCTAATGCACACTGGGCTCCTCTGACACCAAGTGCAGAGGAGTGGGTTCTCATTATCACTGTCTTTCACTACCTCTTCTGCCTCTTTAACTGCAGGCAACAATGAAGCTGGACCTCACTGACACCAGGGTAGGGAGGAAGAGAATTAACTATCTCACTGCTAATTACCCTGCCTCCTACAATCTCCTTCCACCTCCACGTTGCTAGGTGGCTGTTGAGTATTAGGTCCTCACTGAGTCTTGTTGACACTTAGAATGAGGGTTAAAGAGCCAGCCATTTGTTCCAGCTGGCCCCTCTGTGTTCAGTATCAATAATGTTGGGTGGAAATGGAGGCTCAACTCCCTACTGAGATCCACTGCCACTACTATGGTGGGGAAATTGGAGGACAGTCTACTTTCACCAGTCAGGGTATACAATAGCATCTCCCAGCTCAGCCCTTGGATGTCAAGGACTTATGGGGGAATCAGAGTATTGTCTACTTCACCTCAGGAGGGGACTAGAGTGGAAGACCAACTCCCCACTACATGGATGAACATATTGGGGTGCTAGATGTGATTTTTTCCCTTAGGGTTTGACTAAAGTAGGGTTTATGAGATTAGGTCAAATGTTTCCTGGTCCCTTGTCATGAGATGAGCAGGATTTTATTTATTTATTTTTTCTGTACCTTATAGCACTTCTGAGTGGGTTGGAGGCTTCCTCCTTGCTCTATATTGAAAGTGTAGGAGGCAAGAAGGAGAGATAGGAAACTTATCACCCTGCTGATCCCTAAGTCAGGTTTCATTTTCCACCTTTCTGATAATTGCTGTGTGTGTGATGTCCATGGTTTTGTTGTTGTTGTGGTGGTGGTTTTTTTTTTATTGTGTATGGGTGTGTGTGTGTGAGAGAGAGAGAGAGAGAAAGAGAGAGAGAGAGAGAGAGAGAGAGAGAGAGGAGAAGAAGAAGAAGAGGAGGAGGAGGAGGAGGAGGAGGAGGAGGAGGAGGAGGAGGAAAGAGAAGAAGAGAAGAAGAACAAGAACAATGACATCTCAAGGGGAATGGAATTACTCCATCTTAGCAGAACCAGAACTCTGCATCATAGGAAGGTATAAAATTTGTGAAAACTACACCAGCCTTTATTTTTTACTTCACATGATGCACACTAACCTATTCATGGATTCATTTAGCAGCCCTACCCTCCTTGTCAAATCAGACTCTAGATGATCAAAAGCAGACTGAATTTAAGTCATCATTAATCTGTTAAAAGAAAGTAGAGGAAAAAAACCTTTTCCCTGAGTCACTAAGGCAGAATTTTTTAATATGTCTGTAGATGATAAATGATAAGTAAGAATATTTGATGTAGGGACAAGTGTAATATTTCCTCTGAATTTATATCTACCATTTAGCACCACCAAGTTTAGTTCATGAACACATTTAATGATAAATATCCCTTTTAGGTTAATTTTTTTATATCTGAAATAGGGGCCCAGTGGGAGGTGATGGCCAATCCATTCCCCAATGATTTTAGGTAGGGAAATACTGAGTTCATCATCAATCTTACCTTTCAGTCCTCCAGGGGAGATTATCTTTGTAAAATGTTGTGAAGCTAAATAAATTTAAAAGATTATCAGAGAGAGAGGAAGAGATTATAAATCTAAGTATAAGTTCATGATTCCAGGCACTCATTAGAATCACCTGGGGAATTAGAAAAAATTAATACTAATAGGCTTGCATTGCCCCAGAGCATTTCATAAGAATATTTTGGGTAGGGTTTGGGCATTGGTATTTTTATGAAAGTTCTCAAAGTGATTCTAATGTGTAGCCCAGATTGACAATAACTCATATAAGTGGATGCTGCATTCCATGACAAGAGGATTTATGTGTTATAACAAATTGCATCTACCATATCAGATAAAAGCAGTACAGAATAGGAGATGTCCTGGTTATGTGAGAGAGGCAGCTCAAAAACAGTCACTTTAAGATTGCTCTTCCCACCCTTGCTAGTGACTTATTTTGCTACTGGAAAATCCTTCCAAACCAGAGGAAGAGTACACAATGCTCTCCCACAGAAAAAAAAGAATCTAGCACCATGAATCGGAAGGAATGGATTCTCTAAGATGTACATCTTTGGCATGGAAATTGTGCTAATAACATCAAGTTCAGCCCATCTGTTTCCTTAACTGTGTGACACACAGCACGCTGATTTATAGAAACCTGGCCTTTCAAGAAGTACTTACCAGTGAGCTTCTGAGGCATAAAGAATGAAAAAAATTTGGCCCTTGTGTAGGGAGCTCTGAGTCCAGAACCTGCTGTTCCTGGTAGAGAACTCATCTTGAATCTGGCAAACCAATCTCATTTTGTCCAGGGAGAAATTTTCTAAGCAAGAACTCTCATTTTTGAAACTTTGAGGCTTCTGGACTGGTTATGCCAATAGTGTTGAATCAGCCAAATCTGGAAAAATGATGAAGGACTTTTACCCAGAGGAGTAGTATCAGGCTGAGAGAGATAAGAGCAAGAATATTCCTTCCCTTAGGCTGGAAAGAGATAGTGGAGGATTCCTCAAGCCAGACAAAGGCCCATTGGTTATATAACAATGTGTCAGGGTTTTCATAGGCAAAAGCAAGGCTCTGTGTAAGTATAAGTGGAATCTTGGGAGGAGATATGAGAGAAGTTTCTGGACTAAATGAGTATTATTATTATTAGGGCAGAGGCATCAAAAAGTTAAGTCATCTTTTGGAATGTAATTTCTATTGGTCATCAACATAGTGTCTCCTTTAGGACTACAGATAAAATATTGGAGAAAGCCTCCCACAGCCAGCTTCTTTTTCTACAAAAGTTAAGCCTAATGGTCTTGATCAAATGGATCTCTTCTTCTCCCTAAGTATTGTGGTCCTTGTTTCCCTGAGTGACTTCCCATGGGCTCTGACAAATTAAAAGGATCTCCACAATTGATTTCATTTACAGAATCCTACTAGTATTTCACTCTGTCCACCTTCTCCTTAATTCTTATTGATATTGCTGTCACTTACAGCAACTGGCCCTGATATCCAGATATTTTTGAGAATACTATATTTCTTATGATTTGGGATTGAAGAGTTGAAGTTAGCACTCATTTAAATTTGGAATTTTCTATTTAAATGGCATTTTCTTGACTTAACAAAAGCAGTAGGGAGGATCAAGGGTGGCACAAGAGTTAGCCAACACAGCTCCTAAAAACTTTATAGGAAAATTTAGAAATGAATATACACATAAAAGTAACCCAAGGGGTTAAATGGAGTTGAGTGTGTAGAATAATCAGGGGATTCCTTGGAAGCTTGTCCTCCCTAGATTTCAGGGATGATTTACTATTCTAAGTAGAGAGTCAGTTCAGCTTAAAAATTTGTTGGATATCTACTGCTTACTAATACATACAGGAATAGATAAAACATGGCCTCTGGCGTTTAGAAATTTACAGATGACCACAATCTTTTATTTTCATTCAAACTTGACCTGAGAAGTGCCCTTGGTTTCAGAGAATGTTCAAAGAAAGTTTAACTTCTCCTTCATAGTTCACCAATGATTGCATAACTAAGATCCTTAATTCTATCCTTGAATATAATTACTGATGGTTGACTTACTCATCTCTCATTTTACATATTTATTATTAAAGCTTTTCTATATAAAGAACTCTACAAGCATTCAAATTATATAAACATGGCTCACTAGACCCACTGCATAAATTATAATTGGTGGCTCTTTAAAGTCTTAGCAGGCAGCCACCAACATTCTCAATGTTTGTCAGCTATTTCTTACATGGCTATGTCCATAAAGAAGAATGAGTCTCATTGTCCACATCTATGAGGAGATAAATCACACAAACAGTATACAGAGTTTACTAAGTCTCCAAATGTACTGAGAATAAAATGAAAATAAATGTTGATGGTGAATGCATATAATGTTTAAAAATGTTTAACTCATTTTGACTTAACGATAGCAAATTTCTCTTAAATTAAGATGATGTATATTAGATGTAGAAATTGAAGAGAAAAAAATTCCATTTGGATTTCATAAGCAAATGACTGGTGAAGAGATGTCAGCTGCATCACATTACTTCTTTCCATATTGGCTAACTAAATCAGGGGCTCATTAATTTATTGGGTTAATAAACGAGAAGCTAAAATATGTACATGCTCTTACAAGTGAAATATTTTCACAGAGTCAAAGGAAGTCTGATTAATTTGAGTCAGATTTAAGTCCTCTGTCTTTTGTGATGATTAACACCATAAGACAAAGAGTAATCAGCTTCTACTTCTAATGTGGCCAGTGACTCACCAACTGAGAACCTGGGAAATTATCTTTTAGACTGCTTCTCCTTGTTTGTGAAGTAAGACTAAATAGAATCTTGGGGTTCTACCTAGTTATGTGATTCTGTGCAATCAGATAAAGATTCTAAGAAGTTTTATGTTTATGACAATCTTGTGTATAATAAAATTGATCTGATGTTATTATACCAGATTCTTGTAGTATCAAGTTCATATAAGGACTGAGGTATATCCCAGGCTGAGAACATACCAAGGCCAGGACTTCTGATATATCTGCAGTAGTTAAATTGCTGATCTCTCAGAGGAGAATGAGGCTGATGATACATTATCATGAGATAGGATAATGTAAATGAAAATGCTTTGCAAACTATTTGGGGCTATATAAGTGTCAGGTATTAGGCATTATTATTACCGTTGCCATTTATTGAGGGACCAACTTAACAGAACTGCTTTCAACAAGACTATGTAATAAGTCAGGGACAATTTGGAAGAAAATTAATTTTTTATTCTGACACTCCTTCCATTTTTTCATGCACCCAATATTTATGGAGTTCCTTCTACTTGTAAAATATCATTGGGGGAATTAAATAAATGTCTAAGACATTATCAATTATTTCCAATAAACTTGTAATCTAATTGATGTGCATGAACCAGCACTATTTTTCTTTAGTGTTTTTTTTTTTTTTTTTTTTTTTTTTTTTTTTTTGTGTGTGTGTGTGTGTGTAGAGATTCATTTTCTCTGACTAAATTCAAAGTTCACTGAAGGGCCAAACTAGACTTTTATTTCTTTTGAACTTTACAACTTTCAATAGATTATTGGGCACGTTGGTCCTAAAAATATAATAAATTGTTTGCTAGAAAAATAAAAAATAATCTTGGTGTTAGGGTTTAGAGTCTCTAAAGTGTCATACAAATAACATATATTATAAATATATATTACAAATGTATATATTGTATTTATATAAATGTTAATTTGAACATATTTTGAATTCATTGCGTTATAAATATAAAAATGTAATACATTCATGTTTGAAACTTTCTTTTTTGAAACTTGAACAACACTTAATTTCACTAAGTAAAATGATAATAATACAAAAGATGACAACCAACTTTTCCAAAGGATTAATAATATGCCAGACACTATGTTATGTGTTTATATTCATTATTTTATTTACTCCCCTGACAATGCTATTGAGTTGCAAGTTATCATCTCCATTTTACAGATGGAAAGATCAGGATTTGGAGATAATGAAAATTACAAGATTGAAGAGTAGCAGAACTAGGAAATGAATCCAGGAAGTGCAGCTGCTAACACCTGCAAGGGAATATTTTACTGGGAGCTAAATAACTGACGTAGTCACCTAAATAATATCTGGAATTCAGATCAATTTGGACGAGTAGTTCCCAGTGAAGGGTGATTTTGTACTCTAGGGAATATGTGACAATATCGAGGCATTTGAAGGTGTCACACTTGTGGTGTGCTGTGGAATCTAACGGATGGAGCCCAGGGATGCTGCTTAACATCCTCCACTGCAAAGAGCCCTTATACACACACACACACACACACACACACACACACACCAAGGTTCCAGTCCAGAATATTCATAGATAATCCATATCTAGACCTTGCTTCCCGTGCCAGGGCAGTTCTGTTGTAAATGAGTGTCTTCTTTCTTGAGGCTCAGGCAGCCATGAACACACGAGTGTAACATCGGACAATTGTGAGGGTACAGTCATGACTCCCAGAGCCATGGAGAGTACTTATTTTCCTCCCCAGAAGGTAAGAAGAGCATTCTCTTTGGATATATCATTTTTTGTGTTAAATTTCAAATTTGCAAAGGTTTGGTATATAGGACCTTTTCCCAACAAGAGCACACCCCCACACCAAATTATTACTAATTTAGACCCATGTTTTCGAGTTTTCTAAAATATAAAGCATAGCTGAACTCTTCCCTACATTTGAAACTCTTTCCATCTAACAGTTATATGGCTTTATCTATGAGTAGCTAAGATAAATAGCTATAGCAATTTCATGGTACTTAAAGTCACATTTCTTGATAATCTCTGGATTTTCAGGGACCATTAGAGATCCCTGTGTGAATCTTGGAATAATGAAAAGTACATTCTAGCAAAGACTTTAGGTACTCTGCTACTGCTGCATTGATTTAGAAACACATTTCTAAATCAATTTTTTTTTGCAATTTTAACTTGTAATAAAATGAGTCTTAACCAAAGTGACCTTTGCAATCTAAATGCTTAGGTTTGAGAACAGCAGGCCAAATTGAGAATTAATTAACATTTTGAAGCCCTGGTGCTATATTATTTAATCCTAATTTATACTTCAAATAGGGATTGATTTCTACATGATAGCAAAACAACTGTTCCCTCTTCCCATGCCCTTTTAGATAAAAAAAATGTGGATAGTGTATATTTAGAAAATCAAGATTAAATAATGCAATCAGTAAATTTTTGATAAAGCCATAATAATATCCTATTACAGAATCTATGTTCTACAAGTTGTCTTTATAACTTTGAGAAAACAATTATTACAGAATGAGTAAGACAGAAAACCAACCAATACTGAACACATTAGTATAATTTATGTATTCATAAAACTGATAATAGACATTTATTTCTAAAAAATTCTTAAAGCACAGGTAATAATGGAACCAGTCAGCAATTTGCCACTTGCAATTAATCACTCTCTTCATATTCACAACATTCAATTTTTCTTGCTATTTGAGAGAGTAATGATTAATTGATAAAAGTTTAACAAGTGCACTAATAGCAGGTGCTCCTAATTGCAAAGTCTTCAGAATGATTCTCCCCAAACCTACTTTATGCTAATTTGTACAGCATTAGTCATAACACTTTATGATTTTACTTTTAAAATGACTTTTCTTTTAGTCACCCTAATTTAATTAAGAATTTTAACTAGTTACATGTATCAAGAACACCAATGAATTTTAAATTTGTGAGTTTGATTACCATAAGAGATTAACAAGAAGACTCATAAAAATGCACGGCTGCCAATTAGAAGCATCAACACTGTGTAAATTAGAATTTGTTAATTGGTTTAGCAAATGTAAATTCAATTTTTTGAAATTTTATGAACTGAAAAATTGATTATATTTTCGTGAGCCTCCAGAAATATCTTATTAGCAATGATATTTGTTTCAGTAGTCGCTGAGATTATACTTGCATTTTAGTCACAAATGTTTCTGTTTCATTTATTTCAAAAATATCTGACTTTAGCATTCATTTTTCATCCACACGTTTGCCCCTCGCCATCCACACTATTAAATGAATGCTTAAGTACACATTTTTCTTTCATCTGTCTTTTCTCTCAGCAAGACGGATAAAATATGCATTCTAGGTAAGGTTTGTTATTTTGTACTTTCAGTATTAAAGTGCATGTAATTAATTTAGTTTCCTTAAACACTATGTGTTTATGACAAAACCTACAGATGCTTTTACAAAGATGCACAGTGAAATAGCATTCCAGGTATGCAGATTAATACTGTTTGCCTCTAGGAAATAGACCTAGCAATCTTGCATTTTATAATTATAAGAAGAACAGAGCTATATTTTAGTATGCATTGTGGATGGGGAGGTCTCTTAGCAATGTAAGACGAAAATCTATTCTTAGTCAAGTATATATACAGTCTGATCATAAACCCTTCATCAGCTATTTCCATGCTGAGTTGCCATCAGGAAACTGAGGGAAGAATTTAGGATAGGCCTGAAATATTTTTATGGCCGACTCTACTAATCTGACTGAGGAGATGGTGAAAAACAGGGCACTGGATTGCTCCATGAACTCAGCATTCTGCATTTTCCAGATAATGTGACTCATTTGAGAGTCATCATGAACACCCTCCCTGACTTCTCCAGCTCCTCCCATAGCTGTTTTTGAAACCACAATGTCATATAATCCTTCCTAAAGGTTCCAAATTCAGTAAATATATTTGGCTGTTCAAAATCTTTGCATCAACACATTATCCTAAATTAGTGCAATTCAATTACTCTATCCATGATTAGCTCCCAAAGGGGTAAGACCTAGGATAAGATTGAAGGGTAAAGGAAGCACAAAGAGTACCTCTCCTTCCAATCAATAAGGGTAGGAAGCAGTTTAGCATTTATAGAGAACATGCTTCATGCATTTGGTTCTATATCTTATCTTCTTTAAACAGGAACTGGAATCCAGCCACTAGACTTGGGAACAGGAGGACATCTGACCAGAAAGGGCTGCTGCAGGAACCAGACGCGAAGGAGATATGTAGCTACCAGTAATCAGCTGCATCCCAGGGAGCAGAGAAGCCCATGACTACTGAAAATCAGGGTGGGAATTTTAGCCTTGATTCCTTCCTCCTTTCTACACTCCTCTTAGCAACAAGACCTTCCTCAATTTACTAAAACAAACAAAAAGCAATTGCTTAAATACAATGGGATATGAGTGGAATATTATGCAGTTATTAAAATAATAACAAAGATATATGTATATATAAACATGAACTGTGTTTGCAATTTATTAATTTACCAATTTACCAAATTTTTCCATGCCTATTATGTGTCAGACTCTGAACTAGGTACTTCAGCAGTAAATGAAACAGATTCTCCTCAAGAAGCTTGCATTCTAGTGGAAGAATGAATTAAAAACTAAACAAATATTGGGGCTGGAAGGGTAGCTCAATGGTAGAGCTCTTCTCTAGCATGTGCAAGATCCTACATTTGATCCTTAACCCCCTACTTTACCCCTGTAAACAAATGATTTCAGAATTGATAATTGCTATGAAGAAACATAAAGCAGGCTAAGGGGTCAAAAGGAGGTGGGGATAGCATTTGATTAGATACATGATTGAGAGTGTAGAGATCTACAGATCTGTAGGTCAAAAGCACAAGAGAGGTAGGGGATGAGAATGTTCCCTGTGGAGGAACAGTCAGCTGAAATGTTCTGAATTAAGAGTAAGAAGGTCAGATAGACAGACAGAAGGAAAGACCAGGGTTGGGAAGGAAACCAAATAGGAGTTGGGACAAATAATGCAGAGAAGAACCACAGTGATTCAGGCAGTTGGGGATACTGTCCTGTCCTCACTCAGCTGTCCTTTTTAAGGATGAGCCAAGAAAGAAAGCATCCCATGCACCAAGTTGCTGGCAGGTGTAAAGAGGCACGTCTCAATGGTATGCTCTAAAGGTTTAATGACCAGGCTGTTGAACGTGTATTGTCTCATATCCAACAGAAGCTGCATCTTCAAAAACATTCATTAAAAATAAAAACACCATGTATACTAGACATAGGTATCTGTAAGCTCCATATATTCTTTGACTCCCATTTAAAAACTGTTTTGTGACCATTCCTCGTCTGAATGATCTAAGCAACTGTGAAAACGTGTATTGTTAATGGTCAAGGAAAATCCCAAAGCAGGACACTTTATCTAGGAGGGTCTTGACTATCCTTGCCGATTTGTCCTCTTCCTCTTCTCCAGATGTACCCCAGGACATTTTCCCTAGTAATTGAAGCCCTCTAAGCTTCCCCATTTTAAAACTCCTCTGGTAATGTGATACTGGGAACCTTTGTGGTCTGTACAGGACTCTAATTTTCTTCTCTTCAGTTGGGATTTTATGGGGGACTCCCAGGCAAAACTATTCCACTTGAAGTCACAATTTCTTAGGCTATTAATGAGGAGAATAATATTTATCTTTCCCACAGGGTGGTGTAATGGTTGATTAATAAATGCTTCAAGGGTGTTTTGAAGATTACAAGTGTCAGCTATTATTATGATTATTATTAGCTGATCCTGCAATCCCGAATTAGAGAATTAGAGTGAGCACCAGGTTATGGCTGATGCTTTCATCTTTTGCACATACATTCTGTTCACTAGAGGAATTAAATGTGGGCCCAGCATAATTAATTAATGTTTATGAAGCATGTTGTGAGTCTCGACTACTCTAAGTGCTAAGTACATTTATGAGAAACACCATGGCTTGGGTTTGAACTGTGAAGTAATATTAGATTTCAATTGCCTTCATTTACATTATAGTCCATGTACTCAGGGTCTCATTTCTGTATTCTGTGCAGTGTCTGGTAGCCTGCTGGCATATCATAACTGTCCAATAAAAGCAGCAATAAAGTTGTAATCTCCTTCCCTTTTCTCTCGATTTGCCTTCATATTTTTTGTGAAAAAAAAAAGTAGACCAGACAGGAAGAAAGATGCTCTCTTATTTTTGGCAAAAGATAATTCAAAGACTTTGCTAATGGGAACATGGAATCTTCTTTCTCCTGCTTACCAATCAGGAAAATGAAAACTATTTACTCTGAGAAGTCTGGTTGTATCATTCTTAAATCATTTATAGTCCACTAAGTGCTTTGAATAATGGAGGAGCTAGGAGGGCCCCTGATTTAATTTTGTCTCCTATGTTTCTTCAGTATCTTTGTGCTTTCTTGCATTTAGGGGAAATAGCACAGAAGAGAGAGGTAGGATGATTTTTTTTTTTTTTTAAAGAAAGCTATTAAAAGCTTTTACAAGGGACCGGAGCTTTAATAAAACCTCTCTGTATGCAGAAAGGCCAAATCTCCAGGGATCTGCAAAGAGACAACCTCAAAGTTAAACATTTGAAAAGCAAACTAAATTCATGAGTTTAACATCACTTCCTTTCTTCTTCCACCCTTGTCTTCCTTATAATAGATACAACATTGGTTTTGTACATTCTTCAACCCAAAATCTCCCATAGATCACAGTATCTAATTATAAGAGCACATATTTTCCTGACATTTTTAGTTTATAAAATACTTTATTACATGTGCATTATTTTTCTATTGCTGCCATAACAAATTACCATATATTCAGTGATTTGAAACCATCACTATTTATTATGTCACAGGTCAGTATGCCAAAAGTACAGGCCCAGATTGGCTCAGTGGGCTCTGTGCTCCATGTTTCAGAAGGCTGAAATCAAGGTGTTTGCAGGGCATTCTTCCTTTCTGGAGACTATGGAACTATATTCACTTCTGAGCTCTTTCACACTGTTGGCAGTATTGATTTCTACATGGCTATAGGGCTTGGTCTCTGTTTCCTTGCTGGGTATTGACTAGGGATTATTCTCAATTTGTACAGTTTCCTGTACTTCTTGACTAGTGGCCTCCTTTCACAGTCTGCAAAGCCAGCAATGGTGGGTCAAGCTTGGAAGCTTTCTGACTTTCCCTTTTACCTCCTTTCTCCTGAGAAAATTCCAGTTTTTTAATGGCTCATGGGATTAGACCAGGCCCAACCAAGTAATCCAGAGTAATCTCATCATATCAAGATCTATAAATTCATTATGTCTTTATGTTTTTTTTTTCCCCAGAGTGTAGCATATTAACAGGTAGCAAGGATTGAGGCATAGATGTCTTTGGGAAAGATCGTTTTTTTCTGCCTATTAGTTTATGGAATTATTATACTAGATAAGACATACACTATTATCCCCATTTTATAGATGAAGAAATGCTGAATATCTGTGGCATAAGTGACTCAGCCCAGGTCAGGGGGCAAAGAAATGGCAGCGCTAAAGGTAATGACTAAAATTCCTTTTTTATTTTCCATTATTTTTTATTTCTAATAATCATTTAAAGGATATATAACTTTTAGGTTCTGTAGTAAGTCTGGGGATATAGGATGAAGGATATCTCTGCATCCAAGAGGTTCATAAACAGACAAATATGTAAATAATTGTAGTAAAATTTGCAAATGCTTGATAAAGAGCACAGAAGAAGTATAATCTCAGGGAGTGAAGTGAACTGGTATTAAGAAAAATTTCACAGGGGAGGTGATCTTTGAGAAGCCCCTTCAAGATCATCAGTTAGATGTCTAGGATATAGTAGGAACAACACATGCAAAGTCATGCTGGCTAGGAAAGATAGGACTACTTTGAGAACCAGCAAATGAGATAAAGGTATATGGAGAAGAACTGAGAGATGAGACTGTGAAGGTAGGTGGAGCTATACTATGAAGAACTTAAAAAATATCACTACCCCAACCTACCCCCATGGTGAGAAATAGTTGGAACATTTAAACCAGGGTTGACACATGTGCATTGACAGTGTACATTGGAGATTGGTCAGATAAAATGAAAAGGCTCAATTAAACGAGAGCTTAGATAATGAACAACAGTAACCATCATGTTCAGTGCACAATTGTATTAACAGATATTTTTTTCATCTTTGAAGGAGCCCCAATTAGGGAGATGGCTATTGCGGTCAGGTGGAAGCCATAAGTTCCACCTGATAATAAGTATGTATGTGACACACCTGTAAATGCACGTGAGGCACCCGCAAAGCTAAAGATATATAACCGGGTGAAAGCAGTTGGAGTCAGGAGAAGAATGAATTCACTCAGTCAGTCATGCAGTCGCTGGGTCGGAAGAAGAGTTCGGGTCGGAGAAGAAGAAAAGAATCAGAGCGGCCAGAACGTAGGCAGAGCGGTTACAGAAGAGAAACCAGATAGAAGAGGTAATTCCTGGTCAGAGTCAGGCCGAGGCTCCCGAGGAAGAAAGAAGAAAGAACAAAGAAGAAAGAAGCTCTAAAAGCTAAGCTCTCTCTCTCTCTCTAAAGAAGAAATCTCTCTCTTTCAAGCTCTCTCTCTCTTTCTCTCTAAGCTCTAAGAAGAAGAAGAAAAAGCTATCTCTAATCTTTCTCTCTAAGCTCTTTCTAAGAAGAAGAAAAATCTTTCTTTCTCTCTCTAAGCTCTCTCTAAGAAAGTAGAAGTAAAAGTAGTAATAGCTTTACTCTGCCTCCGAGTTTTCCTCCCGCGGCGTTGTGGCTGGCCATGACAGGCAGCTTACACATCTTATCTCAGAATGTTTTGGTTACAAGAAATGGATAGCTAATTTAAACCCAATTTAGCCAGAAAAGCAGAATCAATTCATTTACATAACCAAAAAATAATAAAGGTATATAAAGGTATATATAAAGGAACAGCTGAATCCAGGAATTCAAGTAATGTCTTTCAGGTTCTCTTGCCCCATATCTGACTTCTGGCTTTCTCCTTTTTGGAATATTTCTGAGAACATGACCACATGGGCAGCAAAGATAAACATGACCATTTTTTATATACATTGTCCTTATAGCTAATGACCCAAAGGAAAAGAGAATTTTCTTTCTCCTAGTATATGTATCATTCTGAGAAAGGACTCTGATTTTGTTTACACATGCCCACTCAGAAACTAATTATTCTGTTCATAGAGATGGTGTTCTCCAAATAGCTTACCTTAGCTATGCATCCACCTTTGTAACAGAAAAAATGGAGCCAACATTACATGTTGGAGTTAGGGCATTTTCAGAACTAAAGGAATGAGAGATTTCCTGAAATTAAAAAAAAAAAAATCATGTCTCCATTACACTAGCTTCCATATCACTTGAGGTTCTTGTTCAAATGAAGCTTATGATTCAGTAATGCTGGGCTGAGATCTGAAATTTGACATTTTTAGCAAGCTCCTATGTGATGCTGATGCTACTATTCCATGGACCACATTCTAAGTAGCAATTATTGTACCATCTACTGGAGAAGTCATTCCAAATATGTGGAGAGGTAACCATAATAATAAAAAATAAGAGTGATGATCTAAGATATTGACTAAAGATGTAAAAAGGAGGAATGTCAAAAAAGTTGTAAAAGTGACAAGAGAAAATTCCCTTTAGGCTACATCAGAAGTTTACAGATTGGGTCTGCAGTTTGACCTGAGACCATTTCAAGGAGTGCATGAAGTCAAAATTGTTTTCTTAACAACAGTCAGATGTTGTCACTTCTTCCTGTTGGACTTGAAGTGATGGTCAGCGGCAATGATAATTTGAACTGCTGGTCCCTTAATGACTTGAGACAGGGACACCACATTATATGGTAGTGATAGTATCTATTACTACCATGTCCTAACATTTAGTAATCTATTACTAACATATAATAAAAGAAGTAAGAGACAATGTCAGTTTTACTTTCAAAATATGCTTGATGATGCAGTAAGAATTGTTAATTTTGTGAAATCCCAAACTTGGATTTTATTAAATGTTTTGAATGTTTGATTATTTAATATTTTGAATATTGAAATGGAAATTGCACATGGAATTACAGAAATCACACTGTGTAAAGGTTGCCAGGAAGGGGAGGGAAGCACTTGTGGAAAGAGTTACAAGCTCAGGTAGCCACTTGTTCGTGGAACACTTTTCTTACTTGAAAGAATGAACTGCACAGGATATAGTTATTCTGACTTGGGTATTTAAACACTCTCTTAAAAATCAATCAATGGGCCTCCTACTTCAGGGAAAGAAAAAACATAACTTTCATTCTGAATGATAACATTTGAGCTTTCAAGCAAAAATTTAGAAATTTGGAAACACTGTCGCCATGATCTTGACAGCATTTCAGTTTTTGCAGGCCTTCTTGATAAGATTGATGTATATTAATAAATGCAATTTTTATATGTTTTGTCACTTGTATGACCTATATAATTTAGTGAGTCAAATTTTCCATATAACCAATGCATGATGTTACGCAACTCAACTTTGAGAAATTGCCACTTTCCAGGTTTGAGTATAGTACCCAAAAAGGATGTACACATTGTCTAAAAGGCCTATTAAAATACTCCTTGTGTTCCAAAATATATATCTATTAGGGCTAGATTGCCTTTACAAGCTTCATCCTAAACATGCATTGCAACAGATTAAATGCAGTGGATGATATGAGAATTTAGTTGTATTCTCTAAAATCAGACATTGGAGGAATTGACAAAAATGTGAAATAGTGCCACTCTTGTCACTAATAGACTTTGGAAAATAGAGGTATTTTTCAGAAAAAGTATTTCATTTATTTTAGAAGGTATTTGTTCTAATGTTATTTAGTGCTATTAAAGTAAAAATATTTTAACAATTCCTCAGCTTATAATTTCAAAATTATGTAAATATTTATTGTTATAATCTGTATGAACGAAAGCTCTTTGGGATTCTTAGCAATTTTTAAGACTGTAAAGTGATCCTGAGACCTGAAGTTTTGAGGGAACACTTTGTACTTTATGGAGTGAAACATTGCCTATTTTTAGAAACACAAAATAAAGTCAATTGAGATTTATAATCTTAAAATGGTTATAAATTACTTATAGATTACTGGGCAAAGCTAATCATAAAAACCTGATATTGCTAGGTATTTACTGTCTTTTAATTATGGAATATATTATAATAGAGCAAAACCATGGGTCTTATTCTTAGAATAGTCTTTTGTCATTTAATTGGGTACAGTTCAGCTTTTGTATATGGTTTTGAAACAGAACCCATGCTTTCAAAAATCTTTCAGACAAAAACCAAATCCCCACAAATCAGAAATGTAAAAAGTTACCCAGAGGTAAATATGTATAATTGGCTTTATTAAATGCCACTGAATACAACAGGGCAGTAAATGTTGATTCTTTTATTTAAAATGTGATCTTCAAATAAAAGTTAGAGATCAAATCTTTCATATTTCTGAAATAAATGCTATTTGGCAGGACTTCCATTTGTTCTCATTTTTCTATGGCTTTTTGAGATATCAAAACACACTTAAATAGCTGTTCATAATTAGAGGGTCTTGTTGTTTGGTACTCTGTTTTCCCTTACAACGATAAACTTAAGGTGGAGTCACTAGAGGGTTGATGAGAGATATTCCAAACAAGGTTACCATCTCAGCTTATATGAATAGTAATATTTCTTCTACCTAAAAATAAAACATTAGAAAAATATAACTTTAACTACAAAGTTCTAATAATAAAAAATAAAAATAAATAGAACTTAAGTGATTCCAATAGCAAGATTTGTATTTCAGGTATTAGTATAGATTTCCTATCAAAGTTGGCACCTTTAAGACTTTTAAAAATCATTTGAAGGACTTGTGAAGAAATTGGAGACCACAGAGGTTAAGTTACTCCTTTAAGATCACATAGTTGTAATCCCAGTGGCTGGGGAGGTAGAGGCAGGAGGATGGCAAGATCAAAGCCAGCCTCAGCAAAAGCAAGGCACTACTTGGTGATAAATAAATAAAATACAAAATAGGGCTGGCAATGTGGCTCAGTGGGAGAGGGTCGCTGAGTTCAATCCCACCACGTAGTACCAAAAAAAAAAAAAAAAAAAAAGAAAGAAAGAAAAAGAAAAGAAAAAAAAATCACATAGCTATTGAGTGATACTGAGTCCCAGCAATCTGACTCCAGAAATGTGGCCTTGATCAAGATATTGTACTGAAATAGAGCTTCAAGTGAAGATCATTCTAAAAATAACATTCCAGGTGGAGAGTTGCTTCATTTTGGTGGAAATAATCTTAAGTAAGATTTGCTCTTATGCTTGTGTTTATAAGACTTTGAGAAGAGATTCAGGAGAGGTTGAAGCTACAGAGGATAGAAGTTGCAATGGTCTTGAGTTGATGAAAACCTAGTAATGTTCCTCATACTTTGCACACAAAGTACTGACCTATGATACAAGCACATGAATCATGCTTTGCTGTTACAAATGACAAATGCCTTTGAAATTTCATGCTTTTCTTATAAATGTCCTTGATTTCTTCATGCCATAATACTATAATATGAAAATTGTGTTTTGAATTACTCATCGTTGACTGAAAATGATCCTCTGAGAAGACTAAGTTGTCATAGTTTTTTTGTGACTTGCAGTTCACTCCTCACTAGCCCAATATTAGCTAAAGAAACCTGGCTCCATACAATACTTTTGGAAGACCATGGAGGGTTAGCTCCTCTATGTGTCTCTTATTTGTGCCCTCTTGTTCAAGGAATCTTTTATTAGCATGAATTTGGATGTGTACCTCTAAAAAAAAAATGATCAAGAGTCCCAGGGAAACTGTATATGTTAACTACGTTTGCCAAAGTGGTCTTTTCCCTGTTCCTTTTAACTTATGCCCAGTAGATGTCAAGTTTAATGTCTATAGAGATGAGTCAGGAATGAGTGAAATGAGGCTAGGTACTCACACTGTAGAAAATCCTGGGGACTCAGGTGCATTGTGGGGCAATTGCACTATTTAATGTGGAAGGCTATGCACATCTCCAGTCCACTAAGAATGAGGGGTCAGCTTGTCACATATTCTGATTTTTTTAAAAAAGTTAGATAAACAAGAAATATGGATTGTTATCTAAACTAAAAATTTTAATTTGGGCAAATAATTCAGTATTATAAAACATGCAGCCCACCAAAAGAGCTTCGGAACTCCATGCTATACAATCTTCCAGGACATGATGCATCGTATCTGTTGGACAATTACATAGTCTTTGGTTAGTAAATGGATAATCTTTGACATGTGCCAAAGAAAGCATGAGAGGAGAAAATTTTGTCCTCTGATCATCTTAAGGTTTTTGTTTCTGCCTGTGTACAAATCCCAAGAGAAGAATTAAGATGTTTCTTTAGAATAAAATTTAAAAATGGCCTCTTTATCATGTTTATGGTATCATCTTCTGAGGAACCTATATTTCTTTTGTTCTCCTTTAATGGAAAATGGGAATCACACTTCATATCCTCTGAAATTTTTTCTTCAGTTATTAAGGCTCTCCCTGTCCACAGCTTTGCTTCCTTGAGACAAAACAATCCCAAATTCTTAAATATTTCCTCAAGGATTTCTTTTCTTCTCACTTTTTAATTATTTTCATTTTAGAAATGAAACTCTGGGCCCTCTCCAAGTTTCCCATATCTTGCTTATAATGTGGTCACACTGGAACAACTTGTTCTCATAAAAGCTTAGCCATCGCTAAATACAAAGAGAACATTATTTGCAGTCACTACATATTACGCCTCTGTGCTATTTTCAAACAGCATTGCATTTCTGACTGATATGTAACTCATAATCTGCTGCAGGCCCCATATCATTTCCACTGTATTTATGCACAGTCTTTTCTTATTCTTGTTCCATAATGTGTGACTTTCACTGCCTTATAATTCATTCTAAATAATTTCCTTTCTGCTTTTTTTTCTGCATCCAGAATGATGGAAATTTAATGCTAAGACCTATACAGTGCTCAATATACAGCAGGGACTTAAGATATATATATATATATATATATATATATATATATATATATATATATATATATATATATATATATATATATAATAGGTGGAATAACTAAAATATGATTGAGGCAATATATCCCTCAAGAATTGTTATTGATGCTAGTCAACCTAGAATCTAGATTTATTTAATCTAATGGAATTTAATGGAACTTTTTCCAAACTTGACTAAAGGTTTGGACTCTAGAGGAAGATCTTTATCTAAGTTTAGACTTTTGCTTCTCAAGAGCTGTTTGACTTGGATAGGTTGCTTATATTTTCTAAGTCTTTGTTTCCTAAGGTAGAAAAGACACACAATAATACCTGCCTTTAAATTTACTGTGATATTTATGTGAAATATTGATGCAAAATGCTTAAGAGTTCTTGGCACATAATAAATACCCTTAAAATGCTGGACTGACAAGAAAATACAATACCCCAAACATGGAGCACTATATATTAATAAGTTCAAGAGCAGAAGGTTTTTCTCATCTCTTTTCCCTTCTGAAAGGTCTTATACTGAAAAGTAGTTCTGGACTGTAAAAATTCTTGTTCGTGGTATTCTCTCTTGATAATTTACTTTCCCATCTTTGTGCTCCAGTTAAATCCATAACACAGATGTTTAGTCCAGGAAAATACTCATTACACAACGTTAGAATTTCAAAATCTGCAGTAATATCAGTTTCATCATTTTCTATGATCTTTATAAGAACATAAATGGAAAATATTGCCCACTGATGCAAACATATGTGTAACTGCTATTGAAATACTTCAGAGAAGACTAAAATATTGGAGGATTTAACAAAAAGGGGTGGTTTCTTTCCAAGGAAAGAATAGGTTTTCACCCAGAGTATGAGTCAGAGGAGGTACCAAGTCCTCTAGTTGATGATGATGGCAGACGTGGTAGTGAGGATAGCAGGAAGGAGTTTCCACAACAGGACACTATAGAACAACAGAACATCCAGTGAGAATCAGATTATGCCAAAGTTTTAGAAATAATGTGAAAAGAAAGAGGAAATGACAGTTCTTAACTGATTCAACAGCATGAAAATTCATAAACTAGCAAACTTCATTGATGCTGAAATTTACCATTGCAAAATGGTCCCCTTACACATGTGCCTCAACAGAAAGTAAAGACTTCCATTTATTTGGGTAGAAGTGAGTTGCTCAGGATCAGAACTCTTATTATAAGGCTTATTAATTGTCATCAAGTGATAGTATAATTTAGGGATGACGTCTGTTAGCACAAGTTACTATGAGGTAATAACTCCCATATAGTTTATGCTAAAGTTAGGATTCATTGCAATCATTTTCAAAAATCAGACAACCTTGCAAGACAATTTTTATGTTTCAGCCACTAGAGCATATCAGCACTTAAAAATTACAGTGTGTCCCAAGGACACACCAAATTTTATTTTTATACCTTTCCAATTTCACCAACTCTGGAAAGGTCATTGACATGAGACAAATAAAAATCACAAAACCTACAGGCATCAATATTACTGTTAGTCATATACTTAGATTACATTTTTCATGTTGAGAAATACAGAATTCTTGAAATTATAGTGTTCTACTCCTTCAAATACTTGGAATACCCATTTGTGGTATGTGTTTACTTGAGATGACTAGGTATGCCTGGAAATCTAGTGAAACTGAAAATGGTCTAAGACTGAAATGACAGAGATTTACATTGGTTCTACCATTTTTTAGCTGTGCACCATTTTCTAGGCAAATATCTTTGAGTTTCACTTTCCCCTTTAGTAAAATGGAAGTGACTTCACAGTGGCTTTTCAGCACTCTTCAGTAGGATAAAGGAGATAAGGCAAGGTCATTTAAAAACTACAAGAGCTGAACAAACATATGTAAGGCACTAGTGCTATCAGCTATTAATGTTGTACTGCTTCTACCATTTTATAACTGCTGCCACCACTGTTAATAGTACTACTTTTATCTTGGGTTTTGCTTTGGGTAGCTATTTCTTATCCTAGGTGTGAATGAGTAATATATGGGAACTATACATTATATATAACTATGTAATAATATAAATATGTACATACATAATATAATGTTCTTTCCATACCTGTGCAACTAAAATAGTGAAAGATTACATAAAACATAGTAATGTTTTTATGTATTTACTTTTAATAAAATTAATGTGTATCAGTTACTTAGAATGTCAAAAATAATACAAAATCATGATGTAAAAAGTGAAGCACGTGAATAAATGAAAGAATGATTGTGTTTTGTTATCCTCCCCGTTCTATTCCCCAGGGGATCCTCTGTGTTTTTAGTAGACTTCCCTCTAGACTGGCTGTTTTAGGAATAAAATAAATACATTTAGGATGTAAGCACTCTTCAATATTATGCAAGTTCTACACAAGAAAATTAGCAGGTTAACTTCCAAACACTTCGCCTTCTAGCTAGAAGACAAAACTACTTAAAACATTGTCATTAATAGATTTTGAGTGTCTGTTACACACAGGGTAAAGTACTAGACACATTGAGAAGTATGAATTCTTAGCTCTCCTTTTTGTTAACCTTCATGACAATTAGTCTCTTTTCTCTACAATGCCCATTATAATAACACTCTTTTTATTTTTAATAGACTTTTGACATCTCAGTTTCAGTTTATAGTTTATTTTTCCTGGAATATGTCCCTTATGAAATATATAGAGTCACTGATTTCAGCAATCAAAAGTACTTGAGTTCATTGCAGGTTTTCTAAAAAGTGAAAGATACATATTTTAAATGCAGAATATTTCAGTGAGAGGCAAAACCTGGAAGACAGGTATGTAAATGAGCCTGTTGAACATTGCCTATGGTTGAAATGTGGTGGCTTGATTGGGTAAAATCTAGTTTCTGATACTGGCATGATTAAGGCTAGGTGTGACTAACAAGAGTAGGAGTCAAAGAAGGGTGATAGGTCAAGCAGAAATAAAGCATGTTTTCAGTTAAAACCGTAGCTTGAGCATTTCTCTTCTAAATTTAAATGATTATATGATTGATACTAATGGCTATGCCATAATTGGTGTAAACATTTACCATTACACATTATATTGTTTCCAGTATTGTGTTATAAGTAATGACTATAGGAACACCTTTGTACATAAATATCTCTTCACATTTGTGCTTGTTTATTGAGAATACAGTCCCTGAGGTAGAAGTTCAAGTCTAAGGATGTGATTGCTATAATGACCTACATACAATAATGTCCATCTGCCTGACTCGCAACTGATCTTCTGCCCCTAAAGCTTGAGATGGCCTGTCTTACCGCTTCCTCCACTTCACCTCACCCTGCAGGGTCTTCATCTGCTAATTTGATGTGAAACAGGGGGAAAAACTCAGATTTCCATTTTCTTGACTGCCATGTCTATTAACTATTTCTTCTTCTTCCTTTATGTACTGATGAATAAAATGGGAAATTTCACACCACACTTAATACCATTGTGTGTGTGTGTATGTGTGTGTGTGTGTGTGATAGAGGACATTGAACTCAGGGCCTTGCACGTGCTGAGCAAGTGCTCTGTGCTCTACCACTGAGCTACATCCCCAGCCCAGCCCTTCCTACTTCACATAAGTTTTTACATAAAATTGTTCTCAATTCCTTGTCATTGTAAAATTGTTTCCATCTAATTATCCTTTTTTTCTTTTAAATATATTATTATTATTATTTTTTTTTTTAGTTGTAGGTGGACAGAGTACCTTTATTTTATTTATGTGGTGCTGAGCATTGAACCCAGAGCCTCACACATGCGAGATGAGTGCTCTACCACTGAGCCATAGCCCCAGCCCCCTTATCCTTTTTTTCTATATATTTATATTTGTAGTGCATTAGAGATTTACATAATAGTGGGGTTCATTTCTTTCTTATTTATAAAGGCATATTCAGTTTATTTTCTGCCTTTTAATTTGAATTACTATTTTTCATCCATATCATAAAATGATGAAATCAAATAAATGATCAATTTCTTTATTTTATTTCTATTAAACAACATAGTAAATTGTAGGTGATAATGCAAGGCTATTTAATAATTGTAAGCTACTTCTATTACTACCACACCCATCATCTCACCACTCCCATCACCAATTTGATTTGTATTTCATAGAACAAAAAACAAACAAAAAAAACACACAAAATTCTATCTCTGTATTCCCCTTTTCTCCAAACCCCAAACAGAGATAACTGCCAGCAATTTGATGCATCGCCTGCAAAACTTCTTTTGTGTATGAATTTATTTATAACCCCTTTCATCCTCATCCTTTTCATCCCATCGGTTATCGAGTTTGGCGCAAGTCTTAAATACACCTTTTGTTTTTTAATTTTTTCCTTTTTTTTTTAGTTATACATGACAGTAGAACATATGTTGACATACATACATGGAGTATAATTTCCCATTTTTGTGGTTATATATGATATGGAGTTATACTGGTAGTATATTCATATATGAATACAGGAAAGTTACTTCTAATTCATTTTACAGTCTTTCCCATTCCCATACCCTCTCTCTCTCCCTTACCCCATTCTTCCCTGTCCAATCTGGTGAACCTCCCCTCCTCCCTCCCCACTGCCTATTTTGAGTTAGTGTCTGCATATCAGATAAAACATTCAGCCTTTGGTTTTTTGGGATTGGCTTATTTCATTTAGCATGATAGTCTCTAGTTTCAGGCATTTACCAGCAAATGCCATAATTTCATTCTTCTTTATAGCTGAGTAATATTCCACTGTGTATGTATGCTACATTTTCTTTATCCATTCATCTGTTGAAGGGCACCTAGGTTGGTTCCATAGATTAGTTATTGTAGATTGAAATGCTATAAACATTAATGTGACCATGTCACTATAGTATGCTGATTTTAAGTTCTCTGGGTATGTGACAAGGTATAACTGGGTCAAATGGTGGTTCCATTCCTAGTTTCTGAGGAATGTCTATAATGCTTTCTATAGTGGTTGTAGCAATTTGTAGTCCCCTAGCAATGTATGAGTGTACCTTTACCCCACATCCTCATCAATATTTATTGTTACTTGTAGTCTTGATAATTGCCATTCTGACTAGAGTCAGATGAAATCTCAGTGTAGTTTTAATTTTATTGCATTTCTCTATTGCTAGTGATGTTGAACACTTTTTCATGTATTTGTTGACTGATCATATTTCTTTTTTTTTAATTTTTTTAAAATTTTTAATTTTTTTATTTTTATAATTTTTAATATGTACAACTCATAGTGCATATATTTAGTATCTTTTTACATACAACTGTTTGTATACAAAGTATATTCGTACAATTCAGGTCTTCAATCATGCATTAAGGAAAATGATATCCGTCCCATTCAACCACCTTTTCCCCCCCTCCCTCCCCTCTTGCTCCCTCCCTTACCCTCCCTTCCCTTGACCATTCTAGTGTTCCTCTAATCCTCCTATGTACCCCCATCCAACAATACTTTGAAATAGCCTCCTTATATAAGAGAGAACATTTGGTACTTGGATTTTTGAGACTGACTAACTTCACTTAGCATTATGTCTTCCAACTTCATCCATTTACCTGCAAATGCCATTAATTTATTTTCTTTTATTGCTGAGTAAAATTCCATTGTGCGTATATACCACATTTTCTTAATCCACTCATTTACTGAGGGACATCTAGGTTGATTCCACAACCTAGCTATTGTGAATTGTGCAGCTACAAACATTGAGATAGCTGTGTCACTGTAATATGCTGTTTTTAAGTCCTTTGGGAATAGACCCAAGAGTGGGATGGCTGGGTCATAGGATGGTTCCATTCCCAGTTTTCCAAGAAATCTCCATGCTGCTTTCCATAACGGTTGCACCATTTTGCAGTCCCACCAGCAATGTATGAGTGTGCCTTTTTCTCCACATCCTCTCCAACATTTATTGTTGCTTGTGTTCTTGATGGCTGCCATTCTGACTGGAGTGAAGTGAAATCTTAGAGTAGTTTTGATTTGCATTTCTCTAATTGCCAGCGATGTTGAACATTTTTTCATGTATTTGTTGATTAATCGTGTATCTTCTTCTGAGAGGTGTCTTCTCAATTCCTTAGCCCATTTATTGATTGGGTTATTTGTTTTTTTAGTGTAAAGTTTTTTGAGTTCTTTATATATTCTAGAGATTAGTGCTCTATCTGATGTGCATGTATTAAATATTTGTTCCCAATTAGTTGGCTCTCTATTCACCTCACTGATTGTTTCTTTTGCTGAAAAGAAGCTTTTTAGTTTAAATCTATCCCATTCATTAATTCTTGGTAGTAATTCTTGCGCTACAGGATTCTTATTGGGGCCTAATCCAACATGTTGGAAATTGGAGCTTACTTTTTCTTCTATTAGGTGTATTGTCTCTGGTCTAATTCCTAGGTCTTTGATCCACTTTGAATTGAGTTTTGTGCATGGTGAGAGATAAAGGTTTAATTTCATTTTGTTGCATATGGATTTCCAGTTTTCCCAGCACCATTTGTTAAAGAGGCTATCCTTTCTCCACTGTACATTTTTGGCACCTTTGTCTAATATAAGATAGCTGTAATTAAATGTATTAGTCTCTGTATCCTCAATTCTGTACCATTGGTCCACCAGTCTGTTTTGGTGCCAATACCATGCTGTTTTTGTTACTATTGCTCTATAGTATAATTTAAAGTCTGGTATGGTGATGCCCCCTGCTTCACTTTTCTTGCTCAGGATTGCTTTGGCTATTCTGGGTCTCTTATTTTTCCAGATGAATTTCATGACTGCTATTTCTATTTCTTTGAAGAATGACATTGGGATTTTGATTGGAATTGCATTAAATCTGTATAATGCTTTTGGTAGTATGGACATTTTGACAATATTAATTCTACCTATCCAAGAGCAAGGTAGGTCTTTCCATCTTCTGAGTTCATCTATAATTTCTTTCTTTAGTGTTCTATAATTTTCGTTATAGAGGTCTTTCACCTCTTTCGTTAGGTTGATTCCCAGGTATTTTATTTTTTTTTGATGCTATTGCAAATGGGGTATTTTTCATCATTTCCCTTTCAGAGTCTTTGTCGCTGATGTACACAAATGCCTTTGACTTATGTGTATTGATTTTGTATCCTGCAACTTTGCCAAATTCGTTTACTAGTTGTAAAAGTTTTCTGGTAGAGTTTTTTGGGTCTTCTAGGTAGATTATCATGTCATCAGCAAATAGTGCTAATTTGAGCTCTTCTTTTCCTATCTTGATCCCTTTAATTTCTTTCGTCTGTCTAATTGCTCTGGCCAGAGTTTCCAGTACTATGTTAAATAGCAGTGGTGAAAGGGGCATCCCTGTCTTGTTCCAGTTTTTAGAGGGAATGCTTTCAATTTTTCTCCATTTAAGATAATGTTAGCTCGGGGCCTTGCATAAATAGCTTTTATTATGTTAAGATATGTTCCTGATATTCCTAGTTTTTCTAGTGTTTTGAACATAAAGGGGTGTTGTATTTTGTCAAATGCTTTTTCTGCGTCAATTGAGATGATCATATGATTTTTGTCTTTAAGTCTATTGATGTGATGTATTATGTTTATTGATTTCCGAATATTGAACCAGCCTTGCATCCCTGGGATAAACCCCACTTGATCGTGGTGCACTATCTTTTTGATATGTTTTTGTATCCGATTTGCCAGGATTTTGTTGAGGATTTTTGCATCTATGTTCATTAAAGATATGGGCCTGAAGTTTTCTTTTTTGGATGTGTCTTTGCCTGGCTTTGGAATTAATGTAATATTGGCCTCATAGAAAGAGTCTGGAAGAGCTCCCTCTTTTTCTATTTCTTGAAATAGTTTGAAGAGCATTGGTATTAGTTCTTCTTTGAAAGTCTTATAGAACTCGGCTGTAAACCCATCAGGTCCTGGACTTTTCCTTGTTGGTAGATTTTTGATGACATCTTCTATTTCTTCGCTTGTAATTGATCTGTTTAAATTATGTATAGCCTCCACATCCAGTTTAGGCAAATCATATGACTCTAGAAATCTGTCAATGCATTCAGTATTTTCTATTTTATTAGAGTACAAGTTTTCAAAGTAATTTCTAACTATATTCTGTATATCTGAGGTGTTTGTTGTGATATTCCCTTTTTCATCACGAATGTTAGTAATTTGAGTTTTTTCTCTTCTTCTTTTCGTTAGCATCGCTAAGGGTCTGTCAATTTTGTTTATTTTTTCAAAGAACCAACTTTTAGTTTTGTCAATTCTTTGAATGGTTTCCTTAGTCTCAATTTCATTAATTTCTGCTCTGATTTTAATTATTTCCTGTCTTCTACTGCTCTTGGTGTTGGTCTGTTCTTCTTTTTCTAATGCTTTGAGGTGTGATGTTAAGTCATTTATTTGTTGTTTTTTTTTTTCCTCTTAAGGAATGAACTCAGTGCAATGAATTTTCCTCTTACTACTGCCTTCATAGTGTCCCAGAGATTTCTATATGATGTATCTGTGTTCTCATTTACCTCTAGGAATTTTTTGATCTCCTCTTTGATGTCTTCTTCAACCCCTTGTTCATTCAGTAGCATGTTGTTTAGCTTCCAGTTGATGGAGTAGTTTTTCTTATTCCTTGTTTTGTCGTTGATTTCCAATTTCATCCCTTTATGGTCCGATAGCATGCAGGGTAGTATCTCTATTTTTTTATATTTGCTGAGAGTTGCCTTGTGACATAATATATGGTCTATTTTGGAGAAGGAGCCATGTGCTGCTGAGAAAAATGTGTATTCGTTTACTGAGGGATGAAATATTCTATATATGTCCGTTAGGTCTAAATTGTTAATTGTTTTGAGGAGGCTTAAAGTTTCTTTGTTTAGCTTTTGTTTGGATGATCTATCCATTGGTGAGAGAGGTGTGTTGAAGTCCCCTAGAATAACTGTGTTGTGGTCTATTTTACTCTTGAACTTAAGAAGCGTTTGTTTGATGAATGTAGGTGCTCCATTATTTGGGGCATACAGATTTATGATTGTTATATCCTGTTGATGGATGGTTCCCTTAAGTAATAAGAAATATCCATCTTTGTCCCTCTTGATTAGTTTTGGTTTGAAGTCTACCTTATTTGATATGAGAATGGAAACCCCTGCTTGCTTCCGCCGGCCATGTGAGTGATAAGATTTTTCCCAGCCTTTCACTTTCAGTCTGTTGATGTCTTTTTCTATGAGGTGTGTTTCTTGGAGACAGCAAATTGTTGGGTCATTTCTTTTAATCCATTCTGATAATCTGTGTCTTTTGATTGGCGAGTTTAGGCCATTAACATTCAGGGTTATTATTGAGATGTGATTTTTATTCCCATCCATTTTTATTTGAATTATGGTCTTTAGCTTGATTTGGTTTCTCTTCTGGTTGGTATTTCCTTTAGTTTAATATCTCCCTTTGGTGATTTTCGTTATCATCTTTCTCTTCTTCTTCATGAAAAATGTTGCCCAGGATGCTCAGAAGTGCTGGCTTTCGAGTTGTGAAATCTTTTAACTTTTGCTTGTCGTGGAAGGTTTTTATTTCATCTTCGAATCTAAAGCTCAGTTTTGCTGGATATAAGATTCTTGGTTGACATCCCTTTTCTTTCAGAGCTTGAAATATGCTATTCCAGGATCTTCTTGCTTTTAAGGTCTGGGTTGAAAAATCTGAACATAGTCTGATTGGTTTCCCCCTATGTGTAATTTGCTTCCTTTCTCTTGTGGCTTTTAGTATTCTCTCCTTGCTCAGTGTATTAGGCTTTTTCATTATAATGTGTCTAGGTGTGGATCTGTTGAGATTTTGTTTGTTTGGTGTTCGGTATGCCTCTTGAACTTGGTTTTCCATTTCATTCCTCAAGCTTGGAAAATTTTCTGTAATTATTTCGTTAAATAGATTACTCATTCCTTTGGCTTGAAACTCTGCCCCTTCCTCTACGCCGATCACTCTTAAGTTTGGTCTTTTTATGCTGTCCCATAATTCTTGGATGTTATGTTCATGATTACTAACAAGTTTTGCTGTATGGTTTAAATTCTTCTCTAGGACATATATTTTGTCTTCATTGTCTGAGGTTCTATCTTCCAGGTGGTCTATTCTGTTGGAGATGTTTTCAATTGAGCTTTTATTTTGGTTTATTGCTTCTTTCATTTCTGGAATTTCTGTTTGGATTCTCTTTAGAGCCTCTATTTCTCTATTGAAGTAATCTTTTACTTCCTGTATTTGTTTTTGGAGTTCTTTGTCAAAATGATCTTTTGCCTCCTGTACCTGCTCCCTCATCTCATTTTTGAGTTCATTCTTAAGTTCCATAAACATTTGGCATATGTAATTTCTAAATTCCATCTCTGGCATTTGACCAACTGTGCTTGCCATGACATCTACCGATGAGGTATCTTGATTTGTTTGTGTCATTTTCTTTCCTTGTTTTTTCATGTTGCTTGTGTGTCTATTCTTCCTGCACTGTGGGACCTTGACTGTTTCGATTTTACCTTAAAGCCTTATGTTGTTCCTGTAGTACAATGCTATCAGATCACCTTATAATTCCTTTATACTTTTAAAACCTAACACTTTCTATTCAGAAAATCCAAGTTTGGTCACAATGTACAGATTTTGTTAACCCAGATATTATTTCCAATTTACTCTGTACGTTTCTGATAGGGTTTTATAGCTTCAAGTATTGGATACAGAGGTGTTATGTTTAGGAAGAAGGAAGTGTCTTGAATTGTTCTTTCTTGGAAAGTAAGAAAAGAGATATCTATTGAAATGGTTTAGTGGAAGTGGTTTAGTATCAGTAGACGATGGAAGAAAGAGAATGGGGTTGACAATTAGGTAAAAAGATCAATTTATATATATAGTAAGTTGGAAAAGAAAAAAAAATGATAAAGAGTAGGAATTGGTGTAAGAGAGAGGAGAGAGAGAATCAAGGAAATAGAGAGTAAACTATATATAACACCACTTTGCTACCCAGTTCAATTGCGCCGGTTCTAGAAATCCCAAGTTTTGCGTATAACTTGTTTTTGCCTCTGTTTAGTATGCACTGGCAGGATGTAAACATGAAAGATGAAGGAGGAAGAAAAGATACAAGGGTGAGAAGGAGGAAAAGAATGAAAGAAAAAAGGAGCGGAAGCAAATAAACACACTAACAATCAATGCGGAAGGAAAAAAAAAAAAAAAAGCAGAACAAAACAAAGCCAAAAAAAGAAAAAGAAAAATAAACAAACAAACATACAAACAAACAAACAAACAAAAAAAAAACCCTCCCTGCAATCCAAAAAATCAAGCAGACCAATAAAAAGAAAGGAAAAAAAAAAAAAAAAAAAAAAAAAGTCAAACCCCAAGTCTCAGACAAAACGGGCCCTGGGAAGCCCCCCTCTTTTTTTCCTTTCCAGTTCAAACCAATTGCTATTGGATCACAGTCTGTGATCCTGTCAGTGAAATCAAGGCTGCATCCTAGGCCAGCGGCTGCATGGTTCAGTGAAGGAGTGGCCCAGGGGGACCGTGTGTGTCAGCAGATGAATGGCGCCGGGAAGGGGGATCTTCCAGAAGGCACCCCCTCCCCAAGCCCACCCACAGTTGCAGCCCCCTGTGGCCGCTGCGCCAGCCTCATAAACGCCTTCCCCTGCTGACCACCCAAGTCTCACCCAATTGTGCGTTGTCTTCAGAGAGCTGGAGAGTCCCTGGATGGATGCAGCAGTCGCTCTCCGTCTCCTCCCCTTTGTCAGGACCAGCCCCTGCAGCTTTCAAAGATGGCGGTGCTCTCCTTCCAGTCAACAGCAGCTCCGCAGACTCCCGTATCCTTGCCGATCGCACCAGGAAGCCACACCTGTGACTGTAGTGCAGACAGCGCTGCTTCAGACTGTAGCCCGCTCCACTCTGCCCCTGTTTGCTGATAGCAGATCTCTGCGCCGCTCTGTCCGGGGCCCCACTACTGAGGGTCGCGTCAGGTGGAGTGTGGCTCCGAACTGGTGTGTGGACCCGCGGTCTCCCGTGGTTCCCCAGCACCAATCCCGCCTTTATCGCCGGTTTCACGCTGGTGTGCCGTGAGTTTGGCTGGGGTTGCAGTAGTAGCGCGGTCTCCCCACACTGACTTTGTTTCGCCCGGCCTGTGCACCACCCAGACGGTTTTGCAGGAGCCTCGCGGCTCCAGCCGCTACAGACAGCTTGTCTCTTTCTCTCTCTCTGGTAGTGGTAATCAAACCATCCAGGAGATCGGTATTTTCAGTCCATATATATATGATGAAAGGCAATTTATCTGCTTTGTTGGATTCTTTCCACGGAGCTGTCCTGAAGTGCGGCTTCCTCTAATCCGCCATCTTGGATCCCCCATATTTCTTCTGTAAAGCGTCTGTTCAGTTCCTTTGCCCATTTATTGATTGATTGGGTTATCAAATACATCTTGAATCTTTCATTTATTTTTATTCCCAACACACTTTTTTTCTGGTGCAAATCATCACCATCTCTTGTAATCACTGGGTAAGTCTTCTCCTAACATCTGTTCTGTTTTTCTCAACAATCCATTATCTTAACATTGGCTCACAAAGATAATTTGAAAATGCACTTTTCTTTAAAATCATTGAATGTTCTCTCATTCCAATTATATTAGAATGCACATTCTTAACTATTTTTGAGGCTCTGCTGGGACTGTCCCTTCCATCTCCTGTTCTGCCTCTTTTCTGCTAAATAACACTATTTTATTTTTCAGTACTTCAAAACTCTTTCCCTACTCAGGCTCCATACTGCCCCCTCTCCTTGGATGTCCTTACCTTCCCCCCTCTTTGCCTAGCTGACACCTGTTCATTCTTCACATTGAATGTTATTTCATACTTATATTGTGATGCTAGTATCAGCTTTAATAAATAATCATTTGTGTAATTGTTTACTTAATATTTTTTCCCTCCAGTAGAGCTTGAACATAATCTGTCTTATTCACTTACTGGGAAAGGAGAAGGGTACCAACTTGGATAAAGCACCAGGAAATATTAAAGAACTCAAAGTGTTCCATATGTTGATTTGGATCATGGTTACATGACTGCATATATTTACTTTTATATGAACACATATGTATAAATTTGTAAAAAACAAAAAACTCATAATTTTTGGTTTCTCATATATACGTATATATTATTCCTAATGTTTTATATATTTATTTTAATAATCAAAGACTTTCACACTTCAAATTTTCATAACAAATGTCAGATTGTCCTTCAAAAGCTGTAACAATTTGTATTTCTGCCAAGAGTACATAAAGGTCTTCTTTTCTACTAATATGACAAGTGAAAGATAGTATCTCACTGATGTCTAAATTTGTTTCCTTGATTATTAGTGAAAGTGAACTAACATTTTTAATCTATCTAGGATTTATTTCAGGATATAATATAAAAATTAAATTTATTTTTTCCATCCTGTTGTCCTAGCACCATTTGTTGAATAATCTTTCCCTTCCTATTTGATTTGTTATGCCATTAATCTTAATCATATTTTATGATGTCAGTGGCCTTGATAATAGAATAAGTTCTTGTATATAGTAGGATCTGTTCCTGAGACATCTATTCTCATCTATTCATTTGTCTCTTTATTATTGCACCAGTGCCATGATGATTAAATTAATAGAACTTTTAAAAAATCATCCTCATTAATCTTCTTTTCCAAATGTAAAAAGAATCCTGATGCTTTCAATGATGTCTAAAATGGTTTAGTTAAGCTGCAAAGAAAAAAATATAACACCACAAGGTTTTGATTTGCAGTTCATTTTTGGTTGGGTTCCTCAGGGTAAACAGACTCTGGGATGGAGATGTGCATGCAGGAAGTTTATTTGGCAAAGCCTATGGGAATAATATCTACAAGGGATTGAGGGATGCAAAAAAAGTTGAACTGTAAGGAAGTTGCAATAGAGATTTCATAGGGAGCTCCTGGGCTCTGATTGTTCTAAACTGACCATAATTGAAACAAAGGAATTACATCAGACTCCATGGATACTTGTTGTTTCCAAGAAGGAGATGTAAGTGGCAAGGTCAAAGACAGGTTCTAGAGAAGGATTCAGCTATTAATAATCAATGCCAATACTCAGCCTCTGGAAATGAGCAGCTTGATCTGGAATGGGAGGTACTCTACAGCATCGGTTATAGAATTTTTGCCCTTCTGCTTCCTTTTCCAGGAAAATAATTAGCTTTTCCTTTTATCTAGTTCTTTCATATTCTAAATAACATTTTCTGGCTAAAAATGCAAAAAACCAAATCATAAATATTCTATTGTTTCATTGCAATGACTGGTATTCAAAAAATAAACTCAGTAGGCTGAAATAATTAGCATGTTTCAACAAGAGAATTAACAAGGATAAATGGCAAGATCTTTTACTCAATATTAGCTAAAAACATAATGTGGTTTTTAGAAAAGTAACTAATCTATTCCTTTGTTTCACTTTGATTTCTCTAAACCTTTTCACCCTTCCTGAGATTCAAGTAAATTTCAAGACCCTCCTCTCATTTTTTTGCCTACTCCAACTCAGTATCATGTTTGGAAGGTTCCTCAGTGGTAGGGCACCTGCCTAGCATGCACGTCTGAGTTTGATACCCAGCACTGCAAAACAAACAATAAACTCTCTGCATCTTTTGACATAGCTGACCACCAAATCCAGTCTTTGCACATCTCTACATCTTCTGAGCATCTCTTTCCTCTTATACTCATTATCTTCCCTCCTAAATACTGTTCCTCCCTTAAGCTCACTTTGGAACATCTCCATCTCTTCTCTCTCATAGCCTACTGTCAGTTAATGGTTAGGGGATACCATCTCTTGTGAGGAGTGTTTGAACCTACCTTATCTTTTTATCCTTAGTGCTACAGACAAAGGTCACATCAATATTATTTCTTACATAGACCAATGCTATAAGCTTATAACTAATTTCTACGTCTTTAATCATGCTCCCCTCTAACCAATTATGTCACTAACAGCATCATCATCAACGTCACATTAACTCAAACACTTTTATTACTACTGTTCACAGAATTATGAAATTCAAGGTACACTTCACATGGGAGTGAAAACTCTGCCTAGTCTTGATGATCTCACCTATAGTTTTGGTCTGTGGCCCACCTTGACCACTTCACTTGACCCTCATGTTTGTAGTTTATATTGCTTCCCTAAGTCTCTTTTCTCTGTCACAAATGTATGCCTCCTCTGTCACCACCCAAAGACTGTGTATTCATCTTCAAGACCAAGCTCAAATGCTACCTAGTGCAGTATTCTTGGCTTCCCAAAGCAAAAATTGTGCATCCTCTTATTTCCCATAGTGCTTTGTTTATGACATTCTCGTAATATGTATCCTTCTTTTATATATTTATTTATTTGTGTGCTTTCCAGTCTACATTTAGTTTTGGAAGACAGAAACTTATTTAATTCATTTTTTTGTTCTTTACAAAGCCAGGACTAGCACAATTTCTTACTGCACGAAATGTATGGTATGAGATATAATTTTTATGTTTAAGACAAGGATGCAAATTTATCATCCTTCAGTCTTCATTGGAATACATCCAGAGCTGTGCTGCCCAAGATGGTAGCCAGTAGCAATATGTGGTTATTTAAATTGAAATGAAATAAAATGAAAAGTTCTGTTGCTCAGTGGCATCAACCACATTTTACATGCCCTATGGCCATATGTTGCTAGTAGTTACCACAATTAAAGGTGCAGATATGGAACCTTACTGCCATCGCAGAGAGTTCTGTTGGACAGTTCTGCTCTACAGCATCTGTGTCCGAATCCTGACAGCTGCAGGTAACATAATACTCAACTCGTCTTAATTGGGGCTTTTCAAAAGTAGTTTGTGTGATAAAGTCTTGGATATGTGATTTACTAAGGTCAAGGAAAGCACATTTGAGGAATAAAAGGAAAGGAAGGGTGTAGAATCAGTAAGCAGAGTGTCAAAATTTGAGTTTCTATTTAGGAAGCTGAGACTAAATTGCAGAAATGTCCCACAAGGTACAGGGAGAATTAACTCCCCAACTCCACCAAATTCCATTCCCTATTAAATGCAGTTCCAGGGAAAAGGAGTTTACCCTCATCTTCCCGTACTTCAGCACTGCACTTCAGGAAGGAAAGATAGGTATAGGCATTTGAGGTAGAAAACTGTCAGTGTCAGAAACAAGCTATTGCTGCAGCAGATCATCTGGGTCAGTCAGCTGGGCAGGGGGTGGGGGGGGGCAGGGGCCATGCATCAACAGACCCAGCTACACTTCTATGGGGATCACATATTGCCTCACATAAAAATGCAAGAAGGGAAAATTAATGTTTGTAATTCAATGGCTTAACCACAAAGGAGTCCTGGGTTGGTTATTGTGCAATATAATAGTCTTGATCTTCTTTCTAGCATCATCTCAAATATTCTACAGGTCCTCCAAGCATCCAAACTTCCAAAGTAAATAAGCCATAGGCAGAAAGAGTTGAATCTTGGTCTTGGATATCTTATTAAGTATGAGACCTTTTCTAAAAGCCCTGCTAGAAGACTTCCTTTTGTATCTCAGTGACCATATTATATGCCCATGAGAGTGACAGAATATTAGAATTGTCACGATTTGCTTAAACTAATCAAAAGTCACCTCTTGGGTCCATGAAGGAACCTGCCTTTCTTAAGCATACCACCTCTAATATCTGAACAAAATAGGCTACTTTTTGGCAAAGGGAAGAGACAGTTGTAGTGGTGCTGTGTATGAGCAAGAGTCTGTCACAGGGATAGGCACTAGATTTTGTGAAAGACACTAAAAACCTCAAGAGAGTCTAGAGGAAAATTACCAGGTTTTCTGGATCCTGGAAACTGTGTCATATGTTGAGTAGATAAAGGAACTAGGCACAATGCAGAGCTATGATGACATTAAGTAAGGCAACATCCAAACCTTGAATTTTCTTCTATAATATTCAGAATAAAAACTTAAAAGGTATTAAGACAGCTATCATGAAATATTTTAAGAAATAGCATGGGATACTAGATTAAATTTAATGTTATGATGCACAAGGGGCTATAGGTAGGACCACTGCTTGAGTTAGATGTTTTTTGTTTGTTTGTTTGTTTTTTTAATTTTTTATTCTAAGATGTTATAAGTGACAGCAGAATGCATTACATTTCATATTACACATATAGAGCACATTTTTACAAATCTCTGGTTGTATGCAAAGTATATTCACACCATTCGTGACTTCATACATGCACTTAGGGTAATGATATCCATCTCATTCTACCATCTCTTTTTTTCTTCACCCTTTTGCCCCCTCCCTTCCCCTCCCTCCCCAGTGGCCATTCTAGTGTTCCTCTAATCCTCCTATGCTCCCCATCCAATCCGACTGTGGAGTTAGATGTTTTAAATATACATTGGACAGAGATTTCCCCCTAACAAGTAGAGCCACTAATAAAAAATATGATAGAGAGTAATGTCATCATGAATGGAAAAGTCAAATATAAGCTGAATTATATTAACAATTTACATTCCAATAATGCTTTATGTTTCAAAGCATTAATTTCAATTAATTATTCTTAAAATGCTGTAATGTAAAAGATGTAAATGATTTTAACACTATTTTCTTTAGAGGATTAACAAGCTTAATGATTCTTCAAGATCATGCAACTAATAAATAGCATAAGTCTGATTCAAACTCAAATTTTCTGACCCCTAAGTACTGACAGTTTTTAGATATTCATAACTATTTGACTATTTAAAGTGGTTTATGAAATTGAAATTCATTTTGTGATACACCTGGATTTAACCATGGTTCTATTGCTTTATTTCTTATTAATACAATTTTTTCCTAAGAATACCCATCATTAGCCACTGTATTTCTCTCTGACCTTGGTAACTTCAAAGCTATATTAAAAACAAAACAAAACAAAACAAAACAAAACAAAACAAAAAAAGGGGTTTCACTGTCTTGCCCAGGTAGTGAACTCCTAGACTCAAACAATTGGTCTGCCTCAGCCTCCCACACAGCTAAGATACAGGCCTGTGTTTCTGTGCCCAGTTTTTGATGCTATATTTATATGTTCTACAGACTCTGCCTGTATTCTCCTTAAGCAGAAGATGGATTGCTTGCAGTACTGGGGATTGAACTCAGAAGTGCTCTACCACTGAGCTACATCCCTGTTCCTTTCTTAATTTTGAAACAAGGTCTTGCTAAGTTGCCCAAGCTGACCTCAAACTTGGTATCCTCTTCCTTCAGCCTTTTGAGTACCTGGGATTACAGGTGTGCACTACTGTTCCAGCTTTAGTTGTTATTAGTCGTTCCAAGTTATTTTCACCCCTTCTCCGTATTCAATGGTGTTCAGTTTGTGAATAAATGAAAACATAGTACTGTAAGTAGATCTAATTTCTGCCCTTGGTCAGTTTGAATTTACTTTTTCTCTTTCATGGTGTATTCTAGTTTATTTCATGATTCATTGGGACATAACAAACTCTCTCTTCTTCTTTTCCCTTATAGATACTGAGGATTAGAATTGCTATTCCAGTTACTCTCTCTTTTGTTCTTAACCCCTTAGGGAGTGGAAGTCAGTGTCTCCTTTATGAGCAGCACTAAATGGATTTCTCTCCAAACACATTAGGGAGTTGTAATTTGCAATGTGAAATCTTTTGATCTGGTTCTGGGTGAGCTTCATGGTTCTGCTTTTTAGATTAGTACAGACATGCAATTTTTTTAGTTCTAGAGCTGAATTTTTTAATAACTACCAGAGCTTCAAGGTTTGCATGATCTGAAGAAGATTAATATATTCAGATACAAAAAAGGACTTGCTGCCTCAACTGTGCTGGATGCAGGGTTTTCTTCCAACTCCTCATATGGATTGGTTTTGAGCTAGGAGGGGAGATTGCTAATGATGTGCTAAGTGACTTCAGTAGTGGTATTTGGTATTCCAAAGAATACCAAAGAATTTTTAAATCCAAAGATATGTAAAAAAATGTGTCAAAAGATATAGATTATGCAAACAACTAAAATTATTTCAGTGATGGTTTTTTGTTTCTTACTGTTTTCCCTGACCTGTTATTTTCTTGTATTTGGTACTTTATTGTACAGTAATAACAACAAAAATAATAATACAGAAAACAATATGTTATTGAGGGTCTACTATATATAAGGTATGATGCTAAGTATTTTACATATGATAACAATAGTTATCCCCATTTTATGTACTTTAAAATTGAAGCACAGAGAAGGTAAATAAATTGTTCAAAGTCACATAACAGAAAGTAGCAAAGTCAATATTGCTGCCAAGTTATGCAATTAAAAATAAAAATAATTAAAAAATAATTATTTTCTGGATCCTTCACAATGAGTGGATGTGGATGTTTGATGCCAAAGAACTTAAAAACAGCATACTACAGGGACACAGCCACATTGATGTTTATAGCAGCACAATTCACAATAGCTAGATTGTGGAACCAACCTAGATGCCCCTTGAAGGGCAAAAACCACACTGGGACCACCTTGTAGTAAAAGGGGTTTATTAAAGGAAGGGGGGAGAAGGGGACAAAGGGGGAAGGGGGAAAGGGAAGAAGGGGAGAGCTGGTGAGAGGATGGTGGCAAAAAAAGGGCAGAGTTCTGGATTGGCAGGGGTTTAAGTACAGAGGGGTGGAAGCGTAACTTATATGGTCTGGTTGGTTCAGAAAGGGAGAGCCTGTCCCCCAGGGGGAATTCCCGTGAGAGGCAGAGCCTGCCAAAGGTGGATTCTCATGGACACTTCCAGGAAGGCACCTGGGGGTATGGCCTGCCGGCCTGAATTTTATCTAACACCCCTCAGTAGATGAGTGGATAAAGAAAATGTGGTATATGTACAGAATGGAATTTTACTCAGCAATAAAAGAGAATAAAATAATGGCATTCACAGGTAAATGGATGAAATTGAAGAATATAATGCTAAGTGAAGTTAGCCAATCTCAAAAATCCAAATACCAAATGTTTTCTCTGATATAAGGAGGCTGATTCACAGTGGGGTTGGGTTGGGGAGCATAGGAAGATTAGAGAAACACCAGAGAGGTCAATGGGGAGGGACAGCAAGGGAGGGAGCAAGGGGGTATAAAGAGAGGAAGAAAAAAAAAAAAAAGATGGTAGAATGAGAGGGTTATCATTACCCTGAATGCATGTTTGAAGACATGAAAGATATGAATATACTTTGTATACTAACAGTGATATGTAAAAAGGTGCTCTTTATGTGTATTATGAATTGTAAAGCATGCTACTGTTATATATACAACACTGAATAAAAAATAATTGTTGTTATAGTAATCATTGTAATTATTACTATTGCTATAAAATACTTTCCAAGTTAGAATTTTTGAAGTACCTGCATAAAACACAAAGGAAACACATTCTCACAATATATAATTGCAGTCTTCATTCTTTTCAAATAAAGTTGAAAAACTTTCATGTTTAAAATTGGCCAACTTTAAATATTTTAAATCTCTATCTATCTCTCAAAGGTAAGTTGTTAGCGTAGACATTCTTGAGTAAGTCCTTTGTTTAAATTCTGAAATTTTTAAGGTTACAGATGGTAGCTTATGAATTTTCTGAAGGGCTGACTTGTCCTGTGTTTGAAAGAATCCTAAACCAGGAAGTAAAGGCAAGTGAGAGCAAATTGGCCAAAACTTCAGTGAAGGAAATCTTCCTAGTAGCTAAAAGGACAAGAAGTGGCATGTGAATAAAGGAGATAAGGGTTTAAATCAGAAGTTCTGACAGATAAAAGCAGTTTAAGTAATATAAATGTTCTTAAAAAAGGAGAAAAAAATCAGAATGTTTGGAAATAAAATACCAGTTTAAAGGATCAGAAATTTAAGATGAAGTTTTGTAAATCATAGAAAAAGGAAAATTAAATGCCTATAAAGAAATACAGACACCTTTAGGAAAGAAAAATTGGAATCATTACTAAAGCCTCAGAGATCTTTTTATTAAAAAAGAAAGTCAAGGAGACAGATAGGGAAAAAAAGCAGGAAAAGGAAAACATTGACAGAAAAATTCCTAAGACTTTAAGTGATTCAATGATTCAGAGTCATAGGAACATAAAATATGAGAGAAAGGCAGAGTGGGGCCATTCCCACAGCCGGCGGCTGGATAAGGTGGCCATGTTTCTTTATTATGACAATTGACCGGCCAGATAAATTATGATTCAGTAAGTTACAGGTGTGGGAAATGGAGTGGAAACATACAAGGGACTCAGCAAACTGTGAAACTGCTCTGGCTTTATCAGTGGACTCGTGTTGAGTCCATCTCGTTGATGAACATCCTTATCAGCCGGCAAATATAAATGACTTATGGGAATAATATTTCAAGGCATAATGACACAGCTATATCTACTATTCTTCTAAGATCCGGGTTATTAAATATTAAATATCAAAGCTGTAAATTATAGTAGCAGCTTTATATAACTAAATTAAATTCAAACAAAACCTAATTTCCTTAATCATTGGCTGTAATCCTCCAGGAACATATGCTATTAACTCAACTACAAATGGCACAGAAATTGTATGACTTCAGTTAAATTATTTGATATCAAGTTCTAATCCAGGGCAGACTTCTCTGTAAATCTCCTACAGGGATTTTAATACTTCTACAATCATATTGGCTTTTCACAAAGTAACTAATCTTTTCATACTCTGATTTCTCACTCCTTTATCCAATTTCTTTTTTATTTTTTTACCTCTCTTTTTTCTCTCTGAGCACATTCTAGGTCAATTTTTTAAAACAAACTGCCTGTGGAATTTTATTCTAATTTTTATCCAAAGTTATCACCAGAGTTATCACAACCTGAGATTTTGCACAGAGAACTAATTAAACTTAACTGGTAGTATTTATAGATCCAATTAACTGTTTATGGCCATGTATGTAAATGCAAACCCAAAATAGTAAAAAAACCGATCAGTATAATTTGGCTTATTGTGCTCATAGCCAAATGCTAACCATGGAGTTAGTTCGATGATGAAGTGCATTGTGACCATTGTAATTAGGAACAAATGACTTAAGTGAATTAATTTTGTGCTCTTTTTGGGCAAAATGTTAACTAGTTTTTAAATAGTTCATTATAGTCATAGGCTAAATAATATATGATTAAGAATCTAAAATTGCTTGAAAGCAAATGAGTTTGGAAGGGAGGGAAGTATTATTTCATACAATTATTTCATACATACTATCATATGATAGCAAGGGGATGGGAGTCCTGGAAGAAAGTGCATGCCTGGCAAGTTTGAGTATCTGTTCATAATCAAGGAAAACGGTGGTATGTAGCCTAGGGAAACTAGTGTTAAAAGAAGGAGGGGAACTAGTTCCAGTTTTAGTCCTGGAAGGCAGACTTACTAAACTTGAGGATAGAGTAAGTCCAGGACTACCTGGAATCCAACAAGATTTTCTTACTGTTCAAGAATGATGGGTTGGTCAGCAGAGGAGTTGAATCTGTATCCAAGAGCAAAGAGTGGTAGCTCTTCCCTCTGGGTATATGCTGAATTGTCTTACATGTTATTCTGCAGCCCAGCCTTGCCCAGCCTGAGTCTAGAGAGACTCATTGCTGCTGGCCTCTGTGTATCTCCACTTAATGTCACATGAACAGGTCAATATGAACTCAGCTCATAATGGTCAGGGTCTCAGCATGGAACAACTGGCAAATTCAAAAAGTTTAACTGAAAGTTTAATGAAGTCGAGTTTACCAAGGCATGGGCAGAATTACTGAAGCTAATAAACAATACTAGAGCACCCTGGAATTAACAACACTTGAAAGTGCTATCCTCTTTAATCCTAGGGACAAGGAGAAGGAGCCCAGAGAAAGCTTGAAGCCATGGAATAAGTTTCATAGGCTTGAAAGTGCAATCTAGAAGGCATTCACAGCAAAACTGGAGAAATCAGAAGGAATAAATCCTCCTACTTGTCTCTTCTCTGACCTCCCATTGGTAGCTCATACTGCCTTAACGCAATTGAAAGCCACATATCAAAGGCCTCCTGGTCATAAGACAGAGCAGAGAAGTGTGGATGACAGATTTGTGTTTGTAAGCATGTGGGGGCAGGTAGTGTGTGAGGGGGATAGCTGTACAATTACCAACTTCTCTTCTTCCAAATAAATACACACAAACTACTCTTTTCTCAACCTTCTCCACTAATGGCATCACTATATGCCCACCTGTTCACATTAAAGAACAAAAAAAGGAAGAAACATGTTTATTCTTTCCTTTTCTTCTCATTTTACACATTGAAACTGTATCCAAGCCCTGTTGGTTCTCTCCATCTGGGCCCTGTTGGGAACCCTCTTTCCCTTTCTTCTGCTCTCATCTGTCTCGTACTTACCTTTTCATCTTTGTTAGGAAGAGACTTTCTAACCTGGTTGTGACAAGGAGTTTTCACAATGCAAACAGCTGTCAATAAAGCAATATCTCACTTCATCCTTTTGTTTCATACACATCTCCTGAGGCTAGACCACTGTAATAACTGTTTGTTCACAGTTCTAAGCCCTGTAGATCTGTTTGTGAATGAAGAAAAGCCTCTACTCTAATGGAATTTTACATTCTGGTAGGAGAAAAGACACAATAAAAAAGTCTAAAATTATTAGGTATTAAAATTACATTATGAAGAAAAATAAATCAGGGCAAGCAGCTAGAGAATGACAGAGCTGTAGTTTTAGTTGAAAGTCCTTTTTAATGAGGTGTTGAATAGAACTGGAGTGAAGTGACAGAATGGCATTAGCCAAGAGTCCCATACAAAGCAGAAAGAAGCACTAAGGCCCTGATGCAGGATTGTGCTTGACTTTCTTGAGGAAGTGTGAGGAACAATCTCGCCAGGCAGAGTGAGCAAGAAAGAAGGAGAGAAGAAGACAGGGCATGGATTATGATCATACAGTCTTCCAGATGATGGTCTGAGTGACAACTGAGTATTGTAACAGGCCACAGAAAGTGTGAAGTATAGCATGGCAGAAACTGAGTCACATTTTAAAACCATCACTCTAGATATAGTATTGACAGTTGACAAGAGGTTGAAGGTGGAGTAAGGGTAAGCTAATAAGAGATCAGTTATGAAGTTGTGATTAAGCCCAGAGAGCATGGGGTAACAGTGGGGTGTTATAAATTCTGAGGATTTAGGGCATATTTTGAAAGTATAATTTGCTAATGGAATAAACTAGAGGCTATAAGAAAATGCAAATTTAGCAACCTCTGAAATCTAAATATTGTTAGCTGTTTCATGGTGTCTGTGTCATTTGTGAGTTATTTGCTATTGTTTATCCAGGGTAAGTACTTTTGTTGGCCTATCCTTTTAAACATTTAATATCTTCTTAATAATCCTAAAGTTTTTAATATATCTTTCCTCTTTGACTCATGGAGGATGAAAGATTATTCTTTGATGAAGAGAATAAAATTCAGTAAGTTGTAGTGGGGTAAAAGTTGCCTGCTAACGAACTTTTGTGTCTTAGAGCCAGGAGTGATGAGTCATACTGACCCTAAAGCTGAGTACTCTTCCTCAAGACCCTTGTTTCTTTCCAGTTAAACTTGTTCTTTTGAAAAAACAACCATTCTTCCACACTGATTTCTTTTCTAAACTCAAAAATCTTGCTTCAAAGTGGAAATTTCTTTCTCATATCAATTATGCAAAATGTTAATGTCAAGTAAAGAAAACACATGAGATTAAAAGAGTCATATTATGGGCCTGGAAATTATGAGAGGCCAGAAAAATTTCAATTTGTTGGTGATGCAAGGAGCCCAGGAAGATACTGGTTTTGATTGGCTCTTTGGGGATACATGTTGTTTAGGTATATGAAACTTCATAAATGTGTTATGGAATTAAAAATATGTAAGCAGTATGGAGATTCCTTAGAACACTTGGAATGGAACCACCATTTGACCCAGATATCCCACTCCTCAGTCCAAACTCAAAGGACTTAAAATCAGTACACAATAGTTAAGCAGCCACATCAATGTTTATAGCAGCTCAATTCACAATAACTAAACTGTGGAAGCAACCTAGCTGCCTTTCAATAGATGAATGGATAAAGAAACTGTGGCATATATATGAGCCAAGAGTCTCAAACAAAGCAGGAAGAAGCACTAAGGCCCTGATGTAGGATTGTGCTTGACTTTCTCGAGGAAGTGTGAGGAACAATCTGGCCAGGTACAGTGAGCAAGAAAGAAGGGGAGAGGAAGTCAGGGCCTGGATTATGAAATATTACTCAGCATTAAAAGAGAATAAAATTATGGCATTTGCAGGTAAATGGATAGAGATGGAGAATATCATGCTAAGCAAAGTAAGCCAATCCCCCAAAACTAAAGGACAAATGTTCTCTCTGATAAGTGCTTGCTGATCCATAATGGGGGAGGGAGGACATGAGAAAAATGGAGGAACTTTGGGCAAAGTGGAGAGAGTGGAGGGAGAGGGGGCATGGGGTAGGAAAGATGGTGGAATGAGATGCACATCATTACCCTAGGTACATGTATGAATGCATGTATGGTGCAGTGCTACATTGTGTACAACCAGAGAAATTAAAAGTTTTGCTGTAATTGTATACAGTGAATCAAAATGCATCCTGCTGTCATATATACCTAATTAGAATCACTAAATAAATTAATTAAAAATTTTAAAAAAGAATATGTAATGAACTGGGATGGAATTAAAGAAATTATAACTTGGGAAAAGGATCTAATTTATATAATATTTTAGAAAAATATAATTCCCTGTGTGTGGGTATCATGAAGTTGAGATGATATAATACAAAGAGAAAAGAACAATTTCCATATTTTGGTGTCTCTATAAAAGACACAAAAATAGCCACTCATTCCAGGTTTACAGTGACAGACTGACATGTTTGAATTACATTTATACCATGTAAATTGAATTTAAAGAGCTAAATTATACATGTTCTATATAACATTAGAAATAAAAATACTCAACATGGTTCATTAAAAAACCAATGAAATTAAAACTACATTGAAATAGCATTTTTCACCAATAGGTTGACAAGAACAATGTGTAACTGCATATTGTGTAGATTAGGGGAATAATCATTCTTATTTATTGTTTGTAGAAACTGAAAAAGTACAACATACAAAAAAGGCAATTTGGGAATATTTAGCAAAATCAGATATTCATTTGCACTATGATTGGCACTATGACTTTTAGAAATGTATCCCAACATTTCACTTTCAAAAACAAGAAAGGATTCATGTACAAGACAATTTATTGTAATAATACTCATGCAATCTCAAAGTACTAAAAACAACTCAAATGCCCATCAAGAGAGGCCCACCTGAATGAATTATGAAATATAAAATATGTACTTTGTAGCTATAAGAATGAAGATGTTTTACCTTTCTTTCTTAGCTAATAGAACAGTGACACACATATTCCTTCTCAGATTGATTTTCATTCAATAAGACATTCTGCAGATTATTTCAGAGTGTAGTGTGTGAGTGGAGGTATGTGTGTGTATGTATCGAGAAAGGGGAAAAGAAACAGAAATGGAGAGATGGAGACTGCTCATTCATGGATACTTGTGTGTGTGTGTGTGTGTGTGTGTGTGTGTGTGTATGTGTAAGTCAATTTTGTTTTGTATTTCAAGTAAAAAATAGAATCAACGTTTTTGACTAATTAATGTAGACCTCTAGGTTGATTGATCTTTGCATAAGTCAGATGATTTTGAACTCTTACTTCTCCTAGGGTCCCTCCCACTGCTTGACTGTGAGCATTCCCAAAGACTCAGTCCTCAACTCTCTGCTCCTTCTCCTTACATTCTATTCCCAGAATTCAACTATTGCCAGTGGGGTCTGACCTCAGGTCATAAGAAATAACTCACTGAGATGGAATATGACAAGAATTACAGAATTTTAAAAAAGAGGTCTTTCTTTTGGTATAAAAATATAAAAGTGTGGCATTAAAAATTAAAAAGTTAAATAATTTTAAAATAATAATTAAATAATCAATTACTTTCCTTGATTAAAAATGAAGCAAACCACCTCCCCCCGAAAGAGAGGGAACAAGTCATCCATCAGGATGGCAGTAAGGGGTTAAAATTACATTTGCAGGCTGGGCTTGTGGCTCAGTGGTAGAGTACTTGCCTAGCACAAGGGAAGCACTGGGTTCAATCCCAGCACAACACAAAAAACTAAATTAACAAAACAAAGGTATTGCATGATCTAAAATATTTGAAAAAAATTACATTTTAAACACTAGTCTTGCTTTGCTCTGTAATCATATGCATAATCCTTGATATAATGTAGTTTAAGACAAAAGTAACCTAAGTGTTCCCAGAACTCACCAGCTAACAACTCCTAAATAAAGTCACCAAAAGAGATTTTTTTTTTTCAAGTTTCTGAGAGCAGGTCTTTGTCCCACTTATAATTAAAACTCTCCCTGTCCTGTGGCAGAATCACTGTTCCTGCAATAGACCATCATCTGCAAAAGTCCCTGACTGCTAATCTTTGAATATGCCTCCACTGTAGATTCCTGGATGATCATCTCCAGCAGTGTTTGGGATACATATTTCCAGATGATGATCTGTGGAAGTGCTGGGACTGTGAATTCTTGGATGACCATTCCTGGAAATGCCAGGACTACAGATTTCCAGGGGACCATCCCAATGTTCCTGTTCTGCCTATTATGGTTTGGATATGAAATTTCCCAAAAGACTCATGTTTTGAGGTTTGTTCTCCAACGCAGCAATGTGTAGAGGTGGGACTTTTGGGAAGTGATTGGATCATGAAGGCTCTAACCTCATCAGTGGATTAATCCATCTGTTGGATTAATGATACGACTATCCATCTGTTGGGTTAATGATGGGAATATGCTACCAGAAAAAGGTAGAACCTGTAGGCAGGTGGGGCATGGTGGAAGAAGTAGATCGCTGGGGGCATACCCTTGGGGGCTTTATATTGTCCCTGGCCACAGCCTCCTCTAATCAACCAATCCTCTTTCTCTTCCCCCACCTTCCCAACCTCCATGAGCTAAGCGGCTTTTCTCTGTCTTACCCTTCTGCCATGATGTTTTGCCTTACTTCAGGCCTGAAGAATTGGAGACAGACAACCATGGACTGAAACCTCTGAAACCATGAGCCAAAATCAATATTTCTTCAAGTTGTTATTGTCAGTTACTTTGTTAACAGCAATGAAAAGCTATGTAGCACACTGGATGATCTTGGATGATCACCTTTGGAAGTTCCTTAACTGCAGAGACTATCTCAGGAAATGCCTGAACATCTGATTCCAAATGACCATCTCTGGAAGTTCCATACTGCAGATTCCCAAGGATCATTTCTGGAGATACTCAGACTGCAGATTCTCAGCTCTTATTCTGGCTGCTCGCATAGCTGCACTCCATTGTCACTACTCTTTTCCTCTTTGATTGTCTTCTGTAGGACACCAGGAAAATGCCATACCCTTCCTCCATTTTATTCTTATAGGAGATGTCCAATGGCAGGGTGCCTGGTTCCCTAGTGATGGCTGGCCTTAATATTCACCCAAAGCATGTGGGTAGCTCAAGTTGGAGAAGTTCCAGCACAGCCTGAGAGAGCAAGACCCCTCTTTTTTCACCTATTCAGATGGTTCTCCTGAGATTAACTCACGGAGTCGGAATACTTAATCAATTTTGGTAAGTGATTTTCTGGCCCCCCTGTCCTTGTCTCTCCTGTCATTTGTCTTCCACTGGAACCTCATCACCTCAGTGATCTACATAGTACTGCCAGTGGAATTCAAGTTTTTTTTTTTTTTTTGACATTTATGGATCCCAAAGAAGCCTGGAGGACATTGGCAGGTTTACTAGTTGGGAATGTGCAGAGTGGGGAGGCTTAAGGAAGATGAAATGGCTTCTTTCTCTCTTAAGGCAAGAGGATGACTTTCAGGAGTTTCATATACAGTGGGACTGGAGTGTATGGTACAGGAAAGGGTTGAAGGGATGGAGGCATGGGGGAAGGTGACTGTCATCTTCCTTCCATGTAGCATGTCCAAGCTTCAAATCTGACCTTGATACACAGTGAAAGGTTAATGTGGTCAGTCATACCAAGACTTTCTTGTATTATAATAAATTTTAGTTATTTCCACTTAATATATTTATGTCTATGACTAAATTTTTAACTCTTAGTAGTTTTATAAAATGGTAAACTCTGTCTTGAATGTTCTTGCCTCAGACTTGGATTGAATTGATTCATAATGGATGATTTTTGAAGCTTCTTAAATCCCTTATACGAGAACCACTGTCTTTTCATCCACTCCCCACTGTTTCCATTCACCATTTGTCACCCCTCTCACTGCCACAACTTTGAGAATTTGTTGTTACTTTTGTTAGAAGGGCATCAGCCTGACAAAAGTTATAACATATCTTGGTATAATTCTCAGATTTGGGGTTTGTTAAAATTCATTTTTTTCTACATCAGGGACTTTGAAAATGTGAAACAGTAAGATCTGAAGTCTAGTTCATGCCCAATACAAATATTTTTAGTATTTTGTGGGTTTTTTGTTTTTGTTTTTGTGAATACAAAATACTATAAGCTGCAAAGTTCTGTACTATAGGCTTCAAAGAGGAAAAAATATATGGTTTATTTTAAAGACATGAAGTTTACCTGTTCCATTAGGTAATTTGGAGAATCCAAATAGCTTTAGCCATTGCTGTGCAATTTTCTGAAGAAAGTTACTCTTCATACTACGACTGCTGTTCAATAAAAATAAAAGATGCTGTGGTCATGATATTTGAGCAGTATTTCTGCATTATCAACTTTTGGTTCAGAAAGGGGAAAACAAAAACACACACACACACACACCCTTACTTTCCCCAAGGAAAGTCTGTACCAATATATTAAATGAATCTAACATCGCACCTTTTGGAGAGTTTAGAAATTGTTTCACAGAAAAATTGCATTGCTTTTATTTACAGCTTCATAGGTCATCTCCAAAATCTATGAATGCTGTTCAGTGAAAAATTGAAAACACCTTAGTGTTGCTACACAGCACCCTTTTCTTTGGTTTTTCTTTAGGACTTACAGCATGAAGGTGTTATATTAACAATAAAAATATTTCAAGTGTTCTCTTCAACTTTGTAAAAAAAAATAGTGTCACTCAAAGAATGAAAATCATGTATCTTCAAAAAAAGTGGCCTTACAACAAATTAAGGTTCTGAAATTTGATTGTACAATATAGTTTAGAAAACACACATGCATGCGCATGTGCGCGCACGCACATACACACACATTTGTATACATACCTCAGACACTGCATTTTTTTGGGGGGTGGGTACTGTGAATTGAACTCAGGGGCACTTGACCACTGAACCACATCTCCAGTCCTATTTTATGTTTTATTTAGAGATAGGGTCTCACTGAGTTGCTTAGCACCTCACTTTTGCTAAGGCTTGCTTTGAACTCACAATTTTTCTGTCTCAGCCACTGGGATTACAGACATGCACCACCGCAACCTGCTCAGACATTGCCTTTGTTTGTCTGGTGTACCTTTTAGGCATGCTTTGATTGCAAACCTATCAGACATAAACCAGGTCTACTACAATTCGGTTGGTAGCACAATGTCAAAATTGTAGGACAGCCAGGCCATGACAGTTGCTACCTTTGCTGATAGCAAGAAGTAATAAATGGAAAATGGAAAATTCCTTCAGACCAGTAGGAGTATCTTCCATTTAAGTTTACATACATAATTGTGCTTTCTGCTACAATCTTCAAGTAAGGTTTTAGAAATCAGTTTCTTACCATAACCTTAAAGATTCAGAGGAAGAAATATTCTATCTTCATGCTAGAATATAGGTCCCTTACTAGAACATGACCCAGAGGTAAGAACCCTGCCTTTATCCTGTTGTGTCTCTTAGACTCAGCATAAGGTAGGTGCTCAGTAGAAATTGGCTGATTGCCTGTTCTCTTTCCCAGTCATCCCCTACTATTGGCAACTTCACCATGCTGCTTTGAAATAGCATGATGAAACTTTCCCCTAAGACACAGAGGAATTTATGATCCATCTCTATAAATGCCAGGATATTACATCCTCTGATTTCTCTTTTAAAAAATCCTAATTTAAGGTCTTTGTGTAGTCTGAAAATTTAAGAGAAAAGATGAACACAAGCAAACAACAATGGGACTTAAGCTTTTAAAATAGATGTCCTCATCTGTGATAGTGAGAAATACCTCAGGTCGTACTTCAGCTATTGCATTAGTCAGCTCAGGCTGCCATGACAAGATACCATGGATATGGAGGTGGAAGTCCCAAGGTCAAGATTCCAGCAGGGTTGATTTCTGGTGATGTCTGTTCCTGGACTGCAAAGTACCTCCATAATGTCTTCTCATTATGTCCTTGCATAGTCTTTCCTCTGATGAGAGAGAGAGAGACAGAGAGAGAGAGAGAGAGGTCTGTTGGTCTGTTGTCTCTTCTTGTAAGGATACAAATCTTACAGGATTAGAGCTTCAACATTATGAGTCTTTTAATCCCAGTTACCTCCGCAAAAGTCCTGTCTCCAAATACAATTACATTTCAGGGTAGGGCTTCAACATATGGATTTGTGGGGAGGGCACAATTGAATTCAGAACATTTTGCCCTCATAGTGCTTAAGTGATGAGATATTGAGGAGAGGAGCAAACATCCCTCAGGGATTTGTATCTTCTTCTGGGGAAACAGTTGGCATGTTTTTGGTTGTATGAAGGATAGTTGTAGCATGTGGTAGAAGTAAGACTTGGTTATTGTCCTTAATTTGGAAATTATGTATGATTTAAGGAGATATGTAAGGTGTCAAGTTGAGAGGGTGGAATGTTAATGCTTAATTTTATGTGATAACTTGACTGAGTCATGGAGATTCCAAATATTTGGTTGAATATCATTTTGAATGTTTCTGTGAGAATGTTTGGATGAGATTAATGTTTAAATTGGTAGACTGGATAAAACAACTTGTCCTCCATAATGTAGCGGGGGCTCATCTAATAAGTTGAAGAACCAAACAAAACTTAAAAGGCTGGCTTTCCCCCAAATAAAAGAGATTTATCCTGCCTAACAGCCTTTAAACTGAAACATAGACTTTTTTTTTTTTTTTTTTTTTTTTTTTTTTTGGCCTGGTGGCCTTTGAACTGAGACACATAAGCTCTTCCTGGTTCTATGGCAGCCTACCAACCTTCAAAGTCAAACTGGATTTAGGCTTCATAGATTTTGCAGAATCCTGTTGATTTTGTTTCTTTGGAAAATTCTAATATAGACATTCATTTCAAAGGCCAGCTATCTCTCACTTGTCACTTAATCATGTGTATTGTAAATGTTTCCTATTTAGTCATGTTTATATTTTGCTGTTGCAAAATTTAGGAATCTGAAAATGTCAGCCATAGTTCCTACAGTTTTCTGACTCCTAATGTGAATCAGAGCTTGAGTGATTACAAAATATTTAAGTATCTATAAATATTTCTAAATCCTCTAACCTACTAGCTGAATGACTTCGTGTGAATCACTTATCTGTTCTGAAATCCAATTCCTCATTTGCAAAAATGTACCCTTTTTAATCTCACAGAATTACTTTAGTAACTCATGGGATGGCACATATAAAAATTTTTTTAAAGGTACAAAATGCCATCATGTGACGGAGTTTAGTACTATTATTACATGATAGACACGTATTTATTATTGTGAGTTTATCTTGTATTAAAAATTCCAAAACCTGGGCTGGGAATGTAGCTCAATGGTAGTATTTGCCTAGCATTCACAAGCCACTGGGTTCAAACTCCAGTATCTGCCCCCACACACACAAAATCCCAAATCTTACGAAATTTTTTCTTTTTCCTGAACCAAATGTCTTATGTGTTTAGTCAAGTGCTCTACCACTGATCTACATCCCCAGCCCTTTATATTGTTCATTTTGAGACAGGGGCTCACAAAGTTGCTGAGACTGACCTTGAACTTGTGATCCTTCTGCCTTAGTCTCCTGAGTAGCCAGAATTGCAGGTGTGCACCACCACACTGGAAATGGATCTTTTGGTAACACACTCCTTTGATTAAATCATGAATGACAATTAAAAGTACTCGTGCAGGGCTGGGGCTGTGGCTCAGCAGTAGAGCGCTTGCCTAGCGCGTGCACGGCCCGGGTTCGATCCTCAGCACCATGTACAAATAAATGCATTGTGTACGACTAAAGCAAATAAATAAATATTAAAAAAAAAAAAAAAGTACTCGTGCAGCTACTGTTCCTTCCCACTGCCCTGGAAGACATCTGAAATTCACCAAGACACTTTCCCATTGAGATGTGAAGGGCTTTGGAATCGTCTAATACCTGGTATTACTGGTCGTTACCATGAGTGGACCTAAGTAGGCATATAAGTTGATACCTTGTTGCCATCTACTTATTTAATAGTTGATCAATTTGGTGGTCAGCCTGTTCTGTCAACGTGATGTCTAGATTATTATTAATTTATATAATACAACATGGATTGTTGGTTGATAAGGCAGAGAATATATGTGAAATCGTATTTTCCGCTGGTACTGGGGATTGAACCCAAGGCCTTGTGCATGCTGGGCAAGTGTTCTGCCACTGGGCTACATTCCCAGGTCCACTCCCTTCTCTTCATTAAATTTTGAGACAGGGTCTTGCTAAATTGCCCAGGCTGACCTTGAATTTGTGATCTACAGTCCTCCCACCTGAGCCTCCTTAGAAGCTGGGATTACAATTCTACACCATTGTGCCTAACTGTCATCTAATTGTTACAGTTGGCAACGGGAACCATAACTTATTCCTCATCAGTTTTGCGAAGACATTTCTATCATGACCCTCAATATTTTAAACCTTTGTGGTCAAAAACACAGACAATTCTTCTTTGCTTTGCAAATTTTCATGAATTCTAACTCATGGGAGTTGCTTTTGCAGAAAATAGTGGTTTGAAAGGAAAAGAGAAATCAGACAGATTATGTGCTAAGAGAAGAAATAGGCTAAATTATCTACCTTCCTCCCACCACTATGATCACAATGAGTCCTTCTGAGAATATTTTCTCAATCCTTGCTCAAATTACATGGAAGAAACCAGAGTTCTCTGATTAAAGTAAGCAGAAGGTTTTATGTTTCCTTTTGTCACTGAGTCATAAAAAAGAAACAAACAAAACACATTCGGCTCAATCGAAATCTAACCAATCACATAGCTTTATTAAACATAGCATCGGCAGAAAGAAAATATCTAGTCCTTGCCCAGGAAGGATGAGTGCCAAGAACAGAGTAATTTTCTGGCTTTGTCTTTGATATCTATAAATTTTATTCTTTGTGCAACTCACCATGTTACTGAATAGCTGTTGATATTAAACATGAGGGGGGAAACTTACAAATGGACAGTGAAATGCATTAGGGATTACCAGATGTTAACTAGCCACACTCCAGGAGGACCCTACTCACATCTGTTTTTAACCTCAGAATGCATAAAACACTTTCTTTTCTCTCCTATTATTCTATCTCCTTATTTTTGTGGCCAAGTGTATATTGGATACAAAACTTGTTCAGACCAAAACTTGGCATGTGAACTCTTGATTTGGCTGCAGTTGGGTTACCACCAATTTGCAAAATAAAGTATGAATAATAATCTAAGCTGTAAGAGTGCAAAGTAAAATAAATCTTTACCATCTTATCAGGGAATATAAATCAAGCTGGCATGTAAGTCAACCTTAATTTTTATGTAAAAGTTCCAGATGTAGTTATGATTCTATTTTATAAATATAACCAGCATGTTATACATATTGAGAACTGAAGACGCCATGGATCTCATAAATGGCCCCTGCTTCATGAACTAGATCCAAGCCGAGGGCCATGGAATTCAATTGAGTTTGCTTGATAACTTTGCCTCTATCCAGGTTCTCTTTATCTTTTCGCTCTTGTTCCTATTCAATTGAACTTCCTTGATCTCTCCTAATTTGGGGGCATATATTTGCTTCCTTTCTACCTACAGGCAATAGATTGGCTCTTTGAAAGCAATTCAGTTCAAAGGGGAATTATTTTTAGAATTAGTGATTTGGGATGTTGACCTCTACCATTTTTTGTTCTCAAAGCAAGCTTGAATATTAGATGTGCTGATTTTTCAAACCTTAGCCACACCAGATCCCCACTAATGCCCTGCCTACTTGCCATGAGGATGCCACTAGCCCTCCATTCACTGTGTGAGTATCTTGCACACCTAGGACCCTCAGCAACAAAGTCAAGAAAAAGCTGATGACTTTCATTTGTTATGTACTTACTACTCACCATGGTATAGGTACATCACCTTCTTTAATGCCACAGCAGCCTGTTAGAGTGATGCACCTCAAAAGGAAAAAAAGAGGAAGCTTAGAGTTCTTAATGTACTTGCCTGTAGTTACATATGCCTGTCAGCCTGATGCCAAAGCCCAGAGCTCACCTCGTGTTGTTACCTCCCAGCCACAGCAGAGGCGATCTAGTCCAGATGTTCCTCCCATTTTGCAATCCAAGGTTACTAAACCAAAGGCATCCCCACCCCATGTCCTCTCTTTGGAGTGTTTTCATCTCTTTCTGCTTTGCAATCCTACATCCCCAATGACTCCAATATCCCAGGATGTGTTCTCTTGGGACTCATTTGAGCTTATACCCTTTTCTAAATGTCTTTCTTTTTCAGAGTCTGTGCCACCTAATTTTAATATCCAATGCTACTCTTAAACACCCCAGGCATCTCCTCTTATTCACTCAAAAGGTTTGCACAGGAGTTAGTATCCTTTTCTACCAAACTTATTTTCAAGAGATTACCGTTTCTTAACCTTATAGAGACACTGGATTTCTTGCTGTCTCTATTGTCTTTGAATTTGTGAACTTCCTCCATCTTCCTTTTTTGCCCCACCTGCCTTGGACTTTACATCTGCTGTAGGAAGAATTGACAGTAGCATCTTTGGTTCCTTTAGATCCTCATGCTTTGCTGACTGTGCCTGAGAAAATGGAATCTGAGACAAGTCTTAGAATCGGATCCACTTTCTCTGGACTTTCCCTACACATGGCTGGCTGAGGCCTGCTGGAGGAAATGGCACATTCTGATACATTGGTGTCAATTCTGCTCAGAATTGTTCATTAGCCCCTCATCTACCTTTGCTTGGGTTCCACTCTGTTTCCCTCGGAGAAGCACAAGTCTTTAGCCCTCTCCTCAGGGTCCCCATCTGACCCCACCCTTTGCTCTCAACACATGGCCTCCAGTTCTACTTAGCTGTGATGGCTGAGGTCATCAGGTCCATTCCATGCCAATTTCCTGTCTCCCTTCAGTCCTTGTCTTATCTAAGCCCAACCCTTCCTTCCTCCCTGCAATCACAGAGGACACAATTCCCTTCTCCTTTCCTCTTCCTCTCCATGTGGCTACCTCCCCATTCATCTTTTGAGGCATCTCAAGTGGTCCATATTCCAAGAAGGGTCTCTTAAGACCAGTTGGGTTGGGTGACTCTCCTTGAAGAGTTCCCAGCACAAGATCTCTATCCCTGTGTTTATGACATTCTACCATGAAGATGGTTAGGTGTTTGCTTCCTACACCAGTCTGTAAGGTCCTCAGGTGAGGGACCAGATCCCACTTGCCTGTAAATCACCAATGTCTAGTGCAGATCTATCACATGCAAGAATGCTTCCTAAATGCTCTACACTGAAAACAAAAATAAAACCAGACTAGCTGTGTGGGCGTAGCTCAGTGGTAGAGTGATTGCCTTGCATGTGCAGAGCCCTGAATTCAGTCCCCAACCCTATAAGACAAGAACACCACCAAAATAGAAAATACAAAGAAGACAGATTACAGATCCACAAAAGAAAATGTCTCGTTCTTTTACATCTTATTTTTACTAAAAATACATGTGTATATTCATATATGCGTCACACAGATACCAATCATATCTTTTCTAGTACTGTGCAATAAAAAATATCTTTTGTTCCTCATTCTTTAAGTAACAAAAACCAAATAGGCCATGCATACAAACCACTTACCTTGCCTGGACCTCAGTTTGTAAAGTGAGAAGGTTAGACTATGCAAATTCTGTGACCTGCAGTACCAAGACAATGATTTATTTTTTTTAAATGACATTAAGAATAAAACATACTACTTGCATGGAAGACAGCAGAAATACAATTGATTCTATCATTCTCAAATTATTCTTATATCATGTGATAATTCCTTCATCTGCCATTTCTAAAGTCAATTTTTAAATTTGTGAGCTGCTGTCAAATTAAATGAAATAATCAAATAAAATCTTTTATGGTTGTTCCTTCATGTCCATGGGTTCCTCATCTTTGGATTCAATTAATTATGGATCAAATATATTTGGAAAAAAATTCCAAAAGTTCCACAAAGCAAAACTTGAATTCACCAGTTACCATGCACTGCACTGTGTCCATATAAATGAAGTGGTGTGTAGGCAAACTCTGCTGTGACTCCCCAACATTTCACAGATCTTGTTTCCATCCAGCATTTGCTGTTTGGGCCTTTCTTGCCTCACATCTCATTCTGTACTATATAATTAGACTTAGAATAGTTCCATCTGCACTGAACATGCTCAAACCTTTTTGTTTCTCTTGTCATCCCCTTGATAATAGAGCATAACCATTTGCATAGCATTTACATTGTATTAGGTTTTATAAACAATCTAGAGATGACTTAAAAGTGTTTGTGGGGAGATGTGATTAGGTTATACCCAAATACTATAGTATTTTTTTTGAAGGAACTTGAGCATCCATGAATATTACTATCCTGGTCATGGAACCAATCTGTATAGATACCAAGGGACTGTAGTTTTTATATCTCAATTTACTTTTCAATAATATAATTTTAAATTTTATAATAGTTTTAGGTTTACATAAAATTTATAACATAATACAGAATTCTTCTATACCCTTCACTCATTTTTCCCTTTTATTAACATCTTATATTATCATGCTATGTTTGTCACAAATGTAAAACAAACATTGAATGATTATTGTTAATGTACCAACCAAACTCCAGGCCATATTTGGATTCCACTTGTATTTCCACTGATGTCCTTTTGTGTTCCAGGATTCCATCCTAGTCATCATATTACATTTACTCACCATGTCTCCTTCGTTTCCTCTGATCCTTGAGACTTTCTCAGTCTTTGCTTGTTTTTTTGCAACCTTGACAGTTATAAGAAGTCCTGGTAGGTTATCCTGCAAAATGTTCCTCAATTTGAGTTTGATGTTTTCCTCTTAGTTAGACTGTTACAGATCAGATCTGGAATGTTTCCTAAAGGCTCATGTTTTGAAGGCTTGGTCTCTAAAGCAGGTATTTTCCTTTGGGAAAGTGATTTAATCATGAAGGCTTTGACCTCATCAATAGATTAATTCATAATTTGGTGGCATTACTGGGAAGTAGTGGAAACTGTAAGAGGTGGGGCATAATTGGATGAAGTATGTCACTGGGACTCTATCCTGGAAAAGTATATCCTATTCTTAACCTTTTCTTCTCTCTCTATCCCACCCCCCACTTTGATTCTTTGTTGCCATAAGATCAGTAACTTTATCCCACCATATCCTTTCACCACGATGTTCTTTGTCACTATAGTCCCAGAAATGATGGAGTCAGCTGACTGAGGATTGAAGACTGAAATAAATTTTTCCTCCTGTAAGTTTATTTTCTCAAGTATTTTGTCACAGCAATGTAAAACTAAGCAAAAACTTGAGGTTACATGTTTGGGGAAGGAAGTTTGCCTAGTTAGAATGCAATTCTCATCACATCATATCACAGGTACATGCTATCAATATGATTTATCACTGGTGATATTAATCTTGACTTCAATGTACAAAGCACTTTCATATTTATTACTTCATGTGATTCTTTTAATGATCATGAAATGAACAAGCCTGTTATCCTCCACTCTGTTTTAAAATAGGGGACTTTGAATCTGGGGTTGGAGCTAAGGTTGTCACCTGTTGACCTCTTCATAGCACCTCCTGACCACCTCCTCTAAATTAGAAATAAAATAAACATTTATGAAAAGCAACAGCTTACAATGTTTTCTAGTGTAAACTTACTTGAATGCTCCTGTGCTTAACAATGTTTGTGAGTCAATGATTCATGTTATTTTCATACTGTAGCTATAACTCCAGGCATTTTTTTTTTAACAAATGCAGATCAAAATGTCCAACCAATCAAGTAATAAACAAAAATTATACAAAGCAAACATCATGATTTAATTCATGTTTAAAATGAACTTTTCTTTTTTCAAATTAACTATTTTGAGTTAGATGGTCATACTTATTTTCCTAAAGATTCAGGTCTTTGTACCTGACCCCCAAAGTCATTTAATAGCTTATTTCCTTATCTGTAAAACAGATTTGTGACTACAAAAAGATACATTTTGCATATTTAACAAAGTTGCTCACTTTTCAATCAATCAGATAGGGAGAATGTCTGATAACTCTCTCTCTCTGGAGACAATTACAAGAACAATTGAGCTGTTACAAACATTTTACATAAACAATTATATATTGTTATAATAAAATTAGAATTTTAGTAATAATAGTAGGTAACATATTTAGTCCTTAAGATAAGTCAAATTGTGCTAAATGATGATCACACTTCATCCTCAAAAATCTGCAGGTTAAGTCTTACTAATGTCTTCATTCTTTAAATGAGAAAATTGAGGCTCAGAGAGGGAGAGAAACTCACCCAAGCTTATGCAAATCATCATGTTTGGAGCTATATTAGTTTTCCAGGGCTGCAATAACAAAATACATAGACTGTGAGGCTTAGCCAAAAGAAACTCACTTTCCTACCATTGGAGGCTAACGGTCCAAGATCAAGTTATTACAGGTGTGAGCCAGATCAAGTTATTCTGAGCCTCTCTCCTTGGCTTACAGATACCTACCTTCTCACTGTGTCTTCTCTGGTCTTTCCTTTGAGCATGGACATCCCTGGCATCACTTTGGATGTTCAAATTTCTTCTTTCTATAAGGATGCCTCTCAGATAGGATGAGACCTACTCTAAGGAGGCTATGATTTGAATGTGTTCTTTCCAAAATTCAGATCTTGCCAATGTGATAGTATTAAGGAGTGGGAACGTTAAGAGATGGTTAGGTTCTACTTGATGGGGCAGTTCATTCATCCCTTTTGCCTTCTGCCTTCTGTCAATTAAGGACTCAGTGTCCTTCCCTCTGGAAAAGGCAGCATTCAATAGACAACTGAATGTATGAGTGCCTCAATCTTGGACTTCCCCAACCTCCAAAACCTCCAGAACTATGAAAAACACATTTCTGGGTTTTTATATAAATTAGATCAACTAGCTTTAAAAAAGTACCTTTAAGAATTTCAAATGTAAAGTAGATTTTCCAACAAGATTCCATATTAATGAATAGAAAACATTTAGATTCCATTTTTTCTTTGGAGCAAGAGAACTTGTTTAGAACTCTGGATGTTTGCATCTGAAACAGTGAATCAATCCATTAGACTCTGGAGTCATCATCCAAATAAATATGGCATGTTCTACTTTAAAAAGGATATTTCATTTGAGAAACAGCAATGAAAGTTTCCTGTTCCTATATAATAGAGATGGAAACATTTTCTCTAAAAGATAGTTTTTTTGTTTTTTTTTTTTTTTTTTTTTTGTGGTACCAGGGATTGAACTCAGGGGCACTGGACCACTGGGCCACATCCCCAGCCCTTTTTTTTGTATTTTATTAGAGACAGGGTCTCACTGAGTTGCTAAGTGCCTCACCACTGCTGAGGCTGGCTTTGAACTCGCGATCCTCCTGCCTCAGCCTCCCAAGTGCTGGGATTACAGGCATGCGCCACCGCGCCCGGCTTAAAAGATAGTTTTTTAATTGTGACTTTACTATAGAGTTTCTTGTAATTGAAATGTGTGTAATCATTCTATTTTTTTCCTTTTTCCATATAAAAAGTATGGAAACTGTACAAATTAGATGGGCAGTAAAATTTGAATTAAACTGTAATCCAGGAAAAAATAAATTATATAAATTATCCAGTCTTAGTTTGTCCCCCCCCACCCTTTTTTTTTTTTTTTTTTTTGGTAGTAGTACAGAGTCTCATTTTAACTTAATCACCTTTTAAAAGACCTTATCTCCACATATCTGAGATGCTGGGGGTTAGGGCTTCAACAGGTGACTGGGAGGGGCACAATCATCCTATAATGGAAGTCCAGATTGAAACCCTGCCATATCACTCTAAAGTCAAAATTTTATTACTCAGCTATCCTGTTAGAGGAACCTCACACTATTCATAATAGTAAAAACATCAGCATTTTCAGATTATCTTCCTTATAATCCCAGAAGATGAGGCTGGGTCTTTAGTGACCAAAGATCTTCTTCACATAATGGAAGGAAACACTGAGCTCATACTAATGAAATTTATAGCATTATTCTTTACCCCATCATTTACAAGCAGCTGGCTTTGGAATAAGGATCAGTGATGGAACCAGCTGAGAAATATCACATTTCTGTTTTGGGTGTTGTTTACTCAACCCTCACTTATATCTTTAGTTATTTATTCAGCAAATGTTTACTGAGTGCTTGCTGTGTTTCAGGCATTTTTCTAAGGACCTTTGAAATATCAACCATTGTATTCTAACAGTAGACAGGAAAGTACTACCATTCTTCTTCTTCTTCTTTTTTTTTCTTTTTTTAATACAGGAGAAACCAAAACTTGAACAAATTAAGTAACTTGCTCACTGTCACATCACATAAGAGGTAGAACCAACATTTGAAGAAGGTGATTTAGAGAAGGCAGCCTCCTCCAGATGTTCCTCCTGTACTTTAGTTTTCTTCTTTCTAGTTTTCAAAATGTCTAATGTTGATAGTTACCACTGACCTTTATTGCTTTTTTTTTTTTTTTTTTTTTTTTTTTTTGTACTGGGGATTGAACTCAGGAGTACTCTATCACTGAGCCACATCCCCAGCCCTATTTTGTATTTTATTTAAAAACAGGGTCTCACTGAGCTGCTTAGTGTCTTGCTTTTGCTGAGACTGGCTTTCAACTCATGATCCTCCTGCCTCAGCCTCCCAAGCCTCTGGGAGTACAGGTGTGCACCACCGCACCCGGCCCTTTCCTGCTTTTTTGAGAGTAAATTTTTTTCAGTTACTGTTAGCTTAATAAAGCTTTATTGATCTCCATATTATACAGAATGCAAAATAGATATAGGTACAGTTTCTATTTAATCTACTCATTCCAGACGAGTAAAGGAATTTGTGAGTTTTCTGTTTCAAATTTGTGAACTAGGAGCTAAATCTCCCTTTGAAATAGCATGAACGAGTTTTAAAACCCAGAAAGGTACAATAAAAGCAGTACTAGAAAATATGAGTGGGTGGGATGGGAATTTTGAGGAATTTCAGGAGTAGAGAATACAGATAGAATTAGGTCAGTGGAGAAGCCAGAGCAGAATTAAACAGGCTACAATATCAGAAGTGAGCACAATTCCTTCTTTCAATGCCTCCAGGAAGCTCAAGTCATACGAAGCAAGTACAAAGAGCAGTAATGCTCAAGTTATTTTTTCAGTAACCACACTGAGAAGATAGAAATGGTTGGAGATCATCTCTGCTTCCTATTAGAGGTTGGTAACAATGATATTTTCTATTTTCTTCCTTTTTTTTTTTTTTTTTTTTTTTTTTGGTACTAGGGATTGAATCCAGGGAGGTACTTATCCATGGAGACACACCTCTGGCTCCCAGCTGTTTTTATTTTTTATTTTAAGACAGGGTCTCACTAAGTTGCTTAGGGCCTCCCTAAGTTACTGAGGCTGGATTTGAACTTGCAATCCTCCTGCCTCAGCCTTCTGAGCCCCTGGGATTACAGGCATGTGCTACTGCACCCAGCCCAGTGAAATTTTCCCTCCAACTAAAATCTGAGAGCTGTTCTTTAAAGGAAGGATTAGGGGATGAGGCTACTTTAAAGAGTGTAGACAAAATCAGAGTATCCTGTAAATAGATATGGATCTTCACAGCAGCCAGAAGCTGTGGAATGGGGTAGAGAAGAGAAGCCCAAGCAGTTCTACCAAGGAGTCAATGAGATACACTAAGCACCCACTCTCAGAGGAACTGTTTGTATCTCAACACCCCTACCTGTTCCTCCTCATTGCACTCCATAGGGAAGCAAACCGGACAAGTATTCCCTGCCCCAATTCCCAAGCCCACAGTACATTCAGTAGACCAACAGCAATTGATCACACCTATTTCAAATACACCCCATAACCAGCCTAGTCCCTGATTTGCAAATGTAAGTGGACAACAAAAAATCATCAAATTATCTACAGATAACTACATTATAAAACTCTAAAAGCGAAGGTTGGATTTGAATACATCAAGCAATTGATAAAATAAAGACAAATAGTTCAGGAAGATGGAATAATTAAAAACTGTATATTTCCTCAAGATATTTTAAAAGTTATTGGTATCTACCAAACAAGAATAAGATACTGTGGAAAATGAGGTATCAATAATAATTAAGTCTTGTTGAAAAAATAAGGTGACAAAAAAATCACTGATGGAACGAAACCATAAAATATCTGAACACCAAGCTAGACATGCAGATGATGCATTCAAGAAAAACTACCCAAATGTAGGTGAAAAAGACAAAAATGAAAATATAAGGCATCCCAGAAAGAGAGAATAAGCAATAGAGAAGAAATAATCAAAGAAGTTACAAAAGAAGATTTGATTCAACTTAACTAAAGACAGAGTATGGCACCAGGGAGGGCATATTAATAAAATGTCCACTGTATAGGCAGAATCAAAGAAGAAGCACTCCATGATAAAGGAAAAAAATCCTGAAAAATACTAGCCATTAAAAAATACTTATTTACAAAAAGAAAATGATCAGACTTTTTAGTTATGTTGGATTCAAGAACATAATGGAGAAATGTTTTCAAAGTTCAGGTGGCAAGCACATTATATTTAAAAATTATATTGAGAATTAATTATATATTTTAAATAGCTTTTTGATCTTCAATTTATAAAGTCAATTAAGAGATTATAATCATAGCTAGAGAATAGAATGTTACTGATATAGAGAGCATGATTGGCAAGATTTGGATAATGGGGAATGAGTAAGAAGGTGTTGTGGGAGTAGTGGATTCTCTGCAATTTCAAACTAAGAAGTCAAGAGTTCTAAAAGTTGATAAATGAATAAAGCAGTGAAGGAGTATAAAGTGTGGGTTTTTTTTTTGTTTGTTTTTTGTTTTGTTTTGTTTTTTGTTTTTGTTTTTTGTACCAGGGATTGATCCCAGGGGCACTTAACCACTGAGCCACATTCCCTGACCTTTTTAAAAATATTTTATTTAGAGACAGGATCTCACTAAGTTGCTTAGGCCCTCGATAAGTTGTGGAGGCTGGCTTTGAACTCACAATCCTCCTGCCTCAGCCTCCTGAGCTGTTGGAATTATAGGTGTGCACACCCCTCCCCAGCTATTTTTAAAGTATAATTGTAATCACTAGAAAAAATAAAAATGAAAAATGTTAGTGATGAAAAATTCCTCTGGGGAATAGACTTGCACTTGCCTGATTTTTTCATTTTTACATGCATGGTAACACACACACACACACACACACACACACACACACACACACTTACATGTAAGGGTGATTTATGAGTAGGATAAAAAAAGGAGCTAAGAGAAGAATGAGGATTACCAGGAGATTGAGCTTCTGAGACCAACCTGCAGCTTGGGTAGCCACAGGATAGATGTGACTGAAACTCTGTTTGAAAGTCATAGGTGGGTGGACAATTGCATGCCAATGGTTAGACAGAATTAGTTAGGGACATCTTTGGCATTGTAGGTGTAGGGTATGTGCATGTCAGCCCATAGCTGGATGGTATTGGACATGTTGGTCAATATGCCTGCCATGCCCCATTTCTCTCCTGTTCAAACTGCTCCACCCAGAATCTAGCAACACTAAACTTGTCTTTGCATAGGGATGGCCACTGAAAACACTGAGGTCAACTGATTGCCAGTGCAGTGATTTATGATGTGACCTGGTATCTAAAATTAAAGGAAGTCAGTTGAACTTCTTTTCTCAGGAATCTGAACTCAGCATGGAGAAATTGGCTGGAAGCCAATAGTGAGAGCTGCTATGCAAAGAGCCACAAACTGTACCCATGTGATCCCTGGTGCTACTTGAGTCTGAAGCTGGCTTCCAGCTCTAGCTGGCCAAGGTCCTGTTATTATACTTCCTATTCTTGATTCTAAGGAGTCTAGCTCCATTTTTAGATCATGTATTGCCTTCCAATAACTACTACTTTGAGTTGAGCTAGCTTGGGAGAATATCTTTCTTGCAACTCAAATCACCCTAATTTGAAAAGAAGCCTGACAATGTTGATGTCCACTTTGTACTGGGAAAGGAAGAAAGATCTGGTGATGTTTCCCCTTGAGACAGTGGTATGAGCAAGTTCTGCTTTAGTGTAACCTCAAGAACTGGGTGCATGCTGCTGATATGGCTTTTTCAAGAAGTGCAGTTTTTTTTTTTTTTAAAGCAATTACAAAATTTCCCTCTTTTCAAAATATTACTAGGCTATTAGGTTGAAGACCTGAAGATATTTCTCAAAGCCTCCAGTCCTTGTAAATGGGCTTATGAGAAATTTAAAAAGAAATAACTTTTATATTCTTTTTTTTTTTAAATAGAAGTGCCTATGTCTTTTTTAAAAATATTTATTTATTTGCTTTAGTTGTACACAATGCATTTATTTTTATGTGGTGCTGAGGATCGAACCCAGGGCCTCACACATGCTAGGTGAGTGCTCTACTGCTGAGCCACAACGCCAGCCCTTTTATATTCTTTTTAATGACAGTTTTGTTTTTCAGATTCAGAGACAACAGAAGCTATACTGAATCTAAGCCTTCAAAACAGGGAATTGCAAAGATGTTTGGAAGATGTCAGATTGTCCTCCCTCTTTCTTTTCTGCACTCCTCCTAAGGAGCCCTTCCTGACAGGCATGAGAAAGAGAAAACAACTCCTGACAGCAGGCAGTTGCTCTGGCACCATCAGTCTGGCTTTGGAATTCTCTGCTTGAATATAAAATTTTCACATAACATCAGGCAAGATCAACAGTGTGATTGTTGTGGATAAAGACACAAACAGGACTGCTTCATAGTCATGACTGAACACAGTCAAAACATAAACATTGTACAAGCCACAGAAGTGACCAAGTATTCCCATATCCAAATTAAATCTATCAAGACCCCTAATCATAAAATTAAGTCCACTTTTTGAAAGCATGCAATCTATAATCCCATTATCTAAGCCCTAACATCTACTAAGTCAAGGCCAATACTTTCTAGCAAGTCATTTCTTTTTTGTTTGTTTTCAATTTTTGAAATTTGTTCTAATTAGTTATACATACCTGTAGAATGCACTTTGACACATCATACATAAATGGAGAATAACTTCTCATTCTTCTGGTTTCTAGCAAGTCATTTCTAAAACTTTAAAAATTTTTTTTATTTGTTTTAATTAGTTATACATGACAGTAGAATGCATTTATGCACTGTGATATATCATACATAGATAGGATATAATTTCTTATTTTTCTGAGTGTGCATGTTGCAGAAACATATTGGTCATGTAGTCACATATATACATACAGTAATAATGTCTGTTTTATTCCACTATCTTTCCCAACCCCACATCCCCTCCCTCACCTCCCTTCACTTCCTTCTACCTAATCTAAGGTAATGCTATTTTTTCCTTAGTTCCCCTCAACCCCCCTTATTGTGAATTAGCATCTGCATATTAGAGAAAACGTTCAGCCTTTGGTTTTGTGGGATTGGCTTATTTCACTTAGCATGATACTCTCCAACTCCAACCATTCACTGGCAAATGCCATAATTTCACCCTTCTTTAAAGCTGAGTAATATTCCATTGAGTATTTCTAAAACCTTCTTATTGAGACACTCATGGTCCCCATGAATGTGCTTCCCTTCCTAAAAAAATAATAAGCCCAACGTGTTCAGCTCTGGATGTGCTCCTAGTGGGGTTCTGCAGAAAGGTTTTGACATGCCTTGGGAATGACACATTTCTCGGCTCCATTCCTATTTGTCCTTTTCTCAGATCATCAAAGAATAGCTCTCTGGACTAATTTTTTTTTTTTTTGGTCCTGGCAATAATCTCCAATTTCTAACAAGTAATACCTGTCAGACACTTTATATGGATGAATACATCTGATCCCCTGGTGAGCCTATTAGTAGATAGGCTTAGCACCCAACTTGCAAATGAGGGACCTGGGTGTTAATGGTTTGCCTCTGGAATGTCCCCCAAAGGCTCATATGTTGAAGGCTTGGTCCCCAATGCAGTGATGTTCAGACGTGAGGCTTTTGAGAAGTGCTTGGATCATGAGAGCTCTGACCTCATCAGTGAATTAATCCAGTGATGAATTTACAAATAAACGGACTATTGAGAAGTGGTAGGAAATGTGAGAGGTAAGGGCTAGTTGAAGGAGGTCCTTGAGGATGTGCCCATGGGTCTAGGTCTCATCTTCACTCTCTCTCTCCCTTCCTAGCTGCCATTAGGTGAGCAACTTTGCTCCTTCATACCCTCTCTGCCATGAAATTCAGCCTTCTCACAAACCCAGAATTAAAGTAACCAAGTGACCATGAACTGGAATCTTAGGAATCATAAGCCAAAGCAAATCTTTCATCCTTTTTTTCTTATAAGGTACCAGGATTTGAACCCAGGGGTGCTTAACCACTGACCACATCTCCAGCCCTTTTTATTTTATTTATTTATTTAGAGACAGAGTCTTGCTAAGTTGTTTAGGGCCTTGCTAAATCGCTGTGGTCCTCCTGCTTCAGCCTCCAGAGCCACTGTGATTACATGCATTGGCCACCATGTCCAGCTCTTTCATTCTTTTTTTTTTTTTTTTTTTTTTTTTTTTGGTACCAGGGATTGAACTCAGGGGCACTTGACCACTGGGCCACATCCCCAGCCCTTTTTTGTATTTTATTTAGAGACAGGGTCTCACTGAGTTGCTAAGTGCCTCGCCATTGCTGAGGCTGGCTTTGAACTCGCGATCCTCCTGTCTCAGCCTCCCAAAGTGCTGGGATTACAGGCGTGCGCCACCGCGCCCGGCAATCTTTCATTCTTTAAGTTGATTTTCTCAGGTACTTTGTTACAGCAACAGAAAGCTGATTAACACACAGGGGAATAAAAGCTACAACATCCTAAGTGACTGAGTAAGCAGTCCAGATGCTACTTGGTGGGCCCTGGATCTTTGATCTCTACACCATGCTACTGCCTCTGCTACATTTGTCTACCATGTCCCCCACTTCCTTTTCCTTGAATGTCCTCACTGCCATCAGTCTATATTGAGAAGCACTACAATAAATAGCCCCCGGAAATCATTGCAGGGTTTCCTGTTAGCTGTTGTGAGACAATGTAGACCATAGGAAAAGTAAGTAAATAAATTCTTCCAGATCTCAATACCAGCAATAGCTTCTATTTTTTCTCTAAGCAGTTTGATTTCTTTTTCACCTAATAGAGATAATCATATAACTCATAGTTTTTCGACTTGAGGTATACCATAGTTTTAAACTGAATAAACCTAACCAGAAAAGATATTCCCTTTGTGTTTTTATTTCAATGTTACTAATGTGGACAAGAGAGCATTCCTGCTTGGTAGTAATCTGACTATCATTTCTTAAAATCTCCATTTATAACAAAGAAAGGTAATCTGAAGCACAGAGCTTTGGAGACAATAATACCTAATGAGATTTTTAACAACGTAGTTCATTTTACTTTAATTATTTTTCGCAGTTACCTTCCACCTATAGCCAACTATACTGGATTTCCACTTACAAATGATATAAAGTTTCTTCTTAAATAGATTTCAGTTCAAAAAAATGAGTTTATTTAAAGAAAAATGTTAAAGTAAATAGTATCACAGTTGGTAGCACACCAAACAAGCAAATAGAAATCATGAAGGTGATTTAGGAAAGTCTGACTTAAACTTCCTCTTTGCCTAGGATGCTGGAAAGTCCAGAGTTTAACTCATGGGTCATTGATCTCAGGAGTGCAGATCTCCCATCCTGGAATTTCACCTCTTAATCTCATTCCTCTTTATCTTCTTTATTCTCCCCCATTTCCTCCTCTGCCCTCTTATCTTGCAGCACTCCATCCCCCCAGGGGGGGTGGATAGTGGTAGGAGTCAGGGATGACATAATAAAAATTATCTCTGTTTTAATGAAAGCTTTGGAAGAGTAAGTGACCATGGTCATCCTTGCGCTGAAGGAGAGGTAAGAAGTTCCGGGAAAGCCTAGAGCTGCTGACTTTGTCTGGTCCTGGAAAGTTTCAATTCTTTAAACTGAGCAGGCACTGCTTTTCTAAATCTACATGGACATCAGATTCTTTGGCTTTCTTGTGTGCTAGCTTTGAATCACTCTGAGAGCGTGTTCCTGTGAAAAGTGGGTGTAAAGAGTACTTTGATGGAAAAGTAAGGAGGAGGTGCCAGAGGGGCGCACCCTCTCTCCTCCCGTTCCCCGCCCCGCCTCTCCTATCTCCCCATGCAGCACCTTGACCTTTGGTCCACCACCCTCTTCTTTACAGCTCCTCGGAATGGGGAAATTCTTGTGGACCCCACGGAGGCCTGGGGGTGGAGATAGAGCATGGTGATGGAGACTGGCCCCAGGATTGGGAGGGGGATGAGCAGAGCTGGAAAATAACGCCCAGGAGCCCGATCCGCGCAGCCCCACACTCTGAAAAAACCCAGCAGTCTGGAAAAGCTGGGTTTGGATTCTCCCCTCTTTGAAGAGTTCTCAGGAAGTTTGGGGGGAGGGGCGAGCCACGCTCTCCTGTCCTACCGGCATCGGTCGCGGGAGGGTGAGGAGGGAAGACAGCAGCATCAAGTCTCAGTGCTGTCAGGTCCATACCCTTCAGCGGGCTCTGGGTGCTTCTGGCAGGGTCCGCCGGGCTCAGGCGAGGGCCCTCGGGCAGAGCGCAAGGGCAGGCATGGAGGGACTGGTCCTCCTCAACGCCCTCGTCACCCGGCTGCTGTTTGTGCTGCACTCGCTGGTCGGGGTCTGGCGAGTGACCGTGGTGAAGAGAGAGCCACGGTACTGGCTGCTGGCGCTGCTCAACCTCTTGCTCTTCCTGGAGACTGTGCTTACCCTCAAGTTCAAGCGTGGCAGAGGATACAAATGGTGAGAGTGCCCCGGGAAAGGGAGGGCGCACGCGGGCCCTGGGTATTGTTCCCCGAGGCACTTGCAGGCAGCCCTAGAGGCATGTCCCAGCAGTCTCCTTTTCTTTACTCAAATTGGGACCCCTCTTCCTTTTTGTCCTCTCTGGGAGCTTGGAACGTGCGCTAGATAACTGTGCGTCTCTTGGGCATGATAGGGTAACCGGTGGATTCCAGGGCAACACTGGGAGCCCTGAGCGCAGCCCTGGGTCACCCAGTCTCAGGTTTGGAAACTTGCAAGATGAGAAAAAAAAGAAGAGAAGGGTTTGTCTGCTTAGAACAGAGTGCCACCTAGATAGGGGTACCTATGGGAAAAGAAGGTTGCCATGTGCCTTGGTTTCTGAATTTGGGGTGTGTGGGTAAGCGCTGGCACTCTGAGCGCATGCAGGTGTGGGAATGCTTTTCGCTGGGCATCCTGGATCTTTGCAAGAGCCGTGCGTGCCAGGCACCCTCCCAGGGAGAGAAGCTCTTCCCTGTGAATCTATGGTTTCAACTGCTTCCCAGTTTTTCCCAGTCCCCGGTGCTTGCATGCGTCTGTGGCTTCAGCCGCTTTCCATCTTTCCAACCCCAGGCGTCCCGGGCTCTCTGGCAAGGAACCAGCTGCAGGTGTCCGGGGTTGGTGATTTCGGAGTTTGGCTAACCGCCAGCCTATTTTGTCAGACACGGTTTGTGTGTGATGCTGGAGAAGGGACCAGCAGGTAGTTTTTCAGACTGAACCTCAACGTTCAAGAGTTACAGTCTGGGCGTGGTGCTTAATTCCCTCCCCAAAGTCTTGCATGGCAGTAGGAGAATTGAGAAAAAGATTCTCTTGCCCCACTGCCTCCATCCCCACCCATCGCTACACTCCCAGTACATTTTTATCCCAAAACTTCTCCAAGTTAATCCTCTCTGTATTATTATTTTTTTTAAACTATGAAGTGGGATCAATATTTAAAACACCACCACCATCACCGCCAACAAAACCTAAAGCTATGAGAACTGAGAAAATAGTATTAGCTAATTTAAGACTTCGATACAATTTAGTGTTATAGTTAGCCATCATATTCAGAAAGAAAAAAAAAAAAAAAAAAAGAAAAGGAACATAAAAAGACCTTCTACAGTTTTACATATGAAACTACAAAACGTTGTGCATGTCATGACAGGCGTGGATGAACATGTGTTGCCTCTCAAGATGATGTGAATCTTGCTTAAATTTTCCACTGCTGAAAATATTCTAAAATTATCAATGCTCAAATTATTCAAGAACAGTCTAATATAAGGAGGAATGGAATGTTACTACCTCCCTCCTCCTCATGAATACTTATTAAGCATGAGACATTTGAGGTACTTTCCAGTGTGCCTTTTGGAAATCTCAAAGAGAAATGTCCTTAGCTTCCCAAATAATTCTCAGTGTTAAAGAAACTAAAGGGAAGAAAAGTGTACACTCAGAAGGTCATGTAACATTGATTTAGTTTTTGGTGAATAGCTTTAATACACTAGTAGAAATATTTCCCATAACAGAAGGATGGAGTCTGAGATTGAAAAATGTTCCATGTCCTACTACCAACCTCAAGCTTTGGGGAAATGTGAACCTCAAAAGAGGACCCAGCTCAGCAGGACCAGGAATACCCCCTACCTCTCCAAGAGTGGACCAGATCCATTCCAGTTATGTGGAAATGCTATAGACAAAGGAACTTTTAGTTTCATGTCTGTATCATCACTGACTGCTGATTCAGATTGACCTGTAATTTACAACCAAGAAAGGAAAAACATTGGGGCAAAAATGCATGGTGATCAATGTGTCAGGTTCAGTAGAGAACAGAAGACATATTAGTGTGGGTGTCAACACCAGACAGATGATAGGGTGAAGTATTGGCTTTCCAACTTATTCGCTGTGAGGCCTTAAGCAAGTTGCTTAGAGTCTCTGAATCTCAGTTTCTGATCTGTGAATGCTAATTTTGTAGGTTGTCGAAGAACTATTATTTATTATTTAGAATGGCTAAAAATATGAATAATCATGAAATAACACAGTAACAATGAAAAGGGGTTTGATTTGGGGCATATTTCATCTCTAGATTAAAGTTTTCTGCTTAAAACAAGGCATAAATTTTTGTTGTTGTTGCTTTTAAGTTTTAAGAATCATTTTCTACCCAATAATACATATTGATAGTCACTGAATAAACAGAAATGGTTTTCTCTAAATCCTAGGATTTTCCTTTGTTTTCTTCTTACTTAAAATGTTCTTGTATAAACTAGTCACTTTTTATGACTGCACATATCATAGAGATAGCCAGTAAACTATTTTCCACAGAAAAAAAGTAGTAAACACACTTTTATGTCATAAAAACAGATCCATGATATATACTGCACATTCTAACATTAATTCAAGAAAAACCTTGCTGACTCAATAGTTCTACTAACACTTGAAAATAAGCAAAGAAATTTAATAATTTGACTTATTACAAAATTTTAGGAACAAGTGAATCTTTGTAAATGGTCTAAATAGAAATGTGATTAATAATGCTTTGTTCTGTCAAATATATTGGTAATGCTTTGCTGTTGTCAAATACAACTGAGTCTGCCAATATGGTCACTTGTTCAGTACCTAGAGCCCACACAATGTTCTGTTGTAAATTTGAAAAAAAATAATGAAAAGAATGGCTAAAAATATGAATAATCATGAAATAACACAGTAACAATGAAAAGGGGTTTGATTTGGGGCATATTTCATCTCTAGATTAAAGTTTTCTGCTTAAAACAAGGCATAAATTTTTGTTGTTGTTGCTTTTAAGTTTTAAGAATCATTTTCTACCCAATAAATAAATAAATAAATAAACAAATGAAAAAATTAAGCTGATGGAATCAGATTGAGATATCATAACAATATCTATACTTCCCTTAAATAGGAAAATGTTAATACATATAGATCTAACCGTAGAGCTACATAAATACAGATAAATAGACCTTTGACCCACAAGCCTTGTGTTTTAGAATATAATGTGTAGACTCAAAAGTACCCATATGTAAAATCATGAACAAAAATGATTAACTTCCACCATGTTGGTAGAACATAAACCTGAAAACAAGTTGATTACTCATCAAGGGAATAGCTGAAAAATTATATTTTCAGGGGCTGGAGTTGTGGCTCAGCAGTAGAGCACTTGCCTAGCACGTGCGTGGCCCGGGTTCTATCTTCAGTACCACGTAAAAAATAAACACATTGTGTACAACTAAAGCAAATAAATAAATATTTTTAAAAATTATATTTTCACACTATAGAATATTTTGCTGGCATTATAAATAATGAGCTAGATTTAACCATTGGCTTTGAGAATTGTGCATGATATATTGTTAAGAGACTAAAGTTACAGTTCTGTATCTTATATTCATTTTTGAAAAAAATGGACTTGTAAGGAAATTGCTCTGTGTATTAATTGGAAATACTATTTTTATAAAGCAGAAGAAGAAGCAGGAGAAGGGGAGGGGGAGGGAAAGGGGAAGGGTGGGAGAGGAGTGGGAGAAGGCATAGGTGGGGAAGGGGGAGGAGAACAAACAAGCAGCAGCAATGGCAGCAGTTCCTTCTGTATTGAAAAAACTCCTGAATGGTAATACATGCAGGACCATGATACATATAGGACAATACATGTATACATGTAGGATGAAAAATCTCTTTTGCTTGCATTTCAGATCTGTGAAGTTTTGGACTATCTGAATATTGTTCTTTTTTACTGAAATTTATACCTAGACCCAAACAAATAAAATCTATAGAAATAATGGCATAAGATAGAGAGCTATAGAGGAAAATGTGAACTAAATTTCTTTCTTGAAACAGCAAACATGTTACATGTGTCCCAGGAATGTTTCTTTAGCTATCCTTTGGAAAGGAAAAATGGAACTGGAGTTGCTGAGTTCAGCTGTCTGGGGACAAGCAGCATTACATCAACACTATTAACTTGCCAGTTGGAGAAGTTTAATTTGCTGGAATCCTATAGGATCCTGAGTGTGAGCCAACAGCACAATCCTTGTTAAATTCAACAAATGTATGCTAGTAGAGTTTGCACTTTTTTTACCTAGTATTTATTTCACCTGCATATTCACTTACATTTCTTTATGATGAAATTAGTATCACTTAGCTTAATTTTTTTCCCCTTGATTTTATTATTTTCAGTTGTCTGGGCAACAATCCAATGGATCTGTGAATTACCATTTAGGTAAAGTCAAATACAAAATAATATTTCAGTTGCCTTCCAGCCAATAGTGATAAAATATCCCCTTGGGGATAGAAAAATTACCAAGATCGTGACAAGCTTGAAGCCTGTTCACTTGAAAGTAAGCAGTACCTGAGATTAAGTAGAAATCTAAGTTGAATCCACTGGCAGAAGGACAGAATTTTAAGCACCAAGCTTTCTTCACCAGAATTTTAAAAGTGCAAAGGAAATGTAATTTGAATTATTAGGTAATAACTCACCTATTGGGCCATTTTTATTTTGTTTTGTTTTTGTGAACTCTCCTTACCTTTTCTTTTACTAAGTTTGATCAGGCAATTTTTGAATTGCTTGATGAGTAAACATGATGCTATGCTGGACACAAAAGAAAAAGAAAACAAACACATCTGAAACTTTGATATAAAAGGTGGTGTTTTGACAAAGTGCTCAAAGGTGTGGGAATAAAAATAATGATGAATACTTCACATTTCCTGTGTTGCAGGCTTTACCAAGTGTCTTACACAGATGAGATTTGATCTTGACAGTAGGTGTAATTATTTTCTGTTTCTTCCCATTTTTAGATGAGGAAACTGAGGCACATAGCTGGTAATCAGCAGGGAGTCGGGTAGGGAAGACTGCAAGTGCTCAGTCTCATGCATTGCTGACTGACAGTTTGGAGGAGAAAGGGTGTGATGCACAGTGCGGGGTGGAGCAGGCGGAACTTTGCAGCTTTTGGGCTATAGCAGGAAAAAAATCAGTGGGATCTGCAACTGGAGTGCACAGGCCAACTGGAAAGGGGACAGGAAACTTGAGCAGATATCTCTGGAGCAAGCTTGGAGTCTTACCATTCTTCATTCAATTACACTGTATGGAAACTCTACTCTATATGGTGGGTATTGTTCATTTTGCGGAATATGGAAATAAATAAAAGAGGCATATCCCTGTCCCTCAAAATCTCACATTTTAATCAGTGGGCTCAGAAAAGAACCAAGGAAGTAATTAATTAATAAATAAATGATATAATGGGTAAAAATAAGCAAGTGAACAAATGAGTACTCAGAATGATGATGAATGCCCAAGTGGTATGGAGTACAGAGAGAGGGAGTATGGAAAGGCTGCATTGTGTGTTCATAGACTCTGGCTGGAGAGGTGGTCTGAGATTTGAGACCTAAGATGTCAGAGGGAGTCAGGGATGGGAAGAATTCTCCAGGGAGAAGAGAAAAGTCAAAGAGCTTGGACGATCTTCATGTGATTTGAAACATTTCTAACATTCCCCACGTGACCAGTAAATATTGACTTTCTCTTCTGCTCTTCCCTGTCTTTTCTCCTTCCTGTGTCCCCTGACTCCATATGAAAGAGTCTTATTAATATTTTTTTTTTTCCCCAGAACTGGGACTTGCTAATATTTTTTTAAAAATTACCATTATCTCATTTTAAACATGGTATGTTAGAAATTACATGGCTCACAACTGAAAAAGAAAAAAAAAAAAGAAAGATGAATTAGGAATCAGAAGGCAGTCTACCCTACATCGATCTCAAATTCAAAGCAATTTTGTGAAAAACTGAAGGAATCTGTTTTGATTATTCAATTACTTCTGGACAGTTCAACAGTGAAGCTCAAAACCTAGATTTGACAGATACATCTTAATACAAGTGTTGAGCAGTGTAGGAGAATTTTGTATGATGTAATTATGTAGAATGTGATAATATATACTTTTGTCCACCCAAAAATGTTCATTTAAAATGCCAGAGAGAAAGTTGGAAAATAAGCACACTCCTCCCCTGCTCCTACCCCACTGATACGTTTGGACCCCAGAGTGGACAAGATGAAAGGATCTGGAAAGAGATCCTGTGACTTTTATAAGACCAACTTGGGAACTGAAAATTATCCCAGGAGATAGGCCGTGTCTCACCCTGTTCATACTTGCTGTCCAGATTTCTCAAAGTCTTTCCTGAGCTTTTTAGTTATTCCAGTAACTCTTCTCACTGTGCATTGGATTTATCAGCCCTGTCTGTAAAGTGTATCTGGAGTTTTATATTTTCTTCTGGTATATTTTATAGGTATATGTGCTTTGGATCCTGAGCCTTGAATTCCATGCATAGAGGTGATTTAAGTTTGCATTCTTTTTGGAAGTACACATTGAATGTTACCAGCAAATGTCTTTGTTAAGTAATTCAAGTTATGTTTGAGGAAAAAAGAGACTCTCCTTAGATTGGTTCTGTGATTTACTTTCAAGAAATAGATATTTTTTTTTCTTGTATTTTACAATAGACTTGGGACCAGTGTAATAGTTAAGTCTGCATTTATAATAGGATCTCCAAGAAATGGAACCATTGAATGCTCACCATGCTTTCTCCATGAGTATATCTAACCTGTTTTGTCTTGGTGTCTCAGATGTGGAACATCTTTATAAAATGTTAAATATAGCCCAATAGTAATATAGTTATATAATAATATAGTAATTCTAGCATAATAATATTAATTCATATCAATATAAGCTCTAGATTTTTATTTTCAACCTATTTCAATGCACTTGTGTCCATTTTTTTTGAACTATTCATAGAACCAAAAATTTAATGGCTGAAACAAGAAATTTAGACTGAAAAAATTAAAGTTACTAATATTTTATAGCTTTTTGTTCTTTTTTAAAAAAAAAAATTTTAGTTGTGCATGAACACAATATTTTATTTTACTTATTTATTTTTATGTGGTGCTGAGAATCAAACCCAGTCCCTCACACATGCAGGGCAAGAACTCCACCACTGAACTACAACCCCAGCACAGATTTTTGTTCTTGACTGAGAGGAAAACAAAGTATAAATTAGTGTAGGAAGCTCAAATAAACCATTATAAATATATCTCTAGTTTTAAATTTTATGCATTTCTCCTTCTCGTGGCAATAACATTATTATGCATACAGTATCAGGTCAAATGTGAATTGTTTAACTTTATTCCCAGCAGGGGGAAAATCACATTTACATGAAGGTTTATTCTCCCTGTGTGCATGTCTCACATGACTCTGGAAGTTCCTATGAAGTACTGGTATCAGCAAAGTGAAGCTTCAGGTAGATGAATCATCTTGTTAAAACAAACAGACAAACAAACAAGCCAATGTTTCTTTAAGAAAAAATAAAATTTTAGTGTATGTACCATAAAATGCACTTGTCTGAAAGTCACATTGAAAAAATATAAATGACAAAAGATTGTTAATATAAATGCCAGAGTAGGCACTTATTTGTTATTTTTCTCTGAGTATTAACCTACTTCCTGGAGTTGTTGAAGGAGGGGAGTTATATTTTATTTTCAGTCTCTGTCTCACCTCAAAGAGGTAGATACTGTACATAGTACTTAATATTATACACTTATCATAATAAAGATTAGTAAATTTTGGGAGTAGTGGCACATGCCTGAAATCTGAGTGGCTCATGAGGCTGAGGCAGGAGGATCAGACGTTCAAACCCACCCTCAGCAATTTATCGAGGCTCTAAGCAACTTAGTGAGAACCTGTTTCTAAATAAAATTTTAGAAGGCTAGGGATATGGCTCAGTGGTTAAGCACCCCTGGGTTCAATCCAGGTAGGTAAATTCCAGGTAACCTAATGGAGGACTAGCATGATTTTGCTTAGAACATAATGTAGAAAAGTTCATTCAAAACACACGGCTGAGAGACATTCTTATACAAGTAGATGTCCTTGTAAAGTTTAAAAAAAAAAAAAAGCAGGGGGAAGGTACACTAGATTGTCTTCATTTTGGATCCTGAAGGGAAGAAACAGAAACAATCTCTTCTACAGAACAGAAATAAATACTATTATCTTTATATAGAATGAAAGTGTTACCTAAATAACATTTACAATGCATTTTATATTCTTAGAGAGCATTAAAATTCCTGTCGTCAATGACAACTGAAGTTCATTTATTCATTAAACAAGCATTTATTATACTAGATACTGTGATAGTGTTCTGGAAGGAATACAAAATAAATGCAGCTAGATAAGAACAGTACAAAACAATAGTCTGAGAACCAAATAATTATCCACAAATTAAGTCCAAGAGTGCAGAATTGCTGCAGAGTCAAGATTCAGTCATAATACTATCTGAGGGAAGTCATTTCTGCACTGGCCTTTGAAGTAGCTGGTGGGATGCCGGACTGCAAAGATAGGCTTTTCAGGTTGAAGAAAGCATGATGGTGGTACCTAGGGTTACAGTTGGAACCAATTCGTTTAGGAAGATGTCATGTTGTTCTTTGCCACATTCTCATATTTTATGAGAAAATAAAATATAGATTCTAATACTAATTCATATTTTGTCTCATAACTAAGCTTAATAGTGAAACACACTGCTCAAGTTCAAATGTGAGCTTGTGCTTTGTTTAGACATACTTTCAGAGAATTTTAGGTTAAGTGAGACATACAGAATGCTAATTGTGCTTTCAGTTTATACCATAATTTGGAAATATGACTTTATTTTAAAAATTGGCAATAAGAAATGAAAATTATAATTAAGAACCCTAATATTCACCTTCAGAAATTCCTTCTATTTGGCAGTACAAAGAATGATTCTACTGCAATGGGTATTCCCAACCAATTTGAAATTTCTCCATGTTTCTTGTGTTCTTTGTCTACTTTCCCATAAGTTCACAGAGAAAACAAACCTCTCGTCTGATGTTGGTATCTATCAAAATGTATCCTGTCTATATTCAGTTTCCCATTTCTTTGGGGACACTCATGAGCCTATGGCCCTTTAGTGGTGGTGTTCTTTGCCAAGGGTCCTTACCATACCAAGGGCTCCTAGAAGGGAGCTGGTGGTGAGGTGCTATTTAAGAAAATAAATGAATGTTGGCTGAGGTCAGGCAAGTGACTTGTCAGATAATTCAGAGGCTGTGTGTTCTGCAAAAGCATTGGGTTCATTTTGAAAGGTTGCAGAAAATAGGTAAAATATTGAGGCTGTTGTATTGGCCATAGTCTCCCTGAACACTAATGGAATGCTCTTGCTAAACAACCTAGATGGATATAATGGATGCTAAGTTCAATTAGAGAAACTCATCTATGGATAAGGAGGGCAGAAAATTCTTGAATTTTTAGACAGGGCTAGGAGATCACAGAAAGGTATTTTGACCTAGTTTTTTGATTTGCATGAAAACAAACCCATTATTATAAAGTTCCAGAAATTTTATCAAAGATAGTTAAGGTAGTTTAACAAAAGATTTTTAAACTTGGATTTGGGATCCTTACAACTCCACTCTGTTATGCAGAGTAGAAAACACTGAGAAATGAAATATAAATAAAATCTGGATTCACATTGAAGTCATTTTTTTTTTTTTCTTTTTGTACTGGGGATTGAACTCAGGGGCACTCCGTCACTGGGCCACACCCCCAGCCCTTTTTGTATTTTATTAGAGACAGGGTCTCACTGAGTTGCTAAGTGCCTCACCATTGCTGAGGCTGGCTTTGAACTCGCCATCCTCCTGCCTCAGCCTCCCAAGTGCTGGGATTATAGGCGTGCGCCACCACACCCATCACGAAGTCATTTTTGAACATTATTTTTGCCAGACAGAAAACCTAAACAGAATAGTGGGTGATAATATGGTTATCTTTTCCTACATATGATTATTTATAATGTTATATGTTTCTGAAAATTATGTTACTTTTTCAGTAAGAAAATAACAATAATTGTCATTTTTAGAAAGAGAAAAGTGGAAACTTAATTCTAGACTAATAGTGACTTGAAGTAAATAAAATCCATTGCAGGGCTAAATTGCTAAAGGTAACAATATAATCATCTTTTGAAAAGCATTATAATTTGTTGAAATGACAAGTATGTATGATAAATGGTATTTTGTTTTTGGATGAAATGAAAAAGGCAGTCAGTACAACTCTTAAAGAGCACTGTGCAGTGTTTAGCATGCAGCAGTGTTTAGCATGTAATACCTGTTTTATTAATGAACAAATAAAGCAAAATAAATGAGTGTGTTGATAAATAAATATATAAAACAAAGAAAAAAATCCTTTGAGATATTGTTTCTGTTTGTATACTTTGGGGAGAATTGATGCTAGGTTAAGAGTTGTTAAAAAAAAGTAAGAAATTATTTTTTTGGAAAGTTTTAATTTAGAGAAAATAGTCAAACAAACTAATTTGGCATTGAAGTATTAATACTGGGTAATTCCAGTATTCTGATGGGGTATTATTAGTCAAGAATGTAATAAATATGAGTTTCTTAGGGCAGTTAATTAATTAGTAAGATGGTATTATCAGTTTTGCCAAAATTTCCCACTGGGACGTGTCTTATTTATTGAGTCATATGTTTATCAGTTTTGATTGGTGTAAGATATTGTATTTTTATAAACAATTGTCTATAAACCTGATAAAAGTTATTTCTGAGTTAATAAGACCTCTTTATAATATTAATCTTCAAACAAGGTGCTTGGCATCTACTTACTCCTGATGTCATCAAGACAAATACCAAAGTGAAATTATTTGGTAACTCCAAAGAAAAGTTATGCAGTTTGATTAATCCCATGGCAAATGGTGAGAACAGGCCTGATATATTAAGTTTCAGAATCCACACTCTGGTTCCAAAAGTGAATTGCATTGATAATACATGATCAAGAATGCAATCCCTCAGAAAAATAAGCAATGGCAATGGCTTATAATATCACAGTCAAATGCTCAAATTTTCTTAGTAGCAGAACAAGCTTTGGAACCAACCTAGGTGCTCTACAACACATGAATGGATAGAGTAAATGTGGTATATATGCACAGTATAATATTACTCAGTTATAAAGAAGAATGAAATTATGGCATTTGCCAGTAAATAGAGGCTATCGTGCTAAATGAAATAAGTCAGTGCCCCAAACCAAAGGCCAAATGTTCTCTCTGATATGTGGATGCTAACCCACAACAAGGGAAGGTAGTGAGAGGAAAAGTAGAAGTTCATTGGAGGGGCTGGGGCTGTAGCTCAGTGGCAGAGCACTTGCCTAGCATGTATGAGGCACTGGTTTGATCCTTAGCACCACATAAAAATAAATTAATAAACAAATATATGGTGTGTCCCCCTACAACTGAAAAAATATTAACAAAAGAAGTTCATTGGATTAGACAAAGGGGAATGAAGGGAAGAGAGGAGGTAGAAATAGGAAAGACAGTGGACATAATTTTCCTATGTACATATTTGAATACACAACCAATAAAACTCTACATCATGTACAATCACAAGAATAGGATCCTAATTAGAATAAATTATATTCCATGTATGTATATTTCAAAATACATTCTACTGTCACGTATATCTAAAAAGAACAACAACAACCAAAAAGCCTTTCTTAGTACCAGAACCATATTAAACTAGTTTCCTTCAGTAAAATTTCAAGCAAAAATCAATTTATGATGATATTTTGAGAAGCACAGTCAAAACTAGCTCAGGGCAACAAAACAGTAGAAACGGTAATTTAACTAGGTCCTCATTGAATCACTGGATATTTGTGGGGAGCCCACAAATGTCAGACACTCTGGAAAGAGCAAAGGTACAATTATGAGCAGACAGACATGGTTCTTGTGCTTGTGTTGTTTAGAATTGCTGGGGGACAACGATGATATGATACCAAGTACACGTAGACATCCATATATATAATTGTCAGTTTTGCAAATCCATGGAGTAAAAATGAACAAAGACAAGAAATATTTTCCTGGAGGAGTCTCATGTCACTGGCATGACCTATAAGGAGAGAATTCATAAAATTCGGGGAGAATTTCCAGGGAGACAAATGCAGGTCTGGGGGGCCTGAGCTAGAAAGGTACTTAGCTTTCTTTTTTTTTCCCCAGGACAGGAGGAACACTGTTGCAGGAGGACAGTGAGGAAAAATGACAAACAACACAATCCAAAACATAGGCCTAGCCCTGATTGTGCAGCATCTTGGAGTTTGTGATGGGCAAACGCCCAAGCAAACCATGACTGTGTCACAGTAGTTGCCTTAGCATTGACTGTGGAGTTAGGCATAGTTGTGTCCTCAGCAGTGCAAAGAGCATCACTTTATAGAAGCCGACTTAGATAGGTATAGTTGTGAGAATCATGTTTTAAAAATGGAGTTGACTATAAATTATTTGAAGAAACAATCTTCTAGACTGGTATTCTGAGTCCTCTTTCAGCATAGGTACTAATATGTAGCCCTGAGTAAACTTGCAGAGCTCAGACTAGAGGAGGCAGTAGCTAACTACATTTATTGACCACCGACAATATTGACTGCATGGCACAACTGTCTCATTTAATCTTCATAGCCACCCATTTGGAGTGGGTATCATATCCACTCCATTTTACAAATAGAACATTGAATCTCAGGGAAGGTGATAAATTTCTGAAGATGAATGAAAGGAAAGTGCAGGATTCAAATTTGGGTCTTCTCTAAATTTGTGAAATTTCTACTGGATCATCCCTAAGTGCAATAATTCTTCAAGGGTCACAGCTTGAAGAACAAACTTGGACATCTTGAAATAAAAGAACCTTACAAATGCTAGTAGCCTCCATTCCTTTCATTTGCTCCACCTGTTCCTTTTTTAAAAAATTCAGGCATTTGGACATTTGAGCATTTGCTTGCTGTGCATATAGATCTAATAAGGTACTGTGATGCCATGGGGAAGAAGAGAAGATGAAGTGGGAAGAGGGAAGGCATACAAAGACACATAGGGCTCAAGACCTGCCTCAATGACTTACATCAGCCAAGCTATGTCTTATGTACACATGATTATAAGAGTATAGCATGTGTTGGTTAAGATTAATTGCTGCCATGCCCTGAAAATATGTAGGATATTGATGGACATACAAGTCCACCAGAAGGTATTCCAAAAAGAGAGTTTTCATTATTTGGGGAGGCATTTGCTCTAAAGTCATTTCCAATCCTCCCTTCTCAAATTAGCCAAACTGGGAGAGCATAGGGCATTTGGTTCTGAACAGGGACCAATGGTTAGTTAAAGAAGGCTTGGACTGAGTTGAATATAATCAATTCCTGAGCCACTGATATGCTTTCTTCTCACTTTCTCCTTTCTCCTTTATGTCCAATAAATCTAACAAAATCAGATTGAAGTAAGGAGAACTTTCCAGACTCTGCCACTGGACTCCAGCCTATCCGAAGATACACAGTACATTTGGGACTACTGAGTTGCATCTTGATAGGATGCAATAGAAGAAGTGGAGATAAGACCCAATGATAGAAGCCTTGAATATTGGATTATGGAATTTAGATTTTCTATACTAAATAATATAGAAAAATCTTGAGTTGTGTGCATGTGTTTATGTAAACAATTTCCTAATTAGAAGAAATATGTTTAAATGCAATAGTATTTTTTTCCAATTAAAGAAATAAATCTTATGCTAGAAGATATTGTCATTGTTATTTTTATTTTTAACCTCCCTTCAAGAACTATGATATATTCAGTCTATTGTTTCCTCTAGATTATTTTTACAATGGTATTGTTAGGGGAGTTAATCTCAAAATTAATCTAAACAAGAGTCAACAAACAGTCCAGCCAACAATTGACCTGTCTAAACAAAAATCTGCATATACCAACTGTCCCTCTGACCAGAATTCACTTATTCCTCCTTTTCACACAGGAAATATTCTCTCCTGGTGTTTCCTTTGATACATAAGGTCAAAAAGTTAATTGCTCTTTTTTTTTTTTTTAAGAGCGTACTCAACATGGGCTTTTGATATTTCCCTGAAGCCCAGCCATCTTACAAGTCAGATTTTAATAATATCTTGACCCATAACCTTTTGTTTCAAAATTGGTTTTGGCAGGAAATCAAAGGTAGGGGAGTATCTATATTAAATATTGATTTTTTAAGGACTTCTCTTCATTTTGCCCTTTCTCCCTTCCTCTTCAGAAGTTGACAGAAGATATGATGGAAGGGTTAAAAAAAAAACCTTTAAAAATCCATCCTAAAATTTCCGCTTTCATTTATCTTTATTTACTTTTCTCTGGATTATAATATTACCATGTAGGTAACATTTCATCTCAAAAGTATAGGTGTGTCCTACAAGTATTTTAATAAAATGTATTGACTTTCAATTTTGACTTTGAGATATTCTACCAAGCAAGGGTCCAATCTAAAATAAAATGCAATTTGAAGAAATAAATTTGGGATGTATATAAATTTCATCTTATTTCATAATAATACTAACAATATCCACCTGTTATTGAGTGCCCTTCTCTGCCAGGCACTGTCTTACAGATGGTACAATATACTCCCTGGGAGATCCATGTGACTGTGATGGGCTGCATAGTGTCCCCTCCAGATTCATTATTGAAGTCTTCAGACCAAATTTGACAGAATTTGGAGGTTAATTTGGTAATTAGGGTTAAATGAAATCATAAACATGGGGGTCCTAATCTAATAAAATCAGTGGTCTTAAATGTAAAGAAAAGGGGGAGAAATCTCCCAGCACAAGCACTGAGGAAGGGCCACCAGAGAGGCCATGGAGAAGGCCTGTCTGCAGGCCAGGAAGAGAGCCCTCACCAGAGCCCCACCACGCTGGAGCCCTGATTTTAGGCTCCTCGACTCCAGATTATGAGAAAAATCAGTTTCTGTTGTTTGAGCCAGGCAGTCTATAGTATTTCGCACAGCAGCCCACATTGACTGATGCAGGCAGGGACTGTTCCCATTTTGTGGATTAGGAAACGAAGTAAGATGTCCATGGCAAAACTGTCATTTGAACCTGAGTGTGTCTGACAACAGAAGCCTGCTGCTTAGATTCCCTTCTGAATTTTGCGGCAGAAAATAATGAATAGATATTTAGATAGCCTTTAAAAAAGTTCCCAAACCTTTTGGTTGTTGTTCATATTTTTATTTTACAGGTTTAACACACATACACAAAACCAGTGCATTACTCTCATTTTTCATTCTTATCATCTGATTTTTTGTGTACTAGCAGGGTGTTATTATTTGAGCTCTCAGAATTCCAGGTTAATGTTGAAAAATGTAGCCAATCTTCCTGAAATTGCAATGTTGAAAAAAAGTCTGAGATTTACGAGTGCTGTATTTGCTTTTTGTAAAACATATTAAATGCAAAATATCCAGTGTTGTGCCTGAAACTAATTGGCAGTGTCCCATTAACCATATTAAAATTAACATCTATTAATTGGATTAGAAATTCAGTGAGAATGACAGCTGCTAGTGCCTTTTACAGTTACTGTGTTTCTCTGTAATCCATATGGCAGAAATCACATAATGCTTTTTTTTTCCCCTGTAGAAATAAACACTTAAGATAAAAAGGTTGACTTGATATGATTAGGGTGTATGCATTTGTTATCTTTCTTTTCTTCTTTTTTTTCTTCCACAAAAGCTGAACTATCTTTTTTTTTGCCTTTCACAGGTTTTCACCAGCCATATTTTTATATCTGATTAACATCGTTCCATCATTATGGCTCCTTGAAATGCATCATGAGACCCAGGTACTTCCTTTTGGAAACTGGAATATCCAGAGGCAAACTGCTTTCACAGTATGATCTGATTTATTTCAGCAATGCTCTTTTTCAAGAGACAAATGATCAAAAATGGAATAAATAAGAGACCATTTATAAAAAGAATGGACTCCGTGATCTGTCAAAAAAGTAAAATATTATTTCACTTAAAATTTAAGATTACACAATTAATTAACATCTGTGTTAGTGACTGTGTTCCTCAGACTCCCTCCCTCGCTCCACACATGCTAGAGTTCATAGGGAAATTTGATTTTAACCCTGGAAGCTACAGGGAGTTGCTATGTTATGCTAGGAATGTGCAGGTCACAATAATGTGATATCCCATAAAATGACATTCTTAGGAATTACAAAACAAAAACAAACCCCCCTTCTTCTGTACTTTGCTATGTAAATACATTTGGATTTATGGAGGCTTTTTAAAATACAACTTAAACAGAATAAAGGAGATTCCTTTTGGGGGGTCCCCTGGGCCATCTTTGTGAAACAGAAAAGCTATTCCAAGAGCCCTGACATTCAGGCTAAAGGTGGGCAGTTGTCGAACCCATACTGGGGAAAGGTGAGCTTACATGTATTAGGTCTCCAGTGACCTAGAAAATAATCTGGCTTCCAGTAAGAGTCACTAATCTTTATTTAGAAACTTTTTAATTGAGCTGCTTTCTACACACAAAACTAGTGAGCAGGCTTACACTGGGTTCAGTCACTTACTGTTGATGGTGCTTTTGAGAAACTGAGGTGGTCAGTAAGTTTGGACTTCACTATTCCAGTTATAGGAATGATGTTACAAATGAACTGTAGTTGCTATCTAACATTTTAGTAACTTCATTGATAAAATGCTTTAGGCAGAATCTCTGAGAATTTGTCCCTGTACAGATTTCTTTGTTACAAGTGGTCATTTAATAGTATGCTTAAGTCTCCAATATATAAACTTATCTGATAATGCTTGCTCCAAATTGTAGGCACATGAGAGGGGAATTTAGCTCTGTAGACTATTTTTGAAGAACTCTCCAAGCAAATACAAATAACAAAGCAATAGAGAAAACCTTTTTCCTCCTTAAATCTTTTTTCTAAAAAACACTAAAGTTATAAGCCATCTCTCTGTACCAAAAAAAATTTTTTTTTAACTATAGATTCTTTGGTTCAAATCATCATGGCTTTTTGTAAAAGTACCAAAAGGAGTTAGGGGACTGTTTCAATCTCCTTACTACTTACAATTTTGAAGGGTATGGAAATAAGATCCGGTGATTTAAATCAATTTTTTTTCCTACATATCCAATTCTATGACATGGCTATCATCCACAATAACAATTCATTTTACCAAATGCTTTTATAATATAAATGCATTGCACAGTTAATTGATATACAGGTCAAATCCCATTACAACAAATAGCATGAAACCAAAAGCTCTCTTTTTAATAAAAAAAAAAAAAAAAAAAAAAGATTTTTGAGCCCCGGGCAGTACCTCTCTAATTTTCATACTACAAAAGAAATTGAACTGTTAGTAGTAATGGATTTGACGCTGAGAATTAAAATGAATGCTCAGAGATTGAAATGGGCAAAGTGAGCTGGGATGGAGATGGTAAAAGTGAGAGCGACAAAAACTTTATATATATATATATTTTTTTTCCTCATACATATGTGTATATATGATTTCAATAATGTGACATTATGTAAAATGACATTCTTATTTTCTCTCTCTTTCATATATATGCATATATATATGTATATATATACACACACTTAAAGCATTTGGTAAAATGAATATACATATATATGAGAGAGGAAAATATATCTACATATAATTTAAATGGAATCCATCTCTATGTATATGCCCCCATAAATCCAAAGGTATTTACATAGCAAAGTATAGATAAAGGGTGGTTTGTTTTTGTTTTGTAATTTCTAAGAATGTCATATATATATGTATATATATGTGAACATATTTATATATAATTTAAATAGAATCCATATATAAATAGATTCCACTTAAAGAAATAAGAAATGGCAGAATAAAGTGAAGTACAGCAAATCCCTTAGCCTACTCATTTAGGAAATTAGGAAATTCTGGTTATGATAATCACTTTTCTTTTTATAGCATCCTATATTTCAGAGTGTTGTCAGATATATTTTCTCATTTATAGACCTAACAACTCCATAAGTTAGGCATGGTGTATACATTTCTATTTTATATAAGATCTTGAGGATCAGAAAGTTTAAGAAATTTTCCCAAGGGCACACAGTTAATCAATAGCAGTGCTGGGGCTTACAGCCTAATGGACACCCAATCCATTAAACCCTACTGCCTTTCTCAGTCATCTATTCTATATTTTAAAGGAGTTTGCATCAGTTTGCATCTGAAGTTTTCATGATAAAAAAGAGTAATTTAATTTCCTTTCATATTTTACCATTTATTCTACGTCCTAAATGTTCTAATCTATGATTTGGAATTAGCAAAACATCTGACCTGTTTCATAAAGATAGTTCCCCTAGATGACCAATTTGGTACCTTCATTCCAGAACTTGATGGCATGCATGGAAACAAAATGGCTATGATAAGTGTGACCTTAACCATTAGTGAGGTTGGCTTATGAAGTGGCATAATTAATGTAATGGAAATGTTCTGGTCTTAACTGTGTCAGTCTCCTTTGATCTAAAGAAATGCTTTGGAAATTATTAAGAGTTTTAAAGATATAGCTCATGAAAAAGTAACAGATTGGTACCCAAGTCATCTTCATAACATCACTTATGCTGTGATGAATGTAAACAATGTAACCACAAAAACAATGTAAGTCAGTTTAGGCTTAAGGAGTCAAATCACTTGTTCATTACTGTCTTTATGTAGGTACACTTAAAGAAAAGTCTCATCAATCTTTAACAAAATAACATAAGTGGAGAGGAACTCAGAAAAGTCTGAATACCATAATACAGACTGCAAAGCTATTTGTTTCCAAGTTAGCTTATAGTGTACTAAAGAATAACTTTTTCCTTAAATAACAAGACATCTATGGATTTTTAGTGATAAGGATGTCAAAAACATATGAAGTTTACCACTTTTAACATATAATCTGCTTTCACTCCTGCAGAGTGGTCAAAATTTGTGTCCCACTGACCAGCAAATTCTTAGCTAGAGTCACTAAACTACTCTGTAATGACGATGTAGATCTAAATTCAAAGATTAAATTTTTAAATTGCCACTAATTTTTCTTGGAGTTTTAGCTACACACACACACACACACACACACACACACACACACATAAAGTGTGCAAATGGCTGTATTTTTGCTCCTAGAGATATGGCACACAGCCATTTTTTAAGATTATTCTTGTCATTTCACCCATAACAGTACTTACTTGGATGAAGTGCAGAAAAAAACAGCTTCTTGGCAAGCCTTTTCCAATTTTTTCAAAAAGAGTGTAGAAGAATCAATGAATATCCAGTATAATTAAGGAAAATTCACTTTATAGCTTTTGATATTTTATCCTTTTTAATAATTTTTCTATAAAAATAAATGTGTGATCATGGCTATGTGGTGGTGATAGTAGTAGTGGTGTGTGTGTGCATGTGTTTCAAAAATATTAGAACTGCAGATGTTTAAAAAGTTCTTCAACCATTTTCTAAGCTAGTTTATAAAATATGCACTGGCTACAGCTATGTTTTCAAGTGCTGCCTCTTTCCTCTCTTATATATACTTTTCCCTCTCTTAATCTACCTAAGAGTCCTAGCTTCTGCTCCTTAAAAATCATGTGCATTTCACTTGCAGAAATTCACACACAAAATGAAGAAGGAAAGAAAAATTAAATCATCAAATTTTCCATAAACCTAAAGTTAAAATGTATGTAACACCAAACATTAAAAAAAAAAAAAAAAAAAAAAAGCTTGTTAGAGTACTTGACAGGAAAGATTCAAGTAATTGGGTTATTTACTTAAGCAGAATGGTATTTTGGATAATGAGCCTTCCAGGTAAGAAAGAAACTCATACATGCTCTATTGTCATTGCTGTTAATTCATATTACACTTGTTCCAGGGTTCAGTAAAGGAACCCCAGGTATCAGTTATCAATTCAACAATTCTCCATGGTGACTCAGAGCATCTGTGTCCTCAAGGGCCTCAAGTAGTTAACCCTCTTCTCACATTAACTGAAAAGGAGTTTTCTATCTCAGGTCTGTATTCAGATCTTAGTAAATGCTTGTGTTCTGTATAAATATCACATATCTGCTCATAATATCTTGGATAGATTGAATTCATTTCAAACTCTACCTTATTGCTTTTTTTTCCCCCATATTGACACCACCATGACCATTTTTAGCATTGCGATGTTCAATCTGAAGGATTGTCACAGAATATCAGCAGACAAGACACTGATCACACTCTGATGTCTAACGACCAAGTCAATGGAGTGGATATCATTGAGACGGTGAGAGCTTTTCCCACTGTTTATGAAAGGATCTATCAAATGATTGGGCTTCATGAACATAATGAACTGTCCACTTCTCAGTTTATTCTTCCCTAAATACATTTGCCAATTTAATTGTTTGGCTCAGAAAATTCACAAAATAATTGTATGTTATTATTTTTTAACGTTTTACATACTATATATATATATATGTGTATATATATATATATATATATATATATATAAAACCTACAGCATTAAGACAATCAGATACTATATACATGAAGATATACACATTGAAATATCTAATATTCTAATATTTTAATTATATAATTCATACAGTTGTATTCTAATTTTATATATATATAATTTAAAAAATATTTTTTTCAGAGCAGTTTAGGTTTACAATTAAATCAAGAGGATGGTACAGAGGTTTCACACTTGCCCCTTGCCCTCACACGTGCACAGCCTCCCCTACCATCAACATCAAGCTCCAGAGTAGTATATTGGTTAAGAAATTAATAAACCTATATGGCCACCTCATTATCACTAAAAGTCCATTGTTTACACTAAGGTTCATTCTTGGAACTGTACATTCTATGGGTTCAGACAAATGAATAATGGCAGGAGTCCATCATTACAGTATTATATAGAGTATGCTGACTGCCCTAAAAGTCTTGTGTTCATTTAGTCATCCCTCCCCTTCCCCTAAGTCCTGGCATTCACTGGTCACTTTACTGTCTTTTTAATTTTACCTTTTCCGTAATATTATGTAAGTGAAATCATCAAATATATAGTGTTTTCAGACTTGATAGCTCATTTTTTAAAGTGCTGAATAATATTCCAGTGTTCACAGTTTACTTATCCATTTACTTACTGAAGGACATCTTGGATCATCATTTTGTAGTTTCTTCATGTATAAATATTTCTTTAGATTTATACCAAAATATTTCATTTTTGAGGAGGCTAATGCAAATGATATTGCCTTTTTAATTGCAAATTCTAATTCTTTACTAGTAGGTAGGAAAAAGATTGACTTTTGTATATCAACCTTTATTTTGCAATCTTATTAGTTATAGGAAATTTTTGATCAATTCCTTTGAATTTTTTACATAGACAATTTGTTTTCTGTGGACAAGAATAGTTTTATTCGTTCCTTACCCATGAGTATACCTTTTTTTTTTTTCCTTTTTCTTGTCTTATTGAACTAGCTAAGACTTCTGTCTTATATATTTCTTTAGGTATTTATTAATAAAATAGAAAAGAGTTTTAGCCAAAATTGAATGGCTTTCTTTTTCTTCAAGGGTTTGATATTTGGCAAGGCCATCATGACCTATTTCAAAGTGGTATAAAAGAGATAATCAAGGAAAGGTCCCTATCACTGAAAGATGTTCTTGAAAATCAGATATTGATTTTGTCAAGAAGAATAGAATGAACCTTGGGTTTTAATTCTAATTCTAATCACAATTTATCTATATCACTTTGGACAAGTCACTTAGTCTCTTTCAGTTATTCATTTGACAATAAAAAAATTAATATCTCCCCTGCTAATGTGGTTCATTTGTGAATTAAATAAGTTGTATGTGAAGTTTTATAGAAAAATATAAAGAAGTGTGCAAATGAAAGACTCTTGACCTTGCATGATTTTAATCGGGTCAGCACTTGCCTTTTCTTTTATTCTCCCTGTACTTGTTCATTTGATATGAAGAGATCAAAAGGGATAAGTGAGCAAAAGGGGGTAGATTTTGCACAAAAATATTTAAGTCACTTGTGTAAATAAGTTTAAATTATTATCATGTATTCTTGAGACCTAACAGCTGGTAGCCTTTAAAAACTTATAAATATACTTTACATTTTATTTAGAAGGTGAATGGGCAAAAGAGTTCATAGAAAATGTATTAGTGGAATATAAATTTTTCTGAGTCTAAGAATAAGGTCAGACTAAAATTTGCTTGCTAATTTAAAAATTATTGAATAATATGTTAAATATTCAGAATAAAAATAATAGCAGCTATTCTCTTTCTTTAGATAAAGTGATAAACATTATTACATTTTTGCTCTCTTGATATGATAGAGTTTTAAGGCAATAATAAATGAAAAGGAAGACTGTACCATAAATATCTCTAGGTTAATAAATTCAAAATCTGTAAAAGAAAACTCCTTTTGTGATTTTAATATGGAATTTTAATATGGAATTTTAATATGGAATTTATAATATTTTGCTATGTGTTATACTTTGTTATAGAGTATAATAAAAAGAGCAATGATCTTTAAAACATTGTAAAATTGGCTCTTTAAATATCGTAAGTGCAATTTCACTCAGAAGTATAAGGTTTAAATTACTTGCTAGTTGTAGCCTCACCTTAAGGCTCACGTTAAATAATATATATATATATATATATATATATATATATATAAATATATAAAAATATATATATATATATTTGTTTCAGTGTTCAGCAGAAGGGAGTGTTATTTTCATCAGTAAGAGAAGAGTAACTCCTAAATACTCTACAGATGCAAACTTAATTGAAAGCTGTGGTGAAGAAAGTATCTCTCTACAAGCTTATAATCCTTCTGTCTGACATTTCTGTTAAACAGGCCAAAGTTTTTGTAAATAACTTATCTACAGTATGTGAGACAGTTTGGACTTTGGGACTCCATCAGACATTCCTGTTAATGCTAATAATAGGAAGATGGCTTCTACCTATAGGAGGTACCATCACTCGAGACCAACTCTCGGAACTTCTCCTTATGTTTGTGGGAACAGCTGCTGACATACTGGAATTTACCAGTGAGACCCTGGGATTAAATAGTGTGAGGTAAGCACTGCTTCTTTTCAAGGTTGGGTCTATGCACCTCTCTTTGTGTTATTTGTATTTCATATGAACAAGGATTTTAGTGTTTCATATATTCAATGTTAGCATAGTACAATTCATAGCTATTTAGGTACATACTTGGAACTGATATGATGTTTATAGTATTACTATTACTACTATTATTACTACTACATAAAGGAGATTCTACTAGAATAAAGGACGCATAATATGGCTTGTGGATGAGGAACAGAAAAGCTGTGCATGCTTGTATGACTGTAAGTCAGGTGGGGCCAGTTTATGGGGAAAACTTCTGGAGAGGGAAAATCATCCCTAATTCCTCTTTCACTTTACCAAGTATCAGGAGATGATTGTAAAATCCTCTTCTGGAGCACAGTGTATCGGTAATTCAAAAAGACATGGAGAAATCTCTCTCTTCTTCAGTTGGAGAATTTACATTCCCTTGTGTGGATGTAGAATGGGGCAGATGAAGTTTTATTTTACAAAATTTTATTTTTAGTCAGTTTTGTTCAAAGCGCCCAAAGGCTTTTTGGTGTAGATGCCTATAAATTAAAACTTATTGAGTTGGTACTTTTATTTTTGCCACAAGCAAATAAACTCAGAATCCATGATCACATCTGTTTATGGAACTACTTTCTTCCCATTAGGGACTTAAGTCTCAGTGCCTGAATGTACTTTAAGCTTGGGTTGTTTTGCACTATGCTATAAAAATAAATTGGAATGAGGCTGGCTTTTAATGCTACAGTTTACTTTATGCTGTGTTTCTCAAACAACAAGACATAAAGCTGAGCAAAATATACTACCAAATTGAGTAAAGTTAATATTTAAATTATAGTACAAATTATATTTATAACCATAGGTTATCTTTACAAGATCATTTCTTGTTTCATTTATACTAATTTTTCTTTTCACTTATTAAGTTGACTTATTTTTTTAAAAGAATCAAATCTAAATTGGTAATTGTCTTCAAGTGTTTAGTTTTGTAGTTTTAATGCCTTATAGTTAGTTGGTCTGTGATTTATGCTGTGTAATTTATTTTCAAATAGTTTAATAATGATAATTATAGTACAATGTAATTTTAAGAAGAATGTAAAGATATTATGACAAATCACATAAAAATAATAAATATCTATAGTGACAGGGACATGACAATACAAGGATAACAAACTATAGCTTTCTAGAAATAAATATACACATGCTAAATATCAAGGGAAATGGGGGGATATGTTTTATGAGCCAGTCATAAAAACGTGAGAAATACCAATCTGAGTTATCTTAATAGACTCTTTATGAGTTCCACCTAGAAATGACATCAAGTAGCAATTTATAAATCTGTTGTTGCCAATAAATGTTGACTATTAAATAAGTTTATTTACTTACCCAGTCTCAAAAAAACAAAAACCAAAAACATCTTTGAAAATCATGAGACCTATTTTTCACCAACAACAGATTGGTTGTGTAACATGTGCCAGGCAGGGTGCTAGGCAGAGAATGGGGAGTACATGGTGAATGATGAAGCTAGCATTGCATGAAGGACACTCAGTTCCACCCAAAACAAGGCTATTTCAACTCAGTGAGGATTTAGGTGACACATGATATTTCAGGACACCTTAAATTCCCCAGTTCCTTTTGGGGCTTATATATCACTCTGAATACTTTTTACGAATATATATTTTTAAAATTTTAAACATGTATTATATTCCAAGCAAGCTATATCTATAGGTTCTACATCTTCAGATAGAAAATATTTTAAAATACATATATAATGAATATATTCTGACTTTTTGTCTGGTCCTTTTTTTTCCCTAAACAATACAGAGAAGTAACTATTTACATAGCATTTGCATTGTATTAGGTATTATAAGTATTCTAAAGATGATTTAAAGTATATGGGAGAATGTGCACCTATTATCTGCAAATAGTATGCCATTTTATATAAGTTTTTGAGTATTTGAGCATCTGTGAATTTTAGTATCTGTGGGGAGTTCTGGAACCAATTCCCTGCAGATACTGAGGGGTGAGTTTATGTCATGGCTTGTATGGTCTGTTTCAAAATTTTGTTTCTAGTTTTTATTTTCTCATTTTAAGTCACTTTTATTTTTAATATAACTACATTGTGTTTAGTGGCATTTTGTAATCTCTAGTCTACTCCCATGTACCTTCATTATTCAAATGTCCCCTGCCTCCAAAGTCCCAAAATGTAACTAGAATTTTTCCTGTCTCCTAAAAGCCAGCTTCCAGGGTCTGATTTCCTGTCTCAACTCCTGCCTTTACTATAAGAATTGACATTGCAAAATGTCCATCTTTTTCAAAGGAGATCTTTAATCCCTTCCCGTTGGGCCATAGCTTTCTCCTTTGTGTTCAACAGTATAATCGGGAAGAATAAACAATATTTAAGTAAAAAATATTTATAATAAATTGGTTACTTCATTGTGGCCTGTTCAGCATAGCTTGTTATTATGACATTTTATTTTCTCTTTTCTTTTATTCTATATTTTGAGCTGATATATTTAGGAAAAAGCCTACAATACGATGAGGGATGATGTCTACATCACAAAGATGTCTAATTTTTTTTACTTGAGAAAGGTCTCACTGTTTTGCTGAGGTTGTCCTGAAACTCACAAGTACTTGGGATTACAGGAGTGCACCACCTAAATCTCTTTCCTATATTCTAAATAATATGTCAAATACCATTTTTGAAGATTAAAATCAGTTTACTCCTTGGGCACAACTGAAGTTCCTCTGCTTAATTTTATTAATTTACCTGGATGTCTAAATCTTATGATCCTACAGTTTTTTCCTAACAACTTTATGGAGTCAGAGTTTTAAACACCAAAAAGCTCAATTATTTTATTTCTAAAGTCCAATGATGTTATCAAATTATAAATTTGTGGCACCATAACTAAAATGCAGATTTAGAATATTCTCTTTACTCTAAAAAATATTATAGCTATTTGCCATCAATTTTCACTTCTGCTACCCAGCATAAGCAACCACTAACCTACTTTCTGTCTGCATAGATCTTTCTGTTTTAGAAATTTCATGTAAATGGAATTATAAAATAGGTATTCTTTTGTGTCTTTTTTTTTTTTCATTTGGCATAATGTTTTAGGGTTCATCCATGTTACTGTGTCTAGCTCCTTCTTAAATTGTTGAATAGTATTCCATTGTATTCATGTGCCACATTTGTTTATCTGTTTAGTGGATATATATGTGCATTACTTATAGTTTTAGGCTATTAAGAGTGATGTTGTTGTGAGCATTCATTTACAAATTTTTCCCTGTTTTCATTTCTCTCCCATAATTACCTAGAAGTAAAAGGGCTAATTTTATTTTAATTGCATATTTAACTTTTTAAGAAACTGCCACAGTGTTTCTAAAGTAACTTTACCATTTTATATTCTCAACCAGCAATGTATGATAGTTTCACTTTCTCCATATTCTTGCTCAGACTTTTCTTTTCTTTTAGCCATTGTTAGGGTATATGGTAAGAGCTCATTGTGACTCTAATTTGTATTTAACAATGAACATTGTTCAGCATCTTTGCACATGCTTACTAGCTATTCATACATCTTTAGTGAAGTGCCTATTCAAATTTTTGTCCACCTTATTTTGTGGTGGAGTGTACTGGGGATTAAACACAGGGGTGCTTAACCACTAAGCCACATCCCCAGACCTTTTTATTTTTTATTTTGAGACAGGGTCTGTATGTTGCTGAGGCTGGCTTTGAAGTTGTGATCGTTCTGTCTCAGCCTCCCCAGATGCTGGGATTACAAGTGTGTGCCACTGCACCTGACAAAATTTTGTTCATTTAAATTGGATTATTTTATTATTGAGCTGTAAGAGTTTTAAAATACATTGTAGATACAAGTCCTCTATCAGTTATATAAATGCAAACATTGATACCTATTATTACACTTGTTTTTATAATGTTATCTTTTGAAGGACACAGTTATGACATTTTGATGAAATCCAAAACTGTCAATATTTTCTCTTCTGTATCATGCTTCTTGGTATCATATCTAAGAAATGACAAATTAGAAATTAAAAATCCCAAATTAAAAAATCTTTTCTTCGTCTTTTTAATGGTACTTTTTAATTCTTCCATTTATTCCTATTGTCCATTTTTACTTCATTTTTGTGTATAAAGTGAGGTGAGTTTCCAACTTCCTTTTTTAAAAATTTTGTCGTGGTCCCAGCTCTGTTTGTTGCCCCAGCTGGGTCTAATTGTTCCAACGATATATATTTTTTTCAATATCATTTTCCTATCAAGTTACATTGACATCTTCATCAAAAATCAATTGACCCCAGATGTTAAGGGATTTTGTCTGGACTTTTTATTGTGTTCCATTAAAGTACATGTTTGTCTATACCAAAGCCATACTATCATGATTACTCTAGCTTTACTGTCACTTTTGAAACGAGATACTGTAAGTCCTCCAACATTTCTTTTTGTAAAAAAAAATTGACTTAGCTATTCAAGGTCTTTTGCATTTCCTTCAAATTGTCATGATTATCTTATTCAAAATATAAATAAATAAATAGATAGATAGATAGATAGATAGATAAATTTATGGTCTTGATAGGAACTAACTAAATCTGAGTGTAAGTTTGGGAATAGTTGGTATCTTATCAATATTATATCTTGCAGTTGAAATGTCTCATTTTTGTATAAAGATGTTCCCTAATTTGTCTTAGTAACATTTTTCTGTTTCCAATGTATAAGTCTCACGCTGCTTTTCCAAAATGTTTTTTCCTAAATATTTTATTTTGTGAATGCTCTTGCTAACACAATCACTTTCTTATTTTCATTGCTATATAGAAACACAATTTTTTGTATGATGATTTTGTACTCGGTAACTATGCTAAATTGCTTATTTGTCCTATGCCTTAATGTATTCTACATATAAGATCATTTGTGAATAAGGACAGTTTTGATTTTTTTCTAATCTATATGACTTTAATTCCTTTTTCTTGAAATAGTGCACTGCTAGAACATTTTTTTCAATGTTGAAGTAATAAAAGTGAATATTTCAATCTCAAGAGATTAATGTTTTGTCTATTAAGAATAATGAGAGGTTTAAGTTGTACATAGATGGTCTTTATCAACTTGAGTAAATTCCTTTGTTTATTTGTATTACTGGAAGTTTCCCCCCCCCTTATGGGTGTTTATGGGTGTTGAATTTTGTTAAATCCCTTTTCTGCTTTTATTTTTTGAGATGATTATATGTTAGTTCTTTATTTTATAACATTATATTATATTAACTAATTTTTAGAATTTAAACCATTCTCAATGTATTGGAATAAATTCTACTTAGTTATTTTGTATATATATTTTTTAACGTTCCTGGATTCAGTTTGCTAACATTTAACTATTTTTTTTTTTTTAATCAATGATCATGAGGAATATTGATCTCTAGTGTTCTTTTTCTAACATCTTTTTATGGCCTTTGTATCTGGGTTATACTGACTTTATTAAATACCCCAAGAGCATCCTCTCCTTTAATCTGAAAAACTTTGTGCATCATTGTTGCTATTTCTTCTTTAAGTATTTGTAAAATTAACTTGGGAAGACATCTGGGCCCAGGCTCTTCTTTATGGGAGATTTTGTTTGTTTGTTTTTTAAATCACCAAATGAAGACCATTAACTCTTATAGATCTATTTATATATTCTACTTCTTTAGTTTGTTTTAGTTGTATTTTTCTTTCTAGATTTTCAGTTTCATTTGTTTCTAGTTTATGACATAAAATTGCCCACAATATTCACTTACACACATTTTAAAGTCTGTGAAGTCAGTTGTGATACCCTCTTTTTCATTCTTAGGTTTGGCAATTTGTCATTCTCTGCCTTTTTCCTAGAGGGGAGTTGCGGGGGTCCGTGGTGGACTCCGCAAGAGGTGCAATGTAGCACCATCTATCGGGGAGGGGGGGGGGGGCGGGCTGCCAAAGTGGGTTGTCAGCCAGGGGGTGCTACGCCAGCGCTCAAGGTAGCACAAAGTAAAGGACTCAGCCAGTGGTGGAAGAAATCAGCACACACAGACAACGAGTTAGGCTGCTGAATCTTCTCTCTTTACTTTCACTTTGTTGTAGGTATTTAAGCATAATTTTTGGCAGTACAGATTGTTTACACATTTTTTGTGATTTCATTATAGACATGACTTAATTTATAGATTACATTTTAGACATATTAAATTTCTTATCTTATATATTTTAAGATTTTGAGGTCACACCTTTTCAAGGCCCTGTACGTAACTGTCTGGGTATATTATAATTTCGTCATTATTTATCTAATTAGTTTGGGTGAAAATTTATTTCTCACGGATTCCCTGAAACTGTTTTTCTCTGCACACCATTCAGGCTGTCTGATAAAAGTTAACTTTCTCTGTCTGGGATTCCAAAGCATTATTGTTTTTCTTTTATAGCAGTTGTTTATAAAACCTAGAAGCAGGGAAAAGAGGGAGGCAAGGCTGAATGTTAACTCTGAAGTACTTTTTACTCTAAGGAATTTATATCTACTTTAAATGTAAAAGAAATCTATTTTCAATCACAAAAAGACTCTTAAAGCTTAATAACTAGGAATTAAGTACTTACAGAAAAAGATTTGTGTTACTCCTTCTATGTTTTTTATGTTTTTATCTAGATTTCAAAAAAGATAAATTTACATAATTAGTCTGGATCTAAATAATTGAAATAGTGACATTTGATGGCCATATATATGAATAAAGAACAGAACAGCAAGTAAATAGGAGAACCTACGCAGTCAAAGTTAACTCTTTCAGCACCATGATATCTTTCATGAAAAAAAGAGAGGGCTTTATCAGCAGAAAGGTTATAGGGAAGCATAGGGAACACGAGCAGTTCACATTGGAGGAACAGCCATTAGCCTATCCTTGTGGTGGTTTGATTTTTTGTCATATGTCAGGGCAACACCCCTGGGCTAGGCCAAGTCCATATATCAGGAAGTCATGTTTTTGGCTGACGTGTTCTTAATGTCCCCAACATTTCTTTTCCCCTTTTCTGTTGATGGGAGTCCATCTTACTCGAGAGTGCGCCTGTCTTAGGTTGTCTTATCTCTGAAGATCTTATCCATCTCTGGCTGCCACTCTAGCACTTCAGGTGGACTTACCCAAGGCCAGCAAGCCATGGTGGCCAAGGGGAAGACATGGGACAGAACAGTTGCCTTTGGGAAGGCTTCCCATGGATGATTTAGACTTCCACATCCTGTCAAGGACTGTAGCCTAGTTCATAGGGCTCCCAATCATCATTGCTGAGGGCAGCATATTGTTGGCAGACCACCATAGGCTGTACTGATTTTGCCCTGTCCTTAAGGAAGATGTCACTAAGATGCTATAGAAAATGTTACAATAGGGAGTTATTTACTTGTTTGTTTGTTTTGTTTGGTCATATTTATTGATTTTTGTCTGTCTTCAAAAACAACCAGCTTTTGATTTTATTTATTTTCTCTATTATTACTCTATTTTTCATTTCAATCATTTATGCTCTGTTGTTTAATTGTTTTTACCTTATGCTTGTTTTGGATTTAATTTGTTCTTTTTTGTTTTTTTTCTAGTTTCTAAATATGGAAACTTTAACTATTGATCTAAGACCTTCCTTCTTTCCTCATTAGCATCCAAAGCAATGCATTTCCCTCTAAGCAGTGTTTTCCCAGTGTAAAATTTTGACATGTTATCCTTTTAATATAATTCAAAATATTTTACAATTTATCCTGTGATTTCTCCTTGTGTGGGTATTTACAAGAGGGAGATTTAATTTCAAATATATGGATATTTTCTGAATTTCTTTTTTAAAATTTTATTTCTATCATAGTCTGTGAATATAATTTAAAATGATTCAATTTTTTTTAATTTATTAAGATTTATTTATCTAGGATATGGCCTACCTAACAGAATGTTCTATGTGTACTTGAGAAGAATGTGTATTTACGTGTTTAGATTTTATCATAGGTTACTACTAACTTTAGTTCCAGCAAAGCACACCAATATTTCTCCATTTGATCATCGCTCCATAGCTTCATTTGCTTCCTTACCCATAGCTCCATTTCATTGCCTCTTCTTTTTGCTATTATGGTTGTACATATGTCTTTGTATGCTATAAACCAGACAACATAGTTCTGTCATTATTATTCTTTACAAATTTTTTAAATGAAATTAAGAGAAGAAACTATTTATATGGTTGTATAATATTTCATATGTCTTTTCTGTTTACCCCTGGATTTTCTATTTTGATACTCTTCATTCCTTCAGATGGACTTAAATTACTGTCTAATGTAATTCCCTTCATCTGGATGGACTTCATTTTGTGTTTCTTCTAAGGAAAATCTGCTAACAACACACTTCCTGTCTTCTTTTACATAGAAATGTGTTTGTTTTTGTTTTGATGTTTGAAGAATACTTTTGTTGTAGATGGAATTCTTGGTTTATTGTTTTATTTTTCTTTCAGGATTTATATATGTTATCCCATTGCCTTATGATCTTCATTGTTTCATATTAGATATTAATCATTAGTTATTTTGTTGGTATCCTGCACATGATGAATCAATTTTCTCTTCATTATTTTCAAGGTTTCTGTTTCTTTGTCTTCTAGTAGTTTGACAGTGATGTGTCCAGCTGCATTTCTCTTTGCTTTTCATCTTTATAAGGCTTTGTTGAAGTTGGATCTGTAAATTATTTTCTAAAGAAATTTCAGCCATTATGTCTCTAGATAACTTCCTTGCTCTGTTTGCTTTCTCTCCTGGGAATCCTATTAAAAATGCACATCCTCGACCATGTTCCATTGATTGATTTTTCTTCAATCTGTCTTACTTGCTGAACTTCAGATTTAATAGTTTTCATTGATTTATCTCCCATGTCACTGTTTTTTTTTTATTTTTCCATATCAAATCTAGACATACAGTAAAAAAAAAAAAAAAAAAAATCACAGTCTATCTAGTGAATTTTTCATTTCAATTTATATATTTTCAACTCTAAAGCTTCTCTTTAATAATTTTTATATTGTTGCCATTTCATTATTTAGATTGTTTATTTGTTAAGTCATTGCCATCAGATATTTCTTTAATTTATAAAACATAATTTTATTTCATTCTTTCAACTATACATGTTGTCTGTTTTGATGTCTTTTTCTGCTGAATTTACTCTCCAAGCCCTGTTAGGGTGAGTTTCTACTGACTATCCCCCCCATTGCGGAGTAATTGTGGGTCCCACATTTCTTTGCCTTTTGCATTTCACATACTTTCTTTGTTGAAAACTGAACATTTTTCAAACTTCCCCATCATCACCTCAGTTTTCTTCTTTTGTTACTTTAGTTTACCTAATCCTAGGAAACTATCTGTCCTTGGATTACAATCACTGATGTCTCAGGTTTTAAAAATTCTTAGTTCTATTTTTAGCTTAGCATCCCAGTGGCCACATTTGTAACTACATGGCTAATGGTTAGTTGGTAATTTGGGCAGAGATTGTCATCAAATACTGATCCCTTATGATTTCTACCCTCTGATCTGTGTATGGATTGAGTAGCACATTTAAAGTTCAGGAAGTTTTCAGGTTTACTTCATCTTTTAATTTAAATAGATCCTTTTGGGTCTTCTTTGCAGGTGCCTGCAATTTCTTAGTCAGTCAACATACAGGAAGGTGAACTTATCTAGGCTCTTTATAGCTCTCTCACTTTGAGCATCTCTCCATTATATTTAAAGTTAGTTCATCACTCAGCTGTTACACAGAGAGATCCACCCGTGGAGCTGAAGTGAGCACAGGGGTTCATGACAAGTTCTTTGTAACCCTGCAGGAAGAATTTCAAATCCTGCACATAATAGCAGGAAGGAGTTTATCAGAAGGAAAAGGAAAATGAATAAGGGACACTGTCAAGGAAAAAGGGAGAGTGGGTCCTCTCAGAGCGGAGAGTTAATTTGGCCCCTCATTGTCCAGTTTTATTCTAGGTTCCCAGGGAAATTTCCAGAGAGCCTTACCCAGGTCCGCTTCATGTCATTTGACTGGCAGCAGGATTGCATCAGACTTTCAAGTCTCCACTGTGCATGGTCTAACCCCATGGAGGGGATATTTTACAATTATAATGACACGCTAAAGATATAAAAGCAACCCAGGGTTACCTTGGTCTGGGCTGACTAGTTCTAATTGGAACTTGCTCTTGTGGATTTTCTGGTTAGTGGGCTTTGCTTCTGATTCTTCTGTCAGATTTCTGAGTTCTGAAATATGGTCTGCATAAGGGTCACAAATGTCCCTCCTTTATGGTAACTTGTGTTTATTTTTATTGATAGGGAGGAGCATTTGAGCCTGCATTTCTTCTGCACATAAAAGGATGTTTGCTGAGAAATGTACCATATTCTATTGACTTAGGCTAGGGCAAAGCCAGATTGGCCTTGATTTAAAAAGAAAGAAAGAAAGAAAAAAAAGCATGTGGGAGTCCGCCCAGTAGACCTGGTCTATAGAATTTCCCCTTAAACTCATGTTCCAACCGCTCACATCTGTCTGCTACCTATCAATCCTAGGTGGGATTTCAATCTCAAAATAGAAGCTGTGGATTTTCCCTTCATTTTCCAACCAAGTTTGTTACATATATTGACTACACCTCTGAGTGTGAGATTTCATACTTCTTTCCAAACCTCAGGCCACAAGGGGCCTCTGGTTTTCATCGCCAAGCACTTTTTGGTAAAACTACCATCCTACTGATCAAGATGGTCTTAACATGTTCACCACTTGAATAAACTTTGTGAGCTTTTACTGCCTATAGGCCAGGGCTTCCTTTTTCCTAGATCTTTTATTTTAAAAAAATAAAATTGAAATTGCAAATCCTTTCTCTATCCCTTTGAGATGTAAATCTTCTCCCAGAATCTTGAGGGTTGAAAAGCCAAGAATGTCTTTTTCAAGGATCTAGGAGCCATGTCTTTAAAATGTAGTAATGTATATAGTAAATGTAAAGAATGTCATGAAGGAAGATAAATTCCAGTCGATGTGTGAGGGTAAGAACACAATATTAATACATGACAATTAGCAAACAGAAATGATCTAATCTTAATGACTGGCCTTCACCCTGAGATCCTTTAGTACTTTTCCACTCGCTCACCCCAGTGCTTAAAAACTCCTACCTTTTGTTTTGGCAGAATTGTGTTCCATCTATCTCCCCTTTTGCAAGACTGCTGAATTAATTCTTCCTTGCCTGTTTAATTCTGTCCAGTGCAATTTTCCTTTAACACAATCAAGCTGAAGATATGACAATATCCATGAGAAAGAATGCTGCAGATTCTCCCTGCTCTTTACCTGAAGTCCGACAGCTTTTCATGAATAAATGTTAATCAATTGTTGTTTGCCTCTGGTTGCTTTCCAGAGCCTGGAATGGTTATTTTTGACAATTTGTCTGGTGTTATACTTATTTGTTGGGGGAAGGATTTACTGACCTTTTGATTTTGCCGCACCCAGCTTCTGACATTGTCACAAGTCTGAATTCCAGCATCATTGCCAGGAGGAGTTTTGTTGGCCATTCATACATTTGGAAATCACTGTGCAATCTTTTGCTGAATACAAATCATTTATTAAAAAGAAAATCTATTTCCATAACATTACTGGTATTTCATTGTATTTTACTACAAAAGAAGACTCTTACTGTATCTTTACTCTATTTTCTCTTTATTTTTGTTAATGAAACATTTCTTCCAGGCTAGTTTATACTTTGTTTTCTTTCTTTTTCCTTTTCTCATGTATTAATTTTTTATTCTCTAAATGTGTTTGTCAAATGACTTTTTAAAAGCTAGCTGAATTTTCTTCACTGATTATCATTGTTTACAATAATATTTGTATTTCCAGAAAGAATTAGTTAAGCAAGTTGGCAAAGTATGACTTTATTTTTAATTTACAGCCCAGGATGGTGTGCCGATTCACCAAATGACAGTTTTTTGTCCTCCCAAGCAGGAAAATTATACGTCAATAATTACACTTCTCAAGATCTTTTTCTCTTTATGAAGTCCATTGTGTGCCATGCTCCTCAGTTGACATACATAAAGGTGGCCTATACACATGGAACCATGGTGGATAAATCCCACCTCCAAATTCCTTTGCAAATCTTGACTTTTGCAACTTGAACCCAGTGACTTCTTTTCATTCCAACAGTTAACCTTTTTGAGTAATTTCACTGTCTGATTCAATAATTCATATTTGTCTGCTTTAAAATTTTTCAGACTCACTGTTACAATGTTATTTTTGATAATTCTACCTATATCTTTCCCAATACCTACATTCTTCCATATTTTATGTGTGGATAAATGCATATATGTAAAAATAAACATTCATTATTGTAAGGGTAGGGCAAGGTTAGGCTATAATTTGTCCCTATTTCCTAAGAGGATAAAATTGAGACATGAAAGAATATAAGAAGCATGTTAACATTATCATCTTCATCATCATCAACAACAACAATACTAACAACAACAACAAGAATGTAATGCCTATTTGTCACTTGCTGTGTGCCAAGAAGTTCTTTAATGAGTTATTTAGCACTTAAAGTAGCACTATGAGGCTGACAGTCACTTCCATTATCCCCATTTTATAAGCAAAATGAAAAAAAAAAAAAAAAAAAAAAAAAAAAAACAGTTAGAAAGTCTCAAGATTACCTGTAATAAAATAAAACTGACCCGTAGGGTTCTCTCACACTTAACCTATGTCAGGAATTGTTCCAAGATCTTTCTATCTTTAACATAGTAAAATAAATACACTTAAAATAATCAAATAAAATCTAATAGCTATTGTTATGTTTATCCTCATAGTGTAAATAGGTAAAATAAAGCATGCAGATGCTAAAGTACTTTTATATATTAATATAGGGGGTAAGTGAGCAATCTGGGATGAGAGCCCCTCATCCTATTTCTCTAGAGAGAGTGGGAGCTGGTATTTAAATTCTGGTCACTTTGCACCAGATCCCATGCATTACCACCACATTCTACTGCCTTGCAGACAAATTGCACATGAGTTTTTATGAGAATCATTGAAGTTTGGGATTATAAAAGACTTCAGAGGTGACCATCTTAGGAAAAATCTATTTTGCATCTACTGAAAAACCCTCTCCAAAATATTAATAAGTTTTTCTGTAGGGTGTATTTGAAAAACCCTATTACAGGATATACTGACTCAAGTAGCAACTTATTCTGGTTTGAATATTTCTAATATTATTATTAGAAAGTACTTTCCTCTGTTGTGATGACATTTGGGCTCCTACAGATGCAACCAGATCCTTTGAGCCTGAATTGTCCCTCTGAAGTCACAGATATGTTTACTTTCTTTTCCCCATTATAGTCCTTTAAACATATTAAATAAAGCTTTAAAGCAAACTTGTATGGTTTTCAGTTTCTTGAGCGATTCACATCTAACACAGCTCCAAGTTCCCTTACCATAGTAGTCTCTCCTCTTTGGAACAAATAAATTTACAAATGGTCTACCTGCACCATGAAGCATAGTACATAATATTTCAGGTGTGTTCTGAGTATTATAGAATAGAGTAGGGCTAAAACTTTTCATTTCATTCCTGGAAATAGCATAGAGTAATGGTAGAAATTTTTTGCTCTTAATTCTTATAACCATGTTACTTTAGACAGTTTATGTTGATTCTCTCTGCCTCAGTTTCCTCCTTAGTCAAATAAAAATGATAATTATGCCAACTTTGTATGAGAATCACGTGAGATCATGGAGTGATCATTTAGAAAACTGCCTGGTACATAAGTCTTGAGACTGGAATAGAGGTAACATTATTTTAAAATTCAGGTACTTATTTTGTATAGAAAATGAGTATAGACATGGACGTTACAAAGATAGAAATATGATGTCCACATTCCAAAGGCACTTCCGTTTAAAATTCTAGACTTTATATTTCTTGGGAGTTGACTAATTGCATTTGATTTTGGAAAATCATAAATCATTTCACACTGTGGATTTATAATTAGATAACAGTAAGGAAAAATCCTTGAGCCTTTTTCAAAGCTGCTTCTGAAATGCTATCTCTTCTATCCTTTCCTTCCTAATTTAGGTTTATCCAATTTCAATCTTTTGGAATCCTGATTGTGTCTTTCTGATTCCTGATTTTCTGTCAAAGCTCCATGTCACATGTGCCTGTGAGAATCCTTCCTCCCATCAGTGTTGACGGAATGTGAAGTAGAACAGAATCAGAGAAAGAGCCTGCAGCAACTCATCAGAGGACTCCTGGGGAGTCATTTACATAGTTAGGAATCCACCTAGCAGTACTCACACCCAGAACATTTCTTAATTTTGTTAATAGGACGGTTTGGGAGACTTTCTCCAAGAAGCTTTTTTAAATCCAATGTCTATTATCAATTTATGTAGCATCATCTGCTTGGCAATCTGATTCTATTTCTAAAAAGGAAGCAGATGAAATAAACTTAGAGGAGTGCAATTGTTCACAGAGAACCTGTGCTGATTCTTAGTAATTACTGTCTTCTTCTATAAGGGCTCTCAGAAATCTTTTGAAGAATCACTTATATAATCTAACTAGGCATTAATAGTAATGGGCCTTTGTATTTTAAGATATATTTCTGCTTCTTTTTGGAAGTTGAGGCTTTTTTTTTTTTTTTCCTGTCACCAACATTGTCTCCACCATTAACTGCCAAGACAGATAATGATGGCTCAGAAAATCTCATTTACAATTTCTCTCAGAGTTTTGTGATTTTATTTTTCAGGGTCTGAACACTTGAAACATTTACAGATATCCCTCACAATCACCCCATTTAGTTTGGTTTCAATTACTCTTCCCTGATGCTTTCCTAGCCCTCTCCAGTTAAAATCCCTCTTGACAAAAGATAGAAACAAAATCTGTTGTTCATCACTGACTTCAAGTTGGTAACTTTCTTTGTATTCTTGCTAAAAATAAATGTGACTTTGGTACTTTTAAAATATTCTTTGCATTTCTGGTACCCTTATTCTTTCTGACTTTAGTCTTCCACCCCATTCTCTTAGGTCTAATATATCTGTGTATTGGCTCAAGCACAGCCCTTTGTGTATATTTAATGATTCCTTTAATAAATGTGTTGAGTCCTGAGCTGGGGAGTAACTCAGCAGTAGAGTGCTTGCTTAGCAAGCATGAAGCCTTGGGTGTGATTGTGTGTTTGTCCATGTAACTATACCTATATATCTATATCTACAGTCTATTATTTTCTAGGCACTGTTCTAGCACTGAAGATACAGTGATGGATAAAATAGACATATTCCTTGTTTTACAGTCCAGTATCTGGCATAAGTCTTTATCAATTTTATCTCCCCATTTTTGTCCACCTAAGAACACTTTTCTTTCACCTGCTGAACTTTTCAATTTTAAACATTGTCTTACCCTTTGGAGAGACATTTTCAATTAGACTCTTGGAATCCTGAAAGAATTATCAGCGTCTCCCCCTGAAATTTCTTGAAGTCAGGCCTCTCAACATCCATGTCAATATCTAACATTTTCTCCTTACACTTCTCTCCCATAATGTTTCCATTCTTTTGTAAAACTGATGAGCAATGTGGGAACAAGGGGTTTTGTCATAATTCATACTTATGCTGAGTGTAAGTTTTAGATTTTTTTTATGCTTCATTTCTTTTCATTATTCCTTTATGCATGGATTTTTTTCATGGATTTGTTATATCACCTACATATTTTGCCAAGTCATAAGAGGTTTATTAAGAATAAATTCAAATGTGGGTTGAGAAGCTTTCTCTCTTCTGCATGTGATTATATGTTTTATTACTAATTTAAATTTTTGTTGATTCTAGGAATAACCCTTCGCTAGTCTGTGCCATCCTTGTTATATGGACATGGAGTATGTTGCAGTTTCCGCTTGACCTGGCAGGTAAATGTCTGGATAATTGTGCAAAGAAACATGAGACTAAAACTCTTGATTGCAAACTCTGCGGAAGCTAATGAGGCAATTGAGAGAATTATCATTTTGATATCCCAGAGTTAGTAGCAGTTCAGCTTAGGAAGAAAGTAGACAGAAACATAGGAAAGCCATGAATGGATCACTTTGGTGTATAATGAGCTGAAGATAGTTCAGTGGATAATCACACAACTTCATGTTCACTAAAATAATGCATCCACCATTTTTTTTTTTTTTTTTTTTTTTTTTGTGGTACTGGGGATTGAACTCAGGGGTACTTGACCACTGGGTCACATCCCCAGCCCTTTTTTGTATTTTATTTAGAGACAGGGTCTCACTGAGTTGCTAAGTGCTTCCCCATTACTGAGGCTGGCTTTGAACTCGCGATCCTCCTGCCTCAGCCTCCCAAAGTGCTGGGATTACAGGCGTGCGCCACCGCGCCCGGCCACCATTTATGATTTGTAAAACCCTCTGAAAATTTTGGTGTGTCTGTGCCTCAGTTTCTTCAAACATGAAATGGAATTATAATCATGGTAGGGAGGATTGATGGCTCCTTGTGATGAACATAGAGTTTGTAAAGTGTTTAGCAAGTTGCTGGCATAATAGTATCTCTTTGATATTTGTAAGGCATTATTTTTGTTCCTTTGTAAGAGCCACATATTAAAGGAATAATAGAAGTTTGAGGGCCACAAATAAAAAATAAAAATTTTTCTCTATGATAGCCCTTGTCATGCCATTTGAGTTTACTTTAATCAATATATAAACCTTAAAGACTTTGCAAGAAGCAAACTCTTTCCTGGGCAGTTCATCGTAGTGAGGATGTACAGATGCTTTGTCCAATATGGTACCCACTTGCCACATGTGGCTCTTTAAATTTAAATTAATTAAAGTTAAGTAAAACTATTGGTTTAGTTCTCAGTCACACTAGCCACATTTCAAGTGCTCAAATGCCATATGTGGCTACCATATTGGATAGTAAAAATGTGAAAATTTTTACCATCCCAGAAAGTTAAATTGGACAGTGTTGACACCATAACTTCTTGGTACCCTGGAGTTTTAAAATTGTCCTGGGTACCTCTTTACTTTGGAGAAATACTGGAATTTAATTACATTTTTCTTAGGGTTTTTTTTTTTTTTTTTTTTTTTTTTGATACTCTACCTGTTGGTCTCGGGGTTAAAAGGAATCCTTAGGACAAGCATATTTAACTTTTTCCTGTCTTTTTTTGGGTTCACTTTGATAAGCTCAGATAATTGAGATCATTTTAGATCTTAGCTTCCACTTTCCAAAACAAACTTGTCATCAGAACAGATGGAAAGAGTTGCTGGGACTTTTTCAAAATACTAAAAGCCTATTTACTGATTAATAATGACAAACAAATATATTCTAACACATACAAGCATGCACACATGCACACACACACCCTGATTTTGTTAGAGTATGCCCTAGAAGGTGCACAATCCTTATTGATCAGCTGCTAGAATATTAGCTGATCAGCTGGTCTACTGATTGAATAGACAGGCCCGTCACTTAAGTATCCAGCAAATACTTTTAGGGCCATCCTGGAGCCACTTCTGGACTCTTACTTCTTAGGAAAGGCCATTACTGATTTTATGTTGTTTTTTCTTTTGTCATTCACTATGCTTATCCTCACCCTCTCATATTTTGTGGTTTATAGCCTTCCTAAGAAATTTTTTATTTAAGAAAGAAATTTTGTAAACTTTCAGGGGTGATAATGTTATGCAGCTGTTAGAAAAACAAAGACCAAATGTTACTTCTGACTAAATCATTATTGTATTTTCCAACAAATAGTACATTATGTTCACCCATATCAAAGCAGCTTCATAATATTTGCAGGCTCCAGTAGACGAAGGCATTCTTTGTTTGAAAACTCCAAATGTAAGGCTTCATTATTATAAAAGGATTATTTTCTGTCCTTGACCCTGAATTAAATTTACATTTTAGAAATTAAAACAAAAAGGTTCATCTGTTGATTAGACTTCCTTTTGTACAACTGGAAAATCAGTAATTATATCCAGTCTTTCTAGTAAACTGTGAAACAAAAGCATAAGAAATTAGGACAAAGTAAAATAACAATAGCATTTATTTGGACTCTCCCCCATTAGAAAAATGTGTTTGACATGAATTAAATTTGAATTTGATTATAAGCACTTGGGTTTTCACAGCACAGTTTACACATATGACTGAGTGAGTCAAAAAGTAAATAGGTAGATACTAATGAGAAGCTCTAGAATGAATGATCTGACTCAGGTACACTTTGTCAAATTTAACAGTCAAGTAAACCACTCATTATTCCAAAGGGAAGACTGAATGAGAGAGTGAAGAGAAGCAGAGGTGTTGTTCTAATTAAAACAAAATGAGAGCTGGGCGCAGTGGCACATGCCTGTAATCCCAGCACTTGGGAGGCTGAGGCAGGAGGATCTCGAGTTCAAAGCCAGCCTCAGTAATGGCGAGGAACTTAGCAACTCAGTGAGATCCTGTCTCTAATAAAAATACAAAAAAAGGGCTGGGGATGTGGCCCAGTGGTTGAGTGCCCCTGACTTCAATCCCTGGTACCAAAAAAAAAAAAAAAAAAAAAAAAAGAGAGCCAATGAGTAGAGAGCCCTGACCTCACACAGACTGTTATCCCAGTTTTCAAAGGAAGAAACTGAGGCCCAAGAAATAAGCTGGCCATCATCTCACAGCCAGACTCCCCAAGATGAGGCCTTGAGTCCGCTTCTGTCTTCTGAATTGCCTTCCTACAGTGTAGGCCTCAAAGACACATGTGGCAGTCTCCTTAATTCTTTATTCTCTATTTAACTGAGGCTTCCTCAGAGTTGAGAACTAGAGGCTGATTTGAAATCTTTTTAAGTTAATGAAAACCATGTGATGGGAGGGCAAGGAAGCTTTCACCTGTTCCAGACATAATTAAATTAGAGTCACTTCCCACCATTTACTAGTAGAGGACCCATTCTTATTGACTTGTCTGACTTCATCCGTCTTACATTTCCACATTTAAGAGAGGTATGCTAATGGGTCTGTCTTGTGTTTTCAGTACAGCACGTCGTGTGCCCCTTGTCTGTGAAAATGCGTGGATTCGTCAGCCTGTTCTTCTGCCACTACAGTGCAGCTTTGTGGAACATCGGAATCAGCGTCTTCATACAAGATGGCCCATTTCTTATTGTACGGCTCATACTAATGACCTATTTCAAAGTGATAAATCACATGCTGGTGTTCTTTGCTGTGAAGAATTTCCTCGTGGTGGTGTTGCACCTCTACCGCCTGGTGGTGTTAGCACTGGGAGTCCGAGCTTCCCTGAGGCACCAGTCAGAGGGCCCCAAAGCAGAGCACAGTTACCTGGCTCAACCCTCTGAGGGTGGGCTCAGGGACAGGGAGGGTGGGTCAAAGGAGGGCCTGGCTATTCCTTTGCAGGCCTCCCCAGTCACCTCCGAGGACTCCCATATGACACCGTAGTTATTTATTCCCTGCAGCATGCAGCTGCAAGTTTTGACTTTTGTCTTATAGACATGTTCTCCCTCTTCTTTTCCCCCACTCTCGGCATATAGTAATTTTCAGAAACAACATGAAAAGGCGATCTTAAGTCAAAGCAGAAGAAATTTCTTCTTTCGAATGGAAGGAGCTTTGATTAGTGGCTATGGCTACAACTTCCTTGTGATGGTATCAGATGTTATAGTTGTTCAATAGCTAAGTGATTTGTTTGTGTTGAACTGTTTGAAAAGCTATGGACAGGGTTGCCGTGACATGCCCTGGAAAGATTTAGTGCAGACAAACTGTCGTAGCTGTTACCTGAAAATATAGCAGCTTTGAACTTTGGCTCCATTGTCAGACTATCTCGTCTAATCTTTTCTGCAATGTCCCTCTGACATCAAATAATGTACATTCAGTGAATGCAGAACAAATGAGGGAAAAGTGCCTTTAAAATTACCTCATTGTGGGCTGGAAGCAGTGAAAATCTCAGCCCAGCTTCCATATCATAGAGAGCCGTATTCATTGCTGCACAGGCCTTCCCAGGAAAATCATTTTTCTGGGCTGATGTGGTATTCTGTCATGGCGCATATGGTCTTACAGAAATTTTATTGCTTTTGGCTTGGGTACTACAAAATTCACAGCAAGCCATTTCGGTTACGTATCTACTGGTTGCAAGGAAGGAAATACTGGTAAAATGCTAGCACAGTCACAATTTCCACTCTGAATACGATTTGCAGTATTCATCAGTGTTTTTCTGAACCCACTTTACCGTTTTCTATATTGCCAAGTTGCATGATGTGAGCTGAAGCAGGGAAGCTCGGGAGCTGTGAATAAAGGTGTTTCGGGCCCTTAAGTGTTACCATGGTTTCTGGTGTCTGCCAGCAGCAGCAGACATAGCTGCAACTCCTTCGAACTGCCACCACTGAAACTGACTGGGCTTTGGTCTCCAGAACATGGGGATGGAGGGTTGCATCAGCCCCACCCACTGCCCTTGATGGACGCTGGCAGCAGTAGCAACGTGCCACTGCATTGTGGGAATCAGGGAATGCGGTTCATTTGCCCACATTGGGACTTTGTTTTTCCACTCTTGAAATAGCCACTTTCCCTGTATACATCTCGGTACTCTGTATGATCCTTTTAAAGTGATTGTTGTATTTAAAGATATAGTGTAAAAATTTACTTGGTCACAGAGCAATAATTATTTGAGGCAAATAATTCCAAAACTGTTCTTTGAGGGTTCAAAGCATAAGTCTTTCTATACTAGTATGCTCAGAAATTCAGTGTCCTTTAAGGCAGGGTATGCCCTTAATTGGGTGTGACCTCTTGACCACTGGTTGGGACAGTTTTAAGTACAAATCTCAGGTGTGACATGATATCCATTTAAATAATTTGATAAAAAGTTTTAGAGACACAGTCTGGTTTTATGCACAGCAATGTATATTTTCCAATAAATTCTATTTCTTTTCTTCCTTGTGCTTCTATTTTTAACATGATTGTAAAATTATGCATGAATTGAACAGAATACATTTATAATTTTGCACAATAATTTTATACAAGATCAGGAAATTATATTTATATGAAATACAGAACTTGACAACTTTTAAGGGCATGTTATTTAAATTGCTTAGCAATGGAAAGCAAAATAATAACTTCTATTTATAAAAATGCCTCAGCAAAATCTGTTTTTATGTTGACTATTTTATGTTGAATACTTTCTTCCACAACATGTATGTGCTGCTTATTATTGCAGATTTGCCCATGGCATACTTTTCATGTTTTAATTTTTTTCTTCCAGCAAAACAAACATTGAGCCTCTAAAAATAGATAAAGTATAAAGTAGTATGGCTGTTGCAAAGATATTTTTAAGTGCTTTCAAATCTGAGACTTGGCTTGGTTTCTGAATGAGTTTCTAGTGTTTAAATAAAGTATTTTGTAATTAGCACTCCTCCAAAGGCCTGGGAAAGAAAAAGCCTGTCCAAAAATCTGGTTTTATTTAGAGTGCCAGGAAGTCAAAGAGCACCAGGACCATCTAGGCAATTAATGGTGGCAAAAATAGACACATGCTTTGCAAGTTTTCCCAGGAAAATCTGCTAAGGGCAGCATTTGTTAACCTAATTGCCAGTACTCTCACTCCTGTAGACTGGCTGCTTTTACAGTGGGGAAAATAAATCTATATTTGTTTAGTCAATTTGAAAAGAGCCCTAAGTCCAGGTTGTATCAATGATGAATAGTTAAAAAATTATCAATTTAATTGTATTTTTTTTTTTTTTTTTTATAAACTGCTAAACATTGTAATGTTTGAAAACTTTCAAGTGTGTGCTATACGGTGTCTAGACATCGGTTATCTCCTATATGTTGACATCCTGGGACTTGTTTACAGTTTATTTCTAATATGATAACCATCTCACATCATCTATATAGTGTGACACAAGCCATGTCCCCTCCCAACCCCAGATATAGCACATTCCAATTCACAGCCACTGAAGAAAGAGGTTTATTCGTTGTCATAGCTGTTGTTGCCATTGTTGTTATATAACTGTTTGATTAAAGCTCAATCCTACATCCTTCCTACAAACACCACTTGTGAGAAAACCACAGCGTATCTGTTTTAATGATACTGTGCAGAAACACACCTCGTTACCATCTTTTGTGTTTTCTTTGTCCTTTTTGAGTGAATCTCAGATGACATGATGGCATGGTTAAATTATTGAACTGTTTTTTCTTTGATTATTCTGTTAATTTTTATTTAAGGTGTGATAACAAAATTAAAAAAAATCGAATTGGTCAAAAACGTCTTTTCTAATCTTCCAGTGAAGAGTCTTAGACAAATTCACCTGTTGGTTGTGTTCTTCCACTAGACCTTATATAGCCATAAAGATAAAGCCAAGAAATATTGAAATTCACGATTGTAACATTAGGTGTTAACTTGTTATTCAAAAGAAAGTTTTCAGAGTTCTGGGATGGAAAGAATTGGAGATGAACATACTCTAGGATTTCTACCAGGTTTCAGAGTTGAACATTGATGCTTATTATCTTTGATATTTAATATTGATAACTCTTAACCAATTCTCCTGTTAAAATACAGAAAGAATTTCAAGATCCAGTCTTCTGTCTACCTTCCATCTTCTCCACAGAAGGCTAGTTAAACATTCTGCAGTGCCTCAGAGTTGCAAAAGCAAAATCAGTCTTAAATTACAGAGAGAGAGAGAGAGAGAGAGAGAGAGAGGCTCTGTGTGTGTGTGTGTGTGTGTGTGTGTGTGTGTGTATGTGTTTCTAATTCCACACTGTTTTTTACTTAGGGGACATTCTGATTTGCTCTCAGAAATATCTGATTAGAGGTTAAACCAGGCAGCTGGAGGATTTTTACAGCTTTGAAGCTCAAATAACTTTCTGTATGATGGAAATAACTAAACAATGTTTGAAAAATTAACTGCTGCAGCCTTATAGTTTATGTGTGTCCATCCTAAGAATCTTTCTTACTGGAATACTGTATATTTTCTTTGAGTATTTATATTTATACTATTTTTGTGCTTTGTATGATAGAGCTTTGTATTTTGTTATAGACATTAAATAGTGTGTGCACAATTTATCTCAATGTTTTTATTTTTTGCCTACTTTTCATGTCTTTGTTCTCTCCTGTAATTCATTTCCTTTATAGTTTTTAAGCTCTGGCTTAAAAAATAACTGATCTATTTAGAATATGATTAAAGTGGCATTTCAAACCAGTGAGGAAAGAATGACCAATTTTATAAATGATGTTGGGAAATTTTGCAATCCATCTGGAAAAAATAAAGTTAGATTTTTATCTCATGTAGTATATAGAGAGATAAATTCCAGATGGATTAAAGATTTTGATGGAAAATGAAAACTATAAATATTAGAAGAAAATATGAAATGTGTCTTCAATGGGAAGGGTCTTCTGAAGTAAGACATGAAACTCATAAGCTACAAAAGAGGAGACTGGCAGATTTTCCTACATAATTCTTTAAAATTTATGAGTAGCAAAAGGTATATATATATATATATATATATATATATATATATATATATATATATATATATAAAACTATTTTCTTTACCAGAGAAAAAAGTCTGTGCAATCAGATGATAAAATAATCAGATGAGATGTGAGGACAGAAATTGAAAATAAGGAGCCAAATTTATAATTTTTATTCATATAAGGTTGAAGATCTAAAAAAGTATACTAAACCTAAGTGACTATTTAATAGTTAAGCAGACATCACTCAAAACTCCATAGCCTTTCTAGATAAAAACATAACATGGAATATATATTTGGAGAAGAGATTTCCTTTAGTTATATGAAATAAAACTAAAAAATACATAGGAATAAATTTAATCAATGTATAAGATTTATATGAAAAACACTTTAAAATGGTTTTGAGGGTCATGAATAGTTTAACAAATAGATACATTTTATTGGAGAGTAGTACTAGGAAGCCATGATATTTTAAGAAACATCAGTTTCCATCAAGTTGGTCTGTAAATTTAACACAATCTCCATAATTTTATCAATAAGATTTTAATTATTGTAATTGCACAAGCTTATTCTAAAAGTTTCATGATAAAATAAGCATGAAAAAATAACTGGAAAATAGTAAAAGAAAAACAGAGAGCTTTCAAGATACTTAAATATATTATACAGCTATAGTAACCAAGAGAATTTGGTTCTGGCACATAAATAGGCAGAAAAAAAGTCATCAGAATAAAGCTCATAAATAAACCAAATTACATAAGGCATTCTGATATATGATAAATCACATGACAATATTATAAATGATTTAGGTTTTGGAAAATATCAAATTGTATATCTACCTTGATCTTTATGTCCAAAACATTTCCATATGTATCAAATAATTAAATGCTCAAAATTTTAAAAAGAACTTTGCTTTTATAATTGCAATGATGCTTTTTAAATCAGTTATTAATCATGAAGGTATAGAAGATGTATAAATTTCTGTTCACTGAAAATTTTAGCTTAATAACAATACCATAAGTGAACTCAAAAGCTGAACAAAAAACTGCAAATATATTTGCCATAAATATTCCTAAGCATTAGTTTTCTTAATGAACCAATAGTTGTTATGAATAAGAAAAAAAAGTAAAAACCTATTGGAAAATTAAGCAAAAAAGTATATTATTTACTACAAAAGGAATAAAGCAATGCAAATCAAACCACAATGATACTATTTTCCAAATGTGACTAGAATACAAAGCAACCATTTTTCATTTATTGGATTGTTAAAGATCCACAAATGTTTTCAAAATGCTGTATCAGAGGGGACTCAAGAGAAGCAAGCATTCTTAGACAAGACTGGTCAGGGGTTTATGTCCTCACTGGCTGTGGGTGAGTATAACCTCACAAAAGAAAGGTTGGTATAACTCCTTTGGAAGACAAATTGGCAATATCATTCAAAGGTAAAAATACATTTTTCATCTGACGTAGCAACTCATCAAGAATTCTACAAATATATGTGTGCAAGTATGTTTGCATAGGGTTATTCACTATTTTCCATAGTAGCCAGTATATGGGGTCCATCAATGGGTCATGGTTATATAATGGAACCTCTGTACTACATAATATCACATAGATTTTTTAAAAATGAAGTAGATTCATAAGTGCTGATAGAGAACAATTGCTTAAGTATTTTGTTAGATAAAGGTAAGGATAGAAAACAAGTTAGTATGTTGCTCTTTTTGTAAATATTATCTATACATTTATAAGTGGCTAATAAAAATATGAAATGATTCTTAAGTTTCTAGCAATTGCGACATTTCTGCCTCTTTTTCTCCTTTTTTTTTCACTTTTTATGCTTTTCTATAGCTTGGTTTTTAATTTTTATAATCTTCAAAGCAATTATAAGTAAAAAGAAACCTCAACAACTTATAAATTTTATGTGAACCTGTAGCCAAATACAGATGCTTTGAAATCGTTTTTCAAATAAAGTAAAAACACATCATGTATTTTTTGCCAGGAAAATAGAGATTTTGCCATTGTAATTAAGGACGGTCTTTTGAAACATTGGTACTTCAAGGGTTTAAGCCATGTTCAATATTGCTTAGCTTAAAAAGTGTCAAGTATTTGGGAAATGGGATCATGAGTAGATTCTTAAGAACATAGAAAAATCAAATTGACCAAAAGAGTTGTTGGGTCTTTCTTGATGAGTACCATGGAGACAATTTTGCAACTGTCACTCTGACCCTTCTTCATACACTGACATTTATGGAGCAAACAAAACAAACCACAGAGGAATTTAACTTTGAATTACATAGTCAAATTGATTGCCCTGGAGAAACTAAAACAGCCTATAAATAAACAAACAAACAAACAAATAAATAAATAAACTTCAGAAAGAATGTATGCTCCATTTCAAAATCCATCTAATTTATGTGTGTAAACATTTTAATTGTGTCAAATATTTACTAAGTGTGCAATTAATTGATTGTGGTAACTGATCAAATGGGTCATATGCAAATATGATCAAATTATTGAGGTAAACAAAAAATTCCTAAACCAACCATATGTCAGATACCACATAGTCTTTGTATCCAAACTAAGAATTTTGGCCAAGGAAAATTGGATCTACAAGACAAAATATGTTTTCTCTGTGGATTCTGGTGTTCGGCTTCTGCCAAATGCATAGCTGGAGAATTCAGATGGTTGTGATTCTGGAATCTTGGGGGTTGTTTCTACCTTCTGGCAAAAAATGTTCTTCTCTATTATTCAAAGTTCCCATATGACCTAAGTGACAGCTAACAGCTGGGTCAAAGCTATAATTACTTCATCAGCTGTCATGGTTTCAACTAATTTTTATAACGAGTGGTTTTTATTGATATCTGTAACACCCACACCCACCTCTTCTTTGGAATTCATGCCTGGATTAGCATCTCCTCCTAATTATTTTGCAAATATTACAGACCCAATACATGTATTCCACATGTAGAATATATTGGGTCTCCAGCTGCACAGGCATCAGGGCCCAAACCAGCTATGTTAGTGACCCTTGCCTTTTCTTTCTCACACCTCCTTCCTAACTAATCCCCACATTCTGTCAGTTATGCTGCTTATGCTTCTTTTTGATCTTTACCCCATCATCTCTTTTCCAGGTGCTACTATCCTAATTCGCAAACTTTTATTGCCTGAGGAATTGCAATCCTTTTCCAATTGGTTTTTCAACCTCTTAGATAAATCCTGGATAATAATTTTTCTAAACTCATTTAGAACTGGATATTCTAAAGCACACATTTGATCATGTATCTCTTCTATTTGAAATGTTCTGACAATGCCTTATGGCCAACAAGATCAAACCTAAAGTTCCAAGATAATCATGTACAACCTTTCATAAACTGGCCTTAATCTCATTCTCCAATGTCATTTTCCATCACTGCAATCCCTGTCGCCCCACCACCAACACACACACACACACACACACACGCACACGGGACAGCCACTCCAAGAAACAACTCATGCTCCCCTAAATCTGCCATTATTCTTTATATCACCACAAGTCTACAAGCACTTTTCTTTTTCCCATCAATATTCATATTGCCACCCTTCCATAACTTATTCCTTGTCTACTTACCTCTACACTCTCATGGGTGGCCAAATTCCCACTTCTAGATTTGGTGGCTAGGGAAGAAAGAATAATCTCAGTGGCCAAAATTGTTCTGCACCCCATGGGAACTCCAAGAGAGTGAATGTAGGTATCCGTTAGTCCTGAGAGCAGAGATATCCTTCCATCCTGGAGACCTGATTTCCAGGGTTTCTTTAGAAGCAACAGTGCTGAGGAAGACATGTGGACGTAGAACTATGGGATTTACTATTTATCAGAGACCCCAAATAGAGTCTGTAGGAGAAGCAGCAGGTCAATGGTCCCTGAAAGTTTCCTTTGTCTCAAGTCTGGGTAGACTATTCAGTTTCTTTTGTGTTTATGGATCCAATACCTTCTATTCATATTGCTCAAATGATGCCTTTCCCTACTTCTTGTAAGATTTGTCCTTCTCATAGGATCTTCCACTCAGCATTCACCATCTTCTTGGGGAAAAAACACTTTCACAAAAGCATTAGAAGGTTCACCTCAAATATCACATCCTCTTGCTTGAAGAACTGAATGGGTCTTCCATTTTACTGTGTGTTTAGAGTATGCTGTACTGGTCTCTATCTCAGTGCTTATTATAATGTATTATAATGGTTTATTTATATGCCCATCTCTGCCATCAGACCGTGAACTAGGAGTGTGATCCATGTCATATACATAGAGTGCCACAAAATTATAGACACACTGAAAATTGTCTCTTCCCAGAATTCACCACACTTTTTCTATCTCAGTGACTTTGTATTTGCTGTTACTTCTTCTTGGGATTCCTTTATTCCAGCCACACCCCACCCCTGAGCTAGCTCTTTCTCATTTGAATTCTAGTTTGAAGACAAGGTCCACAGAGAAGTTATCCTTTTTTTTTTTTCCTTCCCCAATAATCGCCATCACATTAATCTTTAGTTTTTTTCCTGGAAAAATTATTTTTACTTGATATGTTTATTTATTTACTGTCCCTCTTGCCTATAATAGAAATGTAAAGGTCAAGGGTATCCATCTTATTCATCTCTGTGTCTAGTGGTTAGCACGCAATAGCTACTCAAAAACCACTACTGATTGTTTTCTGTGCTTACTTACACCAATAATTCTTTCATAAAACTAAAATCATTTTTCATATTTATCTGCATGCCTTGCTATATTCAATTTTTATCATTGCTTGAGAATTTACTTAACTACTCTTGGAGCACATGTTGACCTACTCCTGCATGTGAACACAGAAAAAAGACCTAATGTCCATAAACCATAGGCTTTCCTATGTTCTGCCTTCTCTTTGTGGTCAACTCACTCCCATGGTGATGTGTGAACTGTCACCTACTGGTTCTCATATTTTCTCATTATCGGCTCCTTCTACATCCATGGGCCTGGTTACTGCTTTACTCTCTAAGCATACAAGTCCTATCTTGTCCGTCCAGAGTAATCTCTCCCTTTGTGACTTTGCTTTTATCAATGAACCATTTGTCTATAGAACTAGCTTTATGCCAAACTTATCTTCCACCTTTCTATGTAGAAGGTGTTCAAGCACTTCCAACTCAACACATTCACAGTCGGATTCAAAACCTCTCCTCTTGCAAACACATTCACAGTTGGATTCAAAACCTCTCCTCTTGCAAATCTGCCCCCTTTTCGTGACTCCTCCATTTCTGTTAACAAAACCACTACACTTCTAATCATTTCAGCTCAAAATAAGAAATCATCTTTAACTCTTCTCTTTCACATATTTGCTGAATATTATATCTCATTTTACACAACGAATAGAGTTTTGTTTCTTTGTCTGGTTATGTAAGACCATGTGTGTTCAAAGTAATGACTTCAATCCTAGAGAAAACTATAAGGAAAAGGGTAAAATGGCATGGAATCCCACCTTATTACAATGTTCCTCAACAACAATTTGAAGGTAATTCTTTTGTGAATCTTTTATTGCTGATAGGAATGATAGAGGATAGATAGATAGATAGAAAGATAGATAGAAATGGAATAATATACTTTCCTATTTTACAAGATTAGGCATTGAAAGAATTATAAAAATTGTGGCTTAATTTAAATTTGTATTTTGAACAACTATAGTTCTCAATCTTGTCAGTATTACTTCTACAAAGGCATATATAACCTCAGTGGGAAAAATGAAAAATGGTTTTAGGTCTTTTGTGAATTTGAAGACTGAACAAAATGGTGTCCCCTGTGGTAAACTCTGGAATTGGAACCTCGTTTTATTCATGTTTCTGTGCCCTATGGAGACTCTCATGGTACATGCAGAATAATTTTTTGCTCTCTGAATGATCAATGGCATCAATAAATATCTTTTAATACCAACTATATACACACCCTGCTAGCTATATATGTGAGGGATATACAAATGAATAAGATATTGCCCTTGCTTTTGCAGGAATTTATATCAATGGCCTTTAAAAAATGCTACTATAACCTCTGTCGACTTTACTTCCTACCACCTATCTTCTCACCTGTGAAGTGTTCGTTTTGGTTCTCTGTGGATTTTGTGTAGAACCTGAAGTCCTTATCCTTGCTCCCAACACGTACTTTGAAATATCAGGGGGAATGCAAAAAGGAAAGATCTTAGAGGGCTGTTTTTTTTTAAAAAAATGAAAATTGTTTGTTTTTTGAAAACACATTTTTGTAGGTTGATGGCACTTGATCCCTGTGGGATAGCCACTGTAGGATCCACCAAACATTGCAAGGGCTCATCTTGGACCTATAATGATTTGGGCTGAAATTGACTGTCTTCAAAGGATGCAGCTCTTCTGGAGAGGCTTCCGTCTGAACTCAGCCATATTTCTATGGTCAAAGTGGTGAGTCGCCATTCATGTGGAAGCCACATGGAAGACTTGAAAGCATTGTACAGACTTTCAGAACAATCTAAAGTATATTCCTGGTAGATGTCCAGGAAGAAGATGCTCATTTGTCACATGTAAGGGAGCAGTGAGATTTATTTTTGCAGAATAAAGGGAAGAATTCCGAAAGGAGGAATACTTGGGGCCATCACGTTTTAGCAATCTCAATTACAGCAAAACAATCTTACTCAAAGATTATAATCACTTTTATTAACTCTCTGCAACTACTTCTCAAAAAGTTTAAAATTATATTTAAGTGATACATGGCATAAAAGCCTTTAAGAAAATGCTAGTTTGGGGAACATGTCAGTCATTTTTAAGAGCAGATGCCCACCATCTCTCTCTTTTGGGAAGCAGCCCATTAAGCTGCCTGCTGCTGAATTGGATATGATAAAAAATTATTCAGTCCTGTTTATTTTGGCTTGGGAGTCAACAGCAGAAGAGGCAATTGCTGATATTTCTGGATCTGCCTTGCTTGTACTTGAGAGACTATTGAATCAGACTTGATTGAACTCACTCTCTGACTCTGCTGCACACATGTGTCTCTTTGTAGCCTGAGCCCTGGTGATCTACAGCATCTTGATAATTTGTGTTTTAAAACTGTATTCCTACCTGCATATGTGAAATCAGCACAAACCAAATATGCTCACCCTGGAAATTTTGTGTTCTGTGCTCTTCCATAGAAGAATAAACATCTAGGCACTGATCCATTTATTATATGGAATGTGGCATCTTTGGGGGTGACAGCCACATTCATCAAAATTCCAGTTCTTCGAAAGGGATAATGTTCAGGAAATATTTGAGTAGCTATCAGAGAATTCATTCTTGCCTTATGCCTTTTCTAAAACTTAATAAAAATCTTCCTCTCAATCAGAATCTTCCAAAGAATACAGATTTCATTTCTCCAACTTCTTGGAGAAGCCAAAGCAAACAGCAACTATTATAACTTCATTTTTTTAAGTTTCAAATCCCTTGAAAATGCTGTTTCAATTAGTGTCATTCTGTTGACTTCCTTTCTGAGGCTGCCTACATAAGGACTTTACTCGTGATAGACTCTGCTCTGTCTTCTGAGTTACGTGCTTCAAGAGTGTTTGAGTTTAAAGCCATGTTGGATCTCTTTACCTCTTTGAAAGCAAAGAAATGAAACTGAATGGTTATCATAGATGCTCTAGTAAATGGCAAATTCAAGATTAAAATGACCCATACACAAAAGCAAACTTTAGAAAAAATATCCAACAAAATAAAAAAACTAAGTATCTTTTTTTCACTAATAATACATAATACCTATAATATCCTTGAAACAATTTTACCACCATTTTAGAGTTTACACAACTCTTTCACATCTTTATTTGAATCCTCATGACACTTTGGAGGCAAATTTGTAAGGGAGAGGAGAGAGAGAGAGAGAGAGAGAGAGAGAGAGAGAGAGAGAGAGAGAGAGAGAGAGGAGGGAGGGAGGGGGGAGAGAGAGAGAGAGAATCAGGATTTAGAAAGGTCAAGAGGCTTATATAGGGTCATGTCATTAATCTGAGGGGCCCATGTTCAAAGGGTTACCTCCCCAGGTAAGAATGCATTATGAATGCTTGGATTTCATCAGTGAGCACTAGTGAGCACAATCCAACTAAAAAAATCTAAACAGAGTTGCCTTTCCTCTTGAACTGAAATTTTTCAAACTTAGCTTTGACCAGCAAAGTTGTCCAGTTGTCCTTGAAATTGAGTCCAAAACCACCTCCATAAAAATGACAACTACATCTGTCTGCAAATTCAGGATGGATTAAATTACATTATATCCCTGGGTTTTAACTGGTTTGCTCCTAACAGCTTTCCTCCTGTGGAATATTCTAATACTCACCAAAAATGAGAAAATTAATCTGACTGCCTCTTCCCAAACAGAGGTTTGTACTGTGTACATTTGTTCAAAGAAAACTACTGCTGTTGTTTCTGTGGTACTGGGATTAATTATGTCAGAACATTTTCTTTTGATTGTCTCCTTTTCTATATTTAATAGAGCTGGAAAAAAATAAAACTCATTGTTCCTCCTTCCCACACTGAAACCCTTACCACATTTTCTAAGACAATTAAGAGAGTGTAAGAAAGACACAGCAGCAGGGAATATATGGGGTCCTATTACAGAAGATCTGTCCGGAGTTTCCAGAGACTTCTCCCTTCCTTTCCCTCGTAGGTCTTCCTGTTTGCATACGAGCAAAGGGGCACCTGAGACTGCAGCAGGTAAACGTGAAAATAAGATAGCAAGCCTTCCTTTCTCTTCTTTCTGGGACTTCTTCATTTGCATAAATTAAAACTGGCTTTGTCTGTCTTTGCTTTGGCATGAAGTTCCATGGTGTTCATTGAATGGCCAGTCCTGGTGGCCTCACCTCCTCCTGTCTTCTTGAACTTTTTGTCCCTCAACTTCTCCCAGATATCTCTTGTCAAACTGGCACAATTCTTTCTGTTAAACCTCAGTTGGTAACCTTGGAAAGTCTGAATCACATCCAAAAGGAATTCATTACTGCATGGGGGTGACTTTGGCTTTCATGAAAATGAATGCTCCGAAACCATCAGCTTTGGAAAATAATTCATTACACATTTTTTTTTTTTTTTTTTTTTGGTGGGGAAGGGGATAAAATGTCTCACATAAAAGCATCTCTTGTATGGGTATCCTGTGTGACCTATCTCTTATGAAAGAAAATGTTAGGACAGTCAGCTATTTGGAAACATTGTACATGTAAGCTTTTATGCTGACTTTCAGCGGGAACAAGATGAATCATGAATACTTAAAATTTTTTCCCCATGGTTCTGCTTAAATCCTAGTTTAATTGTTTCAGAGTATGCACCTGGGAGACGCTGCATGCAATATGGATATGGGAACTGGGACTTCCAAGAATTGTCCAGCTTAGTGGCCAGTGGGAATGCAGCTCCCTGGAGCTTTTATCTCAGTCCTCCCTCTCTCATTATTTGGGCACATACTTTCATGTTTCTCTTTCTCTTGTGGTAAAAGAATACTTACCACTAGCCTTAGTATTTGAAGGTTAACAAAATACCTTCAAAGATTTTTTTTCCTTAATTAAAAAAAAATAGGAAAGTAATTTTTTAAAACATGTAAGATTCATGTGTCTAATATCCAAGTTTAAAAACTTCAATATTTTGTCACAGTTGCTTCAGATTTTCTTTTTATATGAATATATAAATACAATAGAGATTAAGTAAAAATCTTCTTTGTACTGCTTCTTAAATGTATTCCTTTCACTCCTTCTCTGCTTTCAAAAATTTGTTACATATTCTCCCAGTCCACATTTTTATATCTTTATTATCTCTCTTTAAATAATTTGTAGTATTTGAAGCAGACAATTCTAATTCTCCACAGACTAGTCATTGTTCCTGCCTCCCTTCTATCAGAACCTGGTCTTGTCTGGAAGCAATGGCCGAGCGAGTTCCATTCACTCCCCCTTCCCAACTTTGTGACTGCTATCTAAAGAGTGGGATGAAGGGTAAGGAAGGACATAATCTAGTTCTTGTCAGGGAGCTGTAACTAGAAGTGCTGATGGTGGAGCTTCTAGAAAAAGAAAAGAAAAAAAAAATCATTGCTTTCTTGGCACAAGAGGACAAGTTCAGATTCAGACTCATCTTTTACCCTCTTTCTCTTTAAATCTAAGCAAGGTTGCATGTCTGACATGGGAGCTATCATCTTAGATCTTGAGGATGAAAAGATGGCATAGAAGATGGTGGAGGAATGAATCTTATAGAAGAGCCCCTGTTTGTAGGTTTGAGACCTTATGAAAATAAATTTTCAAATCTCTTCCTCATTTTGGGAGACCTGATTGATATCAGGGCCACCTTCAACTGAATCCTTACAGGACAAAATTATAAGCCACCATTTGGTTAAGCCATGGTCATTAATTTAAAAAAAAAAAATGCAGCCAAACACAATCCTAATAAAAATAGTGTTATCCTAACAAGTTGTTCTACATCTTGCTTTTTTGTTTGATCTCGACCTCCATACATATCTAGTTAGTTTACTTTTAAGCTCATTTTTACTATCCATTTCTTTTCAATGAATATTTAGATGGTGTCTAACTTTCCACTGTTACCAATGATATTGCTTTGTGTTCACAGTCATAAGAACTTCTGTAGGATGTGAGCTCAGTGTGGATTCTGATGGATCTTTTTGAGATTCTAACTTGGTTTCCAGTGGCTTTGTTTTTATTGACATAAAATAATGGCTCAGCATTATGGAGAACAGTGCAATGTTTCCAGTACATTTATACATTATACAGTAATCAACTCAGGATATTTAGTTCATCCTTTTTCCCAAACATTTATCACTTCTTTGTTATGAGGACATTCAAAATCCTCTCTTCTAGCCATGTTGAATTACACAATACAATATTCTTGACTATAATCACCCTCTATGTCATAGAATACCAGAACTTATTCCTCTGATTGGACCATGACTTTTCCCCCATTAACCAATCTCTCCCCATTTCCTCTCTGTCTAGATGAATTTTTTAAAATAGAATTATTTGTGAATTTAGTGGAGTGGATGGCTAATGGTAGGCTTTGTGACTCTTTAAACTATACTCTGTCACATTTCTTTGTTTTTCCTATTGTGTTGGTTAAGCCTCTGACAAAGTGGAAAAAAAATTCTGAAGAAGAAGAAGTTCCAAATACAGCAGTACCTTGGTAAGAAAAATTTCGATTTTCACTAGCTTTATGATGTCCCCTTCTCTTATGCCTTTTCTCGACCTGAAACACCACATTAGGATTTTTCAAACTTGGCACTATTGACCTTTTGAGCCAGATCATTCTTTGTCATGGGAACTGTTCTGTGCACTGAAGGACGTTTAGTAGCCAGTCTGACCTTGACCTACTGTGTCGGGCCTTCTGAACACTGTCAGCCAAAGGGATGGAAAGCTCTGGCTTTCTGGCTGCTTGCCACGCCCTGTTACGGACCTAAGCTAAGCAGGGGACATGGCTGTGATGTATTGTGAGAACTGGAACCACCCTGTAGGGGATTTTGCCAATGAAATATGCCCATGCTCTTTACCTGTTTTTACTGATTGGCTGATGTCCACTATAAAACATTGTCCACCCTCTTCAATAAGTGAGTTCCAGCACTGACCGCTGACCGGGATCCCTGGTATGTTCCTGTGTCTTCCAAAGGCCGGGGAGGGAATACCAGCGGCCTCTACTTTCCCAATCTAGTCTCATTGTTGAGGTAGGCCCCTTTAGCCTCTTTTGCTGGACAAAAGAGGTCCATCCCGGGTACAGGGGGGCTAAAGACCTCAACCCCCTTTTAATATCCCAACATACTGAATATCAGTAACATGCACATCATTCACTGTGACAACCAAGAGTGACTCCAGACATTGTCAAACATCACCTGTGTGGGCGGGTATAGGGGCAAATCTCCCCTGGTTGAGGACCATTCCTCTAGAGTAGCTAACTGATCTTACAGTATTTATGACCCTTCTGAACAGAGAATCTCCTGGAGCCAATAGAATACCTTTTGATTTTTTAAATCATTATTTTAACCCCATTTAAGAAGACTACTATATGTAGTATTTGGCTTGAGGAAACATATTTCTAACTTTGAGTTGGGGAAGTTAATTTAGGATCTTTAAAAACCTTTGTAAAATAAAAATGTGAGAAGCAATAACTATATTTAGTCTTAGAATTTTCCTTAATGTGCTGTATATGTCTACTAGTTTAGTTCCCATAAATATTTATGACATAGATATTGTTTTATACCCATTTTACAGATAAGAATACTGAGATACAAAAAGGTTGAGGCTTTCTCTTTACAGAAATTTTCTTTAATTCTTACCACAAGCCTTCAAGGTATATGTTATTATCACTGTATATATCAAATAAAATAAAACAAATTAAGAAATCTAACAAAGAACCCATAGCATTAAACTGTAAGATAGTATTAGATGTAGATTAATATAAATCTATGCATAAACATGAACAAATTAAAACTGTAATATACCAATGGTATTTTGCATTAGGGATATAGGTCCCCTAATGGAATTTAAAAGCCTTTTTATACATACAGAAGAATTCAATTTTATAATTTGTCATAGAAGATAATATTTATCTCTGATTTTATGAATTTCAATTTTCTTCCTCTTTCTCTCTCTTTCCCAACCTCCACATTCTTTCCAGTAAGGATTTAAGTAAGGCAGCTAAGCAGATGTATGAAACTAACAAAGCATAATAAAACACTGAGTAGAAACATAAAATGGATTTAGATATGATGAGAAAAACACTGTAAGACTCATACTCTGCTATGAGAAGGCTATAAAAGAATTTTGCTCTCCAACAGCTAGTAGGAAAAAGGAAATGTGGTCAATTACACAGTTCCCAGGGTCCATACTCAGAATCAGTGCCACTGTTCTTGATGCAAAGATCAGACAGGAATCCTCCTATTGCTCCTGACAAAGTCACACTACACCCAGTGTATCGAACAGCATCCTCAACAGTATTCATACAACAAACCCAGTGATGCCTTTCATAAAGCTGAGGGAGGCTGTAGATACAATTCAGGAAAAGCATGATTCTTAATTGTGAATTGCCTTCTTTCATACTGATTCCAATTTGCTTCTCTAATGAATAATTGTGTAGTTATCAAGATGTCAAATTATGGAAAATTGTATACATGATATTTTACATACATAATATTTTAAATGATATTTAGAATCTTTATCTGATACTCCATAAATCTTTTGACAAATTTATTTTTGGCAATATTTTCTAGCCTTTTAAAAATTCCTGAATGTGCCAAGACTCGCAACACTATGGTATGGAGACATCATAGGGTCACCATGGTTTGTGCTACTAACCTAATACTGATTTATGTAACTTTATTTCCCCAGTCTGCTTAGTTGCTTATATTCTGTAAGGCTCAGGGCACTTTATAAATTAATAATTTTTAAAAAGCCTACAATAATAGTTGCAAAACCAGCAGAACCCACAGTGGGCAGATTTCACTTTCTGTTCCAAATTGCTAGCACAGGTCTATTAGTAACCTGAACAATGGTGAGGATTATTTTGGCTTTTTTTTTTTTTTTTTTTTTTTAAACATTACACCCTTAAAAGAAGTTTCAGCAGAGCAGATCCAGGTGAAAATAGCCAAAATTTCTAGTTCCTGTTGTAATTCAAAAAGCACTGATATTTATCATTATCATTTATTATTATTATTATCATTATCATTACAAATAGTGAAAGTAGGGATGCATAAATAAAGTCTGCCCTGGGGGCAGCCTGAAGCTATATTCCAGCAAGTTCCTGTGCTACAGTATTATGAGAATTTTTATCCATCATCAATAAAAAATGAGCATAGCAGTTATTATGGCAGTTTCCACAGTCAAGACTGTTTCTGCTATTACATCTCTTAGTAAAAGGGTGATGCACTTTCCATTATATGATGTCAACTCATCCACCTTTTCAACATTAAAGTATAATGTACAATCTTTACATGGATTCTTCCCCAGTGAAGTCACATTTCCATGAACTTGGGGCAAGGACACAATGGGGCTAAATTAACTGTGGGCAGAAAGTAAAGTAAATTACATTTTTATTTTATAAACCAATAGCAACATTGAGAAATACCTTCATTTCTTCTCCAGAAAGGAATGGAGTGGAAATAAATTTGATAAAATAAATATTTTAGAGAGTGGGCCTGTGCTCCCTAGTGGTGGAATTATGCCAGACTAATGCCCTGAGTGCACTGGGTACACTCTCTGGAACTACAAAAGAAGCAAATACTTCTCTGTGCTCTAGGCTTTCCAGGTCCAAAGTTGTGAATGAAAAGTTGGCGCAAACTATTGCAGCCATCTTCAGTGGCATGGAAGTTGAGGCTGGATTCTCACAATACTGAAGTCCAATGCCTACATCCATGGTTTGTGCTACTAACCTAATACTGATTTATGTAAGTTTATTTCCCCAGTCTGCTCAGTTGTTTATTCTTTTCTTTCCCCTAAACACTTTGAATTTCATTTTGCTCTATTATTTATTTATTTATTTACCTAACCACTTCAGTTTATGGTCATCCAAGGGGTAGTATTTAGAGAATACTAAAGAGTATATATGGGGAAGTTCAAGAAATCTGAGTCAGGCTTGGTGACACACTCCTGTAATCCCAGCGGCTTAGGAGGCTGAGGAAGGAAGACTGCTGAGTTCAAAGCCAGCCTCAGCAATGGCAAAGTGCTACACAACTCAGTGAGACCCTGTCTCTAAATAAAATGCAAAAAGGGACTGGGGATGTGGCTCAGTGGTTGAGTGCCCCTGAGTTCATTCCCCAGTACCGCCCCCCAACTCCAAGAAGAGAAGTCTGAGATCTGGAACAGAAGACACCAATTTGAGTACTGTGTTTGCCTCTTCTTAGATGTGTTGCTTTGGGCAAATTTCTTTCTATCTTTATGCTAGATAGCATTGAGGGTATCTGATCATGTAAAGATGATTTCTCTGTCTCTAAGAAGTAGTAGCTGTCTTATTTAGTTACTCCTAACTTGTAGCTAATTGGACTTTACCAATCAGATTTTCTCCCCCAATGGGATTAATAAAAGGTACATTGTAAAAAGCTTCGTTCTTCCATGTGATAAAGGAAACAGAAAAAGCTAATCTCTGGGGAGAAGAGAATGTGGTAGGAAGGAAGAAAAAAGCAATATAAGAAAAGGAAACTGAGACTTACTGTATTTTTAAGTTAATGGAGAGGGAGTAATCATCTTAGCCCTGTTTTAGTATGCTGTTTTGCTATTGTGACCAAAAGGCCTGAAAAGAAAAATATTAAAGAAGAAAAAAATTTATTTGGGTCTCATGATTTCAGAAGCCTCCGTCAATAGATGGAAAACTCCATTGTGCTATACCTGAGGTGTGGCAGAGAATGTGGTGGAAGAATGTTAGCTCAGAACATGGCCACCAGCAGGCAGAGAGCCTTCTCCTCTCTCCAAGGACAAAATGTATACCCCAAAAGACATGCCACAGTGACCTCCTCCAGCCACACCCTGTCTGCCTACAGTTACCTCCCTGTTAGTTAATCCCCAGGGGGAGAGATTAATGCACTGATTAGGTTTAAACTCTCATAACCCAATTATTTCACCTCTAAATGTTCTTTCCTTGTCTCACACATGAACTTTTGGGGGACACCTAATAAAGAAACCATAACAGCCTCCATTTGGATCTTACCAGATAGGACTGCTTGCCTGTCCTCTGGTCCTGGGAGATAGCCACTGTCTTGGTGCCACAGTTCTCCCCATTGCTTTTCTGGATTTTGGGGGTTTTCTTTACCTGAAATCATGAAAGTTCTATGGCAGTCTTTGATGTCTTGATTTTCTAAAAACTAACAATTCCTAAACCACTCTCTTGTCAAGAGCATGTTGTGAGGGAAAAGTGAGTCCATGCCAATGATGTCCCTGTTGAATAAGCTCATTCACTGGGTCTCCAAATATTTCCTGGGCATCCACCATGTGACTGACACTGATCTAGATGTGAAAATAGAGCACTGAATAAACAAAGTCATTGCCAAAGAAATTGATATTTGAGTAAAGGGAAGCAGAGAGTAAACACTTTAAAAAAACAAGAAGGCACATTATTGTTTGACAGGAAAATTAAGAGTGTGACAGAGAGTGGTGGAGGACAAGTGTTGTTGTTTTAGGTTGATTGGTTAGAAAAAGCCTCAATAATGTAGTAGCTTATGTGACATGAGGAAATTAGACAACAAGTTTGAGAACATCTGGAAAACAGTGAACAGGAAGGGAAGTAACAAAAGTCTTGAAGGAGTGGACATATCATATTTGAAGAACAGAAAGATCAGAGTGACAGTAGAAGATAGATGATGTAATAGAAGATATGTTATAGTAAGCCATTTGCTTTTATTCTGGATGAGATGGAAAAGCCATTGGAGGTTTCTGAACAGTGATGCAACATAATTTACATTCATTTAGAAAATATTATTGAGATGCTATGTTAAAAGTAAATAGTAGATGGAAAAGGTGAAGCAAAGAAATGGGTAAGGAAGCAAATGCAAGAGTCCAGGTGAGAGAGGGTGGTGGAGTGAATAAGAAAGGTGGTTCTAGAAGGAAAAAGTGCAAGATCTCTATGTAATTTAAAGGCAGAAGCTGTAGAATTTATTGATGGTTTACTGATGATCTTGAGAGAAGACAGGCATCAAGAGAGTTAAAGACTTTGCCCAAATAGAAGGATGGACCTGTTGTTGATAAATGAGGGAAGTGACAGGTCTAGCAGTTATTTGAGTGGGGAAAATTAAAAGTTTCACTTGGAGATGATAAATAATACTAGATGCAGAAGTAGCAAAATCTAATAATAATTTTAATATGGGAGTCTGGATGTCAGGAGGAAGTTCTAGACTAGACATCGAGTTTATATTCTTGCCTCCATTCTGCCCTTAGTCCTTTACCTTTTCAGAGAAAAAGTGCTAGAAAAGTGATTGTTTTGTTGTTGTTTTAATCAGCAAGATTAAGAATTAAGGAGATTAATGATTAAGATCAAATGTTTGGGGAAAAAAAGAAAGAAAAAAATTTTATAGCCCTTATCGATTTTCTTTGTTTTCTATAATTAGTTTGGGTCAACATATCTTTTGTCTTTGAAAAAATACAATAAGCAGCCAAACATTGCATATCTAGAAATAAATTTATTGGAACTTCTGAGAGATCACTCAGATAATAATTAACAAATTAGTCTTTGATGTATGAATTGTTAAACAAGCATATCAATGATAGAACATTTATTGAGCACTTCTTTTGTGCTTCTGTGCACAAACTAGCAAAGCCCAACATGAATAAAAATTTGTCCCTGACCAATAAACTAAAAAAAAAATTAAAGTAAAAGAAAAATTAAAGAACAAAATAAGTCTCTATCTTTAACATTTTTACATGTCAAAGCTTGAAATCTGACATTTCCAAGGTCAATTTACAACAAATAGTAAATTTGCCAAAATCTGTCTTTGGTCCTTTTCTACCATGATTTTCAAAATTTAAGTCATACTTTGGTCCATCCACTTTTCTAACACTGTAAACCAGAAAGATTGTGTAGGAGTGCATACCTTGAAAACACAAAATAACAAGATCCTACTTCCAGTACATCTCAACTATTGGAATACAGCTAAGAATACAGTTGGGTGTAAAGAATAACAAAATAGAGCTAACTTTTTAATCCTACTCAGGATCAACGGCATTATGTTGACAAATTCATTTATATCAAGCCCTCTAGTGCCTCACTGATAGAAGTGATAAAGCAATTATCCTATACCAAAGTGTCAAATATATCTATTTTCAATCCTTCAAACCTTCTTCATTGCCTTAGAATAGCTTTGTTATTTAATCCTCACGTTAGTGGCATTTACATACCCAATTCCAAAATATTTTAATGGCAATTTTCACAGATGACACTTACAACCCAGTACACATTAATTTGGCTACCTACCAGGTACAGTGTTACACATTGGTGACATGAAGAACAAAATGCAGCCTCTGTCTTCAAGTAAGAAAGATAAAGCATATTATGGAAATTTCAAAGGGGTAGTGTTGCATGGTATACAATGAAAGCCCAGAATGAGGCATTTATCAACCCAGTAGGGTCAGTGAAGAGTTTCTTGGCAAGTCTTAGAAAACAAGGCACTTACCAGGAAGAAAGACAAGAAGGCCATGGCTAGGAGAAAAGACCATGCTTGATAGAGCAATAAGGAAGAACAATGAGTTGCATAAGATCATGTGCTGTTGGAATATAAATTCCAAGATAGGAAGTCACAAGAGCTGCAACTAGGGGGAAAAATTAAAGTTCAAGCATGGACCGAACTTAGTCCTGTTCTTGCTAGGGAGCCATTCTTCTCTTAAGACAACTAAAATGTGTTTTTTTTTTTTTTTTTTTAGGGGGGGGAGGGGGTTCTGGAAGGAAAAAAAGTTACTAAATAAGAATTAAATAAATGATTTTTACATCTATAGAGGTTCCTTATTTTATGTTATCCAGATGCTGGGGGGAGAAATGATGCAAAGAAAACAGAAAAATAAATATTATGGAAATTAATTAATTAGAATATTGCTTGTTATATTTGAAAGTAATCAGAAATAATGATAGGAATTGCAAACATCTTTTAATTGATTATTAGAGATCACAACCAGAAAATATAAATATAAGTAATGACCTTCAGGGTATCATTTGACAGTTCTAAAATTTTACAATTATGACCTTGTTTTGGTTCTTATGTCTGAGGAATTACCAGAGGGGAAGTATTTCTGAAAAAGGAATTAAGAACTCAGTTTCAGCCTGGGTTGCAACATATCTGTTCTTAGGGCTTGCTTCATAGACAAAAGGAGGATATTCACCCAGGGTTTCTTAGAAATGGTTTTAAATTCCAATGAATTACATTGTAGGAACTCAGGAAAATTATCCAGATAAAAAATATAACAAAGATGCAACATTTAAAAATATTAATTTAAGCCACACAATGGAGTTTACTAAAGGTTCCTAAGAATATATATATAAATCGAATTTAGCTCTGAAATTATATATATATATATAATATATATATATATATATATATAAATCGAATTTCAGAGCTCTTTATGATGTAAGTCTGATTCTATGGCTAAAAATATAACCACCCTTACACATATTTTTGGTTCTGGCATATTTTAATTTTAAAAATTATTCCTCAAGTCCTGTAATTATTGAGATTGCTGACCAGTATTATTTGAAAACTTTTTGTAGTCCAGGTTAATCATAATGTTGGATAAAAATAGGCAAATGACATGTGCTCCCTTTTAAGAAATAGAATTTCTGGCTTTGTCTAACCTAATTAACTGGTTAGAGTAGCCATCCATAAAAACAGAAGCTAGCACTTCAGGGCCCATTAGCATCACCCCATGAAGCTATTCTCCTTAGCTGGCTGATTTTTCTCTTCCCAAGCCTGAGGATCCTAACCCTTAATATGTGGCAGGTTCCATCCAAGTTTCCTTTTCCCTTTAGTCCTATAAGTGGTTAGAGTAGGTTAAATAATGGGCTAGAGACCTGGGAAGGGTTATTTTTTGTTTTTGTTTTTAAATATGATTGTTATTTGGGTTCATGGCTAGTCACAGTTACTTTCATCAATGTTAAGATACAGAAACCCAGTTGTAGGTGTATCTATACATCCTGTTCTAGAAAACATACTGTCACTTAAAAATAAAATGACACTGAATTTTATACATTGTTTCATAGAACACTAATTCTCAAAAAGTCAAATTATTTGAAGAGTGAAGGAGAAAAGTCTGCAAGGGCAAACTTGCATGCTGCATGTTGACTCTACATTCCAATATCACCACGTGACTACTGCATGGACGACTCCCCAAAGAAGAATCTTTTGACCATTAGAACATCAAACGTTCTGAAACTTCCAGCTGTATACAAATCTATTTCCTTTCTTTTAACCAGAATTATCAGCTTTATCTGATCAAGGAAGTTTTGTTTTCCTTGTAAAATATATCAATAGTCTGTGGAATTGCACAATTTTAAAACTTGTTATTGAAAGACATTAAGTCAGAATTTTGGAATCCATGATGTTAAAAATTGATTCATTTTACCTATCTACATCAAATCCCATATAACCGATAATTTAGGGTCATGTATATTATCCCAAGGTTGCAGGTTCTTATTTCCATTCTAAATCATCTCAATGTTAGCAAGGAATTCTTGACTAGTCTCCTAGATATATTAACTACTACTTTATCTGGAAGCATAAGGTAATTTATACCAGATTTGGGGTAGGAGCATATTTATAGTTCTTAAACACACGAAAAGTTACCAAACAAAACCAAAGTGGAGCAGAGTTTACATGATTCCCACATCCACAATTCCAAAATCATAGTAATGAGATATAAAATGTGTTTGATATTCCAAATGATATTTGATATTGCATAACAAGACTCACAATGAAAAACCTCTATGTAGACAAAAAAGAGAATAGAAAAACAAAGTGTTGAGCAAGACAATATGCACAGGTCCAGATTCAGATCAGAGATGTCTGTTGTGAGGCTAAAAGAATCACAAATGAAATTAGGACCCAAACTAGCATCATCACGTAAACACGGGGGCTAAGGTGGGATCCTTTTGTTCATAAAAAAAATTGGAAAACCTAAACCAACTATTGCTGACTTACTGCTTGGTACTATGGTGTGAGAGGGGAATGGGAAAGTAATAAAACAACCTCAAATCAAAGAATAAATTTTAAGATGCAACATCAAGAATTATACAACAAAAATATATATGCAATGTATAAGTATATATTATATATTATATAAATATATTGTGTTATATGTTTAATATATATAAATGAAACAAGCCCCAGCTAAGAAAGAACAGAATCAATTCAGAAATCTGGAAATGAAAGTATAGTCATTGATTTACAAAAATATAAAATAAAATAAAGCTTTTGGTAAACCAACTCTAAAGAAAAAGAAAGAACCATGAATAATACAATTATACTGTTTGCATAGAATGCATCACAAAGAGAAAAATAGATTTCTAAAGGACAAGCAAAATTAGCTAAGAAATATGATGATTATTTTGAGAGGCTCGAAGAAGAGATGATGAAGAAATGCTAAAGAAACAATGAACAGGTATAACTGAATTTATAAAATGTAAGTAAAGATAAAAGTGTTTACAGAAAAATTTGAATTCTGGTACTATGCATTACAAGCACAAATGAAATCAGAACTAAGTTATTAATGGTATTCGAAATAATACCAAAACCTAAAGGAAAAACATTATTTACAGAAAAATGATACAACAAGAAATTTTCTTTAGCAATGGAAAACACACAACATAATGGAGTTATATACTTGAGCTACCTATGACATAGATTTTATACCCAGTTAAAATATAAAACTGAAGGAAAAATGGACACATTTTCAGACATATGACTACTGAAAGTATTTACCACAGGTATTCAGTTCAATGAATAGAGATTGTCATAGGTAGAGACATGAACTTAGAAACTGATATATTGCCACTAAAGGTAATAATTTATTGACTGCAAAACAATTTGTTTTATTCATTTTTGAAATGTAAAGTTATAATTCTAATTGAAAATGGCAAGATGGTAGGTTTAAGTGATTAATGCATAGAGGTAATGTGATAAGTTCTACGTCAGGTATGAGAGAAGGAGAGAATGTCACATAGTATTAGAATTTGTTAGAAAATATAACTAGCTACATATTTTTTAAAAATCCAGAGTACTTACTAAGTTAATAATACAATTGGAGCTAGAGCTAAGATGTAGATATTTTGAAAGAAACAAGAATACAAAGTCTGTTGGTGGGGGGGATTAGACCAAAGAAATAGAAAGTATATTTTCATTTCAAGCATGCAGCAGACATTTATTTGAGTTTATACATAACAGAGTTTCTGAATTTCTAAAATTAAATTAAATTAATATTTCAATACTAAATTGGTAACATTAGAAAATTAGATATTTAGAAAGGCATGCCTAAATTGTACAATTTAAAAATATTTAGAGTTCAACAATTAAAAAATGTAATAAATAGGGCTGGCGTTTTGGCTCAGTGATAGAGCACTCGCCTAGCACATGCGTGGCCCAGGTTTGATCCTCAGCACTACGTAAAAATAAAAAGGCATTGTGTACAACTAAAACAAATAAATAAATATTTTAAAAAATGTAATAAATAATGTTAAGTGTGCAATTTTTAAATTAGGTTTTATTTAAATAAATTTAGAATCTTACATGTCTTTAAAAATAAGATATTTGAAAATAAATTAATTTAGTTTTCAAATCAAGCTACAAGACAACACAAAACAATTAGGGAGAAGAAAAATTCAAAAATAAGATTAAAATACAAAATGAGTCAAAGAATCAAAAGATCAACAAAACTAATTATAGTTCTTTAGTGAGCTAACAAAATAGTCAAATTCCCAATAGATATGATCAAGAAAAGAAAATAATTAAAAATATGAATGAATATAGCCAATCACACATATCAATGTTTAAGATCATAGGAGGATACTACACAAAATAAATTTTTAAAAAAGGAAATCTGAATGAAATATAAACATTTCTAAAATAAATTATCCAAATTAAAAATAGCAATCTATAGCAAAGCACTAGCTATTAAATGAATATAATTTATAATTAAAATTATTGTTCTTTTCATGTAGTCGCCGGAAAGGGATTGCAGCCTGGAACGGCAGCGCCGCGGGAAGGAGTCCGGAGACAGGATGGAGACGAAAATATTCTTTAATCTTACAAGAAACTACAATATATCTATACAATAGCGATAACCCTGTCTTTTCTCTCTCTGGTCTCTTCCCATGCGCCCGAGCAGCAATGGCGCTCGCTCGATCTGCTGAGTCACCGTTCAAATCTCTCGAGATCCTCGACCAAGTCCCGCGAGATCCCAGACCAAGTCCCGTGAGACTACGGAAGGCGGAAATGCCCAAAAATGTCTATGGCCCAATAGTCAACCGCAATCTTAGCTATCTCCCCAAACAGGGCTCCTGCATTTTCATTTTCCCTATTTCCAGTGAAACACAAAAAACTCATGAACCTGAATATTCTGAAGATTTATTTTGTCCAACCTTCAAAAAACCAAAAAAATACAAAATAATCAACAAGATAGAAAAACATAGAAAACCAACTGATTTTATGAGACAAGTAATAACAATGAAATCAAAATCAGTCGAGGATGGGGGAGAAAACGAAAATTACAAATGTAGATATGAGTTCTTAAACAAAATGCTAGATATAATAAAGGCAATTCTCAGAGGAGAAAACGTATAAACATATTAATAGTTATTAAATATTACCAGTATTCAGGAGCAAGTGCACAGTTATTACCAAAACAAAAACGAGGAACATTTTTTGCATACACAGAGTTGGAAATATTTAAGAAGTCCGACAATATAAAATATTGGCAAAAGCAGGGAGAAGCTTGCAAAACTTAGTATTTCCACCTTTGGTGGAAAAGTTGTAAATTGCTACAACTACAAATACTTTGTTTAGCAGTGGGGCTTTATCCAGACCATCCAGATTATAACAGAGGTGCATACTTAATTATGCCAAAGTTCCTCCTTTAGGCATATTGTCCACAAAAACATCTTGTATAAATGCACAAAATATACTATGTATGAATTGTACCACTGTTTATAATAGCAATAAAATGGAAATAACCTAAAAGAGTTTCCAAAAGGAGAATGGGTAGATAAATTGTGGTTACTATTACTATGAAACAGTAGAATACAGAGATGTTTAAATAAATGAACTAGAACTACATATATGAATTAATATACTTCAAAAAAATTAAAAATGATCCAAAAAGAGACATAATGATACGATAGATTATGTATATAACACTGAAAGCACAAAGAAAAATATTCTATATTGTTTATGGACTCAGACATATGTAGTAGTAATAGTCTACAGGTAATCATAGAAAAAGCTGCTGCTGTTGAGGGCAAGCAAGCAATTTCAATCAAAATACCATAGAGAATATATGAGTGTATCTATGAATATATTCTAGATGAGACATTTGAATGATAGGTGAAAGAAAAAATCAAAAGGAAAACATAAACTATGCTAATATACTTTGAATCAGCAATGATACTAATGAGATTACAACATATCAAAACTTGTCTATCACAGATAAAATCATGTTTGAGGGACATTCTTAGTATTAAGTATATCAGAAAAGAAGAGAAGCTCAAAATCTGTGAGCTAAGTATCCATCTCAAGAAGTTATAAAAAACACCCAGCAAATTAAATCCATAGAAAGTACAGGAAAAGAAATAACAAAGACAAAAGGAGAAACTTTAATGAGACTAGAAAAAAAGAAAAACATTTTCCAACTCATTATCTCAGGCAAAAATTACTGTGATTTTTAAAGAAATCATCTAGGACATCAAAAGAAAGAAAATGACAAAATTGCAGACCAATTTACTTATGAAGAAAGATGTACAAGTACTGAGAAAAGTACTGACAGTCCCCGACTTACAATGGTTCAACTGAGAACTTTTTAACTTCATGACAGTACAAAAGCAATCTGGCATTCAGTAGAATCCATACTTGGAATTTTGAATTTTGATCTTTTCATGAACTAGCAATAATCAACATGATACTCTCTATTGATGCTGGTTAGATGCTCCCAGTTAAGCCACAAAAGTATGAGGAAAAATATCCAAGACTATGGTACACTGAATGAATATCAACATTTTTATTAAATTACATGAGATATTCAACACTATCATGAAATAAAATTTGAGTTAGATTATTAGCTGAAGGTTGATATATGTGTTCTCAGCTCATTTAAGGAAGGTAATTCTAAGCTACAATGTTAAGTAGGTTATATATTAAATATATTTTCAATTTATAATATTTTCAAATTATGATGGGTTTATTGAGTCATAACCCCATTGTAAGTCAAGGAGTATCCATATTAGATCCATTTTGACTTCTGAACTACAGAACTGTAAGACAAAAAATCTGTACTATTTTAGACTAAGTTTATGGCAATTTGTTATAGATATGAAGCAATAGGATATTAATACTTCATTATTTATAATAAAAATCTTAGCAAGAAAAGAAAGGGACTTCCCTAACTTTAAAAAGGCATCTATAAAAACATATAGTATAAACATAATCCTTAAAGGCGAAATAAAAGTTTTCCCTCTGAAATCAAATACTAAACAAGGGTGTTCAATGTTACTTTTTCTACTTAATAAGTGTTGGAAATCCTACCAAATGCCATAATGTAGGAACAAAAATGGTAAAAAATTAAAAAGAAAGAAAACAACCATTATTTGCAGAGAACATAATTATGAATTAAAGTCCATGAGAATTTATGACAAATATTAGAATGAAAACACAAATTTAACAAATCAAAATAAGGTCTCCCTGAAGATTTAACTAATTGCAAAACTACTACATAAAAAGTAAAAGATGAGTCTGGAACATCTTGTTCTGTCGAAAAAGTAAAAAAGTCTTCAGAAAATGAAGAGGATGTGTCAAATTATACAAAGCTAACTTGACTGAGCTCCCTACTGGTTATACGGAAGGCAAAATTAGCCTAAAAATGAATAATGACAGTCATAACCATTGAATAAAGAAGAATTCATTAATGCATAATGATAGCAAATAAATAAACAAAGGAGAAGGGAAAGCTTTTCTTTCTAGCACAATGATTGTAATGATTAATTTAGACAAGAATCATAAGTGAATGTTTAAACTATTGGGTGAATGTTTGAAAAGAACAGGATAATTGTTTAGTATTCAAGGATCTCTCCACAGTTTATTTATTAATAAAAAGAGAAATAAATAGTACTGAGAAATGAATGCTAATTTTAAAGTGGAAAAATTTGATGGACACCATTTAATTTACCTAAGTTGACTCCACAAAAATGGAAAAACATAACATGCGCCTGCTGTTGTATGCATTGGAGAGAAAAGAACAGATTAAACATACAGACAGATAGATAAAGGATATAGAGATACAAAAGTTATATACAAATATACATCTCTGTATGTATATGCATGTTTGTGTGTGAAATGCTAGCAAATGGCAAGCTAGGTAAAGAGTAACTTGAAATTTTATGCTAATATTTTATTAATTTGGTACTAAATTAAAGAAGATCTAAATAAATAAATATATATGATAGTAATGAATTAGAATATTCACTACTGCAAAAATTAAAATTACCCTTGGGTGTATCTATTGACTCCAAACTACAAAATTCCAGTCACTTTTTTTTTTCCAGAGATAGGGATAGTCTAAAGTACACACAGAAATGCAAGTGTTAAGAATGACCACAACAAGTTGTCTTTCTAGTTGTACTAATTTTTACTTCATGGATTTTGAAATTTTGTTATTAGGTATATACATATTTAGGATTGTTATACTTTCTTGAAGAAGTTACCCTATGATGGTTATGAAATGTTCTCCTTTATCTCTGAAAATACTTCTTTTTGAAATTTATCATATATCAATGGCTATACTTCAGATTTCTCATGCTTACTTTTCCCATCTTTTACTTTTAACCTACTGTGTCTTGATAGTTAAAGTATGACATATGTATACAGCATATAGTTATTGCTTGCTTTTTACACATGTTGAACATTTATACCTTTTAATCACAATATGTAGTTCATTTATGTTTAAATTAATTATTGATATTGTTGAAAAAAAACACAAACACCTGACATGAAGGTCATTGGAAAATTGGGTAAATGATAGGTTTGGTGATGGAATATTTCTGGAAAAAAGGATGAATGGGGGCTGAGATTGTGGCTCAGTGGTATAATGCTTGCCTAGCATGAATAAGGCACTTGGTTTGGTTCCCAGCACCACATTAAAAACAAAAACAACAACAACAACAAAAAACTAAATAAACAACATAAAGGTATTGGGAACATCTGAACATCTACAACTAAAAATATTTTAAAAAAAGAAAAAAGGATGAATAGTCCTGCTGTCAGGCTCAGAGAGAAGATTGTTGGAATGCTTTTGTTGCAGTTGTTCATTCTCTCATTTATCATTTGGCACACAGTAACAGATTTATTTTATTGTTTGTTAACACTTTTTATTTTGCAAATAAAAATTCTATCATCAGTTAAACAAAAGACTGTATCTAAATAAAATACAAAATAGGGCTGGGAATGTGGCTGAGTGGTTGAGTGCCTCTGATTTCAATGCCTGGTACCCACTCCCCCCCAAAAAAAAATGATTTAGGAACTTTGGATACATCTTGAATTCTTTTTTTAATAAACATTTATTTTCTTGTAAAAAGTTTAAATGAAAAATTTTATCTTACATGTTATATTATTATAGTAAAAAAGTCATGTTGCTAACTTAAATAGAAATTTTACAAGTTATATATATATATATATATATATATGTACATATATATCATGTATAACTTTTCCCAGTGTATGTTGAAATTAACATCAAATCATTAAAACATAACAACAATCAGAATGCCACCTGAAATGATGTCAATCAAACCCACTGTAATTCTATGGGAAACTTTATTTTAACAGTTTAATAAACAGAGTTGTTCATGTCTCAAAAAAGAAAAGAAAAGAATGACTACGACAGTTGTGAAGAATCAGTTCTCTCTCTTTTTCTTTTGAGCAGAAAGAAAAAAAAATGTGAGGAAATTACTCCCCATGAATCAAGGCTTTTTATAAATCTATAACAGCTAGCTAAGTAGCATGGTATTTACACAAAGATGGACAAATTATTCAGATAAAGAAAGCAAATCCTCTCATCTATGATTTATGATAAACATTCACTGAAGAGCACTGAGTTAAAAATAGTCTTTATAATAAATGTTTCTGAGTCAATTGGGTATCCATATAGGGGAAAAACAAAACCATCGCTACTATACATCATACACAGAAATTAAGCCCAAGTAGACTGAAGATCTTAATGTGAAGAGTAAAGCAATACATCTCTAGGAAAATACATGGGAAAGGATCTTCCTGACATTGGTGTGGGTAAATTTTTCTTAATTGCCTTATTTACAATATAGTTGTGTGCTATAAATGGTACACATTAAAATTGAGAATTTCTATTTGTAAAATAGAAATAATAGGAGTGAAAAGGGAAGTGGGGAAATATATTTCTACCCTTTTAATTTCCAAAAGAGGCTCATTTACTAATATATAAAGAATTCCTACAAATCAGTAAGATATGAGAAGAAAAGAGAAAATCCTATAGAATACTGGGCAAAGTCTTGAATAGGACCTTACCTTCCAATAAACACACAAGAAAAACGTTTGACCTTATTAGTCAAGGGAGGTACAAATACAAATACAAATAATAATAACACTCACAGTCATCAAAATAACTAAAATTAAAAGACCTATAATGGCTAGCATTGGCAAGTTCACAAAGCAATAGCAACTCCTATCCTTTGTTGGTAGGAGTGTAATTATTATCCTGGTATTTGAATGCAGAGATTTATATGATGTAAGAACTGGTTGAAGAACACATGGCCATGAGTTCCTTTTCCATTCACAAGTGCTTACTATTCCATTCTTTGTAAGAAATGTAAAATCTAGGTGAGTCTTACCAGGATGAGCAGTTCAGAAAGCTTCTCATTGAACCCACAAACTCTTCTGCATGGAAAAGCTTACACATCTATCTGTATGTGGAAGGCAAGACTGGTTTTCTGTTTCTCTTTTCTGACTACTTTATATACTGCACTGATGCCATGTTTGAATTGTTATATTTTATTTTACTGCAGTTATTTTATTTCATTATTATTTTATGACATTTTATCCCATTTTCCCATTGTAATTATGTTAAAATACAATTGATATTGATAGATCCTTTGGTTTATCCTGCCCCCTGTTTATTCCTTTCATCTACACACACACACACACTTTTCAAATAACTGTGAATGATTTGTAAACCACTCTTCACCCTGTTTTCCACTTTGGTATCATTAAAATTTCCAAAGTCTACTCTAGAGCTCAAGCTTTCTCAAAGATCAATTCACTTACCATTGGGTTTTGTTGATCCATCCCTCAAAGAGCTAATTTAAATTTCTCCCCACTAAGTATGATGGTAAGTCACTTCTCTAGGTCAATATTTGCTTTAAGTTCTTTTCCACTTGATGGAGTTCATGATATGTGTAAAGCATTTTCTTGGCTCTTTTAGAGTGGGTTACATATGTATTATAAAGTAAAAAGGAAATGAGTATAAACTTTTCCAAAAAGCCTTTCTGAAATGAATGATCATTTTATTATTTTCTCAGATAAAATTAACTCAGTCAGTTGAAAGAAATACAACACTCATATTTAATGCAAAGTATTGAGATGAGAGAATGAAAATATATCTGTATTTATAATTCATCATAACATTTTATATTCAATTTTCACTTTGCCAAAATGCATCCATCACTGTATTTTAGAAAAATACAGGAATTCTTAGTACTTCTTGAATAAAAGCCAAGAGTGGTGGTAGGCAGAATTCCTTTTAGTAGTAGTTTTATTTTAATACAAGTTATATTTTTAATTATTTTATGGAAGCAAAAATCCCAAAGAAAAAGTTTAAATGTTGCAACATGTCCTCTTACTATATGAAACATAAAGTAAGTACTTGAGCGTAGCTCAATAGCAACTTCCACCTCTGATCCCATCAACTTTAAGTCCTGACTATAGGATGACAGGAGTTGGCCTGTAAAAGAATAACATTTCTGAGGATTCATTTTACTCTTGAGTCACTTCTGCATGAAATGTTAACACCAGCTTAGGGACTGGCCTCAATGCATCTTTCTGTAAATTACTCACCATATAGCAATCTTGATTCAACAAACTATAAAATAGAGGCAACTTTTATTAGCAAGAACTTAAGACATGTTTTTACAATAGAAAATACTGTTCTCTAGCAGGAAAACTTTAAAGAATTAAGAGTTATAGGACTACAATGAGAAACTGACTACATCTTCTCCCGAAAAACCTCTTCCTTTATCTTATTTTCAGATCTTTCATGTGTGACCTTCCAATTCTTCTGCTAAAGAAGACTGAAGTTGTAAATAGAATTTCAACTCAAGGTTATTTTATTCATCTCACATAATTAATCAACAATATCTCAAGATTTCTTTTCCCTTAAACCGTTTCTCCCTAATTGCCTGATTTTCTCCTATGAATTAGAATTTTCATTTGGGTCTTCTCTGAGCCTAATTTCATCTGTGTCATAATATTGAAGACCAGAGAACTGTATTGCATGTTAAACTTATTTCACTTTAAATCTTTTTTTTTTTTTACTTTGGTCCTCTTGGATATTAGATTTCTTTAGGGGCTAAAAAAAAAAAAAAAAAAAAAAAAAAAAAAACACGAAGACTACACTGCAGAGCACTTTGAGTAATAAAACAGGATTTGTGCCTCCATCATTAACCATTCTGAGTTTTTTCTCTCTGAAATAAAGTTGTGTATGTATAACATAATTCTGGTTTTGAATGTTATTACTTTGTTTATAAAGTTTGGATGTTTTTAAAATATTCAAAATTAAAAGTGGACTTACTCTTAGGAAACTGTGGCATAAATCCAGGTTCACACACACAGGCTAAAACCAAATAGAGGTTTAACAAAGAGCCATTTAGTGTAAATTATCTCTTAATATGGCATAAATACAAATTCAGTTAGAAAATAGAAAATGGCAATGTGGTTCCCACAGGAAAATCTTCGCTATTGGAAAAAGATCATCATGGAAGAGTCACACTGCTGAGCAAAGTAGGTTGTCTGCTCTGCTTTCCATGCCCTAGTCGCACTCTTTTGCTATGGAGAGGACAAAAATCAAGTGAAAACCAAATACAAAATAAGTAAGGCTGAGGATCTGAATTTGAGAGAGAAAGTTAGAATCTGCAGAACCAGATGAGACAAAAAATTAAGGCAAATATAGTTACTAAATATCTTCATTTTAGCAAGTTAAACTTTGGGCAATAAATGGCCTACAGCTGTGCATAAAATGTGTGGCTATACAAAAAAGAATGCTGAATTCTTTTGCTTATAAAAGAAAAACAGCACTGGATTTAGTAAATAGGCACAATGATAGAAAAATACTCAGCAAATGCAATCACCATATTAGAAGGGAGAACTGAAGATCAGAGAAATTAAAGGACATGGCCAAGTTTACACAGCATGTCAATGATGGGACTAGGACTGGAATTTCCATTGTCGTCCACAATATCTAAAATATTGTGTCTTTAAATAGTTTATTAATTTGTATTCATTCCACAGTTGTGTATTAAATATCTTTTATATGCCAGGAATAATGTTCAGTCCCAATGACACAAGGTAAAATATTAGTATGCAAAAATGCAATCTTTACATTCATGGAGCTTATAGTTTTTGAGGAAAACCAACACAAATAATTATTTACAAAATGAATTAAAGAATGCCACAGGAAGTGGAGGGTGATATAAAATCTTTGAGAAGTATCAGCTATTTATCTTGGGATCAAGATCTATTCTCTGCTGTACTTCCTTTCATCGGCATTCAAATATGTCTCTTTCCTCATTTTACTTGAATTTTATTGAACTTACTTACTCCCCACACTTTTGTTGGTGCATTAAAATTATAAATAATAATGGGATTTTTGTTACATATTTATACATGTTCACAATGTCACAATATGATTTGGTCAATATAATCTCCCAATACCTCCCCTTTCTCTTCCCTCCTCCCACTTCCTGGTCCCTTTCTTATACATGTTCTCCTTTCAACTTTCATGAAATTAACCACACACCTTACTTTTTCCTTTCGCCTTTCTAGTTTCCACTTGTAAACAAAACAAAAAAGCCATAATCCTTGGTGTTTTGAGTATGGCTTATTTCACTTAACATTATGCTCTCAAATTTCATCCATTTTCCTGCAAATGACGTACTTTCATTTTTCTTTATAGCTGAATTAAAACACATTGTGTGTATATGCCACATTTTCTTTATCCATTCATTTGTTGATGACATCTAGACTCTTAGGTGTTCTAATAACTTCTCTATTGTTAATTGTGTTGCTGTAAACATGTTTGTGTGTGTGTATTGCTACAGTATGGCAACTTTATTTTTTTAGGATAAATATTTTGAACTGAATCATATAGAGTTTCCATTTCTAGAGTTTTGAGAAAACTTCATACTGATTTCCATAGTGGTTTTACTAGTTAACAATTACATCAAGAGTGCAAAAGTATCCCTTTTCCCCCACATCCTCTCCAGCATTTATTATTGCTTCCATTCCTGATGCCTGCCATTCTAACTGGAATGAGATGAAACCTCAGGGTAGTTTTGACTTGCATTTCCTTAATTGCTAATGATGTTGAACATTTTTATATGTTTGTTGTCCATTTATATTTCTTCTTTTGAGAAATGTCTGTTTAGTTATTTTGCCCATTAATTTGATTGGGCTATTTGTTTTATTGGTAAGTTTGTTAAGTTCTTCAAATATTCTGGATATTAGTCCTCTCTCAGAAGAATAGATAGCAAAGATTTTCTCCCATTCTGTAGGTTTTATCTTCACATTCTTAATTTTTCCTTTGCTGTGCAGAAGTTTTCCAATTTGTTGTCATTCTTTTTACTAACTCTTGCTGTTATTTCTTGAGTTTTAGGAGTCCTTGTGAGGAAGTCCTTGCCTGTGCCTACATGTTGGAGCACAGACCCCAATTTTCTTTTAGAAGTTGCAAAGTCTCTGGTCTTATTTCTAGGTCTTTGGTTCATTTTGAGTTAACTTTTGTGGGTAGTGAGAGAATGGGGTCTAGTCTTATTTCCTACATATAGGAAACCAGTTTCCCCAGCACTATATATTAAACAGGCTATTTTTTCTCCACTGTAGGTTTTTACTGCCTTTATCAAGTAACAGATGACTGTATCAGTGTGGGTTTTTCTCTGGCTTCTATTCTGTTTAATTGATCTTTGTGTCTGTTTTTGTGTCAGTACACACAGTTTTCATTACTATAGCTCAATAGTGTAATTTGATGTCATGTATTGTGATGCCTCCAGCATTGCTTTTTTTTTTTTCCTTAGAATTGTTTTGGCTATGGATATATTAGGTCTCTTATTCTTCCAAATGGATTTAAGAATTGCTTTATCTAATTCTGCAAAAAATATTATTGGTATTTTGATGGTGATTGCATTGAATCTATATACTGATTTTGGTAATATGTCCATTTTAACAATATTTATTCTGCTTATCCACGAACATGGGAACTCCTTCCATTGTAATTTCAATTTCTTTCTTCAATGTTCCATAGTTTTCAATATAGAGGTCTTTCACCTCCTTGGTTAGATTTATTTCTAGGTATTTTTAGGCTATCGTAAATGGGATTGATTTCCTGATCTCTTCTTCAACAGAATAATTATTAGTATATAGGAAAGTAATTGATTTTCATGTATTGATTTTGTATCCAGCTTTTTTTGCTGAATTTTTTATTGACTCTAGCAGTCTTCTGATGGAGCTTTTGGGATTGTATCATCTCCAAACAGTGGTCCTTTCCTAATTTTATCTATTTTATTTCCTTATTTTGCTTAATTACTCTGGCTAGAATTTTCTACTATATTGGATAGGAGTGGTGAGAGTGGACATCCTTAACTTATTTCAGATTTTAGAGAAAATGCTTTCAGTATTTCCACATTCATTATCATTTTGGCTTTGGATTTGTTACATATATTTACATATATGATGTTGAGGTAATAAACTTCTAACATTTCTTTCCTCTTTGTACCTTCTGCTCTCTTCATACCACACTATTTGGGTGATGTATCATTTGCTCAGTGTTGGTCAGTTTTTGTCATTGTGAAAAAAAAAATCAATTTAAAGAAAATCAACTTAAAGAGGGAGGATTTATTTTGGCTCACAGTTTTAGAGGTTTCATTCTAGTCTCTGAATCACTTGACCCATCACTGTGGGCTTGTTGTGAGGCAGAACATCATGGCGGAGAGCATGAGGTAGAACAGAGCTGTTCATCTCATGGTGGCTAGAAAGGAGAGAGAGAGAGAGAGAGAGAGAGAGAGAGAGAGAGAGAGAGAGAGGGAGGGAGAGAGAAGAGAGGAGAGAAAATGACTGAACACATAAGGCACCTTCCAAGGACATACCCCCAGTGACTTATTCCCTCCTATTAGGACCCACCTCCTAAAATTTCTACCAACTCCAAATAAAGCCAACAATTATAAATACATCAGTAGACCAATTCAATGACAAAATTAGAGTCCTCATGATTCGTCATTTACCCAAAGCCCCACTTCTGAACATTATTGCATTGGAGATCAATCCTTCAATACATGAGCCTTTGGAGAATATCATATCCCAAGCATAACTAAACCATAACTCCTTCTAAACAAGATGTTGAAAAAGGTTTGGGGATGCAGGTCAGGTTACAGAGTGATTGCAAAAATGGCTTGTGGCTGCAAACCTTTGAGAAGACAGGAAACAAACAGTGCTTTGGGAGCTGATGTTTCAATGGAATCAAATGGATGATAATAGTAGATTTTTACCCAAAATACACTGAAAAAGTCATCAAAGACAAAAACCATGAAAAGAATAAACACAATCTAATAAGCACACCTAATGATGGTGATGCTGTGGAGCAACAAGGACTCTTGTTCATCGATAGAGGGAATACAAAATCATATAGCCAATTTGGAAAACAATATGGTGAGTTGTCACAAAACTAAACATAGCCTTACCATACAATCCAGAAATCACTTCTTGAAATTTTCCCAAAGGAGTTGAAAATTTATGGACACACACACACACACACACACACACACACACACAAAATGGAACACATACATTTGTAACAGCTTTATTAATGATTACCAAAACTTAAAAGCAGCTAAGATGTCCGTCAGTAGGTAAACAGATAAACAAGCAGTGATTCATATAGAAAGTGAAATATTATTCATCACTAAGGAGAAATGAACTATCAAGCCATGTAAAGATATTGAAGAAACTTAAAAGGTTGTTTCTAAGTGAAAGGAATCATTTAGTCTGAAAAGACTAAATCCTGCATGATTACAATGATATGATATCCTGAAAAAGGCAAAACTATGGAGACATTAAAGATCAGTGTTTGCCTGGAGTTAGGGAGAGGAGAAAATGAATAGATAAGCACAGAGTATTTCTATGGCAGCAATATACTTTATATGGAACTGTAATGCTAAATACATGTCATTATGTATTTGTTCAATCCATAGAATGTACAATATCAAGAGTAAATCCTAATGTAAACTATGGTTTGGGGTGATAATGCTGTGTCAATGTAGGTTCATTGATTGTAGTAAATGTATCAATGTAGCGAGGGATGTTGATAATCATAGAGGCCCATGTTTGGAGATAGGAATATACATGATCTCTCTATATCTTTCTCTCAATGTTGCTGTGAAACTAAATATCTCTAAAAACAGCCTTTTTAATAAAAAGGAGGAAACAGGATACTTAATAACTCGTGACAGGCTGGGGTTGTGGCTCAGCAGTAGCGTGCTTGCCTAGCACACGCGCGGCCCGGGTTTGATCCTCAGCACCACATACAAATAAAGGCATTGTGTACAACTAAAACAAATAAATATTTAAAAAAAAAAATAACTCGTGAAAGAACACAATGTAATATAACAGATGTCCCTGCCCACCAGGAAGTAAAAATGCATACGATTATGATAGGGAAAAGAAGAAGAAGAAGAAAAGAAAGAATGGAGAAGGAAAGATACTAGATTGGAGGGAAATTTCCTACCTTCTTCAGAGTTGAAACAACTTAGTAGGAAATGTAACACCCAGACAGGTAATATATGAGTATGTATTTGTGGTGGTGATAGTGGTGGTGGGGGGAGTACAATAAGACAAGAAAAAAATATGGAGGAAATGTTGGAATTCCCAGAAAAGTAGGAGTAGAGTCACACTATCAATGTAGATATTTAACCATCCCTGTACATTCAGTGAGGCTCAGGAGTATAATGGCCTAAAAGGAGCAAGGTAAGGGATAAACTGCAGAAAGTTTTTACCTACATGCAGGACACAGGGGATTCTGAAACTTCTAAGTACCTCTCCCCATCCAGAAGGTTGAGTTTGAACCTTGCAGGTCTGCCAAACAGCTTCTGTAATGAGATAAAGTGTCTCCAGAGTGAAAACTGTGGGCATCATAAACTAGAGTTAAGATGAAGGGCATGGCTGATAAAGGGGGGAAGGGCATGCTAACAAGAATAAAAGTAGCTTAAATGAAGAAACACCATGTGACTCATCAAATCTACTCCTAGGAATAGGACTAAAGAATTGGAAACATACTTACCTGATGTGGAGATACCATGATCACAAAGATGGTTTTCCCAGGAACAATCCTATTCATTGCACTATGGATATGACGAACTGTGATTTCCCCAAATATGGAAAACTCCATTGTGTAATATGGAATAGTGAGTAGTGAGGGTCTGAATTTGCCTTCTTCCAAAGTGGGGGGAGGGGTTTGAATAGAGGTCCTCAAGTAGGAACTTATACGTGATTACTTATAGCAGTTCTGTTCATGATACCCAAAGGGTACAAGCAAGCCAAATTTCCATCAAGAGATGAATGGATGAACAAAATGTGATATATCCATACAATGGGATATTATTTAGCCATAAGAAGAATGAAGCACTGATATGTGCTCCATATGGATGAACCTTGAAAACATTATGTTGAGTGAAAGAAGCCAGACGCAAAATGTCAACACCCCATTTCTAAATATTCACCAGAGGTAAATTCATAGATTCAGAAACACATCAGTGGTTGTCAGGGAAGAGGAACTGGGGAGCACTTCTTGCTTTTTGGTACCTGATTTCTACTTGTAATGATGAAAAGCCTTTGGAATGGGAGAGGTGATGGTTGTACAACACTGTGAATATAATCAATGCAACTTAACTGCACACTTTAATGGTTAAGATGGTAAATTTTTTATTATATATGTCTCACTACAATAATAACAGTCATAGTAGTTGGAGGAGGGCCTTGTCAGCTGCTGTAGTTTGGATATGAAGTGTCTCCCAAAGGTTCATGTGTTACAGACTTCTCCCCAGTGTGGCACTATCAGGTGGTGGTGGAAACTTAAGAGATGGGGTCTATTGGGAGGTCTTAGGTCACTAGCAGTGTGACCTTGAAGGGTGAACCCCTGGTCCCTTCCTCTTTCTTCCTTTTGCTTCTTGGTCATGAGGTACATTGTTTTGCTCTGCTACTTGCTCTTACCATTATGTACCAGGACAGGTCCAAAGCAATAGGGCCAAAAAAAACATGGGCAGACATCATCAAAATGGTATGCCAAAATAAACCTTTTCTCTTCATTAGTTGATTATCTCAGGTATTTGTTGTAGTATTGGAAAGCTAACTAACACATCAGCAGAGTAATTGTAACTCCACAGTGGAATGTTCAACCAGTTTTATACATGCCAAAGAAACAGAATATGAATTTCACTGTGTGAGCACTTCAGTACTGGACAGCAGAACTAAACAACCTCAGGTTGTCAAGGGAGACCTGGAATAGAGAATGAGGACCCTTGAGATCCAACTACCCCAGCATCAGGGTACAAAAGTAACCCTTGAAATGGGTTGCTATCTTGGAGAGCAGGAGGAAAGAAGCAGAGCTGATAGGCTTTGAACTTTCAATTGCCTTAATAATTTCTTAAAGCGACTGTTGAAACCCGAAGACATGATTATTTTAACTGGAAAAGCCCGAAATACTGTAATTGGAAAATTTTGAAGTACTCAGTGATTTTGGTTTTAGTTTGTTTTTGTTTGTTTTAGTAGCAGGAATGGGTGTCTCTGAGGGTGATAAAATAGTTATAGAAAATAGAAGACCACTTTCTTACACATATCTGAGTATTATATTTGTCTTAGTCCTTTTTTTTTAATAAGAAAATACCACACACTGAATGCATTATAAATAAAATAAATTTATTTGGAGTCACAGTTGTGGTCCAAGGGAGAGGAACTACATTTGTTGATGGCCTTCTTGCTGGCAGGGTCCCAAAGTGGTGCAGGCTATGATATGGCAGAGACAGGGAGTGTGCGTGTGTTTCTCATGGTCTCTCTCTTCTTTGAAGCTATAGTGTTCAAGCACAGGGAGTCCACCCTGACAAACTTATTTAATTCATCAGCCCACAAAGGCCCCACTTTTAAGCACTGGAGTCAGATTAGTTCCCATCCTTTTTTTTTTTTTTTTTTTTTTTTTTACTTTTAAACTCAAACCTTTAATCAGAGAACCAACCAACATGCACACATGGAGGGTATTTCTACAGTGATCCACAGAAACACAGGTAATTAAGAAGAGGTTGACCCCCAATGGCTGCCAACTTTCCACTGCCTCTGTTATCTACCAATGGTATCAAAACTGTCATCAAACACACTTTTAATTGATGTGCATCCCTGCCCTGTAATACTTTGTCCACTTTTAAATATAACATGCCCATCTCCTAGACCAGACAGAATTCCAGAGGGCAGGGAAAACATACAGGCTATTTAAAAAACAGAATGCTCACCCCTGTGGTGTGGGCTCAACTGGCAGTCAGTAAGTTTCCCATTTTAACTACAAAACCAGCTAATAGAACTCAAGGCTTAAAAGTCCAAGACTGCAGAGTACATACCCCCAGACTATTTTTCAGCATCCCAAATAGGAAAGATATTAAGTGTCAGTGTCCAACATCTCTCCCGCCTTTTTTTTTTTTTTTTTTTTTTTTTGTACTGGGGATTGAACTCTGGGGCACTCGACCACTAAGCCACATCCCCAGCCCTATTTTGTATTTTATTTAGAGACTGTGTCTCACTGAATTGTTTAGTGCCTCGCTTTTGCTGAAGCTGGCTTTGAACTCTGGATCCTCCTGTCTCAGCCTCCTGAGCTGCTGGGATTACAGGTGTGCGCCATCATGCCTGACCCCACCCTCTTAATAGGGATTAAATTCTAATACAAGTTTTGGAATGGACAAACCATTAGCAAATAATAATATGCATATTTCAGATTTTAATGAGATGGAAACCAGGATCAATCAATGTACGAGGCATCGTGTTAATAACCCATCTCTTGCTTGAGGGACACTGTGCTTCGATTATGATAAGAATGGTGAGAAAAGTGATAGAAATGTTAAGAAGTGCTGTATGGAAATAGAGCAAGTCTAAAAAGGTCAACAATCAGTGATGTTTGGGTATTACAACTCCACGCAAATCCTACAGTGTGAAGACTTGTGTCACAGAGAACCTGAAATGCTTCAGCATTTAACCTCCACTTTTCATGTTGAAACAATGTTTTTTTATAATGAGCACTTGATAATGTGAGGATTCAGTAGCACAATTATCATAGCACAGAGGTCTCTATGGGGTCTCAGAATATTGTAAAGAATTATCATTTTTAAAAATTGGAATATTTTAAATATATGTGTACAGATGTTTTTTGTTGTTGTTTTTCTTAAAATTTTTACAGAGACTGCTATTAGGCTTGAGTTCTCACATGGCAAGAATCGGTACACTTGGGATTTGCCACAGTTCTCAGCCTTCCTTACCTACCATCTCCTAGTACCAAGTTTCTCTTCAATCACTTTAGACATCTTGGTTTCTATGGGCCTTGGAATTCACACCCTGTTTTAGCCAAATGTGTGAGTATGCAATGTAGACAGTGGCATTGCTGAATTATATGGTTGGCTTAGGTGGCAAAAATCCCAGATTTTTTTTGCCTCTTGATGAAAACTCCATCCGTTCCTTGGCTTGGGAGGGCTAGGTTCCCAGAAAGTGCACCACCATTCTTCAAACAGACTCTTTCACTAATCAAGAGAGCATATGTAAATTAGATTGTAGAGTATAAAGTCTGATGCACCTAAGAAGGCATTATTATGGTGTTGTCATTAACAAGCGTTCTGGAGTTAACCAGTGTTTCTAGAAGGCAGTTTGATGACCATGATAATTTGGGGACAAAAGATACAACTGAGACCCTAGATTAGCTAAAACCAACCCTGGAAAAATTGAAAAAGCCTCAAAACACCCATAAAAAGTAACATTTGAAATCTCTACCTTAATAGTAGAAAGTAGGGGGCCTTCTTAGCACATAGTTGACTAAAACATTTTTATGAAATACGAATTTTTAATTTTAGTGCATAGATGTGTGTTTCTCAATAGTTGTACATGTTTTTAGGAAAATATTATCTTCAGTCCTTTTGGCATCTCTCCTGATTTAGTTCTCTCAGAAATTAAAAAGGAAACAGAAAGATTAGGCAACCACTTGATGGTAACACAGTGACTCACCACAGAGAAAATCTAAACTGCCTCTTGATTCCCACACCAGTTCCTCATTGTGTTGTAATTTTTTTCCTGGGTACCAAGACCTAGTTAAATAAGCTTTTCATTTTTCATTTTGTAAGAATTGATTAAATAATGGCTCAAGATTGTCATTGAACTTTTATTATTTTAATTGCATAGTTGTCGATACTTTTGTAGAGATTCATTAAAGATTGTTCCTGACGCAATGTAAGAATTGATTTTCTTTCAGACAACTAATCACTCAGTTTTGAGTGTGGAATTCTTTTAGAACTGAACTTTGATTTCTTAATAGGATTATAGTTAATCTCTTGATGAATGGTAATACAGAATCCTTTATTCTTGGCTTTAAGTTTTTTAATGCCTCATTTTGTTACCTCTGTTATTACATGTTTTCTTTGCTCTGTCAATAAATACAAATATTCTAGAGTCTGAAGATCTCTTTTACTGGCCTGCTCTCTCCCAGAGATGTATTGGGAGAAATAAAATGAAAAGAAGAAAAAAAAAAAAAAAAAGAAGCTATCTGATGTAAAAATAAATTCACCCTGGAAGATAAAAAGAGATGGTTTGCAAGATTTACTTGAAAAACCTACTTTCCTGGACATTTTTGCCTGGGGATAGGCTATGCAGTCATTTATCATCTCAGTGTCCTGTAGATTATTTACAAATTTCTGGTAAGAAACAGAAATGAGACAGTGGGAAGCAGTAATTGAGACAATGATAAAAACTGAATTTGGGGCTGTGGCTTGTCTTTGTTTCAGCCCAGACACAGCTGAGGTTTTCTTCTATGTGTATTGGCAAATAAGGGAAAAGGAATTATCACCACAAAAGTAAATACAATGATGGCTGAATATGTATATTAAATTATTTTCCAAGAAGCTTTTGTGCGTAAGCCTGTCTGATAGTGCACTTCAATACATTTACATCTTGGAATTTTAAAGGGCCTGTCTATCAGTAGGCTTTCTGAATGGGTTTTCAATTGCACAAATGGTCTCTATCACATGAAAAGCAATACTGTTTTTTGAAAGGCAATGTACTTATTGTGCTACCCACATGGGACTATCAGTGCCTATTGGCTACCAACAATTACCTTTGAAATGAAAAATATTGTTTGTATCAAAGAACTGTTTGAGTCTAAAGAAAGAGCTTTGCAGCCTGCCAATCATCCCCATATCCTGAGGATTATATTGTTGGGAGTTTTATACAATTTACATGCAGAACCTGAAAATGACTCCAGTGAGTTATATAGCCCCATGGGGTGTTTTCATTCTGGTTAGGTTGCATTTCCTGACACTGCTGACATCAGATTCTTTTTGCAGAGGTAGGAACTAATACTGTTCTATTTTTAGATATCTGAAGTCTGTCCAGCAATTGTTATCATCGGTGATTACTTGGAATGCCTCTTTCTTCCTGATTTCAGAAAATCACCTTTATCAGTTCAGCAGGGGATTAAGGAAAACAGTTATTATAAACATCTCCACAGATCATTGCTTTGGAAAAATAACAAATAGAATAGTGAGTGTCACCTAGATAACCAGACTAAGTGACTAGTGCTATTAAATTTCCAGTAACTAAAACAAGTGCAAGGATCTTTGTAAATCAGTATTTCAGATTTTTTTTTTTAACCAAGCTTCCTTGAAAAATCTTGATCATTCATTTTTAAAACATGGAGTTGAGCCAGGCTGTCATTCTAAAATGTATTCCTTGTTCAAAAATTGCATCTATAATTTCTTTCTAGTGCACAGATGCCACGGCAGCAAACTACTCTGGAGACATAAGACATGCCAATGTTGTTGAACAATCCATACATCTGCCTAATGCATGAGAGTATTATTGTAAAGCTTGGTATAAACAGATATATTATTTGATAAATATATAATGGGATATTTAGTGGAACTTTAAATGTTACCAGACACTCATGGGGTCTCCAAGGCATATTTCCAAAGGAACTCTTGTCTTAGCCTTGTCTGAAATTAATTCTGATTATTAGCAGAAAGAGACCTTTTATTTTAATCAAAAACATACAGACTTTATATTTCAAAAACTAAAAAAGCAGAAAGAAGTAAAGGGAAAAAGGATTAGGATGATGTGGAGAATATTATTGCTCTTATTCCTGAAGTAAAACATATGGAGATTATAAATGTTCAATAGCAGAAGGAGTCACACCATAAGTGATACCTCTGTATGTAGCTGAGTGTTTATTGGAGTAAGTATATTTTTTATTTATATTTTGCACATGTCCATGAATGCCTATAGATTAGTTATGTATGACATAATATATAGTATAGATATAGTAACTAGCAACTTGATATTTTATTTTATTTTTATTATATCATATTCACAAATTTCCAAGAGACCACAGTATGACCACAAAAAATCCCCCCAAATCTTGACTATTTAAGAGCCTGCCTTTAATTTCATATGTCCCAAACCACAAACATCATCTAGGTCAAATCAGTGACTGCTTACTCATTGGCTTGTTGAATGTGGGGGCTTTTGCCATGTGCTATGATAGATAGAAATATGGAGGAGCATTCAAATGGGAAAATGCAATCTTCATTCAAATTTTCTGTGCAAAAGAAAAAGATTGCCATCATTTGCAGTTTGAGGAAACATTCAGGTGCCAGTGAGAGACATGTAGAGTTGAGAGTCATATTAATTGGTGAATCTGTGAGTTCTTGAGTGGAGAAGAAATAAAGTGATGAAGGTGGATCTTCTTGGCAAAAGGCAAATGTGGATATTGCAGACCTCGTTGGAAATACAGAAAGACAAGGTGGTAGCTGGGAGGTCAAGTGCAGGTCAAGGTCTAAAGCAGTTGGCCAGTAGAGTAGAAGTCAACAAGAAGGCCAACTGCAGATGGGCATGACACAGTAGGAGCAGTGTGTTTAACTCTACTTCCTTGCTTGGTTCCTTTCCTTTGCTCATCTACTTATGACATTCCTGACTGCTAAAAGGTCAAAACAATTTTGGAGTGGAGATGAATGAACATGTAAGTTCTGGATTCAAAGTAATGACTAGGCAGGAGATTGCACATCTGCCCAGGGAATTGTAACCAGGTATATGACAACAGGGGAAGGCACAGAGATGGACAAGAACAACCTGGGGGTGTAACCTGGCATTTAGAGACCCATCAAGGAGGCTGGATCCCAATGTAATGAGAATCAGGACTGGATTGCAAGAATGTGACAATTCTCTCCCCCGGTTTCTTCTTGGCAAGAAAGAAGTCTGAGGCAGAAGCATTGTCTTGGCTCAATCCAGAGTATTTGATGTGCTTCCTGATATGTCACAGATACGAGTTCACAGGTGAGACAGATGGGTACATCTGCATGAAGTGAGGAGGAAGAGGAATGTGAATAAGGAAATTCCTAAAAGGAGATAGATGGCAACAGGAAGAGTTGGAAGGCAAGGATTCAGCATAAATTTAGGGGAGTACAAACCCAGGGTAAGCAGGGAGAACTGGGGTAAAAATGAGGGGAAATCCAAATAAGAATGTGATATTTGCACTGTAGTACTATTCATGCATTTGGAAAAAAGGTCAAGATACGGGCTCTTCTTTTGCTGACTTTCAGCCCCTTTGACTTTTATTCTCACTAAAGTTGTCCTATAAATGATTGTGCCATTGGGCTGGGGTTGTGGCTCAGCGGCAGAGCACTCGCCTCGCTCGTGCGCGGCCTGGGTTTGAAACTCAGCACCACGTAAACATAAATGCATTGCATTGTGTACAACTAAAGTAAATAAATATTTTTAAAAAATGATTGTGCTGTTTCCCTCTCCTCATCCATTTTCTTCTTTCATCCTGTGATTCTTGAAGACTCTCTGTAACAATCTCAATGCTGCTGGTACTTTAATATCAGAATACATAAGGAGGTTGCAGTGTCTGTATGTCACAACTTCTGGGATTATATAATAAATTGGAGTCTTCAGGATGCTAAACGTGAACCAATGTTTTGCACTTGTTCACAGAGGGTGGCAATGAAAATAAAAAGACAAATTAATACAGCTCTGTTTTCCTTGGTAGGAAGGAGGCGTTTCATGGAAGTGCTTTCACTCCCTTCTCTGCCAGTGTTGCTTCTTCATCATGGCCCATGAGTTCAAGAAATATAATTCCTTTTCATGCTTTTCTTTATGGCTATCATGATGGCAGCCAAGCCAGAAATATTGGAGGACAATTGAAAGAAATATAAGCTTTTCCATGGGCAGAGTCACCTCCAAAATTTAAATTGAAGATAAGCTTTTGCTCCTCAACCCCTGACTCTTATGGCAAGTACCTACTATCTTCCCCCATAAAAAAACACAGTATGTTTCAAAAGGAATGAAATTAAATACATAATTAGAATTTAATATAAATTATGTGTGCTATAGAGAATGGAGTATGTATATCAATCATCAAAGTACACTTTCCCCAAAAAACAGTTAAGGGTAGTGCATGGTAATTTGACAAAATTTGTGTGTTAGGAGACGGAAATGTTCAGAAGACTGTTAAAGGGAGAATAAATATCATATATGATGTGTGAAAGTAAATTTGCTCAAAGAACTTAAAGATGTTCAGCCAGGATGAACGATCATTAGAGGAACTGGCAAGAGGTAAGATTAAAGACAAGGAATGTGAGGCTGGTTCAATCCCAGAAAGCATAGTGATGAAATATGCAAGAATTCAGAATAAAAGAGAAATCCCAGAATGTTCATTTTGATAGATGTAAGAAAGAGCATTAAATTTAACCCTTATTCGTGAAAATTTCTTGGCAAACTGGAGTGAAAAGAACACTTTTCTTCCTAGTGGATACTCCCCAAGAACTTGAAGAAATATCCTATTTGATAACATAGGAAGCATTCACTAGAAAGTCAGAATTTGCTTCTCTCACCATTTTTATTTTCTTTTTTAAAAAATTTTATTTATTTATTTATTCTAATTAGGTATATATGACAGCAGAATGCATTTTGATCCATTGTACACAATTGCAGCACAACTTTTCATTTCTCTGGTTGTACATGTTGTACCATGTGTGCAGTCATACATGTACCTAGGATAATGATGTCCATCTCATTTCACCATCTTTCCCGCCCCCATGCCCACTCCCTTCCTCTCCCTCCCCTTGGTCCAATCAAAGTTCCTCCATTTTTCCCATGCCACCCCCCCCCATTATGGATCAGCATCCACTTATCAAAGAAAACATTTGGCCTTTGGTTTTCAGGAATTGGCTTACTTCACTTAGCATGATATTCTCCAACTTCATTCATTTACCTGCAAATGCCATTATTTTATTCTCTTTTAATTCTGAGTAATATTCCATTGTGTATATATATATACCACAGTTTTCTTTATCCATTCATTTATTGAAGGGCATCTGGTTTGATTCCACAGTGTAGTTATTGTGAATTGGGTTGCTATAAACATTGATGTGGCTGTGTTACTATAGTATGCTTATTTTAAGTCCTTTGGGTATAGACCAAGGAGTGGGCTAGCTGGGTCACAAGGTGGTTCCATTCCAAGTTTTCTAAGGAATCTCCATACTGCTTTCCAGATTGGCTGCACCAATTTGCAGTCCTACCAGCAATGTATGAGTGTGCCTTTTCCCCATATCCTCACCAGCACTTTTTGTTGTTTGTATTCTTGATAACTGCCATTCTGAGTGGCATGAGATGAAATCTTAGAGTAGTTTGATTTGCATTTCTCTAATTGCTAGAAATGCTGCACATTTTTTTCATATATTTGTTGATCAGATGTATATCTTCTTCTGAGAAGTGTCTGTCCAGCTCCTTAGCCCATTTATTGATTGGGTTATTTGGGTTTTTGTTTGTTTTGGTGTTAAATTTTTTGAGTTCTTTATACATCTTGGAGATTAGTGCTCTCTTTGATGTGCGTGTGGCAAAAATTTGCTCCCAAAATGTATGCTCTCTCTTCACTTCATTGATTTTTTTTTTTCTGAGAAGAAGCTTTCTAGTTTGAATCCATCCCATTTATTAATTCTTGATTTTATTTCTTATGCTTTAGTAGTATTGTTAAGGAAGTCAGGGCCTAATCCGACGTGATGAAGATTTGAGCCTACTTTTTCTTCTATTAGGCACAGGGTCTCTGGTCTAATTCCTAGGTCCTTGATCCACTTAGAGTTGAGTTTTGTGCATAGTGAGAGAAAGATGTTTAGTTTCATTTTGCTGCATATGGATTTCCATTTCTTTCAGCACCATTTGTTAAAGAGGCAATCTTTTCTCCAATGTATATTTCTGACCCTTACTTTCCTTTTTCACATTACAATGGCAATTGTAGCCAAAAAAAATTTTTTTAAGTGGGGAAAAAGTAAGATGTAAGAATTGAAAAAATAGTAGGGGCCTTACTTTGCTTAGAATATTCCTTTCAACCTAATAAGTAAATGATTAAGTTGTGAAGGGTTAACCCAACCTTTACATCAACTGAAATATTGGTTAAAGTAAATATTTCAACTCTCTAAACACCCTAGTTGGAAATATAACATAAATGTAGCAATAGCTTTGTGTCAGTGAATTACTGACCAAAGTAAATGGCCCATGTTTGTCTTTCCTCAGTATCTTTTATTATCCAATCTGTCTTCAATTTCCTTGCCAGTTGCATTTCAATAGTTACTTGATGTATATGTACACACTGTAAATGACCGTGAGAACATGCCCTGTAAAGGTCTTTTCAAAATTTATTTTAATAGTGTACCCAGTATCCAGTGGTTAAAAGCTATGATGACCATGAGATTTTATTATAATAGAGTTTTTTAGGTGTTGCTCAAAAAGAAATTTATAACAATGTTCTCATATGAAAACAAAATCCCAAACAATAGTTTTGTTTATTAACCACTATTGAATATTCAAATACCACACAATATATTTCTTCATGCATCACTGGCTCTTTGACCTGTAATTAGTTTTCTTTACCTTGTTAGCTCTTTTTGCTGGCATCTGTCACCACTTGGCCCAGTTTCACAGGAAACATTGTATATCTTAGTGTTACAGGTACTCCATGTTTATATAAGTAATATTATACTTATAAAAAATTACATGTAGTATTATATGAAATCCATGGGTTTATGTATTTCATCTCCTTGCTGTATGATTTAGAAAATCTGTAATCTAAGAAGGATTTACTTCACTTCCTTAAAGCTTAATCAGTATAATGTGCATGATAACAACAAGTTTATGTGAATATGGCAAGGATTAAATGATCTAAGCATAGTCAAGTGCACAGTGACTGCTACTTGGGGCTAAGGACATGTTGGTCTCTTACCTTTATTTTTTCGGTCTATAATATCAATGTATAATTTGTACCATAGCACCCAACTCTTAACATGCTTTCCAACCTCTAAACTGTGCATTGACTTAAAGGGAACAAAGCATAATACTACAAAGTAAGGTCGCCAATAGGAAGGAAAGCTCCTAATATAATTTTCATGAAATTAGGGACTATATTAGTCAACTTTCTGTTGCTATAACAAAATACTTGAGGCTAAGAAATTTACAGAGAAAAGAGGTTTATTTACCTCACAGTTTTAGAGACTTATAGTCCAAGGTTGGGCTGCCCCACCTGTTTGGGGCTCTGGTGAGGGCCTTCTAGCTATGTCACAACAGCAGATAGCATCATGGTGGGAGTGCATGCAAGAGGGAGAGAGCAGCCATTTGATGAGACAGGAAGTGAGGGAGCTCAGGGGTCAGGCTCATTCTTTTTAAAACAATTCAGCCTTGCAGGAACTAAGAGCCAGTGAGAACTGCATTAATTCCTTCCAAGGATGCCCCCACAATGACCTACCCACCTTCCCCTGGGCCCCATCTCTTAGTGTTTCCATCACTTGAACATGGCCTCTTTGGGAGCCAAGTTTTCACCACATGAACCAAACCACAGCAGGGATCGGGATCGTATCTTTTCTGTTCATTCCTGGTTCCTCACCTCAGTGTGCCTTGCTTGTTATGTAGTGGAAGCTCAGTAGAAATTAATTAACAAATGAATTAAACAGGATTTGACTAACATCTAGTACTACCGCCTTATGTTTTTTATTGAGATAAAATTCACATACTGTAAACTTCACCGTTTTAACCATTTTGAAGTATACCACACTATGGCTTTCAGTATATTCACAGTGTGGTACAACTGTCACCACCATCTAATCCTAGAGCATTATCACTTCTCCCCTCAGAAAATACCCACACTCACTGAACAATTCCCCACTCCTCCCGTATCCCAGCTCCTGGAAATCACAGTCTTTTTTCTTTCCCTTACCATCTGTCTTATTTTTTCATGAGGGAGAGCCCAGGGTAGGGACATGGCATGACTTCCCAGGTCACACTGCCAGTGATTGGACCTCAGAGCTGGGCGGCCACTTGAGTGTGAGCTCCTTTCTGGAACATCATTGTGCATTGCTTCAGGTGGCGATCACCTGAACACTTCTTCTCTCAGAAGAGTAGATCCCTTTCCCCTCTGTTGAAGGGATATACAAAAAAATACTATTCATCCTGACTCTGTCTGTATAAGTGACTGAAGGAAGACTGGTGGAGCCTGGATGTGGCCCCAGCACTCCTTCTAAGTGCTTTGCAAACATCAGTTCATTTCATCCCCACTACAGCTATGAGATAGGACCTAATATGCCGTGTGGCAGATAAGGAAATCTGGGTACAAAGAATTTAAGTGACTCACACATGGTCTCACAGCTGAAGACTAATAATTCAATTATGTTAAAAGGATTTCATTTTACAAACGCAAAGGATTAGAAGTAACATACATTTGTGTGTAAACTGACAGTTAATCAGTGTCCTACATCATAGAATTTCTTATAAAAATCATTAATAGTATGTTTCAATTGCTTAATGGATTAAGAGTTTTAATTATGAATTCCTGAGAAGAGAATATAGTATGTAATATTCCTTGAACATTTAAACAAAGGAGATTTTAAAACCAACTTACTTAGTAATACTTGACATCCAGCAAGTAAACCCACCAGAATAGAACAGCTCAATGAGTTATGAGTTGTCATTTTTGCAAGGTAAAGAACGATTCTCTGACCTGGGTGTTTCCCCTCTTCTCACCTAGGCAAGATTAGACTTATCTTTTCTGGAATTTCATAGATGAGATCAGACACTACATACTGTTTGAGTCTGCCTACTAGCGCTAAGCATAATGATTTTGAGATTCATCCATCTTCTACACACATGATATCAGCAGTCTGCTTACTTTTACTGTTAAGTAGCACTCCATTGTAAGGAAACACATGATTATTAAAAACATTTTTATCTTGTTTTATTTCAATGGAGCATCTCCCACTCTGGAAACCACTGACAGGGATCCCTACTAATGGCAGAGTTTTAGATATAGACTTTTTGGAGAAATAGAAATGAGAGATGTGCTTAGTCAGCAAGTCTTTTGGTCATGTGGCAGCTGTGACATAGAAAGGCAAAAGAAACAGTTGTGGAGAGACTTCTTCCTGTCAGACTTTTGTTGTGCATGTAACACACCTTACATCAGCTAGTCTCAGAATGAGCAGGAATCATCTTGAAGACCACAGACAAAGGCATTTGGAGGGAAGTGGGGCTGGAGGGTGGACACACGTGTGAGTGAGTGTGTGCTGTACTAAACCTTACAGCGAAGTAAAAGAAATCTTAACCTCTCTCTGGATGAATTCAGCAGGATTTTATGATAGAATGCTAATCTAGCTTCAGTCTATGGATTGGTGACAAGTGCTTTGTTAAACGTAATTAATAAATATGAAGGATTAGATTTTGAGTCTGATATCTGTTGACCTTGTAATTCTACAGAACTTACAGGCAATAAAATGTCCCTGTATGTTGTACTGAATCTGTGTCTTGTTTTCACAATTATCTTTGTAACCAGTCTCACTCAGTTACCATTCCAGAGAGCTCTTCTTCCCTATTACAGCACTAATAAATTAGGGGTTCCATAAGTGCCTTTGTTCAGATTCATTTTCTTCTTTCAGTTAATGAACAGCCATCTGCAGCTGCTTCTCGATCTTAATCCATCTGCATGGCGATGCTATTGTTATATACAGCATTCTATAAATATTGCTATGTTGACAAGCTCACTGCAGATGGGGGGGTATTTTTATTATTATTATCCCTGATTAAGAGAGAGGCCAGATTGACAACACAAGGTCTCTGAGGTCCCCTCTCTTCTGTAAATTGTCTGTTCACATAATTATATTTCTAGTAACAATATTACGGTATGCATTACAATCATCATTGTAGTTGTTTGCTATTTGCTGAGTGCCACTTCTGTATTCTACATTATATAAAACACAGCATGAGCAAAGGCAGAGTTCAGACTTGAAAATACTAAATATTATTATTGTAGAAAGAAATCTTTCAGCATAATAGAACTGAACTGTTAAAGGACATATAGTGTCTTGTACCACATTTACATGCCTTAGATTCTATGAAGGATTATACCAACACTATGTCAAATCCCCACTTGCATATGAGATTTGTCTAAATTTCCTAAGGTAAAACAATATGTTAGAAGGGAAATATATTCATTTAAATTCAGAATATGAATATGTTTTTTAATGAAACATCTTGAGAAATAACAAGTTCACAATTAGTAGAAAGAGCTTTCATTTTCAATGACTTAGGCTATATATATATATATATATATATATATATATATATATATATATATAAAAAACAAAAATTTAGTGACAATCCTATGGTCCAGTTTGCTTTGTGGAAAAATCCATTTCCTAGGTGCCTAATATGTGCACATCAACAACATGAGTGATGGGAATACAATTGTGAGCAAGACCAAGATAGTTCCTGTCTGTGAGGAGGTTGTGCTCTAGTGGAGCAAGACAAGTATTGACCAAGTAGACACAAATGTGATTAAGCAAAAGGGGAGAAGGGGACTTAAGCAGTTGTTCTGTGGTATATTGGATGGTAGTCCCCAGAAGATTAGTCCACGTCCCAAGTGCTAGAACTTATGAATGTTTCCTTACTTGGGAAAAGGCTATTCTCAGAATAATTAAGGATCTTGAGATAGGGGAAACATGGATTACTGAGTGAGCTCTAAATCAAATGGAAAGTGTCCTTATAAGAAAAAGACAGGAATATTTGAGATAGACAAAGGAGAGAAGGCACAGAAAAGCAGAAGGGGCAATGCAATCACAAAGGCAGAGATGGGAGTGATGTGGCCACAAGTCAAGGGATGCTGACAGCCACCAGAAAATGGAAGAGGTAGTAAATGGATCCCCTCTTACTAGAACTTCCAGAAGGAGTGTGGCCTTGCTGACGCCTTGATTTTGGACTTCAATCCTCCAGAACTCTGAGAGAATACATTTCTTCTGTTTTAATTCATCCAGTGTGTGGTATTTTGTTATAGCAGCTGTAGAACACTAATGAATTATTTCTCCTCCAATAGCCAGAAGGCAATTCTGAAGGTAAACGTCAAAACAGGTAACCTTTGTAATTTTTGATCACCTTTAAACATGATAACTAGGCCTCCAAGAAAACAGACAAGTGGTATTTGCTATTAAGAAAGTCTAATCTTGGAAATCTTCTCAAAAGGACATTTTTGGTTTAGTATTGCATATGGTAAATAAACTTATGTTCCATGAACTTATAAGTCATGGATCCCCATTAAATGTATAATTCTCTGGGCATATAAAATGGAGACAGGAGACAGGAGACAAGGAAGGCCCTGGAAGACACTTGAGACATCTTTGACCTCTCTGATTTGTCTGTTTTTTGACTGCATGCATTCTAGAAATTAGCAATAAATCTTGATGCTGGGCAAAATCTCAGAATTGCAGGAGACTGACTGGACAGTCTGCAGCCTAGCAAGTTAGTCAAAAACACCATGAGAATCTTCTCTGAAAAAGTTATGTGCAAGCTGATATCTAGAGAAAGTGTAATTATTGGCCTGCGTGGCAGGAAGATTTCTAAAATGATCCCTATAAGATTTTTCTACCCCCCTGCTGTGTGCATCCTGTATAACATCCACCCCTCATTTGAGTATGGGCAAGACCTGTGGATATGATGGGAGAACCCCTCTTTTGGATAGGTTATGTTATGTGACAAAGGTGATGGGTAGTCATTTGCCATGATTATGCTACCTTATGTAAAATTCCATCCTAGTAGACCAAACAAAGATTCTCCATCTGGCCTTGAAACAACTAAGCTTCTTTTTTGGGCGAAGACCTGAGATCAGCCTCTAGTTGTTGAGAACCAACAACTAGCAAGAAAACAGGAACCTAACTGTACAATTGCCAGGAGCTGAATTGCACTTCTAAGAGTTTAAAAGGAGATTCTTCTGTATTCTCTAGATTAAAATGACCTCTCCTGACAATCTGACTGCAATTTGGTGTGAACCCAAGAAGAGGATCCAGGTAGGCAATGCCTGGAGTCCTGACCCACAGAAACTGTGAGATTCACAATGAATTATTTTACATTGCTAAATTTGTGGTAACTTGTTACACAGAAATTTTAAAAACCAATGCATTAATGGAAAGAGTGTGGTATTGGGTAGAGTGTTTCAGCTAAAATTTTCTGTAAGTGTAAGAACCTATTGTAGTTTAAATATGAGATGTCCTCTAAAAGCTCATGTGTGAGATAATGCAAGAAAGATTAGAGGCAAAATGATTAGGTGATGAGAGTCTTAATCAGTGCATTGATCCACTTGAATGAATTAACTGGGTAGTAAAAGGAGGAAGGTAGGATGTGGCTGGAGGAGGTAGGTTATGGGGGGGGGGCTGCCTTTGAGGCATATATTTTATCCTTGGGCTTAATCTCTTCTGATTCCTGGTGGTCATGTCCTGAGATGCTCTCCTCCACCACCCTTTTCCACCATGATGTTCTACCTTACCTCTGGCAATGGAGTCAGCCATCTATGGACTAAGATCTCTGACACTGTGAGCCAAAGAAACCTTTCCTCCTCTAAAATTGTTCTTGTCAGGTCTTTCATGAGAGCAAAGAAAAGGCTGACTAAAACAGAAATCTCATGCAAGACAAGACACAAATATAAACAAGTCTTGCATGCCTGGAGTATGTTGAAGGAAGAGGAGAATGTCTGCAATAAGGAGAAAAGGGAGGCACAGACAGAGTGTATAAGATTAGGTTAAGAATTTTAGATTTTATCAGTGCAATGGCAAACACTTGATGGTTTTAAAGCAGTGGAGTGATATGATCAAACTCAAGATATTGCAAAATCACTGTATTAGTTTGCTGTTGCTGCTGTGGCAAATTACCATGTGTAGTGATTCAAAGCAGTTTTGATGTATTTTCTTATTTCTTTGAATTAGAAATCTGACATGGTTCACTGTAGACTAATATCCTGGTGATGTCAAGGCCATGTTCTTTCCTGGACATTCTAGAAGTTATTTCCTTGCCTTTTTGGGCTTCAGAGGCCACCTCCATTTCTTGGCATAAGACCATCCTCCTCCATCTACAAAGCCAATAATATTTCATCTCTCTGACTATTCTTCTTTTATTTATTTTATTTTATGTTATTTTTTAAACCAGGGATTGCATCCAGGGGCACTTTACCACTGAGCCATGTCCCAAGACCTTTTTATATTTTATTTTGAGATAGGGTCTCACTAACTTGCTTAGGGCCTCACTAGATTGCTGAGGCTGACTTTGAAATTATGATCCTCCTGCCTCAGCCTCCTGAGCCACTGGGATTACAGGAGTGCTCCAACAGGCTCAGCCTCTCTGACTATTCTGTATGCACATTTGCTTCTTACTACAGCCAGCAAAGTTTATTTAGTTTTAAGAATTTGTGATTAGATTGAGTCCACCCACATAATCCTGTATGCTCCCTTATTTCAAGGTCCTTAATTTAATTATGTCTATAAAAGGAGAGACATCACTGGAGCTTAAGTCAGAGAGTGGCAGTAGAAATAGAGACAAATTTGGTCAAATTTGTAAGATATTTGGGTTTCATTTACAGAACATGATGCAAACTTAGGAAAAAACCAATGATGACTCTTAAAATTTTGGTTTCAGGATCTGTGTGGATGGTGCTGACATTGGCTGAGCTAGGAATTACAGGAGATGGACTGGGTTTATGATCCATGCTTTCTGTACCAGATATCTTCCTTTTGCTTTTTTAGATTTAATCTCTTTTCACCACCTTACTCTCTGCCCCAAGAGAATGACCTTTATGTTTTACATTAATTGGATTTTTTGCCCTCACTTTCAGTTTAGTTCAGTGAAGAAGGCAGAAGAAAGAGATCAAAGGAAGAAAGTGAAAACTGGCTGTTTATTCCACTGGATCTGTTCCTGCAGGGGTTTTTATTTATTTATTTATTTATTTTGGTTTAGCACATCCTCCCTCACTCACTCTTGTCCATTCTCTCTCTCTCTCTCTCTCTCTCTCTTCTTATAACCAATCCCTTCTCTTGCCCTTCAGACCCAGAAGTGTTAATACCTTCCTGCTGTTACTCGACCTACAATAAAACATCACTCTCCCTGTTTCTCCTCACCTTGTCCACAATTTTGCAAATAGAACTTTCATTAGAATTTTTCTCTTTTAAGCTATAAACTTGACTGACACATACTCATTTTAAGACACACTGCCTTCAAGGTGACTTGGTGGAAATATGGATGGTCTAGAAGCAAGGTGTAAATTGGAAACATGAATGTGGGTCTTACCAGCAAAGATAATAACTGGAACTTTGACAATTGGTCAGATCATTTAGGAAGAAAGCATAGGATTAAAAAAGAAAAATAGCTTAGGATAGAGCAAAGAAGATTCTAATATTTAAAGATTGACAGTGGGGAACAAAGGAGAGAAGCAGAATTAGCCAGAAAGACAAAAGAGAAAACCAAAAGAAAAAAATGTCATGAAAGAAGACAAAAGGAATTTAAAATTGGGGAGTGGCTGACTATGTCAGTTGCTGCTGAGATATAATTTCCAGAAGGTAACCATTGAATTGTACAATGCAGATTATGCATTTTGTATGCATGTATTAACAATTTACCTTCATGTAATAATTTTCTAGGTGTTTGTGACATTTAAATTATAACTCAGTCCTTGAACTCACAAAATTTCCCAGCTAGCTGGACAGTTAAGTGATAAACATATATCAATTTAAATATACTAGTAAAATAAAATAACAGTCCAGAGCTCTGTGTGAAAGTCTAAAGCAAAGAAAAACAAACCATCTATAATTTATTGGGGTTTATTTAGGTGTTAGATACTCTGTTAAGAATGACATACAAATTGTCTACTTTTAATGTTTGCAAAAATACTAGAGGTAGGTGTTATTAATATTCATGCCTATATTTTTAAAGGAAAGGAAAATGAGACTTGGAGACAATAAGAAAATATCTAAGACCAATTTTTAATAAATGAACTAGCCAATGAGATTCAAATCTATTTAATAATCTAGGCCTTAAACATGTATTTAAGGAATAAATGTGTTAAAACAACAGTCTTTCACCCTGTTAAGAATAATTAATACATAGGCTTTGAATTCTCCAAGACTTTGAAGATATTTTAAAATTTAATAATATTACAATACCCAAACCAGGAAATTGACATTGGTACAATGTGTGTGCAAAATTCTGTCATTTTATCACATGTATAGACTGCACAACTTTCACAATAATCAAGATAGAGACCTATTCCATTGTCACAGAGATCTTCTTCATACTATCCTTTAGCAACCACATATCTGTTACCATCTCCATAATTTTATCATTTTGAAAATATTATGTAAACAGAATCATGCAGTATGAGGTCTTTTCATGGAGTATAATGCCCTTGAGATCCATCCAAGTCATCTCATGTATCAACAGTCCATTCTTTTTATATTGCTGAGTAGTGTTCCATGTTATGGATGTACCACAGTTTGTTTAACCACTCACCTATATAAGGATATCTTGGTCATTTCCAGTTTGAGGTTATTACAATAAAGCAGCTATGAACATTTGTATACAGATTTTTGTGGATATAAGTTTTTGTTTTTATAACACAGATATCCAAAAGGGCATTGCTGGATTATATGGTATGTATCTATTTTCTTTCTTAAGGAACTGCCAAATCATTATCCAGACCGGCTACATGATCTAATATACCTATTCGTGTAAGACAGATGCAGTGTTTCTGTCTCACCAAAAGTATTTGGTATCTAATTTTTCTTAAATTTAGCTGTCAAATAGTGGTATCTCACTGTGGATTTAATTTGCATTTCCCTAATAGTTAGTGATGCTGACTATCTCTTCATGTGCTTTGTTACCATGCCATCTGTGTCATTTTTGGTGAAATATCTCTTTATATCTTTTGGTCCATTTTCTGATTGAATTGTTTGTTTTTCGCTATTGAATTTTGATAGTGCTTTACATATTCTAGACATGAGTCCTTGGTCAGATATGGATTTACAAATATTTTTCCCAGTCTGCAGATTGCCTTTTTAACTATCTGACAGGAGTTTTCACTGAACAAAAGCTTAATTAATTAATAAATTAATACACACACACACATACACATGCACATACACATATATACTTTGCATATATAATTTGAATACCTACATATCTTTACATAATTTACATATATTATTTATACACAATATAAACTTGTATCTGTAAACTAAAGAATTCTTTCACGAATACATTGTCATCTGGATCAGAAATTCTGCTGTTGTTTATAAATCATGTCTTGGCAACAGCATAAGAGGCAGCAAATGTCAGTGCTCATCCTCTATCAGGCACTTTAGAATAATAGTCATCCAAAACTTGGAGAAGCATGTGATCATGCTGCTGCTAATCCATGTAAATTGTATATTAAGATGGCCTATACTTTATAGGACTTTCAAAACACTTTCATTCAAGACAGTAACTATTTCATAAGCAGCATGAGAAGGATTTCAGAGTTGGAGATTAAGAACATGGGAAGGTGGGATTCAAAGAGATCTAAGTTATACTCTATAATTTAGTGCAATTTGTTAGACATCAACATATGAAGAAATGTCTGTGCTACATTTCATATTTGAATAATCTAAATACATATATTAGAATGGAAAAATTAAACTCTCAGGGACTGTTTTATAATGTGTATCTGAGAAACATTCTTAGGGTAACTCTATAGGGTGACCAGGTTTATTGTATCAGTAAAGTGAAAAGGAAGGCAATTTTCTAGCTTCCCTAATATTCCGGATTTTATTTATTTTTCTTCATGGATTTAAATCTCATTAGGAGTATTAACCTAAAACAAGAGGATGAGTATTTTTCCTTCTGAGTATAAGATTCAGTTTTATTAATTCTAGGCTTCATCTGATAGATGAACTGGATATGGTAACCATATAAGATATTGCTTTAATTACTGCCTCCCTAGAGAAACAGGTAACTTAAGACATTGCATGTCTAATCTCGTAGTGTTTACCAGTTGAAGGGAAATAGTTTTCCTTTTTTTTTTTTTTTTTTTTTTTTTTTTTAGTAATCACAAAAAATATTCCAGCATTAACAAAAATTGAAATCCCCAAACTCTAAAATCAACTTGTCTCTATAATACAGCTTCAATATTTTATTAGAAATAGTTTCTTACTGTGAATCTGGAAGATGTGTCTAAATTTTTAATTTAATAAGATGAAAGTATTCACAGCTCTCTTCCCAGGAAATATTAAAAACAAACAAACAAAACAACAACAATTACAACAAAAGCGGTGATTATTTGATATAAGGAAGAGGCAATTTTGAAACTCATGACTTATAGTGCATAGAATATTCTATAACAGTATGATGTTTCCCCTCACCCATTCATGAGCTGCCAGCTTTGGACAAAGGAATTTTTCTGGTGGGAAACGAATTTGTAGATCTTCCAAGACCACCCTTTCACTGAGGAAGAGGTCAGCAATTAGTTAAGGGGCCAGTGTGCTAACCTTAACACCAGGGGCTGTCCAGCTGTGGCTTAGTGTTCATTCCGTTCTTTCAATTAAGTTCCTAACGGATTCTTGAGGAAATAAGGGGGGAAAGGGCAAGAAATCAGAACACACAATAGAGGGCAAGAAGCGCAGTAACAGAAATGGATTCCAGATACATCTTTCTAACATCGATAAAACAATGAGTCACAGAAAGGGCAGACTTAGGAATGGCAAAATAATATCCTTTCAGTCCAATGATATAATTATTTATTCTGGTGAGTGGCACTGCCAGGAATATATTTTATAAATTAAATACTTATAATAAAACATTAATGTAATTTATCCCAAGAATGTCTGTTGAATTTTCTCTCTCTCTCTTTTATGGCAGAAAGAGTGAAGTTAATGGCAGTTTGCCATGGTTATGTGATATCCTGGCAAGAAAATGCCTCATGTTATATCACAAACATATGGTCTAGTAATGGTTTTATATTATATTCCTTTAGTGCTTTGTTCCCATTTTTAGGAGACTTCTTCTAGACAAGAGCAATATGTTTTCTTGTCAACCTATCACATCAACAGTTAACACATGTCTCCACTTTTAGAATTCACAATGGTTAAAAAAGTTAAAACTTAACCTTATGTGTCTTGTGACCTAAATTTTGATTATGCAGTAAAGTTGATCACTGGAGCTCATCTGAGTTGATGTTACACTGTCTTCCTGTCAATTAGGGAATTCTCTCTTTTCAATGGTTAAGATTCCTCAAGTTACAACTGATTAAACTGTGATGTGTACAAAATATGGCAACCAGGGCTGTAAGATGTCTCTAAACTCAGGGTTGCAAATTAGCCTCCCATAAGCCAAATCTGGCCCACAGATGTGTTTTGTTTGGCTTACAGCATGTTTAAACATTAAAAAAAGAAATTAGTTGCCAACATTACAATTTGGGATATTTCAAATAGAAATCTACATCTTCACATTCTTCAAAAAAGTCACTGGGAGCTCTCATGCTTGTATTTAGACATCAGCTCCTGGTGGATTCTAGGTGGCATCACTGGAATGGGCAGGTGAGTGTGGTGTGGCTGACCACTGATCTCCTAGTCCCCTCCAGCTCCATGAATCTATAATATGGACTTTTCTTTTAAAAAAAAAAAAAATCCTCTTTGGAGCTCTTAAGTGAGGCATCTGCCAACTGGAAATCCTGTTTAAATTTTAAGAAATTATATGAACATATAGGTCTTTGACTGACATCTTTTTGGACTCACTGGGATAAGGGCTGGTGAATGCCAACAATGTCCTGAATCATAGGCAGAACCCTAATTAGATTTGCTTTAAAGTGTTACTCTCTAGTCATAAGGCATTTGATTTTCTTTCTAATAGCACATGGCAATCAGATGTACAGATTTTCTTCTGGGGAAAACATTGATTATTTTAAAAACAGTAACATCAGCACAACTGTCAAGAAAAAAAGGAAGAAGAAAAGCACAGTAGTTTGAAAAATCATTCTGACCCTCTTATTTGCTAAAGGGATTAAATAAATATGTATATGAATATGTATACAATGTTCCTGAAGACTTTAAAATCCATTGAACAAAAATTATAGTAATTGCTTTTGAAAGAAATAGTAATCTGGAAACCCTAGACTGAAACAGGAAGGCCTTTCTCCATTAAGGTTTTATCTTCTTACATAGACTAGGGATTGGGAAACAAAAGACCTTCAGGTCAGATCCAGTCCAATGCCTCTTCCTGATAAAGTTTTATTGGAACACAGCCACACCCGCGTGTGTTCATATAGTTTATGTCTGCTTTCTCACTACAAGACAGATTTGTGTATTTCCAAAACTAGATTGTGTGGCTCCCACACCTGAAAGATTTACTATCTGACCCTTAACAGAAAAAGCAAAGCGTACTGTCCTTTGACGTAAACTAGCTGTGTTTTACTATTTATATCACTGTTTCTTGTTAGTAAAATAAAAAGTTAAGTGAAGTCTCTATTTTGATGTTACCACAGAAGAGAATATCTTATTCTCCCATTTGAGGTTTAAACAAAAAGCAGCATTTCTTTCATTTTCTGATTGTTATGTCTCTGCTTTCACCTTGCAATGGCTGAGACACAAAACTCAACATCTTTCTCATTTTCACACAAAGAATTCACTCACACACAGCAATATCAATAAGCTCTACAGACTTTACTGTCGTGTTTGGGGGATGGTGGGAAGTAGAAGAGACGGGTCACATTCTCCGTAGCAAAGAACTTTAAAATCCCTTTGAAAACTTTCTCCAGAGCTCTTTCTGCCTGAAAGCTATTAACAACATAGTGGATGAAAGTCCTTTACCAATTTTGATTATCCCCAAGATAAGTGAGAGGGAGCAGAATTGGTAGGATATTTATTTGTTTTTTTATTTATTTTACCAGTATTGCCTTCACTTTAGTTTTTCATTTCTTCTGGAGATCAATAGAGGACTACACCATTACGGGTCAGAGTCTGTTTGTAATCTCTGGTGAAAACGTGGCAGTCACTGATCTAGAGAACCGATGTGGTTCATTAAAGTGATATCTCCTGGTTTCCTTAATAATGAATTTCACACACATTCTAGAAAAGTGACAATATTACTTCTGCTGCTGAGATAGATTTACAACTCTAACTATTACACTAAGATTGCACTGTGGATGGTGGAAGGAGAATATATTGTTGCTTAATATAACTTGTAAATACAATAAAGTGAATGGCTTTTGCTTAAATTTTGAATATACGGAGGACTTCTGTTTCTGGCAGTGTGTCAAAGTAGATATTGTGAAAAACACTCCTGTTTCCACGCTTGGAAATACTGGATAAAATGCAAACACTTCTTTAAATGCAAAGATGAGCTCGAGCTCATGGGTGAAGGAATTCACAAAGGCCAAAAGCTAAGAGAGAAGCCCCAAGAGTTTTCCTCTTTTAACTTTCTCCTTTGTAGCACACAGCTTTCTGGATCTCTTCCAGGGAATGGCACCTTCGCCTTACTATTAGGCAGAGCCCTTCAGCTCTGACCCCATCTTTATCATCACACTTCCACACATATTTTCCTCAGAAAGAAAAGTGAGCTCTCCAATAAGAATCCATCCTTCTTCAGAAGGTATTTATGTGTCTTTTACCAGATGGCTATCTTGCCATTCCCTAATACCATTTCACTCAGTGCTTTCCAAGTAGTTCTCTGAACAAATGCACTGATTACCACAAGAAGAAATCCGTTACATGGAATTTTCTCCATTTCCTTACCTGAGTTGGAAATGGAATTGTATACATTGGTAGAGTTGGAAAGGGTGTTCTGTGATGCAAAACAGGTATCACATGATTGCTTCTTTCCTAAGAAAAGAGATGGGCTCTTAGAGGGATGGGGTGGGGCCAGAGTTGGTCAACACATACCCAGTGGTTCAACAGTTATCCTTGCATAAGTGCCAAAGCCTTTCCTTACCTCTTCCAGACATTCATTGCAAAGGGCCATTGATAATGTCATCATGGAGCTCTGTCAACGGGTGGGCTATTCAAAGCAGAGATCAGTCAGTCTGAAGGAAGAATGAGGAGGGACAGTGAAAAGGAAACTTTGAGAACACATCACTAACACACAACACTACCAGTGTGAAGAAGGGCTCTATTCTAGTCCAAGCAAAGCATGGAATATCTTCAGGTGCAAATTGGGGAAATTGGGAAAATCAAAAGGTTGTGTTAAAATATTTAAGTTTCTGAGACTGAGTTTAATTCATTTTGACTCATCTTTCAGATCTTAGCCCAAATATCACTTCCTGAAGAAATGGTTTCTTGACATCCTCTAAAATCTCTGTCAGGTTCTCCAATCATTCACTCATACAATTCCTGAATTTGTTTCCTTTTTGACACTTTTGAACATAATTAATTAATTATGTATTTCATTAACACATACCTCCCCATTAAATATACATTCACTGAAAGAGTAGACATCTGTTTTATGCACTGATCTATTTTCAGTGCCTAGCACATAGCAGGCATAGAGTTAGCTTCATTAAATGAAAGAGCTATAAAATTATTGTATTGATAAAGTTACAGTTTTTTTATAATATTATGTCTGTTTACAATGCACCTTTAAGCAGTGTTTTTCAAATTTCTAAAAATTATTATTCAGTAAGAAACATATCGTGCATCCTGATCTGGTACATGAGCACAAAATTAAACAAACAAAAAAAATGTTGCTCTAGACAATTCTCACAATCAGCAGGTGCAGTGTATTCTAGAATTTTATAATTGATTCTGTTTGCATTTTTAAAAGTGCTGGTCATGACCCTCTAAATGGATTCCATGACCTACTTATGAATTGTTACCTACAGTTTGAAAAACCCTACCCTAGGGCACTTTGTAATCATAAGATACAATAGAACACGGAATATGTTTAAACTGCCTTTGCTGTCTGTATATATTTCACAGAATTTAAACAAAATATTTTTTCTAGATACAGCACAAATACTTGGTAAGGGCTCCAAAACTTCTTAAATTAGCATTCTTTGGTAATGCCCCACTGTGGTACTTACAAGCAGAGGGGGCTGTGGGAAATATGGTCAGTATGCCAAGGTTCACTGTGTCTTAAGGGAATAATTCACTTGCAGGAAATATAATTTGCCTGATATTCTGATTGTACATTATAATTGGATGTGGATTTCTTGCCCAATTTTACTTTACATCAGACTAACATATGCCGTGGTACAGATGGAAGTCCCAGGTTATTTAGCATCAGAGGCCCGGGGGTCTTGTGATTCAAAATTAAACTTGGGTGTGCATAGAAACCATGCAAATTAGGCTGTGGCCACATGCTCAGCCCTGCCAAAAAAGAAATCAGGCAACAATTCTAGAATACATCGAGGACTGCCTCTTCTTGCTGGAAAAGATTAGGCTTGGAAATTGAGAGGTGTTGAGAGTAAATATTGAACTCTAATTGCCATGACCAGATGCTTGTGTTTCCTTGGCCACCAAGATAGGCTGGGATGGTGAGAAATGTTGATCCAATGCACATTTGTTTCAGTAGAGTATGGGTAACTTAGTGAACTGACTAGAACCTTTGAGGACTCAACATCTGAAAAATATTCTCACACATGAGTAACTGAAGTTGTGCTCTTCCATGGGTGATTCTGTATCTGTGGAAAGAAAGTTCTATGTTCTTTCCTCTCTTTCTTCAGTGACAGTTATCTAGTACCCATCTGTCTAGAAGTAACCTTAGGTCTGGATTTATTTGAAAGAGCTCATGCTTTCATGGGTGAAGGTTGGTGGCAGTCATCAGCAATGGTCAGCATACAGGATGACGCTACTTTGCAACATCATATTGGAAGTCCTAGCTAATGGAAAAAGTGAAGAAAAGGAAGTTTAAATTATACTGCCTGGGAAAGGAAGAAATAAAATTGTCTGTTTACAGAGGACGTGATTATTATCCATGTAAAAAATCCCAAAGAGTCAAAACACTGCAACTTTTAAATGATTATATCAAGGTTGTAACATTCAAGAAAACAAGTAGAATTTGAAATTAAAAACATTATTTATATTAGTATAAAATAAAATGAAATACTTTTCTAACCTAAAAGATATAAGATCTATAAGAAAAAAACTATAAACTCTGATGAATAAAATAAAAAAACTAATGAAGAGATTTTATATGTTCATGGATTGAAAGACTCCAGATTGTCAAGATGAATTCTTTGATCTAGAGATTCAAAGCAATTCCAATAAAAAATCTTAGCAAATATTTCTGTAGGTGTAAAAAGTAATTCTCAGTTTATACAGTTTATACAGAGAGGCAAAAGACCCAGAACGGCCAACTCAATATTGAAAGAGAATAACAAAGTTAAAGAATTTATGCAATCTGACTTCGAGATTTACTCCAAAGCTGTAGTAATCAAAGCAGTGTGGTACTGGGGGAAAAAATAGGTCAATGAAATAGGATAGTCATCCAGCAATAGACTTACATAAATTCATGAATTTGGTCAACTGATCTTCAAAAAGAGTCTAAAAGCAATACAAATGAGAAATGATAAAATATAGAAGAAAATAGAGATGACATTGGGTTTGGCAACGGCTCATAAGATATGACATCAAAGGCATGACCATGAAGTAAATAATTGAAGGGTACATTTAATTAAAATTAAAATTAAAATTTTGGGTTCTGCAAAAACAATGTCAAAAGAAGAAAAAAGACAAGCCACGACTGGGAGAAAAAACTTGCAAAATATACACATGGTACAGATCTGTTTTCCAAAATATATAAAAAGCATTTAATACTTAGCAATAAGAAGACTAAGAACCCAATAATAAATGGACCAAATACTATAATAGGATTTATAAAACTAAAAAAATTAATATATAAAAATACACTCCACATCATAGCATAGTGGGTTGTTAAAAACTAAACATAGTGGTTTAGTTAGTTTTCATCACCGTGACCAAAATAGTTGACAGAAACAATTTTGATGAGGAAAAGTTTATATTGGCACATGGTTTCAGAAATTTAGGCGACAGTGGACCAACTCGATTGCTCTGGTCCCTGGGTGAATGCCATGGTGAAGGGAAGCTGTTTAGCTTATGGTGTGGTCAGGAAGTGGAGAGAGAAAGGGGAAGAGGCCACAAAGAAGACAAACCCTACCACAGCACACCACAGATGACTCACTTCCTCCAGGCCTGCCCTACCTGCCTACAGTCACCACCCTATTCATCCATTCAAATCGTCTTACCTCCATGCACTAACATTCCTGCATTAACCCAGAAGTTTTGACTACTCATATCCAAATCATCATAGTCTTACCTTATAACTCAGAAATTACAGTCCTTGGTGTTTCTCCAAAGGAGTTGAAATTTTATGTCCACATGAAAACCTACATACACACAGATGTTTATAGCAGCTTGATTAATAACTGCCCAAACTTGGAAACCACAAAGATGGTCTTCAATAGGTGAATGGATATGTAAATTTTAGTACATTTAGACAACGGAATATTATTCAGCACTAAAAAAAAATTGACTATCAAGATATGGAAGAGATTTACTAAGCGAAAGGAACCAATCTGAAAAGGTTAATTTCTGTATGCTTCCAACTATATGACATTCTGGAAAAGTCAAAAATAAGGAGATGGTAAACAAAAAAATGAGTGGTTGCCAGGGGGGAGGGAAGAAGAAGGAATGAAGTTCAGGACAGTGAAACTGTTCCGTATGGTTCTACAATGGTGGATACATGTTGTCATAGGTTTGTCTAAACCCATATAATGTGCGACACAGAAAATAAAAACTAATGTAAACTATGGGCTTTGAGAGATAATGATGTGTTAACAGAGATTCATTAGTTATAACAAACATGCCACTCTGCTGGGGAGTAATTGGTAATGATACAGACCAGTCAGGGGCTGGAGGGAGGAGTGTGTGGTATATTTTTGTATGTTCCTCTCAATGTTGCTGTGAACCTAAAACTGCTCTAATAATCTATTTTAAAAATGTAAATCTTATATGGAAACTTTGTACAGTGAAGTGTAGCAATCATAAGTGCAGTTCAATAAATTTTTACAAAGTGTTCGCTTTGTACCTATGCAATCATATAAAGAAATGAACATTTCGAGTTATGTCAGAAGCACAATCCATGCCTTCTCACAGTCAGACTTCTTTCCCAAGGTTATCTATTAACTTTTATTCTACTATCTAATTTAATAACTGGCTTTTGCCTTTTTTGGAATTTAATATAAATGAACTCCTGTAGATTGTACACTTTTGTATTGGGCTTCAGTCATTCTGCTTTGTGGGATTGATCTATATGGTTGACTGTCATTGTACTATCTTCATTTTTAAAGCTGTAAACTACTCTGTGGTGTGAACCTAACACAATTTTTATATCCATTCTACTGATGATGGACATTTTAGTTGTTTCTAGGCCTGGGGTAATTATAAATACTTGATCATTCTATGAACATCAACACACATATCTCCTGAATTTGTAGTATGCATTTCTGTTGCTATACCTTCAAGTGGACTTGGGGGAACATAAGATGTGCAGATGTTCAAACTAAGCTGAAAGTTCTAATGGCTCTCCAAAGTGGTTGTACCAACTTATATTCCAACCTGCAGGGTTTTTGAGTCCCAATCACTCCATACTTTCATTTGTCAGTCTTTTAAATTTTAGCTACTCTGGTGGGTATTTTTAACTTGAAGAACATGTACTCTGGAATTAGAGGTGACATTTATTCTTGTTGTGTCAAGTTCTATCAGTTTATGTGGTCACAAGCAAATCACATTTCCTCTGTCATATTTATTTTCCTCATCCGCAACATAGCAATAACAATAGTTACCTCCTAGGAGCACTGCAAATGATAAATGAAACGATGTACATGAAATAATGACTTCTATTTCTTAAGCATCTATCAAATTCTACTTTGTTAATTATTCACCTTACAATGGGAAGCACAACACAAAGTACTTATGAGCAGGACTAATAATAGCTATATTCTCCCTCAACTTGTAAACATCTTCCGTTCTGGAAAGTAAGGACTGCAGGTTAATCTTGTCATTATCCCCAAAAGACTAGGTAGCTATATCTTCTAAATGAAATGATGTATGTGAAATAATGACTGCTAAGTCTTAAGACTCTACCAACGAGGTACAGTCTGGTGCTTTATGGTCATTCCAAAAATGTATCAGAGGATCTGGACTCAGTGGCGCACACCTGTAATCCCAGCGACTCTGGAGGCTGAGGCAGAAGGATTGCAAGTTCAAAGCCAGCCTCAGCAAAATTGAGGCACTAAGCAACTGAGTGAGACCATCTTTAAATAAAATACAAAATAGGGCTGGGGATGTGGCTCAGTGGCTCAGTGCCCCAAAGTTCAATCCCCAGTAAAAAAAAAAAAAAAATATATATATATATATATATGCATATATATATACACATATATATCAGAGAATAAATATATATATATCAGAGAATATATATATATGTATATATATATATATATATATATATACACACATATATATATATATATATGAGAATCACTGGGGCCGATGGGGTTTGGTTATTTCTGTCTGCTATTTCAGGGCTCAGAATCCCTACATCATATCACAGTGTCATGAAAGAAATGTCTGGAAGACCAAGGAACTAGCATGTGAAGACACATACTTTTATTTCTCACCAAATTAAAAACAAGCAGCGAGTATTTGGGGGCATCAATCATGCTTTCCAAATGCGTTTGTTATAGTGTCTATGTATGAATGTACTCATTTGTCAAAACTTCACCACATCTTCTTCTGCAAAGAGGTGTCATGTTGCCTTAAAAAATTGAAAAGTAAAGTTGTTTATAGTCTGTCTTCCTGCCCAATTCATGGAAGCTAAAGCCCCCCTCAGTTTTAGAAGAATGAGCTTATGATTTTCAGAAGACATAGAGAAACCTCCAGCTTAGCAGATCTCGCTCAATAATTGGTAAACATCCAACAGCGCTCCAAACCCCAGGACTTTGTCTACACAACAGGAAAATAAACACTTAAGCAGGAAATCAAACATCATGGAGACTGTGGCTACAAGTTGAAAGGGAGCCACTCGCTCTCCCTGTTACTACCTTGTGTTGTCGGGAAGGGAGGAGAAGGTGATTTTTATGAATTTTCTTGCAGGCTGTCAGGGACCCACTCCCATTTGGGTTCACAAACACAAGCCTCTTGGCTCTTACCGAACTGTGTTCTCACTTGTTTTGAAGTTTAACAAATAATTATAGTGTCCCCCAATACGAAACTGTTTAGAAATCATGGAAGACTGGTTCTTAAGTTAATAAACCTAAAACACATTTTTCCAACACAGTTCCTTTAATTTTTAAAGGATTGTATAATTTAAGGGAATTTAAATCCATGTGCTTTTTATTCACTTGCACTGACATCATCAAAATAGCCTTTTAAACAGCTGGTTGAGCCTTTTTTAATAAAGTTCTCTTATGACCTGTTTCTTTTTGAAACAGATCTTTTTTTTTTTTTTTTGCCAAAGTCAAACGAACTTGAATGCCAGAAAATTTGGATTTAGATCAAAATCTCAGACCTGTAAATTTAGAGGTTGAAATTTTTGCAAATGTACTCCTGACTCCACACTGAAATTAGGTACAAAGAAGGAAAAAGTACCATTTGAAGTTTATGGTCAAACCTGATATCAGACGACTAAAGAAATATCTATATTTGCTGCTTAATTTTGTGCCAAATCTGAAAAAAAAATCAATGTCCAACGTGCATTGGATTATTACAGAAATACAATCCACTGACAAGTAGTTAACTTTTCCACCATCTCTGGTTATTGTGAGTAAAGTACAATGCCCTGCTCTCCAGAGGTTAGAGACCCAGCACAAGAGGGCTGTCTATGGTTTGTGAGATGTGATTGTTTTAACAGTGATTTTGGAGAAAGTTCCTTTGCTGAACATTCTAGAGCTCATTACACACACACACACACACACACACACACACACACACACGTGCATATAGAATATGCATGTATATAGGATGTACATTCCTAAGAATTTTATGCTTTCAATAAGAATATTTCCTCTGAAGGTATGCTTAAAGATTTAACAAAGTGAAATTATAATTCAGGCACAAAAGATGTGAAAATTTTGGACTTTAAATATGCTACAGTTGAAACAAAACTCTTAAAGCTTTTAGGTATTAACAATCAAGACTGTTTTTCTCCTTGTCAAAATGTATACAACTAAGCAGTAATCAGAGAGATACGTGGCTGAAAGAAGTTGAATTTGATGGGAATCTATGAAGCAAACAAGGCATTCCCAACTCCTGTAGCCCTCCAGCAGAACACAAAAATGAATGCTCCATTTGAGAAACAAATTTGTCTGCCATTAAGAAACTTCACAAATGATAATTCCTCTGAAATAGAAAAATTAAAAGAGAAGAAAGAGTGAAGAAAAAAGGGATGAGTTCTTTGATTTTATTTTACTGTTGAGATTTTAAAAGCGGGAAAGAACATGACAAAAGAACATTTATGAGTTTATCACTATCACCTCTTCAAGAAATTTAATAAGTCAAACTTTAAGGCAAAATTCATATTTACAAAAGAGATGATGATGCTCTTTTCTGTATGTTACTCTGGTCTAAGTTTTATGATAGATATTTAACTTTTAAATCTTGTCAAGGAGGTTAGACTGGAGACCATTGTTCCCAATTGATAGATATTAGGACTTTGGTATGGAAGAATGAATGGATTTCATTATGAATATACAATCACAGAATTTTTTAGTGATTCACTGCAGGATCTATTTAAATGTGAATTTTCATTGTGCATTGAATAACTGGATGGAGGTTGGAGATGAAATATAGAAATAAGGCAGGAAAAAAAATCTAAAGGAGACATCACCCATTGAAGATCAAACAGAAATTAAAGAGTTGTCAGTGACAAATAGGATTTGATTTAAAGACATTTGATTTATAGCTTTCAAATAACTCTTTGATTGCATTACATGAATTACGTCCCCATTTGCATTGTTAAGCAATAGAAGTTTTCAGAAGTGTTTTATACATTGACTTTTCAGCATAATCCAGAAAATGCTATTTAATATTGGCAGTAAAATCGCTAGATTCTGTGACTTAGCTATGTGACCTTGTCAAGTTAACAAACTTTCTATACTGCAGTTTCCTCATTCGTAAAATGACAGTGATGATATATAGACATATTGTGCAAGAATGAATGTACTGAAATACATGAAAGTGTTTTGAATTCCTTATAAGCTACACAGATATCACTGTGTTCTAATTATAATTATACATAGAAGTCACCCTCTTCTTCTCTTTCTCCTTTCCCTCCTTTTCCTCCCTCCCCCTTTCCTTCTCTTTCTTCCTACTTCCCAAACATATTGCCTCTTTATAGAAGCTTGGGTTGTCAGAACAGAGAAAGGCCACAAAGATCATGCATTTCTATTAAAAGAGAAAAATGGAATTACAAAGAAATGGAATGATCTATTCAAGGCCACAAAGCTACAAAGCTAGATAATGGTGTATGTTCCCAGTCACTGGCACTTTTATTCCTTACCTCCTGGAGAGACCTAGCAGAATGATTAAGAATATAAGATTTGGTGGCAAACTAAGGTTTGACCCCAACCAACTTTCCTGAATATGTAAAATGGGGTTAAAAACAATTTCTACTTCCTGGTATTACGGGGAGTTTGTAAGCACAGCAGTGAGTGAATGGTGTGAATCTTTATCATTTTCTCAATGCATTTCACAGCTCCTCTTGGGATGCCATAGGCTACACCCACTTCCATTTCTGTGAGATAGACCCAGAAGCCTCCTCCATGGCTCAGGTGGGTCTGCTACCCAGTAAAAATAGCTAACTTAAGTGTTAGCAACAGAACAGTGTCGAGATAGGTAGTAGCACTTGAGGTAAGCAGTAGATAATTTCAAGATGAGGAAACTGAGACATAGATAAGTAACTCATTCAAGGGTACAAGGCTAGTAAGTGGCTCCAGAGCCTGTGTTTTGTTGTTAATCATTGAGTGGCTGCAGATAAAGCAATGGTGCTCATTCAGCCTCATCGGGTCCAGGTGATCAGGGCTGGGAAGTCAGGAAATGTGGTGCCATCTCCCTTCACTATGAACTTCTATGGAGAACTGCTCTCTGGAGAATTATGGGATGCAACTCCCCATCTGCACAGGAAATGGGATCCACAGTTGTACCATGGTAGAATTGCAGATGCCCTGGAGACTCATGCCAAATGTCCCAAGAGTGGCAACAAATGGGATGCCACATCCAAGTCCCTATGGATGCTTGTTCAAGCCCAACCTACTTGGGGCACTCTCTCTGCTGGAGGCAACCCTGGCAATCAAGCATCCCAGATGCTATAGCTCAAGGTTAAAATGGTAGAATTCTAGGGAACAATCTGCCCACAGACGCCCTTGTTCTAGGAAGCTGTACACATCCCTCATTTCTGGGAGCATTAGATTCATAAGCACGTTGGTGTTAAAAAGCTCATTTAAAAACAGAGACGGATGTTTAATTATTGTTTGATTTGGGGTTACAGCCTTTCATTTTTCAAACATCTTAAGAGCAGAGAATGAAAATTGTTACCTAAGAAACTATTGAAATTCTCTTAACTCTTCTGGGTATGTATTATGTATTCCGTGAGTTCTCTGCCAGGGATATAAGTCAGAAACTCTCCCGCTGGTTTTGATTACAGCTGCAAAGTCACAGATTTGAACAGCTCTAGACAATCATTCTTCTGAACCTGCACATAAATATAAAACATTTTCTTTATCCTTATCACATAAACCTTCCATGAGGCTTGCTTCAATGTAAATTCCAGTTTCCTTCCAATTTCCTCCATTATCATGTTAACAATTAGCAAACCACATTTTTCCTGCAACAAAGGTACTGCATTTGCATATTCAAAGGTCATTGTACAGGTTCAAGTTATTTAATATCAAAGCAATGATAATTTAACAATCTCTTCCCCTGGGTTCAGATAAAATATAAAACTACCTCTGGCTTTTTAATTTTACACATTACAGACATATGATAAAAATATGAGATTTGAGATAATGACATACATTGAGCCATTAGTTAAGCTATGGTAAACTTTCTTCCTATCTAGCTTCAGGTCTTTGCATTGTCACTTTATTATTTAAAATGGAGACGTCGCATTTCGGTAAGCGATATCAGGAACATAATTTGCTAAGACGCCTCTTTATTTGAGGTGCTGTCAGGACTGGCAATGAGAAATGACACAATCCCTCAGTTGTAAGTGACAGGCGCCACTATATTAGTCCAGCGCTTGTGTATTTCTCTGCTGTTTTTTGAAAAATTGCATTTCCTTTGTGTAAGCAGAACAAAAAGAAATAGAAATCGGTTCCATGTGAATTCTGTGGTCCTCTATATTAAACTGTAATTGTTTCCTGGTAAAAAACCAAGCCTGCAGGATTTCCTGAAAAATAATTTACAAGGATGGGTACTGGGTCCAGCTTGCTTGTTTTTTTTTTTTTTTTTTCTTTTTTTTCTTTCTTTCTTTCTTTTTTTTTTTTTTTTTTTTTCTTTCTTTCTTGTGCTTCTGTGATTGATGACACTGCAAGGAGCTGATAGATTTGCTGCTGCTGCATCTCCAGAAAGTTCTTTTTCTTTAAACAAACTGCAACCCTTAAAAAAAAAATCAAAAAAAATCTTAGATGGCATTCTCTTTCCTGGCTTCTTGGTTGGTAGTTGCTTTTCAACTCTGGCACGGCTCTGAGGGGATCCAGTTAATGGACTCAGCTGCATCAATACCACCATGAAGACAGCTTGAATGAATTATTTAAAGTAATAGCCAGGCAGAAATTTGTAATTTGATCAGGCTAGCTCAATAGTAAGCTCTTTAGAGGTAATATGGAAAGAATGCTGGCTTCGGGGTCCCACACACCTGAGTTCAAGTCCTTCCTCTCCCACTGCATAACGTGTGCGTGACTCTTTATGAACCCTAATTTCTTCTGCAAAATTTGGGAATGAAGAAGTTGAATTTTCACAAGAGGAAGCAATAAGCCAGTGTGAGAACTGAGTGAATGGCTGGAAAACACTCTATATGTTAAAGACTTTTTTACAATTAATAAAAATATTAAATCAGAGCCTCAAGAGAACCTTGGTTTTATTTTAATAACAGGTTCTGAAGAATGAAAAGCTAACTATCATTAGTTGTTACTGTGTGTGAGGCATTGTGATAGGCACAGAACACCGATTAGCTAATTTATTCCTCACAAAAACCTTCTTGGGGTGTTGTATGTGACAGGTGCCACTATATTAGTCCAGCTCTTATGTATTTCTCTGGTGTTTTTGAAAACACTATATATTATTGGATTTGTCATTCTTCTTTTACAATCATAATTATGTCTAATGATTACTGAATGTATGATATATTCCATGTATCAAGCTAAGTGATTTACACACAAAAGTTCATATAATCCTTAAAATAATTCTTTGAAGAGGCTGGTGTTATTATCCCTACCAAGGAAACTGAGGCTCAGTCTCAGTTATGTGATTAGCCAGTGAGACTCATTATACGACCTCCTGTCAGAAGTATTAGCCCTATCTTTTATTTTATACCTTTTTAAAAGTTTTTTTTGTCACTTTTTAATGGTGCATGATAGTTACACATACTGATGGAATTTGTTGTTACATATTCATTCATACATGTTCACAATTCACAATATAACAATATAATTTGGCCAGTATCACTCCTTTGGACCTCCTGGATTCTTCTCACTTCTTCAAGTCTTGGCTACATCTTAATCAGGCTTTATTTATAAAAATGTACAGTGGTACTGGGGGCGGCAGGAAAATGCAGTGTGGTTTGCTCTGGAATCTTCACATCTTCTTCCACATCCCCCATTTCACTGTGGCCTTGAACACTCTTTAGAATTATGCAAAAGCCCTAAGGCCCAGGAGGGCCCTCTCTTCTATCCTTTGGTATGTAGGAAGGGCTTAGTAGCACAAAAGGCAGAAAGATCCAGACACACCACGTCATATGAAGTAAAGTCAGAATAATGACATGAGCATTTTAATAAACTCCACCTGTAATAGCTTGAGTGTACATTCAGCATGGATTGTCATAAGATACATGAAGAAAATTGTGCCTTGGTGCTTTAGAAGGCAATACTAATTATGTTCCACAATGGCCTTTCTATTCATTCCTAATATTTGAGTCACAGTCACAAATAACAGAGCGTGGGCTGGCAGTGTTGCATCACGAGAGGGAAAGCCATCCTTCAAACCTGCTCTTCTGGGGAGGACAGATCAGTGAAATGGGTGGCTGACAAGTTCTCTATCAGAAGCATAGCAGAGCATTAAATGAGAATCCAGGAGACCTCAAAGACCTTTCAAAGATCAGATGAAGTAAACATTCATACCCTGAAGTCCAGTTTTTTAAAAAGTATTTAGTAGCCAAGGACTTTTGTTTCTGCTACATATCAGGAACCTTTTTCATCTCCAACTGTCAGATGGCTTAATAATGAACATTAAGTTTTGTCACAGGATAATAATTGTGTTTCTGATGAGGTAATTACTTGTATTAGCTCTTTCAACTTTGTCCTGAGAATTAAATGATATAATATATACCAACCATAAAGTATGTGCCAGGTGCAAAATGGGACCATGCCTGTCACACAGTAAGTGCTCAGACAGTGTTGGTTATTGGTGTTGCCATCGTTACTGGCATACTGTCATCTTTTCTTTCTATACATTCTCCACCAACTCATGCCAATACTAACTGTTCATCTACTGTTTTGGAGACAAAGGAGGGAGAGGAAAATAATAGGAAGAAATAAAGAGATTCTTAGAAACAGAGAGGAAAAAAGCTATCTCCAAGATCCTTTGACCCTCTTTAACCTTCTCAATTCAAGTATTTACAAGGATGATCATGAGCTCAACAGAACATTTTACCTTAATGTGCTTGCCTATGAAATGGGAAGATGGTGATAGAATTGTGCTGGCCTCCCTTGGGGCCTCCCTCAACAATGTTTCATGAGCTGTCAGATAACAGAATACAAAGGCACCACCCAGGATCAAAGACCTAGATTTCTGCTGTATACCTGAAGGCCAGTGGGAGGCATACAAGCTTATATACATATAAGCTCATACTTGCTACACTCACTTAGTTCTTTGCTGGAAGTTTTTAATTCATGAGGATAAAGCAACATGCAAAATGTGCATCTTAATTTCCGAACATGAGGTGATGCAAAGTATAATGCAGGTACCCCCCCCCCACACACACACACGAACACACACAAACTGTGCTTAAAATATTTTTGTTCGTGACACAACTTTATTGTTGATTTTTACAAGGCCTTCATTGCTTATTTTAGGACTTTATTAAACTACAAAATACCCAACCCTCATTATGCAAACTAGAACATTAGAAATAACTAACAGTCTTCATCAGTGTTACCCCATACCTCTATTCCCCTTGAAAATAACCAAATTCCAAAGTCCATTAGCAGTTTGCCTACCCTTTATATGATTAATTATATCATGCCTAAAAATATAATCTTGTATTTTAGCTGCTTTTGACTTCTAAAATGCAGCATGTATATTCTTGGATTAAAGATTTTTATGTAAAATCATTGCTAAAAATGGATTAATTTTATTTATTGTAGCTGTGTTTCATTCTTTTTGATGACTGTGTTGTATTCCATTGCATAAGTGAACCATAATTTATCCACTCCTCTGTCAATGGACATGAGGATTATTTCCACATTTTGCAGTCTGGCTTGCCTGAAATGTACATGTTTATTAAGCAATAATGATTCCATGAATAACTTGTCGTTTTCTTTAAACACTTCCACCATTCAGACATATTGCAATGACACTAACCAAACAAGAAGAAAAGGGATGGAATTCATTTGGTTCTTCTGTTTGTGAGGAGGGGCAACTTACTTTAGTGAAGACTTCTGTGAACTGCAATGGATATATTTCTTAAGGATTTTGTATATCATCTCCTGATCTGGCAATTTTCAATCAGTAATAATAGCTTCACCATCTCAAGCAAGTCATTGTGCCTCAGTTTTTTTTTCCTCTGTGAAAATAACCAGGCTGACCTGAAAAAATGTGTTAGATTCCTCTCACTCTCTAAGATTCTATGGACCTGAAGGAAAGAGAAGGATCCATTAGCAGTGGAAAAATAAAATTTATTGTACAATTGTAAAGTACATGATACCTTGTACTTGACCCACAGTATTTTACTTAATACTTGCAAAAAGCTGATAGGTAGATACTGTAATTATTTTCACTTTGGAGACAAAGGGACTGAGGAACAGATGAATGAAATAACAAAGCCTTACATACTTAAGGGTACAGCTAGCCTCAAGCGTCCTGGAATGAGGACAGAAATGCACAGAGCCTCAAACCAAAACCCACCTTCTTGGCCAATGCACTGAGGATTACTCAAGACTGTCTTAACCATCTTCTAATTTCCCCCAAATTCTAAGAGTAATCATTGTTAAATTCCAACACATGCTGTCACCTCTAAATCGAAAGACCTTCCTCCCACAGACCAAAGAATGAAATTGACATCTTTCTTGGAATAGTGCTTTTCTCTTTAGTCTCTGTTAACATATGCATTTTTCAATTTGTTACCATGAACCATTCATGAGTGAGCACAACAGAAGGAAAGTCACTCAGACTGGAGATGTTGTGATGAATTCTGATGAAGTCCTGTCGTGTGACCTGTCTTCCCAAATGTCCTGTCATGGTATTTTCTTAAAATATTTTATATACTTACTTTTACACATTCCCCATAATATGACTATAGCACTAAAGAAAATTTAATTCAGAATGTAGAAATTAGTGCAATATTTGAATTTTTTTGCCAATATGCAAAGTTGCCGCATTTCAGAGTGTTAAATATTACCAGTATATGAAAGCTTCAACTCATTAGGAAACTGAAAGAATACAGTGTTGCCAACTTTATAATCAGTCAGTCAGTGAACATTCATCATGGGTTGTGTGCAGAATACTGAATCAGGCAGTTGCAGCTTGATAAAAGAAGTAGAAGACTTTCTGCATCAAATGATTTTATAATTTAATTGAGGAAATTATCTAAACTTAAGAGAAACTTATTAAATATCAAATATACATATAAATGATACAAAATGAATTGGCATATACTAAAGGAACACAGAGTAAAAGAGTTTTTACCAATTAATCAGAGACAAGCTCCAAAAGAGATGGCATTAGCAAGCAAACCATAACTTTTGTTAAGCACATACTATGTAGAAGTCCCTGAGTCATTGTGCGTTTCCTTAATCATCACATTGATCCTTTACCAAAATATTATTTTTGCCCCATTTTTAAAAATTTTTATTCATTCTTTTTAATTATACATGATAGCAGAATATATTTTGGCATATTATGCATACTTGGAATATAACTTCCCATTCTTGTGGTTGTACAAGATGTGGAGTTACACTGGTCAGTATTCATTGTATGAACATAGGAAAGTTATGTCTGATTCATTTTATGGTCTTTCCCATTCCTATCCCTCTTTCTTTCCCCCTACTCCCTCCTGTCAAATCCAGTGAACCCCTCTGCCCATTATAAGCCAGTATCCATATATTAGAGAGAACATCGGGCCTTGGTGTTTTGGGATTGGCTTATTTCCCTTAGCATGATGGTCTCCAGTTTCATCCATTTACCAGCAACTTACTTTTGTCCCATTTTAAAGGTGAAAAAATTAAGAACTAGAAAGGTTACATAGTATTCCAACCATCATCCAGCTAATGACAGACTGGATTAGGGTCTAAGCACATTGAGTTCTAAGAAATGGCAAGAAAATGGATGTTGGCTCTGGAAGAATGGACCAAAGAAAGGACACATTCCCAGAGAGTAGCGCATAACCATAAAGGTAAGTGATCATTTTCAAGAATGGAAGTAGATCAGACTTGTATTTTTTCTGTTTGTTTGAACTAATTTTTGACTTACTGACAAGTTGCAAAGATAATATTAAGAGTTCATTTACATACCTCAACTCCCTTCACTGAATGTTAACATCTCAGGAAACCCTACCTTAAGGACTGAGAATAAGAAATTAACATTGCCATATCATTAATAAATTTCAGATCTTATTCAAAATTCCAATATTCTCACCAATGCTATTGTTGTGTTCCCACACTCTATCCAGGATCATTGTATTTAGCTGCTGTTTCTTAGTTCCATCTTACTTCCTCAGTCTTTCCTTATTTTTTGTGACATTGACATTTTTGAAGAATATTGATCAGTTATTTTGTAGAATGTCTCTCAATTTGCATTTTTCAATATTTTCTTCTGATTGGAACAAGGTTAATCATTTCTGGTAAGAATGCCACAAAATGAGCATGTCCTTTTTATTGTATCTAACGTTATGTCTTATGACAGGCATCTTCCAGTTTCCTCCACTGAAAATTAACTTTCTTTCTCTTTGTGGTATTTGAGGGGAGATATTCTGAGGCTCTGAAATCGCCATTTCTCCTCAAATAATTGCTCTCTGATTTGAGCATCCATTGCTGTTTTTTTTTTTCTGCAACATTTATTACTGCAATATTTGCCTGATGGTGTATGTTTTCTTCTACATTTATAATTGAAATTCTGTGAGAAGGAGCACCCTCTTCTCCTGCATTAATTTGATTATGTATGTAAGCAATTATTATGGATATTTCTTGCACTGTTTAAATGCAGTGATGTTATTACTTATTTTGTTGCTGAAATTGGCCCAGGTTTGGCCATTGGGAGCTCCTTCAGGTTGAATGAAGGAGCTGTTGTTCTTTTGACAATCTGCCCATTTTAAAGCTTTTCCTTGCTTTCTGGTACCACAAGATATTCTAGGTTTATTTAGTATTTTTATTTCCCAAGCCTTATAATTGAGCACTTCTCCAAGAACATTAGATTACTTTTATTGAAGAATTAATCTTGACTAGGAATTGAGAACAAGTCTTGGTGGGATGGGAGTGAAGAGAAAAGTGGGAAGGACTTGAGAGACCCTCACTCACCAGTCTAAAGAGTTGGGATTTGATGTCATTTGTATGAGAGTGAAATTTTTATAAAACTATGCAGCCAAGTGAGCGATGGAAATGTGTTATAAAAAGAGGATTCTCATGCTGGGGTTCAGGATTCAGCAGGTGGATGGGCAAATTCATGGATGATTGAGAGTAACTTCTTAAGCCCATCTGCATGTGGAGTGAGAAAGTACTGGTACTAGAATAAAGGGGTCAGAGGAAGAAAGGAAAGGGAGAAGCAGAAATATTAGAGAAAAATAATTGGTTAGAGGTAGTGACAGATGTGACAGAGGGTTGAGGGAAGTGTAAAATTATTCTGTTTGTTATCTTAGCTGAATATGTGGAGGTGCCACTGGAAATATCTGGAATGATTGACTCTGTGTCAAGAAAGCATAGACTTCAGTTTTGACATATTTAGTTTAAAAATTATCGAGACATGTTAATAGAAATATCTCCAGTAGAGAAGGGGAGGTATTTTACTAAAGATAGATACCATATTTTTGAATTCTTAATATCTATCTCTGTACCTCAGTTAGAGTGGATATTCAGAATAATAATAGCTAACAGTTTTTTAAGTGTTGATCTTGTGTCAAGCTTATGTCAAACATTTTTATAGACATGACCTTAGTCAATACTCACAATAATCTTATTCATGTAATTTTCATAGTTTGAATGGAGAAAATGTGACATAAAAAGGGTAAGTAATTTGACCAAAGGGACACAGCTAGTCAGCTGTGAAATCAAGATTTGATTCAAACTCATAAGATTTCAACGTGCCTACTTTTCTTAATCAATAGACTCTTTATAGTAAAAGTAAAGATATAGAGTGGTCATACCTAGAATATGCATTACAGAAGTAGATTTGAAACTCGCCTGTACAAACATATTTATTGAAAGAATAAGACCAAAACTAAGAACATTGACACTGAGGCAGAGTCTGGAATAAGACAGATTTAAACTTAGGAAGAAAAATTCAAGTATCATTGACGAGAATAAATCAGAGTGAAACAAAAAAGATTGTTGGCATTTCAAAATGAGAACAAACAAAACACAATGGTAAGAATTTGTTACTTTCAGTAATGATGGGTAAGTTTATTGCAAAATCTAGAGATGTTTTTAAATACTTGTTTGAAGGCATCATAACGCTTGCCAAATTAGCAATGACTTCAAAAGTCAGGATCTCAGAGGTAAGTGAAGCTCCTAGATAAATTTGACACGTATGCAATTTTCTCTTTGAAGCATTTTCCAGCTTTCAAGGAGCAGAAGAGAAGCTTTTCAGAACTTCCAGAAGTCTTATTGGACCTAAGAAGAAGTGAGAGTTCAAGGTCTACTAAGAAGGGGAGGCTTTAATGAACACCCTAGGCTTTCAGACAGGACCACAGAGGAAATTCATCATCTCCATACATGAAATAAAGTTCATCTCAGTCAACTTGATCCGCAATTGAAGGAAAGCTTTCTGCTTAACACTGATCACCTTCCAGAAGAAAAAGTTAACCCTTTTTGGAGGAAGCTGACACTTTATAGGTTTTCATATGTCATGTTTAGGAATTCATTAAAAATTGACCAAAAAACAGAGAGACAAGAATATATGCCCCAAATCTGAGATTAAAATCAGACCACAGAAGCAGGCCCATATAAGATCCAGATAATGTTATTACAAGACTCAGACATTAAAATATATGTAACTAATATAGCTAAGATATAAAAGCACAAGATTTCAGAAGATACATAGAAACCATATAAAGTATTAAACTTGTATCTATAGAATTGAACAATATGACAGCTAGAATTAAACTTTAATGGAGGGGTTTAAGAAGAGATAAAAGAAAATATTGCTTAACTAGATGTTATGTCAGAAGAAAATATTCAAGCTGATTCACACAGAGAGAAATAATGGAAAACCCATATTAATAAAAGTATAGTAGACATATAGAACATGGCAATAATGTATATTGCATATATAATAGGAATCCCAGGAGAAGACATATACTAAGGTAAGAGAAGTATTTGCAGATAAAACAATAACCTTCCAAAACTGAAGAAAATACATTATCACAGATTAAGGAAGTGCTGCAAATGGTGAGAGAGAGAGAGAAAGAGAGAGAGAGAGAGAGAGAAAGAGAGAGAGAGAGAGAGAGAGAGAAAGAAGAGATGAAAAAGGAAAAGGAAAGAAAAAAAGACATACCTAAGCACATCAAGAAATTTCCAAGAGTTGAGAGACATTTGCAAGAAGACAGAATAGGTGTTTCTAGCTTAAGTTCACTTCTAGAAACAGTTTGAACAACCATTCACATATGAAAATACCTTCACAAATTGAGGGATCCATGTGAGAAATTTCAGCACCTGGATGCACAAAAATAAGAAAAGATACATTACAGTGGATAAGAAGAATAGCTTCACATTACCTATATCATCCTTGCCTCAAATCTATGCAGGAAGAAGAAAGGAAAAGAGAGCAACCAACTTTCCTAAAGAGCCCCAAACCAGGCTGACCATTACAGTGGTCAGTCCAAGTCACCACAAGTCACCACAGCTCCAGACTAGACTGTGGACAGGATCCAGACTTGCAGCTGCAGAACGAGGTTCCAAGCCTATCTCTCTCTGCAGCATGTCCTTTAAGGACCACATAGACTGAAAGTGAAAGGATAGAAAAAGATATTCCATGCAAATAGAATGCAAAAGAGAGCAGGATAGTTGTACTTCGATAAAGCAGAGTTTAAGTAAAAAAACTGTTACAAGTAGGAAAAAAAAGTCCCTCTGGTAAAAGAACACTTAATTATTAACTTCTATTAATAATTAAACTCATAATATTTATTATTAATTATGGAGTCAATTCAAAATGAGGATATAATAATTATAAATATATATGCATTCAATATTAGAACACCTAAATATACCAAGCAAATATTAACAGAACTGAAGGGAGAAATAGACAGAAATACAATAATAACAGGGGATTTTAATGCCCCACTTTCAAAAATGGGTAGATCATCCAGACAGAAAATCAACAAGAAAACACAAGACTTAAACTACAATATAGACCCAATGAATACACACAGAGAACATTCCATCCAATAGCAGGAGAATATACATTCTTTTCAAGTGCTTCTGGAACATTCTCCAGTAAATATTATATGTTAAATCACAAAACATTTCTTAAGACCTTTAAAAAGATTGAAACCATATCAATCGTCCTTTCCAGCAAAAATGGTATGAAGCTAGAAATCAACAATAGGGGGAAAAAATTGGAGAATTCACAAATATGTGAGAATTATACAACATGCCCCTGAACAAATATTGCGTTGAAGGAAAGATCAAGATAAAACTTAAAAACTATCTTGAGGCAAATTAAAATGGAAACAGCATACCAAAACTCACGGGATGCAGCAAAAGCAGTTCTATGGGGAAAGATTATAGTGATAAACACCTACCCTAAAAGAAAAGAAAGATCCCAAATAAACAACCTAACTTTATATGAAAGGCCTGGTGAATTTTATAAAACATTTAAAGAATTAATGCCAAAGCTCAAACTCTTCCAAAAAATGTAAGAGAACAATTCCAAACTCGCTTTAAAAGGTCAGCAGCATCACCCTGATACCACAGCCAGACATTACAAAGAAAGAAAATTACAAGCCACTATCCTTGAGGAAAATGGATGCAAACATCCTCACAAAATACTAGAAAATCAAATTTAACAGAATATTAACAGGCTTATACAAGCTGGGCACAGTGGCGCAGCCTGTAATCCCAGGGGCTCTAGAGGCGGAGGCAGGAAGATCAGGAGTTAAAGCCAGTCTCAGCAACTTATCAAAGCCCTAAGCAACTCAGGAAGACCCTGTATCTAAATAAAATATTTAAAAAAAAAAATGGATGTGGCTCAGTGGTAAAGTGCCCCAGGTTCAATCCCTGGTACCAAACAAATAAATAAAGAAAAGAAGAGGCTCATACAGCATGATGAAGTGGGATTCATCCCTGACATGCAAGGATGACTTAATATATGCAAATCAGTAAATATGATACACCACAGTGAAATGAAGAATAAAACCCATGATCATCTCAATACATTCAAAAAAAGCATTTGAAAAAGATTCAACCTCTTTTCATTGAAAGAAGTTTCTGAACAAATTAGGCACGGAATCAATGCACCCGAATACAAACAAACAAACAAATAAACAACATGTAGGAAAAGCCCTCAGTGAACATCATACTCAAAGGTGAAAACTTTCCTTTTCAGGGGCAGAAAGATTGCACCCTCACCACTTCTATTCAGTACTGGAAACCCAATGCAATTAGGCAAGATAAAAAAATAAAAGTTGGGAGCCGGGCGCGGTGGCGCACGCCTGTAATCCCAGCACTTTGGGAGGCTGAGGCAGGAGGATCGTGAGTTCAAAGCCAGCCTCAGCAATGGCGAGGCACTTAGCAACTCAGTGAGACCCTGTCTCTAATAAAAACACAAAAAAGGGCTGGGGATGTGGCCCAGTGGTGAAGTGCCCCTGAGTTCAATCCCCGGTACCACAAAAAAAAATAAATAAATAAAAATAAATAAATAAATAAAAGTTGGGGCTGGGTTGTGGCTCAGCTGTAGAGCATTCGCCTAGCATGTGCGAGGCCCTAGATTCCATCCTCAGCACCACATAAAAATACAATAAATAAAATAAGGGTATTGTGTCCAACTACAACTAAAAAATTAAAAAAAAAAAAATAAAAGTCATTCAAATCAGAAAGGAAGAAATAAGATTGTCTTTGCACATGACGTGATCTTTTATATAGGAGACTTTACCCTAAATATACCACCAAAAATGTTATAACTAATTAAAATGACAGTTAAGTTGCAAGATACAAAGATCAATACAGGATCTGTTGTATTTATATACACTAACAATAAACTATTTAAAAAAGAAATTAAAAAAGCAATTCCATTTACAATAGCATTTAAAAAAATATCTTGGGGATAAATTTAATCAAGGAGGTGAAAGATCTCTACACTGAAAACAATAAATCATTGATGAAAGAAATTGAAGAAGGCAAATCAATGGAAAAATGTCTCATGTTCAGATTGGAAGAATTAACATAAAAATGTCCACAATACCCATAGTGATCTACATATTTAAAGCAATCCCTATCAAAATTCCAATGGTATTTTCACAGAAATAGAAGAAAACAGTCATAAAATTCATATAGAACCACAAATATCCTTGAATAGCCAAATCAATTTTAAGCAAGAAGAACAAAACTGTAGGAATCCCACTACCTTATTTTAAAATATCCCACGAAGAAATAGTATTGAAAATAGACTGTTATTGTCATTAAAACTGACATATAAGCTGGGCACGGTGGCACAGGCCTGTAATCCCAGCAGCTCAAAGGTTGAGGCAGGAGGATCACAAGTTCAAAGCCAGACTGAGCAAAAGCAAGGCGCTAAGCAGCTCAGTGAGACCCTGTCTCCAAATAAAATACAAAATAGGGTGGGGGATATGGCTCAGTGGTTAAGTGCCCCTGAGTTCAATTCTTAGTTTATGGTCAGTTTCAACAGAGGTGCCAAGAAAACATAATTGGTAAAGGATAGTGTGTTCAATAAACATTGCTGGGAAACCTGGATACCCATGCACAAAAGAATGAAAATGGACCTTTATTTCATATTATATACAAAAATCAACTCAAAATGGATTGAAGGATTAAGACTAAAATTATAAAACTATTAAAAGAAAACAGGAAAAAGGATTCTTTATATAATTCTGAGCAATAATTTTTGGATACAACACCAAAAGAAAAAAACAGACAATAAAAGCAAAAACAGACAAATGAGATGGTATCAAACTAAAATGCTTCTGCATAGCAAAGGAAACAATAAGCAGTGTGAAGAGACAATAGTTGCAAACCATTCATCTGATAAGGGGGGTTTGAATCCAAAATATATAAGGAACTCACAAGTCAAAGCAAAAAAACAAATAACCCAATTTAAAACATGGGCAAAAGATCTGAATAGACATTTCTCAAAGGAATGCATACAGATGTCAAACAGGTTTATGAAAACTGTCCTATCAGCAATCTTCAGGGAAATGCATGATGAGATTTACTTAGACCTGTGAGAATAGATATTATCAAAAAGAGAAGAGATAAGTGTTGGTGAGGATGTGGGGGGAAAGGAACTCTCGTCCACTTTTGGAAAGAATGTGAATTAGTATAGCTATTATGGAGAATACCGTGACTATCCCTCAAAATATTAAAAATAGAATTGCCTTAAAATTCAACCATCCTACTTCTGATTATACATTCAAAGGAAATAAAAACAGTATTGGAATGAAATTATCTGTGCCCCCAAGTTCATTACAGCGCTATTCAAATAGCCAGGCACAGGAAAAAAACCTTGGTCCATCAATGGATGAATGGCCAAAGAAAATAGGATCTATATCTAGATATGATGGAATATGATTCAGCCTTTAAAAAGAAGGAAACCTCATCATTTTGTGACAACATAGATGAACCTGGAAGACATCGGGTTGATTGAGATAAGCCAGAAAGAAAATACTGCATGTTCTCACTCATACGTGGGATCTAAAAATGTTGAACTTACAGAAGCAGAGGATAGAACAGTGTTTGACAGGGACCAGGGGTGAAGCAAATGGGGAGATGCTAGCCAAAGATACAAAGTTTCAATTTCCAAGATGATTGAATTCTGGAGACCTAATGTACAGGCTGTGTACTGGGAATTTGTTGAAAGTGGATCATAAACACGCTTACCACACTCACGTACCCTTACAAGGTCATTATGTGAGGTAGTTGATACATTGATCAGTTTGTGGTAATTATTTTACTATATGTATGTATCTTCAAATATCGTGTCGTACACCTTAAATATATTAATTTTCATTTGTCAGTTATGTCTCAGTGAAGCTGGGGGCGGGGGAGAACTTTCCAAGAAAAAGGAACAAAAATAAAATAGCTGAATTCTGAATAAAATATATGAAACTAAAAAAGAACCGCATGATATTTTCCAATTGCGAGGGAAAAGAATAAAACACCAACCTATATTTTTATATCTCATAATCTTTCAAAAGAAAAAGAGAAAAAAATAAGATACTCTTAGACCAAAATAGAGATTTCATCCACCAGCAGAACTATAGGAAATACTATAATACATTCCTAAGACTGAAGTAAAATGATCCCTCATGGAAGAACTGAGATTCTGGGAAAAAAATGAAGAAACAGAAGAAAGTAAAACATGGGAGCCATTCTAAGCGAATATTGGCCATGCACCACAATATTAATGATATCTTGTAAGGCTTAATGTTAAAATCCACAACAAAAGCACAAAAGAATAAATGGAAATAAAGTGCTCTAACATCATTACATTACTCAGGTAGTGACACAATTTAAATTGGAATTTAATATATCAAAGATGCCTGCAATTATATCTTAGAGTAACCCACTGAAAGGACAGTAAAAGAATGTAGTAATTGCCACTTTAAAATAAGTCAAGGAAAGATAGAAAAGGTAACTTTGAACAGGAATGGACAAAAAGAAGACAAATAAGACATATAAATTAAAACCTAGCAAAGTCAGTTTTAATTCAAACACAACAATAGTTGCATTAAATCTAAACACATGAAACACTCTCATTTTAAAAGAAATATCACCTGATAGTATGTTTAAAAATCTGTAAACTACTTAATGGGATATACTTTAAATAGAAGGAAACGGAAAAACTGAAAATAAAATGATGGAAAATATATAAAATGCTAAATGAATTAGGACAAAATTGGTGCGGCTATATCAATATCTGAAAAATAGAAATAGAAGAAACATAGTTAGAGATAAAACAGAAACTTCTCATAATACAATATGGTACATTAATAGGAACTTAAATAAAAACTAAGTGCGTGTATCTAATAAAATAGCTCCAAAATAAATAGAGTAAAAGTTGGAAGAAATAAAATGAGAGAAAAAAATTAATCAATCATTGTCAATGAGCATTTAACACAACTCTCTGTGCCTGACAAAATTATACCGAAACCAAAACACAAAAAGAATATAATAGATAAGAGCAAAGTGATTTAATATACTTGATCTATATAGAACTGCATTCAGTGAATATATTCTTTCAAAAGTATATTGAATATTTACTAAGTTTAACAAGATACTGATCCTTAAATCAAATCTTAATAAATTCCAAAAGATTGATATCACAATGCATATTCTGTATGTAGAGTGGGATAATGTTAAAATAAATACTCAAAAGACAAGTGGAAAATATCCAAATATGGCAATTAATCAGTATAACTTGTTAGAATCCATAGATCAAACATAAAATCAAATGAAATAAAAAGTATTTTGAACGAAGCTTAGTAGTAGGAAATTATAAACTGGAATGCAGATATGGTTGCTTAGAAATAAGATTATAACCTTAAAGCCATGTAGTGGGAAAGAAGGCTGAAAATCAGGTCTCTCAGTATTCCAAAAGGAAGAGTGAATTAAAGCCAGAGAAAGACATTAATGAAGGGTAAAAATAAGGCAATAGAGAAAAATGTACAAAATATTTAAAAAGACAAAAGTAAATTTTCAGAGGACTAAATAAAAGTAGCATTAATAATAATAGGCACAATGACCAATATCAGAAAAGAATTGAGGGTTTATAATTGCAAATCTAATGGAATTTAGGTAGATACGAAGGAGATTTATACCATAAATATGCCAATGTAAATGAAATGTACAAACTCATTGAAAACAAAAAAATCACTAAATCTGTCCAAAAAGAGATTAAAAATATCTGGATAATCCCATATCTGCAAAATAATGAATATAATTAGAAACATTCCTGCAAGAAAATACTACACACAGCCAGGCGCAATGGCGCACGCCTGTAATCCCAGCACTTTGGGAGGCTGAGGCAGAAAGATCGCGAGTTCAAAGCCAGCCTCAGCAATGGCGAGGCACTTAGCAACTCAGTGAGACCCTGTCTCTAATAAAATCCAAAAAAAGGGCTGGGGATGTGGCCCAGAGGTCAAGTGCCCCTGAGTTCAATCCCTGGTACAAAAAAAAAAAAAAAGAAACTACACACAAAAGTTTTCACTGGTGAAATTTTCCAACAATTTAAAGTAGAAATAACCCAAATCTTACCCTCAGCCTTACAAAGAGAAAGAGAATAGAAACTCATTTTGAGGCTGATAAAGTTTAAATTCAAAATTAGATGAGGACATTACCAAAGAGGAAAGACACACTCTGTCATGAATGTAAATGCATATGTCTAAAACAATATTATTAGTCACTGAATCAAGACCATGTTGAGATTATTCCAGGAATGTAAGATTGATTCAATATTTGAAAATTAGTCAATGTAATTCACCATGTGTATATAGAATAAAGGAGAAAAATCCAATGATTAACTTAATAAATGCAGAAAGAGTGACTGAAAAAAAAAACACACATCATTTATGATGAAATTCTTAGCACCTTGGGAATAGAATGGACTAACTCTGGTAATAGAATCTCTAAAAACCTTGCCACAAATATTGCATCTGATGGTGCGCTATTGAAAGACTCCTTTTGGGATTAGTGGACAATGAGGTGCATTATTTCTATTCAATGCTGCATAGGAGGTACTAGCTGGCTCTGTAAGTAATGAAAAGGAAGAAATAAAGTTTTTTCACTAATACAATAGATATTTCATTATAAATAAAATTCAACAGGATCTTCAGAAAAAATGATAATTTAGCATAGACATGGAATAAGGTCAACATACAGAAATCAATTATATTTTTAATTACTATCAAGAAAGCTAGAAAAAATAAAACAGAAACTAAGAATAAATCTAAGAAATATGTGTAACAACTATACACAGAAAATAACATTATGAACTACAATAGGAGACCTAAATGAATGAAGGAACGTAATCAGGTTCATAAACTAGAAGACTAATATTTAAATATGTTATTGCTTTTCAATTCGATGTTGTATGTAGTGCTATCCCAATCAAAACCCCAGGACAGTTTTTGTTATTTGTTTGGATGTGGAAATTGCCAAATTTTACATGAAAATTCAAAGGGCTATTTTTAAAAAATATTGTTTAATTGTCAATGGATCTTTATTTTTTATTTATTTATATGTGGTGCTGAGGATCAAACCCAGTGCCTCACACATGCTAGGAAAGTGCTGTACCACTGAGCCACAACCCCAGCCCTTCAAAGGACTATTTCTAAAATATTTTGATAAGTTCATTCTTAAGAATGGATAATAAACTCTATCAAAATATATTAAATAATACTTGTCTCATTCATATGCTTATTTGCAGAGAAAATATTACAAATTAGCATAATTTACATTTGCTTTTTTTAATCATCTCCATTACTGTTACCTTCAGCCAAGCATCAATTTGCTTCCCAATTAGTGTCTCTAATTCCACCCTTGCTCCTTCTGTGTAATCTTAAAACAACAACTTGAAGGATGCTATTAAAACAAGACTCTGCACTGTTTCATGAATATATTAAGCACATGTATACCCCAGGCCATTTGCACTCATGGTTCCCTCTCTTGGAATGCTCTCACTCCAAGTGTCCAGATTCCTTCCTCCTGCCCTTCTTCTCTGTTTTCACTCAAATCACTTTCTCTGTCAAACCTTCTCTGCCTACCTTATCTGAAATAGCAACCCAACTGCACTTAGCACTCCCTGCCACCTTTCTTGTTTGTTCTTTTCCTTCCTTGTTTGGTCTCTAGAGTAACCTTTGCTTTCAAATAAACTATGCATTGAACTTATGCATCTGCCTCTTCTGGCTAGAAATGAAGTTTTGGGGTCCAGAAGTATAACATATTTGTTCATGGTTCACTACCTGTGATACTTTCTGGCAGGTGGTAAGTCCTCCATAAATATGTTAAATGAATTAAATAAATGAGTGCATTGATTGCTTGAATGGTATTTTAAAGTTTCAAGGTAATGTTCCTAGGAAAAGCTATTGCAATATCTCATCCTGTTTTTATTTTATTTTCATATTCTTGTTTGGTATTTTTCTCACCAGAGTCCAAACTCGGACCTTCAGGGGCCCATAAAGAGCACACTTCACAGTCTGGGTGGAATGTTCCATGACACGCAGAGTGAGAAGAATGAAGGAGCATAATTCTGCCACGAGAGCAGAGCATTTTAAAGTCAGCTTCAATATTTTTTAGTGCATTCATAAAATGTTTAATGAAAGTGTGATAAAAAAGAAGAGTGGTTTTATTAAAAGAAAAATAAAAAGTTCTTCTTGTGTTGTTTCAAGGGATCATCTTTCGGTTTGATACTCAAAATGAGCTGAAGCAAGAGGACAAAAATATGCTCAAAAATAACTGATTCAGTGTGTTATTTATAATCTATAATGGAACATGTTCCCAAGAAAGTAGGTTATTTCTTTATGCACATATAAATTTGAAATTAATACAATAAAAAGTTGAGCGTTTTTGGCTAAGGAGGCCAGTAAGGTCAGATGTCAAACTCATAATAAAAACATTGCTATAGCCAGACCAGGAAGTTACTCTCTGATCTTTTTAGGGTTTTTCAATAAGATTTTCTGATAACTTTTTTTCACCTCCTTTTCACCATTTTTATAGCCTTGCTCTTAAAAGACTCATTTTCTGTCAAGAATAATCATTCCAGCAAAAAAGGAAAATCTTTCCTACATCTCAACAATAGTTGGGTTTGTTACAGTTTTAGCTTTAAAAAGAAGACAAATAAGAAAGTCCTTCGGAGACAAATGACTAATCCTGTGCTCTTTCACTATTTCTAGAGTTTCTATGAGTAATTTTGGAATGTCACTTCATAAAATTGAAAGTCTTGAATTAATATTCACTGTAAAACTATAAATTTTGAAGAAAACATATAAAACTGGTCAGTTTTTAACAACTACCTTTTTCCTCTACCTGGAAAAGAAAGACTTCATATTATCCTTAAGCAAGGAAAAAAAAATTATCAAGCTTCCAACACCTTTAAGAATTTATTTTTTATTTTTTATTTTTTTGTGGTACAGTGTCTTGAGATATGAGATCAGCACATAAGGTAGTAAAATGGCATATGTGAACTGTTGACCAAAAGAAAAAAAAAGAATAAATATCCCATATGCACCCCTTTAACTCTTCAGGTTCCAGTCCCACAACTGCAAAGTGACATGACTTTCTGGACTGACATGAATTCTGACCTTAGTGAAGTGCAGGTTCATGGAACCACCATTTGACCCAGTTATCCCATTCCTCAGCATAAACTCAAAAGAACTTAAAATCAGCATACAATAGCAACATGGTCAGATCAATGTTTATAGCAGCTCAATTCACAATAGCTAAGCTATGGAACCAACCTATGTGCCCTTCAACAGATGAAAGGATGAAGAAGATATGGTACATATACACAATGAAATATTACTCAGCCAAAAAGAAGTATGCAGTTATGACATTTGTTGGTAAATGGATGAAACCAGAAATTATTATGCTAAGCAAAATAAGCCAATCCTAAAAAAACAAAGGCTGAATATTCTCTCTGATATGTGAATGCTAATACACAATAAGGGAGGGTATGGAGAATAGAAGTTTATTGGATTGGACAAAGGGGAATGAAGGGGAGGGAGGATGGGAACAGAAAAGACAAAAAGTGAATCAGACATAACTTTCCTATGTTAATATATGAGTATACAACTAGTGTATCTCCACATCATGTGCAATCACAAAAATAAGAAGTTGTATTCTATATATGATTAATGTCAAAATACACTCTACTATCATGTATATCTAAAAAGAACAAAATTTTAAAAAGAAAAAAAAGAAAATGCAGGTTCAAATCCTAGCTCCACCATTTACTAGCTTTATAAATTTGGGCAAGTTACTTAATATCCTTAGGCCCTGTATTATCCACCAGTAATAAAACTGGGGTTAGTCCATGAGGGGCTGCTATGAGGATTAAGAAAGATAATTCATTAGTGTAACTCCAGTGTAACTCCACATCCTGAACAACTACAAAAATTGAAAGTTATGCTCTATGTACATATGATATGTCAAAATACATTTTACTGTCATCTATAATTAAAATGAACAACTAGAAAATTAAATAAAAAAGAAGAAAAGCAATTCATGACCATGACAGGCATATGCTAAGCACTTTGGAAAACACTAATTAAATATTTCATTCTCTCAATATGTCCTCCCTTCAGTTTTACATGTAGAACTTGTAGTATGTCCTTTTCACACCTAGTGCATATCTAAATACCATTCTTCTTTAACCTAAATCTGGTCACACTGGCCTATCACCTGTATGATCTTGAACAAGTGGTTCATTCAACTGGACCTCTGTCTTTAGAAAATCTAATAATTAGATAAAGTAAATTTGAAATATATAGTACTTACCATGTGCTAGCACTGTCCTAAGTAATGATTCATTTATTTTACTCATCAACATGTGATACAGGTGATCTTCTAATTTGCATTTTTCAGATGGAGAGATTGAGGAGTAGAGAAGTAAATTGTCCTACACAAGCAGATGTCAGCAGAACAAAAATTGCACCTAGACCCTGTACTTGAAATCATTATGCTAGAACACCACATAGGTTTATTTTAGCTTGACTTCAGTCTTAAGACACTCATCATTTGAATCTGGGATTGAAAAATACAAACAAGGAGGAAGCTAGATGATTTTCAACATGAGACAACTGTGAACTGTGGCCCCAGAAGGTGAGGTGGCACTATTATGTGGTGGCCTTCTGCTGGGATAGACTTCTTTGCCTGGCTTCCCTTAAGAAAAAAAGGCTGGGTAAAATCTGCACAGGGAAAGTACGTAAGCACTGGAAATAATTCCTGATGAGCAACTCCCAACATCTACTCCCTTTCTTAAGAAAATGTATCAAAATTCTATCTCGAGGCCAAATAATAGATAATATCTACTCTGTGGGAGACACTGTGTGGAATCCATTCTTTAGATAACTGTATCTAATCATTATAGCATTTAAAGGAAAAAATAATATTGTTTGCTTATTTTGTAGATTTGGAAACTGATATTGCAAAAGACTAATGAATTATCCAGTGATCACACACACAGTTAACAAATTGTAGCACTGGAGAAAGAATTGGAACTAAGGATGTCACTGACTGAATCAATACAGAAAATCTGCATCATTGAATGTTACAGTTGAGTTTCTTAGTTTAAGCTTCCCTGGTTCATCCTACTCTGCATGGATGGCCAAATTGAGGCCAGACCAATGAAGGGACAGGCCCAAGGACCCCAGACTATTAAAGGCAGGGTCAGAGTTAGAACCCTACTTTCCTATTAGCCTGCTTCTGTATCTTTGTCCACAACAACCCACAACCTCTTGTGTGGGATTTTTAAAAATACTTACACAACCCACTGGACATAAATTTTGAAAACTTCCAGGATATCTGTTTTCTGTAGTAAATTGGGAGAGAATGGGAGAGGGGCATCAGTGGGGTGGGAGAAATTTTGGAAATGGGTCAAAGAGAGTTGAACTTGGAAAGATCCTAAAAAGTGTCCTTAAATGGCCTTTAGTGAACACTGAAGTGCTTTGTTCACAAGAACTCAACTAAAAATAAGCTGGGAAAAGTGCTCCTATAGGAAAAACATTTCGTGTGAAAGTATGGTTTTAATAAGTCAACCAAGTCCAAGTTTAGATTGTGATTCATTTTACAAATGAAGTTACACCCCCAGCTCATGTATGCATCCAATTGCAGCCCTTGTGCCAGATTCCTCATCACTCTTGTGGGACATGTGTTTATTAAATTATAGCCCATGCCCTGGTCTGTGGTGTGGCCTGTTTATCTTGTAGATCTGAAATAATATAATTACTTAAAGCAAGTTTGAATGGCATATTATTAAATTTCCTTTTTTTCCCTTTCCACCAACAGAAAGTGTTCTCATTTTCTAAATTTAAAATATTTATCCCTTTAAATTTTGATACAGTATCTTTGATACATACACAATAACATTAAAAGTTGTATGTGTAATTATACTGTCAAATGGTTCTGTCTTCCCTCTTAATCTTCCTCCAGCATGCTCGACTTCGACAGAACAGGGCTGCCAGACTCTAATAAATCATGCCTACAGGCCTTGAATGTTGTGCTGTATAAGGGAAACTTGGAAGGATACATATTTTTTTTAAGCAAATGCATATAGACACTTTGTATTTGCACACATGACTGCATATTGTTGGTACTTGGACTTAATTGGCTGATTTTTGAAGTAAAGAACAAGTAGTCAGGGTAGCAGATCTATTCCACACAAGGGGTACTCTCTCTGTAAACATTGATTTGACGGCTCTATGCGAAAGTCAAGGCAAAATTACGTAGACAACAAAGGGCACCAACTATCAAGTGTCTGTTTTGTGCTAGGCCTATTATCTTTAAAGCTCACATCCTCTTTGCAAAGTAATTGTATCAGCCTTTTTTATCAGATGAAAAAACTCTAAGGCTCATAGAGTTTAAATAGTTGAAGGGGTCAAACAGTAAGTGGCAGAGTTTTGGACCTAATTAACATGAGGTAGGAACACTTTGGGAAAGGTTGATTTAAATAATTTGTGTAATGCCAGTCTTGAAATTCTGTGGTTTTAAACAGCATGGATCAAATCTTGCTCCAAGGTACAAGGTCTTTCCTTCAACCCAGGCTATCTTCTGGCATTTCTTAAGGAAAGGAAACCAACATTTATTGAGCTCTTACCTTCTAGCAGATTCCATGCTGACTCTTTTCACGCCAGCTTCATGTACATTTTAAAAACACTTTGGAAATTCTCTTAGTACCCAGTCAACTCCCACTGTCCCCCAAAGTCAAGGGCATGAGTCAGGCAGTCAGAAGATGTGAGTACCAGCCATGTGAACAGGGCAGGTTTCAAATCCTTTCTGTATATCAGTATCTTCCTCTGTAAAAAGCAATAATATTACAGTCACTGCCTATTCCTGTTGTCAGTTAAGACTAACAAGTGGAAAGAGAAAATATTAGAAGTGAGTAAAATTTTATGTGCGAACAAGGGTCCTATACAATGGAGTCAGTTTGTATAGTTGTAAAATACCAACTGTGTATGATCAATAAAAAGAGAAAGGGAGGGAAAAGGGAAGAAAGGATAGAGTGAAAAAATAATTCGTCCATAATCGATAATTCATTCTGTTATTCTCAATGGGAAAGAATGGGCAGATTCAGTCCTTTAAAGTTCTGTAAGTTTCTCCAAGTGAGAGCAACTCCCTACACCAGGTATGATTTCTAAGGATTAGATGCATAACCTTCTCCCTTCCCTGCTTAGCTTCAGAGATTGACTGGACAGGGTATGTTCAGGAGGGTGAGGAGATAGACTAGCTACATAACCTTCTGGAAAGATGGCCTAGAAATTAAAGCCACCTCATTTGCCAACAAAGAAAAGTCACTTGTTTTAATGCATAATCCAAAACTGGCTGAGAAGACATCTTCCTAAGGGCATTTTCAAGAATCCTACAGATTCTGGCTTCTCAAAGGATCTATAGTGAAGCACCATTGTTTTTTAAACATCCTTGAAACTAATATTTTGTAAAACAAAATAAAAATTAATTGCTAGAAACACCCATTTGCTTGGATGTCTGGCCATGCCACGTGGCTTTCCCAGTTCTAATATTTATCACATTGCTGACCAGAAACAAATAGCTCAAGGATTTGTACCAGCTCATGAGCCATCTTTGAATAGCAAGGATCAAGATGACTCACATTATTTAACACCAGTGCCAATTATAAAACTCAAAACTCTTTTTAAATTAGGACTGTTTTCTACTCAAGCGAAGATGTTTTATCTCAGGGTGGGGAGGGTGAAGAGTGGGGGAGGCGGTTCCTGGGAATTGAATTTAGGGCTGCCCTGGAGGCCCAATGTCCTTAGGTCCTTGTTTTACTAATTCAACCCCACCTCCAGCTTTTCTAGTCTTCATCCTCACTACAGAGCCCTATGTTTTGATAACTTCTCTGCCCAAAATATCTGCATTTTTTTGTTGTTCTTTTTTTTCCTCCCTCACTTTTTGTGACCTATTCTCCTAGAGACACAGTTGATGGGTCAGTTTCTTTGTTCAATGAATTTATTCTGAGAGGCATGGATTCATGGCTCACTCTATTCAATTTCAGTATATAGAAATTTGTTTATATGAGTCTGCTTCATTTAAGGTATTTATTTGAAGATTTTCATAAAACATACAATCCCAGGGCTGGTGATGTGGCTCAGTGGTATAGTAGTAGAGGCCTTGCCTAGCATGTGCAAGGTTGTGGGTTCAATCCCCAGCACTGCAAAAATTTAAAACAAAAAGTATTTAATCCCTGCTCTCTAATAGGTTAGCACCATGCCACCACCTCTCATCAGACCTTATTTCCCACCAGACCCTTGCCTGGCTGATTCCTCACTGTTCCCCAAACACACACTGTGTTCTAATTCATGTTATTCAGTCATACTCTGAGTGTCTTCCTGTCTCCTACCCATCTTTCCAGGCCCTACCCAAGCTTCATCCTCATCATATGCCTTTTGGAAGAGCACTGCAGGACCATGTGGATCTGCCCCTTGGAGCACTGCTCAACTTCAGCTATTACACGTAATGTGACACCATGTCATGTGGTTCTTGACTGGTTAGAACAGCATTTTTCTTTTCTCCCTAGTTATGTTACTGAATCTGCAATTCTTTTCCTATTACTATTATACTATTTTCAGATTACCAAACAGTCATAGGAAAAGGCAGGAAATTTTATTCAATGGCCAATGCATAGAGAAGGGGAGTTCCCACTCAGAAGGAACCTTCTCCCTGAGCAGGTCTGGGGTCAGGATTTTTACAATGACTGGCTTATGAAGGGGTGTGGTATGCATGCTATCATCGGAGTTTCTCATAGAATAGAGAGGAAATTTGCAGGGATCAGAGTGCTCTCCTTTTTCTTTCCTAATTTGGAAAAGAAGATGGTCCAATCTATCATGACACTCCATTATAATGAGATTATAATGAGCCCAAGGTTTGTCTGTAATATCAACACAGCATAGGGATGGACCAGATCTAGCTGGTCTGTAGCCCACTCTGTTAGTCACCTTTTTTGCTGCTATGACTAAAATACCTGATAAGAACAATTTTAGAGGAGGAAAAGTTTATTTGGGGGATCATGGTTTCAGAGGTTCCAGTCAATAGAAGGTTAGCTGCATTCCCCAGAGTTGGAGATGAGGCAGAACATTATGGAGGAAGAGTATGGTAAAGGGAAGCAGCTCATATGATGATCAGGAAACAGAGAGACACTCCACTTGCCAGACCCAAATATATACTCCAAAGGCCCCCAGGGACCCACCTCCTCCAGCCACACCCTTCTCACCTTCAGTTATAACTCAGTTATTCCCATCAGGGGACTGATTCACTAATTGGATTAAGGCTTTCATCACCCAATCATTTCTCCTCTAAACTGTTTTCCATTGTTTCACTCAGGAGTTTTGGGGGACACCTCACATCCAAATCATAACACACACCCCACCTCAGGGATTAGGAGTTTGTGATAACTCAAACCCCAAGGTCAGTGGATGGGAGTGTGTAGTCATTGTATATGTCTTTAACTTCTACAAGCAAGTAACATCTGTAAGTAAAGAGCACTGATAGATGATTAGTAATTTGGGGGCTCAGGCTGGTTACAATAAGATTGGAATCCCCTTTCCCCAGCAGCATCCTCATTATCTGGTATCACGATAATAATCAGTGGCCACCCAATATCTACATTCATTGCCACTGAGAGTGAGGCTGGTCCTTGACTCTCTGTGGACTACAAACACCAAGGCCCTTTGAGGAACTTAGAGTCCAGAGACCACAACCAGCTTTTTATTCCAATGTATTTTGAGGAACACTTGTCCTATTTCATACGCCATAAAAAAAGAAAAGTGTCAGTAGTCACGCAAATTTCAGAACTTCTACATATACTATTTCCCTCTTTGAAAGTAACATGGAAATGAGCATATTAAAAGTTTAAAAAGTCTTGAAGGTGGATTATTTAACTTTATTTAAACTAGGAGTTCCCTGAAATAATTTGATCATCAAAACTATATTATTAAAGATACTAATAGCCATCAAAACTATATTATTAAAGATACAATTGAAGAAATACAAATTGAGTTAAAATTCCAAAATTAAATGCTACAACTGTATTAAACAGATTCAATTGATTATTTTTAGGTATCATCATGGTATGTGATTTTTTTAAAGGTCTTTTTGTTCAAAATGAATGCTGATATATTTCACTCAGAAATATATATCAATATATAATACTGTAGAAAAAATAGAGGTTTAGGTAGATTAAAAAAGTGGCAAAATGTTGATAATCATTGAAACTCTATGACTAAACCATAGAGTTTCATTACATAGTATATCTATTCTGTCTATGTTTGAAATGTTCTTCTATTATACACAGCTTTTTTTTTAAATTCTGTGATATTTGAAATAGATAAAGTAAGCCAAGCTTCATTAACTTGTAACTTACCAATTTTAAATTATATGATCATTAGGGCAATATATTAATTTGATTAAATGTAAAGTTGCTGTAAAATTTGCCTTTGAAATTTACTTAAAGTTATCAGTCAACATAGAATTACTCAAAAATATAGCCGATGATAGTTTCCCAAACCCCAGGGGGTTCTGGACCTATCTCAGAGACACCTGAAACAGAGTAGGTGATAAGGTGGTAATCTGTTCCCTACAATTTGAGAAATTCTAACTTTAACCCTTTAATAGAATGGAAATCTACTGGAAATTGTTTTTTTGAAAAGAATTCCACTATTTAAAAATGAAAAGTGTGAAAACCTCTGCTGTTCACCATGCCACTTAGATGGCAGTGGTCAGCTAGACCTAATTTGGTGAAGCCCTTCACTATTTTAATGTATCCAGATTTTAAAAATTGATAAACTAATTCTCAGGCTCTGTTTCCTGTGCCTACCCACAGAGGCCAAGATGTACTGCATTTGGGGGCTTTGCTGGGTATGTGGCTTGTGGGTTGGTAGCTTGCTGGCAGCAGCCTTCTATATGGTCGGGTGCATATCACACCAAGCCTCTTCCTCTCAATTTTCAGCACACAGAGGACTGGTTTATCTCCAGATGTGATTCTTCACTCTGGATTAGTATGTGAGGCAGCTCCTCACACTGCTTCAAAATCCAGGACTCAGTTCGTGGAGACTGCTCAGATAACCCCAGTAGATAAGCTTGTCTCTTTCTCCAAATATTACTAAGCCTTATACTTGCCTGGGTCTTTACCAGAGATTTCTGAAGAGCACAGAATCCCATCTTGAAGTTCTTTACAGGACCACCAAAAAAATCAGGAAATACCCCTAAGTGTTCATCTTTATCAGATGTGAAAATGGGGGCTGGTAAAGGGCTCTTTCTCCTGCACCCCAAGGTCAAATTCCTTATTATGTGAGATACTTCCTGTAGGCCTAGTCATATGGCCTCAGATTCATCAGGTCTGTGCCACTCCTTGAATTTAGACAGTTTACTTAGTTTTTGTTATTCCCAGTTTCCTCATCTCTCATAGAGTTGAGAATAAAATATCACCTATCCCAAAGAGTTGTCCCAAATATTTTTATCTATGCTAAGTGTTTGCCCAGCATCATTTTAAAATGAGAGGAGAGATGAGTACATTGAGTGAAGCTTGTTCTGGGTCAAAGTAAAAACTTGGCATACTCTTGCTCTGGCTATTGGTGCTCTTTTTTAGATAGTCATGGTGAAAACATTACTAGTTTGAAGATTATGCATCTGTTCCCTAACAATTCTCCTAGTGAAGCAGCCTGGGTAAGGAAATCACCCTTGGCCTTCAAGATTAGCTTCCTGGAAGATGTTAATTTAATAACCTTGGCTTTAGGTACACCTGAGAATAGGAAGCAAATTCTGGTGAAGGTGGTGACCACTCTGAAGGACCTGTCAATCTCACAGTGACCTCCCCCGCTGGGACATTATCTCATCACAGTCAATGAAAATCAGGAGACCCTACTAATGCCAGACACCAGACCTATATTTATTTAGCAATTAGTTTCTGTAGTGATTCCATGTTTAGAATAAGAAATGAGATTGATCCAATGCGATATTTCTGGCACAGTTGATTTAATCTAATTAGTCTGGCACCACTTTCTAAAAGCTGTGGCCACTGGGGCACACTTCCAAATACCATAGATGGAGTGTCATTCTTTGCCAGAAAATGGACAACAGGCTTTCCAGGAACCAGACCTGATATGTAGAAACGGTTATTGGTTTTAGTTCTTGACTTTTCCATTCCAGCTATTTCCTCCTTTTATTCACCTCTTACTCATTTCTGAATTTTTTTTTCAATTGGCAAAGACATGATTCCAACTACAGTGAAGTTTCTTCAGTTGATAAATGAATTTACTAAATAGGTTCTCTCTTCTGCAAAAGAACATAAATCTCCACAAAGAGGCTTTGGTTTGATTTCGATACATGTGAGCAATGAGGTAGCCTCAGGAAGCGAACTTTAAATACTTCAGAATGAAGCTCCTTAACAAAGACTCCCAAAGTACAGGCAAGCAAATCAAAGAAAAATGTCAAACTCCAAATACCCTCCCAGCCCAGCAAAATGTCAAAGAGCTGCTAGGAAGGGAAGGATGGGCCTTCAAATAATGTATAGGCAGGGACAGAGGAGAAAGAAAAGATAGTATCTGATTTATAAATATTTATAAAACAATCATTAGGCTTGGCTAGGACATGCAGTTCTTGCTTGAGTTCACTGCTGGGAAACAATAATAAAAAGCATAGAATTATTCAAATAGAGGTGAGAGGAGACTTAATTCCATATTTTTAAATATCTACTGGCACTCCTCATACCATGTAGTGAGAAGAGTACAGTAAATGAGCTCAGTGTAATTCTGTGCTTGAGCCGGGTGGAGGAAACCAGCTCAGATTCAAGTTTCAGAGCCACAAATTGGCCTCCAGTTTCATCCAGTCAGACCCTGGCTATCATCATACCCTGTATATTGGTCGTTGGCTAATGTCCTCCCCAATCTTGTTCTAGGTGGTAGCTACTCAAGTCACCCTCTTGTCCTTCCCACTTGTGCAGCATGTGGTGTTTGCTTACAGTAGACCGAAATGGTTCCCCATTAAGAAGCCCAGTTAGAGTACTCCTTTTGGGAACAAATATTTTAGTAATGCACTTTTGATATGGACTTCTATTAGGAAGCATCATTTCACCCAAGTTTGTTTTTGGATAGACTTTGCATTTTGTGGAAGCGGTGGTCTATGGCAGAGCTCCCCAGCCACTAGGTCCTGGCATGCCTGTACATACCAAAAGCAAGCTACAAGTGGGTGAGCAGATATGGGAGGTTATAAATCTTCATAATGCTAAAAATGTTCTCTAAATCAACTGTTGAAAAAGTTATGATAATGGAAGTTATCTTTAGGCATGATTTGAATGACTCCCTCTAAAAACTTCCAGAGTTCATAATTGTTATTTTGTCCCTTCTCTGCTGCAAATTGAGGGTAAGAGGCTTGGTGTGATAATCTAGCCCTTAAATATCTCTCCTAGACTATATACCACTGCCCATTTGTGCACAGATTTTTGTCCATGATAATAAATAATATCAAGTTTCTCATTACATTGTTTGAAATTATTTTCTTTGAAAATTATATATGAATTTAAAGTTGTGCTGTTCTTTGCAATTTTTATATAGTAACTATATAATACAAAACTATTTTTTTCAACCAGTCCCCCATAGACATTCCAAAATCAGATTCCATCCAATTTATTCCAGTGTGCTGTAGAAGTAATATTACTTTCTATATGCTCCTTGACAAGAAATATAATATACAATACTTAATTTCAACACTACCTCTAGATTTGTCCTAAGTGCTTCATAGGTATTGAACTAACCTAATGCCAAAGCAAACCCCTCTCAAAGAGAGAACTATTGTGATGTCCATTTTACATGTGGAGAACTGAAGCACAGAGGGATTGAAGAATTTGTCCAAGCTACAAAGCCAGGAAGCAGTGGAGGTGGATTATTTTTTTTAACACTGGACTATACTATCTCTCAAACATAGTCTTTAACAAGCATTTTCAACCATAGCAAAATATCCCCTAATGGGGAAAAAGTTGGTTCTTGGTGAGCCTAGAGATTCTTACTCCTTTTTATGTAAGGCACAGATTACGTTTAGCTTGTAAATGTATCACAGTTTATGATGGGAATGAGTGATCAGGGAGAAAACATCCTTCAGGGAGCAATAATGAAAAAAAGATTGAACACCATTTGGTCTCTAGAGTACGTGAGGTATGAAATTCATTCCCCAGAAGCAACACTTTCCTTAAACTCATAGAACACTCACATAGACCAACATTATTTCTCCATCAGACTATCTAGATGCCTGAGCTTTTCCATATTAGAGACTCAATCCTTTGGATCATAGACATACTGTCCATAGCTGACCTCTTTCAAAATACAAATGTTGCTGTGATTAGTAGTATATTAATCCTCTCATACATATTAGTGAAAGTGAGACTAGCAAGATAATAAAAAAATAAATCAGACTAAATTATATTTCAGGAAGAGGGGAAAGAGGTAAGGTAAGGAATATGGGAGCCTGTGAGCTCAGTGGAGACCCTCAAGAAGAAAATACTAGGGCAAGTCTTGATGGAGTGTGGATTTATGAAAGAATTGGGAACTCAAGGGCCTCAGGAATCGAGACAAAGTATGGAAAGACAAGAACCACCTTATTCATGACCTTCGGCACCAAATAGAACTCACCAGCTCCGCATCCCTTGGCAAGTGAACGACCCTTCCTGAGTCTTGATTGATTTGTCATGGGTAGAATAGACTTTAGAGTAGAACACTTGAGAAGTGTCTGGGGTGGAATGGCACTCAACCTGTGCTAGCTTAAATGTCCGCAGTTCCGTCTCTTAACATCCCATAGTATTTTCACAATACTCATGTGATTACCTTGCAGTTTCACTGGGGCCAGTCATATGCTTAGAGAAAGCCACCTTTTCCTCCCCAATTCACTGGGAAGGCAAGGAATGGGAAAGTGTGGCTTTTTCTCACCTGCCATCTGAAGTACTAATGACAATAGCATCTAGTTTGGCTTCTTAGTGGTTTTCTAATCACATTACTGCATAGACAGCTGTCTGGCTTTAGAAAGTAAATTCTCATCTTCATTGTTGCAAATATTTCCAATGGGAAATTAAAGATGTAATTTTTCTGAACCAATCAAGTGATTGCCAAGATGGAGTAAATAAAAAAACTTTTTTTCACAGAAAACTATCAGCAATAAGAGCACAATCAGTTCATCCCTTTTCATTCTCCAAATCACTGGGGCTTTGATTCATCCAAAATTAGATTTCCCAGATTTTGACCTATGTCTTTGCTTCTTTACTTGGAGCAAATGTGAGTTCCTTAGAAAGAAGGCTATATTTAAAGAAAAGCAGAAGTGCATAAAAGATGTGGAAACTTAGAAGCCAAAAGTTTTATTCGTACCAAATTATTGCAGGACTAGTTACACATGACCACCTTTTCCAAATCTGTTGTACTTCAATTCTGCTGTAGGGGATCATGACATGCCCAACAGACAAACTACATTGAGTTCAGGAGCCAGGAGGGACCCATCCTTCAGCTGAATGCATGCATTCTTCACAGGGCTCAGAAAGAATCTCTTCCCTCCAAAATCTACAGGGAGAAATATCCAAGGTGACTCCATGAGCACAAAACTTCGATCAACCAGTCTTCTATTTCTTATCTTCACCTTTGGGGCTCTACAACCCTTATTCTAGTTTTCATACCTGAACCTATAGGATGAAAGTCAACTCTTAACCAATTTCCTATATGCCTGTTTTTCCTAATATATGACCCTAATTCCAAATTTTCTTAGTGACTCAGATATACATTTTCCATGGATCTGGTACCCACCTGTCCCTGACTGGACCAACTTTTACTTTTTGAGGATCTTAGAGGGAGAGGACCAATGAAGACCTTCTGGCCCTTCCTACTTACTTCTTGAGAATGGGGAGGGACATAGAAGGGCCAGAATGGAACTCTCTAAAATTGCACTGCCCAATACGGTAGCTACTACCTGCATGTGGCTGTTTAGATTTTAATTAGTTAAAATTAAATAAAATTTAAAACTTAGTTCTTCAATCATATTGATCATATTTCAATTGCACAATAGCTACATGTGACTAATGGTTGCTGAGAAAATGTAGAACATTTCCTTCACATAGAATGTTCTATTGAGCAGGGTTACACCAAAGCAAGCAGCTCAAGAGAGGGGCTCCTCTTAACCATGCCTAAGGGTGGTAAGACTCTTAGAAACCATCCTTGGCTTGAAGGCCAAATATTTTATCCCAATTAGACCCTTCTGAAAATGACCTCCAAACAGCAGTGGGCCCAGAACTTGATGTTTAGTTCCCTGATTCTTCTCTTTGGTAATTTCACAATTTTAACCAAGTTCTTCCCTGAGTATAGTATGAAAGACTATATTTTAGTGGGAAATATCTTTTTTCCAAAAGTTTAATTTTTTATTGTGATAAAATATGCATAACATAAATTTTGCCATTTTAACCATACAATCCAGTGATATTAATACATGCACAATGTTGTACAACCAACTCCACTACCAGATTATTTTCATCATCCCAGACAGAAACTCTGTACCTATTATGCAGTTACTCTCCTTTCTCTTTCCCCTGGTGAACTTTAATCTAGTTTCTAGCTCTATGAATCTACCTATCCTAGATATTTCATGTAAGTGGAATCATACAATATCCTTTCTTTTGTGTTTGCCTTCTACACTTAACACAATAATGCCTTAAAGATTTATCTGTTCAGTATCCTGTATCAAAACTTTATTCTTTTAATCTCTGAACAACATTCCATTGCATGTATATTCACCCACCACATTTCATTTAAAGGAAGAGATCATTTAAAACAACCCAAGAGGGAGAAAAATCTTTTCTAGCTACTCCTCTGATAGGGGATTAATATCCAGAATATATAAAGAACTCAAAACACTTAACACCAAAAAGTCAAATAACCCAATCAATAAATGGGCAAAAGAACTAGACAGACATTTCTCAAAAGAAGAAATGCAAATGGCCAAGTAATATGTGAAAAAATGTTCAACATCTATTGCAATCAGAGAAATGCAAATAAACGCTACACTGAGATTCTATCTCACTCCACTTAGAATGGCAATCAGCAAAAATACAAATAATAAATGATGGTGAGGATGTGGAGAAAAAGATACGGTCATAGATTGTTGGTGGGTCTGAACATTAGTGCAACCACTCTGGAAAACAATATGAAGATTCCACAAAATAATAGGATTAGAACCACCATATGACCCAGCTATCCCACTCCTTGGTTTTCTCAAAAAGGACTACATCGACATACTATAGTAATACAAGTACATCAGTGTTTATGTTGAAGTGATTCACAATAGCCAGGTTCCCAGCAACAAATAAAAGGATAACAAAAATGTGGTATATACACACAATGGAGTTTTACTCAGCCACAAAGAAGAACAAAATCATGGCATTTTCCAATAAGTTGAGGAAACTGGAAAAGATCAAGCTAAGTGAAATAAGCCAGACTCAGAAAATCAAGGATTTATTTTTTCTTTCTCTCTCATATGTGGAAGCTAAAGCAAAATAAGGGAAAAGAAGAGGGTGGCAGATACCACAAAAATATAGGGGAGATCAGTGGTGTACAGGAAGTGGAATGAGGGGGAGGAGAAGAAGGACAGGAAAGGGGAGGAAATGGGGAATGAATTTGACAAAATTACATGCTATGGATGTGTATAAATATACTACTGTGAATTCAAGTTTAATGTGTGTATGTGTGTGTGTGTGTGTGTGTGTGTGTGTGTGTATCACCAATTTTAAGGAACAATAAATAAATGGAAGAAAGACCAGTAGAGTAGAGGAAAGGGAATAAGGGGAGAGAAGAGGGGAGGGAAAGAGAAGCCAGCAGGAACTGGAATGGAGCAGATTAAATTCCATGCAAGTATGTTTATGTCAAAATGAATCCAACTATAATATATAGCTATAATGTACTAATAAAAGCATTTTTTAAATAAAATAAAATAACCAAAGAATTGAGGTATATTATTTTGCCTTGTTGAATTCTCTGCCATTCCACTTATCCTTTTCTATCAAAACAAATGGAATTGTTGTGCTACTTCCTGCTTCACATCAGAAGGAATTAAGATCTCTCTGAGCTACTCTTTCTAATAGGCAAAATAGTTGCACAAGGCCTGCCTCAGAGTAAGTGTGTTACTCAGTTGTTATTATTATCCTTAGGCTGCCACGTGGCAAGATGGTCCAGTTAGTTGACCTGAACACTGGTGGGACAGTTGAGTGGACCCATCTGACTACTTTGTTGCATCCTTAAATTTCTGGAAAGTCCATCATACGTTGAGGACCTATGTTCCTGTCTGTTACTCCTGCCAGTGTTCCCTTCCAGATCACCTGAAGTGACACATAGCCAGTCTTTTCTCTTGCCAAGTGACATTGCTCTAGTGTTTGAAAGTGATTCTCCCCTTACTATATCTTCACTTCATACCAACTTTCTTGTTCTGCTAATTTAACGTTCTTGGTTGTAGGTCTTTCCCTAGATTTCCATTTCTTCTCTAGATATATTTTAACTTTTTCAAGACCCTTGTACAGTGTGTGAGCTAGGGCTAGATACAATACTCCAGATGTAGCTTGACCTTGGAATATCACTTAAATATTGTCAATTACATTGAAATATAGAAGTAGTCATGTTACACATATGCCTCTCTCCCCACACCCCTCTCCATACAAACACAAACACAGAGCCACCATTTCAATGCAGACACTTATATTATGGTGACACGGGTGTTTTGGTGTGCATGTTCTTTGGGCTTTATCCTCTTTGCAGAACACAGTGTTCTATTAGGTCAACCCCCAGAAGGTCACAGTGGTGAATGACTCCCTTGCTCAGCTGTAGGGCTGGACGTGGACACCAGTGGCGATGACTTACTGCCATTGGAGTCTTCCCAGAAGATCAAGTCTGTAAGCCAGGGAACAAGACATACAGAAGTTTTCAGAGCCTGACTTTGAACATTGAAGGGGTATGCCCAACTCCACAAAGGTGTTTAGAACTTTGTCATCTCTTAGACACAATTTTTATTTTTTAAATTTAAAAAATTTAAAAATTCAACCAAAAATTCATCCAAAAAAGTTAAAAATTTCAAATTATAAATCCATCAAGCATTATTTTTACCATTTCTTCACTTACAGCAACCCCATCCCCTGCTTTCCCTTAGTTTCCTGCTTCTAACTCATCCAAAGCACATTGTAAACTCCTACAAGTAAATGTAGCCTATGCACATAGGTCATGCCAGACAACAGAGGGCTTAGAGGAAAGCTTGCAATCATTCATAGGGGAAGTGTTACACAGGAAGTTTTGCTACAGCTAGATCAGAGAAGCTGCTGTTTCTTTATTTTATAAGCAGGGAATGGAGAGGAGATGCTGGGCTACAATAATAACATGACCTTTCTTTTGAATAGATCAGCTTCATAAGTTAAAATGATTCAAGGCTTAATCCAGTATCTGGGGAATAGAATTCTCTGTTTTCGAAGACAGATGTGATTATGACACATAGTCAGCAATGTTTTTCTTCATTATTGTTTGGCCTGAAATTGGAGTTTGCTGGGATGGAAGGGAAGAGAAGGGTTGACGACTTGGAGAATAAATAGGAATTAAATGGGAGCATATTTGTGGTTCAGTGTCTCTAGTACAGAGTTTTATTGTTGGCTTAGGTAAAATATCATTTGGAATTTATCATAAAAAAAGTCTCCCAGGTCTTTTGGTAAACCATTCTCAAATTAAGGGATAGAATCGGAGTCTCGTGAGGTTCTTTTTCATTAACTTAACAGAAAAACCGTACTTTAGAATGAGGAACTGAAGCCAGTATGTGGGTTTCCTAAGCTACCATAACAGTGCAGTTTAGAATGTGGTGTGCTCCAGTTAGTTCTTAGATAGTTCTTTTATGACATACTAAATATGGCTCTGTCTGTTCTAAGTCAACTTTTGGTTTCATTACCTAGGTGATTCCTACAGCTTTATGACAATAAATACTGAGTATAAAGTCATGAGGTGGTAAAGGTATTCCTTGTCCTCTGCCTTCAATATCTACTGACAAGTCATTCAACTTTTATGTGTCCCAAATGTTAAATATTTAAAGTGGGTACAACTGTATCAAATCCTACCACCTATGAGGATCACAATAAGAATAATAATAAAATGAGAAATAACACATAAGAAAGCACTATGAGAAGTTAAAAATAAAGTAACAAATGTATTTAGATGATATTAACTGATGTTGACTCCTCAGTTTTCATGTGTCAGGCACCATACTGAAGAATTTATAGATACTATATCATATACTCTTTATGACAGATTTATGAGGCAAATGGCACCCACTGCATAAAAGAGAAATAATGACATCAACAGGGTAAAAGTTATAAAGTGAAGGAGTTAGGATTTGGATCTGAATTGTTATCATAACACCTATGACAGCCTGTCTCTTTTAGTATGGGAAGGCATTGATCTATAATAATACAGAGTGACCTCAAGGCTTAATATTCATTGGATAGTTCAGTAAGGCAATGTTTAGCAGCCTCTGAGATGGCACCCAATGGTTTCTACCTCTTAATATTCATGCCCTTATATAATCTCCCCTGGGGAGAAAGAGGATTTCATGAATCACTTCTAATGAAAAGAATACAGCAGAGGTGATGACACTTCTGAAGATTGGGTTATAAAAAGACTGCCTTCCATCTTCAGCATTTTCTCTCAGTCTCTCTGAGATCACTTAAATCTAGAGAAAGCCAACTTCCATATAGTGAAGGAAAAGTTCACATGGTAGGTCTATGAGGTATGCCAATAGTGTGCTCCAATGACTGAGCTTAGATACAGATCCTCTAGGGCCTGTTAGAAGATCTTGGAAGAATATTCTACCCAATCTGAACATTGGGTTGATTGTAGCCTTGGCCAAAATCTTGACTTCAGCCTCATGCTTCTGGATTCATGACTCACAGAAACTATCAGATAAAAACCATTTTTAATCACTTTAAAAAAAAAAGTTTTTGGGTGTTCTTTTATACAGCAATAAATAATACAAACGGTAACCAAGTGACTGGAAAACTGGAAGCTGCAAAGACTGTCTCCCTCAACTCATTCAACACATAATTATTTAAGGTCTTTCATGCCAGGCCTTAGACATGGTCCCTTCCCCTAAACTTTCAATTGTCTTATGGATATAGGAGTGGGGGGAAAATATTTTTAAAATTTAAAATTCAAAATTCTTTCTAAAATTCTAAAACAAAGAAAATAGAGTTATGAAGTCATCAAGGTGTGTTCCAATTCCAGTCTCTGCATGTGGAGCAATTCTTCATCAATTTCTTAATTTGAACAGATAGATATTGCCTCTGAAAAAGTTTGTAAGGTGAAATAAAAGAAATATATGGAAAATACCTGGCATAATGTCAGGCAGGCATTAGACACACAAAAAACACTGGTCCTATGAATCTTCTTGTACCCTTTTTAAAAAATAGGGAGTAATTTTCCACACTGTGCAAGGCTACTATGTGAAAATAAGCACAGGGCATGGATGTACCCAGAATATTAAGCCCAGTCAGTTTCTCTGGACCCTATAAATCATGGTATGGTTATAAAAGATAAAAATAATTTTATAAAAAATTTTAAGGATTATAACTTTTTGCTTAAAATGTTAACATTTTGCTTTTCTAACTGAGTATTTGATTGTCTTTTGCAAAGGGCCTCAGTATAAGTCAGTGGTGAGACTGGAAAACAAGGCTGGGATGAGACATTTAAAGACAAACATCAGCCTACCACATGTAACAAATAGGGTGAACACTGGGGATCAAAGATCAGAAGTTCAGGATTTTCTCTTTGCGTCTGTGTGTCCATCAATGCCCACCACTAAATGTAAGCATCAATAGTTTCAGGTTCTTAGGAATCATTGAATGGTCACCTAATACAATTATTATTATAAATCATCCACTTTTTTGTTACAACATGACATATGATTAGTGCTCCTCATAAATTTCCGAGAATTAGACAAGCTTGAGTCACCATTAATATGACTAAAATAATATCTGAAACCAGAAAGACACACACACACAAATGCACATAACCTCCCAACCAAGTGAAAAATCAGTTGCTAGACTATACTGGATTTTATTTCTAGAGGAACTAAACATGACCACTAGATGGCACTAGAGTCTGATTTCGTCCTTCTATTACCAGAACAGTCCCTGGCAAAAATAACTATAAGGCTATCATAAATTTTCAGTCAGTTACTTGTTTATTTGATGTAGTGCAAGGTATAAGGCATTGTGACATTGTTTTTCAAGTTCCTAGCAATCTCCTGTCAATAAGTGAACGTATTGCCAACTCTTAACCTGAAGCTAACTGGTCTTGTCCTGACAAGTGAATTTTAGAATACTTTGAAAAACTTCCTATAAGTATCTTGAAGTTTCTGCAAATGAAATCAATTGTAATTTACAAATGACATATGACATACCTCTGACAAAACACCAATTCTAATTATTAATTTCTTCTAGCAATTCAAACCTCAGATCAGGAACATTGACAGCAGTATCTGGAAATTCATTCAACAAATATGTGTTAAGACCTCCAGTGTTCCAGAGGCAGGAGTGTCCCTCCCTCAGGATCCGGCTCTCTAGTGGAAGAATCAGGTAGTATGCAAATGAATAGATAAACAGGGACAAAGATAAATGGGGCAAGTAGAAGTATATGTGATAAGGTAGTCAGAAGTCTCCCCTAAAAAGGTGACATTTGAGGTAGAAGTATATGACAAGATAGAATCAACCATAGAAAGAAGGCCAGTCTGGTGGAGAAGAGTAAGGTGAGAGAAATCTGGAGAAGCAGGCAGGCCAGGTCATGGAGTGACTTACAGTCCGTATTTCATCTTGTTATATAGGCCACTGGAAGGTTTTAAGCAAGCAACTTGCACCATCTGATTTATGTTTTTAAAATATTGTTCTGGGTTCTGGGGATGTAGCTCAGTGGTTGAGTACTTGCCTAGCATGTATGGGGCCCTACGTTTGATCATCAGTCCCCAGGGGAAGGGGGGCATTTAGGCTGCAACTGGGGAATGGATTGTATGCCACAGGGTAACAATAGCAATTACTTAATAAATGCATAATAAACAAAGGAATGAATGTGCCTGTTATGTGCCTAGCATCAGCAAGGGGCTTAGTATTCACTGAAATTCACTTCATATGCTATCATACTTGTAATATTATGTGCACTCTTGAGACAGTGGTTCTCAAATTTTAGGGCCATCAGAATCATCTGAAGCATCTGTTAAAACAGATTGCTGGTAGGTCCTCAGTTTGCCTGACTGACTCATGGACCTTCTGTTCTGCATCTGTAAGATGTATAAGATGAGACACATTTAAAAATAGTGACCTCTTCCTCAAGGAGCTTTCATTCCTGAGAGCAAACACATTTGTCTGGCCCCACAACTGAAATATGTATCCTTATACTAAGTCTTGTGCCCATCCTGGCTCTTATTTTCTTTTTTTAAGCTCTAAAAGAAGTAGAAACAGAATAAAAGAGAATACCAGGCTTTAAGGTGAGGCTTAGAAACCTGACACAATAGGGAAAAGGGCAACCTTGTCCTAAGGAAGTACACATTTTGTTTACAGTTCACAATGACTATAGATTCTTTACCAGATGAGATATCTAACCAGAGGGGCTTGCACCTCCCTGCTGGGACAATCTCCATTCCTACTGCTGTAGTCCCCTGGTGGCATTGGTTGAGGTGAACCCTTTCATACCACTGTCTCCACGCAAATGCTCTGCATCAGAATCGAGCACCATGTGTCAAGGCGGTGGCAGTGGAGGCGGAGATCAAAAAGGAGATGCAGCTTTTCCAAAGAGCACCGTATGTCTCTTTTTAATTCCAAACCAAATGAGACGGGTTAGGGAATAAATGTAGAATTTGTGTCAACCTCTTGATTTTTAGGGATCAGACACCTTAAAATTATATTTTTAATCTCCTTCTCAGGCTGCTCCTGGGCCAAACTCTCACCCTTTCTGACACTCACTCACTTTCTGGGCATTCTCATCAGTTCCTTTGGTTAAAATCTGTAAGTGTGAATCTTTTGGGGGAACAGATAGCTATTCCATATCTCTTCATTGCATTCATCCATGTGCCACACATTGTCCATGAGGAAGCCAAAAGGGGACTATTGTCAGACATGACAAAAAATGAGAAAGAGCTCAATGAGAACTGAGATGACACAGCTTAAATCCATTCCTGAGATTTGGAAGGCACAGTTCTTAATCATAAACTAAATGGACAAGCTTAGGTGCTCAGGAGTTCATCCCCAGATTGTGGAGACAGAGGAAATAATCAAGATCCTTTAGAGCCATGGTTTTAAGATCTTTGTCACCTTGATTTTACCAAATTCTTAGCGGACTCACACTGTGTAAAACAACTACAAAAAAGGAATGGGGGTTGTCACAGATGTGGGGGTCTTCAGAGTTCCAGCCACCTTATCTCAATAACAGTCATTGAGGAGGCTCCCTGCATTCAGTTTGAAGATCAAAACCTACAGCTACTTCTCTGTTTTTACAGATGGGAACACTAAGGTCTAAACAGAGAAATCATTTTCTCATGATCATAGAACTAACTCATCAAGAGAAGATTCGGTCTAGAACCAAGATCTCCAGGCCTCTAGTCTGGGACCTGCTTCACTTCACTGCAGCATAGAACTTCAGCTACTGTTCCTTCCTAATATGTGCTATTCCTAAATTCAGGTCCTTGGTGGGTTGTAAGATATTTCCAGAGGTATCCAATGCTAGCATTGGGGAAGGTCAGAGCAAACAGACAGAAAACAAACCCAATCTATCCAACCAGGTACTTAATTACAGCCAATTAGTATATAAATACACATACTCTGTTCCATCTGTATCCACTTATCCAATTAACCTCGAATAAAAATACATTTTTTAAAATTGTGTCTTTATTGAACATGTACAGATTATTCTGTCACTATTCCCTAAATAATATAGTAAATAGTTATCTGCAAAGCATTTACAATATTATCAAGTATTATAAGTAATGCAGAGATAATTGAAAGCATAATGTAAGGAAGAATGTTCTATGCAAATACTACACCATTTTCTATAAGGGACCAGAGCATTCTGACTTCAGTGACCTGGAACCAATCACCCGTGACTACCAAGACTGTAACCCTGTTCCTCTTCTTGTACAGCTTTAAACCAGCGACTTGAAAAATTGTGCTCTTTATATGTAATATGAAGTGAATTGCACTCTGCAAGCATGTATAACAAATTAGAATAAAAATAAATTTTAAAAAACTCTATCCTCTGAAAACACTTGGAAGAGTAGAAGCTGTAAAACTGCACCACTGCGCCCCCTAGCAGAAAGATTCAGTTAGTTACTTACCCAGTGTAAAATACTTTGAAATAAATGCAGATTTTGCCTGGGAACCCAGTGGATCCACCGGTATTACCAAATATCTGAGGCAAAGGTGACCTGAAAGAGCTCAACAGGTGTCAAGCTTTTACTAGTATCTCTAGTGGCAATGTTTCCCGCTTCCTTTGTATGTATTATTTAAATTATTTGACCCTTCTTACAACTCCACTATAGTTTAGGGACAGAGATTACATGAGCCCAAAACAAATGAATTAATATGACATGATACGTTAATATGAGAGGCCAAAAATAAAAGCATTTCTCTTCATTCTGTCTGGCAGGTTACATATTGTTACCTGGAAGAGTAATTTGCGGCTCCTGAAAATGATGCTTTTACTGGCTACTCCTGACAGACAAATTGTATTTGTCCCTTTGCATTTATTTTACTATTAATAAAATTGACATCCAAATATACTATCCTCAGAAATGGAAGTCTGCCTTTACATTTATTTAGCCATCTTTTATGATTTTTCTTCCAGGAAACCATCTATACGTAGCAAATTTTGTTACTTTGACTAACCTGCTGCTCTCTGTCAACCACCGTATGTATCTTTTAATTAAGTAGAAAAGAGATCTTAAAAGCACACATAAGCCCAGGAAGCTCTATTTCTGGCTGACAGCAATGTCTCCTCATTTGCTAGCAAAAGCACAGATTGACAGAATAGAATAGATCAAGAAAATTGATCGTTACTCATATGCTGGATTGAGTCAATATATGTAAATCCATCCCTATTGCTGGCAGGCATTGGAGATGCTTGCCATGCAGAACAGACATAGTTACAGGCTGCTTTCTAGTCCAAATGCCAGCCTTTCGCTTTAATGCAGCAAAACTACAGTTATGTACTCAGAAAGCTCTTTTGTATTCATAACAACTGCAGTTTGAATGTGGTTCAGGACAGAGAAACTGTATTTACGAGCCACCATCTCTTCTGAGTCAATACAATTTGCAGTAAATACAGTTTAAGTTAGAGCTACAGTATAGATGCTCTGGGAATTTCTTTGTGATTTTACTACATTTTGGGGGAAGCGTTTTAAATGCTCGCAGCTTTCAAGTTCATTTCTTTAAAGTGAACAACCTCACATGGTTGTTGTGAAGATCAAGTGAAATAATAGATATGAAAAAGGCTTTGAAAAGAATTAAAAGCATTATGCAAATGGGAGATGACTTTTTTTTTTTTTTTTTTTTTTTTGTCTCAAGGTCCTTTTACTTAAGGGCGATGCTTCCTAGTCCTGCAAAGGCCTGTTTTAATCTTGATTTAAACTAGTTGAATATTCAAAGTAGCAGTGCCTGAAACAGAAGGCCTAGGAACATAAAATACACATTATGTGTTTAAATATCCCTTAATATCTTCTCAGAGAGGAATAATTGGGAGCCTGATAGTATCAAAGAAGAGTCATGTTTCTTTCCTCAGGAGTAGGATCCCTCAGTATGTGAGTCTGTCTTTCAAGAGCTCTTAGAATTGCTACCTTCTTTCCCCAGACTCTAACCTATTTAAAAGTAAAGACAGTAATTCCTTCCATGGTGCAGATTGCAGGAGGACTATAGTTCCTAAACAAATACATGTAAACCATCAATCAGGCTGATTTAGCTCTCTCATAATTTATGGCAGCAGTCAACGGGAAAGCTCTTCAGAAAAAGTGGAATCTCAGCAATGGGATCTGCTGTAACTTCAGAAGGGAGGCCACATACGTAGCTCTTTAAGTTATGCCCAGCCATCCTAGCTACTCCAGACAACCCATTGCCTCTCTTTCTACCTATCTCGCCTTACAAGTGGAAAGAGCCTCAATTACCCCAGCCAATGAACAGAAAGGTTTTCAGGGACAAAATTATCTGTTAAGATTGGAAGGCATGTTCAGGACCTCTTATCTCAGTCTTCTTTTTCTTTCTTTCTTTTTTTTTAAATTTGTTTTAATTTAATTTAATTTGTTATACATGCTTTTAGAGTGTAATTCCTTTCATATTACATATAAAGAGCACAGTTTTCCAAGTCATTGGTTTTATACAAAGTATTTTCATACCATTTGTGTTTTTACACATGCACTTAGTATATTGATGTCCAACTCTTTCTGCCATTGTTTCTATCCCCTTGCCCCTTTTCCTCCCCTCTCCCCTTTTTTCTATTTAACATTCCTTCATTCATCCCATCCCCCCTCCCTTACCACTATAATTCAGTATCATCATAGCAAAGGAATCAATCGACCTTTGGTTTTCTGGGATTGGCTGACTCCTTTTTACAAATGACTCTCCCTGCCTCTCATCTCCTTTATATTGGTAGTGTTTCCCACTCTACTTGTGCCTGGCCCTCTGTCTCTGGTTCTTCTCAGACCTTCCAATCCTTAACCTTGCTGTGCTTTGGGGTGCTGTTCTATAGCTCCTTTGCTGTCCCTACTAAACTGCTTGAAGGGATTGACCAATTTCACTTCCACATCATGATCCCTGAAGTAATTTACTCTCTTTCTGTTATCCTGAAGTTGACTCCTCAGAAGTCACTGGTGACTTCCTTATCACCAGACTGCAAAGGTATCCTCTCACCTGGCATTCTATTTTATTCTTTAGTAATTGTGACACTGTTGATCATATCCCTTGATTCAAATCTCATCCTCTTCAACACACTTCAGATGTGTTTTTCACATTGTCTAGTGGCCATAGTTCTCTAAAAACCAATTCACCCAAAGCTCAAATCACCCTACTCCCACAAAACAAATCCTTTCCATTAAAAACAAAAACAAACAAACAAAAAACTTTCTTCTCATCAACTATTTGATTACCCCAAGATACTGGTCATAAAGATATGATAGAACAGCTTCATCCTTCCCCTTTTATTTTTTGGTTCACCTAATAATTAGATTCAATTCCTAGTATCCTTCTAAATTAGGTCGGTTTGGGTGTGTGTTTGTGTATCTCTACATTCATGGAATTAAACTCATTTGATGAGCTTGAATCCATTGCAATTATCCTCTCTGGGATAATTATTCCATATTTGATCACTGGGAGCCACTTTAAGTTAGATCCTGAGTCTTTTTGACACAACCTTAGTAATAGCTTCCTTGTTCTCTGGTACATTGTAAGCTCATCATAAACATTTCCTGCCTCATATTTGGAACCATTCAAATCCAAGGAGAAGGAAGTAATATTTCAAGACTACAATGTACATGTCTGTTATGCTTCCTATTGATAACATGGTCACTGTTTTTAGGCATTTTTAGTGGGAAACACTAGAAGTTAACCATCTTTGTTGTTTCTGTTGCTCTAAAATAAAACAAAAATGCCCGAAGCTGGATAACTTAATAGAGTAAGGAGGTTTATTTGACTCTGAAAGCTTGGCACCAAATCCTGGCAAAGAACGCCTGATGGCATCATAACATGGTAGAGAAACAAAAAGGAAACTAGCTTCATGTAGAAGAAGCCAAGAAGGTGGCCTTGCTGTTGTTATACAACCTGTTCTTTGGAGAACCAACCAGGATCCCCTCAAGAGTGACATTATCCCTTCTGAGGGTGGCCACCATCTTTCACACAACCCTCCTAGTCTGCATTACCCTATTTTTCAAATAGGCATGTTATTGACATTGTTGGATCAGGTACACATTCCATATTAGATTGTCTCCCTTATTGTGACTTCTTAATCCTAATGAAAGAGGTAAATTGTTTAATTTCTTTTACCCATGTTTATGGTGAATTCAGTTGTTAGAAACTAATTTTTAGTATAGGATTTTTTAAAAATAAGTCTTTATGGATCAATACTTTTTAAATTATGATGAAAATAAATTACTAGAGAAATGATTCATGCACTTGGATGTTATGGCAATGTCAAGGGCTTAAAAGTTTCAAAATGTATACTCTTATATTACATTATTTCATTGTGGTTTAGTAGATTCCTTAGGAAGGGCACTGAGAACAATATTATCTGTGTTTTTGCATGTTTGCATCAGTTGACCAGAGGGGTTTATTTTTGTACTTAAAGGTCAGTTTGGTTGAACATGAGATTTTTGTCTCACATTTTTTCTCCCATGAGCATCTTAAAATGTCACTATAATTTCTGTGGTTCTAAGGGTACTACTACACTCTGGTGGCAATCTAGGTTCTCTCCATTGGTCTTTTTGCTGGAATGTCCAAAGGATGTTTTTCCTTAAAGGATAGTATTGGATATTATGGGTTATTTTCCACTCCATTCAATAGGCAATTCAAATTATCTTCTATTTCAGGAACATTTTCAAATTATAACCTCTCTTGGGATGCCTATCATATATAATAAGAATTCTGAAATTTTTTGTACCATGGAAACTTTTAGTAATCTGGTGAAATTAATATACCTTTTCTCAGGACATCTTTAGATGCATAACAAGGAATATATAGAATTTCAATGGAAATTAATTATATTGACATACAGTTATAAAAAAACATAAAAATTATGATGTAATAATATATTTACTTCTTTACTAAAATATTAATTTGATGTAGGCTTAAAAATAAGATCTAAATATAGTTAACTATATGTTTGAAAAAGTGATGAACATAAATGATATTTGTATATATTTAGGGTTTTAGTTGTAGTTTTGCTTTTGGGTGCTGGGCATTGAACCCAGGTGCACTTTACCACTGGACTACTCCCCAGTCCTTTTCATTTTTTTTTATTTTGAGACAGGGTCTTGCTAAGTTGCTGAGGGTCTCACTAGGTGGCTGAGGCTGGCCTTGAATTTGCAATCCTCCTGCCTCAACCTCCAGAGTCACTGGGTTTATAGGCATGTACCACCAACCCCTGCTGGATATATTGTTTTCAACTTTAATTTGATATTGTGACATTTGTGATTTCAGGGGATGGTAAAGTCACAGGTACTGTTAATACTACTCTGGTTTGGGGCATATATTGATAATTTTTATTGATAATTTAAAATCTCAGCTAGTGAAAAAAAAGACATAATACTTTCCTGGCTGCTACAGTTTGAATGTGGTCCATCCCCCAAGGGTTCATGTTCAGGAATCTTGGTCCCTAGAGTGGCAGTGATGAGGTGGTAGAAACTTTAAGAGGTAGGGTCTTAGGAAAAGTAATTAAGTCACTGGGGGCACCATCCTTGGAAAAGCACCTCAGAGTGAGTGAGATCTCATGAGAGTAGGTTATTGTAAACTGAGGACACCCCAGGCATGCTTTGTACCTCCTACATGCAACTGGTTTCCTTTCTGCTTCTCCGCAATGCCGTGACTCAGCAAAGAGGCCCCTCAAGAGACTAAACAGATGGGTGACCCAATCTTGAGTTTCCAGCCTTCAAAACTGTGAACTAAATCAATCTCTTTTCTTTACAAATTACCCAGAATCCAGTATTTGGTTATAGGAGCAGAAAAGTACTAGTGTACCAACCATGTTCATTGGGCCACTTGAGTTTTACCCGCACACTCTGAGGTCCATGGACCCTAGATTAGACACCCCTGTTTTAGATATATGTTGAATCTTCAAACAATCTTTTTCTGTCAGATGCTCTTTGAAAAACACTACTCATATCAGTTTCATTTTTAATATTTTCTTCCTTTCCATGTTCTATTTCTCTCATTGCATCATCCTTTCTGTTTCTTTGCATGTCTTCTTCTTGACTCAATTTCTTTAGAAAAATGATTTAATAATTTTATTTCTAGTTTTTTTTTTCTTAATTTACGTAAGCTGTCCTTATAAATCTTCATCAACCACCAAAATTTTAAGTTTTTCTACTGTGATTTATTGTCACAGCTTCTTAACGTTGCCTTGGTTTCTTTTTGCTCATCTTGAAACACTGGATTTCCATTTACATTGTTTTGCAGGAATGTTTTTCCATGTGTCTCCCAGGTCACAGGGAATTCTTCCTGCTGTCTTCATTAGACTGATGCTTTTGCCTTTGCTTATCTGTAATTAAATGAGTTTTGGGGTATTTTAGAAGTGAGAAGAAGCCAAGATAACTTTTCTAGATTCATGATTCTAGAACTCTCTCTTCTGATTTTTGTTTTTCTTTTTCCTCAATGTAATTTCAAAATATGCAACCTTGTACTTTGTGAGATCTCCCTCCTGTACTTACTAACCCTATGTTCATCCATACCCCACCACACACACACACTTGTTCCTGTTCTGCTTAATTTGGAATCTATTGTCAACAGTTTCCGCTGAAAGGAAATCTTGGCTTGTTAGAGGGCCCAGACAGTGGTGTATAGTGCCCAGGCTACTGTAGCACCATCAGATCTTATCAAGTGCAGTCCCTTCGCTCTCAGTCACAAATCAGACCTTCAAAAACTTCTACTCAGTTCAATACAACTTTCCACTGGGTACCCACTAGAGATATGGGGGTGCTGTGATACTCAGGCCCCTCAGAATCCACACACATTGCCTTCCCTTTAATTCTTTCTATAAAAATGTCAATACTATACTTGTCTCATGGCTCTCACAGCTGGTTTTTTGGGGGCTGGGAAGATGGGTAGTGGCAGTGGACATGCCTTAACACTGACAGGTAGAAGAAAGAATGAATACAGATACAAATAGATGTTGTCCATGAACTTTGCATTTTATATCCAAAATGAAATCTGAGGTCTTGAGAACCAGATAGACCAATGCTACAAGTCCTGGTCCAAATCTGAAGGCCAAAGAACTACGAACACTTGAGGTCCAAGGGTAAGGAAAACAGATATTTCATCCTGAACAAAGAGAGCAAATTAAGGATTCCTCTTTTCTTTTTGTTCTTTTCAGGCCCTCAGCAGATTAAATGATGCCCACTGGCCTTGGGGAGGGCAACAGTCTGTATATAGTATACTAATTCAAATACTACTCTTCCAAAAGTGCCCACACACACCCCAAAACAATGTTCTGCTAGCTATATGTGTCCTATATCCTAGTCAAATTATATATAAAATTAACCATCACAGTTTTTGAGACCATATAACATAAATGATAGCCATTATCCTCATTGTTGTTGTTACTGATATTTACAAATCTGGGACTGGGTGTTGGATGGAGATCACTGAACAATCTAACTTGGGTAACCTGGCTACTGATACCTAGGAGAATTTGTAGGCATGGGTAACTATTCTGGTAAAGGGTCAACATGTATAAAATTGAAATACTAATAATTATTTGATACTCCATCTCCCAAAATTCAGATCTCTAGCACTATAAAAATGGTTTTAAGTTACTTTTTTAAAATGTAAAAAGTCATGTTACATAGATGTATTATAAATCTAGAATATCTTGCCTCCTTTCTCTCTTTTTTTTAAGTATTACATGTTTAAATGCTCTTTACGGGCTAAGCATGATTCTAGCCTTTTCAGGCACACATGTACCTCTGTAGGTAGAACATGTCTGGTACCTTTCTGTTAGACTATAAGCCCTCAGATAGTCACAACCCTCCCAAATGCTTCCCCACCCACCATTGCAGTGTTTTCTTCTCATTGTAGTTTTCCCTTTGATGTTTAAAACAGGAATTTGTATCAGTCACTACACCAAGATGGGAATGGGTTTCAGACTCCCTTCCCTGAGAACCAGAAAGGAGACCATGAGATCCCAATAATGGGAGCTTACAGAATAAAGGGAAGGGGTAGGGTAACCACGAAAACCAAATACAGTTTGCTTTCACAATTTGGCACAGACCAGGTTCTTTTCTGTTTCCTTCTAGTCATTGATTGATTTTCCAGCTTCTTCTGCAATACAACTGGTCACAGTCTTGTGTTTTTGAAAGTTTTCTGTCCAGTAAATAGAAACTCAAAACATATTTTATTGTCACTTTTTAGAACAAGCAAGAAACTATGTGCCTCCAAGTAGGAAGAGTTGCCTATATATCATATTGACACTGTTAATATGTGGAGTTGACAACTGAAAAAAATCTATATAATATGGTTTTCATGAGTATTAAATGTGGAGTATAGCAGGCACCAAACCATTTTGTAACAAAAATGTTAAAGAGCTGAAAATGTGACCGGTTGTTTGATCCTATAGTTTTAAACCACATTATTTAAAAATATCCCAGATCATCCTATTTCCTCTCTTGGGTTGGAATTCTTTGAAATCTGTCATGATTGTGAAAACTAAATATGGATTAATGGAAAGTTGTGTGAAATGTGATGAGCTTCTTACCATCTGGTTATCTCTTCCAGGCGCAGTGCTGTGGGCTAAGTGATTGTAATTCTGATTTGATTCTCAGGCATTTTGTATTCTCACTCACTTGTCAAACCTGAAGAGCAGACAAGATGCAGGTAGGGTCAGGCTTGATCCGACTGCCTTCAGGTTTGTGCCAGGTGGAACCCATCCTTTCATGGTGTCCCTGGAAGATTTCAGAAATAGAACCTTCACTGATGGACTCCATATGTGCAAAATTCCACCCTCGAGCATATACCTGTGCTGTCTTCATTTTGTAGACAGAGATGGGGGCACAGATAAGATTGTTGTCCAGTATTCACTCCCTCTCCCTCACCTCTGATCTCTCTAGCCCACCACTGCCACTTTCAAACTCCAAAATCTCTTCTTTTGTCATGTCTCTTTTTATATGAAGTTTTGGGGAGTCTTTGTAATGAAGACTGGGTTTATCCTATGTCTCCTGAAAATTAACATTCCCTAAATTATAATAAATACTCTCTGATAAAATATCTGTAAGTATATGTATTTGAGGAACACAGGGTTGAACAAGCACCAAGTAAGTTTTTGCTGCATTGTGGGGGTGTGTGTGTGTGTGTGTGTGTGTGTGTGTGAGAGTGAGAGAGAGAGAGAAGCGAGAGAGAGAGAGAGAGAGAGAGAGAGAGAGACTGTAGAACTTTTCAGAGTTTTAAGTACAAATATAAATGTGCATTGTGATTCAAGCAGAAAGAACCAAGACTTCATTTTGAAACCTGAAACCCTTTCAACCAGGAACACAAATTAACATCTCAATGGTTACTAGTCTTACACAGTATAGAATTTAGATTGTGGTAGCCCATATTATAAGGCCAGAAACTTAACATGACATTCCGGACCCTCCACAATATGAACCAAACCTACATTTTATCATATTTTTATATGTTTTTTATTTCAAAAATTTATAGACTTTTAATGAAAATTTTAAAAATACAGAAAAATAAAAGAAAGCAGAAATTATATACATAATCCAGATATAACCAGTATGTTATTTCTTTTTCATTTCCTTGGAGACTTTATGTTGTAAATGTTTTAGTCATTTGTGATCATCAAGCACATTAAAATTATAAATATGGACTTCATTTTGTATTTATAAAATAAATATTATAAGTAAAAACATTATTAATATTCATTTCATTTTTTACTATGACATATTTCAAGAAAATACTAGTCTACTTATTGTAAACTTTACCAACTATTAATGTATTCATATCCCTGCCTCAGATATTTATGCTTTCCTGAGAAAAAATGTTTCAGAACTGCCAACACCCTTTGTGTTACCTTTCTTCAATTTCAAGTTCTCTCCTTCTTTCCCCAGAGATAATCACCTTCCTGAATTTATCATTTCCTTAAATTCTTTTATGGTTTTACTGCATATGTTTGAATCCATAAACGAAATAAAGGTTGATTTTATGTTTTAAACTTATAAAATTGAAATTATGCTGTAAATAATTCTTTATAACTTGCCTTTTCCTTCTCAGTATTATGCTTTTTGAGGTTCTCCACATTGGTATATGTAACGTACATGCAGTTAATGTAACAATAGTAGAGAATAAAGTACAAACTTTTGGGGTGGGTGGGTAGTGGGGCACTCAACCACCGAGCCACATCCATAGCCCTATTTTGTATTTTTCTTAGAGACAGGGTCTCACTGAGTTGCTTAGTGCCTCACTTTTGCTGAGGCTGGCTTTGAATTTGCAATCCTCCTGTCTCAGCCTCCTGAGCCACTGGAATTACAGGTGTGCGCCACCATGCCCAGCAGTACAAACTTTATATACACTTTTTCCTGCTGATGGATGTTGTATCCAATTTTCTGTCATTATAAGCAATACTACAGTACTTAATATTATAATTACCAGATCATGGATAGGCATGTTATCAACTTCCCTAGACATTACTATATTCATCTCCAAAGTGGTTTTTGGAGATTTGTGCCAATTTACATTCTTACCAATAGGGTGTAGACTTTCTATGATGCCACACCCTCACCTTTATAGACATAGCCAAAATTAAATCATTGGCTACTCTGATGGGCATGAAAACATATATCATGGTTGTCTTATTTTGAATTTGCTTGATTAATAAAGACAAGTGATTTTTATATGTTTACTGGGCAATTAGTTTTCTGTTTTTATGAGTTTCTTTTTCACATTCTTTGAATATTTGTGCTTCTTTTTCAGTTCCTTCCAAATTGTAAGAGTAATATATGCTCAATTGTGAAAAAGCACAGCAGATTGTCAGGAAAAAATTAAACCACCTCAAATCCCACCACTCACTGGCTATTACTAACATTTAGTTACATTTTCCTTTCTAGTGTTTTAGTATCCATTATTGTTTAATAGAGCCAAAGTAAGGGGAAGCTGTGAAGGGGGCCCTGGTGACCGAATTTTCCATTCAGTTGTTTGTAATTTTTTTTTAGATTAAATCCCATTGACTGGAGTTATTTAATATGTGTTTGAAAAATACAGAACACCATTAGTCAATTCTTTGGCATTAAAAATGGTTAGAATATAGTCATTATAACAGCTTCCGTACAAAACAAAAACTAATCCTTTGTTTAGTCATTTTCCAGGTTCTCGAACCAAATACTGTATATAGGTTGCCCGTTGTTAAAAAGCACGTAAGTGAAGAATATCATGGACGCTGTAATGAGCTTTATTTGCCACCTAACCAACCCTTTTAGGCTTTGAATTAAGAAATCCAACTTATTATTGTTTTCAGGATACCAAGTGTGATTTAATAAGCACAGTGAATCAAATTCCAATTTCTTCATTATTTTTGTTTCTTGGATATTTATAGTATATTTCATATACTATTTCAATAAAATGTTCACATTCTAAGCCTTTAAACAATGGTAAAGATATTTTTGTTGCTGTCACATGTGAAACATAATCTGGATGTTTTTTAAATTCTTGGGCTACAAACTTTCTTCCTCCAAAAATAAAGATTTTTCTCAAATTCTGGCATTTGCTATTACACAAAGGTTAAGGTCAGCTTTTGTAGGCAGCATTTTTCTTTCAGCCAGGGTAAATGTAGGATTTATTTTTGTTCCTCTAATTTAAACATTTTGACCAGTCATGGTCAAGTGTGATTCTCTTCTGTTCAATTTTTTTTTTTCTAACATCCAGCCAATCCTTCCGTTCTGTCTACTCAAGTCTGTAAGACTCAGAGAATTTGCTTTTTACTTGACATATGCCTTTCATTATTGCTCCATCTCCAATTTCCCTAGCTTTCCTCTGTTGAACATGTAAAGTCAGTAGCTTTCTTCTTATTCAGTTTTGTATACCAGGATCTCTTCTTCATCATTTGCATCTTTTTATCCTGTTCCTGTGGCTTTTGTAAGGGTTCTAGAGTTTGCTCAATGCATCATGGATTTGCATTTCTAATATGTATTTTCTATTCTTTACTGCTATTCATTTGCATGTTGCTGTTTTACCACTGATGTCCATGAAGTCTTCTTCTTTTTTTTTTCCCCCCCGCCCCCACTCAGGAACCTTCTCATTTCATTCTCATTTCATCCATTGTCTTTTATTGTGACTTTCTCTTATGGTCCTACAGGAACTGATTATCTTGTATTCCACTGTTGGTGACCCAATTTCTAACCGTTTCTTTCTTACAAGTCTTTAATGCTTTCTTCCTTTGTGGTGCAATATTTGTACTATTTCTCCGTACTTTGATTTTTTGTTCACTTCTCCTGCAGCAAGGAAAGACTTCTATATATTTTTCCTCAAATAGACAAAGTATGGGACTTATGGTCAGTTCCTGTCTTTGTGGACTTGCACAAAAGTTGATTCCCGTTTGAATAACCCAATTGGAACATTCAGTGTTAGGCATAGCTCTGACTTATAACCCATAGTCTGTAGGTTTTTAATCTACAATTAGTCTTCCAACTAAGGAGGAAGATTCTCCTACTTCCCACTGCAGAGCATTCTGACTCTCTGATCATATTCTTATTACTCTAAGGACTGGCCTCTGTCCACATTTCCAACTGGAAGATGAGATGCAAACTATGAACTAATGGTCAAAAATTCCATCTTGGCTATTTTCATAGTGAAAGGCCTACAAATCACTGAAATGTCTTTTAAGTGTTCAGTTTGATAGTTTTAAAGTTGAAACTTTGCTTAGTAGGAACTTTTAAGTACATATATAATTCATTAACAAATATACCATTAAAAGATAAGTAGGAAAGGTTTGCTACTCAATTTGAGATCCCTGGCCTCATCCCAAACTTTCCTTCCAAAAATTCATGCCTGCTCCCTAGAAATAAACGTACAATTTATTTACTGTTAATAAATCAATAAGAATTCAATCATTGTTTTTCATTACTGTGTGGAGGACAGAAATTCAAATATAATCTCACATTTATGTCTCAATTAGGTCTCCTTAAATATCCTTGACCTACACTTGAACACTGAAGGATTTTGGAGGTTGCCTACTGAATTGCTAACCATGGTCAAAACTTGTGTAAATGTCAGGCCTGCTTTAGAAACTTATTTCTAAGGGGAAAGACTGTAAGTCTTCTCAAATGTTAATATACCTTTGAAACATCTATGGATCTTGGTAAAATGCAGATATTAATTCAGTAGGTATAGGCTGAGGCCTGAGCTTCAGCATATCTAAAAAACTCCAAAGGTTGTTGAGACTCCTATCTGTACATCAACCTTTGAGTAGCAGAGCTAAAAGGATATAGCAATGATTCTTACACAGATTTATAACTACAAAAAAAATCTCCTGACTTTACTCTCATGACATCTCACATATGACCTTATTTGCAAATGTCAAAAGGTGACGCCTGTCTACTACTTTGATACATTTTCTACAGGCCCTGAGAAGGCAGAAAGCTAATAATCTGGGATAGTTCTATCTTTAGTTTGTATAGGTGTCACCTGAGAACATGTTTAAATGTAGTTTCCCTACACATTTTTTCCCTCAACTACTTGGCTTAATGGTGCTTAAAATTTGCGTATTTTATATGCAGTCCAGGTAATTCCAATGCAGATGGCTCTGGAACCACCCTTTGAGAAATATTGAGCAAATTATTATACATGTATTGTTGCTTGGTACAGCACAGTTATGGTGTAGACTATGCTGCTATATCCTACACAATGGCCTAAGCAAGACAGATGTTGATTTCTCACTTTCCATCTACCAGTCCAATGGTCTGAATTTAAAGCTGGCATGACAGGTCTGTGCTCTGATGTTATGATGATAATAATTTCCTGTTATTTTGTAGCTCTGTTATGTCCTCCAACATGGAATTCCTGTTCAAATCTGAGTCGTTGCCATATCTGTAGCTCAGCCCATAGGAAAGAAGAAAAAACACTTGAACATCAGCTATTTTCTCTTTTTTTCCCCCTATTATTTTGCTTATACTTTATTGACATGTACTTTACAATGATCAACTTCATGTATTTAAAGTTTACAATTAGAAGTTTTGCTATATGTGGAACAACTCAGATATTTATCCATGGGTAAATGAATAAGCCATTTCATTTAAGAAATGGATGCAGATTTCACATACCCACCTTGCACATTGATGGCAAAGCTGTTACAAGCTGGGTCATATTTCAAAATGGGCAACCATGTACAGCTGCATCTATAGTACTGTAGAGGACAGAACAGACAGCAATCTTAAACATCTGGCAAACCTTCCTGCCTTCAAACATACAGCAGCTACCTTGCCAGAAGGCCTTCTCTGGCCCTCAGAGCTGAGTTAGAAGCCTCACTCCTGCCCACTGAAACCCACTGTTCATGAATCTATCACTGTACTGAAGACATTGAGTCACTGAAATAAGCCCGTTGTGGTTTCATCTATATGTGCTTTTTGGCTGGTGCCTGATTTATTTTTGTCAAAAAATGATAGAATTGAAGTGGTCATGAATATTTATGAAAGTCGATAATGATTGGTATTTCCTTTTAAATATTAATAATACCAATGTGTTATTTAACAAGTGCTCACTATGGGCCCAAACTATTCTAGGCCTCTAAAGTACATTATTTCTTCCATTCGTCACAAATTCTGTAAGGTAGGAATTGTTATATTAATTTTATTGGTGAAGAAACAGAGGATTGTAGTAGTTACAAAATGTACCCCAGTTTACAGCACCAACAGATAATAGGAGCAGAATTTAACATAGGTCCATTTTTCTTATGATGATAAATCTCCCTAAAATATACACTATCCAGATTTTAATTTTTCCTATCATTTTAATATCCTTTACTACTTGCTCTGGAAGAAAATATTTCCTATTCTTGTTTTCATAAGTATGTCATTTTAAGAAATCACATGTAGAGGGCCTGGGGTTGTGGCTCAGCAGTAGAGTGCTCACTTAGCACACGTGCGGCCCCGGGTTCAATCCTCAGCACCACATAAAAATGAAAGCATTGTGTACAACTAAATAAATATTTAAAAATTCACATGTAGATATTGCTCATTAAAACTAAGAGCTGACCTGATTTAAAACTAGAATCTTGTGCCCTAGAAAGCCCAAACTATAATTAAAGACTTGGAGTGTAGCAAGATAGAAAATGAGATGGGAAACTGAGGCACAATAACACAAAATGATTGTGTAGCTGAACAACTCAAGATTTACATCCTGAATCTGCGCCTTGAGTATGTGACCTCAGTCAAGTTCCCTAACTTCTTTGAGTATGTTTCTTCATTTTCAAATGAAAATAATTTAAATCTACCTTGCAGATGTGCTGTGAGTATTGATGAAAAATTATGAATGTACTAATACAGTGCCTGATACAGGAAGGGTATTCATTAAGTGTTAGTTCCCTCTCTTCCCATTACACTCTAGTCTTTTCCTGAAGCATACATTGTCATTTCCCCTTTCTTGGCACACATATGAAATAAATTTCTCATTGTAGAAATCTAGAGCTGATTTATATTAAGCAGAGTCCATTCTGAAGGCTTTTTTTTTAATTTCAAGGAAGAAAAGTAAAATGTGCTGAGCCAATATTTCTACTATTCAATCATTAAATATTAATCGATGTCAATGCATTTGAGGGAGGTTTTAGCTGTGACAGGTGAGCTGAAAGTGGAAATTCTGATTTAACGAGGCCTCCCGGCCGCTTTGGCAAAATGTCAGGGTGCAGGGTGCAGTGGGGAATAATTAACTGATAAACAACCTTCTGAAAAAAAATCATTAACTATGAAATTGGGATGAAAACAGGGCTTCTCTTCTCCAGAACATTTTCTTCTTCTCTTTGGAATTTTTTGCTTCTTTTTGAATCAATCCTGATTCTGTAACCCTTAAGTCAGAATGCCCTTAACTGCTTTGTTTAGACTGTGCTGTGAAATGATTAGGCTGTTGAAATGATGAATCAGGGGGCGCTGCAGGATTTTCCACAGTCTCTGTGAACAATGCCCCATATCACACTTACACTGACAGGCTGTATTTTTATATTTGACATGTGAGAGGAACATGGAAAATAACACACTGACAGTGCCTTAGATACTAGTCATACATCTTTCTAACACAGATTGATGGGTGGAAAAGAATATTATTTAGTGAGCTCTTCTTAAGCTCTCCAAGGGAAATATATAGATTCACCAGTGGATTGACTTGAAACTTATATTAACATTCCTTACAAGCAGGAAACAGAAAAGCAACCCCCATCCATTTCTGTACTAGCAAACAGATCAGAAAAATTAGTAGAAGCCAATCAAGAACCTATACATTACTCATAGATAGATCATATTATGTCTTTCCCTGGTCTAAGAATCAGAGCAGGTAGAATTTCTTTATTGAGGCACATTGGTCTTTCCCAATTTCAAACTAAAGGTAAAATATAACCTGCTATGAAAACTAAAGCTGCAGCTATAGCAGCTCTGAGAACTAAGCTCAAGCAAACAAAAAGTTGAGATGGATTGCCATGGCTCACTGTATGTCTGGAAGACACTCAAAGAACAATGTGGGATTGTAGATGCCCCATGGTAGGAGACATGAGCATTAGACAAAAGAAAAGGGGGAAAATATAATCTGTAATGAATGCTGGAGAATGCTGGAAAACCACCTAGAAAGCAGGATTTATTCCCACAGTTGCTGGGAGGCTGCTGGAGAGAGCCTTCAGCTGTCTTCCCTCTCCAGAGGTGTCTCTGCTAAAGAGCGCTGTCTTACCAAAAGTATGGTGCTTTCAGGGAGCAGCCACAACCAATGACTAGCCAGTACAGACATATAAAGCATGGTAAGGTTTGGATATGTGGTGTTTCCCAAAAGCTTAAGTGTGAGACAATGCAAGAATGTCCAGAGATGAAATGCATAGATTATGAGAGGATTGATAGATAATTTAGTGGGTTCATCAATGGAGCAGCCCACATCCAATGACTGGTCCAGTTTGGAAATAAAAAGTGTATTGTGGTTTGGATATGTGTGTTTCCCAAAAGCTCATGTGTGAGAGAAGGCAAGATATTCAAAGATGAAATGATTAGTTTATGAGTGGATCAATGAATTATTCAGTGGATGTTTTAGTCACCTTTTTTGCCAATGTGACCAAAAGAACTGACAGGAGCAATATAGAGGAAGAAAAGTTAATTTGTGATTCACAGTTTCAGAGGTCTCAGTCCATAGATGGCCAACTCCATTTTTCTGGGCCCAGGGTAAGGCAGAACATTAAGGCAGAAGGGCATGGTGGAAAAAAGTAGCACAGAACATGGCACTAGAAAGCAGAGAGAGAGAGTGAGATCTACTCACCAGGGACAAAATATAAACCCCAAAAGCACAGCCCCAGTGTCCAGTGACCCACCACCTCCAGCCACACTTTACCACTCTACCTGCCTACAGTTCACCCAGTTAATCCCTAACAGTAAATTAATGGCCTGAATAGGTTAAGGCTCTCATAACCCAATTATTTCACCTCTAAACTTTCTTACATTGTCTCACACATGAGATTTGGGGGAGATACTTCATATCTAAACTATAAGAGTGGTTTAACCATTGGATCAATTACAGCTCTTATAATCTAATCATTTCACCTCTGAACATTTCTTTTGGGGGATAGAGTACTGGGGATTGAACTCAGGGGCATTGAGACATATCCTCAGTCCTTTTTTTCTTGTATATTTTTTTTAATTTAGAGACAGGATATCACTGAGTTACTTAGGGTATCACTAAGTTGCTAAAGTTGGCTTTGAACTCATGATCCTCCTGCCTTAGCTGCTGGAATTACAGGTGTGTACCATTGTACCTGGCTCACCTCTAAACATTCTTGCATTGTCTTACATATGAGCTTTTGGAGTATCCCACATATCTAAAGAAAACGTTTCACCCTGGCCCCCAAAGATCTTGCCCATCTCACAATGCAAAATATGTTTAGTCCATTTCCAAGAATTACTAGAGTCTTAACAGTTCTGCCACTGCCCAAAAGTTCAAGTCCAAAATCTCATCTGGGACTCAAGGCAAACCTAGCTATATGCCCCTGTGAATATATATCCACTATACAATGAAATAGAATAATCATTTCTATTCCAAAAGGGAGAAATAGGGGTATAGAGGGAACTAATGTAAACTTGAAATTAGCTGGACAAATAAGTCCTGGAGTTCCACATCCAGCATCTGGGGCACATGACATCATATTATTCTCTACAAAGGACTTATGTGACTCCAACCTTGCTGGTTGCAGTCCATGTGGCCTCTCTATTGACCTTTTTTCCTTGATTCCTGTAAAATTTTCTCTGAAGATGTTCACTGCAGCTTTAGCCTCTGTTTTATATCTTCATGGAATTGCCCTCTCAGGGACTGACTTTATTACACTTTTCCTAGCCTTCCAGGCCTTCCTTTAAAATTTTGGTGAAAGCCTCCATGTCCCCCTAACTCTAGCATCTTGCATTCCTGCAGGACATGCAACATATGGATGATTCCAAGGACTGTCTCCATCTTCAGCAGTAACCAGGCCACCTGGGACCATGACTGTAGGCAGCTTCTGAGTGCCTGTTGACTTAGAATGGTGAAATAACTTCCTAAATTCACACGCTAGCCCACCCCATGCAAGCAGGGTGCCCCCATATTCTTGTCTCAAGGAATTTTTACTTTTACACCCTTGAGCCTGAGATGAGTGTGGTCTTGCCAATTTCTGAGATATCTTCAAGCCATTTTCCTATTGTGTCTTTGTAAAGTACTTAGCATATCTTTTGTGTCTGTAATCTCTTCAACAGCCACACCTTCCTTGGTCCCAGTTTTATATGCATTTTTCTGGCCAAATTGTAAGTTTTTCAAATATGTCCACTGTATTTTATATACCTGATTATTGCAATCAATTCGGCTAAAAGCTACCAGCAATATCCATGCTGCTGCCTGAATGCTGTGTTGCCTTGAAATTTTTCCTGCCATATTAATAAGTACATCATCTTTAAATTAAACCAAACAGAAAGTCTCAGTACATGGCTAAAATGTAGAAAAGTTCTTTGCCAGAATGTAACATGAATTGCCTCTAGTCCAATTTCCCATGGAGTCCTCCTTCTCTCTGAAAGCATGAACACAGTCTATACAGCCTGAAGTTTCAACAGCATTCTGGCCTTCTGAGATACCACCAAACTCACCAATTAAGCTTACAACATTCTAAGTATTGTATATTTTGCATCTCCAGACTTTTCCAAATTACTCCCATAAGCCAATTCCAGATGCTTCAGAACCACATAGTCAGGTTAATCACAGCAATGACTTCCTTCTGGTACTGTTTTAGTTTGCTTTGTGTCACTATGACCAAAAGAGAGGACAAGAACAACTTAGAGGAGATAAAGTTTATTTTGACTTATGGCTTCATAGGTTCAGTTCACCATTAGCTAATTCCATCATTATGGGTCCAAGATGGACAGGAAAGCAGCTCAGATCATGATAGACAGGAAGCAAAGAGAGAGCTCTGCTCAGCAGGGACAAAATATAAACCCCAAAGGCACATCCCCAGTGACCTGTTTTCTCCATCCATACCCTACCTGCCTATAGTTACCACCCAATTAATCCATACAAGTATATTAATACACTGATTAAGTTATATCTCTCATAGTCTAATTATTTCACATCTGAACATCTTTTCATTGTCTCGCATGTGAGCTTTTTGTGATACAGAACCCTACAACTCTGGCTTAGACATTCATTGAGGTTTCAACACTCCCTCATTTCGTACTATGCCCAATCTTGCTTCCATCCCTTTCTTGACACAGGTGTCAATCCTATTAACATCCCCTGATAAACATTTTGCATGCCAATCCTCACCTAACAGTTTGCATCCAAGAATACCCAAACTGATGATATTTCCTTTATTTCCAACTCCCACAATGTAACTTTAATAGTCCCCCAAATTTAAAAAACCCAAAATGCTATCAAAAGTGTGTGTGTGTGTGACCAACCAAGTCATTTTAAAACCAATGTCACAGTCATTCCAATTTCTGAAATAATAAGTTGAGAGAGTTGAGCACCATCACATGAAAGGACCAACCAATGTACATTTCAAGTTTTCCTTTCGGTGTAAAGTGAGTTTTTATTTGCTTGTTATTTGTTTCTTTGTATGTAGTTCTATGTTTAAGCTAAGGTGAAGACAGGTAAAGTAAAGCATCCTAGAATCCTAATACTAAAGCATAATTAGTTAAAAGATATCTTCCTATTGTGATAATACAGAAGAGCTAAGAATCAAGAGTCTGGATCATTGATTCTTAGGGTTACAGAATATCTTGCCTATGTATTTCTAATGGCAAAGAATGGAATATGAAGACTTTCAACAAGCAGTTTATTGATTACAGAGTAAAGGCAAAGATAACTAGAAATTTATTTAATATCTGACAGCAACATTTTAGTATTTGCCTTTAATTAAAGGTACTAAACGATTTGTACCCTGGTGTCTTCAACTACTTTCCCTGGGTTTCTCTTCTTTTCTCTATCCTCCATTTGCTTCCTCATTCTAGAACCCTTTATGTTGCATTTATTCTCCTTTACTGTCACTTTTTTTGTCACACCTACCCATCTTTTCTCCTTCTCATTACACTGGACCTTTTGTGTAGACTGGAGTTTCAATGGAAGTTGCATTGCACAGATTGCTATGTCAGCAGCAAAGCATGGATTTAGAAGGAGGAAAGAACTTTTCATCTGTATGTGAAAATGTGATTAATGTGAACTAACTTATTCTGTAAAACTTAATTAAAACTAATTTTTTAAAAAGGAGAGAGCCCTGAAGGGAGCAGTAAACTCCTTTGGAAGGATTTGGGTGAGATGCATTCAGTTGGGACTATTCTAAACTTAACATTTGATTTTGCCCCCTGATTTTCACAGAACCCAGTTTAATTTTTATATGCTATTAAATTATTTGAAGTCTTTAATGGTTTACTACAATTAGGAAAATTTTGTTAGGTTTCCTCTAAAGTTTCCCAAAGGAAAGTATTGGTTCTTTATTCATGAATAGAATATTTTATGGCTTTGGCTATAACCACAAAAAACAAAACTATCACTTTTAAGTGTTCCCAGATACAGACAAGAATATTTTAATTTATCCTACATTACATCCCTGGCTTTGGAGTGATTTTGATTGACAGAATGAATAAACAAATCTAAGTGGAACTTGCAAGATAGTGACTTGATGCTAAGATTCCTGCAACACTAGAAGTTTCTTGATTACAAAATTCTGTCTTGATAACCTTTAAAATCCCTTGCACAAAAGATAGAAATAGAAGAGTTGTAGATGGATGGATGAATGGAAGGACAGATGGATAGATGAATAAATTAACTGATGAGTCCCAGAGTGTTGGGATACACTTGCTTATATTCTTCTCGCTAAAGTCAGAATTAGAGGGACAGGATAAAGTTGCTCCATCAGCTCAAGTTTAAGGGTAGAGAAAGACTGTTAAGCAAGGAATTCTAATGAAATTTATACCCAGTACCAAGATGTGCCAGGACATATGCCAAATAAACATTGCAGAATAGAATCATCACCACATTTTGGCCAAGTTTTCTCTCAACAGCACTGCAGGAAGAATGCCAATGTAAATTATTTTCAATATTTTGTTATAAAAATTCTCAAATATATAGAAAAGTTAAAATAATTCTACTTGGAACCCTTACATACCTGAGATATTAATTCTTCCATAAACATGTTATTCTACTTGTTTGTCACATAACACTCCATCTTTATTTTTTATGCATTTCACATTGAATTGCAGACATAAGTATCCTTCTCCATAATATATTAGTAAACATATGGTTAGAGTTCAATATTTGTTTCAAGTCTTTTGCTTTGATGTAAAGGTGATTAGTCACTGAATTTTGACAACTGCACACACCTGTGTAACCCAATTCTCTATCAAGATATAGAATATCACAGTCACACCAGAAAATTAAGCAATAGAATTAAATGAGACTTTGAATTAAATTCATTACCCTGAAGGATACTGGCCTAGAGATAAAGAGTTTTAAATTCGAAAGAAACAATTTACCCTCACAAACTGCCTCAAGCAAATGTAGCATTGCTTCCCTGTACTTGTTTCAGCAAAATCCAAACAATTGCATAGTTAATGACAGGGAAGAGATTTTTGTGAATGTACATTATATGAAGATCCAGTAACTTGGCAAACAGGCAGGAGAGAAGAAAGCTAAATTAGAATTTTAATTTCTCATGTGTTTTTTATATATACATGGCTGAGAATGTAGCTCATTAAGAGAGTGCCTGCTTAGCATATGTGAGATCCCAGGTTTAATCTCTAGCATTACAAAAAAGAAAAAAAAATGAAAATACACATAAAATAAATTAAAAATAAAAACAAAATAGTAAAAAAAATACATATAGATACACATAATTTTTGTCAGCATAACAGGTATGGTTTGAGTGTTAGTACACTTAATTTTTTTTTTTTTTTGTACTGGATGTTCCTGGGACATTACCTTCACAGAAAAAATAAAAAGAACAACCAAAGATTCCTCATTGAGGTTGTACATATTGCTAAGTTGAATCCAGTGCCAAGCTGCATCCCTACCACATGGTATATATAAGCAGAATCCCTTCCAAACACTGGGCTCCTTCTTAAGTAGCTGTGTTGACTAATTACTTTCATCAGGATAATTGCACCTAAGGAAAGGGTACAATTATTTCTACAGAGTAGAATGTTGACATTGTTTAATGAAGAATTAATGCATGTGGTGACAAACTATGTATTTAGAGAGGAAATAAAGCAGTTACCAACAATCTGCTTCCAAGAAAGAATTTTTAAGCATTTCTGGTATTCTCTTAAGTATTCATAATGAAGCTAATAGGCATTTCCACAGCACACACAACTTAGCCTCTATCTGTGACAGTGCATGCCAATGAATTGCCATCAGCCAGGCACTAATGGATCCTACATCATGTCTGAAGACCTGAACAGCAATTAAATTAGGTTTAACTAGGACCCACTCATAACCACCACTTTTCAAAGTGATCTTTGTCACTTCGTTACATGTAACCATTTACAACATTCCTCTTTGTAGGAGTGGTAAATTTTGGAAAATTGAAATGCAGAAGGATTATAGCTAATGTTTACAAAATATTGACTGGAGCCTAGAATGGTCACTGATGAATAATAAGTCCTAAATTTTATTCCTGTACTTATTCAATTCAAATGAATCAAACAATTATTATTTGGAAAGTGCTATGGTAATTGACATACAGAAATACAAAAGGAATTAGAATAGTAATCTACCATCAAGAGGCTTATAATCTCAAAAGGACTAACCAATTATTTATTAAACAAGTCTTTCTTGGAATCTGTGGTACACTATATAGTCCACTGACCAAATACTTCAAGACCAAGACTTCAAGACTCATTTCTCCTGATGCCTGGAGTTGGGCTGTTGATAGTTTATGACTAACCTCTTTAGAAATTGTTCTAGGCCAAAAGAAGATGCCTCCCCAAAGATTACCTTTCCTGGAGGGCATCTGCCTTGTGATTTCTTTCTGCATTCAGCACTGGTGATGCTACAGTACAATGCTCTTGATTCAATTGGGATAACAGTAAAAAGCAGCATAACCCCATATTTTACCCTAAAATCAGTGGAGACCTCTCCTGCAAAATCATCACCATTCACCTTTTTCTCTGCCCACCTCAGTGATTCACTCAGCACAGATGCAAGATGTACCATCTTGCTTGGCACTCAAAGCCCTCCTTAATAATGCCCTGCATGAAAATATCAACATTTTGGACTTTGTCTCCTAAGAAGCCAACCTGGGTTGGTCCCTGACAAAAGTGGTTCCTGGAATGCTATAAAATGGGAATTAGCAGTTGGATTATTAGGCACCAAAATGAGAATCCAATTACTGGTACTTAGTTATGGTGCAATTGTTTAAAATTCCATTAATGGAGACCTGAGATAGCAAAAGGAACAAACAAACAGAAAAAAAAAAAAAAAAAAAAAAAAAAAACCTAAGTGTGAAAATCTGAGGTCATCCTTGGTAAGGTGAAAAGAGACTTTCATCTTTTACAGCTGGATTATAGAAAAAGCTATGTTCAATCCAGGAAGAACTACAGAGAAGGCTTTTACTCAACACCAATATGTATGGATTGGGCAGAGTGGGGCACTGTGGCTCACAGTGGGTGTATATTAGTTGATATATTAGAAAATCTTGAACCTTTGAACTCTGTAGCCATTTACAAGGGGTCCACTCCTTAAAGGCCAGACTCTTCATTTATTTTTGCTTGAAGGAGATGCAGAAGTTTCTGCCTTGCAAAACAGCACACATTCCCTCCTCTACCCACTCTTCTGTCCTGGCCATGGGAAAAGTTACAATATAATACAGTTGGGGAAGTTCTGTGCCTCCTAAGATAGGTTAGAGAGGATATATCATAGAAGTTGCAGTGTCTAGCCAATATGTACCAGCAGAAGCCAGAAGAGTTTATATATGAAATGGCACCCTAAAGATGTGGTATCGAAGAGAACAATGAGAAGTTAGAATGAGTTTATCCTTGTGTGAGCATTCTTCTACGATACAGGATTTACATTTTATCAAGGGACCTAGGAGACAGTGCAAATATCCTGCTAGGATAGCTCCTGATAGTTTGGACAAAGCAATAGCCAATACCTAATGAAGTAGAGATGTGACAGAGGGTAGAGTTAGTGACCAAACACCCTGCTTGAGTGGTGTGTTAGTCAGCTTTTCATTGCTGAGACAAAACATCAGAGAAAATCAGCTTAGAGGAAGAAAGACTTATTTTGATTCCCAGTTTCAAAGGAGCCAAAGGAGTCAGCAGGCTCCATTTTTGGGGGGTGGCATGGGCTGCACTGGGGCAAAGCATCATGGAAGAAAAGTCGTTCAACTCATGGCAGCTGGGACACGGAGAGAGAAGAAGGAGAGAGTGACAAAATATAGTTAACCAAGGACATGCCTTCAAAGACCACTCTTTCCAACTAGGCTCAACATCCTGCTGTTTCTACCACCTCCCAGTAATACTATGAATCCCTCAATGGATCAGTCCATTGATGAGGTCACAGCATAGCTGATGATGCAATCACTTCTCAAAATCCCCACCTCTGATCACTGCTGCATCAAGGACTAAGCCTTAATACATGAGTCTTTGGGGATTACTTCATGTCCAAACCATAGCAAGTAGATATACCACATAAGACCATAGAATTCACAAGCCAATGTTTTGTGGAAGACTCTAGAGAACAATTCATTTTCTAAAATGATAAGGAATGTGTGACTGAGAGCTTTTTTGAAAGCTACGCAACAGCTGTCCTTGGTACAGCAGGCCAGTTAGAAATTCTGCTAAAGTGCTGGGCTCCTTGATAATAATGAACATCTGAGTATCCTGAGTTAATAACCAGGTAACTGCAGTTCACTGAAAAATGCAAAGTGAACACAATTATCATAATGAATAAGATCAAAGTGATAGCCAAAGGAGCTGACTTGCAGAAAGCCAAGAAGTTAGTGACTAAAATATGGTATTTCCAAAAATCAAGATTAAATAGGCCATAAATGTATCACCCAAATTGTACAGTGACAAAAAATTGAAGATGGATGATCAAGAAAATTTCACAATCTCCTGCCCAATATCCAGACCAAAGCCATTTCAGGCCTGGAATAGATTGACTGATTGAAAGGTCATGTTCCCAGCAGAAAGGATCTCACAACACCATGGCAGAGTTACTTGGTAGTGATTCCTTCAGTTCTTCCAGAAAAGGACCTTTCTGGGAGCCATTTAGTTAATAACTGTACATTGGTGAAAGAGAAATATACAAACAGTTCAATAACTGTTAAATACAGAGTCAAAATTAACATTGTTATTCCAAAATAACATCAGGGATTATATGGGGACCATATAATAATGAGTTCTGGCCCTTATCCTACTTACTATGAGTGCACTGGGACTAATAGACCTACTACATGGTCAACTATTCAAACTCCAAATATAAAATGGGATGTGTGTGTGCCAGGTAATTGGCAGAGCCTATGCAGTGATTTTATGCTATCTTGTAACAACTATTATAGTGGGGAAAGTCAAGTGCAAGGCCAACAGTCTTCCATTTTCCCATACCAGTTAAGACTTACTCCAGTGAAAACCAAATGGATCCTGGAGGATAAGAGCAGATTGTCAAAAATTTAACACAAGTAGCCACAATTGCATCTGTTGTTCATTCAAAGTAGATTTTGAACTTTTCAGAGATGGGGAGCTATTGAAGGATTTTAAGTAGAGGATGGGCATGATAATATATTTTTTCTCATATACATATTTTTCTCATATATATGTATGTTTATATGCATATATATACACATACATGAAAATAATTTATTAGTTGCTCTGTTGAATATAGACTATTGGACTATTGGTGAGATAAGAATAGAAGACAGAAGACTATTGCCATAAACCAGGTAAGAGATGATGGCAATATGGTAGTGATGGCAGGGATGAGATGTGACATGAATTTGGATATAAAGTCACAAATAATTTGCACAAACATTAGATATGGGGTGAAAGTAACAGACAAGAATGATACCAAAGGTTTGGGCCTAAATCAAAGAGTATAAAGTCTCCTTTTTATAAAATGCAGAAAACTAAGGGAAAGGCAACTTTGGAAATAAAGGTGAGAAATTCTTTGTACACATTAAAAGTGACATGCCTATTAGATACTAAAGTATAGAAGAGGACACCATGGACCCATAAACCTGGAGTTCAGGGATGCAGATGGAATCTGCTCATAGGCATGAGGCAGAAGGGATTCTGAGGAAGGTTAGGTGGGTGGAGAAGCAAAGGAGCCCAAGAAATGAGCCTTGGGATCCTGCTAGTATTAAAATTAGTAGAATCAGGAGAAGAAAGGGAAAGGAACAGCCACTAAGGCAGGAAACCAGGAGTGTGTGGTGTCTTGATGTGAAAGTATTTCTAAAGTAATACATAGTGAACATCTGTGTCAAATGGCTCTGAAAAATAAAATAAGATGAAAACTGAGCATTGGTCTTTGGAATTCCCAGTGTGAAGGGCATTTTTGACCTTAATAAGACAAGTCCCCTTTACCAATATTCAAGTGAAGACATATATAGCTACAACTCTCTCCCCCTCTCTAAATATAAATAAATATTATGTATATTTATTAATATTATATATAAATATGTATATATGTAAACATCAATTAGTTTCAACAGAGAAATCTTCTTTGTACATGTACACTCATTCTTTAAATCTTTCACCTTTCTCTCTTTTTACCATACCCTCTCTTCCTATTTTTCTGTCCATTTCTCTCTTCTCTCTCCATGCCACTTTTTGCACATTCCTTAAAAGTAATAGATAAAAAAGAATATAATGGTAGAAATTCTTCTAGAAATGAGGAGGAAAATTCCCTAGGAACAAGTGCCATTAACTTCTATAATTGCTCAATATTTTCCTTCGGAATACTGATAGTATTCACTATTTTGCAATTCACATTTGTAAAATTAAGTTAATATTTTTCCTGTGCATAAATATGTTTAGTTCTGGATCATTGATTCACAACTGTATTTTAAAACACAACCTGGTGAAAATACGCTGTATGTACCAGACATCAGCTTCCCACACTTCCCTCCCAAAGCAACAACACTAGTAGTAAAGAGACAAGCATACGTGATATCTCCAAATCCAGGGTTACAAATTCATATGGGAAATCATATAAATAATACTTTCTTTATTTTTGCAATTGAGGATCTGGGGAAACAAAATCTCACATCCAGTTTAAAGTGAGAATTACTACCCAAGTCCAACTAATTGTAGCCATGCAAGAACACAAGCCTGAAATTGCTATGTCTTCCTAATTCTCAAGAGAGACTGTAAATTTAAGTGATATCCCAGTTGTTAAAATGCCTTAGTCTCACTTGTTAAACTGGGAGTGGAGAGGGGTTAAAAGCAAGAGAAATGTTCACCAGATGCTGAGCTATAGATTTGCAATCCCTGCCCTAACTAGTCATAAGACTTTTGAGGAGAGGAGCTGGTTTTGCAGCTCAGCTTGTATCATTTCTCAATCCTGCCTCTCACCTGTCTATGTGGGTACACTGGCCCTAGGTCATTTCACATATGATGATGAGATATAACTACTTCAGTCCTTCTAAAAGATTTAGACTAAGGATGCTCCATTAGGTGTCAAATATAAATTATATTATTTGATGGGAGTTGCATCCCCATCTATATATCTACAGATACCAAGCACTTCCCTTAATGAGATGACCATTTAGACAGCCTGAGATGTCCCCAATAATACATCTATGTACATGTTATATTGCCTCATAAATACTCAGCATAATGGAGGGCTGTCCTATTTTTAGTTATCTCATGGGTTATTCATGAAGAGTATTGTATACCGACTGTGTAATTTCACTAACTTTTCTTCAAAATCTGAAAGCAGTAGATTTCTTTTGGTATACCTGTGTCTTCTGGAAATTGTTTCCTTCCTGTTTCATTTAGTTAGCTGGAATCGTTTTGAGTGAATAATAGGCTAGCATCCTCAAAATGCCTTCATGTATTTTTGTGGGGGTGGGAGTAGGGTATATGTACACACTCTCTGGCTATCACTGAAAATTCATGGAACTAAAATCTGTCTTTAAAATTTTCCCCCAAACTGGGGCCATAACCCTAAACATTCTTATCTTTCTCATAAATAAGAGAAAACCATTTTTAAAGCCTCCTAATGCATTTATTGGCTTCTTCATGAAGGAAATAATTGTGAACATAACCTGAAGCATTTGCCCCATTTCAGGCAGAATGTTTTCCTGGGATTGGGCAAAAACCTAGGTACATTATGCTTTGGGGCTAAACTGCGTTGCTCAACATGAAGATCTCTTACTGCTACTGCAAGGAATAATGAAGTATTGAGATACATTTTATTCTAGCATTTTCCCTTCAGGTTATCTAACAACTTGTTTCCTAAACTAACCTTAATCCTGAGGCAGGGATCAAACCATTCCTTTTTACTGCTTTTCAAGCACATGTAAGTAAATGAGCCAGAACAAAAAGAAAACAAAACACTTTTGTGGCAGTCCTTTGGCCTCTACAGGGCTCAGGCAATTCTCCAGTTCTCAATAGGCTTTCTAATCCTAACCTCCCTCTAGCTGGAGGATGCTTTTAGATTTTCAACCTGATTTCCCATAAATGATCTGTGCAATTTTTATGGCTGTTCTCTAAGTTTGGGGAACAGGTGAGGGACTGATTACACCCCTTTGATAGATGAGAAAATTGAAGACTGTGCTTAAAGGGTGATAGGTGGAAGACCACAGATAAGTCTCCTGAGTCAGGCCCAGAACTCTTTTGCTGTTTGCAACAACATATCCTAGGCAACACCCAGCTTCACACAAAGTATTAAAGTCTGGAGGCCTCTATTGTTCTCAGCTGGAAAGGTACTCATCTTCACATGGCTGGCTATTTCCTTGTCATTCCATTTCCCCTCCAATGTCACTTGTACAAAGAGGCCTTCCCCAAACATCATGTCTACTGTTCCTTGCACCTCTTTACCAGTCACTCGATCACATCACCTTTTCTCCTTACAGCACTGACATTATCTTCTGTATTTACTTCTTCATGTATTTGCTTTCTACGTTTGGCCCACCTACACAGCACAAGAAGCTATTCTCCACGAGAACCAAGAGTATGTCTTTCTTTCTTTCTTTTTTTTTTTTTTTTTTAATTTTTAGTTCTTGATAGACCTTTTATTTATTTATTTATTTAGATGTGGTGCTGAGAATTGAACCCAGTGCCTCACACATGCCAGGCAAGCGCGCTACGACTGAGCCACAGCCTCAGCCCAAGAGTATGTCTTTCTAATTCATCCCTGGGTCTCCAGAACTTAAAATAGTTCATAACTCACTGAAAATATTCATAAATGTTTGCTGAATGAATGACTTTCCAATAATTCAATTTATTGGGAGCTATTAATCTTAGGGGAAAGGAAACTAATACATGGGAAAGTGCTTCTACTGAAAATCAAAAGACCCAGGATTTTTGTGGCAGATTTTTTTAACACCTAAAAGTAACCATAGAAGTTTCAAGATGTGGGATTAAAAGCACCCAGCTCTTGCTTGTTTCTCCATGAGATAAAAGCAAAACAAGGTGTGTGGCTGCATGTTGAGGTAGGTAGTTGTATGAGAGCACAGAGTTCAAAAGTAGAATCACTGGCCAGGTGAGACCCACAGATTTTGGATACTAGAGTAATAAGAGAAACAGAGTGTTCCAGCACTAATTGATTGGAAGCTTGGCAGTGAAGGATAGTGCCTCCTTGCCTGGTGATCTCCACAGCACAGAATCTGATGCCTTGCAATCTTATTGTTATGATTTGGTTTAGATCTTTGATGTCACCCTAAAAGCTCATATGTTAGGTAATGTAACAATGGTAAAGGGTGGAATGATTAGATTATGATAACAGTGGATTAATCCATCAGTGGATTAATCCATTTGAGAGTTAATAATGTGAATGAATTCCTGGGTGATAACAGTAGGCAGGAGCAGATGGCTGGTGGAAGTAGATCACTAGGGGCATTGCCTTGGACTGTATCTTCTCTCTTTCTCTCTGCCTCCCCGCTGCCATAAACTGAGCAGCTTTCCTCCACCACATCCTTCCACTATGATGCTCTATGAGACTTGGTGTGTTCAGGGTGGTATGGCTGTAGACTCTGTCATGATGTTCCACCTCACCATAGGCCCAGAGCAATGGAATCTGTCAACCATGGACTGAACCTTTGAAACCATGAGCCAGACTTTCCTCCTCCAAGTTGTTCTTGTCAAGTATTTTGTTCATAGCAATAAAAGGACAACACAGATATATTCTACACAAACAAGAAACCTGGGACCTACATAGGGAGCTTGGGGTGAAAAGAAGTTCCCTGTATTTCTCTGGTGTTCACATGGCCCTATTAGCTAGAGTCATCTTGGGAAGGGTCATATTGTTTGAGCTACTGCCCTGGGGATCAGAAACCCCTGTGCTTTTTTATCTCTGAGACCCAGCAGACTCTTCTCTGCACTCACTCAGTGGGGAGCTGCCTTGTAAGACAATTTGGGCCCAGAGGAGTGACTCTGACAAAAAATCCCCTAAGAATTCTATGTGGTGGGAAGAACAGACTGTGATGTGCAGAGAAGAAGGCACTTCCTGATAAAATGGGGGTTTGGAAACCTGATATCAGAGCCTGGGTGAGTGGACAATCAATCACATGTGACTTCTCACAGAAACCAAAGTTTGAGGATTTTTGTGGTCATGAGCAGCACGTCACAAAGAACTCATCACCAACATTCCAGCTCAGATTTTTGCAGTTTAGTGGCCTCTCTCCACTGATAGGCGTATCCAAAGATGCACCCCAGCATTTGCCCTGCCTTTGAAGCATGTAGCCCAGAAAGCTCTGAAGAGAATCTTTGCTGAGCAAGCTAGGGACTCCACTTTAACTAGTTAACAGGCTACAGCGCCAAGGTTGGCTTTGCCCTCAGAGTACGCACGATAGAAAACTCTTTTTTTTTTTTTTTTTTCATTTTTCTTTGTTTTTTATTTCTGTTTTCAATGTTGTAACAGATTTTCTCTTTCCTTTTTTTACTTTACCTTTTCTTTTTTATCTTATGATTTTATACTGTATTTTTACCCTTTATTTTTTGTCATTGCTACTATTGTTGTTACTGTTTTCTTGTTTTTTGCTCATTATTTCCTTCTCTTCTTGTGGTAGTAGGGAAAGAACTTAGAACTTCACACACTTTGGAGAGATGCTGGAATACCAGCCCAGCTGAGATGAATTGCACCCAGCTCCAATCAAGACCTAGTCCTGTTCAAACCTCATAGATACTTCAGTTCAAAATCTCCTAGCTGTTGATAAATTCACAAGTGGGCACAGCTTGTAGGAGAGGGAGTCCTGATGTCCCACTCTGGATAGTCAACCTCCATAGTAAGAGGAAAGAGAAATAACACAACTTTTGTGGACATCACACCAACAAGGGTCCTTATTATTGGCAGTTCCCTAAGTCCTATGAGATCACACACCACTGACAAAACTGAATGAGAGTGCCACAGAGGGAGAACTCTGATCCTGATCCTCACCTCCCCGCATCAAACACCAGGAACTCCATTAGTGTTTAAATAGAAATGAAAAGCTTCAGGCCCATCACCATGACTAAAATAGCAAGTATCAATCACTTTCAAGCAACAGAACCAATATTAACAGTGGAAACCTCCACCACCTAACAGGGGTCTCTACTTCCATTGTAATAATAACCACAGAGAGTGCACCCCTTACACTCTGCTGTTTATACCATACCAGCCTGAATTACCAAAGGGTTGCCACTCTTGTGAACTATACAGAGAAAGTGAGTCCCTCAGGCATGGATATAATATATGTTGTGTCAAAACCCACTAATCACAGCAAAATAAACTACCAGGGAGAAGACCCTAAAAATTCCAATTAGAATTAAACTCAACACTACATGACAAACCAACACTCAAATATACATCAAGAGAAGTCCCTCACATAAAAGTCGAAGAGATATCTGCTCCAACAGGTGTGCAAATCTCAACATAGAAACATAAGATATATGAAGAAAAAAGGCAATATGGTACCTCCTAAAGTTCATAACACTACAGTAACCAATTCCAAATATATCACTCACCTGTTCAGATTCCCAACCCACTTCAGCTGGTTACGAGAGCTGCCAGCCTCAAAGGAAAAGCAAGTTGGGTTCCCCTTCATTTTTCTGACCTGCATCCCCCTAGGTACAATCTTCTATGTGCCTGTTTCACTCACATTCTTCTAACTGTACCCTAGGCCACATGGTAGGCACTTTCCAGGACAGTATGGAAATGTTTGCTATGATCTCCTGGCTCTGCAGCAGCAACGGCAGTGTGGCCACCTCAAGACTCCTATCTCAGCTCTCTATGGCCAGTTGAGAAATAGCACTTTGCAAGCACCAGTTCACAGTGCAACATCTGGATCAGCTAAGTTTAGGCTGCTTTTCTTTTTCTTTTTTAATATTTATTTATTTACTTTAGTTGTACACAATGCAATGCATTTATGTTTACGTGGTGCTGAGGATCGAACCCGGGCCGCGCACGTGCGAGGCAAGCGCTCTGCCGCTGAGCCACAATCCCAACCCCATAGGCTGCTTTTCTGATCTCAGGTTTTTCTCAGAATCTATCTGTTGCATTTCTGTCTGTGTTATCCCTCTCCTCTGTGGTGAACCAGCTGTGCTACTGCGACTGCTGCACCTGGCTTTACTCTAATGTACTCCTTCTTCTTTGGTCAATGTAACCAAATTTCTAAGTCTCTAAGGCACTCTAACTGTCCAATATTGAATTTTAATAAAATCCCTCTTTCACCCACCTCACAGAGAATCATTATTTCTTCTGCTTGAATCCTGAGCCACGGAGCAACTAGGAATGCAGCCTACCTCTAATCTGCCATCTTGAATCTCCCACAGTGAAAATTCTTCATGATGCTCATTCTTAACCATAGAGAAAATAAATAGGTTTGCAAAATTTATTGACTCAAATATTTCCCATTTTATTAGGTGATGGTGTAATATTTCCTTAACTTCCAAATCTCAGAGTCCTGAGCCTAGCTAACTATAGATAGTACAATGTTTTCCAAGGTTTCCTTGTCCACATATTTCTAGCAATTTCCAGGAAATGTTTATATGAACTTACATCTGCCCTAATTATGGTTTGCCACTTCAGTCATCTGGCCACACTTGTGTTTCTCTGCAGATCTCTTGCCATCTTGAAATTATTTAGCTTCTTAAGACCGTGAAGGTCAAGGCATAGCTTTTAACATGTGCTGAGAACAAGAAAGAGCAAACAGGACTGGCCAGGCTACACCAGTTATGGCTGCTCTCAGAATTCATGAAAGTCTTTCACTGAAACCTTTATTTATTTCTTCTTTCTCTTTTTTCTTTCTTTTTTTAATTTATTTTTTATTTTCTTTTTCATTTCACCTTTACTAGGTTTTTTTTTTTTTTTTTTTTCCTATTCTGCTTGTTTGTTTGTTTTCCTATCCCCTTAAATTACAGTTCAGCTAATTGATTTAGACTTTTTTCCATTTCTGGCAAGTGTTCAAAGCTATACATTTTCCCCTAAGGAGTGAATTAGCTGCCTCACACAAGTTTTGATTTGTTGTGCTTTTATTCAGTGAAAAAATATTTTCTACTTTCCTTGTGATTTCTTCCTTTAATGTTAACTAACAAGGTGTGGCTAAATTTTCAAGTATCAGAGGATTTTCCTGATATTTCTTTGTTATTGATTTCTATCTTAATGATATTGTGGTCAGATTTCAATTATTTTATAGTAGATGATGTTTGTTTTATTTCCCAGAATAGAATTTTTCTTGGAAAATGTTTCACTTTTACTTTCAAAGAATGTTCATTCTGCTGTTGTTGAGTGAAGGGTGCCTGGTGTGTTCCACACAGTGTATTTAAACAAGTTTGCTGATAGTATTGTCTTCTAAATATCTATTGATGCTTTTGTATTCTTCTCTTAATAATAAGCGAGTTTTGAAATCCCTATTATTGGAGGTTATTATAAATTTATCTTTTTGGTTCTCTCAGTTTTTCCCCCTGTATTTTATATATCTTTTTTTTTTAGATGCATACATATTTAAGAGTGAATTTCTGTTTAACACATAAAAAGTCTCTTTTTAGCTCTTATAGTATTTTACATTCTGAATTCTTCCTTGTCTGATACTAATATAGTCAGTCACTTTGACTTTTTTACAGTGTTTGTATATATTTTTCTGTTCTTTTACTTTTATCTTACCTTTTAAATCTTTAGAGTGATTTTCTTATAGACCACATATAAAGTCATATAACTTTTATCCAGTCTGATAATCTCTTTCTGAGTATTTAGTACATTATATTAAAAGTAATTACAAATGCTTGCTTCAAATCTGGCTACTTGATATGCCTTTATCTCTTTTATTCTTTGTATCTTTCTTCCTTTTCATGCCTCCTTTCACATTAATTACAATTTATGTTTTTTTTCCTTCTACTTTGCCTTATTAGCTCTACATTTTATTTTTATATCTTAAGCTTGTTTTTTAGTTTACAAATCCACTTTACCTTGTCATAGTCTATCTTCGAGTATCATACTACTAATGTGTATAACGTAAAAAAACTGGACATCAGTATACTTTTAATTCTCCATTGCATCTTACACATTATTTTTGTTAAACCTTTCATTCTGCATGCATTAGAAACCCTACATACAGTACACTGTTAAGTTTGATTTAAACAGTAAATTACCATATAAAAATTTGAAATTAGAAAAAGGCCTTCATTACAGGTCCACATGTTTGTCATTCTCAGTATTATTGCTTTGTATAGATCCAAATTTAATTTGACATTTTCTTTCAGTCTGCAGAACTTTCCTTAATATTTCTTTCAGTACACATCTTTTGTTTTTCTAGAAAATTTCATTTTCCATATTTCAGTAAAGGATATTACTCCTTTATATAAAACTCTATAGAGTGACAGTGTTTTCTCTCAGTACTTTAAAGGTGTTATTGCCCTCTAGCTTAGATTGTTTCTCTCAAAAAATCGGCAATCGTACTTATTATTGTTCACTTTGTATAACATGTCTCTTTTCTTACTATTTTTAAGATTTATCTTTATCACTAATGTTTGACGGTTTGATTATGTGTGCTTCAGGGTGTGTATGTATGTGTGTGTGTGAGAGAGAGATTGTCTGTCCTATGTGGTATTCATTTAGTTTTTTGAATTTGTGGATTTATAGGTTTTACCAAATATGAAATATTTTGACCATATTATTTCTTCAAAATATTTTGTCTTTTCCATCTCTTCTCTCTTTATGGGACTCTAATTACCATTTTGTTAGATCACTTAATTGTTGATCCATTGCTTATTAAGCTCTAGTTACTGTTTTACTTCTTCTTTCTTGTGCTTCTTTTTGGGCAATTGTCTGTTGCTGTGTTTTCACACTCATAGACACCTTCCTCTACTGTGTCTAATGTGCTATTAAAACAGACTGGTAGAATTTTCATTTAAGATATTCTATTTTTCATCTCTTATGAGTCTCATTCATTTCTCATTTATAAACATGTTCCATTCATTATAGTACTATGACTCATGTTTCTTTTAAATATTTGACTGTTTTGAGAATATTTGCAATAAATCAGAACCCAACTAAAGTCTTCCCTTTTTTCTACAACTGTAAACATTTCTTTCTCCCCTACTTACCTTGCAGTTTCTGCCCAAAGAAAGTAATGGTGGCTGATTCCTTTGCTACAGCAAGCACTGAATAGTCTTTTAATTCTCATGAGTATTGTCTATTTCTACAGAACCATCTATCCTCCCTACAAATACACAAAAGATGGAGAAGGGCAGAGGCAAGGAAATTATCCCAGAGGAAGACTCTAGTGCAGTCTCTAATGTTGGGTTTGGAAAATGAGGATATAAATAACCAATACCAGATACTACCACTCAATCCCTCCTCTTATCCCCAGAATGCTCATGGAAGCATTTGAAGTATTAAGCAACTTATTTTGAAGGCAATGCTTTTGAAGGTCATTATGTACCAGATATTTGCTTAATTTGAATCTTGTTGAAATACTCTATTTTGAATTTGCACACCTCTATTCTTTGTTGGTCAAAGTCCTTTTAGCCCTGGCATGCACAACAGTATGTATTTGGGGATCAGCCTGCACTGATTGTGTCAAATACCTGGCCTACTTCTTCTATCATCTAGTTGAATTCCATGGAAGCTATGAACTTCATTCTTCACATAAAGTATAGTGAGTATAGCTTGACCTCTTCAGATTTGAGAGTCTTCACTTGGTTTTTGTTTTCAGATTCCTTCTATGAAACCTGAGATAACAGATGTCTTCATAGAAAGTTGAAGGAAAATACACCAAAGAAGTTCCCAGTCCCACTGCTAGCCTGGATGTTGTCAAGGGGAGGGAATAAAGCCACGTTAGGCAAATTCTGCTGGTTCTGGTAGAACTACCCAGTGTGGATACAGTTTATTTTGGACATGTTTCAGGAAATATTTGTTTTATCTGGAACTTAGTCACTGGTGCTGATGTTGTGGGAAGAGCGGAAAGCCACAGGGACATTCTGGGTACTTTACTCCATGAGGTACATCCCAAGCCTGGCTGGGCTATGCCAATGCGAACTCAGATCCCTGAGTAGGCAGGGTGAGCTGGGAAGACTGTGGTGAAAGCAAAAGACCAGAGGGGACTCTGAATGGAGGTCTTTTCAAAAGCAGAGAAATCCAGCTCAGACTCGTGCAGGCGGAGAGATCACTGACCTTGAAGGGGAACAGGGTGGCCTAATTTCTTCTTCCCCTTGAGACCAAGAAAAGGGTGGGAAGCCATTTTGTCCATGCTGCTGACATTCTATCCTGATTCTTGATCCTCCTAAGAATCTTCATTCTTCCTGTGATTACACTTAGTGTAGAAATTAAAGTTAGGAAAAGCATGCTCAAATTCCATGGTTGGAGGTTGGCAGAGTCCCTACCATTTCCAAATGGAATAGGAAAGGAAGGCTCATGTTGGTCAGATCAGAAGGTTAAGACTTCAGTGTGTTGGTATAGCCCTCCAGCTCACATCTCTTGTAGCCCGGGAACACATAGATGGCCATTACCTCATTGTTCTTCTGTCCCTTCACTAAGGGCTAGGACTCTTCCCCTGTATAACCACAAACATCACCAACTAGGAGTCCTAGTTGTCAGGGAGTGATTACATGTAGGGCTTTAGTTCATCATCTTTAGGATGAACTACACATTCATCATGCATCCTTGATGATTTGATCTGAAGTGCTTCTTTTACTGGGATTCTGAATAAGAATTTTCTTGAACATGTTTGACACTCCATTATCAAATAAAAGATAATATGATATAGTATGCCCACTGCTGACCTCTGCAGCTCCATGGAAAACTCTCAGTCATAATTCTTTCAGTTATTTTCTATATTCCCTTTCTCCTTTTTGTTCTGGTATTTTTATTACATGTACTTATATCTTTTGAAATTGTCCCACCAATTTTAGATATTCTATTCTGTCACTTTTGTTCTTTCATTTCCCTCTCTTCACTTCAATGTAGGGAAGTTTCTCTTGGCTTCTTCAAGATCATTGATTCAGCTGTGTCCCATCTATCAGATAAGCCCATCAAAAACATTCTTCTACAATGTGTTTTTTCCCTACCATTTCCTTTTGATTCTTTCTGACATTTTAAAAATATTGAGTTTCCCTCTTTATATATATATCATTATTCAGTCTCATATATTCTCTACTCTTTCCAGCAGAACCACTAGCATATTAATCATAATTGTTTTAAATTTCTAATCCAATAATTCTACCTCCTTGGCCATATCTGAGTCTAGTTTTGGTGTTTGCTTTGTCTCTTCAAACTGTCTTTTTAAGATTTATAAAAGCCGGGTGTGGTGGCGCACAAGTTAATGCATATCATGGGGTACTGTGTGATGTCTTAATACATGTATACATTATGTAATGATCAAATCAAGTAATTAGCATATCCATCACCTCAGATACTTTTCATTTCTTTGTAGTAGGGACATTCAAAATCTTCTAGTTATTTCAAAATATAAAAATTTAATTATTTTGTAATAAAACATTAGAACTTATCCTTCCTATCTAACCATAACATTTTACTCCTTGGTCAGCTCCTTTCCATCCCCCCCTACCCTTTCTATCCTCTAGCCATCACTATTCTATCCTATCCTTCTTTGAGATAAACTTTTTAATATTATACATATGAGTAGTATTTTCCCTTTGATCTCTTAGTATGTGCAGACTGGTATTTGTTCAACAAGGATGATGCACATAATTTGGGAAATATTTATCTGCATTGCATGTGTCTCTCTTCTGTTATCTCCCTTTAAAATTCTAAAAACCTGAGCTTCTCTGAACACCCATCTCTGTATCTCTTACTCAATAAAGACTTCTGAACTATGTCTAGATTCTCATTCCATATGCATTGATTTTAAAATGCCTACAGGAATAAAGCCAGGGCACTAAAGAGTTCACTTCATTTGTTTACCTTCTTTTAGAAAGTGTGGTACTGTATTGTCTTTTGTACAATGTCTGCAAACAATTGTTTTGCATATTTTATCCAGTTTTCTAGTACTTAACAATAAGAGGTATTTCAGGACCCTTCTGCTCCCTCATGGGAAGACAACCTTTCTTCTGGGAGTGATTGATTGACACCTGGAAAGTCCATTCATTTCAGAACAATCCCCACTAGGTCCCACAGAAATTAAAACATGATATCTGAATCTCCACATCTTTTGACATTAGCACAATAGAAACGATCAATAAATTTTTGCAAAGTCTGGTTTATTCAGTCTAGTACCACATGTGGTACTTCTATTAAAAAAAAAAGTCAAGGTTGATCTTTAAAAATTCCAATTCAATCACTTCCAGAATGCCTGCATATGAAAACAATGCCTTCATACCTTCAGTCCCCTGGGTCTTTCTTTTTGACCTCTCCCTAATAATGGGACAAGAACTCATATCCATCATCTAAGTATTATCAATATTTTTTGGAAATGAATCAATCTAAATTTTAACTTGGAAAAAAATATTTTTCCTAAGGGAAGTATAATATTATGGGATAAAATACTAAAACGGAACAGCTTTTTACATCATTATGGAGAACTGTTCAGCTTTTGGTCCACACTTTTTGAATCTCTATTTTCAAATTTGCTTTATCTTTGAAAAACTTCAAGGTTTATCAAAGTGGTCTTTCAATGCAGAGAACATCTGCATAATGACTTTATATCCACAAATCATATAAAAGGAGAATCAGAGAAAAGCCTGAAGCTTTTAAGTATAGTTCATTTTACAGTCTAACATTTCCAACAAAGTTTTAGAGATTCACAGGACTTATTCTAAGCCCCGGGTGAAATTACATTTTTTTTTTCCTTCTCCCTCTAGTAGTCTCTATAAAAAGGGATCTTTTCAAAGTGGCTTAAGGAGTGTCCAATTATGCGATGAAGGCACATGAAGATTTTTACCTATCTTCAGGCTTTTTCCTTGTCTCTCTTATTGGGTTCAGAGACATACAGATTACCTGAATCTAATTTTGCTGCCCTATAGTCAAGGTTATGAGTCAACTGAAGATGCATGATACTGAGCAAATTTTCAGATCTCCCTTTCTCCTGAATAGAGTAACCATATTACATAGGTCACAAGGCTTTATTGAAGATCACATAATTTTTTAAAAAGAGACAAAAGAGGATAAATATATATTTCTTTACTTTAAATGATTTCCAAAGTTTGTTTTATTGAGTTTGATAGTCACCTATTCTCTTCATGTATGTGTTCTAAGGACTATGTGAAAGATAGTATCAGATAACCATTCCAGATGAAAGAAACCTCTTCGAAATTAAGTCTTGCTTGATATAGAACAGGTTCTTTTTCTCTTAAAATATCCTCTGGTAAGAGGATATGACCAGGCATATTTGTGGAGAGGAGAATAGACTTAATGGAGTTGCTATAATCCTAAAATTAAAAGTTTCATGGTCACTTCATAGAAGATCAAAGTATGTTATTAAGCAGAAGTATAAGTCTCCACCTCTTCCATGATCAATAAGTTCCCTCTTCTCTGACTAAAAGGAGAATGCCTGCAAAGAATGATTCCACTATCAGTTCCTCCTGAATGTAAGGCTGTGTTGTAGCCTTGAAGGTGATCTCTGGTGATTCTGGCCTCTTGGCATTCACACTCTGTGTAATTCCCTCCTTTGAGTGCAGGTTTCATTTGGTGGCCCACTTCTAAGGACAAAAGATAATGGAAGTGACAAAAGGTTGACTTCATAAAAGACAGACATTCTGTCTTGGGTCCCCCCACCCCATTGCTTGCTCTAAGGGAAGACAATTTTCCTTTGGAGATGATCTTGTGATGTTGTGGAAAGGACCAGAGGCCTGCCCCAAAATACATGATAGCAACTCAAGTGCATCCTCCCCAGTTTGATTCTTGAGATAAAACTACAACTTGCTAAAATCAATAAAAGATGTTGAACCAGAGAGACCCAGCTAAGCTGTGCTTGGATTCTGGGCCCACTGAAACTGTGAGATAATATATGTTTGAAATTTAAACTGTTATATTTTGAAGTAATTTGTTATACAGTGAATAACTAGCATAAGGATCTACATAAAAGTATCCAAACAAACAAAAAGTCCATTATGGCTCTATAAATCAGAAAACTTGGGTGCTAATCCTGCTTCTATCATGAACAGTTGGTGTGCAAATCTCATTTCATTCTTGGGCTTCTGTTTTCCCATTTGTAAAAATAAGAGATTGCATAGCTTATTTTTAATAACATATGGTTTCATATTTCTTTTAGGATCTATGTAGTGTACATATTCTGTGTAATGTGTATATGTAAAAATATAAAATCTACAAAAATCTGAGGAAATCAGAGAAGACATGTGTATTTAAATACATGTGTATAAAATGAAAGGATACTTCATATTTATGGGTAGAAGATTCAATATTGCTAACAGATTAGTTTCAACAACTTAATTAATAAATTCAACACAATCTCAATCAAAATCCCAGCAAGTTGGAAGACTGGCTTCTATGTTAACTGTAAAGCTCTGATAATCAAAGCCGGGCGCGGTGGCGCACGCCTGTAATCCCAGCACTTTGGGAGGCTGAGGCAGGAGGATCGCGAGTTCAAAGCCAGCCTCAGCAATGGCGAGGCGCTTAGCAACTCAGTGAGACCCTGTCTCTAAATAAAATACAAAAAAGGGCTGGGGATGTGGCCCAGTGGTCGAGTGCCGCTGAGTTCAATCCCCGGTACAAAAAAAAAAAAAAAAAAAAAAAATAGCTCTGATAATCAAGACAGTATAATATTGTTGAAAAAGAGACAAATATATCAATGATATCAAGGGAACAGAATAGAGAGATCAGAAATAGACCCATACAAATATGGTCAACTGATCTTTGACAAAGGAGCAAAGGCAATTCAATAAAGAGAAAGCAGTCATTTCAACAAATGGTATGAAATGACAAAACAACCATATGCAAAAAAAAAAAAAAAAACACCTCAAAATGGATCATAAACTTATATGTAAAATGCAAAACTATATGAATTTTAGAAGATAAAAACAGAGTAAATCTTGGTGACCTTGGCTCTGTTTATGACTTTTAGATACAACTCCAAAAAAGTTCATAAAAGAAATAATTACTTGAACATCATTAAAATTTAAACCTTCTGTATTAAAATTAAAAAGGCACTTCTAAGAGAATGAACAAACAAGTGTCACACTGTAATAAAATCTTCTCAAAACACATGATAAATCTCTTGTTACCCAAAATATACAAATAACTCTTAAGTGGCGATGATAAAAATACAAGTAATTCAAATTAAAAAATGGTAAAAGATCTTGAGATACCTTCTCCAAAAGATATACTGAACGGAAATTAGCATATGAAAAGGTGCTCAACATAACATATCTTTAGACAACTGCAAATTAAAACAAAGATATCATTACATTTCTATTAGAATGGTTAAGTTGCAAAACATGGCCAATTAATACCAAATGCTAATAAGGATTCTTTGGTGGATGCAAAATGGAAAAACCATTTTGGAAGACAGTTTGGCAGTTTCTTATAAGTCTAAAAAGAATCTTACCATAGAATACAACAATTATGCTCCTTGGTTACCCAAATGAATTAAAAATTTATATTCACACAGAATCCTTCATACAAATGATTATTACAACTTTGTTCATAATAACCAAAATATGGAAGCAACCAAGATTCGATTCATTAAGTGAATGGAGAACATGTGGTATATCTATACAATGGAATGTTATTTAATGATAAAAATAAAAGCAACCAAGATTCGATTCATTAAGTGAATGGAGAACATGTGGTATATCTATACAATGGAATGTTATTTAATGATAAAAATAAATGAGTTATCAAAACACAAAATACATGAAGGAACTTTTCACTTATTGCTAAGTAAAAGAAACCAGTCTGAGAAGGCAGTATGATTTTAACTATACAACTTTCTGGAAAGGGAAAAACTAAAGAAATAATAAAAAGGTCAGTAGTTACAGGAATTTTAGAAAAGGGAGGGAGGGATAAATGAGAGGAGCACAGAAGATTTTGGGGGCAGTGAAACTAATCTATATAATACTTTAAAGGTAGGTACATGATATCATATCCATAGAACTATACAACATGGAACAATTTATAATATAACTAGGGGCTTCACTTAATAATCATTTATCAATATTTATCTGTCAATTACAATAAATACATCACACTAATGCAGTATGTTAATAATAGAAGAAACAATATCACAGGGGGAGTATAGAAAAGAGGTATAGAGATATAGGAAAGCTCTCTGTACTCAATTTGTTTTTTTGTGTGTATATCTGAAAGTGCTCTTAAAACATTAAATCAAGGCTGCACATGGATGGTGGCATATGCCTGGAATCCCAGAGGCTTGGGAGGCTGAGGCAGGAAGATCATGAGTTTGAGGCCAGTCTCAGCAACTTAGTAAGGCCCTAAACAACTTAGCAAGACCCTAGCTAAAAATAAAAATACAAAGGGCTGGGGATGTAGCTCAGTGGTTAAGCACCCCTGAGTTCAATGCTCAGTACCAAAAAAAAAGCAAAATTGATTGATTAATTATATATCCACATAGTTTGATTTAAATATGTATACGTATATGTGTGTGTGTGTGTGGTGTGCATGTATATATATGTGTGTGTGTGTGTGTGTGTGTGTGTGTGTATTTCTATACTGTGTTGAATTCATTTTCACATAAATCTGTGTCAGACTCATGATCCAAAAGTTACAGAGCTCTGTATATAACAAAGGCCCCCAATAGTTATGGTGAAGTATCATTGTCCTTCTTGATATCAGTAATAGGCTTTAACTAATTATCTTCCAAGTATAAACTAATTACTTATCAATGCATTTATTATATGTGTGATATGTTGGCTAAGAGGACTCAGAGGGCAGACTAGTTCAAATATTGTTTCCAACTTTACTAGCAGTAAATTGTTGGTAAAGTTACAAAAGCCATATACCTTGGATTCCTCATCTGCTCACAAAGATAAAAAGTATAGGGTTCAATGAGCCAATAATGGTAAATCACACACACAAAAATACCTGCATGTAATAGACAACCGTGTTAGTCTGCTTTCTGTTACTATAACAAATGCCTTATAAACAACTTATGAAGAGAAGAGTTTATTTGTATTCACAGTTTTAGAGTTTCCTGTCCATGATGGTTTTAATCTTCTGGTGAGGGGATCAGCACATCAGGGAAGGAGCACATGCTTGAACAAAACCACTCACCTCATGGCCAGAAAGAATAAAATAGAAACCAGGGTCCACAATCCCCTTCAAGGGCATGCTCCTGATGACCCCCACTAAGCACACCTCTCAATAGTACCAAGCTGGGGACCATGCCTTTAACATCTGGGCCTTTGGCGGACACTTAAGATGCAAACTATAGCCAGGCACAGTGGCACATGACTGTAAACCCAGTGGGTCAGGAGGCTGAGACAGGAGGATCATGAGTTCAAAGCCAGCCTCAGCAAAAGTGAAGCATTAAGCAACTCAGTAAGACCCTGTCTCTAAATAAAATACAAAATAGATCTGGGGATGTGGCTCAGGGTCCAGTGTCCCTGGATTCAATCCCCAGTACCTCTCCCCCCACCAAAAAAAAAAAAAAAAAAAAAAAAAAAAGAAAAAAGAAAAGAAAACTATAGCAATACCCAATAAATCTTAAATTATCATATTAGTTATGTATTACTCCTTTGGTTTTTATATGTTCCCTATATGGTTGTCACTCTGTTTTAATGCCCCAACCAAATGGTACATCTGAATTTTTAAACATCTTAAAAAGCAAAACAAAAAATGTTGGAATTAAACAGTGAGTCTTGCCTGTCTAGATGCTTGATAAGTATCTGCTGATGGATGTTTAAATGAATACAAAACAGAGGAATGGTTGGAGGAAAATAAAAAAAGGAAATATTTTGAAAATGACCTTCTATTTGACACATCAATGAAAATAATCCTATTTTTCACCAAACTGTCTGGAGAGACATTTTTCATCCACACCTTTATCCCAAGAGGACTTTTTCTCTTTCTCAGTCTATTTATATATCAGCATTGAATGTCAGCTAGATTTTTCTCTTAATAACTTTAAAGCGGAGCTAAAAGAAGATAAATCAGTCTCACAAAGAAAATGTACTCACCAGGTACTCCCTGACATAACACAACAGCTGTGCCAACACAAGAGGAGGGATGAATGTTTAAAGAATAATTCTGAATTCTGGTTTGCGAATGCCTCGTTTCAAAGATCTTTGATGGGATAACATTTCATTGAGTTAAATATTGACTAATGACAAAACCTAGGAAGCACATTGCACATAATACTTATCTTCCCTAAACTTGAAAAAGATATAATCAAAATAGAACTTCTCTAAAGTTAAAGAGTATACAAGTATATCAATCACAAGATCCATCAATTTACTCGGCTATAGAAAGAATCCCATTCTTTCTTTTGAACATGTAATATATTTATAACTGGAGATATTTGAACCACGATATCTAGGTGACATGAAAGATAGAATATCAATCACAAAGACTCATTTTTTTCCTCCCAACAATGTCCTTTTGAGTCTCCTTTGTGCAGCAAAAGCATGTGATTCATTGGTAAATAGCTGTCTTATTTTTATTGTGGCATCCAAAGGACTGGGTTCATCATAATAGCAGTAAAAATAGTAGCTAATGTTAGTTATGTATTTTCTCATTTTAATCCTCCACACCTTATGGAGTAAACATTATCTTTCTTTTACCAATAGTAAACTGAAGCTTAAGGAAGTAAAACAAATTATATGAGGCAAAATTTCTAAGTGATGAAATGGTGCTTGGCTACGTATGAATTTCACAGCTTGCCCCTCTTCTGGTTGTCAGGATCTCCCATCAAAGTAATGATAGAAGAAAATAACTTTTCATTCTCTTCTCTCTTTTATCTCTAATCAAAAATTCTCTACACTGTTCTGCTGCCCCAAAGCTTGAATGCTGGTGTGATGATGCAACATTTCCCAACTAAAATATTGGCCAGTAAATTGTTACCACTCCACAAAAACTTGCCACCTAAGATTTACATTAGGTCCATGAGAGCCCACCCGTAAGTACTATATCAAGGGAATTTTGAAAATCAGGACTAATTTTATGGAGAAATATTTTACATTAGGGAGAGAGAAACCTCCCTTTACTAAGCCCTTAATAACACAAATGGACTACCTGGATTTTTAAAGCACTGCTGTACAATATGGACACAAATTTTCTATATGTTCTTCATTGCCTATTGCAGCCAATGTGAGTGCTAACAACATGGAGATGGAAGGGAATGGTATAGAGGCAAGAAAGCTCACCTGGAAAGATTTGTGATATAAATCCAATTGTCTAGTGTTTTTTAAATATATGCCAAAATATGCTAATAAAGAGAAAATGAGAAATAATGTAATTTGAAAGTATGCTTGAAAGTACTGCTTATTAAGTGCATCTTTGCTTGAGCCTATGTTACCAAGGATATTATCTAATAATATTCCTTTTTTTAGGGTTTCCATGGAAAGGGCAAGTGGCTTCCATTTGGAATCTGGATTGAGTAGAGTGAAGCCACCAATATCTCAGGTTGATTGCTAGAACATCCCTCACCTTTCAATGGCTTTAAATAAAAGGACTCAAGCTATAACTCATGACAATTCAATGTGTTTTAGAACCCAGGTTTCTTCCATCTTAGGCCTCCACATCCCATGAACTCCTCAAAATAATTATCTGGATTCTGCACATTGTACAGGAAGTTAGAAGGAATAAAGGCTCTCATAAGAGATTTTCTGATCCAACTTGGAAGTGGTGTGCTTCCCTTCTGCTCACACTGAATTACCTAGAACTCAGTCACATGGCCACATTTAACTACAAAAGATTCTGAGATAGCTTAAGTTGGTTCTCCAACAGAAGGAAATATGTGTTTGACCCCTCTCTGTTGCAGACTCTGGAATTAGAATGTTAATTGAAGTCAGAAATCTTTGGATAAAACCTTGTTCCCAGAACCTAGGATTGGTTGTCCTTTAAATTGTCAGACCTCCCAGGGATATGAGATCTTATACTTTCACCTCAAAATTGAAAATCTTGGTTAATGAGCATCAATATATTTCTCTGTCTACTTAAAAAATAAATTGATGTGCTTCTTAAATTACTGCATGAAAAAAATGTTAGGTTATGCCTAGGATACAGCATGAAACTGAACAGGCATCTGGAGTGACTTCTAAAGTCACCTCTCTATTTACCAAGTTAAGTGACCACATTTTCTTTATGTAGAGCTACGGATGATTGGTTTAGTAGTGAAAAATACAGAATTTGCTTCAAATAATGTTTCAATAATCCAAATCATGACTAAATTACAGTTACAACTGTTTCTCATTTTGTATGGTCTTATCCCAAGCTATCCACTGTGGTTTGTGCAATCTCACTACTTTTCTTTGGGGGTTTGTTTCCAACAAATTGAAAATCTTCACCTGAATGTTCTAGAGGCCTTATATACTTCAATCCAGTATGCCAACACTGAGTTCAAGATTTGTTCATGTAAACTTGTTTCTTCTTCTAGAATCTCAGTCTTGGTGAACAAATGTTGCCATCCCTCAATTTGCAAGCTGAAATACTCTCTCCTTCTCCCAGAACTGCATTCTGTAATCATATTCTGTTGTCTCTCTGTTACAGATGTTTTCTAACTCAGACTCTACTGGCCATTGTAACTGTCATATCCATCTGAGCACATAAGCCCTCTTGTATTAAAACCCTTATTGTGGGACTGGCGCTATGGCTAGTGGTAAAGCGCTCATCTTGCATGTGTGAGACCCTGGGTTCGATCCTTAGCACCACATAAATAAAATAAAGGTGTTGTGTCCATCTACAACTAAAAGAATAAAAATTAAAAAAAAAAAAATACTGCATGAAAAAAGATATCTCCTGGAAAAGAATAAACAAAAATTTCACTATCATGTAATGCTTCCCATACCTTTAAAACCATGCTTTATAGAAGACTTTTAAAAATATGGAGGCATGCTTCTTTTTAAAAAGAGATCCTGTCTTTAAAGCCCAAGACCATGAAATAATAGGAAGGATTTGAGCATGTCAGCTCAGCAGTTCAGTGTGCAGAGCTCTCTTTTTTCTTTCTTGACAAGTGTCTCAATAGGTATTCCGAGAACATTTATTCACATAGAAATTTAAAAGAGATGTTATATAAATGGACCTTCAGATGACTGATGACTCACAATGATGTCCTACATTAATTTCAGCATATGTCATGAAAAGTCACAGCCTCTTCATATAGGCACATAAGCATTCATTTTTATAATAAGACTGGCTGTTGTTCAATGAGGTGCTTATGAAGGAATTATCCATTAATATAAAGAGACACTGCTTCATATGTACAGGGAAGAAACATTGAGAAGCTCTACCAAACGACTGTCATAGCAAGGGACTAAGTATTGAGGAAGTAGAATTCATAAAATATAACACTTAAGTATCACAGAGGACACATTTTCTGGATGTTCCAAGAATGCAGTGGTTAGTGGATAAATGGCTGATGACTTGGCAGAGAGGCCACGGCAGAATTCAAAAGAAAATCTTCCCTAGAATGTTGCCAGTTGGTAGAAATTCCTACTAGATCCATTAGAGTCATGCTTTGGCCACTTCTCCTGCATTCTGGGGTAGAAATTTTACATATAAGAAATTTGAGAGGTTAAGAGACTCATCTAGAAGCCCAGCAGAAAATGATGAACCTGTTCTTTCTAGTTCCAACATCCGCTATTTGCCGACTGCATCTTTCCATCTTTCTCCTCCAAATTGATTGAAAAAAATTCATGGCAGACTATTCTAATTTTTGAACCATCTCTAACCAAAGATATCATTTCCTGAAATGTGTCCGTGAAAAGTCATTATATTTTTCTATCTCAAGGAATACTTTTCTTTCAAGATGTTGCATTTCCTTTTACAAAAATGGCAGAAAATGTCCAGACCTTGTCATTTTGTTTTGTTTAAAGTAACTTCTTTTTAATGTGCATTTTATGAAGATGGATAAAAAATTATTCTTGGAATCTAACTTATTGCAACTATATTAGGGAGAATTAGATTGAGGCATTCACATCAAACATCTAAACAGCTAGTTTAAAATGAATCTGCCCTGAGCCACACATGCTTTGTATACTGGAAATAGAAACATTCAATAAATATTTGCTGAGTGAAAGAATGACTGGAAACTTTATGTGGCATTTGGGATGTACCTGGGGAAAAATAGCAAAAATCTTGCCATTGTTTAGTTCTCTCCAGGTTTCTGATTGAGTGATAACAAATAATAATCAGTATAAAATTCATTGATAATTGATGATAGGCAATAACTTGGTTTAATTGTAGATAATACAGATGACAGTTTTCTGTAAGGGTATAAAAGTAATGAGGCATACTTTAAATGAAATCTCCAACTATTTATCAAAATGATTATTATTCTTAATTTAGCATATTAAGAGGCAATAATATCATTACAACAGTGATATCATGTGGGATCAGCTCAAGTGAAACTGCTTCCAGAGAGGCAGGGGCTGAAGCAGACTGGGGAAGAAGGCCAGGGAATCAAGGTCTACCTTAACTTCTGGGCAACTGAACCATGTCCAGTCACCACACATGGCTCTCATGAGGGAACTTTGTTAGTTGGAGAATGGAAGTAGTCAATTCCTACTAACTTGGCTACAAGGAGAATCATATAAAAGAAATATGTAGGAACATAGAAGAGATTCTCTCTACCAAATAGCTGCTTCTAGCTATTGCTTCCTACTCAATTTTATAGGGATGAAAATGGACTTGTGATCTGCCAAAAAAAAAAAAAAAAAAAAAAACATAGCAAATATAAATGTTTCTGTCACTCATTAGCTGGGTCTGAAATATTCAAGCAGTAATCCAAATAAACTTTAATAAAATTCACTTCAATTTCAAATCCTCAAGAAGTGCAAAAATCATCTTCTCCCCATAGGAATGAGTAAACAGATAGAAATTGTTAGCCATAATAAAAATACTCAGTAGTTCAAAAGAAGGAGGATATACAGATATGAATATACATGTAGACAGAGATATATACACATATAGAAAAACAAAATGCATATGAAATTGGTAGATAGATAATCATGTTAAACTTCTCTAGAAAACCAGATTTGTTGCAAGAAACAGGAAAATATCTCTCTCAATGTGTCAAATAAATTCTTAAAAAATATTGAGCCTAATAAATTAAAACAGAATTAGATCAGTAAACATTACTTTCAAAATAAAACTTACATGACTACACATAATCTTTGAAAGTACAATGGTTGAAGACAATGGAGAGTTGCAAGTTGAAGAAGACAGAATTAGATGAGCATTTTTTCCACTAATCCAGAAGAGTTGCAGATAACGAGACAATATGCTATAATGAAAGAGGGACAAATGATATATCAGTAGAGTTCATATGCATATAACAAGTTAGAACAGAGTAAATGGATGAAAACTACAATCAAAGAAATAAAAGAAGAAAAAACATGTTAAATGATTAAATAGCAATAGTAGGAAAAGGAGGAGTTCGTTTTTAGATCAAAAGGACTTTTGTCAAATTTAGGACAAAACTAGTTAAAATACACACTCATCAGGTATCTAAATGTTTTCCCTATACTTATCATTTATAAGGAAAAATATTAGGAGCTAAGAAGAAAAAATAATCTCATACATGATGGAAAAAGAACTTATGGGCACCAGAATAATCTCCTCAACATGAAATGACATAAGATGAAGTCTGTAAAATATTTTAGATTTTAAAGACAAAAATCTGAGAATAATGATTATGACCCAGGATTCCTATACACAGAAAAGCCACTTAAATGTGGGAACAACAGAAGAATTTCTCAGATGTACAAGCATTTTCTTGGCATTCCAAAAACATACATTTCCTTAAAAGAAGGGAAGGGAGTTTTAAAACTTTAGTAAACAGAAAACTTTTAAAAAGTGACTTTAAATAAAAAGGATGAAGAGGAGAAAATGAAGTTAAGGTGAAATAAAAGGAGTAAGTAAGACAGTTAATATTTAAATATTTTAAAATTCAGTGCTTTCTTGATCATAAAGGTTCTTAAACAACTATGTCAAGAGTACCACATGGACTTCAAGAGTTATTGACTCCCAGATGCATCCTGATTTCAAAGATGCCACAACATGAAAAAAATGCATGTTCAAAATAGTTAAAATAGTATCATTAATTCCTAAGTAATTAAGGTAATAAATGTGTATAAAATTGTTTTTAAAAAGCTAATATTTTTAAAGTAGGGTAAAAAAAAATTCATAATACTACAAAGAAAAAAAAGAAAGACTTGGAGAGAAAATTAAGAAAGTCATGAAATTATTTAAATTTCTCATCTTAAGAAAAGATGGATCAAAAACATGATTTTATCACTTCCATTGCCATTAAATAAAAAGAGGAGGAGATACAGGGGCTGGGGTTGTGGCTCAGCGATAGAGTACTTGCCTAGCATGTGTGCAGCCCGGGTTTGATCCTCAGCACCACATAAAAATAAAAGCATTGTGTACAACTAAAACAAATAAATAAATATTTTTTTAAAAAGAGGAAATACAACATTCATGCTTCCTAGAGATAACAAAATGATATGGCATGATTACTAGTGGGGGAAAAGGAAAAGAAAATAATTAGCAAAGAACTATTTTTAAAATAATATATAAAAAAATTAAAGAATTTTAATTGTCATGTTTCACAACAATGTAAATGGGATAAATTATTCTATTAACTAACAAAAATCCCCATATTTGTTAAGAAACAAAATCATTGTAAAAGTCATTTACAAAATACTCAGTCCAAAAGCTATAGAAGACATTTCAAAGAAAAAGACAGGAAGATTTAAAAAAGAGGATATTTATTAAGATTATTAAAAATCAGGAAGATACCAACCAGTGAACACATTTTTTTAAGTTAAGAAAGATAAAGAGAAAATAATATTGGATTGACAGAACAGAGAAATATTCATTGTAATATACATACAGGTCATCCTCAAAGAAGAAATTTTCCCTATGAAATTGCTTCAGAACCTACAAGCAAAATGGCAGCAAGCACAGAAGAAAAAAACATGGATAGATTTAAAATAATTAAAGGATTATTTTAAAAGCAGTAAGTCAGCCATGCCTTTGCTAGTATACAGAATAGCAGCCACAGGTATTCTCTCCATGGTAAAGCCACAAGAACTACATTCTAAAAATAATGGAAATTGGCTTGCAAAGCACTAAATGTAATGCAGCTGTCAGGGAAACAGAGTGACAAGTATGAGTTGCTAGAGAAGTGAGAATCCAAAAGGAGCAGTTGGAGGATCAGAGAAAAATCACCTACTAGTCCTCCTAAAGATAGTGGAGATATTGGTGTTTACAGGGAAATCTGAAAAGCCAGGTACATGTAGCCACAAAAGAGACTGAAAAGAAGAGCTGAAGGAGGGGGCTGTGGGAAGGTGCACCTGTGTACAGACAGTGCCTCTATTAGTAGTCTATGGCCAAGCATCTGGCACTAGGCCTAAAGCTGCTGTTAGCAAGGTCTGCACTTAGGAATAAGAGCTGGTCACCAAGCAGGAAAGACCAAGAACAATCCATATCTTCGTGGCACATGTGCACACATCTTTTACCATATTTGCTGGCAAAATACTTCAAGGACATAATGGTGTTACTTTCCAAAATCTTGCACAAGTTCTCCTTTGAATGAATATAATCAAACATGGAGGGGGAGTCTGGGAAACATTGATTTAAGGATAACAAAGTTCATTAGAGAAAATTCCATTCAGATAGATTGGAGTTGCAAGAAGAAGATAATTCTTAAGTTAGTATTGAATCTGGAGATGAAATCTTAAAGCTGAGGAAACTCTGCATATACAAAACCATAAAAAAGAAAAGAAAAGAAAAAAGAAACGAAGATGAAACAATTATACCCAGGAGAAATGCACAAAAAATACTTACATACTGAAGTTTTATTATTTGACAGACTAGAAGTCTAGAGCAGGAAATTTCAGACATGTAAAATATCATGGATAACAAGTACAATGAAAAAAATCAAGGATATAGCAGTCATTAACCTTTCCTCACCAAACAGCAGCAAATGTAATATATAAACCAAAACTGTTATCATTTTCAGGATAAATGATCAATTTTGGAAGCATTGCAAAGTATTCACCATGCATCTTTCTAAACTAAGAGATGGAGAAGTAAAAAAAAAAAAAAAAGTAATGCTAAAGAACACTTGAATTATATAATTAGCAAATTGATTTACTATCAATTTATGAAATTCTATGTTTAATGGAAAATAAAATTCTTTCCTAATGTCCAAGGAACACTTATAAAATGTAGCCATATATTAAGCCATAGAGAAAACAAAGAATGAAATAAAGCAGAAATCAAAGAAGCTTTATTCTTTAACAATAAGATAGTAAAATAAGAATATTCAAAGGATAACCTTCATATATACACATTTATAATCACTTGGAAATTTAAAACTTTCTGAATAAATCTTGTTAGATATCAGTAAAAATTATAAGCTATTTTAGATGTTAATAAAAGCAAGCACATCATATATCCAAATATATAATACATACTTAGAGAAAAATGTGTAGTTTGAAATATATATTAAATGTAGACATAAAAAGAATGATTCAAAATGAATTATTTTTCATCAAAATTGAATTGTACATAATCAATACACAAAAACCAGTTGTTTCTATACACCTATGATAAAAAATATGAAAAGGAAATTAAGAAATCAATAACTATTTACAATAGCACAAATAAGATATTTTGGAATAAACTTAAGAAGGAGAAAAATTGTCCATAGTAAACTACAAAACATTACTGAAGGAAATAAGAAGACACAAATAAATGGAAAGATATTCTGTGTTCATGGATTGGATGACTTATTGCTAAAATGTACATATTACTCAAAGCAATCTATGGATTCAATGAAATTCCTATCAAATTCCCAGTGGTTTTTTTTTTTTTTTTTTTTGCAGAAGTAGAAGAAAAATCCTGAAATTTGTATGCAATCTCAAGGTCTCCTGAATAGCAAAACAATGCTGAGAAGGAACAAAGCTGGAGATTCTTATATAAAAGCATACTTCTAGCTTCAGTTGTCAAAACAATATGGTACTGACAATAAAGACAAATATATAGGCCAACTCAACAGAACTGAGAGTGCTGAAATAAACCCTCGTGTATTTGGTCATTGTCTAATGATCTTTGACAATGGTGCCAAGACCAAAACCAAAACAACAACAAAACACAAACAACAGGGAAAGGACAGTCTTTTTAACAAATGGTGCTGGGAAAACTGGATATCCACATTTGATATCCATAAAACCACAGATATCCATAGAAACCATAAAACTCATAGAAGTAAATATAGGAGAAAAGTTTCATGACATTGTATTTGGAATAGATTATGGTGCCAAAATCACAAATATGATAAAAAAAAAACAGAAAAAAAAAACACAGACAACAAGAGCAAAAATAGACAAATGATGCTACATCAAACTTAAAAACTGCTGCATAGCAAAAATAACTATCAGAGTGAAAATACTACCTATGACATGAGAGAAAAGATTATATCTGATAAGAGGTTAATTATCCAGAATACATAAAGAACTCCCACAACTCAACAATAACAAATAACCCAATTTAAAAATTGAAAAAAACTTAAAAGGACTTTTGCCCCAATAAAATATACAAATACTCAGCAAGTATATGAAAAGATGTTCAACATAACTAATCATCAGTGAAATACAAATCAAAACCCCAATGATATATCACCTCACACCTGTTAGGATGGCCACTAATTAAGAAGAAGAAAGAAGAAGGAAAAGGAGGAGGAGGAAGAGATGAAAAAGAAGATGGGGGGAGGAAGAAGAGGGGGAGGGCAGAGAAAGAACAGAAAATAATGAATTCTGATAAAAATGTGAATTAGAAACCTTGTGACTATTAATGGAAATGTACAATGGGCATCCACTATAAGAAACAATATGGCAATTCCTCAAAATATTAAAAATAAAATTGATATATGATCCAGCAATTCCACATCAGGGTATATATGCAAAAGAATTGAAAACACATCCTCAAAGAGATGTTAGCATGTTCATCATACTCGTCATGGCATTATTCATAATAGTGAATAGGTAAAGAGGTAGAAACAATTTAAATATTCATCAGTGGAAAATTTATAAAGAAAATATGGTATATACATATAATGGAATATTATTCAACCTTACAAAAGAAGGAAATATCATCATACCCTACAACATGTATGAAGCTTAAGAAAATTATGCTACATGAGATAAGTCCATCATAAAAAGCTAATTACTATACGATTCCACTTATATGAGGTATCTACAGTAGTTGAACTCATAGAAACAGAAAATAGGATATAATTACCAAGGGCCAGGATTAGAGAGGTAAAGAGGCAGAAGGGGGAGTTGTTATTCAATGGCTGTAGAGTTTCAGTTTCACAACATAAAACCATTCTAAAGATCTTTTGCACAATAGTGCATATGTAATGACCATCACTGTACTGTACACTTAATAATAGTCAATGTGGTAAATTTTACATTAAGTGCTTTTTACACAATAAGATCCAAATTTTGTAAATATCTTGTAAAAGAGCCTAAATAAGAAGGAAGAAGTTATCAAAGATAAAAACAGAAACTGATGAAATTGAAAACAAAATCTAAAGCATATATCCAGAGGATATATTCTGATGAAAAAATAATATAACAGAAGATCTATGACAAGTGGGATCAGTAAAAAGGAGAAAAATAAGAAAATCATAGGAATGAGAAATGGGAAGGCTGAATACTCAGAGGGATGAGGTTGTTCATTTGTTCAATTACAAGAATATCCCATGTTCAACTGTCATAGGACATGACTTCCAAAGTCTTTGGCACAATAGGTAGGTGATCAGGTGTACCCAGACTGCATCAATAAATTATTGTGATGTAGTTTTATACACACAAGGCCTCATCAGTATTATACATTCTGGTTACATTGCTGCCACATGGTACTTATGGGATTAGGATTTTCTAAAAGTTATTTTATAATGAAATAGGTTAATCATACTTGTGCTTAGGAGCACAAAAATCTCAGAGAGACCCACTTAGCATTCCATGCCATAGGATAACCGTCACCATCCTCATGCATTGCTAGAGGGAATGAAAAATACTACAATATGAGGTGACAAAATTACTCATAGTGCCTAGAGGAGGATATTGCCTTGCCTCCTGCCTCTGATGATTATCAACAATCCTTGGTGTTCATTGACTTATAAATGCATGACTTCAACCTCGAGCTCCATAACCCATGGCACTCTCCCTGTGTGTCCGGGTCTAAATAGCCCTCTTTTTATAAGGACATTGGACACTGGATTAGGCTCACCCTAATCCAATATGACCACCTCTTTGTGACTTGGAGAAGGGACAGTTTTCAGAAAAATGTGACTATTACAAGTTGGGCAGTGTCTTCCTTAATTCAATGTTACAGGAAACATCTTTAATAAGTTAAGAGATAACCCATTCAGTAAACTCTCTCAGTGTTGCCATGATTTGCATAAATATCCCCCAAAGGTCCTTGTGTTAATGGCTCTGTCCCTAGTTTGGCACTATTGGGAGGTGATGGAAACTGTAAGAGGTTGGGCCTAGTGAGAAGTCTTCCAGTCATTGGGAGCATGACTGGAAAGTAATAATGGGACACCAACCCCATCCACTTCTGTTTTTTTCATATCCCGGCTACTAAGTGAATGGTTTGCTCCATCATATGCTCCCTGTCATAATGTACTTCCTTCCCACAGGTCCAACATAATGAGTCCAAATGGTCATGGACAGAAGACTACAAAACTGTGAGCCAAATGTACCTTTTATCTATATAAGGTGCTTTGTCTCAGGTATTTTTTTATAGTAATGGAAAGTTGACTAATGTAGGAGGAGAAAATAACAATTTAGGAGGAACACAATATAGATTTGTCACACATGAAACATTAAATACATCAATTATTGATAAAAGATTAAATGTTTTTAAAAATCTTAAAATACAGGGAAGAAGTAAACGTTCATATTACTCTATGTATCTCTATAAAGTATTTTGAGGCATTCCTCAATTATTATAGTATATATACTAGTCATTTATTAAAATGTTAGTTGCAGATTACTTCAGCTCAAAGAATGAAAAATTTCTACCAGTAAGAATTTTTTAAATGTGCAATGTTTAGTTCATGGAGAGAATTTCAAATATTACTTGAAATGGTTTCTCTATCATTGGAATTGAGTTGGTATTTCCCAAGGTGATTACTTTAAAAAGAATGGCACATATTCAAAAATACAAGTATCAGTGAGGCTATTTTAAATGTTAATTATAAACAAACTTCCCTGTCACAAATTTAGGGAAACTACTATTTCCCTATCTAATTGTTTGCTTAATGGGTGTTTTGCAATTATTTCTAACTATGGCCTCACTAAATAACTCTAGGATGCATTAAAAAAACTACTTCTTAATTTAAATGAAATTATTCTAGAAATAGCTAGACTATATTTGCTTAATAGAAAAGCCATTTCATACCTTGTAGTAAAACTTCAATGCAATTTTTCAGAGAATGGAATAATAAGAATTATTAATTCCATTAATAGTTAATAAATTTTATTAATAATTTTCATCATATTCATTAGTCTTCCTATTTCATTTTTTATTAAATGAGAGTATTTTGGAAATACTTTTGGATTAACTGTTATTGAAACATTTTAAGAAATGTGTTACTCTATCTACATAACTTAATGTAAGTTAAATGAAATTAACATAATTATACATATTTTTATCATTTTGAGCTCTCCATCATGGGGCAAATAGTAGGCAGTCAAGAATGATGTTAAAAGAACAAGTGAGTTGGATTAACTTTTCAACATTTGTTGTAAACAGTGATTTGCAGGCACTAGTGCTTCGCACAAAGATGTAAAATAGAGCAGCATTGAATGAAATCTGTCTTATTCCTACTATATGTCTCTAAAACTTAATTTTTTAAAAAATATTTATTTATTTGCTTTAGTTGTACACAATGTGTTTATTGGTACGTGGTGCTGAGGATTGAACCTGGGCCGCGCACGTGCTAGGCGAGCACTCTACCGCTGAGCCACAATCCCAGCCCAAAACTTAATTTTTTAAAAAATAAGGAAATTGTATAAGTATATTTTTCTTATTTATTTCACCTTCTACTTGAGAGCAGAGAATTCTAGATAATTGAAATGCTAGTTTCTTTGAATTTTTATTCATCAGTGCTTTACAGTGTTTAATACATTTTTCTACATTTAAATCTGAACCAATTAAATAATAGCAACAGCAGAGACCAATTTGTCTGCAACTTGAAGTGCCTGAAACAATAAATGTGAAAGAATATAGTAAATTATAAGAATGGTATAATAAAAAGGGGGGAAATAAAGAAGATGGTAGAATGAGATGGATATCAGTATCTTAAACGCATGATTGAAGACATGAATAGTATGAATATTCTTTGTATTCAAACAGTGTTATGTTAAAAGATGCTCTATATATGTAATATGAAATGTAATGAATGCTATTGTTATATATACAACATTGAATAAAAATATATATAATTTTAACTTTTAATGCTTGATAAAACATATTTCACTACAAATCTGAATTTATATACTAGTTTTATTAACATGTAGCCAAAATATAACATTAAAAAATAAACTCACTTATCTCTAAAAAAAGGGGGGGGTCATTTTCAATATATTATTAATAAAAATATCTAAACTTTATTGGGTATTAAGTCCCAGGTATTGAGCTAAATACTTTATATACATTACCTCATTTAATCCTGAAAACCACCTTCTGAGATAAATATGATTATTATAACCATCAGAAACATGGGGATTAAGACTAAAGGCCTGAAAATATCAACCCTGGAGGCAAGGCTATAGGAAATGAATGGTCACGCTATTTATGGAAGTTTCTTTGAATCTTCAGTGCTCCTAGATCAACTCAATGGGAGAAACACTGAGTCAACCCAGGCCCCATCTACATAAATCCTTATAGATGTCATAATATAACCATTGGCCTGTCATACTAAACCTCTAAGTAAATTCAAAATTCATTTCAAAGACATTAGTTGAAGTTTTCATAGAAATTTTCTGATGAAGAAAAATGGAAATCCACTAGAGATTTAGTACACTGTAATGAGTGTGCTTGCAACTGCATAGATTCAAATATCAAAAGCAAAAAATGCAAGAAAGCAGAGGACCCTAAAATATTCCCACTAAAGGTTTCTGGACTACTGACTGTGGGAGGTAAAGAACTCCTAGTCAAACAACTTTGACTAAAAACTATTTTGTTCAACAAAATAGTTTTCCACTCTGTAGAGAGCAAAATAACATCCTCTTTCTAATGTGATGTAATTGAACCAGCAAAGAGGTGTATATTTGTACTAGTTTTTTTTCTCAGGGTCAACTGAATAAATTTCGCATTCTCAAAAGTGAGAGGGAAATTAAGTTACTGAACTGAACAAACTTCTCCACAATCTATGTTGTTTTAACATTGGGAAATCTTATTACATTTTGCCATTCCGTCCATTTATTACCATTATATTAATTTTATAGGAGGTTGTCATATTCTATTTTCACCCAATAAATCACAAAGAAATGATTAAATATCTTATATTTAGCAATTAACAAAGGATTTTAATCTTTTCCAAAATCATTCAGAAACTGCCAGAACAGGATAATGATGACATACACTTGATCGCTTTCAAATAGGAAACTTTCTGAAAGAAAAGAGACAGAAAAGGCCTTCTCTTTAAATTAAAATGAGAACTGGATTTCTGAGAGCATATGAACATTAATTTTAAAAAGCCTTGATTTCTTTATCAAGTGGCATTATTGGAAGCACTGATCTATATTAAAAAGAAAAGGAGAAAAACAACATACATCTGGGTGGCTTGGAATTAAGAGATCTGTTTGATAGCCAAGGCAGGCTTTGTTCATTTACGTTAGTCTGCTAAATAGCTAAGTAAAACTAAATACCGTGAGTCATTTAGCATTCTCAACTCCTTAAACCACCATATGTATATATAAATGCATTATCATGTGACATGAATATTTCCAATCATGCCTATGTGCTTGGCATTGTACAGATGATGCAGTTATGCCCATTTCCCAGAGAAAATTCAACTTTGAAAGCCTTAAGAGCTGCATTAGAGTCTTTCTTCCAAAGTTCATACACACACACACACACACACACACACACACACACACGAGTTCTATGTATCTACATCTGTATCTGATATATATCTTTATCACATATGCATATATTGACATATCTATCATCACTCATACCTATTAATTTATCCATTATATATTATAAATAAAACATGTAATTATCCTATAATTATAAATACTATATATACTAATAATATTATATTATAGATTAATAGATAATATGATATATAAGATAAATAATGTCAATGGATAGATACATACTTATATGTAGAGAGTGAAGGCATTTTATAATGTTCTTGGCATAAGTAAAATTCAATAACTAGTAGCTATTAGCAGTAGTAACAGTGATAGTATGAGAGATTAACATTTTAAATTGAAATCATGCTGACTTGACCTTGAATACTGACTTCATAACCTGAAAGGTTTTAAACCAAGGACAAAGTGACAAAGTAATTGAACCTTTTCTGTGTCAGTTTTCTCACTGCAAAATGGAGGAAGTAATCCCTGCCAATCAGAATTTTGCATAGATTCAATTCAATTAAGTTAAATCATATACATACATGTATAGTGTTTTGCATAAAATTATCACTTAACAATTTAAGAATTAGTCTACAGATTCTGGATTAGAAGAATACTATACCATTTGTTTTATCTTTGTGAGTCCCAGCTATGTAGGGTATGATTTGTTAAATGGTCCTTTAATTGGTGGATCATATGTCATAGATCCAACATGAAACACTATCATTCCTACTCTCAATTACATTTTTTTCCCTACTTATCAGATTGGCAGTTTAAATTTGCAGCCTGCTTCTGTGTTTTGATCGATATGGAGTAGTCTTGGATTTGAAGGCAGACAATAAATATCACAGTTGGATTTGGGATACTGTCAGGCTACCCTGACACTGTGAAGACTAGCTTCCTAAGAAAATTCTGAAATGGAGGGAGAAATGAAATGAGAATAGTGATTTGAAATCCAGATAAACTATCAGTATGATGTTGGAGAAATTACTTATCTCTCTGATCCAGTTTTCTCATCTACAAAGTGGAGAAAATTGAATCTAGATTCCTTTCATTCTCTGAAATCATGTACTCCATGAAGGCCTTTCACACTCACTGTCTTTATTTCCAAGTGATAGCTCCCTCAGCTAGGTCTCTAATCCATGTCAAATCACTTTTGGGTATGGTGTGAGGTAGAGTGGAAAGTTAATCTTTTCTTCCATATGCTTATCCAGTTATTCCAGTCCATTTGTTAAAAGGAGTTTCTTCATTGAATTGTCTTGGTGCTCTGTCAAAAAAATCAATGACTGTTTATTCTGGACTTGAATGTGCTCTGTTGATGTATGTATCTGTCCTTAGGCCAGTGCTGCCCTATCTGGAATATAGTAGCCTTCAGAGTAAGTCTTGAAGTCAGGTACCAAGTGTTTTGCCAACTGCCTTCTGCTTTGACTATTCTCTGTTCTATAAATTTTACATATATTTTTAAATCAACTTACCAATTTTTTCCAAACTATGTTCTGGGATTTGGATTTGGTCTCCTTTGAATCTATAGATTAATTTAGAGAAAAGCAAGATCTTAACAACAGGTCAATTTCTGATTCAAGACATGATGTAGTATCTTCATTTTCTCAGGTCTCATTTCTTTCAGCAATGTTTTACTGATTTCGGTAGAAAGATTTTACATATTTTTTGTAACTATTTCTAAAACTTTTATTTTTTCAATGCTATTGTAAAGAGTTATTTTTCTTAACTTTATTTTTTAGTGGTTTTCTACCAATATATAGAAATTATTGGATTGTATATTTCACTTGAATCTGGAGATTTACTAAATTAATTTATTAGTTTTTGGTTTTAAGTGTTAATTTATTTATTTACTTATTTATTTTGTTGTTTTGTTTTGTTTTATTTGGGTACTGGGAATTGAACCAATGGATGCTTTATCCCTGTGCTACATCCCTAGTCCTATTTATTTATTTATATTTGAAATAAGATCTGGCTAAGTTGCTGAGGGTCTCAAGTTGCTAAGGCTGGCCTTGATCTTGCAATCCTCCCGCCTCAGCCTCCTGGATTACTGGAATTATAGGCAGGTACTTCAGTGCTCAGCTCAATTCTTTAACATCTTCTCTATAAATAATTGTGTTACCTATAATTAAAGATAGTTTTACTTCTTCCTTTCCAATCTTTATTACTTTACTTTAAAAAAAAAAACAAAAAAAAACTTACCTCATTGCACTGGAATTCCAGTACAAAATTGAGTGGAACTGGTAAGAGAAGATATCCGTGTCTCATGCCTGATCTTGGAAGGAAGCATTCAGTTTTTCAATATTTACTAAATTGTTGTCTTGTTTTGTTGAGATCTTTTTATCAGACTCAAAAAATTCCTTTATATTCATAGATAAAATTTTTTGTCACAAATGAACATTGAATTTTGACAAATCCTTTCTCTGCATCTATCATATCGGTGTAGGAAAGATGAGGCTGGACACTTGAGGAATTTTCAGGAAGCAGGTGCATTTTTAGCTATAGTTGTGAGGAGAGGATAATGCCTAAAAATCTCTGGACCTCCAGTTTGGAAATTTTTTTAGATTCATATTCAGAGGAATGGTTACATGGCAGTGGTTGGGAATATTTAATTTTTGTCTCATATTTTTAGGCTAGACAGAGATTGTACACATTTTGTCTGTAAAACCGGGCATTTACAAAACAGAGGAAGTTACAAATCATAATTTTTTTTTGTAGAAATTTTTGTTGATATTCTGTTGCTACCCCTTGTAATATCATCCCATGGCTTTGATATTATTCAGTTAATATTGTGAACTACTTTTTAAAAAAAATTCTGATTGTTAGTTCAGTCTTGAATTCTTGGGTAAAGCTCATTTTGTTATGCTAAATAACCCTTACACATTTTTACATTCCATTTGGTAACATTTTGTCAAGGATTTTCACATCTATTTTTATAAGGCCTATTTTTGTTTTATTTTCACTTCTTGTAATATTTTTTTTCAAGTTTTATTATTGAGGTTATTCTTGCCTTTAAAAATAAATAGGGAAGTGAAGCTGTTCCCAAAAAAAGTTTGTGTAGGAATAATATTATTACTCCCTTAAATATTTCATACAGTTTAACACTGAAACTATCTGGGCCTGAGGTTGTCTTTTAAAAAGTTTTAAAACAATTTAATTTTAAAATAAATACAAAGTAAACATATTTTGTATTTCTTCTCCTGTAAGTCTTGGTAATTTGGGGACTTTAAGATAGTTGTAACTTTTATCTGAAGTTGACAGAAAGTCGTAAATATTTTCTTCTTGGTATTTTCCTTGTGATTTTTTTCTTGATGATGGTTAATGAAAAATGTACAGTTCAACATACAAATATCTGGGGCTTTGAGACATGCAATTATTTTTATTTATTAATTATAGTTTAATTTTGTTGCCATCAGAGAATATACTTCATGTTATATCAATTTTCAGAATTTATTGTGACTTGTTTTATACTCCAGCATATGGTCTACCTTATTAATATTCCATATGCACAAACAAGTATGTTTAATCTGCAGTTGTTGAATGTTGTCCAAATAGTTTATATCCTTATTGATTTTTTCTTGTTATAATACTTACTGAGAGGTATTTTCAGTTCCCCAAATAGAGTTGTGTATTAGTTTTTTTCCCTTTGAATATGTTTTTCCCTTTATTTCATGTGTTTTATTATCAGATGCATAGACATTTAGAATTAAGTCTTCCTAATGAATCAGTTTATTCATTGTTAAACGTCTGTATCTCTGACAATATTCCTTATCTTTAAGCCTACATTGTCTAACATTACTACTGCCACCCCAACTTTCTTATCTTTGCTATTGTATGGTATATCTTTTTCCATCCTTTTCACTTACAAACTCTCTGCATATTTGGACTTAACAAACATGTCTTGTACATAACATAATTGCCTTTTGCATTTTTCATCCAGTTTGATCATTTGGCATTTATGTTTAAAGTAATTCTTGATGCACTTGGGTTAGAGTCTACCATTTAGCTCTTTGGTTTCTATTTGTCTAGATTTTCCATTGTGAATCTTCTTTTGTTGTATTTCCTTCCTTATTATTGGTTAATTGTATAGATTTTAGTATTACCTTTTAATTTCTTTATTATCTTTTAGCTACACCTCTTTAGGGTTTACAGGATTGCAAAATATATCTGTAATCTCTTAGTCTACTTGTAGTAAATAGTATACATTTCACATAAAATATAACTATCTTACAATAATACAATTCTTTTTGATATCCTTCCTTTGCCTATTGTTCTTATATTTTTTATACATGTGTTATAAACCCCACAATGCAATATTAATTTTTTAAACATCAGTTGTCTTTCATAGACATTAAAAGAAAAGTATACAGTTTTACATGCATATTTGCCATATTTGGTGTTATTATTCTTTCCAACTGATCCAAGTTTTATTTGTAGTCATGTCCTTTAAGCTTGACAAACTTTAAAATTTCTTATAAATGCATTTTTTTCTGGCAACAGTTATCATTAACATTTATGTGAAATTTTTAATCCACTAATCAACATACTGAATCAGTTTATCCATATACCAATTTTGAAAAAGTGATTTATATATTCTCCCTGTGGCAGAGATATTTGTTCCTTACAAAATTTGCATGATCTATATTACTCCCATTTCTCAACTCTCTTGCCACTGGGCAAGTTACAAGTCCTTAAGTTACTTCCAGGAAAAGCATTTTCTAGTAGGTTTGAGATCTCCATTAGGTCTCTGGCCCTGCAATCCCCAAAGCCACATATTTTAAACATTTTAGCTACACAATAGTGAGGATCAGCCTAGATCCATTAATGACTCTCTGAAACAAAGTCCTGTGATCTTCCCTGGACTACAGAGTGGTCATGATTTAAATTTTGTTGTATAAATGTATTAGTCAGCTTTTTGTTGCTGTGACTAAAAGGCCTGACAAAAACAAATTTAGGGGAGGAACAGTTTATTTGGGGACTCACAGTTTCAGAGGTCTCAGTCCATATGTAGCCGGCTCCATACCTCTGGGTTCAAGAGGAGGCAGAACATCATGGCAGAAGAGTGTGGCAGAGGGAAGGGACTCACATGAAGATCAAGAAGCAGAGAGAGAGACTCCACTCTCCAGGTACAAAATATACACCCAGAGGCACACCCCCAGTGACCTACCTCCTCTAGCCATATCCTATCTGCCTTCAGTTACTACTCAATTAATCTCATCATGGATTAGTTCACTTATTGAGTTAAGGCTCTCATAACCCAATCATTTCTCCTCTAAACATTTTTGCATTGTCTCAAACATGAGCTTTTGTGGGATACCTCACATCCATACCATAACAATTAATCTATTGAGTTTGGGAATAATTTGTTAACGTGGCATGATCTGGTCTGACTGATGATGTATGTGCTGATTTGGAATTATAAATTAAACTCTTATAAGACTCAACTCTTATAATTGTAAATTTCCATTCTATCTTTTTGTATTATTTGTCCTTTCTGATACAAATATCAAATTCTTTTGATTTTTGTGATTATAACACAAAATCATGGTTTGGGAGGGGTTTTGTTTGTTTTGTTGTTGTTTTTGTGTGAAGACTCTTTTTTACAAAAATACCTGGGCATTCTCAAATACATCATCCTTATAATTCATCTTTCATTGAACATGAATTGTATTCCCAAAAAGAGTCCAAATGGGGTTTAACCTATAAATTTATTTAATTGAGACTTCTTTTCCAAGACTATATTAGATAACTCCATTTGTTCACCTCATTTATATCCCACAGTAAAGTTTTATAGTTTTCTTTGTATAGATTCTTCACACTTCATGTAAGTTTATTCCTTAATATTCTATATGATATGTTTTACCATAATATGTTCTCATTGGTTATTTAGCATATATCTTATTGACTAGAACCTGTATAAGGCTCTAATTACTACATAGGCTCTAATTACAACTTCAAGGATAAGCCACTATCCTGCATCATGCATATGCCATTCATAGGATTATGCATTCTGCATGAGACACTTGATTAGGATAATTATTGAAAGAACTTTTTTGTGTGTTTTTTATAAATTTAAAGAGAACTTACGATCTCCCGGCTTATTCTTCTCACTTCTATGTCAAAACATAAAGGCTGTTTCAGAGAAAATGCTTTCATTATCAGGCTATACAGATTTCAATTTAACATGTTTACTAAGTACTTATTATGCATTTAACTTCCTGATTCTAGGGTACCTAGAGCATGTCCCAATAATAATCTTAGGTAGGTACATAGTATCAGTTCAATGAATGTTTGGTGGATCTGATTGGCTTATTTTTGAATTAACATGTCCTTGTTAGAGGTCACTACTCATCAGATATATAAAAAAATTAAACATAACCTCAAATTATTTCAGTGCATTTTTGCATCATTTCATAATTACCACAAAAGCCTTTGTGAGTTTCAGAGGGAAAAAAAATCTGCCTTTGCAACTAGAAAAATATAAGTCTGACCATTTGGAGATCCTGCAGGATATAGGTAGAAGGGTACTGTTTGCTTCTTGGATTTCCTAAAACATTTTCCATCTTACAATAAACTACAGTTCTCTGGCCCTAGGAGCCCAGCTTTCTAAGTTTGTTTTTAAACATGGCAGGGGTTTGCAGACAGCTGCCACTGGAAACATCTATGGTTTTATCCCCTCCAGTGAACAGCTGAGTACATTAAGACATAACAGCACTTTCCCAAGGATTGCATCCAAGCCAAAAGAGATTAGGACGAGACTCAACTCATGAATACAAGAGGAGGTACATGTTAAAAATAGAAATTTATCTGCAAGAGGCTAAATTAAGATCTATGGATAAACAAGTCAATGTGAGTTTGGAAGAAAAACTCAAATATGCCAGGAGAAATCTCTGGCCTTCTTATTTATTATGTAGTCAAAGGCAAGACCACATTTTGTATAGCTCAAGTCTCAACTCTTCCATTTGTGAACTGTGCAATCCTTGGATTTTATTTAACCTCTGTGGACTTTTTATTTCCATATTTGTAAAGCACAGACAATACAATATCTACCTCGAATGGTTTCTGTAAGGGTCATATATGATTCTCATGAACACTTGCTGTGTGCCTGTGGACAATAATCCTTAAATTAGTAATATAGACCCAAGGAAGGTAGTCAGTGTCGACAGTCTAGAGGTCTGATGCAGGAAAGCTGTAATTATGCTTGTATATTTATGAGCCAACACCCTAAAATCTAGTTTTTCAATCAATCCCAATAGGGAACTTCCTTATGCAATATCATTCAATTTAATCCAACTTAATTTAATGCAGTATGTGAGGCATTTAGTTTACAAGGATGAAGAAGGTGTTGTTTCACCTTTTAGAGAGCACTGCACCTAAGAGGAGAAAAAGGAGAATCACTCCTGAATACAAGGGACTGTGGTAAGTACAGTATGACCATCAATCCTTGAATCTCAGCAAATGAGGGATTGTTTTATTTGATGTGTTGGGGAAAGCTTCAAAAAGAGGGGGAACTTATTCATACCAAGTCTTAAAGAATCTACAGGATTAAAGAGATGGCAGTGACTTGGAGACAATATGACTGAAAGAATGAAAAGAAAGAAAAAGGCCAGAAACAAGAAATGAAGGAGATTAGTACATGCTGATTTGTTCATTTGTATGATAAACATTAGGTGTTTGGGGATCAGAAAAAGATTTTGTATTTGGCTGGAATCCTAAAGCTGAGTGGGGGCATCAGGATTCTATCCCTGCATGGGCAGGGTGGATCCAGGCATAGAGGACTTTGGATAGAGAGCATGCTGTGGTTCCACATGGGGGAATTGGATGGTCTTGGTAAATGAGTATGCGTAGCGCTCTGTTTTTAAGATAATTTCTCCTTAAGTTGGAGGTTTTTAAAGGCATCCTGGTGAAAGATATGAGGACCTAGATTTGAGGGTGACAGTCAGAACTCTTTGAAAGAAAGTTGACTGGGTCCATCAAGGGTTAGGCAGGAGTAAAGGCAAAATAAATGAGGCCCCTTACCTCTGTCACTATGAAAGTAACAAATTATTCTCAATTTGTAGATCATAGGAAGAAGGGTGTCACCATGGTCAAATGGACATGAGGGTTTTGAGGTGCTCATGATACAACATGAAGGAGACTTTTGAGATGAATGAAACCACCAAGTGAGGAAGAAGGAGAATGGGACAGAAACTTGGAGAATGCTTATGTGTAAAGAGTGGGAGAAAAAAGAGAAATTAGTGGAGAAGAAGCAGTTAGAGGCATCAGAATGAAGCTCAAAGAGTACAGGCTCACCTGAATAGAAGGAAACTTAAAAGAACAAATGGAAAGTGATATCATAGCATCAGAGAAGTTGAGGATGAAAACTGGAAAAGTAAACATTAAATTTAGTGATTAGGAAATCACAGGTGAACTTGAAGAATTCAGTTTTCATGGAGAGGTGAGATTTAAAGGCGAGGGCACAGAGCCAGTAGACGAATGTGAAATTTACAAGTGGTGCTTGGGAATGGATTGGTTTTGTGAAATTTGGCAGTATGCTTCAAATAGCATTATAAGAAAAAACCGTGGCCAATTTTACGTAAAACAATGAATCCTTTTAACTGTTCATACACTTTTCGTTTAAAGTGCTTTGAACAAACGTGATTTAATTCAGATTACCTAATTTTCTAATTCACATTGCCTAATTACCTCACAATCTGATTGTAAGGTCAAGATTTGAGTACTGGTTTCTTCATTTATTAAAAAAAAAAAAAAAAAATATTTGAAGACCTGAGATGCTAAGCAACTTATGCCAGGTCACAGAGCTAAAAGCCACAGAGTCAGGCAGGACACAACCCCATTCTCTCTCTTAGTCCAGCACCATCTCCATTGTTCTAAAACAAATATATAGGGATCTGCTGCCAATGTGTTTCACAGTATCTAGCAATGAAATGTTAGGGACCATATGTAGCTCATATAAAACAAAAAACACATGGTACATCAGAAGCAAGAAATGTCTCTTTTTCCAGCACACTGAAGAGAGGTAAGTTAACTTAGCTTTGAATTTCTCAGCCAGGAGCCTCTGTGTACTGAGGTAGGATTTTGAGGTTATCCCATCGCATCTTTTCCTTTGGAATAGTCAAGCATTGCTATCACATTCTCAGTGTCTTCATTTGCCTGTTGATTTTTCTATTATTGTCATTTGCCTGTTGATTTTTCTATTATTGAACTTTCAAGAAGCCAGCCAGAACTTATTAAGAACATATTAAGATGCTGCCCTTAAGAAAGGAGACCATTTGACTTTTCCCCCCTTAAAAACATACTTTCTCAGTTTCCACCTCTGGCCTCCCTTCTTTATTCTCAACCATTAGCCATGATTACTAGAACAATGACATAATATTTAAAAAATAGCCCAGTGGTCCTGATGTCCATGGATATTAAAACACTTTCCTTGTTGGATCATTTCCGAAAAGAAGAGCTTTCTTTGCAAGGGTGTCATACGCTAGGGTCTCCTGTTAATTTCAAAGTTGCAGTACTGAGTTGGTGGAATAGTAGCTACACATCCTGAGGTTGGTCCTTCATGCTTCAGGTGACCATTAGGTAAAAACTGATCATGAGTTGTTTTTTCAACATGGATCTTGCTACTATTCAGATATTTGCATTTTAATTGTCTTTAACAGTCAAAGTAAAAGGATTTTCAGTGATAGTGGTAGGAGAATGTACTACTGAGCAGGACTTCTGGATGTCAGGGTTTCTTTGCATCTCAGCTCATCAGCTGCCAATCTTCTCTCTACTTTGGGTCCCTTTTCTCTATATCCTGTCTCTTTTGCTAAATTTCCTGCATGATACTTATTATGGTTTAGATATGTGGTGTCCCCAAAACTCTCATGTGTGAGACAATGCAAGAATGTTCATAAGTGGAATTATTTGATTAGGTGAGCTATAACCTAATCAGTAGATTAAGGCACTGATATGAGTTAACTGGGTTGTAATTATAGGCAGGTAGGGTGTTGCTGGAGGAGACAGATCACAAGGTGAGCCTTTGGGGTTTATATTTTGTCTTTAGTGAGCAGAGCTCTCTCTGATTCTGGTTACCATGTCTTGAACTGCTTTCCTCCACCATGCCCTTATTCCAGGACCTTCCACCATGATGTTCTTCCTCACTGAAGGCCCAGAACTATGGAGTTGGATTAATTGAATCTCTGAGACTGTGAGCCAAAATGAACTTTTCCTTCTCTATGCTATTCTTGTCAGGTCTTTTGTTCACAGAGATGAGAAGCTGACTAAAACAGCACTACTTCTGCAATCTCCTTAAAATGTAAATCTGACCTTATCTCCAATGTAACACTTTCTGATATATTTTATTGACTAACAAAAAAAAAATTTTAATTTTTTTTGGTTTGTTTTGATCCTTTTTAAGATCATACCTAGAAATGACCCCAAGGTAGACATCTTTATAATTCACGCTTGATTAAACATTGTGGTCACCTGATGTAAACTGAGCCAATTAGATTCCTCCTCCTGGTGAGTTAGGATCACAATTAAATTTTATTCAAGGTTAGGTTTATCTCTTGATCTAAGGAGCAAAGAGTAGGCCACCTGCAGACAGGTGAAAAGTTCTTTCTGTGGGGAGGGGGGAATGATGGGGAGAACAGGTATGAAACATTGAGAATAAGCCTTCCTTCAGCTCGGGGATTTTTCTCTTTCTGGTTCCAGTCCCTTTCTGGCTTAGTTTCTGGGGCTCCATAAGATGCTCCTCTTTTTTGTAAAAGAACCAACACAAATATAGTGGAAATACAGAGGGAAGAATAGTTTTCTTAAGCTGAGTTTATTAAGTTATATAGTTTCCAAAGACAGAACTATGTGACCATATAAAAAGTTGAGCGAAAAGTACTGATACCAGTAGATTTGAATCTTAGTGCCATTATTAGGACAATTTATCTAGTGTTCCTATTTATAAATGGAGTTCACCATCCTAATCTCATAGAATTGCTGCAAAAAAATAGCTTAGATATGTATAGTGAGCAGGTCTAGCGATAAGAATTAGAACAAGGAAAAAGTTACAGAATGAATACAGGTCACATCCTGGAAGGTCATGTATGCCTTGCTAGGAAGGAGAGACTATATTTAAGGCATCTAGGTAATGAAAGGGCTTTGTGGATGGGAAAAATCAGGTCAAATTTGCATTGTAAAGAGATCACAAGGCTATTTGGAAAGGAGTAAAGAAATAGACAAATAGAGCCTAAAGAAGTGAGAAAACTGTGGCCACAGTCCAGAGGGTTAATGATGGAGGCCTGGGAGAAGTAGCAGCAATGGACTTAGAAAGCAAGAGACTACGTTCTCCTATCTTTGTCACAACACAGATATTTAGACTTGTGAGCAAAGGGAATTCAGTTTCTCTTATTACACAGTACCCATGGAGAGGATGGGTTATTTTTCTTTTGTTAAGACACCTGTCCACAAAGTATACCAAAGTGGAGAGAGTATTCTTTTTTTTTTGGGGGGGGGGGGATGGGGAAGAAGGGGTTCTGGAGATTGTGCACTCAACCACTGAGCCACATACCCAGCCCTATTTTGTATTTTATTTAGAGACAGGGTCTCATTGAGTTGCTTAGCACCTTGCTTTTGCTGAGGCTGGCTTTGAACAGTGAATCCTCCTGTCTCAGCTTCCTGAGCTGGAGTATTCTGTTTTCTAGTACATCAGCAAATAGACATCACAATATCAAGGAAGTTTCTCACAATATTATTATTGACATTACCTTAAGATGGCAAATCACTTTATTCAAAATAAACAGCAAATAAAACCCTGCATTATTCATGATAGCACAGAACCAAAGTGTTACTGTTCTTTTTATAGAGGGTACAACATATCAAAAGCAGTATGCCAACAAGAATGACTAAGTTAAGGGTCATTGTTCAGGTGTCTTTGCCTTTCAGGGTACCTTGTCTGTCACAAGCTTATAGCACCTACTTTTCTGTATACCAATTCTGAACTCATTGCTCAAATTTGGGCTGCTCATAAAGTACCAAGTAGATAGGAGAAATGCTTCAGGTGCCCATACCTGATTTACCAATTTAATAACCTTCATCTTTTCCATTTTCTTCTTTCTTCTTTGTCATTGACTATGCTTGTTCTAATTTTAGTTGGGATTGGGACACAGGAAAAATTAAGTTTCATAGAAATGTTTGATTTGCATGATGCAAGTGCAATTCTTTATAATAGTCTTAGAATTACATCAAAATTGGGGCTGGGATTGTGGCTTAGTGGTAGAGCGCTCGCCTAGCACGTGCGCGGCCCGGGTTCGATCCTCAGCACCACGTACAAATAAACAAATTGTGTACAACTAAAGCAAATAAATAAATATTTAAAAAAAAAAAGAATTACATCAAAATTTCAGATCTGTTCCATAAGTCCTATACTATTAACAACACATCCAATTTATTTGACCTTGGTCATCACTGATCCCTCTCTCCTCTTATTCACTTCTGCCCGCCCCCAGAGCATTTTAATCTTTGCATTTAACACCTCACTTCTTCACAGGGGGATTGGTAGGGGTGGATGATGGGAAGGGGCACCAGACTCTTCCTGAAATCCAACCTGTAATATTTTCTTGAGGATAATGAAATTCAATGCTATAATTTCCATATAAGTGTCCATAGGTGGCATATATTATGCACATTCAGGACATTCTACTGTGAAAAATCACACATTTTACTTTCTGTGGCTTTTAAGTCTATAGGTGCTTTTAATTGACATACAGTAGATATTCCAAGATAGTTCTGGGGATTTGGTATCTCCTGCATTGGCACTTACAAACTGCATACTCGTACAGGTTACTTACCTTGCTCTCTTTGTGTCAGTTTCTTCAACCATAAAATGGAAATAACAATAGTATCATGTGTAAGCTACCTGGTACCGTAACCCGGGAGGAAAACTCGGAGGCAGAGTAAAGCTATTACTACTTTTACTTCTACTTTCTTAGAGAGAGCTTAGAGAGAGAAATTAAGATTTTTCTTCTTCTTAGAAAGAGCTTAGAGAGAAAGATTAGAGATAGCTTTTTCTTCTTCTTCTTCTTAGAGCTTAGAGAGAAAGAGAGAGAGCTTGAAAGAGAGAGATTTCTTCTTTAGAGAGAGAGAGAGCTTAGCTTTTAGAGCTTCTTTCTTCTTTGTTCTTTCTTCTTTCTTCCTCGGGAGCCTCGGCCTGACTCTGACCAGGAATTACTTCTTCTATCTGGTTTCTCTTCTGTAACCGCTCTGCCTACGTTCTGGCCGCTCTGATTCTTTTCTTCTTCTCCGACCCGAACTCTACTTCTGACCGACCGAGTGCATGACTGACTGAACGAATTAATTCTTCTCCTCACTCCGACCGCTTTCACCCGGTTATATACCTTTAGCTTTGCGGGTGCCTCACGTGCATTTACAGGTGCGTCACAAACATACTTATTATCAGGTGGAACTTATGGCTTCCAGCTGACCGCAATAGCCATCTCCCTAATTGGGGCTCCTTCAATCATGTCATGGTCATAGGGTTAGGATAAGGGTTAATTGACAATCCAAATAAAACCCTCTGCACTGTGCCAGGTACATAGTAAATAACCAATAAATGTTAGCCATTATCATTATCATACCTAATAATGTAATTTTCTTTGTTGTTCAAAAACAAAATGAATGAAGAAAGGAGAATATTTCTTAAGGTTTGCCCAAGATATAATTCAGTATGATGATTACTGTTATGGTTTGGATCTTACAACTCCAACCAAACCTCATGTATTGACTCTTTGGTCCCCAACTGATGGTGTTATTGGGAGGTGGTGGAATCTAGGATGAGGCCTAGTAGAAAAGTTAGGTCTTTGGGAGATGTGTCTTTGAGGATGCATTGGGAGTCCAGCCCATTTCTCTATTTCTTTGCTTCTTGGTCTCCATGATGTGAATAGCTTTGCTTTACCACATACTCCCCATCATGAGGTACTGCCTCGCCACAGATCCAATGTGACCAAGTCAAGCAACCATGGATGGAAATCTCTGAAACCATGAGTGAAAATAAATTGTTCTTCCATTAAGTTGCTTTTCTCAGGTATTTTGTCACCATGAAGGAAAGCTGACTAACACAGGTCCTTTCACCCAAGAGCATTTGGTGTCTCCTTTGTATTGCTTTGAAACGTTCAGTCCTGTTAGCCTTGCAGGTATTTGTACATCTTCCGCACTTACCACCCCTGCCCCATCTGAGTGGTCAAAGTTGAACCTGAATCCTGGGTAGGGGATCAACTGAGGAAGAGAACTAGGATAGACAGGAGGCCATCAATATGAACCCACATCCTATTTCTGCCACTAAGACAGGTTCTTTAAATGCTCTAAATCCTTGCTTCCTCTTCTCCAAAGCAGTGATAAAAATTGCCACCTGTGGGATTGCTGTGACTCTTAGAGAAAGAAAGAAAAATGTAAATTAAATGTAATAATAACATGGAAAGAAAGAGAGCAATGTGTTTCCTATCCAGGGTGACCCCTAAAGACACCCATCTTAAAGTCAAAAGAATCCCCCTTTAATGAACCTCCAAAAGTTGATAAGCTCCTACAAGAGAACAATGGTATCTATAGGTGAGCTGGACATGTCTATTGCATATCTAGCCCAAAATAGTATGAGCATTCACAGGATAGAATCCAGGTTAGGTGAGTGTTCTGAATACTATTCAAAGAATTTAACTCCTACCAGCTCTCCCTTTTCCTTCTAGACTCTCCTGTGTAGATCCCTTTTTCAATGGAGCACTAACAGATTCAATAGAGTGTAAGTACCCTTTCTTCCCCTTAATTACATGAAGAAACCTCAAGCCCAAGCTCAAACCAGTGAAAGAAAGTCACTCAACAACAAAAACCGTATATCCTTGATTTTTTAATTTTTTTTATAAATGTGAGTCTTCAAAGACACAGGCTCCCTTTTAAATCTAATTATTGTCTTTCTTGTGACATAAATGCATAGAATACAGTTGACAAACTTTTTAAAATAAGAAAATTGTATCTATCAAAAGGAAACATAAGAATGGGAAAACAAAAGGAAGTTGGGGTAAGGATGTAAAAAAATGTACAGCATAAATTTTCAGAAATAGACTGTGAATTTGGTTTTATACCTGCAAATGGGAACAAAGAAAAGAGACTGGTTGTGAAATTTATGCAAAGATGAAAAGATAAACACTCTGGTGAGACATAGCTGTTCTTGGTATTGGGAATGGAGAAAGATTTTGCCCATGAGTCCTTACAAAGGAAGATTGTCATAAACTTCCAACAACACTCTCAGAAGCAATATGTCCCAGAGGACAAAAATAACAACTGAAGATGGATGTTAAGTTGGAAATGACAAAATAACCTTTGCTGATTGGGAAGATAATTTTGGCTTCAGAGTAGAGGATGGGTTGGGCTGGTCAATGTTTTAACGATCAGTTCTTGGAAGGAAGTAGAGAACTTGACTTGTAACACTGCCAATTACTGTAGTTTAAGTAGCCCTCTTATGGCCAATTTCAAGCTACCAAAGTGATGTCATAAATCTATGTAATGACATATTCTATAATGATAGTCATAAGTTGTATAATTTAGTTCTTTATAACTGTGGAATAGCAACTTACAAAAATTCCTGAATATTTACCACTTGGATTTTGCAGACATATAACAAGATGACTCCAACACACCATGGCTTCTGAGGCATTACAAAATCTGTTCCCAGCTGTCTCCTCTAAGCTTATCTCTTGCCACTGGCTCTCTTGTATCTTCTTCTCCAGTCATTCTGAAGTAAGTGTCACAAACAACCTCAACTTGCTCTAGTTTCAGAGCTCTGCGTGCATTCTGCCCTTTGAAAGACCTGACATGACTCTCCCTCGTCCTGAAGATTCCACTTACATTCCTCCCTGACAAGAAGTCTTCTCTAGCTGTATAAACTGGTGTGAGGGTTGGATAACAAAGAATTAAGCTTTCTAAAACTCCACCTTTGTCCTTGGCTCCTGGAGGTGATTTCTCAACCCTTGGAAAGTCCCACCTGATAAGAATGCTTTTGTTTACATGAGCCACACCTAATAGTGTAAATTAACAATGGGATTTATGGTGGAGGCTTCAGGCCTGGGTAGGGTTTATCAGCTTGACCTGCAGAGGGGCTAAAAATAAAGATCAGCCCCATGAGTGGTCAACCATATGTAACTGAACTGTAATAAAAATCTCTGGATATCAAGGCTCAGGTGAGCTTCTCAGGACATGAGTACTGCATGCAGATCATCACACATCACTGATGGAAGACGTTTGCACTGTCCATAGCATAGTATATGGCACTCTTCTGCACTCTTCCCTGTGCACCGCTTCCCTTGGCTGCTTTTATTCTGTATTCCTTTGCTATATAACGCCATAATTATGAGTCTAATACTTTGCAGTGAGTTTCATGAACTGTTCTAGCAAATTGTTGAACATGGGATAGTCTTAGAAAATCTCTAAACTTGCAATGGGTGTCAGAAGTGAGGGTCATTTGGGGGATTCCCAAACCTTGCAGCAGTTCTTTTAAGTGTTTTCACTTACTATTGCACATATATTCCCCTGTGAGGTATTTGGCTGTTTACCTGTTAGAGAAAGGAGACTATTCACTGCTCACTATTGCATTATTAGGGCCTAACCCTGGAAAAATACAGCTACTTCATGTTGGTGGAATGAATTCAATGGAGAATATCTGTATATTGATAAAACAAGTACATATTTGTTTCCTAAGACTATTTTTATTTTAAAACAAATCAGTTAAATAGAATAGCTAGTCACAGTGGGACACATCAGTAATCCCAGAAACTCAAGAAACTGAGGCAGTAAGATTGCAAATTTGAAGCCAACTGGACAACTTAGCAAGACCCTGTCTCAAAACACAAAAAAATGGCTGGGGATGTAGCTCAGTGGCAGAGCATACCTGAGTTCAATCCCCAGTTCCACACACACAAAAAGTTAATAATGCTTGATAATTCCTGATGACCATTCAATAAAACAATTTCACAAACACCCAAAAAGTATATCTGTATGACTCTATCTTTGGTGAGTTAACTTGATCTAATAATGCTGTTTAAACCATAGAGGAATGGAAAATTATTCTGTAAATAAACTCCTATTGGTATTGTTTCTCTGAAACAGCCTGCTGAAGGATTGTTTTCTGGTAAATATCTGGAGAATAGATAAAAGGAGTGGTCCAGAAGCTTCAGATTAACATAGACCCACAAAAAATACAATCATTTCACCAAGACACCTGGCTTAGCAGAAGGCTATCACAAAGCTGGATAGATAATCACATTTGTTTTGATTGTTCTATATTGAGTCAAAAGACCTGAAAACATGAGACTACCACAGACAACATGACAAGCCAAGTTCCTATACCCCTCTGAAATACAGTCTACTCATCTGAAAAATGGGGATAGGAAAATCCACTTGATTCACAAAGATGTTTCAGGGACCAAAGGAGGTAATATGAATGAGAGGTTTGGAGATACCAAAATGTGTGTGTGTGTGTGTGTATATACACACACACATACTAAAGATATATATATATATTTTATATATATATATATACTGAAGATATATATATACTAAAGATATATATATATATATATATATGTATATACACTAAAGACACAGCCTACATGAATACTTCCTTAATAATATTTGAGATTATTAATTCACTTAATAGGGAAAAATGCAATAAATCACCAAGGTCACCAGGTAACTATGAAAGCTGTGACAAAATGACAGCAGCTAAATTTCACTGAGTATTTAGTATTCAGTGCCAGACACTAGACAAATCCCTTTATGTTTTATTGTCACGACTCTGCAAGATACATATGTTATTATCCCAGTTTAATAGATGAGGAATCTGAGACTAAAGGGTAACTCAGAGACTAAAGGGTAACTCAGAAGTAGCTTGCCCATGTTCACATAGTCAGTATGTAGAAGGACTGAAAATCCAGTCCAGGTTTATGAAGGTAAAACCCAACCTCTTACTATTATGCAGACCTTCCCCTCTGTGGAAGGGGATGGAAGAAGAAATATGTAGCATATTTTCATTCATCCTGCAGCTATGATTAAGGATTTTATCATTGCTCTCATCAATATTCACATAAGCCCTAGTGAGCTGAGGAAGGGTGATACACAGATATTTTAATGTGAAATGTAATGCTTGCCACTTGTAATGACAAATATTGCAACCCCCCTTTCAGGCTGGACCCCAAAGATGAGATAAGATTGCCTATGGGAAGCTTGAAATTTTAGTCTGTTTTACAATCCATTTGAACAGGGTGCTCAGACAAAATTAATTCATGACAACTTGTTCTCAAACTGTGAATTTTTGGGAACATTTCCAGTATTCATTAGCTCTCAGATTCACACTTCCACCTGTGTGTTGAAGAGCTGTTTTATCAGTTCCTAGAGCGAGAGGATAAAATATATGAAGGAGCTGACTTTGTCTCATTTTCTGTTTAATTTGCAATTTCTAAATGTCAGTAGACTAAGTCAAGAATGGTGGTCAGGAGTCCAACTCCCAAATTGCCTCCCCTGTTACATCTCAAGTTTTTTTATGTCCATTTTTTTTTTTTCATGCTGTGGGTTTCTCTCAAAGAAATCCTGTTTTAACTAAATTATGTATAGAAAGGCATTGTTAGAAAGAGGTTCTTTCTTATAATCTAAAATAGCTGTCTTGACCAATAAATACTAAACCCAACCTTATTTTAAGGGCACTATAACCTGAATGCCCCCAAGCTAACGCTACTATAGACTTCTCAGGGAATTTCTGAGGTTTAGCACAAAAATTTAGTGAGACAATGGTTATCATCTGGACAGTGAATTCACGGGTTTCTTCCCAGACAGCAGAGCTCAGCGTGATCCCAATACAGATGGGTGGTTATGCCTGAGTTAGAATTGATATTCTAAGTCCTGTCCCTACTATGTACCTCATCATGTTCTAGGTCTGTTTCTTCCCTATGACACACAGTGAGCTGGCCCAGCTTGATTAGCATCACAATCAGTCTAGGAGAACAGTTTGTAAATTTTCCTTACTCAGTGCAGTTATATTCAACCTACTTCCTCCCCATTCAACCATAGACCCAATTAATGTGTATACATTTCACAACTTTGTTAATTTACACATATCCTATTATTCTTCCTTCTGCTAACTCATGATGCTCAGGAAAAAACAAATCAGAACAGATGTTCTCTAGTTCACTTTTCTCCTAACCACCCCCCCCCAAAAAAAAAGACAGGAAATGACATCAGAACAGAGTACTAGAAAAATATTTTTGAAAAGAGAAGGAATTGAGCCGACATTCTGGTCAAATACTTAATTTCCATACAAATCTGGATCCATGTGGGAGGAAAAAATGGGGTCCAAGGCAGGGGAGGACAATGCCCCTGACTTTTTTTTCTATATCTGCCCTTAATGTTCTTCCCTTTTTAGCTTTATTTCCTAGCTTACCCTTTCTGCTATCTCATGCTGTCATTTGAGGTACCATATATACATATTCCATCAATATTTTCCTGCCTTTTGCTAATTTTCTTTTTAATTTGTAAAAGAGAATCAAGTGTGTTCTTATGGTTTGAATGTGTCCCCCAAATTCATCTATTGACAGTATATTGAAGCAGGGCCTTTAGGAGATCACTGGAGTTATATAAGGTCATCAGAGTGAGGCCCATGTGATGAGACTGGTGGCTTTTTAAGAAGGGAGATCTGAGCCAATGCACACCTGCTCTGTCTCACCATGTGATGCTGTCCACCATGTTATGATGATGCAAGAAGACCCTCACCAGATGCCAGCATCATGCTCTTAGACTTGCCAGCCTCCAAAACCATAAGAAATACATTTCTTTTCCTTATCAATTAGTCTATGGGTTCAGTTATAGCAACAGAAAATGAGCCAAGACAGGTGGGAATTATCCAGATGATTTTGTCAGCTATCTGTTTTGCATGCTCAGTGAAGACTCATTAATGTGTAACCATGCTGGTATAAGCAGAGACATACGGACTTCTCAAGTCATATCTAAGGCAAGAATTAGTTGACTAGATCAACAAGCAGTTGTAGTCTTTAAATTTAAAAAGACTTGTCAACTAGGGTTTTTTTTTTTTTTTTTTTTTTTTTTTTAACACTCTGATTTGATGAGCAAGGGAATAGCTTCAGAGAAATGTACGAGAGAATCATATGATTGTGAATTCTCTAAGCAGTAAGGATCTGAAACGTGCTTTTTAAAATAGCCAGATAGAAAAATCTTGGTGTGAGCAATTTACACTTGAAGTGACTGTTCTGTCTTTAGAACACTGGGGAAAGCGAGGTGTTTAATGTATCTTCCAGACAATTACAAAGCGGTCCTTGATCAAAACCCTCTGTGAGAGATATTGACAAACCTGCCCAACTGCAAGAATCTCCTGTAGAGAAAATGATCTATGAGATTTCCTGCTGGTGGGTTCATGGGTCAGATTGTCAATATCTAGAGAAAGATCACAGAAATAAACATTTAGTGTTCGCTGTTCTGACATCTGTATTTATGGTTCTGTTAAAGCAGTTGGTCAATCAAAACCAGTTAAAGCAATTACAAATTTCCCAGCTAAATGCAAGAAGAAGAAACTGAGCTCTCTGTGATGAGAAGTCAATATAGCAAGATAATCCAAAATTACTTTTTATTCATGTGGAGGGAATTTGGCACTATTATATATTGTCACTTGTAATTGTGTGATTAAATGAATACAGTGAAGATGTATTAATGTAATGAAGTCAAATACTCAATTAGTTTTTTTTTTTTTTTTTTTTATTCCCTATCTACATTGAGATTCCCACTGAATTTGGAACAGAATAGTCCTTTCCCTATTGAGTTTGGCTCCTTTATATTTGGCAAATATTTATTCTTTTATCTCTGTTTCAATTGGAGCTGCAGTGAATGGGTCCATTTTTCCTTATGGCTTGACTCCTGCTGTCTGACAATATAGGTGATGTTGTTAGGCGTAAAATTATTTTGAAGATGACATAAATCACTAATGTGAAACAGATTGTTCTAAATTCTAATAGCATATCCCTCTGAGGGGATAAGAGGAAGTATAAATGCCAATGTCTGAAGGAGGCTGCAATTTCCAAAATGTTGACTTAGAGCTTGAATATAATCTGAAAAGGATGTGTCAAATTGTAAATCTCTTCTAAAGGATTAAAAATAAAGAGGGATATAACAAACTAGCATCTGTTTTGGTAAAATTGCTATTCAAATAAATAGGCAGTAATATAATTTCTAATTACAAACTCAAGTTCTAGATTCAGGAAAAACTAACTTTATCCCACTCACTGATTGCATAACCTCATAAAAGCTATTTTACCTCCATACGCCTCTATTATCTCATCTGTAAAATGAAAATAACTATCAAGCCTGCCTCATAGAAAATGAGTTTTACATGTTATATATAAATTCATACAAAGCTCCTAGTATCTGAATCACAGTAAATACTCAATAAATGTTAGCTATTATTGATATTTAATTCAATGAGCACGTATTTTGTGTCTATGTATGCAAGAAATTAGATGGATTCTGTGATAAGCACATGATCTCTGTGCCCACTTTGGGAGTTTATCCTTAATACTGACCAGCATCTTAGCAGGTAAACTGAGATGAGTGTTTAAACAAATACTGCAAGTTGTAGTATTGTTTTCATAAGCCCTACTTCCATTCTGAATGTTATTCTAACCCGTTCTCAATATGGAAGCAGAGCGATCTTTGTAAAACTTCCTAGTATCATCCTGTTAAACTTATAAACCAAACCACTTACTGTGGGCTGCTAGGCCCTGCTGAATCTGGTCTCTTGAGACCTCATTTGCTGTCTCTCCATTCCTCTTACACTGCAATCCTTTCCCACCCCACTACAGAGACTTTACCACCGTATCCTCCCTCTGTCTGAACTGTTCCTCTTCTTTTTGCCTAGTTAATTCTTACTCATGGGACAGATCTTAGTTCTAATGCCACTTTCTGAGGAATACTTCATAAATTCCTCACTTTCTTCTGCAATTCTAAACCAATTTCTCTATGATTTTTCTCTTAAAACACTCTGCAATTTTCCACTATGACCCTTAAAACTTAATTATATCTGTGAGTCTTAAAAATATATCTATCTCACCCACTAGACATAAACTCCTTGAACCCAGGGGCCATGATGACTGTCTTAATCTTCAGCTCCCAGCACTAAATTCAGCATATAGTAGTTGTACAATAAACACTGGAGTAATGTGTTATAGAATAACATTTTTTTTCAAAAGTTCAAAAGATTCTTATATAGATAAAAGATGGAAATGTGTGAATTTTTTATTTAAATCATTATCAATGAGGGAATTAGGCAGATATTAAACCAATTCAAACAAGAATTAAAGGAACAGATATACAGAATTCAATTTTGAGACATAGCACTTTTTCCACACTAAAAGAGAATTGTTTGCATATTTATAGATATGAATTATTTTGCATTATTTTCAGTTACCTAAAGTTTTTAGAGTTTTAATACAACTCAAAGGCAATGGAAGGCTAAAATAAGATAATTTGGAAGGGTGTGCTATAAATGGTGCCTGGTTTTCTACAATAACACATATTTTCCTTGCAACCAATAGATAAAAATGATGGGGGCACATGGGAGGGTACATTTTATTTGGGGAGCATGAGAGATTTAAGAAGTCTTCATAGAGAATGAATGGGTGAGCTAAGACTTGAAATGTATGTAAACGTACAGTAATGGTAATCCACTGGAGATTTCTGAGCAGAGCTCTAGAGAAATCCTGTGGTAGCAATGAATTCTTACAGGCAAGACGGTAGTCTGTGAGACAAGAAGCCATTTGTAATAGCCCAGGGGAGAGGCTTTTAGAAAAGAGGACAATGAATCCAGTAAGGAAGGACAGACCCTGAATTCTAGTTCTAGAACTTCATTCCTTGTGTGACTTTGGACTAATTTACATATCTCTTTGAGCCTTATCTGCCTTCATCCCAGAATTATCTATTTAATATTCAGCACTGAGGATACAAAGAAAAAATAAGCATGAAACATAGACTCTAATGTCCTGATTACTTGGATAATAAGGGAATGTTTATATACTAATGGAACTTTCAAGCCCTGAGAGTCTGGAGTTACAGGTGTATTTCCTAACACTGTATTAAATTGGGAACAGTTGGGCTTATGGTGGGTGGCAGGTAAGGATGGGGGTTATTCCACACATAACATAGGAAAGATAATCCCTATTACATGACCAACATTTTTGATTGTCTTTACAGGGGTCAGTAAACTTAGTAAAGGGCCAGGTATTAAATACTTGAGGTTTTGTTGGTTATACAATGTACATTGCAACTACTCTGTCATTATAGCTGGAAAGCAACCAATGACAATACCTAAACAAACAGATGCACCTGGGTTCCAGTTAAACTTTATATGAAAAGCAAGCAAGGGGACAGATATGCTCCACAGGCCATAGTTTTTCAAACCTTGTTCTAAAAGATGGATAACTAAATACAAGTGGGATCATTGAAACTGTCAATGATCATTAGAGGTAATCATCAATAAAGAGCAATATCATTTTATTGACCTTTGTCCCAAAGACTGCCTTGCACATAAATTCTCAGGAAAAAAAAATCACATTTTCAAAGAAAAAAATTAAAGACTCATCCTCTGAACATTCAGAGCCATTTGTCACTCTCTTCTAGCATCCATCATGTCCTACCTGGTATGAGACCCACTCATGCCACGCCACGATCTTCATTTTCTCCTAGGATATAAACTCCTACGAGGTAAAGACCATGGTATTTTCAGTTTTTTTTTTTTTTTTTTTTTTGCTCCTTGACAGATGCTGAAACACATTTCCTAAATGAGTGAATATTTTTTTTCTGTTTTATTTTAATTATAATCTTTCCTGGCACCAGTGAAATACTAAGGCTTCCTCTCGAGCATGCACAGCTGTATATCAGTAGGTTTCCCCATGAAGGAGGAATCTTGTGGAACAGGACACTTGCCTATGATCACTATTGAGTGCCTGCTCCTGGCCCTTCTCCCTACTCTGTGGGGCTACTCTTGAATAAGTGATTATTTGCCTTGGTAGGAAATGTCCTCTTAGTGTCTGGCCATGACCCATTTAACATAATTCAATGCAGTGTTCGTACATTTTCCCCCTGGCCTGTCCTTTCCATAAGAGAATCTGAGAGCTTATGCTTTTCGTAGGGAAGACACGGTGTTTTGTTGTGGGTCATTTTTATACACACCACACACAATAAACTGTCAATGGAAAGAAATATCAGCTGCATTCAAATTTCTCACTTGTTTGTTTTTTTAAAGTTTTCCTTAAGTGTTTCTTCCTTTGTGAGAACACCAACCCCATATTTCTCTGCCTACTAATAGCTTTTTCATGAAGTGATTTTTTTCTTTTTTTGCTTTTTTGTTTTTTATAGCTTTTAAGCAATACCAGATGTTGAAAGAAACTTTCTCTGATTGGTGTCCAGAGAAAACAAAAAGCATGTATCACTTCAAGCCTGACCTGCACAGGGGAAAAATGGACTAAACAAAGGCTGCCAGAATTAAATGCACTGCAGATGGTATAAAAGGAAAATTCTAGAATTGTATGTTTTTACCCCTGTGCTTCCATTGTTCCTCTTCACACCTGATTACAGCATTAATTTTTGTGGAGATGAAATGATAAACTAGAAAACAAAAAAGCCACAAGAAAAGAATTTTATTTTGCAATGATCTCCTAGCAGAGTATATGTTCCTAGGTTAGAGTTCACCAAAGAAAGGACATATTTATTCTATGGGATGTTGGGGGATGTTTTGAAAGGGGAAGACGGATTTGGGTACTACAAAGATGGTCCCCAAATTACAATGGTTCTGCATATGATTTTCCAGCTTTACAATACTGCAAAACTGATACACGTTCAGAAGAAACCATACTTCAGATTTTAGTATTTTATCAGCTAGAGATATGCAGTGCAATATTCTTTCATATTGATAGGCAGTGGCACTGATAGCTCATAATGAGCCATGAGACTGTGAGGGTAAACAACCAATTTTCTACCAGGGACTTTGTTGCTAAGCTATGGTGGTTGGTTGGTTAGGTATACAAAATGCATTTTTAACTTAGGATATTTTTAACTTACCTTGAGTTTATTGAAATGTAACATAAGTCAAGGAGCATCTGTAATTTGAATATATGTATCCCTACAAAATTTACTTGTTGAAACATAAACCCCAAGGTTATAGCATTAGAAGGTGGGGCCCCTAGCATGTGATTATATCATAACGGTTCTGCCCTCATGAATGGAATTAGTGCCTTTATAAGAGGGCTGAAGTGGCCAAGCAGGGTAGCACATACCTATAATCTCAGCAGCTCAGGAGGCTGAGGCCAGAGATCTCAAGTTCAAAGCCAGCCTCAGCAATTTATCGAGGACCTAAGGAACTCAGCAGGACCTGTCTCTAAATAATATACACACACACACACACACACACACACACACACACACACCACATTACACCATGTTACCACAAAATTAATTATATATATATGTATGTATATATGTGTGTATACATATATATATATATATATATAATAGTAGTTTGAATATATGTATCCCTACTATACACACACACACACACACACATATGGGCTGAGGATATAGCTCAATGGTTAAGGCCCTTGGGCTTAATCTCCTATATAAGAAAAAGGGGGCTGAAATGAACCACCGTGGCCTTTTTCCCATCTTACTTGGCTGACACCTTAGACTTCCAGCCTCCACAACTGTAAGGAATAAATTGTATTGTTATAAATTATCCAGTGTCAGGTATTGTGTTATATAAGCACAAATGAACTAAGACAACAAGTAAATTTGAGATATGTTGGATTAAACAAGTTAAACAATAGACTAACAAATATCATGAATCTTCAAAAAAAAAAGAAATATGTATATAATATTGTAAGAGCCCTAATAAGGAGATAGCTAAGATGGTGGCTAAGAGCCATAAGAGGTGTTTCAGTATTTTCACCTGATATTCAAACATCTATCTAAGAATCTTTCTATGCCCGTGAACACTATGTGACGCACCTGTAAGTTTGAGCTGTTGACACGTGTATACTTGTTAAGGCAAAAAGTATTTAACTGGGTGAGGTTGGCTAGAGAGTGTGGTTGGAGTTGGAGAGGTTGTTGGAGACGGAGAGACAAGTTAGAAGAAGCAAGAATAAAGAGCCTATTCATTTTCCAGTCTGCTTCCGAATTCTTTCCTGCAGTATCGTTGCTGCAGGCAGCGATACCTGCAGGCGGCAACATAATATATCCTTAGCCTGACCCCATAATCTGTGTTAAAACAGATTATTTGATTGCAGAATGTTTCATAGCACTATTGCCTCTTGGCATATATTTTGGAAAATGCCTCTTCTAGGAAATATAAATTTGCTGGAAAAATTAGGCTCATAATTTTTAGTATCATTAATTCAATGGTAGCATGGTATAATGTGATATAAAAGACACACAATCCTTGTCTCCTGCATCCAAAGTGTATATAGAGATCCGGTTGAAATAACATGGCACATATCTGAAAAGTTACTTAATGAGGCAGTGCCCACCCAGTGGCTAAGAAAATAATCACTATCCAAAGATGATTTTTAAAATTATGTGTGTTGGTGCCCTAGAGATTCCATAAAGGTACCAGAGAGCACTATAAGGAGGGAATGGTTAAGAAGAAAGTCAACTGGGAAGGGCTTAAGTTCCCATCCCAGATTTAGCAAGTAAGATGTCACTTAGAGACAAGATGTTGGCATTGTAAAATGGTCAAATGATTAACAGATTCATTTACGGGAATGATGTCACTGCTATCTCTGAAAGGTTTGCATTGCTGAACAGAGTGCTCCTCCATGCAGTTGAACCAGGCAGAAATGGAAATGGAGAGCTCAGCAAGACAAGAGCTTACAAGTCAAAAGAGGTGGGAAAAGAGTATGGGAGTAGTAAGAAAGAGCTCCATGAGAAACAAGTGAGGAAAAACAAAATCAAGACAGAGAAGAAAGAGTAAAAGAGCACATGTTCCTGGGGCAGCTAGTGGAGGGAAAATTTTACCCTTAAAATTTATGAATGGTAGTGAGAGGTGGAAGCAAAGAGAGGAAGAGATACAGAAAATGTTAATGAGATTATGAATTAATATTGTTCAAGTGTATAAAAACTGAAGTTCTCTCTCTTTTTAAATACTGTTTAAGACTATGCTTTGCTTGATGTGATTCTACATAAATATTAGATTATGTAGGTTCCAAATACACAAATCTTGTACAGACAAACGTACCATTTGCATCGACTTTTTCAAAGACTGCAAATTGCTGGAGGACCCCACGACCACCTTTGAGTATTCTGAGTTGTTCAAGGGCACTGTGTTAGCAATTCATTCCTTAGATGATGTTCATAAAAGCATGAAGGGCCCTAAAATGTCTCAATTAGAAAATCCACTGAGATTAACTGATTTTATTATTTTTACTGAACTTGATAAACAACCTAAAGCAGTTGGCTTTGTCTTTCTTTGAATGTTCTGTCACCCAGACTTGTAACTTGCTTCTAGTTGCTATAGAAATGGTGCAGAGAATTTTGACTGATTTGTTCAGAATTCATTTCCTTCTGACACTATTGCCTTTAAAAGCAACATTCAGATTGTTTATGAAAATTGGGTCACTGTATTGCATGGTAATAATAAATGCTGCTATTTTAAATGAAGGCTATGGATAAGACACTTTTGATTTATCTTTGTTAAGTTTGATGGGCCTATGAGGTTATTTTTTATCTAGGTGTCTAAAATAATTTTTGAGTTTCTTTCTTCCTTTTCTTTTTTTTTTTTTCTTTTTCTCCCCCTGTGATATTTCTATTTGTGCTTTTTCCTTACAATTCCTTTCTCTGACATGTATAGTTGACTTCAACCAAAGAGAGAACTCTTTATTTCCATCCATGCTACTTTCTGGACCCACTCATCTTGCTGCTAACAACCATCTCATTGTGGGCTGTCTTAAGGGATGCGAATTAATGAAGAAAGAATGCATTGCCTTCCGGAATCATCTCCTCTCCTGAATTTATGGCCCTTAGGAGGCCCAGGGCATGATTCTGAGGTAATTTTCTCTACATACTGTGACAAGAATGAACTTATGAGAACCAAGAGCGCTCTTTCCTTGCCATAGTCAGGTGAGGAGGTCAGAATGCCTTCATCTCTCTTCTGACCTCAAGCAGAATTTTGGCTATCTTCTGTAATTAGAAATGTTCCAGGGAACTCTTGGGGAACTCTGGTGCGGATGGCCAGGTCTTGTTACCACCAATCAAATGATGATGCCTTTGCAAGTGACCAGTAAGACATCCTACTTTCAGTGTCCTTATAGACTTGTTTTTCTCTTCTGCTTAAGTCACTTTATCATCTTTTTATGTGAAACTCAGAAGCCAATTCTGCTGAAAGTTTTTCCACAAAAGAGGATAACTTAGCTTCAGTTACACATATTTTTGTTTTGTTTGCACTTTTGCATATGGAAGTCTCTTCAGATACATATTTGACTGCTTTATATATGGTGCCACAGACTTGAGGAAAACTTATTTGGAACAAATTCTACAATGCTTGTTATTTTTTTCCAAAGCCTAGAAGGTTGAGGTCATAGGAACTGTGAGGGGGAAGAAGAAGTCCACCCACCTATTTTTGTGGAGACTTGGGTCAGTATGAAGTGCAGTCAGACTTCTTACCTCTGCTCCTCCTCCCACTCTCAACAAGAAGTTTAGAAAGAGCAGTTGAGTCTTTCTCAAGTTCTGCTGCTGCCAAATTTAGAAGTCTTCATGGCACAGGACTTCAACGAAAAACAGTCCCTTTCCTCCTCCTCCCCACCCCACTTCTTTTTTTTAGTTCTGCAGTTATTTGCTTATCAATGGTTCATATAGCTGTTCCTTATTTCCAAGAAATCTTTCTGAGGCTTCATCAAAGCTCTCTTTCATTTTTTTCTGTCTCCCCACAGTTTCCTCTCTCTACTGCTTTCAAAAATCTTTTTCATGGAAGACTAGTAGTAAGGGGATGAGCTGGCAGAGGAAGGGTAAGAGTAAATAATGGGGTAGGAAAGAGAGGGGTGGAAATGACTACAATATGTCATATGCATGTGTGAATGGGACACAATGAAACCCACTGTTCTGTATAAATAATATTCACTAATAAAAATCCTTTTCATTCAGAGGGGCTCTGAATTTGACAACATCCTTTTCCAAAATAATCTCAAATCTGCCTCCATATTCAAATGGTTGCTATTTCAAAAAACAGTTTTTGAAGCCTCAACAGGATGAGGGGAGCTTTAGAAAAACACTGTCTGTTGCATCTATTTGTTTCAGACGCACATACACAAAGTGGGAAGGAATTATTCAGAGAACTTTCCAAACTGTTCCAAACTAGATGCAAAGTGAGAAGTACTTACACACATGGACACATGTACACTCATACAATTACACATACTCATACACTCATATGTATTCATACACATACTCACACACATGAATACACACAAGTACACTCATATACATGCCTGCAGACAAATGTGCACACTCATAGACACATTCTCATGCATATGTATGCGTCACATACATATCAGGTGGAACTTATGGCTTCCAGCTAGCTACAACAGCCCTTCCTAATTAGGGCTCCTTCATATTCCTTCCCTTTAGTTTAAAAAGGTGCTTTCTATTTTCTCTATTTTATTTTCTCTATTTTCTTTTATTTTCCCTACCTAGCTTTTCACCTTTTATTTTTGAAAGGGTGGATATTTGAGCCCTTTTTGAGGAGGTGCTGCGGCTTTTAAGGAAGCCTACTGCTGAGGAGCAGCTAACGCACTTAGTTAAGCACAATTGCATAAGCGGCTTTGACTTTTTTTTTTTTTTCCTCTTCTTTATTTTTCTTTATGGCTTTCTTGCCAAAGCTCAATGGCTTTTTTCTGCATGGTTTTTACCATGCTATTTAATTCTCTATTTTCTTTTAAGCTCATGGCTTTTTTCTTTATACTAAAGCTCAAGGCTTTTTCTCTATATTTTTTATGGCTTTTGGCCGGCTACTCTGCTTCAGCTTAATTCTTAACTGGCCTCAACTGAGTCAGAGGCTATGCTCTCTTGTTTACTACTCTTTTTGCTGGTCTCAACTGAGTCTGAGGCTATGCTTTTTCATTGCTCTTATTTCTTAGCTTTTCTTCTCTGCCTGCCGAGCCCCGGACGGACCACCATTTGTAGGCACCCGCAAACCTGAAGGTATATAACCGGGTGAAAGCAGTCCGAGTTAGGAGAACGAATCTTTCTCTCTAAAAATCTTTCTTTCCCTCTCTAAGCTCTAAGAAGTAAAAGTAGTAAAAGCTTAACTCTGCCTCTGAGAGTTTTCCTCCCGCGACGCCGTGGCTGGCCACAACAGGCAGCTTACATATGTATACACACAAAATCACTTATACATGAACACACAAATACACTTGCTGATACACATAATCATATGCATGCATACACACAAATACACACACACATATACATTCATGTATATACACACAAGTCTGAATATCTAATCACAATCCTTGGAAACACACATTAACAAGCTAATGTTTATTTTCAAATTGACTTTTCAGTCAGCCACTGAAGAAAATATAACCAAATATTAGAATTGAGTAACCAATTGGCATTTTTTTCTTTTTCTTATTTTTAAGAAATTTCAATAAAATAAAACAGAAAAAAGAACTGTGGTTTTTTTTTTCCTTCTTAGTCATGAAAACTAGACAACATAAATCAGTGAAAAACAGCCTCTAAAACAGCCCTTACCAAAACAATCAGGTCACAGGTCAATCAAAATAATCCATAGACATATTAGTCAAAACTGTCAAACCAGTTTTGCAAAGGAAACAGACACTGTCTGTGAAGTAGATTACTGCAGTAGTTGCCCCATAGTCAAGTTCAGGTTAAATGTCACTGAGAGATCTGAACAAAAGAAAGGACAGAATCTACAATCTGTTCCTTCATGATCTTGCTGGGCTGCCTCCAGGATCTCTCCCACAAAGAAAACACTGCATTGTTAGAGCTGTTAGGTGTCATGCTTACCAACTTCTCAGCATTTTTGACTAAAGAGTAACTGTGCTATTACCAAATTTATAAGCAGTTGAGGTGGGGACAAGAAGTGTTGTTTCAAATACTGGACAAATCCAGGACTTCCTGTGTGATACTACCTTAAATCACAATCTTCAGATTAGAATAGTAAGTGACTTGCCTTCAGATTCTCTGAGTGTGGACTCCAAGATGCCATTGTCCAGACTAACCAGAAATTCAAGCTCAAAAGTTAGAATCTTCTCCCTTATCTTATTCCTTTTTGGGTCTCTCTCCAACACTTGCCCCAGAATTTTTTAGTGTTAGGAAAAGGGAATCTCCAGGCCCCTCCTCTACTAGTCAACACCAGAGTCCTGAGCCAAACCCATAGTACACTCTTCCAATCTAGATGTTTCCTCTGCCATAGCAAGGAAGGCACTGCAGCATGCAGTGGTGCCTCTGGGGTTTTACCATTCTTTTAGAGCATTTTAATAGCTCTGCTTACCTTTTACTGCATCAAAAACTGCCCCAGCTGGGCACAGTGGCACAGCCTGTAATCCCAGCAACTCGGGAGGCTGAGACAGGATGAACACAAGTTCAAAGCCAGCCCCAGCAAAAGCGAGGTGCTAAGCAACTCAGTAAATAAAATACTGTCTTTAAATAAAATACAAAATAGGGCTGAGGACATGGCTCAGCGGTTAAGTGTCCCAAATTCAATCTCTGGTACCACCTCCAAAAAAATACTGCTCCATAACAGTAGCTTAAAGCATAAGTAATAACCCAGATTGCTCTGGGGGTTAATGGGCTCAGCTAGGCACTTCTTGGTCAGGGACTGTGATGAAGTGGCTATCAGAGGTGACTGAATTGTGTCACCATGAAGACTTCTTGCTTATATACCAGAGACCTGGAATGGGCATGTTCATGAATGTAGAAGCCAGAACACCTGAGCATCTGCCTTTCACACTGGTGTCTATCTATATGGTCTTTCTACAAGACCCCATCCCAGCAAACTTCATACATGATTGGTGAAGGTTCCCACAAGAAGTTCTCCAAGAAAAAGCATCACAAGTGGCATGGATTCTCATCTCAAAGGTCACCCAGGACCATCTCCAATACCTTCTTCTCCTAGAGGCTCACAAAGGCTAGCCCAGTTTCAAGCAGAGTGTCCAAGTATCAACACGCTTTTAAATGTCAGATGGCATTTATCCATCTGCTTTAAAACCACCAGAACCACACAGAATAATGCCTTGATCCCACAATCATCTTAACACTTGCCAGTTATAGACATCTATTCCTTCTTCTTTTAAAGTCTTTTTCTTCTTCCATCTTCATCTTGGACACCTATTACCATTCCTACAATGACCTTAACCAAAGATAGCAAATAAGAAAAAAGAAAAAAGAAAAAAGAAAAAAAAAGATCCCAAAAGCTTCCCTAAGGATGAATGACAGCACAGTACTGGGATAAATAAATACTCTTTTACCAAAATAAAGTCAAATAATATTGTTATATTGTGTGCATATACAAATATATAACAATAAATCCCATCATTACATGCAGCTATAATACACTAATAAAACAAATGGGAAAAGGGAAAAAATCAAAGAAATATTACAAAGGACAAATAACACTGGAATTTATTTCAGAAGACAACAGTGAGTAGTGGGGACCGAGGCAAATGATCCAAAAGGAGCTCTTCCATTCTAGACAGTTGTTGCCATGAGGCGTATAAGCCTTACTTTGCCAGATTTGTTTATTTTTCAAGAAAAGTGAGAAATCCAGATTTTAAATGAAATATCCTTATTGTTACATGCTAGTTACTAATTTTAATGCTTTCAAACCATCACTTGGGCCAAGAAAAATGTGTCATTAGCCACATTCAGTCTTTGAGATGCTAGCTTGCAATCCCTGCCTGGCATTTTAGAACAGTAGGAAGAAAATCTGATCCAGGCTACTTCTGATTTTTGCCTTATCAAAACCTTTAAGGCAAGAAAACATGGAAGAACCTGTTTACACCTGGGGAATGAAGAAATGAGAATTCATGGGAGAAAATTATCAATTAATATTTCAGTAAAGTATCCTGCCCCATGGTATATACCAGAAGTCAGCAAATAATGCTCTGTTGTCCAAATCTGGCCTGTTGTCCAGCTTTTAAAATAAAGTTTTATTGGAACACAGACATACCCATCTGTTTTGTTTGTGCGTTATCTGTGGTATCTCTCATGCTACAATGGTGGAGTTGAGTAGCTGCAATTGAATATGAAGCTTACAAAGACTGAAATATTATCTGGATCTTCACATTAAAAAATTGCCAACTACCAAAGTATGCCATCATATACAGGGTTATTTGGGGATACAAGTCATAGAAATTTAAAACTAAATGTTCTTAGATCTATTTGCTATCTTTGAGGCTACAGTGGGTATACTTCCATTCTAAGGGAAAGGCTATGGTCTGTCTGGTAGCAAGTGAGTTTTCCTGCTGAGCTTGACTTGTAATTAGCAGGTGTACTCAACCTTGACTGCTTTATCTGTGACATGATAGTAAAAGCTCATAACTCAGCAGCTTTATTCTAGTCAAGGGGAAAATAAAACACACTGCAGGCTGTGTTTTCCATCCCTTTCCATGATAGCTTTATTTAATAATCAATGACATTATGTCACTTTAGAGCATAACTCTTGCCTGTCTAAACTAGAAAGCATAGAATGAGGATATAATTCCTGAGTCTTTAGATTTGTTTAAAGAGGCTCTTTATAAAGTTTCTAAGAGGAAAGAATCCATCAGTTTTTAAGGGAAAGAAATTATCCTCCTTACTTATTGTTTTTTTACAAAAACAAAAAGCCTGACACCGCTGTATGTGGTAGAAATAATCATTGACCAATGGATGCTGCTTTTCTTCCAAAGGACATAATTTAGAAATAAATTAATAAACTGGTAAAATCCATAAGCAATTCCATTCTCAACCAAAACCATCATTATTGTTATAGTTTTACTTGGAGCCTGTGCCTCTACAACTACATAGCAAAAGGAAATAAAATAAAGTGACTAGGACTTCTGATTGAGGATTATGAGGGCATAGAAATATTGCTCTATATTTTTTCCACTAAGTACAGCTAAGAACCCCATACACTACACACAAAGCAAACACAAGCAGATGCTGAAGGGTGAAAGGACACTGGGACTCTGAATGACAGAGCAGTATCAATGAATGTTAGGCAGGGAGCCTAGATGTCCTCCCCACCATGACAATAGTAATTCTTCTTCACTTGCCAGTATGGTATCAAAGGAGGCCTACAAACACAGAAAATTTAAATAGAGTCATTTAGATAACACTATTGAGTATTATATCATAATCATAATACTCATGAAACTCAGCATGAAAGCAAAAATCAATCATCCTGTCAAGAACTAGGAAAATATAAACCTGAATGGCAAAAGATAGGCAAAAGACACCAACACCAAGAGGAATCAGGTGAAGAATTGGCTCAATAGCATCTGTCCTACTACCAAACTTGTAAATGGCTAAGGTGGGGGGAAAAAGTATTCACAGCAATCATCATAAAATTGCTTCTATAAGCAATTACAATCACAGATGAAATAAATTTTAAAAATGAAAAGACCCAGAAAAAAGGTTGAAAACATGAACAAAATGGACTACTTTAAAACTGAAAAATGCATTAACAAAATTTAAAAACTCAACAGATGGGCTCAATAGCAAAATGGAAAAGACAGAAGGAAAAAAAATCAGTGAATAATAGAAAGAGACTACAACAAAAGATCTAACATGTATGTCATTGAATCCCAGGAGAGAAGGAAGTGGGGCTATAAAAATATCCCCAAATTTGGCAAAAATCATAAGCCTACAGCTTCAAGAAGCTGAGTAAATTCCAAATAGGATAACCCCAAAATACTCACACCAAGACTCATTATAATCAAACTTCAGAAAAAAAATAATAAAAACCTTGAAATCAGCAAGAGGGAAAATACATCATACTTATAGGGTTAAACAATTCCATACCATAAACTTCTCAGTAGAAACTATAGAAACCAGAAGGAGGCAACATATTTTTCAAATGCTAAAAGAAAAGAACTGTCAATGGCAGACTGTATATTCAGCAAAGTTATCTTTCAGAAAAGAAAAGGAAATAAAGACACTTTCAAATAAAGGTAAAACAAAGAGAAATTTATCATGTACAGAGCTCTCTTAAAGGCAGTTTGTGAAACAGAAAGGAAGTGATGAAAACAGGAACCTTAGAATGTCAAGAAGAAATAGCAGAAAGAACAATAATATGAATAAGTACAATTAAGTCTTCTCTTTATGTGTTTTTTAGATTGATTGTTGAAGCAAAAAGTACAGTGTGTAGTTCTCAATATGTAGAGTAAATATATATATGGCAACTAATTATATGCAACTAGGGTGATGAGGCTTATAAGCTTTCTTCAAATTGGTCTGTGTGTCAACCATTATCAAATTACACATATGACAACATATCTTAGGACTAATTATACCAGTGTGTAATGTATAATATTGTGCTTTTGATATTGTACCATATATAAGATGCTACATACTGAATGTTCATGTGCCTCCTAAACTCTTATGTTGAAACTTAACCCCAACATGATGGTATCTGTAAGTAGGGACTTTGAGAGGGATTATATCATGAGGACAAGTCCCTTAGGAATGAGATAATTTAAAAGGAACCCCAGATGCCCCGCTTTTCTACTCTGCCATGTGAAGTTATAGGGAGAAGACAGCTGTTTAGGAGTCAGGAAGTGAGGCCTCACTAGACACTGAATTCTTGGCACCTGATCTTAGACTCACCAGCCTGAATAAATAAATTTCCATTTTTTATAAGCCACCTTGTGTATGGTAGTTTGTTATAGCAGCTCAAATGGACTAAGACATAAACTGTTACCATTGGAAGGAACCAGGTAATGTAGACAGGGACCTCTCTGTATTATTGTTGCCAGTCTCTGGAAATCTATATTTTTTATCCTAAATGACTCCAGATTGGTACAAAAGTTATGTTTTGGATGATGAACAAGTTCTGGAAATGGATAGTGATGACAGTTGCCCAACATTGTGAGTATACTTAACATCACTGAATTACACATTTAAGATGGTTAATGTGGTAAATGGCATATTTGTATATTTTTACCACAATTTTAAAAAGAGTTTGGAAAGACTGTCTTTTTCTTGGGATTATCAGATTCAATCTTTTAGAAAATATGAAATTGATCCAGAGCAGGGACAATGAAAGAACACTATAGGACTGCTTATTAACAAGGGAAATTGGCTCAATGGCTTTGTACATTTCATTCTCTCAACATGTAGCATTTTAAATGGATTTTTTTTTTAGATGAATAAACAGAAAGTAAACACTTCCATTCACATTTCCACTTCCCCCTGAAGAGGTTTGGTGCCATCTGGTGATAAGGTAGAAAGATTAGGTTTCCAGAAGAATTAGTAAAACCTCTTCAAGTAGTAAATTAGCACAGAAGTTTTAACCTGCGGTGACAAATGGCTTTGGGCAATGATCAAGTTCTACAAATAGATTAAGCTCTTTTTCTTCTTAGGACAAAAAAAACTGGCCTGTCAAGTCTTAAAAACAGGTTGTTAGTCACTGGCCTATTTTCTTACCATTAAAATTATTTTTTTTAAATTATCTTAGCCAGACCTCAGTAATCCTTATTCACCTAGTTAAGAAATTAAGTGTACAATCCTTTAATAGTAGCTTTGTGTGATCAGATAAATTGTCTCCTTTAAACATGTTTATAATTTCTTATGCTAAAAAGCACAATTGTAGAAGGAAATTTAAAAAATACAAGCAAGTCCAGTTTCAAGGGAGTTTGAACTGTAACAAGCAACACAAAACTCCTTCTTAAACCTTGCCCACTTCAGTTTATCTAAAAGTAAAAGCTTTTGATTTAAGTTTAAATTTGATATTTTTTGAATTTTCCCAATGAATATCATTAAGTCTGTTAAAGAGCATTATTGGAAAATCTAATCAATTCCTGCATTTTTCCAATACAGCCTGTACTTCCACATGTTCTAAGAAGTCAGAAACATAGGTCTCCTTAGGGCACCGAGTGTTTTAGTGGCAAATTCCCCTAAGCTGGTTTAGATAAGAAAAGTTTCACTGCCGTTTAATCATGGTCACTTGATTCATTTCCCTGTAAAATAAAAATTTTCCAAACAAAATATCTGTGAGAGATGGCAGGCCATCTTATACTTCCCAGGATTAAAAATGCACCAACAAGAATAATAGTTCTTTTATTTTATTTACATTCCTTCTTGTTCCAGAATAGATTTAAGGTGGTTATAAAAGTAACAGGAACTGCCATGTATGAAATGCCTCTGCTGTTGGGGGCTGCTCTGGGCATTTTTACATGAGGTTAAGAGCACAGATGCTGCAGCCAACCAGACCTAGTTCAAGTGCAGTTCCACTGCTACTTTCTGAGTTCATGCAAGTCATTCACCCTTTCTTTGCCTCTTGCTTGGTAAAATGGGGGTCAATCACCATTCCCATCTCATAGTGACAGAGCTTTAACTGTGGTGCTGTAGACACTTTAACACAAGCCCCAACATGTAGAAAGCACCTAGTAAAGGCAAGTCTCGTTAATTTGTTTCTACTGACTTTACAAAATTTATGGCATTCTTCATTCAACAAGCAAAGGTTTAGCGAGATTAAGCAATTTGTTCTAAATGGGCAGGCTTGAATCCATGTTCAACTGCCCCAAAGCCTGTGATTCTTCCCTCACTGCTTTCAGTATTTATTCTATTCATTTTATTACAGCGGTAATGCTCATAAAAACCATATTGCTGGAGGTTAAAAAACAAACTCTAATATGGGCTCATTAGCTTTGACTACAGCATTCTCTTCCAGGGATTCTCTTCCTCTACTCATTTTTCCTCTGTTTTGCGTAAAATAGACATTGTGATGGCTACATTACAAAATTGCCTAAGCTGTTATTGGTCTTGCTGAGAGAGAAAGCTTCTGGATTCTGGAGGGGGGACCCAGAGCTGTAAGCACCTGGGTCAACTGCCTATGCTGTTAGTTCTCAGTCCTTATCAGCCCCAAGACAGACAGAACTGGGTCCTTCACAAGACCATTTGGCTTGAATGGTGCTAAAATTGAAGCTCTGTTGGTACACACCAGTCACAATCACAAACTGCTGATACCACTCGGGGTGGTTTATTAGGGGGGGTATTGTTCAATAACAGTGATACATGAGACAGATGGCTACTGCCACTGACACAGTATTGTCAACTCTGGAAAATTTACTCATGTTCATCTCCCCATCCTGACCTCCTTTTCTAATTGTGCTTTACTTGCTTGCAAATACCTTGTATATATTGTGTTTCACTTCTTTGTTTAACTAAACAGGCAAGACATTTTTCTTCTCCTCCCTCCCCTCTTCTCCATCATCATCATCATTATCATAATCATCTTCTTCATCATCGTGTCCATGCCTCCCTAAGCTCATCATTTCCACTCAGAAGCTACTTTGAATATTCCCTAAAACTTCCTTCCAAGCAATTTTCCTTACAATAAGGAAGGTTGCAAATTTATGCCTAAAGTCCTCCTGTTGGAGCAGTTGAATTTCTTTTTTTTTTTTTTTTTTTTTAATGACACCTGTTGCTTGATAAAAATGTATTTTCCTGACTAGGATATGATTCCCGCACTTGTCTCATGTACCTGATTGAAAACCCCATTTTAGCTTTATAGGTTTGGCTGTCACCTTTGTAAATTACAGAGCCAGCTTCATGAGACACCACTGTAGCCAGGAATTCATTTCAAGCTGATGTTTTTGGTGTGTCCACATGTGGCCCTATTTGTTCACTGAAACCTGCAGGAATGGGAATGCGACATTTTAAAATCTCACCAGGCTTTCATCTCTCTTGCTGGGCTGTCCCTTTGCTGACTCGGACCATTATTTTCCACTCACTCACTCAGCCTCTCTGATTTGTTTTCTACAATCCTACACATTTCTCATCAGCTTGTTGTGAGCTCTGACACATCCCAAGTAAGTTATTTATTTTGACAGTTGTGTGTGTAATACATCTAATGTGGGATGAACCTAAGAGTCAGATAACCAGTTATTTTAGTCTTGGGAAACAACTTCATTATCTTGTGAAATGTACTTTCAACACTCAATCCTAACAAGTAATGAATGATATTGTGTAACATGTTTGCGGCAATTACCTCTGGAAATGAAGACTCCCTTTGGTGCTATTGATAGAATGCAAGGTGAGACCTTTTTCTTGTACAAGTTGGAGTTTCTGTGCAAGACCAGTGATCATGCAATGCAAGCACAGAACATTTGTGAGACCAGATTGAGGGTAATGACCTATCCATCCTTCAGCCCTGCAGACCTCCAACCCCACCCACTTCAGATTCAGCCTTGCCCCAGGCTTAGAGACCAATCCTGATTCTAACTAGAGACAGTTAAAGATGCTTAGACAGGAAGCCTCACTACTTTTCATCAGATTAGGCCTGTATTTGTTCTGTTCTGGCCCTAAGCTCCAACTCATATAAACGGGCTACTGATATGACCATGGTAATGAATTTTCTGCCTCTTTTCTGTTACTTGTCCCACTGGGCAGCATATAAGTGTTTGGGGCAGCCAACTCCAAATGCTGACTCCTCCTTGTGGGCACAATTGTTTCTTCAGAGGACCACTAAGAGTCTTACCCAGAGAGAGCTTCTGGCACAAACTGGCCTTTTCCTCTACCCCATGGTCTCTAAACGTGGTTCAGCCCTTCGTCCCTGTGCATGGCCACCACTCAGACACCTGCTCCTCAGTGCCACCTGCTGGATATTCCCAAGAAGCTGATTTAAGACACAGCTACTCTCACCAGCATTCAGGTCTTCTTGCCATGTTGTGTGGCAGGTGCTCCCCTCCCACTTCCTGGGTTCTCCATCTCTCAAGTCCACCCTCTTTTATGCACCCCTGCAACATCACACACAGCAATTTCCAAATGGGGCAACTGCAGCAATCCTTACTTAATGGATGAATTTCTTAGATATTTTGTCGGCAGAGGATTAGCACATGGTAATTTCAATCTGATAGAGGGAAGAATTCAGTTTTCTCCAAAGGGCAATTTCCTCCCTCCATCTCTATATTTCTCTATATAATCCAACTGGAGGTGGGGATACTGCTGGAATGATCTCTTTTTGTAAGAACAGCGGTGAGGTGACTCTCAGGCCTGCTCCTAAATGTAGAATGCATGGCACTTTGTGCCTGGTTCTGCTATGGAGGTTTCTCAGCACCTCAAGGAACCAGAAAAAGGTCCCAATTGGCCCTTTATACTTTCATTGAGTGCCTATCATGTTACAAGAGTGTTTTATTTAAGTCACACTACAACTCAGTAAGCATTATTATATCTATTTTCCTATTTTTATAAATAAGGACACTAAATTTCCTTGAAATTATCCAATTTGTTTGTCCTAAGTCACACAGCTAATAAAGTGTATATTTTTACTAATTCTTTTGACAACTCTTTGAGCAGGTAATCTATTTCAGGGAATGTTCATGGTGCCAAGGCTACAACAAAGAATAAAACTTGCTCTTTTCTGTTTCCATGTGCTTGTCCCCTATTAGTGTTTGAACTCTCTGAAGGGAGGATGAGTATATCTTAGTCATCTCTCCAACAACCATCACACTGTATACTGTAGGAGCTCTATAATCATTAGTGGGTTAAACCATTTACTCATAAGTCATTCCCTAGGTCATATTTCTCAACTACAGGAAATTTTGCTCTTTGGGATCCATTTGAGAATGTCTGGAAACATTTTTGTTTGTCATGAAGGGCGTCTATGGGGTAGAAGCCAAGGATGCTTACAAAAATCTTAAAATGTACAGGAAACACACACACACACACACACACACACACACACACCACAAAGAATTATTATATAGCTTCAAATATTAGCAGTGATGAAGTTAAGAACCCCTGCCTTGGTCCTGACCCTCTCCATTCTGTGCTATGCCTGGCTTTAGACATTTGCAGTGTATCCTTCACCAGTTTTTTGAGGCTAACTATTATAAGATCACTGCTGCCATTTAGTCATGTTTTCATGAGAGCCATAACCAACTAAGCTTGTAAAGGTAATCTCTAGAAGACTTTTTCTGAAGTTGTGACTTTTCTATTTCCTCTGCCCCTTAACTTTGTGAAAGTTGTTCTTGGCTTAAATAAAACCCAATTTATTTTTTTTCATATTTTTATTGGAGCATTATAATTGTACATAATGGTAGCATAACTTGTTACATATTTTTGCATGCACCCAATATAAAAATATAATTTAGCCAATATTACTCCCCAATATTTTCCCTTTCCCTCCTCTTATCCCTCCCTCTGGTTAATTTCCTCGATATATCTCCCTTCAACTTTCATGAGACCCCCCTTCCACCATTCTTTTCCTCTCTAACTTCCATTTACAAATGCAAACATATGTCCCTTAGCTTTCTGTGTTTGTCTTATTTCACTTACTATAATGTTCTCAAGTTCCATCCATTTCCTGCAAATGACATAATTTCATTCTTCTTTATGGCTGAGTAAAACTCCATTGTGCATACATACTACATTTTCATTATTAATTCATCAACTGACAGACACCTAATGGTTTCCATAGATTGGTGAATGGGAAAACATACCAAAAATGGGTATGCTTGTATCATTGTAGTATGCTCACTTTAATTCTTTAGGATAAATACCCAGAAGTATTATAAGTGGGTCATACAGTGGCTCCATGCCTAGTCTTTTGAGAAAATTTTATACTGATTTCTGTAGTGGTTGTACTAATTTACAATCTCATCAACAGTGTTAAAGTTTTCCTTTTTCTCTGCATCCTTTTCAGCATTTACTATTGTTTTCATTGATGGCTGCTATTCTAACTGGATTGAGATGAAATCTCAGTGTAATTTTGATTTGCATTTCCCTAATTCCTAATGATGTTGAACAACTTTTCACATATTTGTTAGCCATCTGTATTTCCTCTTTTAAAAAGTGTCTGTTTAGATCATTTGCCCTTTTATTAGGTGGGTTTTTTTATGTTAATTTTTTTTACTTCCTTATATATTCTGGATACTAATCCTCTGTCAGAAGAGTATCTAGCAAAGATTATCTGTCATTATGTGGGTTCCTTCTTCCCATTAATGTTAACTTTGCTGTGCAGAAGCTTTTTGATTTGATGCCTTACTATTTATTAGCTCTTGGGAGTTATTTCCTGAGCTTTAGGGGTCCAAGTGAGAAAGTCTTTGCCTGTGCCTATATCTTAACCCCATGTTTTCTTCTAGGAGTTGCATAGTTACTGTTCTAATTCCTAGGTCTTTAATCCCTTTTGAGTTGATATTTGTGAAGGATAAGAGATATGTGTCTAGTTTCATTCTTCTACATATGGATAATCAGTTTTCCCAGGACCACTTGTTAAAAAGGGTATCTTTTCTCCAATATACACTTTTGGCCCCTTTGTCCAAGAAGAGATGATGGTATCTGTGTGGAATCATTTGTGTCTTCTATTTTGTACCATTGGTCTGTGGGTCTGTTTTCATACCAGTACTATCACTGTAGCTTTGTAATATAATTTGAATTCAGATATTGTAATGTTTCCTGCATTGCTTTTTGGCTTAGAATTCCTTTGGCTCTTCAGGGTCCTATATTCTTCTGAACAAATTTAGAATGATATTTTGTAGTTCTGTGAAGAATGGCACTAATAATTTGATTGGGACTGGATTGAATCTATATATTGCTTTTGGTATTATGGATATTTTACCAATATTAATTCTGCCTATCCATGAACATGGGAGGTTTTCTTCATCATCTTGTTTTCTTCAATTTCTTTCTTCAGAGTTGTATAATTTTCATTGTAGAGGTCTTTCACCTCCTTGTTTAGATTTATTCCTAGGGTTTTTGTTTTGTTTTATATTGTTTTTTGAGTAGATTGTGAATAGGAATCTTTTCCTCATTTCTTTCTTAGCAGATTCATTATTTTTGGTATATAGGAAAGCCACTGATTATTATATGTTGGTTTTGTAACCTGCTACTTTGCCACATTTGTTTATTAGTTCTAGCAGTCTTCTGGTGGAGCTTTTTGGACCTTCTATGTATGGCATCATATCATTAGCAAATAGTGATAATTTGTCTTCTTTCTTTTCTATTTTTAATTCCTTTTATTTTCTTCTCTTGCCTAATAGTTCTGCCCAAAATTTCTTAAAAAATATATTAAATAGGAATGGTGAGAGTGGACATTCTTGTCTTGGATTTTAAAGGAAATACTTTTAGCTTTTCTTTTTCAGCCTCATCTACTGTGAGATTGACTTTGCATTTTTCATATACAGCCTTTATGATATTGAGGCAGGTTCCTTCTATCCTTAGTTTCTTCGGTATTTATATCATGTATGGGTGTTGAATTTTGTCAAAGGCTTTCTCTGCATTTATTGAGATGACTGAGTGATTTCTGTCCTTAATTCTATTATATTTGATAAGTTACATTTATTGATTTGCATGTATTAAACCATTCTTTAGTTTCTGGGTTAAAACCAACGTGGCCATGTTGTAAAATCTTAATATGTTGTCAAATACAATTTACTAATATGTTGTTCAGTATTTTGCATCCAAGTTCATCATGGATATTGGTCTGTAGTTTTCTTTCCTTGATTTGTCATTTATCTGGTTTGGGTATGATGGTGATACTGGCTTCATAGAAGGAATTTGGAAGTATTTCATCCCTTTTTATTTCATGGAATACATTGAGGACATTAATTTTTCTTTTAAGGTTTGATATAATTCACCTGAGAATCCATCTGGTCCTGGGCTTATGTTTGTTGAAAGACTTTTTATTACTGCTTCTAATATAATTGCTCATTATTGATATGCTTAGGTTTTTTTTACTGAATTCAATATTTATTTAGAATAAGTGAAGGTATTACAAATGTTAAAAAGTTGCCAAAAAACACAGGTATCATAAAAGTCTCAGAATTTATAAATTATTTGTGTTGTTACTATTACCTGTTTGCTAACTCTGTATTCTGCTTTTTTCCCTACACTTTTAGAAGCACTTTCTTGGTCACCTTGTCATATAACAATTTTTTTAAATTTTATTTTTCTAATTTTTAATATGTACAACTCATAGTGCATATATTTAGTATCTTTTTACATACAACTGTTTGCATACAAAGTATATTCGTACAATTCAGGTCTTCAATCATGCATTAAGGAAAATGATATCCGTCTCATTCAACCACCTTTATTTTTTCTCCCCCTCCCTCCCCTCTTGCTCTCTCCCTTACCCTCCCTTCCCTTGACCATTCTAGTGTTCCTCTAATCCTCCTATGTACCCCCATCCAACAATACTTTGAAATAGCCTCCTTATATAAGAGAGAACATTTGGTACTTGGATTTTTGAGACTGACTAACTTCACTTAGCATTATGTCTTCCAACTTCATCCATTTACCTGCAAATGCCATTAATTTGTTTTCTTTTATTGCTGAGTAAAATTCCATTGTGCGTATATACCACATTTTCTTAATCTACTCATTTACTGAGGGACATCTAGGTTGGTTCCACAATCTAGCTATTGTGAATTGTGCAGCTACAAACATTGAGATAGCTGTGTCACTGTAATATGCTGTTTTTAGGTCCTTTGGGAATAGACCCAGGAGTGGGATGGCTGGGTCATAGGATGGTTCCATTCCCAGTTTTCCAAGAAATCTCCATACTGCTTTCCATAACGGTTGCACCATTTTGCAGTCCCACCAGCAATGTATGAGTGTGCCTTTTTCCCCACATCCTCTCCAACATTTATTGTTGCTTGTGTTCTTGATGGCTGCCATTCTGACTGGAGTGAAGTGAAATCTTAGAGTAGTTTTGATTTGCATTTCTCTAATTGCCAGCGATGTTGAGCATTTTTTCATGTATTTGTTGATTAATCGTGTATCTTCTTCTGAGAGGTGTCTTCTCAATTCCTTAGCCCATTTATTGATTGGGTTATTTGTTTTTTTAGTGTAAAGTTTTTTGAGTTCTTTATATATTCTAGAGATTAGTGCTCTATCTGATGTGCATGTATTAAATATTTGTTCCCAATTAGTTGGCTCTCTATTCACCTCACTGATTGTTTCTTTTGCTGAAAAGAAGCTTTTTAGTTTAAATCTATCCCATTCATTAATTCTTGGTAGTAATTCTTGCGCTACAGGATTCTTATTAAGGAACTTGGGGCCTAATCCAACATGTTGGAAATTGGAGCTTACTTTTTCTTCTACTAGGTGTATTGTCTATGGTCTAATTCCGAGGTCCTTGATCCACTTTGAATTGAGTTTTGTGCATGGTGAGAGATAAAGGTTTAGTTTCATTTTGTTGCATATGAATTTCCAGTTTTCCCAGCACCATTTGTTGAAGAGGCTATCCTTTCTCCATTGTACATTTTTGGCACCTTTGTCTAATATAAGATAGCTGTAATTATATGTATTAGTCTCTGTATCCTCAATTCTGTACCATTGGTCCACCAGTCTATTTTGGTGCCAATACCATGCTGTTTTTGTTACTATTGCTCTATAGTATAATTTAAAGTCTGGTATGGTGATGCCCCCTGCTTCACTTTTCTTGCTCAGGATTGCTTTGGCTATTCTGGGTCTCTTATTTTTCCAGATGAATTTCATGACTGCTATTTCAATTTCTTTGAAGAATGACATTGGGATTTTGATTGGAATTGCATTAAATCTGTATAATGCTTTTGGTAGTATGGACATTTTGACAATATTAATTCTACCTATCCAAGAGCAAGGTAGGTCTTTCCATCTTCTGAGTTCATCTATAATTTCTTTCTTTAGTGTTCTATAATTTTCGTTACAGAGGTCTTTCACCTCTTCGTTAGGTTGATTCCCAGGTATTTTATTTTTTTTGATGCTATTGCAAATGGGGTATTTTTCAACATTTCCCTTTCAGAGTCTTTGTCGCTGATGTACACAAATGCCTTTGACTTATGTGTATTGATTTTGTATCCTGCAACTTTGCCAAATTCATTTATTAGTTGTAAAAGTTTTCTGGTAGAGTTTTTTGGGTCTTCTAGGAAGATTATCATGTCATCAGCAAATAGTGCTAATTTGAGTTCTTCTTTTCCTATCTTGATCCCTTTAATTTCTTTCGTCTGTCTAATTGCTCTGGCCAGAGTTTCCAGTACTATGTTAAATAGCAGTGGTGAAAGGGGGCATCCCTGTCTTGTTCCAGTTTTTAGAGGGAATGCTTTCAATTTTTCTCCATTTAAGATAATGTTAGCTCGGGGCCTTGCATAAATAGCTTTTATAATGTTAAGATACATTCCTGATATTCCTAGTTTTTCCAGTGTTTTGAACATAAAGGGGTGTTGTATATTGTCAAATGCTTTTTCTGCGTCAATTGAGATGATCATATGATTTTTGTCTTTAAGTCTATTGATGTGATGTATTATGTTTATTGATTTCCGAATATTGAACCAGCCTTGCATCCCTGGGATAAACCCCACTTGATCGTGGTGCACTATCTTTTTGATATGTTTTTGTATCCGATTTGCCAGGATTTTGTTGAGGATTTTTGCATCTATGTTCATTAAAGATATGGGCCTGAAGTTTTCTTTTTTGGATGTGTCTTTGCCTGGCTTTGGAATTAATGTAATATTGGCCTCATAGAAAGAGTCTGGAAGAGCTCCCTCTTTTTCTATTTCTTGAAATAGTTTGAAGAGCATTGGTATTAGTTCTTCTTTGAAAGTCTTATAGAACTCGGCTGTAAACCCATCAGGTCCTGGACTTTTCCTCGTTGGTAGCTTTTTGATGACATCTTCTATTTCTTCGCTTGTAATTGATCTGTTTAAATTGTGTATAGCCTCCACATCCAGTTTAGGCAAATCATATGACTCTTGAAATCTGTCAATGCATTCAGTATTTTCTATTTTATTAGAGTACAAGTTTTCAAAGTAATTTCTAATTATATTCTGTATATCTGAGGTGTTTGTTGTGATATTCCCTTTTTCATCACGAATGTTAGTAATTTGAGTTTTTTCTCTTCTTCTTTTCCTTAGCATCGCTAAGGGTCTGTCAATTTTGTTTATTTTTTCAAAGAACCAACTTTTAGTTTTGTCAATTCTTTGAATGGTTTCCTTAGTCTCAATTTCATTAATTTCTGCTCTGATTTTAATTATTTCCTGTCTTCTACTGCTCTTGGTGTTGGTCTGTTCTTCTTTTTCTAATGCTTTGAGGTGTGATGTTAAGTCATTTATTTGTTGGGTTTTTTTCCTCTTAAGGAATGAACTCAGTGCAATGAATTTTCCTCTTACTACTGCCTTCATAGTGTCCCAGAGATTTCTATATGATGTATCTGTGTTCTCATTTACCTCTAGGAATTTTTTGATCTCCTCTTTGATGTCTTCTTCAACCCCTTGTTCATTCAGTAGCATGTTGTTTAGCTTCCAGTTGATGGAGTAGTTTTTCTTATTCCTTGTTTTGTCGTTGATTTCCAATTTCATCCCTTTATGGTCCGATAGCATGCAGGGTAGTATCTCTATTTTTTTATATTTGCTGAGAGTTGCCTTGTGACATAAAATATGGTCTATTTTGGAGAAGGAGCCATGTGCTGCTGAGAAAAAAATGTGTATTCGTTTACTGAGGGATGAAATATTCTATATATGTCCGTTAGGTCTAAATTGTTAATTGTTTTGAGGAGGCTTAAAGTTTCTTTGTTTAGCTTTTGTTTGGATGATCTATCCATTGGTGAGAGAGGTGTGTTGAAGTCCCCTAGAATAACTGTGTTGTGGTCTATTTTACTCTTGAACTTAAGAAGCGTTTGTTTGATGAATGTAGGTGCTCCATTATTTGGGGCATACAGATTTATGATTGTTATATCCTGTTGATGGATGGTTCCCTTAAGTAATAAGAAATATCCATCTTTGTCCCTCTTGATTAGTTTTGGTTTGAAGTCTACCTTATTTGATATGAGAATGGAAACCCCTGCTTGCTTCCGCCGGCCATGTGAGTGATAAGACTTTTCCCAGCCTTTCACTTTCAGTCTGTTGATGTCTTTTTCTATGAGGTGTGTTTCTTGGAGACAGCAAATTGTTGGGTCATTTCTTTTAATCCATTCTGATAATCTGTGTCTTTTGATTGGCGAGTTTAGGCCATTAACATTCAGGGTTATTATTGAGATGTGATTTTTATTCCCATCCATTTTTTATTTGAATTATGGTCTTTAGCTTGATTTGGTTTCTCTTCTGGTTGGTATTTCCTTTAGTTTAATATCTCCCTTTGGTGATTTTCGTTATCATCTTTCTCTTCTTCTTCATGAAAAATGTTGCCCAGGATGCTCTGAAGTGCTGGCTTTCGAGTTGTGAAATCTTTTAACTTTTGCTTGTCGTGGAAGGTTTTTATTTCATCTTCGAATCTAAAGCTTAATTTTGCTGGGTATAAGATTCTTGGTTGACATCCCTTTTCTTTCAGAGCTTGAAATATGCTATTCCAGGATCTTCTTGCTTTTAAGGTCTGGGTTGAAAAATCTGAACATAGTCTGATTGGTTTCCCCCTATATGTAATTTGCTTCCTTTCTCTTGTGGCTTTTAGTATTCTCTCCTTGCTCAGTGTATTAGGCATTTTCATTATAATGTGTCTAGGTGTGGATCTGTTGAGATTTTGTTTGTTTGGTGTTCAGTATGCCTCTTGAACATGGTTTTCCATTTCATTCCTCAAGCTTGGAAAATTTTCTGTAATTATTTGGTTAAATAGATTACTCATTCCTTTGGCTTGAAACTCTGCCGCTTCCTCTACGCCGATCACTCTTAAGTTTGGTCTTTTTATGCTGTCCCATAATTCTTGGATGTTATGTTCTTGATTTCTAACAAGTTTTGCTGTATGTTCTAAATTCTTCTCTAGGACATATATTTTGTCTTCATTGTCTGAGGTTCTTTCCTCCACGTGGTCTACTCTGTTGGAGATGCTTTCAATTGAACTTTTATTTTGGTTTATTGCTTCTTTCATTTCTGGAATTTCTATTTGGTTTCTCTTTAGAGCCTCTATTTCCCTATTGAAGTAATCTTTTACTTCCTGTATTTGTTTTTGGAGTTCTTTGTCAAAATGATCTTTTGCCTCCTGTACCTGCTCCCTCATCTCATTTTTGAGTTCATTCTTAAGTTCCATAAACATTTGGCATATGTAATTTCTAAATTCCATCTCTGGCATTTGACCAACTGTGCTTGCCATGACATCTACCAATGAGGTATCTTGATTTGTTTGTGTCATTTTCTTTCCTTGTTTTTTCATGTTGCTTGTGTGTCTATTCTTCCTGCACTGTGGGACCTTGACTATTTCGATTTTACTTTAAAGCCTTATGTTGTTCCTGTAGTACAATGCTATCAGATCACCTTATAATTCCTTTACACTTTTAAAACCTAACACTTTCTATTCAGAAAATCCAAGTTTGATCACAATGTACAGATTTTGTTAACCCAGATATTATTTCCAATTTACTCTGTACGCTTCTGATAGGGTTTTATAGCTTCAAGTATTGGATACAGAGGTGTTATGTTTAGGAAGAAGGAAGTGTCTTGAATTGTTCTTTCTTGGAAAGTATGAAAGGAGATATCTATTGAAGTGGTTTAGTGGAAGTGGTTTAGTATCAGTAGACGATGGAAGAAAGAGAATGGGGTTGACAATTAGGTGAAAAGATCAATTTATATATAAAGTAAGTTGGAAAAGAAAAAAAAAATGATAAAAGAGTAGGATTTGGTATAAGAGAGAGGAGAGAGAGAATCAAGGAAATAGAGAGTAAACTATATATAACACCACTTTGCTACCCAGTTCAATTGCGCCGGTTCTAGAAATCCCAAGTTCTGCGTATAACTTGTTTTTGGCTCTGTTTAGTATGCACTGGCAGGATGTAAACATGAAAGATGAAGGAGGAAGAAAAGATACAAGAGTGAGAAGGAAGAAAAGAAGGAAAGAAAAAAGGAGCGGAAGCAAACAAACACACTAACAATCAATGCGGAAGGAAAAAAAAAAAAAAAAAAAGCAGAACAAAACAAAGCCAGAAAAAGAAAAAGAAAAATAAACAAACAAACAGACCAACAAAAAAAAAAAACCTCCCTGCAATCCAACAAGACAAGCAAACCAACAAAAAGTAAAGGAAAAAAAAAAAGTCGAACCCCAAGTCTCAGACAAAACGGGCCCTGGGAAGCCCCCCTCTTTTTTTTCCTTTCCAGTTCAAACCAATTGCTATTGGATCACGTCCAGACAGTCTGTGATCCTGTTAGTGAAATCAAGGCTGCATCTTAGGCCAGTGGCTGCACGGTTCAGTGAATGAGTGGCCCAGGGGGTTTGTGTGTGTCAGCAGATGAATGGCTTCCAGAAGGCACCCCCTCCCCAAGCCCACCCACAGTTGCAGCCTCTTGTTGCTGCTGCGCTAGCCTCAGAAACGCCTTCCCCTGCTGACCACCCGAGTCTCACCCAATTGTGCGTTGTCTTCAGAGAGCTGGAGAGTCCCTGGATGGCTGCAGCCGCCGCTCTCCGTCTCCTCCCCTTTGTCTGGAGCTTTCAAAGATGGCGGTGCTCTCCTTCCAGTCAACAGCAGCTCCGCAGACTCCCGTATCCTCGCCGATCGATTTCAAAGCTGTTGGGTGGATGTCTCCCTGCCGAAGTAGCACTGGGAAGCCACACCTGTGACTGTGGTGCAGACAGCGCTGCTTCGGACTGTGGCCCGCTCCACTCTGCCCCTGTTTGCTGATCGCAGATGTCTGCGCCGCTCTGTCCGGGGCCCCACTACTGAGGGTCGCGTCAGGCGGAGTGTGGATTTGAACTGGTGTTATGGGCCCGCGGTCTCCCGTGGTTCCCCAGCACCAATCCCGCCGGCTGTTATCATTGGTTTTTATCGCTGGTTTCACTCTGGTGTGCCGTGAGTTTGGCTGGGGTTGCAGTAGTAGCGCGGTCTCCCCACACTGACTTTGTTTCGCACGGCCTGTGCACTACCCAGGCGGTTTTGCAGGAGCCTCGCGGCTCCAGCCGCTGCAGACAGCTTGTCTCTTTCTCTCTCTGGTAGTGGTAATCAAACCATCCAGGAGATCGGTACTTTCAGCCTATATATATATGATGAAAGGCAATTTTTCTGCTTTGTTGGATTCTTTCCACGGAGCTGTCCTGAAGTGCGTCTTCCTCTAATCCGCCATTTTGGATCCGCCCCTGCTTTAAATGCTCTAGGGTATTGTGCTTAGGTATTTTATGTCTTCTGGATTCAATGTTGGCATGTTTACATTTCTAGAAATATAACTATTTCTTCTAGGTTTTCTAATTTATCAAAACATAAATTTTCAAAATATTCCCTAATGATCCTCTGGATTTCTATGATGTCTGCAGTGATTTCCCCTTTTTCATTTCTAATTTTATTAATTTGTGTTTTCTCTCTTTGTCTTTTGTTTAGTTTGGCTAAGGGCTAACCAGTCTTGTTTATCTTTTCAAAAAACTCACCCTTCATTACAGAGATGTTTTGTATTGGTTTTTTACTTTTATTATCTAGTTTATTGATTTCATCTCTAATCTTAATTTCTTCCTTTTTTCCTATTGGTTTTAGAATTGATTTGTTATTCTTTATCAAGGGCCTTGAGATGCATCATTAAGTTATTTATTTGGCATCTTTTTGATATTATTATGTAGGCACTCCTAACTATCAACTTTTCACTTAGAACTGCCTTCATAATGTCCCTGAGGTTCTGATATAGTGTACCACTATTTTCCTTTGGTTGTATGAATTTTAATTTTTTCCCCTGTTTTCTTTGATCACCCATTCATCTTTCAAAAGTGTGCTGTTCAATGCCCATTTGTGTATATGTTTTCTGTAGAATTTTTTGGTGTCAATTTCTAATTTTATTCCATTATAATCCAATATAATGCAAGAAATTGTTTTTGTATTTGCTAAGAATTGCTTTGTGGTCTAAAATATGGTCTATTTTGTAGAAGGTTCCATAAGCCAATGAGAATAATGTTTATTCAACTGTTGTTCGATAAAATATTCTATAGTTGTCTGTTAAGTCCACTTGACTTATACTATTTTCAGATCCAAAGAGTCTTTACTGAGTTTATGTCTGGATGACCTATCTAAAGGTGGGAGAGGTGTGTTGAAATCACCCAGTATTATTAAACTTGGATCTATCTGAGTCCTTAATTCAAATAGTATCTGTTTTATGTAATTTGAGACCTAAATATTTACTATCCTTCTACCTCCTTATTGAATTTTTCCCTTTACCAGTTCGAATTGACATTCTTTTGGCTCAAGGTCTGCTTTGTGAGATATGACAGTAGCTACTCCTGCTTATTTTGAGGCTCTATTTGCATAGTATATAAATTTCTATGCTTTTACTTTCAGCCTGTAGCTGTCTCTGTGAGTCCCTTACAAACAACATATAGTCAGGTATTGCTTTTTTAACCCATTCTGCCACCCTTGTTCTTTACTTGGAGAGTTGATACCATGTGCATTTAATATTATAGAGAAATGTTTATTAATTCCTGCCATTTTTATTTATTTCTAATTTTTCATTTGCTCCTGTTTCTCATTTTCTTAGCTACTCTTCAAATGAGATTATTTGTTTGCAAGCTCTGGGGTTTGTTTTTTTTTACTTCTTCTTTGTGAAGTATTTAATATTTTCTGAAGTACTGGCTTAGTAGTCATAAATTCCTTTATTTTCTCCTTATCTTGGAAGGTTTTTATTTTCCATCTATTTTAAAGGATAGTTTTGTTGGATATAGCAGTCTTGGTTGACAGTTATTTTCTTTCAGGGCTTGAAATAAATTATTCCAAGGCCTTCTGGATTTTAGAGTTTATGCTAAGGAGTTGGAAGTAATTCTGATTGGCTATCCTCTAAATGTGAGCTAATATTTTTCTCTTGAAACTTTAAAAATTCTGTCCTTTTTCTGTATGTTAGGCATTTTAATTATAATGCAGCATAGAGAGGTTTTGTTTTTTTTTTTTTTTTTCCTTATCTTGTCTACTGAGGTTCTAAATAACTCCTGTGTCTGGATGTTCATCTCTTTCTCAAGTTTTAGAAATTTTTCTGTTGTTACTTCTGTTGCTATTTCCATCCTTTTAGCCTTCATCTCACAATCTTCATCAATTCTAATGATACCTAAATTTGGTCTCTTAATGTCATCCAAGTATTCTTTTATCTTCTGGTCATTGTTATTTATTTTCTTTAATACAGTCTCACTGTTCAGACTGGCCACTTTGTCTTCCAGGTCTAAGATTCTATATTCAGTATAGTTCGATCAATCAGAGACACTTTCAACTGAACATTTTATTTGATTTATTGTGTTTTTCACTTTCAAGACTTCTGTTTGGTTCTTTTTCAATATCTTTCTTTATTTGATTTTTCATTCATATCCTGTACTGACTTCCTTAATTCACTCTCAGTTATTTTTTCAGTTATCTTGGAATTAGTTGATTACTTTTATAGTCATTCTTTTGAGTTCTTTATCTGATATTTTATTCTTTTCAGTATCTTTTGAGTCAGCTGCTGGTGAATTATGAACTTTAGGAGGTGTTGTGGTACCTTGTTTTTTCATACTTCTTGTACTGCTGTGTTGGGTTTTAAGAATCTGTTGGGATGAATTTCTCTTCCACTCTTATGTGTGGGTCTTTTTAAGGTACTGTTTTCTCTTTCCAAAGTGTCATAGAGTGATCTATATTGAGACCCCTCATAGGTATGGTATCCTTTCTGTTTTACTGTAGCAGTAGATATTAATCAATGGAATCTGAGCTCTTCCCCCTTCATCTGTTAATACTTGAGGCCTAGTTGTTAGTTTGGTGGGGTGTATCTTCTACTATTTGTATTAAACTATATCTGAAGTTTGAGTGTGGTTAATTTTTGTGTGGAGCAAGGTACACTGTCTTTTGCCTGAGTTTAGTGTAGCAGCAGAACTTATGAACTTATAGTGTCCCTGTAGTTTCTCAGCAACTCACAAAAAAGGCAGAAACAAACAATAGCAACCACTGAAGCCAACAATATATACCATTAAAATAAATATATGGTGACTACTATGTCATTTGCAATACTAATTACCATAAAACATTAATGAAGGGATCAGCAATTGCAACAGAAAAAGCACCAAATAACTAGATCTGGCATTAAATTAAGCAGTTGTCGACTATGTCTTTGACAGTACTAATAACTGCAACAACATGAATGGTAGGGTTAGGAGTTATATAAACCAAATAGCTCTAAAAATGGTAAAAATACAGGTCATTAATAGAAAATGTGATAAGAAGGTGGAAGAAGGTTTAGAATTTTCAAAATGTGAACAAAGAGAATGCAAAAGAGATGCAGCCATCTTTTTTTATCCCATGCCTCCTCCCTTAAAAAATATGGTGGAATGAGATGGAAATCATTCCCCTAAGTACATGTATGAAGACACAAATGGTGTGAATATACTTTATATACAACCAGAGATATGAAAAATTGTACTCTGTATGTGTAATGTGAATTGTCATGCATTCTGCTGTCATATAGAAAAATTTAGAATAAAATATAAATTAAAAAAGAGATACAGCAAGTCATGGTTACAAAGGAGGAGAAAAAAACAGAAGAAAAGGTAAATGGGGAGAGAAAGAGAGAACAAAAAAAATTTGTCTGTTAGTAGGAGAAGAAAAGCAAGAAAAGGAAACAAGAAAATCGAACAAAGAAAATAAAATAAAACAAAATCAAAATAACTAAACCAAACACTTTAACCCTGAAAAGACAAGAAAAAATAATCAAGAAAGTATAAAAATGAGAAAAAGTAATAAATATATATTTGTGTATGCATCCATGAACCAATCAACACAGAAAGCACACTAAAACAAACAAACAAAAAAAAAAGAAAAGAAAAAGATTTTTAATGAAAAAAAATGAAACAATTATCTCCACTGAGGTGATCAAAACAGTGAATGATGATGGTTGATTACTGCCTAGGCCCAACTGTTCTTCTTTCCATTTCTTCCTGGGGTACATACGGAGAGAGAGAGTGATCAAGTCTGGGGGTCCTTAACTTCTTTCTGTGTTGCTCGCTGAGCTGCCAGCTGGAGTGACCTAAAACTCAAGCTGGTTGAAACAGCTCTGTTTCCCTTTTCACTTGTATATGATAGGATGGAATAGGAAATACTATTGATTGCAGTTTTGTGAGGACAGACCAGATCAATGCACTCCCAGGGAATGGTGGCTGCAGAGTTCTATGAGGGGAGTTCTGATGGCTGGTGCTTAAGTCAATCAGGCCTTAGGGACTTTGTTGGGTAGTTTCTTCTCTAGAGAGAGTAGATCAACACACACCAGGGAGATGCCAATCTCTGCTGGGATTCTAGATAACAGGAGCCTCCCAAGAACTCTACTTGCAGGGGTATGAAGGTCAACCCTACACACACACTACTGCCCATGAATACGGTCTTTTCAAGCTTAGTCCCTGAGTGTATTCACACCCACCTGTTCAGTTTCCTATCCCCATTCAGCTGGTCGTGTGACTGTCAGAATCAAAGGGAAAGCAAGTTGCACTCCCCTCCATTTTTCTGACTTGAATCCCTCTGGATAAATTCTCTCCTGTGCTTGTTTCATTCACATTCTGCTGCACTACACAGTAGGTGCTTGTCAGGGCAGTACGGCCATGTTTGCTATGATTTCTTAGTTCTTACAGCAGCAAGCTGCAGCATAGCCATCTCAAGATGGCTCCCCTGCCTCAGTTCTCCACTTTCCAGCTGAGAAATACACAGCATTTTTCAAACATCAGTTCACTGTGAAGCCTTTAGATCAACTAACTTCAGGCTGTTTTTCTGATCTCCAGATTTTTCTATGCCAAATCTATCCATTATGTTTTTCTTTGTGTGTGTTATCCCTCCCCTCTGTGGTGAACCAGCACCACTATCACTGCCAAAACCAGATTGGTTCCAATGTGTTCTTTCTTGTTATTTGTTCAATGCTTACAAATTTTGGAGTCTGTAAGACACTTTGTTAAGTATTAAATTTCAGTGAATTCCCTTTTTCACCTATCTTGCTAAGAAGCAGTACTCCCACAACTTGAATCCCACATCATAATGCAAAGAGAAATGCAGCCTTCCTCTAATTTACCATCTTGAATCTGACAATGAGTTTAACACTTGCCAAATGTAATATCCTGTCCTATACCAACTCAACAATTCAATAAGGTTTTGCTGTCACTTACTGCAGGCCAAGACCTCGAGATACAGAATGAATAGGAACATAGTCCATGTTCTTAGGAAGCTCACAGGTTGGTAGAAGAGAATGAAGTGGAGGCAGATGGATGTGAGGTTATAGGAATGCAGTGACTTAAACCCAAATTTATTGATGAATAAGATGGACATCAATTTATGTGCTTGTCAGGGCAGTACGGCCATGCTAAGCTTCTGAACCTTCTCTTTTTCCTAGAACTGTCCCCCATACACAGAAGAGGGCTCCCAGTGACCTCACCTACCACTGACCATAGCTGGAAAAACCTAAGTCAACCAGAGCCTCTCAGATTTAGAAATGGAGTGAAAGGAACACAAGAGATGGAGGCAGAACTGAGAGGCTCCAGAAACTTCCCACATCCTAGCCTTCCCAGAAACCCAGAGCTTCAGCTTTTAGAAGCATTCTGAATCATTTCTATCCTCCCACCTTAGGCTTAACTAGTCAAAATTTATTGCTTTTGCTCGCAACCTAAACAACAGTGTACAATTCAAAACACATCATATCATCCTTTACCTACTTAGAGAAAAGAATGAAGCACTAAAAATAAAAAAAAAAGCCGGGCGCGGTGGCGCACGCCTGTAATCCCACATTGGCATAACGAGAAAGCAAAACCCTGTTTTAAAATACAAAAAAAAAAATGTATCCAGTGGTCGAGTGCCCCTGAGTTCAATCCCCATCCATTCACAGAAAGCAAAAAACAACAATAAATTTGAGAGTGAGCAAATATTTCCTTCAGTTTGTTTCTTCATTCATCACCCCTAATTTCTCTTTTTCCTTCACATTCATATCACATGACAATACTATATTCCAGATCATTGGTGTTCAGCACTCTTAGTGCACTATAACAATCTGTAGAGTATTTTGTTAATCTCTATTGCTCATCTTCTCATCCCAGGATCTTCTGATTCAATAATTCCAGAAAAAAAAAGCCATCCATAATTTTTAAGAGATGAACAAATTATTTTAACATATGACCATGATGGAGAGTCACCTTAGGTTAGTGGTTTTGCAAAGTCATGCACTTCAAGGACCCAACAAAATCTATGGACTTACCCTCCAGAAAAATGCACAAATACCTTTTATTCTGCTTTTAATATCAGGAGCTACACAGATGCCCTCAAGCCCATTCATAAACCTTAGTTAACAATGCTTTTTCCATACACTTTTAGGCAATGAACATGCAGAAGTAAGAAGTTAAAAAGAAAGCATACCAACTGTCCTAGAACAACTCATTTTAGGAAAAGATCATAGAGATATGAACTAATAATTTTTCTCAGACCCACACAATATAGTTCAGATTTCTTCTAATTGACCTTTAGTAGACTTCCAGATCCTTCTCTTATGTTAAGTATAAATAAGTATTTAACTACCTTAGAACACACAATGGTTTAGATCCAACTTTTAAGCTAAGGCATTTGTCAAAAATTACAGTTTGAGTCCTTTCAGAACTGAATAATTTTGTTAATCATGCAAATGTTTATTCATTCATTATTGGATTAACATGAATTGCCTTGTATTTTCTAATAACTTGCTTTATAAGTATGCTTAACTGTTAAATTTGTATAAAATCCGGGAAGGTGGGAAATGTGGAGGCAATATCTGATGCAGTGTGTTGGATAAATTCTTTTTAAGCTTGACTGAGTCTCCTGCTTCTTGATGCAAGTTGTACCTTCCAGGGAAAGTGCACACTTGGCAAGTCATGAACACTCACTGGCCCTGAAGACTTAGGGGTCTTGAGTGTAATGGTAGCAGCATAGGAAGCAGAGTCATCACACACGGCTCACAGTCCCAGCTCATTCTTTTCCTAATTGCATGAACCTGGATGATTTGCTTAATTGTCTTTAACCTCCAGTCTTTATCCATAGGCAGAGGCAAAGACCACATTCCTAATGGGCGATCCATAGCATGCAATGAGACAGAATAAATAAAAATGTCTTTATCAATATTGGAGGCAGCCTAACATAAAGATATGAGGGTGAGGGAGGTTTAGAGTGGGATAAATCTGACTGCTGTCATTTAATAGCAATATGATACTGGGAAAATTACTTCACCTTTGTGAGCCTTATTTTACTCTTCTATAAAGTGGGATTGGGGTGGGGAAATAGTTCAGTTGGTAGAGTGCTTGCCTCACATGTACTACGGCCCTGGGTTCAATTCCCAGCACCACACACACACACACACACACACACACACACACACACACACAAACACACACAAAAAAAAAAAAAAAAAAAACCCTATAAAGTGGGATTGCTTTTATTATAGGATTGTTTTTAGGATTATATGAGAAATGCTTAGCACAGTTTGATCTGTAATAAGCTTTCAAAATATATTAATTATTAATTATAACTGCTATTAATATTTATTTTTAGCAGTAGAGATAGGTTTATACTAATCTAGTAATATTCTCTTACCCACATCTCAGGGGACACATTTCATGGCACCCATTTGCAAAAAATGGTCCAAGTTAGCTGAGCCCTTTGTGGTCCTGAAGCTGGCCACAGGAAATTTAACACCCATCCTGGCCTCATTAGAACAGAGCTTAAATGATGTTCTTGACATAGGAGTGACTTCTCCAAGGCCTACCATAGTCAAAGCAGATGGTAGAGAAGAGGCTGCTGACCTAAAGGAGTCTGCTTCCTAACAAAGAGTCTCACTTGAAGTCTAATTTAAAGTTGTGGTATTAGGGTGATTTTTCCTATCACCTTTCAAATTCTTAGAACTTAAATGGTGATAAAACCTCTACTTCAGAAAATAATTGTATTTTAAGCAGCTGCTTATAGTTTTAGAAAGCTTCTTTTCCTCTCCTCTAAAAGGGCTAATAACTTAATGCAAAAACATCTGGCAATTACCTTGGACACTGACATCAATCCCTCAGGCAATGAAACTTCTAATATTCCATTAGGAAATAAAGATCACAGTGACATCTGACTGCTTGTATGCTAGGATTGTTCTGACCCTGAATTTTTGTAACAACCATGAATCCATGATAGACATGTTGTCTGACTGCAGCAGAGCTCTGATAAGTCCATCTAAGCAATTTCCCTAGTCTGCTGAGACAAAAACATTTATTGATCACTAGTGGCTGATACCCAGCCACTGGGATCATCCCTGGGAGAAAATGATGAAAAGATATATACATGGCCCGTAGCTTCATGTTTTTAGTGTCTAGAATTTTTAATTCAAATACAGAGAGCTGAGACCTGTTGCTTAAGGTTAGAATGTTGAGAGACCATCTAAGAAGCTTTGAACCTGACTATATTTGAAGACAAGGTTTAATTGAAAGCTTATTTAGTATCTCTTTCACTGAAAGCTTTACAACCACTCACCTTCAAAAAAAATAGTTTCATCACACACACACACACACACACACACACACACACACACACACACACACACACACACACACACACACAAATCCCATGGTGCTGAAATTGATCTTAAAAGCAATGTCAACCTTCAGAGAGACAGACTAGGGAGATGCCTACTTTGATGAACACAGAAATACCTACCTGATTCCAAATATTTTCCTAGTAACTTATGGTGCCAGATGTTAACACCATTGAGTTACTTCCTTCAAGCTCCTCATTTTCTGCAGGATCACTGACAAACACAGCATAACCAATTTATACCTCATTACAACTTAGGAGATCAGTTTACCTATTATCTGGCAAAGAATGGAACAACACTGAAATGATCAGTGGGACAAGCTGGCATTTTTAATGCTATTTTGTAGGAACAGGTCTCAGCACTCAGTTTCAGAAAATCTCGAGGGCAGAGGGACACTTGGGGACAGGCATGGAAGGCAAACTGCATCTTCTTCACCGGTGAGCCAGCACTGTTAGAGATGTCATTCAATCTAAAGGGACAGCATCCTTGTCCTTGACTCTCCTACAGACATGTTTACCCAATCAGAGTCCTTTCCAGCCAAGTCCAGATGTAGCCTCAGGATTTCTTTCCACCTGTTCACCCACAGAAAATCATTGCAATCACCTAAACTGGAAGGGAGCAGAAACCCAGTTACCTTCCAACATCATCTTCTTCCCTTCTCCTTCAGGCAAATTTTCAGGCTAATTTTTCCAGGAAAAAAGTAGTATCTCTCTTGTTTGAAAACATTCTGAGAAGAAAATGAAATAGAAATTGAAGACTGTTTCCATTCTTAAGGCTTTGGTAAATGATTTGTTTTTAGAAATTTCTTCCTGGGATTTATATCATTTTCCTCCCACCTTACCTCTCCTGTGTCCATTTTGGAGAAAAGCACCTCATTTATCTTTGGGAGACAGTAATGCAGAAACTGTAACTGAGCAGATTTTCCCTTGAGGATCAAAATATTTGTGTTAAATGAAATGAGAAATCTGCTAAGTGGCGGCATGGATCCCCCAGGGAAGGATATTTTGTAATTTTGAAAAATTCCTACTGAAATTCTTCTCTTGCCAAGAAAAGAGGAATGATTTCTATTAAAATTACTTCATGTCTGAATTACTCTCTGCCCCTTGGGAACATATAACATTACAGCTTTTATACTCAATAATTTAGAAGGACGGGGGACACCTTATTTGGAAAGCATGCAGACTTAACATGAAATGTTGAGTATTAAGTATTTTCACCACAAAAGTCTCCTTTTGGAAATTCTGCACTTAAACTGTTCAAATTAAAGCTCGTTTTCTGAACTGGTTTTTATGATTATCTGTGTAAGTTCTTTTAACTTTCTACCCTTATCTCACCATTCCCTGAAGCTGCAGAGAAAAATCTTTTGATTGCTGTTCAAGAGTTGTACCTTTTACAGAAAGCAGGATAGATGCTTGGAGAAGTAGTCAAATCAGCAAATTTTATTAAGATATATGCATATGCTTCTGTATATATTAATTGATATATTAATTGTAGGTCTAGAGTAAAGGCTTGGAAGATTCACAAAAAATAAAAAGGTTTTAAACTCATGGACCAACTCTGATGAAGTATACAGGATTCTACTGGCACTGTGTTGGGAAAGATTCTAAAACCAAATTCAGGTTCAGAAGAAAAAGGAAGTGGCAGGTACAGTAAGTATTCTACCATGATCCCGGGTGGCCACTTTTAAAGCACAAGCACCAAACAATTGCCATCCATGATACCTGTTAAATCTCAGCTGAAGTGCTCTCTGGTTAGCAAAATTAGAGTTGTTTTCTGTGTATCTTAGTTTTCCATAGTAAATACCTGCTGTTTTTGTCATAACATGTATTGGTTAGCTTTTTGTCAACTGTGACCAAAATACCTGACAAGAACAACTTAGATGAAGAAAAGTTTATTTTGATTCAGTTTCAGAGTTTCAATCCAGGGTCAGCTGACTCCATTGCTTTGGGCTTAAGGTGAGACATAACATCATGGCAGAAGGGCATGATAGAGAAAAGCTATTCACCTCATGGCCGCCAAGAAGTGTGTGTGTGTGTGTGTGTGTGTGTGTGTGTGTGTGTGAGAGAGAGAGAGAGAGAGAGAGAGAGAAGAGAGAGAGAAGGAAAATGAAGGCAAGCAGAAGAGAGGGGAGGAGAAGGTGAAAGAGAGAAGAAGGAAGGAAGGAAGGAAGGGAAAATAAAAGGAAATGAAAGAGAGAGAGAGAGAAGGAAATGAAAGAAAAGAAAAGAAAATGGAAGAGCCAGGGACAAACAGTTCAAGCCATGTTCCTGGTGACGTACTTCCTCCAGCCATGCCCCACCTGCCTACAGTTGCTACTCAGTAGTCCTTTCGACTCATTAATTCATCAATGGATTAATCCATGGATGAGGTTACAACTCTCATAATTTAATCATTTCACCTTTGAACATTGCTGCATTTCTTAACACACTAGCTTTTTGGGGCTTATTAAGGATCCAAACCATAACATAAGATTATAACTCTTTTTTAATTTTTATTTTAATAACTCAAAAAATTGATGTGACCATTTTTCCTTGAGTTGTCTCAAAGCTTAGGCAAAGTCATTAAATTATCTTCTTTGTGCCCCGTCCAAGAAGAGTCATCTTTGGGACCAATAAAAAGTCTGGCAAGGGTGTAAAGTCCATTTCTTTGTGTTAAAAGTCAGTCATCCTTTGGAATATTAATTAATTACTAATTATTTGGGCTATCCTGAGGCATACTCATAGACTTGACTGAGGCAGAGTTCCTAACATTATTACTTTGTTAATGGGCTTGAGCTAAGTAGAAGCAGATGGGAAAGGACTGCACGGCAATGCTGTGAGAGTACGAACACTCCAGAACAAGGAGGTCATTGATTTATACAATGTTTTTCTGCTCGTGCTCTCTCTCTCTCTCCTCTCTCATGGCAGTGATTTTTATTTTTCTGCAGTATTTATCTCTCTGTGACTGACTTGTCACACTGAGCACAATGCCCTTCATATCCATCCATGTTGTTGCATATTGCAAAATATTCTTCTTTTTATAAAGCTGGATTATATCCCAATGCATGTATGTACCCTATTTTATTTATCCATATATGTGTCCATGGACATTAAGTTGTCTCCATATCTTAGCTATTGTGAACAATGAACGTGGGCTTGTTGTAAGTATGTCTTTGAGATCCTGATTTCAATTCTTTTGGATAAATACCCAGCCATGGGATTGCTGGATCATATAGTAGCTTTATTTTTAATGTATTTTGTGGAATTTCCATACTGTTATTCAGAGAGCCCTTACCATGTGCCTTCCACCAATTGTATACAGGGGTTCTAGTTTCTTCATGTCTTTTTCAATACATGTGGCGTTTCATTTTTCTGATGACAGCCATTCTCACAGGTGTCAGGTACTCTCCCTTTGTGGTTCTGATTCACATTCCCCTGATTGCTAGTGACATTGAGTACCTACTCCTTTGCCAAAATGGTTCTTAGATGAGGCAGAGTGGCAGTCACTAAATAAATTCATAAACAGAGCCCATGATGTAAATGGAATTGGTGCCTGCTGCTAGAGCACAAGGTATGCAAATGGGTGGTTTCTGAGAAAGATAAGGGATTGCAGAAAGAGACACTTCAAGTTTATGTGGCTAACCTGAAATGGTTTGTTTCTAAGCAGGAAAATCACAGGTTTCACAGAAGAAAGATAAAAATGAGCCAAAACAGATTTTGTGTCTATGGCTCTTGTGTAAGTCACTAACCCTATTGTACATTTTTCAATGAAGATCCTAACATCACTCCAATTAAATCCCAGAATAAGAGTAAGGAATGGCCAACACAAAGGCTATAAAGCAGTCCATCTAAGAAGTGTGCATAGAAATTATTAAAATTAATGATCTGGGCAGCTGGCAGGTAAGGTACCCACTCCATTATGAGCCAAGTTCTTTCTAGTTGTACTTTTTTTTTTTCTTTTTTTAGAATTCTGCTTCAATCCATTGAATTGGATTATTTAAATGAAATACACTTAATAAGTTCCCCTGGGCATTACTTGATACTTCTTTACTATTCTTTTTACCATTTTTTGTATTAGATTTAACACCTGGGTAATACTAAGTGCCATGGTTACCATAAATTATAGGAGACTAAATAAATATTTGAGAGAGCAGGAGAGATTTGATTAAATTGCTGAAAATGAAAGGTTGAGTACTATTTCCCACACCAAATAGACTTTCTTGCTTGAGTGTGCACTGCCAACGGTGGATTTAGTTTTCATAGCCCAGACATTTTCTAAATGGGTAAATTGCCAGCATGACCACTTCCGTTTTTCTTTCGTGTTTAAGTCTCAGCATATTTTTCACCCTTTGACTTTAATCCAAGCTGGTAAGTTATGGCCAAGAATTAAAGGCTTGATAATAAGGGGTTGTAGTAATGGCACTCTATTGCAAAATCTACCCAAAATGGGCAGTAATATTTATATTTTAAAAGTGGGCTTTAGACACATGAATGAGAATTATGATATGTCAAAAGTAGAGACCTTTTTGATAGGTGATCTTGAATGGAGGATTTCAGTTAAGATGAATTAATAATATGATAGCAATGTCGGGAAATTTGGAACAAGCAAAAAAGATTACCAGGTGCCTCCAAAGGAAAATATGCACCGTTTAGAGCAATTAATTTCAATATTTCTGCTCTATAACTTAATCTGTTCTTTGAATTCCTCTTTGAACTGTTTGTACTCATTTAATAATGAGTTAAATAAAATCGTTGGCACATATTCATCTTATATCTCTGTTAGAGCCATGTTTTTTTTAAATAACTTTTTAAAAAATTATCCTTTCCCAGTGTTAATAACTAACATATAATGTGCTTACTGTGCTTAATTCTTCATGTGCATTTTCTTATTTAACCCATATAACCATAAACAAAATTAATTCCCCTTTTAAAAGATGAACTGAATGAGTCTTAAAGAGGTCAAGTAATGCACCCACTTAAGAAATTAGATTGAAATTCAGAGAAGTATCCTCTGCCACCCCGAAAATGTACAAATTTCTGATTAGTCCTCTCTCACCTCCAACTAGATGAGTTCATTATGCAGAATGTGTTTCCCTTTTGATATCATATTCTACCAGAGTGTACCCCAACCCACATACCTGTCACAATCTCACCAATTCACACCTTTCTCCAATAGTTGATAACACAGGACATCTTCCAAAAATGGCCATATTCTAAGAATTCCTCCAAGTAGACAGAGAATGAACAGTGACAGGGAGATGTAAGAGCTTTGGAATTTGGTAGATGGAACAAGGGAGTAACAATTATAGAATTTGCAGATATCTGAAGTCTTTCTGAAACATAGTAGTAGCAAGCAACTATCTAGCAATACAAGGGCATGCAGTGGAACATGGTGTTCAGGACCTGACATTTATTCAGGACTTCACTCTCCACGCATTCTAGAGAAATGTTCCCAAGTGCTCAATGGCCCCTTAGGCCTCTGCTCTAGACTCAGATTCTTTTTTTTTAATTTATTTTTTTATTTATAATAGTAGTATATATTACAATTCATAATGCACATATAGAGCATCTTTTTACATACAACTGTTTGTATACAAAGTATATTCATACCATTCATGTCTTCAATCATGCATTTAGGATAATGATATCCATCTTATTCAACCACCTTTTCTTTTTTTTCCCCCTCCCTCTCCCCTTGCTCCCTCCTTTCCCCTCCCTTCCCTTTGACCATTCTAGTGTTCCTATAATCCTTCTATGTACCCCGATCCAACAATACTGTGAACCAGCCTCCTTATATCAGAGAAAACATTCTGTATTTGGATTTTTGAGATTGACTAATTTCACTTAGCATTATATTCTCCAACTTCTATCATGGCCCATGTGCATTCATTTTACTGTACCAAATGGAAAGTTTTATTGGAACTGATGAGCTGTGAAATCTAGGTAGGTTTGTTGATCATTCTGAACCCAATTTTCCTCAGGCAGAAAAGCAAAATAGGAATGGAGATGCTTTTCAGCTTTAAAATGGAATAATTTCTTCATCATTAAGTGAAAAACAAATCCAAATGTTAAATGAAAGATAAGTGTTTTTTTAGGAATTCTAAAAGATTTATTTACTCCTTCATTTGTTTTATTTATTTAAAAATAATTTCATTCCAAGAGGGAGCTGAGATGACTTACTAGATTCTTTGTAAGTAGTAGTAAGTAACCCACCTTATTGTCTGTGGAAGAGTCTGGGTGAAGACAGGGAATTGTATTAAGTAGTGCTGTTTTTTGCAAGTATATATGTTATCTCTGCCATTTCACAGTAAATGTTTTCTTTCCTGGAATCCAAAAACAGAAGTGCCTGTGAACGAATAGGCACCAAAGACAAAAATGACATTAACAATGTCCCCTTCCCAATTCTGCTACCCAGAAATGAGCTAATTGCTCATTTGTATTATAGAGAGTGGCACATGGCAGGAAAAATATCTATAAACAGCAATCATACAAAGATGACAATTAAAGAGGGATCAGCTCTTTCTAAGACCTAATTCAAAATTCTGGGGAAAAGAATAGCTCAAGCTTAGGTCAGATGCCCACTTCTTGATCAATCAACTACGTCCATCTGTTGGAAATGTGTGTTCTCCTCTCCTCCAATGAACTGTAACCTGGAGACAGAGCCAGGCTGTGCAAAACATCCAACAGGGGCCACATGCTATAAACTGAGGTGTGAGGAAGGGAAGACTACCAAAAAACAAGGAACTGGCATAACAACTGAAAATACATCACTGTAAGTTCCATTAAAGGAACCATTATTAAATAATACAGTGTTCATAAAACATTAAATCAAGTAATACAATTAACCTCATTATAATTCCAAGCTAGAGGCTTCATGCATTCCCTCGGTCCATAGGGACATTTTGACACAATCAAAAGTGATAAGACTGTATAATATAGTCCTGTCACTATAATGATAATATATATATAATTTTGATTTTCCTATAATCAAAATCTTTCTTTTATTCTCTCAGGGCCTTGGTATGTGGTACAATATAAGTCTCCACACATTTTTAAAGAGTTCTTTATCTATTTTCTCAGAAATTTCCTTTTGATTCTTGGGCTTAATTTATCCCATAAAGCATATTGGAACATCAATGCATATCCTTGTTTTTGCAATTGTTCTCTCTGCACAATTAAGCATAATAATTAAAGTATCCCTTTTGTCTGAAAGGCAATTATAGTACAACTTTGAAAACATGGGACAATAATATTGAATAACATTGCATTTGTCAGTGAGGTTACTAAGTGGGCAATAGATCTTAGAAAGCAAATAGTCTTTCCTTTGTAAACAGATCACTATTGAGGTTACTTAAATGACTGTAATAGGTCCCATATACCACTGGCAGCCACAGCTAGTTTTTCTAGTTTGCTGTGTTTATATTCCTTTATAAGAAATGAATACTTTGTGGTAATTGGCACACATCCATTGATGTATTGATGAAAAATGAGTCTACAAACACTTGGAAATCAGCAGAGAGCCAAGAAAAAAATAAAGCATAAAGCATTAAAGATTTAAAATATATATATAGTATTTGAAAGAATATCATAGAGTCAAAATGAGAGATGATACAGTATCAAATGCTTAACTATAATTAAATGTAAATTCAAAGATGATAATGGCAGCCGCAAAGTAGCTGTGTAATAAACACAGTCATCACTCACTATTATAATTTAGATCTTAAATGTCCTCCAAAGGACAATGGGTTAAAGGCTTGCTTTTGAGCCCATGGCATTATAGGGAGGTGGGGCTTGGAGGAAGAAAGTTAGGTTATTGGGGGTGTGCTTCAGAAGGGATATTGAGACTCTGGCTCCTTTTCTTCCTTTCTCTTTTGCTTTTAGTCAAAATGAGGTGAGTAGCTTCCTAACTCATGTGCCCCTGCTGTAATGCATGGCCTCCCTACAAGCCCAAAAGCAATGAAACCAAGTGAACATGGAATGAAGCCTTTAAAACTACCAGCAAAAATAAACCTTTCTTCCTTATAAATTCATTATCTCAGGTATTTTGTAATAGCTATGGAAAACTGACTAACACACTGATCAACTACAATTTTGAAATAACTTTAGCTTTCCTTCATCACATTTATCTGTCTCCTTTACTCCCCACTAAAAATAGCCCCCAAACGGACAAAGATATACTCAATTTTGTTCATTGCAGAATCTGAAATTGTGACCAACAAGTGATCCTCAATTTTTTTTTACCATTTCATTTTAATTTTTTTGAAGTATAATAAGAGTACAAAGAATCACACATATCATAGGTTTGAAGTCCATTGGATTTCCCAAAACTGAACACATCTATGTAAACTGAAGTAACATCAGAAAACAAAACACTACTAACACCTCAAAAATGCCCTGTACCCTTTCTCATTATCTACCCCGATGAGGGTAACCACAATCCCTCCTCTAACAGCTAGTTTAGTTTTGCTTATTTTTGTACTCTATATAATATAAATGGAATCATATAATATGTTTTATATATGGCTTTTTTCATAGTACACATTTCTACTGGATACATACATACCTAGGAGTGGAATGATTATATTATAGAATAACCACATTTATATATTTTTAGACATAAATACCTATTCAATAAATTAATTATCTGAACTTTAAAAGAACCTATATTTTAATTGAATTTGAGGCAAAGTTAATATATTCAACACCTTGATTTCCACATGAGGGAACTAAAGGCCAAGTTCATTTCAGAATGAAATGCATGTTGCTACCAACTAGCTGTGTGGCCTTGAGCAAGATTCCTCTGGCCTCAATTTCTTTACATAAATCAAGGAAATTGAATAAGATTATCTCAAAATCACTTCCACATTCCAGTTCTAAAATTCTGTAACTCACTTTGGGTATCAGAGCCATGACTAGAAGCCATGCTTCCAAACTCATATCTGATATGCTTTATTTCATATCAGCCCTTATTTTAGTGATAATCATTATTGATATAACTGGTTATTTTAAATGTTAATAATTAATTGTATTGATAATATTAATTATACAATAATTATTGGATGGTTTTTTCCAAGTGCTTTTCGTGTAATAACTCATCAGATCTACACAAGAACCCATACGGAGTTGTTATAACCATACCTACTTACAAAGAAAGAAACTAAGGCTCAGAATGGATAAATGCTCAGTCTAATAGATTCACACAGCAGTTAAGTGATTGAGCTAGGTTATTTTGGACACTATGCACAGCTAACAACTTCTTTTTTATAATTCTAAGTTGTTATAAATGACAGCAGAATGCATTACATTTCATATTATACTTACAGGGCACATTTTTATATACAAAGTATATTCACACCATTTGTGTCTTCATACATGCACTTAGGGTAATGATATCCATCTCATTCTACCATCTTTTTTTTTTCTTCACCCTTTTGCCCCCTCCTTTTTCTTCCCTCCCCATTGGCCATTCTAATGTTCCTTAATCCTCCTATGCTCCCCATCCCAACCCCACTGTGAATCGGCCTCCTTATATCAGAGAAAACATTCAGCATTTGCCTTTTTGGGATTGGCTAACTTCACTTAGCATTATATTTTCCAACCTCATCCATGTACTTGTGAATGCCATGATTTAATCTCTTTTATTGCTGAGTAATACTCCATTGTGTATATATGCCATATTTTCCTTATCCATTCATCTACTGAAGGGCATCTAGATTGGTTCTACAGTTTCACAGCTAACAACTTTATGTTTGGCCATCTTTAAACCCAAAGAACATCTAATTTCAAATATTTTTGCCATAACTTATAGACTTTTCTAGCAATTTGATCCAACAGAATCTCATTTCTCCCTTGATTACTGTATGAGTTGGGACAGATATTATCTGAAATAAGCTACACTATAGCAGTATTGTCTGTGGGGTATTTCTAATCTGTTGTTAGTATTCTGAGAATTAGATTCTTCACTGAAATCCTCTAAGATCCTCTGATGTTGATTTCTGTCTTCCACAACACTTGAATGAGTTTCTTAGAATTTTATGAAGGCAGTGAAATTAAAACATCATGAACAACTGAAGCCATACAGGAAAGAATGCTAAAGAAATTAGAAAAACTATCAGAAACTGTAAATATTATGTGTCATATATCTGATATTAAAACATAAGTTAATATTAATATCTGATATTAATATCTGTTACCTAATTCATAAGAAGCTGATAAAAGTCATGTTGTAGATGAAATATCTCTAGCCTCATCCAATTTAGATTTTTTACTTCAATATTTTTTGGCCTCTCTTCATTGGAAAAATTAAGTGTTTCACTGGTTTTAAATTTCCAATTTCTTATGTTCTAGGTTCCTTGTCATTTCTTCAAGAGAATTCTGAGGTTGTATCTGAAATTGTTCTAATTGCTGACTTTAAATGACACGTTACTCATTAGCAGATTTTTATTAGTTAATTAATTAATTAATTAATTTGTATTTTGTATACTTACATAGAGATAGACTTTTTTTTTTTTATGGAGCTGAGGATCAAACCCAGAGCCTCACCACTGCTGGGCAAGCTCTCCACCACTGAGCCACACCCTCAGCCCCCCATCAGCTGATTTTTAAGGAGGCTTTGCTTTCAATGACAATATAGCTAAGGAGCAGTTTGTTATATAGAAATCATCTCTTTCTGCCTACATGTAAGGACCTGTGGTTCACAATCTATTTCTTTTATAACTGATATAAACTCACCTATAACTGGTCTTTGGACAAATTCAGCCACGGTTCACATATAGTCTAGCTCCAAGGTTAAAAATGGGAATGTTAGGTAAGCAATGGACCTTACTCTGTAGAATTTAGGGTACAGAAATGTTTCTTATGTTTCTTTTCATCCTGCCCTTTTATAAACACCATTTAGATAGTTCAATCATGCACCCATACACATGCACACCCCTAATGGCTACAGAATCTCTTCTCAAAATTTATTCGAGTGTTTACCACATGAACAAACTTGACTTTACCCTCGTAGGTATTTAGAATGGCTCTCCTACCTCTCCATTTTGCCCTGGTATATGTAACTGGCAAGTGGCTTCTGATCTCCATCTAAAGCCATATAAAAGAAGCATCTCAGCAAAAGAAGTAGTCGTGAAGTTTTTCTCCTCCTAGGTCATTTCCAACACCTGCATTCCTGGTCCACATGCTATCCCAGCAAAACTTAACTTAACCAGAACTTTCCTGATAACTTGTGGTTGGGCCATTAGGAGACTTCTACACATACACCTCAGTCATTAGAAATTGGTTATGCAATTACTGAACACACGTGGACTAACCAGTGAATAAGTAACCAGTAGGAATTTTGATTAGCAGATTTCTAGTTCTGTAAAATCCCAAGAGATCCCAGGTAGCCATGATCATTATGAGTTCAGAGGTTGCACATCTACAGGTCAGCCCACCAGAAAAAAAACACTTCTAGATTTCTTTTCTTGGCAGCATTTTGGAGGACATATTAGACCAACAATACCTATGCAATAGGACCAAGAAGAAAGGGGTAATAAGGTCTCCATCAGTTAACAATACACGTTCTCTGAAGTGTACCATACCTCATTATAATAACCTATTTTTATTTAAAGTAATTACTCTCCTCTTGTTAAATGCATGCTGTTGGCATTGTTATTTTTGCTTCTTAAAATAAATATAGGGAAAGTTAATCTTTATGATTTGGAGGGGAAATAAAACACTAAGATGATAAGCACATCTCTTAATGACAAAATATAAACTAAGGGACCAAGGCAGAGTTACATTGAGATCCCTTCCCCACACCTTGGAAGACTGGTTATCTATCACTCGATGTGACATATTGCACTGAAAGACAGAATTGGAGGCAGATGGGACCTAAATCGTATTAATGGTGGGGCACTGGAATGAAAACCACAGACTCTTGCTGCTGAGATCCCTGAGGACTGCCCTTGTTCTGGCTCATCCTAAATGTGATTTGTTGACAGAGCAGTATAGATCAGGAGAGAAAGCTATTGCTTTGGTAGAAGGTACAGTTAAAAATAAAGTATGTATAGTCAGTGAAGTTGGGGGAACATTTTGAGGCACTAAGTTCTTGTGTAAATATAGTTACATTAGTAAGGGAAAATACAGACTGTCCAATGTGAAATGAAATGAGACCCCACCATCACGAATGGAGTTTGACCAACTGTTTTTGCATGACTCATTTCTTTTTGTCCTGGACACAGGGATCTTCCCCATAGTAAAACAGAACATAAAAACATACTGAAAATAAAGTTAAATAGAAGAGGTCTAGAAAAAAGCATGGGTGGAATAAGTTACATAGAATAAAATGAAGTCAGCAGGCATACAAATTTGAAATTTAAGTTAGCCTACATTTTGGAGTCTTCTGGGTACCACTGACCAGTGACTTCTACCATTGTGTTCAAAGAAGTCTAAGTAGCTAATAAATCACATATCTCAATAATATTTCCTCCTTGTCAAGACTGCTGCTTGAACTACCAAGGACAAGAAGGGAAGAGCTTTCTTCAGGAGTCTTGTATGCATTCACTCATACAAGGGGTCTGTAAAACAGTCAGCTGCTTCTTAGTCTGATCCATGCACCCACAAATCCATCTTAGGGTGAGGCCTGCCTAGTGTAAAGACTAGAACAGATTTTATAAGATCTATACACTTTGGATTGATCTTCCTTTTTTTTAATAAGATTAATTGGGTTTCTCTCTCTCTCTCTCTCTCTCTCTCTCTCTCTCTCTCTCTCTCTTTTTTTAAACAGGTAAGCCATTTCTAAATTTTAAAAAAGGGTGGGGGGGGGGGTCTGAGCAGAAGGCAAATTCTTGCATTGGAAAAAAAAAAAGACATTATTTAATTTCCATCAGAACACACAAAATAGTCTAGATATTTGGAGCAGATAGAATTTAATCTGGGAATGCAGGTGATGAAAGAACTCAGGAGCCAAACAGGGCATGGTGATGTGACCCAGGCGCTGGCAATATCTAGCCACTGACATCTTAGGCTGAAAGAATACAGAGAGGAAGTTGTGGTTCCAAATCCAGGAGCTGTCATCATGGCCAAGCAGTTAGAACCCTCCTGGTCCTCTCCCATGGGACCATAAAGAGAGGTGCTTCCAGCAGGACTCACAGAAGAGGCACAGAGATGCCACCAAAGATGCCACAGAGAGCAGAGAGGGGAGCAGGAATGTCCTGGCTTTTCTCCTTCTTCATGTTCTCTCTTACTGTTATATACCATTATGGGAAACTACACAGACACTATAGGACCAGGGGCCTGAGAAATGCAGTTTCTTATAATAGAGAACAGGGCAAAGAAAGAGACTATGGACCTGCAAATAAGCAGACCAAGATCTGTCCCCATGTGGGCTCCAGGAAACAGTTTGAATCATCACACTAATAAACATAACATCCAGCAACAATTTGGGATGATCTTGGAGGCATACGAACATAATTTTAATTTGTGTGATTCTCTGTATATCTTTCCTTTTACCCATTTTCTTCAGATCTTCAGAATTTTGCCTCAAGGATTTTTGCAAGACAGAAATCATAAGTTACTTGAAATCATAAGCTCTTATATAAAACAAATGCTTCAACTAGTTGCATATATTATGCTGAAGATGCCAGAGGAGGAAAGGAAGAGAGGATGCACCTACATGAGCAGCAAGCAGCAAAAGAAGAAGAATTCCAAGCATTGCACAGAGGACTGGACACAGATGCACTAGAGTATCAAAGACCCACACATTGCTTTGTGGTGATACTCCAGAGAGGAAGCAGGCCCTCGGGAGTGAGAAAAGGGACTCATGGTATCTCAGTGAGTCCTGAAGACTTAACACAAGAAATCCCTGCCTGGCCAAAGGGTCCCATTTCCTAAACAGAGGCCAAATATGCCACAGTTTTCAGATCAAAGGATGTGCAAGCTGAGGTATCATGTGATCAAAAGGAACCAATAGGTCTGGCTAATTCCCATTCCAGCCTTCCCTACTCTGACTTAACCTCCATACCCATGTCAGTTCCACAAGAAAATCAACAGCACAATCAAAGAAGTTTGACTGTAAGAATTTAACAGTGGGACTGTATACTTAAATAGAATGAAAGAAATCAGCAAGGATGAGGAGGTCTCTGCAGCCAGAAGGAGCAAGCCACATAAGAGCTAAAACCATGGAGTAGGAGCCTTTCAACAAGCCCTGAGAGTTTAAAGGCATACATTCCTCGCTACAGCTATGGCAAGGGACAAGAAGGAAATGAAGGAATGAATACCCTAACATTTCCCTATTCTGGAATCCAAAGAGCAAGAAAGCCCAGCTAAGGCCATCTGTAGAGATCCCAGGGCACAGAGTAGGACACAGAAAGCTAAATACAGAAGAGATTAAGTGAAGAACCTCCAGAGTGCACAGCTCCAAATCTAGGGGTTCTGAGCCTTCTACAACTCGGGGGAACCCACTTTGAAAGGTAATATAAAACTTAAAATGCAAAATTAAGTGTATAAATGCATATTTGTTTATATTTTTTAAAAAACCTTAACGATAAATTTTAAATAACCAATATATGCTTAGCTATCACAGAATAAAATAAATAAATACATTTTTATTAACTCCCTACCTAACTTCAATAACATATACCTTCTCTACAGTGTGACAACAGTATTTTTCATCATTTTTTCATATAAGAACAATTTTCTATTATTAATTCCTGTAAAGAGAATAGAAAGATAATTTAATCTTTTCTAGACTGATAAATCAGAATTTGTTTTTATTATTGATAGCTGAGAGGCATAAAATATGCAGCTTGACAAAAACATGTACTTGTTTACAGTCTTCTTGTAAGTTTTTGCCTAAAAACACAGGAATTTTGATAAAATCAATTTTACATAATTACCATAAATTTTGTAAATGTATGCTGCTTTTTGATTTGTATGTGCTGCATTATCAAATATATTCCTGACAGATGAACAATTCCATTTTGATGAAAGCTCATTCCTCCACTAACATGACTGATGATTAGAAGAATTTTCCAGAAACCAGCTTCAGATTCCACACCATAAACCTACTTTTCCCTCCAGTACTCACATTTCTGTTGCTGAGAACTATAGAAGTAATCCATACACTGATGGTTAACAATAGCTTGACTGTACACAAAAGTAATTGAAAAAAATCATACAAATATTTCTTGCCAAACTCAAACTAAATGTTATGAATTCAGTTTTTCCTAAGCTGTATCTTATGAAAGTCCAAAGCATAGTTAAAAGGAAATACTGCTCAATGAGACCTACAGACCTGCATGTGAATGAAGTCTAATATGCCCATGGTGTTTTATTAAATACTTTAATATATCTATAATACATAACACAGTCTCCAGATTGTGGTTCCTAAATACCATCCTACAAAAAAGAACCTGATGTCCTTGGAGACATGACTGAATGCAGGTTTGGCACAGGGAAGTTACATTATGAACCTGGTACATCTTGTCACACCAGAAAGCAAAGAAACTATCTACATCACTGTCATGTTGAAATAGGATAGGAGACAAGTTAAAGTGACTCCCAGCCAAAGGTGAAATAGTTTAAGCATCAAAAAGTATAATCACTACAATAGATTAAAACACATCATTTACAATTTTTACCAATCCAGGTAGTCATAACAATATATTTTTTAAATACACCTCATTGGTCTCATTTGAAGGTTATTAGAATGCAAACCCTTCATTCTGAAATCTGGTACACAAAGACGGGTATAAAAATCAATTCTTTATCCTGCCTCTCTTCCATGAATTCTGACCCAGGGTAGTCAAATAGTTGATGAGAAAAAAAAAATTCTTCTACTTAGTAACTGTAGAAGTAATGATTCAAGGAGAACACCTCCCTTCGTAATTCCTAATGACATAATAGCTCCAGGCAGTGATCATCAGTGATTGTTATTAAGGAGGTGGCGAATGATGCCTGGATCAGGTTGACAACACTTAGACCCTTTGATCAACTTTAACATTACCAAAAACAAAACACAGTAGAGAAAGAGAATGTGCTTTGAACATCAAATGCCTCTGATGGAATACTATAGTGAGTATATGGAATCATCTGTGAGGTTTTCTTGCCAAAAAAATATTGATCTTGAAAATGATAAAGCATGTAGATATAACTTCCAGTTTACAGGAAATACACAGAAGACAGATGAACATGTTAAATGACACCACAGGGATCTAAAAGGCCAACCCCACAGTATTGGATATTCTATTCAAGATCCAGTTTCTTCAAGAAATAAATGCATTATTTTTAAAGAAGGAAAACTTACAGATGAAAGAATTTTGGGAAACCTATCCACTAAATACAACATGTAGATTTATAAGAATCCTAAAAATGTCATTTTTAAAAAGGTATTTATGGACCAGTAAGGGAAAGTTGAATTGTGGCAGCCTGTCAGATGACATTTAAAATACTGTTAACTTTTTGGGTATAACAATGGTTTAAAAATATATCTTAGAGATACATACTGAAATACAGAGTGGTGAAGTGATGTAGTGTCTAGTATTTAATCCAGCAGGGTAGTGATGAGGTGTGGGGGGGAAGGTATAGATAAAACAGGACGGGATATATGTTGATTAATAGTTGAAGCTGTGTGATGAGCACACACAGGTTCATTATACTGTTCTCTCTAATTTTGTGTATGTTCAAAAACTTCCGTAATAGCTTTTTAAAGAATTACCTGGTAAAAAATGAACTTTCTAAGAGGTTCACTAAAGCTGTAAAAAGTCACTTTCCTCTTGTGCCTATAAGAAGAAAATCACTTAGGCCTTCAAATCTTCAAAAGGAAAATTTGACTGTACAGAGATTCGCTTCTCTTTTTCCCATCTGTGAATATCACCTGCTTTGTGAAGCATTCCAGGCCAACTCTTGACTCAGCAGGGAACACCTGTCATATCTCATGGCTGATGTTTGACAAAAATGAAAACTTCAACTTGAAGGAAAACATTAAGGTGCGTACCAGGACAGAAACCCTTCTGAACTCTAAACTTTGGTGACAATTGGAATGTAATTTGAATTAATGCATTCTCTATTATTGTTTGGGAAAAAAAAGTGGGGAAAGTTATTAAACCTCAACAAGCAGACAACTGGTGACTGTTGTCTGAGCACCAGTGTCACTCTATTATTTCTCCCTGAAGTGGTTAAAATGTAACTCTTTACATGATTAGCTTCCTTCTCCCACCCCCACCAGCCTCAGGAGTCCTTGTTCTGTGGAAACTTAATGCTCAAAGTTTCTACCCTTCCACATTGATTAAAATCTGGAATTCATTAGGATCACAGAACCTCAAAATCCATACATGCGAATTTTTTCACGTTTGAATAAATCATGTGTGAGACAGTGACACCTATTGGTGAAGTGCAATATTGTAAACTGGGACTATGAATATTGCAAATGCCGTCAAACCTCTAAGTCAGACACAATGGGGAAAAGCCAGACGGAACTGGACAAAATCCGCAGTAGGAAAAATCACTTTCATATGCTCTTACAGGCTTCAAATAGTCTAGGTAATTCAACCTAGACTCAGAATGAGGTCTTCTAGATCTTACAGAAAGTAGTTATGATGAATGTAGCAAATATTCAGCCTTTGCTGCAGTGACATGAACTTAAACTGCCATTAATTCCTTTTTTCAGTTGAGGTTTCTGAAGTTCTGAAAACCACTTTGTTCCTTTAAATTGTCAAATTTTTCATGACTTTATTTTGATGAATTTTTATCTGAATTTTTTTAAAAAGTGGCCCTATCCAATATGAAATTTGTGAAATACAAATTTATTGAAAAATTTCAGGTTCAAATTAGACAAGACAGAAGATTAAATATAAGCACCAAAAGTATGGAAACATGTGACTACTAAATGTGAGAAAAATACTTCTTACCAAGGATGGAGAGAAAGGGGTCAACCTGCAGGAACAAATTAAGGAAATTATGAATATAAAAGCACATCTAGTTCTCCAAAATAAGCATCATGGCAAAAAAAACTAGCCATCAGGTAGACCCCGTTCTCATCAAAGGACCATGCCTTATCGATTAAAATGATTTATAAGGCATATTATAATTATTTATATAACAATCATTATATGATTATGATATAAATATGTATACAATTTAAATACATATAAATATGATACAACATATAACAAATACGTTTACAAACATAATAAATAATATAAGTATATAACATAAATATCATATAACATATTACATAATATATAAATATGTATACAAACACAAAAAGCATATATTATTTATATTACATAAACATTATACTGAAAGAATTTATAAACACATATTATTTAATAATAATTAAATTGATAATGAATTGCTAATTATTACCTATAAATGTATTTATGTTATAAATTACATTACAAAATAATTTAAACAATGAAGTCAATAAGAAAGTTAGACTCACTGGAAGTGCATCCTGGGATGTCTTGTCACAAAAGTGTGGTTACTACATGCACTGAGAGGAGTGAAAGTGGTCACTCATTGCACAGTGAATGAGACCTGAAAACAGAGGTACTCAAGAACCTGTGCATTCCCTGATATAAAACAATTTTAGTCTCAAATGTCTCATTCATTTTCTAAGTGCTTGATTTCATCATAATGGATGGTGTGGGGGTCTTGTCCTGCTCCTTTCTGAACTCCACTTCCCCTACATTTCCCCCTCAGTCATCTCTGGTCTAGAGGGTCCTCACCTCCTCCCCTTAGGGATGACTTGAGAGCCAGTCTTGACTTCAGCTACACACAAAGGAACACTCATATTTTATTTTCCTCCACTGCTCTCTTCCCTCCCTTTCCTTGGCATTTTAATCAACGTCTGAGGAGTTCTTGAAGGAATCCATTCTCAGGCTCTAAAGTCACCAAGGCTGAATTGCTTCATTGTACAGAGAGCTGAAGCTACCACAATAGGTTTAACATCTCTGGAAGGCAGGAAAGGGACATGAATACTTATCTCAGTGAATGTGGTAAGCAAGACATACCAAGATGCAAACACCAACACCAGAAGGATTGAGTCTAAGGGTGTGGGGGGATGGAGAGAAAGAAAGGATGGAAAGAATGGAGAGAGGAAGGGAGATGGCCTCCAAAATGATCCTACTCTGCTAATCTTTACCAAAAGAAGGAAAACCTGTTAGAGACACCCCTGGATGGAAGTCTTGAAGTTAATTTTTTAAATTTCCTATTATCATGAACAAAATATTTTTAATGAGGGCCCTTGCCAAAACTAAAATCAAGAAAGACTGACCATCTGTGAGAGTTAAGGAGCATGCAAAGAGAGAAGAGAGGAGCAACTCATGAGTTAAAGAAACACTTCTTTAATTCATTGTTATTTGGGGCTTATTCTGTTTAACATAGGCATGAGAGGTAGAAGAGTCTGGAATCTCTACATAAATAAAACATGACAATGATGTTGTCATGATAGTGTGCTGAGTTCTCCAACTCTTTCCTCAGGGAGTTGACCCTGAGAGAGTTCACTGGAATCTCTTGGGCTGAGCAGGATCTGTTTGCTCTGGAAGCCAAGTGAAGCCTGAGAGGAAGAGTTGTTGGAAAAGGTGGAGCAAGGCTGATGGTTCATGAAAATCAGTCAGTGGAGCCTGACAGACCTTGAGCTAATGCAGATCCAGAAGGACAGAATCTCAGAGAGCAGGTCCTATGTTTTATTTAAATGTCAGGATGCTGGTTACCAAAATTGAGAACACTATCCACTGGAAAGGGCTGAGGAGGCCATCACCCTCTTCATAGAAAGGTAGCAAAATCTGTGGTTCTCAAAGTCTGGCTCCAGGACCAGCAGTGTCAGTATCAGCACCCCTGAGAGTTTATTAGAAATGGCCTTACCTCGACTCACACAAAGGAGCCCTGGGTCTGGACCCCTCGGATTGTTTTGTTTTCTAAAGTGTGGAAGCCTCTAGAATAAATGACTGGAATGTGGTTTGATATAAAAATGGTTCAAGAACTTTCTTATGAATAATGGAGATCCAAGGAGTCTTTCCTTCCCTGTGGCTCACCCTAGTGTAGGCAGCCATCATCTTGTGCCTAGAACCTACCACAGTCCCTTCTCTGGTCTCCCTACATCCAGATTGAAGCCCCTCCAGTCAGTTTCTCACAGTGCAATCCTTTTAACTTATAAATTTAGTAATGTCACTCCCTGATAAATACCCTTCAGTTGCCTACCTCAGGACTATATTTAGGATCAAGTCCAATTCGTGACCTGACTTCTGCCTGTGTCAATTCACTACACAGCATCCTCCCAAGCTGCTATCTCTTCACATTCTATGCTCCAGCCAATTCGAATTACTCTTAGCTGCTCAGATCCAACTTTCAGGCCATTTAGCAAGCTGTTTGCTCTACCTAAGAAGCTCTCCCTCTCTATCTTCTTCAGGAAGACTCAGTGGGAAGAAGAGCAAGACCACAGGATAAGAACTGTCAGAGAATGAAGAAGCCAGGAAGAAGGGGAGAGGAGAGAATCCCTGAACCAAAAGAGTCTCAGACACAACTGTGAAATAGGTGAATTAGGGTCTTGACACCTGCCTTGCCCTCCAGTCGTCACCTCTGCACAGGCTAAATCCATCCCAAACATCAGCTTTAATGTTTCCAGGCTTTTCTGTGCCCCCATACAAAGCAAGCACTCTGGAAATTGTGCTCCTGGTGGCTTCCATGATGAAAATTAGCTACCCCTTGGGTCTCCAAGCAAGCAGCTTCATTTAGCATCACCCAGAAACATTTTAGAAATGCAAATTACTGAACCCTAGAATCTACTGTATCAGAAACTCCAGGGCAGGGCTCTGCAAGCTGTATTCTTAGGTCCCTGAAGATGACTTTTATGTACACTGAATTTGAGAGTTTCTGTCTATAGTGTTGGTGCCAGAACCCTGGACTAATGGAACACCCCCATGTGGAGGCATTAGAATATGGGACTTTGGGTGGTAATACCATTCTCACCTCTTTGTCATTCATAAGATTGTTTCTTTTGGTGGGAGTGAAGATCAAGCAGGTGGAGAAGGGCTGAGAGGAACCCCCTGAAGACTACAACACCTGTCAGATCCAATTGTGTAAGTAGTAGCAACAGTAGCAATTAGATCGACTTTAGTAATAGGAATAGTAAATACTGAAGACTATGTACTAAACCCCTATAACTTACTTTGCTTATTTATACCCAACATAAACAACTTTGGGAAGTAGGGATTATTATTCCCCTTTAACAAATGCAAAACCCAAATCTCAATGGGATCAGATGATCTGCCTAAAGGCACCTTACTAGGAAGCAATAGATTAAGGACTCAAATGTGGGTTTGTCTAGCTCCAAGACATTAGCTCCTCTATACCACTCATTTCTACAAGGGTTCAGGGGTAGTTACTAGAAAAACACTACTTCCTAAGGCAGGCCTCCATCTTCTAAGTGAACATGACAACGTGTAGAGTTCACTTCTGCCCTTCCACCCTTTCCAGCAGGTTCCAGTTGCTTTGGGGTTTCTCTTCTCCTTACTGACCAATGATTGCCATGATACAGTTTGCATTGTCAGCTGCCATGCAGGAGGCAGACGGTGATATAGTGTGTGAGGAAGAGCCTTCCAGATGACATGCAATGTGTAAATGGAAATTGTCATCATTATCCCCTGAATAAATGGGGAAGATGTACCTTGGCCCTAGCAAAAGTGGAAGGAAAAAAATGGACTGCGAACAAAGCATTATTAATTTAAGGAACTGCCTGAATTTGCCTCCGGCAGTTTCCTTTGTAAACACCATTAACACCCTGGAATGCTCGAATTGTATCTAAATGCATAGCTTAAATATGTAAAAACAGAAACCTAGGCATTACTTTAGGCATCCAGAGAATTGTTTGCTTCTAAAGTCTGCCAAAACAAAATAAAAGTAGCATATGAGACTTTCAAATTATGAGGGCCTAATATTTCTTATGAAATTCGTTCATAGGATATGGAATGGTTGATTCTCTTTCCCTTCCCCCAAGACCAGATATAATTTACAACCAACAAAATATAGCTCTGTAGCACTGCTAGTGCAGAACACGCTTGTATTTGTATTTCTCTGTAATATGAACATGGTTCTTGAGGGTAAATGGCTGGAGCAAGAAATATCTTTAGGCAATAGGCTTATTTAAGTGGCCAAGTCACAGCTGAGTAACTTTGTAAATGAGCCTGGTAGAGCCAACTCCACAGAGAAGAATAATTGCATCTTTATGACCTCATTCTGAGGTGAAAAGCCCCTCTCTTGGGCGCCGTGTCGGGAAGCATCCCAAGAAGGTGTATTTACACACTAAAGTTATATTTTCCAGAGGAAAAAAATATATACGTATGATGTTGAATGAGGTGATTTTAAGTGAAAAGCCGTCCTACCATCACCCAGTTCCCATATTTTCCTAAATAATCTAGAAAGTAAACACAGACTTGCCAATTCTTTGGAGGCTAAAAACATTTTTGAGAAATCCAGTAGGATTCTGTGCTTCCATACCTGGGACAACTCCTATTTAAAAACAAGTAGAGAAAGGAGAGGCAGAATAGTTGCTCCTAATCATGAGTCAACCAGCTTGTGGAAAAATTGGCTGACATCTCTACGTGCCCTGAGAGAGTCAAGGTTTGATTCTCTTGGCAAAATTCTGCATAATAATGACAATGGCCAATATACATTGGAGTCTTAATGATGAATGGAGTAAACACTTTGTATACTTTGTAGGATTTAGCAGCTAGAAAGCAACAGAGGCAGGATTCAAAAAGTCTGGCTCCAACACCCATGTTTCTAACCACTTAGAGTCATCACTACCTTGGAAAAAAGATCATAGGCTTTTGAGTTTGGCACTCTGGAATTGAATCCGAGCTTAGTCACTTGGAGGTCAAATGGGACTCTGAGAAAGCCACTTTGTCTTATTTCTTACCTGTAAATTTCACAAAATTCCAGACAAGCAGGAGTATCATGAAGAAGTTACTTAGCACTTTGCAGGCACTCTATAAACAGTTCCTAAGGAACGTTGTCATTAAACACACCAACCAGCTCTGACTATATCCAGTATTGGTGTGCCATTTATCAAACTAGATCATTTGCCTAGCTAAAGGACTGAGAGGCATAGAGCAACATGGTTAAATCAAAAAAAAAAAAAAAAAAAAAAAAAGGATCATGTGCATGCATACATGCAGATATACACACACACACTAGACTTTTGTGGGGCTCAAAAAAGAGAAAACACTTGCTTTCTTGATCCAATTATTTTCAAATCCTGAATCCTACACCATTTATTAGGTGCCTAGAACAGTTGGCTGAAGATCCCAACTTAATTCATATTTGAATTTTTGTTGGGAGAGTGTCAAAAATTTACAACTTGAGTGCCAAAAATACACATAATATTTTAAACACATATCACTTTATAAGCACAAATATGGAGAAATATCAAGTATGGTGTGGGGGGCGGGGGAGGATACATTTTTTTTCCAGGATGATTTTGTAACAAATTGACCTTACTGCTACAGGCCATTTTTAACCTTTCCCTTGACTGGGCTTGAATGACCCAGAATCACCCTGAAATGATTTTACTTAGGTTGTATTTCTCTGGGATTATTAAGATGAAATTTTTCCCCCTTTCCTCAACAATTTAACCATTTTTCAAACATGGGTAATGACCCTGTTTATCCTCCTATGCTTTTGCCATATGCCTTACTGTGACAGAAAAGAGCATGAGATTATGAATGATTTTTTTCTATCTTTCAAAGCAGGAACCATGAAGTAGATTTGTGCTTTCCCATCCATTCCTCTGTTATTTGGCTTGCTTTCTTCTAAGTTCCTGGAGAAGAGAAGGCTATTTCAAGAGCAGGGAAGATTGGCTAATTCTTTTCAGATGCTTTCTTACCTTGTCCTGTTAGGTTCTGATCTCAATGGAATTATTTAAAATAACTTTCTGCTCACTAGGGTATTGTAAAGGAGATTGCCCTGGTGGTATATTTTAACATGTATTGTTAAGTTCTGAAAGACACAGGAAGTTTCCCATGGTGTAAATATTCACTAGAATCCTACCTTGCCACTCTAGTTTTTATTCAATATCCTCTGGTAAAATGTCCATGGAGAAAAAGACAATAAATGATTTTCTGTTTGTTAAACTGTTTTGATAGATAGGAACAGAGACAGATTCAGTTCTCTTGAAGAGAAGGAAAAGGTAGAGTGAATTATCAGTCACTGTAAAAATACAGGAAATCATTTAATTCTGTTTTACCTTCAAACATACATGTTCTTTCTGAACCTCATAAGTGACTCTGTGCTCCTTCTCTTCAGTCTGAGAAGGTCCTCACCCTTGGCAGTATCGAGGAGCAAGGGACATGTGCTTGGCCAGCCAGATGAGCCCGACCCACTCTAGCAGTCACCAGGGTAAGGTGTTGCAGCCAATCTAGGGTGACTTGTCAGGATCTGCCTTGAAACTTGGGCAGATGACACCTAGACCTGACGCTAGTGAAATGATACCTAGAAACGAGCACACAGAAAGGGCATAGATGGAGAGAAGGATGGTGGGTTCACACTAGCACATGTTGACTCGGGGGTGCAATTGAAGCATTCAGGTGGACACCTGGGTTTGAATCGCAAGAGAGAAGCTTGAGCTGTAGAGACGAGTCAAGTGACCTGCCCAAGTCTACACAGCTGTTGGAGTGGCAGCAGCCAGGGTTCATTCCGCCACCCTTTGGCAGGGTTTACTGACCATAAGACCCAAATGAAGCCAGTCATGATTTTGGGAGGTGCACAGCTGCCTTTCTGGCCCTACCCTTTTTGCACCTCTTCTTGCTTCCTGTTCCCCGATTCAGCTTGCAGACTTGCTGTACCTACTAGCTGTTTTTTTCTCCCTTATCTTGATTAAAACAGTATTCAAGAGTAATAGCAGGGGCTGGGGTTGTGGCTCAGTGGTAGAGCGCCTGCCTAGCACGTGTGCGGCCGGGGTTCTATCTTCAGCACCACCTAAAAATAAAGGCATTGTGTACACCTAAAACAAATAAATAAATATTTAAAAAAAGAGTAACAGCAAATCTCACCATTATGTAAAACTACAATGCACTAATAAAAATATAGAAAAATTTAAATTAAATATTTAAAAATTGTATTTAGGAAAGATTCGCTTCCCCTGGAGATTAACTCAAGCAGCAACTCACTGTGGGCCATGATGAGAACAGTGATGATAATGATGATGAGCTTACTGATGGATATCATTTTGTGTTCTGTCCACACTGGTTTCCCCCATACCTTTCTAAGCCTATACCAGCTATTCTCTCAATAGCAATGAAGACTTTTATAGAAAACCTCAACCATTCCCATAACTTCCATTCCTGAGTCTTTCAAAAGCAGGAATCCTCAGAATAAGCCTTCCAGATAAAATACAGGATGTAAATATGAATTTTAGGTAAATATCATTTTTTTAGTATAAGGATGTCCAGAGCATTGCATGGTACATACTTATACTTGAAAATTACTAAATATTAATCTGATTTATTTATTTATTCATTCAAGTGACTTATTTCTTTTTTATTTTTTGTTGTTTTTGTTTAGTTTTTTGTTTGTTGTGTTTTGTTTTTTGGTACTAGGGATTGAACCCAGGGCACTCAACCACTGAGGCACATTCCTAGCCCCCTTTTGTTTTTTTTAATTTTGAGACAGGATCTCACTACGTTGTTTAGGGCCTTGCTAAATTGCTAAGGCTGGCTTTGAACTTGTGATCCTCCTGCCTCAGCCTGCCTTAGCCACTGAGATTACAGGTATGCACCACCACATCTGGCTGCAATTTAAATGTACCTACTGTGTGGTTTTGTTTTGTTTTCTGTTTTATTCCCTAAATCCAGCAATCTTACCATAGGATAAAGGAAGAGAGAGGTTGCAAATGTGACATAAGGATAAGGAATGGGGAAGAAAGCAGCAGGAGAAAGGATTCCCCCAGCTAGGTTCCAAGAGTCCTTCAGAAACTGGGACTGAGCCCACCCTCATCACCATGGAGAGGACACAGGGACTCAGTGGAGAGGGGCTAAGTGGAGGTGGGACCTTTAGCCTCAGATGAGCAGCAAAGTCCTAAGGACCAAACAAGGCAGAGATGACAGATTCTGTAACATCAAATGGCCGTATGTGCTTAGACATAATTGTCTAATGCCTTTTCTCTATTAGGCCCCAAGGACTGGGTTGGGGGTCGTCTAACAATGACTCAAAGTACACTTCCTGCCAACCAGCAGGAAAGAGACTCAAGCCTGAATTTAATTTGATCTAAAAGAAATAATGAGGCATTTCTAAAATCCAGTTTTGTGAAGCTACATTTATAACTGCAAAATAATAATTACTGCTAAACATTGAGCATTTTCTATGTGATACACCATGTTTAGTGATTTATCTACATTATTTTGAGTTTTGTATTACAAAATTATTATGGAACAAGAGGAGTCTTTTAATAATGGAGTCTTTGGGGAGTAGGTGAGGAGATTGTAGAAGGGTAACAGAGTACAGAAAGCAATGTCTGACTTATTGATTAGCCTGGCTTTGACTCAAAAACCTAATTCACATATAAAGAAAAAAATGTCCCAGAAAGTCTTCACTGAAATATTCTTCTCAGAAACCAGCCCTGTGACAACCTGCTCTATCCCTCCAGTTAAAAGGAAAAATCTTTAGTCCTGATATAAATTTGACTCCTTTGCTTCAGAACTATTTTTCAGGCCTCCCTCAGGTCTTGAAAAAGTTCATGTGATCAGCTTAAGTTCTTCCAAGTTCTGTAACTTTTTAAGAATGGCCTGTGTCTTTGGGCCAAAGTTGCAGTTAAAGCATTATTTTTCTGCAATTAAGATTCTCTTGGAAGAGGGAAAAATTTCTTTCCAATTAACATAACATGCCCTGAGGCAGAGAGAATTTGTTCATGGAATACTCCATGAATCTTCTCCAACAATAAGAAGCGAATAGCCATTGGCCTAACCTGGAAATATTTTTTGCCCCTCCCCCACACCTTAGCAAAAAGCTTTCAGATGGTTTTTGTCTCACCACACACTGAAAAATAAATCACAGTTGACCCATACTCTGGCACTTGGTTTTGCAGTCTCAAGTCCTCTTCAACTGATCACAAAAAGGCAGGGGTGGCGGGGAGTGGGGGGAAGCATCTCACTGAGAAATGACTAGCATTGTAAGTCTGTGCGTGATCAGAAAGATTATAAAAGGGGACAGGTCATGAAAAGAAATTTTGTGATTACTGAACGAAGGCTCAGCAATTATGTTTGGAAGAGGTTATACCATTGAACCTGACAGATGAACTCCTTATCAAAATTTACTGAGAAAGAGACTTTTTAGGAGAATTTGTTTTCATAGGATGGACTGACAAGCCTGATGTCTCTGCTTTGGAAATTGGATACTACAACTCGTTCAAAAAGAGGTGAATCTTAAATATCTCGGCATTAGGAGCAAGGAGAGGTTTCCATCAATGTAAGCTTCCTGTGGCAGGTGGCGGGGTTGGGGGGTGGGCGGCAGGTGTCGGGGGCTATCCTCCACCAGTGAAGGCAGACGTGGTGGTTGTTTTGTGAGGAAAATGGAGGGCATATATGTGAATATAAAAATCCCTAATCCCACGTGGATCCTGAAACTGCAACCTTCTTAGCATTTATACCACTCTATAAATTGCAGTGAGTTAGAGGCAATTTTTCCTTTGGTAGAAATAACTCAGTTTCAGACCTGTTTTCACCTGGATGTCTCACAGATTCTTCAAGGTCAGAAAAACTTCCTTATTTAGAGCTAGGTTTCTCACTGTTAGAGATTAAAGCTTACAATTATGAAAGCAGGAAAGACTAGAATTCACCATTAACTGTATAAGCTCATCATATTTTTTTAAACACAGAGAGAGAGAGAGCGAGAAAGAGAAATATAGATGTGCTTATCCAACCCTGTCCTCTGAAGAAATCTGGAAACAACAATACCCTAATAGCAATGTGTATACCCAAGTTTTAGGAATCAGTGTCTTTTTGACAAAAAACAAATACCAGGGTTGAACAGGGAAAATATGATAGACCCTGGAGTAGAATGTTGCTCCACCAAATAACAGAGTATTCAAAGTATGACGAGGGCTATTAACAGGACAGAGGAACCAGCCGGAAGCTATTCCTAATGGGTAAGATTAGGGATAATCTGAGCATCAGAATAAATAATGACAGTAGTGGATTATAGTGCATTTTACAAAATAAATCCATGAATCCATACTGATACAAGTAAATACCTGTGTAGATAGGGAGGCCAGGAGAGTAATACAGATGTGGTGACATAAATATAGAAGCAAAAATAGATTCAAAAACCATTATTGAATGCTCAAGCTAACTGATGAAAGGTTGATAAGGAGTAAAATACATACCTAGGATCGAAGTATTTCCCATAAAATATCTTCTAATTATGAAAAGAATAATTAGTAACACTGTAGTGAAGAGAGCTAGTGGATACCTCCTAAGTTATCTATGTTAAAAGTATCACCAGTATTGGGGCAAACTTATATTATATGCCTCCTCTTATGATATACTAAGGGGCACACAACCTAACTTCCCTTCATTCTTTCCAAAAAGTACATAACCTAAATCTAGCCATAGAGAAGCATTAGACAAACACAAATTGAGGGACATTCTACAAAACTCTGATTTGTGCTCTTCAAAAATGTCAATAACTATGGAATGGAACCAGATCGTGTAAAATCACAAGAATGGGAACTTATACTCCCTGTATGTATAACATGTCAGAATATATTCTACTGTCATGTATAATTAAAAAGAATAAATGAAAAAATAAAAGCTAAACTTGGTTAATATTTTTTTTAAAAAAATAACCCAAAATGCCAAGATTGAGAAAATCAGCAGTTTTAAATGATAGGACAATTTTAAAGACAACTAATGAATCTGAATTGGATCCTATACTGGGAAAGAAAAATCTACCAAGAACGTTATTGAGACAACTGACAAAATTTGATATAGATTAGTTATGTTGATGTTAAATGTTCATTATTTTATGATGAGATAAAAAAATACATTCTTTTCCTGGGAATATACAATTTATTATTTAAAAGGAGAGAGCACATTTGTCTTTATATAACACTCAAATGGTTCTGAAAAAAATATTTGTGAGTGTGTGTCTCTATGTGTCTGTGAGTAAAGGGGGGACACAAAAGCAAACAGAGCAAGATGTAAACAATTAAAGAATCTGAACAAAGAATAAAATTTCTTCTTTCATTTGTTCTTTTTTAGATATAGATGACAGTCGAGTGTATTCTGACATATTATACTTACATGGAGTATAATTTACTTTAATTAGGATAACGATTTTTTATACCAGTCTTGCAAACTTAAAATTATATCAAAATTTCACAAAACTCTACCCATTCTTCAATGCCCAATGCAACCCCTACCTCTCCTGTGCAGCCTTCTCTTTCCACTGCAGAATGAGATCATTGATCACAGAATTTTACTCCAGGAAGAGATGAAATACTTTCTCCAGAGAAGTCCTATAGTGATGATGAGTCTGCATTATTCACTTGGTAATTCACCAAAAGGCTTCCTAGGAAGTCACTGCTCTTGTATTCATCCATTAATAAAATATTTTGCCATCATTTATCTGCCCAATTATATTGAAATCTCGAGACTTGAAAATGTGTTTCATGAGTTTGTGAACCTTCTGACCCTCCTTTCACAGGCCCCCCTCCAACCCCACCCCTGACTCACATGCCCACTAGCCAACCCCTTCTACTTCCTGCTCACACTTTACCTCTCAGGTTTCAGCTCAGATACCATCTCCTCCATCTCCTTTAACCTTGGAATGAGTTAGATGAGCCTCATTCTTCCTGGCACCCCATTCCTGCACCATTTGTCTTGTTGAATTTAAATTGGCTCTTTTCTTGCCTATTTTCCTTATCAGGCTTCAGGTTTCTTGAGGGAGGAGACAGGGAGAAGTCTAAAGACTCACTAAATTATTCACAGAAAAACTAAATGAGTAAAATGATTTAAGTTTTGGACATCAGCATTTTGCCAGTTTTTAAACCATTTTCAGGTAATTTGCCTCAAAATCCCTTGAGTGATCTTACTTTGCCAAGATTCTAAACTATTTTCAGGTAATTTGCTTCAAAATCCCTTGAGTGACCCACCTGAAATATGATGAATCTTTGAAGACTCAATCCTTAAGATCAAATATATAAAAGGCTTTTGAGAAAGTTCTAAGGTGCATTGATATCTACAACCATAAATCCAGGAGAATGAAGACATTGCCCACTATTCCTGTTTCCCCTCCTAATTTCTCTCTTTTCCATAATCAACCCCAAGTATAAAGCTCCCCCAAATGTCACTTGTTGAAAATCTGGATCAAGGACCTGAAGTACTCCCCTCACCCTTGTCAGAAACTGATACCTAAAAAAAAAAAAAAAGGATATGACCTGTGTTATTTTTACTTGTTTGCCCTTTTTTACCTTGAGCCAAGAAAAAAGTATATATATATATATATATATTTGTAATTATATATATATATAATTATTTGTATTTGGACACAATACCTTTACTTTATTTATTTATTTATTTTATTTATTTTTGTGGTACCGGGGATTGAACTCAGGGGCACTTGACCACTGGGTCACATCTCCAGCCCTTTTTTTTTTTTTTTTGTATTTTATTTAGAGACAGGGTCTTACTGAGTTGCTAAGTGCCTTGCCATTGCTGAGGCTGGCTTTGAACTCGCAATCCTCCTGCCTCAGCCTCCCAAAGTGCTGGGATTACAGGCGTGCACCACCGTGCCCGGCTTATTTATTTATTTTTATGTGGAGGATCAAACCCAGTGCCTCGCACATGTTATAGGCGAGTGCTCTACCACTGAGCCACAACCCCAGCCCCAAGAAAAATGTTTTAAAGTAAAAATACTTTACTATGTTGTTTTAACCATATGTATTACTTGTAAGTGTCAGGAGATAAAATAATAAGTATTATCATGTTCATATAACAGATTTTCTCCAATTAAATTTATCCAGAAAATTGCTCTCAATGTGTAAAATATACCTGCAAGAATTTTAGTTTTTGTAGCTTTTTGATGATGATTTGGGATGGAAGCATTTTAAATAATTCCAAGTTGTATAATTCAATTTTTTAAAACTTTAGTCTTATAATAACATGGTCCATTAACAAATTTTTGTCCATGGCAAAATGTTTCCAAGGATCTCCTAAAGATTTGGTAAGAAGGCAGCCTTATCATGGGCCATGTGCTATTTCAGTTGAAAATGCTGTGTGCTTATCAAGCCCATGGTCATAGAAGTGGCAATTAAACTCTAAAAATGGTAAAAAGATTTGTTTTTTGAGAATTTCTTGTTAACACTGAAGACTCTGGAAGTGGGCTGTTGGAGCTACAACTTCTGCTTTAACCTCCTTGTGCCTCTTTTTCACAAATGTGAAATGTGGACAGTAATAAGTCCCTCTGAGAGGACTAAAGGTTCAACATATGTTGTAAGTTGGATATTGCTTATACCTACACTTGTCACCATCCCCAAAATGTTCATCATATATAATTTAATGAATAAATGATTTATCTTACCATGATTACACCATTTTCAAAGTAAGACCTGGTTTTAGGAAAGTGTTGAGTTTTACTAAGGCTACCTTTATGTTAGGTGATATGAAAAGAAATTTTCTTCCTGACCTGTCCCAAGTCCTAATCATATGGTCAACTCTAATCTGATCAGAATCACTAGAAAGTAAAGAAGATATGAAATATTTTAATCACAAATGGAAGTTCTTCAAAGGCATTTGGCGGAATGAATATGAAGTTGTGTAAAAGATGTATAAATGCTGCAAAAACAGACTGAAATATCTTAATGATATCAGAAAGAGAAAAGGAAAGGAGGGTGTGTTTAGGATGTAAATTTAGTAAAACAAGCAGAACCAGTGTTAGATTGCAGCTTATATGTGTCCTGGGGTATCAATATATGTAGTGGCTTTGGTCCTGGGCTCCATGTAGTCTGCCCTAAGGAAGGAGCCTTCCACATTCTTGGAGAAGCTGGACACAGCAGAGGGGCAGCCTGGGAACATCTCAGTGGCTCAGCATCTTTCTACCTTTGATGTGTGACTGGGAGTGAGAAGCAGATGAAGCTCCTTGCTCCTGTGATATCATCACAGCCTTCTCTGGGAAGTTGTAAAGTAGATGCCATGCTTCTAAGAATAAGCCACAGCTACCTTCAGGAGTCACTAGCCAACCCATGTACATCATGAGTGTCCATTTTCTAAGACAGTGGCATGAGTTCCACCATGATGGCTTAAACTCTACCTATTTCCAAATGCTTCTTAGACCACTCCTCATAGGACACCATGTTTTATGTTGACTCACTTCTGTGCCATCTGCTCAAGCTTCTAATTTGTGTTCCTTAAAATACCCAGTTACTCCAAGTTGCTCTATGACTAAAGTTGGAAAATTCTACATGGACTCCTTTCTTGGAGAATTACCATTTACATCACTGTTTAGACTATCTGCATCTGTCACCACATAAACCCAATGAATATTTAGCAGTACTAATGTTTGGGATACTTGATACTAAAGTTCAGGATTGTTATGTTAATTAAAACTGAGAATGCATATATTTTCTAAATAAAACAATGAAGTTAGAGTGGTTATCATCAAGCTTAGCTAAAGGTCCTGCTGTATCCTGAGCAATGCACACAAAAGAAGACTACAACTGGATCTGCCAGCTGCTGCTGGGTGACACTATGGGAGATGGCTGTCGCATCCTTTTTCTCTTACATGGTAAGACATTTGGGGCCAGTGGATGAGGTGATGTGAATCCAGGATTCCAATGACACCCTACATCTCATGCAGCAATGTAAGCTGCCTGGTACCGTAAACCGGGAGGAAAAACTCTCGGAGGCAGAGTTAAGCTTTTACTACTTTTACTTCTACTTTCTTAGAGCTTAGAGAGGGAAAGAAAGATTTTTAGAGAGAAAGATTAAAGCGAGCTTTTCTTCTTGTCTTAGCTTAGAGTCTTAGAGAGAAAGAAAGATAGAGCTTAGCTTAGAGAAAGATTAGAGCTTCTTTCTTCTCTCTTCTTTCTTCCTTCTTCTTTCTTCTGTCTTCTGTCTTCCTTGGGAGCCTCGGCCTAACTCTGACCAGTCATTACTTCTTCTATCTGGTTTCTCTTCTGTCTTCTATCTGGTTTCTCTTCTGTAACCGCTCTGCCTACGTTCTGGCCGCTCTGATTCTTCTGACCGACCGAGTGACTGCCCGGCTGACTGAATTCTCCGTTCTCCTAACTCGGACCACTTTCACCCGGTTATATACCTTCAGGTTTGCGGGTGCCTACAGGTGCGTCACATACATATCAGGTGGAACTTATGGCTTCCAGCTAGCTACAACAGCCCTTCCTAATTAGGGCTCCTTCACAGCAAGACATCAAAGCCACTCAAAGTGACCCATGAGAACCAGAGGTGTGTCCTGGTTCAGGTGGTGTGCACTCCTGAATTCACATCTCCTTATCCGCTATTTCTGCTTTCCCTTAGCTCTGAGTCATTCCAGAAAACTGTTGCTCTCAGGAAGAAGCATTAAGGCCAGTGGGCACAATCCTAAGAAGAAGGAGTGCTGTCGGGTAGTGGGAAGTCTGTTGCAGGTCACTGTTTTCAGCATGCTTGACCAGCTGTGGCCTGTTATTCTGTGCCCACGTGCTTTGTCCTGAACAGAGCATGCATTCTGTTAATGTTCAAAATATCAGGAAGATTCCCTGCCACTGGTCTAGCCAGTGACAAGGATTCCTCTCTCAAAATTGGCATAATCCATGATAAGCACTGAATTCAGGAAAGGAGGTAGAGTTTTCTTGCCACCATGTTGCCAGCACAATCTGGGCATGATGGGGAGGCCAGAGATCTGATTTCTCATAAAAATAGTGAATGATCTGTATCAATGAAAATGAGGGCCGAAAGGTAATGAAATGAAATAGGACAAGATTCTAGTCTTCAGTTTCTAACACTTAGTGCTGACACGGTTTTAAACATGACTGTAAAACTCTTTTACCTGCCTCCCATCAAGGGGTGAGGTTTATGTCTCCTGCTGAGAAACCTGCATAGATTGGTAACTACTTCAAACAATTAAATAGGATGGAGGTGATACTATGTGACCACCAAGGCTACGTCATAACAGGCAATGAGGCTTCTGCTTTGCCCACTGGAACCCTTGCACTGGAGCCACAAGCTCTCTAGTTATATGTTCAACTATCCTGACACTGCCATGTTTGGGGGAAGCTCACCTGCATGGAGAGGATTCATCTATACACTCTGATTGACAGTCCTGCTGAGCTCAGTGTGCAAGACATCTCAGCCCAGGGGCCAGACATGGGAATGAGACTCCCAATGGTTCTAGTCTCCAGCCGTCAGGTCTCCCTCATGACTTTGAGTCTTTGAGGCAAATCCTCCCTCCTGTACTCTCTCCTAATTTCTGACTCAACAGAACCTGTAACCATAATTCAATCGATATTTTTCACTACTAACTTTTGAGGCAGTTTGTTATTCAGCAGTAGTATCAAAAACAGATTTTGACAATAATGGAAGTCCCTCCCATTAGTGGAAAAGCTAATGTCCTTGAGGAGAAAGGATATCTGTTTATTCAATTTTTATGCCAAATAACTGTTTGTTTGTTTGTTTGTTTGTTTGTTTGTTAGGATTAATGCCTAGCTTTGTAACATAAAGCAACATGTTTTATGCTGAATGCATTTGCTGTTTGGTTCTCTGCACAAAAAAAAAAAAAAAAAACACAATGAAACAGTATTCTGTGTACATTATTTTTAAATATTTATTTATTTATTTGCTTTAGTTGTACACAATGCGTTTATTTTTACGTGGTGCTGAGGATCAAACCTGGGCTGCGCACATACTAAGCGAGTGCTCTACCACTGAGCCACAACCCCAGCCCCCGCCTGCTCCCCACTGCGCCCGTGTACATTATTATTAAGATAGGTTAAATGAGGGGGAATTTTTGACACAGATGTTTCACCATATGAAAATAAGGTATTTATATGCTGTCAGAGAACAGAAATATACAGTTACAAGTTATTATATGTACATATCAGGCACTTCTGTAGACACTTCCCATCCATCCATCCATCCAGTCAGCCTGCCAACCATCTGAGACAGGGGTAAAAGACAGATAGCTGATTATCAAAGAAAAGGAAATAAGTAGATAGCACTTCCCTCTCAACAGATTGCTAACACCTCTGGGGCAGGGAAGTTTCACACTTTCCAGCACCCCTTGGATGGCTCTTTTCCTGCAATTTGGTCATTTCCAACTTTTGATCACTTAGGCATGAGAAGGAAGGAAACCTAAAATCTCTCTTTCCTCCTCTCTCTCTCTCTCTCTCTCTCTCTCTCTCTCTCTCTCTCTCTCTCTCTCTCCTGTCTCTTAAATAAAATTTGCCTTTTGCTCTTGCCTCAGCGTTTCTTGGGTGTTTAATCTTGAATGATAAAATTGGGAATGAGACCTGATGCTGATTTTAAAGACCAGTATCACAACCAAACGTCTAATTATTCATCCTTCCTTCCTTCCTTCCATCCATCCATGCCTCCAACTACTCATTTATCTGTCCATCCATCTATTTGTCCATCTATCCACCCACCCACCCAATCAGACAAAAATCATTGACTGACATTAGGTGTTGTGTTCTACTAGGTACTGGGCATACAAAATTAAATAAGATCCAGTCCCTGTTCTCACTTAAGATAGTTCATAGCCTAGGAGAAGTGCTTATAGCATAAGTTTTGACAAGTGCAGGACTTTGATGTTTATCTTGGCCTTTGTTTCAGTGTGGTTTGAGTCCTTATAAGTAGATCTGGGTAAGGCCCTTGGTTCAGTGTGGCTTGTGTCCTTATAAAGGAGAGCAGGTCAGGGCCCTTTTCCTTGAATCCTTATGAGGACAACAGGGTGGACCCTAGTTCAGTGAGCATTGTGTCTTTAAGCACAATCTTTGATTCAATGTGACTTGTTTTGTTATATGATTATCTTCCCTCCTTTTTAGTTGATGATTGTAGTGAAACACTTTAATTCCATTTCCTCTCATTTTGGGTATGCTCTACAAGTATATCTGCATGATTTGCATTCTTCCTTGAAGTGTATAGCCTTTGCTGACTTCACTTCCAAAGAGTAGCTCTAAATGTATCTTACAAAGAAATTAGGAAATACAAAATCAACATAAAAGACAATATATAAGCTAGTTGAAATAAGAAAGAAGCAACTTTTATTCAAAGGCAGAAATATTTTCTAAAGTTACCTAAAAACTGTCAGGCACAGTAGCACAGGCATGTATGCCAGCAACACAGGAGGCTGAGGCAGAAGGGTAACAAGTTTGAGGCCAGCCTCAGCAACTTAGGGAGACTTTCAGCAACTTAGCAAAACCCTATCTCAAAAGTTACAAAAAAGGGAGAGCTAGTGATTTTGCTCAATGGTAAAGCACCCCTGGGTTCAATTCCCAGTAACAAAAACATTTATAATAAAATAATAAAGTAAGAAAAATCACTTTAAAACAGATCTGTTTGGGGTTCTTAAAATATTTTGACAAAGAGAATTTTAACCATCATTTAAAAAATATAAAATTATTTCATGTTCTTCTAAAATTTTTAGTATTGGTGGTACCCAAAAATGCCAACTTATATAAAATACATCTAGGAAGAAAGCAAAAGAAATGAATTTGAACATAACCAAGATTTTATTGAGAAAATAATTACAAACAGACAGAATATAGAATATAGCACAAAAAAATCAAGATTGGTTTCCCATATATAATTCTATCAGAAAAGAGATTTTCATTTAGAAAAGCAGTTACTTTGTAGTTAGCCATTGTTATAGGTCATTACGTGTCCCTTTCATATTTAAAGGTGCCCTCCAAGTTTCCCCCAAACTGGGGGAAAGGAACTTATAGAATAACAGGTTTTATTGAGATTCCTAATAGGGAGATAGTTTTAGCTGTGGTTGGAAGTTTTTAGTTGAATACAGTCTGTTTATGAGTGACTATAACCTCTGTTGTGTCAATCTAGATGAACAGTAAAGATAAGACATTCACTTCTCTTCTTATCTCTTAAATGTCATGACTTTATCATCATCTTTACTTTAGGCTTCCTAAAATGAAAAGACAGACAAAGAAATCAGTGGGTAGCATCTTGAACACTGTGATATAAATTATCCTTGAGTTAATAATTTACTAGCTTATAGAGCCAAGGGAGATAAAGAAAGATACCAATGTAAGTGAAATAAACTGTGTGTATATATAAATAATTCATGTTTTAATTAAAATTGCCTATGGAACATCGAAATATTCCAAAATCATTTTGACCAACACACACTTTTATCAACTTAAAAAAAAAAAAAAAAGAAAGAGTTGCCAACATAACTTTGCAGGGTATTTGAAGGTTCCCAAACGTAGGTCACATGCTTTCACTCGATTTCTGGTCCTATAATTAGCTCTCGGTGTCAAGAGGAGGAAATGCACGCTGAACAGCAGGTACACAGTCAGTTTTGCTGCATGAAGCATAATGAGGATTTCAGATTTAACACACTAATACTTGTTTTATTACCGTAGTCAATTGTCCGTACATCTTAGGATTCATGTTGTGTGCATTGGCTAAGTCATGTTTCTTTCATTAGCTAAAGCAATTAATGTACATTCAGCCTTTTAAGTACTATCTCTTTATGCTTTCTCCTTGTGTAATTCAGTTTTCAATGATTAAAATAATTTTTCAATGGAGATGCCACAGCTTAATGAAAAAATATACAGCACTAATGTAAGAAGCATTTGTAAACATTTTTAGGAGGATATTGTCTGTTGTTACACAACACTGTAGCAGATGGCTGTAAAAAAAAGCAGCTCAGATTCAAGAACTAGCAGAGACAGACCTCCGGGGATTGGGGCAAATGGGTGGAAGAAAGACAAGAGATTTTACTCTTTGGAAAGAGAATTTCATGCCACGTCAGAAAATAGCTTTGGGTCGGCCTTTTGGTGTGTAGATTTAAGTACCAAATATTCACCAGTGTTTAGGACTAATGACTCAATCTTGTTAAACCATTTATCTATTGAGCACACACCTTGTGCCAGGCCCCAGGCTAGTCTCCTACATACAACTCCTTAATCACAGTAACTGTGAGAAACTGACACAGAGAGATGAAATAACTATCCCAGGAGTTTCTTCGCTAGTTAGCCATGGATCTGGTATCCATCCCATACCCTGTTCCTTTTTATGACCAAGCAGAGTTTGTGTTTGTGCATCCCTATATATTAGCCATGAAAGGTCAAGCAAGTTGCTTAACTTGCTCTGAGCCTCAGTTTCTCATCTGTAAATATGGAGACAGTAATGGGAACCCAGCTCCTGGTATTGTTGTGAAGATGAAGTTAATATGGACCAAGTGCTTAGAAGCATGCCTGACATATGGTAAGTGTTCAATAAATATGTGCTGTTGTCGCTGTCTGTGATGTACTGCCTACCCCGTGTCGTGTGCTTTTCTGTTTCAGAACTAATTGTTTCTTTGTTTTAAGCAAGATGTTATGTATTATGATGCATATTAGTAAATGAACATGTGTGCAAATGGTCTTAGAGATGATTGTTTTACACTCGTTACTTGTCATGATCAAAATTCAGGATTAATTAACTTTCTGAATATCTTTCCCTAATTTAACAAGTGATTATCCTATTTAATGTACATGGACAATAATTTCAATAGATATATTCTCTAATTACATCTCCCTTCTGAGGGCATGATATTATAATGCAGTCTTTAGCAGCTAGTTGCATGTGATTAGACAAAGTAGCTCAGATTTGGAGAACATTGTGCAATGATTCTTTTAAATCTGCAGTCAGCATAAAACAGATGTACAGTGACTGACACCATTCCTGACTCAGGCTAGCTGATTTATGAAAACAAATTCTTTCTGTATAATGCAGTGTTTCCCTGATTCAATACCCTCCAACTCTTCCTCAGAGACTTAGCTTAAGTGTTATCTCCTCCAGAAAGCCTTCCAGACCTGCTCTTCTTTTCCACATAACATTTTTTTTTCTTCCTCACCTGAACCAGAAGACAGAAAAAGCCCAGGCTCTTCCAACAACTATTCTATCTTTATGCTTGGTTGAGAAACTTCCAGTTTTTAGTTAGCACATGACTTTCCAAAATAAGAATTTGATCAGCCTCCCTTGCAGCTAGGTATGGTCAGTCATGTGACCATGGTTTAGGATATGGACAGAAGTGCTACGCTATTCCAGGGAGTATCCTTAAGAGAAGGACATGCTGATGTTCACTCCTTTTCTATTTCTGCTCACTAGAATATGGATTTGGTGGTTGAATCTCCTATAGCCATTTTAGGCCAGGAGGTGGCCCTGGGTTGATAATGGCAGAACAACTAGGCAGAAAGAGGCTGAGTTCCTGGTGATTGCAAAGTCACTGGGCAACTTAGACTCTCAAGATCCCAGAACAGTTTATGTGAAAAAGAAGTAAACAGGTTCTTCATCATTTGCATGTGAACCCCTCTTGACTCATTTAACTCTCTTAGTACTTTTTGTTACTTGTAACCTGAATCTCTTTTCTATCACATTATATCTAACGGCTAAACAGCTGTTGGCAGCACCAGATCTGATTTCCTAAAAGCAAGGACTATTCATTAAGCACTCACCATGGTGCCAGGCTTTTAGTAGGTTGTAAGTAAATGCTTGTTGCATAAAGATAACCTGACTCAGAGTGTGCAGAAAATGCCAAAAATATAAGTCCTGGTGTCACTATATCAGAAGAATCCTTTTCTTGTTGCTTTATAAGTATGGTTGTCTTTTTCATGTCCAGATTAGCAATGCACAACAGAAAGGGGCACAAGGGAACAAAGAGCTTTTGTCTGGGCTCTTAGGCTTGCTCCATTGCTCTGATTCAGTATGACTTTCTGCAGTTCAGGCTTTGGTTTTCCTGCTTCAGGACTGTATGTTTTGAGGATTCAGCAGAAAAGCACTCATACCTGGCTGGAGAGCCCTCTGATGTGAGCAGACCATACTCTTTGAGTCTGAAGATTTAGGAAGAGGGACTGGCAACTCTGAGAGAGAAAGATGTCATGACCCTGCATGTGATTCTCACATCTGACCCGGGGTTAGGAGATAAGATTATGATAATTACAAAATCTGGCTTTTGTTCTAGGTTTTATGTCTATATCTACACTTAGGTCAAATTCTTACCCAGTATGCCACAGACTTTCCAGAAGTTCATTGAAATGGAGAATGCATATCATTTGCAATAAGTAATCTATTGCTGCGAACCATGGGTCTAAACAGTAGCAAGAACAGGAAATCCAAGGCTTGAGAAGTAATATTTTCACACAAAGTATTACTATTGAGGATGTAGGCTTTGAGGTCTTTTTATTGACTAAGAGAGAATATCTTGGGCATGAGGCTTTTATTGATTCACCCATTCTCTGTTCTGATCCTGTGACTCTGGTAATGCCACAAATTCTGAAATAGCTGTGAACTCTGTAACAAGCAATATTTCAGTGGAAATTCAAAAGCTAACTGTAATATGAAGCACTTCACTCAGTTAAATTTCCCACATTGTTGAAATCATGAAGCTCTTCAGAAGGTTTTGAGTAGAATAGAGTGAGGTTTGTCTGAATTTAAGAGCCTAATTTGCCTACTTGGGAAGAAGAGAAACATAAAGTGGTGGCAAATCTTTCCGAGCTACAAGCATTACACTGATTTGGCTGTAAATTTTTAAATGGCAAGTAAATGAGCCCTGTACTTTTCCTCTAATCACACTTAACCAGTGATCAGAATCTTTTCAAGCCACTTCTGAACCAGGATTACTTCATCCAAAGGGCAAGGAAAGTGTAATTATTTAATATACAAGAGTTGCTGCTGGAAACACTCTCATTGTTTCTGAGGATGAAGAAAAATTGGACAACATATGCCCCTCTGATGTGAGAATCACTTAACACATTGCTGTCCCTAAGGTTGAGTGTCCTGGGTGACTGTGTGTTGGCCAGTTCACTGGTATGATGCAGCAGTTCACTTAGGACTAATTCACCTATTGAAGATAGATATTTTACCTATGGAAAGCAATGCCAAGGTCACTGAAACAAATCAATCTCAGGGCATAGGTATTTAATCAACTTGGCCTAGCTAGATCATTATAAGGGTGGGTAAGATTCGTTATCAGAATCACCCATTGCCTAAGTTGTTTTTCTAGTGAAAAAAATATATATATATATATGCCACCATATATATATTATGTATATATATATATATATGCCACCAAGAAAGAAGAAGGAAAAGGAGGAACGTAGGGAGAGAGGATGGGAGAAGGAGAGGAAGAGATGGTGGGAGGGAGAAAGGGAACGCATCCTCAGAAAGATGTCAAAACCCCTTTATTTTAGGGGACAGAAAAATGTTGTTTAGAAAGGACCTGAACACTGAAGATGTTAGCCAACCTTTGGATCCTCCAAGGAATCTGCAACACAGCTGTTGTCATTGACATTTGTCTCAGCAAAGGTCTAAGAACTTAGGAACCATAAATTCTTTCTGTAGCTCTGTATAACTCTGGATTCTTGAAGCTGAATGAGTCTCTTCCTTTCCATTTTTCCTTATTTTTTCCTTCTTCAAAGTAAATAGTGAGGGGCGGAAGGGGGAGAAAGGTAAGTAAGGATGGGTAGAAGAAGGAGGGTGGTAATATCATTTATAGTCCACATTCTCCTCTTTTTTCTTTCTCCCCCCACCTTGGTAGTTTTGAGGGCTGAAAGTACTGGAATGGAGGTCTAAACTTATCAACTACACTCGACTCCTATGTACCAGAACAAGCACCTGGGTACAGTGAGGTTTACTAGGAATCATGGGTAGAATGACATGTACTGTCTTAAGTCTAAAACACAAGAGAAGTTCAGCAACCTGGATCCCAGCAGCGTTTGTGTAACAACCCAACCAAGTGTGGCCCTGTAGTCTGGAACCACAGCCAAACCCACAGCTTCAGAATATGTAGCCAATCTGAAGTTGGCCCCAGTCCACAACACTCATGAACTTTTTTCTACCAAAATGGAGCTGGTTCCAGGAGTACCACCGAGATATTTTTAATAGCCTGTGAAGTCTGAATCATTTTATGAAGGACTAAAACTGAAACTCTAAGGGAAATTTGGAATAGGTGAAAAATAATCCTTCATCAAAACAAATCAAAGAGAAAATTGCCAGGAAATGTATGACTTCTTTTTATGAGACAAAGCCAAAACTGTTGGACAATAAATTCCTTTTTACTTCATTGATGACACACCTTGCCAAATAGTTTTCATTTAATCTCTTTTTTTAAATCTCAGAATATTGAGTCATGAAGTTATTGATTTTTTTGGTTTCTTTTCTCTATAAGTTGTAACTAGACCAGAACTGTGTTAATAGATACAGTAAACTATTGAATTTATATCTGGAAGATATTTATCTGTTTGTTTGTTTTTAAGAATTTTAATAACAATTATAACTGATCATTTAAGGCACTGGGTTCCATACCCAGTAGTACATTAAAAATAAATAAATAAACAAACAAATAAAATAAAGGTATTGTGTCAATCTACAACTAATATATATATATATATATATATATATATATATATATATATAGTTTCAACACTACAACACTGGTTGATACTAAAATATTGAGTCTTTTGCTTTTTGGAAATCTGTGGAAGGATGAATTTTACATTTCTAAAGCTTTAATAGTTTGAAAATGACCCTCCTTTTTTCCTACCCCCCAAAAAATAATTTCTTTGGTAATATATTTTTGAGTTAAAAAATACAAATGTAAAAAAAAATACAAATGTGGCTTATTTGATCATTTCATCTTGTGTTCATTTACTCTGGCTATGAATTAGAAAATATGAATTGTGATAGAGAATACCTAAACTGGCCCCAAAGATTCCATCCTCCTGGTGTATAAGCCCTGAGTAACCCCTGCCTCTCCTTCCTCGAATCTGTGAACATGATGGAATATCACAGCCATGATTGAGAAATCAGCTCATGTTGAGTTCATTAAAGGGACATTATCCTGAGTGAGCCTAGACCTAATTAGAGGATTCATCCAAACAAGGTGGGATGTCAGAGGGACATTTCCTGCTGGCCTGAAAGAAATAACTGCTATGTTCTGAAAGGAGAGTGCTCTCCAGGAGCTGAGAGCTATCTCCAGCCAAGAGCTAGCTAGAGACTAGGAACTTCACAGAAATGAATATGCCAACAAGCAATGAGCTTGCAAGGGAAGAAGTCCTGATGACATCTTGATTTCAGTCTGCTAAGAGTCTAAACCAAAGATCCATCTAACCTGGATCCAGACACTGGTAGAAAATAAATTAATGTTTTTGTAAGCCACTAAATTTGGGATAATTTGTTATGTAGCAGTAGAAGACTAAGGCTGACAAATGCACGTAAGAGTCAATCAGTCCACAGATTCTATTACCTGAACTTTCGGTAAATGGCATTATGTTTTATTGCTGGAAGCAAAACCAAAGGTTAGACACAGCATCCAGTGCTGCCTTGTTTTTGTTGTCAAGTCTAACGTGGCTTAAGTGCTTTCACTTCTTCACTGTCGCTCTCTTTCAGGAATCACATAATCAGCTGCAGAGAAGAAAGCATAAAAGGATTGCTTCATAAGTTACTCTAAGTCAATATTCTGTTGAGAAGAATATATTTAATCATTTTTTCCATATTTTTGGTGCATTATAGTCACACATAATAATGCAATTTTTGTTGCATATTCATACATGCACATAATATAACAATATAAGTTGACCCACATCACTCCCCAGCACTTCAGCCCTCCTTCCTGTCCTCCCATTCCCCTGATCTATTTACCTAATAATTTGAAAGAGAGAGGCACATACATCCATATGAATACGGGTTATAATAACATTGTCATCCTTGATGTATTTATTTGTTTTCCTATTTCAATTCTGTAGAAATAGCAGAGTCATCATGTCTTTATGGAAGGCCATGCTCACTTGTTTTCTCTTTACTGAGACTCCTAAAAGAAATAGACTGAAGTTAAATGAGGAGGTAGCATACTGTGACTGGAATACAGTGACCGGGATGTTAGGCAACCCAAGTTCTGTGACCTGCTCTAACATTAATTAGCTCATGATTTTAAACATGATTTTCTCTTTCTCAGTCTCAATTGCATCACATATAAAAAGAAAGGATTCAATGAGCTGATCATAGTTCATGTTTGGTAACATCTTAGAGAATCCCAAATTAACACTGTGATTAAAGCAGAGACAAATGGAACAGGGGAGGAGGAAAGCAAGCATGCAGGTCCTAGTGTCCCTACATGCCTGCCTGCACAGAGGAATACAGGTGAGTTCTAAGTGGGAATTACATCCCTGGGCTGCCAAAATGTTGATAAACACTAGACTGGATAGTCTGTAAGATCTTTTCCAGCAAAAACCTTATGAGTCTCTCAGAAGAAATAAACCTAGAAAATGGTCATTCTCTCTTCTGGTCATAATTCTGGTTTTTGATCCTGCTGAAATAGGGACAAATTTCTTTCTATGGAAGATCAGATGTCCCATAGCATCCCTGGCACTTCTGCTTCCTTGCTTATGTGGACGCTCTCCTATATTTTGCATCTTGCAATGGATTTCAGAGAAAAGTCCATACTCCCAGCAACCAAGATATTCTAGTAGAGTTCCTATTTTATTTAATTTTAGCAGCACAGATAAAAACCAATTCATTGTACAGGGTAAAATATGTTATACTGTAAAGCTGATGACATTTAAAAATTCAAAAATCAGGAAAAAAATCATTTTCTGTCTTTCTCTCCTATTTTTGGCTCTGGTGGCTGAATTTATGTTTGGTGCTACAGTCAGACAAGCCTCTCCCTCAAGCAGAGGAATTGTGCATAATCTATTCAAGGGCTGGGGATTTCTGGATATAGGGAAAATAGAGGAAGGACCAAGAGAAATACAGAGGAATAGAATTTCTAGGAATTGGGAACAGAGATGCAATTTTATATTTTTCTTACCACAACTCCTCTCCACTCCTATTCCCATGAGAAAATCAAGGCAAATACTTGCTCTGCCTTCTGCTGGATGAAAACTCTGCCTGATGTTGACATATATCATTGACCAATTTGGGAAGAAATTTAATGATTATAACAGTCATGACTACTTTTGGCAATATTTGTGTAATGACTTTCCTGTACCAGAAACTGTGTTAAGCACTTTGCTCATATCACCTCCTCATTTAAACCATACAGCCACCTGTGGGGTAGGTATTATTTTCCCTAGTTTAAAAATGACAAGACCAAAGCTCACTGGAAGTTATAAGTGACAAACCTGATAAGAAACAATCAGTGAGGTGAACAGAGAGCCTACTAATTGGGAACAAATTTTTACCACATGCACGTCAGATAGAGCACTAATCTCTAGAATATATAAAGAACTCAAATCTTAACACCAAAAAAACAAATAGCCCAATCAATAAATGGGCCAAGGAACTGAACAGACACTTCTCAGAAGAAGATATACAATCAATCAACAAATACATGAAAAAATGCTCAACCTCTCTGGCAATTAGAGAAACGCAAATCAAAACCCTCTAAGATTTCATCTCACACCTGTCAGAATGGCAGCTATTAAGAACACAAACAACAATAAATGTTGGAGAGGATGTGGAGAAAAAGGCACACTCATACATTGTTGGTGGGACTGCAAAATGGTGCAGCCAATATGGAAAGCAGTATGGAGATACCTTGGAAAACTTGGAATGGAACCACCTTATGACCCAGCTATCCCATTCCTTTGTCTTTACCCAAAAAACCTGAAAACAGCATACTACAGGGACACAGCCACATCAATGTTTATAGCAGCACAATTCACAATAGCTAAACTGTGGAACCAACCTAGATGCCCTTCAGTGGATGAATGGATAAAGAAAATGTGGTATATACACACAATGGAATATTACTCAGCAATAAGAGAGAATAAAATCATGGCATTTGCAGGAAAATGGATGGAGTTAGAGAATATAATGCTAAGTGAAGTTAGCCAATCCCAAAAAGCCAATCCCAAAAAGCCAAATGCCAAATGTTTTCTCTGATATAAGGAGGCCAATTCACAGTCGGGTTGGGATGGGGAGCATAGGAGGATTAGAGAATACTAGAATGGCCAATGGGGAGGGAGGGGAAGGGAGGGGGCAAAAGGGTGAAGAAAAAAAAAAAAGATGGTAGAATGAGATGGATATCATTACCCTAAGTGCGTGTATGAAATCACGAATGGTGTGAATATACTTTGCATATAACCACAGATTTGTAAAAAAGTGCTCTATATGTCTAATATGAAATGTAATGCATTCTGCTGTCATTTATAACATCTTAGAATAAAAAAATAAATAAATTTTTTTTAAAAAGTGACAAACCCATATCTGACTTCTAGAACTCAATCACAAGTTATCCTGCTCCTCAATCACTAGAGCTTGATCTTCTTTAGAGCAAAAGTTAAGACAACTATTTTGGGATGCCCTTAGTCCCCAGCACACTATTTTACACAACAAATGGCATTTAAAAATAATTGTTATTGAAATAACTGTTGCTATTATTACTAGTGGTAAAATTGAAAGATATGAAAATATTAATGCATTCTTCAGTGGAACTAATCTTTCCTTGTTGCCATCATGACAATGCAAATCTCACACACCACGAAAATTTAATTTAATTTATATAATCTCTTCTGCAAGTTTATTTTTGAATATAGGACCATTTCTTGTCTACGTATAATTCCCAGTTCTCTAAATACAATAGTATCTACAGAAAAATATCAAAGGATAACGTATATGGATATGTATTTCCAACCCATATTTATTTTAACGTCTGTCACATCTCTTTTAACTGGATTTGTTAATATAGGGCCATGGTCTTCTCTATATGAAAATTTTTAATTCTGGAGGATACAATATTATCTAGAAAAGACAAAGTCTTGAATCTAAATAAATGACTGATATACTCTGGGTTAGTTTGAAATTCATCTTAAAATAACATATAGCTCATTAGCAGTAGAAATCTGATATATTCTCCCAACTTAGTAAGTATTACATATGGTATTGGCTATATTTTCCAAACTCCAGATCATGGTACATGACATAGGATAGCCAGGGAACATCCAGAACATATGGTTGCCATCTTATTAGGGAACAGTCACTGAAGATACTTTGGAATTGCCATTCCTACAGCACATATGCATTTACAAGAATAACCTCACATTTTCCTAAAGATATAGTCCAAATCTACCAGGAGCTTTTGAGAGATGAAGTTAATTATATATCCAGGTAGGTGGGCCAGCAAGAAAGCTCAGAAAACAGCTTGATAACACAAGAAATAAACCCCTCAACCGTTTTCGGTTTAGAGAAGCCACATCAAACCTTAATGAGAAACCACATGTAGTGGTAAATTCTGGCATTTAATTTTATGATTATTTACAGCCATTCTGGTACATAGCATATGGCATGGAGTTACCTTTTGTAAGTACCAAAAAGATAAACTGAAAAAAATGCTAAATACATAGCAATCAGGTTTTATTTCTCTTAATAAAGAGATGAAAGACATATTTAATTAAATAAAAAAGATAAAGTGGTTTCAGTTGTGAGCAATAATTTATGCTTTTGGAACCACTTGGCATAATGCCTTAGGCAGAAACTGGTAACAAATATTAAGAAAGTAACAGAAGTTTCAAAGTAATTTATTCTTAAGTGAATGTCCTATACTCTGCCAAAAATCTCCATTCTTTTAATTCTATAGACATTTATAATTCTAATAAAATGTTTTAAATGGCATTATAAAGTCTTTCATCTATTTGTGTTTTCAATTATTTTCCAAAGTCTCATAGTAGACTTTGGCAGCAGAAGCAGTATTAAGCTGCTGTTACTTTTTATTTTCTGCCACAATAACAAAATTTTGCTCATGTATTTCACTGTGGGTAAAGCTAAGTGAATTGAGTAATTTATTTGCAAAGTCAACTATGATGGTAGGTTTCATTAAATGGTAAGATGAAGTATCAACTAGCTTATGACATTAAAAAAGAAAGAAAAGAAAAAGAAGTTTCAGGTACAAATGGCAGTCCAAGAATTCACCTCCATTTACACCCAAAATCCCACTCAATAAGAGTATATCAGTTAGAATTAATATACTCAGAAATGGAAATAATGGGAGAAGGTATGTTGGTAGACAAAAATCAAAATAATCCACAGTCCAGAATCTACCACAGAATTGCTTATGGCAGTCAGAGACCCCTCCAGGACTGAGAGGCTCTAGAATAGACAAAGCAAAATCTGTAAAAAGCAGTATGGAGATGCCTCAGAAAACTTGAAATAAAACCACATTTGACCCAGTTATCCCACTCCTCAGCATACACCCAAAGGTCTTAAAATCGGCATACTATAGTGATGAAGCCACATGGATGTTTATAGAGCTCAATTCACAATAGCTAAGCTATGGAACCCACCTAGGTGCCCTTCAACAGAAGAACTCATAAAGAAAATGTGATGTATACACACAATGGAATGTTACTAGGCCATGATAAATAATGAAATTATGGCATTTGCTAGTAAATGGATGAAACTGAAGACTATCATGTTAAAACAAAATAAGCTAATCCCCCCAAGAAAACAAAGGCCAAATGTTCTCGCTGATATGTGGATGCTGACTCAGAATAGAAGGGGGTTAGGGAGGAGTGGAGGTTCACCAGATTGGACAGGGGTATGGGAGAAGGGAGGGAGGAAGGGAATGGGAAAGACAGTAGAATGAATCAGACATAACTTCCCTACGTTCATATATGAATACACAATCGGTGTAACTCCACATCACGTACAACCACAAGAATGGAATGTTATACTCCGTGTATGTATGTCAAAATATATTCTACCATCATGTATAATTAAAAAAGAACAAATGAAAAATGTAAAGCTAAACTTGATTAATATTTAAAAAAACACCCCCTCAATAATACCAAGATTGAGAAAGACTGAGGAAAATCAGAGAGCTGTTTTTTTAAAATGATAGGACAATTTTAAAGAAAACTAAATACAATATATGAATCTGAATTGCATCTTATACTAGAAAAGAAAAACCTACCATGAACCTTATTGAGACAACTGACAAAATTTTATATAGGTCAGTTATGTTGATGTTAAACATTGATTATTTTATGGTGAAATGTAAAAATATGTTCTTTTCCTGGGAATATACACTGAAATATTTAGGGTGAAAGAGTACACTGTCTCCATCTAACACTCAAAAGCTTCTGAAAAAAAATTTGTGTGTGTGTGTGTGTGTGTGTGTGTGTGTAGAGAGAGAGAGAGAACACAAAAGCAAACATAGCAAGATGTAAACAATCAATGAATCTGGATAAAGAATGAAAATTTTTTAATTTGTTCTTGTTTAGATATACATGACAGTAGAGTATATTCTGACATATTATACTTACATGGATTATAACTTATTCTAATTAGGATAATGATACTAGTCTTGTAAACCTAAAATTAAATTAAATTAAAACTTTACAAAAGTCTACTTCAATGCCCAATGCAACCCCTATCTCTCCTATGAAGCCTTTTCTTTCCACTGAAGAATGAGATCATAGATCACAGAATTTTTATTGCAGTAATAGATGAGATACTTTCTCCAGAGAAGTCCTATAGCTATGATGAGTCTGCATTATTCACTTGATAATTCATCAAAAGGATTCCCAGGAAGTCACTGCTCTTGTCTCATTCATTACCAAAATATTTTGTGATCATTTATCTGCCCAATTATATTGTAAGCACATTGAGACTTGAAAGTGTGACTCACAAGTTTGTTAACCTTCTGACCCTCCTTGAACATTTCCCCCTCTCTTACCCCAGACCCCTGACTTACATGCCCACAAGCCAACTTCTGCTTCCTGCTCACACTTTACCTCTCAGGTTTCAGCTCAGATACCATCTCCTCCATCTCCTTTAACCTTGGAATGAGTTAGATGAGCCTCATTTCTCCTGGCACCCCATTCCGGCACCATTGTAGCATTTGTCTTGCTGAACTTAAATTGGCTGTTTTCTTGTCTATTTTCCTTATCAGGGAGGAGATGGGGAGAGGTCTAAAATCTAAATATTCACAGAAAAACTAAATGAGTAAAATGATTTAATTTTTGGACATCAGCACCTTTGCCAGTTTTTTAAACTATTTTCAGGTAATTTGCCTCAAAAATCCCTTGAGTGACCCACCTGAAAAGTAACGAATCTTTGAAGATACATTCCTTAAGATCAAATGTATAAAAGATTCTTGGGGAAGTTCTGAGGTGCGTTGATATTTGGAAACATAAATCCAGGAGAATGAAGACATTACCCACTGATCCTATTCGCTTCCCAATTTCTCCCTTTTCCATAATAATCGCCAAGTATGAAGCTCTCCAAAATGTCACTTGCTGAAATTCTGGATCAGGGACCTGAATGACTTCCCTCAAACAGGGCACATTTAGTGGGGACCAGCTCTCTGGACTCTTGTTTGTTGCATGCTGTGGTGTGAATGTGTATATCCCTCCCAAATTCCTGTTCACAGTTCAGCATTAATGTAACAGCATTGAGAGCTGGTTAGGCCAGGAAACTCCAACCACAGGAATGGGAGGTGCACATAAGAGAGCTTCTATAGATTGTGCAAGGACCTGATTCAGTTCCCAGGACCGCACGCATGCGCGCACACACACACACACACACACAAAGACACACAAAGACACACACACACAAATGTACATTTGTCAAGCTGAATGCAGTGATACATGGCTGTGTTTTAATTAGCTTTTTGTCTCTGTGACCAAACACCCACCAAAACAACTTGGAGGAGGTAAAGATTCTCTAGGGCTAACAGTTCCAGAGGTCTCAATTCCTAGACGTCTGACTCAATTGCTCTACCCAAGATGAGGTAGTCCATCATGGGGCAAGGCCCCAGTGGAGGAAAGCTGTTCAGTTTAGTCCAGTAAAAAAGCAGAAACCTGGAGTGTAGATATAATGAGGTTGTTCAAAGCCACAAATTTATTACAGATTCTCAGACTCAAAAAGACCTCTGAAGTATCCTACAAATTTTAATTTCTAAACCAGTACATGTGAGTCTCCATAAACCACTAAAGCAAAAGAACTTCCAGAGTCCTTTCTTATTCTTATTATGAAAGTGGAAAAGGTTCTGGAGGCCCAAAAGTGAGATGACCACTGGGGGTTATGCCCAGGTGTGATGGGGTCATTTCATGCTCGGACCTCACAGGAGATATTATTATATTCAGAATATATTATTATATTCATGTATATAAGCGAGTGGCTGCAGCTGGGTTTTTTGTCCATAAGTACAGGAAGCTCTTGGTGATGACCTGTCGGACACCCATATAGTTAGTGCATTTGGTGGTAGTTGGTGATGGCTGGTGGCTGGTGGTTGTGGTGTTGGAATATTGTTTCTTTGATTTGGTTTTTTTTTTTCTTTTTTTTCCTTTTGTTTTTTTTGGGTTTTTGTGCTCAGGACAAAGATTTTTGTTTTTTGTGGTTTTTTAAGCTAGCATCCTTATTCTAGTCTAAGATGAACAAGGAGAGCTTGGGGGGGGGGGGCGGGGCTCCTGCTGTGAGCCCACCTACACAGACCATTATATGGTCCTGCAGGATATTGGGAGAGGGTGTTCCACCCAGGTGAAACTTGCCCGCCACCTGCTCACTGAGACAGAGGTTGTGGTGAAGGTCTTGAAAAAAGTAGCCTTGAACTTCCCCTGTTCTCTGAACTGGAGAAGATGGCAGCCTTGGACCATGGAAATGTGATCCAGCTCTTCCAGGTCACTGAGAACTTTGACTATATCTACATTATCATGGAGCATGCAGGTAGGGGACGGCTATGGGACCTCATCCCGGAACATGATGGCACGTAGGAGGAGGAGGCCCGAGGACTGTTCAGACAGATCGTGCTAGTGATGTAGTACTGCCACAAGCAGGGGATTGTGCACCTGAACTTGAAGCCCAAGAACATCATGGTGGATGCCAGTGGCAATATCAAGCTCATTGACTTTGTCCCGAGCACCAGATTCACAGCGAGGAAGAAGTTGAAGAGGTTCTTTGGCACCAGAAGTTGCCCCTAAACTCACCCAGGGGAAGGAATACGAAGCCCCTCCAGGAGACTTCTGGAGCCTGGGAATCATTCTCTACTTCATACTCACGGGAAGATGCCCATTTATGGCATCCAGCAGAAAGCAGCTGAGGAAACTGAACAGGCAGGGAATGTATGGCGTTCCCCTGCATGTGTCCAAGAGAGCACGGAGACGCATCAATGAGATCCTGATGGTAGACCCCACACAGAAGCCCACCATACAGCAGGTAATGGGGCACCCATGGCTGAGCCAGGGTGAGGGAGTTGCTTCACCCAGTCCTTCTGGTGAGGCACTCCCCAAACGTCCAGATCCCACAATTATGAAGATCATGATCAACGTGGGTTACCACCCCTATAATACCTGAGTGTCTGTGGCCAAAGATTTGATGATGCCATGGCCACCTACCTCATCCTCAAGCATCACAGAACACAGGGGGAGGGCCCTGTGGATCCTCCCAGCGTCTGCCCCAAGAAGTGCTCCAGTGAGCCTGCCCTTCCCTTGCCCTGTGAGCAGCAGCAGCCTGAGGAGGCCAAGCAGTCCCAGCAGAAAGGTGTTCAAAGGGCCAGCGTGCCTGCCATCCACCTTTGCTTCCTCCACGTGGACACACCCCCTGCCAGCCTAGCCTCTCAGCATGACCCTGTGCCCACCAGCTCATCCTCCTGAGGTACCTCCACAGGGCAATCCCACCACAGCATCAGGGGTTAAGAGGGTGACGAGGAGGATTGTCACATGCATGCGACAACGGTGCTGCATACCCTGCTTCCATTGGACAGCGTCCAGAAACACAGTGACTCCAGTGGAAATGCCTAGCTCAGACAGACAGAACCTAGGGACAGCCAGAGGACCCTGAGCCCTGTGGAGGCTGACATCATGGTGTGGGAGGGAGGTGTGCCGACTGGCTCAGGCTTCTCTGCATGATTACAGGCAGCAGGGCATCTGCATCCACCAGGAATCTCCTCTGCCCCCACCTGCAAAGACACATCATACAGAATTTTCCCTAGGACACTTGTCTCTGCCCTGCTCTTTGTCCTTTCTCCCGTGCTTTGGGAGAAATTTATCCTTAATTTTTTTCTCTTTATACAAATTGTACAATAAAATTGACATTGGAAAAGTTTTAAAAGGCAGGTTTTGTTTGTTTGTTTGTTTGTTTTTGGTTGTGGTTCTGGTTTATTGAGAAAGGTCTCAGGGCGAGGGCTGGAGGCCAGCAGCCATCCCCTCCAAAGCCTGGACCACTGTGCCTCCCTTTCCTGCTCACTGTATATATTCACTGACCTTAAGCCAGTGTAGATAAGGACTCACTTAACCTTACACCAATGTAGAAGGGGACTTGCTTCCCTTGACATAGTATATTTGGAAATTTTCCCTTTGAGTCAGTGTAGACTTGATTCACTTTGAACTGGTTGCTTTGGCCAGAAGTAATCCTTTTCCTAGTACTCAGGCCCCCTCCCTCCTGCTTGCCATCATGTTCCGAGGCTGAGGTCCCATAGCCATCCCCTACATGCATGCTCCATGATAATGTAGATATAGTCAAAATTCTCAATGACCTGGAGGAGCTGTATCACATTTCCGTGGTCCAAGGCCACCATCATCTCCAGTTCAGAGAACAGGGGAAGTTCAAGTGTGTGGGGAGGGAGGGTTGAAGCTTTTGGAGAAGACACTTCAATGTTTATAGCAGTTTAATTCACAATAGCTAAGCTATGGAACCAACCTAGGAGTCCTTCTTTATCCAAGATGAATGGATAAAGAAAATATGGTACATATACACAATGGACTATAAACAATAAAGAAGAATGAAATTATGGAATTTGCCAGTAAAAGGATAGAACTGGAGAGTAGCATGCTAAGTGAAATAAGTCAATCCCCAAAAACCAAAGGCCAAAGATTCTCTTGGATATATGAATGCTAAAACACAATAAGTGGGGGGAGGCAGAATAGAAGTTCTTGGATTAGACAAAGGAATGAAGGGAAGGACAGAAAGACAGTAGAATGAATCAGATATAACTTTCCTATGTTCATATATGAATATGAATATGCCACCAGTGTAACATCACATCATGTACAACCACAAGAATGGGAAGTTATACTTCATGTAGGTATAATATGTCAAAATACATTCTATTGTCAAGTATAACTAAAAAGAACGAACAAAACATTTTTTAAAAAAAAGAATACCGGTGGAAATTAGAATCAGGGCTGAAAATAGAGAAGCTGGTTGAAGGACAGTAGAACTGAAAAACAAAACTGCACCAAGTCCCTATCTCCACCTCAATCCCCAGAAACAAAGTTTGGCAGGTTGAAGCCAGTCTACTCTTCACTCCCAGGCAAAATTTAATTCAAACATCAAAACTAGAGGATGGTTCTTGTAGAAAAAAACGGATGTAGGGTCACCCATGGATTTCTATATGTTGGCATCTGAGAGCTCATGGAAATACTCATCCTTGTTATTTAGTGTTACTGGTTATGAATTTGGAGCAGAGAAAATCTAATATAGATTGTAATCTCTCACATCAAATATTTTTATCCATCATCACTTCAAAACAGCATCCAAATCTTTGAAAACATTAAGAGCCCACCATACTTATGCCTAAATGCCTTATATGGCAAAGAAGTAAACACTAGTCAGGCACTAGCTGGGTTAATGGTTTTCTGTCTTATTTGAAATGCTCCAACAGAAAGACCTCTCTTCATAGTGACTTATAGAGAAATGAAAATAGGATTTAAAATGAACCCAGTTAAAATTGAAGTCCATAGTATGAGGCAACTGTTTAGACATGCAAGTGCTATATTATCTTTTGAAATCCTTCACCTAGATAGAAACAGTTAATGTCAGGCATTAAAGGAAAATGCCCCCCTCTGCTTACATGCCAATAAACAAATGCTTTCAAGATCTAGGTAGATTTTCCAAGGTGGGATATTTTTGTTGTGGTTTCTCAGAAGTCTTTAAGGGAAACCATTTCACATGTAGTATAGCTACTCTCCTGCCATTTCCATCTTTCCTCCCTTCCTCCCCTTCACTAACACAGCATGTCTAACAAGGAATTTTAACTTCAAACTCAAACAACATTAAAATAAAGAATGTCAATCCATGATTGCTAAATAAAAATGTCAGACTTGAGGATCTAACTTCTAAGAAAATCTATACTTGATTTATTTCAGAATTTTCTAACCTATATTTCTCATTCTAGTTCTTTCTATATTGGAGTAATCAAGCTCTGGTTTCACATCAGATGAACTATATCAGAATCTCTAGAGAAAAGCATTATTTAAATGTTCTCCAGGAATTTCTGATGTTCAGAGTACAGAATCATTGAATCTACCTTTAGTTATAAAGATGATACAAGTGATTTGGATGAGAAACTTCAAATATTGATGTAGGGCATAAGTGGATACAGGTATTTCAGGAGCATATAACAATTCCCAGTGGTCACTGAAGAAGAGTCTATTCTACATCATATGAGGATGAAATATAAAATTAACCAATTACAGTCTAGAAGGCCAAGGAAACAAAAAATATGTTTTGTCAGCACAGAACCTCAATTTTCCTCTGACACATAACTCCTACCCCTCAAATCATAGACCTCAAATTGACTTAACTACACTCTCCAGATCTGGAATTGAGTGGCCATATGACACTGGTCTAGCTAATCAAAGCATTTCCTTTCTCTGGACATACTAATTGTTCAAGAGTGTACAAAACACCAAAGCAAATAAGACACAATTTTGCTGTAACTTTGAAAGAAAAAAGTCGCTATTTCTCTTGAGTTAGACTTGAGTCTGAAAAGAAAATGGTTTTGAGTTCTTGAGCCAATATTTTCAACATAAAATAAACCTGACATTAAATTCAAGAAGAAAAGTAACTAAGAGAATTTGAAAGAGAAATTAAAACCTGATAATACCATTTGGATTCCAGTAGACAACAGATCCTGAAACCAAATCATAATCATAAAAAAAATGCACATTTCCTTAGAAGAAGTCCCAGTGAGATTTACAGTTGATTTTTTGGCCATAACAATGAAAGCTAGAAAGGCAATTGAATGGTAGCTTCAAGATAATATAATAAATGGCAAGCTTATACTTTTTTCCCATGTTCTAACAAATCTTTCTTAGCATAAAAATACTAAAGTGGAAACCATGAAAGAAAGAAAGACTAGACCTGGCCATGAAAAAGCATAAATTTGTAACTTGCTATATAAAAACAAATGCTATAAAATGTAGAAGCTTATCTCTTTAATAAATAGCTTTTACAAATTAAAAATGTCCAAACACCCTGAAATTAAAATATTCACAGGATATATACATAATGCACAAACAATTCCAAATGTTTACTAAAGGTGGAAAATATTTAAATCTTTTTAAATTAAGTAAAAATATCATAGAATGTTTCAGATGTAAAATACTACTTAAAATCAGTTTAATATGCATTTTTAAAAGCAAGCTGATAATTAGTTCCTTCACCCTATTGATAGAAGTCTCAATTCTAAACTGATGCAATCTTTCTGAAGGGCAACTATATGGCTTTGTGTTTTTGTTTCTTTCTTTCTTTTTTATTTATTTATTTGCTTATTTATTTATTTATTTGTGTGTGTTATTGTGTGTGTGTGTGTGTGTGTGTGTGTGTGTGTGTGTGTTCAACCACTGGACTATATCTCCTGTCCTTTTACTTTTATTTAATGAAAGTATCTCCCTAAGTTTCCCATGTTGGCCTTGAATAATGTCTCAGCTTCCTGAGTTACTGGTATTACAGGTATGTCCAGCCAGAGATAAATTTCTATGAAAACATTCTCTGTTAATAACCAACAAGGTAAATGAAAATCTATCTGTATACTGTTTTAAGAGCAAAAAATTAAGGAAAGACTAAATTTTCAATAATAAGAGAAGAATTAAAATATTAAGTTATATACCAATTGTAAGATAATCACAATATGTTGTAGTTTAAAAGTGCAAACATAAAATGCATACTTAAAAAAATATTTGTAGTGTATACCTCACATTTGTGGAAGAGCAAAAATCATAAATCCTTTTTATTGGTAACTGTGATGAATACTTGGGATGATTAAGAGATCATCTTGAAATTCAGCACCATTACCAATTCCAGGAAAGAACCCTTGAGAAGAATTTCAAAGCATCATCAGTGTCTATGCTCTAAGCAAACTGAGACAATTTTTTCACTGGTCCCTGAAAGCAAATGCTATAGGTTTTTTCTTTCTTAAACACAATCCTCCTCCATCCCACCTCAAATCCAAGTAGTATTACATTTTGTTAGGAATAATAATGGTGAAAGTAGGACAACAGAGGACAAGATTAAAGATTTCTTAATCAGATGTCTCAGAATAAAGGCAAATTTACTCAGATTCTGACTATGCTAATATTGACTTTAGCATCCTTTTAGAAAAATCCAGTTAAATCTATATCAACATTCTGATGCAGACGATCAAAGTCAAACACTATTATCTTTTATAATCGGTTTCTGTTGCCAGGATACAGACTCCCTTTTTTATCTCAGCAATGGAAATTTTGTTAAAAATTCTTTTTAAAGAAACCTTGTGTGTGTATGTGTATATATATATATATATATATATATATATATATATATATATATTTTATGGAGTGTGGCTGAAATTAGTTATATGAGATTACTAAACTAAGAAACTTTTTTTTTTAGAACTTAAAGTTGGTGGGACTCCCAAAATATATGAGCCACAAATCTGTACATTGTCCAAGGCTAAATATCTTTCAATCATAAAAGAAATCATGTATATTTAATGAAAGCAAACAAAGATCTGCTTTGTAGGACTCAAATGATATTAAAAACAAACATTCTAAAGACCTATTCATCTTATCTATTTCCACATTATATTTTAAGTTCCCAGAGAACAGTAGATCACAACCTTCTGGAATATAGTAGATGTTTCCATAGAACTATAGTGTCCCTTCATTATTACAGATCCTCAAGAAACTATGATAGATCTTTCCAATTCTTTCTTTTTAAGAAGCAATTTCATTTTAAAATTTCTCTTAGCTGATAAATTTGCCTCTGAGATTTCTTTCTAGTAAATTCTCCCTCATACATATGACTAACCCAAAGCTGCCATATTAGTGATTTCACTCCCTTAAGAATGGGTGCAGTATTCAAATTACCCAGTAAGTCTCAAACATGGAATGTTAGGAATTGGAAAAAAACAGTTTGCAGGTAGGGCCTGCCTTGGTAACTGAAGGATTAGATTGGGGAACCAGGGAACTGTCAACAGCTGTGAAGAGGAAATGCAATGCCCAATAAAAATATGAAACGGCATGCAGAGAAAAGCAGAAAAGAGGAAGCAGAAGAAACCTGATGGCATTTTAGTTCCTCGCTGGGGCCCAGCTGTCCCCTTGCCATCCTTGCAGTTACATCTTGTTAAAGTCCCCATTGGTCAAGCTACTTCAAGTCAAGATACTGTCATTTGTACCTGAAATATTTGTGACAAATTCAGCATGTTTTCCTTATAAATCCTCCCACCCGGTCTTTTTCTGCTCTTATTTTCTAACTCAAGTGGTATCTCCTTTTAGACAAACAATTCATATTTTATTAAAAAAGCAAATTAAAAACACACACATCACATACCATAATGATGAACCTCAAGTTTATCAAATTTTTATTTTATACTATCAGGTATTACTCAAAGGAACTTTGAATGTTCTTCTCACATTCAAAAGCAGTCTCCTAACAGCATAAATCCGTACAACAGTAATAATTTTTAACATACTCTAAACTGAGTCAGTTGCATTTTCTTACTAAATTCACTATTAATTTCCAAGTACAATCTCAAATATTTATCTCATACTTAAAAATTTTAAATGTGTTTCACATCTACTATCATTTTTGTGGCTCTCAACAGTAATATTCTTGGAAGGATAAGTGTTGCAATTCACACCCCAAAACTCAGTGACTCGAGACAACAAAAGTTTGTTTTTTGCTTATGTGGAGTCTGATACAAACCTGGTTTCTCTCAGATACACCCTTATATTATATCATTTTCTTCACCACCAACCCAAGAGGGAAGAGCTGGGAAGGGACCTCAGTGCCTCCTAGAAGCGACACATCAATCCCATGCACTTGCCATTGGCCAGAACTACCGATGTGTGTCCTTGGCTAAGCCACAGAGTAGGAAAAATGTAGTCAGTGCTTGAACTACAGCCACCCAAGAATAAATCCACACTGTGAAGAAGGGGTGGATTTAGGTAGTCATCTCCATTGTGGTTTTGTAAGTGAAGACACTAAAAATCACATAAAGCACAGACTACAACAGAGCAGTTCCTCTAGTCCAGTTCCTCTGACTTTAGGTAATATTTTCCACTCAGTGTTAAAAACTGATCACAGGCTGGGGATATAGCTCAGTTGGTAGAGTACTTGCTTCACGTGCACAAGGCCCTGGGTTCAATCCCCAGCACCACAAAAAAATTTAAAAAACCGATCACACTGACATGCACTTAAAGCTGGCATTGAGTTATCCATTCCTCTTTCCTTTTTCTCCTTCCCTTTAGCTTTTCTTTAGAGGCCTTTTTTCAAAGAACTCAATTATTTTAGTGTTTCTATTTTTCTGACCTCTGTTTCTCATTCCTGTCTCACCACATTAGCTTCACTATCTCTGTTTTTGGATTTATTAGTATTTATATTTTAATGCATTTTACAAATGTCTGTATCTCCTAGTGGGACATGAGCATTTTGAAAGCAATCTTACCTACATTATGCTTCTGTACATAAAAAGTGACCAGGAATGTTTGGTGACTGGGGAAAGACTTTCTCCCCATTTGAGTTCGCCTAACACCTTGACCTCTATCTTACAGATGAGACTTCATTTTTCTTCCATTAATAAGAAAGACCAGAAATGGAGCCAGAATACACAATTCAGATACATAAATGCAAGCATGTGTTATCCTATATTTAATGCACTATGTTATCATTCTGGCTCAGTAGTAACAGCAGTCCTCCTTTTTTAAATGTTTGTTTAATCCAACCATTCAGCAGCCTTGAGAGTCAGGGCTGCCTGCATTAGCTCTGAGTTGATGCTTGGGTGAGCCTTAAATCTTCATGTTTCTTGACACCGTGCTGAGACAAACTCTTTGATTCAGGAAAACTGCATACTCTGTGGAATAAAACTGAAGCAATTAATCAAATATTTAATTATATTGCAACAGAACACAGTTATCAAGCTTTTAACTAACAATGGTAAAGAGTCCCTAGTGACCTAAGCAACAGAAGATGCTTAAACACAAAGGACTGTTTAACTCTCAGTTCTTCCAGTCCCAGGGAAGATGTGCACAAGAGCCTGGAATGGTTTGGCACCAAAAAGCTAAGAATCCAACAGTCCAGCCTTTGAGAAGCAGTCCTTTGCCTTGGACATTGCCTATTTCAGAGGTTCCCAGTTGCTAGTCCAGATTGACCTGGAAAATCTTTACTACCTCACATTGCCTTTCTCTCTCATCCCCTTTCTCACCCCAGGAGTCCATGGTCAAAAATCTGGACAGCATAATCCTGACATTTTGATACAACATTTTGCTGCAACCCCCAAAGAAACCATTCTACCAGCCTATACTTGGCTCACTGTAAATAAATTTGGAACCTAAGGGATGATAACCTAAATGATGATTACACAGATATCTCCTCTCCTTGGTCTCTTTCACTCTTTTCTACTTCTCACTCTGGTTCATTCTGCTTATATCCATCTGTCCAAGTCAAATAGGTGGTTCCTTTTTCCATTCTCCTGGTAGGATAAGGCTGGGCATGCACTATCCTCCGACTGGAGTTCCTATAAGATAGCCTAATTCCTTTCTCATTAACACTGAAACCCTATCATGGCATAATCCTGAGGGGATTTCTTCATATCAATGCAAAAGTGAGAAGGAAAAGGAGAAAGCAAGTCCCACTCAGAAGTTTGTCTACTCCCTGTAATCTGGGATATGGAAAAAGAATTGTCTGTCCAACATAACTCTCTGTCACATAAAACCCACATCCACTTTTCCAGACCAAGAATTTTGACTCCCAATAAGAGTGAGAAGAGTTGTTTTTCAATGGCAGAATTGAAACATAAAGTTTAACTGGGACCTCTGCAAAATCCCATCATGGTTAACTTATTTTTATGTTATTTTTATGGATTTGGGGTTCCTATTAGGTGATGGTAGACTACAAAATCATATGAAGGATAGAAAAGTATCAAGCTTTACTTCTTCCTCTTTAATCTGGAAGGAAAAGAAGAAATACAAATATATTTTTAAAACCTTTGATAATTTCTCATTTCTATATAAAGCCAAACTCCTTATCATGATTGAGAAGATTATTATTATTTTATTCTTTCCCTATAAGAAGATTAGACATCTACACCTATGGTATGTGATTTTTGCAGGTAGAATAGGCAAAATATAAAATACTACTTTCAAATTGGTTATGAAATTCTGACCCAATGGAATATAAATGGATGAGACAGTATGCTAGTTCTAAACAAAGTTTAAGGAGCATTGCTTGCACCCTTAAGTGTAAGACTGTACCATGAAAACAATATAACTCATATATTGGCTCTTCCTTTAGCTTTCATCTAGGAATGAAAAGACAAGTGTAGCTGAGAAAAGTCTAACCAAGTTGGAATCAGCCAGGCTGAAAAGACATGTGTAGCTGAGAAAAGTCAAACCAAGTTGGAACCAGCCAGGCTCAGCAAGAGCCACAAACAATCTGAATCCTTCAGGTAACTTGTAACTACTCCAAGTTACAGTCATTTTGGTATAATTTGTTGCTGCAGAAAAATCTAGCTAATACATAGTATCCCAAAACTTCACAGTCTATTCCTAGCATACTTTTCCAGCTTCACCTGCCCTTGTGGAAGAGCTTTCTGTCCTCTATAAACTTTTTCAGTCAAATGTGCCATTTCCTTCATGTACCCTGTGCCTCTCTTTCTCCATATCTTTGCTCATGAAAATCTCTTGGCCTGGATTATACATGTTTTAACACAAAAAGCACAAAATTTAGAAGCAAATAAATAAGCATTGAAACCAAGACCATCAATCTAAACCTATTAGATCTTGTGCCTCTGATATATGTCTAAGTCTCATTGTCACTGTCTGCATGGAATTGAGAAAAAGAATGAAAAAGGAAAGCATATACTTGAAAATCAGACCAACTCATATTTTCTTTTAATCATTACTCTGAGCCAATTACTTTGAGTATTAGTCTCATAGTCTGTGAAATGATGGATCCTGGGATTGTTGAGATGATAAAATAGAAGAAAGTTAGGAAATGTACCAACACAGCCCTTCATGCTCAGTAGATTCTATGAAATTTTTTCTTTGAATGAAAAAAAAATGAGTATAGTACACAATTCAACCAAATAAGAAAGCCATAAAGCAGTTTTAATATAAGTGGCAGAGTAATATACATGCATTTTCTACCTGATGCTTTATAGAACATTTATTTTATGGAAGATATTAAGAGGTATTCCTGAGAAAAATGTTCCATAACTAAATATCTCTCTTTAGAGGTTCATAAATATTATTTAACAATTAAAGGCTCTGATAAGTCATGTGATAAAGAATGCTGTTTACTTAATTCAGTACCTCTAAATAACTTGACCATCTTGCCTTTTTGCCTTATTGGAACACCTAAATATGTACTGGGCTCCAGTGTTTCTTAGAAGGCAGTTTTTGTCTTAGTCTGCTTGGGCTGCCACAAAAAAATACTATAGACTGGATTGTTTAAACAATAGGAATTTAGTTTTTCCCAGCTCTAGAAGCTGGAAGTCCACGATTAGGGTGCCAGCATGGCCAGTTTCTGGTGAGGGATATTTTCCTGATTCACAATGGTCACAAGGCAAAGAAAGAAGAAGAGATTACGGTCCCACCATTATAACTTCATCCAACCTTAATGAACTCTGTAAAGCCCTACCTCTAAGTACAGTCCACATTGGATGTTAGAGCTACAACACATGACTATGGCAATGGAAAGGGGCACAATTTAGTGAATAGTGGTTAGGAAATGCTGGTAAAACAGGGAACAGAAGCAGTTAGTAGGGTGAATTCAGCATATGTTGGTAGAAACAGGGAATACTTTAATGTGGAGATAAAACTTAGATTAATCTAGCACCAAGGATGGATTTGGCAGGTTAAATGAGAGACCTGTAAAAATGATCTGTTTTAAGCTGACATTGTTATCAAACATCAGGAGTATGGGCACCTTGTTAGTCCTAGCAGAGTAGATATGAGACCACATGGCTAAATCCTTCAACTTTAAAATCTAACTTGTCCAGCTACCTCTCTGCCCACATATCTCTTCCCACCACTTCCAACATTGTCCTACTGAGAATATTTAGAAAAGATTTATTTTATGGTAATTATTTAGGAAGCAACCAAGTACAAAAAGGAGAGGCAATGAAATATAAATCTTTATGATAACTTTCTAGGCTCCAGCCAACTCTGCCAAGACATCTCCTGTTTTGAAAGGATAAATCTGGGGGGAAGTCACATAGATAAACCTAAGTAAGGAAGATAACTCAGCTCTATGGACCAAGGACCAAGAGCTGAAGCAACTGAAATCATTGTTAGCCTCCCTTCATAAGTGGTTAACTTGGTTAATCCCAGTGCTTGCTTTTTTTCATGCACCATGAGGTAGGAATAAAGCAAGCATTGGAGATAACCATGTTAGAAAGCTATCACATCTCATTTGGTGTCAGATCTATGGGTTTGTCAAGCTGCCCGTTTTGTGTAGTGAGAAGAAGTTTGTTTGTTTGAAGATTATATAGTCTAGGAGAATATCCCAGTACAAATTAACTTAATACGCTATGAATACATACAGAATTGAAAATGCAGATGCTCACGGGAACCAGCATGGCAAATGCAAATAGGCAGTTACCCAAGTGTAAACAATAGAAGATAGGGGTGGAAATTTGTCTAAACTGGGGAACACATGCTTCATCCAAAAGGCCCCCACTCCAGAATTCTAGTCAATGTCACCTTGTACATATGTAAACTTAGTGCTGCACATCCCCTGAGTCTTCAATTAAAGATGGAAATCTGGATTTTTATGTGAAATCTTCAAACATGTAAATGTTGACAACTAAGTATTTTTAAACCCTTCTTAAACAGAAATAAATATAATCTCTTCTCTCTCTCTCTCTCTCTCTCTCTCTCTCTCTCACACACACACATACACATACACACACACACACACACACACACACACACACACGCATGCACATTTATCATATATCCAGCCCACAGGCCACCAGTGTTTAGCCTGTGTCATGTGCAATAAAGACTTACTGAGTGAAGACATCAAAGCTATCCAAGAATATGTTACCGCTCCCTCCTATTGAAAAGTACATCAATCCTGGTATTTTCAGGCCAGCAGCTGGCATGGAATTGGTTTTATATTTGCTATATAAAAGAATTGGCCACTAAGTTGTATGGCAATGACTGAAAAAAGTTGCCATCTAATATTATTTCTTTTGTGTCAAACAAATACTTCATAAAGAGCCCTAGTTGAGATATCATTATAGGGATGGGGATGTAGCTCAGTCAGTAGTGTTTAACTTGCATGCACAAGGCCATGGTTTCAATCCCCAGTACCACCAGAAAAAAAAAAGAAAGAAAGAAGAGAGAGAGAGAGAGAGAGGTCATTATAGATGAAATAGACATGGACTTCCATCTCCTGATTCAGAGTCAAACGGAAACATGACCAATTCTTCTGGACTCATGATAAATATTACTTCAAAATGATGAAATGAAGCATGAATAAAAAAGTTATTCACATAAAATTATGTTGTTAGGCTTAATTCATACATGTATTACATATAAATCCACACTTTTCACAGTTAATATGGGTTTTGTTTGTTTCTCCAGGATTGGTCACTATTTGTCTTGGGAGGGGATAACTCAAGGGAAAGGAAGAAAACTGCTACCAAATTTTAAGGGGGTCCTTTAAATTCTGTTTTTCCTATGCAAAGCTATGTTTCATACCCTCCTTCCTCACTAGTATCCCTCACCTCTTTTCCACGCAGAGAATAAACAAGATTCGAGGCATTGATAAAGTATTTTCTTTCATGAAGAATTAACTTTGGGACCATCTTTCCAGTCCTTCTTCACTGGGAAAGTAGGAGTCTCTTCCTTTCCTGCCAGATGTAAGACCCTGCTCAACATAATCCCTTCCCTTACACACATTCTTGGCAATGAAACTTGCCCTAAGCAAGACCAATTAGATTTCTTACCCCTATAATTGGAAGGTGGATATATGAAGTATTCTGAAGTCTTCTTTTGACCAAGGAGGACATAAGATGGGTATCTGTGATATGGGCACCTTCTACCAATCCAAGAAATAGAAGGCTAATTCAGAAAAACAAAGCTATATTTCAAGATAGAGAGAGAATTCCGGGAACGGCTGTACATGTTTCTGATTGCACTTTAAGACCTGTCAGCATTGCTGCCCTTAAATATTGAGATGCCTCTGTGCCTTTACGATAAGTACACCTCTTCGTTTTTCTTTTTTAAAGTCAATTCAAATCTTTTATTAGGATGAGGTCAACAGTACCTCTACTTTTGCAAACTTCATCAAATTCAATGGAGACACCTTACAACTTAAAAACCAAACAGCTTCTTTATCACCTCAATATTAAATTTATGATGTATCCTGAGAGATATCTTACAAAAGTTAGCCAAATTTGTATACAGAAAGGAGCAGAAACTTGGTATACTGAATATGTAATTGGAATAGGGACCTCCTTGTGTACCTACAATGAATAGTACTTAAAATTAAAAAAAAAAAAATCTCCTGTTTTCTCAGAGAAATATTTTTTAAATATTTATTTATTTACTTTTAGTTGTACACAATGCAACGCATTTATGTTTACGTGGTGCTGAGGATCGAATCCGGGCCGCGCACGTGCGAGGCGAGCGCTCTGCCGCTGAGCCACAACCCCAGCCCCTTCTCAGAGAAATTGTAGCAAATGGACAGGCAGAATGTTTGGGCCCATCTTCAGTGGTGTCAACTGACATACAAAACAAGGGTGTAGGACATGATTTGGTCAGTTTAGGTCTGCCATTGCTACTGCACCAAAATTTGATGGGAAAACCTTCCTGCGATTCATTCCATAGAAGGTCCCTGCTGTGGTCTCTTTTTTCTGGGCCTCAGCTTCCCTACCCTCATCCACCATAGCATTCAGTTTTTACTTTTAATTTCACCCAGCTCAACTCTTAGCTTTATAATGACTTTAACTGTTCAATATTTAATGAACCAATTAATTAAATAACATTTATTATGCTGTAGGACAGTGGTTCTCATATTTTAGTATGCATCAGAATTACCAGGGGAGCTTGTTAAAAACTCTAGGCGCCCACCAGCCCAGTGATTCTGACTCGGGAAGTCTGAAGTAGGGAAGGAGTTTCATTTCAACAGTCATTCCTGCTGCATCTGATCTTGGTGATCGGTTGACTACATTTGGGACAACATCAACTTAGGAATATAGAATTATGAGACCATATGCTCTGTAGGTGGTTAAAAAAAAAAAGCTGGCAATCCAGAATAATCTCTGGTTTATTAATTACCAACTGTGTGTTTAGGGAAAAGTTATTAAATGCTCTGGGACTCTGTTTCCTCATCTGTAAAATGAGAAAAAATGATACCCAAGTCATAGGATTGTTGCAGATACCATGTGAGATAATATACAATCTGAATCCCAATCTAGCCTGCCTGGAACTCTAGATGCCTCCTCCTCCATCAGTCAGCAACTCAAGAGCAACTATAGAAAAGTGTCAGGCTCTGCTAACAGGACTATGGAAAATTCCAAAACAATAAGTGAATCATGGTTCAACCAAGTCCTGGGAAAGTAAAATGCAATAGTCTGAGGTTAGGCGGTGTGATGTGTGATTTGCTGTCCTGCCCAGTACAGTCACTTCAGAGGCTAAGAGAAGGATCTACATGAAAGTAAACAAAGATGGTCACTGCTATAAAGGAGAACAAATCCCTTTGGGACAAATGACACTTTACCACCCAAATGGACCTCTACCTGGAACCATTTATAGCATATATGCACAGATTTCGCTATCCTATTTTTAGGGAAAAAAAAATGGGTAGCTGCTGGCCATTGACCTTCACTGGTCCAGGGTGACCACCTTAAATCAAGAGCTTGCTGTAACACAGCTGAGCTTAGCGATTTTAATGAGAAATCTGGTCCTGCTGGATTACTGTTCCTGGGCCACATCTTGTCAGCAATTCCTCAGGAAATTATTCAACCATCCCCAATTGCAAAGAAACAGATGGCGAACTGGAAAAAAAAAAAAAAAAAAAAAAAAACACCCTGAAGTATATGCATTGGTAAAAAGCAAATTTAAGGACACAAAGGCCAACGCTGACACAAATACTAAAAGTAGTTTTTCACCTAGATAAATGGACTTACAGATATTTTTGTTTTCCCTCCCCTTTTAAACTGAATTGTGCCAGTCATTGGCTTGCATACGCAATGGAGAGACTTAGCTGACATTTCAGAGCTGTTTAACAGAGACAGCTTGTTTTAATAATACAGAATAATACTGATCAAACATTCTCATGGAAGATCAAGTTTTAAAATTTGTATTAATGCCCTGCTTTCTTTCCTTTAATATCCTTTAACCAAAACTCTTGGATCACATTCTATTATGCCAAATGCCCATTAAGAGATGCTGAATTATTATTAAAAATTATCATGGCACCTGAGAAAATAGCAGTATAACCCTCATGAATATTAAATCTTTTCATAATGATCAGTGTTATTACCATGAATACTAAATGTTATGAATTCATTGCAAATTCATAATGGTTAGTGTGAAAACTTGGCCTGTAACCAGAAAGTCTGAATTATACTTGGCAAATGTTTGAATCGATTTTAGCTATAAAACCAGGAAAGGGAAAATGGATAAAATTTTTGATATTCACTCTCAGAGGCCAATGGGTTTTGGGGCTTTTACAAAAGGAAGGGCCACTTGTAATTTTCAAATATTTTATATGATGGTTTGAATCTTTTCCAGAATTCCCTTTCCTACTTAATTATATCCCATTGAAGAATAGTTGGAAGAATATTAGGAAGGGGAAAGTAGCAAATTCAGCTATTTGTCTGTGGCAGTACTTATCCAGCATTAACTTTCAAAAATTAGTACAACAGCATGTCATGGGAGTGATTCTGACTCTAGAAGAAATTTGCAAAAAGTTATCATAATATGAGAAAGCCTGCAGTTATTACAGACAAAGCCAAAATTTAGTCCTCTTATCTCCCACTGAAGCAAGAACAAACAAGTTTTTCCTCAATAACTGAAATACACAACTATACAAAAACCAACATAAGGAGTCTAGTTATGGATAACAAATCACAAACCTTTGGCCATGTGTTTTTATATTCACATGACATTCAGGCAAATAAAATGGAATGATTGATTCTCAAGACATTCCAAGAGCAGAATAACAGACAAAGGTTCAGGCAAATGGATCTTAATGAAAATCTGATGGGAAAATGGATCCCTCTCAGGGGATTTTCCCCCTGAAAATCTGCTGGGCAATTTATAATAAACTAAAAGTCTGCATTTCAAGAATATCTCTTAATAGGGTCACTTACAGTGACATTTACTGAGTAAGCCTCCCCACTCATGTCATGTTTTCAAAAATCATAAGAGCCAGACTTTTCAGTTTGCATACAAGCAAAAGAGCTAAAATCAAAACTGACAATTTTGCCCTGGAATTTAAATCTATAGATATCCAAGATATTTAGCATCCTTCAAAGATTCAGAGCTTGGTCTGCATAGATTGTAAGTGCCATGGTTTTATCCTAACTAACTTCTGCTGCATCTGAAATTTCATTGTAAATACCTGAAACTATTCTTTAAAATTAGAAAAAGTTTTGATTTATGGACAGATTTAAGTATCTCATAATTTCCTAAAACATTTTCTCACAATAATTTTCTCAGTAATAATTCTTTAAGGTGATGGAAATAGGGGACAGATGCTAATTTTGCCTCAGGGAATTTCTATGAAGTTATAAGAAGGCATTGAAACTGCAAAACAGCAGGATTTAACTAAACAGAACATCAATCAGTAAAGAACAGTATGGTGTGCCTGGAATCCATTCAAAATGTCCTCGGGGCAGATTCCAAGATATTTTTTTCCCTCTAAATTTTAAGTCTCCTAAGTAATGCCTTACATTCTTCCAGTAATTTTTTTAAGTTATATAATCATGGCCAACCAAGTGGCTCCCAAGAATTACTCAGCTAACAACCCACCAGGGAGAATTACTGGGCTCTTCAGGATAATTACTCTTATTCTTCTAAATTTATCCAGATTTCTTTTGCATTCCCTGAATCCCCTTCGTTTCAACAATACGTTCCCTCAACAACTTTAGCCTCAGAGTCTGAGGTTCCCTGAATAGGAGTTCAGATTAAAAAATTTCAAACGTTCCCAGAGAATCATGAATAACATTTCTAAGTTCAAAAATAGAACCCAATTATTTATCAAGGCTAACTGAAATTTTAAAGCAGTGCCATTGGGAAATAAAATTTTCAAAATTCTAATTTAAATGAATTCAGAGAGAATGGAGTAGAACAATAAAAAGGACATGGTTTTAAGTCCTGGGTTTTTGTGTGAAATGAAGAAATACTTAATTTTTCTGTGTCTCTGTCTTTATAAAGTGGGGATAATAACTATATACCTTCCAGGATTACTATGGAGATTAAATGAAAAAAAAAAAAAAAAAAGGTTTGTAAAGCATCTAGTGCAGTGACCAACATCAAAATTTAACTAAATAAACACACATTTTTGCTAGGATCAGAGCATCCTCTCATTCATTTTATTTCTCTAGGTACCTGCAGATAATTGGGACAGAGTCAGCTATTGTCATGTCCTTTGGACATGTACATTGTACATGTCCTTTCTATAAAACCCTCTCATTAAATGATAACCTCTTTTCTTCATCAGAGATTGTAGTTTGCAAAGAACAAATGCTCGTTCAAACTAGCTCAAATAAAGGAGGGCAATTGGAGAAAACTCAAGGAAAGTTCTCTGATAAACCAAGAACTCAATGGTTATGTACCAAGGCAACTACATTGTTTCTTTCTATCTCTCCTTCTGAAGGCAAGTGACCTCTCTTCCCTGATTCTCTCCTCTGGTCTCCTTCTCTTGTCATGTGTCCCTCTGAAAGCTTTCTTTCACTGCTTATCAGTCAGGCAAGCACTGGCTAACAAGGCACCCCCTCCCAGCCTTATTGCTACATGGTTTCTGAATTCAAGCACCACCCTACTGTACACATTCAGGGTCTTTTATATCAGACTTGCAAGAAACAAATTTTTTTTTTTAATCTAGCAGATTGGGTTTATCTCTGTCCCAGTAGGTTATGACAAGGGCGGTAACAGACGAGGCCACAGTACCATTAGGCTCAGAGCTATGCTTTCAGCAAGGGTTTGTAGCAAGGGATAGTTCCAAAGGAAGAAAAAGTGAATTAGGCAGGAACCCTAGAGAAGGTCTACTCAACTTCTGAGTGAGGTATTATCTTTGGCTTCTTATTTCTTATTCATTAAGAGACTAGAAATGTTAGCCAAGCTACAGCACAGTGCTCTCAGTGAATGGGTGTGTGTTGCTGTCATGTCTCTCAAAAACTAGAATTATGAGCAGCCTGGAAATTTTCCTGAACAATTGCAAAGAAGGTTCATGTGCACTAGTTACCACTTCATCCTTCTACATCTTGGGCTACAATTTCTATTATTTGCACAAGTCTGCCTAGGCAGAACATTCATGTAACAAGTTGAGTGAAGCAACTTTATTACCCAGAGATGGGCAGCAAGGGGTAAGGACTCAAGGCAACCTGTTACTCAAGGTTCAGGAAAACCTGTTTAGGGATAGAATATCATCTGTGCATGTTCCATAATGCAATGTTTCCAAAAGACCCTGAAAAGCAGCCAACCCTTGGTTTTATACCCCAAGGTGACATGAATTGCTGGGCTAAAATGTTGCAGAAGGGACAGCAACAGAGCCCAGAATGTTCCAGCAGTTCCTCCTATTTTAAGAGGTTGCATTTCCAGCACATTCTACAGTTATTCTTGAGAACTACAAGTAAGAACGGGGAAGAAATTGGGTGAGTCTAAAACAACCCAGAAAATTGTCCCACAACTACCATGGAAATTCTCAAGCACCTCCAGAATTAGAAAATGTTGATAAACCTGTTGCCTTTCCTCTTTCTTCTCCTACCCATGGTAAATATGTATACTCACTTCCCCACACATATTTTATACAATCAGCCCATTACACAGGTCTACCCACAAGTCACAGTTACTATATCTTTTCTTACTTCCTTAACCATCCATTTTAAAGGAAATCTCTCTCCCCTTTCTCTTTCCATCTACTTTTCCTAATAATTCTTCTACTCTCCTTTACTTCCCAGTCCTTCTGTTCTCGATTCCAGAACTAAGTTTAGATCTGTATAGAATACTAAAATCAAGTTATAGGGACCAAGTTTTATTGATAGATGTCAAATATGCATATCAACATGCTTGACATACAGAAGCAAAATGTGTCTCCTTGCTTTATTTGTTCTAATTCAAATTTACAAATTTACTCTGGTGTTAAGTCCCTCGCTAGTCAGAGAGTTAACAAATGGAATCTTAGAGGATTCTCCCTCTCTTTAGGAAGTTATTCAATACACACAGAAGGTACATCTAATCCTTAAAATTGGGGGAAAAAAGGACCCTTCAAATGGTATGATTGTCTGAGATGTTTGTTATTTAACACACACACACACACACACACACACACACACACACACACGGCCATCCAAAGGCAAGTCACGTCTCTTGCCAAACTTGGGCACAGGATCTTTTGCCATGGCCAGGACATGGTGTAGACATTTTGGGGGCATTTATGCAACATTAATTTCTGAAGTACAGCCAAGTTGGGATGGGAGGGAGCAAAGCCAGCTCTCTCCTTCCAGTGTCGCATAATATCTTCCTCCGGTCCCCCTGAGGCTTATTCCCTTTCAGGCAATCCATTCCTTCAGTGAATTTAGATTTTGAAAAACAAAGAATTTTTAATTTCCCCCTGAGAACTAGGAATACCCAGCTTCTGGTAATCTTAGCTTGGTTTGCTGTCTGGACGCTTCTTAAAAAGAGAGGGGAAAAATGCCTCTGATTTGTTTTCCAACTCCCCTATAACTATGAGGACAAAGCAGATATTAATATCACTTGTGTTAACAACTCTCTACAAGTGGAAATTTTTATATGACTCTATTCTGGGCCTCAACCTAAGCTACTGGTTTCAAGGTCATTCTCCCAGATACTGCAGATGACTACTTTGACCATCTCAGTGGCTTATAAAATCTACAGAAAGGAGAGATTTTTGCTGCTTCAGATACTCATAAAGAGGCATTTTATGGTTGGTAGAGGACAGTAGTGACCAGACTTCCTGGTCTGATCTCCCACTCCTTTATCTATTAAATAGTACTAGCATTTCATATGCTATTGTGAGGATTGAGTGCAATAACACTTGAAAGTGTAATTCAGACCATATTGTACATGAGGTAACCTAAGCATAATGCCCTGAGGTACTTAATGGTGTTATATAGGGAGTTTTTTATGCTGCAAGATGAGGGAGCCACTGTTAGCTCGAACTCTAAGAAGCAAGTCTTCTTGCAAAAGAGAGTTTAAAAACAAACTTCTCAGCATAGCAACAAGTGTCAAAGAATGCTAAGCAGAGCAGAAAAAATGGCAAGGCTAAGACAAAAGATAAAGACCTCTCAAGACAGAGAAAAGGCCTCCATGGTTCAGTAATTAAGACAGCAGATGGCATTTTGGAAAAGTGTGTCGTCCATCTGCCCTCCACACTCTTCAACACCTCTCTTCAGAGCCAGCAAGGCATCTGGTGGTCCCCACACCCCCATCCCCAGAGGAGCCATGTCTCACAGGGAAGGACACCAGCTGATATGATATTGTCTACCTGGGACAAAAGTAAACTTTTCTGTGTAAAGACAGAACTGGGAAGCAAGAAAATGTGCCAAACGTGAAACCCATGGAGTTGGCAGAAAATTTATGGTGAAGAGGTGATCTATAACATAACATATGCGTGGCCACATCAAGAATGTGGAGCTGGTCAAGTGTGCCTCTCATAGGAGAGCCAGAGGAAAGGGTGAAGTGGGCGATCAGGGAGGGAAATCCTACTCATATTCTATAGGTAAATGAAAGGTTTCCATTAAGAACAGTAATTCTAATACAGGCTTTTATGTGTTGGGTGATATTTGGAGAATTTTAATACTTACATGCATTCAATCTCACAATATCCTCTGAAGGCGTTACATTGTTATAGATGGCACAGAGAGGAAGTGGCAGAGCTGGGATCAGAACAGAAGAAGTCTGGCTTCAGAGTCCAAATCTCACATGGTTCTTATTATATTCCTGGCATTCCTTCAGGTGTTTTACATATGGTAACTCACTTCATAGACTTAGCCGGCCTATTATATGAATGCTATTATAAATCAATTATAAATCTATAGATATTCCTGGAAACAAATACACTACCCAAAGATTATACTTTGGTCACACATGAGACGGAAAATTTATAACATTCAGCAATTAGTTGTAAGAGCCCTGACGCATGCAGCAGAAATCCTAGGTCATACCATTGTCTGAAGAGGACATGGACCAGATCAGAACAGTGACTCTTGGCTTAATTATGTTGTTTCAAGATTAGCACCAACTTCTTTAAAAAGAGATGCTGAGCCTCTCCAAAGAGCATTTTTTCAGTTGCCCATTACACAAGATAAATCCACTTGATAAACACACACACACACACACACACACACACAATACATACATGGGTATATCTCTATACAGTTCTATCTCTATATCTGTATATCCATATGAATAGATAGGTAGGAAGATAGAGGAAACACCTGGATCTAGCTAGAAATCCATGTAATGGCACATCTTTATACATTCAATCTGTGTTCTGAGCATCTTTTACAAACAAAAACAACAATACATACACATCCTTAGCACAGTATCTGAACCTGGTAGGAGATAAGCAAACAAACATTTGCTGAGGGAGTAATCTGAGTCAAGAACAACTTTAGGCACATCATTCTAACTGATTTAAACTGTTGTTTCACACTGTACTTCATAAATGTGTACAATTAAAATATTAGCTAACCAATTAAATTATTATTTACACAAAATCATATGTATTTAACCTAAATCAAAGAAATTTTCTCTCAAGACCAGGAGCTGGTCTTCCAGGGACCAATATTGAGTGACAAGGGTAACACTACTAAAATTAAGGTATTTTGAGAAGCAATCAATCTATGATAAAGTGTAGCTTAAAAGCAGTGGAGGAGAGAGGCTGATGTATAATGGGAAGATTGTTTTAGGCATCTGAGGCCAAGAAACATGTTGCAAAGTTATACCTAGGCCAAGAGATTCAGGACTGCATGGGCATTATGGCGACAGAGAAGGAGAGCCTCAACAGTGTCAACAGGAGCCCCGAGCAGTGCTGAGAGCTGGGGCACTCTGCCTGGGTTGGCATACACAAAGCTTCACACTGTCGAGAATGTGCAGGAGAAAAGGAAACTAGAGATCAGAGAATTAGAGCAATGCTCAGAGAAATGGAAGAACACTTCAGCAGCAGGGCAATGATGCACCCTGACAGCTTAAACTTTTGGGTTTTCAGACTCAAATTTCAAAAAAGATATGTCCACCTTTGCAGCTGAGATGATGGTGAATAATTACATCCTGCCCATGCTTCTGCTCAAATTAGATGGCCTTTAAAATATTATGCTGACGGGCAGATTTCATAGCAATCATAATTCAATATTTTGATAAAAGATTTCTTCTGAACATCATGAGTACTTCACTGGCCTGTCTTTCTCATGTGGTATAGACTCTAAGTGAAGCAGAGGTAATGGTGAAGTGAGTTATCTGACTTACCAGGTAGGATTATGAAAAATATCTTTGGAGGGTCAATCATTAAAATGATTTTTTTCTTACCTTATTAAAAAAATAAGTGAAGGACCTCTCAAGGAGGCAAATTTGTTTCAGATTGCCTCTTGTCTAGAAAATCCAAGCAAGGTAGTAAAATAAGTTTGACTCTGTAGTTCCAGATCTGATTTGAACCCTGACTTCATCATTGAACTAGCATTGATGCCCTTAGCAAAGTGTCTAACTACTCTGGCCTTCTAGTTTCCTCTTTGCAGAACAAGTCAAGTTATATTTATTTTGTTGGGTTTTGTGGGGAATCTAAATCTAAACATATGTGGTGTGGTTTTCACTGTTTCCAGAGGGTTTAGCAGGGCATCAGATGACCAAATCTCCTAACGAATATATTCATAACATGAAAACTATGCCAATCAATTTGAAGGTCAGTGAGGAAAAAAATAAGATATTGCTTAAAGAATAATTTGTTTTTCTGAGCATTTACTTCATTAATCTTTAAAATTCAATCTTATTATTTCCACAACTTATACTGCTAAAATATTCTCTCCTGACTTGAAAATGATACAGTGCATAAAATCTGTGCAAAAATGCTATGCATAACTGAGGCCCCATAGGAACAGACATTTGACAAAATCCTCTTGTACGTTACAAGCCCTCATCTTGTGCAGACAACTTGATATTGCTTTCTCCCTCCCTCTCTCTCTCTTTCTTTCTCTCTCATTTTAATCATTTCAATTTATTAAGTGATGCATCTGAGAATGAGATTGTTAGTTGGATGTACAATGAATTCTATGAATAAATAAAATATACAGCATTAAGATGTTATTAAAAATTATTAAGATTTGTTTGAATGGCTAATTTTTATGCTAGATTCTTAGTAATGCATGCAAAGTATCTAGTACAGTGGTGAAATAAAGTAGACCCTCAGAAAATGATAATAGGCATTAATGAATATCCTATAGAAAATAAAAGTATAGCTAAACTGGAGAAATGCTGGCCTGCCAACTTGGAGCATGCCTGTACCTTTTTTAAATAGAAGCACCCTACTTTCTGGAGATATCATTTTATTTCAGTAGGAGGGTATTTGGTTGTTGATATACTACAAAAAAGATCCACAATATCAATTGTGCATTGCTTTTTGAATCACTAATTCTCTTTCGTAGGCAACTCAGTTGTTTTTTTCCAAACTCTCAATCTCTATATATACTCATGTTTCTCTTGGTCTCGTAACCTATTAGAAACACCTGAATCTGTGACTCTGCTATTAAAAACATCACTCCACCTCTATCCACCTGTTTTTGCCATGGAACGTGCAATGATCAACAGTTTTCTGAATGCACCAATTGAATGGACTTTGTGACTGTAAATTTCTAAATCACAATCCTCCACCTTTCACATTACCATTGTCTCTGTCAATCAAAACTTATACCTTCCTTCCTCTTCTAGAGCAACATTGGAAATCATGATGCTATGTATCTATTATCTTATGTTGTATCCATCTTGTTAGGATATTGGCAGCCTCCATATTTTCTAACACTTAAAGCCCAGAAAGTTTCTTAGTCAAAAGTATGGTGGCAGGAAACTTACACCTCAACATGGCATCTGCATGCATTTCCTCTTCCTTTTGAGACATTAGCATACTGAGACTAACAGAACATAGAGATATAAACCTGCAGCAACAAAGAGAATGAGTGGAATTATCTATGGAAAAGAGATTTGACAAAACTTTTACAACACGAAAAAATAGATGTCTGAAAATCACTATTAGAAAGATAGAGAAAGCCACAACCAAGTATACTAATAAAGTGAACTGAAATGAAGAGAACAATAGATGTGCTTTGAAGGACTTAGAAACATCAGATATCATGGGGCATACATTAAAAGCACAGACTTAAAATCATTGACAATCTATAGATGAAATAGTCAATACTACCTCTCACCTTCCTCCATGCAGAACACTCCAAAGTGAAATAGTTACCCTCCTTGGGTGGGGACTGTCCCCTGGATATGTTAAATAAACTATCCATGATGAAGTAGAGAAGTACCATACATGAATTAGTGCCCCTGAGAATATCTCTCACGATTTTGACATTCTTGAGTCTCAATGCATAATCTGGTTTCCTACCCTCATTCCTGTTATTGATTGCTCCCCCTTCAACAAGTCCCAGCCACATACACAGGGCTCACTCATTTTTTTAATGTCGCCAATGATGCCATTTTAGAAATCTGAAATGTGCTCAATAAAGAAAATAAACAAAAATCATTAGAGATGAAAAAGACAGGGGAGGGGGAGAGAGAGAGAGGGAGAAAACAAAACAGAATTTAAATTGGTTTTCAAGGAGAGGGCTAGGTGGATATTGCAACCATAAACTAAGAAGAGAATGCTATGAAAAAGTATATATGCAAGAAAAAGACTAAGTCCAAAACTTATAATTTTTAAAAAGGCAATATCTATATTATAATAGTGAGTCAAGCAAATCTCCCAGCAAGTAGAACAAAGACATTGAGATGAAAAACCATGCCACACCTTGTCTGAGTAATATAAATTATCTTTATTTTCAATTTTTAAAATCAACTTTAGACAAAGTGTGGAATACTTTACTACAAGTACTGAATAGAATAGAGGTATTCTCAGGCTTGCCAATGTAAAAATAAAATTGTACTTGATCATGAAGACAGGATGACAAGAGGGTAGGAGGTGGAAGAAAGTGTCAGAGTCCTGATATGCTTATCTTCATAGTGAGAAGTCAGCAAATACTGTCAAGAACCCATGGCTTAATATTGTTTGGAGTTGTGAAAATGACTTGGGTATATATCCCAAGGAGTGACTTGGGATAGAGGATAGATGTATGAGGCTCACAGAGAGGTCAGTATTATTGAGTCCTTATTTACTATAATAGATTGTGGATAAATTAAGAAAGATACATTAAGGAACAATAATATGAGCACTTTATAGGAATAAACGGAGCAAAACACATGAGTATACAAAAACAGAGTGGATAAATGTCCCCCAAAGGCCCACTTATTAAAGGCTTGGCTCACATCCTGTGGTGTTATTGGGGGTCAGTGGAAACTTTAGGATGTGGGCCCTAGTAGAAGTTAGGTTCCTGGGACCATGCTTTCTGAAGAGATATTGGGGACCTGCTATGTTTTCCTCTGCTGTCTTTGCTTCTTGGCTGCAATGGGATGACAGCTTCCTCCACCACAGATTCCCACTGTGATACACTGTCATGCCACAGGCCCAAAGGTAATGCAGTCAAACGACCAGGTCATGGGCACCTCTGAAACTGTGAGCCAAAATAAACCTTTCCTCCTTGTAAGTTGCTTGTTTTCAGTTTTGCCACAGTGATGGAAAGCTAACTAACACAGACCGTGATTGTTAGTTACCCCACGAAGTGGAACTGAAGTGAGGAAATTACCAGAAGCCAAGAATATTGCTTTTCCTAGTAAGTGTTTCTACACCATTTGACCTATTAAACATGCATCAAATAAGATATATACATTAATGCAAATATCAAAAAACAAAATAGTCTTAAAATAGTCTTCAGAGGCCTCAATCACAAATCATTTGAGAGGCTGCTTTGACCCTTTAGTAGTTCTTTGGTGGACATTCAATATCCTCAGTACTTTAGCATCATGGAGGTCATTTTTCAGCCACTCTAAGGACTTAGAAACAAACCTCCTTGGAAGCTATCTTTTGTTATGAGGGGAAATAACCTTCTCTTACTGCAGAATTGCATATACCGAGGAAGTGTTGTAATTTTTAGCCTTTGAATTTATTACAAATGAAGCAAACTATTGATTACTTAGAATTCAGTGTTGTACATATAAGTGGGTGATGGAAGAATAGAAGTGCATTGGATTGACAAAGGAGAATGAAGGAAAGGGAGGGAGGAGGGGAATATGGAAGGCAGTAGAATGAATCAGACATAACTCCACTATCTTTATATATGAATGTACCACCAGTATAACTCCACATCATGTACAATCACAAGAATTGGATTAGAATAAGTTATACTCATATATGTATAATATGTCAAAGTCACTCTACTATCATGTATATCTAAAAAGAACCAATAAAATTTAAAAAGAAAAAAAAAGAATTCCATGTTCTAGAACTCACAGAAGCTAACCAGAATTGTTCCTGCTCCTGTTGCTGCTGCTGTTTTTGTTGCTGTTTGCTGCATTTTACACTTAATAAAAGAAACACACCTATATACACACATCTCACTCCATTCCTACTCCAGTGGGAAAATGAAGTCCCTAAGCATGCCCAGTATAGATTCATCTCAATCTCTCTTGAATCAAAGTAACTCTGTAGAACATGAGGCATTTTTTTTCTTCTTTGTTGTCTCAGTATTTTTTTCTAATTTTGCATAATGAAGACAATATTACTTTCTACATGAAAAGAAAATCTCTTGGGGGGAGGGGAGGGTGGAAATCCAAGAATCAGAACTTGGAAAGTTTCAATTATCAAATAAAAATACATTTCAATTAAGAAGACATATATTTTGAATTCTACTTGCAGGGGGTTGGACAGTTTCCTAAAAGAAGTTCTGGTCAAGGAGCTGAAGGGACCAACCTTACTTTTCTCCCAAGTTTAAAAACTGCTAAGCACTCTCACTATAATTCTCATCATTTTTATACAGATTCTCGCCACAGAATTCATTACTTTATTTATCATGTATATTGGGGTTGGTTAGTGTATACATAATAAAAGTTTAAAAGCAATACATGCTCAATACAGAAATAATGGGAAATATTGAAAAGTAAAAAGTGTAAAAAAAAATCCTCTTTATCTTACTACCTGGAGACTACTGTTATTAACTTTTGGTGAATGTCTTCCAAATTCTTTGAATATGCACACAGTTTTATACAAAAATATTCACACACTGCACGTGTACTTCATAGCCTGCTTAGCAATTTATTGTGAACATTCTTACTTTAGTAATTATAGTTCTCCCAAAATGTCTTACTTATCCCAAAATATTTTAACTGCTGCCTGTTTCACACTTTTTTTTAAAACCAGTCCTTTATTGTTAGACATTTCAGTTGTTCCTAGTCTCTGACTGTGATCAATAATGCATTGGTGAATATCTTTATGCATACATCTTTTCACACATCTTTGAAAACTGCATATACTCTGAATAAAGCCTTAAGAAATTGCTGGGTCAAAGTCCATGTATATTTTTGTCTTTATTAAAGAATGTTAATTTTTTTTCTAGTTCATTAAAATATATTTTGATGTACAAATCTTATAGAAACGGACCTGCTCGTTCTCCTTTCAAGATTTCCCCCTACTAAATACGGCATTTTGAGATCTATTTAAAAAAAAAAAAAAAAAAAAAAAATGGGAAATACATTTACAATGTTTGCATTGGACTTGGGGAAATGAGATTAGGGATATTTCATTATGTTACCCAGACTTTCTTCATTGACTTTCTTCAATGACTTTCTTCAATGATCACATATTACTTCTCAATTTAAATTTAATTTAAATTTGTTCATGTTAAAAATCTAAAATGTTATCATTAGTCTATGTAGTATGCATGATGTAAAACAATTTACTTCCACATCTATCTTCCCTTTTTGTTTTAATGTAAGCTACTCCTGGTCTTTTGAGAGGATTGCGTTCGGTTCTACATCAGCCTACCCCATTCTCCATCCAGCTATTGCTAATTAGACCAGCAGAAGGTTTTACACCCATAGAGAATCAATTCATAGGACTGGATCAGCCAATCAGTTTCTCTAGACCATAATACAGAGCCTGTCATCCACAGTTGGTAGGTTCTGGAGCTAAAAGTTCACGTACATGGGGCAGCAATACCTGAAAAAAAAAAGAGAAATGAAGCTTGTCTTTAGGGGAAAATGGATGGATGTGCCTAGAAAGGCAAAAAACACAAGACCACGTGGCCTTGGAGATACTAGCAGTCCCGACTTCTGGTTCCCAGGCTTGTCCCCATGAACCCTGGGGCAATATTTTTTCAGCCATATGTGATGTTTATGAGATGGCCTGTGTGTGTGTGTGCACACACACTCTTAGGGACCACAGACTACATACTGGAACAACATGTAGCACCTGACCTCCTAAACTGCATGTGAGAATATTGACATTCCGAAACTGAAGGTGCAAAAAGGGCAACCCATGGACCCAACCTCAAACATTTTCTGTTGGGCTGTATAATGCTTTCATATATCTGGACAAATGTTGCATATGGGGAGCTTTTATGTATAATCCGTATCCATATCTTCTTTGAAAATATTTCACAAATCAAGCATCCTGATGCCCTACATTTCTATGAGGCCTAAATTGGCTTTAGTTTAGCAGCTGCTGACCCTTCCGGATCCAGTGTGTGCCTGCAGTTCACATTCTGAATCCCTCAGAATGTGCCTACTTAGGCTCCCTAATCAGAATAGGTTCCTGACCCCCCTATTCTAAAAGATCTACCTTATGTTTCCTCCCTCTCCTCTGCGTGCTTCTGAAGGTCTGATTCCTGGGTTCGTCATAAGAGATTACAGATAATGCTCACTCCATCTCCTACGTTCTCACCAGAGCATCGCTTTTTAACTAAAGTTAATGGCTTGTCATTAAAGGATGATGTTGGTGCCTGAGGAACAAAGCATTTCATGTGCCTCAGCAGTACATCTGTGGCAAAGGATAAAAGCTAGAAAAATCAAACACTTCCTCATTTCTCCAGAAAACTTTCCTTGTACTAAATTAAAAATACCCATTTTGGAAAAATCTTTTTTTAATTTTTTTCTGCAGAGCGAAATCTTTATCACTACATCATTATCCAAAATCCCAAAACATCCCAGGTTCTGATGAGGTTCTCATCTGAACATTATGATTATTAAGCTTCAATTATTAAATCACCTGGTTTACAGAATTGATTAGATGTGTTGTTCATTTTTTGGCCCTGAAACCTTGTTTTGAAGATGCAAACAGTGTGTCGTGGTATTTTCTACTTCAGATGGGAGCGATGCATTCCAACCTGTGTTCCCGCTGGCACTGGAAACTTCTTCACTCTTTAATGTGCCTTGGAATAAATCAAGGGCACTGTGGATAAATGAGTGGACCTGCAAAAGTGATCGCCATCTCCAAAGTCAAAATTCTGAGGTCTTTGCATCCACTAAACCACAGAGGAAATTTTTTAGATAAGAGTGGATGCTTTTTGAAGACTATTTGTAAAGAAGTGAACCATTTTCTTTTACCTTTAGTTTTTTGAAAGCTTTTGAAACCATTACCATTTTTCAAAAGAAGTCCAATCTCCAGCAAACTAGCACATTTGGAAAAGATAAACTCTTTGCTCTTCATGAACTTTACCAGCTTACCACTTGAGGGCAGGAGATCAAACCTGTAATTGAACTAATTTCAGCCTAATGAAGAATGTCCCGCCTTCCCTCAATGAGGCCAGGTTTGCATAGAGTGGGAGGAAAAGGCATCAACTATGCCACTGCCTTCCATTGGACACAATAACATTTTTCTCTGCAGAAACATTCATAATTGTGAATTTCAAATGAGAGGTTCCACCACATTTTGACTGAGGTTGACATTACCCTTCCCATAACCAAGTTATTTTAACTTTTCTTAATAGTAACAATATAATAAATAACAAAAATAATAAATGGGTTATATCCATTTATCCAATACATCATTTTCCAAGAGTCAAGTAGATACAGAAAAACATTGGTGAGCTGATCCAGCAATGCAAGGTCACTCTCTAACAAGAACATTGGATGCTAACATACCCAACTTGAGACTAAAATTAAATGTATATCTGAAATCCACTGCACAAGAATTTGGGGAAAATTGGACCTTTTCATTCTGCTATACTGATATTCTACAGCTGTTTTAACATCACACACTGAATAAGCAATGTCTGCTTATATCACCATTATTGAGATTTGCAAAGAGCTTTCAGTTATAACCCCATAGGAACAACCACAGGCTTGTTGCTAGTTATTTGTTTCATTTTCAGCAAAGTCAGAGAAATTAGGGGCTCCAGCAGATAAGGAAGAAATAGTTAGGAGCCCTGTGGGATATGGCTCTGTGTTCTCTGCAGATAATAACCGGCAAGAAAGCTTCTGGCCTCAGTTCAGTTTGGACTAAGGTCCAAACCCCATCACTCCAGCTTCACCACACACACAGAAAAGAAGTTTTCATCCTTGGGAGGAATACTTGTGATGAAATGTTAAGCACTTTTTATTAGCAGTAAAGACCCATGTGATGAGAAGGTGATTAAGCAGATTCCTGATTTACTAGTTTGCCGGAAAACAATGTTAACTGACAAAACAAAATATTCTTTTTAAATATGTGTACTACTGTTTCCTCCCCAGGCATTCTCCTTCATCCATGAAACAGATAGTAGAGGGGGATTAAATCATAAAATGCCATAATGTCTCATTTAACAGACACAGAGAACAGTAAGTTACAAGCAAATGGATTGTCCAAATAGCTGAAATTTGCCCCATTGAACATCCACTTCTTAAAAACATATTAAGTAGAGACATATATTATAAATTATATGTAATAAAAATGCATATAAATTTTATACATTTTCATTCGAATGTACTTACAAACACATGTGTTTGCATTACACATGTCTAAGTACAGAACTCTTTTCTGACATTTAGAACAGAAGGCATTGAGTGTGACTGTTCCTTGATAGCACAGGACCATAATAAGGAACCTGTGCACGTGGCATTCTTGACATCCTAACCCAACTTTGTATTTTGTTTCATTTCTTGTAATTTTTTAGTCTCCTTTTCATTTTCAGATATTTGATATCATTTCAGGCTGACAGTTCTAGTAATCTTTCTCAGAACCTCAAATCCTCCTGTTCTAACTCCTTATTTCTAATCTGCTAAGAACAAATAGACTAAATGTGTGTGCATGCATGCGTGTGCAAGTGTCATAAAATTGTAAGTCAGCCTCTAAGGACTCTTCCAAGCATAAAGTGCAGGAGTTTCAATGACTGAGCATAGGAGCCACACTTTTGACTCTTCTGGGTTCTCTTTCTTTGCCTGACTCTGAACTAATCTCTGAATAGTTCATGTGACTGGTTAAGTGACATCCTTATAAAAGAGAAATTAATGGGCCATGATACTATATAAATTATTTTCTGATGAAGGCTTAAGGAAATGATTCAAATTTCAAGAGCAGCTTATCCCCATCTCCAAACTGTACAACCTTGGTGTGCCCTGTAAATAAAATATTATTGAGCATAAAGCTTCATTTAACACATAAAGAGCAAAGTATTAATTTTGGATCACAAATGTTTGGAGAGAGAAATAAAAGGCAGTATATTAACAAACACTCTTTTGATAAATCTTCAAAGAATAATGCCAGTCAGAGGCTTCAAATTTCCAGGTGGGGTTTGTTCACTCACTCACACTTGCCTGGGGCTGCAGCTGGAGGTTCCCCTTCTGAAGTCCAGGGACGAGCAATACCTCCCAATGTTTGTACATTTTCACAGTTAATTCTGAACCAGTGTTGAAACAAGAAATGACGCTTGCACATCCTCACCCCCATGCTCCTTTCCTCTGTTTATATTAATATTTCTCTCCTCTCTCCTTTTCTTCTTCAACTCCAATGTCCATTTCATCTTTCTGTTTTTCCTTCCTCCTGTCCCTTGAAGCTAGCAGAGGCTCTGGAGCTTTCTTCAAGAAGCTTCTTCTGTTCTACAAAGACACAGGTTTATGTTCTAAATTGTCTTTGCTCAAAATTAGTATAACCCACAGTCTTTGCCTTCCCCTATACTGCTCCTTAGCAATCATTTTCCCCCACCTCAGGTTAGAGTTAGTTATTTTTTACCTGTGTATATCCCTGATACATTTAAGTTCCTCAAGGGCAAGTATCTCTTATTCACCTAGTATCTTCCACAACACATAGTAAACAGTAGGTGTTAGATCTACATATTTATACATATGACTACAACTATGTGCAAATTTAATAAATTGATGTTATTTATATGCAATAGTAATAATAATGATGTATTATAATTATGTGTTGTTTTTCAACCATTTCAATGCTCATGGCCTTAAATTAAGTGTACAGCAAGCCAGTCATTTAAATGACATCAAAATGGGGACTTACTATATTGCCTGTCCATCATTCATTCACTTTTCTTCTGATGCCAACTTTCTGATTTTCCTTAAGAAGAGGATACCTACCCTACATGTATTCCAAGTGGATTAGGTGGCATCAACTCCAGCCTTAAACCTAGAAGTTGTCTAGTGATGGAGCCCTGACCATCAGAGCACTGCATTCCCTGGACTCTTTGGTGATTGTTTCAAGGATGACATTTGGCTCAAAACAGAATAAAAACAAAACAATGAATTCTATTCTGGAACTTTTGTGAAGTTGTTGGAAAAACAAAATAACTCATTTCTGATAGAATAGCAGCGATACTAGGATATAAACCCATTTGGCACTATAGAGGGAGAACCAACAGGGAGGACAACAGGACTGAGGGAAGGGGAAAGTGAAGTTGAGCCTTAGGACATCATTTGAACCCCTAATCCAGCCATCCCTGAACTGTATATAGAATGTTTTCATTAAGCAAACCAATAAATTTAATCTTATCATAAAGTCATTTGAATGGGTTTTTTTTTCTTTCAATTTGCAAAAGAAAAAGTCTAACTGTTCCAAAGACTAATATCCCTGAGGATTAAGATGATTTTATGATCTAAGTTCACATTATTAGTCCTCCCAGGAACAGGATCAGTCCTCACCCAGAGTTAGTTCAGACATTCTTGCCTCACTCGTGGAAATTAAATTGCAAAAGTTTTAGAAAACCATTTTAGTTTTTTCCTTTCCTCTTTTTCACCCCATATTATTATGTATCCATAAGACAAAATTAAAAAATACCAATATCTCTTGTTAACATTCAAGAAGAGTTAAAAAACAGCTTTCAAAATAAATTTGTCGGTGGGTTAAAAAAAAAAAAAGTCCATTGGTGCCTCAGATTCATTTTACATATTTCACATAAGTATATCAAATTTTAATAGCTTTCACCATTTTACTTATCCACAATATGGGTGAATATAATTATCCATGGTATCTCCTTATAGTTTTCCCCTATGAGAACACATGATTTGGTCTTTCCTTCCAGATCCAGGTGAATTTCAAGCACAGAAATTATTCAAACAGAGTTGAAATTTTAAATGTCATGAACTGGCACAAAGGAATGAAACAGATCGAAACCTGCCTATGTGGCATGACTAAATAATCCAACAGCAGATGGTTCTGGCTATGTAGGCAGCTCTCAGTAGCTGGAGTTTAACATCTCTGCCCCAGGCACAAGGAAACTAACTTCAGCTGTTTCAACGATGCCTACCCATTATCAGTCCAAAATATTGGTAACTGTGTATTCACCTGGCTTTTTCATAGAACAGGACCTAATGGAACAAGGAGAAAGGAAAACAAAATTGGAGGCTAGTGGAAATGTTGACCACCATAGTTGATAGGAATAGGATCTGTCCTAATAGGTGAAAGGTCAAGGTTGGACTTATAAGTCCTCCTATTCATGTGAGGTAGAAGAGGTCACCAAGTTTTTGGAATTAATTTTGTTTTGTTTGCCCTTTGCCAATAATACACACACACACACACACAAATTAATTCTTGTTATTTATAGACTCGTGGATTCTGATTTTGCAAATTTACCTACTTACTAAAATTTATTTGTTAATCCCAAATCAATACCTGTTGGAGCCTTCATAGACACAGACAGCAGGAAAAAAAATCTAATTTCTCATACATGTTTTCAGCTGAGGTAAACAAGAACATATACTCAGCCTTCTTGTTTCAGCTGTTATATTATAAACAAGTATCCTTTCTATCAACTATTTAGTGCCATGTTTTTTGCATTTTTGTCATCTTTGGTGGCAATTTCACTGTTTAAAATGGTTTCCAAATGTAGTGCCAAAGTGCTCTCTAGTGTTCTAAGTGCAGGAAGGCTGGATATGACTTAGAGAAAATACGTGCATTAGAGGCACTTTGTGCAGTCATGAGTTATAGTGCTGTTGGCTACAAGTTCAATGTTAATGAATCACAATATATACTAAATAAATTGCCACATAAAATGAGCTTATGTATTGATCAGGAAACAAAAATGATGTGACTAGAAGCCCACAAAAGTCTAACTCTGTGTTTTTCCTAGGAGCAATGATTCCATATTTGCTAATCAGTGTTCACATTGACTATATAGAATACAACTACTGGGAATAATAAGGCTTGAGGGTATGTGTGTGTGTGTATATATGTTTTATATATATATATATACATATATATATACACATATATATGTTATATACATGTATATGTATGTATATGGTATATACATATATTTTTCTGGCTTCTTTTTTATTTAGTTAGTTTTTAATGTATAAATAAATTGTATATATTTTTTATGTTCACATTTTAAAAATATGTATACATTGTAGAATGGCTAAATCGAGCTAATTAATATATGCATTATTTCTCATACTTAACCTTTTTTGTGGTGAGAATGCTTAGAAATCTATTCTACCTAGCAATCATAAAAAAAAAAGTAATACATTGTCATTACCTATAGTCATCACATACACAAATATCTTTAATTGACATTGTGTTCAGACAGATCTCCCTTCAAATTTTAGGGGAAGGGCTGCATCACCCTTTTTATGTTCAAAAGGAAGTTCACAAGATAGACTGATCATAAATTTTAGAGCCTTCACCATACAGTCTGGCAGTTGAGAGATTATCAGAAACACTGGTTGTGAGGCAGTCTTGGAGGGGGCATGAAAGATGGAAGATCTGACTTGATTCAATTAACTACTGCTTCTCCCATTAGCCCCACTGGGAACCATGGAGACTGCCTACCTTAGACCAAAACAAGGTGCCAGTACTCCCCACTCCCTGTCTATGAGCCTAGATTTAACCTCAGAATTTCCTTCTTAATATGTAATAAATATGGTGGTAATCTTTTTGTCTTCTCCCTAGTTTGAGTTTGACCTTAAATTTATCTAAAGCATAAACTTAAAGCCAAATATAAATTTAAGCGTTATTCTAAAGAGGGACAGCTCTTTAGAATGGTTTTTCTATCAAAATCTAGGAGATTTTAGTTTTACAGACCAGAGTTTTAAGGTTGGAATCAACCACAGACGTATGGCATACCTGCTAGGTAAAGTGTAGTGCAACACAGAGGCAATACAAAAACGAATTCAAGATAAAGTTGGCATCTTCAAAAATCTTATAATGGTAAAAGGGGGGAAAAAAGCTTAGATCAAATTCCAATTTTAAACCTTAAAGGACCCTAATTAATTTGATACTGAGCTACTTCAGAGTTCCTATTAAAATAATGAAATGAGCAGTAGTAGCTCAGGCAGGCAGAAAGTATTAGCACGTAAACATTGTAGAAGAGAATGTACTCTTTTTTTTAACTTGCTTGTTTTCTTGCCTTTTGGTGTCAATTGAATTCAGTGGAAGATTGCTGGTATTTGCTAATATCATCCTAACCTAAAGCCCCAGCATTAGATAAAGATTAATAATTTGCATGTTATTTCTTTTTGGATTGTAATCCATAAAGTCTTTTCCCAAATTTCCCAGAACAATTAAAACAGGTCTACTGAACAAGTGTCCCTTGAACATGACATGGATATGGTAGAAGGGATGCACATAGATAAGGAAGGAGGAAAAAAATGTTGGCGAAGAGAGGACAGTTGAGAGATAAGCTTTATTAGGTCGGTTAATGTTGTATCTAGTTGAAGACTCTATAAGTAGAAAAAAAAGAGTATAACAGCTAGAATGTCCAGTTAAATGTTGTGGATTGGTTGTATGCATTTCATTGTTCTCTCCCAAAATACATTAATATGAAAAAGAGTTATAAACACACAAGCCCAGCAGGTCACAAGTTTCACTCATGTTCACAAATTTTAAAGCCTTTTGTAACTTCTCATTCTTTCCTGGATGAGAAAAAACCAGGGTTACTAAATGCATAAGGAAATTCTCCAACACGAAAGAAAGAGTTTAGAAAAATACATTAGAAAGGACCATCAAAGACAAAAATATACAAAACTGTTATCAGAAGAAAACTCATAAAGTTATTATTATTGCTTCAAAGAAAATAGTAGATATTGCACTTATAATATTTATTTAAAGAAATAAAAGGAAATTTTTAATTTTCTAGAAATTAAACTATGATAGGAGGAATAAAAAAAATTTTCAACCAAAGGGTTGGCAGAAGCAGTTGAAGAAATTTTCCAGAAAATAAACAAAAATACAAAAATATGGAAGTAGAAAAGTACAAAAAAATTAAGGGCTTAGTTTAGAAGTTCCAGAAAGCAAGCCTAGGAAAAAATTCAAGGAAAAAAATAATCAAATGAATAACATCAGCTAAATTCATAAAACTGAAAGACAGAAGACTGTAGAATTAATGGACTAACTTAGTATTCCATTGATAGTGTGCTAACCTACCACCCAGTACAATGAAAAAAATAAAAATAAAAATAAACCAACATCATTACACCAACAATGAAAACTACTGGAATGAAAAACTTGTCAAAATAGAAGGAGTCAGGAGTCTGATTGGCATCACATGTTTCAGTATCAATACTAGACACTAACCCCCGCCTTCCCAGAAAAGCAATACCTTCAAAATTCAGGGAGTGGAATAATTTTCAAATTATGTATCTTAGCCAAGTTAACAACTAAATATAGAATATACAGATATGCCCAAATGTAAGTATAAATCAAGAAAGAGAAAAGAAAAGGGAAAAGGAAAACTCAGGATCCCACATAAGAGTAAGGAAGTCCTGGAATGGTAGTAAAGACAGAACCAAGGGTGACCCCCATTCCCAGGTCCAGAAAGCACAAGAAGAGCAGAGGGCTCCCAAGAAATTCCCTCTCCCAAAAATTTACTCATCTACCAACTAGTATGTTTCCGTGTATTAAGACTTAAATATGGCAGTGCTTTGGCATAAATTTTTGTCCATAAAATAAAGAAGTGAACTAACAGCAGTAAATCCTTTCAGCTCATATAACCGATGATCTATAACATAAATTCTTGAAAGATGAAAATCTGCATTTTAAAGCCAAGGTCAAAGATATGTTGTTCACTCATTATTGGGGAGAGCCAAACAATAATATTTAGAAAAAAGATTTTATTTATATCAGGATTTTAAAAATTGGCTATTTACTCAAATGTGCTACACTTCCTCCAAACTCCAACCCCACCCCCAAAGCTTGGTCTTGTATGGATTACTTTTATGTGGTTTATCATGTGTACTAACTGGGATTCACCAACAGGGGCTATAAACAGGGAATAAGAAATGCCTTTGCTAATATTGGCATCTCCCAAAGAAAGACCCATTGGTCTGTAAACTAAAGAATTTAAGGATTAAAAAGCCACTGAAGTATAAGACTCTCATTAGCCAATTTAGCCTTGCATTTGCTAATGACTAAAAATAAAAACTTAAATACCTGTGAAGTGTTCTGTGTAGCTGGGAATAAAAGCATACTTCCCAAGAAATTTTTGTGTGTTTTTTGTTTTCTCTTTGGCACGTATATAATTCCACGGTTCAAGGTTGGCCACACATTCCCTGTCCAGAGAAGAGAATTCCCAGCCTAAACATTGAATATTAAAGCAGGTTGTTACCTTTATTTCCTTCCTTCTGTTTTCTTTCTTGTCTTTTCCTAGTTTCTAGCATCACTTTCACTGCCATTGTTGGCCTCAGCTGCTCCCTCTGGTTCTCCCCCACCTCCCTCCCATCCTTGGTCTGCCTTTGTCCTTATATATCCTCTCCTTCAGAATGATTCCCAGCCCTACTCCTCCTCATATCAAACCACTGGGGAAGCACCATGAACAACTACTAAGGACAAAGTCACTGGCCAAGGGCAGCCTGTTCACATACTCCAGGAAGTCAGGACAAAAGTCAAGGGTCAAATGTGTAGGTGGATGGGAGGAATGACTTCTACTGTCCAAAGAAATGATAGACATTTGAGGTTATGCAGAAACTGATTACCCTGATCTAATCATTACACTGTGTCCCATAAATATATACAATTATTATGTGTCAACTAAAACCAAAAACATTAAGGCAGCTGGCATGGTGGCACATGCCTGTAATCCTAGCAGCTTGAGAGGCTAAGGCAAGAAGATCAAAGTGCTAAGCAACTCAGTGAGACCCTGTCTCTCAATAAAATACAAAATAAAGCTGGGGATGTTACTCAGTGGTGAATGCCCCTGAGTTCAATCCCCAGTACCCGCCCCACCACCAAAAAAAATTAAGGTTAAAAAAAAAACAAAAAACAAAAATCTGTTGTAACCTTCCCTTCATACTTCAGTACTGTCTCCAAGGAATTACAGCGCAAATCACATGCTACCTGACAAATCAGAAAACCCAGGAGTATGTAGGGCAGTCAAAAAGAAAGTGAACACTTACATGTTGGTTTTAGGAATATATTCATCTGAAAGTGTATTTACTAAAACTTGTGACTACAGTAAGGCCATAATTTTCAAATATGGCTACATGGGGATTCTTAATGTCTTAGAGAGGCACCTTCTATATTCAATGTTTGCAAGATAGTATGATACCACACAACAACCTGAAAGCGTCCATGTAAACAGCAGAGGGAAAAATTCATTACACCGGAAGGAATTAATCTTCTAGATCAATATATCATTGTACATTAAAGTGTACATCAAGAAATAAAGACCAGAAGCCGGGTACATTAGAGTGCGCCTGTAATCCCAGCACTTGGGAGGCTGAGGCAGGGGGATCGAGAGTTCAAAGCCAGCCTCAGCAATGGCGAGGCACTTAGCAACTCAGTGAGACCCTGTCTCTAATAAAATACACAAAAGGGCTGGGGATGTGGCCCAGTGGTCGAGTGCCCCTGAGTTAAATCCCCGGTACCAAAAATAAAAATAAAAATAAAAAAAGACCAGGCTGGGGCTCAGTTGGTAGAGTGCTTGCTTAGCATTCACGAGGACCTGGGTTCAATCCCCAGCACCACCAAAAAAAAAAAAAAAAAAAAAAAAAAAAAGACAGACCATAAGAGATTGCAAATTCACATGCAAACAAGAGTCAGAAGGTAACAAAAATAACTGGCTTCTCGTGAGAATGGGAGTGAGGAGAGCTGCAGGGGATGAAAGAGAGAGAAGGCCCTGTCCCAGGGGCAGCTGGGAATCAGCTCCAGCCATTTGCTGTCATACAGTAATATAAGCCCAGAATCATGCTGCTTCACTCTGGCACTGTAAAATTTCCCAGTTTTGAAAATACTAGAGAGGAAAAAAAATCTATAATTTAAATCCATCTATTCTATTTTATATAAGGAAGCATGAAAATTTTTATCTTTCCTAGCCGAATGAATGGTATCAGAAATATTTAAATAACCATCTTGAAGACATTTCCAAATTTCAGATACTTCAAACATGACCTCTGGATCTTTACATATGCACTTCAATCTTGTAGATTTTTACAAGGAGTTAAAAATTTATCTGATAGCATCAAGATTTTCAAATGTCATCTTCTTTTCATCTCTTCCATATCAAACATATTTATTTCCTAATCTTTTGAAACATGGGAGTCTAGCCTAAACAAAGAGTATTGAACTGTTTCTATTTAAGAAAACATTTATACTAATAGGAGACCAATAGAGACTTCTGTGAATTGACAAAAGATCTGTTTTCTGTGTGTATTAAAACTTTCAAGATCAAATTAGGTCAAAGTGTCAGGAGGCATTCTTGAAGCTTGACTGCTCTGGGGGGTTGGGGATCTGACTGTGCAGGTGAGCCTAGGACACTGTCACTTCTTTCATCAGCAAGTATTTGGCAGATGCTCTTTCCCCTAGATATGATTGTCCAGTCCCTTCAAATTTAAAATTAAGCTAGTATTTTTATTGGGGGAAAGGATTAGAGAAAATCATGAAAAGAGAAATTGATTGTCAAAGGATAAAATTCAAACACCAAGCAACAAACAATTAAATTGCTTTGAAATAACCTCATGAACAAGGTTATAAACACTTAAGACATTTTAAGTGTCAAAAGCTTAGAATTCCACAGCATTTCTAATTAGCAAAATTTGCTTCATAGAAAGAAGCTAAGCTCTCAAGATGAAATCCAGTTGAGTCCCCCAACCATGTCTACTGAACTGACGATCTGACTAAGCTATGGTCTCCATTTTCTCCAAGTACCTAACTGACATTACACTGGCCAATAATGGTTATAGGATATTTTCTAGAATATCTCCACATAAGTTTTATGCTTACTATGAGTTAACTGTGTTTCTCGCAAGTTGGTTTATGTCAGTTAGCTTGCTATTATAATCACATGATTAAATATACACAGACTGATGGAATACATGTAGAAAGAGTTTTAGGTTTTTATAAAACCTACTTGAATACTTCAAAAACAGTTGATAAAAGCAAAGCAAAGAATTATTGAAATAGGTGTAGATAATATTTCTATGAAAGAGTGAGAAATATTCATGAAAATCTAGAAATATTCTGCTTTCAAATAGCTTCACAACTGTCTATCACTTCTCACTTCTGTAAATAAGCTAAACCTAGCAGAAATAGTGGAGAATAGTGTGTCTGGTTTGTACAAGAAAGATGACTGAGCATTTTGATCGATGCACCCACACACAAAGCAAAAGCATTGAATTCTCACCAACAGATTGACAAGTAGCATAAATATTTAAAATACGTATACATTGTTTTCATGGATCCATTTTTAATTCACTGATAAATTTGTTAGTCACAATCACATCAGATAGCAAGGTTTCTATTATGATCAATTCAAATAAACTTTATGTTCAATATGAACAAAATAACATTTTCACCAAAATCTTTCATGTTTGTAGTCTTTAGATTTTAAAACACTGTCAGCATAGAAATTGTCTCCTGAGCTTCAACATGCTATCATGACAGTCAATTTCAAAAAGTATACTTCAGTGGACCAAGAGCATGTTAATCCCTGTGGAAAATTCTCTACTGCAAAGTTGCCTTTTTGTCCTCGTTCTCATAAAACTTTTATGTTTGTTCATAATTAAGATAAATAAACTAACTAATTTACTTTTTATTATCTAAAATGAACTATACTGTCTAAATCTCTAAAATATTCATAATTAGGGCAAAATTTCAGGAACTGATTTTCATCAGTAATTTTATGTGCCCAACACAAGGCTAAATATCATCAATGTTTGTACCTGTGTTTTCCACAACACTCATTTTATACATGAGAAAATTAAGTTCATTGATAATAAATAAGTTGTCCATGGTCACTGTGTCTGATGTGAGGGACACAGCCAGGACTTGGCCTCCAGTCTCCAGAGCTCCAACCCAGGGCTAATCATTATGATGCTCTCAGCTATCAGGAGACCCATACAATGCCTCACTTTAATGCTATTCCACCTAAGTCCTCTAAAGGACTATATTGCTAATACATAAGTACTTTTAGGGAAGGAAATAAAAGGTATAATTCTGGGATTTTTTTGACTCATTCATACAAAAACGTACTCTGGACTTTGTGCTCAGCACTGAGAATACAAAGCCATCTGAAACACTGTCATTGTCCTCAAGGAACACATGGCCTGGGTGAGGAAGAAGCAAGCAGTTGTAACATGATGTTGGGGCAGTTCTATAAGAGATTCACACTAAACACTGTAGAAACGAGATGATGACTCTCTCAAGGTTAACATGGGGAGGGGCGTCTGTAGCCTCCCCCATAGAGGAGGCTTTCATCTTTGACCTCCTTTACATTTGGTGGTGCCTGGTGCTAATAAAAGGCACATGACTTTTGGTTAGTTTCTTCAGGTTGCCTCCCCCACTGCATTCTCTAGAGAATGCACTCACTATTGCCTGTGTCCTGGCACACATTCCCACCACCACCATCCTCGTTCCCCCATGTCACTATGAATTTGAACCAAGTCTTGCTAAATAGAGAAAACATGACTCTCAATTCCAGGCAGAAACAGTAGTCCTGTATTTGAACAGGCAGGAAGGCATAAAAATTAAAAAATTAGACAGCAGTAGGGGGTAGCTTAAGATACAAGGGACCAAGTTGCTATAAAGATAACGTGAAGTTAAGCCTAAATCTTAGCTAAATGGCTCAGGAATCTAGGTGTTATCCAGTAGGCAATGGGAAGACCATAGCCATAAATTCATATCCTGGCTCTGCCATTTAGCTACCAGGTGATCTCAGCATATGATCTTATCAAACCAAGGTCAAAACATAATGCCTAGTCCATGCAGTTGTGTGGATTAAAGGATATGGTGGATGTTAGATGCCCTGTATTGTACTTGGAAACCAGTGGACAATACACAACAGCTCGCTGGAATTTAAAGAGAAGATTGATGTCATTGGATCTGTGGATTCAAAAAATTACTCTGGCAGCACATGAAGTCAGAAAGACAAATAAGAAATCTATTTCTGCAAAAATACAGGTATGGAATGGAGACCATGTGAATTCCAGAGAGCAGTAGTGGGATTTGAAGCAGGAAATAGGTTGTACAGATATTTGAGGAAGGAAGAGTAATATAAGGGGGAATGTAGACATACTTGGCATGTTACTAGCCAACTAATAACCAAAATGATGATTCACATAGCATATATATAAGATTCCCTCTAGTCTGAACACTTATTTTCATCTCTTAATAAATAATAATGAGTTTTGATTAAGTTGGGAATTGGAGTTGGGAATCAAGTACAGCAAGTTCAGTTCTGACTCAGCCCGAGCTGACTCTACAACCTCTGTCTCAATTTCCTCGTTTGTAAATACAAAGAAAATACTCATTCCACCCACTCACAGGATTTTTAAAAGAATGAAGAATGGTGTTACCAACAATATGCCAAGTTTTTATAATAGGTATTGAATTAATAAGAACGTAACTGTCCATGGCTATACACAATGTTACCGTGACAACAAGGTAATTGGTACTCTCTGCTATTTTTACAAGTTTTCACTAAGTCTGAAATTATTTCAAAATAAAAAGTTAAAGCAATTACAATGTGTGTGACTGCACCTGAAACCCATGTGCGACTCTCAATGGCTGTTATCAGAGATGCAGCTTGCAGAGGAATGGGGCTATTCATGCAGAGTTGAAATGATGTTCCCCTGGTGGATTGAAAGACTGCCCGTGACACATTGACTCTTGGAAGCTCCCTTTTGGCAGCCTGCAGAAGTTCACTTGTGCCAAACATCTCTTTCTTTTCATGTAAGAATGGACATAAACAGCCAAATCAAACAGGAACTGTTTGGCTTATTTTAAAGAAGGCTTTGAAAAACTGCTTTGAGCTGCCATTTGTCATTGCCACCAAATCCCGGAGACACATAGAGAGAAAACTGCTGTGTCATTCCTCAACCCTTCTCCAGTTTTCTCACTTGTTCTTTCACACAAGATCAGAAGGTCCATGTGGAATTCTTAGAACCAATGTCTCTAGCACAAGAAAGGCAGATGAGCTTTTCTTTTCTTTTTTTTCTTCCGTTTTTTTTTTTTTTTTTTTTTTTTTTTTTTTTTTTTTGTGTGTGTGTGTGTGTGTGTGTGTGTGTGTGTTTTGTTTTTTGTTTTGTTATCAGGGGTGCTTAACCACTGAACTACATCCCTTACCTCCCTCAGCCCTTTAAAAAGCTTTTTTGTTTGAAACAGGGTCTCGCTAAGTTGCTGAGGCTGGCTTTGAACTCGCCATCCTTCTGCCTCAGGCTCCTGTGACGCTGGGATGACAGGCATGCACTATACTTCATGGCAGATGAGCATTTTTTTTTTTTTTTAATTGAAGACTGATGCTGTTTAGCAGCTTCCCTTTTCCCTTAATTAGAAGAGTTTTTTTTTTTTTTTTTTTAAGGTTTTAATAGGACAATCGGTATGGAAATAAGATTTATATGTATGTTTTCTACATGCTGAGATCATAAGTACAAGCTGTGGAAAAATAAAAATAGCCACTGCCCTTTGCATATTTAGATTGTGCCATGCCCTGTTCTAAGGACTTTATAGGCATTGCCTTGTTTCCTTCAAACAAAACAAAACAAAACAAATTAAAAAACCTTACTTGTGGAAAACAAATGGAAGATTAGGAACATGAAAACACTGGCTAAGAATGTCTGCTCTTAAGCCTCTTAACAGAGTCTATTTAACTTCACAACAGTCTTTCCTAACCAACACAATATATAGTCATAGGTAGCTCTGGGTGGAACTTAAAATGAGAAATAAATAGATGTAAACAGCCATGATCAAAGTAATCTTTCATTACTGTGAAACTACTGCAGGTGATCCTGACTTAAAATCACCACCCACCCCATCCAACCATAGGAAAAATATCTAAAAGCACCAACAAAGAAGCAGCGCCTCTCCCAGCACACATAATCACTAGATTACAATTCTCCTCACACACACGTGCAAAAAAAAGGTCTTTCGAATGAAGCAAATACTCCATTAAATACTCAATTAAAGCCATTTTCAGAATGTAAAAGAAATGTGATTTAGGTCACATACATGATGTCAGAACTCTGAGTTGAATCTCATCAATGCAATGAAGCAGAAGAAAATAAGATTGGAACCAGTTGTTTGGCTTCGTGCAGCTAAAACAACTGCCTGATTAACTAAATTTTTCTCTTTCTAACTGGTTGTCATGGCACTGTGCAGACAGAATCTTAGACTCAGACTGCAGAAGACAACAATTCTGTGACATTCTGCCTTGACCCTTACGTTGCAATTATTTTAGGGCTGTCATTCTGTGGTGATGTGGAATTACTGGTCTCTTAAAGCTCTCAAGAATTTGGGAGAAAAAAGTAAAGAAGTCAGTGGAAGGTCATATTTTAAATTATTTTAAAGGATTTTGTTTTATCATTTTAAAATTTGATGCACATTTAAAACTCAGATACATGTGAGCACTAAAAATAAATTCAATTAGGAAAAGGAAAAGATTGTAATATATCAACATATGCATGTATTTCAGTGCACAGGCTTCAATTGCATTATTCTGTGATAAAGCCATTTTTAATCAATGCAAATTGCAACAGTGTTGATAATCATTAATGTTTATTGGGCATTTAGAACATACCAGAAATTTTACATAACTCTATGCAACCTTTTGAGACAGGGTCTAAGATAATCCCTATTTTACAAATGAAAATGCTGAGTTAGAAGAGACTAAGTCTCTTGCCTAACATCACATACCTCAAAAGGGATGGGGCCCCTGTCCACCAACCTCCATGGTCTAAAGCCCTAACTCTGCCCAGAATAGCTTCTAAATGAGCACCCTCTAAATTGGTGGACATCCAAAGCCAATTCCTCTTCATTCAAGTTTCTCATCCATCACTAGCCCCTATTTCCAATCTCAGTGAGACCAGAGATCTCCTTCCAAATAAAGATTCAATGAATGATGAGCAGTAAATAAGTTTAAAATGTAAAAATAAAGCCTTGAACTTAAAGCGGCTAAGCTGAAATGCCCAATTCAAAATAAAGACATTTTTAGTTCAGCAATACCATTCAGAATTTTAATCCACTCCCCCCACTTTAAAGAGATATATTTTTTCCCCTTGTTCATTGGAGCTATTAAAAGGAATTCCTTGAAGACTAGCATTGTTTTGTTGCTGTTGTCATTGCTGTTTTCTACAACAAATTTCTAGAAAGCTCACCTGTCTTCATTCCCTCAGTTATGTTATTATGGAGACCGTGAGCATGCATTTATGAGGGTGACAGTCTTTTCTGCAAAAGAATGAAGCAACAAGCCTATGAATAATATTGGCAAACATAGCTGCTTAAACACACAAGGAAAAACAAAGAATAATGATGTTTTTTCTCTAAGCCAAGGAAATTTTCATTCATAGGATCCATATTCAACTTGATCCTTCCTGTAACCTATTTGGGTTAGTATCAGAGATGTGGACAGCAGCTGTGCAAGTCTCTCTTTAGTCTCTTTCTCCAAACACTGCAGGAAAGGTGTCAATGATCCCATGCTCTCTGGTGCTCTGGAGATGCAAATAGATACCAAAAGAGAATTAAATCAGCAAGTGCACACTGTAGCCCCAGGACTCTGCATTGTTTGCCCCAAGAGGTTCCGAAGTGGAAGATCGACAAAGTATACACGGTGTTTCAGTCGGCACAGCAAGAACTCATTATCTTAGAACACAAATCCTAATGTTCATGACTTAAAAATAAAAGGCAAGGGCCAATAATTTTTCATCCATAATAGGTTTGATAGATTACAGCTCTGATTACCCTTCCTACCCTCCCCACTGGATTATGAAGTAGAAAGTCTATATGAATATGTAATAGAGTGGTGTCCTTTTTTTTTTTTTTTTCTGGCAAACTGGTCTTTGCTCCTAATTCCCAGCAGTATCAATTAACAATGCATAATTTTAATAGAATGCTTGCAAGTACAGGACTCATGCTGTAAAAATTAATTGTCTTGAGCTGATTTCCTGTAGACACCGTTAATCAATATTATGGCATCTCGCAAGCAGCTGCTCTCCTTCCTCCCAGTGACTCCAGAGAGGAAGGAATGTGAATAAGGTGGCCACGTGGGCTCCAGGTGTATGGGTGACATTTGAATTTTTAACAACTCGGAATATAAAATCCTAGAAAGAACATGAATAGTTTTGTTTTTCAAGCTTTTAGTTGAAGTTTTTAAGAAATTTTCAGTGACTTAAATTAAATGATCTAATTAAATAAAATGTGCATGAAGATTTCTCATGACAACGGAGCCTAAAATTCCATTTCTTATTTGATGCCAAACTATCAAAATTATGCCCATTTTTGTCAAGGAGTATTGTATATGATCATTTGGCATATACAGAGATGTGTCACAAAGGGTGTTTTTAAAACTTCTAGGTCAGGTGAACATTGACTTTAGAGTAAGAGAATGTTCAGTCCTAGCCTGGCTCTGCCACCCTCTATGTAACCTTGAGTTAAGACAAAGCAGAAACTAACAGTGTCCCTTATCTAGGTTGAAGTTTCCTCATCTATACTGTGAGAGATGATGGGAGTATTCACTAAAATATAGTTCCAAAGTTCCTTTATTGGAAAACAAGGAATTTGGAGCAATTCACACAAAGTGGAAAACCCTGGGTTCCAGTGAAATATTTTCCCACATATCATTCAGCAAATATTGAACACCTGGGCATGCTGGCTTTATACAACTGTACCACAACCATGAAGCACATGACTACTGAGCATCAGAAATGACACCTCAGATTACAAAGACTCAGTGAGAAAAATACAATTCAAACTATGTCCTTAATAATTTTATATTGATTACAGGTGGACATGTTATTGTGTCTGATGCAATAAATAAAATGCATGTCAAAATTAATTTTCCTTGTTCTTTTTTTTTTTTTTTTTTTTTTTTTTTTGGTTTATGTAGAAGCATACTGTATCTAAATGCCACCAGAAAACTTTAGGTTACATATATGGAGTGGATTCCATGACTATTGAACAGCACTGATCTGAGCCCTGCTGGCTTACTAGCAAACAAAACAGACAAGTCCCCACTCTAAGAGCTTACTGCAGAAAAAAAAAAAAGTAAATAATTTCATATAGCAATGCTAAGAAGTTAATAATACAGGAAATCATGCTAGTTAGATAAGATGGTCAGGAAGGACTTTAACCATAGTGATATTTAAATTGATATCTGATGAGTCAAAACAGCTCTTCAGAGTTGTGGGAAAAGAAGGACCCAGGAGGAGAAAATAATAAACCCCAAAACCCTACGGTGGGTGTAGACTTGGAATACTTGTTTGATTGGACCTTGAAGTGCCTAGGTTTATAACACAACATTGACCAGAGCATTACTTAGACTCCATAATATATTTATGGGACACTAATTATTGTTTTAAGAACTGTCATACATATTACACTATTTTATCCCAAGATTTCTTCCCCCCCCCCCCACACACACAATATGTGAACTGTGGAATAGTGCCCATTACACTGATGAAGAAACTAAGGCTCAGAGCATTTGAGAGACCAAGGATGTCCAACATGTGAGAGACAGAAGCTCCCAGCTTCAACCTCAAACCCAGGGCATTTTCCCTTTCTTCTCTTCACCCAAACTACCCTGGATAAGTCAGAATGACTTCTCAGCCCAGGTGTGATGTCCTTGCCATTCTTTTCCTGGGCTGCTCGTTATTGCTCAGTGGCTCATAGAAAGAGGAGTGCCATCGGCACCATCAAATATCTGACAGATTGGGGCATACGTCTGCCCTCAGGCAGCACAGGTACTACATAACATTGTTCATTTTTAGAAAGGAAGAAACTCTCATTTCCCCTTCTCCTTTCTCTTTTCCTTTCAATTATTGGATGTTAATCTTATTCACTATATCTGTTTGATGTTTAGCAAGCTTATTGCTTTGAGACTCAGTATGCCTTTAGAGAGACAGCTGAACAGTGCAGATTTGAGAAGCATAGAGACCTTGGTTTGAATCATCTCAGCTCTGTTGTTTACAGGCTGTTTGTGGGTCTCCATCAGACGTCACTGGAGCCGTGGAACTTGAACTACATAACCCTGGTGCACTTTAAGTCTCAGTTTCTTTGTGTGTAAAAGGGGCGTGAAAGTATCTGCTTTGGGGGTTGTTGTAAAGGTTAAATTAGAGGATCTGGGAAAAGTACCTGTGGAGAAGCACATGGCAGCTCCCTCAATCAATGAATGCTCTACAACGGCAGGTGGGAGCACACTTTAGAAGAAGCTACATTGCTCTCTTTTCTTGGAGAAGCTGAAGCATCGTAGTTCGAGTTTGCTAAGGTCCTTGGGCATCCATAGGTTAACTGAAGATGCTGATTTATCTTTTACTCTGCAATATAACTACCATTTCTGTAAATTAGAATCTCCTTACCTTGGAGATCTGTTCTCCATCAGATATCATTGGAGCTACGGAAAAATTGGGGAAAGGAGAACACATGGACCCCTTTTCTTAGAACTACAGAACAGCTCCTTTTGTGAGAAAACCTCCAAATGCAATCATGAGCTGAAGGAACTTCTAAGAACAGAACCACTGGTTTACTTGCAATTCCAAAAGAAATGTCCTCATACCTTCAAAGAGCAATAGCTCAGCCTGTGGAACATAGATCCTTTTCCACAAACAAAGCACACAGCTTGAAGGTCTCATGTGACATCCTCTTTGGGCTCTGATGCAAACTGCTAAGCCTGGTTCCTGGAAAAGGTCTCACAGCTTCACAAGGACTGCAACCTGAGCAGTCAGATGAGACATTCAAGAAACGTGAAATTATTGAGAATAGGGCAGACAGAGAAGGTCATGCAGATATGGTCACAAACATTTTTATACTTATATACTGATAAGACACAGACAGTATTTCTATTCTATTCCTGAGAATTTGGACAGGCTATAGTAAAATCAATAAACAGCAAAATTGAAATGGGTTTGGGACAGAGATGGAACATTTTCTCTCTTTGTCTAATTATATAATTTGTCCCAGTGAGCAAATTTTCCTATTTGAGAAAAGTTTGTAAGTTTGTTCAGGATACAGAACACCTACTTCATCCAAAATGCCTGACACAACCTTCAGTTCATCTGCCAAAATATTTTTCTTATTTCTTCTCACTTCTAAATCACAGTCTATCCATTGCCCACAGGTGATTTTCTTTAACTATCCCAGACTTTTATGCAAACATAGATTTGGGGTTTGAGTTGTGTACATGGGTTTCCAAAGGAGAGTTTGCAGATGAAAGGGAGGAGCAGGGGTTTGTGGAGAGACTGCAGTTTGACAAGCCCTTTAAAATGAACAGGAGTAATCATATAAGGCACTGTGGTGAGAAGCCCTACTTGCCTCCACCCATGCCTTCATCTTTTCATCAGGGGAGCTGAATTGTGTAGCCAGTACATAAGCTTGAAGGAAGCCTTGGATCTCCTTTCTTGAGTTATTTCCCTGTATCCTTTTACTGATGCCTCAGAATGGAGGTGAGAAGGCCATTGTCCCAATTTTCTTTTCTGGTGTTCTGCAAACTCTCCTTTGGAAATTCCTGTACACAACTCTAGCACCTTCTCCTTACAAAGTCCATCAAAGACCTAGTACTACATTCTGTTATGAATAGATATATCCTCAGTATAACATTTTCTGATGGAGTAACAGAGGTTACAGGGAGCATGTCAAAAGACCCATTTGCTTCTCAGGAACACACGCAAACGTGAGTTCACTTAGCACTTACACACTTTAGTATTATAAGTAGAACACCTAGCCTGAACTTTCAGTTTGCAGCTCTTAATAACAAAGAACATGGACCTTCCCTGTTTTTATGTCCGCCTTTTTTCCCTTTCCTTCTAGTACCCTGGACTGAATGGTATCATTGAAAAGTCCTTTGGCTAAAACTTCCTATCAGATTCATCCCCCCAAAAGATGGAGCTCTGGGACATGCAGGAGATGCTCAACAGGTCTGGCTTATCCCATTAACCCAGCAAGTCTGGCTTATAGCCATCTATGGATTTCCTGTCATATCACATTTTTATATCCAGGTAAAATACCTTAAAATAATTTTCAAGGAGATCCAAAAAGAGGGCAGGGACAGTGACAAAGAGGTAGAGTGTGATTCAGAACTGGAAAGAATCTTAAAGTGTTTGTCTAGTCCAACCTCATTATTTTTCTTTGAGGGAAATGAGACCCAGAGAGATGATGACTAGTCCTAGAACACTATGCCTATAAGGCCAGAGCTTAGGAACATACCCCAAATCTCATGACTTCCAGGCTAATGTTCTTTTCTACTATCCAATTTACCAACCCCAGAAATAGCTCAGACTCTTATCCTAAGACTAGTCCCCAGCTGTCCATGTCACAAAATTTAGAAGACTCAGCACTGTGAGTTGAAAGAAACACTGCTGCCCATGTGAGGAGATGTGGGGTCCAGTCTCACTGCGCCATCCCAGGAGGTGGCCAGCAATGTCTCTGAGTGCCTATTTCTAATTGGTTAAGCAAGGCTTATAACTACCTTTGCTGTCTCTGTGAATTACTGTGGAAAGGAAAAACTATAAAGAATGTGAAATTGCTGAGAAGTAAGAAAGGTACTGAGTCTCTAATTCCACCAATCCAAAAGGCAAAGAGCTCTGGACACCTGAGGGGAAGAGGTACAAAGTGTGTTAAGACTTTTTCCATCCTAACAGATATGGTAGCAGCTTTGGGGAGGCAAAAAGACCAAAAGGGGAAATAAAGAGAAAACAGTCCTATAATCTCATGTTATTAGGGTGACCAACTGGGTCTCAGTTATTTTGGTTTTAGTATTCATTGACTATTCCATGTTCCAGAAAACACCTCAGTCCCATGACAACTTAGGATGGTTGACCTCTCTAAAATGCAATCCTTTCACCATAAGTGCTATTTGAATCACTCAGACATTATATTCACTAACAGGAAATTAAAAGTGCCTAAGTTAAGAATTGTTCAATAGCTAGCTGTGAACTTTACATTACCCCTCCTCTTTCAGTTCAATAATGTGAGGTAAACCTAGGTCAAGGCTTCAAAATACAATTTCCTGCCTTTGACTGCCTTGGGTTTCTTTCCTACCTCATAGAACACTGTAAACAGTAGAAAAAACATCAGCAAGGTAGAGTAGGCGAGTATAGAGGCAGGGTAAGAAGATTAGAAAACATCAAAGCAGACTATTTATAGCCATTCTATTCTAACCGGCCAACTACAGCCTTGCATCATGGCAATCTGGGCACAAAGGTTAAGAAGCTTGTCAAAGCTCAGTATCCAACATATTACATTTCCCTCCCCTTTTCTGAAAACTCCTGAAGACCACAGTCACTGATTCCTGACAACATGGAATATTTCTAACATCTATTGTTAAATATACACTTTCAATACACAAGTGAGTAAAAGGCATTGTTTCAACTCTATTTATTCCAGTTGGCTTTTCTGTCCAAGGCTCTTAGAATATGCTTTCTCTTGGCCAAGAATGGAAAGAGTGCCATACTCAATATTCTAAACAATTCATCCCAAGTTCTGAATTAGGAACAGGCAGTCTGCCTGAACATACACCAATTCTGAAACATACTCCAAAGAGGTAATTTTGCAGTGGGAAGAATAACTATTTTAGAACTGTGTGCAGAAAGCATACCAAGGTAATGAAAGGCTTTGGAAAACTTCTGGCATGTAACCACATTTGTAATTTTCACCAAAATATTTGTTCTGGTTCCTCATCTCTCTAGAGCAGATTTTTGAACATATGGCTTGAGGACATTTTTGTTATCTTTCTATTTCCCTCACTATCTTGTATTCCAGTTTTGTAAGTAGAAACATATATAAAAAATGACATGTATTTTCTCCTTCAAAATATAGAAAAAAATAGAAAATAAAATATACTAACCAGTGGGCACACTTAAAGAACTTGCATAAAAAGCATGCAATTAACTCTATTGGCACACAAACTATAAGGAGTATCTGAGAATTTGTTCAGCCTTATTCTTTCCATGATCCTTTCAGATTACATACAATTATGCCTGCATGGAGCTAAAAATACTTTTAAGTTCTGATGAGGTACAAAAGCAGGATAAAATGACAGGCATGGTACACTTACTAAAATAATCAATAGTACCTCATGCTTCTATACTTTCAAATCTCCTTGAGAAAAATGATCTATATATACCAGAGTGGATTATTGGCTGGAATGGAGAGAGAGGGTCAAATAAAGGTCCTATTTGCCTATGTAAACATCTAATTAATTTTTTAAAAAAACATATGAAAGACATCATTCATCTTTAAAATAATAAACCCCGTAACTTATGTACCACATACTCCATTATCAGGCATAAGTGTATGATGTTTCTTGCAAAAAGGTGTTCTGTATGCTTTATTTGATAAAACAGCTTAGCTGTGACTTATTTTTCTGCATGGAGTCCTGCAAATGTTCTGGACTTGTATATCTGTCTCTTTCTATGCAACCTTACACTACCAGCCCTGGCTACATTAGAGAGTACTTACTGTGCACAAAATGCCATATTAACTTGATAAACTTAGTTAATCTTAATAGTAGTTACTATTCTTATCTCCATTATACAGATGAGGAAACTGAGGACAGAGAGGTTAAGGGACTTGCTGAAGGTCACAGAGTTAGTAAGAGCCAGAACCATGATTCAAATCCAGACAGTCCAGCCATACTCCTCACCACCAATTCTCCAGCCTATACCAACAGCTGTTTATGCTCTAGACACTCTCAGCCCTTCACAGACTCTTGCAAGCCCCAGTGCCTTTGTGCATGTCCTGTTTGCCTGAAGAATTCCTTCCTGCTGGCACCTTTCACATTTTCCCTCTGAGCCTAAATGCTCTTCTTTAAGAGGCCTTCTCTGTACCCCTCTAAAGTAAAGTGCCCATTCCCTGTCATTCTCTGTGTTCCTTACTTGTATCTCTCATATAAAATGCATCACTGTTTGTAATGATTTTATTCATTAAATCATTTATTTCTCTCAGACTTCCCCATTAGAACATTCTTTCTATAAAAGCACTTACTGCCTGTTTTGCTCAATCTCAGTTCCTCAGCACCAAGCACAGCACCTGGTTCATAAGAGTGCTCAATACATGTTGGATGGATGGATTAATGAATATTAAAGAGCTCTCTACACAATCTGGACAAGTCACCTAACTGGGACAATTTTCAGACTAATCTGAAGCTATGTCCAAGTTTAGGTTTGGGAAATAAAATTCTGGATCAGGGTTATTAAGAAAATATGTCTCCAGCAGAATCCATGAATCTAGGTACAATCTAACACTTTTTACATCTCTGTCTTTCTGCTTATGGCAATAGTCATGTGACAGCACTCCGCATCACCTGCTAACTGCTACCTGGACCACACCAAGTAACTAGCAAATTCAAATCTAGAAGTAAGAAGACTGGGCTGGAAGGGATCCAATCTTTCAGCTCTGCCCTCCTTTTCTGTCTCCAAATGTATGTTTCTGCCTCAGAATGTAACTTTTATATAACATCTATCTAAAAATTTAGCACTATACAGAAAATTAGGTATCCAATTATTTCTGTCAGCCTCAGAATGATGGTAAGACTAAAAAGTCTTACTTTCCAAAGCATTATCACATAATTATCTTATCTGAACTTCCAAATTTAATAGTCACTAGTCTAAAGAGTTATCCTGGAAAGAAATTATTACTCCAAATTATTAGTGTTGCTAGCTTGTCCTAAGATCAAAGGTTCCTGGTTTCCAATCCAGGACTCTGAAGAGGAAAAGTTTCGTTAAATGCAAAGCCATGCCATCACATTGCCTGGACAATGGCCAGTGTAATTCAAAAGAGACATTGATCAATCAGTGACTGTGTCAGGGTCCTAACAGGAAACAGGGAATTCAAACTGGATAATTTAAAGAGAAAGTAATGAAGGAATTGCTTATAACATTATATTGAGGAAATACAAAAGGGGATTGTTCAGTGTTCCAAGACAAGCACTAGTAAAGAGCTGTTATCACACGCAGACATGAAAGGACAAGAGGAGCCAGTAATTGCGAGAACCATATTCCAGAGCATGTAGCAGTGGGGAGTATTCGCATGGCAGCCACCTGACAGAGTTGTGCTTTTAGAAGTAGGATATGAATTGCCTGTGACAACCATGACAAGGAGGAAGCAGAAGAATAAATAACCCAACCTCCTTCTAATATTGCCCATTGATCCAACCCAAATGGAATCCAAAGGGTAAGGAATCTCTTTTTAGGATACAGAGAGTAGGGTAGAGAAAGTTCAAGGGAAGGAGGCAAAATGGTCACCCATCAGGTAAATGGGAGGGAGACATAATTAGAGTGATCAACTTGTCCTGGTTTGCTGCAGATTTTACCAGTTTAGCATGTGAAGTCCTTGACTAGGAACTCACTCAGTCGTGAGATCTGGAGTGATTGGCAAACTGGAGTGATTGGCCACCCTAAGCATAGCACAGTTTATTCCTCCAAAATGGTCTGGGAGTACTAGTTGCAGGCACATGGTAGTTCCTACTACTGGCCTTGGAAGAAGCCACACTGCAGAAGGAAGATGCACAAAAATGAAGCACACCCTGTCTGAGAAGCCTTTTGTAGATCTGTTCCACATGTGCAGAACACAGCTGGAAGAACCCTAGGCCAGGAGTCAGGAGACTTCTGGGGCTGCCTCTATGGTATATTGTTACTTCAAGCCTCACCTGCCTCCTCTGGTTCCAAGAGTTCTTATCTATAAAGTGAGAGGGTGCAGTTGGATCAAATTTGCCACAACACAAAACAAGAAAAGATTCCCATGTTTATAAACATATAAAAAACCTGCAGACCATGCCTGTTTTGGGGAACTCTCACTGTGTATTAATATCCTATGGTTTCTGAAAAGTCATGTGGTAATAATATGTGTTTAAATTAGCTTAATCCAATGATGTGACCAAAAACCTTTACCCCTAAGTTATACCTTACAGCACTGCACAGACATGGTGCTATACAGAATGAATGGGCTTTGAAAAAATTCTGGAGAAGATGACCTCTATTGTCTCTTCCAACTCTAGCGTTTTGTGACTCTGACCAGTAGTGATTGAGAAACTATGGGATATATGTGACAATGCTAGTCAGTTTTTCACCACTGTGACAAAATACCTGAGAAAATCAATTTAACAGGGAAATGTTTATTTTGGTTCACAGTTTCAGTCCATGTCAGCTGGCTCCATCTCTTTTAGGACTATAGTGAAGCAGAAATAACATGACAGAAGAACATGGCAGAAGAAAGATGCTCACCTCACGGCAGCCGGGAAGTAAGGGGAAGGAAGACTGGGTCAAGACACATTCTTCCAGGTCATGCTCCCAGTGACCTATTTTCTTCAACTAAGCCCCACCTCATACAGTTTTCCTCTCCAAGTAATGGTCAAATGAAAGTCTGTCAGCCATTTAAACCCATTGGTGAGGTCAGAGCCCTCATGATTCAAACACTTCCCAAACCCTCACATCTGAACATCACTGCACCAGGGACCTAGCCTTCAACCTTGAGTCTTTGGGGTACATTCCAGATTCAAACCATAACAGTGACTAAACGTCAACTCACAGCACTGTCATCTCGTGTTAATCCACATTACTTACACAATTACAGCAAGACCCACAATTCAGAATGAAGTCCTTGGCCACTGGATTAACAACCATAGAGGGAGGGAGCTTTGGGGATAAAATAACTGAAATTCATCCAAATTTCCTTTTTAAATGAGGCTGTAGGTTACTGAGATTTCACAAGAACCTATTAATTGCCTTCCCAGAATCATGATTGTGACAAGGGGTTCATACCAGATGCTCCTAAATATAATGAGACTAATTTGTAAATGTTCCCATAATGCACTAATTCTGAAGGATCTCACTGTCAGGGGAAAGTTTCTCCTGACCTCAGTTAATGACCTCCTTACATCGCGAAGCATGAAGATTGATAGATCTTGTAATTTTATCCCCGTTAATTTAACTGCAGATTCTGTTCTTGGGAAACTTGGTGATCACAAGATTTGAACTATTGATAAAAGTCTATAGGACAGCAGTAAAGAAATAGCGGTTTTTAACAGACTGTGAAGGAACTTACAGCTTGTTAAAGAAAACTGGCTATAGTTCAAAAATGCATGGGAAACTGACAGAGTGGGAAGCATTTAAGATAGAGTCAAGGAAGTAACCATAAAATTTATATTTATGAAGCCAGCAATGCCAAATGAGCAACAGGAACCAATGTGGTTGAGCATGGACGGGAAGTCATACCCAGCAGCAGGGAAGCACGGAATATTCGAAAAATAAAAGTCACATGTTTTCTGTACTATCTCACCACTCCAAAATTCACAGTTCAGAACTGTTGACAAAATTTCCAATTTGGACATAGCTCAGCCTGGAAAGGTGATAGATTCCCTGGAACCCAACACCCAGCATGTAAGAAGAGAATTTACTGCTGAGCCTCGCATGTCCCCTGAATTCAGCTCCTCTCATTATGCCCCCACACTGCCTCCCTGAACATCTGTATATTGGAAAACCCTGTTGTCACATTAGGAAATTCAACTGCACAACCCTCTGGGCTGTGAAAGATAACAACCTTTGTGAGAAGGTCTCAGAGTGTGAGGAAATACATTTTGTACAGAATACATTTCTTTTAGGTGTTGTCAGGTGACGATTTCTTTAAGCTGTAACTCACCCCTAATATACCCAGAAATGAGGACATCCAGGCAAGAAATAAAATGTTGTCAATTATTAATTGACTTCCATTCTACCTAGCAGTACAGTTTATCTCAGAGATGAAGAAACCAAAAATAAGAGAGGTTAAGAGCTTTGGGAAGTCGCAATTACAACCAAGAGAAAAGATCTGTAAATTTTCATTACCTTCTTTGAAATCTTTATCCCTACTACCTAAGAAGGAGAAAAAAGAATTCAAAATGGCATGCTGAGCTCTTTTTCCATTTCACTTTACACATTTCTATTGATTATCTTGGGAAGAAAAATTTAAGAAAGAAAAATAGAAGATAGAAAGTAAATGTGGAGAAGAAAGAAAGATACCATGGCATAAAAACCAAATGGTCAAACTGGTGGTTATAGAGCCCCAAATCTGTGCTGCAAAAAACCCTATAGTTTGAACTCTTGGAGAAAATGCAAAACAAAACAATACAAAATCATTAGTGGTTCAGATTTGCACAAAAGTGGAGAAATAGTATGACATCTCACAAAGTTAATATCATAACACAAAGAAGGAAAAATATGGACTGCAAATCCAATGGACTTAGATTCTAACCCCAACCTGCTCTTCCGAGGGTCTGTGTGACCATAACCAGATTGCTGAAGTACCTTCTTCCTTTGAGGTCATGAGCTACAGCATGAACATTCCTTCCCCCTTCTGTGTCTGACCTTAACCTCTATTCATAACTGAAATGTATTTAAACTAAATGACCAAGCAGAATTGAAAAATCTACCATCAGACAGCTGACAAATCAACATTCTATGGGTCCTATTAGTCAGCAGCTATGTTCAACAGCATGATACATCTGCTGGATCTTGACCAATATTTTCCATTTTTCTCAGTTCTCTGAGATAACTGAGTACCTGTCTGTCTGCCATAACTTTGGGGCCACACATTCCCTAAGAATGGCAGCCTGAAAACTCAAGCTCAAGGTGCTATGACATCAAAGAGCTCTCTGAAATCCCAAACCTACTATTCATAAAATGGAATCTAAATACCCATTCTGTCTATCAGAGCTCAAAATAAATAAAGTTGGTAGACTATTTTTGTCCATCTTTTTCTTCGAGATTTGAATGTCTTGGATTCCATATGAAAGGTTTCCTTTGTTCCTTTTTAAAAGACATTGCCTGACAAGCACAGAGAAAAGTACAGTGACATGTTTTTATAGAACATATCACCAAAGACTTATTATGAAGCTAGAAGCATTAGGTTTTTGAATATATATTTTAAATAAATAGAAAAGTAATGATGGGCTCCCAACAATTGTAAAATTAGAGGTTCCAACATTATTCTAACAGATGGCATCCTGCTTTGTGTTATCATGTTTGAGTTAGCAACAGTCTTCATTATACAGAGATATTCTTCATTGTGTGATCTTCATAATAGGGATTAAGGAAAGGATATAAATGCAGTAATTTAGCAGATCTTATTGTTGGAAAGTGCTCATTTGCCTCTAACTTGCAGCATGACTCTCTTGCTTAAAAAATGTTTTCCTGCTGTTTTTTAACAGCAGGGAGAATACAACACATTGTTGTTAAGGTTGTTGATTCTAACTAGCTTTCATTAGGTATAAAAACCCATAAAGAATCAATAAATACTTTGTGTTTTTCTAAAGAGCATTCAAGGGTGGGTATCATTAATGTGTTCATTGTGTTCAAACAGTATTAGCCCAAGACAAATAATAAGGAAAAACATGAATAGAAAATGGAAAGTACTCACTCTATGTTAGTAATGCTTTCCATTAAATAAAACATTTCAAGTCTATAACTTGCTTACTACTTACATACTGGCACAATATTCAAAAAAATTCCCTTACACAACTGGCCATTGATGTTTAATGAGATTTTCTGCACAAATATTGCTAGTCCCTAATGGAGCTATTAGCTGTTCATGGCAACTGTCCATCCTGATCCTCTAGGATAGCCTTTTCAATCCCCACACCACAAGGCTGATAGCTAATTAAAATTTTTAAAATGCTAGAGCTTCTTTATTTCTATCTCAGCATTGCTTATTGACATTATAAAACTTAATATAAGGCAATGAACATTGTTAGGTGTTCGATAAACACTTCTTGTATTAAAATAAATTCTCTTGAAGAACAATTGCATTTTCTTAAAATTGTAGTGAGCCTGAATTCATAGTAATATTAATCTGTAGAAACTGGACGGAAACTATAAACCCATTGTATATTATTCCAATCATTTTGAGAGTTGCAATTTGTTTTTCAAAATTGATAAAAAAATAACTCCTTAGGAAAAAAATCACATGCATGCATACACATTTGATATGACATCAATTTTAAATGGCAAAAGTTTTACAGCACTTGATTCCAGATTAGAATCCCCAACCCTTCCAAAGCAATAAAATGATCATGGAAGTGCTGGCTACACATTTCAAGTCAATAACTTGCTTACTACTCACAATGTTCCAAAATTTCCATTACACAACTGACCATTGAGGTTTAATGAGATTTTCTGCACAAACATTACTAGTTTCTAATGAATTAATTTTACCAAAAAATGCTAGACAAGATCTGGCAAAATTCTTTGTAGTGTTTGACAAAGATTCTCTCCATGACCAAACTCTAGCCAGGCTTCTCTGAGCCCTTTTCAAGACCAGGTTTCAACCTTAGCCAAAAAGACAAACACTAACATGCCTTCTAACAGCTGAAGGCCCCCATGCCTAGGATGACCCTATCCCCTCTAAAAGTGACTAAATGAGAAAACTCAGACTGCCAAGGAAATTGTTTTCCAAACAACACTTATTCTCCTACATAGGCCCCTATCTCCCAGTTTCTGAAGGGGTGATTAAGGACCTAACTTTGAAAAGCTCTAGTTATCTAACTCAGATGGCATTGCACATAGATCAACTCCCTTTTCTGCTTTTTGTAATTATTTCCCTGACTCTGCTGATTCTCCCTCCATACGCAGCTCCATATTTTCTCATTCTTCCTTTAAAATGCCTCGTCACCTCTGTACAAACTGACGTTGAGTTCAATTCAACCTGTGTACTTTTCCCTATTACAATAATATTTACTGATAAAAATCTGTGTTCATGACTTTAAATAGCTTTGTTTTATCTTTGACAGCTATACAGCCCAATTTGTAAGACCATCTAAATATACACGTATTACAGAGCATTTGCATGTGATGACTTATTATTTGCTTCTCAAAAGAATTTTTCTATCTACCTTAAGACAGTAAGCACCTTGAAGACAGGGCGAGCATCTGTGTCACTGAATCCACAGTCCCTTCCTAAGTGTTGGCATTCTATGTCTGTTGGGTTTATTCAAGGAATATGTGAATCTCTTGCAATTTCTGTAAATAGCTTTGCTTCATTTAAAAGTTTGCATTTAGGTCATTAAATGCTTGCAAAAAAAAGTGCAAAAAAGCCTCTGTCAATTGAAGATTACTCAGAAAAGAAAATAAAGAGCATCTCAAATTGTAATGTGAGTCAATGGGAAAAGTGATTTACTTTACAAAAATGAAATTTACACAAAACTAGTGCATAAATCAAGATCTCCTCTCTTTCATGAATAATTTGAGTCACCTAGGATAATTTATAGCCTTTGTCATGAAACCAATTTAAAACCCTATTCTAATTTAGTATATCTTCTGTTGAAGCTAGCACAAATCCTAATGCAGGAAACTTGTTTGAATTGCAGAATTCTTCCTCTGGAGTAAGGGGCACAAACTTCAAATGTCAAGGATTTTGTTTTGTTTTGTTTTGCTTTTCAGTTCTTTGCAGAGACAAATTTTTATGTTTGCTGGATCACTGTCACAAGCAATTCTCCATATGTGAATGTTATATACAGCTAGTCGTCACTCCAGCCAATAACACATTGAGGGGGAGAAATAGCACAAAATCTGAACATCCTGGTTAGGAAGGTATATTCACTGAGAGGATCTTACTCACCCCAAGCAGGAATATCTTGTTATGGTGCAATCCCTTTTACCAAAAACCCTTCAGCTTTGAGATGCCAAACTGATTACCTAGGAATTTAGCTTATTAGTTTGCTAGAAATATCAAATCTATATACTAAAATTCCTCAAACTGGGTGACTTGCATGACTGAAACTTATTCTCTCATAGTTCTGGAAGCTGGTAAGTCTAAGATAAAGGTGTTCTGGGTTTAGTTTCTCCTAGGGCCCTTTCCTTGGCTTACCAATGGCTGCCATCTTACTGCCCCTTCCTGTGATTGTCCTTTTGCCTGCAGTTCCCTTGTGTCCAATTGTGTATCCTAATCTCTTATCAAAAGGACACAAGTCAGATTGGAATAGAGACCTACTCTGAAGATCTCATTTTTAACTAAACTCTTTAAAGACTTTTTCTCCAGAATACGATTACACTCAGATGCTGTGAGGGTTAGAACTTCAACATCTCAATGGGGAAGGATGAGCGCAGTTTACCTCATAATACTCTGAAATGCAGGAATTTCGCAATTTCCCTTCTCATACCTTGTCACCACTGACCATCTGTGACTGAAGCAGTTCTCCTAGGAAAGCCTTAGATTCCTAGGCTCCTTCTCAAATCCATGGCCTCTGTGGTCTCCAATGCCATTACATGGTTACTTCTGCTTATTTTTTTACTTCTGCTAAAGTAATCAGGCAGGGATGGGTGTTCCATATACAATTCCAAGAGACTTGCTTATTGCACTTGACTCTGTGTGTGTGTGTATGCACGCATGCGTGCATTCTTGATATGGACAACATTGTTTGACTTGAAGCATCAATGACAATAATTCCACTTACATTTGTGTAGAGCACTACACTACAGCTCTTTTAAGAGAACTGTAAAATAAAGCCCAACAAAAGAAACTGAAAAGAAACAAACAAGCTAAGAGAACTCTAGGAGAATGAAGTCAAAAGAAGAAAGAAGGAGATTCAAATGCTACCCACACAGTTTTAGGGATGTGGATGAGGAAAATGTCATAAGGTTTGGGAATTAAGAAGCCATTGATAATCTTAAACACTGTTTCAGAGGAGTGGAGTAAAATTTAGGAAGCCAAATACAATTGGTTGAGAATTTAATGAGAAGTAGTTAATCAAAGGAGTGAATATTTGACAGTATTTTCAAGATACAGAGAAATAGTACGGTGAGTTGCTTCAAGGGGGGCTGATGAAGTATGTAGTAGTAAGAAAGTAGTTTAGAAGGATAGGCAAAAACTGAACATAGTCATATGACTAAGACAGGAAGGAGGTCTAAAGAAATTAACTGAGAATTAGATAAGAAAAACTTTAACAAATGAAACACAGTTTAGGGAGAAGAAAGGACATGCAAAGGGTAATGCCCAGAAAAGAAAATACTGAAATGGTGCATGGAAGACTTAATAAAAATAAATAAATATTTTAAAAGCCCATAACCTTCCTTAATAGGACATATGGGGAAGCATGATTGTCAGCATGGTTAAAAGGAACGACATCTGAGTCTCTCCTGGGGTTAGTAATACCAGACCGTTTTAGCAGTTCCCATTCAATGCCCATTTGACATGATACATGACATGTTTCAGATGGCGCCTGGGAAAAGGACATCTTTGGGGAACATGGCTTCAAAAAATCATTTTACTGAAAATCAATTAAGCAAAGAGTTGATTCACCAAATTTACCAATTTACTTTAAATTGTTTTCTTTTAACTATTTGCAAGTTTACAGCAATTAGTACCATATAGTATATTTTTGAAGATTTTTGTTCATTTTCATTTTCTACTTCACACTGCCATTTTAAGGAATATTTAGTCAGTGAAAAGTTAAGTATCATGAGGTGCTTCTAATTGAATTATAAACATACGTGATATTCAGAAAAATATGCTTGAGTGCCTATAATCTAAATTTCAGTGTTTCCTATAGAGTTTTATATTATATTGATTCAAATATATTGTACTCAAATTTTTTGCCTTTCCAATCTTTTGCCGTATTTAAGACTCTTTTGCCAATATCAAATAGAATAACCCGCTTGTGTTTTTATTATAGCTATTAGTAGTCAAATTTTAATATGTAAAATTTTTAAATGACTTTGCATATTACTCGGTGCATAGCTGTGTCACTTGGGCTCCTTGTGACTGCTATAACAACAAATTTGAGATTTGCTACAAGAGTACCAGGAGCAGCATCAGCCACATGGTCTTGGAGGGACCTGTGATTCCAAGGCCAGGTTGTATAATCATCTTCATACAAAACCAGGATACCAGCTCACAGAAACCCAGGAAATACTTGAGCTAGACCGACCATTTGGAACACTTTCAACTAATGTATGATTTGATCTCTGCATCTTAATTTTGTATTTAAATTTAATGTAGTTGAAATTTGAAATCTTAATCACATGGTCCTTTATAATGATCCCATTTCAGAAGCCTTATTTCCTTTTCCATTCTTTGAATGGCTCCAACCTCTCCTTTCTCTGCAAACTGTTAGCAAGTCCATGCTTTTAGATGTTTTACATAGTAGCATAAACATTCATTTCCTAAAAGAATGATATGGAATGACTAAGTGCCAAGATCAATTTTATTTTGGCCAAAAATGTACTTTTTATTAATGAGAAAATAACAAATTGGATTATGTAAGCATATTTGTAGAGTCTTCTTAGGAATGAATGGGGGTACCTCCTGATGCATGCACTGTGAGCCTCATGAGGAAGTTGATACATGGCCCTCAGTCAGATTGCTGGGTGGCATTCACAAAATCAGTCACCAAGTACACAGACAGGGCAACTCTTCTCAGGGATAGAAAACTGGAATTAGGTTTCCCAAATTTACATTCTAGTTAGTAATAACCTCAGATCACTTTTTATTTAGTTTCTGGTGAGATATTGAGTCTCTTTCTGCCTTTATTTTTTTTTATTCATGAAACTAGGTAAAGACTGAATGTGTTTATGTTCATATGTATGTATGTGTTCTTTATAAGCTTACATGAGTGTTACATAATATACATTGAATAAATGTTAGTTGTTTTGTACACACTGGAAAACTCTATAGATCACACACTTTTCTTTGTAAGTTCTTCACTTGTTGCTTTGTATAAGACAAGGCTAAAATGTTAGATTTCAATTAATTGCTATTAAGTCTCTGATGTGGGATTTCTCATTCATCCAAGAAATATTTATTGAATGCATACCATGTGTCATGTTTGTGCAGAATATGTAATAAAAATAGTGAAAAATAAAACTTTCATGGTTTCCACCCTCAAGAAGTTTACAGTCTAGTAGGAAGGACCTCAAACTATAAATAAAACACAATCAGAATGCATATAATGAATGATATGAAGGAAAAGAACAGACATAAAATAGATCTAAAATCCAAAGCTTCCATCAATTTAAACTTGTGCTTGTGATAGGTGCAACCAGAATTGCTGCTGGCAAGAATACAAGTATTTTATTCTTCTCTTCACTAGTAGAAAATTCATCATGTCCAAAGTTAGACTCCTTTAATACACTTGTAGCTGCAGATGCTGAGGTTGTTATAGTAGGATTCACCTATTTCACTGAAGAGAGTCAACTATTAAGCAGTGAAAGCATTCCTTAAATGCAAAATACAATGGAGGACAAAGGTGGTAATGTATATCATAACAGATGATGTTCTGCCAAAGAGGGAGAGAGGAAAATCAGAAAAGGTTAGAAAATATTCCACGTTCAGTCTTCTCTATCTTGTGCTATGTTTACATCCTCATGGAAACTGAGGAGAGCTAAACTTTATACTTTAGGAGTCTTGGGCTCCTCCATACCATGGACCTCCTCCTGTGTGAACTTCACAAAAGACAGGAATCTGATCCCTTGGACATGGTTGTAACAGGCCCAAAGGAGACAGATTTGACTAATATATTAGTGGCCAATTATTTTGGTTTGCCTAAGACTGAAGAGTTTCCTAGGATAGGAGACTTTCAGGGCTAAAACTGGAACAGTCCCAAACTAACCAGTATAGTTGGCCATCCTGAAATCATAGAAGTCTCATGAAGGCATATCTGCCTTATACTTTGGAGAATTCTCATTGTGGGGCCCTTAGTAGCAGAGTGTGGTGGTTAAACAGGGGAGCTCTGGGGTCAGATGACCTATGTTCCATTCTGCCTTCCACTTATAAACTGTGTATCTTAGGAATTTTCTTCTCTGAGTCTCAGTTTCTTATCTACTGAATAATGATATTCTTCATAGTTTGTTATAAGGAGTAACTAGAACAATGGATGCAAAGCTTTTAACGCACCATCTTGCACATCATCAGCACATTTTGTGTGTTAGCTATTAATTTTACTACTTTAATAGGCCTTCAATAAGTATTTGTTGAATGAACAAATAATTTCATATACTTTTTGACAATTCTGTCATGCTTTGAACAATCATGAATAGTTTTTCCTCTAGAAGTTAGGGTTTAGGTAGTAATCAGTATAAAACACACACACACACACACACACACACACACACACACACACACACCCCTCACTGCACACTGCTATAGATTGGATGTTTGAGTTCTTCCAAGTTTCATATGTTGAAATCCTACCTCCGGTGTGATTGTATGTAGTGGTAAATGGTTAACTCATTAAGGTAGCTCCTTCATGAATGGGATTAGCGCCATTATAAAAGAGACCCCAAAGTGTTCCTTAGGCTCTTTTTCCATGTGACAACACAACAAGAAGACAGCTGCCTATGAATCAAGAGACCTGCCCTCACTAGGCACCAAATCTGCCAGTGCATTGAACTTGAACTTCCTACCCTCCAGAATTGTTAAGCAATGAATTTCTGTCATTTACAAGCCACCTGTTCTATGATATTTTGTTATAGCAACCCAAACAGTTTAGGATACCTACTGTCCCTATCCCAGACTACCCACCATCACACCTCTGCTTTTGCCTTCCTGTATTCTTATGGAATCTTGTCATGCACTTTTGGAGTCTTTATAGCCTACTCAGGTGTGCCTTGGACAGAAGGACATTTCATTGTTCCAGCAATGGAAAGAGTCACATTCTTTCCATCCCTCTCACCCCTGTCCCACATCCTCAGGAAGACTGGGTTACCTCATAATCATTGCTGCTCATAGCATGGAAAATATTTGGCTGATTCAGTCAAGATCCAAGGAGTAAGCAGAAAGGAGAGGACTGTGGTGTGCTCTTCCAAGGGCATAGGGAAATGTACAGCAAGGAGCCAGGTCACACCTAATCTGTTAGAAGAAAGATTGGGTTTCATCAGACAGCAGGTTGGCTTTGAACCAACCTAAGAAGAATCAATACTCCAAAAGGCTCATTATATAAATGAAGCAGCAAACATGTATTATATAAAAAGTAAGTTCAAGGAGGAAGCATTTTAGCTACCAAAGTAAAAGATTTCTGGACTCCAAGGGAAAGACTTAGAAGGTGTATAAGGAAAGACTTAGAAAAATGCAGAAAATGTTCTAATATGACCATTATTTTTCAAAGAGGAGGGGACATCTTGGAGTATTTTTAAACTGTATCCAGTAGCTACACCAAAATTTTGAGACACCGTGTGTGAAATCTCACCCCTGACACATGCATGCACATATCCCATTGTGATCCATAGTTATCCATTGAAATGGGTCTCATCCATCAGAAGTGATGCTTGTGGGCAAGCAAAACTGAGAATCCACTGCTAGTGAACAAAGCACTGGGCTAGGTAGGGTCCTGGAGATCTTCTTTTGAACTCAATCCATTTGTGCCTGTGGCAAATTGTCTGCTCTTTATTCTTCAGCTGCCCCCCACTGTAAAAGGATCACAGCCATTTCTGTTCATTTCTTCTGCACAGGGAATGCATAAAGGAGAATAAGATATTTGCATGAAGATTCTCTTCAGAAGGTGAAGATGTGTGTATACTTTATATTATTAATAATAAAATTCTGGTTCAAAAATTCTGCCTGAAGACTTGTTGTCAAACGTGTAGGAATATGTAATTTCTCTGTAATGATACCAGTCCTTTATACTACCTAGGCTTTGGAAAAGTGAAAGTATTTTTTCAAGCATAGGAGATCCCTATATCATCACTCTCTGATAAATATTTTCAAAAGTCTGCTCAAGTTAGTTTTAAATGCACTTAAGTAACAAGTTGCAGTCTTAAAATAGATATTAATTAAATTCAGTATAGTATATGTCATATAAATTTATTCTTCCTGTATAAAATATTCAGTTCACATTGAGAGAAAAAAAGTCATTTCTGATTACAAAGCATACTGAAAAACACAACTATCATCAGATAGTATATGTTGGATAAATAACACTCAATCTTGTGAGTCAGCCAAACTCTGTGGATACAAACATATTTTTTGAGTTATGTTAGCTATTAATCAGTGGTAACACCAATGTACAGAAAGAAAATTTCATCCCAAGCTGACTATGAAGTGTTGCTTATATTGCCCATTCATTCTCCATATGATTAGGCACATTGCTAGATTTGATAAGAGTGCTCAATTTCCTATATCTTTACTGATTGTTTGGGTACTGAACAGTGTTTTATGAAGGAAACAGAACAGGATCTGACTTTAATTCCACTTGTTATTTGAAACTTGGCTCACATGAAAGTCATACCTGGACTAGGTGAACCCCTATTATTAGTCTTTTATAAGCCTATCAATCCAAGTATATCAAGTAAACATTGCCACCAGAGAAAAGCACACACTCTTTTCTGAATCACTGTACTTAATAGCATTCTTTCAGAAGAAGGTCAGAAGCAGGGGATCTATATCTCGACTTTCCAGAGCAGGAGTCCAAGTTACCTCTTCATTGTCTACTTAGACTTACTACCTATTCATGTCCAGGGTCCTGACTGGTTTCCTCTCCTGAGTTTAAGGAACAGAAAGATCAGAACTAGTAATCAACCAATCATTACTGAACTATCAACAGCACCATATTCACAAGCTGAGTAGTAACTTCATTTGTCTTTGTAGATTTTTATTTGGCTCCTCTTCAAAATACAAGTTACTCTTCCTACTCTCAAGAAGATTAAAATATAATGGGGAAGTCAAAACATATACTGAGAAAGCTAAATAACCATACAAAGTATAATAATGTGGCTAAAGAAATGTCAAAGGGCAATAACTGATTAACTGCTAAATGAATGACATTGAGATCAGTGGTTTGCAGAGTGTGTTCCAGATATCCCCAGGTGTTGGAGTTGAGGGTAGGATAGCTCTCAAAGTTGATCAAATAATTGGAGCTTCAGCCTACCCAACATGTTGGCTCCTACCTCCATCGGGGTAACTTTTATGTTTTGTTTTTGTTTTGATTTTTAGATAGTAGATTTTCTCATCCAATTTCATATCTAAAAAGGACCTTGACTTTATTTTTTAAATCACTGTGATGTTCCTAAATACTAAAATTTTTAAATCACATAGTATAATCATTATGACCTGTGGTGGTATTAGAAATTTTCTTGGTGGAAAAGTACTTAAGACATGGCAGATGTAAAAGATATGTATAATTGGAAAATTTCCAATTTAAGAGTTTAAATAAAAGATGACAATGCCTCCATAGTGACAATCCAAGGCATAGGACCATGGTTAGGCTTTGGTATCCCAAGTCTAGATTAGGTAAAAGGGACAGTGCCATTTGACCAGAGATTGCAGTACAAGAAAGCTAGAAGACCAGTTTAAGAGGCATCACCCCAGAAATAAGTTAAATCAAAATCTATACAATCACCATTTCAGAGGAAGAATCTACAAACACAAATACAAGAAAGCTATCAGAAAACTCAGAGGAGAACAAAAGGTTTCATAGTAACTAGGCAGAGACTTGACTGGCCCAACACTGGAGTCTGTGCAATTAGGGCTCCTGGCCCAGCTAAGGCAAACATCACAGCTAAAGCAGCTTCACAAAAAGCAGAGTCCTGGATGGTTAAGAAACCCTAACATGGCAAAATATGGGGAATTGGGTCTCTTGTATTAAGTAGGCACCCTCTAGTCAGAGAGGTAAGCAGAGGATGCTCTGGAAGCTCCTTCCCAAGATTTCTCTATTCAGCTGTCCTCTAGACCAAGGAACCAGGGCAATATTCATCCTACTGTTATCACCCAAAGAAATAGAGTTGGAAGAAATCAAGTGCATTCTGTTAGTATTTGCAGTTAATAACAATAGAATTGTTATGTATTACCTGATGGAATAATAAATAATGTGTTTTTCTAGATTATACGAATAGAGCAAAATATAAACTCATCACAGGCATTTCTTATGAGCCACATGTGTATGTCCCCTCAAAATCCATATGTTGAGTTCCAATCCCCATTGTTATGGTATTTGAAAAGGTATTTGTGGGAATTTAGAAGGGAATTAGGTCCTGAGGGAAGAGCCCTCGTTATTAGTATCCTTACAAGTAGGGCTGTCTAGCCAAGAAGCCCTAGTCTGATGGCACCCTGATCTTGGATTTCCAGCTTCCAGAAATAATAATTGTTTATTGGATAAGTAATCCAATTCATGATAATTTCTCCTTAGCAGTCTAAGCTAACTAAGACAACAAGCATTCTTGGGTGTAAACACATACAAAAGGATGATTTAATTAATAAAAAAAAAAAGAAAGAAAATTATGCCAAACACACTCCAGAAGGGACAAGACAGGACTAAAACTTAGAGAACCCCAGCAGAAGCTTGACAATCCCTCCTCTAACACTGCAGGTCCCACTGATCATCAGTAGGGATTAGTCATCTTGTGTCATTATGGATCATACTCATCTACAAGATTTTTAAGGTTAAGAAAATGGGTTATAATAGGACAAATTATGAGTTCTTCCTGTAGATTTCTTTTAAAAATTGCTTTTACTTAATAATCACCAGAATATGGTCAAAGCCAAAGACCCCTAGTGGTCAGTAGGAATATCCACCACCAATGCAGAAAACAAGGCCTAGAGCCCAGGAGAATTTCCATCTGTGGGCATGGAAACAGAGAGGAATCTGGGTCAGGAGGCAGCAGTTCCTGATAGTAACATTAGCATCAAAGAAAAGGATGAGAATACTATTAAATATAGTGTAAATACATAAACTGTATGATGCTTGACACCAAATAGCAACACTTTCCTTTTAAAAAGCATTATATTGCTTTCTTGGGAATCATATATCTAAAATTATAATAATTTAGTTTGCTTTAGGTTCTACTCAGAAGCATTTTGTTATAAAATTGCCTTACATCAGATTTAAAAAACATAAGCAGACTTTTACCAAATATAGACACAAGGATCATAAACTGAAAATAGAAACCAGAAGACAGACTCTGGAAACCAAGGGAATATTGACATTGTATTACACTTGGCAGTGAAGAAATAGAAATCCATAGTGATTTACTACCTTTACATAAGAATAAAGAATTAGCTGAAAAAATGCTCAGACTATCATAAATAGTAAGACACTTTTTGGCAATAAGTAAGGAAGAAGATTTATTTAACTTTGGAGGGGGGTTGGCAGAAAGAAACTCAAATGAGAAACAATAATACCACATATTAACTTTGTTCTTAAACATCCACATTTAATGTATCAACTTTGGCTGTTGTTATATGCCTTGGCAATTCAATAAAGTTACTGAAATGGAAAATTGAAAATTTTTATTGTGATATTTCCAATTTCTCTGCTAGTGGAATAGTTTAATAATAAACCATTGCATAAGCTTTCAGCATTCTCATTAAAATGAGTGAGCAATCATTTTTCTTTCTATTCCTAGTTATCAGCAACTTTATTTACCAGTGCCTATTAAGCAGAACACAAAGCTCAGCTAGCCATTTGTGATGGTATTTTTTGAACAGGCAAATATTACCCACTGCAAAGACATAGAGTTTTAAAACTGGAAGTATAAATAGCTTGGTATTACATAGTTCACATGATAAATAAGGAAACTGAGGCACAGTGATGTTTAGTAACTTGTCCTAAGTCAACAGCAGAGTAGACGTCATGCTTCCTGACTGTTCTATTACATAGACTCTCCTAGAGTCCTAATATTGTTTTAGTAACAGCTGTTGAACACAAGCCTACACATTCTTTTTTTTAGTCAGTATTTCTTTATTCCTTATGAAATACTAGAGCTGATGAATAGCTGATCACATAAATTCTGCAAAACACTAGTTGCTTTAATTTTCTATTACCACCTAATGCATATTTACATATTACATAATGCATACATATATATTTACATATAATATTATATATGGTCATATGTTTTTTTTTCCTTTTCTTATTTATAATAGTAGTATGTGTTACAATTCATAATGCACATATATAGCATTCTTTTCCGGCAGAAAAGGAAAAAGAAAGCGGCCAAAGAAAAGCTTTAGTTCACCCTTATCACAAGGAATTTCAGTTTGAGAAGGAATCAGATTCCATGTATATTCACCCCTAACTGAGCATGGATATTTTCCTATTGCCTTTTATGAATCTGTCCCCAACTTCTTCGTTTTGCAAGGTTCTACAAAATGTCTCTTTGTGTTCACATCATAGTCACATGGAATATCGACTCCCTAATTTATAAGACAGTATCTTCCTAAAGCTTCATTAATTCCTTTGTTGATCTTTGCAAAGTAAATCTACTTCTAATCTGGTACCTGCCATTAAGCTGCTCATATCACTAATTTATTTCCCTTTTAAACAGCAATTTGGGTATATTTTCTTTGGCTCAGACTCTACATGAAAAATTTATATTAACTATTAACTCTCCTGAGGCAGTGGGCTTGATCAGAACAGGAACAAATAGGAGCTGAAATACCCAGGGGTGGATCCAACTCTCAGTTCAATCACCAATAAGCTACATAACCCTGAGAAAATCATTTATCTACTCTGAACATTTCTTCACCGTGAAGTGAAAGACCCTTAAAATCTAAAACTCTACCTTTCTAAGTTGATCATTTTTAAGCCAACATTAACAATAATTATTATGCTAGTTCCCCTAAACTTCCATTGTATTTCCCCTATAGACCCAGTGCATATTTCAACCCTGGAGCTAAGACAAATAAATAAACTACAATAAAGTGTGATGTCTCCCTTACTACATTATGAACTCCATAAACGGTTAACTCATATTTATAGGCTGGTGCTTGGCAGAGTTGACAATATATAAATGTTTGATATATGGATGATGGATAGGTGATTGCCACTGCAGAATAGTAAGAAGAGTTTAAATGTATGAGTTTACATTATCTCTGTAAATAGCCCACAGATCATTATCCTGAGCCTTATCAGAAGAGCTAGCACTTATTGGTAATTTTGCTTGTGTAGAACATAATGGACTTCACAGCACATCTCTTTAGTCTGATTCCTCTTGCTTAATTTACACTCCAAATCTTCCTAATGGATCATAAGCTTTCTGACAGCAAGATCTGTATGGCTGGCTGATTGACCCCACCATTCCATATCTAGTCACACAGTCTTTTATCCATTTTAACTGATTAAATGAATTAAAAATGTTGGTCAAATGAAAGAAATGATACATATTTTAACAAAGTTAAATTTTTTTCAGGGAAAAGGGTTTAGAACAAATTATGTATGATAATAAATTTCTGACTTTTTACCCTTTTGCCCTTTATTAATCTCAACATTTCATCCCCAAGAGAAATCGCTCATTCCTATACCTTTGTTTTTCTTCGTATATGGTCAGTTCATAATTAATGTATCCAGAAAGATCACACAGAGGAGAGGAAGCCTGAAGAGTCTTCCATACTTCAATTGTGGTTCCAAAAAACAGGATAGCAGAGTTGTGTTTTCTTGGTTTCCATTTGTATATAATGTAGTTCTGTGGCATAAGCAGCCCCCCTGCCTTGCATGCAAATTATCTCTGCTGTTACTTCAACAGATTCTTTGTCAAATGTTAATAGTCCCCTACTCTGCATGATACGGAAGAAAACCAGAATGTTGACTCCCAGTGGGATGTCCTGCCCTCTTTTGACTTATCCTTCAGTGATGCTGGGTATTTTGTTTAGGAAGATGCTTTTTTTGTTTTCAGGCATGATCATTTTTATGGTTGAGGGATATTTTCCCTACATGCAGTGTTCTTTCCAGGCAATAAAAGTTTCTTGATTGCTATCTCATAACTTTCATACACTCACAATTCCATATTGGCATAAACAATCTATATTAACACATACATAATGTTAATATTTTCTAACTCACTTTTTAAATAGTCATCACAATTCTAATTATGCTATTAATCCATTGTAATTATACTCATTATTACAAACATGATTTGTTCATGAGGATCTTCATTATTATAAGCAGTATTTTATATTAGTGTTATAAATGCTACCAATAAACCATAATTGTTGGAAACATCCTTAATGTATTTACTATTTATTTCATCATACCCCATATAATCAACATGGACATATTTATGTCTACATAATCTTCAAAGGAACCAAACAATCAACTGTTCCTAAAAAAGTCATTGTCATATCAACAAAAATAATAGCTGAGACTTATTGAACCATGTGCCAATTGCTGGGCTTGTACTAAATGCATTAAGGTAGATCACCTCTTCAATGTTCATGAGAGTATTTTGAGATAGAAGTTTTAATTATCCCCATCTTAAAAATAAGAAAACTGAGGTTTAGAAACATGAATGTTAAGAACATGAATGTTTATGATTAATAGGTGATAACAGCCAGAAATGGAACCCCAACAATTTCATTCCATGTAACTGTGTTTTGAAAGTCAGGATGAATCCACTTATTTTGAAAGTCACCAGGCTTTTTATATTCAGATGATTATTTCTCCAAACTCAAATTTACATATCATTTTAAAATTCTGTCTTAAAACCAAAAATATACAACAAGTGCAAATTGAAATATTTGCAAAAGGAATTACAGGCTATCAAAAATGTAATGAAGCATTATTACTGTGAAATTAGCAAATGGAGTAAATCAAAGTGGGAGCATAATATAAGTATTATATAATTATCAGCATACTTTTCTAACTGAATTTGCTAGTGTTGACTGATTAATTTTAGACTTAATAATCTTATTCATTGTGTACCTTAGCAGCTTTTTCTTTTTAGTGTATAAGGTTTAAAGTTTAATTTCTTTTCACAAAGATTAATCAAAGATTTTCCAGCTGCCAAAAGATAATAAAGCAAAAATGATTAAAAGTAAATTTAACCACAAGGCTTTGATAGTACCACATTACATCTCATCCATTTATTAATTGATTTTTGTAGAAAAGCAAATATATGAAATCTGATAGTCATTGTTTCCTTTATTATTTTCCATTTGCTATAGTCCAATTAGTATATATTCATTAGGACTATGTGCATAAAATGAGATGAAGCCGTATTCTCTCAGGAAGTTTAAAGAATCTATGAGTCTTTTAGAAAATATGCCGAACTTAATAAGGATAGCTTACAAATTAGAAATATTTTCTCATTTTATTATCTAAGGCTGAAATATATGAAACTTAAGAGACCAAATACTTATTGCTTTTAAATTTTTTTTATGAAACTATAAAAGTTTAAGTATTTACACTGGGAAACAAATTAACTACCTTAAAAATATGAGGATTTCACACAACTTGTCTTGAATGCAAAACAATGCATTGTGTTCCATTTCAAAAGCCATTTTCATAGGGGAGAAGTGGGAGGGAGAAGGAGAGAGAAAGGGGAGATGAAACTGATCAAATTGTTATGTTCGTGTACAAATACATCACAATAAATCCCACTATTATGTATAATGCACCAATAACAACATTTTTTAAAAACTCACTTTCTATTTACACATGAGAACTTCTTGAGGGCTCATCATAATCAAGACGCTGTGTGGTATACTCTGTGAATGTGGCTTCAAAACGCTTATATTCTAGATTGTTTTGTTTATTTTGTTTTAATTATAAAAATAATAAAACATAGCTGTTATATAATGCCTAGATTTAAGAAATGTTCAATGTTTCTTAGCTTATTTTTATTATGTAAAAATCTAAGTGGACATAACACCTCAGTTTTTCAGAGTTCTGTATACCCAGGCCTTCTGAGGCATGTAGTACTACATGAAATTCCCTGAGGAATAGTGATGTGGAGCACTTTTTTATTTATCTTGTGGCCATTTTATATGTCTTGCTTAGAAAAATTTTCTTTTCAGTTCTTTCACCTATTTTTTTAAATTGGGTGGGTTTTTTTGGTTTGTTTGTTCATTTGTAGTTTTTGCTATTGAGTTGTATAATAAATAACCTCTTGTCAGCTATATGGTTTACAAGTATTTTCTCTCATTCTGCAGACTGGTTTTTCATTCTGTTAATTTTTTCCTTTGCTGTGCAGAAGTTTTTTTTTTTTTTTTTTTTTTTTGTTTTTTTAGTTTACTATGGTCCTACTTGTTTATTTTGCTTTTGTTACCTGTCATACCCCCCCCCCAAAAAAAAGGAAAGAAAAGAAAGAAAGAAAAAGAATCATTCCCAAGAGCAACATCAAAGAGCTTTTAGCTTATGTTTTCTTCCAAGTTTTATGGGTTCATAAAAGTCTTTATGTAGGTCTTTAATCTGTTTCAAGTTAAATTTTGTACATAGTATAAGATAAAGTTCCAATTTTATTTTTTTCTGTATGTTAATATCCAGTTTTCCTAAAAACATTTATTGAAGGGACTGTCCTTTTTTCATTTTGTTTTCTTGGCAACCTTGTTGAAGACTAATTGACTACATATTCATGGGTTTATTTCTGGGTTTTCTATTTTGTTCCATTGATTGGTATGTCTATTTTGATGTCAGTAACATGTTTTGATTATTATAGCTTTTTATAATAATCATTATAGTTTGAAATCAGGAAGCATGGTGTCTCCAACTTTGTTCTTCTTTCTCAGATTGCTTTGATTAATTCAGAATCTCTTAAGACTTCATGTAAATTGTAGGAGTGTTTTATTCTATTTCTGTGAAAAGTGCCATTAGAATTTTGATAAGGATTGCCTTGAATCTATAGATCATGTGAGACAGTGTGGGCATTTTAATAATATTGATTCTTCCAATCCATGAACAGGGGCTTCTTTGTGTCCTCTTCCATTTCTTTTACAAATGTAATAGTTTTTGGTATATAGGTCTTTTACTTTTATTTTATTTTATTTTTTGTAGAGCTGTATGGGGAACTTGCTCTAGGAAGAAAAAAATTTTAATTAATTAATTAATTTAATTAGTTATATATGGCAACACAAAGCATTTTGATTCATTGTACACAATTGCAGCACAACTTTTCATTTCTCTGGTTGTACACAATGTAGCGTTTTTCCATATGTGCAGTCATACATGTACCTAGGGTAATGATGTCCATCTCATTACACCATCTCTCCTACCCCCATTCTCCCTCACCTCCCCTTCCTCCACTTTACTCAAAGTTCCTCCATTTTTCCCATGACCTCCCCCATGATGGATCAGCATCCACTTATCAGAGAGAACATTCGGCCTTTGGTTTTGGGGGATTGGCTTACTTCGCTTAGCATGATGTTATCCAACTGGATTCACTTACCTGCAAATGCCATAATTTTTATTCTCTTTTAATACTGAGTAATAAACCATTGTGTGTATATATACCACAGTTTCTTTATCCATTCATCTATTGAAGGGGGTATCTAGGTTGCTTTCACAGTTTAGTTATTGTGAATTGAGTTACTATAGACATTGACGTGGCTGCATTACTATAGTATGCTGATTTTAAGTCCTTTGGGTATAGAATGAGGAGTGGAACAGCTGGGTCAAATGATGGTTACATTCCAAGTTTTCTAAGTAGTCTCCATACTGCTTTACAGATTGGTTGCACCAATTTGCAGTCTCACCAGAAATGCATGAGTGTGCCTTTTCTCCCACATCTTCACCAACACTTATTGTTGTCTGTATTCTTGATAACTGCCACTCTGACTGGCATGAGATGAAATCTTAGAGTAGTTTTGATTTGCATTTCTCTAATTACTAGAGATGTTGATCATTTTTTCATATATTTGTTGATCGAATGTATATCATCTTCTGAGAAGTGTCTCTTTAGCTCCTTAGCCCATTTATTGATTAGGTTGTTTGGTTTTTGGTGTTAAGTTTTTTGAGTTCTTATATATCCTGAAGATTAGTGCTCTATCTGATGTGAGTGTGACAAAAATTTGCTCCCAAAATGTAGGCTCTCTCTTCACCTCATTGACTGTTTCTTTTGCTGAAAAGAAGATTTTTACTTTGAATCCATTTCATTTATTAATTCTTGACTTTATTTCTTGTTCTTTAGGAGTCTTGTTAAGGAAATCGGGGCCTAATCTGATGTGATGAAAATTTGTGCCTACTTTTTCCTCTGTTAGGCACAGGTCTCTGGTCTAATTCCTAGGTCCTTGATCCACTTTGAGTTCAGTTTTGTGCATGGTGAGAGATAGGTGTTTAGTTTCATTTTGCTGCATATGGATTTCCAGTTTTCCCAGCACCATTTGTCAAAGAGGCTATCTTTTCTCCAATGTGTGTTTTGGGCACCTTTGTCTAGTATGAGATAAATGTATTTATGTGGGTTTGTCTCTATTTGTTCTATTTGTTCTATTTGTTCTATTTGTTCTATTCTGTATCACTGGTCTACACATCTATTTTGGTGCCAATACTATGTCATTTTTGTTACTATACCTTTGTGGTATAGTTTAAAATCTGGTATTGTGATGCCTCCTGCTTCACTCTTCTTGCTAAGATTGCTTTGCTTATTCTGGGTCTCTTATTCTTCCAAATGAATTTCATGATTCCTTTTTCTATTTCTTTAAGGAATGACATTGAGATTTTAATTGGAATCACCTTGAATCTATACAGCACTTTGGGTAGTATGGCCATTTTGACAATATTAATTTTGTTTATCCAAAAGCATGGGGAAAATAAGGAATGCTTCACAAATTCGCTGTCATCCTTGTGCAAGGGCCATGCTAATCATCTCTGTATTGTTCCAATTTTAGTATATGTGCTGCTGAAGCAAGCACTCTTTTATCTTCTTGGTTAAACTTATTCTTGAGTATTTTATATTGTCTGATGCTATTGGTTTTTTTTATTTTTATTTATAGTAGTATGTATTACAGTTCATACTATACATATATAGCATCTTTTTACACAAAACAGTTTGTATACAAAGTATATTCGCAGCATTCAAGTCTTCAATCATGCATTTAGAATAATGATATCCGTCTTATTCAACCACTTTTTTCCCCTTCCCCCTTGTTCCCTCCCTTCCCCTCCTTCCCTTGGACCATTATAGTGTTCCTCTAATCCTCCTATGTACCCCAACCCAACAATACTGTGAACCAGCTTCCTTATATCAGAGGAACATTCGGCCTTTGGATTTTTGGGATTGGCTGATTTCACTTAGCATGATGTTATCCAACTGGATTCACTTACCTGCAAATGCCATATTTTATTCTCTTTTAATACTGAGTAAAAACCATTGTGTGTATATATACCACAGTTTCTTTATCCATTCATCTATTGAAGGGGGTATCTAGGTTGCTTTCACAGTTTAGTTATTGTGAATTGTGTTGCTATAGACATTGACAGTGGCTGCATTCACTGTATAGTATGCTGATTTTAAGTCCTTTGGGTATAGAATGAGGAGTGGAACAGCTGGGTCAAATGATGGTTACATTCCCAGTTTTCTAAGAAGTCTCCATACTGCTTTACAGATTGGTTGCACCAATTTGCAGTCTCACCAGAAATGCATGAGTGTGCCTTTTCTCCCACATCTTCACCAACACATTTATTGTTGTCTGTATTCTTGATAACTGCCACTCTGACTGGCATGAGATGAAATCTTAGAGTAGTTTTGATTTGCATTTCTCTAATTAGAGATGTTGATCATTTTTTCATATATTTGTTGATCGAATGTATATCATCTTCTGAGAAGTGTCTCTTTAGCTCCTTAGCCCATTTATTGATTAGGATTTGTTTGTATTTTTGGTGTTAAGTTTTTTGAGTTCTTATATATCCTGAAGATTAGTGCTCTATCTGATGTGAGTGTGACAAAAATTTGTTCCCAAAATGTAGGCTCTCTCTTCACCTCATTGACTGTTTCTTTTGCTGAAAAGAAGATTTTTACTTTGAATCCATTTCATTTATTAATTCTTGACTTTATTTCTTGTTCTTTAGGAGTCTTGTTAAGGAAATTGGGGCCTAATCTGATGTGATGAAAAATTTGTGCCTACTTTTTCCTCTGTTAGGCACAGGTCTCTGGTCTAATTCCTAGGTCCTTGATCCACTTTGAGTTCATTTTGTGCATGGTGAGAGATAGGTGTTTAGTTTCATTTTGCTGCATATGGATTTCCAGTTTTCCCAGCACCATTTGTTCAAAGAGGCTATCTTTTCTCCAATGTACATTTTTGGGCACCTTTGTCTAGTATGAGATAAATGTATTTATGTGGGTTTGTCTCTGTGTCTTCTATTCTGTATCACTGGTCTACACATCTATTTTGGTGCCAATACTATGTCATTTTTGTTACTATTACCTTTGTGGTATAGTTTAAAATCTGGTATTGTGATGCCTCCTGCTTCACTCTTCTTGCTAAGATTGCTTTGCTTATTCTGGGTCTCTTATTCTTCCAAATGAATTTCATGATTCCTTTTTCTATTTCTTTAAGGAATGACATTGAGATTTTAATTGGAATCACCTTGAATCTATACAGCACTTTGGGTAGTATGGCCATTTTGACAATATTAATTTTGTTTATCCAAAAGCATGGGGAAAATAAGGAATGCTTTCACAAATTCGCATGTCATCCTTGTGCAAGGGCCATGCTAATCATCTCTGTATCGTTCCAATTTTAGTATATGTGCTGCTGAAGCAAGCACTCTTTTATCTTCTTGGTTAAACTTATTCTTGAGTATTTTATATTGTCTGATGCTATTTTTTTTTTTATTTTTATTTATAGTAGTATGTATTACAGTTCATACTATACATATATAGCATCTTTTTACACAAAACAGTTTGTATACAAAGTATATTCGCAGCATTCAAGTCTTCAATCATGCATTTAGAATAATGATATCCGTCTTATTCAACCACTTTTTCCCCTTCCCCCCTTGTTCCCTCCCTTCCCCTCCCTTCCCTTGGACCATTATAGTGTTCCTCTAATCCTCCTATGTACCTCAACCCAACAATACTGTGAACCAGCTTCCTTATATCAGAGGAAACATTCGGTATTTGGATTTTTGAGATTGACTGATTTCACTTAGCATTATATTCTCCAACTTCATCCATTTACCTGCAAATGTCATTATTTTATTCTCTTTTATTGCTGAGTAAAATTCCATTGTGTATATATACCACATTTTCTTTATCCACTCATCTACCGAGGGACATCTAGGTTGGTTCCACAACCTAGCTATTGTGAATTGTGCTGCTATAAACATTGAAGTAGCTGTGTCACTGTAATATGCTGTTTTTAAGTCCTTTGGAAATAGACCCAGGAGTGGGATGGCTGGGTCATAGGGTGGTTCCATTCCCATTTTCCCAAGAAATCTCCAAACTGCTTTCCATAACGGTTGTACCATATTGCAGTCCCACCAGCAATGTATGAGTGTGCCTTTTTCCCCACATCCTCTCCAACATTTATTGTTGTTTGTGTTCTTGATAGCTGCCATTCTGACTGGAGTGAAATGAAATCTTAGAGTAGTTTTGATTTGCATTTCTCTAATTGCCAGCGATGTTGAGCATTTTTTCATGTATTTGTTGATTAATCGTGTATCTTCTTCTGAGAAGTGTCTTTTCAATTCCTTAGCCCATTTATCGATTGGATTATTTGTATTTTTGGTGTCCAGTTTTTTGAGTTCTTTATATATTCTAGAAATTAGTGCTCTATCCAATGTGCATGTATTAAATATTTGTTCCCAATTAGTTGGCTCTCTATTCACCTCACTGATTGTTTCTTTTGCTGAGAAGAAGCTTTTTAGCTTAAATCTATTTAATTCATTAATTCTTGGTAGTAATTCTTGTGCTACAGGATTCTTGTTAAGGAACTTGGAGCCTAATCCGACATGTTGGAAATTGTAGCTTACTTTTTCTTCTATTAGGTATATTGTCTCTGGTCTAATTCCTAAGTCCTTGATCCACTTTGAATTGAATTTTGTGCATAGTGAGAGATATGGGTTTAATTTCATTTTGTTGCATATGGCTTTCCAGTTTTCCCAGCACCATTTGTTGAAGAGGCTATCCTTTCTCCACTGTACATTTTTGGCACCTTTGTCTAATATAAGATAGCTGAAATTATATGTATTAGTCTCTGTGTCCTCAATTCTGTACCATTGATCTACTAGTCTGTTTTGGTGCCAATACCATGCTGTTTTTGTTACTATTGCTCTATAGTATAATTTAAAGTCTGGTATGGTGATGCCGCCTGCTTCACTTTTCTTGCTCAGGATTGCTTTAGCTATTCTGGGTCTCTTATTTTTCCAGATGAATTTCATGACTGCTTTTTCTATTTCTTTGAGAAATGTCATTGGGATTTTGATTGGAATTGCATTAAATCTGTATAATGCTTTTGGTAGTATGGACATTTTGACAATATTAATTCTACCTATCCAAGAACAGGGAGGGTAGTTCTTTTGTCTGATACTATTGTAAATGAAATTGCTTTTTGTTTGTTTGTTTTTGTTTGTTTGTTTGTTTGTTGTTTGAATATCCACTTCTTTTTCAGATAATTCATTATTGGCATATATAACTGATTTTTAAAATTTTGTATCCTATAAATTTAAAGAATTCATGTACTAGTTCTAACAGTTTTTTAATGAAACCTTTCAACTTTTTGATGTAAGTTCTGAATTTTATATAAGATCAGCTATCCAGAAGCAGACAATTTTATTTCCTTTTTTTCCTAATTCTGATGCCTTTTACTTCTTCTTGCCTAATTACTCAGGAGTACTGTACTAAGTAGAGGTGACAAGAGTTGCACTCGCTTGTTCTTATTTTTAGAGGAAAATCATTCAGCTTTTCATGGTTGAAAATGATATCAGCTCACAGTTTATCATATATGGTCTTTATTATCTTCAGGTACATTCCTTCTGTGCCCAACTTGTGGGGAATTTATATCATGAAAGCATGTTGAATTTTATCTAATGCTTTTCTGTTTTACATCTTGTTAACATAGTGTATCACATTTATTGATTTGCATATGTTGAACCATCCTTGCATCTCAGAGTTAAATTCCACTTGATCATGATGTATAATCCAGCTAATGTGCTGTTGAATTAAATTTGCTAGTATTTTGTTGAGAATTTTTATATCCACGTTCATCAGAGAAATTTGCCTACAATTTTACTTTCTTATCATGTCCTTGTTTTGCTTTGGTATGAAGGTGACACCAACACCTTGTACAATGATCAGGGAAATGTAAATCAAAACCATAATAAGAAATTAACTCACCTGTGTTAGGATAGCTATATATCAAGAAGAAAAGCAATAATAAGTGTTCGGTGAGGGTATGTAAAATAGGACTTGTAATTTGGGGCAAGAATGTAAATTGGTGAAGCCATTATGGAAAACAGAATTTATATTCTTCAAAACATTAAAAATAAAACTACCATATGGTCCAACAATCCCAGTTCTGATTATTTCCAAAGGAAACTAAATCAGTATCTCAAAGAGATATCCACATTTCCATGTTCATTGCAGCATTATTCACGATATCCAAGATATGGCAACAACCTAATTGTCCCTAAACAAATGAATGGAAAAAGAAAATGTGATATATATATATATATATATATATATATATATATATATATATATATAATATTTATAGCCATAAAAAAATAAATATTGCATTTTGCTACAATCTGGGGTAACCTAGAAGATATCATGTTGAGTCATGTCAGCCAGACACAGAAAGAAAAGTATTGTATAATCTCACTTATATGAAGAATCTTTAACAACAACAAAAACTAGTTAAACTTACAGAAGAGTAGAACAGCAGTTGCCAAATAAATGGGGAGTGAGGGAATTGGGGAAATGTTTGTTTAAAGGTATAAACTTCCAGTTATAAGATTGATAAATTGGGGGGATCTAATATACAGAATGTTGATATAAATAATACTATACTATATATTTGAAATTCACTAAAAGAATAGATCTTAAGTGTGCTCATTAAAAAAGTAACCGTGGTAGTTCAGTGGTTGAGTTCTTGCCTTGCATGTGTGAGTCACTGGGTTTGATCCTCAGCACCACATAAAAAATAAATAAATAAAACAAAGATATAAAAAAAAAAAGTAACCATGAAGTGATGGATGTGTTAATTAGCTTGATTAATCATTTTATGATATATATCACATCATCACTTTGTATTCTTAAATATATACAATGTTTGTCAGCTATACCTCAATAAAGTTGGGGAAGAAAAGATAATAGAACTAGGGGGACAGGTCCTGGGTTTAATCCCTAACAATACACACACGGAATAAAGCACATGTATTTTTCATTACCATGTGCTAGTCAGTTAAAAATATGCAATGAGTAAATGACCTAAAGAAAAACCATATGCTCTGAAGAAGCTGCAGATAATTAACTTGTTAAATAATTTATTAAAATCAACCACTGATTATGTTGTGAACCATTTGGTCATGGTTGAAGAGACTGTGCAAAACAATTAAAACTTACCACACAAAATTCTACGTACAAAATTTCTTACTTGAAATGAACTCAAGAGTTCCCTTTAGAACACCCATATTAGGGTTAACATAATAGTATATTTTAGGTTATAGCTAAAATAGGGTTTACCCCTTAAGCAAATGGGTAACATAAGGGAAAAGCCAATATTCTATTTATCTTTATACCTACTACTAACTCTAAGAATGAACTATATGTAATTACTCCAGTAAGTTAAAAAAAAATAGAGGTTAAATATATACAAATATAGATAAAATTCAACTGAATCATTTGGCTAGGATTTTTCATGATGCAGTCTGAATTCAGGGTAGCATTGCAAGTCTACCATAGCAGATTGTAGAATAACAAAAATTTTCCTACTCTTTTTAGCAGTCATTGCCAAAGTAGGGAACTTAGACAAAATAGCAAAGAACCAATTTTCTGAAGAAAGCTGAAGAGCATAAGTAAGATGACATTATGAAAATATACTTGGCTATGTCACATCTGGCATAGAATTTACTTTCTTTAAAGCAATTTTCGAGTAATCCTTGAACTGCCAATTATCCTTAAGTGGCCAATAATCCAATTTTACTGGTTATAAATGTACATGAGTGTCAAGTCCCACTTTTGAATAATTTGAGCTCTGTGATAAATCCTTTGATAAAAAAAAAATCAATTTCAGACAGAGCCAGTCTATCTAATATCAGGTTCTTTATTCCGTATGTAACATGGAAAAATCTTATTTCCCAGTGCACTTGCAGTTAGGTGGGACCACATAACTAATTCTGGCCAATGAAACATGAACAGGAGTAACAGGAATTATTCTCAGGACTGAAGAACTGAAGAGACCCATACTATTCCCTTTCTCCACTGCAATAGCCAAGAAAGTCTTGAATTGAGATTGCAGAGCTACAGGATCAAAAGAACCCAGACTGCCAAGTCATCTCATGAAGGACCACTGTTGTGAAGACTCACTCAATGACTCAATGAGGTCTTTGACAAAGAAATGTATTTTATTGTGTGAAGACATTGAGTGTTTGGGGTTATTACCTTATGAACTAATCTGTCCTGACTACTACTAACTTTAAAAACATAAATCCAAAACAACTGGTTATCCCTCAGATACTCTGCTTATCAGATTAGTATGGTCTATTGTTTAAATGCACAGGAAAAAAAAATGAGTGAACATCATCTAAAATAACATCAGGAATTAGAATATGATTATTTTTTTCAATTCTCCAAATTTTCTCTACTTTGGAGATTTTTCAAAAATTAAAAACAAAACGTATGCACCCTGTGAATTCCCAGCATACACACTTTTCAGAAAAGATTCTATTGTGTAGGGGTTTTTTGGTCTTGGTTTTGCTTGTTTGTTTTAGTTTTAGGGAAAAGTTATTTTGTGTTTAAGGATGAGAATTTGCAACTGAAACCTGACATTTGAAATCTAAAATCCTTGATTTGGTTTTCTAAAACATTTCTAGAACAGAATGAATCAAAACCCTTAGAGGCCCAAGCATTGGAGATATTCTATTTGGCCATGATCCCCCTAACAATATGTAATTAAATATTGTAAAGCAAAGTTATTAATGTGTGTAAAAAATTATAACAAAGTTTTCAATTTTTTTTCTATCACTGCAATGTTCTTTCTTTCTCTTTCTTTTTCTTTAAACTATCACAGATTAAATTGCTTTAAAAAGAGTTTTTTTGCCCACTATTTGCTGGTGACCTAAGCATGGTGCCTATATTAACTTAGAACCAACTATTAAATGATCATATCAGGTGTATCTAGTTCTCAAATTTCAGGATTAAAAAAATAATAATAAAATAAAAGATCCCCTAGCCATGCCCCTGGGGGATTTAAGTCATCTAGGATAAACCATGGGTAACCCTACCAATAAAAATGGGTTCAAGGCACTCCAATCCCATTGACAGCAATTGTCTTAAGTCTTCTCCCTTTGCATCTTCCTTGCTTCTTGCCCTCATCTGCGCTACCAAAAATTCTGAACTTCAGATGTTAGCACTTTTGAACTTAATTAAAGAATTTGCTTCCTGGCTTTTGACCCCTGGCATTCCCCAGAATTCCAAATGGACTGGGTTTGTTTCCCATCCTGTTCCTTTCCTGTTTTGAGGATAAACTACTATAGCTATTACTTAATGAGCAATTGCTCTAGGTTAGGTATGTGCTATGCACTTACTATACTTTATCTCAATTAATACTCCTAAGTATTTTTATTGCCTTAAAGTGCTGAGGCAGCAAAGGATCTTGAGAATTTGATCACAGATCTAATTCTATTAACTATTATTTATGCCATCACTGCATCCATATTTCACTAAAAATATATGTTTACTAAGCACCTACTGTATTCTATATCCTGTGCTAAGTAATGATTATACAGGTATGAACATAGGTTCTCTGATTTGATGTTGATCGTATTCTAATGGAGATTATGTCATAAACCTGTAAACAAATAATATCACTTTCAAAAGTTGTAAGAGATAAGAAGAAAATAGACTAAAGTGATAGAGAAGGACTCAATGGGTAGATAACAATATGAGATTCTTGATGAGGAAAGGAACATTGGGAAAGAGGCAGTCATTTAAACATCATGGCTCTAATAAAGAAGAATGAAAAAATGGCATTTGCCGGTACACAGATGGAACTAGAGAATATAATGCTAAGTGAAATAAGCCAAACCAAAAAACAAAACAAAGGCTAAATGCGCTCTCTGATATGTGGATGTTAACACACAATAAGGGGCAGAGGAGGGAAGAATAGAAGTTCATTGGATTAGACCAAGGGGAATGAAGGGAAAGGAGGTGGATAAGAATAGGAAAGACAGTAAAATGAATCGGACGTGACTTTTCTATGTTCATATATGAATACACGACCAGGGTAACTCCATATCACTTGTAACCACTAAAATGGGATCCTAATCAGAATAAGTTATATTCCATGTATGTATAATATGTCAAACTACATTCTACTGCCATGTATATCTTAAAAGAACAAATTACTTAAAATAAATAAACAAAACAAAAATCACAGCTCTGAACATTCCAGGCTGAGGGAATTACAAGGTTACAGTTGCAGGGTCAGGAATGAGTACCTGTCTTCAAAAAATAGAAAGTAGTCAAGCGTCACTGAGCTTAGAGACTTGGGAAGATTTGCAGGAGAGATGATAGAAGTCATAGCCATTCCTACTCGGTCCTATTGTCTGTGCTAAGTTTGACTCTAGGTGTAATGGAAGCCACATTTTAAGGAGAAAAGTAGCATAATTATAACATATCATAATTATTGTTTAAAGCACAAATAATGCATCTTTTTTTCATAAAGAATGTGAAGAAAGGGGCTGGAAAGAAATGAATGCATAAGGTAAAGAAGCCAAGGCACAAAAAGTCTAAAGGCATACAAATTTTTATGCTCCCTCAGTCATTATTTTATCTCAAACAATAATGCCATATATGGGAAATAAAGGATCAGATTTTAACTTACTAATATTTAATGATATTTATAGGTGCTATCTCTTCAGGCTTGGGATATGCTTGCAAGGTCAAAAATTCCTCTTATATTGACAGTCTAATATTAAAGCCAGAATTTCAGGTGATCCCTGCAATAAATTCCAGGCTCCACAGTTTCTACTCACAAAGCATATTATAGGTGGAAAATGAATAAATTACAGCCATAAAATAATTTATTAGGCACTGTGTATTGAGAAAGCAAAACACAGAATCTTTATAATCAAAGACTTGTCTTCTTTTATGGAAGGAAAGGAGATGGTGCCCACATGTACCCAATCCATCTGGACAGACTTTATGGAAATGGTATTTTACCACCCAATGTTTTCTTTTGTAATAAAACCCAGAAGGCATAGTACTGTGAAAATCCTAATTTGTCAAACTCTGAGACTTTATTAATAAGAAAATGAAATGAATCTTTTGCACAATACATGGGAATTTGGTTATAGAATTTACAAGCCACATTAGTAGGAACTACAAATAAATTTCCAAATTCCTTTCAAGCAATAGTCCACCCTATTGCAGCTGCCAAGGTTGGGAGTGGGGGAAAGTATAAAAGTTGGAGAGATAAGATTATAACCAATTATCAACAATATTTTCATCTACTTCATGGCACAAAATCTGATATTTACAGCTTATCAGGAATATCAGGAGAAATGTAACTAACAAGCTTAAAATTTGGAGTCTAGAGCCAGAAATGCAAATGCAAAGGGGAAACACAGGAACTAAGGTGACTTCCAGAATAAATATGAGTATCCTAGAAGCAAGAAAGAAAAAATATTCAGTGTATTTTAACAACTAAACTGCAGGGTAACTTCTTGCCCCTGGGAAAAAGAAAATCTTTATTTTCTCATAAAAGAATAAAGAACACACACATTTTGAGAACCATAAAAGCTGTAACTATGGAAAGGCCATCTGGACAACTAGATTATCTCCACAATACACTCTTTACTATTTTATTTGGTCCTATTTTAAGTACCTCAGGAAATTAGGTTTCCATAACTCTCCTTGAAAATTTTCTACCAAGCCATTAGGTGCTATTGCTAAATAGTAACAATAATCCCCACCAACTAGTTTAAGCTACTCTGCCTACCCATGTCTTACTGGTATTTTTGTTTTGGCTTTTTTTCACTGGGACCATCTCACCAAAATAATATTTTTTGAAAATTCAAGTTGTTATTGGGAAAACTGTTGGCAGTTGTGTAGTAGTCAGCTAATTTCTGAAATCCCAAGGAAACATATAAATATAATAATCTACGGAGACTCCTTTTACCTGTTATTGGTCTCAAAGTAAACAAATATCTAGAAGAGACTCCTTTCCTTCATGGGCACCATTTGGGACAGGGACATATGAGGATTTGCACTCTTGGGCTGCCTGACACATGCATGAATGGCACAACAAGGCACAGTGAAAGGTGCCCTACTTCCCCTCACTCATATTTGACAAGAAAAATAACATTCTCACCAAAGTTGCTCTGAGACAGCACGTCACAGTAGAAAGTACTGAGAATGAGAAGTCAGAAGAAGATTTGGTATCCAGTCTCAGTTCTGCCAGGTTCCAGGGATTTGACCCAAGGGCAAGCTCTTGGCATCTCTGAGCCATAGCTTCTTTATTCACACAGTGAACTGTACCCAAGTTTCCCTTCAGCCTCAAATTTTATGATGTGATGATACTCACTTAAGAAACCAGAACTGGAAAGCCCTTCTACATGAATATCAAAAGTGGCACAATGTATGTGGCTTAACCTGTCAAGTTGTAGACAAGGAAAAGAGTTTTTTTGAGAGTTTGAAAAAACTGAAACAGACTCTTCTTATGTATGCAAAAGAGCAATGAGGAGATTGACTGTGATTTAATATAACTTTAAACCCAGGTTCTGGGGGTACATTCCCTTATAAAGGAAAAATGAACTAATTTTTAAAAAGTAGGTGACTATGAAGTTATTTTATTATGACCTGAAGTAATTTAAAACTAGAATAACAGGCAAACTAAAATGCCTAAGTAGGCCCCAAACTATTATTTAAATTCAATGTCCTTTTCCAAACATGGCAAATTAACAGTGTCTTCTCCTCTTATTTCCCTTGAAATTGCAGAATGATCAAAAGACAGAAGAGAGAAGAAAGACATAGAAGCACTCTGGATAATCCATATCCTAAATAAATATTTTGTGATTAAGAAGTTGGATTTAGGAGCTGGGGTTATGGCTCAGTGGTAGAGCACTTGCCTAGCATGTGTGAGGCACTGGGTTCTATTCTCAGCACTGCACATAAGTAAATGAACTAAATAAAGGCCCATCAACATCTAAAAATATATATTTAAAAAAATAAAAAACAAAAAAAAAGTAATTGGATTTATTCTCTTTGAAGAGGGTGTTGTGTTCTAATAAATTATTTTTAGCCCTGGATATATAAATCAGTAGCTTCCAAACTTTTCTGATAAGGTACTCTCTTATCAGTTAAAAACATTCAGTATAAAAATAAAGAAAAGGGATAAAAAAAATTCTCAGTATAGGGCTATGTAGAACATTTGTCTAGCATAAGACCTTAGGTTCAATTCCCAGCACCACAAAAAAGAAGTTCAGTATATATCCCAAATATTATTTATTTATTAATTTATTAGTCAGATTGTTTATTTATTGCATATACCATTGTACATCCTAAAACATATGCATAGGTGAGATAGATAGGTTTAACCTGATTTAAACATTATGCAATGCATACATGCACCAAAACATGTGACACTCCATTCATATGCACAAATTTTGTTTTATGTGTCATTTTAAATTTAAATAAAAGATTCTTAAGTTTAAAAACATGCACACAAATAAAATTATTCCAAAAATCATTTAGTGGTGAAATAAATCACACTTATTAATATCTTGCTTTTTGTAATGCTTCATACTATCATTAGTTTTTATATCTCAAAGTATGATGAATACTTCCAGCTTGTTGTTAATAAAAGTGATGTAAATCCATACTCCAAATGTGTTCTTCAATTATTTCAATGACAGGGAGAAGCTGTCTTCTTGTAAGACCCAATAGATCATCAGCATTGTTAACTCCCCAGTATGGCTAAGAATATGGAAGGAAAAGCATCAACTCCACCAATTTCCTATTGTTGCTTATACACATATTATTGGTGTTATCTTCTTCAAGAAATCCTTCTAAGTCACTTTTCCACTGTTTTTACTTTTGTGATTTCTGGTTTGGTTAAACTTTACAATAGAATCTTGAGTTTCTCAAGCAAACACACATAAACATCCATCAGATGCAAGACAGTGTAAATGAAAGAAGTGTAGGTACTGCTTGCACTCCTCATACTGTGGATCTCCACATAATTCCTCAGGACACCTTCAAAAGGCAAGACAAAAGACCAGCTGGCCCATGGGGAAGTGTAGGTGCCAGTATCATCCTGTATGGTGCATATTTGTAAAAGCTTTTTATCTATTTACAATAAAAATATAAATGAAGCTCTAATATTTATTCGCCATAGTCTACTTTGGAAGTCAAATATTTAAACCCCTGTGGTAGGTAACCAGAGTCGTTATCTGATGCAGTTGATATTTTGCTTGTGTATCATTATGGGTCATGGCATGTGCTAGGCACACAGCTGCATATGAATTCTTTATCGATACCAGTAGGGAACTTTAATATACTTTAGAGAATTAGTTCAATCTGAAAACAGTATTTTCCACAATGGTGACTAGATCATTCTTTATCCTCTGAGCATCAGTCATTCCTAACTGATGGTTTGGATATGAGGGGATCCCCAAAACTCCTAAAATTAATGCAAATGATTGGATTGTGAGAACTGTAATCTAACCAGTCCACACTAGTTTGAATGAACAGACTGGGTGGTGACTGTTTGCAGGTGGGGAGTGACTGTGGGCAGGAGGAGGTAGGTAACTGGGGTGGGGGACAGATTTCCCTGAAGGATGCATCTTCCCTGTGGTCCCTCCCCTCTTCTCTTAGCCAAGAGAAGGGAGCAGCTTCCCCCTATGATGTGCTTGGGCCCAGAGCAATGGAGTCTGCCAACCATGGACTGAGACCTCTGATACTATGAGCCAAAATAAACTTTTTCTTCTCTAAGTTGTTCTTGTTGAGTGTTTTGGTCACAGTGATGCAAAAGCTGACTAGCACACTGACTTTAGGGGGAAAAAAGCTGTAAGAGGTATTTGCTCATCTTGAACACCTATTCTATTCTCAGGTCAAGATAAAATTATTTTTAAAACCTCAGTTATTCTGGGAGGTGCTGTGAAGTGTTGTTCATCAGTAAAGTTCACACTATTCTAAGGTTCAGTTCCATGCCTGATCTTGAAGTGATTAGTGATACTGTGTGAGTGTAGATTGTGCCTGAGCTGTTTGTTTCTTTTATATCTTTGTTTTGTCTTAGACATCCTGGGCTGCCATTACAAAATACCATAGACTAGGTGTAATACTAGACATGTATTACATTTTTGGAGGTGGAGAAGTCTAAGATCAAGGTCCTAGCTGATTCAGTTCCTGATGAGCACTCTTTCCTGGCTTGCAGGTGGCCACCTTCTCACTGTCTGCTCACATGGACCTTCCTCAGTGCATGCAATAGAAAAAGTGAACAAGCTCTCTAGTTCCTCTTATTATATGGACATTAATGTCATTGGCTCAGGAGCCCTACCCTTATGACTTCATTTAGTCTTAATTATTTTTGTAAAGGCCCTACCTTCAAAAACAATCATGTTTCAAGTTAACATTTCAACATAGGATGCTTCAGGGTACACATTCAGTCCATAACAGCTTTTATGCTTTCAACAAATATATAAAGACATTCTAGGCAACTTGCATCATAACCAAGATGCTGTTCTCATTCTATACGAAAAAGCAGGTAATAAGTGTGTGTCTGCTTGTGCACACATGCACATGCATATGCCTGTGCATGAGCATGCATGTGTATATCAAAAGGAAAAGTAAAGAGAATTCAGGGAATATAAAGGGATATATTTTAGAATTGGTGACCTCTGATAGAACATGGGAGCAGATACTGATATAAGATAAGGAGAAAGCCTCTAAAGTTTAGAAAAGAGTCCTGGCTCAAAGGCCAAGAAGCAAAAGTAGGAGGGTTGAAAAGGTGAAAGAAAGGCCAGAAAGGTTGTGGCACCATATGGAAGGAGACAGTGACAGAAAAGGAGATAAGGAAAGTGAGATGGTAAGCAGGTAAGGCCTTAGAAGTCAAGGTCAATTTGTATTGTATTCTGAGAACAATGGGATTGGTTTTTTGAGCAGAGGATTGACATAATCTAATTTCATATACTTTCAGAAGGTCACCCCTAAATGCTGTATAGATAATAGACTATATAGGAAAGAATAAGAGCAGTAAGTTTAGGGGCTTCTTCAAAAATTCAAGCGAGCAACACCAGTTTAGAAGAGTGGTAGTGGTGGAGCCTGGATTTGGAACATGTCTAAAGATGGAACTGTTACTGGCAGGAGTCAGGATCGGGTTCATGTTCCACAGAGACTGAACACCAGGAACACCACTGAGGTAAGCAAGTGAGCAGGAATTTTGTTAAAAAGGAAAGTGAGAGAAAGATTCAGAACTCCCATGCAGCATACCTGGGAGGGGCAAGAGTGCCATTTATGTCTTATAGCTCTCCTGCTTTTAAAGGCATTTAAGGAGAAGTTAATAAGCTCCTCTGCATTGACTTTTAAAAAATTTTTTTTAGTTGTACATGAACATAATACCTTTATTTTATTTATGTGGTGCTGAGGATCGAACCCAGTGCCCCACACATGCAAGGCAAGCACTCTACTACTGAGCCACAATCCCAGCCCTTGATTGATTTTTTAAAAGTTTTATTTGTTCTTTATAGTTATACATGACAGTAGAATGTATTTTGACTTATCATACATAGATGGAGAATAACTTCCCATTCTGTGGTTGTACATGATGTGGAGTCACACTTGTTGTGTATTCACATACAAACATAGGAACATTATGTCTGATTCATTCTACTGTCTTTTCTATTCAATTCCTTTTGTCTTGATTGGTTTTTGATATTCTAATTGTCTCACAGTGGGCACAGGCCAGACTATGGATTATTCAGTCACTTTCTGCAAGACAGAGATGTACATCCTTTCTGAGAAACAGGAACTGTCTTATAAGATGTCAGGACACATTAAAATATCTGTCTTTTTGCTTGCTCTCTTGTCTGCTTTTGCTGTCCCTTTACAGTCCACTGCCTATCCTTTTCTATCTCAGAACCATCAGGATTTCCTAATGGATTGTGTATAGAATATGAAAGAACAGACAACAATGAAAACATCTTTACAGCCTGAAATTATTCTATGGTTCAAATCAAAAGAAGAATCTAGAAGTTAAATAAACCAATTGGAGGGTGCTTTCTCCTAGCACTCTGTACTTCAGTGTACATTTTTTCACAGGTGCAATGAATTATATTTGCACTTGTCTATTTAGCAGCTGTCTCCTGTATTAGAATGTGAGGTTCCAGAAGGTAGATCTTGAATCTCTCTCTCTCTCTCTCTCTCTCTCTCTCTCTCTCTCTCTCTCTCTCTCTCCCCCCCCCCCCTTTCTCCCCCCCCCCTCGTTCTTTACAGGTCATGACCTGCACCAAGTTCAGTGCCAGGAACATTCTGAGCCCTCATTAAATACTGTAAAGAATGAAATGAATGGGTGGCCAAAGCTTTGAGTCTTCTTGAAATTACATCTTACTAGAAACAATTGAAGGAAATACGGATCTTGAAAAGGAAATAATTTCATTAGATAATAGTTACCACTACAAAGATTCTATTTTCTCTAACATATCTTTTTGAATTATTTAAACGCTAAGAAAAAAAACTGTACAGCTTCAAAGGGTTGTTGGGTCTCCTGTATTATCAAATCTTCTAGTTAACACCTTCTTCCGGCAATACAGTTTTATACTGATCTGACATCATAACTTGTCTTACACATTTAATCTACTTAATAGTTCTTGGTGTTATTTCTGCTAAAAATAATAAATACAACTAGCCCTTCATTATTCAAATTCAAGCAAAAATGGCAAAACTGAAGAGTGAGGTCTATAATTTTCCAATTCTATTTTCAATGATTGCATACTTCCTTTCCCATAAACTTTTACACCAGCTGTTAAAAGCTCTTCAAATTGATTTTGTTGCATCTTATTTTCACCCTCCTTCACATCACAGGGGAAATGAAAGCCGTGAAAAAGAAAGTTCTGGAAATGAGGAGGTGCTCCCCAGTGCCTTCCTAGTTAATTTTGGTCACTGGAAGCTCTGAATTATTCAGAGGTGACCAAACTTAGAGCTTGGTGCAGAGCTAATATAAATGTACTGATTTCAAATACTAATTTTTTATTTAAAATTATGTTCCTTAAACCCTTTCACTGAAATGTCAGTAGGCTGAGGCTTTGAAAGGCGAACACGCAGAAGGCTGCAGTAAGGATGGTGAGTCCTTGTGTAACTACACAAGATGACACCAAGTGATGTGTGGTTTGTGATGTCAGCACAGCCTGCAGAAGGAATCGCTTTAGTTTCCATCTCTAGACTAGAGAACACCCCTAGAGATGGCTGACCCTTGACACCGCCTGAAACTTTCCCCAGACTTGATCTAGACTTGTACAAGGAGCTGCCCTCGCCTGACGCCCCCAGCGAGTTCCAGAGGTAGGTCTTAGGGACGCGTTCACTTGGTGGGGGGCGGGGGACCCTGGGGGCCTATGGGGAGAAGGGCGGGGTCACAGCACCTTGAGTCCACTGGGGCCGAGTCACCTTGCTGGGGGTCTGGGAAGGAACCTGGACTCGTGGAGGTGACAGCTCCCAGGAGACGGGGAGGCGGGTCTGGGTGTCCCGCCCTGACTTGAACTCCAGGGCCGCTCCCAGAAGACTCCCCGCAGGCCGCGAGGATGGGGAGGGACCCGCAGCCCGGGTGCCCGCGGAGCGGCAGCGGCCGCCGGCGGGCGCGGGCAGGTGTAGCCCGGGAGCCGCGGGGCGGGGGCGGGGTGGCGAGGTGAGAGGGGGCGGACGCTCAGCCGCGGCTTTACAAAGCCCGCGCTCCAGCCTCGGCGGCCCGGCCGCGAGAGAATCCGCCCGGTGCCTCCAGCGTCCCCAGGTAGCGCCGTGCCGCGTGGGGCGGGGCGGGGCGGGGCGGGGCGGCGCCCCGGCGGGTGGGCGTGGCTATGGAGGGTCTCTGCCCACCCCTCCGCACCTCACCCTCTGCCCACCCCTCCGCACCTCTGTAGACCGTCCTTTGCACCTGGAAACCTGGTTTCCTGTCGCTGACCTCCTGACAGCCGCCCAGCTGGCCCGACCGAAGCACAGGGCCGCAGAGGGCTTGTTTCCTGAACCCTCCTACCCAGTCGTTCCCCAACACAAACACCCAGAGACACACGGACGCACGCACGCACGCACACGACCCGCAGGCGGAGGCGGGTGGCCGGAGGGATTAGAGGGATAAAGTCACTGTCAGTCGGAAGAGATAAGAATCTGGGCAGGACGTGACCACTCTGGGGTCCTCTGAAAGTAGGCGCAGCATCTGCGGCTCCTCACGTCGGCCCTCAGGTGATGCGGGGTTGATTTGCCTTGGTTTGTTAGCTCTGAAAGCCCCGGGCTGTAAAAAGGTTTGGGTCAGGAATTAGACTTTGATTCTTTAAGGCTTTCTTAACCCTGCTCTGCAACATCTTCTGGTGTCTGGAGAAGAGGTAGATTGCAGGACTCAGAAAAACTTTGAAGTTGTTTTTCAAGGAGCTTAGATTTTTTTAAACTTGTGAGTTTTCAAAACAAGAGAAATATAAACTCTCTTAATTTGAATTTGGGTTTACTTTTCAATATACATGTATGCATTTTAAGAGAATTGATAGCAGCTGATGTCACTCACTAATTTGTCCAGCAGGTGTGATGTTATTCAAATGTAAAACTAATTTTATTTTACAAATTCAGGACTATTGACCGCTTTGGTGTGTTGTCTTATCAGGTCGTATTATTGGAGGTGTTTGTGTGGGGTTGGTGAGAAGCTTCCCCTGGTCTTGGCTACCTGACCAGAGACAGAACCCAGTATGTTCCTTTTTTATTACTGGTGATTCAGTTATGCACAGCCCCTCTTCCGGGGCCTCTAGCATTAGTTTCTGGTGAGAAGAAAAAGGTAGGTACATTTAGGAGCAAGGAGAAATGGTGTAGTTCCTCCCCACATTAAAGTTTTCATATATTGTTAATTTCAGACCTCAAGCATTGTTTGCCACCTGTCAGACTCATTCAGAAGTGTAGGGATTAACTAATAAAAGATTTGTAAAATGCTTCCTGAATCTAAAATTTCATGAATATGCTAAATAGTAATAATCCACCCATTGTTAAATTTATGTAGCTGCTTCTGCCATGCATACAAGATGATTTAGATGCATGTTTCCTGTCAATTAAACAATGAGTTTGGAGTAAAATAATGAGTTCAATTCACAGCCTCCGAAACTTTGAAATAAAATTCCTCCCATAAGGCAGCATCAGCAGAGAATCATAAAGTAAGCAGCATTTCAAAAAGCTATATAAGGAATGGCATTTACCTTATGGTTGGGGGGAAAGGGACCAGTGAACTTCTGAAACCAAGAAATATTCATTCCTGATTTATGTGTGCCTAAACTATAAACATCCCCTAACATTTGGGATAAGTAAGGCTACGGGGAGGGCAGGCAGGTTTGTGGGACAACCTAATAGTTGTCCACTTTAATCCATGAAATATGCCTCTTGGTATTTCAAGGCTGAAGTTCATTTTGTGGTTTTGTTCATAGACAGTGAAAAAAAATTCTTCACAATCACTTGCATAAATTATTCATTCTTGCAATAGCATGGACTTGATTTAAGCATCCTTAATACCAGCTATTATTTTAATATCCTGAGGTAATTGACTTGTTCCCAGTCGAATGAGTGACATGTTAACATAACATTTTTCTCTTAGCACATTTTTAATAATAAAGTGTGTCATTCTTCTGTTTACTGGTATTTGAGAGTAAAACCTGTTTATTATACAGTGATGTTGAATATAAATATTGATACTAAGTCATCCTTTCTGTTTTATGAAGACAACTCTGGATTCACAGATTGAGCTGTGAAAAACTATGAAGTTGAGGATATTTTCCTTGACATCGCCCCACTTCAGTGGCTTTTTCTTCTCATTTCCTCCACTCAGATTTCTCAGCCCCAGCCCAGTGTTACAGACCTTTCTCTCTGCCACCACTCCTCCTTTACTCAGGTAACATAACTTCTGCTGTCCTTTGGACTTTCCAGCAGTTTGGCATGGGTGAAAGTACACTAGGTGAAAAATAAAAAAGCTTGCATTTATTGGGCAGCCTATGATATACCAGCATACTGTGCCACATTATCTCACTAAAACCCTGTCACAATCTGATACAGTAGTCATTGTCTCTGCTTCACAAAAGAAAACTGAGGCTTAAAGAAGACCTTACAACCAAGGATGAACAATTTATGAGTAAAAATCTCAGGATTGAACCAAGGCAGCCTCCTACTTCCTACTGGATTGCGATCTCTAAGAAAAGTTCACATCCTCATGTGCAGTGTAGGCGAGTTCTCCATTAACTAACTACTGACCGTCTGACTTCTAATGAGTCCCTTAAACCCTCTGGTTCCCTCTCTCTAGTTTTGGATTAAATTATCTCTCAGACATGGAAGGAACTCTTCCAAGATTTTGGTGGCCAAGCATATAAGCTAGTCCTCCCACAGGATTCTAAAATATGCTGTCCCCTGTTCTGCCTCTTTCTCCATCCCCCTACACCACCCCTGTTGATCTCCTTTTCCTTTGGTTATTATGTATTTCAGACCTCAGTAATCCCTCACAGCACCAATTACAAACAGAAGTTATTTTATTTATCTTATTTATTTTATTTTATTTACTTATTTTATTATCTCATTATTGAGTTATTTATTTACTCAGTTTATACATGGTTGGTTCTATTATCTTCTTCCCCATCATTCTTCCCCGTCAGAATGCAGGCTGCACAAGGTCACCTCTCTTTTTTTCTGACTTTTGTCATTCTTTTATTCCCAGGGCCCAGCATGGTGACAAATTACACAAAGTTGTTGATCAATAAACATATTTGAATGAATAATTATCTCTTAGAAAGGACATGTATGAGCGGTCAATATATTATCCCTTCCTTGGAATAATCTAAATGAACCATCATTGATCTTACACTGTGAGAGTGAGCCTGAATTATGAATAGAGGTCCAAGTATAGTGATGGAGACTCAGGGCTACCTGCAGACACACAGGACAAATGGACAGACTGCACGTGGGCCAACCCCCAAATTTCACAGCAGAGGAAACTGAATCTCAGAATGATAACAGAAACTTGGGTCTAGAAGATAGATAATTTTTTTAAAGATCAGTTAATGGTATAAGTTACTGTTTTATTGATGAAGAAGCCAAAGCTCCCAAATATAGAGACTGTAAAATATAGAACCCAAGCCTTCTGACTTCCAGACCAGTGTTTCTTCTACCCAGAGATAAAAACTTAGAGATCACCCAGTCAACAGAGGCAGGAAACTTTGAACTTGACTCTGAAATTCCAAAGTGTTTTATAATATCAGACATCCCAGATACTAACTTTAGACCATTCTGATGGATAGTCTATTTTATAATTTCTTCTGTACTTTATAAACCTTAGTGACTCATTTGCTATTTTAATACTCCACCAAGCAGTATTTTAATATCTATGATAAGATAACCAATTTCTTTAAATGCTTGGAAGCCCCGAATGGAAAATTTACATAGTGTTCAGCATTTAACACTAGAGTGATAGACTGAAGAAACATTTAAAAGATGATTGACATTTTGAACTCCAAAATGTTGGTGGTTTATCTTTAAGGACTAAAATGATAACTTTTCCTCTCTAACTTAGAGAATAATCCTTTCTAGAGGATTACATTTATAAACAAGTAGTCCTTAAAGTTTAGAGAGTATAACAGTCATCTGGAAGGAGTATTAAAAACCTAGATTGCTTGGAGCCATTCTGCACAGTTCTGAATTAATAGGTCTGGAATTGCACTCAGACAGTTGTATTTTTAATAAACTCCTTTGGTGATCACTACTCAATCAAAGGGTAAGAAGAGCTCACTTTGAAATCTAATAATAATTTGGACACAACCTAAGAGAATTCTTTTTTTAAAAAAACATATATGGAGAGGAGTTGAATATGTCTGAAACTAGCAAATAACAGAGATGATCAAACTTGGTTTAGTAGAAATAATGGACATCTCTTTCCTTGTAGCAAAAACCATACAAAATTACAATATAGCTATTGGATGAAATAATTGACCCCAAATGAAGAATGTTCCAAAGTGTTTCTGTTGGATTACAAAAACAAATCAATATTAGCAATAAGAGTTGAGTGTTAAGTTCTCTAAGGTAACAGTGAATTCCCTTACCCTCCAGATGTTTACATTCAGCATAGTTGAGAGATAAGACTAATATTCAGGAAACATTCAGGTACAAGTTTGCAGATTAAGTAAAAAAATCCCAGTTAAATTTTAATTTAAATACACTAGTCATGCGTTAGAATACATATGTTCCTTATAATATTTTTATTTGCTAACTCTTATAACTCTACTCAGGGAATATTAGCATTTAATATCTGTCATTAATTTCCAGACTAATGGGTGCTGAGTGATTATTAAGCTTTGAGAAACTGATAAAAGCTTTGGACATGCTCCTGAGAAAAAATGCTCAATAGCACATTCCAACCCAACTCTCTTTTTTCAAAATATTTATTTATTTGCTTTAGTTGTACACAATGCATTTGTCTTTACGTGGTGCTGAGGAATGCATTTGTCTTTACGTGGTGCTGAGGATAGAACCCGAGTCGCGCACGTGCTAGTCGAGTGCTCTACCACTGAGCCACAACCCCAGCCCCCAACTCTCTTAATCTCCCCAGGGTTCCAGGCTGCTGAAGCACTGGGAAACCCCAGGGGTGTGGGCAGTGGGAAGCAGCAGATGCAGCTCTTCAGTTTACTTACTCTGGGATGGGGTGGTCTGGAAAGTGACTTGGAAAGTGGAATTTGAACTGGTTCTTTAAAAACTGTGACTTTAGCTGGATTGTGGGTGGAAGAACATCTGAAGCCTTGGGAGGAGGCAGGTTCTGATAGGCCTGGAGGGTAGTATTTAGTATAGAATACTGAGAAATTGGCGTGGGCAGGTTAAAAAAAAAAAAAAAAAAAAAGTCCAGATGGTTGACAGACTTAAATTCTAAAGGGTTTAGGCTATCCAGGTTGGGAGAAATAGAGTGTCCTCATTGATGTGTCAGGGAAGAAAACATAATCAAATGGAAATAAGGAAAATAATATGGGGAAATTATAGGGAGCCTGCCCTCCAGAGTCACTAAGCCTGGCACCAGCCCCTCCATTTATGAGCTGGGAGGACTTGGACAGGTGAGCAACTTCTGTGGGCCCCCATCTTCTGAGCTATGAACTAGGAATAATAATAGAAGGTACTCAAAGGATCATTGTGAGGATAAAATCAAGTTGTATGGTGCTCAGCAATATGTGACACTACACAAATATTGAATTAAAGGTACTAAATACATAATATGCTACTGCTCCTATTATTATTCAAAAGGGATTCATCTCCCAAAATTCTACATGAACAGTTTTAGAGGAGTGAAAGAAAAAGGGGAGAAAGGATTGTTTGATATCTGAATTTGGATATATCTTTAAAATCTCCATTTTCCAGGTTGAAATTTCATTATCAAAAAGCAATGAGGGCAGAAACAAATTAGCAGAATAATGTTTGTACTTTTAACCAAGAAGTTTAAAATAAGTACATTCAACCTTTCATTCTTTCTCCTAAAAGGGAATAGTATTGATGTTCCATATAATTGACTCTGATCCAAAGTCAAATAAACTTAAAAAAACAAATCATGTGTTATGCTTAGTTATTTGCCATCTTATTTGTTTTGTTTAGGCTAATATTTAAATTAACTGGCACATGATTGTTATTTCCCCAGAGCCTTTTAACCAGCAAGGGTGGATAAAGGAGATAGTGTCTTAGAATCATACTCCCTTAGGTTCTTCTAACAAGCCTTGTGACTCAGGCCAGTCATTTGGCTTCTCTAAACCTCAGTTTCTCCCTATCTGTAAAATAAAACTAATAATAGCTCCATCAAAAGCTCTGTGCATAAAGTCCTCAGTGAGATGCCTAGTAAACATCACATGGAATTCTGTGACCTTTGCATCATAATTATCATATTGGTCTATTATTTCCTTAACATAGTCATAAAGAATTTAGTTCAGGAAAGTGAACATCTAATAATGTGGGAGCTATTCATAATCTTTAAGCACATCTTAATTTATTGATTTACATATCCAGGCATGTCTAGAGCATTTTTTCAAGCCAGAGAGTACAATGTTCCTATTGCAAAGAATTTTTAGCTCCAATTTTCATTATGTGTTTCTTTCTCTACTCACCCATCAACTTTAACAGGGTGATTGGTGCCTTTCTAAAGAGCTTTGAGTTTTGAACTGCATTAAGGGATCTGGGCACTAGAATTTACTTAGCTCATAAACCTATGATGCAGAAACATACAGGACTGGTTTAAGGTACATTATGGTTTACATACATGGCAGTTATTTTTTATTTAGTCTCTGCTAAGCACCTCAAGGGCATCTGCCAAGGTGCCTTAAAGATGGTAGAGTCAAATACTTATTGAATGAATTCAGTGTATAACAATACGTTGCGTATTGTTTTCTGAGAATTATCTTTCCTCACATTAGGAAATGTAACCTAAATGAAAATAAGGACAAAATAATGCATATATTTCAAGACTGAACTATTAAAATGTGGATTTAGAGATCTACCATTCATGTCTTCTGGAAGAACTATGGATTATAACAAGTTATCTCCCTCAGAGTTTGTCAATTCTATAGAGAGCTATTCCTTTTCTAGAATGTTCTTTTCTCAGATCTTGCTTGGCCTAGTTAAGATGTCACCCATCAGAGAGGTCTTCTCTGATCACCTAATCTCATCACTTTTTATTGTAGTATATTATCATCAGATAATTTCACATTTGTTTTTTGCTATCTACCCTCATCCCCACTCAACTAGAAGTACCCTGAGGTCAGAGATCAAGCTTCCATGTTTCCTGCTGATTTCCCAGCATCTATTACTGTACCAGGTATTTAGTAGTACTCAACAAATATTTTGTCAATTAGCTGAATGAATAAAGACCAAGTTATTTAGGTTCTCTTAGGCTTATTCTACTACAAAGCAGTAATTGTTAATCTTTTGGGTCATATTTAACTTCCAAATTGGATTACAATTTTGAAACTCTTCCTTAATAAAAATTTAGATGCACAGTTTTTGGCATATAGTTTGAAAGAGTTAAGGCTAAGAATCCCGTTTTTTAACTATATGTATAAAATTAAGAAAGTTTAATTGGACTATTGAATGGAATATCACAAAAATTAATTAGTATCAACACCAATATCTTAACGTTTACACATTGTGGTAACCAATTATATGTTTCCTTTTAAAATTTTTGCAACACTCCACAGGAGAAAAAGAGGACTATCTATGAACTTCATATATTTTATTTATATGCTGGAAAGGATTTAAAGCTTACAGAGAAAGGCTAATAAAAGTATATACTGTACATCAATATAAAATATATTCCAAATAGGTAAAAAAAAAAAAAATGAGTCCAAGGAAAAAATAAGGCTAAGAACATAAGATAGGGCCAGGAGAGAGATTCATACTCAAAATTTATGCCTTAAAATTCAACACTCTAGCTAGAATATAGTAACAAATTTTATTCTCAGTTTTTTAGCAGCCTATGCAAAGAAGAAAGAAAGAATCAGTGATGCCTTGCAGAGGGTCATATTTTATATATACTTGTACATGAATGTATGTATGTGCACTTTAATAGAAAACTGCTTCTTAAAAGAAGGAAACCTGAGTGTAGTAATAAGGAATAGGGGATTATATTTGTAACATTTTGTTTTTGTCATGTGCCTTTGTACCTGAGCCTAAAATAACTCATAAAAAATGCTCAAATATGAGTAGGACTTTGGATGTTTATGATTAAGATTTTATAGTTTACTGTTGTCAGCAGTAAATGTTTGAAAGGGGGCCTCATTAAACCAGTGAGACCAGGGGCAGGGCAGCTACAGAGATAACAGGACTTCTTCATTTTCTTAGAGCCTCTCTGTCTCACCTCACAGACACAACTTCACTCCATCAGCCCATCCCTCCCATTGTTACACATGATTTAATGAAACACTCAGAGCTCTCACTCTCCTCTTAAAGAAGCATGTGCCTCTGTCATTGACTATCATGACTTATCCCAGCTAACCTTAGTTTCCTCAGGTAGGAGTCCATCCAGGACCTCTTCACCTTCTCTCTCTGAGAGAGCAACTACAATAACTAGCTTCTCAGAACATTATGTGGATTTGTGGCATTCTCTGAGGGGCTATAAATGGATCACATTGACAGCTTTATTTGTCATTCTTAAGTGGAATGTGTTTCTTCCCCTTTGTGTTAAATCAAAATCAGATGGCATTTCTTATTTCAATGTGGAATGTTTTTACTCCCATAATTGCAAAAGTGCATTCATAACTGATACTATTCCAATTTTTAAAATTTGTATTTCATGATTTGGGGGGTTGGGGAGGAATGTATTTGGAATGTAACTGAGGGGAAACAACTTATGCAACATTTTAGTTTTGCCTATTTATTGAGATCCTGATACAGTTGCTAGAATTCTGTCACCATATGGAAGCAGAGACAATTATATTGCATTTGATGGCATAGATTTTAGAAGCTAGGATATAAAAAGGTGTACCCAGCAGAATAGTCACAGTACAGAGACTTAAACATTTTTGAAATCTCTTCTCTCCTTTGCCTTCCTCAAATGTCTTTGCTCCCAGTCCTCCCTTCCTCCCTTTGCAATGGCCCTTGCCAAATATATGCAGTGGCAAAAAATGAGAATAGGGTTGGAAAATATTACCTTCATATCTTAATCTTAGTATATCTATTATGTGATAAAACTAGTTGCTTCCAACCAAGAGAAATTTCTTATTTTAAAAAATCCCTCTCATTCTTACCTAGTCACTACTGGATCTGAATGAGGAGAAAGACTTCCTACTTAATTTCTTAAATCCATTCAGAGCTCTTGATGATTGTGTGACTGATCTGAACACTGTGCTTATCTTTAGAATTTTTCAACTCTATGCTATGAGTACATTTTTCTCACTGAAATTTCATAACTGTATTTATATTCGAATTCATTCCATATGCTCATGTCTTCAATAAAGTCATTTTTATCCATTACCTACCATTTGTCAGACACTGTTGAGATGCGATGAACTGCATTCACTCTTGCCTGCTTTCATTTGGTCTACAGTCTAGTGGGGAAGATGGGCAGTAAAAGAATGACACAAGGAAGTACCAAATTGAAACTTTTCTAAGTGCTACAAAGGAGAGATACAAGGATCTGGGAAATGAAATCTAAATGATGCGTAGGGTCAGTTAGACCAGGAGTACAGGCAGAGGGCATGGTTTCTGGGAAAGCACTCTGGCAGGATTGAGCATGGGCAACATGAGAGACTGAAGGAAAGCCAGGAGACGGGGAGAAAAGAGACAGGGGTGAACTGCTCGAACCTGGAAGTGTAATCAGGGCCCATCACCATGAAAGCTTTTTTAGCCATATCATGGAATATGCTTTTATAGCCTATGACAATTAGAAGGTTAGGTTTTTTTGGTTTTGTTTAGTAGGAGGATTATTGTTAGTTACATCTGTCTTTATATTTTGAAAAAAAAAATATTTCTGGGTACAGGGTGGAGTATTGGTTAGCCAGGGACGAAAGTTATGTAGACCAGTTGAACATTTTCAGTAGAGAGATATGATAACTGGGCCTAAGGGAGAAAGCATGAGGGGTGGGTGGTTTCTTAAACATGAATAGTTTCAAGAGATATAAAGAGGTAAGATTGGCACACCATCTTCTGTGATATTTATTTGAAGACAATCAGGAAGTGTCAAACACTAGAAGAAAAACATGTCTGCAAAGAGAGATTCTAAGTTCAGTGTTGGATATGCTGAGCTTGAGATATCTTGGGATATCACAGGAGAGAGTAAGCATCCACAAGATTATGAGAGTGGAGCTTGTCAAAAAGAACTGGGATTTGATATAAAGTTATGATGCATTTTCATATTATTGGGTCTGGAGATGAATGTGATTTCTTAGAGAAAGATATTTGAGTGGTAAAAAAGAATGCTAGGACCAAAGTCTTGAAGAAATCAGACCCATAATTGTTCCACAGAAAAGGGTTACCCTAGTAAGGATGAGAGGAGGAGCAGCAAACGAAGTAGAAGGAAACCCAGGAGATTGCTGGGTCATGGTGGGGAAAGGGGGGTAAGGGTTTCAGGAAGGTGGGAGTGATTAGCTGAATGTAAGGAAATTGACAGAAATTTGGGGTATTTTGGGTTTTGTTTTGGGTTTATTTTTATTTGTTTCTGAGGAAAGTTGGAGAATACTGATCAGGAGATAATTGTTTTTCAAATAAAATAAAGATCAATTGCTAATGATATGTACTAGAAATATAGTTGTGATTGATTCTGTCTGGTCAGAATAGTTCAAGAATAGTTTACATGTTCATAGTTTGCATATATCTGAAAAAGATGAGCATGATGCCCATGCTAAATCCTGCCAGAGTTCTTTTCCAGATACCATGCCCTCTACCTGTACTCCTGGTCTAACTGACCCTAAGCAGCATTTAGATTTCATTTTCCAGAACCTTGTACAGGTATGATAGAGAAGAAACTCATGCTAACATGTTGGGTACCACTAAAAAGAAAATAGAACTGGGTGGAATTTGAGCATAGAAGCATAGAACAGTCTAAGGTTCTAGGAGTCTGAACTGAAGAGAACATTTAAACTTATATACCAGAAAATTCTATGAGTACAGCCCCCACCTGCTTGTCTACCAGTGGTAGTTTTGTGGACAGGACAAATAAACCAAAGTTTCACTAGATATTGTTGACTCACTTCTGTCCTGGCTGAAAGAAGTAGCCTATGAGCTGTTACAGAGCACATGTTCAGGGATTTCTGTACAGTGAGCTACAGCCTCAATCTCCCTCCCAGTTCCTGTTTCAATACAGAAGTTTGAACCCACCCAGAGAAGAGGCAGAGTGAAAGCTACTATCCCAGCATAATGAGCAAAGTAGTAACACAAATGTTAGACTGAAGCAGTGTGAGTGACAAAAGGGAGATTGGAAAAGAAAGTCACGCATTGGTCATTATTTGCAATAGCTTGGTCATGCAAGGAAGTGAGAGATTGGGGGCAGCCAGAAAGATAAGCGATTAAGTTTTTATTCAATCAACAAATATTATGCTATCTTACATAGCCAGGTTCGGGGATAAGCCTCAGGAAGACACTGTCTATCCCTCATGGGAGATCCTACATAAGATGTACTTAATACCATGAGATCTATTTATGGGGCAATCTCAAAAGTGTTTTGTGATCTGGTTTGTCAAAATACATGCAATGTTTTTTTCTCAGATGTAAACATTGCTTGATATTTATAAAATGATCAAATAAACTTGTGTTTAAAGGAGAAAGAAAAAATAAATAAAACATTCACCTGTACTTTTTTTCCTCATCCTTTCTCTCCTTCCATTTTAAAATATTTATTTATTTATTTATTATTTCTGGTCTTTTAAATTTGGATGGCCTTACTGTTTTCAGTTATGGTTCAGACAATACTTTCTAAAATTTTGTCCTTAACCCTATGTTCAGAGCTATTCATGTTACTATTTTTCCCACCTCCACCCAGCTTCTCATGTTAGTATTTGACTTTTAAAAATCATCTAGTCAACTATTATTTATAGAGCATCCACAATGCTTATGCATTGAATATTACCTCATAAAATTTAGAAGTGTGAATCAACCAGGTTTCCCTAGTTAGATAATACACTTCCTGAGAGCAAGTACACTACTGAATGTACAGCTATCTAAAATAAAACCACAGTATCATATATGTGATTTTCATAGTAAGGATACAGTTAAGGACCCTTGGTTTTTAGGGGAGGATACAATGAATAAAAAATTAAGGAAGATCCCAGAAATAGGTGTATCTGAACTGGGGATTAAAAGACGAGAATTTCAAACAATTGAAAGCTGCTAACCAATGTCTGGAAGGCAAGAAATAATTTGGGGAGTGCACAGGTAGCAGTACAAGGAGATAGTTCAGTATGGCTAGAGAGGTCATATGGGTAAAGTGATAAATGTATTGATTTCAGATCTTGAAAAACTGTTGAAAAGTTTTGGACTTGATCCATGGGGGATCTGTTGGAGAGTTATTAGAATTCTCAAGCAAAAACAGAAGTGTGGAGGTTAGGAAGAAAACTGGGAACACCCAGAAAGCCAAGAAATGATGAAGATTGGAAACGGGGACCACAACAGAGGGCAGATTTACCTGATGGGAGTTGATGGATGGTGCATGGGTTTCTGACAGTGGCCTCCATGGACATCTAAACAGAGTTTACTGTGTGCAGATGGCCATAATCAATTGGATATGAGCATCGTGGGGAGGCACAATGATGGAAAGAGAGAATGAAGATTATACAAGACCTTACTGGAAACAGAGATGAAGCTATTGATTTTAGGCAAGAAAAGCAAATTCAGAAGAGGATGGAGATGAAAATCTAGTCCAGAGAAGCATCAAAAAATATGGAGGATGCTTTGATATGAATGAAATAACTGTCAAGCAGTGAACCTTATTTAAGGCCCAAATTTAAGAAGGAAAAAGAAAAGAAGCCAGAATAGGAAAATTCAGGGGGGGTTCCTGGGACATGGGAAGTGAGGTTTCATGGAAAGCAAGAAAAACATGAATTTCAAGGAAGAGGCCCTGTGCTGTAATTTGTTTCATTGATAAAAGCATTTGCTTATATCTCTTTCCTTTCTCTTCCTTTCCCCTTTGGAAGGCCCCATCAAATGGACTGTGCAGCTGTCAGTACTGTCTTGTATCTGTGGCACACCTCACCTTTCTAGCTCTACCCCTTTTTTACTAAAGAGCAGCAACTGACCTAGAGACACTGACAATCAATGACTTCTTTCAGAGACCTTTCCTCAGTATTGAGAAAATGACTTGAGAAGCTCCTTGTGTGTTTGTTAGAGAAGCACAAAGAGAAGGAGAGCTAAATGATTTGCTAATCACGTGTTATTGGGTGTATACATGGGAGGCAGGGGTACCAGGGATTGAACCTAGGGACGCTTAACCATTGAGCCATATCCCCAGCACTTTTTATATTTTATTTAGGGACAGGGTGCTTAGGGCCTCACTAAGTTGCTGAGGCTGGCTTTGAACTTGCAATCCTCCTGCCTCAGCCTTCCAAGCCACTGGGATTAAAGGAGTGTGCCACTGCTCAGGATTTATATTTAGAATTTCCCTGATCTAAGCTTCTGGTTCATCTCTATGAATAATACAATTTTTACAGAAATAATAACCATCTCCAAATAAAAGTGCTGTTTTGCTTTTCAATTTTCATGCTAAGTAGTCCAACCTAGTAATAAAAGGTTTTATCTCAATGCCCCATATTCTTTTTTATATGAAAAATTTCTCTATACATTTTATATTAGGAGAATAAAATATTGGTTTCTTTGGAGGAAGCAATGTGTTTTCACCTTAAGAGTAGGAGTTATAACACAATCTGTTTTCCTTTTATCTAAAGTACTAAGAAATTCAAATACAAATTATACTTCAGTCACTTTTACTGTGTTGACCAATACAGGTTGCATATGTATACTTCCTTATTTTTTATTCCCAACACTATTTTCTTATTTTTTATTTATATTTCCTTAATTTTCTTTTGGAAGCCACCTTAAATCCTTAAATAGGTTATAAACAAATTAACTACTGTTAAAAGAAAAACAGAGCTGCTGAACGTAAAGAAGTTTACTTAAGCAAAAAAGAAAAAGTTTGAGAGTCGGTAGCATTCAAGACCACTGAGGCTTCAGAATGCTTCATCCTACCACACATACAGCTTATATTTATACCCAGAAAGACAGAAGTGATATACAGAAACAATCTAATTGGCTGCAGTTGGCACCTTTCAGCTACTGACTGACTGGAGGTTCAACTGCTCTGATTGGCTAAGATTCAGTAGCTTCATTACAAGGGTAGAGGCTTAGATTGGGTTGGAGTTTGTTTACACCCCAAGTCGGGGTACAGTTCTATTATGTACAAAGGCTTCTTTGAGCTATACTTATGTTGAAATACAGAGGCTGATTTAGGCCAAACTTGTTTTGGTTCAACAGTAGTTTTATTGTTAACTGAATATCTTTCCACACATCATTTCATTTGGTGGTCAGAGCAGTCTCAGAGGTGGGGGAATTGAGCTTCCTGGGAGTTGGGTTTAATTCCAGGTGTTCTGTCTCAAGGTTGTAGTCATTTCACCCTTTCTTGCTTTTACTTTTATCACAGCTGGGAGAGTTGTAAATGGCACATGACTTGCAGGGGTAGTTCTTGTTCTGATGAGAAATAATCATTAACATAAGAAACATCGTTTGAGTGGTTTTCTTCTTGATGTGAAACATTTCATGCTTGTGTCTCCTTCTTAGGTTTTAACAACGATAGAAGAGCACATGAAAGAGGGCTCTTCATCAGGCATTCTTGATTAAGTTATGAAAATGGAATCGAAGCTTATTTTCCCCATTCGTATGGTAAGTAACTACTAATTTGAGTAACAGAGTTGCCTTTTCCCTGTTCATAATTTTCTTACAATATTTAACAAAGAAATAGAAATGCTTCTTGTGCAAAGATGGCATGACATGAATAATATCCAGATTTGTCTTCAGAATGTTATGCTAAAAAATAGAAATACTCTATTTTTTAATTCAATTGTGGGTTTTATAAATCCTAGTTGAAGATGTTTTATATGGTTTAGAATTTGAATCATTTGACATACATGCAAGTTTTGATCATTAAAATAACATAACTCTTCACATTTTTTCCACACTCAAAATTCCTTAGTGAGTAGCATTTTGTGCAGAACATTGACATGTGGGCTCTGAAAAGTCATGGCCACATACAAGGAAGATTTAGAAATGGCCAGATTGCTGTGCAATGGCATTTCTCTTCTTCCCAGATGCCCTAGCTTGAAGCATCCGCCCCTCTTGGCCTCGGCACTGACTGTCTTTAATTGGAAAAACTTATTATCGCTCTGTAAGTGATTAGAACTAGAATCATCCCAAGTGAGTGAAATCTGCTTTTGAAGAAAGGGACACATTATTGAGATTTTTCCCCAGGGTATTGTACTGAAAGGACTTGAAATGATTTGAAATAGACAGTTTACTCTCTTTTGTCTACCCTTAAAATCATTTGTTATTTTTACTCTTTGTTGTATTTCATTTTTTATATGTGTATATGTTCCAATGCATTTTTAACAAAACAACTCTTTATATGTATCTGTGAATATTGTAAAATTTAATTTGTTTGAATGAATTGGGGAGGAGAGCATTTCTGAATTTGTTGGAAGGCTGAATTATAGATAACTTTTAAACAAATGTGGCTATTATTACCTTTAACTACATAGAGTAACTTCAACAAAATATTACAAAGTAGAAGTCCTTAAGGAGACCTGTTATAATAAATCATATGAACATTTTGTTATTAGCATATAGATTGGATGTATGTAGAAGCTTATAAAGTGCCTGAGGTTCCTTGAAAATTGTTTATTCTGTGTCTAAAAAGTGTACATAAGACTGAAAATAAATGTTTAAAATACCATATATTATCCATTTATAAATAAAGTATTTGCAAAGTAAAGGTAAACATCAGCCCATTTCATGAACAAATTATCAGAAGATTTTAAGTTTGTCAAAGCCCCAAATTAATGACATATTACCAAGTGTGCATAAATAACTTGAAGAATAAAAATTGCTGATCCTTCTCTCATATGGGTATTTGTGCTAATGAATCAGGATCCTATTTACACTATTAGTCCCCAAAGTAATTGCTTATTTGAAGAAGTTCTGTCTTATGGGTTTTCAGTTAATTAAATCCATTTGCATTTTATGCACACATTTCAAATTCTCAAGTCCTAGTTTTCATAAACCACATTCAAATATGTTCATGTAATAATACCTCTCATTAAGGTACTAGTCTTTCATTTTTAAAGGAAATTTCAGAATAGCTATATGCATTAAACACTTAATAAAATCCTATCAGTATTTTAGAAAAGTCAACCCATTAAAGTTATGTTTTTAGTTTAACTTTTCTATTTGGGGAGGTGATTACTATGCTGAGCATACCTTCAATTTCTAATGTTTCAGTTAGTTTAATTTATTCAATGAATTTTTTGCTTTGATTCTGCATGCCAGGTTTTAACTTCTAATAATGCCTTTAGAATTATAAGCACTTATAATTTTTTTAAATATGTGCACTTTAACTGATAGATCTTGCCTACCCAATTGAGAGATCACAAAAAATAGAGCAATTTATTTTTCTAATTCTAATACTAAGGAACAGAGTATAATAATTCACAAAGTTAAAGATATTTTAAAGGGTATACTTGGCTGAGAATTTGGGGATGAAAGTGTATATATGATAAAAATTGAAAACGTCTTCATTAGATACAAACTATGGAAATATTTCAGTCTAACCTAACTTGTAAGCTTGCAAAAGGTCTGAAGGTAGGAGGATAGAAGAACAGAGGGGCAAGCAACAAAGCAGGGAGCAGCCAGTGAACTACATGGCCTGTGCAGTGGACCCAGGGATGTTAATTTGAAGTGCCTAGAAAGTCCAGGCACTGGGCAAGGCACAGGGCACAATTTAGAAGCAGATTTAAAATCCAGTTTTAACATCATGCCTTACTAAACTATATCTAAGTAGTTATTAGATGTCAATCTAGTTCAGAGTTTATCTAGGTGTATTGGAGTGTATCTAGTATATTCCTCCTTGAAAGGAAGACAGAAAAAGCAGAATCTGCATACATTAGGTTCAAACTCCAACCTAACATTACATCTGAATCAATAAAGGGTGTAGTACCCAAATGGAAAAAGAAGAAAGAAGTGATATCCTAAAATCAGAAAAGTATGAGAGTTACTTTGTTCTTTGAAGTATGGACAAAAATCTATTTTTATCATGTTAACGTAGGATTATACTATAGGCATGAAAAAGATTTTTTTTGATACCCTGAAAAACTCACATCTTATAAGAAAAGAAACAGATTTCATTCAATTATATCTTATTGATTCATTTAAGCAATGATCTATGTAAAGGGTAATACCAGTAGTTTCCTAAGAAGATATAATTTTCTTTGTTGCTGGAATTGCCCTAAGGAAGCCTTGCTTCTCATTTAGAGAAAGTAAGGATAAAGCACTTGTATTACCATTTGTATAAATTTTTAATACTGAATAAAATATTAGTGTTTAGCTTAATATTGATTCTTAGCATAATATTCCTCCATAATGGCATGCTAATTGGTTAGAATTAAATCAGACAGATTCAAGAACCCTGAGAATAGACCATCTAACACTTGTAATTTTTTTTCATTAGTTTCCAGAATTCCAATTAAAATGGAATTAATCTGTTGAATAAAAGACCATGGAACAATAAAAGTTCTGTGCATTATGTCATATGCACCTCCTTCCCTCCCACTGCTCCATCCTCTTCATGAGATACAGAAGTGAAGGGACATAGAAAGGGGGAAAGAACACACATGAAGTTCACATATGAATTTTGAACATAGTATAACAGTGTTCAGGAGTGAGGCAGTCTATATGCATTGATCCCTGAAATCTAACATCACTGAGACCTAAGGCATTTTACTTAAACTTCTTGGAGCCACAGTTTCCTCATCAGTAATATTACTCTAATAACACTGACCTCCTAAAGTTGTTGAGTAAATAAATCAGGAGTTTTTAATGGGAGAGTTTCAGATAATTTGGCCCCCCCAGAGATACATAGTAATGACCGGAGATAGTTTTAGTTGTCACAGTTAAAGGAGGTAGATGTGCTACTGGCATGGATGAACAGAGGTTGCTAAGCATCCTTAGATATACAGGACAGAACCTCTCCAGAAAGAGTCATCAGATCCAAAAGATAAAAAGTGTACAGGTTGGGAATCCCTGGAGTAAAATCAAGTTTATGTAATGAACACAGGGCCTGACACACAGTAAACCCTCAACAAATTAATATTTACAATGGCATTGTTGTTATACATTTGAGAAGGAATACCAAATCACCCATGTGGTACTAGTATTGAATACTATAAACAATTTAGTAAGCCCTCCCAGTAGTTAGTCATGCCTGTCTGCCAACTCATCTGCTCAGGTGGCCAATTTTTAGGTGCCTTACGAGTAGACTGACCCATTTAATGCTTAACTAGAATAGCAGTCCAAAGACAGGATGTACCAAAGTTCATGGGCCATCATTTAATTTGTATCTTTGCAGAAATTAGAAGAAAATAGGAAAAGTCAAACAACAAGTAACTTACATTACCAGATGACTGTTACTTTTTAACTTCTTCTGTTAATAATGCATCAGGAGTCTCCTGCTGATGATCATGTTTTTGTTTTATAAAATAAACTGATGTTTGGATAAATGACTAGGAAATATGGTCTTCTGATTAATATGAGATCCTGATTAACTGGTTATATGGTACATAAATACTGTCAATTTCAAAACAAGTTAAATACAACAAAAGATGTTAGACTATTTTAAGGGGAGAAAATTCTTGCTTAACTAACGAGTTTTGAAATCAAAAGACCTGAGTTTGCATTTTCAGCCTTATAAACTTTAAGCTCTGTGACCTTGTTACCTAACTTCTCTGAGTTCAGTTTCCTCATCTGTTTAATGATCATTGGATTACCTCATTGGGTTGTTGAAACAATTAAATGACACATAAAACATTTGGTATACATTATCAGTGAATAAATGGTAGCAGTTATTATTTTGTCATAATTATTTCTTTGACTCAAAAGTAATTCTTCTCAAGACTTTGAGGTTATTATCATGACCTTCTTTTCTCATTGTAAACTATGATGCTTAGGTACTTCTTATTAACAAAAGAAGCTCAAATTATATCCATTACCTCAAGAAAAAAATCTTAGACTCAATTCGATAAAAATGATTTACGAAGAAAAAAAGAAAACTTACGTATTAAATGTAGAATTTCCCACTGAGAATTTTTCTAAGGAAATGGTGGATTTCCAAAATTAAAGAATAAATGATGTACACATCTTTCTGGTGTATTTTAATATAGGCAATAATCCCCTTTTTAATTAGCCACCTAATTATAACTCAATAGAAATTTCCCTGGGTAATTGTAGTAACCTACTTCAGAGAGGGAAGTGGCACCAAGCGGGCACTCCTACTGTGCATTTTGACACGTTTTTAGCTTCAATTTGTTCTAAATCTAAACAGACTGGGAGAGATGGGAGAAGGCTCTGATTTATAACCTAATCATTGCAACTGCCAGTAAGGTTGAGTATAAGGCTGAACTCACCTTTCATCTGTTTTTATTTTTCCATTTTCTTTGTTCCTTAGAAAAAACTCAACATTTGTGTGCACCCATCATTCATATGTTTTAAATTTGAAAATAAAAATATAATTAATCCAAGTTGTGCCCCCGTTCATTGTTTTTGGTTTTTTGTTTTGGTACCAGGGATTGAACCCAAGGTAGCTCATCCACTGAGACACAACCCCAAGCCCTTTTTATTTTTTATTTTGAAACAGAGTCTCACTAAGTTGCTTAGGGTCTTACTATGTTGCTGAGGCTGGCTTTGAACTTGTGATCCTCCTGCCTCAAATTCCCAAGCTGCTGGGATTACAGGACCCATAATATCTGGCCCTTTATTATTATTGATGGTCTGCTTCCTAACTGCTTAGGTTTTCCCAATTTCCAACTTCTGAGAAGCCAAGACAGACAAGTACCTAAGAGTACCATCCCAGCACTGTAATGGGCACTTGTTTAATTCTATAACCTGGACATTGGAAAGAAAGGAAATTTTTAATTTTTGATGTTCCCCAACCTTAATCTTTTTTAAAAAACCATAGGATTAAAAACATTAATTAAAAATGTCTTCCAACTTCCCATTTGGTGGTGGAAAAATGAATTGATTCTTACCTTTGTATAGTTATAGCTTCAATGTGTTTGCTTCTAATTTTGAACTCTTGTTCTGTCATTAATTTCTGAATCATATTTATTAAGCTTTTACAGAGGAGTGTTGAACTATTCATTTTAATTAATTTAATTGATTTATTTGTTTCCATGTTTGCCTCGACAGTCTATTTTTAATTAGTATAATTCAGATATTTTGCTCTTTGACTTGTAACCCTCTTGTGGCTCCCTGTTTCAAGCAGTCAACCAGCCATGACCCTGACATCATTTTCTTCTGGCTAACCTCCCTCCTCCATTCTGTTCCACTCCAGCTACTCTGGATTCCTCAGATTCCTGCCTGCCTCAGAGCCTTTGTATAGCTATTTCCTCTCTGGGACACTCTTCCCCAGAAATCCTGACTAGCTCTCTTACCTTCTGCTCTTTGTTCAAGTGTCACCTTCTCAATAAAACCTTCACTGGCTGTTTTCCCAAAAAGGTACCCCTTTCCCACACTTCCTTCCCTTTCTGATTTATTTCTCTACACAATGCTTTGACCTTCTGATAAATTATATAACTTGCTCATACTCAGTCTATCCCTTCCCTTAACATGAGCTGCATCAGGGCAGCAATTTTTGTTGGTTTTGACTGGTGAGTGCCAAACAGGTGCTTCAGTGCCTGGTATCTCCTTCATAGATAATAGTTAAATTGAATTGAAATAAATTGCACTCATATTGACCTTAGTTCTTTTCCCTCAGAACCTTCATTTGCCTTCTGTTGGTTGTATATTCTGGTGTTCTGCTTTTATTACAGTTCTGTTAGGCAAATTTATCCACCGTACCCCCAGTTGGATTTAAAGATGAAGCAGTTTTGCTATGCTTCCTTGGACCACTGATGAGCTGTACCTGGGAAAAGTTTGCATTGTAGCCATATTCCTCTCCCTACAATTTTTCTTATTAGACAAGGACACTACTGGTGTCAAAAATAGTGAATTAATTGGCATAAGCTAGATTGCTGATCAGAATACTCCTGGGTGAATCCTGAAGCAAAAAAAAAAAAAAAAAAAAAACAGGATAGATATGCCAGGCTCCATAAATATTCAAATTAAAGAAAACGTGAGCATTAGTTTCCTTTGAACATTTTTCCTAGTACACATGTTCCTAGCATAAATATTAAACCATTAAACCTGATTCAGGAAAATACCTACCTCCTCATGACAAGAAAGCCATAAATATAGTTCATGACCAAAGATTAGTCACTGTTTATTGTCACTGGTGACACATGATGCATAGGGGAGATTTGGCAATATTTCAGACCTCTCCAGCTGGCCATTTATCATTTCACTGTAGAAGAAGAGGAGGTATTTCTCTATTAATGGCCTCTATAAAAGGAAGTGAGTGGAGAAACGTCTGATGTGTTTTATCATTGGGAGTCAAAGGGACATTAACAATGTTATAACTGTGCTGAGTGGATTACAGGTTTCGTGCAAGTAGGCCTTCTAAATAGTTAAGTCTCCATTAAAAGAAGAAGGAGAAGAAAGGAAACTATGTCTATATTCCTTAGTTCTCCCTCATGCCCTTGAATGGCATTTCTAAATGCAAGCTGAGAGAAAGAAGTCTGATTTATATCTAAAGTGGTAATATTTTGTGCAGCATGATGGCCTTCAGACCCTGCTAATTCATGGACACACTGCAGTCCCAGCATGGAAGGTTTGCACTGCTGGTCAGTTTGATGCAATACTCAGAGACCCAGCATACCCATCCCTCACTCCCCACAGTCCCCTGCCTCTATCAATTTAACATTACTTCCCTGTTGCAATCTGTAACTTAGACTAAAGCAAAGTCCAGAACACTTCCACCTGATTAAAAAATTCAAACCTATGTTCCCTTGGTAACTACTGTATCTATGCAAGAAAGACACAAAGCCCTTTGGAAGAAATTTTTAAAAATAGGATTGGGGATATGAACAGCCAAGAACTTTGTCTTAGAAGTAATGGGAGTGAGCCAGTGAAAAGTTTTTAACATAACCAATAACTTCTGTGATGCTTTGAAGAATTCTGAAGGACCATTAAAAATTAAATAAAAAGCCTCAGCTCGGTTTTGTGCATGCTTCAATAGGCCAAAAGATATATTTAATGCAGAGGGTGTTGAATCTGAATTAGTACAAATATTATTAATTTAATGTTCATACTGCATTTTATGGTTTATAAACTGCTTAGCCATAATTTTATACATTTTTCCTCATAGCACCACTGTAAAATACATCAGCATTTTATTTTTCCCATTTTATAGATGAGGCAACCTTTAATAAGTGATCTATTTCTTTCCTGTGCATATTGGTTAACTGTTAAATGATTAATTTATGTCTACATGAACTTCATCATGCAGAGTATTTATTTTAGTGTGAGTCGGTATTTATTTTACCCGCAAAGCATTACAGTATCCAATTATATATGCATGTTTTAAAGGCAGTAAAGCAGCCACCAGTAGTTAATGCAACATTAAGTCAGAGATTTTAAATCCATAGTAAATTCTGAGTTACAGTATTTAAATCAACCATCCCCAGTTCTCGCCCTCCAATTCATGTGGATAAGAAATGGCTCTTCTGTAAAATGACCACGTGGCACCTGGGCAGTGACACAGAAAAGATGTATTGAGATATTCAGAGTTTAAAATATTAACCATAAAATAGAACCAAAGGTTTATAATTTCATTTGGTGCAAGTGGAAGAGTAAGCAAGCCTGCTCGTTTAGGTCTGCCTGGGGAATGGCTTGTGCTTGGGAGGCTTTCTTCTTTGCTCCCTTCTTTCTTTTTCCGCCTTCATTTCTTCCTTTGGTTGTCTTTATCAATGTTTGCATCATAAAATGGTTGTTTTCCAGCTAATAGGGAGAAGTATACATAGCTACATATAAGTGGCATCTTCAGGTTTAATAAAAAGAGCAGCATCCCCTTCAACAGACGTTTGAATTCTTTCTCCATATTGCATTATACTGAGCTGCAAGAAAAATGGCTTCTCCCAATGTGTGTGGTCCTTATAGTCCAAGCTCTTAAAATGCTCTCTAAGCAATGATTCAGCTCATATCCCTCTCCTCTTGTTCTACTTTAATCCTACAATTTAGAGGGGGGAAAGCACCCCACAGTTCTATCACTTTATTCTGTCAAATTTTTTAGTTTAGTTAAATTTGTAATTTATAATTCTCCTTCATTTACAGATCTCAAAACTCTTGAATTTAGCCAATAAATCTAAGATTTTAAAAAGTTCATTGGAAGGAGTCCCTGTCCTAATTTCACATGCAGAAGTCTCTCATAAAGTCTAAATATTGATATGTTAGCTGTCACAGGCAGATGATTTAAAACACATTGTGTGTGTTGGATACTTAAACGCTTCCAGAATCCAGAAATAGTCTTTCATGTTTAAAAATGTATTTTTGAAACCAGGAAGTACTTACAAGTCCAGGAGTTGCTCTGGTATAAATTTAATAAAAGTAATTTTATTATTAAAAAAATTTGTACATACTGAAATATCAACCCCATTACTTTATTTTTTAAATATTTTTGGTCCTGGGGATTGAACCCAGATGTGCTTTGCCACTAAGCTACATCCCCAGCTCTTTTTATTTTTTACTTTGAATCAAGGTCTCACTAAATTGCTGAGACTGGTCTCAAAATTGCAATCCTCCTGTCTCAGCCTCCCAAGTTGCTAGGAGTACAGGTGTGTGCCACCACACCCAGTCAAATGCATTACTTTAAATTTACCAATAAGATGACAACTAATGAGGTAATATTTCTGTATTTGTGTGATTTGCTATCAGATCTCTTTCACAGCATATATTTAATCAGAGGATAGAAGTTTTTTAAATGGTTTTTTGTTTGTTTGTTTTAAGTCATAACTATAGAAGAATGCCACTGAAAGGCTTCTCTGCAGGCTTCTTGCTTAGAGATCAGTTATAAGAGGAACTAGAGGAGTCAGTACTCTAGTATGCAGTTTCTTAATTCAGAATTAGATATATTTGACCTTTGGATGGGCTTTCTGGGTTATTTTTACATATTAAAGACTTTTATTTTATATATATAGTCTAAAAATATATAGATAATATATGTAAATAATGTCAATAAATATATAATATATATGGAAATTTCAGTCATTTTATTTCTGTTATTAAAAACAAAATGTACATATAATTAAAAGAAATATTTCTTTGATATTTAATATTTCTATACTTTTATATGAAGTATAGAAATTCCATTTTTTAAAACTCCTTTAAACTATGGCAAAATAGCCAAATGAAAAGCTGATACAGCTTTCCTAGAGGATCACAGTTCCAATATCTAATACATGTAGGCTTTCCCTAACCTAAGACTCTTCCAACAGCATTTACTGTTCCCACTTAAATTTATATGACCCATATTGCATATGTCGTTTTCCCTTAAGAACTCTGTGTCCTTACCTAGCCTTACAGGAAAATTGTGAATTTGCATCACTTCCTAGTGCAATGATAAACTGAATGGGCAAAAAACAGACAAGATTCCCGTTCACTTTCTTGTTTTCCACCATCCTCTCATAGAACATGAGATACAAGTAAGCATCTCATTATTGGAAATGTTGAACTGGGCTTGAATCCCAGGTTCTCAGTTTTGTAATCCTAGAACCCATTATTATGGCATTTTTGTTTTCATTGATTATCATCTTTGTATATAATTCCATTAGCTTCTGCCAAAAAAAAAATTTCAAAGAAGAGATTCTTATATGGAAAAACTGAAAAAAAATACTAAGTAAAAACACTGTTCTCTTTGAAAGAGAGAATTTATGTATAATCAGGCATTCATAATTTTTCTGAACAGCCCTTGGAGAATGTTACTGGAACTCAATTTTGCTTCCAGATAGGCAGCACAGCATTTACACAATTATTACCAAGCATTTCCTTACAAGATGATAAGTAATATTTCAGTTTAGTATTTCAGCATTTAGTCTGTATGTAATTCTAAAACTCTGGTGAATAAACATTCTTGTCCATCAAACATTGGTCTATTCAACAGTGGAAGTAAAGTAAAGAGAAATTAAATAGGGAAACAGGGGCAGTATCTTTCCAGCATTTGGTAGATAAGAAGAAGATCCTGGCCAAGCCCACAAGTCTCTGGACCTTGTAGCAAATGTGTCCCTGGAGAGAGGAGAATGCAGTAGTCTGTCAAAGCGTTAAAACATCAGCCATTTACACCTTCCAACTCATTCTCCCAGTTCTGAACCTAGAGTTACTTGGTCACCAGTTCATTGATAATAATTTACTTTCCCATATACTTATATTTGTATCTACGTCTGGACCTATATGGAAAAATACAACAGTCAAACAATATAGCTCATTAGCTTAAAGGACATATTTTTATTGTAAATTAATATAGCAGCACTCTGCTATAAAGAAGGATTTTAATTAATGTGAATGTTATTATATCAGTGAGATAATTTTAAGATCATACAACTCTCAACCATATATACAGAAGAGGAAGTTCTACTTCTGGAACATGAAAACAGAGAGAGTCATTTCTCATTTGTTTTGCTTATAAAATATAGTCATCCCCATACATGCTATCCTTTTGCTGTTGCTGTTCTAATTAGTTAGACATGACAGCAGAATGCATTTCAACTTATTATACACAAATGGAGCACAACTTTTCATTTCTCTGGTTGTACGTGTAGAGTCACACCACATGTGCCATCATACATAGACCTAGGGTAATGATGTTCATCTCATTCTACCATCTTTCCTACCCCCGTAACCCCTCTCCTTCCCTTCTCCCTTTGGCCCAATCAAAGTTCCTCCATTCTCCGCCCCCACACATACACCCCCCATTATGAATCAGTATTCACTTATCAGAGAGAACATTCAGCCTTTGGTTTTTTGGGATTGGCTTACTTCACTTAGCATGATATTCTCCAACTCCATCCACTTGCCTGAAAATGCTATAATTTCATTGTTCTTTAAAGTTGAGTAGTATTTCATTGTGTAGTATTTCATTCTTTATCCATTCATCTATTAAAGGTTGGTTCCACAGTTTAGCTCATACATGCTCTCTTAATGCCTTCCCCATCCAACAGGAAAGAAAAGTAATGTTTGTAAGAGATTACAGTTTGGTCTAACACTGTCATCAGAGAAATAGTTTCTTCTGTGGGTGCACCAAGCCAATAAATAATTAGAAGTAAGATTGAATCTCAGGTCTGACAGATGACCTTTCAACCACACTTATGCCTTTACTTGGAACCTTCTACTAGGAATACAGGCCCTGACTGGGATAATTAGGTTCTTTTGCTGCTACAGAATAAACACTGATCCTAATGGCTACTTCTAAACAAATCTAAACCCAAAACTCATGGCCAGGAATGGGTATCCACAAGCTGATATACTATTCTGATAGCTATGCTATATATAAAATTTTTTGGAGTCTGGTTTTTAAAATTAACACCAAGACCACTTTTTCATAGTGAATATTAAGAATCTACTGTATATTCTCTATCTTAGAATTTGAAAAGCCAAGATAAAAAAATAGTTATTCTATTGAACAGTTTCATAATTTTCTTTTGTATCTACTCATAGCTCTTTATTTGGCCTGGGAATATAATTAGTTATATTATAACAGAGCCCAGCTTACTTATTACACTTTGTTAATTGAACTACACTCTTGTTTCCAATTAATAAATTGAAATATAAATAGTATATGTTTATGTTATTTACCTATATCTAACTAGAGAATGGTCTTAAACCTATTTATTTGAAGCTAGTGGGAAATGGGTGAGAACACTCCTGATTGTAAGCCTAGTGATGCACAGGTGAAGTAGTTTGGATTTGGACCATGCACATTCAGTATTAGAAATATTGTATTTCATGTTATGGAGATATAAAGTTCTATAAATTACTTTTTCATTTAAAAGAAAAATAGCATCAAATGATAGTTTTTAGGTCATTTTGATTTAATAGATCATCTTTAACATGTTCAGTAAAATTATTTTACCTAAACTAATCTAAACCTTTCCTTTAAGAAAAGATCATCATTATAGATTAAAATTGTAAAAGCTACATCAGAAACTTGTTCCAGTGCTTAGCAACCCCTCTTTACTCTGCAGAAATTCTTCCTAATATGTGTCAAGTCCATCCCCTCATTTCCCATATCTTCTGCAAGTCATGTAATACTAGATTATTTCATTTATTCTTTATTTCTCATCCTTTTAATGTTTGGTTTGAATCTATGTACTTTTTACATTCTCCCAGGCATCCAGGTTTCCTCTGGTCTAGCATTTCTCAGTGTACCCTCTGCATTATGGACAGCATCGCCAGTTGTCAGTGTTGTTTCTTTTAAGTATAAAAACCAAAGTGGTAGAGTGCTTACCTGGCCCGTGGGAGGCCCTGGGTTCCATATCTAATACCACCAAAAACAAAAAAAATACAACTAAAGAGCATTGCCCTCCTTATTAGGGCTGTTTTTATGATAGAATCCTCAAACAAATTTTTCAAAATTCCTTTAGAAACAAAGTATTCATTAAAAAAAAAGAAGAAGAAAAAAAAAGAGAGCTGTCTCCTAAGTTTATGTTGAAATTTTAGAAAAGAAGGTGAGAGGTCTCCTCTCTTGGATGCTGTTTTGAATGGAGACAGGAAGATGAACTAAATGACCTCTTGATGATCCCCCTGCTCTGTAATTTTGTGATAATCTCAGTTTCTGGCATCTCATTTTCACCAAACACTAAAATCTAATCTGCTCTAAAATATGAGAGTGTTTAACACATGAAAACCTTTTAATGGAGGAAGATTCTGCTTGTTTTCTCGGAAGTAATTCTCTGAACAATTGCTTTCCTTTATTTTGAAGACAGCTCATTTGAAATATTAAATGCAAAGAAATTCATAAGAGAAAAATCAGCAGATGTATTACACAAGGAAATACAATCTCTCCTTGAATTCCTGGACTTCTGCCTTCATCACTCTACATTAGAAAGAGGCATACTTAAAAGGATTCATGAGCTCTGATTTTTAGACCTAAAATCATTCGTGCTTTCTACACTGGGATTGTTTCTAAGTGGGAAAGCTTCATTAACATCAGGGGACATTTTACATCCTAATGAGGTTACCTTCCGAGAAGGGTTGCCATAGAGCAAATTGCATCTGACAAGGCTGGCTGGCAAAGATTAGCAGTAGTTAGATTAAGCAGTCCTTTGAGCTTGCTGTTTAATCCACCAGTACTGGTTTTGTGCACTAAGCCGATGATGATACTTAGGAGCACAACACTTAAGTTATTAGTTTTCAATACTTTTGACCAGCTATTTTTGAATCAATGCAAAACTTCATAAATAATTTCTAAAAATATGAAATGAATAATGAAAGTCTTATGAGTCAAGATTGATGATCTGCTTGACTAGATTCAAGTGCTAATATCATTATTGTTAGTAGTAGTAAGTATATCATTACTACCAGTGAAGATAGGTTTTAATAGGATTCTGTAAAACCTAGCCACACTGAGCTAATTCATGAAAAATCTTGACACGTATTATTTTTATTGAATTATCATAACAGCTCTCTGAAGTTTAACCAAAATAAAAAATGATGAGTTACGCATATATTCTGGGATGCTTTTTTCCGATATTGACTTTGACTGTCCATGAATATTTTCACAATGAGTTGTTTAGTGTTTAGTTGATTATTTTTTTTGTTGTTGTTTAGTCCAACTGCACTTCGGATGATATAGAATAAACATAGAAAACCATAGCATTAATCTTGGACAGTAAAAGCCCTATTTGTATTGTGACACAAATATAAATGTAAAGCAAGCAGAAAAAGTGCTATGTAAGGTCTTTTTTGAACTTGGTATTGTTAGAAAATATTTAACTCTTATGTTTGGTGACTTTCCTGGTCTGTGTAGTATAAGTGCAAAAAGGATTGTCCTAGGGTCAAAAATGATTCTGAAGTTTCATAGTGAACTGGTTTTATAAAAAATGTATTAGTCCAATAAATAAATGAGCAGCATTGAACTTAATGTAATTACCAAGAACCATGATATCAAGAATTAATATTCAATACAGACACAAATTGTATCAATCAGCATATATTTGATATAAGGTACTAAAAAGGGAAATACATGATAACATTAATATCCCTGTGTCTTAAATATAATACATGACTTATGGGTGGAACAGTGAGTCTACATACTCAAAGAAGATAGGATTTGTTTATGTTGAATATAAACTGTGCCTACCACTCACATATGCCTACCACTACCTGAGCCCCAATGTATTCAAAATTAGGAAGCATTTTTATGTAAGAAGCATGATCATAATAGACAACCTCTGTGTTTGTGTGTGTGTGAATGTGTGTGTGTGTGTGTGTGTGTGTGTGTGTGTGTGTAAGAGAGAGAGAGAGAGAGAGAGAGAGAGAGCACTGAGAAAAAGGTTGCTATTGACTACTGTAGGAAAACCATCACTGATTATTATGATATTCTGCTAAGTGAGAGACAATATTGGATGATCCATAGCACTGGAAGATTCCTCAGCCAAGTGCAGTTGGAAACTACACTGGAAACTCAATTTCCATGTGATGGTTTTACCCAGTTGGTCTGGTATATATCAATCAAGCAGTTGTCCCACTTTGCTAGTTCTTTCCTACCTGACATCAAAACTGAGGTGGGTTGATATGCTGGAAGTCCTGTAGCCCTCCTGGTGTTCACCTTGGTATGGGGAGCAGGATTGTAAAATCTTCTATTATTCTATTTCCCCAACTCCTAAAAGCACAGCATAAAAGTAAGCCCAAAAGCTAAGTCAGTACCATTGGGCAATAAATGGTTAGTAAGTAACTCTAGAACTAAAGACTCTACACGTTGAAAGGGACCTCAGAGTTCATGAATAATGATCATACACACTCTTCTGACATAGGTAGTGATGCTGGCACATCAGAAAGGATAGGAATCTCTTGATCGCCCAAGATAGAAAGTCCTCAAGATGAGGTGTAATGTGTCTCTGTAAATTTCACTGGTCCTAGATATAAACTTTGGGGCTAATGAAATGTTGGCTTCTTTTATGGTACATGATAAGCTCCTTTCTAGTGCTTCCTCACTGCCTCTGTCATCCTTCCTTCAACGTGCTAGTTACTTTCCTCCAAACACTGATTTTTTTGATGTTTGGAAAACCCAGGGAATAGTCTGAGAAGCACAGGATAAAACACAGTTAACAATAGCCTCACTTCAACATCTTTATCTCAACACTGAAGAAAAGTTGTTTTTGTGGCAACTATATTAAAGGGGCATCTGAAATTACTGTGCTCAAATTTTCTAATCCAAATCATAGTTGCCCTATTCTATACATGCATGGTTAGGTAATTGTATTTTTCTTTTAGTCTTCATAGTGGACTTCACATTTATTTCCATCATAATTCTCTCACTAAATTTTTGTTCATTGATAGGTAGGGCTTGAGAAACTTCCCCCTCACTGCCCCTTTTTGAAAATCAGGTCCACATTCGCCAATCCTTTGCTGGTGTGTACCTCTGCTGCTTCCTGCAGTTCCTCAGAGGAGTCAGCAGTAGCCCAGTAGGTTTCCTTTTCAGCAGGGACCACAGTTTATTCATTGCTCAGCACTATGTCCAGAACTGAAGAGGCATCCTGCTATTTTTAAGAATCAAAACATTCAAAACTTGATTATTTTTTATGGTTGTATTCCTAGTTTAAAACTTTGAAATAGGAATCATACATGTCTGGAGACAAAATTTATTTGTATACTACATTGGAATTTTGAATTGAACAAAGGAACATCCACGCCCACTCAGCACCCTGCCAAATGATCTTCCTCTGGTTTTAAGGGACATTCTCCGTGTTTCTAGATAGATTTATTTGCATCTCTTCAGAGAAACTTTGAGCACCAGGTTTCCTGTGGAGACTCAGAGAGAGCTATATTTGAATTGGTTGGTGGAGAGGAAGGAGAGGAAAGTGTGGGTTTTAACAAAATAAGAAGGCAGAGCAGGGGTTCAGAGGAGTAGAGGCTTCAGTCCCTGAAAGCTCCTCCATCCCTCTGTTCTCCAAGAACTGGAGTCTCTCTGCTCCCCTATTTTCTTACAGAGCCAAATTCTCTTAGAACCTGATCCCTTTTCCATGAGCACAGCATAATCAGCACCTCTTCCTTCATCAGCCTCCTTAAGGGAGTCTAGGCCAGAAGGACAGAAGGATGTTGTGGGAACAATTTCTGAAGACACAGGAAGTGCTAGTGAGCAAATCTCACATTTAATAAAATCCTGGTAATTGATTGAAATCAATCAAAATGACCATAGAAATACCAATATTGTCTCTTTGCCTCAGGATGACAGTCATTTCTAAGGTACAAAACATGTGCACCCACAGACAGCTCCCACCAGCCACAGTCCTTGAAGGCATTTAGAGCATGAGACATCCACTTACACTCCCCTTATCCATCTTCTTGTCCCACGGTGATCTGTCATTTCCAGCCCAAACATCCTCTCCTTGACATAGACAAAGAAACTTAAAATATCACAGTTCTTTCTGTTTCTTGGCCATTAATGTTACTGTCACCTCTATGTGGCAGGTGTGTCTTTTAGAGGGAACACTGTGTCCCTTGAACTTAAAGAAGGAAGAAAGGAAACAAACCAAAATTTATATGTATCCTAAATTTTTTTTATAAATTTGTCTCAGATTATATGAAGATATTTATGATTATATGAAGATATTTAAAATTATTATTTCCTCTTCCCTTCCCTGGACCATTAGTCTTCACCTGGATTTTCACAAGGCCAGTGCATTCCACCTGGGCTTCTGGTCAAGACTCAGAGCCTCCTCAAGAGGACTTCCTTGACCACCTTGTCTGCAACAACCATCCTGCATCACTCCCTTGCCCACTACCCTGCTTTATTTTTCTTAAAAATAACTATTATTATCTGCAATTAAATGCATGCCATATATTCTGTATTTCTCTCCACTAGAATATAAACACTTTAAGAACAAGGACTTCATCATGTTCATGTTTTCAGTGCCTGAAATAGTGCTGCTATATAGAAGTTTCTTAAGAAACATAACTCAGTGAATGAAGTAAAAATCAATAGTTTAAAGCAGAGATGCACCAGGACTGGAAAGGTCACATAACCTCAACGGTGGTTTCTTTGTTATAGTTTCCAACTTTCTTTTACCACAGAATCAAGTGCCCCTGTGTGTTGGTCAGCTCTTTGTCTCCATGACCAAAATACACAACAAGAACAAGTTAGAGGAGGAAAGGTTTATTTTGGCTCCTGGTTTCAGAGGATTTAGTTCATGGTTGACTGACTCCATCAATTTGGGCCTGAAGTGAGATTGAACATCATGGTGGGAGGGTGTAGTATAGGGAAGCTTCTCAGCTTGTGGCACCTTGGAAGCAGAGATTGAGAAAGGACCAGGAAGAAAAGGGCTAGGGACACAATATTGTGTCCAAGAGCATGCTCCCAGTGACAAACTTCCTCCAACCATGCTCCACCTGCCCACAGTTTCCACCTCCTCCCAGCAGTCCATTAGATTTATTAAAGGATCAAACGGATTAACCCACTCATGAGGTTAGAGCTCTCATGATCCAATCACTTTCCCAAAGACCCACTTCTGAACATTGCTGCACTGGGGCCCATGTCTTTAACACATAAGCTTTGGGGGAACATTCCAAATCAAAGCCATAACAAACCACATCATAGAACTCATTTGTTTTATTAAAGTATCAGTTAAATAATAATTGGAATTGCTTTGATCATCTAAAATCACTGTATAGACAACTTAAAAAGATAAAGTTAAAAATAAATTATTCATAATCCTATTACCAGAGAAAACTAAGTATTAAGAGGTTTTTTTGTTTTTTTGTTTTTTTTGGTATGTGTAGAATTTTTGCAAACCTTTATCTTTTCAAGGCATTTTCTCTTTTAAATTCTTATGCTGTAGAATTCTTCTAATCTGTTCCCTGAACTTTTAAAAATCTGTTTCCATAAATTTGCCATATTCATCTGATTTTAAGTCACAATTTTAAAAACTATGTATTTATTGTTTCTGGAAGATTACTGTTGCTTCTGCATGGCCAACCAGTTCCTCTTTAGGAGTCAGAATGAGTCAGAATTCTTTTTTTTTTTTTTTTTTTTTTTTGAGTATCAGTTCCCTTTTCATTTCCTCCGACTTTTGGCTGATGAAATTGCCAACAAGACAAGTGAGTGACCTATCAGATGTCCGGAGTGTAGCTGAAAATGAATTCCAGGATAGATGGCTAGAGGTTTCCATCATAGAACAGGAGTGTCGTTTAGTCTTCTGATTTTTTCCATCATTTTGCATATACCATGCAAAGTAAGGTAATGGGAAAGTCCTCCAGACTTCCCAATCATTCACTCGATAATTAATTATTAAAGACCTATTTTGTGCCACACACTGAGGCCCTTGAGAAGCCAGATTGGAAGCAAAGAGCACACTACTCTGGAAAAGTATCCCAGTTAATTTTCTTACAAGTATTTATTGGGCATCTTTACATGCCAGGCATGGTGCTAGGCACACAAGCAGGAAGATGATATCATGTCAATAATACAGATGGCCTTGGGTTTAAATCTAAATCTATTACTGGGTAACTAAAAATGCTGAGTCATTTTCTTTATCTATAAACTGAGGATAATAACACTCACTAAAAGGATTATTAGATAGAGAATATTAAATCATTCAAGATACTGGTAATACAAAGATGAGCAAAATAAATTCTCTATTATTGAGATATTTGACATCTAGTAGATTATAAACATAAAAGTTAATTGTTTCCATAATATTTATTGAATACAAGTAAATATAATATGTGGCAAAATGGAATACTCTGATTCAGATGCTACTCAACTTATCACTATGTCCCTATAAATCCATCATAAGTTGAAAATATCACAAGTTGAAAACTCATTTAGCAAACACCTAACCTGTCCAGCATCGTAGTCTTGCGACCCAGTGTACTATGGAGTATAGTTGTTTACCTTCATGGTCACATGGCTGACTGGTAAGGCTTGTTGCCATTACCTAGCAACATGAGAGATTACTGTGCCACATGTCACCAGCTCAAGCAAAAATTCAAAATTCAAGCTACAGTTTCTATTAAAAGCATACCGCTTCCTCACCATTATAAAGTCAGAAAATCAAAGCATCCTAAGTTAATCCTTTGTAAACTGGAGACTGTCATGTATGACCTGTTCTCAACCATCTCTGCTGAATGGTGTATTATTTGCATACCTACAACTCCTAACTTGGTATCTGTTGAGTAATGACATGCTCAATAATTGTTAAATGGATGAACTAATAATTACTCACTTTTCCACAATATCACCCCAAAGTTCTTATATTTTTCTCCCAGAGGCAGAATACATACTTCTAGAAACTTCATTTTGTTACCAGTCATTCCAGATCTTAGTGTTTTACTAGCTCATGCTTACATTCTTTAGTTCACTTTGCAATACCATCCAAGGGAGGCTTTATTAGAAATTATGCTTCAGCACAAGGGAGATGGTATGTAGGTGAGTTCCCAGACTGGCTCCTCAAAGAAGCAAGGAATAAAACTTACATAGTCTGACAGAGTTCATGCAGGTATATTGGCCCCTATTGCATATGGTTCAGGATCTCTGCATCTTTGCTTGGTATGGTGATAGGCTTATGCATGCTGAATCTGTTTGCTTGTGGAGTTGCTCACAGTAGCCACCATAAATGGTCAGACTTGGGAATTCAGCTCATGCAGGCTGCAAGAAAATCCCTCTGTAATCTTTATGGATCTATCCTGCTTCTTGCTAAAGATAGAAAACATGGTTGGTAAATCGGGCCTTTCTTAATCTGTCTCAATTTTAGTACTAGTCATTTAAATTCCTTAAGATTCTAGGAATGGGTGAATGGATTATTATCTCTGCATAAAGTAGAATTGCAATAGATATTATCCCTAATTTTTTCAACTTTCTTTTATTGTTGTTATAAAGAAGGTTCAAATTGGATCCACCATGTAAATACCACAAATTGGTCTTTTCCCCATACTTGAAGCTAGTGAAGCTTCTTTTCAAGGAAATAAGTAACAGTTTGGCAACTCTGAAAATGTTTGCGTATTTTCCTCTGTACATACTGACTTCAAAAAGAAAGATGGAAGGAGCTGGGGTTTCTGTTTTCTGGGTCATTGGAAGCTAAAAGCTGAAGTATAAACAGTGACTAACACATTAGTCATAGTAAGCAGCTGTTTCCTAATAGGACAAGAAATAACATCTTTAAAATGCTGCAGGAAAAATAGGATAGACAAAATAAAGAACATTTTAGCTGGGAGAATGATTCTGCTAGATGACCCTATACAAGCATGCAGCCGGGAGATTTTTTTAGTGTGTTATATGGCTACCTATGAAATTTCTTTAATTACTTTTTAATTGTCTTTCTTAATAAAAATTGAATGGACGAGATGATTTTCGAAGTTCTCAACTTTCTAGAAGCTTGAGACTTTGCTTAATTTTCCATATGTCCCCTAGAGGGCAGTAGTGGCCCAAAACACAGGCAAAGGTTTAACATGATCAGTCTTCTATTCTTTCTGGTGCCAGCTTTCCCTTCAGAACTTTCGCTCACAAACCCATCTTTCAATAAAGAAGTTGATAGTAACATGTTCATTTCCAAGGTACCAAACTAGAAAAACTATTAAATATTAGAAAACAACATGGCCTGAGTTTAATTTTTACTAAGATTGAAAAATATTGTTTCTTTTGTTTGTTACTTAAACACACATAGCCTTATTGGTCTTTTTATATATTTTTATGCATTTCGAGGGTAGAGAGTAGCATGAGATGGTTGGAAAAGGTGGCAAGATGTGTCAAGACAAAGAAATCAAGGTTATTTTTCTTTAGTTGGAAAATGAAACAATTCATTAATATTACCAAGGGCCTATTCATTCATTCACTCAGGAGTTTCTTAATGTGTAAGAACCATTGTATTAAATAGTACTTTTGTTAATGTGTAGAACAAAGAAACTACTTCAGGGAGCTTACAGTTGAGAAATGATACTAAATTACTTGATATAGGGAAGGATGACAGGAAGGTACCCAGCTTGGGAATTTGGATAACAATGTAACAAAAATATTTTTGCTCCTTTTAAAGCAAATTTCTTTTGGAGAATCTCTAGTTTGAAATTTTTTTCCTGTTCCAGTGGAACACATGACTTCATATTTGAAAGGTGAGGATGAACCACAGGAAGCTTCTTAGACAGACAAAGGAAGAGCCTGAGTACACACTTTTCTAGTGCTGAGGTTTTTTCCTCTTTTAGTTAATGTTGCTCTTTAAATATTTTATTCTGCTCAGACATTTTTATGCAAAGCATGCAACTTTCAAAATAGCCTTTTTGCAAGGTTGCCCTAAAGCCTCCTATAATACCTGTGAGTTCTTCTTCCGGGATCTCTCATATTGTATTTGAATTATTTGCTGATTAAACTTCTTTATTCACTTCTCATCTTGTGAAATTGGGAGCAAGATCTGAACATCAAGTATGCAAAAGATTAATGATGTCAGAATTATAATTCAGTCAATATTTGCTGAGCCATTTGGGTTTATGTATGGAGCAGAGAGCAGTGAAAAGTGTCTACTCATTCAGCAGTGAGTGGTTTTAAGAACATTCCTGCCATAACTTTCGGTCAAACCAAATGGTGTGGTTTGTCTATGTGATCACTTGTTTATTCAGCTTTTTTTGGCTGGAAACTATGTACTTGCAAAACTTCCTGGGAGAATTATGCCATAACTTCTGCTGTAGTCATGACCTACATTACAATCAAAACTTTATTGAGATGTTAGAGAATGTACATTCAGTCCAAACCACATGCCTGATAAGTTTTTATGATGGTCTGATTCTTGATCAGGAATAATATTTTTGCTGAAATACATCAAAACTAGTGGATATTCTAAGTGCCATTGCTTTGTAGAATAAAAGGAGGGGCTGGAGCTCAGTGGTAGAGCACCTGCCTTGCACGTGTGAGGCACTAGGTTTGATCCTCAGCACCACATAAAAATAAATAAATAAAGATATTGTGTCCATCTACAACTAAAAAAGAAAAGAAGAAGAAAAGGAGTAAAATTATAGTATTGTAGATATAGAATTTATGCTTATGTAACCAGGACTGACCCAGGAAGCAGTCAAAATTGTTACAACTGGACCAGGAACATAGCATTTTTAAAAACTATTTGTACTCACCCAAAATTGGCCTGTCCAGCTGTTATTTCCAGGGATGTAGCACATAATTTTGATACTACTAAAATGCAGAAGCTTTTAAATACTGCTCAAATGGAGAACTTTTTTTAGAGGGAAACAGAAAAATATAACTGAAAAAGGTCTAGACTTTTTTTTTTTTGCACTAGGGATTGAACTCAAGAGTGTTCTACCTAAAAAAAAAAAAAAAAAAAAAAAAAAAAAAAAGTGTTTTACCACTGAGCAAAAACCCCAGCCCTTTTCATTTATTTATTTATTTATTTTTATTTTTAAGATAGGGTTTCCCTAAATTGCCCAAGATGACCTTGAATGTATACTACTCCTGCCTCAGCCTCCAGAGTCACTGGGATTACGGGTGTGTACCACATCTGGCTGGCGTATATATTTACGTGGGAAAATTACTATGCAATTTGCTTCTTTGTGAGATCTCAAAATTTCTCCTTAAAGACAAAAAAAATGTTTTGAATAAGGAACATATTTTGTTTATAAACAACACATAAGCCAATTTGGACTTTATATATACCCCTGTCTTCATTTTACATTTACAATTTGAGATGATATGAGTCTACTAATGGCTATTGTTAAACCATCAATCCTCCCTCCTCTGCCATTTCTATGTACATATATTTAAAAGCAAAGTATAATAATTGTACATATTTTAATATATTATATCTATGCTAGAAAAGTGCCTGTTTTTCCATTGGGGAGGATTTTATTGAAAGTCACAGATAACCAGATGATTTTTAAATTTTGGTTCCAACAAAGAACTGTGGAATTTCTGACTGCATGTAAGCTTTATAATCAGCAGACATTTTCTAACTTGTGGCTCATTTTGATAATTTGCACTCACAACCATCCTACCATTGGATTTCATGTGCAAAAATGACCAGTTCCTTTAAAACATTGTAAATGCTCACTATATTTAATAGCATTGCAAGAACATGTTAATAGAATAACCTATCTTGCTTAGAATTTATAGCTTGTAAAAGCACTTTCACGTATATAACAATGCATTTGAACCTCATGGTGATCCTAGGTGGGTGTGGTAAGTCCATCTCTCGGAATCCAAGAGCTTGGGAGAGTTTCCCAAGGTAACATAATCTGAAAATTGCTGAACTAGTTGCCAGACAAGCTTTCTCATTCTGAATCTAGATCTATGTGACAATCTAGTAAAGCTATATTTACTACACTGTTGTAGTCATTTTATTATACATGGCAGCCTACTTGCGTGATAATATGAAATACTCACAATGATGGTATTATTGTGCATCAGACAATGCATGCAATGCACAGGTATCATTCACCCTATTTTCAGAAAGGAGAAAATGAAGGCTATATAATGTATTCAGAGTCTTACAGCCAGTAAGCAGTGGAGGCAGTGTTCTAATCTAGGTATGTTCAGCTCCAGAAGCACACTCCCTGCCCAGAAAGGTACTTTATTTCCAATGTTGCATTTATTCTTGACTAGGTTTTCCTCCTTTAATTATTCTATTTAAAAACCCTATTGGGTACTGGAGTTGTACCTCAGTGGTAGAGTGCTTGCCTAGCACATGCGAGGCACTGGGTTCAATCCTCAGCACCACATAAAAATAAATAAATAAATAAATAGATAAATAAATAAATAAATAAAAATAAATCCATCTACAACTAAAAAAAAATTTTTTTAAACCCTATTGGGCATTTCCATGCTTATGTTGTCTTGCTGTGGTATGGTTTTATTAAATGCAAGGTTTTCTACGTTTCCAGTGATGCCATTGGGGGTTCTCTATTCTGGGTATAATTTGCATGGCATGCCACAGTACCTCTTAAACGTCAACAGAGGACCGACTGAAGCCACCCATGAAGCCCTAGGGCCCTTTGAGAATGATGGCCCCAAAACCCCTTATTTGGGTTGATTGACAGATTGGGTGGCAAAGAGGGGCTGGATGATTCTCTGAGTACAGAATAGTGTTGGTGACTCCTCTGTCCACCTCCCAAGCCCAAGTCAAGAAAAACTTAAGGAAGAGGTAAGAAGTTAAGAGTTTGAAAAAGACCATGATCCTGCTGGTCAGGATGGTGATAGAGCATCTTCCTGGAGCCTAGCTCATGGATATTAAGGGGACAGAAGGGAATAGGCATGGAGGAGCAGCCAAGAGATAACACCCACTGGCACCAAGGCAGTAACCAAGCTGACAGTACTGCCCAGAAAGCCACAGAAAATGTGATCCAATTGTAATCATTACAACTTCTTTATAATATGAACTATGATTGTCCATAAATAAGAATACACCAGATAGATAGGAATGTGATCCTAAATGAATATAATTTAAACCCCTCTCATGAATATTTCCAGTGTAAACATCCAGTCCAATTAAATAGTTCAAATTCTTGGGTATTATGAATATGACTTTCTGAAAAAAAAATAGTCATTCATTTGATACAATATATAATGACACTCATGGAAATTATTTAATTTCCAGTTCTTGAAGGAGGTGTTTTGTTCGTGTGAGTACCTTATTTACAACTGGCAAAAACCATGTCTGACTACGGACGTCAGACTCTGTTATAGTACTTACGTAAGCATACTATTTGATTAAATTCCAACAGCACAATCAGTAGGGGCTTCTGGTTGTCACACTAATTGCATTCTATGGAAATTCTGTGGAAGCATCATTTAATTAGGTTTTTCACTTAGTACTTATCAGAGTATAAGAAATGCCATCATAGCTTTTTGCACATGGTAATGAAATCATTGGTACATTACCAAGATTAAATCACACAAGAATGTCTGCCCTTCTGTTTTCCTTCCTGCTAAAATTATCAAGCTTCTTAAAGTACCACCTGTGATGATATGCAGGAGAGGCAGGATTTCAAAGCTTTCCACACCTACCAATCTCCATGTCAGAACAGATTGGAATTTCTAGTCTAGTGTTTATCATTATGGCATTTAGAGCCTAATAGTTGGTTCTTAAAAACATTAATACATCTCTATAATGAGTGTTCAATATGTGCAGTGAATATGTTAATATTCCACTCATTTAATTTTATGTAATCTTCAAAGAACACTCTGAAGTTTCTTGCCATTGTAAAGATATGGAAACTGAAGCACAGGTTGCATAGATGGTAGAGGACAGAGCCAGAATTAGACCCTAATCCCAGCTCATTCCCAGTCTCATCCAGTTTAATTCACTTATTCTGTAGTTGCCAAAACAGACCCACAGAAGGAAACTATCTTTCCAAAGTGCAGGTAAATGGAAAGTGGCAGAGACAACACTAGCACTTGGGTTTCCTTATATCCACCTGTTATCTTAATTGCCATGAGCTATCACTATTAGTCTGAGCTACTCAAATATTTTTTTTTAATTTTGTTTCAGCATACAGCAGCCAGGCTGAGAGACATGTAAGCAATAGCCATTAGCACTATTGCCTGCAATGTGTAGAGCAATCACGTTTTTAATGGACTCTGTGTCAGAGCCCTTGCTTGTCTGCATAACTTTTAAAGTGATCTGGAGTAAATCTGTTGCTCTCTTGGCAATCATCATTTGGCATTGTTCCTCAAATGGCAGAGTTAGATATCTGTGGATTTTGCTTTCTCCCACATCTCTGGAAACTTTTCTCAGAGGATACCATACTCTAAATCCCTATTCCAAGAATAAGAACTGTGACTGTTTTATAAAGACCCTTCCATGCTAACCAGCATAGATCAGGCATGTCTTTCTCAGCCTTTAAATGCTCATGTAAGCATTGTTTATCATAAATGGGTATTGAATTTCATCAATTGCTTATCAATATCTATTAGGATGATCATCTGGTATTCTGTTCTATTAATGTGGTGATTTGCATTATTGATTTTTTAAAATATTAAATCAGCCTTGCATTCCTGACTGCTTGGTCTTGCACTTAGCTGTGCATTTGTACAAATTATGCATTCTATTTTCTAATATTCTCTTAGGGTTTTAGGTCTGTATTTATGATGCTTTTGTCAGGTTGTGTCATGAGTAATCTGGGCTTTATCATAATCTGGGGTGTGGACACTCCAGTTTTACATATATAAAAAGTCATTGGACTTAAGATGTGTATATTTCATCATATGTAAATTACACCTCATTTAAGCATAATTTTTTTAAAAAATCATTCAAATGGCTTCACCTTGCCCTTAAGTCCAACTCCCTAGTGTGGCAATCAAGGCCTCTATCTGCTTAGGCAGCTAGATAACCTTTATTATTTCACTTTGCACAATGGCCACATAAGACTACTTTTAATTCCTCAAAACTACCATATTTTTTCATACTGTAAGAACTTTGCCAGTACTGTTCCTTCAGGGTGCAATGGCTTTCCTCCACACCTATCTTTCTCCACCTGGGAGAATTCCCTTCATCCTTCAAAACTTAAAGTAAGTGATGTTCCTTATAAGACATTTCCTGGAAGATTCTAAAAGCCTTCCGAGCCACTAGTAAAATGAATTGATCCCTTCCTGGTGCTGCCACTGAAGAACACACGCAATGCTCTGCCACACAGATACACAGAGTGACACACTGCCCATATCAAGTTTTCTACCTCTTCTGTTATGCTGAGAGTTCTTCTGAGTTTCTTCCTAATACTAGGGTATCTGAAGCCCAACAATCTCCAACAAGGATACTTGGCAAATGTTGATTGAAGAATGAGTACTTCTTCTAGTACAGTGGGAGAAAAGGGAAGATTATAACATGGTAAAGTTGTTATCATTTTATAAAATTAATAAATGAATGAATGAATATCTTCTCTAAAACACAGGATTGGGATGGGGGGAAATATGGTCTAGTTATGGTTATGTATTTTTGCATAACCCAATATAACAAGAGAATTTGGCCAATATGGTTCCCCTTTACCTTCCCTCTGCTGTACTGAACTCCCTTTGATTTTCATATGATGCCTCCACCCAACCTTTCTTTTACTGTTTTCTCTCTAGTTTCTATGTGAGAGAAAACATATGGCCCTTGACTTTCTGAGTTTGGCTTATTTGGCTTAACATAATGTTCTCAAGTTCCATACATCATCCTACAAATGACATAAATTCATTCTTCACTATGGCTGAATAAAACTCTGTTCTATATAAATACCACATTTTCTTTATCCACTCATTCATTGATGGACACCTAAACTGGTTGCATAGTTTCCAGATCTTTTTAAGGATTGGGTTCAGAACTGATAGAGCTTCTCCTCAACCACATTCTGTTCTGTTGACTACTCAGGTCACTGGCCAGCCTCTCCAAGAAGGGGCCACATAAGTACACAAATACTGGAGGCTGGGATCATTGGGGGCCATGAAGGTAACTGTCCAAGGATGCTTTCATATCAATGCATTCATACAAATTTTAAAAATGAACTCATTCATATTTAAAACTCCTACTCTGCCATCTGTTGAAGATGTGGTTGATGGTTGATATTTTGTGAGATTTCTTGAAATGATGTTTTAGAAATCCTTAATCATACAGTAATTTCATTCTAGGTTTTACCTTATAGATCATATTATGCTTACTCCTAAAATAAAATTTATAAATTAGTTCCTCTGACTTATGTAATATCATGGTCCCAAAACCTTTTAAAATTAAAACGTGTTTTCTTTTGTAAGAGGGCTGGCTCAGAAATGTGTTTCTAGATGAAAGTAGTTTTTGACATTTTAAAAAATTTACTTATTTGCTCTAATTTGTTATACATAGCAGCAGAATGCATTTCAATTCATAAGACACATATACAGCACAATTTTTCATGTCTCTGGTTGTTCACAAAGTAGAATCACACCATTCGTGTCTTCATACATGTACTCAGGGTAATGATGTCCATCTCATTCCACTGTCTTTCCTACCCCCATGCCCCATCCCTTCTCCTCCCTCCCTTTTGCCCTACCTAAAGATCCTCCATTCCTCCCATGCTCCCCCCACATACCCATTATGGATCAGCATCCACATATCAGAGAAAACATTCAGCCTTTGGTCTTTTGGGATTGGCTTACATAACTTAGCATAGTAATCTCCAACTCCATCCATTTACCTACAAATGGCATAATTTATTCTCTTTTAATGCTGAATAATATTCCATTGTGTATATATACCAAAGTTTCTTTATCCATTAATCTGCTGAAGGGCATCTAGGTTCGTTCCACAGTTTAATTATTGTGAATTGAGCTGCTATAAATATTGATGTGGCTGTGTTACTATAGTATGCTGATTTTAAGTCTTTTGGGTATATACTGAGGAGTGTAATAACTGGGTCAAATAGTGGTTCCATTCCAAGTTTTCCAAGGAATCTCCATACTGCTTTCCAGATTGGTTGCACCAATTTGCAGTCCTACCAGAAATGTAAGAGTGTGCCCTTTTCCCCACATCCTCACCAACACTTATTGTTGTTTGTGTTCTTAATAGCTGCTATTCTGACTGGAGTGAGATGAAATCTTAGAGTAGTTTTGATTTGCATTTCTCTAATTGCTAGAGATGTTGAACATTTTTTTCATATATTTGTTGATTGATTATATATCATCTTCTAAGAAGTGTCTGTTCAGTTCCTTGGCCCATTTACTGATTGGGTTGTTTGTTTGTTTGTTTGGTGTTAAGTTTTTTGAGTTCTTTATCCTAGAAATTAATGCTCTATCTGATGTGCATGTGGTAAAAATTTGCTTCCAATCTGTAGGCTCTTTATTCACCTCACTGATTGTTTCTTTTGCTGAGAAGAAGCTTTTCAGTTTGAATCCATCCCATTTATTGATTCTTGATTTGATTTCTTGTGCTATAGAAGTCTTACTAGGGAAGTCAGGGCATAATCCAATATGATGTAGATTTGGGCCTACTTTTTCTTCTATTAGGCACAGGCTCTCTGGTTTAATTCCTAGGTCCTCGATCCACTTTGAGTTGAGTTTTGTGCATGGTGAGAGATAGGGGCTTAATTTCATTTTGTTGCATATGGATTTCCAGTTTACCCAGCACTGTTTGTTGAAGAGGCTATCTTTTCTCCAACATGTTTTTGGCACCTTTGTCTAGTATCAAATAACTATATTTATGTGGGTTTGTCTCTATGTCCTCTTTGATGTTTTTATACTGGATAAATTTTTAGAAAACTTAGAATCTACTAGCATTCTTTATAGTAATGTTGTACTTTAAAAAAATTCAGGCTTTAAACTTATATGTATAAAATCAAATTCCTTGTGATTTCTTTCCATTGTAGATGGCTGTCTTGTCTACCTCCTGTACTTCAGCATTAGTATTTTTCTTCCCTGTACTGTCTTTTAACCACATGTCCTGAAGTCCTGATTACTGACTTTTTAATCAGATTAACAGGGGCTTTTTTTATCTGTTCTGACAAAGCACAGAATAGACATTCACTAGGAGTATCTGTTCACAATAAATCCTTCCACTCTGAGCAGTATTGTATATGGTTGTGAATTTGAGTTTGATTTAGAATTGGAATTCTAATGCTTGAGCACCCCTTACTAGGGATGTGATCTTGCACAAGTGACTTAACCTCTCCTTACCTCTCAGTCTGCCTATCTGTATGGGTTAGTCAGCTTCTTATTGCTGTGACAAAATACCTGGGAGGTGGGGGGACTAAGAGGAAAGATTCATTTTGGCTCATGGTTTTAAAGGTTTCAGTCCAGATCAGGTGGCTCAATTGCCAAGGTCCTATTGTGAGACAGAGCATTATGGTAGAAGGGTATGGCAGAGCAAAGCTGCTCACTTCATGGTGACTGGGAAGCAGAGAGAGAGAAAAAACAAAGAATGGGCATAAGACAAGATACATACCCTTCTAGGGCATGCCACCCCCCACTCCATGATGTGCTTCTTCCACTAGGCCTCACTGCCTATAATTTCCACCCCCTCTGGGTAATGCCATCAAATATGAATCCCTTGGGGGCTGGGGTTGTGGCTCGGTGGTAAAGCGCTTGCCTAGCATGAGTGAAGCACTGGGTTCAATTCTCAGCACCACATATAAATAAATAAAGGTCCATCAACAACTAATAAATTATTTAAAAAATAACAAAAAACAAATATGAATCCCTCAATGGATTAATCCATTAATGAAGTCAGAGCCTTCGTGATCCTATCACTTTTCCACCTTTGAATTCCCACCTCTGAACATTGCTGTATTGGGGAACAAATCTTCAACACTTAGTCTTATGGAAAACTTCATATTCCAAACCATAACACTGTACAATGGGAATAATAACCACCTCCCAGGATTGCCTTGAGGATTAAATGAGACAAAGCACTCAACAGTGACAGCTACAGAGTGAACATTCAAAAAGTATATTGGATTGTTATTACTACTACTGAAAAAAAATATTAGGCATACTCTTTCATTTATTCAGAAATGGGTTACTAAATGACACACCATCCCAAAATTTTGGTTTCTCTCTTCTATTCAGTTGGGTCTGCCTTTTAACATTTTAAATATCATTTTATATACTTGATTCAGATTGTAGGTTTTGAGCATGGGAGAAGGAGGGATTTGGGTTGACTCCTAAGGCTCAGTGGTGGTTATACCAATTGGGAACAATTGAGGTCACTCAGAGGAGTTAGTACTGCCAACTTAGTAATAAATGAGGCCCACTATAAAACCATACAATAGGGCTGGGCATGTGGCTTAGTGGTAGAGCGCTCGCCTAGCACGTGTGCAGCCCAGGTTCCATCCTCAGCACCACATAAAAATAAAGGCATTGTGTACAACTAAAACAAATAAATAAATATTATAAAAAGAGATACATTTAAAAAAACCATACAATAGTAGTAATTCAGAGTTTCAGTTGAGAAAATCAGAGACAAAAAATTAGTATAAGTTAAACAAAATGTTTAAATGAGAGATACTTCGTCAACCATAATAGCATATACTTTTCATGATTGTGACATGTACTTTTTCAAGCTGTAAACAAGCTTAGTGTTCCTATTTCATTTGCAACCAAACTCTGGATCTTTCAGAGTATCTGTCACTCATTATAGACCATAAGTTTAAGCTAAGGAAATACTTTCTAATACTGAGTCAGCTGTTTCTGTGCTGCCCTAATAACAGTGCTTCATAATCAGCATTGCTGGTACACACTGGACTAACAATTTAAATGGAAGTATTTGTGCCATGTAATGATAGCTGGCAATTATCTGTGGTTTGTGGTAACCAGGACAGATAATCTTTGAATAATTGACCACATTGACCCATATGTACTCCCAATCAGAAGGAAGCATCCTTGTCATTACACATTTGCCCTGAATGATCCATGCTATATGCTATTCATATTATTTATTCTCATGCTTACAAAGTATGTTCCATAGAACACTATGAATTGAAGACAGGTATTTTTTTTACCTTTTTTAATTTTTTTTTATTCTAAGATGATATAAATGACAGCAAAATGCATTACATTTCATATTACACATATAGAACACTTTTTTTTACAAATCTCTGGTTGTATGCGAAGTATATTCACACCATTCATAACTTCATACATGCACTTAGGGTAATGATATCCATCTCATTCTACCATCTTTTTTTTTTCTTCACCCTTTGCCCTCTCCCTTCCCCTCCCTCCCCATTGGCCATTCTAGTATTCCTCTAATCCTCCTATGCTCCCCATCCCAACCCGACTGTGAGTTGGCCTCCTTATATCAGAGAAAACATTTGGCATTTGGCTTTTTGGGATTGGCTAACTTCTCTTAGCATTATATTCTCTAACTCCATCCATTTTCCTGCAAATGCATTATTTTATTCTGTCTTATTGCTGAGTAATATTCCATTGTGTGTATATACCACATTTTCTTTATCCATTCATCTACTGAAGGGCATCTAGGTTGGTTCCACAGTTTAGCTATTGTGAATTGTGCTGCTATAAACATTGATGTGGCTGTGTCCCTGTAGTATGCTGTTTTCAAGTCTTTTGGGTAAAGACCAAGGAGTGGGATAGCTGGGTCATAAGGTGGTTCCATTCCAAGTTTTCCAAGGTATCTCCATACTGCTTTCCATATTGGCTGCACCATTTTGCAGTCCCACCAACAATGTATGAGTGTGCCTTTTTCTCCACATCCTCTCCAACATTTATTGTTGTTTGTGTTCTTAATAGCTGCCATTCTGACAGGTGTGAGATGAAATCTTAGAGTGGTTTTGATTTGCATTTCTCTAATTGCCAGAGAGGTTGAGCATTTTTTCATGTATTTATTTATTGATTGTATATCTTCTTCTGAGAAGTATCTGTTCAGTTCCTTGGCCCATTTATTGATTGAGTTATTTGGTTTTTTGGTGTTACGATTTTTGAGTTCTTTATATATTCTAGAGATTAGTGCTCTATCTGACGTGCATGTGTGGTAAAAATTTGTTCCCAATTAGTAGGCTCTCTGTTCACCTCACTGATTGTTTCTTTTGCTGAGAAGAAGTTTGTAATTTGAGTCTATCCCATTTATTGATTCTTGGTATTAATTCTTGTGCTACAGGATTCTTATTAAGGAACTTGGGGCCTAATCCAACATGTTGGAGATTAGAGCTTACCTTTTCTTCCAATTAGGTGTAGTGTCTCTGGTCTAATTCCTAGATCCTTGATCCACTTTGAGTTGAATTTTGTGCATGGTGAGAGATATAGGTTTAATTTCATTTTATTGCATATGGATTTCCAGTTTTCCCAGCACTATTTGTTGAAGAGGCTATCTTTTCTCCAATGTACATTTTTGGTGCCTTTGTCTAATATAAGATAACTGAAGTTATATGTGTTAGTCTCTGTGTCCTCTATTCTGTACCATTGGTCCACTGGACTATTTTGGTGCCAATACCATGCTGTTTTTGTTACTATTGCTCTGTAGTATAATTTAAGGTCTGGTATAGTGATGCCACCTGCTTCACTCCTCTTACTAAGGATTGCTTTAGCTATTCTGGGTCTCTTATTTTTCCAGATGAATTTCATGACTGCTTTTTCTATTTCTATGAGGAATGTCATTGGGATTTTGATTGGCATTGCATTAAATCTGTATAGTGCTTTTGGTAGTATGGTCATTTTGACAATATTAGTTCTGCCTATCCAAGAACAGGGTAGATCTTTCCATCTTCTAAGGTCTTCCATAATTTCTTTCTTTAGTGTTCTGTAGTTTTCATTGTAGTGGTCTTTCACGTCTTTGGTTAAGTTGATTCCCAAGTATTTTATTTTATTTTTTTTATGCTATTGTAAACGGGGTAGTTTTCCTCATTTCCCTTTCAGAGGATTTGTCACTGATATATATAGAAATGCCTTAGATTTATGGGTGTTGATTTTGTATCCTGCTACTTTGCTGAATTCATTTATGAGTTCTAGAAGTTTTCTGGTGGAATTTTTGGGTCTTCTAGGTATAAAATCATTTCATCAGCAAATAATGATAATTTGAGTTCTACTTTACCTATCTGTATCCCTTTAATTTCTTTCATCTGTCTTATTGCTCTGGCCAGCATTTCAATTACTATGTTGAATAGAAGTGGTGAAAGAGGGCATCCCTGTCTTGTTCCAGTTTTTAAAGGGAATGCTTTCAGTTTTTCTCCATTTAGAATAATGTTGGCCTGGGGATTAGCATATATAGCTTTTATGATGTTGAGATATGTTCCAGTTATCCCTAGTTTTTCTAGTGTTTTGAGCATGAAGGGGTGCTGTATTTTGTCAAATGCTTTTTCTGCATCTATTGAGATAATCATATGGTTCTTATCTTTGAGTCTATTGACGTGGTGAATTACATTTATTGTTTTCCGTATGTTGAGCCATCCTTGCATCCCTGGAATGAACCCCACTTGATCATGGTGTATTATATTTTTTATATGTTTCTGTATCCGTTTTGCCAGAATTTTATTGAGAATTTTTGCATCTATGTTCATTAAAGATATGGGTCTGAAGTTTTCTTTTTTGGATATGTCTTTGCCTGGTTTGGGGATCAGGGTGATGTTGGCCTCATAGAATGAGTTTGGAAGTACTCCCTCTTTTTCTATTTTATGAAATAAATTGAAGAGTATTGGTATCAGTTCTTCTTTGAAGGTCTTGTAGAACTCAGCTGTGTATCCATCTGGTCCTGGGCTTTTCTTGGTTGGTAGGCTTCTGATGGCATCTTCTATTTCGTCGCTTGAACTTGGTCTGTTCAAATTTTGTAGATCCTCCTGCTTAAGTTTGGGCACATCATACAACTCTAGAAATTTGTCGATGCCTTCGGTGTTTTGTATTTTGTTGGAGTACAGGTTTTCATAATAATTTCGAATTATTTCCTGTATTTCCATAATGTTTGTTGTGATATTTCCTTTTTCATCGCATATATTAGTAATTTGAGTTATCTCTCTCCTTCTCTTTGTTAGCCTGGACAATGGTCTGTCAATTTTATTTCAAAGAACCAACTTTTTGTTTTGTCAATTTTTTCAATTGTTTCTTTGGTTTCAATTTCATTAATTTCAGCTCTGATTTTAATTATTTCCTGTCTTCTAACACTTTTGGTGTTGGATTGTTCTTCTTTTTCTAGAGCTTTGAGATGTACTTTTAAGTCATTTATTTGTTGACTTTTTCTTCTTTTGAGGAATGAACTCAATGCAATGAACTTTCCTCTTAGAACTGCCTTCATAGTGTCCCAGAGATTTCGATATGTTGTGTCTGTGTTCTCATTCACCTCTAAGAATTTTTTAATCTCCTCTTTGATGTCATCTTCAACCCATTGTTCATTCAGTAGCATATTATTTAGTCTCCAGGTGTTGAAGTAGCTTTTATTTCTTATTTTATCATTGATTTCTAATTTCATTCCATTATGGTCAGATAGAATGCAGGGTAGAATCTCAACTTTTTTGTATTTGCTCAGAGTTGTTTTGTGGCCTAGTATATGGTCTATTTTAGAGAAGGTTCCATGTGCTGCTGAAAAGAAAGTGTATTCACTTGTTGAAGGATGAAATATTCTATATAATGAAGACAGGTATTTTAAGACCACAAAGAAGATCCCCCTTGTCAAATAAGTACAGGCAGCTCATCTAGACTATTTCCTTCTTATAAACAGATAATTTACTTTTATATATAAATATCCTAGGAAGTCTTGCAATAAAATAAAAATTTCATTAAGAAAGGGTAACTTGACCATTTATTTAAAAAATAAAGACTTTTACTTTTACTCAGGGTTGTTCCATAGAACTTACTTTGAGAATTGCTGCTTGACTAGTTTATCTTACCTCCTTCTGTTTATTATTAAATTTATTATTTGTGTAATTAAAAAAATGATTTTGTCTTCTTTCCTTCCATCCAATGTTTATTCCCTCTTCATTCACCCTGTCCAATCCAAGTAGTTTGTCAGATTTAGCAAATAAAAATACAAAACACTTTTGATATTTATAGAAATATTTTTACCAAAATAAGTACCAAATATTGCATAGAATATTTGAATATAATTGAGTGCCCTCTATTTCATCTGGCACTGCACCAAATCAATTGGTCATCTACAAGTAATTAATGAAACTGTCAGCTTGATTTAGTAATAAATACAAGGGAAGAAGTAATTCAATGTTTAGTGAATAAATTTAAAATGTTTCAATAATAAAAGTGTGAAACATATTTTGAGGCCACTCTGTCTTCTGTATTTTTAAGGACTGTTCTTTTTAGTTGTAGATGGGCACAATACTTTTATTTTATTTATTTATGTGGTGCTGAGGATCAAACCCAGTGCCTCATGCATGTGAGGCAAGCACTCCACTAATGATTTTAAAATGAATAGTGTAGACAGGTGTGATGATGCATTCCCATAATCCCAGCTATTTAAGAGACTGAGGCAAGATCATCATAAGTTGGAGGCCAACCTGGCCAACTTAGTGAGACTGTCTCAAAATAAAGAACACAAAGGGCTAGAGATGAAGCTCAGTGTAGAGCACCCCTGAATTCACTCCCCAGGACCTCAAAAAAAAAAGTGTATTCACTCTGGAAGTCTGTATGCCATTAAACTATACTCCAGTCTGAGCACTTTCATTTAACAGATGAGAAAACTGTATCTTGAGAAAAGTTATATGACTTGACCAAGAAAATGCTCCCACGAAGAGCTGGTAACAGCCAGGCCAGTGTCTCATTATCTGACTCTCAGGTCACTGGCAAGACTCATCCCCATGCTGTCTCTATTGTTCATTGTACTTGGTAGGGCCAAAAGAATACCAAGTCAAAAAAACATAATGGATATAGTTAGCATAGTTTACCACTTTGTTTAAATCAAAATGAAGTGGAATACATTACATTTAATGATGTACAATAAAATAAATTTAAGGTTCAAATTATACTGGCTACAACCTAATGTTCCTTTTAACAAGGCACTTCAGCCAGGTGCAGTGGTGCACGCCTGTAATCCCAGCAGCTCAGGAAGCAACTCAGTGAGACCCTGTCTCTAAATAAAATACAAAATAGGGCTGGGGATGTGGTACAATGAACGAGTGCCCCTGGGTTCAATCCCTAGTACCAAAAAAAAAAAAAAAAAAAAAAAAAAAAAAAAAAAAACCACAAGGCACTTCATAGTCCACCAGGATCTCAGTCCCTCATTGACATGTAGTATATAAGAGTAGACATTTAAAGAGGATTCCAGCATGTTTTACATAAACCTGTGTGTTTCTATTTATAAACAATTATCCAGGATAATGGCCACCTGAAATGGTTGATGAGAAGAAATATGAAGCCCAGAATTGTACACAGTACAAACAGTGATACTTCAAGGAGTAATAGTTGTGATAGATTCCTTTCTACAGGAAGCAGAACTCTATAGTTGCAGTCCATGATGTATCACCTTTCAATTAAAGAGTGATGTTATTTGGGTTAAAGTATTGAAAACCGCTAAGAGAAGAATCAATTTGGTACTTCTTGTTTCTGATGAGTGTCTCATTTGGAATCCATCTCACACAAACACAACTGTCCCCTTAGGTGGTATGTGACTTAGAGAAAAGAGAGAATCAAGGTGTTCAACAAGGACATGTTATTGGCCAAGAAATTAAGAAGAAAAAAGCACCATTTCAAGCTAATGGGGTTATATGTGTCTAGCTTATTCCCCCAAACAACAGATATGAATATTAAAAGAGCAAGAAATCTTTTTTACTTCAATAATTAAGAATAAGTGCTGTCCTCACCGGAAGACTATGTCCCTACCTTACCCATGTTGCCCACATTTTAAAATCAAATTTTATAGCAACTCCATCTGGTACAACAGGCTGTTTTTGCTGCCTGCCTTTCCTGTCTTATAAACATGACATTGCTGGCACAAGGTGAAATCATTGAAGTATCCTCTCTGTTTCATTAGGAAGTGGAACAATAATCCCTTAAGGAATTAGCAAGGAATGAACTAAAGACTAAAGAAATTGTGAGTTTTCTTTGGATTGGTAGTAGACACCCCATGCACAGGTGTTGGCCACTTGTCAAAGACCATGAGATCCTGAAGTTCTTCCCTCATGAATGTCAGTTCCCTTCAACCTCTAACGTACCTGAGGTTTTTAAAATATAAAATATTAAGAGGTATTTGGCCTGTAGCAAGTGACTTGGCCTTTCTGACTCTTGGCTTCCTCATCTACAAGATGGGGATGGTAGTACTTCCTCTGTAAAGTCACTGTGAAGAGTTAATGCACATAAAAGTGTTCAACACCATGCCCAACACATAGTTGGTGCTCACTAAATGTTACCTTGTGTTGTGATTGAGAAGTCTGGTAGTGATCTTGGTGTTTAATCTTTGTGAAACATTTTCTTGATCTCAAACTATTGTTTTTAATGGGTAATCAATTTTGGCAGTGATTACAATAGAACAAATGAAGCCCATCTTCCTTTAAAATCATAGCTTTGTCCAAAGTTATGTAGATGGCTATATATGAGTGATTAGAGGAAATTATAACTAAGGAGTCCTGTAAATGTTTTATCATTTGCCATTACATATTGAATGTCATTTATCCAAATTCTTGGAATCAGAACTGTTTCAGATTTTGGATTTGGGGAATATCTGTGAATATGTAATCCACTATCTTGGGGAGGGATCTAAGTATAAACACATAAATTCATTTGTGTTTCATATACCTTATATACATATCCTGAAGGTAAATTTATATAATATTTTTAATAATTTTGTGCATGGAACAAGGTTTCATGGTGTGAAATTTTCTACTTGTCTCATCATGTGGGTGCTCAAAATTTTTCAGAATTTAGAGTAATTCAGATTTTCATATTAGGGATACTCAACCTATATTAAAACCTTTTTACTCTGGGCTTTACTGCCCATAATGCTATCCAACACACAGTTGATGGAGATCCAGTGAAGCTTCCATGCCTCTTACCAAAACTTCAGGCTTCTCTAAGATTGATGCTGTGATGGGAAGTGAGACTTTGTCCCTGATCCCAGGAGTCACTGGTTTGTGTTTACAAGCTAATGGATTGTTCATCTTCATGGCCGATCCTGAAGCGCTTAACTGCTTATGTCATACAGTTAACTGCTTGTCCATAGAGGGGAGTTTAGCCAGGTGGTAAATTTAGGTCATGTGAAATATTAAACAAATATTTACTCTGAACTGTGTGCATGGAGTTGTATGTTCTTGAGACCTGGACAAGAAGTCAGGTTCTCTGCACATTTAGATTAGGAATGATTATGAAAGGAGTAATGGTGCCAATTAAAGAAAGGCCTATCATTTAGTTTTATTCTAGAGATTGTTAGGTTTCCTTACAGAGCAGAAATGTTTCTGAAAGCTTGTATTCCTTTTAAAGGAATCTATACAAGTTAGTGTACTAGATACTAAATTATTAAGGATATTTACTTCCACAAGGTCATAGGTCAGGCTTAGAATTCTGAGTTAGTCAATATTTCTGGTTCCCCCTCTGCTAACAGCAAAACACTTCACCCTCTGAAGAAATGTCTTTTCCCCATTTTTCACATTGGGGATAATATTTCTCAAAGTTGTCGTGAAGATTAACTGACATGTATTAAAGATGCTTGGTAAGCAGGACAATGTGATAATACAGGTGGAATGATTTTTCTGAAATGAGGTATGTATGTGTATTTATAGTCCACATACTCTTCTAGTTTCTGCATGTAATGTAGCTCACTTCTATAGTTCAGGAAAACACAGCAGTTGCAAGTCAATAACAGAGCAAAATACTCAAAACTTTCTACCTCAAAGAATTTGTTGGATACACACACACATATACATATGTCTATACACAAACGCACACATATATAGTAGTTTAAGTCAGTATTAGGTAGGGTGATTGTGGGAATGATATAGTTGATATAGTTCCCCTACAATGAATGTTTGGTACTCTCGAATCAAATGATTCCCTGTGCTGTACAGAACTTTAAAATAGCCTCTTATTGGGCCCATTTATACTCTTACCCAATATTTACAGAACTTCATACTTTATGAGACATTTTTATTTCACTTAATCCTCACTAATTTTTAGAAAGTTGTTATTCCTGTCCCCCTTTCACATATGGAACATTAGTGGTGTGGAAGGTTAAGAAACTAGAGCAGAACAACATAGTTAATTAGTGGATGGCCAAGATAAAATTCTATTTTATTTTTCTTTCTACTACTCTCTGATTCTTCTAATGTTATGTTTAGGGTTTTGGGTTTTTTGGGTTTGGCAGTGGAGGGTTTGTTTTGTTTTGTATTTTTAGCTGTTTAGTAAAGAGAAACAGGTGTTATATAAATGGCATTATATAAAATGGCTATGACACATAAATATAATTTTTTTTGTGGTGCTGGGGATTAAACACAGGGCCTTGTGAATTTGAGGCAAGCACTCTACCAGCTTAGCTATATCCCCAGCCCCAAATTATTTATTTATTTTTATGTGTTGCTGAGGATTGAACCCAGGGCTGTGCACATGTTAGGCAAGCACTCTACCACTGACCCACAACCCCAGCCCATAATTTATTTTTAATTAGGTAAAGTTGAAGTATAGCATTATCATCTTTTGTAATATTAAGAATGACTATTAATATTAGTTTATACCTAAAATGAATGTCCCTTTCAAATGAAGATATTTTTTTCTAGTGCAGACCATATTTTTACCTTTAAAAAGCCAAAGCCACACATTGGATGTTAGACTGTTGTGTTTTTGTCCTTTCTAGAATTGTGATGTTCATGTTTTCTAATCTGTAATGCCATACCTAAACAAAGCCAGATAGATGACTGTAATGGCTGTCTGCTACCTCCTCTTGTGCATGCTGAGCTAGACCAGTGGAACACCATCTTGGTAGGAGTGGTTTTGACAGGAAGAAGAATGTAGCTAGAATTGCAGAGCTTGCAAAATCACAGTTTTACCAAACTCATCCTATCCCAACAGAAAACCTAATGACTGGAACCACACAGAAAGGACTTTATGCCAACCCACACAAATAATTTAACATGCTACACAAAAATACATTTTTCATCTATTTTCAACACATAGCCTTCATTCATTGGTGCTCAGTAAAATAGGAACTACAATGTAAAAAATATTTTGCCTTCAAAGAACAATAAAAAGCACATAGCTTCTAATGCTGTTAGCCTGAACATTCATCTATAGTTGTTTTTTTTTCCCCAAAAAATGATGCTTTAAGATAAAGAAGAAGCTTATCTTAGAAACTGTATCAAAACCAATAGCAATATGCACTGGACTACAAATTCAAGATTAGGAATCAATTTCTACTTGCAGATTTGAGGTAAAGGACATGGTTTTCAGTTGATTGCCACAGCCAAAATTAGCTCTGATTTCCCCCAGAACAGAGGGCAGAAAATAGGAGCTGCAGAGATCTCCAGAACTGGTTTGTGTGACATCTCAGTAGTCAAAACCACACACACATGGGCCACTCAGACTGAAGTGTTTTCACTTTTATTCAAGTGAAAGATCTGTGAAGCAACAGCTGTAGGCAAATCCTGCATGTAGTATTTGGGACAGAAAGGGTCAGTGAGTTTCGGTTATTCCATATAGTTGACATGTCAACAATATGAATGCTGCAGAAATGGCCGCAAAAGGGATGTTGGGCATCACCTTGCCCCAGCTTGTCTGGCTAGAAGAACCTTAGAGAAGCATATACTTTGACTGGAGAACTAGAGTAATTGTGTACAAGAAAGTGTTTCAGGGGAACAGGGAGCTCAGGAGGTCTTTTTCTTTTTGACCCATCAATACTTAAGAGCCCCAGAACAGTGTCACTCTTTCCTGTCCTTCATCATTAACCAGAACCCAACCCAGACTATTGGGACCTTGATGTTCTCCAGGAATCCTATCGCAAAAAGTTTGCACTAAGCTACAGCATAAGTCCACTACCCGACCTTTGTATTGTGCTCGGAAGTCCAAGAAAAATTTACTTAAAAGCTAGAATGTCCATAAATGTGAGCAGCAGCATATTGAATGTGTAACCAGCCACTTCATTTTAAGCCACAAAGTTGCTGGCTGTTAAGTCTAGAAATTGTTCCAATAGTTGTTTTTCAACAGGCCGTTTTTTATCAAACATATCCATGCATTAGAATAGTCCTGTAGGTGAGTTTATTCCTTTCCATGTCTTCAAACCCCTGTGAATATTTGTTTGTGAAGTTTCTTGTAATATCTGGAAATTGTCACCTAGGATAATTTCCTCCAAAAAGTCAACAACAGCATTAATTTAGGCATTCCAGGCAGAGAGATGCCCTGCAGGAAGTTGCCCTGTGCAGGCAGCGAGTGCTTGGTTTGCAGGAGGTAGCATGTGCGCATGCGCCTGAGACCTTGTCTTTGCTCCATGTGGCTGGGGTCGCAGTATCAGTGTCCCTTATAGAAGACTGAAATGAAAACTTACACAATAAACCTGAAGACTTTCTCCTATAATTTTGTGTAAGTACATACTTAATAATATTCTTCATAAAACTGCTGGCAGTAGAAATACTGAAGGATAGTAATTTAATAGAAAATAGAGTTATCTTGTAATGCAGTATTTAATTTACAATTTGAAAATTATAACCCCAGAATATGTACCCCAAAAAATCCTAAAAACGCAACATTAAAAATACAAACAATCCAACTTTAAAATAGGCAAAAAGATACGAACACATATTTCAGCAAAGAGGAGATAACAATGGCAAATAAACCCATAAAAAGATATTCAACATGTTAGCTGTTAGGGCAATGCAAATTAAAATGACAATAACCTGTCCACACAACTATGAGAACAGAAATTTTGTTTTAAAAAGTGATAATATCAAATACTGATGAGGATTTGTAGATCTCTCATACCTTTCTGGAGGGAATGTAAGGTGGTAAAGTCACTGCCCCAACAGTTTATGGTAGTATATGACTCAGCAATTGAATTCTTGAGCATTCATCCCAAAGAAAAAACTTATGTTCACACAAAAACATACAAATGTTTACTTCAGTGTTTTTCATAATAGCAAAATATTGGAAAGTACTCAAATGTCCTTTGTTGGGTCAATAAACTGGTATATCCATACAAAAGAAATTTATTCAGCAATAAAAAGGAATGAATTATTGATAGATGCAACACCTTAGATGAACCTCAAGGGTAGTATGCTTAGTAAAAAATAAAATAAATCTCAAAAACATTACTTACTGTATGTGCCCATTAATACGTCTCAATGATAAACCTCTAGAAATGAACAGATTAATGGTTGGGTAAGGCAAAAACAAGGGAGTAGCATAAGGGAGTTCTTTTGTGATTACAGAACAGTTCTATATGTACATTGTGTGTATTTTTTCATCTAATGACTCATAAAAGTCACTCAAGTTTTAAAATTACTTTTGTGTAATACAAACATGAAAATCTTTAAAGACAAAATGTTGGCTTAATTCCGCTTAGGTACCAATGTTTATGTTTAAAGCAAATGTTATGATTTTATTATAGCAAGCAACAATTTTAGTTTACAAAGATGTATTTTTTTTCTGCTAATAAGAGCAGAGATAATGTTCATGGCAATGATTCTAGGAATTATTTGCTCTTATTCCTTTTCTTTCCTGATGGCAAAATGCAGTCTTTACAATTTGCTGCACTTTCTCTGTTTCCAGAATTGGGGATTTAATGTGTAAAGTTTAGGGGCTACATAGCACCATGAGACAATGTCTTCCTTAGCTCTCAGCCCTTGCTTGGAAGGAATTTCCAGAACAATGACTCTTCCTCATATCTGAATTGCTATTGATTCCAGTTTATTTTCCTGAAAGCTCTTCCAGTGAGTTCCAATTAGATTTAGGTTCAATTCCAAAATGACTAGTTGATCTTTATACCCTTCAGGAGTGTCTTTGGGAAGCCTGAGAGCTTTAGTGGCCCCTGGGAGGAAAAGGCAATGGCCTGCCAACTAGAGTCCTTATGTAAGTGTCTTTCTGCTCTCAGCAGCTGCCCGTTACTTAAGAGAGGCATGCCACTTACCTCTTTAATTTGTAACTGAGGGATTGGAAGACACTGAGGAAAGGCAAGATATTAAAAAGAAGGTTAGAGATAAAATAAACTTTGGCACAGAATGACCCAGATGCAAATACAACTGTCAAAACTTTAGGAAATTAATTTTTCTGTACCTAAGTTACTTTATCTTTACAATGGTTGTGCTAATAATAGCATCTGCTTCCTCAGTTGTTATGCAGATTAGATGAGAAAAATAGGTTTTATGCCACATAGTCCTGTGCTGGCTACATATGAGGTTGTAACACATGTTGATTCTCATTTCATTTGAGTTACTATCCTATTTCTTAGCCCCCAGGGCATTTTGAAAAGAAATAGTTTGCAATGAAGAGGAGTGATTGCTAGGAGTGAACAGGGTTAATTAACTTTTCCCAGGAAATGTGTTCCTGAAAGAAATATATATTGATTAAGCCTTTCAAAATGGAGTCATTTTAAAATAGACTAAGGGAAATCAGTTTGTGCCAAGTGAGTGATGGGACCCTTGTGTATCTGTGAAGTTCTTTAAACACCCCCACTTGACTTTTCACTGCCCTGTCTTCACCATGTCAAAGAGTAGGGTCTTGATAACTCTGTTTCCAACAATAGTGCAGTGGGTATGGTTCAAACAGATTAGGCAAACCTTTACCTCTAAGAAAGAGAATATGTGTATAGACTAATGGAGGGAGAGTAGAAATACTCAATGACCTGAAATTCATCGAGAATTCTAGGTGGAGACAGTAATCCATCTGGGAAACTGAAGATGGTTTCCTGGAAAAGACTGAGGGACAGAAAGGTTTGTTTATTTTGAAATGCTTTCACGTTTTTGGGGGGCGGGGGATAGAAAAAATAAATGGCCCTTAAAATAAAACATGGCTCCTTTTCCCTCTGCCTTTCCATGTTGGGAATCCATTAACTTGTTAAGACTAAGGATACATTGGTGCCGTGTTTGTGTCCCGAGCCCTTGGTTCTCAGCCTCAATAAAGTTTATGAAATGATTACATCCTTTAAGAAAACTGAACACAGTTAGTTCTTTATTGCCCAGTTCAGGGGTTGTGAGTGAGGGCGTTTAAGGCATATTAATTTTAGCAGGATGACTAAAAGTTCCCTGAAGTCAGGGAACAGGTTGGTTGTATATATTGTCCCCTCCTTACAGCTCAGCAGGGTACCTAACATCCTGTAGACACTCTATAAGCATTTACTATGTGAATGCATGGGGGGCGGGGGCAGTCTATCTGAAGAGTGTTAGAAGGGTAGGGCTTGTTTTGGGCTTCCAAGAATTCTGACAATACCTGAGAAACCAGAAGTCAATTTCACCTCTTCACCCAGCCATTTGCAAGCGGTTGTAAATCTCTTCACCTGGGTCTGGGGCAGAGATGTGTCCCCACGCCCCGCTGTGGGGACCCCTCCAGCCGAGTTGCAAGGGAAGGTGGTAGAAAAGCAAGAGCCAGCCAGCACGTGCAGCCGCCCAGGGGAGGAGGAGGCTGGGCTAAACGCAGCCCTTAGTCAGCAGCTGGGCTCGGTTTTGAAACAAAAGCCAATGTCCTCCCTCGGAGTCCGCGGCCGGTCAGCTCCTAGGGGAAGAAAGCCATGCTGCCCAGCCGGTTAGTGGCCCAACTTACTTTTCCAGAGCCTGGGACAAAGGGCCAATAGATATGCGGGAATGGGTGGGGTGTTGGGAGTGGGGGACGTGGGCATAGGTTTCTCAGACCCTCCCTCGCGGCCTCTCGCTAGAAGGTCCGGGGTCTCTTCTGCTCTGCGCATGTTTGTCCCGTGTAGTCCGCTTCCGAGCCGAGGCCGCTCGGGTCTGCGCAAAACTGAGGCACCTTTGCCACTCGCGCCCCAGAGCTCAGACATACCAGGCCCTGGTTTCATGAATGAAATCCAATCGTGTGGATATAAATAGCCGCGAAGGCTGCTAACGTCACAGTGCGAGCTGCGGCCGCCACCGCGTCGGGGAGCTAGGTGCCGGGCGCTCGGTTCCGCCCGGCTGCACCGCCTGGGAGCGGGGTGGGGACAGGAGAAGGGGAGGGCTAGCGGTGGAAAGGGGCGAGCCCCTCTAGCCCCGGACAGGGAAGGGCGGCAGCGGTTGGGCGAGCCGGCGAGGCGAGGCAGGCGAGACAAGACAGTGCCATGCTGCCTTTGTGCAAAGTTGGGCGGCGGGCGGCGCGCCGCGCGCAGGGGCCGCGCACACCCGCGACCGCGCGCAGCCGTGGCTGCTGCTGAGTGGCGGGGCTCCCCGCTTCCCCCCTGGCCCTTGAAGGCGGAGAGATCTCGCGTCTCGCTCGGCTTCAGGGTAGGTTCTGTGTCGTGAGTGCGCTATGGTAGGAAACTTCTCGGAACAGCAGTCGCGGAGCCCCCACCGCCCTGGCCTCCGCGGGTGGCAGGTGGGGCCCTGGGGCCGTGCCAAGCGGCCAGCAGCACCCCGAGAGTGAGTTGTGGGACAAAACTGCTCTAGGGGCCGCCCTTGCCTCTCTCTGAGGCCGGGACCTTCCCATCAGAGGCAAGCAGAAGAGATTTCTAGGAGTGCCCGCCCAGCCGCGCCCCTAACTTGGAGCTGAGAAAATGTACAACGGCACCCTGAGCAGGCTGGCTGCGCCGGGAGGGGGTGGTGCCGCGCCTACAAGAAAGCTCATTTTCTTCGAAGGACAGTGGTGGGGAACGGGAGGACCTAGAAAGGCGGATACGCTGGCCCTTTGGGCGCTTGCACCCCTTGAGAGTTGACTGGAGCCCACATTTGGTGCTCCCTCCCTTCTACCCCAAACCCCGTATCTATGGAGTCTGTTGTGAGTTGCTGTGACAACAGTAGGTGCTGCCTTGAGGGGCTTGCACACACCTTACCTTGGATCTGTGTGCTCAGCTTTCGGGGAAAATACTCCCGGGGGAGACAAGAGAATCCAACCTCCTCCCCCAGAAAGAAATGGAAGGAAAGCACAAGTGTGTAAAAATATATCACTAGATCCTACAGTTAGCTGTGTCGTTTCCATCCCCAGCAGTATCAAACATCTCAACTGAGGAGCAATGTCAATATTTAGACTTGGACAAGGCTGAAAGTTAGAAGAGAGCGCCAAGCGCAGGGTTTTGACTTGGCTTTGCACGTCAGCACACAAGCTGTGCCTCTGGAGCTGACTGTACACATTTGCTGGGGAAAAATGCATGAAAGTTGATATATACACAGAAGCATCAAGATCTAGGAAACTCTGGGAAGTTAAGACTAGAAAAGTTTCCCTAACTTTGATCTCCCCCAACCTGTGCTGTTCTGGGAGCCCTGTTGAACTTTAGCCAGATGCTCAGCTTGAGGTTTTATTTGTTTGGTTCCCCCCACCTCTAATTGGGGCTGTGCTGCATATTCTACAGGAAACATTCTAAACTGCAAAAGCAATACTAAGTTATTAGTGGTTTTCTTCTTTATATGAGTCCTGTCATTATCAACAGATAGTAAAAAGTCAATAGGCCAATAAATTTGTTTATAAACACTATTTAGAAATTTGGATTTCCTTTCCAATAAGCTTTTAGATGCTAAGAGAGTCAGTGGATATTAGAAAATAAACACAAGCTCTTTTCAGTGTAAATAACATCTGCATACTGCTCCACAGGTGGAGTGGGCAGTAAATTGTTATATTAAACAAGGTTTTCTGTGAGATTCCTGGATCTCCTTTGGGCATATTAGAGGGAAACATGTTCAATCAGTCAATCTCAGTATAGAAGGCTTTGAAAAATCATTGGGAAGCAATAAAATCATGGTCAATATTCTTCTAAACTTCTGAAGGTAGTGTAAACATTAAGTAAGTGCACAGGGCAGCGTGTGATCACAGAGATAGGAATAGAAATACACATAACAGATTGATGTTATTGAAATAATAATACAATTTATTAATTATACAAATATAATAAGAAAAATAGAATTGTTTGGACGTTAGTTGTGATTATGTTGTCTAAAAATTCTATTTTGGAGGAATAGCATGCCCACTTCTATAATTCTGTATTGTAAACTGCCTATAACGTTTTCATTGTTTCCATCCATGAGTCTGTGGCCAAATACTTTTTTTTTTCCCCCTTCATTCCAAAATGCTCAGAAATGTATTTTCACAAATGCTACAAAATGTCACCCTGGCTATTTCAAGATATATTTGACCCACAGAAATGCCACTTCTACACTGGCACTTACCAGAAGTAAAGTGGATTCTACCCTTTCTTGGGGAGAAGGGCAAACAACTGCACGCCTGACAGTAAGATTTATAAAGTATTTCTCTCTTTTGTGCAGGTAAGTCCAGCTGAGAGCAGGGTGTTCTCTTCTTCACTTCCAGCAAGCCAGGTCAGTGTCTTTGTGCAAACCCATGACCACAGACAGACTAATGACATCCTGTGTCTTAATTCTGAACATGCATTTTAGAACAGGTTTCTTAGTCATTTGTCTTAAAAGGATTTGTTTTATCATTTTGTGAGCTCAGTTATGCATATCACAAGTTCACTGATTAGTCTCTTTACTCTGTGAGTAAACTGGTATTAAAACAAGCCTTGAATCAGTTTGTCCTTTGTAAGACTTTTTTTTTTTTTTTTTTTCCATTTTGGGGATTCATGGTGCCAGACAGTTGAGACTAGGGGGATCTGGGGACCCAATAATTGAGGTTTACTTCTGTCTTGATCTTAGCACTCTAGAACTGTTAAAAAAAAAAAAAAAAAAAAAAAAACTTGATACAATAATAATTTACATTTATTGAGCATGAACCTAGGCTCCAACAATGTGCTCCATTCTGTAGATTTATGTTTTCATTCTGCCAAAAAAAAAAAAAAAAAAAATCCCTGTGAAGTGAAACCACTCTCTTGACCCCCAGGCCTACAAGTAAGGAATTGGAAGTTCCATCTTTCTATATTTAATCCCTACTAGTAAATAGCACAAATAGGATTTTTTTTTTTTAAATTCTGTCTTACTCCAAGACATAAACTACTTCTTCAAAAATTCTTCTCTACCAGGGAAATTTTGTGCAAAGAAAAATTAAGTGATTTGCCTAGGATTAACTTGATAATTGCAGTTCATATAATAGCACTCAATAGCCCAGCCATTGCACAAGAATAAATTCTACTCTTTTTTATGTAAAACAATGAAATAATAAGTATTTATGTATACTTTCTGGCATAGCGCTGTCAAAGATGAGAAGATTTTTATCATGAGGCCTCTATGTTCACGAATTTTACAAACAAATTTAAAAAGCAAAATACATTCATATATGAAACATTAGAGAATAAATCAAGACAGAGCAAGTCAGAAGGCTAAAATGGGGGCCAATGATATATTTACAAAAAGTTCAGCATTTTCCACTCTGTGGGATTACTTTGCAATTCCATGTATGCATGTAAAAAAACTTTCCAAGCACATGTTTGTCTGGATAGATGATAAATGAGTGAAAGTTTGGGAAAAGAGAATGTAGAAATTTCAACCTGATGGGGAGAGATTATGCAGTTGTCCAGAGTCATTAACTTAAAATATCTCAAACTCAATGACATTACTTCAAAAGCTTTATAACAAAATCATGGGCTGATTTACTGTGCTCAGCATCTTTGAGAAAACACTATAATTTGGCATGATGCTTACAAGTGCTGTATTCCTTCTGGAACCTCAGTTTGTCTGAAAGGTGCTACAGAAATAGATTTGGATACATAATTCCAAAGTCCTGAAAATGGCCAACATCTGAAGTTTAAGCTGGATGTTTTTAGTTTGTGCCTGAATTAATAACCCTCTCTTACCCCCCTTCCCTTCCCCTCCTTTTATTTGGTGGGGGGGGGGGGGGTGGTAGAATAATTTGTAACAGTTGTTAATCCTTCTTAGGGAATTGTCAATAAAGAAGTAATAAAAAATGAAATAGGAAACAACTTACTAAGGAAAACCTTTAGATATCCCCAACTCAAGCTAAAAGCTTGAACAGTGTAATTAGTTAAGAGGCATTTTTAAGCATTTAAGGGTTTGTTGACACTGTCCTTTATAATAGCTTTGTCCTATAAAAGTTGTTCATCATGGATTTTTAGAAAATAGATCATGTATTCCAAAAGAGCACTATTATTATCAGGAAGATACCATTACAGGCCAACACCTGCCAACCAATATATGATTAGTTTTGATAGTGGTATGTCATAAAAACATCAATATAGCAACTCTAAACCTATAATTTATTTAAAGCAATAAAATTATACTGCCAATTACATAATGTTAGAGCCAAAAGAAATTTGGAGATTAGCATGGTATCTCTAATAATTATCACTTAATTAGTAATCAATTGCTTGTTTCCGTTTTTGAACTTCAGAAGGCTTTGGTTAATATGCATAACTTGCCTCTTTTAAAATGTCTCAAAACATTTGAACTACTGCTGGCTTGACTTGGTAAATCTATTTGTAGAAAATAGAGAAAATTTTTAAATCTTTCTAGGACCTGTCGTTTAGAAAACAAGCAATATAATCTCATGATAGGAAGCACTCCCTTTGCCTTCACATAATTGGGTCCTTGCATTCTTCTTCTTCTCCACCCAGGCTTTCCACCAGTCTCATAACACCGAAACAGATCTTGGAAAGGGAAGAAATAAGAAGTCACAAAAATTATTAGGGGAAAAAGGGCAAGAGGTAGGAGAGTATGTGAGTGATGGGCAGGGGACAGGGAAAGGAAAAGCTTTGGGGGGGGTCAAGGCAAGGGGCAGTCACTCAAAGGGATGGGTTGTTTACAGGTAGGTTATTTATCTGTATTTGGTTTTGTTTGTTTATTTATTTATTTATTTTCATTTATAGACAAAGTTGAGTTGCCCTCTCCTCTTCCTGGCTCCTTTTGTTCCTTATGCCCAGAGGGCAGAAATTGGGAAATGGGCAAATGAAGATTTTGACATCCTCTTTCTAGATGTTGAGGACTTTCCTATCTTTAAATACTCCCTCCAGCTGTGCCATCAAGTAAAATCAGCTTGTCTCTCCTCCAGTTTTATTCACTAAAGGGTGAATTAGCATGTTTTACAAAGAAAGCAAGCAATGCCAGTAGGCCTAGAAGAAAGCAATTATGTTTCTCCACGCTGCACCTGAGTTTATTTATTGCACAGACACAGGTTAATGGCAAGTTCCCAGTGTTAATGAGGTTATGATCTCAGGCTCCATCCCTCTATGGAGAAGTTTCCTTTGAACTGTTATCCAACCACAGGCCAAACCTGTAATGACCCCTGCAATAAATACAGCCAGCGCTTCTTATGCTTCTGCTGGAGGCCAGACACTTCACTACATGACAGCTAATATTCATTATCAATTCCAGGTCTATAGAAGCACAGAATGGAACTCAGAGATGTTAAGTTAAAGAGCTAATGGGAAGCAGAGCTTTAAAAAAAGAAACACTTTAAATCATTTCATTCCCGGTTACTCTTTCAGATGGCAAGAGTAATAGAAGTTAGATAATTATTCTTTAGGTTTTTATAGCTTGGATTACCTCAAAGTCTTGCCTGGATAAATCTGCCAACTCTTCAATTCATTTCTAATATATTTTGATGCAAGTCACAGTTTTAAACAGTTGAGTCAAGGAGAGTTGAATTGTGGAGCCAGGAAAGTCCTTAAAGGTACTTGGTTCAACCTCATGTAGTTGATAAAATACTGGCACCGGAGGGAGCGATGCAACTTGACCACTCTTAGTTAATAAGTGACATCGCCTGAATTGAACCCAGGTTTCCAAATCCCAGCCAGGGCTCAATTCCGTTACATAACACTGCCTGAAAAGTGCCAATTCTTCTAAACCCTCCATCTTAGCCAAAATTACAACTACCAAGTCCAAAATACATCTGAAACCTAAGGCACATCCAGAAATAGGTGATAAGAGGATGCCAGGAGTATAAAGACATGTTCTAAGAGAAACCTCAGTTATCTTCACTGGTGTCAAGGCAGAACAGTCCTTTACCCTCTTAAAAAAAAAAAAATAGCACCCCAAACTCTGATTGCTTCCATGCTCTCAGTTGAGCAATCTACTTGTAGCTTTTTCATATTGACTGAGCTCTGCTTTTTTTTTTTTTTTTTTAATTAGCTGTGTGCCTTGGGTGAAATATTTTCTCACTTTCCTCATCTATAAATGGGAGGAGTATCACTTCCCTCAGAGGAGTACGAGGATGAAATCACATGTGAAACACATAGTACGGCGTGCTCAGTAAGGCTTAATTTTCTTCTTTGCCTTCCCAGAGAATCTCAAAGGAAGATGTTATAACATATTAGGATAGTCAAATCATTTTACCCCTAAATTTACTGGAGCCATTGAGTTCTGATATATCTAGCTGGTTATAGTAACAATTTTTCCTTGATTATCCCTGGGTACAGCAGCCCAGGCACAATTGTACTTATTTTCCACACACCCCTAGGGTTGACAAAGGTTTACTTTAATAATCTTATGGCTTTAGTTTCTACCACAAACTAATAGCATATTCTTCTTGGAGATTTTCTTCCAGACACTGTTCTAAGTATATTAACGTGTTTTTCACAGAGACCTTTGCTTCTCAAAGCAACAGTATATTTTCAGCCAAATAACTAAGAAAGATTGCCAGAGAATGATCGCTAATAGAAAACTTTTGCTTTCAGTTTTTATGTGCATGCGACTTTTCCTGTCTTCATTTGAGTGACTGCAAAAATGAATAAGGGGTAGGGTAAGGTATGATCTTTTCTTTGTGTGGTGTGTTCGTGACTGGTGTATTGGTAGGAAAAGGTATAAACACTAGCTTCCTCCTTCACCCCCAGCACTTGATAACTACCCTGGCCTCAATGACACCTCTGGAAGGCATTTTATCACATTCCTCGCCCCAGCTGCTTCACTTGGTACTGCCCTGCTTTGGACTTTTGGAGTCAGGTTTTTGGCAACACATTCTATTCATCACACCAGTAGCTACTGTTATGTTTTTTTTCTTATTTGTACCTGTTTTTCCTTCTTTATTAATAACCAAGTGACCTCAAATAGTTTATTTTCCTGATGGCACAGTTTCCATTTTTAGTATTTGGCAAATGTATATTGCAAGACTTACATCCTTTTCTTCAAGTTTAGGAGTAGCAGTTATGTGTTTTTCTCAATGCTCTGCAGTGGCTAAACTTGGGCTCGAGGCTTAGGAATAAATAACCAGTTGCTAGATTGTCCTTGATTTTATTATTATACTCAAGTTGGTTCTATATAAGTTTCAGTTTTCATTGAGGGATTGATTATTTTTAAAGCAGTGCTCAAGCTTATTAATGTGTGTACAGCAAGAATGGGCATCTTGTTCAAAGGCACTTTATGATTCAGGATTTCTTAGGTGGGGCCTGAGATTATGGGATTCTATCAAGCTACACGTTGATCCCAAAGCTGCTGACCTGAGGACCAGGCTTTAAGTAGTGAGGTTGTAAATACATTACTGTGCCTTAAAGGTCTGAATTAGACTCTGACTTTCCTTTTTTTTTTTTTTTTTTTTTGGTGGTGCTGGGGATTGAACCCAGGGCTTTGTGCATATGAGGTAAGCATTCTAGCAGTTGACCTATATATCCCCAGCCTCTTATTTCTAAGTAATAAGAAAGAGTCATGGAATCTTAAACATGGAAGACAGTGCTGGCAAATTGCTTTGAAATGCTCTGAGGGTCTGGGTGTATAGCTCCGCGGTACAGTGCATGCTTAGCATGTGTAAGGCCTCAGGTCCAGTGGCTAGCACCTAAAAAAATAAATGCTACTGACATGAAGATTGTATGAATTCCATATTGCCAATTTGGCCTCACAGAATGCTTTTGTTGGTGTTGCCGGACTCGTCTATCCAAAGCCAGCATATGGTACAATTGGCAACGGAGAATAGTTCCCATATAAGTGTTGGCTGATGTTTTTCTTTTATGTTATTGAGTAAGATAAAAGTGAAACAACAAAGAAATGTGTCAAAATTGTACCTATTTATCAAAGATGTGAATGAATGTTTTGCTGAAATGGATAACAGTTTTTAAATTCTAGGAGGATATTTACTCAAATCTACTCATGATGTAACAACACATACAACACATCTTTAAATTCATTCTGCATTATTAAAATTTTTTAATTATTTTCTTAAATCTAGAAAATCAACAGAACAACAAGGCAAGCCCTGATTTATAATGATCAATAATTTATGTGGTATAAGTACTCCCACTGTGGCCAATTTTCAACTACTAATGTGACTGAACACAAAGTTGGGTCAAGATGGTACCAGTAGCACACCACTATATGTTGTTTTCACCACACAGATAAAATTGTGTGAATACCTCAAAATTCTAGATTGTATTGAAACATAAAACAATTATTAGAGAGTAAAGATTTTTGATTATTTGTTGCTAATTATTTTAATATAATTTATTTAATAGTAAATTTATATGGTTTAATATTTAACACTATTTTCATGGGCTTGCCAAGTTCCCAGAATTTAGCAACTTGTTCTCACAAACTGGTAAGGGTTGGCTCCAGCACAGCACTGGAGGTAGTTCTCCTGGTCCAGTGATCTTCAACTTTGGCTGTACATTAATAGGGATACCCTAAGGAATCTGTAGTTCATAGTTTTAGTAGATCTGCATTAGGGCTCTGGAATCTGAACTTAAAAATTATTTTTGAAGCATATCTTACATACACAAAAAATTATAAATTATAGGTGTGTAAGAAAGGATGTTCACAGACTGAACACACCCACAGAGAAACACAGAACTTTACCAGCTCTGAGAAGCCCTCCTCATGCCCCATTCAGTCACTACCCAGCTGAGAAAACCACAACCTTGACCATAAATGAGTTTTGCAAGCTTTTGGCCTTGATATAAATGAAATTATATCCTACATATTCTTTTGCATCTGGCTTCGTTCCCCCAATATTATGACTGAGATTCATCCATAATGTATGTAACAGGAGTTCATCCATTTTTGTGGTGTATAGTATTCCACTGTATGGATAGACCCCAAATTATTATTTATTTATCCGTTCTGCTGTTGATGATGGGCTGTTGCCAGTGGCTGGTTACTTTGAATAGAGTTGCCAAGAACTTTCTCCAAAACATTCAAAACAAATCCCACAGTGATTATAATGAATAGGCAACCTCTTGACTGCCTTCTCTAAACCTTCCTTCTCTCTTTCTTCTCATATAACATGACCAAGGCCATTGATTCTTTTGTGTGAATGTACTTTTAGTTCTCTGAGTCATGAAGCCATGTGCTTCCATTCATAACAGTTTGTTCTCCGGGATTTTTTCAGTATAGGTTCCCATCCTCCATCTTTCATCCAGACATCTGCATTTGTGCATCCTAAAGAGGGATGAAATTTGGCCTCACATCAATAAGCAAGGGGGAGTAATAGATATTGTGGACATGGAACCAAAAGCTAAATTTGGCAGCTGATCATTAAGGCTCCTGGAAAGAGGCTTCAAGTAAGGGAAACAGTTTTCTTTTATGTGTATCAGGGATAGGCAATGAACTCCTAGAATATTTCAGATTATAATATTTTTATTTATTTGAGGTAGACCATTGACTCTCTTTTGATAGAACAACTAAAATCTCTCCAAGTCTTTATTTGGTCTGGAAAGATCAGAGAATGTTTTCTTATTAGTTTATTCAGCAGGTATAGCTATATTAATGGTCTAACCTGAGAAATATTGAAAAAAATTTTTTCTTCATTTGCTTGAATTAGAGCATAACCTAATCCCAACTGGTATGTTATAATCACATAAATGTTTAAATACAATTGCTTAATTGTCATTGTATCCGAAGGCTTCACAGCAAGTGGTCTCTGTTGCTACCTACTGACTTCTTTAGAGAATGCTTCCAGTGAGCAGCTGACCACATAGCACTATAGATAGTTTCCTTCATGAGGATGGGTTTTTAAGAACCAGAAGTCTTCAGACTTGATATTAGCTTTCTCAAAAAAGCATGTAAAACTTTGACATCTCTTTAAAAGACTTGACCATGTTTTGATTACTAATTCACTTTTTTAGATGTTTTATTTGTCCTTTTCAGATATATATGACAGTAAAGTATATTTTCACATATTATACTTACATGGAGTATAACTTTCCATTCTCGTGGTTGTACGTGATATGGAGTTACACGGGTCATATATTGATATATGATATACAAAAGTAATATACAATTCATTCTATCTTTCCTATTCCCATCCTCCCTTCATTCCCCTTTGTCTAATCTAGTGAACTTCTGTTCTCCCCTCCCACCTCCATTATTGTATGTTAGCATCTGCATATCAGAGAGAACACAAGGCCTATGGTTTTGGGGGGATTGGCTTATTTCACTTAACATGATAGTCTCCAGTTCCATCTATTTGCCAACAAATGCCATAATTTCATTCTTTTTATGGCTGAGTAACATTCCATTGTGTGTGTATACCACATTTTTTTTTTATCAATTCATCTTTTGAAGAGCGCCTAGGTTGGTTCCATAGCTTAGCTGTTGTGAATTGAGCTCTATAAACATTGATGTGGCTGTGTCACTATAGTATGCTGATTTTAAGTGCTTTGAGTATATGCAAAGGAGTGGGATAACTGAGTCAAATGGTGGTTGCATTTCAAGTTTTCTGAGGAATCTTCTTACTGCTTTCCAGAGTGGTTTTACCAATTTGCATTCCATCAACAATGTATGAGTGTACTTTTTTCTCCACATCCACACCAACATTTATTGTTACTTATATTCTTGATGATTGCAATTCTGACTGGAGTAAGATGGAATCTCAGTATAGTTTGTTGGTTTTTTTTTTTTTTTTTTTTTTTTTTTTGGTACTGGGAATTAAACTCAGGGGCACTTGACCACTGGGCCACATCCCCAGCCCTTTTTTATATTTTATTAGAGACAGGGTCTCACTGAGTTGCTAAGTGCCTCGCCATTGCTGAGGTTGGCTTTGAACTCGAGATCCTCCTGCCTCAGCCTCCCAAGTGCTGGGATTATAGGCGCACGCCACCATGCCCGGCTTCAGTGTAGTTTTTATCTGCATTTCTCTAATTGCTAGAGATGTTGAACATTATTCATATATTTGTTGACCAGTCATATTTCTTCTGTGAAGTACCTGTTCAGTTCTTTTGCCCATTTTCTGATTGGGTTATTTGTTTTTATGGTGTTAAGTTTTTTGAATTCTGTATATATGCTGGAGATTAATGCTGTCTCTGAGGTACAGATGACAAAGGTTTTCTCCCATTCCATAGGCTTTCTCTTCACATTCTTTTTTTTTTTTTTTTTTTTGGTACCAGGAATTGAACTCAGGGGTACTTGACCACTAGGCAACATCCCAAGCCCTTTTTTGTGTGTTTTTATTAGAGACAGGGTCTCACTGAGTTGCTAAGTGCCTCACCATTGCTGAGGCTGGCTTTGAGCTCGCAATCCTCCTACCTCAGCCTCCCAAGTGCTGGAATTATAGGCGTGCACCACCACGCCCAGCTTCTCTTCACATTCTTGATTGTTTCCTTTGCTGTAAAGAATCTTTTTAATTTGATACCATCCCATTTATTGATTTACTTATTTTACTTCTTGCACTTTAAGAGTCTTGTTGAGGAATTCAGTTCCTAAGCCAACATGATGGAGATCTGGGCCTACTTTTTCTTCTAATAGGTTCAGTATCTCTGGTATAATGCCTAGGCCCTTGATCCACTTTGATTTGAGTTTTGTGCAGGGTAAGAGGGAGGAGTTAATTTCATTTTGCTACATATGGAGTTCCAGCTTTCCCAGCACTATTTGTTGACAAGGCTATCTTTTGTCCAATGTATGTTTATGGCACCTTTGTCTAGTATGAGATAACAGTATTTATGTGGATTTGTCTCTATGTCTTCTGTTCGGTACCATTGGTCTTCAACTCTGTTTGGTGCCAATACCATGGTGTTTTTGTTACTAGAGCTCTGTAGTATAATTTAAGTCTGATATTGTGATGCCTCCTGCTTCACTTTTGTCACTAAGGATTGCTTTGGCTATTCTGGTTCTCTTATTTTTCCAAATGAATTTCATGACTGCTTTTTCTATTTTTACGAACAATGTCATTGGAATTTTAATAGGAATTGCACTAAATCTATATAGCCCTTTTGGTATTATGGTCATTTTGACAATATTATGGAGGAGGTCTTTCCATCTTCTAAGATATCCTTCAATTTATTTCCTTAGTGTTCTGTAGTTTTTATTATAGAGGTAGTTTAGTTCACCTCTTCTGTTAGATTGATTCCCAAATATTTTTTTAAAGCTATTGTGAATGGGATGGTTTTCCTAATTTCTCTTTCAGTTGATTCATCACTGTTGTATAGGAATGCATTTGACTTATGGGAGTTAATTTTATATCCTGCTACTTAGATGAATTAATTTATGAGTTGTAGAAGTTTTCTGGTAGAGTTTATTGGATCATTTTTTTTTAATTTATTTTTTTATTCTAAGTTGTTATAAATGACAGCAGGATGCATTACATTTCATATTACACATATAGAGCACATTTTTACATATCTCTGGTTGTATGCAAAGTATATTCACACCATTTGTGACTTCATACATGCACTTAGGGTAATGATATCCATTTCATTCTGACATCTTAAATATAGAATCATGTCATCAGCAAATAGGGATAATGTGAGTTTTTCTTTTACTATTTGTATCCTCTTAATTTCTTCTTCTGCATAATTGTTCTAGCTCAATTTTCAAGGACTGTGTTGAATAGAAGTAGTGAAACAGGGCAACCTTGTTCCACTCTTTAGAGCGAATGCTTTTAGTTTTTTTCCATTTAGAGTGATGTTGGCCTTGGGTTTAACATACATAGCTTTTACAATGTTGAGGTATATTCCTACTATCCCTAGTTTTTCTAGTGTTTTGAACATGAATGGATGCTGTCTTTTATCAAATTCTTTTTCTGCATCTATTGAGATAATCATGTGATTTTTGTCTTTAAGTCTATTGATGTGATGAATTATGCTTATTGATTTCCATATGTTGCACCATGCATCCCTGGGATGAATCCCACTTAATCATGGTGCACTATCTTTTGAATATGTTTTTGTATGTGATTTGCCAGTATTTTATTAAGAACTTTTGCATCCATGTTCATCAGGGATATTGGTCTAAAGTTTTCTTTCCTTAATTTGTCTGGGTTTGGTATCAGGGTGACTAGCTTCATAGAATGAGTTTGAAAGGGTTCCCTCCCCTTCTCTTTCATGGAATAATTTGAGGAGGATTGGTGTTAATTCTTCTTTGAAGGTCTGGTAGAACTCAGCTGAGAATTTGTATGGTCCTGGGCTTTTCTTTGTTGGTAGTCCATTGATGGAGTGAGTCTTCAATTTTAATGCTTGAAATTGATCTGTTTAAATTTTCTATGTCCTCCTGATTCAATATGGGTAAGTCATGTGTCTCTAGAAACTTGTCGTTGTCTTCAACATTTTTAATCTTATTAGAGTATACATTTCAAAATAGTTTCTGATTATCGTCTGTATTTTAGTAGTGTCTGTTGTGATATTTCCTTTTCCATCACAAATTTTAGTAATTTAAGTTGTCTCATTCTTGTTGTTAGTTTGGTTAAGAGTTTATCAATTTTATTTATTTAAAAAAAAAAAAACAGCATTTTCTTTTGTTGGTTTGTCTTTTTGTTTTGTTTTGTTTTGTTTTGTTTCTTGGTACCAGGGATTAATCCCAGAGGCTCTTAACCACTAGCTACATACCAACCCTTTTTTACATTACATTTAGAGACAGGGTCTCCTGAGTTGCTTAATGCTGCGCAAAGTTGTAGAGGCTGACTTTGAACTCTCGATCTTCCTGCCACAGCCTAGCAAACCACTGGGATTACAGGCTTGGGCCACCATGCCTGGCCTCAATTTTTTGAATTTTTGTTTGTTTCAATTTCATCATTGATTTTAATTACTTCCTGTCTTCTGCTTTGGGTATTGATTTGTTCTTATTTTATAGGACTTTCAGATGTAATGTTAGAATATTTAAATGATGAATTTCTATTCTTTTAATGAATGAGCTCAATACAGTGAACTTTCCTCTTAGAACTACCTTCATAATGTCCCAGAGATTTTTATTAAGTTTTACTTTTTTAAATATACCTTTATTTTATTTGTTTTTATTTTTATGTTGTGGTGGGGATTGAACCCAGTGCCTCACATATGCTAGGCAAGCACTCTACCAAGGAGCCACAACCCTGCCCCATGTCCCAGAGATTTTGATATGTTGTGTCGCTGTTCTCATTTACTTCTAAGTATTTTTTTTGTATTTCATCCTGATTTCTTCTGCTATCCACTAATCATTCCATAGCAGATTATTTAGTCTCCAGGTGCTAGAGTAGCTTCCATTTTGTATTTTATCATTTATTTCTAATTTCATGCCATTATGATCTGATAGAATGCAAGGTATCTCCACGTTTTGTATTGCAAAGAGTTGCTTTGTGGCCTAAGATATGGTCTATTTTTGAGAAGGATATGTGTGCTACTAAGAAAAAAGTGTATTCAGTTATTGATAGATGAAATATTCTATATATTTCTGCTAGGTCTAAATTATTAATTGTATTTTTTAGTTCTGTAGCCTCTTTATTTAGTTTTTGTTTGGAATATTTATCCAGTGGTGAAAGAGGTGTGTTGAAGTCACTGAGCACTATTACACAATAGTCTATGATCTATTTGATTCTTGAAATTGAGAAAAGTTTGTTTGATGTACATAGATGCTCCATTGTTTGGGCATGCATATTTACATTTGTTATGTCTTGTTGAAGTATAATTCCCTTAGGCAATATGAAATGTCCTTGTTTATCTCTTCTGATTAACTTTGGCTTGACATCCACTTTATCTGATATGAGGATACAAACCCCTGCTTGTTTATGAGTTCCATGTGAATGATATGTTTTTTCTCATTCTTTTACCTTCAGTCTCTGGATGTCTGCCTATGAGGTGAGTCTTGGAAACAGCATATTGTTGGGTTTTGTTTTTTAATCCAATTTGCCAGTCTATGTCTTTTGATTAATGATTTAGGCCGTTTACATTCAGTGTTATTATTGAGAAATGATTTTTACTCCCTGTCATTTTGATTTATTTCTAGTTTTTAATTTGAATTAGTTTCTCTTCAGTTGACTATTCTTCTAGTGTCGTTTCTTCCTTTGCTAATTTTTACTTTATTAAAATTTATTTATTTGTTTTAGTTGTACACAATGCCTTTATTTTTACATGGTGCTGAGGATGGAACCCAGGCCGCACATGTGCTAGGCAAGCACTCTACCGCTGAGCCACAATCCCAGCCCTGCTACTTTTCACTTTTAATTTTCATTTCTTTTTGTGAAATATTTTACTGAATATGTTTTATAGTATAGACTTTCAAGTTGTGAATTCTTTTACATTTTGTTTATCATTGAAAATTTTTATTGCATTATCAATTTGGAAGCTTAATTTTGCTAGGTATAGTATTCTTGGCTGGCATTTTCTTTCAGAGCTTGGTATATATTATTCCAAGACTACCTGGGTTGGGAAATCACTGTGATTCAGATTGATTTCCCTCTAAATGTAAATTGTCATTTTTCTCTGGAAACCTTTAAATTCTATTATTCTGTTTGTTAGGCATTTTCATAATAATGTGCCTTGGTGTGGGTCTGTTGTAACTTTGTATATTTGGGGTCCTGTAATCCCCTTGTATTTTATTTTCCATTTCATTGTTTAGTTTTGGGAAATTTTCTGATATTATTTGATTGAAAGGATTGTGCATTTCTGTGTTTTGTATCTCCAAGCCTTCATCTGTCCCAATAAATTTTAAATTTTGTCTTTTCATGTTATCCTACATTTCCTGGAAATTCCATTCATGGTCTCTTAACATCTTTTCTCCATGGTCAGCTTTATTTTCAAGATTGTATAATTTGTCTTCATTGCCTGAAACTCTTTCTTCCAATTCATTTAGTCTGTTGGTGATGCTTACCATTGAGTTTTTAATTTGGTTTATTGATTCCTTCATTTTGAGGATTTCTAACTGATTCAGGATCTCTCTTTATTGAAGTGATCTTTCACTTCCTGTATTTTCTCTCTGATTTCACTCTTGACATCATCCTTTACCTCACAGATAATTTTAAATATGTATATTCTAAATTTCTTTGACATTTCTTCCATTCTGGTGCCATTGATTCTGTTATTGAAATATGTTGGTTTGTTTGGGGCAATTTGTTCCCTTGCTTTTTCATGTTGTTTGTGTGTCTGCTCATCTAGCAGTGTGGATCTCTGAGGCAATAGAGTTTCTACCCTGTGGACTTATACTGTCCCAGAAGGTTTTCAGTACCTCACCATTTAGGGGGAGACAAATAATAACAACAAGCAGTGCAAACAGTATACAACATTAACCAAAATAGTTCCTGCTATGTCATCTACAATGTTAATTGTCACAATAAACAGAAATGATATGGTCAGTTATTGCTTACAGTAAAACTGGTAAGTCTGCACAGGGTTTACAATTTTGAATGGTGGACAAGGAGAGAACAGAAGTGATGTATGATGTGATGCTTATGAGGGAGGAGGAGAGAATATAGAAGTAAAAAGTATAGAGTAAAAGAGAACAACAGAAATTGACTCTTAGCAGAAAAAAAGAAGAAAATCAGGGAAAACAGATAAGCCGGGGATGGGGGGGGGGGGACACACACACACACACACACACACACACACATATATATATATATATAAAAGTTTAACAAACTAAAAATAGAAATAAAAGAAGGCAAAACTGAAATATACTAACCAAACTTCCTAGTCTTCAAAAGAGTGATCGATGAAAAATAACTGGCTCCAAAAATGCTAGAAATGAGAAAAAAAAACACAAATATGAATTTATTTATGAACCACTAAGGTAACAATTAAACAGAGAAAAGAAATATAAAAGAATAAGATCTGGATGAAAAGGTAAAGAATTGTTTCCATTGGAGTTCAAAAAATTCTCAGCTTCTCTTCTCAGTTGTGGTAGGTGGGGTCCTCTGGAGTGTGATGCCTTCTCTACCCTCAGGGTGGGGTTGCTGGAGTGAGAGAGGTAATCCTCTAGGCCGAGCTCCTGGAGACCGGGTTTAGGCTTAGGTATGCTCCAGGTTCTTTGCTGAATGCCAGTTTGTCTAGAGATTTTAAATCAGTGGCCTTCCAGGGCCCAGCAATTGCCAGTCCACACTGGAAGACTGCACCCCAGGGATCTCCCCTGGGTTCCACTGGTATGGTGGAGGAGCCAATTCTTAGTCCATTCTGTCACCTGTAGACCCTGTTTCCTGGTCTCAGTTTCAGTCTTCCAACAAGCTCTCCTGCCCCTGCCTGTTCGAATTCCTGCCCAGATACATCTCTCTCAGCTGGACCCACTAGCAGGAAGACAGAAGAGGAGAGTTGGGTGGGTTTCCACAACCAGTAGTCCCCTATTTAACCCTTCTGCACATTTGATTTTCTCCTGGTCACTTAGGCACACTTTTTGTTGTACAGCGTGGGTTTGCCAGGCCTGTGTTTCCGAACAAACTCTTGTTTGCTAGGAATTGGCTCTGCCAGCTACTGGCCCCTGTGTCATGGTGGCAAAATGGTTCCTTCCTCTGTCCTCTGCATGCAGCAAAGAGAGATGAGGCTTCCTTACTGCACAAGGATATTGTATAGCATGCCCTTCGGTTTGGTTGGACAGTGTCTTTGATCTCTAAATAAACTCTCCAGACCCAGACATGCCTCAGGCCTTCTAAAGATGCCTCAGGCCTCCTAAAAATGCGGGTTCCTTTAATTCCCTTTTACCTCCACTTTGCTTGTGGAGTGACTGCTCTGGCTGGTGCCTCCAGCCATGGCAGCAGCTGCGGCACTGGGGATTTCTTCCTTATTATATCCAACTTCCCGAGTCTCCACTTTGAATGTCCAATGTTAGACTCCAGTAAAGAGAGCTGGGGATATAGCTCAGTTGGTAGAGCATGCACAAGGCCCTGGGTTCTAATCTCCAGCACCACAAAAAAAAAAAAAAAAAATTCAGTAAAGTGACCCCTACCTTTCTTTTTTTTTTTTTTTTTTTTCCCTCACTTACCTTGCTGAGAAGCTGCCTATCTGCTTTCTTGATTTTATACCACAGAGCAGCCAGCCAGGACAGTAATCTTCTCTATTCTGCCTTCTTGAAAAACCCTTATTATTAATTCTTGACAAAAATTTCTCATTCAGTCCTTAACTAAAGCTTACCCACTTGAGTACTATCAGGCCTCCAAAATAAATGTGTAAGGTCTTTTGCTGCTTTTTTTATACTTTAAAAAAATGTATTGAAATATAATATACATAGATAGCGTCTACAAGTATACAGCTTGACATATTTTTTGCAAACTTGGCACACCTGTGTAACTAGCAGCTAGATCCAGAACAAAAATACCAGTATCACCCTGCTTCTGGTCACCATTCCACTGCATGCTCAGTTTGAAACACAAAAAAAATTCTATGTCTGAGGTGCATCCTTTATTTACGTAATTTGATTTTTCAGTCAACCATAACTTTATATGAGGTAACTACTGTCAGCATTGATTGTAGTATCACCCTTGTAACTGAAGATGTGTGGCAGTCTGCCCTTCCAAGTGAGGAGTATAATGTTAACTTTGTGTACAAGTGTGCATCAATATATCTGTATTTGTGATGTTCAGGTACACAAATACTTGCATGGCATGCATACCAACAAATTTAGAACTCCCTTCTTCTCAATGAATGTAAACCTAAATTATATGTATTATTGATCTAAGTTTAAAATATTTTAACTACAATTGATTTTCACATAATATTTAATGTGCTGTTTCCAGTTTGTTAAAATTGCTCTTTTCAGTTACCATAAATATTTTCTTTGCTCAAAATTTGAAAGCCAAGAATTTTTCTTCCGCTGCTTGAAATAGAATTGTATGCATTTGTCCTAAGTATCCTCAGCTGTCTTTTTATTTAGTTCAATTTCTGTGTCTTATGTTCAAAATATCATTTAAATTCCTGTGGGTTTTTTTTTTTTTTTTTTTTTTTTTTTTGAGAGCATGAGTCAGAGGGGAAAAAAACAGGTTTAGCAGGCTCACTATGCTTTATAAATGTATGGTTTTAAAAAACAATTTGGCCATCAAAAATCATTTATTATTGGATGAGTGCACTCTTAGTAGAATTAGCAGTCAGTGGTTATGCTTATGTAGCCAATAACTCTTTTAAAAAGCTAAAACTTTTTTAAATTATAGAATACATCTGAGAATAGTATTCAGCTATAAAAAGTAATGAAGTACTGATACATGCTACAACATGGATCAATTAGAAAATATTATGGGAGGTGGAAGGAGGCAGATACAAAAGGTTACAGATTATATGACTCCATTTATATGAAATATCCAAAATATGCTAATCTATTAAGATAGAAAAGTAGATTCGTGATTGCTAGAACTGGGGAAAATGGGGATTGGGCTGTGATTGATGTTGGGGTCAAGATTTCTTTTTGGAATGGTGGAATATTCTATAACTGTATAGTAAGAACAGTTATCCAACTTTGTGAATACTTTTTTTAAAAATGTACACTTTAAATGAATGAGTTTTATCGTGTGAATTTTGTCTCAGTTTTTTTTAAAAGATCATACATGTGCATTGTAGAAAATTTGGAAACTAAAGAAAAGCAGAAAAATAGTAAGAGTGAGTTATTACTTCATTATTCAGCAACAGTAATTATTATATATTAACTCTATTTCCTTCCATTTTATTTTCCATGTTTTGTTGTTGCAGGAAAAGAGGTTGGAGTTGTTTACCATTAGATGGGAGGTGTTTGCCATCTAATTTAATGCCAACAACAGTGTCCACTGTTGTTGCATTATTATATTTTAAGTTGTCACAAATTGATACCCACCCCTCCTACACACACACACACACACACACACACACACACACAAAATGGGTGGATTTCAAGGACGATCCATTTAGTTGGCCACAGGGAGCAATGGGTGGGAATGCAAGCAGAGCAACAGCTATAGCCCTGTACAAGGGGATGAAGAAGAGCCTCACAGGGAAAGACTGGGGCCTTAGAGGCAGAAAGACAGACTTGAGTGGTTGTCTTGAGAGGTGGTACCCTAGAAGGAAACAATGCCAAGAAACTTTTTAGGAGTTTTGCTGCAGGTTGTGTGATACATTTTGTAAACCACACCTCCCTCTTCTTAAGCCCTCATAACTTTCCAAGGGTCATGTTTGTGTTTTTCCTTTTAGCTGTTGTCACTGTGCTAAGATGGTGCTGCATGTGAGGGGATGGGAAGACCCAGCTTTTCACCTAGGTCACATGTATATTTTCTATAGTTTTTGTCCATTGTATTTCAGTTACTGCTTACAATAAAACCAGTAAGTTTGCATAGGGTTTACGATTTTGAGTGGTGGACAAGGACAGAACAGAAGTGATATATGATGATGTGATACTTTCAAGGGAGGAGGAGAGAATATTGAAGTAAAAAGTTAAGAGTAAAAGAGAGAACAATAGAGATTGACTCTTAACAGAAAAAGAAAGAAAAACAAGGAAAAGAGATAAGTGAGAGAAATATATACATAAGATAAAACTTTAACAAATTAAAAATAGAAATAAAGGAAGACAAAACTAAACTGAAATATACTAATCAAACATCCTAGTCTTCAGTGTACTGATCCATGAGAAATAACTGACTTCAAAAATGCTAGAAATTAGCCGGGCGTGGTGGCGCACGCCTGTAATCCCAGCACTTTGGGAGGCTGAGATAGGAGGATCACGAGTTCAAAGCCAACCTCAGCAATGGCGAGGCACTTAGCAACTCAGTGAGACCCTGTCTCTAAATAAAATAAGGGCTGGTCATGTGGCCCAGTGGTCGAGTGCCCCTGAGTTCAATCCCCGGTACCAAAAAAAAAAAAAAAAAAAAATACTAGAAATTAGAAAAAATATGAATATGTATAAATATCTATGAACTATTAAGGTCACAGAGAAAAGAAAAAACAAGAAATAATCTTGGTGAAAATTTAAATTGTTTCCATTGGAGTTCAAAGGATTCTCAGCTTCCCTTTTCAGTAGTGTTAGGTGGGGTCCTTTGGAATATGATCCTTGGTCCAGCCCACAGTGGGGTTGCTGAAGTGAGAGAGTTAATCCTGAAGGTGGAACACCTGGAAGCCAGATTCAGTCTTAGGTAGACTCCAGGTTTTTTGCTCAATGTCAAGGTCTGCAGATTTTACATGAGCACACCTCCAGGGCCCAGCAATTGCGGGTCCACACTGGAAGACTGCACCCCAGGATCTCCCTTTGGTTCCTCTTGTGTGGTGGAGAAACCAATTTTTAGTCCACACCATCATTTTGGGTTTCCCATGGTTCCTGGTCTTGGGTTCAGTCTCCAAACTCAAATCTCTCCTGCCTCCACATTTTCTAATTCCTGGCCCAGTGCATCTCTCCCATTCAGAATGGAGGGGGACTGCAAAAACTGGGTGTGTTTCCATGAATAGTATTCCCTGTGTAAACTCCTCTCCATGTTTGACTTTCTCCTGGTCACTTAGGCACACTTTATATGTCCTGCATTGTGTGTTTGCCAGGCGTGTTTTTCAGGCCAAACTCAAGTTTGCTAGGAATTGGTTCCTCTAGCTGATGGCCTCCATGCCGTGGCTGTGAAATCGTTCCTTCCTCTGTCTTCCACATACAGCTGGGAGAGGTGAGGCTTCTTTCCCTCACAAGAATATAGTGTAGCACACCTGTCAGTTTAGTCAGGCAATGTCTTTGATCTCTAAACTCTCTGGACCCAGACACACCTCAGGCCTCCTAAAAATGTGGGTTCCTTTAATTCCCTTTTACCTCCACTTTGCTGGTGGAGGGACTGCTCTGGCTGGTGCCTCCAGCTGCACTAGCATCTGTGGCACTGGGGATTTCTTCCTTATTTTATTACATCCAACCTCCTGAGTCTTCAATCTGCTTTGAATGTGCAGTATGAAATTCCACTGAAGTCTCCCTCTTTTTTTTCCCACCCACTTTGCTGAGAAGCTCCTCCCTATCTGCTTTCTTGGTTTTGCATACAGAGCAGCCAGGAAAGCAACCTTCTCTATTCCACCATCATTAGACCCTCAAGAATATATTCTTAATCATTAGTCTTAGAACATGTTTTGTTAGGATACTGACAGGATCATTAAAATTTTTTGCCATTGATATCTAAATATTTTGCAGAAAGATTATAGATTTATTTTGCCTTTCTATTTTCCCTCTTTCTTATTCTCCTCCTCCTTGTCCTTCCTCCTTCCTGTAGTGGGACAATTTTGTTCTATTAAGCCAGTCTTTGCTCCCTTTGTTTTTCAAGAACACTTACTATACAGGAGATTGCCCTTTGGTAATTAGCCCATTTATTATTTTCCATCACATAATTTTTAGATGACCTTTACTTCTGTATTTACATAGAATTTCTCATGTTTTGCCTGTATCTCCCTAATTGATTTTACTACATTCTCAAGTCTGATATTTACTGTTACCTGTATTTCAGCAATCTTGTAATTCATTTATATCTGGCCTTGCCTTGTCATTACCTACACAACCTTATCTATTATTAGATGCATTATCTTCTTTAACATGGATCAAATATTTTTAAAAAACTTTTTTCCTACTACTTTTGATAGCATATATACTGGAGTGGAGACCTTTGTCCCATATCTTTCTGTAATTGCTTGTGCTTCCCTATGCTTCAGTATTTTTAATATTGAATGGCCTTCATTTGCTCCATCTGTATAAAACAGGACACATGCTGGCCATGGACTGAAGTATCTTATAAATGTTTGGTTAATTCTGGGCTCATGTCAGAGACCAATGTTAGGACTGTGTAATACAGTCCCAGGAAACCACCCAGTTCCAGAGAAGACAAGTAAAGCTAATCAATATGTGTGGGTGGAGAGAACCCCTGAGGGTAAGCTAAGGACAGTAGTTAGTAACGTCACCAGCATAGATGATGTACCAATATTTGTTCACTCTTAGGAGCAGCATCATCTCACCCCAACCCTCTGGCATTATATCTCCACTGCATGGGTCACTTCTGTCACAGTGTCAAAACTGAAAGGGCCTGGTTGAGCAGACTGGGGGAAGCAAAGACAGAACAAAAGTGTCTTTTCCATGCTCAGTTCTCTGTACCTGTCCATCCTCAGCAAGGGAGAATTGTTGGGATCACTCCATGCTAATGGTAGCAAACCATTTTCTCAGTGGCTTTCCACTAACCCCACAGCCTCCTTGTTCCACCCACCCCAGGTCAGTCCAGCTTACATGTGCATCTGTGGGCACCTGTGGTGAAGAACATGTTGTTTACTGCCCAGACCACTTCTTTGCCCTGTGAAAGTGGGCAGTCTGCTGGGCTCCCGTGACTTCCTCACTTAGTTCTATAGCAGTCATTTTTTTCCAATTTCTAGTGAATGGTTACCTCTTATCCTTGGTTTCTGATGCTCTTGTGGAGCCTGATAACTATAGATTAAGGCTAATTTCAGTGCAATGTTGGTGGAGAGAGGTCTAAGCCATCTGGCTTTCTTTATCTTGCCTCGAAGTCCAGCTGACTGCATTTTATGGCCTGGTCCTTTAAGGCATATAATGAGTGCCTTTCCAGACTCACTTTCCTATCAGTTATAAATCATTCCCTCTATGGAGTTTGTTTATGCCCCTCCCTTTTCTCTTCTCCAGTCAAGTAGTGACTCACAAAAAAAGGGTTGGGAATCCATTGAATTAGGATGGTAAAGTCTAAAAGTAAATGAGAACTTTATGATACCCTTATATTATTAAGGTTCATAAATTGGTTCTAGGAAGTAGAGCACAATAGACAAATTCTTTGATGTTTCTAAACCAAATCAGGCCCTCAACTCCTCCTGCCTGCACTTATTGGAGTCTTCCTTGCCCCCTACCTTCCCATTTGGTGATGGACCTGGTCCTTGGTCTCTGTTGGTTCCCATGGTTACTGATACTCTTCCTGCTGGGGAGAAATGGTTGGTGTGATGCCATCTGTCAAACACTGCAATCATGACGGGCCACACAGATGTCCCTCAAGGTGTTCTTCTCACCAACTGCAGGCTTAGCCACATGCTGCTGCTCTCAAGGCCATGGGCTTAATGATCAGTCACCAGAGAGAACCCACATGCAAGGTTTCTGCCAGCCCCTGATACAAGGCTTCTTCAGGAAGGTGAAATGGCTGTCCTTTGTAATCCGTTTAACAAGCATTTATTGAAAACTATGTATGGACGAGGCATTGTGAAAATATTTTAGGATTTAAATGCAAATACATTTCTGCTGTCAAAAATGTATAATCGTGGTCAGGTAGAAGCAGAATACATATAAACATAATGATTTGTCTTATAAATCAGAATTTTGATTTATTATCCTAGAAGACAATATAAAGGGAGAATGTTTTAAGTGCATCTTCTTTCAAAATGCAATTTGAATCTGTCTACTTCAATCCATCTCTGCTGCTTCCTCCATGGTCAAAGCCACAGTCCTATCTTGTCTGGAAAACTTAGCAGCTTCCTAACTGATCCTTCTGCCCTTGCTTATTCTCTCCCACAACCTGTTCTTTACACAGCAGTCTCAGTGGTATTGGTGATGTTTTTATAACACAAATTCAGAACCTGTCAGTCCTCTGCTTAAATACTTCAGCATCTTCTCAAAGCATTTGGAGTAAAATCCAAACTCTTGACTAGGGCCTAAGAGGTCATGTGTGATCTAGCCCATCCCTGCCTTTCTGACTTTGCCTCTCACCAGCTCTCCTTCCTAGCTTGTTCTTCCCTCCTCATGACTGGGCCCTTCTCACTCTTTAGAGAGCATGAACAGGGGGCTGCCTGATAGACACCTCCTGTGTCTGCCCTGCAGGACTCCCAGCCATGCTTTTCTGTCATCACACCTTTCTGTTTTTCTTCAAGGAACTTATCAAATTTGTGATTATGTCTTTGCCCACATGTTTAGTTGTTGCTCTGCAGCTGACTCTGAGGTCCACAAGGGCAAGTCCCATACCTTGCATGTGTGTGCTGTACACTGATAGTCCTGGCACTCAATAGGTGCTCAGCATATATGTTCTTTAATTAAGTCTGCCTGAGTCCCAAAAGTGGAACACAATTTCAGCAAATGGATAAGGACATGAGAAAGGCGCATGAGCAGGAGTCATAGCAGAAGCAAAGTTGTCCTAGGAGAGATCACATGGCATATCTGTAGATGAAAGTAGAGCAGTATGTCTAGAATGTAGCACACAGCTGACTTAAGGTGATTTTGAAATCCACCCTGGAATTTTTTGTATCTGTTCAGTTTTTTTGGTCTGTTTTTTTTTTTTTTTTTTTTTTTTTTTTTTTTTTCAATTAGGGCAGTGTTTATTAAGGGCAGTAGATGTAGAAGCAAAAGTTATTTCTGTTCCTGGCTCACCTCCCCCACTGACCTTGAGTCTTAAAAAAAATCAGAGTGCATGACCTTGTATGGGTCCCATTATTACAGGGCTCTGGAGAGGGTCATGAGTACATGTATAAAAAAAGTGCTTCTGTGTTATCATAAAGCAGCTCTGTATTATGTATATCACTGGAGTTCTATGCAGTATCCTTTTGTTACTTAATCTCTTTTCTTTTTTTAAATCAAAACATGCAGTCGAAAAAAAAATATTGTTAATTGAAATGATGGATTCTGTTGACTTAAGAGATGGAAGGCAATTCTATCCTGGAGAGACCTGTTTCCATGAAGTTTTGATTTGGGGAAGTCTGGCCAAGCCCTTGCTGTCTCTTTCCCAGCTCTGGACCCATTCTCCATTCCAGCTGAGATGTTTATTTTATGTATAAAACAGCTCCCGCCTGCCTGTGACTGGTGATTAAGAGCTCAGGATAATGAAATCTGCACAGTTGAAACTTGGCTGTTGGCTGAGTTATTATGCAACTCAACCTTTCCCTTTTGTTTCTGTCAATAATATAAAATTCTCAGTTTTTCTTTCAGAGCTAACTCTTCACATACTCTACAGTTTGTCTCATAGGTATATGTTTAATGACCAAGCTAAATTATTTCTAAAAGCTCAGATTATATGCTTTTTGAAGGAACAACCAAAAAAAAAAAAATTAGTGGCTGTGCAACAGCATCATTCCTACCATATAAAAAGAGCTCAGTGGAGCTGAGAGTGTAAAGGCACCTTCATGGGCCTCAGATTTCTGCTTTAAGTGGAGTTCTCACTATGCTTTGATCAAAATAGCAGATAATATGAGATACAGCAGAAGTAATTGTAAAAAGTGGCGTACTCCAACGATGTGTGATATAGAACAGTTACGAGACCCCCCAGTGAGGTGTCTTGGACAAATAATTAACCCTTCCTGCCCACCCTCCCTAATATCTGAATTTCTGATATTAGAGGAGACGTGCGTCCTCCCCTGAATTTGGTTATTGGCCTTACTCTAAAGTGTGCCCGTTGGGAGCAAGCAGGCACAACTTGAGCTTCATTAGCCACAGTGCCCTGCATATTGGATTATGGGGCCTGTACTCTAAAGGTCATGCAGCTGTAGTGGGAGTGAGGGAGTAGATGTGCCCAGCACTTCCTGGGAGCCTGTTTCATAAAAGAAGGACCACACACCACAAAGGCCGTCACCTCAAAGAGTGAAGCGGGGGTAGAGTGCCTCCACAGGAAGGAAAATGAAGGAGACAGAGCAGCTAAGGAAACGTTTGTCTATGTCATTGTTTTGCCCACAGTTGTCCCTAGGGGAGAGAGTCACAGTTAAAGTAGGTGACCTTGGACCGGAGGGGAAAAACAGGGAAGGCTTTGTAGAAGAGAGGTGTTCTATACACACGTTCCAAGCACTTTAGCCCAGACCCATTCCCCAGAAACTTGATGTCATTAAGTGCATGAGATGGCACTTGAAAGGTATAACCACAAAAAAGAAGAAGGAGAAGGAGGAGAAGAAGAAAGAAAAGAAAAAAAGAATTTGCAAGCTCTTTCTCTAACAGTCCATTGGAAGATAAAATGTTTAGTCCACTGGGAGCAAGGATAGTTAGGAAAACTTTTTAGCAGTGATGATATCTGAGTGATGTTTTAAGGAATAAATAGAATTTGCCAGCAAACATACAATGGAGGAGGGTTAGTAAGAGGAAAGCTATGCACAAAGGTACTGAGGTAACAAACATCAGAATTCAAAGAAGCCATGTTGTGTGGCTCAGGCGTGCTATATTAATTTCCTGTTGCTACCGTAAATTTTCAAAAACATAGGACATAAAATAATACAAATTGATTAACTTACAGTTCTGGAGACAATAGATCTAAAATGGGTCTCACTGGGCTTAAATCAAATCCTTGGCAGGCTGGAGGTTCTTTCTCCTTGCCATCACTTAACTTCAACAGGTTCCCTGCATTCCTTGGTTTGTGGCCCTTTCCTTCCTCTTCAAAATCAGCAATAAAGCATCTTTGTAACTAATCTCCTGCCTGCCTTGTCCACATTTAAAGGACCCTCATGATTGCATTGGGCCCAAATAGATAATCCAGGATAATCTCCTTATATTAATATCAGCTGATGAGTAGTCTTAATTCCCTCTGCAACCCTTCTTAAGTCCCCCATGCCATGAAAAAGAACACACACCCAGGGGCCAGGGATTAGAACATGGACACCAGAGTCTGTGCTTCTGCCTACTACATGGGCAGTGCAAGGATGTGGACAGTGACAGCGAAAAGAAGAGTTGATCATGACCCATCAACCCTGGGTGGAAAAGATCATCCACGCAAGAAGGCCCTGTCATACAATAGTGTTTTTTTTGTTTGTTTGTTTGTTTTGTTTTGTTTTGTTTTGTTTTGTTTTAATGGAGAAGTCAAGGTTCTGGAGATTTTCCTAAGGTATAATGGCTGTGTTTCTGTTAAGTATTGCTGCATAACAAACCACCCCCAAAACTTGGTATCTTAGAATAACAGTGATTTATTTCTCAAGATTGTGTGGTTCAGGGAATCTGGGCAATTCCCCTGCTGGTTTCCCCTGAGCTCATTCACTAGCTACATTTAGCTGGAAGGTCAGCAAGAATAGAAAATCCAGAATGGCCTTACATCATCTGACACTGTGTGACAGCCATCAGCAGGGCTGCCGTGGTTGTTTCCAGTGTGAGTTCTCATCCTCTGTGAGGCTAGGCCAGCTTCCTTGCCTGGTGGCCTCAGGGCAGTGTTCCAACAGCATAAAGGTGGGACTGCAGGGCCTCTGGGGCCTGTACTCTGGAACTCACACAGCATCACCTCCTCCACACTCTTCTGGACCAGTCAACAGGTCAGTGCAAATTTAAGAGAAAGGGAAATAGATTCTGCCTCCTGAGGGAGTCCCTGCAGTAGCCTCATTTCATGTGGCACAAACAATGAAGATAGAGGAGTTTTTGCTCTGAGAATGGGATTCTGTAATTTTATATTCCACGGGCAAAAAAATGTCTCTGAATGACAACAATATCCAACACATGGCCTAAAGGATGAATGGTTCAGGCAAAGGGAAGTAAAGATCCTTGGCACTGAAGAAGTGGAGAAATTGTGAGGCTGGGGTGTGGGGTGCCTCATCCTGTATTGACAGTAAGAATACAGTTGGTGTTGAATGAGGAGGAGCTGCCCATAGTCCAGGAGATGTCATTAACAAGACCAGGGGAGGTATGGGGTAATCGAACTCATGATGTGATCCTGTTGACATGATGGTCATGGCCACATCTGTCGAGTCAGCCTGGTAGGTGGTGGCCTCCCAGAACCACCTTACCAGGCCTTTCACTCCCCATCTTCCTTTGACTTGTTTACATGCCAGTTTTCACATCATCTGACCACTTGACTTTCAGACAATGTGCAGATAAATTCTTCATGTGCTATTTTAACTCTTAGCACCCACATCCTGAGCATTTGTTAAGTACGAAATGAAGTTCAGGTTGGTTGTATATAAGATGACAAAGCTGCCATCGTGACAGGCTACCAGTGATGGTTGTTTGGAACTTCTTATTTTCCACCTTTCTTGACTCCTCAGTTATGTGTCTAAAGGCAAAAGGGTATCCACACAGATCAGTAGGATTTATGGTGGTGAAATTTATTAACTGTGTTAAATGTACAATATTCATTGCTCTCATTCTAGGTAAATAAAAATCAGAAAGCAGATAGTCATTATCCAGATGGTCCTGAGAACTCACTCAACCATAAGAGTGCTAGATGTGAATAAATTAGAGCCCAAAACAAGTGGAGTACGATAAAATTGCATATTTTTATAATTACTACCCTAATTTAATGATTATTTACATGAAACAAATGAATAAAGATTTACAACAATACAAAGTGTAGAATGAGTTTGCATCCTTGGCTGTGACTTCACACCCTTAAAATGCTTTTTAGATTTCTACCCCAAGTAAAATATTTTCAGAATTTGGATATTCAGCAATGCTTCTTAGAAATTCTATATCTGCATTCCACATCTAAGAACTTTCAATCCTGCCCTGCCTTTCATTCCCTGCTCCACATCACCCCTGTGCAGAGGGTTCAGCACCTTTGCGCTCATTTTGGTCCTGAGCAGATTGCTAGGAATGAGAAGACCCTGGGATGTTATTCTCACCTTTGACACAGAAATTCTTTATAGGACTACATGAAAAATGTCTAACCATAAGTGAAGTAATGAGGGTTTTTGTAAGTATAGCCTTAATATAAACTTGAAGGACTTGTGTCCCTCTCAAAGTAGTCTGCTGCAAAAGCTATACAACTACTCTACACCATTGCTTTGGTGATTCAAATCACTTGGGGTTTTTCCTCTTTGGTGGCTGCTGTCAGAGCTCTTGTGCAAGTCCACTAGAAGATCAAGTCTATATTTTCATTGTCCTAACTCAATTTTTATTAAATCCAGACATTCCTTCAAATTTCAGGGATTTGCCATCTTTGATGCTTGTCTATCTAAAAAAAAAAAAGTCAAATTCATGCTCAAAAGATTAAATTGTGGTGGTACTTAGGGCATTAAAAATAATGTACCTTTGGCTCCAAAGTTGTGAGGCTCCAGATGAAACCTGTTGTACTGATTCTGGCTACCCCATGGTAATATCACCACCAACTTGTCAAGGAGCATTAAAAAGTGTTATCATTTTAGTTCTGCAATCTAGAAATGCCCCCATACGATTATTTTAACCTATTTTTCTACCTTTTTCATCTCTTGGTTTACTATGACCTACTTCCTATCTCTCCCTCCCCACCCCAAATTTTTGTGTCTTCCTCGCCTAAGATCAGCTATGCTGCATATTGTGTTTTTGTTCTTTCATTTTGTTCTTGAGTAAGCTGTTCTAAAATTTACCCTTTTTTATAGATCTTTGTCATTATCAAGTTTATGAGTTTGCATCTCATTCTGGCTTCCCACCTGGCTCAAATTTGTTGTCTTCTAAAGGCATTTATCCTTAAGATCATGATTATGATTTTTTATTTTGTCAAATACCACACCAGGAACTGAAAGCATCAGTTTTCTTCATACCCCACAATACTTTAGGAGATGGATATTATTATAATCTCCATTTAGCAAATGGAGAGGCAGAAGGCCTCAAACAACTTGCCCAAAGTCAGTCAGTTGGCTAGAAGTGGGATAGCAAGTATTCAAACTCATATCCATCTGAGCAGGGTTGCTCAGCCTCAGCACTGTGACACTTGGGCTTGGGTAGTTCTTGATTGTAGAGTCTGCCCCCTGCCATGAAGTAGGTTAAGCAGCAGCATCTTTGGCCAGTACCCTCTAGTAGCTTTTAACCTCACGCTTCTCATTGTGATAACCAGAAAAGTCCCCAGACATTGTATGTATCCCCTGGGGAGTATCTGACAAACACTGATCTAATGCCAAACTCATGATTTGGCCACTTTATACTATTAGACATGAAATGAAAAAACCACTGTGTTTTAAGGCAAAATGTTAAAGAGATCAGTTTTAGGAGTCATTATATCTGGCTGATCCCATCAGAATTGGAGATTTTTTTAAAGATTCTCCCCACCCAAGATGTTCAGAATACACATTGCTAGGTAAGGCACAGGTGTCTATTATAAAAGCCTCTTCATGGCATAGGAACCACAGAGCAAATCCTAACCACTCATCTGTTCCTGAACCCACTCCTGCCAAGTTTCCCAGCCTTGGGCTTAACACCTCCTGTGATGGTGTTACTGTCGGCAATTCCATATCCTCACTTCCTGAGACTATTTCATCTTCTTGCAGCCCTAACTGTGAAAAAGTATTCTTCTCAATATCTTCCTTACATCTCTCCACCTATGCCCATATTATCCAGATTAATCACTTTCTCAAATCAGTCAAATTAAAGCCTTAATGAGTCTCAATTATGTATTAGGCTTTCCTCTGAACAGTTTCTTTACCATGGCTGGTAAAATAATCACCACCTCTTTAAAAATGACCACCTAACCAGTTTTCTCAGTTTAATAATAGACTTCCTCAAAAGGACAACTATAGCTCATTAAAATCTTAAAATCTTGTGAGGTTGGGCTCCTACCCAGCTGCAGCTGGTAGGGAGGCTGCTCTGGGTTGTGGAAGGCCCTGTCCCTGGGGAAGCTGAGCTGCAGCAGCTTCTCCTCTTCCTCTTGGCCCCTCACCCAGCAACCCTCTTTAGACCTCCTGTGGTAGTTTCAGGAAGATTCCAAAGTGACTCTTCTTCCTGGTAAAATCCTCTTTTACCATGTGCTCTAGATTTCTTGCTGAAAATACAGAGGGGAAGGTAACTTTGTTGTTGTTGTTGTTGTTGTTGTTGTTGCTTTTTGGTGGGCCACCTTGAGAATATAAATTTTATTCATTTGATTAATATAAGTAAATAAATATAAGCTAATTTGGTTGATACCTCAGAATTCAGACTCTTTAAAGTTAGGCAGTTTTTTTTAACCTGCGCTTTCAATTTTCTTCTAAGTTACCATAGTAATGTTGAAAACTGCTTCTCAACAATATTGGATAACTGGAAGATTGTGGTAGAGCAGACACCAGTATCTCCCAGGCAGCTTAGGCCCCAGCATCAAAGGTTAGCCTGCAGGTGACCAGTCTTGCCAGCCAGGCACCATGAGCAGCTAGTGAGCTATAAATGTGTGCCAGCTGTCCTGACAGTGCCTGGACAGATCTGCAGTAGGCAGGTTATGTTTAGAGAAAACCAAGGAGAAAATAACATGTTAACCAGAATAAACTGTTTGGGGTCAAAATAACAGTCTGTTGTTTTTGTTCTTGTGTGAGATATAAAAAGAAAACTTGAGTTTCAATCAGGCTTAGAACTTCCAAACATCTTGCCTGTGCATATGTACCTGCAAAGACATGGCTGGCTGGACAAAGGCAAAGCTGTTCTGAACCTTTATGTCTGGGATTGCTCTGGAAAGCCTTGGAGTCTTTAATGTAGTTTCACTCTCTTCTTGTAGAGTTTCATAAATGGACACTGACATGGACTACGAAAGACCCAACGTGGAAACCATCAAGTGTGTGGTGGTGGGCGACAATGCTGTGGGGAAAACGCGCCTGATCTGTGCCAGAGCATGTAATACCACACTCACGCAGTATCAGCTGCTGGCCACCCACGTGCCCACTGTGTGGGCCATTGACCAGTACCGTGTCTGCCAGGAGGTAAGGTGTACAGTGTCTTTAGGATCCTTAGGTCATCGTGGCTGTTTGCCAGTCTGATTAAAACTAAAGGAGGAGTGTGGGTAAATTGCACATTAAAAAAAGAAAAAAAAAAACTAATCTTTTTAGTGCCACAAGAGAAAACAGAAGCAAAGGGCACACTTGGGAGTATGGCCATGGTAACCTGAACGGGGGTGAGTCATGATTCCAGAACATGAGTTAGGAGCTGGCTTAAGTCCTAATAGATGAAATAAGGAAACTAAATGCAAGTGAGTTGAGGGGCCCTGAGAGGCGTCAACTTGGACCCCTCCTCCAGGGATGTCTGTGATGTCTTTGGTCTTTTCATGACCATATTAGCATATTAGAGCCCATGGACTCTGCCTCTCTTTCCTGCAGGTCTTGGAGCGTTCCCGAGATGTTGTTGATGAAGTGAGCGTTTCTCTCAGGCTTTGGGATACTTTTGGTGATCATCACAAGGACAGGCGATTTGCATATGGCAGGTAAAACAAGACTAGTGCAGCGTGGTTGAGCTTGAGTAAAATTACCTTTTGAAACCCAGCAGCTGGTTCACACATCAACAAATACCACATCATAATGGCTTTTTGAAATGTCTTGGATTCTTTACTTGTGCTGAAAAATGGTATTTTTTTTTCCTGATATAAAGAAAAACAGAGTTTGTTTTGCCACTCAGGAAATTCCAGGTTATAAAACAACCAGTGCTAGTTGGCCTGGAAAGTTTACTAGATGAGGATTCAGTCTTGTCCTCCAGCCTTGGTCTACTTTGATGGCTGTTTTCCTGAGTGACACTTCATTTGACTTGTGTTAAAATGTTTCAAGCTATTTTAGCACTTGGCTACTCTGCTTCAGAAGGTCTCTTTGGTCTTTTCATGACCATATTAGCAGAGTATGATGTTATTTGCTTTGGGCTTTGTGTTATCTGAAAAGTCTCCTATTTTTATTTGAAGGTCATTTTTTTTAAAAGAAAGGAAAATATCTCTGAAGTCCTTCACAAGGCATGTTTCCAAAATGAACTGAAACACTAATATCTATTTTTCTTAGAAAAAAAAAAAAAAGGAGAAGGAAAAATCCTGTAAAGGAAAGATTAATCTAGGACACTGTCATGGGTAGGAATGTAGTCAACGTGCCTTTAAAATATTTAGCAACCTCTGCCTGTTACCTTAACTTGAAATATCTCTCCGTGAATGGATCATAGCTATTAAAGTGCAGATAAGGTAGAGATTTGTCTATTCCTTAATTGTTGAAAAAAAAAAAAAAATTGGGGGTGAGAGTGGTACTGGAGATGGAACCCAGGTACTCTACCACTGAGCTACATCCCCAGCCCTCCTTAATTGTAAATTAACACTTGGCTTTTTATACTTAGAATTTAGATGTCACATCTCAGTTGTCCCTTCTTAACATCAAATACCATGTTACTTCACAGGATTCCAAGCATGTGTAATGCGCCTTGGTTAATGAGATAGGCCTTTTGAAAAAATTTTCTATTTCTTCAATCCAGTAGCTCTCTGAAAAAAAAAAAAATTATTGGTGTTTATCAACGTGGTCTAAAATACTGAGTGAACTGCTGAAAGGGCTTGCCCTACTCCTGAGAAGTAGTTCACACACTGAAAAAAACAAAAAAAAAAAAAAAAAAAAAAAAAAAAAAAACTCTGATTTAGAATAGAACAGTTTATTCAAGGGGACTCAGAATGGGACATGAGGAAGTAAAACATAATTTTAATGCCCCCTTTATAACAAGGACTTTCAACCTTAATATCCAGCAACATAGATCCTTTTCTTCTCTTTGAATGTTCTGGTTGCTTTTTTTCCTGTCTTTCCTTATTCTCATAATGTTCTTGATGGTTAGTTGCCAGTTCAGGTTTTTTCCCTGCATATAAAAAAAATTAAATAAACCAAGCTGCTTATAAATACTGTGTGGTCAGGTTGGTTATATCTGCGGTTTTAAGGAAGCATGATTTTAAATTGATGTCTTTAAGCAAAGTAAGGATAAGTAAGATAGATGTCTAAGGATTTTGGGTAACTCCACTTCTATGAAGGTGTCATGCAAAGATTGGCCTGAAGATGAGCCTACTGGGAAATTTAGTTTTAGACTCTCAGCAATTGTTTCAACAGATCAGGGTTTATGGCCACTTGAAATTTATGCACTTGAAACAATGAATTTCATTGTGGCTATGTCGTGTAAAACTTGTTTTGTGATGGAAGGGCTGCTTCACTTCCCATGAGATTCCTGCTTAGGATTTGTTTAATGACGCTCTGGGCCTCACAGCTCTACACTGGGCCCCGTCCAGCTCCCTGACATAGCTGGAGTCATTTTACAGCATGTCAGGCCTGTGTTTGTTCACTCCCAACGAAAACAAGCTGCTCTTTCCTGTAGCTCCATCAGTTCAAAGTGCATTGTTCTGCTCCCTTGTCTGTAATGTTTGGTTCCATTAACTGTAACCCATTCCCCCTTTGATAGAAACAGGAAGTACTCCTGGAGCCAAGTCGGCTTTTCTGAGTGGCCCAAAGGGGCTCAGGAAACATTCCCACGTGTGTTTCTGGCCACAGTCTCCTTGGGGCCTCATTTTGTGTGCTTGTTTGTACCTTGTATTTCCTCTGTCCTTGCTGACTCTCTGCTGCCTCTAGGTGTCCTGTCATGGACCCCAGTCCTAGTAAAGAACAAAGGCCAGAGCTCCACTATCAGACTCTATCATCTTTCTGTACATACTAAATATGTAATACCACATTGATGTAGCACCCAAAAGTTACATTTTATGGAAAAATCTGGTAGCATAAGTTTCTTTTATTCAGTCTAGAGCTTTGACCAGTTCTTTTGATTGCTGTGAGAGAGCTGATGTTTGATTTGCAAACCTGTCTTTGGACTAATGTTTTTACTCTACTTGGTTTGAATTAAAAGTCAATGAGATGAGTAGCAGACATCAACTTGGAGGCATGTGGAATAGATTGCAAGGTATTTAGAACCTTTTAAAAACAATTAGATTCTTGTGGTAACAGTGAGGGAAACCAGATTTGTCCCATGATGCCCCAGGCCTTGCCCTCAGTTTCCTCTACTTCTTAGTACAAAGGAAGTTATCCTGTTGCCCTTCAGACATTCTTTGGCATAGACAAGCTCTAGTTTTGAGTGGTCTAGGGGTGTCAGTGGTAGCAGTCTGCCAACCTGAATTTACAGTTTTCCAAGTATGAAAACTGGCTAACTATAACCAGAATATCCTTGCTATCTTCTTGATTTAAAGGCGACTGACTATTCAACTCATGTTTTTTAAGCCAATTAAAATAATAGCTCCAATTTATCGAAAGCTTACAATGTACCAGCCAACATATTAGGAGTTTTGCCAACATTAGTTTGGTTATTCCTTTCAGAAGACCTAGGAGGCAGGGATTATTTCCATGCTACAAATGAATAAAGGGTTGAGACCTTTCACTTCTGTAACCTAACCAGTGATGAGTCTCAGAGGCAGATTTACACCCAGCTCTTGCTGACTCCTGACTCCCACTCTTTTCACTGTGCCAAGCCACCTGCATCTTAAAGAGGATGCAGCTGGAAACTATGCCACATCAGTAATCTGGGTTTCTGTTGGTTGTTCCATATTTGTGCAGAGGCTTAGTACTGGAAGAGACCCCAGAAGCTCGTCTGGTTGACCCTTTTCCTTGAGGAAGGAAAGCTGTTCATCCAGCTGAGAATCAGCACTGAAGGGAGTCGGGAGAAGGAAGTCAGCGGGGTAACATCAGCACCCTGACTCTTCACACATCTGAAATCTGGCAGGCCCTCTCTTCTCAGGAGCAAGTGGCCCCAACTCTCTTGTAACCTTTCTTCCCACCACCTACTTTCTATCCACTTTTGGATGAACTTTTGAAGTTCTTTTCTGAATCTTTTGAAATGTCAAGAACAAAACTGAACATAGTAACCATGACTATGATCAGCTGCTTGTTGTTGGCAAAGAAGGAGCCTCTTCTTAAAGAAATCTCTCTCAAGAGTTTTCCCTGGAATGCTTATAAGAATGAAAGGTTCACACTTTGGTACCTGGCACCAAAAAGATAGACAAATAGAATGGGCTCTACCTCCAACAGGACATCTGTGCTCCTCAGACACTTTCCTTCAGTCACACCAGATATAAATAATTATGGGTTTGTTTGGGGTTTTTATGTGTGTGGTTTTTGGGGTTTTGTTGTTGTGGGGTTTTTTTGTTTTGTTTTGTTTTGTTTTGTTTTTTTGGTCTCCTCTCTTTGAAAACCTCCTCTCCCAATCTGTGTGTCAGGGCCAGATAACCTTCAGACACTTAGTAAAGCTGATGGTGCTGAAGGTGATAAACTGAAATTTAATCAAGGAACCCCATGAGTCAGATCTGTGCCAGGCACTCACTCTACATATCCTGTCCCACTTCATTCTCATGGTGACCCTACAGAGTGGGCTTATTTCACAGTTGAGGAAACAGGTACAGAAAGGGCCATGGGGACAGAATGGAGCTGAACTTTCCACCTGGATCTGACTCCAAAGCCTATATCCTCCTCTGCCCACCATGCTATGTGGCTGATGAGATTGACAGATGACAGGTTGATTTTAAATTTTCTGCAGGTACCGTCTAAGTCTTCTGTCCTATGTGGACCCAGAAAGACATGCATTCACCATCTCTCTCTCCAGCTGATATTCCAGTATTTCTCTTAAACTTTTTAAGCTGCAACACATAACCTGATTCTTCATACGCATTCGCAAGTGGCTAAACATTAGTCCCTTCACTTTCAGTAAAGGTGATACATCAAAGCAAACTTGTGAGAGTGAATTGGAATCTTGGGCCATTTATTTGGCATGTTTCCCCAAAAACATGTAACTAAAAGATTCAGGACCACTACACTTGTCCTCACCCCTGTAGTTTCCCAGCATATTTTAAGTCTGGTTGGAACCCATTTATTATATAGTTTATCTTACACTGATTTTTCTCAACTGTTGTAAGCTCCTATGAGAAGTGCAGTACATGTTTTTAAATGATAACATTAATCAGCACTTTGGTTTTTTGTGTGTCTGTTCAGATAAGATGGGTTTGGTTTCATGTTAAAGGCCCATGTAATCAGATAGGGTATGAACACACCCCATTTTGAATGCTTAGTTGAGAACCTTTAAAAGAAGTTGAGGTGTTTAATGCATCTAAAGTATTTTAAGTTAGATCTTATTGTTCATAACACATTCTAAATGCTGGGCCAGAAGTAATCTGATGACTTCTAGATTATTTAATGATTATTTCAGGAAATGTATCAAGTAGAAGTGGACCAGCGCCAGGACTAGGCAAGGCCAGTGAGTCTCTCACCATGGGCTTAAAAATGTAAATAATAATAATAATTTTAGGGGCTGGGGTTGTGGCTCAGCAGCAGAGCGCTCGCCTCGCACGTGCGTGGCCCGGGTTCGATCCTCAGCACCACGTAAACATAAATTCATTGCATTGTGTACAACTAAAGCAAATAAATAAATATTAAAATAATAATAATAATAATAATGATTTAAAAGACAGGATCGTTATTAGCATTTGTTTTTTCCCTTCTGCCTTGACTGCATATGGTTATGTTTCTGATCCTGACTTTGTCTATAATGTTGATATATTGTTCATTGTGGCTTTTTTATCATAATTGTTCATGTTTTAAACATAGTATTCATCTGGATTACTGAGCTTTTCTTGTACCTCCTTGCATTTGCACCTGAGGCAAGTGTTTTGCCTTTGCCCCCTAGTCATAGTCTTGATGCTGGGCTTTATAATTGGATAGCAAGGTAGCAAAGAAAAGGAATCTAGTAATGCATATACCTTATGGAAAAAATAATACAGACCACACTTTTCAGTGTGTTAGTACCCACGGGTCTAGGAAGGTTATTACAGCTTATGTTCTGAAGGCATTGAGTCTTGTGTGCTACTATAACAATAAGAACTACAGTTGCTCAAATTATAGAAAAAAGTGAAAAGACATAAGAGCAGTTATTTGGATCAAGAGATAGGAATAGTGGTTCCCTATGAGGTTATTCTAAAAGTGTTAGTTTTCATACTTGAGTGGCACCTAAGCATAGCAGTTATTCTGAGATAAGCGTTCTGGGAAGAGGTAAAGCATCCAATTACAGCCAGCACCTGAATGATTATGAAGCCTGTGGTCCTCCAGCCACACTTTGGTAAACACTGTCATAGAATTATAATGATGCTCTTTGCCAAACCTCAACCAAAAGGAATCATCCTTGTAGAGTGAGAACTTTTGAATTAGGGAAGCAAGCAAAAAAGAATACGTACTTTGTAATTCCATTTCTATAGAAGTCTAGAAAATACAGTCTAATCTGTAGTAACAGAAGTATATCACTGGTTGCCCAGAGAAGATTATGGAATGGAAGGATGGATTACCAAGGGACATGAGGAAGCTTTGGATGATGGAACTGTTGGTTATCTTGATTGTGATGATGGTTTCACAGGAATACATATGTCAAAACTAATCACATTAAAAAACACTAAACATGTATAGTTGTATGTTATATCTCAATAAAGATTTTAAGATGAGAAATATCTCTATAACAATATAATCTATGATATTTGAAAATGTTTACATGGTAGACTATATATGTTTTAATTCTTTATGGAACTTTACATTAATTCTCATTGAAAATATAAATCATTCCTTTGAACTTATGGGGAAAAAATGGAAACAGATCCTTAATGTTTGAGTATAGGAAATGGGATATTTATAAAATGTCAAAAAAATAGGATATTATCACATTTTTACACAAAATTACACTGATTCCCTTCTCCTAGGAGCTTGGTGGGCCCACTATCTGACCACATGGATTGTTTCTTTGCCAGTTATTGTGTTTGTATCTTTTTCTCAGAAGTTTCTTTTTACCAAATACCCCGTGGTAGCCAATAGAGAACACCCAATTCTGTGGAAGTTTTGTTTCTCCATCAGATAGTAGCAATATTATGTTTCATAGCCAAGTCATTCTAGAGCTAGGGAATGTGATGGTAACATCCAAAAGTGTGCAAATAGAGTGTGCATTTCCTACCTGGCCACCCCAGCTGGGAATTGAATGCAGAGTTGAGTGATCATGTGTGTCCTCTCACTTGGAGCAGTAGAAACACCATGGTGTGGGACTCAGCTCTTGCTTGTCTTTCTGGATCGGGTTCCTTTCTCACTTTCCAGCCTCATCTCTTGCTGTAGACACAACAAAATATTTATAGGTCCAGGTCCTCTGAAGCCTTTAAACCCAGAGTATGCATATGTCCACCTAGAAATTATACCCCACCCCAACCATTTTTACGCCAACTAATCACTGCTGATATTCTAAGCATTAGAGCAAGTGTCACATTCTCCCAGAAGTTCTCTCTGAATTTTCCTTACTCTCCCTCTCACCTTCAGAATGCAGGTGAAGTGTCTTTTCTTCATGTTCCTGTAGAATATCTTGACAAATCCTGCATTGTGTCAAAATTGACTCCTTCATTTTCTCCCCTTCCCCTTATTCTCTTGTTCCTAGTATGTTTAGGACAGAGATTTTTGTCTTCCTACTCTGTGTCCCCAGTGCCTGGGTCTGGTACATAGGAGAAGTTTAATAAGTGTTAATTGAGTGAGTGAACATGTCTATTGATCATTCTCTTATACATGCCAAGATCTTCTAAGAAAATATTCTTATCAAATACTCCAAATTATTTTTACTAGATTGAGTTTTATATGTACAGATGTATACTAAGAATAACAAATAATGTACCAACCTGAAGGTGATAAAGATGGAAAGCACTAGTGCTTGGCTTCACCATAAAGAATTAGCATATGGAAGATGAGCTGTGAGGCCCCTGGGAAAAAGAAACAGACTCAAGCCATGTCTCAAAATGTCCCCCCCACCACAAGTTTTTGGATTTGTAATTTGTATGTGTATAATGCCTTATTTGAATGACTATTCTTAAACAAAATGACTTGTATTAATAATAATGCACTTCTAATTATAGGTTGTTTCTTCTCTGGATAGCATTTTTAAGATCTTTTTAAGAATGATTTTTAAATGATTTTGTGTATATAGTATTTCACTTGCCCAAAGAGGAGTATTAAGTACAATAACTAAAGAAAATAGATTATTACCATTATACACTTACCCAGAACAAACAAAAATGCATTAGACTAAATGCATACAAATAATTCAAAATATCAAATTTTTGTGGTGGAAATGTATGGGTTCCATGCTGAATCACTCAAGCATGGAGATTCCAATGAAACCAAATCTTCTGACATAAAATCTGTGTATTCCATGCCCTGTGCCACTCTCTGCCTACTATCCCACACTGTCCTTCCTGCTCTGAAGTGGAACACTTGTATTGTAGCCAGAGGAAGAAACATCAAAAGAGCTGGGATCCCTGTGCCTGACCCAGCCCTGTCCCCAGGATGAAACTGTCCATGGAAAGCAAGAATGCCAAATGAGATACCAACAAGTCCCAGTGGCTGTCTGGGCTCATGTGTATTCGAAGACAAGGATTCTGGCTGCTGCCCAGACATGGGTCCTGTGGCTGGGAAAGATGGTCCTTTGTGGCTCAGCCAGAAAAGAATTGAATGACCCAAAAGAGGGGGTCACAAGAGTATAAGTAATGAGGTCGCCAAGATGGACAAAGAGAATAAGGACCAAGTTCATTGTTGAATACACTGATGTCTTGTGTGTTCCTTCCACTTTTTTTTCCTATTTTTACCTAATAACTGCAGGTTTGACAAGTTGGGTTGAGTTTAGCCAGGTGTGGTGACTTTTCATTGTGAAAGCAGAAAAAGCCTCAGTTTGTGATACCTGTGCTGGAACTTTCTGATGATGAAAATATATGGCACCACACACAGTTTTCCCTTTAAAATTGGGAGTAAAAAGAAATTATTGAGTAATTCAGCAGTTATCAGTAGGTAATTCTGTTGCCTTTCAGCAATTCCACAACAACAACTAGTACTTAGTTGTTTTATATAACATTCTCACAGATATTTTTCTTAGTGAATCCTAACAACAGTCCTCTCAGTACTGCTAATGTTAGATACTCATTAGATTTCCAAAATTATCCCACCACTTTATTCTCCCCCAGGCCTGCCTCTGCCCTCAACCTAGAGTGCATAGTCAGAAGGACAAAATTCTGAATTGCAGAAAGATGAAGCCAATTAGTGAATTCACTCTTCAGTTTATCGTGTTGCTTTCCTTTAGTGACTTTTGTTTTGTTGTGTATTTTTTTTGAAAAGCTAGATGGTCTGTGGAATAGAAGGCTTCCTTAAGCCGTAATTCTCTTGTAACTAGAATTAAACCCAAAAGTAATCTGCCCATTTATTTACCCTTCCTTTGCTTCTGAAGATAATTTAATTCCTGCAAGGAATCATTAATCCATTGTTATTCTGGTATTATGAAAATATCCAATTAGATGGAGTAAATGGATTTTTTAGATAAATTCAAGTAATTTTTAAAAACATATTAACTGGCTAACCTCTGCTATGTACCAGAGATATTATACGATGATCTTTTAGCAATAATAGTCTGAAGAAATATAATGGCTCACATTTTATTTCATTCTTTATTAAAACTCCAACTCCTGCCCTGCCTGACTTGCTTTAAGCCTAAATTCATTTCTTCTAGACCTTCAGCCTGCCAACTTACTTATGTCTGCAGCTTTTACCTTAAAATATTTATAAGACCTTTTTATTTAAAAAACGTTAATCAAGAACCCTTTTGCTACAAAACACTGCCATGTGCACAGTGGAGGAAAAATAGGTATGAAAAGGAAAATATCCTTTAAAATGAACCCCCCCAAAAAATGGGGAAGACAGTAACATAAATAAAACAAGAAATCATTACAATTCATTGTTAAAAATGGTAAACTTATGATGTCACTTCCAGGAACAAGCAAGAAAGAAATGCTCCAATCAAAAGCCTTAGATTGTTCTTAACTCCACAAGTCACATCTTGTGTCCCATCCCTCAGCAAGTCCTGTGACTCTGTCTTCAGTACACAGAATGTGGTCACTTAACCTTATTCTGTACCCCTCTCAGGCCAAGTAGAGTCACCATCACTTCTCTTTGGTTACTGCCTTAACTGGTCCCCTGCTTCTTTTCCTTCCTGATCCCTGACCATGCCCCTTTGAGTGGCTAGCTCACTCGAAGTAAAAGCCGCACACCTGTGAGACCCTCCCTACCCTGGCCCAGCCCTGCCTGTCACTGAGTTCTGCTTCTGCTGTTTTTCTTTTCACCACACTGCTCCAACAACACAGCCTCTTTCCCCTAGAGAAAAATCCCAGGCATGCTATGGCCTCAGGGCCTTTGCACCAGCTCTTTCCTCCTCTGTACTGTTCTTGCCCCAGAAAATGGCACATTACCTCCCTTCAGTTCTTTTTTTTTTTTTTAATGTGGTGCTGAGGATCGAACCTGGGCCGCACATGTGCTAGGCGAGCACTCAACCGCTGAGCCACAACCCCAGCCCAATTCCCTTCAGTTCTTTACTGAAATGTTGTCTTCTCAGTGAGGCCCTCTTTCATCACTTCATGTTCAGCATCAGCTTCTGCTTGCCAATATTTCTGTCCTCTTTCCCTGATTTATTTTCTGATTGGCACTTACCACTAACTAGCATACTACCTATTTTATGTTTTTTTTTTCTTTGTCAACTCTGTGCCCCACTAGAATGTAGGCCTAATTGGGATAGTGGTTTGTGTCTTTTTCTAATTGCTTTGTCACCCACATTCAGAAAAGGGCCTGGTGCACAGTAGGGTATCCCAGAGTATTTCTGGAAGAAGTGATTAGAGGACTGCTTATTAATATTAGATAAGTGACTTGACAGGTCCCGGTACCTTGCTCCAAGAAGATTTCGAAGAAGCCCAGGCAAAGTCCCTTTCTGATTGTGATGGGATGATCTTGCTAGTTGACATTTGGTCTCAGAAGATTCAGGGAGGTTAATCCCAGGGAACTCCCACATGATGTTCTCGCTAACATGAAGGTTTACTCATATCTACAACTAGTCTCACCCTCTGGAGAAAACGCTAAGCCTAAAGGAGTGAAGCTTCTCAGTCATTTAGCTTTGGGGAAAGTGAGAAAGCATGAGAACTGGAGGCAGAGTTGGAAGAGAGTTCATGACCATTTCACCTCCTGCTGCCAACCGAATCTTATGTCAGTGCATCCCGTGTTCATTTTTCTTTTAATAAATTGATTATTCTTCACCCAGTTTCACATTCTTTCCACTTCTTCTGGTGATTGTGTGAGGTGCAAGAATACACTAACAGGATCACAGTTGGCCACACATTGAGAATGGGATGTCAAGTGAAAAAGAATCTGTTTCCATTGTACCATAACCCACAACTTTCTTTGGTAGAGCCATTACCCACTGTGGTATTTCTACTGTGATGATAGGATCAACCCTTTGTAAGACTCAAGTATCTCTTTTAGGATTTGGTGGCGTTGGTGGGATGTCGATGTGGCTCACCTGCACTTGAGAGTGTGCATTGCTTCAGCCCCTTTTTCGGAGGGTGGGGGAAGACTGGTTTAAAATGTCGCTTCCTACTAAAAAAATGCGGTTACAGGCTTGGAACAAATAGTTGCGCATGCTAATCACTCCCAAATCTGGATATATTTCAGGGTGTTTTGACAGTATTCCCCACATAACATCTGTACTTAAGAAGCCTCACTGCTATTGGTAAAGTATGGACTTGATTTCTCTGCTCACATCCAGGGCGCTGCATGGTTCTGCCCTGCTCTCCCCAGAGCTCCCGCCAGGCGCTCCCCTACAGGCCTTTCCATCCTCCATGAGTGTGAGCTTACACGGCCATCCATCTCCAGGCGGTTATGTGCACCATCACTGACAAATCCCTCCGCATCTCATACACACTGGGCTGCTCCCCTACTAAAATTTTCCAAGCCACATGTTCCACATTTCTTTTCTCTGCCATGCTCCCAGCTGTTTTGTGCTGTTTTGATGTGTCTGTTTGCATAGCACTGTCGGACTATATGCATGAAAGGTGTGTTGTCGACATGAATGGTTTTGAAAATGTTTCTGTAAAGAACCTGCCTCACTTGTCATCAGGGAGAAGGAAGCTTGAAACCCAAAGGTAGAGGTCAGGAACTCCTGCTGGAATCTTTGCCAGAAGAGGCACTTAAGTGTGTGTCCACCAAGAAAAGAAGCCCATTAAAAATCTGACGTGGTCTCTACCAATATAAAGGATAAAGGGGTCTCTCCTAAAAAATTAAATAATAGTAGGCAGTGTGGTGATATAAAAGGTAGGATCCTGCCATAGACTAAAAGGCTTAAAAATACAGTATATACTATATTGTGTGATGGCATTGTGCTGCCATTATCACACAGGGACATACATTCAGGCAGATCTGGGGCAAACATTGTTGTTGGCTTTGTCGTGGTCACCACACTGTTAGTCTGGCAAAAGACCCAACCAGAATGGAATGGAGCACACTGGAGAAGGGCACACGGCTGACCCTGCACTGCTTCCTGGAGGACTGGATGGAATCTGCTGTCCTTTGTGTGACCCATCAGATGGGCCTGATGTGCTGTTCTTAGATAAAACATAATTTCAGACTTATTTTTTCATTTAGACTAGAAAACCCAAGGCCCACAATTCCACAGCTGGAAATAGTGGCAAAGTTGATAGGTCCTGAAAAGGAAAGACAAACTCAAAGGGCCGATGGGACCCAAAAAAAGAAGACATCACTTGTGTGATAGGAGAGAACTTAGAAAATTCATCCCTAACAATAAAATTGATGTATGGCTTATCTACCTACCCCTTTTCCAACCATTTCTTCAAAGGATGAATTTGGTGTTTCAGACTGGAGAAATAGTTCAGCTTTTGGTTGCTTCTCCAAGTTTTCCTACCAAGTTTGCTATATTTGAGTGTAGACCTTGTAAAGACAGGCTTTGAGACCATACTTGCTGTTCAAAGGCTGGCTAGGGCCAAGATATGTGGGTAAGATGCACTTTTCTCAGATTTTTTCCTTAATCCTCCAAAGAAAAAGTTGGTCCCAAGTTTGCAAGCACTCCTTATGTTACCCAAGTGTCTTTGCCAATCTTTCCCATGCTGTCTTTGGCCACTGTTCCCCTCTAAAAAGATAACTGAAAAAATGTGTTTTCTGGTTTGTTTAATATCCAAAGAAAAAACTGGTACAACCGAGGTTCGCTTTATCAGCTCAAGCGTTTTTTAATGACTTGGTCTCTCTGTAATTCCTTCCTAATCCCCTGTGAAACTAGAGGTTCCCAATTGTTGTAACACATCAATTTATTTTGGATCCGTTTTTTAGTTAACTAATCAAAATATTATTTCACAGGCATTATTTTATGTGTTAGTAATGGAGCCAAACTTTTCTATTGATATTTTCCCCTTAGGGACAAAAAAAAAAAAAATCATGTTTTTCCCTAAAAGGATAAACATTCCATGGGCCAACAACTAGGACCATATACTTTTAAGTCCTTTGTAATTCTTGCTTTCTCTAACAAAGCCATTTGGCTCAGCCATAAATTTTTCTAAATGAAATAAACATTCTAAACCTCTTTCTACCCTTTCTTAATATTCACGTCCTGGGGTTTAGAGTCTCATTCACCCTGTGCATTGCCCGTCTGCATTCTCAAATTCTTGTGCTTTCTACTCCAGATAGCTGGAGGATTCCATTTAAATCCTATCAGATTCTTTTTACAGCCGAAATAGGACCCCCTCTGAGGTCATTTCTAGACTACTTCTACTGCCTGATTGATATGGGAAAATGTCTTCATCATAACCTCCCCTCCCCAATTATTTTTAAATTCACTCTTCAGAGTAAAATAAAGTAACAGAGCCATGAAAATAGAAATGCTACAACTTGGCTCTTTTCTTTTTATCTTCATTGGAATGGCATTTTTAAACACAGGCTTATGTCAGACATTGAACAGTCTCCACACAGGAATGAATGTTTTGATTAAAAGTTATTTAATATCTCTAGTTCCTTGGACTTCTGCCTAAAGCTGGAGATATTCTTAGCCACAGGTCTTGTGCCTTCTTTGATAAGATAGAAAACGGCCTCAAAATCTAGAGAGAATAAATGGCATTCTCAAAATAGTTATTTGCTTGCATAGGTGTTTCTATCACAGAGGATACTGATATGTTACAAATTAGGAAGCGATGTTGGGATGAAGGAAGGAGAAATTCACTAACAGGGCAACTCGATCTCGATGTTCACCAATGCTAGGCCTTCAGGTGGAAATCAGAGTTAGGATATAGTATTCACATGGCAGACCTTAAAAACAATTCTGTGTGGCCCAAACATCCAATTTTCTTAACTTGCATTTGTGTTCAGATCAACACAGGTTAAACAAAAGACATTTAAGCAAGTTGATAGTTAAAAATGTGATCTTATTTTTAACTTCTTTCAATGTAAAATAAAGGAGGTGGGTTCTCATAGCAACTAAATCACAATACAAAAGGGAAAAAGAAAAACTTTGTTCCAAAATACAAATAGAATTTTGGCTCAATAAGTTACTTTAGCTTCAGAAGTAGTATTGTTCTCAGTGCAGCCTCTTTTCTTTAACTGTCATCATTTTGAGGCAAAATATTTACGGAACATTAAATTGTTTTTCCAGCTTTCCCGCAGCATTTCATGCATTTAGATATTGACGTGACATAGTTAGAAGCTGAGCCCTCCGGACCTGTATTGTGTGATGGTATTGTGCTGCTGTCATCTCAGGATTCCATTTTTTTCCAACCCCCAAGGTCCTGTTCGTACTTGCTAACAGGTCATCTGGACGGTGACTCCTATGTGCTCAATGGCGTGAGTGTTATCACAGTAACCTTGGCAACCAAGCTAGCTCTGACTTATGCTGTATCATAAAATTAGATAACAGAATTGACATTTAGCTACATGTCTGTCATACAAATTAAGCTCTGGAGAATGATGTTCTTTACAGTCATGTGCCTTAATATGGAAATAGAAGGCACCAATTAGAATAATTTTATACATATGCATACTATTCCACATTTAGGTACAGAATATATTTCCTCAATTCTTTCTCTATGATATTGAACCTCACATATTGTCATATTATTCTCACTGTGCCAAAATTCATTGTGGCTTTATTTTATGATCAGGACAAAGCTTATAGCAAAATTTCATCAGATACCCGATATAAATAGGATTATGAATAATAGAAAACTCAGCCTGTAAAAAATGTAAAATTCAAAGCATTCTTGGCTTTACTGGGTACTGTTATTTATGCTGATTGGAAGTAAGACTGAGCACAGAATATTCCACAAACTAAATCAGAATCCCGAAGACAAGACATGCTTCCTTTTCATTTATATATTTGTGCATATTTTTACACATATTATTCCAGCACCCAAGAATCTTTGATAATATCTTTATTTTGAAAAGATTCTAACCCTGCAGACTAATACATTCATCTACTGGGAGTCCTAGTTTTTCTTTTATAATTTGAAATATTTTAAATTTAGGACTTTCCCTTCTATTTGCTATGGTCTGGTGCAATTTTTCTTGGGTATAATTTAAAGACTCAACTTGTGAATTACATTTAATGTAAGCACCCTGCAGTTTTCTGCATTGCAAATGATTATTTTTAGAAATTTTATGGTTGCCTGCATATATTTGTTTGTGCTCATTGATATGTAGGGGGGAGAAGCTCATTAATGATTTAAAAAGAAGGTGTTTTGATTCATTGACTTGATTCTTCTCATTACATAAACAATAAAGGCAATAAATTAACATCTAATAAAATTAGAGGAGTTTATTTCTGAACTTAGCTGCAAGACAGTCTTGAATCCATACATGCAGCTGTTTCTGTTCTTTATATTCTTCTGCCTCGCTGTTTTGAAAGTCATTATTGAGCATATTTTAGCCTGGAATGATGGTTTATAATTCCTATTTAGCAGCTATCCATTGAACAATATTTGAACAGCTGTTTTATAAAACGATTCTTTTACTTCTAGAATGGTAAGTTATCCTGTAAAAATAGAAGATCCATGTCAAAATTCACTATAAACTAGTTTTCCTTTTCCCTGTATACCTGCTATGTATCACATATAACATTTAAAATATCTGATTCCAATATTTTCTCACCTTATTAGCCCTTCATCTGATTCTTGCCGAGCTGTATGTTAAATACTGTGCCTTATACCTAGTTGTTTTTTTTTTTTAAAGTCAAAGATTCCTGCAAGTTCAGGATTTTTCTTTTTGGAAACAGATAAGTGGTCGTGCTCTCTACATGTGTGCCTAAGTGGGAAGAAGGGTAGAAAGCCTTCTGTGTATTTGCTGACCCTGAGCAGCAAATACTTGTGACATTTTCGGCAGCGTTTAAACTGTTTGCTTTATCTCATTGGGTCAAGTCATCGTCACCTTTATGTTTCAAACTGGTAAAAGGTGGTTTTTATTGTTTTATTTTATCTTGAAACTATTTCTTGTGAACAGAAATAGTTCAGCATGTTATGGCTCCAGGACTGAGCTAAGTTGGGGTAACCGTCTCCACCGGAAAAGAACGTCATCGAGAAACTTCTCGGTGCATAAGCATTCTGCAGTGCGATATGAAAATGGACTACCAGGCTGTGTTGGTGCTGGAATGTGGGGGCTTATCGGGCTGTTTGCATGACTCAGAGATGTGTTTTTTAATATCTTTTAATATCTGGCCTTTTTTTTTTTTTAACTGTGACATGACATGGCATTAGATGAGGGGTAAAAGAAAAAAGTTCAAAGGCAATAAGAGCTTCTTCTATGATTTCCTTTTAGGTCTGATGTTGTGGTCCTCTGTTTTTCGATCGCTAATCCCAATTCCCTAAATCACGTGAAAACCATGTGGTATCAAGAAATCAAGCACTTTTGCCCTCGCACACCTGTTGTCCTCGTTGGCTGCCAGCTTGATCTCCGGTATGCCGATCTGGAGGCTGTTAATCGAGCCAGACGCCCATTAGCCAGGTAAACCAAGGACTCAGGGTTTCAGGGCACAAAATAAGAGTTGGAGGTAGCAGGTGTCTCTGAGCTCAGCATTCTGTTCTTCAGTGGTTCTGGAATCCCATTAATCAGGCATGCACGTCCGTTGATCACAAAGGGCTGTGCCCTGACATCCCTTCCCATGCTCAGAGCATCCTCTCTTACATTGAAGTCATGTTTTGTAAAATGGTTGGCCAGCACTTGAAGTGACTTCTCTCAACATGAAATTGTTCGTGTAGGAGTGCTTTCAAATATGTGAAGTTTTGTCCAAAATGTTAGCTCCCCATAATAATGTCAAGAATGATATAAAATAAATTAAGGCTCAAAATGATCATCCATAATTTTTGGCCCCGGGGAATGTCGGGGTTCATACAGATATGCCCTTTCAAGTGCTCTTAACTGACCTAATATTCCTCAGTTCAACCTGACAGAATATATCCCAAAAGAACAGTGTCCAATTTCTAAAAATCATTTGAACCTATAGTTGCAAAAAAGAAAGAAAGAAAGAAAAAGCAAACACTACTATTTTAAATGTCTCTAGAAGTCCTTACTTGTATTTTCAAAGTGTCACAATTTTTTTTAAAGAAACCATATGAATGAGGATTTTTTTCACTATATGTAAAATGTGGATTCTAACTTTGGGGATAAATAAAAGTTTTTTTAAAACATGTCCTCCCTCAAATTCCCTTTGTACCTTTGTATCTTCTTTTTCATGTTTATGTTTTTGTTTTGTTTTGTTTTGTTTTGTTTTTGCTGGAGAACAGGGCTTTTCAAAACATTTTGATATTAATACCTTGCTTTGATGTTTGCCTTAATAGGCTTGTCACAAAATTTTATGTGGGTGCAACATTATGTGCTCTTACAGTGAAAGCAGATGATGTTCTTTAGATAATTTCTGATGCCCCAGGTACATTTTGGATAAAATTTCTGAAAACACTTTATGTTCAGTCTTCACAATCCCTCTATTCAGAAATGCATGGACTAGGAAATGAGTATTAAGAGCTACATGGGTATGTGGAAGACTAGAGGGGAGGGTTGCAGAGCTGTAGAGAACAGCAGAAGAGACAGTCCTTCTGTAGAGCAATTCTAAGAAGATTCCTCGAAGGAGGTGGCATTTGAATCATGCCTAGAGAATTTCATATTAGCAAATTTCAAGTCAACCTTAGGAACAAAGAACACACAATGCCGGCAGGAACAAGCCTTGAAATTAAATCTTTCCTGCACTTCCCTCTGCCTTTGACAACACCCTACAATTTTCCATCTTTTTCCACCCAGGTTTTCAAATCCAAATTCCACCTATTATCAGTTTTTTCTTCTGAGACCAGGACCTGTCGTATATATTACGTTTGGTGTCAAAGATCAAATATTTATTTAGAAGACTGGTTCCTAAGAATGTGTTCCAGAATCAAGAAGGTATTTTTGGAGAGTTGTAACCCCAACTCACCTCTTGTCTATGTTCTGGAATCTGTTGGTTCCTTTACATGATTATGCCGTAACTATGTGGCTGCACTGCTTATGTATTGGCCTTCTGGGTTTGATGAGACTGGAAATGGGCCTTCTGAGCCAGACTAGAGGGTATAGACTTTATTCCATGGGCTTTGTGGGATTATAGGAAAAGAACACAGAAGTACTGCCAAGTCACACTTTGTTATTTAAGGACTGCTCTTGCAGCAAGGAGGACTGTGAGCTAAAATTGAAAATTTTAAAGACCAATTAAGAGGCTAATGGACCAGACCAAACAAATGATGGTGAAGGCCTTGATAAAGGGAATGGATGAAAAGAGAAGGGGAAACATAGGAAAAAGAATTCATGAATCCAGTAAATTTAATAGCTATTGGATGTGGACCATTTACCTGGAGTAGAAGAGTCTAGACTCTCATAGCTTAGTAGAGATCTGTCAACAATTTGTAAATATGACCTTAGCTAACCTCAGTTTTCTCAGAATGCAGAGTTATTGTAAGGCTCAGATAAAAAATTTAAATGGATGCATTTTAAAATTATAAAGCTCATTTTAAGCATGTGATAAAGAAGATGTGATAAAGATGATGATGGTAGTGATAATGATGGTAACATTCATGGGGGTCTTACTGTGGACCAAGTACTATGCTTAACATATTATCTCATTTAAACCTTTCAATAGTTTTTTAATGATATGGATGATCATTATCAGTATACCTGTTTTATGGCTTAATGAGGTTAAGTGATTTGCCCAAGAACAAATGGCTAGTGAAAGCTAATACTTTAGTTACTGCTATTACTACTGAAAGTATTTCATCTGTAGTCATGAACCTTTTATGTTTGAAAGGCTTGTGTTTAGTAGTTGATTTTTCGAGAGCTTTATTGAAAGCTTGAGTAGGTTTTCAAATGTATAATTAAGTGCTTAGATAGACACTGGTGACTATTTTTCCCTAAAATAAGGTGGATTATAATTTTTAAAAATATTCTATTTCAGGCCCATAAAGAGAGGGGATATTTTGCCCCCAGAAAAAGGCCGAGAGGTGGCAAAGGAACTTGGTATACCATACTATGAAACAAGTGTATTTGACCGGTTTGGAATCAAGGATGTATTTGACAATGCCATTCGTGCAGCGCTGATTTCCCGCCGGCACCTGCAGTTCTGGAAGTCCCACTTAAAAAAAGTCCAGAAACCTTTACTTCAGGCACCCTTCCTACCTCCCAAAGCCCCTCCACCAGTCATCAAAATCCCAGAGTGTCCCTCCGTGGGGACTGATGAAGCCGCCTGTTTACTGGATAGTCCACTGTGTGCTGACGTCCTGTTCATCCTTCAGGACGAGGAGCACATCTTTGCACATCGAATTTATCTTGCTACCTCTTCGTCCAAATTTTACGATCTTTTTTTAATGGAATGTGAAGAATCCCCAAGTTGGGGTGAAGGAGTTTGTGAGAAAGAAATGCAGAGCAGGCTTCTTCAGGGCCGGACACGGAGTCTTGATGCAGATGAGGAAGGGGCAGAAGGTGCCCCGAGAAGGCCTCAGGCCGATCAGGGGATGTCTCCAAGCAAGAACCTGTTGGAGACTCCGGGGCTAGAAGCCCAGGGCTCCGGTCCTGAGATACTGGCTTTGTCAGGCTGGAGCAAAGGGTTCATTGGCATGCACAAGGAAATGCAGGTCAATCCCATTTCAAAGCGGGTGGGCCCCATGACTGTGGTCAGGATGGACTCATCAGTCCAGCCAGGCCCTTTCCGGACCCTGCTCCAGTTTCTTTATACAGGACAACTGGACGAGAAGGAAAAGGATTTAGTGGGGTTGGCTCAGATCGCAGAGGTCCTAGAGATGTTTGATTTGAGGATGATGGTGGAAAACATCATGAACAAGGAAGCCTTTATGAACCAGGAGATTACGAAAGCCTTTCACGTCAGGAAAGCCAACCGGATAAAAGAGTGTCTCAGCAAGGGGACGTTCTCAGGTGAGCAGGTCCCCCAGTGGAGCCATGGAGACCTTTGGTGGTGTTTTGTCAAACATTAGCCAAACTAGCAGAAGGAAAAGTTAATCATAATTAATACTTAAAAGTGTTTATTTTTTTCCATGTACATTTCTAAGCTATAGGTATTAACTTATTTAATTCTCATCAGACTTATTGCTTATTTCTCATTATGCAGTTGGGGAAACTAAGGAACAGAGAGGTTAGGTAATTCACACATGATGACACAGGCAATAAATGGTAGAGGGGTACTAGAACCCTTTTGTGATTTCAGAAATCTGCTTCCTAAACTGCTGTGGCACCACGCTGCTCTTCAGGGTCAATCAGGTGTCCTTAAGCCTGTCTCTAGCCAGCTTGATGCTTATAGTTCCCTATCAGTTTCTTGACCAAGTCTATTTTTATTATTATTTTTTTTTTTAGTTGTAGATGGACACAATACCTTTATTTTATTTATTTATTTTTTTATGTGGTGCTGAGGATCATTCACTCTCAGCAGTGATCTTTGGTCCTAAGCCCACTGAATTCCTGGACATGAGTTTGGTGGCCCTTCCCTTTCCTATGAGGGGTGTCTCATCTGTTCCATCCCCCTCCTTCTCTGCCCTCATGCTGTTCTGTAGTTTTCCTGACCTTCCTTCATCTTTGATATTTACACTGTTTGTTCTAAAATTGACCTCTGGGGTGTGTGGGGGTGAGGGTGGGTATGCATTTCATTGGAAAATGTTGACTTCCAGAATTCTATTTATATGGATACCTCTATTTTTGTCTATCCTTCGTAGCCCCTGCCATGGTCCTACCCATTTAGCAAATGGTTGCTGAGTCTCGTAATTAATTTTAAAATTTATGAATAATATTTACTCCAAACACTGGTCATTGTGGTGTATAAACAGCCTTGAAGGTTAATGAAAGAATATGTCACAGACCTACAGTAAATTAAACTAAAGTTGATTGAATCACCCTCCCCTTACTGCAGCGACAAAACTAAATGAGGGGTGGGAGACTCAATAGGAGGCTCCCATTTTTAAAAGTTATGAAATACAATTTAGGAACAATTAAAGAAATTTGAACATGAATGAGACAGTGGATGAAATCAGGAAATTATTTTTAATTTTCTTAGATGGAATAATGAGATTTTTTTTAAAGAGAATGTTCTTATTTTTTTAGAAAATTCATGGTAAAGTGGTTAGGAATGAAGTATCATTATCTGTTAAAAAAAAGTCTGCACATATAAAAAATATACATGCAGCTAAAGTAAACATGGCAAGATAGGTAAATGAGTGATTGTTGTACAGGTTGAGTGGCCCTAACCTTTTTGAAAATCCAAAATCTAAAATGCTTCAAGATTTCAACTGCTTGCCAGGCGCGGTGGCGCACGCCTGTAATCCCAGCACTTGGGAGGCTGAGGCAGGAGGATCGCGAGTTCAAAGCCAGCCTCAGCAATGGCGAGGCACTTAGCAACTTAGTGAAACCCTGTCTCTGATAAAATACAAAAAGAGGGCTGGGGATGTGGCCCAGTGGTCAAGTGCCCCTGAGATCAATCCCTGGTACCGAAAAAAAAAAAAAAAGATTTCAACTGCTTGATTGCCGACAAGTGGACAGTTTCATTATCTGTCTCCCATATGACAGGTCACAGTCAAAATGTATGACTACTAAAAATATTGTATAAAATTATTTTCAGATTATGCAATAAGGCATATATGAAACATATATGAATTTGTGTTCAAAATTAGATATTTGTGTTCATCACAGGATATTCACTATATATATTCAGATATTCCAAAACCTGAACAAATCCAAAATCTGAAACACATATGCTCTCAAACATTTTAGTTCAAGGAATACTCAACTTGTACTATTCTTTGCCTTATTGTATATGTTTGAAATTTTTCATAAGGAGGAAGAAGAAATACATTCCTCTCTGTTTTTGTTACTTAATGGCTCAGAAAATCTGTGTTGTGACCTTATATGTTATTTTAAATGCTTGCTCCTTATTGTGAAAATTGGGTGTGCCAGAAGTGGAGGATGACGTGACATCAGTGAGGACCTAGAAGAGTGAGCAGGAGGGGTACAAGTTGGTGGACATGGTTGGAATAGAAGCCTCTGAGCTTTGGGCAGAGCCAGCTCATCATTGTGTTCTCTCCATCCTCTGGCAGATGTGACCTTTACCTTGGACGATGGAGCCATCAGTGCCCACAAGCCACTGCTGATCTGTAGCTGCGAGTGGATGGCTGCCATGTTCGGGGGTTCATTTGTGGAAAGCGCCAACAGTGAGGTATGTGCCTTCCTCCAGGCCAAGTGGTGTCTTTGTGAGTGTGTGTGCACGTGTGTGCTTATCTAAAATGTTGAAGTAGCCAGATGACTTCAGCCTTTAACTGCTTCCGTGAAATAGGAAGGGTGAAGCCACCCTTTTCTAATTCCGAAGCCAGGAGACCCGGTGGATGATTTGTCTCCTGTGCGAGCACCTACATGCACAGTGCATCCTTTTCGTCCTCACACCTATCCTTGACCATGAAGACATGGTCAGCTGTTCCTTTTTAACCAATGTCAACAAAGTACTATCAAAACCAAGTGTAACAGGGGCAGAGCCCCAGAAGTTCAGGAAAGTGAGGAGTTCTTCAGTCACTTAAGTCCCAGGTCCAGTTCTGCCCTTAAGGAGCTGGAGGACCTTAAGAAACCTCAACCTGGACCTCAGGTCCTGGCCTGCAGGCAAGGGATGCACTTGGTCCTCTGAAAGTGGCAGTAAGCTACAGCACTCCACAGCTCTGCCCTGACTTCTCTGTCTTTGCAGAGTTGGTAGGAGGGTTTGTCAACTGTAGGGACACAGCATTGGAGCAAACAGTCACACTGCTCAGAGTGAGTAGGTCTAGTGGAAGCGGCTGGGTCATATAGCACCAAAACAAGGACATTCTTAGAACAAAGCAAGCAATATCTCAAGAGACGCAGTCTTTATCTTTTTACAAATTCTGTTTAAAAAAAAAAAATCCTTTCAAGCCCTTCTAACTTTAGTCCAGAATGAACAAGCATTTTTGTTGAGTTTTGCAATTATTTTTTAGAATCTTCTTTTTTTAAACATGGGGACACCCCATCAAGTTTATTGTCCTAAGAGGCTTGTTTTGCTTATCTCAGCACATCTCCAAACTTTCAGAAGAAACACAGAAAACAATAGCTAACTTTTCAAAAAGGGTGCACACAGGAGAAATCTGAGCATCCCATTGTGACCCAGGAGCCTGCGTTTGCATCCTCAAGTAGGGAACAGAATCCTAGAATCACAAGCCTGGGATGGCTGGGACTGAGAAGGTCACTAGGCCACACTTCTGCTTCCAGAACAAACTGCAGCTGCTCCTAAACCACCATCTGCTGTTTGGGAAAAAGACATTAGAATTGTCCCACTACCTTCCTCTGGGTACCTACCAGCCTTTATATATCAGAAGGTGCTCACCTGTAACTAATCTACGTCTCTCCTGAGGGATCAAACATGGATGAGCCTTTTCCTAAGATTGCTGCAGTGTGATGGAGCCTGCATCGTTAAGGGACTATGGGGCTCAAATCATAACTCCTTCACTTACAAGCTGGGTGGCCTTGGACAAGTGACTTAACCTTTCTGAGCTCCAGTCTTTCCATATGAAAGACAATAATAACCCATAGTGTGGTGGTGAGGTGTGAGAATCGACCCTTGAAAAGCACTTCATAAGCAGCATAAGTAAACAGCAGCTTCCACCAGTCTCATTTTGATGGTGATGGTATTATTTACTTCAAAGAACAATTTAGGAGGGCCACCAATTAGTGAAACCTCATCCAATTGGCATTTTACTGACTTCAGTAATCTCCAGAGCTAGAGGCTTGCTCCCCTTGTTTTCCTAGCTCACTCAAATGTGTGCTGATCATGCAGCAGAGAGCCTGCTGTTAACTGAGCAGAGAAAAGTTGATCAAGGTCAGGAACCCAGGCACAAAGGGACACTGTCTGAGCTGACCTCACAAATGCTAATCCCCTTTATCCCTTCACAGAATGGACTATAATCTTCTCCAGATTAGAGTGTGTGGGAGAGGTGACCAAAACAAAACCTTGGCAGCACGCTGGAGGTGGCCAACTGCTTAGCACACCCTCTGGAAAGACCAGGTCACTCACCTCTCAGAATAGAAGCTGAGGTTAATCCATATGTGTAGATTCAAACCAGCTCAAAAAACAAAGGCCATGGAACAAAGTCACCAGAAGTCTGTGCCAAGATTCCATTAGCGAGTATACTAAAAACCCATTTCCACCCTTTCCTGCCCCCTTTCGTTTATTTCCAGCATACACTGTCATTTAGTAATTGTGAACTCTAGTCCCAGTTTGACCTTGGGCAAGTGACCAACCTTCTCTAAACCTGTTTCCTCCATCTGTAAAATGGGGATGACAAGAGAATCTTCTTCAAAAGGCAAATAAAGTAAGAGAATGCATGTGTAATGCCTCGGATGTGATACCTCGAAAGTGTAAATGCTCGACAGATGTCAGAGACTGTTATCCCAGAGTATTCTTCTTTCCACGAGGGGGTGAAGGTCTTTGTACCCTGAGAGTCATAAGTTAAAATGCCCCCAGCTTCCTTTCTAAACTAAGAAAGCAAGATGGTGGTGGTCTGAGGCGAAGGGAAGAGGTGCTTGGTCAAAGGCTCGCATAAACACCCCACAATTGACTTCTCCTTTCTTCACACTGGGGCTTGGTTTTCACACTTGGGATTTGGCCTTCCTAGGCCATCAATTAACTCTTCATTGTCTTGGGATAATCTGAAATTCAGCCTGTGTAGTGAAAGGGGGGAAATTAATAGAATGCACATGCATATCCAGAAAAGAGAGAATTATACCCGTTGTTGCTTTAACATTTTTGTCCCTTAATATTCAAGAACACTATATCTTACATATATCTTTTCTCATTACTTTTAATGTAGCAGTAAGCATAATTCTCTCCCCCGAGGTACTCAGCAAGTGGTTCATTAAAAATGCATGCCTGGCTTGTAGTGAGCAGTGCTCTAGATCTAGAATACTTTCTCATTCTTTATGAGACTATCTCTAATTATAAGCCTAATGGTCTGAGCTAATCTTCACAATTAAAATTTTAAACCAACTGAACTAGAATATGCAACATTGTTTAGGATGGCATTATGTTCTCTTTCATTACTCACTTTTTTAAAATTTTTTAATTCTAATTTGTTATACATGACAGCAGAAATGCATTACAATTCATATTACATTTATAGAGCACAATTTTTTATGATCGTTACTCACTTTTCAAAAATTATTCTTTTAGTTGTAGTTGGACACAATACCTTTATTTTATTTATTTATTTTTACGTGGTGCTGAGGATCGAACCCAGTGCCTCCTACGTGCAAGGCAAGCACTCCACCACTGAACCACAATCCCAGCCCCCTCGTTACTCATTTTTTTGAAGCAATGTTCAGCAGGTAGGATGTAAAACTTTTTATTCAATTTCTTCTGTGGTTTTATGTATATTATTTTTAAAGTGCTATCAAAGGTCTCTCTGTTGTTACACAATTAATTATAAATGTGGAAGTCACAGAACAGGCTTTGTTTTTAAAAAATCAACCAGTAGAGAGAAAAAAAATGCATGTCCTGGAAGTGTTTTATTTTCATTTTATGGTTATTTCTAAGGGTCCCTAACATTATTTGCCAAAAAGAATCATCACTTCAAAACATGTTAACATCATACTAAGCAAAAAGGAAACAGCAGGTCATGGGTGATTATAAACATCAGAACACTCTGAGGACACAGGGAGGAGTAAGGCAGTGCTGCTCACTGGAATCTGTCATCTCCTATGGCCCAAAATAACGTCTTTTAACTTTAGATGTCCATTTTCATATTTGTATTTCCAAGGGCATTTTTTTCTTTAAGGAATGATTTAGAACACAGTCTTAGCAAACAATGTTAAGGGAATTTAAATATTTTCAAAACTGAATGTCAGTAAAGAAGAAACTTTAAAAAAAAATCTATTCCAGTTTCCTCCCACATAAGATGAGGAAACTAAAGGTCAGAGAGGGTGAGTGGCTTATCAAAGATTGCACAGTATTTTAGTAGCATATTCCTGTCCCTGCAGGCATTCTTTTCAGAGGCAACAGATGTCCCCATGCATGAGAGAGCAGAAGCTCTGCAGCTTGTGTTAACAATTAGTAATATGGCACTTAGCACTTTGTAAAATATGAATACTTTGATTACAAAAAGATTGAAATCTTAAAACTTTACAACTTAACTTTCAAATATCTAGAAAACCACTAATCCAGACATCATTCTAGAGTAATGAAATTTTGCCCTGTTTACATATACACAGAAACAAGTTTGTGTGGGCATCTATAAGGAAATTCATTATCTGTATAAGACAAATGCATGTGCATATCAACACATGTGTATGTAAACGTACACACAGGTATAGCCAGTATTAGATTCACTCAAATGGCGATTAATGTTTATATGCAGGTGCAGCTGGTTGAAGAGAGGAGTAACTAACATTCCAACATCTGAATATTTCAGATGGCCCAGTGTGTGCATGGCTTTAAGATAATAATGTCAATACGAGTTTTTACTAATCAAATTCTATTATATATGATGTGCTAGGAACTTGAAAAGAGCTGGGCACAGTAGTACACACCTGTAATCCCAGCGGCTTAGGAGACTGAGGCAGGAGGATCACAAGTTCAAAGCCAGCTTTAGCAACTTAGCAAGGCCCTAAGCAACTTAGTGAGATCCTGTTTCTAAATATAAATAAAATATTTTTTAAAAAATGGGCTGAGGTTGTGGCTCAGTGGTTAAGCACCCCTGGGTTCAATCCCAGTTACCAAAGAAAGAAAGAATGAAAGAAAGAAAGTTGAAATGATTATTGATTATAATGACCCATGCAGCTTATTTATGAAATCATAAATATTATTTTCACTGGCTATGTCTCAAAGGGGAGTATATATTTCTTAATATTTCCAAGAATTTTTCTAGGCCTTCCATATTATAAAGAATGGCCCTACCTACTGAAAATATATTCTCCCTCTGGGGTGGCTGGTGACTGCAAAGGAGAATAATATGGAAAGTTTTTATAGCTTAATTCTGGAACCATAGACCATGAGCTCCTTGTAGAATGCGGAAGATTGTGTGTGTGTGTGTGTGTGTGTGTGTGTGTGTGTAGAGAGAGAGATAGAGAGAGAGAGACAGGGAGGGAGAAGTGTAGTTATGTGTACTGTATAATCATGTTTCATATGGATGTAATCATACTTAGATATAGATCTTTATATGCTGTGTACAGGTTTAAGTACCAGAATTAAGAAATTTATAACTGTTATCCTTTTAAATTAGAAATGTAATTCTTAAAAAACTATTAGTGAAATGCAACACATTATTGTTCTATAACCCAAACCTTTACTTCCTTGCCATTAATGGCTTCTAGTACTGCACAGCAATTAGAAAAGCAGTCTTTAGAAGAAGTATACTCCTGAGTTTAAATCCCAGTCCCTACTTAATAGCTCTGTGACCTTGAACCTAAGCTTTAACCTCCCTGAACATCAGTTTCCTTTTCTGTAAACTGGTAAAAAAAAAATGTCTCTTCCTCCTAGAGTGGAGATAAAAAGCAAATTGGATGGTGTGTGTAGAAAGCTTAGCAGAGTGACTGGTGTATAGGAGGCCTTCTAGAAAGGTTAATTTTTATAATCATCAACATTTCAGTAGGAGAAGCTAGTGGCACTGTTATGTGTCATGCCAGGGTCTGTCTCATGGACTTGGTTGGAATAAAGAGTAGCCACTTAGGAGAGGATATCCCTCTTCATCCGTGCCCACCTGTCTCAAACTGAACCTCCAGGCAGACCCTGGCTCTGGAGCAAACTCCAGCATGCATTTATATGGACATTTCCAGGTCCTCAGGGGGAATCTTGACCAGGGGACTATACACAAGACCCCATCAACTACTCCCCACAGATGTCTCCAGCAGGGATTTCTTTAGATTTTCCAAATCAGATGAGACCTAATAATGTTCCAGTAGTTCTGAATCCAAGTGGTTGTAGGAAAAAATAATAAAGTGTATATGTGGTGCTAACATATATGGATAGAACATCAGCATCAAGCCAGTCACTGTGGCAACCGGCATGGCTGTCCTCTCCCTCTTTTGCATCTTAGAGAGCAGGCGCTCTCCTGTGTCGACAACAGTGTGGCTTGCAGCTCCCCCCAACACCTGTCGTGTTTCTAGATTCCTTTCTCCACAATAGAGTATTATCAGTACCTGCCAAGGAGGGCCCATAATGTCACCACACGTTTGCAGCCCATTTGTCTGATTTATAAGTCCAAATAGCCATTTAAAAATTCCAAATCGGGCTTTGTCAAGCAGCTCCACTCTTTTGTCATCTACAAATCAAACTGTTATGTTTAAAGCCATAAATACTGAATGGTTTCTATGCACAGCCTCAAAGCAGGTGTCTGAGACTTGCCAGTATTGAGCCCCACAGTTGGGATATTTATAAGCACATATAGCCTGAAAATGAGCCTACAGCCTGATTTCTCCAGCAGCATTGAGCGTTTCCTGTAACATTTCAGGTATATCTCCCAAACATAAACAAGATGTCAATGCAAGCGGTATTGGATTATCTCTATACCAAGCAGTTGTCGCCTAACTTGGACCTGGATCCACTGGAACTAATTGCTTTGGCAAACAGATTCTGCCTGCCGCACTTGGTTGCACTTGCAGGTAAGGCTGATGACTTGGGATTACACAAGGTCTGACTGTCATATTCATCAAAATCACATTTAAAGTAAGAGTTCCAGGGAATAAAAATGTGTTTTTTATCCTCCCAAATAAGACTGTTGTATGTCAGTGATATGAATTGATCAAATGTATCAGAAATATTCAGTTCAAAATATTTCTTAAGCATCTATTTTGTGCTAGTCCCTGTGAGGTGATATATAGATATATGTTAATTCAGGACTCCTGTCCTAGAGGCACATGCTCTATGCATGCTGAGTCACTGTGGACACCGAACTTGAAATAAAAGATTCTGTACCAACATCCTACCATAATGTGTGCACAGACACAGTGTTTAAGGAGAGGCAGTAGGTGCAGTGGCTAAGTATAGACTACAGAGCCAAATTGCCTAGTTTCTGATTTGGGTTCCACCATTTACTGGCCAATGACTTTGTCCTTTATAGAACCTTAGTTCTGTATCTCAGCTTTGTCTCTCTTAAAACAGGAATAATATTATCTACCTTAGAGTTATTGTGAAGATTAAATGAGTTAAAATATATAAAGTCCGTAGAACAGTATCTGGCTTCTTGGTAAGCATTATGTAAGTGGTTTTCTTAAAGCTATTTCAGAAAATGTTCTGACATTGTCAAGTTCATTTTGGGAAAAAAGAAAAAGGGGAGATTTGGCTTAGCTTCAAGAACCTTATCTACAATTCCTAGTTTTGTTCAGTTGATAAACTGAAGTAGGTCTATACAGGATACATGCATTTAGATATCTTCATCAACTTTTTAAAATTTAAACCCTCTGCTCCACTCCCCAGAGGTGTCCATTAGCAACCTGGGTTTTTATTAGCTGATTCCTATGAAGAAATGGAAGCAGAGACAGACAGTGCCTGTCGGGTTCACTGGCCTTTTCCCTGTATATAGAAAAGTGCTAGAGCCTATCAGACTCTCAATAAACATTCCTTGAATAATTGAGTGAATAAAAATGAGCATATGAATAAACCAACCCATCCTATCTACACTTCACTTTCTGGCAAGGACTTTAAATGAAAGACTGTCCTCCAGGTTTCTGCTATACACAAACCATCTGGAGATGAAAGTCCTCTCTTTTCCCTATTTCTTCCCCCAAATAATAGAGAGCTGAAGCATCACCATTAGATTTATAAAAAAGAGTTTTTTTTTTTTACTAATACACCTGAAGTCATAGATCCAACTGAGTGTACTACTTTTTTAAACACTAACTCTAGGACACTGCAGGGGGCAGCTCCTTTTTTCGGAAATATGAGTTTCATGTAACTATCCACAGGTTTTCCAAGTATTTGTCCTTTGATGATAAATTTGATTTTTTTTTTAATGGCCAAGAGTAATTTGGAGTCAAATTCATCAAACAAGGTTTGTGATGAGTCTTGGAATATTGCCATTTTTGCTAAAATATTAGGGCTGTCAATGATAACATGGGACTGATTCCTCCAGGAAAGCTATTTTTTTAACTGATCCAGAGAAAACTTTGTGTGTGAACTCCATACCTCTATGTACATTTAGTATTGTTGTTAAATGTTATTATTACTGTTATGATTATTTAACATATGGCTTCCCCAGGATGATTCCTTTAATCATTGATAGTATTTGGCATGTACTGTCTAGAGTGTCTAGAATATCTTTGCTGAGTATTTAGAACTCAGTTTCCAGGGTGAAATGCTTTGCAAGCCAGTGTTAAATAAATATCAAGAAATGCTTGCCCAGGCATGGCAGTGCACACCTGTAATCCCAGCAGTTTGGGAGGCTGAGGCAGGAGGATCGCAAGTTTGAAGCCAGCCTCAGCAAAAGCAAGGTGCTAAGCAACCCAGTGAGATACCCTGTCTCTAAATAAAATGCAAAATAGGGCTAGAGATGTGGCTCAGTGGTCGAGTGCCCCTGATTTCAATCCCCAGTAGCCTCCCCTTCCCCCGCCCCAAATAAAGAATTGCTGCAGTTACTTAAAATGAAAGAACTCAGATGACTTCTCTGGGAAATTTTGTGCCAGATAGTTCTGTTTATCAGTCCAGCTGAAGACGGTTTTGCCAAAGAAATCATTCAGTTCCAGATACCAAACTGACCAGATAGAGGCACACTGGTACGTGGAGCCACAGCACAGAGTAAGCATGGGCTGTACAATACAGGTGTGTATCAGACATGTTGTAGGTTCCATTCCAGACCACCACAGCAGAGCAAATATCTCAAGAAAGTGAGCCATGTGAAGTTTTGGTTTCCCAGAGAATATTTGTTTGATTATTTTTTTATGGGGTGCTAAGGATCGGACCCAGTGCCTCACGCATGCAAGGCAAGTATGCTCAACCACTGAGCCACAACCCAGCCCCTCCCAGAGAATATTAAAGTTATGTTTACAATATACTATAGTCTATAAAGTATGAAAGAACATTATGTCTAAAAAAACAAATGCAGACCTAATACTAAAAAATGCTAACAATCTTTTGAGCCTTGAGCCAGATGTGATCTATTTTCTGGTGGAGAGTCTCACTTCAGTGTTGGTGGCTACTGGTTGATCAAGGTAGTGATGATGCTAAATGTTGAAGTGGCTGTGGTGACTTTTTAAAACAAGATGGCCACGAAGTTTGCTGTATTGACTGACCTTTCACAAAAAAGTACTCTTCGGCATGTGATGCTATGTGATAGCATTTGCCCACAGTAGAATCTCTTTTGAAAGTGGAGTTAGTCCTCCCAGTCCTGCTGCCTCTTCATCACTAAGTTGATGTGGTGTTCTGAATCTGTTCTCGTCTGAGCAATGCACACAGCATTTTCACCAGGAGTAGGTTTCTATCAAGAAGCCACTTTGCTCATCTTTAAGAAGAAACTCCTTATTCATTAAAGTTCTGTCATGAGATTGTGGTAATTCAGTGACATCTTCTGTAGTTCTCTTAGAAGTTCTCAACTTCCCATTCTAGTCCTCTTGTGATTTCTACCCCATCTGCATTTTCTTTGTACCCTGAAGACTTGAACTCCTCAAAGTCTTCCATAAGGGTTGGAATCAACTTCTTCCAAACTGCTGTTAATGTTGCTATTTTGAGCTCTTACCATGAAACATGAATGTTCTTAGTGGCATCTAGAATGGTGAATCCTTTCCAGAATGTTTTCCAATTTAATGTATTGAAATGAAATGCATGAAATGCATGAAAATGACATTAATCTCATTATACATCTGTTATGGTTTAGATGTAAGGTATATCCCCCAAAAACTCATGCATGAGAACAATACAAGAAGATTTAGAGGTAAAAATGATTGGGTTATGAGAGCCTTAATCTAATCGGGAATTAATGTCCTGAAAGGGATTGAGTGGTAACTATAGGCAGGTAGGTGGTGGCTAGATTGGTGGATGTGCCTTTAGGGTTTATACTTTGTCCTTGTTGAGCAAAGCTATCTCTGCCTGATGACACAATGCTCCCAGCTGCTTTCCTCTACCACACCCTTTCACCTTGGAGTTGGGTCTCACGTTAAGCCCTGAGGAATGGAGTTGGCCATCTATGGACTGAGACCAGTGCCAAAATAAACTTCTCCTCCTCTAAGTGTTCTTTTCAGGTCTTTTGGTGACAGTAGTGAAAGAGCTGACTAAAACAGCATCTAATCTATTAGAGCTCTTGGGTGACAAGGTGTATTGCCAGCAATTACTAATATTTTCAAAGGAATCTTGTTTTTTTCTTAACAGTAGGTTTCAACAGTGGGCTTAAAACAATAAATTCCATTGTAAACAGATGTGCTGTCATCCAGATGATGTCCCATTTCTGGAGGATAGGCAGAGCATATTTAGTGTAGCCCCTAAGGGCCTTGTGATTTTTCAGAGTGACAAATAAGCAATGCCTTCATCTTAAAGTCTCCAGCTGCTTTATCCTCTAATAAGAGAGTCACCCTGTCCTTGGAAGCTTTGTAGCCTGGCATTGGCTGCTTCTCTCTACAGAAGCCCTAGATGGCATCTTCTTCCAATGTTCTGTCTGCATTGGAAACCCGTTGTTCAGTGTAGCCATCATCATCGATTGTCTTAGTCAGATCTTCTGGATGACTAGCAGCAGGTTCTCCGCTTGCTGCTTCACCTTGCCCTCTTACATTATCGAGCCATCTTCTTTCCTTTAAGCCCATAAACCAACCTCTGCTAGCTTCACATTTCTCTGCAACTTCCTGACCTCTCTCAGCCTTCATAGAATAAAAAAGAGTTAGGATCTTACTTTGGCTTAGGGAATGTTGTGGTTGGTTTGCTCTTCTCTCTACACCGCTGAAACTCCTCCAGATCAGCAGTAAGGCTATATTACTTATCATTCATGTGTTCACTGGCATAGCACTTGTAATGTCGTTCAAGAACTGTTCTTTTGCATTTGCAACTTGACAGTTTGGTATAAGAAGGCTAGCTTTCAGCATTTCTTGGTTTTTGACATGTCTTCCTCTCTAAACTTAAGCATTCTTAGCTTTTGATTTAAAGTGAGAGGAGTTGGGAGTATAATCCTAGAGACTCAGGAGTGTAATCCTAGTGACTCAGGAGGCAGAGGCAGGAAGATCACAAATTGGAGGCCAGACTCAGCAATGTAGACCCTGTCTCAAAATTAAAAATTTATAGTATGAAGTACCCGTAGGTTCAACCCCCAGTACCAACAATAAATAAATAAATAAATAGGAGTGTGACTCTTCCTTTTACTTGAACACTTACAAGTCATTATAAGCCTGTTAATTGGTACAATTTCAATACTGTGTGTCTCAAGGAATAGGGAGGCCCAAAAATAGGGAGGAAAACAGAAATAACTGGTCAGTGGAACAGTTAGAACACACACATTTGTCTATTAAGTTCATCTTCTATGGGCACAGTTTGTGGCACCCCAAAACAATTACAATAGTGACATCAAAGATCATTGATCCAAGATCACCATAAGCTTATATAATAATACCCAGGTTTTGTGGCACATGCCCGTAATCCCATCGGCTCAGAAGGCTGAGGCAGGAGGATTGCAAATTCAAAACCAGCCTCAGCAACTTAGCAAGGCCCTAAGAAACTTATTAGCAAGACCATGTCTCTAAATAAAATATTTTTTAAAGGGCTGGGGGAATGCAGCTTAGTGCTTATGTGTTCCTGGGTTCAATCCCTGGTACCAAAAAAAAAAAGGTTTTATATATACACACGCATATACATGTAACTATATGTAATAATGTATATTATTATAAGATTTATATATACACGCACATATACATATGTGCACATATATATAATAATGATTAAAAGGTTTTAAATATTCTGAGAATTACCAAAATGTGACACAGAGACTCAGAGTGAGCACAGGTTGTTGGGAAAATGGCTCCAGTAGACTCACTCAACACAGGGTTGCTCCAAACCTTAAATTTGTTAAAAAAAAAAAAAAAAAAAAAAAAACACGAGTTCTGTGAAGTGCAATAAAATGAGATATGCCTATATATTGGGCTAGAAGAGCAAGTACAATGCCAGAGAAGACATCAACATCAAAGAGCTAGAAATGCCGGGCCAAGCCTGGTCGGACACGTCAACCCCAGAGGCCACAGACAGCCCAAACAGGCAAGAAACAGCTGAACCCAGAGCTCTATTTAAATTGAGCTTACAAGATTTGGACATAAGCTCCCAAGCAGAAATGACCCTCCCAACTGGGGTTTTTGTTTCTTCTGACTGAGGTTCTCTCATTTTTATCCAAGAGGCTGAACAATAGATTGTCCATGTATAGCTGTTGATACAGACATATATATTCACATTTTAAACTCCCCACATAGACTTATTTTTCTGTCCCTCAGTTTCTTCACTGTCAGAGCTTATTGCGAATGAGAGCCATGTGAGCGCAGAAACTGTCAAACAGGAACGTTGATTCTAGGAACAGCCTAGAGGATTCTAGAAAGGTGATAGACTATTTAGAACCATTCTATCCAGGAGAACTGTCTCACAGTGATGGAAATGTTCTAACCCTACATTGTCTGATGCTGTGGGCATGTGTAGCCATTGAGTGTTTAATGTGCCTAGTGTAACTGTAATTAATTTAAGTTAAAATAGCCAGTGGTTACCATCCTGGATAAGACCGAGCAGGTCTGGAGGATTCTGGCTAATTCAGAAGCACAAACATGACAGGGATGTTGGTGCAATGGTTGGATGCCAGAGAGCTGCATATTAAAAGGATCCCGGTCAGTTGGGATGGCTGCCCAGAACTGTGCTCCATATTTCCTCTCTTCTTAAGTGGTCCCAGCCCAGCCCCCTCAGGCAAGGTGTCTGGCTTGCATAGCACAGTATTAACGATCTTTGGCCCTCTCTCTCTTTCCCAGAGCAGCACGCCGTTCAGGAGCTGACCAAGGCTGCCATGAGTGGTGTGGGCATTGATGGGGAAGTACTCTCTTATTTGGAATTGGCCCAGGTTTGTAAAAGTTTGCTTTTCACCTCCTTAAGTGTGTTCAATCAGTTCATTTAATGCTGATAAAGCATTCCACTCTTGCATCTGTCTAAATAAAGATGTCACCACTGAGTCACAGAAGGCCCCCTGTGTACATGGAGAAGATCTGAGAGTTTTACATTTCAAGGCACCATTCAGCCTGCTGGGCTTCCTTTGATAAAACAACAAGGACCCCACCCCCACACCAGTCCCATTGTCCTCTGAGGCACTATCTTCACATGTGGGAGAACCTCTGGAGCAAGATGGGGGGAGGTTTTGTCTCCTTTCTTTGAATTCTTTAACAGTTTCTAAAATTCCATAAAACCCTATAATACCCGCCCCCCGCCCAATTAATGAACAGCTCCCTGAAACTCTCCTGGGGTTTTCTAAAATCAGTACTTATTAATATCAGTATTCATTATCCCAATACATACTTGCATTCTTCCTCCAGAGAAGGCCAAGAACCAGCTTCAGCTTTATCACCAAAAATTTCTCCAAGGCACAAAGCTAATCTGCCTCAGTACCCTCTTCTATAAGAAGTGTGGATGGTAATTCACAACCTCACACCCTTACAGATTATTTTGAAAATTAAGTAGAAGAGAATGTGGAAAGAGCCCTGGAGAATGGAAGCCCTCTCATAAGGAAAGACACATAGGCAGAATGCTGGTCCCTGGCTTAGACTGATTAGCAATGAGTTTCCACTGAAGGAGTGAATAAATTCTGCTGTCTTTCTGCTTGAGTTTGGATTTCTGTGTGCGCATGCTCACTCTCTCACTCTCTGTCTTAGGACCATGGCTTAATAAGTCTTAAGTCACGCAATTTAAACCAGTATCACTCAATCTGGGGAGAGGAGGTGGTTTCTAGGAGAGGAAGGTGCAATATGGCAGGTGTGGCCATGGGAGATGGCTCAGGTTCCAAAGGTTAGAAGGTGGAACAGGACTTAGGACAGCCTACTCACTCTGACTTAGCATTCAACAAACATTTGTTATTTTCTCTCCAAGTACCAGGCACACCCTGGCTGAGGGTATGTACATTACAAACAGTAGAGTCCCTGCCTTCAGGGCAATCATAGGCAAGTGAGAGAAACAGATATGAATCCAGATTATTAAAATCCAATGGAAACAACAATCTAAACTGAAGACAGACATCTGTTGCAAAAGAATCAGTAAGCCCCCTAATCATGTTTTAAAATTTACGGTCTTTTGAAACATTGCCCATTTGGGTGAGAGTTTAATAAGACTTGTGCTCTATTCAGTCAGTGTCCCTCCTAGGAAAAAATGAAATGACTCAGAATTTCATATAGGACCAGTTCACTTGAGGTAATATTTTGCACTTTTGTCTGTTTGCTCAGTGTCCCCAGCCCGTCCCCTTCCCCTACCACTCCCCCTCCACACACACACATACCCTGCAAGGAAATGTGATTATGCTAAGCCCTAGCCTTGGCAGAAAGAGTTTAGGATAGAGTCTCCTCAGCTGGTTTGTTAGATCTTAACCCATTAAAGTGCTGGAAAGTGCTTAACACTTACCCTTGGGGGCAAGTGGGTCCCTGATCTGTTGCCTTTTCCAACTTCTGTGGTGTAAGTGTTCCCACTGCAACTGGATGTAGTAACATGAAGTCATGGGACTCAGACCAGGGAAGAAATTTAGGCTTCCAGCTGGCTCTCTTCTGCTGGTGCTAGCCAACCGGGCACACTACTACCCATTCATTTTCAGAAAGAAATTGAACATCAAAGAGAAGCTGGAGGTACCAGCCTCATACTGTCTCAGATGTTTGGAGTTGTGATTTTCAGTCTCTTGAGAGGGTTTCTGAGAACTTGGGCTTTTCTATTGTCCTTCTCAGTGGAGATACAAGCCACAGGGGTCCAGGTCTCTATGACCTATAAAACATGTGTCTGGGAAGGGGCATAAGGGGCAGGGTGAGGAGTATCCTGCTATATGTAATAGGATAAAAGGGGGAGAGTTGTCTGTTAGGGTTGTTTTTCTTTTTTTTTTTAATTTTTAGTTGTAGATGAACACAATATCTTTCTTTATTTTTATGTGGTGCTGAGGATTGAACCCAGTGCCTTACGTGTGCAAGGCAAGCGCTATAGCCCCAGCCCCATGGCTGTTAGTTTTTTGAGCATCAGATCTTTTGCGGTCATTGCTACCTCCCTAAGAATCTGCTCAGAATAAAAGGATGGAGTATTTGTCTCCCTCCCACCCTGCCCAGATGGCTTTCTCCTCTTATGTAACCAGAGGACAGGTATAGGACAGTCACGCATTCCACAGTCTCGTCTTTCTGATCTTTGGCCCCAGCAAGCTGAGCTCTGACATGTGACACGGAGTATTCCGTTGCGGAGGCTTCCTTAAACAGAGGTGACATCGCTGCTCTCTGCTGCTGGCTGGTACCTTCCAGAGGGCACGGCCACTCATCATTAGAGGCCACATGGCAGGGGAGGGCAAAAGGGCGAGGCCTGTTTTAAAACGATGTGATACAGTGATTATTTTGGGCGTCTCTATCACAGTGGGGGTGGTGAGGGAGGCTGTGCCAAACACTACACTTGGCGGGCATCAGAGCCATGGCCAAAGTCAAAACACCGAGGTCAAAACAGGAGCTTTCCTGACTCAGTTTTGTGGGCCTGTATTTCTTTCCTCCTGTACAATGGCTTCCAATTTCTCTGTAGAGAATAAGAGTCTGACCCCCATTTTGGTCACTTTTCTGCAGTTTCACAATGCCAACCAGTTGGCCGCCTGGTGTTTGCACCACATCTGCACCAACTACAACAGTGTTTGTTCCAAGTTCCGCAAAGAAATCAAGTCAAAATCTGCAGGTAAGACCGTGGAAGGTCCCCCTTCATCCAGTTCTCCCCACCTGACTGAAGCAGCTCCTACCTTCCATGTGGGAGGGGAGCTCACTCATGGAGAAGTCCTTGCCTGGCAGTCATAGGAACTGTAGTCTGGGGATTCTCTTTGGAGAATGACTTCCATGGGGGACTTAGGTGGACTGGAGTTCAGGGTTCCCTGCTGCACCCAGGTTGTTGGTTCCTCCTTGTCTAGGGAGGCCGGCCTGAGAGCTAGCTTAGACTCCAAAATCAAATGGTTCAGGTTCTCTGTGCTCAGCTGCATGACTTGTAGGCAAGAGAGACTACCTCTCTAAACTTCAGCGTTACCATATGTAGATGGTGCTACTCATAGTCTCCACCACATCAGACTATGGAGAGGAGGATATTTGAGAAGCGTCAGCCGCAATTAGTGGACAGCAGGAGTAACCATCAGCATCTTTCCTTTGCCAGACAATCAGGAGTACTTTGAGCGGCACCGCTGGCCCCCTGTGTGGTACCTGAAGGAGGAAGACCACTACCAGCGTGTGAAAAGGGAACGAGAGAAGGAAGACATTGCACTAAATAAACATCACTCAAGACGAAAGTGGTGCTTCTGGAATTCATCTCCAGCAGTTGCCTGAAGAGGAACAGAAAAAAAACAATCAGTAATCTGATATACCACTTTTAAAAGCACTACTGTAAAGTTAGTCGTCTTATTAAAGATGCGATGTAGTTCAGGTTTCAGGCACTGACCTTCCTCCACTTTTGTGCATTTATCTTTGTTAGGATCAAAGCACAAGCTCACCATCAATGAGCCTGGACAAAAAGGGAAGCTGACTCTCTCACTGCATTCCTTAAACTGATACGTGTATATATATATATATATATATATATTTTTTTTTTTTCCCCCCCGTTGGGAGGCTTAATAAACTTTAGTCCGTTACTTTGTTTCTTTTTTATACAAAGAAAAAAAATCCAGCTTTCATGTTTCAGATTCCAAATTGGAAAATATTTTTATATGGTCTCTTGTATTTTGTTGAAATGAGAATACTATGTATTACTTTATTTTACAGGCCACAAAATTGACCATGTTGTCGCCCTGTGATTCTCTTGGCCCATATGACTGCCGAGCATTATTATGTACTTAAAGGGTTATCCTTTTGCTGTGAAGTAAAGGGTTGGACTGAAGTCCCCCAAAGTGCACGTTGAAAGTGCTTAATTTTTGTTCTGCTGAATAACATCGGTATAATTACCAACTCGACTCTAAGAATGTGTATTTACAACATTTGCTGTGTAAGTGCTAGTAATTATATGGTTATATGTGCCATGTAAAATATAGTGATAGCAAATATTCTGTTGTTTAAAATGTCTAGATTCAAGAGGATAATCTTTATAATCATTAGAAGGGCTCATTAAATCCCAGCATTATCCAGGGCAAACTCACTGGTGGACCTGAACATATAAGCTACCATTAGAGCATTGGTATTTGAATTGCTGTATTAGGTTATGTCTCCCAGTATTCCTTGATCTTGCCATGCTTCTGCATCAGACTTTACTCTGACTTGAATTGAGATGGGCAGGGGAAAATGTCCCCAGCCCTGTCCCACCATCTACAGGTTTGTCACCTCTCACCACTGGAAACAGACTTCCTCAGGTCTCTCACCTGTGGCCAACCAACTTCATTTTGTAAGGCATATATTTTTAACTCTTCCCAGGGAAAATTCATGTTGCTGCAGAAGTAGGCTAAGGCAAACCACCCACTCCTGCTGAAATTCAGCAGGGCCTGTGAAAGCATGGAGCTGGAGGCTAGGTCCCTGCCTTCTCCAACCAAAAGGAATCTAATCCCAAGAGTCTAGGAAATGGTGCTATTGTGAGTTAGTTCTGACCCTTGGTCCTTCTGAGTTTTCAGTGTTAAAACAGAAAAGTGGTAGAGCATGGGAGCTTTCAAGAGGCATCTAGTCATTGCTTCTCTGTCAATTAAAATGTTACAGACACACACACACACACCACTGTAAAATCACATCTCTGTGCCTGCTGGGTGATGTTGTATGGCAGGACCTGGGGCTCATCCTGTTAGGAGGTCAACTTATTGATGCTAAGGGCTGTTGATTTTTTTTTTCTAGCTTTTGTAAAATGAAATAGACAGCTGAGTCCAAACCTAATGTTGACAACCATATGAATTTGGAAACCTGTCTATATTACAGGTGGGCATTTATTCTTGGCAGTGGAAACATACTAAATGCAAGAGCTTGCCCAAAAGTGCATCACCCTCTCTGAAAACAGGGGGCAATGGAGTAGGGATGATGATAAATGCATCCCCCCTTGATCTTTTTTAATGGGTTGTAAATCATTAATGGAAGGAGAAAGGAGACAGAATGAAAGGATAAATGTCAAGACTCAGGGAGAATTGGCATGTATCCCATTTTAGAATGATAGAGGTTGAGTTTTCAATGAGTAGTCATAGTTGAATTTGTACAACCAAAGCTCCCATTTGATTGTAATCTTGCCAAAATGTAATGGACACATAAATGAACGTGGGGTATAAGCAATAATATCCACTAGGGTTGTTATCAGCTGCTGTAACCAAGTGGCTGGTTCATTTGGTTGATGCTGATTATGGCCTTTAACCACGGTGGTTTGTTTCATGTTTTTTATTTCACAAAAAAGAAAAAAAAAAAGCCAATAAAATTGTTTAGCTATAAAATGCCTTTGGTTTTATTTTAAGGATTACCATCATATCATGTGTGGAATTTAATAGTTTTTCTAAAGCTGTCAACACTTTAAAGGTTCTGGGTCATGGGGGTTTCTGTGTGCTCCAGTAACAAGGCCGCTTGAATGGTGGTCATCTGTGTTTTCAGTATTATCAGCAGAGATTCCGAAGCCATGTTGTAAATGAGGCATCAGACTCTTGGCACTTAGCTAACACAGTGATAGCATTAGACACCGTGCAGCCTCGGGGGGCATCTCTGTCCTGGTGGAATGATTGTAATCTGGATTTGGACACTTCCCAGCAATTAAGTGAAACATCTGTACTGATGGGCTCTTAAAGAAGTCCTTCCTCTAGAAGCAGGTCTTAAAAAGACTTCAGGAAAATCAGCAAACAATTTCTGGTGGTGTAATGTTTGCCCAAGCTCAGAGGGAAAGAAGGTCTCTAATGAGATCTCACAGTGGGACTTTTCTGGTGGCAAGTTCTCTCTAACTCCATGGGGAGGATTTAACCACTGTAAGAAATAACTGTAGAATGAGGAATATGAACTTTCAACACACCCCCACTCCTTTTTAAGATGGGTGGTCTCAATCGCAGCACCTTTTATATAGGCATACCAGGGAAGTCTCACCTGTAGAAAATCGTGGTCTTAGTTTCTCCTAGAGGGCTTGCAAATCATCAGGGATTTCAGCACCCCTATGTTGGCACTTTAGGGACCCAAAAATCCTGTTGGTCTATAGTAAACTAAAATATTTGCATTATGCACACTCAATGCAAAGGTTTAGTGTTTCTTTGTTTTCACATTGCATCTGTTATATGGTGTATCAGTTGGAAAAAATGCACTATTTTTCTTTCTTTTTTTGGTGCCTGGGATTGAACCCACAGGTACTTAACCACTGAGCCACATCTCCAGCCCTTTTTTTATATTTAATTTAGAGACAGTATCTTGCTGAGTTGCTAAGTGCCTTGCTAATTTGCTGAAGCTGGCTTTGAACATGGAATCCTGCCTCAGCCTCACAAATTGCTGGGATTACAGATCACTATTTTTCTTGAGTAGAGTATTTCTTGAATGGAGATAAATATCTGTGCGTGTGTGTGTGTATGTGTGTAGGTTATGTGGGTATATATATATATATTATGATATATACATATATATTAAATGTGTGTATATATGTATACATATCATGCAAGTACATGTTTGCATACATGTATAATATGTGTATATTTATAATATATGTATATATGTGTACATTTATATATCCTAATTGGATGGTGATGGACCAGCAGCAATAATTTCTTTTTTTTTAGAAGACTGTGACTATTGCATAAACGTTATAGAGGTGAAAGGTAGAGTCAGGGAGAATGTGTTTGCATTGTGTGTGCATATGTGAGTTAGTCATGTGGTCCCATGAAAGAAGTATTTATTAAGCCCTTTGTATCTGTATTTGTTCACAATTCCAAAGAAAAGAATAGTTAGATGTTGCAGGCAATCAATGAGGAAAGAATATGATTCATTTCCTTCTGCTTGAGTGCCAACCAAAATTTGGGCATTTTTTTTTTTCATTTCTCTCCATATAAGATAGATAATTTACAAAAGAAAAAAGAAAAGACTAAGGACAATTTACAAAAGAAAAAAAACAAGGCAGAAGGGAGGATGGAAGGAAGAAAGGAAAGAAGAAAATGAAGGGAAGAGCCATTGACCAAAGCCATGGAATTGGAAGTTGATTTAAAAACACTCTGAGCCACAGATGGACTCTCTTTCTTCCAAGGTGTTAATTTATGAAGTTAACACCTATATCATGACATAATTTATTTTCTATGAAGACTTTCCTGTCTTGGTTTTTCAACTAAAATGCAGGTGATAAGTACAGCATGAAAGATTTAGACTTGGAAGTGAAGGAGCCTGTGTGGCGGCACTGGAAAAAGCAACATTGGTTCATTTGGCTGCATTTGAAAATTCCATGCTCAGCTGGCAGTGCCTCTGAATTGGATGCTTTTATTTAAGCATTTAGATGCATGATTTTTGTAGTAGGTTCATGTGCAGGTGCTCATCAGTTAGGTATTTGCAGACTAAAATATACAAAAATATATGAACAGATAATTCTGCATGTGGAAACCAATCATGCAGTTACACATCCATAGACATGAAAGTGCTATAAACAATAGTAGCAGACACAAAGTGACTTGCCAGCGACTCATTCCAATTGCTCACCATTTCTATAAAACAGAATAGTAACTGTAGGTGAGATGAGAGCTGCCTAAATGTGTCTCCATAGAAGTAGTATTTATTAAGCCCTTTGTGTCTATATATGTTCACATATCCAAAGACAAGAATAATCAGATATTGCAGAAAAGAATATGATTCATTTCTTTCTCCTTGGGAGCCAACCATATTTTGGGTATTTTTTATTATAGATATATAGATACATACATACAGACATGGATGTATATATACACATGGATATATATATATATATATATATATATATATATATATATATATATATAAACTGTTGATTTGATGGTTCCTGGTTGTCCCGATTGGAGTGATAGACTCACAGAATGTTATATTCATTAAGTGAAAAGAGGCATAACTGTTCTATTGTTGAGTCATCTAGAAAACAGGATCATATTTCATTGAGTTTCTAGTGCTGATTAAATGATTCAGGTAAAGCACTTGACACAAAACTTTGTCCGTAGCAAGACGTCGGTAAATGAAAGCTAAACAGAAATGAGGTGAACCAGTGTACTTAGCAAATTGAAAACAAAAGCAAGAAATCCAAAAGAAGACAACCATGCTTGTTACAGAATAGAACAGTGTGGTCTTTTGCTGCCAGTCTCCAACCAAGTGCCAACCTTGCTGCTTCCTGCCTCTTGAAAGTGATTAAAGAATTACAGAGTAAGAGCTGTGGGGAGGTTAAAAGGGCAGGGGGTGAGGGAAAGGCTGGTGGGGGAAGAGAGGATGACACTTTCTAAGGGAACACTTCCCTTCACTGTGTCTCCAACCTGTTGGATGAGGTTGGACCCTCAGCAGGCCAAGCTGGGTTGAGCTTCTGATTCCCTTGAAGCACATTTTATTGTTCCCAATCATTTTTTTCTTCTTTTTCTTGAAGGTTAAATGCAAAGTCTAGTTAGCCATCATCTTGTTTGGTTTTTGTTGCTGTAACTGAATACCACAGACTGGAAAACTCATAAAGAATGTCAGTTTATTTGGCTCATGGTCCTGGAACCTGGGGATTCTAGGAGCATGGTGTCACGCCGGCATCTGTGCAGTGTCTAGTGTGGATTTTTCGGTTGCTTCAAAACATGACAGAGGGCATCACCTGGCGAGACAGAACAAGCATGTGTCAGCCCAGGTGTCTCTTCCTCGTCCTTTTTTTGGTACTGGGGATTAAACCCAGAAGCACTTTACCATTGAGCTACATCCCCAGCATTTTTTATTTTGAAACAGGATCTTGCTAAATCACTGAGGCTCTCACTAAGTTGCTACAGCTGGCTTTGAACTTGTGATCCTCCTGCCTCAGCCTCCTGAGTTACTGAGATTACAGTCTGGTGCCACTGTGCCCAGCTTGTCTTATAAGCCCACTAGTCCTATGAGGGTGCTGCCTGACCTTATCTAATTCTAATTACTTTCCAAAGGCCCCACTTCAAGTATCACATGAATTGGGGATTAAAGTTCCAACAAATGAAATCTGGGGGGACACATTCAAGACCTAGCAGCCATGCTCCTCAGTGCTTAGCACATTGTCATCCTCACTTAACACAAAGACCTTTTTTATTTTCTCCATCCATAATATCCACTCCCATATCATGTTCAATATATATATATATATATATATATATGTGCATATATGTGTATATGCATATATATTTAAATATGTATCCATATATGCAATTTTGTTTCACATAGATAATTGTTTAAAAAATGGTGTCATGTAACAAATTTCATTCTGTTGTCTGCCTTTCTGAGTCTGCAATGTGCATCCTGTCCCTTGCCTCCTGTGACTGCCTAGAGTTTGTTCCACAGACTGCATCCCCTACATTTTACTCTCCAGTTCTGGGGTGATGGGGCAATTCTCCCTGGCATTACAGTGAAACTCCTTGTACAGGCCCTGGGTAGAGCTCTAAAAATGGATTCTAGGTCCTTCTCTAGACATACTGAATCAAAGCCTCCTGAAGTGATGGACGTGTGAGGGAACATAGAAGTCAATGATGAAATTCCTTCCCAACCCCCACCACCTGCCACACTAAGACAGTATGATTCAGCAGAATTCAAGAGTCATAAAGAATCTGAAAAGCTCTGACCCAAACCAGAGATCAGCTGCCCTCTGACCAGTAAAAGGAGAAGCTAGTTTAGTTTCCTACCATCTGAGAGGCCTAAAGAGGCTTTCTTGATGGAGAAAACTGTGAGTCATTGGAATAAAGAAACTCTTGGTTCCACTTAGACATGTTTGTGTGTGTGTGTGTGTGTGTGTGTGTGTGTGTGTGTGATCTGACCCTCACATAAGGCAAGAAGCCCAGATAATGAATACTAAGACTTCTCATTTTCTGCCTTACAAAGATTGCCTGGCTTGATTTAATCATTTCACAAAGTATACAGATATCAAAATATCATCTTGTGCCCCATAAATATATACAATTTTCATTTGTTAATTGTATCTTGAAACCTGGGGGGCAGGGTGCGGGGGTTTCCCTAGTGAGCTTGTACACATGCCCTGGAGTTGCCTTCTAATTTTGTTACTTCACATAGGAAATCTAAAGAAAAAGTCACCAGGCTGTACAAAGTCTATAGATTGTTCAAACTGTCTTCAAAGTCCTGGATAAATTCTCTCTGACAAACTTCCCTTTCTCCTAGTTTTCTGCTCCAAGTGTAGACCACAAAGCCCCATCATCTAATCAGATGGAAGGACTCAGATTTCTCTCTCTGCCCCACCCCCACTGCTTGGACCCCACTGCAACTACCAAGATAGCTCTTCACTTAATAAACCTGAATGATTTATAAATAAGTAGTCATGATGATGTGGGGGAAAAGGTACACTCATATATTGCTGGTGGCATTACAAATTGGTGCAACCACTCTGGAAAACAGTATGGAGGTTCCTTAGAAAACTTGGAATGGAACCACCATTGGACCCAGCTGTCCCACTCCTCATTCTATACCCAAAGGACTTAAAATCAGCATACTATAGTGATGCAGCCACTTCAATGTTTATAACAGCTCAATTCACAATAGCTAAACTGTGGAACCAACCTAGATGCCATTCAATAGATGAATGGATAAAGAAACTCTGGTATATATACACAATGGAATATTACTCAGCATTAAAAGAGAATAAAATTATGGCATTTGCAGGTAAATGGATGGAGTTGGAGAATATCACGCTAAGTGAAGTAAGCCAATCCCAAAAAAACAAAGGCCGAATGTTCTGATAAGTGAATGCTGATCCTTAATGGGGGGCACATGGGAAGAATGGAGGAACTCTGATTGGGCAAAGTGGGGAGAGGGGAGGAGATGGGGTTGGGGGATAGGAAAGATGGTGGAATGAGATGGACTTCATTACCCTAGGTACATGTATGGCTGTACTTATGATGCGACACTGCATCTTGTACAACCAGAGAAATCAAAACTGTGCTCCATTTGTGTACAACGAATCAAAATGCATTCTGCTGTCATATATACCTAACTAGAATGAATAAATTAATTTTAAAAAATAAGTAGTCATGCTGGGTGTGATGATGCATGCTCGTTACTCCAGAGGCTGAGGCAGGAGGGTTCCAGACCAGCCTGAGTAGCTTAGCAATACCATGTCACAAAAGTTAACAAAAGGGCTCGGATGTAGCTCAGTGTATAGCATCCCTGGGTTCAATCTTCAGTGCCACAAAAAAAAATAAAAAGTAAATAGTCATTGTAAGTGACCAAACATTTAATTTTTTTTTTTTTTTTTTTTTTTTTTTTTTTTTTTTTTTTTGTGGTACCGGGGATTGAACTCAGGGGCACTCGACCACTGGGTCACATCCCCAGACCACTTTTTTTTTGTATTTTATTTAGAGACAGGGTCTCACTGAGTTGCTAAGTGCCTCGCCATTGCTGAGGCTGGCTTTGAACTCGCGATCCTCCTGCCTCAGCCTCCCAAAGTGCTGGGATTACAGGCATTTAAATTTTTTAACCCAGAAAAATCAGGAAGGAAGGAAGCAAGGAACCAAAATGAACGTAGACTGTCTCCCTGGCACATGATATACTGCTAATTACCTTGGTTCTTCTTTTGCTTACATTTGCATAGATAGCCAGAGTGGTTAGACCTCAGGTTTGCTCCAATGTGCTTTTCCATGCTCTTCCAGACTCACTCAAATATTTCTTTATCATACCCAACTGGGTGGACCAATGCTTCAAGTCTTAGCACTATTTTATCAGAATCAAAAAACATGGATTTGAGAACCTCAATAATAAAATTAGCAGTTTTGAGTTTATATTTTAGCCAAGCACTATGATGAGTGCTTTGTGAGCATTTGTCTCATTTCATTCTCACATCATTAAATGGAAAGTAATGACAGAGCATGAGGCACTTGCTAGATTTGGCCACCCAGTCTTGAAATTCCCATGCCCCCTCCAGAACTATGAGCCAAAAAAAAACTTTTATTCTGTTTGAGTTACCTGGTCGCAGGCACTTTGTTATAGCTACAGAAAAAAACTGAAATAGATGAGGCATGTTGATAAAATTATTGATGTGATGAGTAAATAAGGATGAAAAAATTTCATCCCGTTTCCCCTGTCAAAAAACTTCCAATCAATCTGAATAACATCAAAAGATAACCTCCTAGTGATTACTTTTTCAAAGTTACAGAACCTCTGGCATTTCTCCTCCCCAAAAATGTACACAAGACATTGTTTGAAAAGGCATTGTTGAATTTTCCCTAAACTGTGCAAAATTATTTACTTGAACCTTAGCAAATTTCTGCCACATGGTGTTTTATAAACCTACTGCAATTTCTGAAAAAGGCCCCAGATGGCAATTCCTTTGTCACTCTCATCATTCCTCTACATACTCACAAAACCAGTCCAGAAAAAAAGTAATCAACAAGATTTAAGGTAGACTTAAAAGTTTATTTCTATCAACTGCCTAATTTTCATGTCTGATTTTTATTTTACCTATCAAAATACCTAAAAGAGAGAGGGGAAAAAAAAAAAAAAAACAGTCATTGCTCAGAGCATAGGTACAAGAATCTAAACTGACTCCATTTCCAATAAATTAACAGAGCATTCCTCCAACTGCCCAAATCCAAAGTTCCTGGCCAACTGCAGCATGGAACGGAATCTTCCTGAGATCACTTTTTCTGGTTTTACTCAAATGATTATGTGGGAAATAGAGTGGCTCTCTTGAAACATAGATCTTGCACTTGCAAGGAAGAGAGAATAACTATCTGAACCCATCCTAGTGGGTATCTTTTGTTTTTTCATAGTTTGGGTTGTTTCTGAATGATAGGTACCTTGGTAACAGGGGTGAATGATGTCTCTATGTGTGGTGGTGATTTGTGTTAAAATTAGCTCTTTCCAAAATTGGCGTCTTACTTTTCTTGACTATGCAAATCCTAAAGCAGAAATGATTGCATTCAAAATCAATAGAGATTTTAGAGCCCTCCTGACCTAAAAACAGGAAAGTCCTGCAAATGGAAAACATGCTTCTGTTAACAGTACCTTGACCCAAACTTCTACCCCAAAAGTCAGGGCCTTCTAAATCTGAAGATAATTCCAGATCTCATGTCTACTATAACAGACCACCTGATAATGGGCTTCCTTTGATCCTGGAGAATACATAACAGCTGTCACTTTCCATAACCCAACCCCTCCCTACCCCAAGCCTGACCCCTTCTTTAGGATCTGGCCCTGTGGAAATTCCATTTGACCAACGTCACATCACATGCAAAAGATGATGTAAGCAAAGGTCTAGATGTTTTATAGTAAGGCAAAAAACATTACTTTTAAATCCCTCAGAGGTTCATATTGAATGCCCTATGATCCAATATCTCTGGCACCAGAACTTAACTTTCTCATCCATTATATTTTGCAGGAGGTGGCTTTATTTCCTTCAGTCCTGGAAATCCCTTCCACAGCATGGTGCCAATTATCTACCTCTTACCTTGGGAAGCCTGTTGACCATATGTTGACTCGGCCTTCCTCCTTCCTTGCCAAAATCTTGATCTGAAAATTATCTCAAATCATTTCAATTCATCAAGGACTTTTTGAACTTCTATGTGCCAAAAATAATAAGAGACCAGACTTTGGCCTTAGAGAGCATCAAGTATCTGGTTGTACACATTTAAATAATGCCAGTTAGGCAATAAATGAACATACCAAAATTAATGCTATAGACCAGATGTGAAAAATAGGTTTCATTTCATCTGCTAATTTGAATCGGCAATGCATGGTTATGTTGTGAAAGATTCTGAGGCACAGTCTGGGTTCAAGGGCAAAGAGGGCTGAGATTGCTTAACAGTATCTGACAAGGCTCTGGGGAAAGAGGCTAGCAGTGTAATTGTCAAATGTGTATTCATTCCACAAATATTTGTTGCACTGATACCCACCTAATATGTACTGGGTAATTCTCTAAGTGCCCATGTTCTTATGGAATGCACATTCTGTAGTGGGAGACATGGAAATGAAAACTAAAAAATACATATTTTTATCAGATAAGTGCCATGAAGAAGAAAAAAAGAAGAATATAGAAGATGATTCAAAGCATGTTAGACAAAGGTAGTCAGGAATGTCCTCTCTAGGGTGTACTGACTGAGTGGAGACCTGAATTTAGTCACAATTTGGAGAGAAGAAAACAGAGATCACTGATCTCTCCTCCACCTAAACAAAGACCTGAAGGCCAGAGGTGACTCAATAGCTAGGGGCTGGAATCACGTGGAAGTGTCTACACTCACGTATTTGGATGTTAGTACTAGATCTTGGCTGACATCTCAGTAGGGTTGTTGACTGTCAGTCTCTCCACGTGAGGTAGGCTAGGGAGGGAGTCAAGGAAACAACTGGGGGAAAGAGCATTCAGGTCTGAGGGACAAGTCTGTGCAGAGACCACAGGCAAGAGGATACCCAGTACAGTCGAAGCTGGTCAAGGTGACCAGTGGGGCTAGAGAAAAATGGACTGGCCAGAGCACACAGACAGACAGACAACATAAATCACACAGGACAGTAGTTACATTAGAACCAACCAGTATGCTTTTAAAATATAAAACACCAGCCCCTACAGGTTTTATTTTTATTTTTATTTTAAAAAATATTTTTTTAGTTGTCAATGGACCTTTTTTTTTACTTATTTATATATGGTGCTAAGGATCGAACCTAGTCCCTCACACATGCAAGGCAAGCGCTCTGCCACTGAGCTACAGCCCTAGCCCCCACAGGTTTTATTTTGACTTTAAGGGACTCTGGTACCTCCACTGAAAACAATATTATTGTTGATGCTGCTGTCATGGTTGTTTAATGAAGAAATATTTGTTTTTCAACATGTTACTAAACCAAGGGCCATTAGCTTGAGAAATTAAGTCCCTCTCTGGAGAGCATGTGTGAGGGATAAGAGGAGACAGCCTTTCAAGAGTTTGTTTCCCACCTGGGAGAGTCATCAGGGACTCATCAGGGCCAATAATCTTCAGGCTGTTGAAGCTACAAAAACATGGCGGCTGCCTCACTTGGAGTGGTAACCATCCTAACGGCCAAAACCCTGGGGGAGTTCTGGAGCTTTTGTGGTTAAATGAGTGGTGCCTAATTCATACAGAGAAGAAGGTCAGACAGCAGTTCTGGTGGTAAGAAGATGTCAAATAAGGGTCAAGGTAGTAGAACTTCTCTTCCTTGCTCTGAACCATGATTCCTCCTCAAGGGACTCCTTTGCTACCTTTGGGCATAGGGTATTTATCCTTCATAACCTCTCTCTCCTCTCTCTAACTCTCTCTCTCTCTCTCTCTCTCTCTCTCTCTTCCTCCCTTTCCCAATTAAAAACCAGCTCTGGAAAACCATCAAACTCTTTCACTCCAGGACTCCAGGGTATATTGTGGCAAATAAATGGCAGCAACAATATCTCCCCTTCCACATGTTATTTTTACCAGACAAACGTGACACTCCTCCTGCTGAGTTATGCGATCTGTGTCCCTTTCCTTTCAATCTGGATGGGCCTTTATGACTGCCTCCAGCAGAGTACAGTGGAAGTGAGGCCACATGACTCCTGATGTTAGATCACAACTATGCCACTTCCACCTTCTTCTCTGGAGACACTCACTCTTGGAACCCAGCTGCCATTCTCTCAGAAAGCCCAAGTGAGCCCAGGCAGAGACCAAATGCAGAGACCTGATGTAGTTGTTCTAGCCAATAGCTTCACTGAGGTCTCAGCCAAGAGCCAGCATTAACCAGCCACCGTGTGAATGCAGACACTCGCAGATGACTCCAGTCCACCCCTGGTGTTCTAAGTCTTCCCAAAAGTTATAGAATAAAGACAAGCTGGCCCTGCTGTGTCCTCTCCAAATTTATGACTCACAGAATCCATGATCATAGTACAATGGTTGTTTTATGCCACTAAATTTTGGGGTGGCCTGTTATCTGGCAAAAGCAATGAAAACATTTACTAACAACTGAGGAGGTTTGAAGTGCTTTCCCTCCCCCAGCAAATATTGATCAGAGGCAGTGTGGTTGGCAGAAAGCTTTAGAGTCAGGCTCAGGTCCAAATCCCAGCTCAGGGCACTTAATATCAGTGTGACTGGGGCAGGTGATAATGTCTTGAGCCTGTTTCTTCATCTGTAAAACGGAGGCTGAAGTGAGAGGATGAGGATGAATGAATATGTAAAATAAGCCCTGGATCTCCCCTTCCCCTCTCCTCTTCCTGAACCTATCTAGGATGGTGAAGGTTTCCTGGTTTAGACTAACTCCCTGCACCATGACCATGAAGCTTTAAGTGGTGGCCCTCTTCTTCCTGGGGTGTCCCACCACATCAGCCTCCTTGACTTCCTGTTCACTCATATAACCATTGTCCCCACGGAGGCCCAAAGCACTTATGCAATTACTAGAAACCACCATCTCAGTTTAGGGGTGGAAGAGAATAGAACCTTGAAGTTCTATTATAACACACATCATTGCTGGCTTGTCTACTTTACCATTGGAATAAGAAGCAGCCCAACTTGGCCGCCCACGTGTCTCCTTCTCTGAAAGGTCTTGATGGTTTCCAGGTGAACTCACCACTCTACCTTTGAACCAGCCCTCAAGTCTGACTGTGCCCCCAGCTCCTTGCCAATGTCTCCTTCTCCCTGGTCCTAAGTGGCTGCATGAGTAGGCATAGGATGTGGGGCGGAGGGAAAGGATACCAATTAGGAAACCCCAAAGGAGGGGAGCACTGAGGAGGAAGAAAATCTCCCTTTTCCCAGGATAACCTTTCCAAAAACAGACATCCTGTTTCTTTTTATTGAAATCACTAATTCATATATATTCTTGGGCATCTAGCACTGTAAAATTTCAGATGATATACCCTTGGCTTTTACAAGAGAGGAAGTGAGCACTCCTGTCTCTTCTTTCAAGGTATGAATACCATCATTAGGACTCCACCCTCATGACCTAATCAGCTCCCTCAGGCTCCCATTACCATTCACACTGGAGATGAATTGGACATAAGAAGACACAGCATATAATTCATGACACCTCTCTGCATGTTGGAGCATAGGAGTGACATTCCAGAACCTGCCCACTCTCCTAGAGAGCATCAGCCTACCTCACTGTGACCACAATACTCCCTGACTAGGCTCCTCAGGTCTCTCTCCCCTGCCTTGAGGAAGTGCAAGAAGGACTCAGGGTTAGGACTTCAAGAGGTAACCTTCAGGATACCATTTTCTTGTGGGCCTTCCTTCTGTCAGCCAGGAAGGTATGAGCCATCTCCAGCCTTCCCCGAAGGCAGCTATATGCTGGGAGCCCACCAGGACACTACACTTCCCACAGGCAGAAGCTCAGACCTGGGTTTGAGAAGGAAGCAGGGGACTTTCATTTGGCCCAAGGCCCCAGCCAAGGTCTCCAATCCACTTTACCAACCAATGCTGGCCATCAGGACTAAGGGGCACTTGACAGCACATATAGCTGAAACCTTGATCACATTTTGGCTGCTCATATCTTTTTTCCGGCAGTGAGAACCTGGAAGCAGGAAAAGATGACTTGCTGACTCCCCAAACACAAACCAGCTTTTATTTCTCACTCACTATGAGCCTGACATTGTCCTCACAACAACCCTGTCAGGAAGGCCTTGTGCTGGCGCTGCTCAGAAGTGAGGAGATAGAAGCTCAGGGAGGGGAGCCAAGTCATTTGCTCAAGGTCACAAAGGCAATCAGTGGCCAAGGCAAAGTAGAAACCCAGTTGGTATGGATCCTAAATCTCCTCTCAAGTGCTCTGCTACACAACTTCTTGTTTGTTTCAGCTACACTGCACAGCTCAGTCTCAGCCAGGTAGCTTCTCCTCTGCTGTACAACTTCTCATTTGAGAAAACAGACCTAAAGAGGCTGACATAACAGACAGGTTTACAAAACTAGTACCAAAGACTCAGAGTCATTTCAGTCCTCACTCGCCATTTCACTTGCACCCTATATTTTCTTATAAGGGTCCTGAGGGCCAGAGAATATCAGTGACTTTCACCAGACCACATAGGTAGCTTGGGGCTACTGAGTCCAAGGCCAGTCTTCTTTGGCTTATGTGACTCACACGGATTTCTCTAGGCTGTCCACCCTGATTGCCTCTGACTGCTGACAAACCCTCTTGTTCTCTGCTTGAGTTCATATCTGCAAACCGTCTCTACATCTGCAAAGCCCTCTTATCACTATATACACAGAGCCTCCGTGTTAGGTTTCAGGGTCCTTTCAATGAAGGGTGCATCACATTTCCACTTTGCTGGTTGGCTAAAGTTTAACCTGTGATGGGATTCTGGAGTCATCCAAAGTTCACCAGTGTTGTAATCAGCAGTCACAGGCAGTGATGAGCTCTGAGTCTGGCCCACGTAGGCTCTCTGGCTGCATCTTTGTTCTTTGGAGTAGGCCAGCTGAATGCAGGTATTTCTTTCCTGCCCCCTGTTGAGAAGACACCTCTTTGCAAGTGAGAACAATGTGGAAAGCCTATTCCCTGCCTCAAGAGTCTTGGTAGTAAATGTGGAAATGAGAGGATGGGAGCAACCTTAGAGGTCCTGGAAACCCACTGTTAGTCTTTCAGGAGGCATCAGAGTGAACACAGCAGAAGATCCTAGGTGATCAGTGTGAGCACGTGGGGCACAGAACATGCTGGGAATTCAGAGAAGGCTGGGGTCAGGGACAGCAAGATCAGGAGTCCACATCACAGAGACGGATGGCAGGAGAAAGAGTGTTAACCAGGTTTCATTCACTATTTACCACCAACACCCACCCCCAGCACTAAGCTGGCCTCCTCTATGCATACATTGTTGCTCTAAACCTCTGCTCACAGCAAGCACTGGAGCCTGGGGGGACACTTGGGACATTGGTGACATAGGGGAATTAGGGAGAATTGTGTTCAGTGTCACCATGTCTGGATGACAAGTTAAAACTGGAGGTGAGGGTCCAATCATTTAATCAATTTCATCAGCCTTATGGCCTAATAATCCAGAACCCAGAGATCCCAGGACTCAGAGTTCCATTACAAGAATCCTTAGGTACACACAACAGAGAGGAAACTGATGTAGACATCCCAAGTCACACTCCTCTCAGTCATTAGTGCAATGTGGTTCACGGCCACCAGCAAGGAACACAGCAGCACCTGAGACAGACCCTGGAGCTGCAAGACCCACCTTTCATCATCCACTCCACGTTTATCCTTCCCAGATAAAATATGGCCTGCTAGTTTGGTCCCATTTGGTACAAAGTATCTCCCTGAGCAGAGCCAACCTCCTTCACCACAAGGACATTTGCTTTTTGGATCATATAACTGTCACCAGTTCCAGTTACAATTGCCAAGAGAGCAACTGATTTCATTTTCATAATAATGCACTATGAGTACTATGAGTACCAAGGAGGAAAGCAAAGCAAAGCAAAAAAAATAATAATAATAATAATAGGTGGGTCCACTTTTCTTTTTCTTTTTTTTTGTACTGGGGATTGAACTCAGGGGAGCTTAACCTCTGAGTCACATCCCAACTCTTTTTATATTTTATTTAGAGGTAGCATCTGGGCCTTACTAAGTTGCTGAGGCTGACTTTGAACTTGTGATCCTCCTGCCTCAGCCTCCTGAGCCGCTGGGATTACAGGCCTGTGCCACGATGCCTGGCATGGGGTCCACTTTTATTAAAAGTTAACTGTCTATGTCAGCATCCTTCACATCCCAACTTCTCTCCTCCCACCACAGCCACCCTGTTCTCTTGCCTGACTCTGAGGTCATTCTGTCTTGAGCTGAGCTCTGAAGAAAATTCATCTGCCCTTTTGGTAAGCTCAGTATCCAAGGCCTGCCTCTGAGCAGCAAGTTTTACAACAGGGTTCCAAGATGTAGAGGAAAACTTGGGAAGAAAGGACAGGGAGAAAGGCAGAGATAGCAGAGCCCAAGGAATAGTCCAGTGACAGCCCACTGGCATGGGTGATGGTCCTCAAGGCCACATGGCTCAAACTTATTTAATTTAGGCAGATGTCACCCTCTGGCTTAGCAACTCTCTGCTATATTGACCATTGGCTTTCTAAGCCTGCCTTGTTGCAGGCAGAATGTAGGTACAGTCATAGGCCTCAGATTCACCACTTCTCTCTTTGGGACCCACTGGGAAGCAGATAATGGTAGAATTGGATGGCTTTGACACCTCTAGAAAAGCTATCAAAGGTTGTACTCTTTAACTAAGCTTTCCAAACCAGCAAGGTGTTTCTAATGTTGAAACTAGAAATGTTTCAACATTAGTATCATCCAAGGAACCAGCCAGACCCAGCTGCTCCATGGTCCCTGTAAAATAAGCACTATCGCTGCTGGTACAAGAGCACCTCCATCACAGTCACCTCTGGGGCTTCTGCCCTGTCCATTATTACCCCTTGGGGAGTATCTTTCCTAGGCTTGTTTGTATTCTTGAGTGTTCTACTTCCAAAGGCTGTGATAAAAAAACAGCGCTTTCACGGGACCTTGTTTCTCCCTCCCTGCCATTTAGTGTGATCTCCATTATTCATGAACTCCTCCAATTTTCTTAATGCCAAAAGTGTTGCTGCCAGAGGTGTAGAATTGATTTTGTGGAATGGTTTGCACACTCTGAGATGCTCTCATTTACTTATCTGAGAGGACTCTACTCTGAGCCAGGTACCAACCTGGGCCAGGCAAGGCAGGGCATTGGGTTTCTAGGCCACGTTACCATTGGAAACCGTGAAGCTCTGAGAAGAGCCCACAGCAACCTGAGACCCCCTTACCCAGCTGGCTCCCAGCTAATTAGAAATAAATACTCATGCAATATTTGGGGGGGGGGGGGGGAAGGGGGGATTCCATCGAGGACATTTAAGACTTCTGAGTGGGTGTGTTCCCCTGGGCTCTGTTCACTCTGAATACAGTGCAGAGTGTGGTGGCAAGAGGACGGGTCTTGCAACCAGGCACATCAGAGTTCAAATACCAGCCCCACCACTTGAACAGTAACCCCAACTCACCCAGCCTCTTTCCTCATTTGTAAACTGAGCTAGTGTGCAAATGAAATGGCAAGGAACCATGCAAGCACCCACTGCAGGACTTTGCACAAATAAATAATAACAGTAGTGTCCTCTAATAAGAGTTTCTTATCAACCACTTTTGACCATGTGAAAGGTCTTTCTTCATTTACTTGGCAAAGCAAACTCCTAATGAATCCCTCTGGCCCTTGTAGTAGGCAGAGTAATGCCCCTCTCCCAAAGATGTCCACATCCTAATCCTCAGTACCTGTGAAGCTTACCTAACATGTTGTAAAAGGGATTGCACAGATGTGATTAAGTTAAGGATCATGAGATGGAGAGGTGATCCTAGGTTATGCTGGTAGGCCCCCTGTAATTACCAGCTTTCTTTTTTTTTTTTTTTTTTTTTTTTTTTTTTTTGTGGTACCGGGGATTGAACTCAGGGGCACTCGACCCCTGAGCCACATCCCCAGCCCTTTTTTGTATTTTATTTAGAGACAGGGTCTCACTGAGTTGCTAAGTGCCTCGCCATTGCTGAGGCTGGCTTTGAACTCGCGATCCTCCTGCCTCAGCCTCCCAAAGTGCTGGGATTACAGGCGTGCGCCACCGCGCCTGGCTACCAGCTTTCTTATAGGTGCGAGAGGGAGGCAAAGGAACATGAATCAGAGAAGGAGACATTTAAGACCAAAGTGGAGATTGGAGTGTAATGCAAATTCACAGATACTAGGTTGCTGTCTGTGAAGCTTGGGGAATAGGCCAGGAGCCAAGGGATGTGGGCAGTCTATGGAAGCTAGAAAACGCAAAGAAATGTATTCTCCCCTAGACCCTCCAGAAGCTCAGCCTGCCAACACCTTGTGAAACCCATTTCAGACTTCTGACCTCCAGAATTGTTACATCACGTTTGTATTGTTTTTAAACCACTCAATTGCGGTAATTTATTAGAGCAGCAATAGAAAGCTAATACAGCCTTCAATTTCTCTCTACCTTAGAAGACCAGCCAACCACCTTCTCAATTTTTGAGTCACTGCTGGAATACCACAGCTTGGTTCTGGCCCTCTACAGAACCATCCAGGCCTTTCAGGATGAAGGAGGAGTTAAGTCTGACTTGGGACAGAACAATAATAGACAATACTGAGTGCTTCTAACCACATCACACCTATCAATTCATTAGACCATCACCACATATCTATAAGAGAGTTACTTTTATAACCCTCTTTTGTAAATGGGAAAACTGAGGTGCTGATAGACTGAATAATTTATCCAAGGTCCTTACAACTAGCAAGTGGCATACTTGAATTTGAACTCAGGAAGTCTTTGCCCAGAGTCCAACCTCTAAATCACTACCCTAGGTGGCAGAAAGTTCTATATGCTGAGGGTGAGGTGCTGGAGGGGCCTTCTTGGGTTTTCCCCTCCAGGACTCACCCCCTAGGATTGAGATGAAATTTAAAGTAGTTATCTTTTCCTTCCCCCTTTCTCCAACTACTAAAAGTAGTTGGAGGAAAGGTAGAAGCCAATCTACTAGTCCCATTTCTGAAATGCAATCACTGTTAGAACCCAGAATTATGTCAAATTACATAAAAAGGACTATTCTAGAACAAGTGCTACCTGATATGCCAATCTCCCAACTGCCCAGGCTTTACACTGAGCCCCAGAGTGGGGCTCCAGTCACATGCAGGGCATCTACCATCTTCCTAGATGCTGCCAGGTGTCTCTGATGCAAAGTTCAGGCAATAGAAGAGTGCAATGATGTGTCTGATGGCTTATTTGAAGAGTTAATATTTGAAAGACTCTCTGAACATTGCCTATAAGCATTTATTTGATGTATTAAATGAGTTTCTTTCCTTGGCTTGAAGTGTGAACATGGGAAAGTTATGCAAGACAGTGATTCTCAAACTTTCATATCACCTCAGACTCTTGTTAAAATGCAGATTTGATTTTCAAGACCTGAGATAGAGTCAAAGATAGGTTTCTAACAAAGTCCACTCAGATCTATTGACCAGACTTTGAGTACAGAGGTGTGAAGCACTGATTATATAAACCAGAAATTTATGTAATCTAATTATGGACACGGGGCAGGGTATACCCTGAAGGTCCAGTATGTACTCTGACTGCAGGTAGACATCTGGCCCTACAAACCTTTCTCCTTTTCTGGACAGGAGGCGTCCGTCAGCCTGGCCAGCAGGGTGGCAGTGGACCATTTCCACTGAAGCCCTGGCCACATATCAAGCATGAATGAGGCACCTCGCCAGAAGGGTAAGGAAGGAGCCGACCAGGAGAAACATAAGCCCTCCAAAGCCTCCTGTCCTCAACAAAATAAACACCAAGCTTCTTGGGATTCACACTGTGTGTATGAGAGTCACAATCCTGATCTCTTTTCCACTGTACAACATGGCCTCCCAAATACTACTGGCTATAAACAGATGGCTCATCATTTGATCAAATGATTCGCCTATCACTAGGAAGTGCTTCCCTGGCCAGCTTTGTGTTCTCTAACAGGGTAAACTACACTTGTCTCAGTCCCTCAGAGCTCTCCCTCCATCTCCTAAGCCCTCACTTCTCAAAGTGTGGTCTGGGGACCAGCAACCTTGGCATCATCTGGGACCTGGCTGCAAATGAAGACTCCCAGGCCCCACCCAGACCTGCTGAGTCAGAAGCTACATTTAACAAGATCCTGGTTATTTATGTGCATGTTAAAGCCAGAGGAGTACTGGCCTAAGCCAATTTTATTTATGCAATTGTCTCATGGTTCATGCTTAGCCCCCATCTCAACTTCCCTTTTCCCAAGCAGGTCAGTGTGACCTAAATGACAAGTATAAATTTAGCCTCCTCTCCCTCTCTCCTTGGTTACCTCTGCTTCCAGAGGCTTTCAGTCCATTTGTTTTCTTCTGTCAGGGCCAATTCTGCAACCCTGCCCTCTTCTTAACCAGAATGTATCAATAACCCTATTGTTATTAACAATAATTTGTTTTCCTTCTAAATGAGAAATTATTTGGTTCAAAGGCTTGAACTGTAATCAGACAGGCTGTTCTGCACAAGAACATGGTTGTGTGATGTTTTCTATTCTGTCCCTGAGATCATAGGAGGAGTCTGCCTTGGTGGGACAAAAAGGAGACGCTGCCACTTGGGGACACCTCTGCATAGAGTTCTTGTCTTTATAGCATCTTAGATTATAACAGGGAAACCCTATAAAAGTTATAAGCAGCTGCTATTTCTCATGAGGCAAGAGCCAGACTGGCCCAGGTCATCCTGGGGTTGGTGAGGTTATTTTCTAAGAAGCTGCTTTTAGAGATGAGCCAGCAGAAGCTTCCTTTAAGGACCTAAGGGCCAGAGGACAAATTGCTAATATAACCTTGGAATAATGAATGATCCAGCCTCCCCTTTTTACCCTCCATAAGAACAATCTTTGAAGTGCTTCACTAGGCTTGCATTTTTTTAAGAAAATCTCATCTGTTTATATCTTTCAGAATATAAAAATACAAAAAAATTTGTAAAATAAATAGACACTTTCTTCAAGGAAAAGAAAAAGTAGTTCACCAAGCAAACATGATTACTAATAACATCTGAGTCTGTTTCCTTCCTATCCTATAATTTTGGGGAGGTTGGAGAGCACCAGGCATTGAATCCAAAGTACTTAACGACCTAGCCACATCCCCAGCCCTTTTTCTATTTTTCACTTTGAGATAGGATCTCACTAAGTTGCTGAGACTGGCTTCGAACTTGCGATCCTCCTGCCTGAGCCTCCCAAGCCAGAGGAATTACAGGTGTATGCCCCCATGCCCAGCTTATCCTATAATCTTAGTCCTGTACATATAATATATACACAGGCATGTTTGATACACTAACCATGTATACATCAAGATTTAAAACAGCTTAGATAAAATGGAGATTACACCCTAGTTTTACATACTGCTTTCTAACTTTTCCTCCCAATATTTGTATTGGTGCATGGTAGTTGTACATAATGGTAAGATTTGTTGTTACATACTCATACATGCACACAATATAATTTGGCCCATATCGTGCTTTCTAACTTAACAGATGATTTCTATCTGGTGTCATTAAACAAAATTCATATATGATTTTAATCATAATTTACTTAGCCAGTCCCTACACACACCCATATTGACAATTCCTTTAATTTTGATTTTTTTGTCATTTGTAATACCTTCAATATGTGGAAAATAAAAATGAATTACTTAAGACATCATCTATTTAGCAAGCATTTATTGAGCAGCTACTAAATGCCAGGCACTCTGTTGGTAGGTGAGTATATAAAGGTAAATCTTGAAGGCTTCACAGTCTTCTGATGAGGCCAGTAAGCAAACAACAGCACAGAATGTATATAGTAAAGTTTGAAACAAAGGGACATATCCAAGAGAAAAAGAGAATCCCCACTCATAAATAGCAGGAATCCCAGAGAGTCCTTCACGTGGATGAAAATTTTGGAGTACTGAGCAATGCATGCCCTCTAACATAAAAATAATTGTCAGTTACATATATGCCTTCCTTTATGTCACCTCTGTGTTTGTGATGGTAATGTGATTTTCATGACATTTTCTATATCTATCACATTTTCAATATCAATACAGAGCTCCTCAAATCACCTAAGGCACCAAGGCCTCTCTACAGTTCCCTGCCTTACCACTTTCCCAGTAGGATTGGGACCCGTTCTGGGACAGTAAGGACAGGATGGATCATTACTTGAGTGCAAAGCTGGAGAAGCCTAGATGGGTGTTGTGAGTGCCAGTCACATAGGCAGGCTCTGGGTAGGACCCTAGATTCAGCATGGGATGGATTAGCATGCAAGCCAGCAGCCCAAGGCTATTCACTGAGTGAATGGAATGTGAGTAGAAAAGGTGACAGCCCATCAGGTGCTCTGGGTCATCCAGGACTCACTGCCCATCTGCATGCCAACTCAGGACTTAACCACAGCACCTGTGAGGACGCAACCTCTCCTACTATATCATCTATGCTGATTATAGACATTTGGCCTTATCAATTCTGATAGGGGTTACTAGGGTAAGTCCACACACTTCTGAGTAGGGAAAAAAGATGGTTCAGCTTGTCCAATGGCAAGAGGCCAGTATCTGAATTCACGTATTACTTATGTCACCCAGAAAGAAGCAGCTCTTCAGATAGAACACTGGAATTTAGTCATTAAACAAATAATAATCATGGTAGTGACAGCAAAATTGATTAAGAGATTGGCGTATGCCAAGAACCATCATAATACTTTACAGGTAGGTTTTCATTTAACACTCACAAACTTAGAAGTATCTTGTTACATTTATAGAAGAAACAGACCAGAGAGGTTAAGCCCAAGGTCAGCCAACTACTCAGTGACAGAATCCATTGCTCAGGCTACAAACCATACACCACACTGCCACCTTGGGATTCTCGGCTCTTTCTGTGAATTGGACTCTAGAATCTAGACTTCTGGGAGTCCAGACATGCATGAGAAAACCCCCAGATGGAGTGTGACAGATGGCTTCTGTCACTAGAAGGTGCTAAACAGGAAGTAGAAGACAAGCAAGTTGTAGCTTCTAAATTTCTGGTTCCTAAACCAATATTTCTGTGCCCAGTCCCAAGCACTCAGAATTCAAATGGTCAGGGCCTGGGATCACATTTTTTATCCCACCCCCAGTCCACAATGATTCTCTTGCACCCTAAAGCAGCATTTAGAAAACCTATTATCAGATAGTATGCTATTCTGTGTCTCCATTGCTCTTTTATCTTCAAGCATGTCATAACATCTCAGAAAATCTGGGGAATGATCTGCCAAAATAGAGGAAGCAGAAGTAATTAATGTGAACTCCCCAAGGGGTAGGGAAATCTGAAGGAATAAGACTTAGGGCTATTAAGAACCAACTGCCTGGCCCTGGGGAGGGCTGGGGTAGTCTGGCAGACAGCATTAGATCAGAAATGTGCGCCTTCACAAGGATCAGACGCCAGCCACTCTCCAGAAATGGTGGGTATTGTGTAAGAGCAGCGACTTCAGGCACTTCTCAGCCATTGGCCTTACTACACATACCACCAAACAGGATTCCAAACTATCACACAGTCCCAACTGAAATTGCGTCAACATCGACACTTTATCTAAATAGTCTGGAAAGAAAGAGTCAAAGATGGGGGGAGGAGGGAGGGAAAAAGAAGGAGAAAGGGCGAGGAACACGTAAATGTGCCAATCTCGTACACTGCAGCATTCTATTTCATTGAAACAACACTTTCACAAAGAAATTTAATAATATATATCCAGAGCCAAGAAAATGTCTCATCCCATTTTATCTTCTAATCACACATCTTAAAAATGATTCAAAACCTGGAGCCAGGAGATGAAGAAGGTATACTTTCCATATGAATGCATTCATTGCATTTTTATTTTTAACAGCAGAAATTGGAAATAATTTAAATGTTTTATCTTAGAGACTACCATTAAGTAAATTTTGGCACATTTCCTAAAAAAAAAAAAAGAATACCATGCAGCCACTAAAGATTTAAATTAAAATGGGGGAATATATAACAACATAGGAAAGTATGTATTTTAGGAAAAAAGCAATACAAAATTGCATAACAATATGAAAACTAGATGCCCACAAAGGATTATAAAAAGAAAAGATGAGTTCTTATAGTAGGCTGGCATGATTATAGATGACTTTTTTGTATTTTTCTAAAATTTTACAATGTTATTATATTACTTTTAGCTTCTAAAAATATTTTTAAGACATAAAAGCAATTTGCTGCCAATATGTCAATATGGCACTAAAGAAAAACATATAGATGCACTTTTAAACTTAAATGAATTTCTGACAGGGTACAGAGCACATTTTTCAAACATTACTCCCACTCACCTATAGATGCATTAAAATTCTACTAAATTTTCAGTGATACAAATTATCTTTCAACTTGAAAGGTGTGCTAAGGCCTTTAGATAAATATAACCATTTCTGTGCCCAACATGATTATTTTAAGTAATTTTACAAAATCCATTCTGCTCTTGCTACACCTGGTAATTAAGTTCAAACATCCTGAAGAAAGCTGCCTCATCTCCCTGAGGCCCATAAAAAATTTCAATTGCCATTTTAAGCTTCCAATTAGTTCACAACATAAAATTACAATTTACTTTTGATATTTTTTCCTCTGGGCCTAATATTTTTTTAACCACTCTTCTAACCTATCTTGTAATTATGTCTCCTCAGTCTTATGCAAAACATCCCCTCTTTTCATGCTACTCTCACTAAAATACAACCTGGTTAGTTAAGTCCCTGTCCTATTTAACCATACCTGTTCAGTGGGAGTAACTTTCTCTCCAGAAAGCTCTCAGAACCCAGGCCCTGCCCCTGAGCTGCCCCTTTATGGAACCTGTATCTCTCTCAGGTATGACTTGGCAGTCTTATCTCCATTTCCATTTCTCTAACCCAGTTTCCAGCATGGTCCCCATCGTGATTTAGGGGCCTGAGGGCAACAATTAAAATCTATCTTTCCACAACTTGGAAGGCAAGTAACCATACCACTGGGGCAGGATCATTTATTGAGAAATTAATTTGTTTGTTTTTCCTGAATACTTTTCTTTTTCTATTTAAGCAGAGAACCAAAGCCTCATGAGTCCCTGAATCAGAGAGTCTAACCTCCTGCCTGGGGCAGAAATCTAGAGCTAGTAGAAGCCAAATACTTTAAATCCTTAAGTCATGAAAGGTAAATAGACTGGCAGGTGAAAAGAGCCTTGGAAACAGTGAGATTGAAGAGAAAGATAGCCTCTCCACCTCCCATCACTGCCCTTTCCCCAGTCCTAGGGAAGAAATCTCACCTAGGAGACCGAGCCCCAGGCATTCTGGGTAACAACAAAATGATGATCCTGTAAGGAGTTCTTTCTCTTCCGGGCCCTGTGGTTAGAAGACCCCACATATCACAAACACATTGAAAAGCATCCTACTCATCCGCTCTTGTGAAAACAACTTTTAAGCTCCAGGGAAATACTTTTACCCATTTCTTTTCTCTGTCCTCAAATTAATTGCACCTGAACCCCAGGAAATTTTGTGGTTCGTCTCACTGACAATGACAGAGATGAATGCTGCTTGAAAGTTGGGGAGGATTTGAAAGAGGAAAAGTCTAGGTAGGAGAAAAGATAAATTAATTCATATGTCAAATCCTTTCAACTAGTGTGTACACATGGAATCTTGAAAATAAAATATTAATTCCCAATAATGCCAAGCATCCTTTTAATTTTTTTGCATTTCTTCATGTCTCAATTTATAGCTATAGAGCAAGTCAACAATTACTGAAATATTTGGAATATTTGCACATTGTAGCTGAGAAACATTTTATGATACCATATTAAAGAATTAACATTGTTCTTAACTTTTTACACATAAGTCTAGACTTACATGCACAAAATATGATCCTAATTTAATACAATGGCAAATAGAAGAACATTAAACACTGGAGTGTAAATCTTTTTTAATTTGATAAGATTAAATTTAATTTTAAAATTAATTTAAAATTTAATCTGTATACTTTGATTTAATTTTTGGTATTAGCTATAATGTGTGTTTTACATTATATTTTAATAGATTTTAAAAGCTTAGAAGAAAAATAACATAAAATTTTAATTCTTAAAAATTTATATTTATTTGAGGTCACCCTGAATAACTTACAGAAATTCTGTCCCAAAATAAATAAAAAGGGCTGGGGATATAGCTCAGTAGTAGAGCATCCCTGTGCTCAATCCCAAATGTCCCCCTCCCCCCCCAAAAAAAATTCCATATATTGTGTTCAAATGTTTTTTGGTGAAAATATATTCAAATTTTAATTTTTAATTCTTTGGATCATTATGGTCAACAGAAGTTATGTGAACCTTGGTTATAAAAATAGTTATTTTTGCTGACAAAAATGAAAAAATACATTTTGTAGAATAATTGCATAGTGATTTATAAAATATGTGTATGTCTACATGTGTTTATTATTTATATAATTATCACCAGATTACTAATAGAACGACCACCCATGCTCATAAGAATTTAAATAATTTGTCTCCTACTATTGTATTTGACAATTTTCAATCATAAAAATACATAACTTTGAATATATGTTTTAATTTTGTCATTAGGAAGATACACTTGTCATATTAGAAAAACAGATTATATTTCACTTATCAGTTTGGTACCTCAATTTACATCTTAGGATTTTCAAAATCTGTGTTAGGAAGCCTCAGTGGTACTCTTGACCAAGCACTGTACACGTTAGGCACAGCCTGCCTGCCAACCTGTTTCTAGCACCAACCCACAAGCTGGAACAGAACCTCCAGCAATGGGTTTCTGCCCACCCCTAAGTCACCTCTCAGGCTGCTGATGGCATTTATTGGCCATCCTGGAAAGATCTTCCCTTCAGAAATGAGACCCACCAGCCCACCTGCAGCTCATAAAGTGAGATGAGCAGGGTCATTCCCAGAAGCAAACCAGCTTTTGTGAGTTCTAGCACTAGTTTGGGAAGCCCCTTGGTTTGGGTGGGGATCCCCTTTTTAAGAAAAGACTAGAAAACTACAAATAAAAAATTAGGCATTGGAAGAAAATATTCCAAATGAGAAAATAAATCACAAATTTAAAGAAAGTTGTAAAAAAAAATTTTTAAGCCGTGATTCATCAAAAAAAGCTTCTCTGGCATACCTGCATAAGTATGTTCCCCATAGTTTTTGGCTGAATATTCTTCAATAACTTCTTCATACAACAATGACTTCAAAATACTATTTTTAAAGGAAAATAGAGAGATAATACAGTTCTTCCCCTACCATAGTTGATCAGAATTTGTTTGTCTCTCCCTGTCCTTGAGTTACTGATAGTTTTTTTTTTTTTTTATTTTTTTCAGCTTCAAAACTTGTTACTGAAATTTTTATGTATTTTTTTTATTATAGCCAAATTTGGGGGTCTCTCAAATTTCTTCTATTTATAAGCTAGAAGATTTCAAGACATTTCAAATTTTCTTGTCCAGGGTCTCATGTTAAATACTCTTTGAATTGATGACACCATTAACCAGTGTGCTGCCAATGTCCTCTTGTCAGGACATTAGAGCAGTCATCAAGGGGCAGTGGGAGTGCTCCTGGAAGTCAAAATTTACATTAGGATGCTAGCAAAAACAATCATCTCAGAAGCAAGTATGAACCACATAAATATATTCATTGAAACTCAATATTTTTCACCTCACTGGATTCAAAAATATGCCTACAATCATTCCAAACATCTCAAACATAATGAAAAGTATGAATGAAGAAATATCAGAATGGAAAGACAGTGGTCATAACCAATTGAGGTTAAAGTATCTCACTTTTGCACATTTTTAACATTCAGGACTTTGCTGCATTGCTAAGGCGCCATCCAGGGCCTGACAAAGGGTCTGTACAAAGAAGAGACTTGAAGGCTTAAGCTTCAGTACTTCCACCACTCTGAGTTTACTTTAAAAAAGTAATCTGTGGTCCAACAGCTTTGAAAGAAATTATATGATATCCACCCCTTTCATCTCTCTTTAATTCATAATGCATAATAGCACTTTAGATTGCCCCTAAAAATGGTTCCAAAGGCCCCCTGTCACTGCAATACTATATGGCAACTGTGTCACTCCTAGGCCCTGTCCTACAATCTCACAGCTGTCATTTGTGGAAATTTCTCATCTCCTCCAGTAGGTTGCAAACTCCTTCATTTTTTTCCATTTTTTAATTGGTGCATTATAATTATACATATGGTAGGATTCGTTGTTACATATTTGTACATGCACACAATATAATGATATAATTTGATCAATACCATTCCCCAATGTTTCCCTGTCACTTTCCTCTACTCTTCTGATCTCCCTTCCACCACACACCTTTCTTTTACTTTTTCTTCTCTAGCTCCCACATATGAGAGAGAAAACATGAAACTGTGACTTTCTTGCTTTTTTGTTTGTTTTTGGTACCAGGGACTGAACCCAGGGCACTGAACCACTGAGCCACATCCCCAGCCCTTTTTTGTATTTTATTTAGAGACAGGGTCTCCCTGAGTTGCTTAGGGCCTTGCTAAATTGCTAAGGCTGGCTTTCAACTTGCAATCATCCTGCCTCAGCCTCCTAAGCTGCTGGGATTACAGGCATGAGCCCAGCTGACCTTTGACTTTCTGAGTTTGGCTTATTTCACCTCAAGCTCCATCCATTTTCCTGTAAATGATATATTTTCATTCTTCCTGATGGCTGAATAAAACTCCATTGTACATACATATACATGGCACTTTCTTTATCCATGTATCTACTCAGGGACATTTAGGCTGGTTTCAAACCCCTTTAAAGGGACCTTGATCTTGGTCATCTATCTCCCCAAGCCTCCCACAGTATCTGATATGCAGTAGATATTTAAGACATATTTGTAGACCAAATGCATATCGAACATATTGACAGCACTTTAAACTTTCCCAACTTATATTTCATTTCAAAAGGATGGAAACAAACCTAATAAATTAAATGCTAGAAAATGGAAAAACTGGAAGACTTTAAACAACTTTTTCAAATGCTTTCATACTGCTCCATTTCTGGTGTTTACCATGTAGGTAAGAAAACTTAGAAGCAGCTGCAAGATGTTTTAATAGTTGAACTTCAATTCAATTTGGAATAAGCACAGATAAAAATTATTTTCGAAAGTCCATGCTAAAAAGAACTAGAAAACATAGAAACTTTAATAAAACTCAGAAGAGAATTGTCACCTGTATTTTCAGTTTTGGTAGAGGAAATACACAAAAACATTCTTAATAATGTCTTAATTCACATAGCATAGAGACACAAAAACTATTCATTCTGATGTCAGCATCTCAGTTCAGGTTTTCATCCTTCAACCTGGAAGAAACAAAGAACAGACTCAGAATTTTCTGTTGTAAGAGATAATTGTGCCAAAGGAATTTTAATTTCAGAAGACTCAAGTTCAAGTGATGAGTTGTCTTCTCCATTTAAACCAAAATTCTGGTATGCTAGTTAAAATTAATATTTCTTACAGAGAAAAAGAAGAAAATAAAGACAGGTAAAGAGAGAGAGATAATCTAAGCAAATTGGCACACATAGCTTCAGCCCTAGCGCCCAGCTACAAAACCTTAATCTAAACATATTTTGGTACCAACACAAATAGGCCTTACCCACTTTCGCAGTGTCTTTTCAGAAAACAAAATGACTTGTCTTAAAATTCTCTTAACAATGTTATAAATATATCACATATCACAAATCCATATTACAGTGTTTTGGTTGCAGAAAGCCAGTCCAAATATTTAATGTGGATAGCTCTGAAGAGCAAAATTCTCTGCAGGTATCAAGGTATTGACAGAGTTGCCTGCTCAGTAGGATCCCAGCTGTGAAACCAAATCTATCCTCCACATGACCTCCAAGTGACTTTGCCCCTCCTGTTCTTTAAGCCATCCCTGGTCTTCTGATAGCTAGTAAAGAAAACATGGATTGACAATCTCCTCCATAACCTGAACTCTGCTTCCCACGTTAGCCTTCTTTCTTACCACTCTCTCCCTACAGAACTACTTCAATTTTCTTGCATATGCCTTTTTTATTTTATACTTCCATTGATTTGCTCAGAATGCAAAGTATCCTCTCAATTCTCGTCCATCCTTTCTCTCACCTCTGACTCTCTTGGCCCTTCGGTTTAGAAAACTCTATTATTTGAAACAATGCTTAAGTCAGCAAATCTGCCTGTAAGTAAATACCCAGTGAAATGAAATCATGTCTACACAAAAACTTGTACACAAATATTCATAGCAGCATTATTTATCATAGCCCCCAAACAGAAACAACCCAAATGTCCATTAATTGGCAAATAGACAAAGAAAATGTGGTGCATCCATACAATGGAATATTATTTGGCAATAAAAAGAATGAAGTACTGATATATACTACAACATGGATGAATCTTGAAAATATTATGCTAAGTGAAAGAAGCCATTCACAAAGAACCCTGTATTGTATTACATTTACATTAAATGATCAAAATGGGCAAATTAACAGAGATGAGAAGTATATGAGTGGTTGCCTAGGGTTTGTAAGGGTTGAAAGAAATAGGAGGTGACTGGTAATGGGCATGGAGTTACTTTTCAGGTTGATGAAAATGTCCTAAAATTGGCTGTGGTGATGTTTGCATAACCCTATAAGTAGACTAAAAGCCAGTAAATTATACACCTTAGTGAATGACTTATACAGTGTATAAATTATTTCTTAATAAATCTGTTGCAGAGGAAAAAAAAGAAAGAAAAAAAACAGTGCTTGAGCCGGGCTCAGTGTCACGTGCCTGTCAACCTACCTACTCAAGAGACTGAGGCAGGAGAATCATAAAAAAGCCCTCTAGGAGACTTGGTGAAACATTGTCTCAAAACAAAAAATAAAAAAAAGCTGGGGATGTAGTTCACAGGTAGAGCACTGCTGAACTCAATCCCCACTACCACAAAGGAAAAAATAATAATTTGGAAACAGTGCTCAGTTGTCAGCACTTCTAGGGAACTTTCTCTAACTCCTCCTTGTGTGTCTATAACATCATCCTATGATTTTTTTTTTTTTTTTTTGGTGTGGAGGGAGGGGTACTGGGAATTGAACCCAGGTGTGCTTTACCACTGAACTACATCCCTAGCCCTAATTTTTATGTTGAAATAGGGCTTCATTAAGTTGCTTAGGGCCTTGCTAAATTGCTGAGACTGGCCTTGAAGTTGCAATACTCCTGCCTTAGCCACTTGAGTCACTGGGATTACAGGCATGCACCGCTGCATCTGGCATCATCCTATGATTACTTATATCCTTGGTACATAAATTTCATCATCAATACACAAAAATTAACAGCAGTCATTTTGCCAAGTGTCTTATATCCAATTTAATATTTTCAATAAACCTCTGAGCTAAGTAGCGTTATACTGATTTGCCAAGAGACATATTTTTCAGTGCTTCCCAAAGACAGAAGTTACACACATGTGGCCACAGATCTAATGGGACACAAGGAAATATTTTTTATTCCAAAGTCACAGCATTTAAAAAACATTATATTAGTTGGCTGTATTTTAAAATCCAATTCTATATAAAATTCTTTTTGTTAGCCTGTTGTAACAATTAGAGAATATTTTTTTTCCTTTACTGGGGATAGAACCCAGAGGTATTCAACCACTGAGCTATAACCCCAGCCCATCCTATTTTGAGACACGGTTTTGCTAAATTTCTGAAGCTAATCTTGAAATGGCGATAATCCTGTCTCCACCTCCCTGTTGGCTGGGATTATAGTCATCACCACATCACCTGGCTCCTCAGATAAAATTTAACCAAAATCTTTAAATGTGGAAAGCCCTCTCCAATTTTCCATAGCCCTTACTACTATTACCTCATACTCAGTTCACCTTAATAATTTATTCAACCTGCATAAGGCAGCACAGAAGTTTGTAACCAACAACTGTCCCTGGGCAAGGACCGTGTCCTATGTATCTTTGCATCCCCTGCATCTGGACAACACTTAATAAATAGCATGGGCACAATACATAACCCTGACCTCTTACCTCTCCAATGTTATAAGTGAACTGTGTTTAGGGGAATGTTCTACTCGATCATTTCCCCCCTTTCCATTTTATCAACTAATATATACCCAGAGTACAGTCTTGCATTGGACCTATGTTATTCAATTTTCTGTCACTATAACAAAAAAGAGAAAAGTTTTGTTTTAGCTCACAGTTTTGGAGATTCCAAGCCATGATATTTTGGCTCTGTTGATTTTGGGCCCGTGGCAAGTCAGCACTTCATGGCAGGAGCACATAGAAGAGCAAAACCACTCCCCTCATGGCCAGGAAGCAAAAAAGAGTGAGGAGAGGACCCACAATCCCCATTAAGAGCATGCTCCCAATTATCTAAAAACTTCCTACTGGGTCCCACCTCTTAAAGGTTCCACCACAACCCCCATAAGACCACCCTGGAGATCAAGTCCTTAACACGTGGACATTTGGAGGACATTTTAAATCTAAACTATAGCAAGGTCCTTGGCTGAAATTAGTTCAACAAATGTCTATCAATCCCTGACCTTCTACAGAAACAAAAGGAGGTAAGATCTCATTTACTTGTAGAACCCCATTGTAGCAAATGGTAGCAAACATAATTAACAAAATGTAAATTAGGCATGAAGATTATAGAGTTGGATCTCCTGTCACTACCTGGGAAATGATGCACATTTAGTAAGATTTATACAAAATAACATGTATGAATAATAAAACTTATTAATTTTTAATTATCCAATGTGCACTGGTCTGATCCAGTCTGAAAATTACCTAAAAGTGTTTTTATTGGTGTATTTTACCACACCAAGTAGCAGAATAAATGGACTTCACAGAGATTTACTTATTTAGAAGAAAAAATTAGGGCTTTATTGAATATATTACTGCTTATAAAATTGTACTAATTAAAATGAATCTTTACTTAAAATACTTCTAAAAGGCCCTGAAAGCATTTTATTGACCCCCAGTACTGACTTCAGTGATGATATACTGCAATCTAATCCAACCTTTCACTAATTAACAAATGGTTCAGAAAATTAGCCCACTTTTCATACAGAATTACATTAATCATGTACATATTATGCATGCATGTAAGCTAAGTCCTTAATCTACTGTTAATGTTTTCTTAATTTATTATTTATTTTTGAGACTGGATCTTCCTCAAACTTGTGACCCTCTTGTCTGAGCTTCCCAAGTCACTGGGATTACATGTATGTGACACGACACCCAACCTAATGATGAGTTGAATACCCATGTCTTTAATTTTTAAAAATCCATGCTTATTATAGAAAATTAGGAGAAGAAAAATATTAAATTTCTCACAATCCCAATTATTCAAAGACTAATGTTTAACATTTTGGTTATCTTTACTTATTTCTCTCTATTCTTATATTTGCATAGTTTTGCTCATAAAATTAATAACTTTTGTACACTGCTTTCCATTTAAAGTTATAACTTAATTTTTAATGTGTGCATGATATTACATTGTGTGTATATGCACTAGTTTTCATAACTATTTTTGTATAATTGGATATTTAAGTTTTGTCTTATTTTTCAGATTTATAATAAACCACAATTATCTCAGTAAACAACTTTTCCTTACCAACTTATGTGCTCAAAATAAATCTCCAAGAATAAAATGACATTATTGGACTTCCCTCTGTATTACCAAACTGCCATGCAGGTTTGATTGATTTTTAACTCTTACCAGCATTGAGGGGGAGGAGGGCTCATTGATTCATTCTTAATCAAAATTTTCTCTTATGGAGTCTTTTCAATCATGATGTAGAGGGGTGAGTGCAGACAATCTGGAGAAGTCAGAGATATGATCCTTGGTGACATGTCACTTGCTTTTCATGCCAGATCATGCAGCCACCTCTACCCTGCCTTTTTGGACCCCCTTCCCCTTTGGGCATATAGTGTACGTCCTCTGCCTGGAATCCCACTGGACTGCATATTCCAGGAAGGACCAAATTGCTGGAGCCATACTTAGGAAGAATAGCAAAAAGGTTATATATGCTCATCCTAGAAAGAGTTTGCATCTGCATCATTCTCAGGAGACACAAGGCCAAAGGAATGCTTTAATGTAGCCAGGTACTTCCTGGGGCCCATGCATCTCAAAGCAGAAGGCTGCTGGTCCATTTGGAAAGAATCATTTTAGTTATAATGGCTTTTATTTATTTATACTGATTATAAAAGTAATGTATACTCATTATTATAAATCCTGAAAACTTTATCTCCAAAAAAATAAGAACCAAAGTCACATAGGATTGCATGGCCCAGCTAGGCACATTTCCTAAAAAGACTGAACACCCCATAACCACACTGAGCCCTACAGAGGCTGCATTCCATGAGACAGGATGGGTCCTGTTTCTTTCTTTGTAATCAGCTCCCAGAAATTTGCACTCAGCTAGGGCACCAGAATTAGAACAGAAAAGGCGATTTTATCCTCATCCCCACTCCAGTGATCTCAGAGGACTCTTGGCTACCCAGAAGAGCAATTCTTCCCCATTCTCAGCTAGAAGATAACATGCTTCCTGTCTGTATTTGGAATCTATAAGCATTTCCTGGAATTCAACCACCTTCCTCTCTACAGAGAAAGGGGCAATTTAGAAATCCAGGCCCTCCAGAATAAGAACTTAATTATTGACATATGGGTCCTGATACTGTTTCCCTTGAGTATAATTATCAAGTACTTTCTGTTGTGCTTCTTGTTTGTGGGACTTCTGGTCAGACATTTGACTGGGGTCAAGTTTCTGATCACTTGCTGAGTAACTTAATTTCCTTGGACTCACACAGCTCTCCCCTAATTTGTCCTTGGGACAAATAGTGCAGTGTGTAAAGGTGTGAGTATTATGATTACAAGCTATGTGGGTGCAGCTGTGGTCCATAGCTAGTGAAGTTAGGTAAGGGTTCAGCTCACTTGAAAGGCAACTTGACACTGTTACCAAAACCATTAATGTATATGGCTTTTGATTCAGTAACTTCATTTCTAGGAATTTATCCCACAGATAGAACTGCACACATAACAAATGATCATGTACCGAATAGTTATTGCAGAATTTATATATTTTAATTGTATATTTTACTTTTATTGTTGTTGTTATAACAAAAGATGGAAAAACAATCAAAATGTCCTCAATTGGAGACTGGTTAAATAAATTACACAACATTGGCATAGAGGAACACTATACAAATATAAAGGTTGAAAAGATCTCTATGTACCAAGATGGTAGATATTTAACATTACATATAGAAGATATATAATTCACACTATGTAAAAGATAATAGATGCTTTATGTGTGGTTAATATTGTATATTCATGACACATCTTCTTCATATCAAATATGAAATATAAGAAACACAGCTTAGAGCAGAAATTTAAGAACAAAGGCTCTAGAACCAGATTGCCCCAATCTGAAGCCTGACTCTTCACTGTCTGTGCAATCTTGGACAAGTTATTTATCTTCTCTGTGTCTCAACATAATCATCTGTGAGATAATAACAAGTACTTACCTGACAGGATTAATGAGAACATTAAAAGAGTTGATATACATCAAGCATTTAGAACTAGGTGTGGCACATAGTGGAGGAACACCATCTAAGTTTTACTTTATATACCATTAAGTGAAAAAAGCAAACTGTGAAGGAGTGTAATCATGTGGAACTTCTGCAAGCCTAAGATTTCTGTCTCTAAAATCTTATCCCTGAGTAATAGAGATACACAGGTAACATGGTAAATATGGTGCTGGCCTTGGTCTGTGCTCTTCAAGAAGTGTTAGGTCAACTGTTATATTTGCTCTTTACCTTCACTTTTTCCTGGGTGCCCCAAAGACACTAAAGGGCCTGCATTCTATAACCTGAGACAAGATTACTTTGAATGGCAGAGTAAGGTCAGACTTTGGGATAAATGCATTAATTATATATTATTGTATATTAATTATATGCTAACGATGACAAATTAATAACCGTCATCTCATAGGGCTATGGTAGGACTATAAATAATGTTTGTGAAGCATGGAGGAGGCAGTACGTCCATGGACATTGTCAGGAGGAAGAGGAAAGGAGGGGATCTGGGAAACAGGCTTTGATTCCCAGATCTTCCTCTTCTGGTGTTGAGGACAAATTCACTGTGAGTGGATCTTATCCTCTTCTAGCCTCCTGAGGAACAGAGAGCATCTGGTTGATAGACACATTGTCATTCTCAACAATGCCAAATGGGCAGGTCAACCAGTCAAGAAATGCACTATGGGGTGAGCTAAACAACAAGTACAATACTTTAAAGCACCCACTTTACACCAGATGTGACCCTAACATTAAGGACACAGCCACCAGCACAGCAGATCAAACCCCTACTCCCATAGTGCATACATCAAAGTGAAGGTAAGGCTGCCACTTTTAAGTTCCGAGAATGAGGACCATGTAGGCAGGATGCTACCTAAGTGAGATGATCACAATATAAGTTGGGAGCTCAGGTAGTTTGGAGTTTGGACCAGCTGTTTACACACTGAAGATTTTCTCATTTCTAGCTTCTGAAAGATTGAGAACGTGAGCCATGAAGAGGAAGGGAGAGGTCAAGTTTTAGAGACCATCAGTTTAAATCTTAGCCCCATCAATAAAATAGTCTATAGTGAGTGGTGGAGCTAAGATGGGGCTGGATGATCTTTAATCATCAAGACTCTCTGGACCCCACCCCACCCAGTTTGGCATTAATCCTAATATTGATGTGATGTCATTGCAGAATTAATCATAACATCACTTTTCAGTCTTTGTAAACATGTTTCTTTTTCTTTCATTCCTTTTGAGAGCAATGTGCAGTTCTATGCATTAGGGAGTCAAGTTTTTACTATCCTAGAAGGGAAAGGTCAAATTTTTGGCAAAATGTGGATAAGCAAAACCCCATGCATGTCTATAAAACTAAATGGTAATTGCAAAGTATCTCTTTTTATAAGCCCAAGATGTTTTCCAGATTTTAAAATATCTAGTTTTAAATTCATGATTCTTTTGAGAAATGCAGGAAAGTAAAATAAATCTTCTCCTTTATATATGAGTGCCTCAGGGAAAACAGAACATTATGTAAATAGCTGCAGGTGGTGATGTAATAGTATTACAAGCCCCTATAAATTCCCGAGTTCTCCAAATGGGCAAGGAGCAAAGGATGAGCCTCCACAAATTCTGTTCCTTCTCCCCAGAATACCCTCTCCCTTCCTCCCCACTAGCACCTAATCCACCTGAAGAATTTTTAACTTTCTTTCAGTTGCAACTGGCATGTCCCATTCTCTGGGAAGCTGTCTCAATCTCCCCAAGACTGGGTTAGTTACTTTTCTCTATGCACCATCAGCAACCTGAATCTCTACCAAGTGATTTAAATAGTCCTTATTGAACTATGTAAATAAAGTTCTTGTTTTGCTCTTGACCTCAGATGCTCCAAATCAGTTGAAAAATAATCCTTCCATTTTAAAGCACTACTATGATTGCTACAGTTGGCCTTTCTTATAAACACTATTTTATCTGAGTACTTACATGTAACAGTACTGCCCAACATAAATAGAATACAAGCCATATATGTAGCTTTAAATTTTCTAGTCACTCCATTTTAAGATGTAAAAAGTAACAGATAAGATTAATTTTACTGTTATATCTTATTTGACCCAATATATCCAAAAGGTTATCACTTCTATATGTAATCCATATAAAAATTACCAATGAGATTACATGGATTACAACATTCTCTTTTTCCATATGAAAGCTTAAAATCTGATATTTTATATTTAGAGCATCTCTCAATTAGGTATAGATATATTTTAAGTGATCAACAGTCATATACAGCCATTAGATTAAATTAGATAGGTTACTTCCCATGAACTCAAGATTCAAAAGAAGAACAAACTATTACCAGTGATTATTATTATCTACTCATGGACTCTTCACCTAATTGCTTCTTGTCAGCTAGTCTGCCTCTTTGACTAGATTTTGGATTCTTAGAGAACAACATTTGTATTAAACAGATGTTGGTATCTCACTGTCTACTCAAAGTGTGTTTTGCAGACACTGGGGTCCCAGAGACACTTTTAGGTCTACTTTTATCATACTATTAAGACACTATTTCCCTCTTTCTCTGTACTTAACATTTTCACAAATCACAATAGTTGTACAAAAGCTGCATTTTAGTGCAAATCAAGGCAGTAGTTCCAAGTAGGCATTGTAATCTTTAATGCTGTGCACACTGGACTTAAAAAAAAAATCAAGTTTTAGTTTTTAAACATCTTTGATGAAAAATTTATTAATTTTTTAAAAAATTGACCCTTGAATGCTCAACTTTTTAACAGCCTGAGTGATAAATGGAGGACATGCATAAAGAACTTAGGACACATACAAAAATACAATGGTTGTCTAGGAAAAGCACTTCTATCATTGTTTCCATTGTGAGTTGAACTAGTCACTTTTTTCCTGTACCATCCTTTTTGACTTGAAATAACAATTGGCAAACTATGACTATTCAGACTTTGGAATTTAGTGGACATTTTCTCAAAATAAAACTGTCATTTCAAAGAAAACAATTCACAATACTTATACACAACAATAAAAATTTGACATTCAAGTGAAAACTCAAATTTTGGAAAATTTGTATCCACCACCATAAATTTCAGTTTCTCAGCAGGAAGCCCTTTCTGAAGAGATCAGTTGTGATATTGACAGATGTGATTTTTTTTCTTATTGTATAAAGAAATGGCAACATTTAGAAGATACATATAACTCACTGAGTCAAGATTTTCCAAATGACTAATGTAGATGTTACAAAAACCCATTCAAATCCATATAATGGATTTTTTAATCAAGTATTTTTTTTATTTTATTTATTTATTTATATTTATTTATTTTTATATGGTGCTGAGGATCAAATCCAGTACATCACATGTGCCAGGCAAGCATTCTACTGCTGAGCTATAGCCCCAGCCCATACCAATGGATTTTAATGTAACAGAATAAAATGTTCACTGATATGGTTCCAGATTTTATACTGAAACTAACCTTTAACAAATTACTTCTTATTGAGTGAGTTTTGGCACAGGATTTAAAAGATTATCCACAATTACTTGAAAAAGCTACTAAAACACCTCTTCCATTTCCAATTACAAATGTATATTTTTTCTTCATATACTTCCACCAAAAAACGCAATGCAACAGATTGACTCCAGAAGCAGGTATGATAATCCAGCTGCTTTCTATTAGGCCAGATATTTAAAAGTTTTGCAAAAATGTAAAACAATGACATTCCACTATTTTCTTTTTGTTTTGGAAAAATATACTTTCCATAAGACATGTATTATTCATATAACAATTTCATGGGTTCATTATTACTTTTAAACAAATTAATAAATAGTATTCTAAGATGTCCCTGTTTTAATTTCTAATACAGTAAATATTGATATGTAATAGACATAACATAAAAGCTCTTTCCAAGCCTCAATCATCTTTACAAGTATAGAATATTCCTAAGATCAAAAGCCTAGCACATTTCCTAAGACACAGTGAGCTTTCATAATATGTTAACATCTCCTCAACAAATAATGTAAGTCACTAACACCACTGATGGGACAAATCAATATCATGTGCCCCCTGATGGGAAGTATTGAGATAAACACACCATTACCATGGTATTTCTACAAAAATATGTGCACATACTGATTCTAATCACGAAGAAACATCAGACAAACCGAAATGGAGGTACATTCTACCAAATATTTTGCTTGCATTTTTCAAAAATATTGATGTCAAGAAAGACAAAGCAAAACCAAGAAATGACTTGAGTTTAAAGAAGACTAAAATGGAATTCCACATATCATCCAGCAGCTTCTTATTATAAAAAATTTTGTGGCAACTGGAAAAATCTATGAATTGTATTCTAAAATAAACATTGTTTTAATGTTAATTTCTTGATTTTGGTCATCGTACAGCAGTTATGTAAGACAGTGATCTTGTTTTGGAGACATACACCCTGAATGGGTGAAAAGGTTATCATTTTTGCAATTCCCTCTCAAAGAATTCAGTAAACAATGTGAAAGATAGCACGCAAACACCAAGCAATGAGAGTCAAAGGGCTAAAACGTTCATATTTGGGTTTTATAAAAAACTAGAAGAGAACAGTTCAAAGGTTCACCTCATAAAGAAATGATACATGTTTAAGGAGATGGGGATGCTTATTACCCTGGGTTGATCATTATATAGCACTCCAGAAATATGTATAATTATATGCCAATTAATAAAAATGAATGAAAAAAAAACAACTAGAAAATAATCAGAATCTGGGGAAAAGCTATTCAGAAATTCTTTGTATTACTTGTGCAACTTTTCTGTTAGAAATTATGTCAAAATAAACAATTAAATGTTAAATGGAGAAGTTTACTGAATGAACAATTGAGTTAATCTTTTTCTAGATACCCCACCTTCTTCAGCTTCTGCATTTAGCCATTAGAAGTTGTTAGAAGAGCCAGGCGTGGTGGCGCATGCCTGTAATCCCAGCACTTGGGAGGCTGAGGCAGGAGGATCGTGAGTTCAAAGCCAGCCTCAGCAATGGCGAGGCACTTAGTAACTCAGTGAGACCCTATCTCTAATAAAATACAAAAAAGGACTGGGGATGTGGCCCAGTGGTTGAGTGCCCCTGAGTTCAATCCCCGGTACAAAAAAAAAAAAAAAAAAAAAAAAAGTTGTTAGAAGAATTAAATAGAGGGGAAAAAAAACTCTCACGATTATTATCATATCCTTGCATTAATAATTTGGGGTAAAGGATATCGTCGACATTTACCTCCCTTTGTGACTTTTCTTAAAAGGGCCTTCAGACCCTTGACCTTGAGCTTTTCATTATATGAACTAAAAATTATTTTGTCTCTACTTCAATGAAGGGGAAAGAAAATCTGTTGCCAGCCCCTATTCCTAAAGCTGAAGAGGAAAGGCTGACGATAAAATGACTCTTGCAAGAACCAGGAGCGGCTTTGGTGTCCGGCCCCAGTTCTTTGGTCAGCAGGAGTTGGGGCAGATCGCAGGGACTGTCGACCCGCGTTCCCCTCGCGGGGGGCTCTCGGCAAGGTGGGGGCGGGGTCGTTATCCGCGACTCTTGGCTCCGCTGCTCTGGTCTGGGTGCGCCCCGCTGGCGGCCCGCGGCTCGGTGCGTGGAGGCTGAGAAGGAGCCTGGGCCTTCTAGGATTGGCCGGAAGCGCGTGTGGTTAGCAGTCTGGCCCTGGTATAATTAGAAGCATATCGGGCGGTGAGGGAGGGCTTTTTTAAAACAACACGCCTTCAGGCTCAACATTTCAATTCCGCAAAGGCAGCCTCGCCGGCCTCCTCTAGTAGGCCTGAGGAAGCTCGCCTGGCCGCAGGAGCCTTTGCGCGCCTGACGGCCGCTTCCTTCCTCTCCCGGAAGGAGCTGTGAGCATTGGTTGGTAGTTCTAAGAGTAAGGGCCTTACGCGTTATGGTTACTCTAACCCGAGTTAAGGACGCGGGAAGCTAAGGAGGCTGAAGAAATCTCGCGTGGTCTCAGAGCAACTTCTGGGCCAGACCTACGGGCCCCGCCCCCTGCCCCAGCACGTCTTGAGGACACACCCGCTGCTTCCCACCCAAACCGAGACTTCCCCAGCCACGCGGACTGTGCACCGCACCTCATGCCTGCCCAACTTATCCCCGACCATTCTCCCAGCCCCCTTTAGGCTCCCTAGCCTTCAGCCATCACCCTTATTTCTAGTATACACTGGGCGTCACAACCTGACATTAGATTGTGCATCTACGTGTGTATTGTCCGTCGTCCACATCAGAATGTAAGCTCCGTGAAGGTAACGCTACATGTCCAGGAATTGGGTCTTAATATCTTTAGGGGCCATTTTGCACCTACTGCAGTGCCCAGGACATAATTGCTGAACAAATGAATTTGTTCCCTACACTCAGTTGACTCCAAACTACTTGAAAGCTTGTTCTGAATTATAGCAATGATAGTGATGCCGCCAGAATATTTGTAAGTACTCAGCTTCTTGGAGTAGGTCCTCCTAAAAAGCTTTTGCTTTCTTTGTTCAGACAAAATGGGGGTTGAGAAACACTGAAAACTGCACCCAATTCAATTGCAGTATCCTACAGTACAGCTGGTGTGTGTGCCCGCACAACCTTGCACGCACCATTTTTACGGGTTCTCCTTTGAAGAGTCATTTCCGTGAGAGCAGAAGCATTTTCCCCTGCCCTCCCCTCATTTCCAGCAGTCACTCAGGGAAGCCATCTGCCCTTCATTAATTGAGCAATGAACAGGAAGGTCAGCGCTGTAGGAGTAACTGGCACCAGTCCTACAAGTGGACACTTGCCCAGGCACCTCTACAGCATTTGAGGGTGAGAGTGATATTTTCGCTGTTGACATCCGTGTCTAACAAAGGGGAATGTGGGATGCCAAAGAGTATTTATGGGTGACAAATATGAGAACTATGTGGAGCATTTATTTGCAAGTCAGCTGTCAGCATTTCACTTGATACCCACAACATCCCCATAAAGTAGATTTTTCTCTTTCTATGAGTCAGGAAATTGTGAAGTCCATAAAGATTAAGCAACTGCCCATTGTCAGACCAGGTCCAAGTCATAGAGGCAGATATGAAACCAGGTAAGTGACTTCAGGGCCCTTCTATGACCCTATTTAGGAGTCTGATAGGCAGCTGTGGTTTCAGAGTTCATTCTTAAAGATGAGCACAATTTTTTTAAAATTTATTTATAATAGTATGTATTACAGTTCATACTATACATATAGAGCATCTTTTTACACAAAACAGTTTGTATACAAAGTATATTCGCAGCATTCAAGTCTTCAATCATGCATTTAGAATAATGATATCCATCTTATCCAACCATTTTTTTCTTTTTTTCCCCCCCTACCCCCCTGGCTCCCTGCCTTCCCCTCCCTTCCCTTGGACCATTATAGTGTTCCTCTAATCCTCCTATGTACCCCAACCCAACAATACTGTGAACCGGCTTCCTTATATCAGAGGAAACATTCGGTATTTGGATTTTTGAGATTGACTGATTTCACTTAGCATTATATTCTTCAACTTCATCCATTTACCTGCAAATGTCATTATTTTATTCTCTTTTAATGCTGAGGAAAATTTCGTTGTGTATATATACCACATTTTCTTTATCCACTCATGTACCGAGGGACATCTAAGTTGGTTTTCACAGCCTAGCTATTGTGAATTGTGCTGCTATAAACATTGAAGTAGCTGTGTCACTGTAATATGCTGTTTTTAAGTCCTTTGGGAATAGACCCAGGAGTGGGATGGCTGGGTCATAGGGTGGTTCCATTCCCATTTTCCCAAGAAATCTCCATACTGCTTTCCATAATGGTTGTACCATTTTGCAGCCCCACCAGCAATGTATGAGTGTGCCTTTTTCCCCACATCCTCTCCAACATTTATTATTGTTTGTGTTCTTGATAGCTGCTATTCTGACTGGAGTGAAATGAAATCTTAGAGTAGTTTTGATTTGCATTTCTCTAATTGCCAGCGATGTTGAGCATTTTTTTCATGTATTTGTTGATTAATCGTGTATCTTCTTCTGAGAAGTGTCTTTTCAATTCCTTAGCCCATTTATCGATTGGATTATTATTATTATTTTTTTTTTGGTGTCAAGTTTTTTGAGTTCTTTATATATTCTAGAAATTAGTGCTCTATCTGATGTGCATGTATTAAATATTTGTTCCCAGTTAGTTGGCTCTCTATTCACCTCACTGATTGTTTCTTTTGCTGAGAAGAAGCTTTTTAGCTTAAATCTATCCCATTCATTAATTCTTGGTATTAATTCTTGCACTACCAGATTCTTGTTAAGGAACTTGGGGCCTAATCCAACATGTTGGAAATTGTAGCTTACTTTTTCTTCTATTAGGTGTATTGTCTCTGGTCTAATTCCTAAGTCCTTGATCCACTTTGAATTGAATTTTGTGCATAGTGAGAGATACAGGTTTAATTTCATTTTGTTGCATATGGCTTTCCAGTTTTCCCAGCACCATTTGTTGTAGAGGCTATCCTTTCTCCACTGTACATTTTTTTTGGCACCTTTGTCTAATATAAGATAGCTGAAATTATATGTATTAGTCTCTGTGTCCTCAATTCTGTACCATTGGTCTACTAGTCTGTTTTGGTGCCAATACCATGCTGTTTTTGTTCTATTGCTCTATAGTATAATTTAAAGTCTGGTATGGTGATGCCGCCTGCTTCACTTTTCTTTCTCAGGATTGCTTTAGCTATTCTGGGTCTCTTATTTTTCCAGATGAATTTCATGACTGCTTTTTCTATTTGTTTGAGAAATGTCATTGGGATTTTGATTGGAATTGCATTAAATCTGTATAATGCTTTTGGTAGTATGGACATTTTGACAATATTAATTCTACCTATCCAAGAACAAGGTAGGTCTTTCCATCTTCTGAGGTCTTCTACGATTTCTTTCTTTAGTGTTTTATAGTTTTCATTATAGAGGTCCTTCACCTCTTTCATTAAGTTGATTCCCAGGTATTTTATTTTTTTTGATGCTATCGTAAATGGAGTTTTCATCATTTCCCTTTCAGAGGCTTTGTCACTGATGTACAAAAATGCCTTTGACTTATGGGTATTGATTTTGTATCCTGCTACTTTGCCAAATTCATTTACTAGTTGTAAAAGTTTTCTGGTAGAGTTTTTTGGGTCTTCTAGGTATATTATCATGTCATCAGCAAATAGTGCTAATTTGAGCTCTTCTTTTCCTATCCGGATCCCTTTAATTTCTTTCGTCTGTCTAATTGCTCTGGCCAGAGTTTCAAGTACTATGTTAAATAGCAGTGGTGAGAGGGGGCATCCCTGTCTTGTTCCAGTTTTTAGAGGGAATGCTTTCAATTTTTCAAGATGAGCACAATTAACTGTCCTTAACTCACTAAATCCCGTTCTAGATGCTGTGGGGATATAAAGAAATCAAGACTTGATTTCTGTCCTCCAGGATGAATCCATGTGGTTGGAGGAAAAGGCATAAAGTCAGACAGTTGATATCTTTTGGGAATTAGGGTGGGGGAATCATTGAAAAAGAGCTTGAAGGGGTTTCTGAGAGCTGATAGTATTTCTTGATCTGGTTCAGGTTGCAGTAGTGTGTGAAACAGTTTGTCAAACTTTATGTCTGCACACCTGTGATTTATGCCCTTTACTTTGTGTATATTATATTTTGAAAAGGGCATAAAATGAAAGCATAAAGTCAGGACTTTAGGAAATGTAGAGCTGCAAATGGGGCCACAAAGTAGTCTTTCCCACAGAACTGGATGTCTGGATCATTATTCAGCCTTTGTATTAATTGCTTCATTAATTGAAGACCATTAGGTAGGGGAATTTTTTTCAGTGTCTTCATTGTCAAAATTCCTAATGTGGGCCAACTTTTAACTCAATTTGGTTGTAAAGCAGAGTTAAATAAACATCTTAAGTAACATTTCAAAATGTGGCAAATAAAGATCAGTCCAAAGAAAATAAATCTGCCATAAATTTGGAAAATTAGGAGCTAAAAATATATAGGTTGCTTTTTTTACTTCAGGACTTGTCAGAGCCTTTAGTATGTTCACATGATACATGAATCTTCAAGAAGAGCTGTATTTTGCATTTCCCTTTAAACCTACTTTACTATAGAATACTTTTTTCCTGAATGCTTTCAGAATTAATGTTTTAAGAAATGAATGTTGAGTATTGCTATTGTAAAATCTTGATTTACCTAAAGATCCTGGCTACTTCAAAAAGTCACTTCTCAAAGCATTCCTTGAAGATTTTCTAGGTTACACCCACTGTCCCTCAACAAGCCAAGAGAGTTGTTTTTTTTTTTTTTTAAGCAAATAAAATATCTCATACCCTAAGTATGTGGATTAATGATAGGAAGCAGAGAATAACTGACGAGCAGAGGAGGGTTGGGGTGCAGAGAAGAAAAAACAAAAGTCACTTAGGCTCCAGGTATCCTGAAAAGTCTTTTCATAAGTTAAAAGACTTTCTGTTGCAATTAATTGCAACCATCAGAGTGGTTTGGTTGAACAAAGTAATTGCTTACAATGAGGTTGCAGGGCTTTGTCTTAGAATCCAAGAGTGAATGACTCTGGGCATCAAGAACAAGTTGGGATCAGACACCTGGATACCATGAAGGCTCCTTCTCAATTAGCCTCAGTACCCATTTCATTCTTATCTCTCCCTATAGACCTTCCCCCCATGCAAATGGAAAACATGGTGACTAACAGTTCTATATTTGCATGTCCCATTATTTGTAGAGAAACTCAATTACTCAATTCCAAATTCCTGAGAAAGGGATTTTATTTTAGTCAGACCTCTAGCCACCCATAAAGTCAGTGGATAGGTTATATGTGTGCCAGTCCCACCAAGACCATGTGGATGAAGGGATGCATTGTGGATATTAACATAAAGGTGGCAAGCCAGGCCAACCATCCTATAGATGGTTGTTCAAATCCAGGGATTCATTGTATGTGTGGCCATTTTTTAAAGCATTTCCTTTCGTTCTATATAAATAAGGAGTATATTTTTTGATGACACAGCATTTTCAGTTCATCATGATTATGATCCAGAACACCAACTCTCCTCTACTGACCTGTAGATATGCACTACTGCTGCTTATGCTGAGCATCTCTGAAAATCATTTCACTCAAGCAACAAAAGGAGACTGTTTTTTAAAATGATTTATTTCTTTCTCCTAAAATTTGAGTATGTGAAGGGAAATTTGGTTAACATTATTTTCAGAAACTAGTATTTGAAGCTTCACTGTGCTGAATTTTAGTTGTTTTCTGCTCTTCCATCCTCCATATTTAATGCCATCATTTGGAAAATGGATTGACTTCAGAAGTATTTTTCTCTTGCTTTAGAGATTTTGCACATTGGCTCAAATGGGTTTTTATTTTCCATCTTAATTTATACAGTATAAATATGATGTTGGACTTCTTTGGAGTTAACAGTTTCACTGTGCAGATGTTTCTTGAAAGCCTTTTCAATTCATGGTGTTGGTTTAAAAAAAAAATTTATTAGCCTGGCTGTCTGCCAGGAAGAAGAGAGAGAGAGAGAGAGAGAGAGAGAGAGAGAGAGAGAGAGAAATACTAGATAAATACTATTCCGTTTTGCATAGAAGTGTAAAATTTCTTTCCCTGTTCTATCCCAACCCCCAGCCAAGCTGCATATTAGGATTACAGATGCCATAGTGACATCTTGTGGTCAACGACCAGAGACACAGCAAAAAGTCCTCAGTGGGATAAATGACCCAGTTCATTCTCCCACAGCATTTCTTGACTTACTTTATTTGCTTCTTACTTGCCATTTGTGCCAAATCTCTCTTGACTTCCATGTTGTTTTGCTATTGTAAAATATTCAACTTTGCCCTTCATGGAAAAAGAACACACTGTGTTCTGGAGACAAAAGGAGAGCCATAACTCTTGCTCTTGGCTTTTGTTGGACTCCTCATAAAAATCAGTGTTGTTGAAGTTATTCAGTGATAACTCTGAAAAATATTCAGCTCTTTTCCCTAAAATGTGATAGGAAATTAGCTTTTTTTAAATAATCTAAGCCTTCAAAAATTAAGATGATTTGTTTACTATATTCGTTTAATATTTAAGTAGAAATGTATAAATAATAACCCTCCAATCTTTATCTCTTCTCCCTAAGGAGTGTGTCAGTGAAGATAAAATCTGCTTACATCATTGTTGACTTTGAAAAGAAATACGTATAATATATTATGCAGCAATCAAAAATTATGATTACCAGAAATTTTGTATAACAGAAGAAAGATGCAATATGATGTTAAGAGAACACAACACCAAATTATATATACAGTATGATTCTATATATAGAACAATGTTGCCTAGCATGGCAAGGCTCAGTACCACACATACATACATAAAACTTATTCCTATATATATAACAATATGAATATCTATGTGGGTATAGATATCCACAGAAGTGTGGATTAACAAATATCTATATCCAGGTTCATGTGGAGAAGAATGTAGACCCAGAAATATGCCCAGAAAGAAATATACATGCTAATAAATATTTTCTGTTTCATGGCATTATAAGTAATATTTATTTTCATATGTTTTTCTGTTTTTCATTTTTTATGAACTGAGCATATATTAAGATCATGGTCAGGAAAAAAATTATCAGCATTTTTTAAAGGATCAAGATTTTGTTTTTAAATAAAATATTTCCATTTCAGAATGAGACAGAAACATGAAAAAAAAAATTCTTGCAAGTGAGATACATAGGAAGGTATGGAGATGAGGGAACCTGAGTGAATACCAGAATAGGAACTAAATCATCCTGGGTGAATGCTTGGAATTCCAGAAACATAAAGGCCTGTCCTGCCTCTTGGGAGTCTCTTCTGTGGAGCTGAGGTGAGGAAGAGGGCTGTCTGGGAGGTGAGGGACACTGCAGCAGAGGTTTGCCAGAGCCCTGGAAGACACTATGAAATTACTCAGTTTTGGTTTTGGTACAAAAATCTACATTTAAGTATGTATTCAGTAGCTTATACATGTCAGGTGCTATGCTATAATCTTTAAATATTAATATATGTGTAACATGTTAATATGTATTAATATAATCTTAATTCTAATCCTGACAATTTTACAAAGAAATTATAAAGGTGAGAAAGGTGGAAATTGGAAAAAATTAAGTGCCCCACAGCACAACTGGTAGAGTTGGATTTGACCTGAATACCATGGGGGCTCTAAAGTTCACACTCTTTATATTACACCTGCCTCTCCCTGTACTTTCAGTAGGTGAAATATTCCACACACTTCTAGTGACCAAAATCTGTAGAATTATAAGACCTTTAAGATTTTTTTTTAAGAATCAGTATATATAGGGAGGTGCCCTCTGCATTTCTCATTAGTGGTGAGGTCTTTTACCCATTTCTCTTCTGGTGTTTCCACGAAAGGGAGAGAGGTTTTCTGCTCTACACCTCAGGAAGATGTGTTGTTGGGTTAAACTTTTGTGGTTACCTCTCCTGCTCCTTGGCTTCTGGTGCAGAATAGATTGTATCGGATGTGAACAAACTAATCATAGGGCAGCTGCACTTGCTATGAAGGTTACAATACACATAAAGTTGTCAGTCCCTTTTGTTAATCAATAAATGTAATATGATTTCCATAAAATACTAACTTTTCAAACTAAATTAGTTGATAATAAAATTAGTATAGAAAAATTAATAAGAATAACCAAGAAAATTATGAAAAAGAATACTTTCCAGATCTTTTATAAACCAGAAATTAAAGCTTATTATAAAGTGATAGCAATTTAAAATGTGTAAGTGCTAATAATTGAATAGACAGGTCAATGCAAAAGAATAAAAAGGCAAAAAGTAGGCCCAAGGGCATATGGAAATTTAGTATATGTTAAAGAGTTAATTTATGTTATAGAATAGCATCTTAAAACAATAAAGACAAATTATTCAATTAAAGGCTTTGAGTGATTGGATCCCTGTGTATGCATGTGTGTGCATGCATATGCGTGTGTGCACATGGGTGTGAGTGCATGGGGGTGTGCACGTGTGTATGTGTGTGTGCACATTGTGCATATGTGTGCATGTGTGCACATATTTGTGCACATGTTTGTGCAAGTGTATGAGCACGTGTGCAAGCGTTTGTGTGCATATCTGTACATGTGTGCGTGCATGTGTGCGTGCGCATATGTACATGCACATGCACGTGTATGCATGTTTGTGTACATACGCACATGTGTGTGCACATGTTTGCATGTGCATGTTTGTACACGTGTGTGCATGCATGTGTGGGCACATGTGCACGTGTGGGGGGCATGTGTGTGCAATGTGTGGATGCATGTGTGTGCATGCCTGTGTGTATGCATGTGTGTACGCATGTCAGAAATGACACGTTTGTCTGAAATGACATTGGTGTCAAAAATGACGTGTGTCTGAATGTGTTGACACAAGTGTCAAAATGACACGTGTGTAAAAAATGATGTGTGTCAGAAACGACATACATGTACGAAATGACATGGCTGTCAAAATGACATGTGCATCAAAAACAATGTCAAAAATAACGTGTGTTCGAAATGACATGGCTGTCAAGATGACATGTGTGTCCAAAATGACACGTGTCCGAATGAACGCATGTCAAAATGAAATGTGTGTCAAAATGACATGCGTGTCAAAAATGACATGGGTGTCAGAACTGACATGGGTGTCAACAATGACATGTGTCTGAATGAGTGTCAGAACTGACGTTATGTCCGAATGACATCTGTGTAAAAAATGACGTGTGTCAGCAATGACATGTGTGTCTTAATTGACATGCATGTCAAAATGACACGTGTCAAAAATGATGTCTAAAATGATGTGTGTCTGAAAGAATGAGTGTCAAAAATGACCTGTGTGTCTGAATGAACTCATGTCGGAACTGACATGTGTGTCAAAAATGACGTGTGTGTCAAAAACGAAATATCCAGATGAATGCATGTCAAAAATGACACACGTGTCAGAAATGACGTGTGTCAAAACCTGCACACACACATTCACACATGCACTGTGTGTATGTGTGTGTTTGTCAGTGTGTGTGTACATGTGTGTTTGTGTGCACGTTCATATGTGCACATGTATGTGTGCCTTGTGCCTGTGTGTGCATGTATGCATTTGTGTGCACACGGGTGCATTGTGTCTGCATGTGTGAATACATGTGAGCACGTGTGCACATGTATGTGCATGTGCACATGTGTGCATGTGTGTACGCATGTTCAATAATACCTCTTATCTTACATTGTGACAAATTCCAGAGGGGATACAATGACATGTGAAATAGAAAACTGTGAGAAAATCTAAGTGGAGAATGTCTTTTTACATATGACAGAAAATACAGAAGCCACAAAATTCTGCAGAAAAATCAAAGACAAAATAAAAGAACTAAAAGGAAAAACATATTTGCAATAAACACCGTGTTAGTTTTCCTAAATACATAAAGAATTCTTAAAAATCAACAATGAACAATGATTCAGTTGGAAAATAAACAAAAGATATGAACCAACTCTTCCCAGCAAAGAAAACCTACATGAGTCCTAACTGTGAAAAGTGCTCAAGGCCTCTCACAACTGAAGAGATAGACATTACAACTTTCTGGAAGTTTCATCTTGTACCTGGCAAACTGGCAGAAATCAAACTTCAGTAGCAGACTGTGTTAGTGAGGGTTTGGGAAAGCAGGCAAACTACATTTCTGGTATCAATGTCTGAAGCTCCACAGAGTGGAAATCTCTGTGAAGGACAGTCTACAAATGTAGGTACCTTTGACCCAGCTATTCCACTTCCAGGAATTTATGGTGTAAAGGATGTTCATTTGTGCAAAATATGCACAGTCATTCACTGCAGCAATGTTTGAAATAGGAAAAGACTGAAAACATTCCAAATATCCACTAACAGAATATTGGTTAAATAAATTATAGTGCTACCATATAAAAGGATACTGTGAAGCTATAAAAAAATGAAGAAGCTCTTTATGGGTTGATATGAATAATCTCCAAAATATATTGTCAAAGTAAAAAGCAGTGCTTAAACCAGCACACTACCAGTGAAAAAAAGGAATACAGTAAATATATGTATCTGTTTATGGATATGGTTAATCAACAGAAAAGTGTGCTAACAGAGCTTAGTTAAATACCCAGAAAGAATGATACCTGGACATCCCAACCATACATTATCTGTTGCTTTAACTCATTCATAATGCAGGGACATTCCACTTTTAAAAGATGTACTCCTCACCTGACTGCCAAAGGAGAATGAAAGATAACCCAGAAAGGCCCAAGCACTCTATCTACTGTGTCACTCCCCCAAAATGGGCCTTTTGAAAACATGTGGTTTCATTTTTGTCTTAATTGATACAAATTTGCATTCTAATTAACAACATATTTGTGCTGGTTTGAAGATAAAAATAATGATAATGCTCTTCAACCCAATTTCTCTTTGGATCCATACTTACCTTTAAATTGTCTTCCTGCTTGTCCTTGATCTCTCCTCCTGAGCTACAGATAACAAAAACCACTGGTACACAGCAATCCCTGGGTGTGAAGATTCTTACTATCTTCATTTACAAAATGAGGAAGCAAAGTCTCAAAGAGTGTAAATGACTTTTCCAGAATTACCCAAAGCTAAAAAGTAGAAAAGCTAAAATTCCACCACAGATTGATTTGACCCCAAAGTTATTTTCCTTCCTCTGCATCAACATCCCAATTCTCTACTGTTCCTCAACACCTGATTAGGATTCTCTTCCTAATCTTCCTCTTTGGAATATTAAATTTTATACATTCCCTTGGCTTTAGGGCCCAGAAATTCTAGGGATTTTCAGTCTTGGCTGTGCATCGCAGTCTCTTGGAGATTTAAAGCTATACCTGTGCCCTAAACTCACAATCCAAACACTGTCTTAATTTGTCCAAGATGGAGTCTAAGAATAAATATTTTTCAACCTCTCCACCTACACTCCAGAAGTATCTTTCTCTATTTTGTACCCTCTGTACCTAGTAGGCACTCACCAAATATTTGTTAAATGGATGGATGGATGAATAACTGAATAAACAAATGAACTTTAGGGTAAGGTAGAAGCCAAAACTTAGTTTAGACAACAAAACAACACTTTTGAAAGACCTGAGCTAAGTATAAGCTTGGTATAAATGCAGTCATTTTGACCTCCTCCTGGGACACTGGAGGAGGAAGCTGCATCTCTGTAACCTAGTGCAGAGCCCCACACAATGGAAAACTATAAATAGCAGCCCTGAATCACACGAGGGTTATGTAATATAAGGTTTGAAGAACATGCTGCCTTTATCACTCAGGCTTAAGTTACACTGAAATGGAAACTCAGCTGATGCCCTATATATTAGTTTCTCCAAAAGATGAAAGTCTACCTGCATTTGCCCAGACCATCTATTGGCCCCTATTTGAGGCAGGGTTGCCAGGATCCTTCCTGCTAAGGGACTCCTTCTGTTTTTCCAGATAACAAGTAGGCAATTTCAGCTGAAGAATTATTTTTTATTTGTAAAGATAAGGCCAGAATTTCCTTGATTGAGAAGGCAATACATACTAGCTTTGCAGACACCCGGGAGAGCAGGGTCACAGGCTCTGGTGAGGAGATAGGCTGCACTAGTGTGTCCAGTTCTAGAGGAGTCACCTCTTCTTGTTCCTCCAATAGAAATTGACTGATCACCTTTAAACCTCTGGTGAAACACCCAGATACACTCTGTGCCATTTAACTATATTAGAAGAGGTTTGTAGTCCTTTATAAAATGATAGGCCACCTGCTGTGCTAAGAAAGGGATCCCAAGCTAACTCTGAATATGTAGTCCATTCTCACTGGTTGGTAAATGAGGACTTTGAAATTAATTTTTCCATGAACAAAAGGATAAATATGCTGAGGCAGAGACTGGTACTCATACTCTCCTTTTAGTCTTCAGGGTACAAATAGACTCTTTCCCAGTCTCGCTCACAATTCAGCATGGTTGTGTAATTGTGTTCTAGCAGAGTGAGGGTTGCCCCATCCTACACGGCCATGCACATTTCCCTGTTTTAGCTGCATTCTAGATGGCTGGAATGGAGCTATCTCTTGGACTGATTGTGAAAGCAATGAGTTGAAGAGGTAGAGGATCACCATTCTGGGTTTCAGGGAAAGCCACCCTACCATTCTTCATATTGCCCAGTGCTGTCATTAGAGCAAGAAATATAGTTCTATTGTATTTGAGCCAATTAACATCAGAAGGTCTATTTCTTATAGCAGTTAGCCTTCCCTAGCTAATTATATGTGTTATTAACATGTCACTACCTTTGGCTTTGGAAGAAACTATCTCCCAATAATCTACCCCAAAACTACTCTGCTAGTCTGGCTTTGTCCTCAGGAGGTCCTGGTTTTTTATGAGCTCAGCATTATTAACACCCTAGAGCCAGGAGTGGTTGCTTGCAAGGTTCATGTGGTTTATCTCCAGTGTAGATAAGGCAGTTTTCTGAAATTCCATCTCAAAATATAGGCAGTTCAAACAAGGATTTCACTAAAGGCCTGAACTGGAGGACAGGGATACTTCAAGTAAAAACATTACACAACAGATGGTTTTCTAGAACAATCAAACAAAATTGAGATTCTTGTGAACCTTTTTAGGCACATTTTAAAAAGATACAAGAGCCTCACCAATCTGGGTCCCTGAATGTGCATACATCAAGAAGATGTCTTTTAAAATCTGTCTTTAAAATTCTTTTTGCCATTCAAATAATCACAACCTACTTTCTGTACCTAAGTACCTTTTGAATTATCATAGGTTACTGTTTCTTTTAGTGAAGCACTACCTATATTTTGCAGAAGCTGTCAATGATGATTCCGCAGAGGTGAGGGCAGAGACAGAATAGAGAAAAAGAAAATTTAATGCTTCAGATGAAAGCTAAAAATAATGTTCAATCTAGAAATCAGCTATGTAAGGAAGAAAGATTCCTGGGCAAGAAGGTAGGTAGAGTGTCCAATGCACAGGTAGAGGAGAGCTTAACACTTGTCAGTAAAGTTGGCAGAATGCTCTCTGCAACTGACCTGTGGGGGAGTCTTCTGTGCATCTACAGCCAAATGCAAATGTCTGGCAGAAGAGATGGGAACTGAGGACTCCAAGTGATGTTCCTCCAACTCTAGCTAGAAGAGGAGCAAGGGATAAAGGATATGATGATGAAGTATGACACTCACTTGGGAAAATAGCCAAGAGGTTACTTGGGAGAAGAGCTCCAGCAACAAAATAAACGTAAGATTGATTCTTCAAGTGCCCCCCGCAAAATAAACTCTTAAAACTCTGGATCCTGACAGAAAAGGAGGGACATATTAAGATGAGAAGAGCCGGGCGCGGTGGCGCACGCCTGTAATCCCAGCACTTTGGGAGGCTGAGACAGGAGGATCGCGAGTTCAAAGCCAGTCTCAGCAATGGTGAGGCACTTAGCAACTCAGTGAGACCCTGTCTCTAAATAAAATACAAAAAAGGGCTGGGGATGTGGCCCAGTGGTCGAGTGCCCCTGAGTTCAATCCCCGGTACCAAAAAAAAAAAAAAAAAAAAAAAAAAGATGAGAAGAATTCTGTTTTTATTCTGTGTTAGATTTGGCACAATCTATGGGCCTTCTTAGAACACTACCATTCTAGAATCCTTGTATAATTCTCTTCCCGGCCAATGGGCCAAATTCAATCTTAATGACTTTGTAAAACTCTCCAATGAGTTTTTCAGCACACTGTTTAGAAAATAGAGGCAGCGTAACTATAGTTTTAGAATAGTAAACCTTAAGTTCTTGATGCCTACATCATCAATAAAATATTATTGGGCACACAGCATAATATGTATATTTGTTTATTCATAAAATGTATATGTATGCACTATTGTACTAATATATCATACATGACATGACGTGTTTCCAGTAAGAGAAACATTAAAAGAAACAGTAAAAGAAAACAGGATATTTTCTTCCTGTGTTCCATGTGGGTTATTTTATGCATTCCATGTTGGATATTACAACCTTTGAGTCCTTGTCCTAGGACAGATATCTTGTCTTCATAAGAGTGACTGGTTTCAAAAAAGATTTTAAAAAACTCTTGGCTGTGCTGTATAGCTAAGTGATGCCTTTTCAGAGCTGCCTGCATTGTGTCTGGGTTGAAAGTATGGATTGTGTGTTATCTAACATGCTGCACTTGAAGTCTGTTTGCCCAAGTAACCTGAAGAAGAATGTGGAAATGAAGCTCCTTAAGGGGATAAAGCATGTTTTATTTATCTTGTCTCCCTTTAGGGCTATCAGGGTGTCCTAGGGTATATGCTGGGTTCTCAGTGATACCTGTTTGATTTAAACATGAATGAATGATTAAATATGTAAAACACATTTTTAAGCCAGAAAAACAAAGACAATTAAGATGTAATTCTTACTGTCAGTGAAAAGACTCCACCACAGGTGGAATGCACATCTTTTGCTTGACTATATCCTAGAACTCCCAGGACCAGAATTCAACCCAAATTCCTTCTCACTTTGCATCAAGAGCTCTCTCAGGCTTTAAGGTCTAGGCGGGCCCACAAATGCCTGAAGAAGACCAAGTAAGGTTATAGAGATAAGTGGTGGAGACTGGCTTAGTGGAACAGCATAGGGTCTAATGAGCATAGCCATTATTTTTTAACATTTATTTTTTAGTTGTAGCTGGACATAATACCTTTATTTTATTTATTTATTTTTATGTGGTGCTAAGGATCAAACCTAGGGCCTCACACGTGCTAGGTGAGCGCTCTACCACTGAGCCACAACCCCAGCCCATGAGCATAGCCATTTTTTACCTTTGTTAGTTAAAATGTTTTCCTAACTGGATATCTAATGATTTTGGACTTATTTCATTAACTACATTGTAACTCTAAGGAGGCCTAGGAACACAGAGTATTTCTCTTTTCCCTATCACCGAAGTAGGATGAAAACTAGACTTGGTGTATAAACCTCCAACTCTTACACCAAACTAGCTTGGTAGCCTTTAGGGCTATCAGGGTGTCCAAGGGACCTAACCTCTCTGATTCTCAGTATTTTTATCCAGCCAATGAGGATAGCACTGCCTCCCTCAAAAGGGCATTCAGAAGAGCAAATAAGACTTTTGTAAACTGTGGTACTATACATAAATGTAAGAAAGTACTATTAGAAAGTAGTGAGTAAATATTCATTGAAGTACATTAAATGGAATAAAAGTGATGTGATTCCTTACACTAAGCACACAATTTGTATGTGCCTCTGTTATAAGACCCCTTTCTAAAACAGAATATATAGAGAAAAATAAAATGTGCCCATTAATTTATACAATTAATATATATTAACAATTTTGATTTTAAAAGAAACATAAAAAGTAGAGAAGTTAACATACATCAATCATATTATTGTCAACATGAACTTGGAAATTTCAAATAGATGTGATTTTATAGTAAGTTAATGTTTTTACATTTTACAGTTTAAAATATGTTGTATTTTATGAGGACACTCATGTTATCTATTTTAAAATATTACATTTTGGAGTCCTAAGCACTGTAACAGTTATCATTGAATATGTCTTATAATAGAATTACTCTTAAATTCTTCTTTGTGCCTTGCTCTGTTCTCAGAGTTTCTTTAATAAACAGAAACTTCTCCTGATTTTGAAATATTAAAAAAATAATCACCTTGTTTATAGCCAAGTCTTACTTCTTTCTTAGACTGCAGGTTGACAACTGATTTTCATAAAACTTAAATATTGGGTAGAAATATATAATCCCAGTGGCTCAGGAGGATGAGGCAGGAAGATTGCAAATTCAAGGGCAGATTCAGCAACTTAGTGAGGCCCTAAGCAACTTAGCAAGACCCTGTCTCCAAATAAAATGTAAAAAAGGCTGGGGACAAGGCTCAGTAGTTAAGCACCTCTGGGTTCAATCCCTGATACAAAAATAAATAAATAAATAGAAATTGTGGTAGGAAAATGGTAAATAAAAATTATCCAAATTGATGTAGGACAGGTGAGGCTGGACACCTGAGGAATTTTCAGGAAGCAGGTTTATTTAAGCTGCAGTGGTCCAGAGGGGCCTAATGCCTAAAAATTTCTAGATTCATGATCAGTGGGATGGCCACTTGAGAGTTGGAGTGGATGGGAACATAACAGCTCCTCTTTGTCCCATATTCTTAGGCTAGACAGAGGTTTTATCTGTTTTGTCTGCAAACCTGGCATTTACAAGAAAGAGGAAGCTTCAAAAGGCATTGAGCTCTCTGCAGAATTCCCTTGAAATCCTGTTGACACTTTTTGTAAAAATCTTTCTGACAAGAGGAGAAGCTTAATTATAGTGTGTCAGGGGTGGTCTTTCTGCTTCAAAATGACATCGTAAATTCACAAGAAAGAGGTAGTTAAATTAAAACTTGAATTAAAAATTATTGATTAAACATGTCTTAAAATCTGTAGTTAAAAAAGAAAAAAACACCTGTTTCTGAGTGCAGTGGTGCACACCTATAATCCCAATGACTCAGATCCCAGAGGCTGAGGCAGGAGGATTACAAATTCAAGGCCAGCCTCAGCAATTTAGTAAGGGCTTAAGCAATTTAGCAAGACCCTGTCTCAAAATACAAAATTAAAAAAGGCCGGGGATGGAGCTCAGTGGATAAGTATTCCTGGGTTAAATCCACAGTACCTAAAACAAAACGAAACAAAAAACACCTGTATAATATACTACTTCTGTGTAAAAACAGGAAGATATATTAACATATATTCAAGTTTTCTTGAATTTGTATAAAGTAATGTTACAAAGGGTGGAAGAGGAGAGTAAGAGGTGAGAACGCAGTTGATAAGGACATGAAAGGAGCAAAACTGTGAACTTTTTGTTAATTGTTTGGATCTTTAAAGCATCTGGAAGAAATAACTATTCAAAAATGCAAGTGTTATCCACACTCTGACTTTTGTTCCAGGGAGCCAGACTTGGGGAGGGAGAGTGGGGGTTCTGCTGGAGGATGCCATTCCCAGTGGAGTGATGAATGTGCAGGCCTGTAGGCAGGTCACTGAAGCATCAGGGTGGTCCTGAGTTCATTTTCCTCAGCCTGCTGAGTAGCCATGCTTGGTTTTATCTGCTTTCTGTGGTACTGCTAGGCTCTAGCCTGTGTGTTCTCTGCTCCAGCCCCGCACAGCTCTTAGCAGTCAGTTGGCCACGTTGAAGAGAGCTGGTCATGTTTCAGGAACATGCCCTGTTCAATAAATTTCCAAGCCAGTTCAGTATAAACTGAAAGAAACATGTGCTCCTAGCTTGAGTTCAACTGAGTCTGAAATACAGTTGGGCTAAAAAATCCTAGGAGGTGCCCCCAGTGAAGCCATGCATAATCCAGTCTCCTAGCTAGGATCTGTAGCATATAGAGCCTAAGACTTCTTTTGAGTCCAGCCATCTACACTGTCAGGAAATGCAGATGTATGGTCTCTTAGCTAGCCTGCTGAAAGCCACTTCTCTTCACACACTCTGTCCAGGGGATATAGGTTGTAGAAAACTGTCAATACAGGTAGTCTGGTCTTGCAACTTAGCTCATGATTGGTGGATCCTGTCTCATTAGTGACATTCTGTGCAGCTTGTGGAAACAGCGAAACTACTTGAGAAGTACACTAAAACTAGAAACTTCTATGGAACACTAACATTGAAAAATGAACAGGACAAGACAAAAAATGGGAGAGGATAATTTCCACACTTATAACCAACAAAGAAGCAGTCAATGGAAAGCAATTCATCAAAAGGAAAACCTGAATGGTCAATGAACTTCAGTCTCAAGAAAAGGAAACCAAAACTTCAGTGAACTATTGTTTCAGATCAGTGGGATTAGAAACCTAAAAAGTCTAACAATTCCTAATATTGGTGGAGATTATAACAATAGGAACTCATATGCTGCTAAAAGTCCAAATTGGTATATGACTTTAGAGACCAATTTTGAGTTGAAGATTGTGTACAGCCTACAATTGGGATGCAACCAGGAAAACAAATACCACTCCCAGTATTGAAACAGAAAGACTACATACAGCCCAGAGAATTGGTTATCTGAGGATTGAAGGAGCAGAAAGTTCAAACAGTAGACAGCAATGCAGTTTAACCCAGGAACACATTTAATCCAGGGATTAGCAACTTCAGGAAACTACTGCCACTCCCATCTAAAGACAAAAGGGTGGTGCTACAGAAGGCCAGGAGCTCATTGAAATCACTGGGAGGAAGCTAGTATCAGGGTGACCTACCCAAAGGGTGCTGGGGTGCAAAAGAAACACTATCAGCTTTTGAGGAGAGGCAGAAAAGCTTTCTGGCATCTCTCTTTCTTCTCTTTCCCACTGTATCCCTGCCTAGTGTCCCCTAGTGGCTAAACCCAGAACAAAAACAGGTGACAAGCCTGGGAAACAGCTTATCTAGGTTGGGTCCCTGAGAACAAAGTGGAATAAGGAAGGGCAAGAAATGGATCTACCACACAAATAAGTAAAATATTCTTGCATACGTACAAATGGAAAGGCAAAACATGAGAAACAAGCGTACACCATCAGAAGAGATCAATGAGTAAAATACTCTAGAGCACTGAAAGCAAATGAATTACAGCTACATTTATCAAATGGAAGAATCTCACAAAGCAAAGCCGAAAAAATTAGTTTCAAAATATAGAGTATAATATCATTTATGTAAAGCTTTTAAAGCATTATGATGCTTTTAAAGCAAATATGATGATATGTGATAGACTGAAAAAGTACAAAAAAATTGAAAAATTATAAAGGAGCAAATATTCAGTGAACGGGGATGGGATCAAGGAGAGATACATTGGGGATTTCAAACGTAATGATAATGAAGTAGGTGAGGGTACATACTTATTTATAATATATCTAAAATATAATACATTTTAATTTTACAGAAGAGCTTGGAAGATGCTATGGGCCTAGCTACTTTAAATGATAGGAAGAGATTGCATTATCATGGTTTTGGAGAGAGGGTTTGATGTATTTGCCAGGTGCAGCCTGGCCCAAGACTCTCCCACTCCTGCTCTATTCCTCATGGCCCCAATCCAGTCAGGCACGTAATCAGCCCTTGCCGCACTACCTCTAGACACACAGGTGGGTCCCCCAGCACCAGCATTCTCCTGACCATCTTGTAGATTGTGGGTAGAAGTTATGCTCCAGGCTTTTCTGCTTTAGTTTTCTCAGGCCACCAGTAGGCCTTGGTCTATATCAAGATGGAAACATGCTTCCAAGCTCCTGAAGGGGTCCCTTTGAACCCAACCTGTTAAATGTCAGCATTCTCAGAGCATAGCAACAGCCCTCCAAAGACCATCTTTCTGAAAATTTCCCTTCCCAACTCTAAGCCTTTTTCATTTTCTTCAGCTGAAAGATATAAGCAGGGCCAGCTTCATGAGTGTGTGACCTGTGCAATCACACAGAGACTCTGCATTTAGAAGAACCCTATGCTTAGTTTAATGCTTGACTGTTGCTGTCTCAAATTTCTTTTTTGAACAAAAGGCCCTGTTTTTTTCCTTTTTGCACTGGGCACCACAAATATTGTAGCTTATTCTGGGACTAAGAGTCATGGGACAAATTATTCATTGCTTATAATCTGTCTCCCCTATGAGAATATGTAAAGTCCACCAAAGTAAGAACTATTATTTTATATAGTTTCATACTGTATCCGTTCACACTGACATAGTATCTTACTCATAGCAGGTGCTCAATAAATACTCATTGGATGAACAAGCATCTATAGAACCATTAAATCTGTCCCAGAATTTTTTTTCCAATAACATTGATTACATGAAAATCATGTACCAGATTTTATGTAGAGTATAAGTTCTTGAAGAACTTGCACAAATTATGAATTCTTCTATAAGAACAAGTATATAGTAGGGAGATGCTTCTTCAAAGACTATAGCCATTGTATCACATTTGTGCTTTAATGGTGCTTTTTATTTACTCAGGACTACTACTAACATTTTATAGCATACTTGCTCTAAAATGTACCATGAGAGCCATTTGGGCCTACTTTGTGACACTAAAAGCATATCTCAAGTTCATTCAAAAATTCCTAATTTTCAGGCTCACTTTTCAGCACCAGCATTGTCATCCCCACTTAATGAGTATTCAGATGAGATTGCTTCAGAATATAAAAATATTTTAATTCATAATAATAGCACATTAATATAATCAGAATCATCACCACAGGAACTGCAGGAGTTGATTCAGGGAAACAACATCCAGATGCACAAACAACCTGGATAAAGGACTGTAGGTATTTCTTTTTACTGGCCTAAATGCCGTGTGGCAATAGCTTAAACAATTCAGTCAGTTTGCCAACCTTGAAATGAATTTTTAAAAATTCAGTGTTTGTTATTTCAAATTATATGCATAAGACATTACTCAAAAGTGTTATTTGATGCTTGCATAATTAAATGATTACAAATGCAACCATACTGTATTGTCATTATGTCATCTAGATGTTAATGTATCCTTAAACACATTGCTTTACAGCGAACACAAATATAGGATGGTAGATAAGCAATAGCTTTTTGCAGCCTAAGAAAACATTAAGGGGTATGGATTGGCAGTAGAGTCAAACACAAGGAATCCTTTAAATCCATTAGCTTGACATGGCAGATGATAGAAGTGAAATATCCAACTAATACCTAATATTTAAATCCTAGACAAAATATTTCAGTGCAAATCCGGAAGTGCCTTATTTATTCTGATCCAAGTCAAAGGTAGCTGGATAATTAGTTTTCTTTAAACAACATTCAGCTTTGCTGACATCTCATTTTCCAAAAGCAGCTGTTAGCCAAATATAGTATTGTTTATTCACTCCCTGAAAGGCTGTTTTTAAAAAGCACTTCTGGTAAAACTGTTGCATCATATAATTGGAGATAACAGGAAAAGTAGGAGTTGCTGTTTATATTTAAATAAACATCTGCTTAAGTCCAGTTTTCTGTTTGTGAATAATCCTTTTATTTTATGTCATTAGGCACATTGAATTATTGTTGTTTATTCCTTGCTTTGGGGCCTTGCTAGGAAATATTCCAAACATTGTAACAAGAGAGATATTGCTCTTGAAAAATGTTAAGCTCTTTGCTACCACCAACCTCTCCCTCTTGTCTTTTATATATATATAAATTATGTGTGTGTATACAATATTTCTAGGCCAGAAACCTTAGGAATATGTAATATTAACTATTGCAGTATATTTCTTGTTGTGTGATACATTCTTATAATTAAACTCTTGTATAGTTTGTTGTTTAGAATGTGGCTATTTAAATATACGTGTGGCATCTGAGTAAAATCCCCAATTACCCTTTGAAAGATAGCACAAGATGAAAACTGTTGCTCTTGTAGGGAACATACCCAGTACCTATTATTAGAGTGCTTGGTCTACAGCTACTTGCACTGGTGTCCTTTTTCACTTCATTCTTCTAGGAACTATAACCTATTTAAGGCAACTTTCTCAGATCTGATTTCTATTTTCTCTTCACTGGTTCTTTCCTGCCTAAATACTTTACCTTTAAAATACATTATTTCTTTCTTGACTTCAATTTCATAATCAGAGCAGATTGAAAACCAAGTAGAAATCACTTTAAACCAGAAACCGAAAACCCCATGTTCTATTTCTTAGTATTGTTTAATCTACAGCCTCATTAGGAAAATAAAGATGGAATTCAGTGATATCCAACACACTCTTTGATTCTAAAATTTTATGACTTCACTAACTAGGAAATGAGATTTATTGCCCAAAGCAGGTGGTTGCATAGTGAATGCCAAAATTCAGGTAAGTGGCGTGGAGGCAGGGGTCTTGGGGAAGGGTATTTACTTTTTGTGATTCTCCAAGCTGCTATTGTTAGGTAGCTAGTCAGCAATAAACAGTGGAAGGGGAAGGAAATGAAGGGTGGTAAAGAGAGTCCAGAGGTTACAGGACTGGGAATCACAGGGAAACATCAAAACAGATAAACATCTGGAAATTGGAAATGGTATGCCAAACCTCCTTCAGCCAGTTAATTAAATTATAACTGCTTAAGCAAACTATTGTTTTGTGATGTCACACTTGCCCCTTGTGACCAGGTCATTACCAAAGTTATGTCATACCCAACCCTTGTGACTAGGTCATCATGACCCTATAAAGAAAATTTGCTGAGGGCTAAGCAAATGGATAATGACTGCCTAAAGGGGTATGAGAGAATAGGACAAGAACCAAGGGACCCAGCATCCTTAAAAATCCCAGACTTGGGCAGGGGTTATAGCTTAGGGAAGGCATTGGGTTTGACCCTCAGCACCACATAAAATAATAATAAAGTTTTAAAAAAAAAAAAAAAAAAAAAAAAAAGTAATGGGAAGCTGGCAGCCATTCTGCTTAACATGACCCTAAAACAACAACCCAGACTCTAAGGTCCTCTTCCTGGGAGACAGCCCATTCAGTGCCTGTCCAAGGCTACTTCAGCTCCACAGGCAGGTCTCCTCTGCACACTATGACCCCTTATTAGCATTGGATAATTAACTCCCAAAACATTGAATTTGTCGCCCAGTTAATGGGGCTTATTATTGATATTGACTGGTCAAAAAAACGTAGCATTTTGTGCTCATTTGGGAAACTGTAATCTTTTTTATGTTCTGAGCCATTTTCCATTAGCGCCTGTGCATGAAAAGTATTTTAAACAAAAAGCCAAAGAGCATTTCTAAAATTGTTCAGATTCTAGCAAGATTTAAGATGAAGCAAATGCTAAAGTTCCCATTTGGATCCTAGATGCCATGAACACACTACATGAAGAATACATTCATATTTTCTTGCACATAAATACATTTGTCATACTAGAACCATTGAGACAAATGGCTATATTCAGTTGGGAAATGTATCTTTTGTATTATAAAGAATATGTTACATTATAATCTTTGTGGTTTTATTGTTTACAGTATTTTTATAGTAAAGTTACATTGAAATAGCATATGCTACTTAATTTCTATAAAGCTCTTTGCAAATCTAAAGGACTACTCATATTCATTAGCAAATAAATTCACATACATTTTGCTTAACAGAGAAGGATAGCCATGATTTTGAAATAATTTCTCAAAGAATAACTACCTATAGAAAAAATGTATTTTACAAATTTATACTCCTTACTGGCCAAAAAAAAAAAAAAAAAAAAAAAAAGTGGGTACCACATATAAATATTCCTCCAAAGTTTTTACGTCCTTTGAATGGTCAGCAGACACATAATACATTTATATCTCTACCACTACACACAAACAATATGAAAGCTGCAGTAAAAATGGCTACAAGCTACAAGCAACTAAAATATTTTTAAAGAAAGAAAATGAAAATATGTAATTATGAAAGGATTTATAACTATAAATGTTTAAAGCTGAAGGTTTTTACTTGGGAGGCTGACGCAGGCAGATCCCAAGTTCAAGGCCAGCCTGAGCAATTTACTGAGACCCTGTCACAAGGGGGGAAAAAAAAGGGAAGGGGATGTCGCTCAGTGGCAGAGTACTTGCCTAGCATGTAAGGTCCTGGGTTCAATCCCCAGTACTATTAAAAAAAAAAAAAAAAAAAGTTTTACAAAAATCATTTATCTAATTGTCCATGTATTGACAACTCTATTGTTTGGAAATGAGGATTTAAATGATAGAACTGTGGCAAGCACCTGTTACTGGGTGGTTCAAATTTTAATGGCGGCAGGGCTAGAACCAGGGCCTTAAAATGTAATACCCCAAGAATCTCACTTTAGTTGGCTCCACAGCAGAGGTAGTGTCTCAGACTCTCTATAGTTTAGTTTGTCAATGTCAGCAAAAAGAAAATTCCATTCCCTGAAGGTTTCTATAGCAAAGAGGGTCCAGATGGATCTTGAGAAATCATTTGCCCTTTGAATCAATTACTACTGCTGGATCATTATATATTGTGACTGATCCAGTCCATATCCTTATGAACAAGAAGTGGAGAGCAATTAAGAACCCCTTAGTATTATTTATAATAGTGGAGTTTCCCAAATAGGGGAATTGCTACCTAAGTGGGGTAAGAAATTGGATAGGTTGAAAACTGTACCTTAATTTGGTGATCTTTCCCCTTTCATCCTTGGGGCATTAGTTTCTGTTCAAAACACAGGATTCGATGGCCCTATGAAACCTCCCTGAATTGTTTTTAATGTGGCAACTAGTTAAACATGAATGGGATTATTAACTAAAGCTTGCTAAAGCAACTCTTATTTGTTCCAACAGAGCTTTTAAGTTCTCTTCAAGCACTTTTAAAATATTATCTAACTAATTAATCTAAGACTTAATTGGGCCGTTAGTTCAATTTTATTTTTTAAAATGTTATATATGTAATGCCCACATAAATTAGTTTTTACTATAATTATGAATTAATTTCTATGCATCATTACTGTGCAATTAAAAAAATACCTCCTCCAGAGAATAAGGATAGCACACTCAGATTTTTCTCTTGAGAGCAGTTATCATTGTACTATGCTCAAGAATCTGAAGGGGGCTGGGGTTGTGGCTCAGCAGCAGAGCGCTCGCCTCGCACGTGCGTGGCCCGGGTTCGATCCTCAGCACCACGTAAACATAAATGCATTGCATTGTGTACAACTAAAGTAAATAAATAAATATTAAAAAAAAAAGAATCTGAAGGTCTTACACATTGGTGACTATACATGAAATATATAGCTGTCTCCTCCTTCTAAAGAGTAGATGAAAACAGATACAGTAAGGTCAAGATTACACGATGCCATGAATTTTTAAGACAAATTTAACTAGATATCTAGGCCCCAAATTGCCAAATTTGCCACCAACTTATAATTAGCTTCATCAAAATCAGCTTGGGGAACTTTTTAAAGAACAAATTATTGGAATGCATTTCCCAGTTTTCAAAATAAAAAATGTTTAGGGTGGTACCAAAGTTAGCACCCAGGTGTTTTGACACAACAGATTTAAGAATAACTAGCCTTGCTCCATTTTAAAATTAATTTGGTAGCTTTTCATCAAATCAGTGAAATTGACATATTTACATACAACTATACGAGAATTTGGAGCAGGATGAAAAGTAAGTCAATCATTATGGCAATGAATGCTTTACCATCTATTTCATTTTCCTGGTCCACAAGGCAGTTCTGAATTGATGGACTGTTGACTTTTTAAACAATTAAGACTCCATGGAGTAAAAGTTATAGAGTTCTAAGCTGCTTCTACCACGTCCCTAAGGCCTCAAACACATTTATTATCTCTATATATACTGGAACAAAAAGTACATAGAAGAAACACTGATAGTTTCTATTCTATACTGAGGTGGGAGGGAGGTTTATGTTTAATGCTGTTTCTGAATCACCAAAGGGTTGTAATCACAATTGGAAAAACTGATGTAGTTCATTGTCTTACTTCCTAGGTAAAGAACAAGACTATAGATATGCCATTGTACCATCATATCTTTTGTGTGATCTTTCATTTACCAAATTCCTACCATAAAGTTGTAACAACCCTCTGTAATTTGACCCTAAATGACTTCCACCTGCAGACTTTATGTTCTTTTACAGCAGACTGGCTTCCACTGAATCCTTAGAAAAAAGCAACCAAACTACAAATCTCCTAAGTCCCACTGCCAAAGAAGGTGACCCATACTTTCTCCTAAAATACAAAATTTCTAAAGCAACATAGATACTCATCAAATATTTAATGAACTGGGTTGGGTGCAAGGACCAAAAACACAGGAATGCAGATTCTAGACATAGATAACAAAGAGAAAAGATAGGAGAAGCAGTTGAGAAAAGAATAAATGCACATTAAGAAACCATTTTATAGACATTTCCTTGACTGTAGCAAATAACTAAAATTAGGCTGCTTATAGGATAAGAATGATAATAAGCAGCATTATGAAACAATTTAATGAGTCAGTGATTTTAACTAAATACTTACACATTAGAACCTTTTTTTTAAAGAATCTATTTTTTTTTTTTAATATTTATTTGCTTTAGTTGTACAGGATGCATTTATTTGTATGTGGTGCTGAGGATCGAACCCGGGCAGCACACGTGCTAGGCAAGCGCTCTACCGCTGAGCCACAACCCCAGCCCAGAACCTTTTTAGAAGGCTGCTAATAAACAACACTATTGAATTTTTTAAGTCAGACTTGAAAGGCAAGGTAAGTGATTCCCCTTCAAACAGTTATTACCTCTGACCAAGGCATAAGAATTCACTTAGAAAAATTGCTTTCATAACATATTTAAAAATAGGATAGTTCATAAATTTTCAAGACTGCTCTTTCCTGATGTGGACAGCCCTTGATCTTTTGACTGTAAAACTTAGCAAACTTTGGCATGTTCTAATGTTACTTTTATAAGTTACTAAAAACCCCTATAAATTTAGCATTATTTCTTAGATCTGTATAGTGTTCTCAATCAGAATGCTTAAACATTTAAGTCACAAATTGAAATACCAATAGAAAAATATTCATCTTTAGAGACAGGTTGTATAGTTAACACATGGCAAGAAACTGACAAGAAAATGTAAACATTCAGAAGATAAAAATACTTCAAAGCATTACAAAATTTGAACTTAGCACTTTCCAAAATTTTAGTAGTTCCAACTATAGGAAAATATAGCTGCTATAAGGATTGAGATGATGTAAGCTAACTCAAATATTCCCCAATTTTTGAAATCCATAGATTTTATAGTTTTATTATAGTAACAAATAGTTGTCACAGTGAGATCTAAACACATATACAGAATTATTACATTTAAATTCATATAGAACAATATTTACATTTTTAAGTTATACGTTTGAAAGTAGAAGATGAAGCAGCTGAAGTTTTATAACAATAAGAAGAAAAATATACAAGACAAAAATAGAGTCAACAATACAACTATCCATCTGCCATATAACGTGGACACTTTTTGTCAGAAAGCTACATCTTCTTAATTTGATTGTCCAAATCATCAAAATAAGGATGATTCAGTGCCATTTTGCCAGAAATTCGTTTGGCAGGATCATAGACTAACATTTTCTGTAAGGGAGAAAAGAAAATTTAGAAAATAAATCATTTAAAAGAAAAACATCTCCATAAAACCTTAACTTTTTAAACCAATAAACCATATGCAAATAAGTTTAGTGAAAATCTACTAAATTAACATTTTCATTACTTTAACACCAAGCCACATAAATGCCTCATTCCTCTATATTTTACTCTCTAGCTCTAGAATAACCTACTCCTTAAATTATAGATATCTCAACCTTTTTAAGTTGTAAATTATAGTTAAGACAGATAGCTTTAAAACCAAGACATAGATTCAGGAAAAATATCTGGTTAATTATATTTACTTTGAGAATTAAATAGCCGTCTGAGTAATTTAATTTATAACATTCTTAAAATGTTGGCAATTAACTATAGTGGTTTTTGATGCAGCTTCCAACAAATTCCAAATTTAAAAATGAAAACAAACAGAAAACCCCATAGCACAATGTGTAATAAACAGATAAAAATGAATCATTAAATGAATTATGATCAGGCAACCTAGTATACAAATTATTTTACACACCACCTGGAAAAGCTAAATAAAGTTTAGTATTGATCTTAAATTCTATCTTAAAGAAATATTAACCTCAAAGAAAGCCAAATGAATAAGCAGATGATAATACACACACACACAATGTATTTTTTACTAACTAGTTACCATTAGAACTCTTATGTACCCAACACTACATGAAGGGCTTTGGATATAGCATGTCCAATAATCTTTACAACAAAAGTAGTTATTTGTCCCATTTTACAAATGAGAACACTGAGACTCAAAGAGGCTAGTAACTTGTGCAAGTTCATAGAGCTAAGAAGTGATAAAGCTGAAATTTGAATCCTAGTATAATTTATGATCAACTGGGGAAGATTTTATCCCGCGGGAATTTTGGCAACATCGCAGACATTTTTTGGTTGTCATAATGGGAGCGTTGGTGCTCCCATCTAGAAGGTAGAGGACCAATGATGTTGCTAAACCTACTACAATGAATGGAAGGGTTCCAGTAATGAAGAATTATCTATTTAAGTTGTCAATTGTGGCTAGATCATAGAACCTTATTTATAGTACTTGAGTTTTGGTTTGTTAATCAAGTGAATTGTGTTCAAGAATACATATTCACACCACATTACCTAGGATTTGTAAAATTGATTCTAAAAATACAAAACTTAAATATTATTCTAAGACAAGCCTCTGGAAACAGGCCTTTTAAATCCTTTTTGTCTTGTTTTAAAAGAAAACAGTTGTTAACTGGGAATAGCAATATAATAGAAAGGAAAGATTAAGAACTACATTAATTCTTCTAACCTTTCTGATGGAGAAAACAAAGCACTAAGTAAAAAATGGAGTTCATGTTATAAACAACTTTAATGAATAAAAATATCAAGCAGTAGGGAAAGCATCAATATCTAGGATGAACAAAAAAATGGAACTTAGAAAATACTGAGACAAAAAAGCTGGAAAGGAAGACTACAACTCACCAACTTAAAAAACTTTACAACTTTAATTAGGGATGGAGTGAGTGCTTGCCTAGTATGCGTGAGCAATGCAAAATAAAAAACCCTAGTCTCTCCTGTAGAGCATCTACAACAACCTATCAGATTAAGAACAAAAAAACTTTCATGCCAATTCTCTTCTCAAACCACTAGTATTTTTTTGATCGCTAAAAATGGTTCTAGTAACACAACAGATAATTAACTCAACAGATGTTGGTTTTCTTCCTATCTCCCAGGTAAAAGAAATGTTACTGAATATACCCAGTCATCAATGTTAAAGTCAGTATAATTATACATTACACTATATCACTGAAAGCATACAAAATGTCTTTCTTACCGAGAGTAAATCCAAGCCATTTTCATCCAAGTTTTTGACATGGGACGCCAGGCTTCCTGGTTTCCACTTGGGAAATGTATTCTTATAATCCTGTAAAGATTCTACTTCTGGCCACACTTCATTGTTGGGAGTGCCCAAAGCTCTAAAAATCATAGCAAAACAGAAAACTGTTACTTAAGGCAAAAATATTATCTTCTTATATACATGTTTATTACTTAAAAAGCTTAGTTATAGAGAAATACCTGAAAATCCTGAAGAGTTGATCAATTTCTGAATCCCCATGAAAAAGTGGTTTCTTAGTTGCCAATTCTGCAAATATGGTGCCTATACTCCAAATGTCAACTGGTGTAGAATAACGAGCTGACCCCAGCAATACTTCAGGAGATCTATACCAGAGTGTTACTACCTGTTACAAAGCAAAGTATATACAGAATAAATGTGGTGCATTAAACTACCTAACTTTCCTTTAGAATGCTGTAAAACTGCAACCAATAATGCTTTTTGTCAATTAGCTATACACAAAATATTAAATTGAAGCTAAATAATTCATTTGAGTTCTATTCTTTAGGAAAAAAACAAAAAATACTAAATCTTTCCTTGCTTTTCAAGTCATTAAAATGGAAGGATCAAAACAGTTACATAGGGCTGGGGTTGTGGCTCAGTGGTAGAGTGCTCACTGAGCATGTGTGAAGCCCTGGGTTCTATCCTCAGCACCACATAAAGATAAATATATAAAGGTATTATGTCCATCTACAACTAAAAAGTATTTAAAAAAAAAAAAAAAAAAAAAAGCGGCACATGCTGGTAATCCCAGTGGCTGGGAAGCTGAGGCAGGAGGATCATGAGTTCAAAGCCAGCCTCAGCAACTTAGCAAGATCTCTCTCTAAATATTTTTGAAAATAGCTAGGGATGTGGCTCAGTGGTTGAATGGCCTGGGGTTCAATCCCCAGTAACAAAACACAAAACAAACAACAAAAAACCCCAGTGATATAGGCTATCAAAAAACTATTGATATGGATTTGGAGAAGATATTCTTTAAAATGAAGGTTCTGCTTACATGCTAAAATGGTACACAAATAAGAAACATGAGTAAGCCAAGTTAGTTTATTCATGATCTAGAACAAATTAATCATTTTTATATATTTATCAGAATGATAAAAATATCAACTCTAACTTAGAACAAAGCTAATGAGCTCAAACAGCAATTAATTTAAGCCAAAGAGAACCAAATAATTTATTTATGCCATCATGGGAAAAATAATATAAAAGAGTAAGAAGAAGCCAAGACATCTAATCAGAAAGTTTTTATCTGCAGTCAGTCTTCAGGTGAATCAGTATACAACTCCACAAAACACAGGTTTTCAACAGTCCTTTACTATAAAATGCAACATATGCTTTCCCTCCAGAAACACCAAATGAAATGCCAAGCCTTCAATACAACACTGGCAACATGACAAGGAGGCTGGGGGTGTAGCTTAGTGATAGAGCATTTGCCTAGCATGAGTAAGGCCCTGGGGTTTGACCTCCAGCACCACACATCCACATACACACAAAAACCCATGATTTTTACACACACACACACATACACACACACAAAAGCTTCTAAATGAACTATCAGAAATAGTACCCCTTAAACAACAAAATCTTTTAGTCAATCTTGTTGTGTATCAGGAAGCATCGAATCAGGAGACAGAAACCAGTGACTTGGGAAAAAGTTTAATATAAAGAATTAAACCATAATTGGACCAGAATAATGAGATTAATAAAAAAATAATGAGAACTCACTTACCTCATGTGTGTATACCCTAATAGGTATTCCAAAAGCTCTGGCAAGGCCAAAATCAGCTAGTTTAATTGTTCCTTTGTCATCAATCAATAGATTTTGAGGTTTTAAGTCTCTGTGAAGAACTCTTCTAGAGTGACAAAACACAATCCCCTGAAGGATTTGGTACAAATAACTCTAGAAAAGGAAATATAAGTTAGAAATTTAATCTTACCAAATACAATTTTCTAAATAATCTTAATCAATTTGTTTCAAAGATATAAGAAATTATGATGCAGGGAAGTGATTTACCAAAAAAGCTTTCAGGTCTTTTGAGACTAACAAGCATTTGTGTGCGGGAAGTGCATCTATATGCAATATGTCTATATTATAGACAGACATTCACCCAGGGGCACATATCCAGTTAGTCCTATTTTACTTATTTTGGGACCTCTTATCCTTTAAGTCACAAGTTAGTGTTCTTTGTGAGTTTGTTCTTCTTTCTATATACTTAAATTAACTCTGTTTCTATCTTGAATAAGGTTGTTCTTTTTAATTTCTATCTTTCATCTTTACACATACATTTCCTCTTTGGAAACAATGGCCACAGATTCAAAAAAATGGCAAAGAAAATATTATGATTATATATTAATCACAAATTGTTATTTAGTAGTTCAGAAGTGTTTTATATGATATTTACCAAAAACAATGTAATTAATATTTGAAGCAACATGGGTATTACAGAAATACATAGAACACATATAAAACAATGACTTAAGGTTTGAAATTATAAAATACATAAAACCAATAAGAACAACTGGCTAGCTATTTAGGAAGCTGGACTAGTTCTTAAACCAAAATAAATATTTGATCTATGCAGAATTTAAGACAAAGAAGTGGGAAGGGGCTAAGAGAAGGACTTACTGAAACTACTAGAAAGATTGTCATTTATTGTTCTGAATATGTGTAAGCTATTTATAAATGACTCTAAGATATTTATAATTGATTCTCAATTAAACATGAATGTTTCAGAGTAAATTGCTACAATTTTTTAGAGGGTAATTGGCAATATCTACCAAGATCTTAAATGTAAACAAACCATCTTCAACTTAGTTCCAGTTCTAAGAATTTACCCTATAAGGTTGAACACAAGATAAAATATAATATTCACTGCAGCATTGCTCATAAGAGTAACAATCACTAAACTGGAAAATAACTGTCCATCAATGAAATTGGTTTAAATAATCATAGCAAAAATGTAAACAGACACAAGTAGATATAACATCTAATAACTTTGTACACCCAAAAGGGCAACATTAATATGTATATATAAATGATTCCTTTTGTGTAAGAGCTCATATTCCTAACACAGAGTGGATATAAACGTGTAAGATTACAACTAAAAGTAACAATTACTGCCTCTGAGGAGCAGTTTGCTAAAGTTGGTATAAACTTTTACTTTATGTATAACAAATGTCTACAATACATTAATCAAACATTTTAAACCAGAATAAAATAGAATCCTCTGCCACTACCACACTGTTACAGGCTTTTTTTCCCATATTTTCTGTCAGCTAAAGAAAGACCAGAATGCCTTAGTTTCCAACAATATAATACACAGAATCTTTATCAGTTTTATGTTACCTCAGACACCACTTTTCACTAACTAGAAGCATTATCTGGCAAAGAAATAGGCAAATGTTGATCTAATCTAATTGGTATAGGAGGAACTAAATGAAATACAAAATACTTTTTCTTCTCATTCTATTTTCTAAAACTTTTCCCACCCACCCATGATTTCAACATAGACTCTTTACCTTCATAGTATATAAATATTAATAAAATTAGGTAAGCTTCTTACCTTAACAAGTGAAGAATCCATGAACTGACCAGGAGGGATAGAATCCAGGTATTTCTTGAGATCCATGGAAAGGAATTCAAAGATGAGATATAACCTGGAGTCCTGCATGAGCACATCTTGAAGGCTGAAAATAAAAATATGAGAAAAGAAAAAAAAAAAAAAAAAAAAAAAAAAGTACAGGGCTGGGGTTATGGCTCAGTGGTGGAGCGCTTACCTAGCATGAGTGAGGCACCACATAAAAAAATAAACAAATAAAGATGTTGTATCCATCTACAACTAAATATATATATGTATATATATATCTTTTTAAAAAGTGCAAACCTGTCTTTCATAAAAATAGTTAAGTAAATGCCATAGTAATTATAAAAATTGTGGATAGAGGAGATGGCAACTCTTCTTTTTTCTGTAAAGGACCTCATTGCAAAGCTAGAATTTGAGAAAGGGCAGTAATTTAAAATTAAGTCAATTTACACAGGAGATACTAATTTACAAATAACCAATATTCCAAAAAAACAAATATCTAGGTTGGCTGCTCATTGCTCAGAGCTTGTCTTTCCATTTAAATAATAAACTTTAAAGTTTATTTCTACTTACTTATCTCTATCCCAAGCAAAATACAGTTAGTTAGATTCTAAGCTGAACCATAGGAGGACCACTCCTGAAAACACCCTATCCAAATACTTAAATAAATAATTTTTTTCCCCTCCTTTTTCATCTGACCTAGCTTACCTGGTTTTAGGACAGAGGATAATTAGAGACCAGCTCCATTCTGGGAGCACTGACAAAGCTCTATGAAAAGGGCTCTTTTTTCCTATGGCCAACTTTACCATGCTTTTCCAGCCCCAAACATTATTACGAAGCTCCTCTAACCCAGTTTCTGGTTTTTTTTTTGGCACTGGGGACTGAACTCAGGGGCACTTAACCACTGAGCCATATCCCCAGCCTTATTTTGTGTTTTATTTAGAGATAGGGTCTCACTGAGTTGCCTAGCACCTCCCTGTTGCTGAGGCAGGCTTTGAACTTGCCATCCTCCTGTCTCAGCCTCCTGAGCTGCTGGGATTACAGGAGTGCTGCGCACCGGCTCCATTTCTGTTTTAATAGGCCATTTTGTTTTTTTAAACCCATGCCTACCATTCACAATCAACAAAGAGTAGGACTTTATTCTACTGAGCAAAGTCAGAACAGAGACTAAGAAAATATAAAAATTTCCACACTGGAAACAGTATGGGTAAAATAGTTTAAATTCAGATATTATACCATACCTGACTATATTTGGATGACGAAGTTCTTTTAATAGAGAAATTTCCCGAATTGCAGTACTAGGAACCCCTTCCTCTTCACTTTCTAGTCTGATTTTCTTCATGGCTACCACTTGACCTGTAGTTTTGTGTCTACCCTTATATACAACTCCGTAAGTACCTGAAATAGACAAAGTAAGTATCTGCTATGCAACACCCCACAAACTAAAAAGTCTTTTTTTTTTTTTAAACAGTGCTGGGGATTCAACCCATTCTTGCACATGTTAGGCAAGTGTTCTGCCACTAAGATATGTCCCCAGCCTAAAACATTTTTTAAATAACTGAATTCCTTAAGGCGTCACAAGACAGAAATGTCTGTTGTAACCAGATGGGCAGTTATTTTATCCTCATTGCTTCCTAAAGGAAAGTGAGGTAAATTATGACCTATCACATATATAGTTTAGAAATAAAATTCAAGTAGCCATCACAAGTTTCCCATAAATTTAAACTACCATAAATGTTCCAACACATGCAACAGAAGAAATGGATTGTTCGCAAACTGAAATTTACCTTCTGTCACATATCCTACATGACAAATAAATAAATAAGACATAAAACACAGTATAAAAAATCTGGGCTCAGGAAATAGTACTGACAGGAGTTGTACATACTGATGGGATTTGTTGTTACATATTCATACATACACACATTATAATATAATACACCAATTTAAAACGGGGGGAAGCAACAGTCCTCATCTAGAAAAGAGACAAAAAGACCATTTGTTTTTACTAAGTATTTATTAGACCTAAGGTGATCCTCTTGCCTCAGCCTCCCAAGTCGGTGGCATTACAGGTGTGACCTACCACACCTGGAGAAAAAATTTTTTTTAAAGTTATTAGAGTTCATTTTCCTAAGGGCATTTCTCTAAAGGTAGCAATATTTCAAAAAAACCTAGCAGATCAGTTTACAACTAACAGAAGACTTGTCCCAGAAAATTAAGAAAAAATAAAGTAGAAATGGTTGAGTTGTAGAAACCATGAATTGTAAGCAGTAAACCTCCATTTCACAAATATTTAGAGGTCATATTAAATTCTAGTTAAGTGTACCATCATAAATATAGTTATGCTCTATGATCCAAAAAGACATTATCTTAAGACAGCAAAGAATTCAAAGAGTAGAATAAGAAAACACAGATTTTTAAAATTCAGAATAAACTGGATAACCACTTTGCAGTATTTGAAACAAGCAGTTTAGATATATTTTTAAAAATGAATTAGGTTGTCCAAAGTGAAAAAAGACCCCCATGTCAAAAGGGATAAAATGCAGGCAGGCATGTTCTAGATTACAGAGACTAAGGCATTAACTGCCAAGTGAAATATGTAACCTGTGAATCTTTGGAAAATACATGCAGAAGTGTTTAGGGGTAAGCACATCTCTACAGCTTACTGCAAATGCATCAAAAAGAAGAACAACATGCAAAGATAATAAACAGATAATAAAGTGTGACAAAACACTAACATCTTGGTAAAGATGTTACAGATTTGTCATATAAATCTTTCAACATATAGGTCTGAAAATGTTCAAAATTAAAGCTTTCTAAAAATCAGGCTTTTTGGGGGGAGTGGGGAGAGGCTATACTAGGCACTAAATCTGACCTCATGCATGCTAGGCAAGTGCTCCACCAACCAGCTACACCCCCAGCCCTTTATTTATTTATTTATTTATTTTGGTACCTGGGATTTAACTCAGAGGCATTAGACCACTGGGCCACATCCCCAATCCTTTTTATTTAGAGACGGGGTCTCACCGAGTTGCTAAGTTCCTTGCCATTGCTGAGGTTGGCTTTGAACTTGCGATCCTCCTGCCTCAGCCTCCCAAGTGCTGGGATTACAGGTGTGTGCCACTAGGCCCAGCTATCCAACCCGTTATTTTTGAGACAGGGTCATGCTAAACTGCCCAAGTTGGCCTCAAACTTTATATCCTCCTTCCTCGGACTCTAAAGTAGCTGGGATTACAGGCATGTGCCACCACACCAGAACAGCTTAAAATCAGTATTTGAATACTAGACTTAAACAAGTTTCCTGGCAGAAACAAAGAAAAATCCTGTATAGAGGACACCATCTAGGCCTCATATTATTTCCACAATTAAAAAAAAAATGCAGCACACAGTCCAGCCAGGAAGCAGAACAGAATATACAAGCCAGAGCAATTTAAAAAGAATATTAAGGATGTAAAGGGAATGAATGATTAGACACAAAATTACTGGTTTTAGAATAATTGTCAAGAGGCTAATATACAAAATTAGTATACTACTAATACACTAATCTCTGCTGTAGGCCCCAAAGCTCATGGAATAAGTTATCAAGTGTTTCCAAAACACAAGCATTGCAAATATTTGGTATCAGAAGCATAAAAGATCATGGGGGAGGATCACCAGGAAGTCACATTAAATTCTCTTGAAATGTAAACATTAAGTTGTCATGTTAAAAAAAAAATTAATGCACATTAGTGCTACAAGGTACCTTAATGGTTGTATTTTAATAAATATTTACATGTTTGCATGTTACAGAAGTAGCATTGCTGAAGTGCTTTTTAAAACTTTATGTTATTAAAATCACTCACCTTCCCCAATTTTCTCTATTTTGGTATAGTCTTCCATTGTTACTCAATAGGTATGATAGATCCTAAAATGAGGAGAAAAACTAATTTGATTATATGCCACTAACTTAAAGAGTAGTTTTAAATTTTAATGATCCTATATGAAAGCATTTTCCACATTGTCTTCTCTGGTATATAAAGTACCCCATAGATATTAATTACATTAATATCAAAATAGTTACAAGAGTAAAGAATCATGCAATAAGCCTTTCCAACCCTTCTTAGCTCTTAAAACACTGCATTTGTGTATTCTACACAGTATTTAGCCTATTCAAAACAAATTAACCCTCAAATTCAGACATCAACTTATTTATTTCAAACATTTCAACAATGTTTTTTGAATTTGTATGCTTTATGTTTTTCTGAAGATGATTAAAAAGAAGCTATGTTTTTAAAAAAACAAGAAGGGAACTAAACTGGTCGGATTTTTAACCATCAGAAATAAGATTTTGTTTAAAACAGCAAAAAAATTTAAATGTTTACAGTTGTTCCAGCGACAGTTTTAATCTTCTTTGTTTTTAACAGCCACACAAACACATTCAAGATTTTGAAGAGTAGCACCCTAAAAGAAAATGAAAAGTGCAATTCCACAGATAATAAAGCTGACAACCTGACATTCAAAACTACTTGAGCTGGTAAGTTTGCCAATGAAACTTCAAAAGCACAAAATATAGTTACCTTGATAAATGACCCCTAAGAATTTAGATTTCTCACATTCATCTTCAAAAAGAAAATTCAATCCAGAGAGCAGAGATAAATCTTAAAATGAGCCCTGTGAGAGGCTGTGAACCAGCTGCCCTGGGGGTTTGACTTCAAGGCACTGGTCACACGTGTTAATCTCACGAAATGGCAATGGACCTTTAGCATTTCTTTCAACCAGATTTGATACACCTTAACTACAATAAAAATTATTAAGTTCGCTAAAGTAAGTAAGCTAAAAATTAACCCAATTCCAAAGCTTGGCTCAATTCCCTCCCACTGTTTTCTGGTTTTAACAATTTAAAATAAAGAATGCTACTTAATGCTTTACTAGCTGCAGGAGGTGAAATCTCAAGGTTGACATCTCCCTATGCAGAGACCTTCAGGTCTTTAGGGGCCTGCAAGAAGTGCACACTAGTAACTTTAGTTTCTGTCTTTTAGTATTTCTTAGCTTTTCTATCCACCCCCTTTTTTATGCCAATTCCATAGTATATAATGACCAACTATAATACAGGAAAAACCCTAGTTCATTCTGTCTCGGAGACTGGCTAAGTATTCTTAAAATATCCGAGTGGGCAAGGGCTACCGGCACAGGAAGCCCGAGAAGGCCCACAAATTCACTGATTTCTCCAGCAGCCTAATTTTAAGGGACTCGCGTGGTCACCTGGCCCCAGGTGCAGTCAGTCTTGGTTTACACCGCCAGAACGGGAAGGGGGAGTGCACGGGCCTAGGGCCGAGCCTGGAACCCGCAGCTCACTGCGGTCAAACCAATGCATGGATTTTGCTTCAACCCCGACCAGAAAAGTCTCCTCCAGTAGGTTAGCCGCCTCCTGAGCACAGCTAATCTGGGCCCAAAACCGAAATTCAGGGCAGCCAAGAGCCTCTCCCAAACGCCAGGCAGGAGCCCCTGTGAAGGCCCTGACACCCTCAGATGACGGGCCTAGCCCTCCCGCAGTCCCGCTGCCCAGCCCAGCCTCCAAGCGATCACCCCGCTTCTCAACTCGTCCTGTGAGGTCCCCGGGCCAGCCCCTGCCAGGCGATGCCTAAAGGCACGACCCTGACTCCCGCAACTCTACCCGGCTTATTGTCCCGCGGCGGCCGCAGCGGCAGCTACTACGTCTGCGACTTCAAGCTCAACCTCCAAGTGCCAGCTTTGAAGCCAAGTGCGAGCAGTTTCAAACTCACCGCGCTAAAGGGGCTTGGATCCGCCAATCAGATTACCCGTAGACTTTCAAAGGAGCCAATCAGAGACCAGCTACGCTTGGGCTGGACTTCCTGGGAGGCTAGAGCGCGAAAGAAAGAGGAAACGGCGGCTGGGAAAAAGAAGGAGGGCGGGCGCCAACTGACTCTTTTATTCCGTTAGAGCATCGTCCTATTGTTTCTAGTCACAGGGAATCTACGATTCTCTGTTTTTCTTTTTAAATTTTTTTCCTCCCAGTACAGGTACAATTAAAATTTGTTGCACTGAAATAGCTCATGACAAAAGTGCTATTGCATTTACTTAGAGAGCTCATTACTTTCCCTCCTAATACTTAAGGTTAGTGTATAACTGTGCTTTTTTAAATGACCAATTAGTTAACCAGAAGGATATTTCAGGTATCCTAATAAGATAATGAAAAAGGCCTAGTTAGGTGGCTCATGCCTGCAATCCCAGCAGCTCGGGAGGCTTAGACAGGAAGATCACGGGTTCAAAGCCAGCCTAAGCAATAGCGAGGCCCTAGGTAACCCAGTGAGACCGGGCCTCTAAATAAAATACAAAATAGGTGGGGATGTGACAGTACTTGAGTGTCCCGGAATTCAATCCCCAGTACCCCCCCCCCCCCCCCAAAAAAAAAGATAATGGAAAAGGAGATAATGGAAAACTGAGACATACTCAAAAGTATAAGGAAAAATTTCCTGTTACATTTATGTATAATTCTGTGTAAAACATAACTGTCCTTTGTTTTTACCTTATTTATTTTAAATTTTTATTTATTATAAAATTTGGAATATTTTAAATTTTAAAATATTTTCACATTAGAATTTTAAATATTCCTTAAAACACAAAAATTCACAATTCCATGAAAAAGAGATCTAAATTATTCTATAAATAATACAGTGTCAAAAGCTCTCTCTTCATTGGCCCTCCACCATGTCCTTAAGAGAGATTTCTTTGCCCTTTTTATTTTTTTATTTTGAGATAAAATCTTGCTAAACTGTTGAGGCTGGCCTCTAACTTGTGATTCCCCTGCCTCAACCTTACAGAGTAGCTGGATTATGGGTGTTCACCACTACACCTGGCCCTTAAGACAGATTTCTGCACTTCGACATCATTCCTAAGTTTTTGAGAAAATAAAACAGTAAAATAGAACTAGGGATTATGAAAGTCTACCTAGCATGGATTTCTCTTTGCACTGATGCTAATGGGACATAGAACAAAGACTGATTACCATGCTCTCTACAAAAACATATCAGAAGACCAGATTAAGATAAATAATGGAACTAGTATATCACATGCATTTGAGTGTTTAATTCCTTTTTACACAATGAGCCATGTCTGTCCTCTGGCCTATATGAATACTCAGCCTTGACAAGTTTTTGCTCTTAGGAAACAAGTAGAGTGCTTGGGATTCTTGTTGGTGGAGGCAGGAGTTTGAAAGCTCCTGCCTGACCCTACTAATTTGTGTGTGTGGTGCTGGGGATCAAATCCTGGGCTCAGTGCATGCCAGGTAAGCACTTTACCACTGAGCTATATCCTCAAGCCCCTAATAATTTTTAAAATCCAAAATTCATTTTTTAAATGAAAACTTAATGTTCCAGAGAAGTGCTATCAGGATGTAGGTTGTTTTCTGCTAGTTTAGGATACTGATTTTAATGAATGATGATGTCTTTTTCTCTGAGACTCTTAAGCAAGGAATTTATTTTATATTATTTTCAAACAGCAAATAATTAATTACATTCGTTTTACACTCAACATAAAGTAGAACACATGCTTCCACAGTTGTGATGCTAGGTTTTTTCAATTTAAAGTTTTAGGGGGTTATTGTAAATGCATGCTATCCAATTAGCACATACAGTTTATCATACTTTGGATAAACTTCTATTGATTATCTCTAAAGTGCAACACTGTGCTTTATAGACACAAAAATGAGTATGATACAATTCCTGCCATAGATATTGAGGGTGGAGAAGCATGATGGTTATTTACATTTCTCTTCTGGCACTTAGGTTGTAACTTATGTAATAAGGCATGATATAGGGGAGGACATAAGGGAAGAAATGAGTAATTCTAACAGAAGAAGAGGCATCTGAACAAACACTGGAAAAAAGAATTATGGGGTGGGCCTTTCAAGCACAGGAAATTGTATGAATAAAGCACAAAGGCAGAAAGTCTGCCTCATGATTGAGATGTTTCCATCACAGGATACAGGGAATACTATTGGTGTTAGGCAGGAAGGGAAGTTTGGAGTCAGAATCTTGAAGAGCCCTGAATACTGTTCAAAGGAGTCTGAGCAGGTGAGGTAATATACAGCCTTGGCACTGTATTTTAGGAGATCAACCCTAGAGATTGCATAAAATTTTCTCTTCTTTTTTTTCTTTCCAATGGTACTCAGTACTGACCCCAGGGCTTCATGCATGTTAGCTAGGCAAGTACTCTATCACTGAGTTGCATCACCAGCTATAGATGGCAAAAAAAAAAAAAAAAAAAAAAAAAAAGGCAGGAAAGGATAGAAAGGATTATGCTTCTAAAAGTTTCATATCTATATTTTTGTAAACTCTATTTTACAAGGAAAAGAAAAGTTGGCACTGCACATGAGGTGTTTTGCTTGTTTTTTGTTTTTTAGATAGAAGTATAAACTGAATGTTTTTGTCCCTACCCAAATTTTTATGAATTCCTCGCCCCCATTGTGATGGTATTTGAGATGCAGCCTTTATAGGCAATTAGGATTAAATGAAGTCATGAGGATGGAGCCCTCATGATGGGATTACTGATATTATAAGAAGAGAAGGAGACCTTTGTAGTTCTCACTCTACTGTGTGAGGTTAGAGTGAGAAGACAGTTGTCTATGAAGCAAAAAGCCCTCTCCAAATCCCAACTGTATTCATTCTCTGGTCTTGGACTTTCAGCCTTCAAAACTGTGGGAGAATACATTTCTGCTGTTTAAATGAATTTTTCAATGGTAGTCCAAACTGAAGACAAGGTTGTTTTTTTCTTTTTTCTTTTTTTTTAAATATTTTTATTTATTTGCTTTAGTTGTACACAATGTGTTTTATTCAATGCGTTTTATTTGTACATGGTGCTGAGGATCGAACCCGGGTCGCCCACGTGCTAGGCGAGCACTCTACCACTGAGCCACAATCCCAGCCCTGTTTTTTTACTTTTTTTTTAAGTTTAGAAACATTGCTTGAAAATACATAAAATATAGTCATCCATCAGTATGTATGGGGGATTGCTTCCTTTTCAAAATACTTGTTCTGGCTTTATTATTGGTTATATCATATAAATTTTTAGAATTTCTGTCAGTTTAAGAAAACATTGATCACATTTCTTTCACATATAAGCCATTTGTCCACTGCTCTAAGTTTATGCCCTAATTCATCAGCCACTTTTTCATCACAGTGACAAAACACCTAGGAGAATCAACCTAAAAGTAATAAAAATTTATTTTGGCCCACAGTTTTAAAGTTTTCAATCCATGGTTGCTTGGCATTGTTGGTTTGGGCCTGTTGGTAAGGCAGAACATTATGGCAGAGAGCACATGGTGGAGCAAAGCTGCTGGCCTCATAGTGGCCAGAAGGACCAGGGTCCCTAGATCCCTTTCAGGGATACACCTCCAGTGACCTACCTTCTTTCTGATAGGCCCCACCTCCTACAGATTCTGCCATTTCCCATTGTTGCCAAGCTCTCAACATTTGAGATCCAAACTATAGCACTTACAAATACAGGAATCATGGCAGATTTTAATTTGCATTGTTGTAAATATTCCAGATTCAAGAAATTGTCTTGTACTTTTATAATTCCTTGGAATATGTTAATGAGTATATTCCCGACACAAAAGAAGTTCAGTTTAGATGAGGTAATAACGAAAACCAAAGCTTCTTCTGCCTCTTCTGCATATAATTTTATGCATTTGATAATTTTTTTTGTATGGGGAACTGAACCCAGGGATGCTTTACCACTGAGCTATATCCGCAGCCTTTTCTATTTTGAGACAGGGTCTCACTAAGTTGCTGAGGCTGGCTTGGAACTTGTGATACTCCTGTCTCATCCTCCCAAGTTGCTGGGATCACAGGCATGTACCACTGTGCCTAGCTATATCTAATAACTGGAAAAACTTTCCACAATCTAGTTTCTCTTCTACTACCCATGTACTGCAGGGTCAGATAAGATCTTTGGTCATATACCTTAATTTCCAGATATCAAGAAAGTCAGCAGGAGGAAAGAATATTCCTTCCTAGAGGCCTTGTCTGTGTTAGGACTGCTGGTAACAACTTGAAAGGGCTGTGGATAAACAACTAGATACCATTGATCCAAAAAGTAAATGTTTGTGCCTTTGTCCTTTCAGGCTGCTATATCAAAACACCATGGGCTGAGTGACTGGTAAACAACAGAAATTTATTTGTGATGGTTGTGGAAGCTGGGAAGTTCAAGATCAAGGCACCAACAGATTTAGTATATAGTGAAAGACTGCTTCCTCATAGATGTCTAACTTCACATGGAAGATGTGATGAGGGCACTCTCTGGGTTAATTTTTTATAAGGGCATTAATCTCATTTATGAGGGCCCCACCCCCAGGATCTAATCATCTCCTAAAGACCTCACCTCCAAATACCAGCACCCTACGGTGAGGATATCAAGATATATGGTTTTGTAGGGGACATAAACATTTAGACCATAATAATGTAACTTCAACTCAACTTCCCTTGTGCTGAATCCCAGAATGTTCATGATCATACCAATTCCACTACACTAGTGGAAAAGTATGGCTGAAAAGGAATCAAAGTGAAAAGAAATAGCAGCCTTAACCTCAATTGTGATTAATTTTAATTTATACAATTTACAAAATAATAGTTCTACCTAAGCATATTGCTAAGGGTCTTAGTCTGTTTTATGTTGCTATAATAAAATACCAGAGATTGGGTAATTTATAAAAATAGAGGTTTACTTAGCTCATGGTTCTGAAGGCTGGGAAGCCCAAAGGCATGGTGCTGGCATTTGCTCAAACACTTCTTGCTACATCATAACATGGGGGAGGACATCACCTGGTGAGACAGAGCAAATGTTTTAGATCAAATCTTTCTTCCTCTTCTTATAAAACTGCTAGTGCCATCATGACCTCATCTAATCCTAATTACCTCCCAAAGGCCCCAGCTCCAAATATCATTAATATAAGAATTTGATGATGATCGGGCTGGGGTTGTGGCTCAGCGGCAGCGCGCTAGCCTCGCACGTGCGCGGCCCGGGTTCGATCCTCAGCACCACGTAAACATAAATGCATTGCATTGTGTACAACTAAAGCAAATAAATAAATATTTAAAAAAAAAAGAATTTGATGATTAAATTTCCAACACATGGAACTTTTGGAGGATGCAATCAAACCATAGCAGGGGCCCTTTCAAAGTCACAGAAAGGGCCTGTGCAAAATCAGGGCCCCATGTTTCATGAGATTCATGGAGCATCTAATTCTTAAACTGGTAGACAATTTTACATGTATTTTTAAAAGTTGTAATTGAATCTGAGATTCTCAAACTATATTATTTATGGATTCTTAATGTCCTTTAAATATTTTTATAAAAATGTTTGTGCCTAAGATAGCTTCATCTGCTAGTTCTAGCAGAGGATGTATAGTGAGAAGTAATTCCTTTAAGTCTTTATGTTTGTGTAGTCAGCCCAATGAACAAAGGCAATGGATTATGATTAGATCTCTAATCAGCAAGTTAAGGCATTAATATTAAAGCTCATTTTTAATGGTATCAAACAAAAAAAAGTTCTAATTTAATTCAGTAAGCTGTCATTTGGAATGACATAAGCCTGGGACTTCACATTATAAACATTAATGGTTCATTTTAAATGTTTACTATAATTGACAAATTTCAAGGATTGAAACCATAATGACATCCTCTTGCTGCTAAAATGATACGGAACATAATTTCCTTTTTCCTCAGAAATGAGACAAGCACTTCAGAGTCTTGGAGTGCCTGAGGGCCTCCTTGTGAACATCAGTTCTCTGGCTTGTGTGCTGCACATCATTTTATAGCAGTGGTGTGCTACTGAAGTACTGCACACAGCACTGTGCAAAAATCTTGAAAAGACAGAACATTAATTTGTGTCAATTTCATTCACCAAATATTGAGTGGCTCCTGTTTGCCTTACATTATTTGAGCACCACTGAAGATACAAAGATGAATGACTATCTGTCCTCTTTGAACTTGAGAGAAGAAATGGAGATAAGAGAAAAATACAACAAATTTTTCATGCTAATTATCTTCCTTTAGCTGGGTTTTTTTTTTTTAAATTTTTTTTTTTTTAAACCAAGTGCTATGGAACTACAAAGTAAAGAGATGGCACATCCAGGCAGGACAAAAGGAGAACAATGTCACCTGCTGTTTCAACATTTGGTGACTTTATTATGCCTTTTCTACATCTCAGATACAAGTTAAACAATGAGTGCACCGACAAGAATAAGATGCAAAGCTGCTCTCCACTCTTCAGAATTTATTTATTTTTTATACCTTCTTTTTTAAATTTATTTTTTATTCTAAGTTGTTATAAATGACAGCAGAATGCATTACATTTCATATTACACATATAGAGCATATTTTTACATATCTCTGGTTGTATGCAAAGTATATTCACACCATTCGTGACTTCATACATGCATTTAGGGTAATGATATCCTTCTCATTCTACCATTTTTTTTTCTTCACCCTTTTGCCCCCTCCCTTGCCCTCCCTCCCAATTGGCCATTCTAGTGTTCCTCTAATCCTCCTATGCTCCCCATCCCAACCCGACTGTGAATTGGCCTCCTTATATCAGAGAAAACATTTGGCATTTGGCTTTTTGGGATTGGCTAACTTCACTTAGCATTATATTCTCTAACTCCGTCTCTAACTCCGTCTCTAACTCCGTCCATTTACCTGCAAATGCCATGATTTTATTCTCTCTTATTGCTGAGTAAATACTCCATTGTGTGTATATACCACATTTTCTTTATCCATTCATCTACTGAAGGGCATCTAGGTTGGTTCCACAGTTTAGCTATTGTGAATTGTGCTGCTATAAACATTGATGTGGCTGTGTCCCTGTAGTATGCTGTTTTCAAGTCTTTTGGGTAAAGACCAAGGAGTGGGATAGCTGGGTCATAAGGTGGTTCCGTTCCAAGTTTTCCAAGGTATCTCCATACTGCTTTCCATATTGGCTGCACCATTTTGCAGTCCCACCAACAATGTATGAGTGTGCCTTTTTCTCCACATCCTCTCCAACATTTATTGTTGTTTGTGTTCTTAATAGCTGCCATTCTGACAGGTGTGAGATGAAATCTTAGAGTGGTTTTGATTTGCATTTCTCTAATTGACAGAGAGGTTGAGCATTTTTTCATGTATTTGTTGATTGATTGTATATCTTCTTCTGAGAAGTGTCTGTTCAGTTCCTTGGCCCATTTATTGACTGGGTTATTTGGTTTTTTGGTGTTAAGATTGTTGAGTTCTTTATATATTCTAGAGATTAGTGCTCTGTCTGACGTGCATGTGGTAAAAATTTGTACCCAATTAGTAGGATCTCTGTTCACCTCACTGATTGTTTCTTTTGCTGAGAAGAAGTTTGTAATTTGAGTCTATCCCATTTATTGATTCTTGGTATTAATTCTTGTGCTACAGGATTCTTATTAAGGAACTTGGGGCCTAATCCAACATGTTGGAGATTAGAGCTTACTTTTTCTGCTATTAGGTGGAGTATCTCTGGTCTAATTCCTAGATTCTTGATCTACTTTGAGTTGAATTTTGTGCATGGTGAGAGAGAGAGGTTTAATTTCATTTTATTGCATATGGATTTCCAGTTTTCCCAGCACCATTTGTTGAAGAGGCTATCTTTTCTCCAATGTACATTTTTGGTGCCTTTGTCTAATATAAGATAACTGAAGTTATATGTGTTAGTCTCTGTGTCCTCTATTCTGTACCATTGGTCCACTGGACTATTTTGGTGCCAATACCATGCTGTTTTTGTTACTATTGCTCTGTAGTATAATTTAAGGTCTGGTATAGTGATGCCACCTGCTTCACTCCTCTTACTAAGGATTGCTTTAGCTATTCTGGGTCTCTTATTTTTCCAGATGAATTTCATGACTGATTTTTCTATTTCTATGAGGAATGTCATTGGGATTTTGATTGGCATTGCATTAAATCTGTATAGTGCTTTTGGTAGTATGGTCATTTTGACAATTTTAGTTCTGCCTATCCAAGAACAGGGTAGATCTTTCCATCTTCTAAGGTCTTCCATAATTTCTTTCTTTAGTGTTCTGTAGTTTTCATTATAGAGGTCTTTCACATCTTTGGTTAAGTTGATTCCCAAGTATTTTTTTTTTATGCTATTGTAAACGGGGTAGTTTTCCTCATTTCCCTTTCAGAGGATTTGTCACTGATATATAAAAATGCCTTAGATTTATGGGTATTGATTTTGTATCCTGCTACTTTGCTGAATTCATTTATGAGTTCTAGAAGTTTTCTGGTGGAATTTTTGGGTCTTCTAGGTATAAAATCATATCATCAGCAAATAATGATAATTTGAGTTCTACTTTACCTATCTGTATCCCTTTAATTTCTTTCATCTGTCTTATTGCTCTGGCCAGCATTTCAATTACTATGTTGAATAGAAGTGGTGAAAGAGGGCATCCCTGTCTTGTTCCAGTTTTTAGAGGGAATGCTTTCAATTTTTCTCCATTTTGAATAATGTTGGCCTGGGTATTAGCATATATAGCTTTTATGATGTTGAGATATGTTCCTTTTATCCTTAGTTTTTCTAGTGTTTTGAGCATGAAGGGGTACTGTATTTTGTCAAATGCTTTTTCTGCATCTATTGAGATAATCATATGGTTCTTATCTTTGAGTCTATTGATGTGATTAATTACGTTTATTGTTTTCCGTATGTTGAACCATCTTTGCATCCCTGGAATGAACCCCACTTGATTGTGGTGTATTATATTTTGATATGTTTTTGTATCCGTTTTGCTAGAGTTTTATTGAGAATTTTTGCATCTATGTTCATTAAAGATATGGGTCTGAAGTTTTCTTTTTTGGATGTGTCTTGCCTGGTTTGGGGGGATCAGGGTGATGTTGGCCTCATAGAATGAGTTTGGAAGTACTCCCTCTTTTTCTATTTCCTGAAATAAATTGAAGAGTATTGGTATCAGTTCTTCTTTCAAGGTCTTGTAGAACTCGGCTGTGTATCCATCTGGTCCAGGGCTTTTCTTGGTTGGTAGGCTTCTGATGGCATCTTCTGTTTCGTCACTTGAAATTGGTCTGTTCAAATTATGTATATCCTCCTGCTTAAGTTTGGGCAGATCATACAACTCTAGAAATTTGTTGATGCCTTCGGTGTTTTGTATTTTGTTGGAGTACAAGTTTTCAAAATAATTTCTAATTACTTCCTGTATTTCCATAGTGTTTGTTGTGATATTTCCTTTTTCATCACATATGTTAGTAATTTGAGTTATCTCTCTCCTTCTCTTTGTTAGCCTGGCTTAGGGTCTGTCAATTTTATTTATTTTTTCAAAGAACCAACTTTTTGTTTTTTCAATTTTTTCAATTGTTTCTTTTGTTTCAATTTCATTAATTTCAGCTCTGATTTTAATTATTTCCTGTCTTCTACCACTTTTGGTGTTGGATTTTTCTTCTTTTTCTAGAGCTTTGAGATATAATTTTAAGTCATTTATTTGTTGACTTTTTCTTCTTTTGAGGAATGAACCCAATGCAATGAACTTTCCTCTTAGAAATGCCTTCATAGTGTCCCAGAGATTTCGATATGTTGTGTCTGTGTTCTCATTCATCTCTAAGAATTTTTTAATCTCCTCTTTGATGTCATCTGCAACCCATTGTTCATTCAGTAGCATATTATTTAGTCTCCAGGTGTTGGTATAGCTTTTATTTCTTATTTTATCATTGATTTCTAATTTCATCCCTTTATGGTCAGATAGAATGCAGGGTAGTATCTCAACTTTTTTGTATTTGTCCAGAGTTGTTTTGTGGCCTAGTATATGGTCTATTTTAGAGAAGGTTCCATGTGCTGCTGAGAAGAAAGTGTATTCATTTGTTGAAGGATGAAATATCCTATATAAGTCAGTTAAGTCTAAGTTGTTTATTGTATTTTTGAATTCTATAGTTTCTTTGTTCAGCTTTTGTTGGAAGATCTATCCAGTGGTGAAAGGGGTCTGTTAAAGTCACCCAGAATTATTGTGTTGTGGTCTATTTGACTCTTAAACTTCAGGAGAGTTTTTTTGATGAACATGGATGCTCCATTGTTTGGGGCATATATATTTATAATTGTTAAGTCTTGTTGGTGTATGGTTCCCTTGAGAAGTATACAGTGTGCTTCTTTATCCCTTTTGATTGACTTTAGCTTGAAGTCTACTTTATTTGATATGAGGATGGAAACCCCTGCTTGTTTCCTCTGTTCATATGAGTGGTAGGATTTCTCCCAACCTTTTACCCTCAGCCTATGGATGTCTTTTCCTATGAGATGAGTCTCTTGGAGGCAGCATATTGTTGGGTATGTTTTTTTGATCCAATCTGCTAGTCTATGTCTTTTGATTGGTGAGTTTAGGCCATTAACATTCAGAGTTGTTATTGAGATGTGTTTTGTATTCCCAGCCATTTTTGTTTATTTTTGGTATTTACCTTGACATGGTTTCTCTTCTGATTTTTTTTTCCTTTAGTGTAATACCTCCCTCTGTTGATTTTCATCATTATTTTTCTTTTCCTCTTCATGGAATATTTTGCTGAGGATGTTCTGTAGTGCTGGCTTTCTACTTGTAAATTCTTTTAACTTTTGTTTATGGAAGGTTTTTATTTCGTCCTCAAATCTAAAGCTTAATTTTGCTGGTTATAAGATTCTTGGTTGGCATCCCTTTTCCTTCAGAGTTTGGAATATGTTGTTCCATGATCTCCTAGCTTTGAGTGTCTGAATTGAAAAATCTGCTGTGATACGAATTGGTCTCCCCCTATATGTGATCTGATTCCTCTCTTTTGCGGCCTTTAAAATTCTATCCTTGTTCTGTATGCTAGGCATTTTCATTATAATGTGTCTTGGTGTAGATCTGTTGTAATTTTGTACATTTGGTGTCCTATAGGCCTCTTGTATTTGGTTTTCCAATTCATTCTTCATGCTTGGGAAATTTTCTGATATTATCTCATTGAAGAGGTTGTGCATTCCTTTGGTTTGAAACTCTGTGCCTTCCTCTATCCCAATTATTCTTAGGTTTGGTCTTTTGATGCTGTCCCATACTTCTTGGATGTTCTGTTCATGGTTTCTTACTATCTTCATTGTGTGGTCAACTTTATTTTCAAGATTATATACTTTGTCTTCATTGTCTGAAGTTCTTTCTTCCAGTTGATCTAGTCTGTTGGTAATGCCTTCAATTGTGTTTTTTATTTGGTTAATTGTTTCCTTCATTTCAAGGATGTCTGACTTTTTTTTTTTTTTTTCAGAGTTTCTATCTCTTTTTTGAAGTAATCTTTTGCAACCTGTATTTGCTTTCTTATATCTTTGTTGTAGTGGTCAATTTTTTGCCTGTATTTGCTCTTTTAGGTCATTCTTTAACTCACAGATCATTTTAATTATGAACCTTCTGAACTCCTTCTCTGACATTTCTTCAACTTTGTTGAGCATGGGTTCTGTTATTGTAGAATCCTGGTTTCTTTGGGGTATTTTCCTCCCCTGTTTTTTCATGATGTCTATTTGCTTTACTTTCTTTCAGTATAGATCTGAATTATTACAGTTTCTTCCCTACATTCTTATAATACCCTGTCAGGTTTTCTGTGCCTCCCCTTAGCACTGGACTATCAGAACCTGCCGCTGACCCTCAAAGTAAGCTACCTGGGGCTGGGTTCATGCTGGTTGGTGTGGGCCACACTGGTTGAGTCTGAGCTCCTGTGGTGGTCTGGGGCTAACTGCACTGGGGTGAAGGTCAGCAGGACTGCCCTGGGCCGGCCTGCACTCTAAGCAGAGTTGGCAGGTCTGTCCTTGCTGTCTCCTGCTCTGGGGTGGAGGTCAGCGGGCACTCTTCAGAATTTAGATGGAAAGATATTTAAGGAAAAAAATGAGGAAATTCAGTTTTTATTAGAAAGGCAAAACACAAACTTCTCCTTGCTCCAGCAATTTTATTTATTTGTTCTATAGTCAAACCCACAGCATGGACTCTAAATGAGTGTTAGCTGCACTATCTTGACAAACAGCCCTTCTGGAATGGCCCTGATGTTAGGTAGCAAAAATTCTAGAAGTTGACTGGTCTCCAATCCCTTTAAAACCTGACTCCTGCCCTCACCTCATCTGTGACTTTGGACAAGTCATGTTATTTCTTATTTCCTTATCTACTCAAGTGATAATAGTAGTACCTAGTTGTGTTTTTTGATCATAAAATGAGGAAGTCCATGTAACTAATGTTTTCTTAAATCTGTGCTTTGACAGAAGTAAGCACTTCATACATTTCTTTTTCTTAATCATAGTGATTGTTATCAATCTCACAAAAATAACTCTGGTGATGAGTACTAGAACATACATTTGCACAAATTGTTATGTGATCACAGGAAAGAAAAAAGAATTCTGGGGGAGGCAGATAAGTCTTTGTTAATGTTGTGATCCTTGTGGTGGGATAGATGATGTTATCAATTTAAATGAGAATCCAAGGGGGGTGCCGGGTTAACCATCCAGGCAAAGGGAACTGCATGTGCAGTAACTCAGAAATCAAAGGCAGAATGTTTTCTCTTATGTTTGGAAACTAAAGCAAAGTAAGGGGAAAAAGGGGGGGGGGAGGGTTGAAGAGTTAAATATCACAAGGACAGAGGGAAGATCTATGAAGTGGAAGGAGATTGAGGGGAAGAGAGGAAGGACAGAAAGGAGAGGAAATGTGGAATGAATTTGACAAAATTATGCTATGCACATGTATAAATATATCACAATGAATTTAACCTTTATATATATATCAACCATCAAAAATAAATAAATACATAGAAGGGAGGAATACAAGTAGAATAGGGGAAGATAATGGGGGAGGAATGAGGGGAGGGAAAGAAGAGCACCAGGGACTGAAATGGAGCAAATTAAATTCCATGTATGTATGATTATGTCAAAATAAGCCCAATTATTATGAATAACTATATTGCATTAATAAAAGCATTTTTTAAAAAAGGTATTTGGCTTGTTTGGGGTTGGCAAGGAGCTTAAAGCTGAGCAAAGTGTACATCTGAAATATTTTTTAAAATAGGAGCACATTTTGGCAAGTACGAATGGAAGAAGAAAGTTTTTAGGTGGAGATGACCAGGTAGGTATCATCCTAGGGAGAAAGAGGAAAACACAGAGCAGGTTCTGAGGATACCCACCATTGAGATTTAGCTGGAGAGTAGGGGGTATAGGGAGTTAAGATATTTGAGGAGTGGTAAAGAGAGGTGGATTCATCTTGTGAAGAGGTCTGGGGAGGGAGGGAGTTACGAGCAGCACCTTAAGCATCCAGTAGGAACAACTAAAGGTTCTTTTTATTGGATTCAGTGAATGAAATTTTTCCCTTACACAGGTTAACCAGGCAGTACTTTCAGAAAGGATTGGTATGGAAAGAGAAGGGAAGCAAGGATGCCAGTAAAAACATAGTTCCCTCCAGGAGTTTATAGTTCATGATATCTAGGACTGGGACCAGTCCTACAAAACTGAAATTGATAATTCTGTGTGTGTGTGTGTGTGTGTGTGTGTGTGTGTGTGCATGCATATGTACACAAGCACATTTAATCTGGAGGCAATGCTGTGAGGATAATATCATTATGATTCCACTAGAGGGTAGTAGAGACAAATTGGTAAATGAGAAGCAGCTGCTATATTCCGTACCAGCTATAAGCTGAATAGTTTTCTTCTTGTCTATCTCTTGTAATGGTTGCAAGCTTAATTCAATTATTCCATAGCTAAGAAATATATGACAAGTATATTTAGTGAGTTTAGTTCTAGATAATTTAGTAAATCCCAGCCATATATAGCAGAAGACAATAAAGCTGGATTAATGAGATCAGAAAACTAGAAACTAGATGGGCATTTAGCTTTTTTACAATAACCTGTATCTCATATGGCCTTGAATTAAACCCTTCTTTTAAATTGAGTGCTGACTTTTACATCTAAATCTCTTATTGATTATAGTGAAAAAGGAAAAAAAAAATGGTAAAAGTTAATTCTGGTATGAAGTTTTGAGATAGGTAATTGAAATTGAAAAGGTTTTCTTTGGAATTCTCATATACAGATATATGTAAATCCTTTTGGAAAGTAATACAGCAACAAAGAGCCACAATGCACATACTGTTTGGTTTTATTTATTTTTAATAAAACCTTTATTTTTATTTCCTTTACTGTTACTTTTCCAATTTATCAATTTTATAAGAAAATAATTCTATGGAAATAAAGTCACATATATTTTTTCTCTATTCTCTCTCTCTCTAATTGGAGATTGGACCCAGAGGTGCTCTACCACTGAGCTACATACATCCCCAGACCTTTATTTTATTTTTTATTTTTAGACAGGAGCTCACTAAGTTGCTGAGGCTGGTCTCAAACTTGGAATCATTCTACCTCAGCTTCTCAAGTAGCTGGGATTACAGGCATATGCAGCATGCAGTCAAAAGTCATAAACCTGAAAATTTTCAATACGAAATTTCTATAATAATAAAAATTTATAGCCAACCTAGAAATCTAAAAGGAAAATGGCTAACTAGATAAATTATGGCATTTCCCTTACAAAACCAAACACCAAGACACACACACACACACACACACACACACACACACACACACACACTATAACTGGAAGTTTATAAAAGAATAAATTTGAACTCTGCACATGGTACACAACTGCAATCCCAGGTAACTGTGGATTAAGCAGGAGAATCATAAGTTCAAGGTTAGCCTTGGCAACTTAATGAGACATGTCTCAAAATTTAGAAAGGGATAGCGATGTAACTCAGTGGTAGAGCTTATCTAGTATACAAATGTCCTGTGTTCTATCCAGAGTACTGAAAAAAAAAAAAAAAAAAAAAAAAAAAAAAAAAGCATGGACTTACACTGAGAGTAAATAGAATTGTTCTTAGTGTGATAGGATATGTGGTCATAAGAATATTTCCTCCAACTGGTTTCATATATCCCCATCCCCACCCTTGGGTACTGGGGATTGAACCCAGGACCACTATACCACTGAGCTACCCTCATAGCCCTATTTATTTATTTATTTATTTATTTATTTATTTATTTATTTATTTAGAAACAGGGTCTCACTAAATTGCCAGGGCTGACCTCGAACATGCCATCTTCCTGCCTTGGCCTCCTAAGTAGTCATATCGTTTTCATAATGACCACACACAAAAGGAATTATACTGCCAGGAATGTTTTACTTATACTTTCTATTTAACATTTCACAGTCCAAAGATCACTATATACTAAATATAATAAACTAAACTGTCTTCAGTGTAAGCTATAACATTTCAAAAGATTTATAATATCTTCTTAAATAGTTTAAGAGAAAGAGTGCAAAGAGATCATCAGAACAAACAGAAATCTGAATGGAATTTTAGTGCATATTGCAACAGTACCACATCTTACTAAATATCAAATGGCAGGTCCTGGTGTAGAAAGTATAAGCTTTGTAACTTGTTTAATCATGAAAATGTCTGTTCAAATTGAACATCCTCTCCCACCTTTAAAAACAACAAAATCCCAACCCCTAAAATAAACTTATCTTTCATTTTAATGGATTCAAACCCTTGCAAAAGCTGTAACCATAGCATTATAGAATAATAAAATAGAGGCTTGGAGATCATCTTATGAAAAGTCAAGAGTGTTAAAGAGATTAAGTGTTTACATTTTCCCTATTTTCAGAGCTATGCATAATTATTTTGTTTTATTGTTCAAGCTCCTTATGATAAACAGTATAACTTTGTCAGTAATGCAAAAATATTTAATAATATATGTATGTGTATGTGGATAGGTAGATAGATAAAGTAAATCAGTTTAAGCATTTCAATGTGGTAAAAACAGCTACCTTTTGTAACATTTAGAATTGTGCCATGAAGCCGGGCACGGTGGCACACGCCTGTAATCCCAGCACTTGGGAGGCTGAGGCAGGAGGATCATGAGTTCAAAGCCAGCCTCAGCAATGGCGAGTCACTTAGCAACTCAGTGAGACCCTGTCTCTAAATAAAATACAAAAAAGGGCTAGGGATGGGACCCCAGTGGTCGAGTGCCCCTGAGTTCAATCACTGGTACCAAAAAAAAAAAAAAAAAAAAAAAAGAATTGTGCCATGTACTGTACTAAGTACTCTAAATGGATTATTTGTAAAGATGTAGCAGTCCTGTTGATATGCAGCCAGCTTTATCTGAGGGAACGGACATCTAGAGAAATTAAAGAGCTACCCAGCATCAGACAGCATAAGGGGCAGAACAGACCCTTGAACTCAAGATTTTCTGAATCCAAAGCCCACTTTTCTACCAGCATTCCATGTTGCACTTACATGCAATAAAATAAATATATGGTACTCTGTTACAATGACAAATTATTTAAATTATCATTAACATTAATTTTGGTAAATAGAAATTATATATTTAATTCTCTTGTACTGCGTCCTAATGACAATTTCGTTCTCACTAGTGTCTCCCTAAAGAACAGTAAAAGTGTATCATTTTCTTTAAATAAGAATGTGATTAAAGAAGGTTGAATCATTGGTTAATAGTAGAGTATTTAAAATAGTTGTTCATTATTCTTGGAACACCATAATTATTAGCTTCAGATGAAATGGAAGAAAAAAATTCAGAGCTAATTCTCAAATAGCTGTAGGTCCAGCTTTTCTCTTATCACTAGAATTTCCACTCAAGATATGTGTTTTTTTTTCCTCTATGTTTTGGTGGGACAATGCAGTAGGTGTCTAAAGAACACAGAAGTGGAATAATGTAAACCTGGGTTCATGACACATTCTCATCACTGGTGCATTTATGGGCATCTTTATTTATATAATTATTAACTTATAGTAAATGCCATAAGCACCCATGGAACTATAACCCAATATTAACACCAGGTCCTTAACAACCACTAACATGTATGCTGCTCTTTGCACTACCTCATTTTACACATACCACTACCCTAGGTAACTGCTGAATCATCCTTGCTTTGCTTACATTTTTATTTAATTTTGTCTCATCTGCATAGTCTTTTAAAAAATTCATAACCCTGAAAAGTCTTCTGAAATTTTATTGAAAACTTTTAAAACCTACAAAAACTTGAAAGAGTAGTGGCAATAAAATCTATATATCCTCATTTAGATTCACCAGTTGCTATCTTACAAATTTGATTCCTCTCTTTTCCTCTGCTCTTCCTCATTCTCCTTCTCCTTTCTTTCTCCCACCCTCCTCCTCTCCTGTAACCATTTTAAAGTAAGCTGCAGACACCACGATGTTTCCTCAAATGCTTTACCATGTGTTTCTGAAGTATAATGTTTTTCTTAACTGAAACACTATTATTAGAACTTGGGAATATAACACTAATCTGCAATCATCTCCAATAAACTATCCTCATTCAAATAGTTATGATTTTCACCAAAATGTTTTTTCTAGATATTTTTAAAAAATAAAATCTGGAGGTTGGGGCTGTAGCTCAGTGGTAGAACACTTGGCTTATACTTGTGAGGCACTGGGTTTGGTCCTCAGCACCATGTGAAAATAAATAAATAAAGATTTTGTGTTCATCTACAACTAAAAAAATATTTTTACAAACAATAAATAAAATCTGTGGGGCTGGAGATGTAGCTTTGTGGTAGAGCTTCCACCTAGTATATATGATGCCCTGGGTTCAATGTTAGTATAACAATAAATAAATAAGTAAAACAAAATCTTAAATACTTCCAGGATATATAAATGGTAGGTGTTAGTTATTATCTCTTTGGTTTGATTCAACAGTACTATATCTTTGGGTTTTCATTATGTTATTACTTTTAAACTGGTTGTCTGGGGACAGTTTCTTGTTGTCATCTGACTTATTCCAATATCCCTGTATTACATACAGTATCTTTTTTACTGTATACTGGTCTAGAGGCACAATTCAATTTAGGTTATATATTTTTGGTAATTTTACTTACTAGTGAGGTTGTGTACTTCACTTTGTATGCTGTCAAGAGGGACATGATTCAGGTTGCCCACTTTATTTATTTGGTAACTTCCAATTAAATCTTTCCATTTAAAAAATATGTCCACAGATTCTTTGACATTCTTCCATTCATAAGTGGATCTTGTATGTGTGTGTGTGTGTGTGTGTGTGTAATACAGGGTCTCACTATCTTGCCCAGGCTGGCCTCAAACTCCTGGGCTCAAGAGATCCTCCTGCCTTAGGTTCCTGACACTACAGGCCTTGTGTGAGATAGATCTTAATCCTCTTCCCCCAGCTATAGCAGAAGACACTCATGCATTGGATGGAGAGTCCCACTGGGTGAGGACCTAACATCTCCCACCAAGAACCAGCAACTAAATAATTCTGCCAGTGAGTGAACTTGACAATGAATTCTTCACCTGCATTTGGTTATCAAGTTACATGTTTTAAAGAAATTTGTCAATTGAATTTTAATTTTTCAAATTATTAGCATATGGGTAATCACAGTATTCTATTATTGTGTTTTAGGTTTTATTGTGTTTTTTTTCTTCTAGGTTCCAGCTACTTGGGATGCTGGAGCCAGTAGAATTGCAAATTCAAGGCCAGCCTGGGCAACTTAGTGAGATCCTGTTTCAAAATAAAATATAGAAAGGGTTGGGAGTGTAGAGTGCTTATGGTATTATGTCCCTAAGTTGTTGTTGTCCCAGTACTGCAAAAATATAAAAATAAAAAATGATGTTTGGCTTGATTAACACTCTCTGTTATATCTTTGTATTATATTTAATTGATTTCTGATCTTATTTGTGTTCTCTCTCTTATCCTACTCATTAAATTTTAGCATCTCATCTGTCTTAAGTATATTCCCTCATATTATCATTTTTGCTATATTCCATGAGCTTTGAAATATAGGGTGTTAACTTTCTCAACATATATAATACAGTAAAAATAACTGTTTAAATGTCATTGTCTGCTAGTTCTAACATCTGTGTCAGTTCTACTTTATTTTCAGTGATTTTTCTCTTCATTATTGATGGTATTTTACCACATCTTTGCAAGCCTGGAAATTTTGACCATGTGAGACATTATTGCTTTTACGTAGATGGAGACTGGATACTTTTGGATTCCTGTAAATATTTCTGAACTTTGTTCTGAAATGTAGGTAATAAGTTCCTTGGAAAGTTTTATTCTTTTCAGTCCTGCTTTTATGATTTGTTAGATAGGACCATAACTGTGTTTAATCTAGAGCTAATTATTCTCTACTACTGAGGCAAGATCCTCTGAATACTCTTCCTGTTGACCAGAAATTACTACATATTCTGGTTGGAAGGTGGAAACAGTCACTATATTTGGCCCTGGGTGAGCAGTGGGTCCTGTTCTCTTGAATTCTTTCGAGTTGTCTTATTAGTCAGGATTCTCCATGAAAACGGAACCACAGTACAGTCTCTGTGTGTGTGTGTGTGTGTGTGTGTGTGTGTGTGAGAGAGAGAGCGAGAGAGAGAGAGAGAGAGAGGTAATTAATTGGTTCTCATAATTATGGAGACTATTTTTTTTTTAATTATGGAGACTTATCAGTCCCAAGATCTCTAGTTTGTAAACCAGAGACCAAGGCTAGTCAGTGATGTAACTAAGTTTTAGTCTAAAAGTCAGCAGGCAGGTTCTAGATCAAGAAAAGTTGAGGATTCAGTTCAAGTTCAAGGGCAGAAGACTGATTTCCCAGCTCAAATAATCAGACAGGAGGAGTTTATTTTATTTTATTTTATTTTGGTACCAGGAATTGAACCTAGGAGTGCTTAACCACTGAGCAGTACCCCAAGCCCTAAAATATAATTTTATTTAGAGACAGGGTCTCACTGAGTTGCTTAGGGCCTTGCTAAGTAGCTGAGGCTGACCTTGAACTCTTCATCCTCCTGCCTCAGCCTCCTGAGCATCTAGGATTATAGGCATGCACCACCAAGCCCAGATAAGTGTTCTTTTATTCAGTCTTTTTGTTCTAGTCAGGCCTTGAACTGACTTGATGAGATCCACCTGTATTTGGAAGGGCCATCTGCTTTATTCAGTCTACTGATGGCAAATGTTAATCTCAGCTAAAAACACTCTCACAGTAAAACCCAGAATGTTTGACGAAATGTATGGGAACCCATGAACCAGACAAGTTGACACATAAAATCAACCATCCCAATGGTTCACTTCACACCCTCCTTAGATTATTTGCCTGAATCCTCAAGGGAGATCATCTTCACGTTTTCAGGGTCCTCCATACATCTCTCTCCTTTCCAGGACTCTACCTTGTAAACACCAGCCTTGCTTTGTCTCTATGGATTCTCAACTTTGTCTTTTCAATTCAGGGAGTCTACCAGTCTCTGTGAGGGCCTCCATCTTTGCACCACAGACTGGAAAGTCTTTCAAGGCAGTAAGTTGGGGAACTCATTGGGTTTACCCCATTTGATTTCCATCTCTCATGAGTCACTGTCCTAGGTTGCCTGATGCCCAGTGTTTTGGAAGATGTTCATGTATTTTGTCTTTTTTGTTATTTATTAGGATTGTTTGAGATGAGAGCATAAATTTAGTACCTGTTTTTCTAAGCTTCCAAGAAGAAACTCCTGTAGCATTCTAGATTTTATTTTTAAAATTCTTAAGTATGATTTTTTCCTTAACTCATAGTCATTTAGAAGTATGCTGTTAAAATGTGTAAATATGCAGTGACTCTTCACTTACCATTTTAAAATTAATTATTTAACTTAAAACAGAAAATATTCTATATGATATTATTGACCTGTATATGATCAATTTTTATAAATGTCCCATGTGAGTTAGAGGAGACTCTGTATTCTATAATTTTAAATTTAGGATTCTCTGTAGGTTCATTAAGCTCAGGCGCATTAATTATATAATCATATCTCTTGGTCACTGTTAAACTTTCTTTTCTTTTGGTATTGGGGATTGAACCTAGAGGCACTCAACCACTGAGCCACATTCACATCCCTTTTTGTTTTTGTTTTTTGTTTTTGGAGGGATGCCCGGGATTGAACTCAGGGATACTCGACCACTGAGCCACATCCCCAGCCCTATTTTGTATTTTATTTAGAGACAGGGTCTCACTGAGTTGCTTAGTGCCTCGCAGTTGCTGAGGGCTGGCTTTGAACTCTCGATCCTCCTGTCTCAGCCTCCAGAGCCGCTGGGATTACAGGCTAATTAGATAAATCATATCTCTTGGTCACTGTTAAACTTTTCTTTTCTTCATTGGTATTGGGGATTGAACCTAGAGGCACTCAACCACTGAGCCACATTCACATCCCTTTTTGTTTTTGTTTTTTGTTTTTTGGAGGGATGCCCGGGATTGAACTCAGGGATACTCGACGCACTGAGCCCACATCCCCAGCCCCTAATTTTGTATTATTATTTTAGAGACACGGGTCTCACTGAGAGTTGCTTAGTGCCTCGCAGTTGCTGAGGCTGCTTTGAACTCTCGAATCCTCCTGTCTCCAGCCTCCAGAGCCGCTGGGATTACAGGCCTGTTGCCAACGCTACCCAACACTGTTTGAAAATTTTGACGGGAGGAGAGCCTCAATCTGTGGATACTTGAGGTAAATGTGGTGGAATCTCTCATACAACAGTTGGTTTATAACAATTAACTACCTGTAATTCTATAAATTTTAGCTTTCATATTTTGAGGCTATTTTATTGTATATAGTAGTTTCTGTATCTTCTTGGTGAAATTGAACATTTAATCATTATGAATAGTGTCAATTTTTTCCTAATAATGCTTATTTATTTAAATAATTTAAATTTAATTTATTCCCTAATTTTGTTATTAGGTGCTTGCAGAATGCAATTCATTTCATATAACATATAAAGACACAATTTTTCAAGCCACTGGTTTTACATAACGTATTTTCACACCATTTGTGTCTTCATACATGTACTTATGGGTAATGATGTCTAATTCATTCCGATATTATTCCTATCCTCTTGCCCCCTCCCTTCCCCTCCCTCCCCTTTGATACTATTTAAAGTTCCTTCATTCCTCACATCCCCCCTCCATTGCCATTATAAGTCAGTATCTTCATAACAAAGAAATCATTTGACCTTTGGTGTTTGGGATTGGCTTACTTCACTTAGCATTATTTTCTTCAAGTCCATCCTTTTACCTGCAAATGCCAATGATATATTTTATAGTCTATCTCAGAATTGTTTGATAGAAATAATGAGAAATTTCTAGTAGCCACATTAAAAATTAGTTATTTATTAATTTCAATTTCTGTCAATTTCAATAATATAATTTTACTTACACAATAAACCCACAAACAAAATGATTATTACTCTAAATGTGTAATCTAATAGTAATTATTAATGATATTTTCTATGTTCTTTATGTGTGTGGTTTTTGAAATCTGGTATATATTGTACAGTCAAAGTCCATATTAATTCAGACTGGGCACATTTCAAGTGTTCAATAGCCATATGTGTCTAGTGCCTACCATCTCAGATAATGCAAGTGTAATGTAGGTAAATCAGCTTACATGGTCAGTATTTCTCTATTATTTTTTTATTTTTTCCATTTTTTTCTTGAAACTTTCTGTATTCTTAAATTCTGTGTTCTTTATAACAAGTATATGTGTTGTTTATTATGGAGTTTATGACATACATAAAATTTTGACATTTGGACAATTTTGAAATCAGGGTGCATCTTATAGACAACGGAATATTCTAATCTTTGTCAGTAGGGTGGCATTAATATTATAGTGGTTATTGCCTGCACGTGAACAAGCATCAAAGGACTAAGTATCAAAATTGATTTGCAATCAGTTCCCCAGGGGGGCAATAGTAGGGTACTTTTAGCTCATAAGAATACTAAATGATTTCGGGCAAGAGGTGGGGGAAAGCTTGATTCGGTAGTCAAAGCATGTAGGCAACATTTATATATCAAGAATAACAAAATAGATTAGCTTTGCACAATTGCAAAGTTGTCTTTAGAGCCCAGAAACCAATAACTTTTAGTTATTTAGTTATGTATATTTCACATAACGTAGAATCACCAATGTTCTTGATAACACAGCAATAATATAGTGGATGTTGATAAAAAATATAGTGATGAATTTTTCAAAACGCTTTAATCAATTTATTTTGATCCTATTTTGCTATCTATATGTGCATATTATATTATGATCAAGTGTATCTATATGTGCATATTATATATGATCAAGTGTACTTCTAAAAAAATCAAAAATTAGCTCTTTAAATCTAGCATAAAACAAAGTCTAGATATGATATAAAAATTTTGTCATAATTTAATTGATAATGTTTCGTTTTTTGCTTAGATTTGTATAAATATATAATATATATACTGCATTCAGTGGCATGTTTAATTTGGCTAAATAATGTTTCTTGATTTTGGTTTTGTTTTTATAGCACATAACAATTTCTTTTAATTGGCAATGCTGTCAGTTTATATTTTATTATAAAATATTAAATATATATGGATCCAGTTTCTATAATTATAGTTTTTAATTATTTCAATACATACCATTTAAAGTGCCTCTTTTTTTTGAAAAAATGATTTTTTAGTTGTTTGATGGTCCTTTTTATATTTAATTTCATTATATGTTGTGGTGAGAATTGAACCTAGTGCCTCACACATGCTAGGCAAGCGCTAAGAGTCTACCACTGAGCTACAATCCCAGCCCCTTTAAGTGCCTCTTTTAATCCTCTTATTGTACATCTTTTCGTTTTGTGATAAATGTCTCTTTAATATCTAGAATATTAAGTTTGGCTATTATGGATATTTCTCTTTCCCTGTCTACAATACAGATATTATAGTAGGCAAAAAAAACAAAAAATAAAATTCTCCCCAAATGTCCATGTCCTACCAGCTCAGAACCCATATATGTGTTAATGCATGTGGCAAAAGGAATTCTGCAAATGAATTAAAATCTCAAGGTTAGGACCTTGATGAGATTAATCCTGCAATAGCCAGGTACACCTTGTCTCATCACAAGTGTCCTGGTTTTGGAGAGAGTCAAAGGTGATAATTTTTTTCTTTATTAAATTAGTTATTTTATTCTAATATGTTATACATGATGGCAGAATGCAATTCATTTCATATTACACATATAGAGCACAATTTTCCAAGTCCACTGGTTGTACACAAAGTATTTTCACACCATTCCCATCTTCATACATGTATTTAGGGTAATTGATGTTTAAATCATTCCACCACTCATTCCCACTCCCAAGGCCCCCCTCCCTTCCCCACCCTCCCCTTTGATCTATCTAAAGTTCTTCCTTCATTCCTCCCATGCTGCCGCATCATGCACCATTATGAGTCAGCATCGTCATAAAATCAAAGAAAACATGCGCCTTTGGTTCTTTGGGATTGGGCTTACTTCACTTAACATAGAACTCTCCAACACCATGCCAGTTACCTAGCAAATAGCCTTGATTTTATTCTCTTTTAATACTGCGAGTAATGTTCCATTGTTGTATATATACCAAAGTTTTGCTATCCATTCATACTACTGAAGGGCAATCTGTGGGTTTAGTGACCCACAAATTTGGCTATTGTGAATTATGCTGCTGTAAACAATTGACGTGGGCTGTGTCCCCTGTATATGCTGGTTTTTAAGTCCTTTGAGGTTTAAACTGAGGAGTGGGATAGCTGGGCCCAAATTGAGTGTTTCTCATTCCAGAGTTTTCCAATGAAATCCTCTTTTTTTTCTTTATTAAATTAGTTATTTATTCTAATTTGTTATACATGATGGCAGAATGCAATTCATTTCATATTACACATATAGAGCACAATTTTCCAAGTCACTGGTTGTACACAAAGTATTTTCACACCATTCCCATCTTCATACATGTATTTAGGGTAATGATGTTTAAATCATTCCACCATCATTCCCACTCCCATGCCCCCTCCCTTCCCCACCCTCCCCTTTGATCTATCTAAAGTTCTTCCATTCCTCCCATGCTGCCGCATCATCACCATTATGAGTCAGCATCGTCATATCAAAGAAAACATGCGGCCTTTGGTTCTTTGGGATTGGCTTACTTCACTTAACATAGTACTCTCCAACACCATCCAGTTACCTGCAAAATGCCATGATTTTATTCTCTTTTAATACTGAGTAATGTTCCATTGTGTATATATACCAAAGTTTTGCTATCCATTCATCTACTGAAGGGCATCTGGGTTAGTTCCACAATTTGGCTATTGTGAATTATGCTGCTGTAAACATTGACGTGGCTGTGTCCCTGTAGTATGCTGTTTTTAAGTCCTTTGGGTTTAAACTGAGGAGTGGGATAGCTGGCCCAAATTGTGGTTCCATTCCAAGTTTTCCAAGGAATCTCCATACTGCTTTCCAGATTGGCTGTACCAATTTGCAGTCCCACCAGCAATGGATGAGTGTGCCTTTTCCCCCACATCCTTGACAGCATTTATTGTTGTTTGTATTCTTGATAGCTGCCATTCTGACTGGAGTAAGATGGAATCATACTCTAGTAGTTTTTTTTTTTTTAAGAAAAACATTTTTTATTATATTTAAAATAATGCTATATTTCTAAATTTATTTTCTTTTTTTATTATTCTAATTTTTTATACATGCTTGCAGAGTGCAATTAATTTTGTATTACATATAAAGAGCACAATTTTTCAAGTTACTGGTTTTACATAAAGTATTTTCACACCATTTGTGTTTTCATACATGTACTTAGGGTATTGATGTCTAACTCATTCTGCCATTATTCCTATCTCCTTGACCCCTCCTCTCCCCCCTCCCCTTTGTTCTATTTAAAGTTCCTTTATTCCTCTCACCGCCCCCCTTGCCATTATAAGTCAGTATCATCATAGCAAAGGAATCATTGGACCTTTGGTTTTTTGAGATTGGATAGCTTCACTTAGCATTATTTTCTCCAACTCCATCCATTTACCTGTGAATGCCATGATTGTATTCTCTTTTTATGCTGAGTAGTGTTCCATTGTGTGTATATACGAGAGTTTCTTTATCCATTCATCTACTGATGGGCATCCGGTTGTTTCCACAATCTAGCTATTGTGAATTGTGCTGCTATAAACATTGATGTGGCTGTGTCTCTGTGGTCAGCTGTTTTTAAGTCTTTTGGGTATAGACCTAGGAGTGGGATAGCTGGGTCAATGGTGGTTCCATTCCAAGATTTCCTAGGAATCTCCATATTGCTTTCCAGATTGGCTGCACCAATTTGCAGTCCCATCAGCAATGTATGAGTGTGCCCTTTTCCCCACATCCTCACCAGCATTTATTGTTGTCTGTGTTTTTGATAGCTGCCATTCTGACTGGAGTGAGATGAAATCTTAGAGTAGTTTTGATTTGCATTTCTCTAATTACTAGAGATGTTGAACATTTTTTCATATATTTGTTGATTGATTGAATATCCTCTTTTGAGAAGTGTCTGTTCAGTTCCTTGGCCCATTTATTGATTGGGTTATTTGTTTGTTTGTTTGTTTTTTGGTGTTAAGGTTTTTGAGTGCTTTATATATCCTAGAGATTAGTGCTCTATCTGATGTGCTTGTGGTAAAGGTTTGCTCCCAAGATGTAGGCTCTCTATTCACCTCACTGATTGTTTCTTTTGCTGAGAAGAAGCTTTTTAGTTTGAATCCACCCCATTTATTAATTCTTAGTTTTAATTCTTGTGCTATAGGAGTCTTATTAAGGAAATTGGGGCCTAATCTGACATGATGGAGATTTGGGCCTACTTTTTCTTTCATTAGGTGCAAGGTCTCTGGTTTAATTCCTAGGTCCTTGATTTACTTTGAGTTGAGTATTGTGCATGGTGAGAGATAGAGGTTTAATTTCATTTTGTTACATGTGGATTTCCAATTTTCCCAGTACCATTTGTTGAAGAGGCTATCTTTTCTCCAATGTATGTTTTTGGTGCCTTTTTCTAACATAAGATTACTGTAATTATGTGGGTTAGTCTCTGTGTCCTCTATTCTGTACCGTTGGTCTACAGGTCAATTTTGATGCTAATACCATGCTGTTTTTGTTACTATTGCTCTGTAGTATAGTTTAAGGTCTGGTATAGTGGTGCTACCTGCTTCACTCTTCTTGCTAAGGATTGCTTTGGCTATTCTGGGTCTCTTATTTTTCCAGATGAATTTCATGACTGATTTTTCTATTTCTAAGAGGAGTGTCATTAGGATTTTGATAGGGATTGCATTGAATCTGTATAGTGCTTTTGGTAATATGGTCATTTTGACAATATTAATTCTACCTATCCAAAAACAAGGTAGATCTTTCCATCTCTAAGGTCTTCTTTAATCTCTTTCTTTAGTGTTTTGTAGTTTTTGTCATAGAGGTCTTTTACGCCTTTCATTAAGTTGATTCTCAAGTATTTTATTTTATTTTGATGCTATTGTAAATGGGGTAATTTTCCTTATTTCCCTTTCAGAGGATTTGTCACTGATGTATAGAAATGCCTTTGATTTATGGGTATTGATTTTGTATCCTGCTACTTTGCTGAATTCATTTATGAGTTCTAGAATTTTTCTGATGGAATTTTTTGGATCTTCTAGGTATAGAATCTTATCGTCAGCAAAGAGTGATAATTTGAGTTCTACTTTACCAATCTGTTTCCCTTTAATTTCTTTCATCTGTCTTACTTCTCTGGCCAGTGTTTCAAGAACTATGCTAAATAGAAGTGGTGAAAGAAGCATCCCTGTCTTGTTCTAGTTTTTAGAGGGAATGCTTTCAATTTTTCTCCTTTTAAAATGATGTTGGCCTGGGGCTTAGCATAGATAGGCTTTACAATGTTGAGGTATGTTCCTGATATCCCTAGTTTTCCTAGCATTTTGAACATGAAGGGATGCTGTATTGTGTCAAATGCTTTCTCAAACCATTAACCATGCTAATGAAGAGAAGGAGAGAGAAAATCCAAATCACTAACATCCATGATGAAAAAGGAAATATTGCGATGGACACTACAAAAATACAGAAGATAATTAGAAATTATTTTCAAAATTTGTACTCCAATAAAATAGAAAATAGCAAAGGCATCAGCAAATTTCTAGAGACATATGATATGCCCAAACTAAATCAGGATGACATATACAATTTGAACAAGTCAATTTCAAGCAAGGAAATAGAGAACACCATCAGAAGCCTACCAATCAAGAAAAGCCCAAGACCAGATGAAAACACAGCTGAGTTATACAAGAACTTTAAAGAAGAGCTAACACCAATACTTCTCAAACTATTTTGTGAAATAGAAAAAGAGGGAACACTTCCAAACACATTCTGTGAGGCCAATATCACCCTGATTTTAAAACCAGAAAAAGACACATCAAAGAAAGAAACTTCAGACCAATATCTCTAAATAATATGGATGCAAAAATTCTCAATAAAGTTCTGGGAAATCAAGTACAAAAACATATCAAAAAGATAGTGCACCATGTTTCAAGTAGGGTTCATCCCAAGGATGCAAGGTTGTTTCAACATGCGGAAATCAATAAATGTAATTCATGACGTCAAAAGACTCAAAGATAAAAATCATATGATCATCTCAATAGATGCATTCAAAGGTGATTATTTGGAAGGGTGGTTACACATAAGCAACGTTGCTGCTTTGAAAATGGAGCAAGAGCCCGATGTAGTGGTACATACCTGTAATCCCAGCGACCTGGGAGGTTGAGGCAGGAGGATGGAGAGTTCAAAGCCAGCAACTTAGTGAGCACTTAGCAACTCAGCAAGACCTGTCTCTAAATAAAATATTTAAAAAGTGCTGGGGATGTGGCTCAGTAGTTAAGTGCCTCTGGGTTCAATCCTGGGTACCTAAAAAAATGGAACAAAAGGGCTATGAGACAAGGAATGGAGACAGTGTCTAGAAGCCAGCAAAAGCAAAGAAATGGATTTCCCCCTATGATCTCCAGGAAGAAGTGGTTTTGACCCAGTGAGACCTGTGTTGGATTTAAACCTTCGCAACTGTAAAGTTATCAATTCATGTTGTTTTAAGCCTCTAAGTTTTTACTAATTTGTTACAGCAGCTGTAGAAGACTAATATAGATATTTTAAGGAAAACAGATTTTACTTAGTATTTGAAGATATTTACTTCATGTATATTTTGCATACTTTTTAGACTTGATTCCCTTTTATTGCAGTACTTTTTCTGATATCATTCTCAGTGTGGGGCTGTGTGTGGTAAATTTTCTGAAGCCTTATTAATGGATAATACTTTTTACCATGGCAACATATTTTAGCTGTATAAAAAATTCTAGGTCCTGTTTTTTTTTAAATCTATATCTACTTTTTTAAAACAAGCTTTTATAATATTTTTAGTTTGATATTTTAAAATTTTACTGAATAAATCCAGGAAATAATTTTTTCTCTTATTCTTTGTTTTGGAGGCTTTGTAGATCTTTTCATTCTAGGTCTTTCATATTTCTTTAACTTGAGGATTTTGTCTCCATTGTTCTTCCAAATATTTACTCATCCCTATACCCATTTTTCTCTATTTTGGTGGATCTTTACTCATGTGTTAACAATTATATTCTTTTCATATTGCCTAACTTTATTTTTATGTGTTTTTTTTTTGTTTTGTTTTGTTTTTTTGTTTTTTCTCTTTTTCCTCCTCCTTCCTTTGTTCAGAATTTGTCAATCTGGTCTTCTAATATGCTCATTTCCTCAGCTGGATCTCCATAATATTTATCCCATTTATCATGTGTTATTTAGCCCATCTGTCATATTTTCCATAACAACTTTCCCACTTGTTTTTCTTTTTGAAATAGTTTCTTTTTTTATGCTGTCAATATTTTCCCTTTTTATTATTTAGTGTATATTTTAGGTTTATTTTAAATTCTTTGTCCATTCTAATACTGCTTCTGAAAAAAAATCTGCGATCACTTCTTAATAAATAGGTATCTGGTTGTTTCAACCTGTGAAATTCAACTCTCCTGGAAGCATAGTTTGATTCATGTACTGGAAAAAGACTAAGCCTATTGCCGATTGTTTGGTGGTGTTGGGAAAGTATGCTGACCCCTAGGGTATAAAGTACCAGGCACCAGAAAATCACAATTTTTCCTCTGTTCATGACTGGCACGTGAAGCTGCTTTCAGGGCAAGTGCCTATTAGGATATGTAGTTGAGACAAGGGGTATCAAAGGTGGGGGCTGGGGAAACACTGCTGGGTCCATTCTGTCCCAGGAGTTTTCTATACTCTTTACCTGTGTGGCTCTTCTATGCTACTCTCTGATCCAACATTTCTCCCCAGGCTCCTGGTGACTTCTAATTGTTTAACTTAAGATGACAAGAATGCAAACTATGTGGGCCTGGAGACAGAGACTGTTTATCCCTGCATGTACAGAGATCAGGATAGGGTCTGGCACATAGTAATGGTCTAAATACTAATTTGACAGTGAAATAGTCTGGAACAATGATAAATTGAACTAGGATGGCACAAGAATGGTATTTACAAATACATATTGGTTATTTAACAAAGACTGAATATAGAGGTAAGGCTAAAAAGGGAATTTGAAGAACATTTGATTTCATCATGTTATTCTATAGAGCTAAAAATTATTTGGTTCATTATTCGTACAACATCAGACAAGAACTACTTATTTTCTATACATTAAATACATATAATTTAATGTGACCTATATGAGGCATTCAATATTGTTGTAAAACTTTTTCTCTTGAAACTCTCTTTTAAAAAAAAGATACATCTTTCCCAACACCAGCCTCTCAAGTGTCATTTTTCTCTTACTGTTGATTTCTGTTTTTCAGGCTGATCTCATTCCCCTTCAACCAGTTCCTTGAGTTCCATCTAGGCATTCTTCTCAGTCTATTCTCTTTTCCTGTATGGTCTTACTGAACCCCAATGTTACAATTACCACCTACATAATGGTGATACCTAAATGCATATTTCCAACCCTCACTTCCCTCATGTGTTCCAAGCTTACTTTCTTTTGACATCTCCATTTGGAGTTCTCACTGGCATCTTAAGATCAGATATTTTCCCCCAACATACACACACATACACACACACACACATTGTACCAGGGATTGTACCTCACTGGTGCTTAACTATGAGCCACATCCCCAGCCCTTTCTACTTTGAGACAAGATCTTGCTAAGTTACTTAGGGCCTTGCTAGGTTGCTGAGGCTGGTCTCTCAAACTTGTTCTCCTCCTGCCTCAATTGGAATATAGGCATGTGCTACCATGCCCAGCATAGTTTTTTCATCTTACTTTCGCTTTCTCTAGAAATCCCAGTATTGTTCTTTGATAGACCCTTTTTACTCCATAGCCACACTTAATTTAACATCTACATTCTACCTTCTCTTTTTCTGTTTTTTTCATCCTCACTGTTGCTTCCTTATTTAGGGCTGTCAAAAAAATTTTTTTTTAAGTTCTGGGGATCAAACCCATGACCCCACATATGCTAGACAATGTTCTACCACTTAACTACATCCCCACCCCTTCTCATCAATTATTAAATCTACCATTTCAACAACTGCCTAAATGGTTGTCCTCCTTTCAATCTTTCCTCAATCAACCCTGTCTTTGACCGTGCCATTACTTTTCCTAAAATGATTCAGTAACTCTCCATCATGGTGCAAATAAACCCCAAACTGTTCTAATACTGTTCCAGTTTCTTCACAATATAGTCCCAATCTATAAGATCTGTTCCATCTCTGATATCACCTATGCTTTACTCCTTCCTCCTCCAGGAGGTTCACACAATTTGTGATTCTTCAGATGTATCATTTGTATTCTCTCTGTCTGGAAGATCTGTCTGCTTTATTTACTCTTTGTTGAATAAGAAGAGTCAGCAATGATCTGGCTAGGAGAAGGAGAAAGGCCTGAAGTTTAGCTGGCAGAAATGGAACCCATAACTTCAGTAATTGCAAGAAAAAGTGAAGGTCAAACAGAACATGTGAGAGAGCTGCCTTGTAGAATGAGAGGTAAAAGAAGGAGAGGAAATAGAAGTATTAAATTTCATTGCCCATCATCCAATTCTTGTTGACCTGGAAATGGGATCACCTTAACCTAATTGCACAAAAATGCAAGTGAAAAAAATCAGTAATCAAGGATCTTGAACTAGTAAGTAAGCACTTCCTTGGGTGAAAGTCAAAGGATGATTTTGGGAGGATCTGTATTACCAACAAAGCATGAAGTCATGGAGAGAGAGAAAATGGTTTATATATACATAGAGGATTTACCTGACCTTGTGCTTGGCAGAGCTTAGTAGTTCTACACACCTGTGTTTTCACCCTGTTTTTGTTTAAAATCACTGTAAACTAATAACACATGTGGTTATTAAGTGTCTCTCATAGTCTATTTGCATGATGCTATTTGGGAAGAAACTCTGGAAATCAAAAATCTGGTCTTTGGAAAGACACTCATTTTCTGCCATGGGTTTGGAACAATCTAGGCAGTTTGCTATTGACTTGCTATTCTTATTCTTGCCATTACTAGATGAGGAGGAATAGTGGGGTAGAGAGGCAGAGTCAAATCTATTCAAGCCCATTCTAGAGATTAGAGCTGGGTGTCAACACCTGTAAGAAACTTGTTAAACTATATTTCCTCAAAATGTAATCCTATGTTATTATTAAAAAAAAAAAAAAAAAGGTTTGAGCTGGTGATGTATCTAAGTGGTAGGGTGCTTGTCCAGCATGCCGATGGCCCTGGTGGGGCGGTTGGGATGGAGGGGGCGTGGGGGGTGGGAGGGTGCCGGGTTGGGAGTAAGGGGTGGTTTGAGTGGACAATATAAAAGGTTTGAGAGCCAGGGGGTAACTCAGTTTTTTGCTACCATGACCTGGTGCTAAAAAAAAAAAAAAAAAAAAAAAAAGCAGTGTGGCTGGTAGAGGAGAGGAGGGGAAAAGGAAGTTTTTAATACCAAAATGGTGTCATCTTCAACATATTATTATATGAAAATAATAATGCAGAATAGTGGGCACGTCATGCTAGTTTTCACGTAAGAAATGGGAAAATAAGAATAAATATGGAGCCGGGCTCTGTAATCCACACCTGCATTCCCAGTGATTTGGGAGGATGAGGTGGAAGGATCACAAGTTTGAGATCAGCCTCAGCAATTTAGCGCGGCCCTGTCTCAAAATGTAAAAAAAATATATATATAAAGGGCTGGGATATAGATCAGTAACAGAGCACCCTGGATTCAATCTCCAGTACACACACACACACACACACACACACACACACACAAATATATATGTATGTAAACATATACACACACTTTGTGTTTTACATACATACATTATATTATTTGCATATGTGTGTATACATACATATATGTACATATCTTGCTGATATTTGAATAATACTACGAAGTTATCTAAGAACTTAATTGAAATGGTCTATTTTGGGAGGAAATGAAAAACAAGGTGAATACAGATGGAGTGTTAGCAAACATCTTAATTTTGATTTTTATAGTATTTTGGTATTTGAAATGTGCAAACGTTTTATTCTTCCAAAAACAAAATCAGTTAACCATTTCTGTGTATTTGTTACTTTCTAGAAGCATCAGAAAGATCAGACAAGTGATTATCAGACATTTGGGGGAGAAAGAAATTCATTACAATGTTGTCTCTGATTGAACAAAGAAAGATAACCCCAATAGGCAACTGACTAAACACAATGTGCAATGATACAATAAATATGCACAATTGTTAAGAGTCATGATGTAAATACATATTTATTAACAGTACTAGTAGGAAATTGTGATGCCAAAAAATATGCAAGATATCTATATATGTTAATAAAAATTTGGGGGGAACTATGCAGTAAAATGTTAATTTGAGATTATAGGTGATTTTATTTTAATCTTTGTTTTCTAATGTGGCTGAGTTAAAATTATATTATTAAATAAATTTTTAAAATGCCTTTCACTGTCCCTCTCTCTTACTCATTATTTAGGATATCCTTTTATATTTGCTATTATGAATGCATAGCAGTAGCAGAAGCATTGATATTAATTGAATGTTTAGCATGTCCCAGACATTGTCTTAAGCACTTTATAGGGCTTATATAATTTAATCATCAGAACAAAATAATGAGGTCAGAGTTACTATATTCTATTCTACAGGGAAGGATCCCAAAGTTTACTGAGGGTAAGTACTGATTCCAGGTCACATCAATATAATCAGCAGGGTGTCATGGAGCTAGATAGTATGACCCTGGAACTTAAGGACTCCATCACTGTGCTATCACATTTCGTATGTACCTATGTTGGACGATTATTTCATTCTATGTATTCCTGGCATTCTAGAGCTCTCTTTAATCTTTGAGTTCTTGTGAACTAGCTCAGCACCTGGCTTTAAATATACAACTTAATATGTTGAATTAATGAATGAATTTGTTTTAAGCTGGAGAAGTTGTTCTGCTTTAGCTGCCCTTTGTATATTATTTAGTGTGACAGTTCCTAACCATATCAGTTGGTTCCCTTCTAGGTTGTCCATGAGGAATAACTGTCTAGACACATATTATAAATTTCATATTTTTGACAGTCATGCATTCCTAAACTGTATAGTAGAAAAGTAATTTTTCCTTCTATGACTAAACCTGCCAAGAAAAATTTATAACACATGCAGTGAGTGCCCAGCATTCTGCAGGCTGTGTCCTAGGTACCAGTAATACAAAGATAAACTCTTGGTTCATGATTTTTTAATTTTTTATTTATTCTAGGGACTGACCCTGGGGCACTCTACCACTGAGCTTCGTGCATAGCTCCCCCCCTTTTGTGTGTGCGTGTGTGTGTATGTGTGTGTGTGTGTGTGTGAGAGAGAGAGAGAGAGAGAGAGAGAGAGAGAGAGAGAGAGAGAGACTTGCTAAATTTCTCAGGCCGGGGCTGGCTTTGTAGCTCAGTGGTACAACACTTGCCTAGAATGTGTAAGACACTGTGATTCTCAGCACCACATATAAAACAAACAAACAAACAAATTAATTAATTAAACAAAGGTCCATCAACAACTAAAAAAAATTAAGAAAAAAATTTCTCAGGCTGGTTTCCAACTTGAGATTCTCCTGCTTCAACCTCGTGATTCTCTGGGATTACAGGTGGGTGCCACTGTGCCTAACCTGCTTTGAGGTTTTCATAGGCTGGAGCAACAGGCAGGGTTGCAGTTATGCCTAGTCATTAGACCTTTATGAAAGACATGGAGGAATATACAAGTCTCCACAGAGCCCAGAGGAAGAATAGCTTTCTCCAACTGGAATGGAGTTTCTTTGAAGAGGTCCCAGAGGAGTGGCAGTGACTGCATTTAATATTAAAGGTGAATAAAGCTAATCATAGGGAGTGGACAGAAAGGATAAACCAGGAAATAACCTTTAACAACAGGAGCTTGAAGAAAGGGAACTGTATTTTGTCAATTTACATTTTGAGAAAAGGCTTCCCTGATAAGAAACCTAATCATTTCTATGTGAATGGATCAATTAAAGTAACCCAGAGAATAAGGTTTTAGGAAGTGTATGCAAAGAGCAACTTGTGTGTGTGTGTGTGTGTGTGTGTATGTGCGTGCAAGCCTGTGTTAAGTGTGCAGGATGAAAGAAAACAGGAACAGTTTCATGCAATGGAAAACTAAATCTTATTACAGATCACAGCTTTGTTTTCTGACATTCTTAACAGTAATTGCAATAATTGTGACTAGGTCAGTTCTCTCCGTGCTGGTTTTGGCACTTGTATTCCTTCCACTGATTTTGGTAGCCTTGTGCACAGTTATTTTCTCATTATGACTCATTATCCAGTGATGGGGGAAAATTAATGAGTTTCAAAATATGACTTTTTTAAAATACAGAGAGAACTTTAGCCCTTATCATTATTTCAAACCAAATAAATATATGACCAAGTATGTTAATGACATATTTCTTTCTAATTCTAAACACTTATTTGAAAACAAGGGAAGGGACCAAAACCATCCTTCATGGTCACCAAAGGCCCAGGACCATAGCAAAATTACTGCAAGTGCTCTTGAGGTGACCAGGTTAGGGCCCAGGGAAAAATGTCCTGGAAGCAGAACAGAATCATTTAGTCTGATCCTGCAATTTTTAAAAAACTACAACTGATTTCATTTCAGTTTACATATTGAAAATCATACTTCAGATTTCTTTATCTTGGTCACTTTGCTTGTGAGAATAAAAGAATTAGAAGTTAATTAAATTCCAGGCAATTTTTAATCAAAGGGTTAAAAACAATTAAAAGAAACTTAGAAATGTTACCCAACTGCAATTAGAAGAGCAGTAAAAAATCAAAAAAGTAATCCAATAAACTTACTTTTATTGCAAAGGAAATTTTTACATCTTCACTACCTAATTAAGTGAACCATAAAAAAAGGGAAGGTGTGTGAATTATGTTTTCAATATGAACAATTTGGAGAAAAGATATTGGAGGTGTGTAAAATCAGATTTTTATTTCTTCAATACCTTTAGTGAATTGTTTGCCATTAATTAAGCAGCTGGTAACATTGGGCAATCCTGGACAGGAAGCAGATTGAACTTTATGTTTACTTAATATGCACTGCATTCTTGGCACAAAGTTAGTGCATAACACTAGCCGCTTGAATCTTTCATCACTGAAGGTCATAGAGAAGTTCATTACAGGGCTTCTTTTATAATGAATAGGTTTTACTTTCACTAGTTAAATGATGAAATGGTACTGGAAATTCAAGACAGGTATAATTTGTGCCTGATGTTCAAAATGTTTGGTTAGGTAGTACATTTCCCATACTAAAGCTGTATGTATCCTCTGGTACCACTCCTTTGCCAGACTGCAATTGCCAATGTAAAAACAGCCATTGCCCAGATGCCAGGAAAGAGCTGGGATAAGGTGACTGATGTTAGACACCAATGTCCTCCTAATGGGCTTTGGGACCTGCATATGTGACCTTGCTTTCTTGATTTTCTTTTTGAGTCCAGCCATCAGTCTACCTCTGTCTCTGTCACTATTCCCACATGTTGTGACCACTTAAATTGTTCTACTCAGTCTGAATACTCAGATACAACTTATGTTGCCTGCAAGCATGAGGTTTTCAGTAGGAAGAATAACTAGTATGTGATGAAGATGGGGATGACAGGGCACTTTACCCTAGACCAGGACTTCCTGACTCAGCACTACTGATATTTGGAGCCATATATTAAAGAGCATGTTAATGGCATATTTCCTTCTAAACACTTATTTGAAAACAAGGGAAGAGACCAAGTTTCTCTTTTAAGAATTTTGCTGCTGAGAATCCATCTTCCTTTCCTTACTCTTTTATTCAAAAACAGAACTTTCTTTTTTTCTTTCTTCCAGATCTTTGGGTTACAGGGAAACAAGATCTTTTTCCTATATCTTGCAAGTCTCTCTGTCATACTGGTTGAAATTTATCTCCTTGTTATCATCCAAAACCACATTTCCGAGTCTTCCTGAATACAGTGCATGGTATTATCCACATCCTTCCATACTTTAATTGGTGAGCTGTTTGTCAATTCCTTTCAGCCTGTCAGAGTGTTCTCCACCCACACACACCTGAGAAGAGAGCACATCTTAGCCATAACTATCTCCAAGGTAATTCTCCATTTGAGAAACAGCCCTTGCTTTCCTTCTTTTCTTTGGCCCACTGACAGTCTTCAACCAGAGAATACTGAATTGCCTTAAGGAAGTGGTTCTCACACTGTGGCTCACATCAGAATCATCTGGAAGACTTGCTGAAATGCAGATTGCTGGCCCTACTCTAGACTTCTGATCCATTTGGGAGTAAGGCCCAATAATTTGCATTTGTAGAAAGTTTCAGATGATGTTTCTGCTCTGGACACCACACCCTGAGAACCACAAGTCATACGACAGAGGGAAAAGTCCTCCAGTTAAATCTGAATGAGGCAGGGAATACACTTTGTGTAGAATCACTGGTTTCTTTATCAAAAAGATCAATGTTTCTTGACAAATTCCATTTTGCCAGCAACTCTGAGCTTGGAAAAGGCAATGAGAAAGTTTTCAGAACTCCTAGAACAAAAGTACAACTACAAACAACAACAACAACAAAAACAAACAAACAAACAAAAAAAACTACAACTCAAACACTCCTCAGTAATTCTACCATCAGCAGCTGAATTTCTAGCTGCACAGGCTTTCAGAGGAAGGTTATGGCACACTTCTCTGTGAAGGAGATAACATTTGTCATTCTAGCAACTTACAGATATGTATTAAGTAAATAATGAGAGTTTTCTAAAAAATCAGTGAAAAAGTATGAGACTTGGAACATGAATACCCGGACTCTAGTATGGTAGGAGTACCTGGGCAAGTCACTCTCAAGACTTCTCAGTTATAAGGGGTTTAGATTTCTTCTCAAAGACCCCTTACAGAGCCATGAGGCTAAAAACTCTGCACTGAGCAGGAACACTAGGATCCTGGTGCCAGGGTTGAAACAAGGCTAACCTGATGTGCCAAGAAGCTGCCTGGTCTTCTTTATTAGGCTTAAATGTGTCTTTGGCATCACTCCTCAAAATGAGGCAGTTCAGCCCAGGGCTGGGGCTGTGGCTCAGTGGTAGAGCGCTCACCTGGCACACATGAGGTGCTGGGTTCAATCCTCAACATCACATAAAAATAAAATAAAGGTATTGTGTCCACCTACAACTACAAAAATACATGCATAAAAAAATGAGGCAGTTCATACCATCATTTAACATACCAAGTATGGTAGGCTAAATAATTACCTCCAAAGATATCCAGATCCTAATTCCTAGAACCTTTGAATGTTACCTTATATAGTAATGGGAACCATGCAGGTGTGCTTAAAGGGTTTTAAGATGGATAGATTTTTCTGGATTATCCAGATGGGACTTAAAGGTAATCACAAGGATCCTTGTAAGAGGGAGGCAGAGATTTGACAAAAGAGAAGGCCATGTCACAACAGAAAAGGGGATGTGATATGAAGCCATTGGCTAAGGAATAAGAATAGTCTGTGGAGGAAGAGATTCCCCCTGCCCTGCCCTGGAGTCTTCAGAAAGAATACACCATTTCGATACCCTGATTTTACCCTGTAAGACTCATCTAAAACTTCTGACCTTGAGAAAGGAAAAAGACAATTTGCCTTAGTAGATAAATGGTTTAGCTCAAGGTTTAGCATATTGTGGTGCCTCCCAAATGCTCTTGTGAGCTGACTGCCCGATGTGCACAGGAAGCATGAGGACAGGCCTAGAGTTGAGGGAAAATGGGTGGATCTAGAGCACCTGCCCAAGCAAGCCCGTCTCCTCAGTTCCCTGAGTCCCTGCCAAGTCTGTCCTAGGAGCAGATACACATCATCTTATCAAGGATGAGGAAATTTTTGTTGCTATTGCAGGGAGTCAGGGCCATTTATCTTGACTCTACTATAATTCACCAATAATTCCAAATATGGCCTGTGTCCATAACTCTTTTGGACCTTCTTTGATCTAATTGTCCCTGGCAGCCATCAATCACTTCCTCCAGATTTTCACTAGAAATCAGTAGTGGTAATAATAACCATGAGAACAATAATATCTGTTTATTGAGGGCCTAATATGCGTTGGGTTCTTTGCACAGTATATCCTTTCTACAGCAACAATACAAAGTAGGCATTATTTTAACTTCTTATGTATAGTTAATTGAAACTTAGATAAAATATTTTACCCCAGATCATACAGATAAGCAATGATGGAGCCCAGATTCAAGCAAGGTCTACCTGATGCCAGCATTTGCTACATCGTTTTTGACTGAAAGAAAATGTGCACACAAGTACTTAGCACAGAATTTGTTATATGGTAAGACCTTCATGTTAGCTTTTAAAATAATTATTGTATGTTTATATGTATGATGTGGCCATCTACCAGAATGAACATGGAGCAACCCAACCAGCATTGTGTCCTAGGGCCCCACAAATGGACAGAGACCCTTTGGCCTTTTTACATTCCATGTCTCTGGAGAGCTTCAAAGTCATGCAGATGCTCTTCTCCTCCTTCATTGTTATTCCTCCCCTGTCTGGTTGTTTCTAGAAGTGAGAAATAAAGGGGCTTCGGCCAAAGGGGGAATGAGTGGGGGAAATGCACACATGGAAGGGCTGTCTTCTTCACCTAGCATCCTGTCAAACTGATCCCCTCTCTGCCTGCATTGTCATTGTCCTGGAACCTGCATTCCCTCACCTTCCACCAAACACATACTGCTGTCTAGGAGGCACAGGAGCTGATGGGCAGTGGGATGAGCAGGTAAGGCAAGCATGTGGTACACAAGGTCCCTTTTCCTCATTTCTGACATCACTAGTTCATCTTAGCACTCTCCTCCCTCCATTGAACTCAGATCAATAGAGAAGCCACTCTGGCATTTGTGGAAAAATGCATGGATTAGCAGACAAAGTATCTTGTGATTTCTCTCTAAGTTGTGAGTCCACTTAGCAATTTCTAAATTATACCCATTCATTTATGTCCCAGTCCTTTTCTACTTATTTTGGGACGGTTTCCCTTACCTTACTGATATTTATCGTACCTAAATTCTTTCTCTTTGATACTGACATATCTAGGTTTTGTGGGGACTGAGACTTAACAATAACTTTGTAATATTTTCTATAGAGCAAATGGAAGGATAATTCATTTTTTCCTCTAGGTGTATCCAAAGAATTTCTCTTGGTTTCATATTCATTATTGATAATACCATGCAAAATTTCAAGGGTTTGCTCATTTAGGAAAGCTATCATTAATTTTCTTTCATATATGAGCTCTTGAGTTTTCTGTGCAATGTCTAATCAGAAATAATCTTAAACTTAAGGACACTCATTGCCCAATTTTTTCTCAATGTCTTCATATCCTTAAAATTTATTTCTAGGAAGAATGTGTCTAAGTAGCTAAAATTGTTATGATGGACCCATTGTGTTCTTGAAAAAGGCACTGAGCAGATTCCTTGGAGCAGCAATGGCCTATTGCTATTCCTCAGAGTAAGTGAAGTTATGTTCCTTTTGAATTGGGAGTCAGAACTTGTATTCAGTTCTTTAAGGATCCTCAGAGAGTAAATGCAATACCTTCATCATAAGTAAAGAAACTGAGTCCTTGAGAAATGCTATGATGTTATTCAGAAAGCTGGAGTCAAAGCCTGCACTAGACTCAGATATACACACTTAGAGGGCCTTACTTTCTTTTCTACTTGTTTAAGGAGTTCAGAATGAACCACATGTTTGATAAATATTCCTAAGTTTTAATCTTCTCACAACATCTAGTCAATGCCTGCAAGAATTAAAAAATACAACATTTAATGAAAGAACAAGTGAATGAATGAAGAGTGTAGGTCCAAGCAACTCTAAATATCCTGGTAGCTGTTTTCCAGATTTCTTGTACTAACAGTGTTAATGGCAACTTATCTTTCTTTTTTAATGTTTATTTATTTGCTTTAATTGTACACAATGCAATGCATTTATGTTTACGTGGTGCTGAGGATCGAACCCGGGCTGTGCACATGCTAGGCGAGCGCTCTACTGCTGAGCCACAATCCCAGCCCCTGGCAACTTATCTTTTTAACTGAATTTTAGGCTTACCTTTTTGCCTTGTAGGATTAAAGTCTATTTGAAATCAGAGAGTGTTAGTATTGAAAGACACCCTAATAATCACACAGTTCAATCCTTTCTTGTTTTTAGTGGATAAGGAAACTGACATTGAAAAAGTTGAAGTTATTTGTCCTGGGCCTCAGAGTAGCTCTTCTAAATCTTGATTCTGGCACCACACTCTCAAGTATTTCAAGACAAGTATTAATCATGTCCTTTCCATTGGCTCAGAATTCAGAGTATTCTTCCTTGTCCTGAGGTTGACCACTTCAACAGTCTGCCCACCCCCTTATTTTTCTTAGAAATATTGGTGTACTTATTAAATGACCTGCATGTTCAACATCATGGGGAATGCAAAGAAACATGCTTCATAACCTTAAAGAACTTATAATCCAGTGAAGAAGGGAAACACATATGATTTTATTCATGGCAGTACATAATTATGGGAAACATTCTATTAGTTTATTCAGTGTGGGAAAAATGACATCTCTTCTAGACCATTACTTTTCATTTTTTAAATGAAAGCTTTTTGGGCATGGTGGTACATGCCTGTAATCCCACCAGCTCAGAAGGCTGAGACAGGAGGATCCCAAGTTCAAAGCCAGCCTCAGCAACTTAGTGAGACCTTAAGCAACTTAGCAAGACTCTGTCTCAAAATAAAAAATAAAAAAGGTTAGGGATATGGATCAGTGGTAAAGTACCTCTGGGTTCAATATAAAATAAAGTAAAAACAAACAAACAAATAAAGAAATCAGAACTTTGAAGAAGGGCACTCTAAGAGCTAAATCATTTCAGCAAGTCTGCTTATCTGACGAATAGAATTTTAGCCACATCAAGATGGGGTCACCACTTTCCAAGATATTGTTCTTTAAATAGAACATGTTCTCATATTTAGTTATTGATCTGAACAAACACAGTTGGCGTGTTCTGTTTGGGGGCTATATCCCTGGGAGATAAGCAAAGAGATGTGGACAGAACAACATAAACAACATGCTTCCTCAACCAAATGCTATGATGTGTCTCATGGGAATCAGCTTCAGCCAGTCCTGGCAGGGAGTAAAGTGTGACGAAGAGCATTAGAGTTTTGTTAATAAACATTCATTCAGCAGATATTTATAAATAATTCTTGAGCTCTTATTATATGCCAAGCACTATATAATATTGCTTTTACAGAGCTTACATTCTAATGGACAGATAGGACATTAACAATAGACTAGAAAACTCACATAATAATGAGCTCCATGCAGAGAAAAAAAAAAAAAAAAAAAAAGTGATGATAAAGCATAGACTGGAGGACCAGGGAAGGCTTCAGGGGTGGGGGTGGTGAGTGACTTAGAAGCAGAGACATGAAGAACAAGAAGGAGGCAGATGGAGATGGGAAAGACCTGGGGGAAGAGCAGGGAAGAGGTTGTAGGCAGAAGGAGCGTGATGTGCTGAGGCCATAAGGCTTGAGGGGTCTGGGCATGTCTCAGAAGCAGAAATTAGGCTGGCATTGCTGGGACCTGCAGAAGCTGAGGCTGGCTTTGAAATTGCGATTCTCCTGTCTCAGCCTCCCAAGCTGCTGGGATTACAGGCATGCACAACCACACCTGCACCCAGCAGAAGAAGAGTAAAAAGACAAAGAATGAGGTCTGAGAGGCAGGCAGGGACCAGGGCATGTCAGTCTTTGTAGGCACAGTAAGAAGTTTGCCTTTAACTCTAAGGCAGTATAAGCCATTGCAGGACACTCTTAAAGGAAATGTTTATCTAGATTCCAATTATGCATGAAAAATGAGTTGTATCTGCACATCAAGGAAGTAGTGCATTCAGAGGAATATCCATGGTCTGTTGTGTGTTGTATTTTCCAAATGCTCTGCAAAAGAGAAGACCCAGATGCAAAGATATGATTAAAAAAAAGTATTTGAAATACACTTGAAATGTCATTGTTACACATATTAGACAACAATATCATGAAAAATTTATTATAGTGTCTATATTTCCATTATATTCATCAATAATTTTATTAAATTTATTCACTTCACATGCATAAATTCAGGGTAAGGGAAGACAAATAATAGAGAAGAAACATATCAATAAATTGGAAGCATTATGGAAAATACAGAGACTATCCATGCAGTTAACAATTAATTTAGCATTAAATATCCTCTAGTTCCAGTACTAGGTACTGGAAAGTAAAATGGTAGATTTGACAGCCATAGTCCCTGTTTTTCTTGAGACTTTGGACTTACTGTTTCCTGTGGGGAAGCCCAGAGGAGGAATTGCCTCCCGCTTTGTGTGAATATCTTGATGAATGAAGAAAGACGCTCTTCACCTTCCTCAAGATACTTTATCTCCACCTGTAGGAAACATTGAAAAAAAACATTGATTTATCTTAGGATCTTAATTGCCATCATCCAAAAATGTTAATATAAATATTCAAGTCTATTATAATTATGATGCAAATGGCATTTGAGCATGGTACCCATTTATCCCCACATTTTTATTGGTGCATTATATCTGTTCATAATGATGGGAGCACCCTTTTGTAAGGTAGAAAGTTGCTGTCTGTATGCAGAAGCAACTGAGGATGTGTTGAGAACAGAAAGTGATGATAATATTTAAAGAAGGACTGCATTGGGCTGAAGATTGTGAAGATTGTGTCTCTAGTTGCCAATATTTCTAAGTTGGTGCTTTCTAATTATGGTTTTATGAGTGTCCTATGGGTATCCACAAGAATTTCATATGGCTGTCCAAAATTTTACTGTGAATTTAAGCAAGCTATATACTGTACATGAAAGAGTTGACAAGGGAACTAAAATACTAAAATAAAATGATTAGTTATAGGAAGTAGCCAAGAATTCTTGGGACTCCCTAAGGGTGAGGCTGGTTTGCACATAGTTTTGGGGGCATTGTGGCACTTCCATTTTCATCTATAAACTAGATTTCATCAAATCTAGTTTATTTATTTACTTCCCAGTTTTTTTTTTTTTAAATCAGATTTGAGGTTCAAATCCTGATTTGAATTGCACACGTAAATGTTGTGCAACTAAATTCATATATAAAGGAATCCCACATAATATCACTAGAAACAGTTTTTTATACAACACAAAGACCAAACTAGGCAATTCCATTGGAGCCAGGAGCAAAGTGCTGGTGGGTCAAGTTTCATGATTGTTTTAACCCATTGTTTAGAACAAAGATGGAAGCATATTGAGTTAAGAGGACCCATTCTGGTTTGACACAATCAGAATGCAGGAGAGAGTATAAAGGCCGATGCAAGACAGAACCAAGAGGAATATGTGGGAAAGCAGAAAATATTTTAATAGAAAATCTGGTTCTTTTTGTTCTCACTACCCCTGTTCTTAAGGCATCATTCTTTTATTCCTTTTCCCCCCATGTCCTAGATATCCAAAGAAAATTCCAATTTTTTGTTTTCTTTCCTAAGCACCCTCAACTAAAATCAACACAGTTCACTTCACTGGAAATTTAGGTGAAGGCAAGAAAGCACAATTTACTTTTCTATATGAATATGTAGTGGAAAGTTACCAATTTATTTTCATTGCTAATTAGTTTTACTTTACATCAATTTTATGTGTATTTTTGAGGATTCATATTATCATTATTCATATTATCACCCCTTTATATGTTTTTGAAATCCCTTACCAAAGGACATAAGAGGAAGTGCTGCAATATAAACAAAATATGGAGAAAAAATAGAATGTACCACACTGACTTTTTTCTTTTCTTTTAACTCTATTGTGAAGTTCATTATTCCATTTTATAAACTACTTTGTGATTGGGTTTTTAAAGTCAACAATTATTCTCTCAAATATGTTGAGACAGACAGTGTTTATCATTCCATAGAAGATATCAGAATAACCCCTAGTTCTTTTCAAATGTTTAAGACACTTAAGGACTTAAGAAATGGAAATAGAAATTAAAATAAGCTATTTAACCAAATTCTACATGGGATTGCAAAACTATCTCAATAAATAAAACATTAGACTCTTATCCTACTTGACCTTGATAAAAATATTACTAAGCCATGGTCTTTGTTTTGTATTTAGAAGTATGGGTTTCCACCCAGTTGAGACCACACTCAAGGGGAAGGGCCAAAAGCCACAAGAGAGAAAACATGTTGGTTCAACTTTGTGCTTGGTGAGCTGTTTTCCCTCATAAAATTTACAAATTAAGGGACATATTTCTACATACTACCACAGTCCCCATGGTTAGTGGTAAGCAAATATATCTGTCTTCAATTTGAGAAATGCTTTTCTATTACTTGCTTATTTTATAAAACAAACACACTAACCATGATCTCCTGAATTTAAAAAGAAAATTCCCCACAGGCTAACACTTTCTGTATTGACTCTTATTTCCTTGTTTATTGGAGATTTCATAGACAGCACGTGAAAAATCAACTTCTCTCTCATGTTGATGGCCAGGTGGGAAATTCATACTGTGTAGTTCAAGTCATTAGACTTGAAATGACTCTGGAAGGAATGGAGTATCTAACTGTTGTTGTGGAGAAATCATAAATGCAGAAGCTAGGTGAAGGCAAGAGAGGAAATTTCATACAAGTTCCTTCCCACTGGAGGTTCCCGAGATAACATTAGGTGACTTAGGACAGGGGCCTAAATAATATTGAATCACATTAGTATCCTTTCACAGTTCTTTTTCACAGCTTCAGTTAAGATCAAGGAGAAAGTGTGCATCTGGTACAAGTCTTCACACCCTTTTAACCAGTTTTTAGTGTCCTTCATATCAAAGAGTGAGGTCCTGGGGCACAGTGCAGAACAAATGAGAATTTTAGAACAATATTTTGTTTTCACACGGTTAGAGGACATAAAACTGATTTTCTATTGAGATACCAGTTTTTAAAGAATAAATTTGTTTAGCTAAAAACTAAATTAGCTTATTATGTAACAAAGGTGATGCATGAAAATGACAAATATTGTGAAATGATTGAATTTGGAACACGTCTCGAGTCCTCTAAATAGAGATTAAATTATCTTCTTCAGACTTTTCATTCTTCCATTTCTTTCTCTCTTTCTCTTCCTTTCTACCTACTATCTTCCAACAAAATGTACTATTACTGTATAATGTGCCTGACATTATGTTAGGCATTGTGAACCCAGAAACATGAAGACTAATACATTATCATCTTCCCATTTAATCTGCTCAGTCTCACTGGATAGACAGATATGCAAACTATTCTTATGCAGTGAGAAATCTGATGTGTATGCAAGGTATAATGTAGCCCAGAGGAGGGACAACCATGAAGGAAACAAGGAGAGGTATCAGGTTTCGACCTTGGGAATCAGTCCTATGATATGCAGGCCAAATTCATAAATATAACCTGATTTATTCAGTAAACTTTCATAAAGCCAGAGACTGTGCTAGGCATTGGAGATTTAGAAATGAAAAAGATATGGTTGAAATGTTAAGAAGCTACTATTTGGGTTACGGATGTAGCACAGTGGCAAAGTACTTGCCTAGCATGCACCAAGCCCTGGGTTCAATGCCCAGTACCCAAACAGAAAAACAACAAAAGAAGCTACTATTTGAAGGGGGCACAGACAAGGAAGGAAGTGATTATGAAGGTCTACATCATTTATTTGAAAGCAGATGTGTTCACAAGTCTAAATTGTGAGAATAGTAATATGGTGTACCAATTGTATATCACATAACACCCATAAGGGATCTGGGGCATTTATAGTACCTTTTTCATTTACTGTGACTATTCATATGTTTTAAAGTACTAAATGGAAAAAAAAATACTGTAAATGGCCTCAAATAAATTTCAAAGTTTTTGTAGTTTAAAAAAATTTCTGAATTGCAGAAAAGCGTTTTGAAACTGTCTTTGAAATAACTGGAGGCACACTTTAGGGTGTTTTGGAAGAACAAAGAAGGGGTAACAAACTGCACTTTAACAGAAAAAGAGGCAGGAAAGGCTTCCTTGACTTTGTGTTTTCTGAATGGAGTCTTGATGGGTAAGTAGGAGTTAGTCAGATAGAGGAGATTGAGAGGCAGAGGACTCCTGGATGGGAAGAGGAGTTTTCTAGGAAAGGGAATGGCCCACAGGAAGACAATAGCCTTCATATCTGGGGGGAATTACAAATGATTCAGAATGGCTGCTTTTGCAGAGTGCTTGAGATATTCAGACAAGAGATGGAGATAGAAATGCTGATACAGAGCAACTGAGATCTGGTGGAAGAAGTAGATAGGGATACACACTAACCTTTGTTCTGAAATATAAAGAGAGCTACTACAAAATTTTAACAGCAGGTAACCATATGAATAGTTCAAAATTTTAGGAAAATTACAACATTGGAAGACAGACCTAATGTAATTGGAGGGCTATTATAGTTGTCTAGGTGACTGATGATAATAAAATGAAAATTGGCATGGTTTGGCACAAAGTAATTGCTCAACAGATCACAGAAATTAGAGAGTTAAAGGCCAGGAAACAGTGAGGATGGATTAGAAGGCTTTTCTTTTTTTCAATGCTGGGGATTGAACCCAAGAGGGTATATTTAATAAAATTATTTAGGACTTAGTACCTAACTGGACTGGGAGGAAGGGGGCAGAATTTCCTCTCTTGGTTTCAAAATGTGTATTGTTTGGTGATGCTACTAACAAGCTAGGGGACATTGGTAGAATACATGATTCTGTTGCCCTTGGGGCTAAGAAAGAGAAAGTATGTGTTCCATTTTAGGTGAGATGAAATACAGGTTTGGGAATCAGGGAATTTATTTTTTGTTGGATCTGAGAGTCCTTAGGGATAGTCAAAGGCTTAATGTGAATGAGATCACGGGGAGACTGGATGAGTGCTGAAGAGTATGGAAGAATGAGGTCAAAATCTGAGAAGATACTTGAGGAGAAGGCAATGGACAATAGTATGAGAAAAGGCCTGGAAAATTCCTTGATGGATGTGCAAAAAGAGGTCAACCATGACTGAAAAAGAACAGTTTCAGTAGCTGGGGAAGGGTAGAGCCCTGCCAATTACTTGGCTGTGTTGGGCTTGGTGTCACACACCTGTAATCCAGCAATGTGGGAGGCTGAGACAGGAGGATCACAAGTTCAAAGCAACTTAGTGAGGCTCTAAGCAACTTAGCAAGACCCTGTCTCAAAATTAAAAATAAAAAAATGAAAAGGTCTGGGAATATGGCTCAGTGGGTAAGCACCCCAAGTTCCATCCCTGGTACCAAACAATAGAATAGAATAGAATAGAATAGAATAGAATAGAATAGAATAGAATTTAAGAAATAAAATAAATTAAATTAAAAAAAAAAACTTGGCTGTGAAAAGAGGGACAGATAGAAAAAGTTCAACATCAGAGGCAAGCATAGCCTGCATTGGAAGGCTTTTGATTTACTTTTAGTTTTTAAAGTCAGGAAAGCTGCTGCCAGATGCCCAGTTACTTCTTGCAGTCAGCTTTTCCAGCGGTGTTTTAGCCTGCCTCTGGAGGACTGGACATGTCTGTGATGCTCCTAAACACAAGTATTTCTCGGAAATAGATGGCCAGATAAGCAGAATGGACTGGAATAGCTCTTCAGGAAAGCACCTTTTTCTGGGCTGTCTCCCAGGTGCTGCTAGTTGAGCTAACTTCCTGTAGCGCATTTACACCTACCTCTCTCTATTGTTTACCTGATTGGCTGCTTGCTTTTTGTTTCAGAAAGCTCTTGGGGCTATATTGGTGCCAGAGCTGGCTTGTAAAAATACCTGTGTGTGCAGGATTTACCAGGGTAGCTTTTCCCAAACTACCTCCATCTGCTTCTGGTGGCTTATGTTATCTGCTTCACACATCTAATGTAGATGAACCAATTTCTTTGGAGTCCTGAGGGGAGAAAGCAGCAGGAGAGACACAGTGGGAGATATAAAGCAGGGTCCTTGCCCCCATGGATCTTAAAATCCAAGGCACGGGACAGCCTTGTCAATACTGATATTAGTGGTATTTAAACTTAGGGAACATATAAATCCTTTGGAAAAGTTGATGAAAACTATGTACCTTCTTCACAATGAAACATCATGCAGAATTTAACAAAATTTTAGGGGATTTATGAACTGGCTAAATTCTGAAGTGGTTTCTAAAACTCAAGATTGCCCAGCTGGGTACCCTGGCATGCACCTATAATTGCACTACTCTGGAAGATGAGGCAGGAGTATTGCAGGTCTGAGGTCAGCCTCAGCAACTTATTATGACCCTGCCTCAAAATAAAATAAAATATGAGAGGGGGTGTGCTGGGGATATAGCTTAGTGGTGGAGCACCCTTGGGTTCAATCCACAGTACCAGAGGGAAAAAAGACTACCCAACCTGCAGAATCTTTGCTGTGATATCATTGGGTAGCCTCTTCTAAATTAAATTTCTGAATTTCCTGATTGTGCTTGTGTCTTACAAGGATTTCGTGAGGACTAAATGAGAAAACACCAATAAGGTGCTTAGCACAGGGTCAGACACAGATATGATGCCCTATAAACGTTATTTCATTCAGTTTTATATGTGTTTTGGAGAAAATGAGGTAAGTGTTAAATGGGAGGCACAGCTAACTCACTACAATGTTCTCTGGTTAGGGAGTTTTTCTGGCCCTTAGTTGTCTCTTGTTGGCAAAAATGTTGTTTCCCACATTTCATTCATTCTCTACCTACCTTTAGAATTTTTCTTTTATCCCAGTCCTGCCTGAACTACTACTCTCCTTAAATATTTTTTTCACTTATATATACTTACTTAAAAGAGAAATTTTGAACACTACCATAAATAGAAAACCACTTTCACATGCCATAAATAGAAAGTAACAGTAACAATAAACAAGGAAACGAAACAATGAAAAACGAAACAATGTTACAAACTATAGTTAGATTCCCAAGTGCTTGTCGTGGGCCTGCTCTCCTTATGATTAAAAAAGGGAATTTAGCTACTGTTTTAAGGGAAACTTTCTCCTTGTATTAGAAGAACTGAAAGAATGGAAAAGGGAATACATTTTTCTTCGCAGTCATTTACTGCCCTTGCCCTGCTGTGTGCAACAATTAAATGCCATTTCCCCAGGCTGCAGGGCAGCAAGAGGTTCTTTTTCTTTGGAGAGATACGGACCCCAACCTACTGAATAGTAAGTTCTGTGGGGACTGTGGCCCGATGTCAAACTGACCCGCCAGCCTTGTGGAGGACAAGGGTGCTGCAAATCCTTGTCATCTGAGCTCCTAAGGACAAGGACACTCGGATCCTGCTCCCTATTTCCTTGCTGGCTGAGGCTCGGTGCCTACCTCACACCCCGGGCAAGTCCAGAGTTTTATTTCTTGATAGGACACGTAGCTGGAGCAATCTGAATGCTACAGACCCTCGATGCCATGGAAGGGAAGTTGTGAACATTGTTTCAAAGGTGTCTGCCTGGCAAAAATCGCTTCTACATGGATTGTACTACGTAGATTAATTAAAAAAAAAAAAATAGAAAAGCAAAAGCAAAAACACTGAATGATTTCACTGTCTTAAGCTCTAATAAAGATCAATTAATCAGACAATATTATTTTATTATTATGATAGGAATGGTTAATGAAATTAAATCCATCAGCGCTGAGGAAACAAGAGTCGCTCTCGCTCTGTTCCTGGAGCTACCTCCTCAGCCCCTAGTCCACTTGGGGCCACTCACCCCTCACTGTCCACTCCGCCCCGCCGCGGTGCAGACCCCCAGGCTGGCCGACTGGGCATGCTCGTGGGCCGGGGCGGCCGGGGGAGTGGACGGGAGCGCAGCGCAGGACCTCCCGACCCGCCGCGCCTCTACCTGAGCGGGGGCCCGCCCCCAGCGCACCGGCCGCGCGGGCACCTGGCGGCCGCCGCGGACACAGCAGGGGGAGGAGACGCCGCGTCGGCCGGGCGTCTCAGAGCCGTGCTTGGCGTTCCTGAGCCGAAGCTGAACTTTTTTTCCCCGAAGAAGTCCCACATTTAGGGGCAGGAGGAGCGGGCCGCGGGCCGAGAGCGGAGTTTCTGGAAGGAGCAGCAGCAGCAGCAGCTGCTGCACAACATGGCCTCCTCCACCTCCTCCTCCCCCGCGGGCGCGGAGAGCACCCCTCCTACGCAGGTGAGCGCCGCGCCGCCCCCCTACCTGTGGCTTCCTTCCCCTCCCGGGCGCGGGGATTCGGGCCGACGGGTGACCTCCGGGCTGGGGATCCCGGGACCCCTGGAGACAAAAGCGTGCTACCTGGAGCCGTTCCCTCAAGGGGGTGCAGGGCTGACCCGCGAGGGCAGCGGAGGGGGACCCGATTCCTGCCGATCATGGGGGTCTGTCTGCCCCGACAGCACTGAACTGAAATTTCCGTCCCCGGACGTGAGCTCGTAATCTGCCCTAGAACCCGAGCATCCCGATGAATCAGAGAGGGCCCAAGGACTTGGGGCTTCTGCTTGGAAACATTTGTTTAGAAAAAGAAAAGTAGGGCCCAGGGCTCAGGGCGGGCGGCCGCAGGTCTTGTCTCCCGTCTTTGGGCTTCTGTTCTTGGCTTTCCCCTCCAACTCCGTGCCAGGCTGAACGCTTCCTAAGGACACGACCCAAGTAGGGTGCACATTCAACCCGGAGTAAATCACCTGGTTCTTGAAAAGTACTTTCAGAATTAGGCTTTTTCTCTCCCCCCCCCTCCCCCTTAGGTTAGTCAGATACTTTATTTAGTCTAGTTAAAAAAAAAAAAAAAAAAAAAAAAAAAAAAAAACCACTATGAAGACTGGAACGTAAAAATGCAGAGTAGGGCAAATATAGTGGCAATGTTAATGGGTGGCTTGTAGTAGGTTTGCCTTCTCCGTATCTCTAGGAACAGTCTGAAGGCATGCAAGAACAACACACCAAATAAAAACCGGGTGTTTGATGAGCAAAACCGCAGCCTGAAGATATGACTTTTTCCTCTCACCCCACCTTTAAACCCAGGGGCATTTAATAGCAATTTTAAAACTAGCATTGTATGCGTAATATTGGATAATTGGTTTAAAACGCTGGCTTGTGTTTGCTTTTGTGCAGAATGCCTATGGAAGAGTATCCAAGAAACAAATAATAGTTGTCACTGGGTTTTTGGAGACCTGGCTGGAAGGAGAGGAGCAGGGAGTCTTATGGTTCATATACCTTTTGAGACTTTTTTTTTTTTTTTTTTTTTAATCTCTGTGCATCTCTGTGTATGCATTATCTATTTTAGGGAAAAGATAAATACTACATTTTAAAAATGCTCTTTTGAGTAGTCTTAAAAACAATAGTTTGCCTGGTTTCACATCTTTTAACCCATATCATGTCTTTCCTTTAGTTGCTATCTTTAAAACTTTCCAAGGAATCAAAAAGTCTTCAAAAGAAGACTTAAAGTTTTACAGTCAATTGGTGGCTTTAATTGCCACCTTCATTCTGAGTTTTCATGCTAATTGTTTGAAAATAAGTGTTTCTTATTTTGGAAGAGGTCACTTCCTCTTAGAAGCATAGAGGAGTCATCAAAGGATCATACCAGATCTTATTCCAGGAGAGTAGGCCAAAGCAAGAAGGTGTTTTCATAGGAAGACTGAAGGAGACAGTCTTGGGGGTGGACACAGATTGCTGCTCTAGCAATTCAGGCCTTCTTATATTTGCTGATCTAGGCTCAAACCAGTGTACCTCAAAGAAAAAAAAAAATATTTTTTTCTACATTGAAAGTGAATTTTTGTTAAAGCCACAGTTCTGAAACAAAAACTAACTGAAGCAGTTGGTTGAATCTCTCTAACCCAGTCACTAATATCCAATGGGCCAGTTTCTCCTCATTCTCAAATCAGTGGAGAAATGAATAAGTGAGCTGTGGGTTTGAAGTTGGACTGTTATTTATGATATTTCTCATTGTTCTTTTGTTAGGGCATAAACAAATTATCTGTTTCATAATCTGCAGAGTGATTTGCTAAGCTCATAGCAGAGAATGTGGTTCAGTGTCCTTCAGACAACGAAAGACCAGTGATGTTTCGGAATCCAAGGAAACATATATGCTGAATCTGTTTGCATTTTTGTGGTGGTGGTTGTTAGTACTGTGATTTTCTTTTTTAATGTACGTAATTTGTTTCTTTTTCCCTTTTCCAGTGCTAATGCGTTTATAAAGAAAGCAAATATACCTGAATCCAGAATAATATTTCAACAATTGAAAGGAATATTGTTCTGGACTCACTGTGGTTTTCCCCAGTTAGTTTCTTTGTTACTTTAAGACTATTTAAGTAACATCTACAGTTAGTTTCTTTGCTACTTAAAGACTATTTGCTTTTTATGTGCAAAGTACTTGTATATTTTGTACAAGGTGTTATTGTAATTATAAAAATTCTATATAATCCAAATTAGAGATTATATGAAATTCTAGTCTGTGTAATTGGCACTTCTATCTTTTTAAATAAACTAAATACCTGAAATTGATTAAATGAACTGGCTGACACTTGTACATGAGAATGATTTTGAATTAGAACAATCAAATTTATTGGATGGTTAGTATCAAACTCACATTATTCAAGTTTACGTTTTTGAAAAATTAAGCTTATTAGTTACTCTAATCAGTCTGAAGTAAACTGCCTGTATGTATTGACTAGGCTGGTCACATAACCATACCCTTAAATCTTGCAAATATGAGTGCCAGTGAAATACCAAGTTAATGCTAAGGTATATGCAATAACAGGACCACTTCATTGCAATTTTTTCAATTTTATCCAACATCAACATGTGAAAATATCTTTAAAAATTTAAATTGTCTTCTATTCATGATAGAGCTTTTAAAGTTGTGACATTGTCTACTTTCTACTAGACTCCCCCGCCCCCGTTTTATATCAGAAACCCAGATGATTGGACTTTAAAAAAATGTGGTAACAGGGCTCAGGTGGTGGCTTAGTGGTAGAGTGTTTGCCTAGCACATGTGAGGCACTGGGTTTGATCCTCAGCACCACATAAAAACAAACAAACAAACAAACAAATAAAGGTATTGTGTCCATCTACAACTTAAAAAAAAAAAAAGTTACTAAAAAAATGATGTGGTGACATTTCCAAAATCCACAGTCATGATTGAAGTAAACCCTGGACACTTGTTTCAGTGTTTTAGGCAGTTTTTTTTTCTTTCCGTTTTGTTTTTGTTTTTTTCCCTGCTATTGCCCAAAGACCTGACAAGAACAATTGGAGGAGGAAAAGTTGTTTGGGGCTCATGGTTTCAGAGGTCTTATTCTGTAGACAGCAAACTCCATTCTTTGGGGCCTGAAGTGAGGCAGGACATCATGGCAGAAGAGTGTGGCAGAAGAAAGTGGCTCAGAATATCACACCTGGAAGCAGAGAGAGACTTCTCTTCTCACCAAGACAAAATAAGTACCCCAGAGGCATGCCGCCAATGACCTGCCTCTTCTAGCCATACCTTACCTGCCTACCATTGGGTTAATCCCTATCAAGGGATTAATGCACCAAGGGATTAATGTACTGATTAGGTTGAGACTCTCATAGTCCAATCATTTCAACTCTATAAACTTTCATTCATTATCTTACACATGAGCTTTTGGGGGACACCTCATACCTAAACCATAATAGTCAGCATGTTAAAAAGTAGGCAAACTATGTCTTCCAATGAATTTTACAATTGAAAAGGACAGATTTTCCAGGAATTAATTAGATTCCTGTTTGACCATAGGAGTGAGATCAAGGACACCAAAAATAGAATCAACTCTTTGATGTTTTAAGGGCTTTACTCCTGAATTTCCTTTCTTGAGAAGGTCCTGTATGGATTAATTACTAAGCATCTTATCATGGGCAAGAGGAAAATAGTCACATGAAAGTTACATGTTTTTAAGTCTGAAAGTTACACCTTTTCAGATCTAAGGATAGTTTTTCCCCTATAATAAACTCTCCAATATTTGATGATCCATAATTAAAATTGGAGATTAAATGATCTATTGTTTGTGCTTAGAGCTTTAAAATATAAAATATTCTGGTACTTCATTGACCAGATACATTACTGCCATTATCAGATGATATAAAGGGAAGGGAATAGTGAAAATTTGGCCATAACGTACATTTTGGACCTGGCTTCATAGGGAGAAAGAGGTAGAACCAAAGTTAATTTGAGTGCCATTGTAGAATAAAGAATTGTGTGTTTCTGAAAAAAAGGCTATTTCCCAAAGTGTTTTGAAGATAACTAGGGTGATTCATTGGTAGCTATTTTGTCCCTGTAGCATCTAGCTACATTTCTGTACTATGCAGCTTCTCTGGGGAATGCTGAGATTTGATGCTAAAATTCTTGTTTGACCATAGGAATGAGATCAAGGGCTATCCAAGTATAGGGCTTCTCTTTCCCTTTTCCCCCATGTGGTTTATATGGAATCTGGCAAAAAGTAGTTATTTGAATGTAATTTTGCTCATTAGCTTTAAGCATAGGGCATGATATGCACTAGGTCCCTAACTGATATTTGTTGAATGAAGAGTTGAATAAATGATGAGTACCTGATATTCAGATTTAGGAGCAACTCTAAGGATTTAAACGAACACATACATTTTGAGCTCCTATTAGGTAAAGATACTTTTAGGTACCTAGTGAAGTCTTGGTTCTTCCTCTCAAAAAGTTAATAATCCATTTGAAATACAGAAGACATGCATCTTGAAAACATAACTAGATTGCCAGGATTTCTTATGCCTTTCGTAGCAGCTGCTGTATACTTTACAATAAACTATGGAGTGTTATTACCCCACCTCATTTTATATATAAAGAAATTGAGCTGCAGGAAGATTATGCAAGTTATGATTTGGTAAGGGCTGAAAATGGATTGAATTCTTAGTCTGCTTGAGTAATGAACAGAGACATAATGGTGAAATCAGGAGTCAAGGAGTGGAGTTCCCATTTTCCAGCTAAATAGCACTGTAACCTCAGAATCTTATCACTTCTTGGGTTTCATCTGGAATAATTAATAATTTAAAAACATTGTAACTGCTAAGAAGGTACTAATACTGCTTTATATTATTCAACTTTAAAGAAGAATGAAATTTTGGCATTTGTTGGTAAATGAATGGAGTTGGAGAATATCATGCTAAGCAAAATAAGCCAATCCCAAAAAATCAAAGGCCGAATATTTTCTCTAACATGTGGATGCTAGTTTACAATAAGGGGGGGACACTAGAGAAGAATAGAGTTACCTTAGATTAGGTAGAGGGAAGTGAAGGGAGGGGAGAAGAGGGAATGTGGGGATAGGAAGGATAGTAGAATGAAACAGACATTATTACGTATATATACAGTCATATATACGTGACTGCAAGACCAATGTGATTCTACAACACGTACACTCAGAAAAATGAGAAATTATGTTCCATCTGTGTATGATATATCAAAGGGCATAAATGCATTCTATTCTCATGTATAAGTAATTAAAATAAATAAAACAATAAAAAAGAAAGTACAGATAATTAATAATAAAGTGATATATTTCTTTTCTAAGAAACATTTTCTTCTCATTGGCATTCCTGATGGTAGTATAATTTTCCAAATATTGGAAACTTTTAAGTATATATATATATTTTTAAATTACCCCTCCCCCCCATATTAAAGCAGTTGAGCTTTTTGCCATTGATGACATCTTGGAGCACAAGAAATTTGTTCATTCCAAGGGACATGTCAGTGAGTTTGGGCTGATAATTGAACACTTACCAAAGAAAAGGGATTTAAATGGATTTGAAAGAAGGGGGACATTTCACATCATAGGTGGGGAATGGTTGGGATAATTCTTTGGCCTTTATCAGTCCCTGAGGCTGGCTGGGTTCCTTCCTTCCTTTCTTTTCATTCAAAATTTGAGATATTATCAGTTGTATACTGGTAAAAGCTTCCTAAAAAAATAAGCAAAGATCAAATTTGTGACATTTGCCCATTTCTGTGGTGTAAATACTTCCACCATGACTAATTTTGAGCTACCAACAGGAAGTGAACATGGAGTGGGGAAGAAAAATATAGAAATGGTAAAGAGACCACCTACCTGCAGTGAAATGCACTGATTTATATGTTATTAAATTAATAATTTGTTTATCCAAATTGCATTTGACACCCGGTATCAGGCACACACAGAGAAGCACAGATACCTAACTAGTTTTTCTTCTTCAAAATGTCATTGTTTCATGGGCTGTTTGAATGAATTTCTTTCTTTCTCTCTTTTTCCCTCCCTCCCTCCCTCCATCCCCCTCCCTCCCTTCCTTCCTTCCTTCCTTCCTTCCTTACCAGGAATTGAACCCAAGGACACTTAACTACTAAGCCACATCTCCAGCCTTTTCCATTTTTATTTGTTTTTATTTTGAGACAGAGTCTCACTAAGTTGCTTAGGGCCTCACTAAGTTGCTGAGGCTGGCTTTGAACTTGTTATCCTCCTGCTTCAGCCTCCCAAGTCACTGGGATTACAGGTGTGCAACACCACACCTGGCAAATGGGGTTCCAAGTAGAGAATGGTTAATCACATCTTGATTTTTCTACCTAGAACAAATAAATACCAGGTAGATCCTTATATATCTTAGATATGAGAGAACTGAGGTCTATAGCTGGATTATGCAATATTAAGATAATGGAACATGATTTTTAAGATGGTTTCTAAGGATGTCAAAACACAGTAGCATCTCCTTTCCTTTGTGTATATGTGGTGGTGTATGTATGTGTTTTTTTAAATATACATTTTTTAGTTGTTGATAGACCTTTATTTTAGTTCTTAATATGTGGTGCTGAGAATTGAACCCAGTGCCTCACACATACCTGGCAAGTGCTCTACTGCTGAGCCCCAGCCTCAGCCCTGTATATATATGTTTTAATCACCTTTATTGAGGTATAATTTATTATTGTAAATTCACCAAACTTAAGGGTACAATTTGATGAATTTTAACCAATGTCATACCCTATCACAACAGACTATTTTTGCTACCCTGAAAAGTTTGTGATTTTCCCAGTTAATCTCCTCCAGAAAAACACCATTCTGATTTTTTAATCATATATTAATTTTGCTTGTATTTTTTTTTTTTTTTGCTCCTGGTTTCTTTAGTGTAATATAATGTTTTTGATATTCATCCATGTTGTAGATACAGATTGAGCATTCCTAATCCAAAAATTCAAAACTCAAAATACTCCCAAATCTAAAACTTTTTAAGTGCTGATGTGATACCACATGCATAAAATTCTACCCTTGCCCTCATGTGGCTAGTTACAGTCAAAATGTAGGTATGCTACAAAAAATTATATTGCATAAAATTATAATGCATTATGAAATGAATTAATTTTGAGTTTATATTTGGGTCCCCTCTTCAAGATATCTCATTATGTATGTGTAAATCTTCCAAAATCCAAAGTCAAAACATTTTTGGTCCCAAGAATTTCAGATAAAACATACTCAACGTGCATTAGTAGGTTATTTCTCTTTATTGCTGAGTAGTATCTTATTGTGCTAATATACTACAACTTGTACATCTATTCATAAGACATTTGAGTTGTTTTCAGCTTTGGCTGTGATTAATAAAGCTGCCAAGAACATTTTCAAACATCTTTTTATTGGCATATATATTTTTTGAGGGGGAGGGGCATATAAATACCTCAGAGTGGGGTTGTGGGGAAAAGGGGGTATATGCTTAACAGTACAAGAAATTATACATGTCTTACCTCACATATCTTGGGAATGGGTGCTTTTAGTTAGAATGGTAGGGTAGAGGAAAGACCACTGGGGGAATTGCTTTTTGGTATTTGCTTAATTTTAGAAGTTGAAAAAATGTGATTATACCTATTAATGGAAGGTTAACATTGTAAAGCACATTGGTATAGGACTTTATAAGTTTGGAAAAGAAAGAAATACCATGAATTTAAAAAAATAATTTTATTGAGATATAATTTATATACCATGAAATGCCCCTATTTTGAGTGTATAATTCAATGAATTTTGTATGTTGACAGATTTGTATAACTATCACCATAATCTAATTTTAGGACATTTCTATCCCCCTCAAAGAAGCGCCAACTTACAGTTAAAAATCAAAACAAAACAAAAAACCCTAAGGCTTTGGAGTTAGGAAGACTTGTTTCATAAACTGTTTCAGTCAGAGTTTTACATATATAGTAGTGATGTGACCTTGATAAACTAAATCTCAGCTCCCACATGTCTCACAACATCCATATCAGGTCCTTGGAGTAGATTGTCTCATTTTATTGAAAAGTAAAGCAAGGTTCAGGGTAGACTTGTTCATTGTCCCATGGAGCTAATAATTGGCAAAGCCAAATGAGGGAAGGTGGAGAATAGATAGAAGTCGGCTTGTGTGTTGCTGGTGGTAGCACAGAGTGGGGTAGCTGTTTTGGAGGGCAGGCCAGCAGCACTTCAGTAATTTGACTAGTTATCTACTTTTGACCCAGCAGTTTTCATTTATGCAGTGGATACAGGAATGAGTCTCATAGGTCCTCAAAAGAATGTTTCTAAGGCTGGTCACTGCTGTGTTGTTAGCTGTGCAGGGAAATGGAAAGCCAATGATGAAACATTGTTGGGATCCCAGCTACTGGGGAAGCTGAGGCAGGAGGATTGCAAGTTTAAGGCCAGCCTTGGCAACTTAGCAAGATACTGTCTCTAAAAAGTAAAAAGAGCTGGGAATGTAGCTCAGTGATAGAGCGTTCCTGGGTTTATTCCCCAGAACCACAAAAACAAAACAAAACAGGATAAAAAAAAAAAAAATTCTAGGAGAGATGAGGGAAGTGGTGGGAGTTGTCTGCAATATTAGAAACAATGGAGTAGTCTACAAAAGGAACATCAGAATATAGTGCTCAGTGAAAAAAGTAAGGGTGTGAGAGATATAAACATTAAATTGCTTACATGAGTTAAAATTTCATAAGCCTATCAGACATTGTGGCTCATGACTATAATCCTAGCAACTCAGGAGGCTGAGGCAGGAGGATTATAGGTTCAAGGCCAGCCTCAGCAATTTAGCAAGATCTTGTTTCAAAAATAATAAGGGTTGGGGATGTAGCTCAGTGGTAGAGCACCCCTGGGTTCAATCCCCAGTATTGCTAAAAACAAACAAATAAATAAATAATTAGGTATTTTATGAGTCTAGCTGGGCTCATTGACATGCGCTTTAGTCCCAGCTACTTGGGAAGCTCAGGTAGGAGGACTGCTTGAGCCTCGGAGCAAGATAGTGAGACCCTATCTCAAAAGAGGAAAAAAATATGTCATATTTTTTTGTTCACATATTATATGAACACTTACATAAAGATACTCATTAAATACATTGGTATGTAGCGGAAGCCTAGTACATGGGAGTGGGCTTGGGGTTAAAAAGGAATAAAGAAAGAAGGATATAATCATAATGTTTCATGAACCTGGAAGTTCAGCTGACTCAACCCTCTGCATGGTGAAGTTAAAAATAAAACCAGACACCACATTGTTACTTGATATAGCTTGAATACCTTATATTATGGTCAATTTCTTACTAGATTTAATCAAAGAGACCTTCATATTATATGATATGGGATGGTGATTCCAAGTGAAATGAATTTTAGATTGGTTTCTAATATTTCAAATGAAATTTCATACAGAGAACAGCAACTTTCTCTTTTAAAAATGTTTACAATTCAGTACACATGATTTGGTATGATTTAAAAATTAAGTTCCAGGGCTGGGGTTGTGGCTCAGCGGTAGAGCGCTCGCCTAGCACGTGCACAGCCCGGGTTCGATCCTCAGCACCATGTAAAAATAAACGCATTGTATACAACTAAAGCAAATAAGTAAATATTTAAAAAAAATATATTAAGTTCCAGCCGGGCATGGTGGCGCATGCCTGTAATCCCAGCACTTGGGAGGCTGAGGCAGGAGGATCATGAGTTCAAAGCCAGCCTCAGCAATGGCAAGGCACTTAGCAACTCAGTGAGACCCTGTCTCTAATAAAATACAAAAAAGGGCTGGGGATGTGGCCCAGTGGTGGAGTGCCCCTGAGTTCAATCCCCAGTACCAAAAAAAAAAAAAAAAAAGTTCCATCTGTGCATGGTGGCATTTGTCTGTAGTCTCAGCAAATTGGGAGGCTGAGACAGGGGGATCACAAGAGCCTAGGAATTTGGGGCCAGCTGGGAACAATAGTGAAACCCTATCTATTAAAAATTTTATTTTAAAGTTGCTTGCTAATTTTTCATTTTGGGTAATAGAGACTGATATGCCATATGGTATTATCAGGTTTTGTATAATTAGAATGTAACATACTAAATATTTATTTTTAAAATGATACTCTAACTATCCTTATTTGGAAGGTACATAATATCCTATTGTATTTAAAAATATTTATGTATGTATTATTCTTAAATGTTCTAAATGTATGAATTGAGGGGGCTGATATATCACTACCTATTATAATAGTTGTTTTCCAAGTTAAGTTTGAAGTGTTAGGTATCACTTTCTTTGGAGGTGGAGGGGAGCTTAAAATAAATCAGATTTATCATGTTGTGGTTCTGGAGGTCAGAAATCCATTGGGTTGGCAGGGCTGTGTTTCCCTGGCGGTCTAAAGAAGATCTTTTCCAGCTTCTAGAGGTCTCCTGCATTTCTTGGTTCTTGGCCCCACCTCAGGCTGACCTCTGTCTCTGTCATCACGTAGAATAAATTGATTTTCAACTTTCTCTTTCTACTCACTATTTGTGATCCTTCTGAGCTGAGTTTTAAAAATAAAGGTTATAATTAAGTTTTATGTGTATGGTACATTTTTATGAAGTCAACTATCCTGATTATTTTTTTTTTAAAAAACATAATGGTTTAAAATTTACGTCAAAATGATCCATCTTTGAAAGTGTTTGCCCATCGTTACTGTGGAGGTGTTGCTGGTATTTGTTAGGCGAACTGCTGGGACAAGAAAGTGACCCAGTTATTTTAATGATGGGTGTAGAAGTGGGAGCGACATTGATTACACCCTTAGTGATGCCAGTGTCCACCTGTCTGTGAGTGGTAGACAGACTAGAGTTTCAGGTTTACCCATAAAAGGCACAGGAAGGCCCAGCTCTTGTGTAAGACTACTGTACAATAAAATGTTGACAACAAATAATCAGTTTTAGTGCTTTGTTTTGTCTTTCTCAACATTGGAAATGAAATAGTCAGAAAAGAAAAGCATTTCAACCCAGTAGAAGAAATATAAACTTAGAAGATATCTTGTGCAAGTGGTAAAGCTCATAAATGTGATTCTGAATGGCTGTGCAATTTAATTTCCTTATCTGTGAGACTGGCATGATGATAATTCCTGCTTCATTTCAGAGTTATAAGGATTGGTTATATGAGTAAGTGATATATTTAATTCAGATTGCTTAGTGCTATATGAACATATTAATGTGTTATTTCAGGTATTTAAAAAAATGTACCACCCTCTTCAGTCTGATAGCTTTAGCATTAAACTAATATAGTATCATGCCAAATATAATAAGGAATATCAAATAATATCTGTGATAATTGGATGCTTTGAAATTTGACTTTAGAGATTTTGGTTTTTTAGCTTAGGTTTTGGCAATTTTAATTTTATTAACTATTAGTGTGTGTTGGGATACTGTTTTCTTAGTCTACCAAGTTTAGTGGAGCTGGTGCATAAGCAATAATTGAAATCTGCTTATGTTCCATTCTTCATTTTGCAGTCTGGTTGGATTGAAGAGCTGCTACTGGTTATGAAATGGTGCAGCATACATTGGAGTAGATGTCTCCTTAACTCTCCAATACGTATGACTGATCAGCCTGAATTCTTGAAGTGCTTGAAGAATCCATGTAATGAATTGTTCCATGAGTTGGAATATTTGGATTCATCCTACAATTCAAAGTATATATGCACTTGACCAAATCACTTTTACAAAGTTTCCGTCTAACTAGTCAGATTTCTGTCTGCTTAAGGAGCCTCCAGGTTCTTAGGTCTAAATGTGTTGCATCTGTCAATCAAAACTAGTAAATGCTGTCTTGCCAAACCTCCCACTGAATGAATTTGCCATTTTGCCCATTGTTTCTATGAAGCATCTGACCTGAAGATTTAGCTGCAGATTTCCCCATAAATTGTCGAAGACTCTGGAGAAATGAGTAAATACCAAATACTCATTTATGTGGATTTCTAAAGAAATTTTAAAAAATCTGTTAGTGAACATTGTCTGCCCAAGTTAGAAAAATTCCCTTCTCATGTAATAAGGTACAAATCCTTTCAATTCTGTCCCAGAAGTGCCTTTGGAATCCAATTCTTTCTTCTCCAACTCTGTGCATGGCTTTTTTTCTGGACTTCATCATCTTTCACCTGGGCTGTTTGAACAGTTGTCTAAATTATCTCCTTGTTTCCACATTGTCTTCCAAAAAGCAGCTGGTCTTCCCATTTATTTTTATAAAACAAAGATATGATATTATTCCCATATTTAAACACCTTCTATGATTACCCATTATGAATATGATAAAGTCCAAACATCTTAGAGTGGCACAGAACATCTTTTGGCATCTTGACAATTTGCCATTTTGCCCATTGTTTCTATGAGGCATCTGACCTGAAGACCATGCTTTTCTTATTTTTCTAGCCTTTCCCCAAATGGACTGTGCCTTTATATTCTTCTCTTTGTTCAAATCTTCCTTCTTCTATTTTGTACCCTTCTTATTTTTCTCCTTTACAATCTCTATCAATCCTTTAAGATCTTGCTCACGTGTCTTCTGTTCTAGTCAATCCTCCTAGACTTGCACAGATTATGATAGTCATTGTGTTTTCTAAGGTGCTGGAGTACTTCATGGTCATTCTGCTGTCATTTTATTGGAATGACTTAGTTACTCTGCCTTCTGGGAAAAGACAGACTGGATAGTGGGCTCCTAAAAGGAATACTTTCATTTTTCTCCTTTTTGTATCTGCCTTCTCATGTCTTGAATCTAGCACATCTGATGCTTTCTTGATGGCTGTTGAACAAGATGTTTAGCAGTTGGACCACATTTACCATTTACCATCATGGTCTCCCATGGGATAGTGTTTTTTTTTAGATGTTGATGGATCTTTATTTTATTTATTTATTTCTATATGGTGCTGAGACTTGAACCCAGTGCCTCACACATGCCAGGCAAGTGCTCTACCACTGAGCTTCAACCCCAGCCTGACAATGTTATTTTGATCTTCAAAAACCTTAAAAAAATATTTATATTTAAGTCAGATGTAGACATGTGATAAGGTTTTGGAAATGTGTTAGAAATCCAACATGAATATATATATATATATATATATATATATATATATAATATCTAATAGTATTTTAATCTTTTGAGGCTTGATCTTGTATCCATTTTCTGCTGAACATATCAATGTGGTATTTGGCTCTCATTGTAGCTACGTTTCTTGGGCAGGTGAAATTTCCTTAGCTTCAAATGAGAATACAAATGTCATAAGGGTGTCAAGAGAAATAAATGAGATCCTCTACCAGTGTCAGGTATGTGGCAACCATCTTGGAGCATCTGCTGTTAATACTGAGTTTTATTGTGTGTGCAATATCTCTGTTAATTTATGTTAATTATATGTATTTCTACTGTTTATTGTCCTGGTAAGAAGGTACTGTTCTCATAAATTCTCTTTTGCAAAAGAACACTAGGTTCTTTTGCTTAAACTTCTTATTCTTCTTCCTTCTTCTTACTATAAAATGGTAGGAATTTGTCCAGCCTTTTTTCCTTTAAAAGATTTACAAATAGAAATCTTGATATGATCAGTTTATGAAGTAAAGCTAATCTCTATTCTTGCTTATGATACGTAGCAGCTGAAGTCTATGATCTCACACACAAAGCAAGCAGCACTAGTACCACGGAGCTACATCCCCAACCATTTTTATTTTTGGAGACTTGTTCTCACTAAATTGCCCATATGACCTTGAACCTGTAAATCCTCCTGCTTTCATCTCGGAATAGCTGGAATTACAGGTATGTGCTACTGTGCCCAGCCTTCAAGTTTAAATTTTTAAAATTATAAACTCAAAGATTATTACTAAAAAAATCAGAAACATAGTTAATACCCTACAAAACCAACTCCTTTATTAAACAACAACAACAACAACAAAATACCTAGCAAATTTTATCCATTTGGTGTCAATACCCAATCTTTTGGCAACTTTCTTCCAAACCATTGATTGCAAAATATTTACATACAGTAGTGTCTTGTTTAGTAAGTGTTTTTTTTTTTTTTTTTTTTTTTGCTGCTGCTGTGACTAAAGAACCTGACCAGAACAACTGTAGAAGAGAAAAGTTTATGGTTTCAGGTCTTAGTCTTAGAAGGCCAGCTCCATAGAAGGGCTGCAGAAGAGTGTGGCTCACATTTCAGGAAGCAGGGGGCCCCAGGCGAGGCAGCCACACCCTACCACTTCATTAACACACAGTTAATGCCTATCAGAATTAATTCACCAATTGGGTTAAGACTCTCACAACCCAATCATTTCTCCTCTGAACCTTCTTGCATTGTTTCACATGTGAACTTTGGGGGATACCTCACATCCAAACCATAATAAGTACTAATGAAGATGAAGGGCTTCAAGAGTCAGAAAAATCTGAGTTTCCATTACTAGAGTTCGTTGATTTGTATCTCTGCTTTGTAATCTGGAAAATGGGCATAATAAATAGTATTAACTTCCCACAGAGTCTTTGCAAGTTAAGTTGTAAAACTTCATGCTTGATTCATAGTAAATATTTTTTATTGCTGTGATTAAAGGATCTCAGCTATATTATTATTTTTATTGCATAACTAATCCACATTGAATGCCGAGATGAACCTTTTTCCTAACATGGCACACTGGTGTCAAAGGACCAGGCTGCTCCCAGGTGAAGGTGATACTCTAGGGCTGTGGTTACACTAGACTCTACCATTGTTCTAAAAACTGAGGGACCAAGAACTCCCCTATTCCCAGAGGCCTTGTACATATAAATATGTCAATAGAAGTGGAACATGCATAAAGGATGTTGACATTTTTATGCCCCTTTATTTTTGGAGTACAGCCACCTCTTCCTTTTGATAGGTAATACCAATTTATATCTCACTAATACCATATGAGAGGACCCACTTCCTAAACATTCCACAGCACAGTATTATCACATTTTTTTCTTTACCTTCACCAGTGTTATTTGTAAAAAGTGGTCCCACATTGATTTATGTTGTGATTATAAGTTTTTGATCAATGTAAAGTAAAATTTGGGATGCCAGCCTTCAAAACAGACCTTGAGAGAGAAAGTGAGGAGGAGCTAATAACTTGAAGCTTATAAATCATTAGCTGGATAGAGAGCTATTGGTGCTCTTTATATGTGTCATATAAGAGCACAGCTACTCACTATATAGCAATCATTATATTTTGTGCTTCTGGTGACAAAATATGAATCTGTTACTAAATGGAAGTTCAACATGGAAATCTGTGACCTGAAATTTTTTCCTTTTTAATATTGATGAATGTGAGATTCTGAGATAAAATAGAGGATAATTCATGATGTGAGTGAAAGATTGAGACTTACTTTCTTAACTGCAGTTCTGTGAATTGCATCTTACCATGATTTAATTGCACATTTCACTTTGCCAATAAAAGATTTGTTTCTTTGGATTCTTATTTTATTTATGAGAATCTATAGCAATCCTTTTTTTTCCCCCCAATACAGTATTTCCCCTTAATTTTTCTAAAAAGTTGGCAAGGACATTTATTTAAAGAAGTAAATTTTTATACTGAAATGATTCTCACATTTTCTAACTTTTCCTGGATTTTTGTGCTAAAATTTTTATAGTCTATAGTATTGATAATTCTATTAATGATAGAATCTCTCTGTTAATGACAGTTTATCTATTAATGTTAGGCTTTACTATTTTCATGTCATTTATTTCTGGTAATAGCTGTTCAAGAAGACTTGAATATATGCTTCTGTATTATATGTAGCAATGTGTGTGATCCTTCAGAACAGAGTATGGCATTCCTAACTTACTATCTGAGAGGCATTCACTTGGAATACATTTTCTAATGTTGTAGGTAGATTTATTTTAATTTGTACATGTACTCTGTTTTCTCTTGTACCATTGATAGCTTTTTGTTAATTTTTTTGTTTGGTTGACATGGCCCCTGTGTTTTAAACTGTGATCTTCTGATCTGAATTTAATGTTTTGGGCTAAAAGCCATTGCTCAGTTGAATTTAAAAAGAAAAAAGAAAAGAAACATCATAAAACAAAAATAATAACATTCATGCCATGCAAGGACAGAGTTGTAAATGTGAAAAATCTACTATTCCAGAATATATTTTGTAAACCATCAATATGACTGTTTAATTGTAGTAACAAAGTAACCTTTTATTCTGGTTTTAGAAGGAAATACAAACAAAAATCTTCCAGAAGGTACTCTACTTGCTCTTCCCAAGTATACCCCACTGCCTGTCTCTGTTCTTTTGTTCACATTGTTCCCTTTGTATGTTTTTCCCCACCCTTATCTGCCTGGAAAAGTTCTCATGTATTTTACGCCCATTCTTTTAATGTCACCACTATTGTAAAACCCTTCTCGGATTTGTGTATCTCCCATCACCAGACACTGTGTGTGAGTGTGTGTGTTTTCAGAGCTCGCGTGCCTCTATGTGTTATACCTTTAATTTATCAGACATCAGACATCGACACACCTCTTTGTGCCAAGCATTCTACTGGGTACTGGATTTATAATGGCAAACAAAACAGTATCTTTGCATTCAAGTACATTTGCAGTGTGATTTGATACACACAGTCTACATGTACTTGTGTGTGTGTTTGTGTTTGTGTATGTATAATGGAATTAATACAAATTTTTTTTTTTTTTTTTTTTGTGTGGTACGGGGGATTGAACTCAGGGGCATTTGACCACTGGGTCACATCCCCATCCCTTTTTTTTTTTTTTTAAATATTTATTTATTTGCTTTAGTTGTACACAATGTGTTTATTTTTTACGTGGTGCTGAGGATTGAACCCGGGACGCACACGTGCTAGGTGAGCGCTCTACCGCTGAGCTACAATCCCAGCCCCCCCCCTTTTTTAAATTTTATTTAGAGACAGGGTCTCATTGAGTTGCTAAGTGCCTCGCCATTGCTGAGGCTGGCTTTGAACTCGCGATCCTCCTGCCTCAGCCTCCCAAGATGCTGGGATTACAGGCGTGCATCACTGCACCCGGCTTTTTTTTTTTTTTTTTTTAATTTAGGTTTACAGAAAAATTGAGTTGAAAATTCCCATATACCTCCCTCTCTTTCAACCCTTCCCCACCAATACAGTTCATTTGTTATTATCATTTTACATAATATAGCACATTTATTATAATTGATGAATGGATAGATATGTTATCATTTAGTAAAATTCGTAGTTTAAATTTGGGTTCACTTTTTGGCTATATAGTTTTATGTGTTTCAACAAATGTAAAAAGTCTACCATTACATATTGAATAGTTTCACGTTCCTAAAAATCTCCCCTACCTACTCATCCCTACCCTCTCCTCACAAACCCCTGACAATTTCTGATTTTCCGTGTGCTGTATCTTTAGTTTTTCCTTTTCCAGGTTGTCATATACTTGAAACATACAGTGTATATTCTTTTCAGAATGGCTTCTTAACAATATGCATTTAAGGTTCTCCGTGTCTTTTCATGGCTTGATAGCTTATTTCTTTTTTAGTACTGGATACTATCCCACTTTTATGATATATCATGGTTTGTTTATCATGTTTTCTGTTGAAGGATATCTTGGTTGCTTTCACATCTTTGCAATTATGAATAAAACTGCTATTATTCAGGTATAGATTTTTGTGTAGATGTGGTTTTCTACTTGTTTGGGTGAAAACTAAGAAACCCAATTGCTGGATCATATAGTAAGAGTATATTTAGCCTTGGAAGAAACTGTTAACTATTTTACAAAGTGGGTTTTACCATTTTTCGTGCCCTCTAACAATGTATGAGAGAGTTCCTGTTGCCCCACAGTATTGTCAGCACTTGGCATTGACAGTATTTTGGATTCTAGCCATTTAAATAGGTGTCTTTTTATTGTTTTAATTTGCAATTCCCTATTGACCTACGATATTTAACATGTTTTTCATGTGCTTTACTTGCCATTTGTATATCTTCTTTTGGGAGGTGTCTGTTCAGATCATTTGCTCATTTTTAAATTGGGTTGTCTGTTTTCTTAAAGAATAGTTTTAAGAATTCTTTCTATTATTGGGCTATAGGTTCTTTTTCATATACATGCTTTGCAGATATGTCTCCAAGTCTTTGACATGTCTTTTTTATTATTTTTTTCCTCCTGAATTCAGCTTATAAGGCATTCATACATCGCTGTTGCCATGGTTCAAGCCTGCTCAGTTACAGCTCTTGCAAGTGGCAAGTACAGGGTGCATCTTTTCTTAAAATACCTTTATTTGGGCTGGGGTTGTGGTTCAGCGGCAGAGCGTTTGCCTCGCATGTGCGCGGCCTGGGTTCGATCCTCAGAACCATGTAAACATAAATTCATTGCATTGTGTACAACTAAAGTGAATAAATAAATATTTATTAAAAAATACCTTTATTTTATTGATTTATTTTTATGTGGTACTGAGGATCAAACCCAGTGCTTCACACACTAGGCAAGACCTGTACCATTAAGCCATAATCCCAGCCCCCTTTTATTCTTTAACAGTGTCTTTCACAGAGCAAAAATCTTTTAATTTTAATGGGATCCCACTCAAAATTTTCTCTCATGGATTATACCTTTGACGTTGTTTCTAAAACTCATTGCCAATCCCAGAGTTAACCAAATTTTCTCCTATGTTATCTTTTAGAAGTTTTATATTTTTGCATTTTACATTTAGGTCTATGATTTCTTATGAGAGAGTTTTCATGAAAGATTTAAGATCTGTATCTAGATTCACATTTTTGCTTATGGATGTCCAGTTTTCCAGCACCATTTGTTAAGATTAAATATATTCATGTGGATCTACTTCTGTCATCTCCATTCTGTTGGGGGGGAGTTGGGGAGGGGTGGGGGGGGAGAGAGAGAGAGAGAGAGAGAGATACAGATGGATGTAGGTAGGCAGACTTAAGCATAACCTAATGAAATATGTATAAGATCTATATAAGGAAAACAACAAAACAATGAAACAAAGAAAATGTCTGTTATTTTGCCAGTGCCGTATTCTCTTGATTATTATCATTTTTAAAAATTTTAATTTTATAACTCAAACAACACAAATTTACCATGTCACAGTTCTGGAGACCAGTAGTCTGAAATGAGTCTCACTGGGCTAGAGTCAAGGAGTCAGCAGGGCCAGAGACTCTGGGGGAAATCTGTTCTTTTGTGCTTTACAACTAATGTAGGCTGTCTGCATTCCTTGACTCACATCTCCCTTCCAGAAATTCTATCACTTAGCCTTGGCTTACTTCATTGCATCTGTTCTCTGGTTACAGTAGTTATATAGTGATTCTCAATTGGTACTGGCAATCCTCTAACACTATGTTGGCTGTTCTGGGTCTTGTCTTTCCATATGGACTTCAGACTTAGTTTGTTGATATCCACAAAATAACTTGCTGGAATTTTGATTGAGATTGCATTGAACCACCAGATAAGTTGGAAGTTGGAAGAACCGACTTTTTACTATTATTAAGTCTTCTGTACGAACTTACTTAAAACTTTGGTTTGTTTCACTAAAGTTTTGTTGTTTCCCTTGAGTAAATCTTCTGCATATCTTGTTAGCTTTATATCTAAGTCTGCTGCTACCCTCCTCCTCCTCCCCCTCCTCCTTTTCTTCTTCTTCCCTCTTCCTTCTCCTCCTTCTTTCCTCCTCCTCCTCCTGTGTTATATGGGGTGTTTCATTTTAATTTCAAATTCCGGTTGTTCATTGTTGGCACATAGGCAAGCAATTGAAGTAATAACCCTATATACTGCAATCTTGCTATAATTGCCTAATATTTCTAGGTGGATTTTTTGGGGTTTGTGTGTGGGGGTCCATTCCTTGTTATTCTCTACATAGTGATTATGTCATCTATGAACAAAGACAGTGGCTATGAAGACATCTTTGCCTTGTTCTTGATATTAAAGTGAAAGTTCTCACCATTAACAATGGTGTTAGCTGTAGCTGGGCACAGGTGGCTCAGACCTGTAATCCCAGCAGCTTGAGAGGCTGAGGCAAGAGGATTATGAGTTCAAAGCCAGCCTCAGCAATTTATGGAGGCTCTAAGTAACTTTGCAAGACCCTGTCTGTAAATAAAATATAAAAAAGGGTTAGGGATGTGGCTCAGTGGTTAAGCACCCCTGGGTTGAATCCCTGGTAACAAAAACAAAAACAAAACAAAACAAAACAAAAAAAGCTATTAGCTACATTAGCTGTAGTATTTTTTTAAGTAGTTTTCCTGTATTCTTAATCTGCTGGAAATTTTTATCATGATTGGGTGATAGATTTTGTCAAATACCTTTTCTGCATCTATTGATAATGATTTTTATATGATTTTTTTCATATGATTTTTCTTTAGGCTATTGATGTGATAGATCTCATTGATTTTTTTTTTTTTTTTTCCCAGTCCTGGGATTGAATTCAGGGAGCTTAACCACTGAGCTACATCCCTAGCCCTTTTTATTTTTTATTGGAGACTGGATTTTGCTAAGTTGCTTAGGGCCTCACTAAATTGCTGAATCTGATTTTGAATTTTCAAGCCTCTTTGCCTCAGCCTCCCAAGTTGCTGGGATTACAGGTGTGTGCCCCTGTGCCTTGGCTCATTGACATTTTAATGTCAAGCTAGTGTTGCATATTGGAATAAATTTCACTTGGTCAGATAGAAAATTATCTTCTAATCTTTGGATTGGATTTGCTAATTTTTTTTTTTTTTTTTTTAGAATTTTTGCATCTGTATTCATGAGAGATGCTGGTTTATAGTTTTTCTTTCTTGTAATATCTTTGCCTACTTTTGGCATAAGGGTAATACTGGTCTCATAGAATGGGTTAAGAAACAGTGCTTCTGCTTCTATTTTCTGGAAGACATTGTAGAAAATTAGTATCATTTCCTTCTGAGATAAGTCACCAATGAACCCATCTAGTACTGGTGCTTTCTATTAATGAAGGTTATTAATTATTGATTCAGTTTCCTTACTAGGCATAAGACTCTTTGACTTATGTCCTTCTCCTTGTGTGAGTTTTACTAGATTTCAGATGTCTTTGTTGGAAATGATCAGCTTCAATTAGGTTATAAAATTTATTGGCATACAGCTGTTCATATTTTATTATCCTTTTAATGTTCATGAAATGGTCCCTCTTAACTATGAGTATTTATATCTTCTCCTTCTTGATTAGCCTGGCCAAAGCTTTATCAATTCTAGTGATCTTTTCTACAAAATAGTTTTTGGTTTTGGTAACTTTCTTCCCTCTCTCTCTCTCTGTCTCTCTCTCTCTCTGTCTCTCTCTCTCTCTCTTTCTCTCTCTGCGTGTGTGTGTGTGTGTGTGTGTGTGTGTGTGTGTGTGATGCTGGAGATTGAACTTGAGGCCTCATGCATGCTAGGGAAGTGCTCTACCACCAAACCATCTCCCAGCCTGACTTTTTCTATCAATTTCCTACATTCAGTCTCATTGATTTCAGATCTAACTTTTATTATTTCATTTCTTCAGATAGTTTTAGACTTACATTGCTCTTATTTGTTTAGTTTCCTAAGGTAGAAGCCTAGATTATTGATTTTAATTCTTTGTTCTTTTTGTATTATGTCTTTAATACTACAAATTTCCCTCTAAGCAGTATTTTTAGTACATCCAATAAATTTTGAAAAGTTTCATTTTCACTTAGTTCAAAAATAATTTTAATTTCTCTTGAGATTTCTTCTGTGACTATGTCTTATTTAGAAATGCATTAATATCCAGTTATGTTGAGATTTCCAGTTATCTTTTAGTTAGTATTTTCTAGTTTAATTCCATTGTGGTCTGAGAGTATACTTTGTATGATTTTTATTGTTTAAATTTGTTAAGACATGTTTTATGGTTCAGAAAGTGGTCTATCTGAGGAGCTTGAGAAAAATGTGTATTTTGCTGTTGTTAGGTAAATATTCCATAAATGTCAATTAGATGCAGTTGCTTGGGCTAAGTATATACCTCAGTTTGTCTAATATGCACCAGGCCTTGGTTCAATCTCAAGCACTGAAAAACAAACAGATGAATAAAAAACCCAATAATTTTTTTATTTTTTAATTTTTTTAGTTCAACTATGTCCTTACTGACTTTCTGTCTGCTGGATCTATATTATTGATAAAAAAAGGTGTTGAAGCTGTGCGCAGTGGCACACACCAGTAATCCCAGTGGCTCAGGAAGCTGAGGCAGGAGGACTGAGAGTTCGAAGCCAACATCAGCTAAAGCAAGGCACTAAGCAACTCAGTGAGACCCTATCTCTAAATAAAATACAAAAAGTAGGGCTGGGGATGTAGCTCAGTAGTTGAGTGCCCCTGAGTTCAATTGCCGGCATCACACCAAAAAAGGTGTTGAAGTCTCTGCTGTAACAGTGGATTCAGTTATTTATCCTTATAGTTTTTTTTGTTGTTGTTGTTTTTGCCTCATATATTTTGATGTTCCATGATTAGACACATACACATTAATGAGTCTTACCCCATTTTGGAATATTGACTTTTTATCAATATATAGTGTTTCTCTTGATCTATGATATTTTTCTTTTCTCTGAAGTCAGTGTTTTCACTGACTGTATGTGATACAATCACTACATCAGCTTTCATTTGATTCATGTTGGCATGTTATATTTTTTTCCATTCCTTTACATATAATCTATGTGTTTCTTTACACTTAAAGTGAGTTTCTTGTAGACAACCTATAGGTGAGTTTTCTTTTTTAATTAATTCTGATAGTTTTTCTTTCTTTTAATTTGTACTTTTAGACCCTTCATATTTAAAGTAATTACATAGTTTGGTTACTATCTACCATATTTTAAATTATTTTTTGTTTGCTCCCCTTATTGTTTGTTTCTTTTCTGGTATTATTTAAGCATGTTATGTGATTCCATTTTATCTCTTAGCTTATAAATTAATATTCCTTAATATTTGATTTTAGTGGTTTCCCTAGAGTTTGCAATATCAGTTTACAAGAAACCTAGATTTATTTTCAAATAACACCACACCATTACACAGGTGATGCAAATGCCTTACAATAGAGAATGACAATTCCTACCTGCCTTCCTGACAATATTGCTGTCATTCATTTCATTTATCCTGCTGGATCTGTCAGTTACTGATAGACTGACAGATCAAATTGATTATAAGCTACAATTACTGAATGTATTGTCACTATTTTTTATTGAAAACAAGAGTTGTTTTTGAATGAACTCCTGTAAGATCAGTTAAGAATAAAATATGGATTTTATTTTATCTTAATTTATTCTTTCTCTAATATTCTTTCTTAATGTAGCCCCCAAGTTTCATACTGCTATCATTTGGATAAGAAATGTCCCACAAAAGTCACGTGTTAGCTTCCTGTTCCCCATTGGAGGTGGTAGAGTCTTAAGGAGGTGTGGCCTAGTGGGACATCTTTAGGTCATGAGGGGTATGACCTTGTAAAGGATTGTGGGACCACTTCTTTTCCTTGTTCTTTTTTGCTTCCTGGTGATGAGGTGAGTAGTTTTGCTCCACCACACTTATATCTTGATATGCTGCCTCTCAGAGGCCTTAAAGCAAAGGGCCCATCGAACACAGACTAGACCCTCCACAACTGTGTCAAAATAAACCTTTTCTCTTTATATGTTGATTATCTCTGGTATTTTGTTATCGTGACAGAAAACTGATCAACACACATACCTGTATCATTTTCCTTCTCTCCAAAGAACTTCTTTTAAAATTTCTTGCATGGCAGGTCTACCGGTGACAAATTTCTTCAATTTTTGTTTGAAAAAGTCTTTATTTCTCATATTTTTTGAAGAATGATATTGTTGGCAACAAAATTGTAGGTTTATGGGGTTTTTATTTTAACAGTTTAAATATTTTATGTCACTTCTTTCTTGCTTATGTGGTTTCTGAAGAGATATGTGATATGTGATATAATTCTAATCCTTGTTCCTTATTTCCTCTGGTTTCTTTCAAGATTTTTCTGTTCATTTTGATATTCTGAAGTTTTAACGTATGTTTTAGCATATGTTTTAGTATAAATATTTTGATATTTATCCTGAGGGTGTTTCCTGAGTTTCCTGGATCAATAGTTTGTTAATTTTTGGAAGTTATTAGACATTATTTCTTCAAATATTTCTTTTGTTCTTTTCTCTTTATTTTCCTGGCATGTTACACTTTTGTAATTGTCCACACATATTAAATATTCTGTCCCATTTTTTTCCATTCTTTTGTCATTTGGGGAAGTTTCTACTGACATCTTCAACCTCACTGGTTCATTTCTTGGCTGTAGTATATTCATCATAGTTGTTTGAAATTTCCAGTGTAATAATTCTGACATTTCTGTCATATTTGAGACTGTTTCTGATGTTTGCTAAATGTCCTCAAGTTATGTCCTCAAGTAATTAGCATTACTTGCTAATTAGTAATACTATATATTAGTTGAGTTTTAATTTCTATTTTAGAAAAATATTTATTGGGTAGAATCCCATGCTTGTTAACAGTGGTAGCATGTGAAAATGTTTACTGAACACAAATACCTACTATTGTGTGAGATGTAAAATTCTTTAAATGGAGAGATAGCTTAGTGTGGTTTTATTTATTTGTTTTTGTAACTTAGTCCTTAAAGTGTCAATTTCTTGATGTCTTGCAGTATATTAAAATAAACTCACATTTTACAAATGTAAGTTATTTTTTTTTGTGGAAAGGAATGATCACATTGCTTTTGTAAATTAAAAAACACATGGCTTTGCTGAAATGATGAACATGAAAATCATGATGGAAATAAAACAATGTTTCAAAAATTTAAGTAGATATCATTGCTTTCCCAAGTGTTTGAGTGTCCTCTTTTTTGAAAGGTAACATTGGCTGTTGTTGAAGAAGTGGTAAAGGCTCCAAACTAAACTAAGTTTTTCTTGGATATAATAAAGATCTAAAGAATATTGAAAAGGGAATAATTTTCTCCCTAAGCAATTCAGCATTTGTGAGCCTCTTCTGTGCATTGACTTGGGGGAAATTGCTCAACTGCAGATTCCTTTGTAAAATGAAGCAGTATACATTTATCACATTTATAAAGCCCCTAGCATGGAGAGTGGCACATATACTGATAGATTATTTAGTAAATGGTAGTTATCGTTATCATTAAAATTCAGACATTTTATTACACGTAGGGACAGAATTTTAAAAAATGGCTTTGTGAGAGTTCACTTTTGGATTAACCTACCCCAGAGGTCCTTGTTCTTTCTCATTGGTGCTACATTGTTGTTCCCCATATTCAACATAAGTTCCTGTCCGTCCAGATAAGAATAAAAAACAGTCTTTAAATGAAACCAACATTTTAATAAAAATTTTATGTCCTTATATTATTTGGCACTAGTAGTCTTCAATGCTGATATAGCTCCACCTAGAATTACCAGGACAAAGAGGACGGATGGTGTCCTGTGGGAGCCAGCCATTTATTGCTGCAGGTTAGACTAGTGCTTGAATTTCCTGTAACACACCCTTTATTACTCTATTTCTTCCCCTCAGTCACAAACATTTTCAAAATACATATTTATTATTTTTGGTGATTAAACTAATGTATCCTCATCATGGAAAATGTGGAAGGTACAGAAAACTATAAGCACAACAACAAAAATCCCATTTTTGTTACTCACAAAAGGCTGCTGAACCAGGCCCATTTAGCCTGTTGCATAGTATGCCCGTCACCAGAAAGATGAGGTTCATGAGTTGGCTAAGCATGAGGAGATGGGAGACCCAAGTTTCAAATCTGCTTCTCTGAGGATAAGGTTAAAGGTATATATAGGTCTAAGGCTTGGGAAAAGGTGATTTGAGTTAAGGAAAAGTGAAGAAATCTGTGGTCTGAGCACACATGATCAAATTTCCTGGCTCCTTGATGGACATCTGTTCAGAATGTGTCAGCGTAGCATGCTATGAGGGTGGAGTTTGAGGGCCTCTGATATCAAAAGTTCACCTATGGAACACTTGCTCAGGCCCAAGTAAAGGACTGGTAGTTCTAACAGATTTGAACCTTCTCTGAGTTCCTGAAAAGCAACTTAGTCAACCATTGCTATTGTAACTCAGGCGTCAAAAGTATAAACCTCAAAAAAGTTATTAGGAGTCTGTTGCTTAGCTAGGTGACCTCTAGAATTGGTGATAAAAGCAAGTAACTAAAAGCAGGTGACACTAGAAGGTTTACTCAATTTCCTTGTGACCCTGGCTGGATTGGCCTCAGACTTTCTTGGAGTAGTGGGAACTTTACCCCTGCAGACTTTGTTCACCTATGCAGTTTTAGAGCAGTGTCACTGGAGGAAGTCTGAGGAAGAGTTTCTGGAGAGGGGACCTTAATTCAAGACGAGTGGAGTTCTTGACAAACATTGCAGAAATGAATTTTATTTTATTTTATTTTGTGGTGATGGGGATTGAACCCAGGACCTTGTGCATGTGAGACAAGCACTCTACCAACTAAGCTATATTCCTAGCCCCAGAAATGGATTTAAGAAGACATCACTTAGAGGCAGAATAGGGAAGCGAAGATATATTCAAGGGAAAACATGGGCTATCTTCGGAGTGAGAAGAGTTTCTGGGATTAAGCAAGGAATAGACATTGAAGGGAGAATGCAGGGGTCTCCAGAGTGAAAACAGCAAGCACTTCCTCTGGGTTGTTGATCTTACAGAGGGATAGTGCTGGACTAGAGGTGGAAGCAGGGTGAAGTTAATGTGGTTTTGCACCAGTTTTTCCAGCACTTGTGCATTGCCCTCATATCATGTTACTTTTTCAGGCAAGGACGTGGGCCAAGGGCTTGGACTGGGTTGAGTTGTTTGTTTTGCATTCCAACAGTTCATGGGCATTTCGTGCATTCCAATGGTTTATGGGAGCTTTTCTTTTGAGATGAGGCATATCTTTCTTTTTCTGTATCCCCCAATTCCTATTTCAGTAGCTAGGCAATGGCAAGGAAATTATCTCCTTATACTGCAGCTTGCTTACCTATAAAATCGGGATAACAATTTACCTCATATGTCATTGTAAAGATTGAAAGTGTAAGGATTCATAGAAAGCATTTGGAATGTGGTCCCATCATAAGCCTTAAATCAGTGCTGATTATTGTTATAATTGTGCTTGTCAAGAAAGATGGAATAGGGCTGGGATTGTGGCTCAGTGGTAGACTGCTTGCCTAGCACATGTGAGGCACTGGGTTTGATCCTCAGCACCACATTAAAACTAAATAAATAAATAAATAAACAAAACAAAGGTGTTGTGTCCATCTACAACAAAAAATATTTTTAAAAAAGAAAGATGGAACATATTCCCAGGGTTTTGGCTCAGGTAATCATTTTTAATTGTAAATTTCAGCTCCTATTCCATCTTTACCTTTTGAAACTACACCTGTTCTTTAGCACTTATTTCAAATGTGAGGTTCTATTTTCCTCCCAGGTATTTTTGTTTTTCCTACTTTTGATATTGTACCTCTGACATTCAAAAAAAAAAACAAACACAGAAGCATTGAATTATGCTATTCTTTTGGGTTTTGGCTTGAGGAGAGAGTTCCTACATAGGTAGACTAGATTTTCCAGGGTAATAGCAACAGGTGAACTTTGAAGGCAGGTAGAACATTAAACTGTGGTAGGTAATTGGATTTATGGAATAACCAAGGTTTTGGTATCTTGACAAGGTTGAACATGATAAAGCTTCTGGGTTGGAGTTTATGACTGGGAGAGAATACCAGAATATTAGGCTCTGTAATAGTACTGCTGATGGCTTTTCCTAGGATAGATGTGCTCGTACAGATGCTGCTTACTCCAAGAGATGGGTTGGTGTTCTTTACACTTCTGTATTTTGTGAGGAAAATGTAGATCTAGTGTATACCACTAACTTTTAAATAAGGAACCTTATGAGAAGTTCTGGAGACACTTTAGTGTCATGGTTAATTAAGGGCACAGACTTAGGAAACAATTCCAGAGTTGGTATCATTCTATCTCAGACCCTCTATTTTCCTACATGTTAAAATTTTCTATATCCTAAATTAGGGATAATAGTAATAATTATTTATTATTATTTCATGAGGACATCGAGGGACTTAAATGTGAATAATATTTTAAATAACCATATAGTATGTGTTATACTGGAAATAATAAGCAGGTATTTGATATTTTTATTATCATTGTTCTCTAAGACAATGGTTTTATAAAACTAAAATGTCTTGTGTTCTCTTCTATGGAAATGTGTAAAAAATATAACAATAAACTAAGACATTTTTAGAAAAAGAATTGTCTAGTTTAAAACCTAAGGGAGGCACAAAACTCATTGTCTTGCAAAAATCAGACCAGATTAAATTCTGAGATGGCAATGTTGATTATTGAAGAATCAAGCATTGGAGATAATGTTTCATATAATGATATGCATGGCAGATATTGAAAGTTCATAATTCATTGGTTTTTAGCTTTCCTAGGGAAGCTATTCTTTGTTTCTGAATGAGTGGGTTAGCTTTTGTTTTCCTCATGAAGGTTAAAAGCATTTGCCTTAAAAAAGTTTTATTTTACCAACTATACACGTGCAGAACTCTAGCATACCACCTGTGATCTGGTTCTGACTTTCAAAAATGATTATTCTTCAACTGTTTGTACTGGACTAATAGGAGGTCTTTTAATAAAATATGTTGCCATATCCATTATGATAGCTTTGTATTGTTAAGAGGAAATTATCAGCTAACCCCCTGCTAAGTTAAAATGAATTTGAAATTTGAGTGGAACTGTAAGTGTTACACATCTGGACTCCTTCTTTCATTCACACTCATATCCTCGAATGACCTTTATACTTCCTCTTCATAGAGGTTTTTTGTTGTTGTTGTTGGAAAAGGTCAGGAGAACAATGTTTGTTAAACTCTTTTCTGTTTCTCTAACTTCACCACCATTAGCTGTTGCTTTTCTGGGCTTATCTTCTCTTTTGAGTTTCAGGATAAAGGCTTTTTACTCCAAAAGCTGTTTTTTTTGGATACTTGTGTCTCATGTGATTACACTAAACTTCTTTCAGAATTTAGGCACATGTTGATTGCTGATATTTATGCCAGGCTAAGCATTCAGTCAGCATTGATTAAAGTGCACTGTAGGGCTGATTTTTTTTTTTTTTAAGTTCAGCTGGCATTAAATTAAGACTGTGTAGAAGGAGAAATTATGTTGATGTGAAATAAGAAAATACTGTACTTGATGTACCTAGAATAGTGACTTGAAGTTGCTTGAGGCATAACAGTCTATTGGTATCGCCTGTGTGTCATTAAGTTTATACTTATTTGGTGATTCAGAATTCACCTTTGGAGAGACAATATGTGTAAGCGTTGAGAGCACTGCCACTCCATGTGGTCTGGGCTGCTCACCACTTGGCAGCTAGGCTCTAAAAGGAATAACCTAAGAGCAAATGTGCTCAGATGCCCAGGTAGAAGTTGCACATCTTCTCACGTCCTGGTCTCAGAAGTCACACGGTTAGCTGTTCCTGCACATTTCTGTTGATCAAAAGCAAGTGTCAGGGTTGGTCCTGATGCATTAGAAGGGGTCTGCACAAGACCAGGAATACCTGGAGGTGTTCATTGGAGCATTGTCTTTGAAGACCAGCTGCCATGTGTGAGACTGTGTTTCACTAAATTCAAAACAGTGGTGCTTACCTTTGGAGAAGGCAGGGAGAAGTGGACAGAGAGGGAGACACAATTGAGGAAACATGATGTTTCTTATATTTTATACTAAGTAGTAGATATGTAGCTGTTCTATTATTATACTTCTTGGCATTTTAAAAATATTTCACAAAAAATGATAGGACTTTTCTTTCCTTTTAGATGCTGTAAACCCATAGTTCTGAAAAGCTCATAACCAGGAAATGTTCTTAAAAAATAGATGTACTATTTGGAGGTAGAAACCAAAAGCTTTGATTACTTGCTTATTGTGGAAAATTTTACACATATACAAAACTAAGTGGAGTAGTAGAGTGGACTACTTATTACTCAATCATAAAGATGATAGGTTCCATGCTAATCTGCTTTTATCTATTATCTTTTATCTACCCATTTCCCTCTCTATTGTTTTATTTTGAAGCAAATCAAAGTCATTAAAACATTTCAGTCCTGAATAATTTCACTTACATCTCTGAGAGATAAAAATTAAAAACAAAAACAACCCCTCTGAATCTCACCTAACCATAATGCCGAAATCTTCAAATAATGCCTAAAACTTTGATCACACCTAACTTTCTATAATAATTATTTAAATATTATTCTGAATTTGGGATTTATCAAATCTCTTACATCCATTAGTTATATACTTTCCAATTATCTTATAATATTTTTAAAAAGTTTTGTTTGAAGTAGTATCCTAAAAAGGTCCACATTGTACCTGGTTCATAGGTCTCCTGAGACCCTTTTAATCTATTGGCTTTCCCTTTTCTGGTTCTTATTTTTTTTGGCAATATTATCCAAGAAACTAAGTCCTTTGCCAATTGCATCCCTGTGGTGCTACTGAATGTACTTATTCTCTGTGTTTTCTGTAAATTGGTAATTAGATTTAGAAGCTCTATTAGATTCAGATATTTGAAAGGTTTTTGTCTTTACTTCTTAAATTTTTTTTCAGGTGGAAGCAAAATAACAAATGCCTGGCTGTCTCTTGTGATCTTGGTCACTATTGAAAAATTCAGTTCCACTAATTCTTGGGTGGTGCAAAGTGAGCATATCCCCATTCTAGAATTTGTTCTTCTTTTCTAAATGTATAATTAATTTTCTTTTATTAGCTAAATGCTTCAATAAAGAGAAAATCCCTTACATCCACTAGTTATCTTTTCATATAGTTCATAGAGGAAGTTTTCAACATCAGGAGTTCATTCACCAATTTCCTTCTGTTTTACACCTATGTCTTCTTTTCTTACTCTGCAAGAATCGCATTTCTCAAATCCTCCAGAAGTGAGAGTTCTAGAATATCAAATAATTACTCTTGATCTGTCACATAGTGTATACTCAACCATCTCAAAATAACAATACCAACAGTATGATTAGTATGGATTTTGCTTCCCAATTCTTTCGTCTTTGCATATATCTAACGAGGAATACACAAATTACTTGTTTTAAAGTCATTTGGCATAGTCCTTCTTGTTGAGCTAGGTCCCCAATTGATTGCACATTACGGATTGTTTTTCCATTTTATTTTTGGTTTATAAGAATTCCTGCTTTAAAATTTTACTTTGTAGTTACGCAAATTATATTTTTCTTCAACCCTTCTTCTTTGATTAACCATTTTAAAAGTTTATGACTTAAACTTTTCACTATTTTTAATATAACAGACTTTTTTTTGTATACATCATCCCTTAATAGTAGCATACTATTCACGTTTCCCTTGCTGCTTTTTTTTAACCTAACAAGATATCCTCAAGATTACATCACAGCTGCAGAGAATGCCATTGTGTGAATGTACCATAATTTTACTTGGCTTGTTATCTGGGCATTTAGATTGTTCTTTGTTTTATGCTATTATTAATAGTCCTGCCATAAGTTTCCCTGTCTTTTTATGTTTTGCTCTGTTATTTTGTTTTGCCAATGTTTGTTTGTCTTTTCATGTTTTTGCCAGTGTATCTTTGAGATAAATATATGAAATGAGATTGTTGGGTGAAAGGGCAAATGAATATATCATTTTGCTGATGGTTGCCAAATTCCTCTTCACAAAGGCTGTGTTATTTTGCTTTCCCACTAGTGGATGGGAATGCTTGTTTCTCACAGCTTTGCCCATAGAGAATGTCAGCAAACATTATTTTTGTCAATTTAATGAGTAAAATGATCATATGTGAGTGTAGTTTTAATTTTCATTTCTCTAATAAGGAAAAATGAGATTATTTATTTTTCTTAACGATCAAGAACCATTTTTACATAGTCTCCCATCGATTGTTTTTCTTTTTGTTTAATTAGCTTTAATTTACAAAAATTCACTAACCCATTTTTCTATAGATTATTAGTCCTTTATTCCTCTTTTTAAAGAACAAATTATGTATATATAATATATACTCCCTTTATCTATAATGTAAATCATAAATATTTTTTCCACTTTGTCCTTTGTCATTTTATTTTGCTGCGATACCTCTTGCCATATACCTTTTTTTATTTTTAACACTTCAATTTATCTCTCTATCTTGCTGCTTTTACTTTTCAATTTTGGATCATAATTTTAAAAAATTTCCATTTCTTGTTTATAGAGAAATTCATCCAGGTTATGTTCTAGTACTTGTGTGGTTTCACTTTTATATTTAAGTTTTTGATCCATTTGGAATTTATCTTAGTGTGTGATATGAGGAATGGATCTAATGTTATGTTCCGTCTTGTTACTCCCAAATGTGAGCCTGTCTTTATCAAATATTAAATTTGCATTTGTAATTGGAAGTAATTCTGGACTTTATATTTTGCTTGCTTTTTTTTGCCTACTAATGTGTCAATACCAGCCTATTTCAACATTAGAGACTTTATGTTTTAGTATCTAGTACAGTTAACCCATCTTCTTTTGCAGGAATTTCTTGGCTTATTAAGTTTGCTCTTCTAAATGAACTTCAAAACTGACTTGTGTAAGTCCAGATAAAAAATGGTGTTTTGGGGGGAATGACTGTAAATTAATAAATTAACTTAGAATGGACAGTTTTTGATGTTGAGTCTTCCTAACAAAGACATGTTTTTCAGTTTTCAGTTCAAGTCTACTTTTCCACCTTTCAAGTGTGTTCATTTACCTTTATTCAAATTTTAAACATTATAAATTATGTGGACTTTTGAAATTCTTGACATCTCTTGAAACTTAACTGTATTAAACAAGAAAACTGGGAATTATTCTATTATCAGTTGAATTTATCTATATTGCAGTTATGTATGCCATTAATATTATCTACCATGGATCTTTAGTATTTGTATTTAATTTCTTTGTTTCAAGTTAAGGTTAGTGTGTTTTGTTTTGTTTTGTTTTTGAAATGGGGGTCTTGCTACTTGCTTAAGCTGACCTTGAACTTCTGAACTCAAGCGACCTCATACCTCAGCTTTCCCAGAAACTGGGACTGCAGGCATGCAACCATGGCCAGCCACATTATTTTTAATGTATATATCCTTAGAAAGTAAGAAGCTCTACATCCTGGCCCCATAAAAGAACAAAAATAAACAAATGAAAAACCCAAAGACTATGAGTAGGAGTGGGTATGGGAGAGATAATGGTCCAGACCCCTTAGCTATGGATGGTGTGTTTACATTTAGGTACAACATTTACATGTGCTTCTAAAGCTAGTGGTCTTTGTATCTCCTAAAAGTTACATTCTTCAGTTGACATATTTTTACCTATATATTTTTTTAAATCTGTAATTTAAACTATTCCAAATGATATGACTTCCTGTTTAGGATAAATGTTGTCTTTTAAAATTGATGCCATTCTATTATTCTATTAAATATGTCTGATGAAATTAAAATGACATAATAATTTAAGACCTCTGACCAGACATTTAAAAGTATATCAAGATTGTTATCAGCCAAATTTTACAACATTGTCATTTTCTCTTTAAGTGTATATTCCTCCCTGCAAAGAATTACATCATAATGAAATGCAGTTTTGTGCATATATATTTTTTAGTTGATCACTGTATCATGCCTTTTGGTAATAAAAATATGTATATACATTTAAAATAGCTATTTAAAAATTTTCTGTGCCCTCATTCTTTAAGTGATAAGAAATTTTCTGCTGGATTAAGATCTTGTTACAATTATTAGCAGTACAAAATTTAGCCCAGAAGCACAAATGTATTTAAAAATGTTGGTAAATGCTATTTTTCTAAAAAAATTTTTTGAAATGCATTTTGTGAAAAGGTGGATAAAACTTTTTTTTTTTAATGTCTCCTTGTTTGAATATCGTTACCAGAATAAAATAGAGTTCAGCAACTGTTATTTTTGTTTTTTTGTAGCTATAATCTTGAGAAACCTGGTTCACATGGATAATAAATGGTGATGACAGTAGTTTTGTTAGGACAGTGTCATTCAGTTCTTTGACCTGCTTCCATGTCACATGCTCCAAGCCATATGACAATCTGTTATCAAAAATCACTTTTGAAGATAAGCTGTCAGGGCTGGGGGTGTAGCTCAGTGGTAGAGCATATGCATGTGGGCCTGGGCTCCATCCCTAGCAATAAAAAAAAAAAAAAAAAAAAAAAAAAAAGCAAAAAGAACAACAACAACAACAAAAAAAAAACCCATACTTGGCTTGCTGCCTCCTTCCATTTTGTTTATGGCAGAGAATTGGAAATCACCTGAATTGCAAAAGAATTGGTTAGTCAAACTTTAGAGTATGATTTGTTTCTGATTTTACTTTCTCAAGTTGACCTCACTAATATTCAGATTGTCTTGCTGAAGCCATGTACCCTAGAAAGCTTTAGGGTGGAAAAGCTTTTCCCTCCCTCCCTCTCACCCTCCCTTTCTCCCTGCCTTCCTTTCCTTTTTTCTTTTTCTTTCTTTTTTTGTAAGTCTAATAGCAGGGGAGGAGGAATATGTGTAGCACACGTTCTTAAGCAGATTAATTTTAGGAAGGAGTATAAATGGAAATTAAGAACTTGGAAGGTGGTGTATAACAATAGCTATGGTCGGGTTTATCATCCTGAACCTTCTGGGTTACACATATCCTGGGTGCGAAGATGCTTAGCCCACAAGAGAAGGAATAATACCTTGGGCCACATTGGTCTCATCTAGCCAAAAGATACACAGGAGGTTGTGGTCTGCAGAGGCAGAGCATGCCCAGTAATATGTATGCCAGGATGGCTTACAAAGGGACACTGCTCCCAATGTATTGTTACTATCTTTACAAGAGTCTTTAAATCAAGATGATGTATGGTTGGTAAAAACAAATCAAATCAAAATAAAAATCCTAATGTATTCTATTGAATAATGTCTATTTGGATCTTAAATAATGCAGAGCTTTGTTCCATCTACTCGAGGACAACTTGAATTATTTAGCTGATTATGAGGAATAGAGGGTTAATTGCTGTATTTAGAATTGAGGCTATTCTTTTTAATTTTTTTGGTACTGAGGATCCTTGAACCTTTACCACTGAGCCACACTTTACCACTGAGCCACATCCCCAGCTCTTTTAATTTTTTGAAATTTTGAGACAGGGTCTAGATAAGTTGCTTGGGATCTCTCTAAGCTGCTGAAGCTGGCCTCAAACTTGTGATCCTTCTGCCTCAGCCTCCCGAATTTCTGTAACTACAGATGTGTGCCTGGCTCTGAGGCTATCTATTCTTACTAAGGCATCTTAATGGGTTTAAGAGATAGGAGTGAACTCTTGCTGGTGGAAGTGAGCTTGCAGTGTAGATGTGTGTGTGGGTGTGCGCGTGTGCATACACATGCACATGTTTTGACAGGAACTGTTTCAGAACCACTGCCTTAAATTATTCATTCTTATATATTTTGAAAAAGTCAGCTGGATTCTTGAGAAAAAGAGGATAGCAGAAAAAGGGCTCAGGGTGAGGGATTGAAATGCAGGTACTATATTTGTTGTTGCTGTGTTAGAAAAATAATGTTAGTCATGAAAAGACATAATTGAATACTTGGCATTTTATATTGAAAGGTCAAAGATCCACACCTATATTTTAGTTGGGGAGAAAAAGGTCATCTCACTTCACCTTTTGTGAGCAGCAGGGGTACCCCTCAGAAGGAAGAAACGTTCTTTAAGAATTTGCTTTTGATATGCTGGCAATTTCAATAATGGAGAAGTGGCAAGTGTTTAAGTGGATGTCCCCTGAGTGCCAGATACAGTTCTAAATACTTTAGTTTGGTTCTTTCATTTAATCCTTTCAATAACCTGATGGAGTTCATACTGGTATTATTTTTTTCCATGTTATAGGTTGGGAAGCCAAGACATGGCATGATTAAGTAATGTGCCCCTTCCTCACACAGTGGTGAGTGGCCAAGCAAAGATTCAGCCAGTGCTGTTCAAATCATAAGTATGCTCTTAAACATTATGTCACACTATATTAAGGAATTTAAATAAAAGCTCACAACACAGATCTTCCAAAGCTATGTGCCTCCTCATACTGAATAAGTTTTTGAGACATTGATCCTGGGTCAGAGTTGGCAGGAGCTTCCAGGCCAGTTTCCTATAGCAGTGTGTAGCATTTTCAATTTTCCAAAGCACTACAATAAATAGCATTTTCCTTGTCAAGAAATGGAAAAGACTTGAGTGTTAAGAGAGGTGACTTTAATTTGAAGGGTCAAGGGTTTCAATTTATCCACATCCTCACAAACCCATGTTGTCTTATGTATGTATGTATGTATTTTTTAAAGCATCCAAACAGGTGTGGAGATGATATCTTCCTGTGGTCATAAGTTCCTTGATGATTAATGATGTTAAGTCTTTTTCCTATACTTGTTCATCCTTTATATGTCTTCTTTGATAAAAACATCTCTTCAAGTCCTTAGCCCATTTAAAAACTCAGGTTATTCTAGTGTTCCTCTAATCCTCCTATGCTCCCTATCCCAAACCGACTGTAGAGGAACACTAGAATGGCCAATGGGGAGAGAGGGGAAGGGAGGGGGCAAAAGGGTCAAGAACAAAAAAAAAAAAAAAAAAAAAAAAAGATGGTAGAATGAGATGGATATCATTACCCTAAGTGCATGTATGAAGTCACGAATGGTGTGAATATACTTTGTATACAACCAGAGATATGTAAAATGTGCTCTACAAGTATAATATGAAATGTAATACATTCTGCTGTCATTTCTAACAACTTAGAATAAAAAATAAATTTGAAAAAAAAAATAAAAACTCAGGTTATTAGTTTTTTGTTTTGCTGTTGAGTTGCTTATGAATTTTGGAAATTAACCCCCTGCCAGATGTACGTTTTGCAGATATTTCTTCTCATTCTGTAGGTTGTAGTTTGGATCTTTATAAACTACTGAGGAGGGACAGGCTAGGACATATATATGGTTGGATGTAGGTTGTACTGAAGATTCTAGTCCTGTTATATACTGAGCTCATTAACACAATGAAAAAAAAATAAGAAGTAAAAGTAGGCTATTCATGGTTCTATGAGGAGACTCTGTCATAAACAAAAGATAATGATTAATGTATAAGTGAGGTCCAAAATAAAATGTAATAAAAAGTAAATAGATGATAACAATGTTAGTTAACCCATGAGATTGTTATGAGGACTGAATGAGTTAGTATTTATTAAGAATTTAGAGCTGTACCTGGCACATAGTTATTAGTATACAAGTATTTGTTATATAAAATATAAAAAATCATATATAGCAATGAATAGTCCTGACAAATCTTTCTTTCAATAATTGTGATTGATTTTTTCTAGGATATATTACAGAGCAAGTGGAATTACTGGAGCTAAGGGCATGCATATCTTTATAAGACACTGCCAGATTGCACTCCAAAGTACTGGTAGAAATAAGTTTTCAGCTTCCCTCCTTCCCTAATCCACAGACCATCACCCAAGCATGTGTTAGAGATGACATCTCTCTCTTTTCTTTCACTACTTGAAATCATGAGGTTTCTAAAATTTTTATAGGTTTTTGATTTATTATGCTTCATTTCCTTGATTTCAAATAAAGTTGAATTATTTTTAATGTATTTAATGGCCAATTTTTTTTTCTTTTAAAATGCCTAATTATACTCTTGACTTTTTTTTTTTTTTTTTTAATTTTCCCTGTAAGGTTCTTCATATTTTTTTCACTGATTTAATGGCCATGTCTGTAGATATAAATCCTTTTTTCATTTGAGCTGCAAATAAGTATTTTCAATTTGTGGCATTTATGTAAACATTGTTTATAGTGTTTTTGATGAACACAATTTTAACATTTACTATGATTGATTTGCGATTATTTTCCTATTTATATTTCATACTTTTCTCCCCTGGCTTAGAAGATCCTTTCTTACTTGAAGATGACAAATATTTTCTTCCCTATTTGACTTTAAAAGTATTTAAATTTTTCTCTTAACACTACACTTTTTAAAAAATATCTTTATGTGGTGCTGAGGATTGAACCCAGTGCCTCACACATGCTGGGCAAGTGCTCTACCTCTGAGCCACAACTGCAGCCCTTAACATCACACTTTTTTTATCTGGTAGGAATTGATTTTTGTTTGTAGAGTAAGGTTGGGATTCAGTTACATATAATTTTTTTTTCTATTGAGTATTATCATTGTTCTTTCCTTTTTAATTTTAACTTTACTTTGGTCACATGCCAGGTTCCTGTGTATATGTATGTGAGTCTATTGCTGGGTATTTTAGCTGATCTGTTGACCTGTTTACTATTTCAGTATCACATTGTCTTAAATACCATGGTTTATAAACACTCTTTACCTAATAGGGTATCCTGTACACACTGATTTAAAATTATCTTAGCTATTCTTGCTCTTCCAAAAAAATTTGGTATCAGTTGGTCAATTTGCATGAAAAATTTCATTTTTATTTTCATTGGAATTGCTTTGAATTTATAGTTAATTTTAAGGAGAACTGATGCATGTGAACATTTTAACTAAAAACTAATTTTTCTCTATAGTTAGGATTGCTTGACAGTGTTCCTTATTCTGTATTTGTTTTTTATTATTCTGTTTGTACATTTAAATGTTATTTCCCATTTTTATATGTTTGTAGTAGATGTGGCTAATCAATGAATTTGATATCTTGCCAGCTGAGTTTTGTTCTTTCTTTACATTTTCTTCTTCATAGATCTTCTCAACCACCCAGCTACGCCCCCAGGCCCCACTACATTGTGCCCATTATGATTCTGGGACATAATAGGTCAAGTAATTATCCGTTTTTCCATTTTTTTTCTGTGTTAAAGTCAATATAACTGACAGCATGAGATATCCAGTTTGACTAAGCTGACAATTTAATTCTCACAAAAGCTTTATCAATTTATTTCCTTGTCGGATTTTGCCACCTCAATAAACTTTAAAATACAATTTTTCTGTTACGGTTTTGAAATATTAAAACTAAGTCTTAACAGCTCTTATCGTTGCTTTCATGTCCATGGAGAGTTAGAAAAATATTTTAAAGTTACATTGCCTTTTTCTCAGCCTGTATTTCACATTATTTGTTCCCCATCTGTGAGGACAAAACCACCACTCAAAGATAAGGCCTCATTTCCATTTCTTCCCTAACTTAGTGTGGCAAAGTACTGTCTGTAAAGTAGGGCAGTCTGAGTGGATTTGGGTAGCTGGGATGGAATTTAGGCTTATGTGACAAAGGACTGGTAGAAGTCTAGCAGGGGCTGGCATTTGAAAGCAGTATCATGTAAGGAAAAGCTAGTAGTGTTCTTTCATTCTTTTTCTGTCTCTCCTCTTTTTGTAGTTGAGAAAGGATTCGTTTAAGATTTGGTGTCTAGGTGAAGTTGAGAGAAACAGCTTGGAATTTGAGAATCTGGTGAACAAACTTACTGCTTCATTGAAAAAGCTGGTGTGTTCATTGTTCATAAATACTATCTTCCATAACCATTCCCAAATCTCAGGCATTCAGATATTCCAAAGATATTTATTGCTTTGAAAACTGAAATGGTAAGGTTGCAACCTTGTAAGCTGCTTATTTGAGCAGAAAAACTAAATGAAATACTTAAAATCAGTTTTTAAAAAATTCTATCACTGCAGCCTCTAAAGGATGGATTGATTTTCCTTTGGTAAATTTTAGACATTTAAATGACATCATATATTGCAATACCTCTGGATAGTAACACATACTGATTTCAATCTGAAGTAATATGTTTTTACTACCATATCACTTCAAATACATTTAGTTCTTTTTCTTATCTTAGCTCCTTCTCTGTTTGACTGCCGTAGCATACATATCTTATTAAATTGGGACCAACCAGTTCTTGGAAGAAGCAAGATAGTTAGAATGTTGCTGCTTGTTGAATCTCATTTGTTTAGGGATATTGCTGATCCATTTTCTCTGGACTACAATTTTAACATTGGGTTGTTCCTGTGAAGCTGGTGTCAGTCAGCCTCTGAACTAGGAACATCCTCATGTCATGAGCAAACATAGAGTCATCATTCAACCCTCAGATATTTTTGAAGGGTAAATAATCATATTGCTCATATTTTTTTATCATGGGTAGGTGCTTCTAGTTCTCTGTATTTTGTACCACTTCTCATTCTTTGACACTGAAATAAATCCTGATCTTTAATGATTCTATGAGTATATTTTAACTTGAGATTTGGAATTCATTTTTATTAGTGTTTCATAATTAATGAGTATGTTTTACTATAGAAACAGAGAAATGGATATTTCAACAAAAAGATAGCTTACTGTTATGTATCATAAAAGCAGGTTACTGAAAATATATAGAGAGAATTTAATTTGGACTTTCTTAGCATTGACCTGTAGTAATTGAAAGAAAATCTAGAATAATAAATTTGTATATAAAAGTGATGGTCTAATCCATATTTTAAAATTTAATAAACATGAATACATATACTCTTTTAAGCTAATTTCTATTAATTTGTTAATCCTATTTTATTTTTATTATTTTAATGACTTAATCAATTTATTATACATGTAAACATTGAGTTGAAATAAATATATAATATACTTTGGAATATAGTCACACAATATGGTTAAACATGTTTAAATTCAATTAATTCTTCAACCATATTTTTTGAAATTAACGTTATTTTGGTTCTTTTTTTTTCTTCTAAGTTGTTATATATGACAGCAGAATGCATTACAATTCATATTACACTTATAGACACACTTTTATATATCTCTGGTTATATACAAAGTATATTCACACCATTCGTGTCTTCATACATGCACTTAGGGTAATGATATCCATCTCATTCTACTATTTTTTTTTTTTTTACCCTTTTGCCCCCTCCCTTCCCTCCCTCAGCATTGGCTTTTCTAGTGTACCTCGAATCCTCCTATCCATCCCAACCCCACTGTGAATCAGCCTCCTTATATCAGAGAAAACATTTGGCATTTGTAGTTTGGGGATTGGCTAAATTCACTTATCATTATATTTTCCAACTTTATCCATTTACCTGTGAATGCCATTATCTTATTCTCTTTTATTGCTGAGTAATATTCCATTGTGTATATATAACCACATTTTCTTTATACATTCAGCTACTGAAGGGCATCTAGGTTGGTTCCACAGTTTAGCTATTGTGAATTGTGCTGCTATAAACATTCATGTGGCTGTGTCCCTGTAGTATGCTGTTTTTAATTCCTTTGGGTATAGACCGAGAAGTGGGATAGCTGGGTCATAAGGTGGTTCCATTTCCAGTTTTCCAAGGAATCTCCATACTGCTTTCCAGATTGGCTGCACCATTTTGCAGTCCCTCCAGCAATGTATGAGTGTGCCTTTTCCCCCACATCCTCTCCAACATTTATTGTTGTTTGTTTTCTTAATAGCTGCCATTCTGACTGGAGTGAAATGAAATCTTAGAGTAGTTTTGATTTGCATTTCTCTAGTTGCCAGAGATGTTGAACATTTTTTCATGTATTTGTTGATTGATTGTATATCTTCTTCTGAGAAGTGTCTGTTCAGTTCCTTGGCCCATTTATTGATTGGGTTATTTGTTTTTTTTGGTGTTAAGATTCTTAAGTTCTTTATATATTCTAAAGATTAGTGCTCTATCTGACGTGCATGTGGTAAAAATTTGTTCCCAATTAGTAGGCTCTCTATTCAACTCACTGTTTCTTTTGCTGAGAAGAAGCTTTTTAGTTTGAATCTATCCCATTTATTGATTCTTGATATTAATTCTTGTGCTATAAGAGTCTTATTAAGGAAGTTGGGGCTTAATCCAACATGTTGGAGATTAGGCTTACTTTTTCTTCTAATAGGCATAGTGTCTCTGGTCTAATTCCTAGGTCCTTGATCCATTTTGAGTTGTGCATGGTGAGAGACAGGGTTTAATTTCATTTTGTAGCATATAAATTTCCAGTTTTCCAAGCACCATTTGTTGGAGAGGCTATCTTTTCTCCAACATACATTTTTGGTGCCTTTATCTAATATTAGATAACTGTAAATATATGCATTAGTCTCTGTGTCCTCTATTCTGTACCATTGCTCTACCAATACCATGCTGTTTTGTTACTATTGGTCTGTAGTATAATTTAAGGTCTGGTATAGTGATGCCACCTGCGTCATTCCTCTTACTAAGGATTGCTTTAGCTATTCTGGGTCTCTTATTTTTCCAGATGAATTTCATGATTGCTTTTTCTATTTCTATGAGGAATGTCATTGGGATTGTGATTGGCATTGCATTAAATCTGTATAGTGCTTTTGGTAGTATGGTCATTTTGATAATATTAATTCTGCCTATTCAAGAACAAGGTGGATCTTTCCATCTTCTAAGATCTTCTTTAATTTCTTTTTTTAGTGTTCTGTAGTTTTCATTATAGAGGTCTTTCACGTCTTTCATTAGGTTGATTCCCAAGTGTTTTTGTTTGTTTGTTTGTTTGTTGATGCTATTGTAAATGGGGAGGTTTTCCTCATTTCCCTTTCAGAGGATTTGTCACTGAGCTATAGAAATGCCTTTTATTTATGGGTGTTAATTTTGTATCCTGCTACTTTGCTGAATTCATTTATGAGTTCTAGAAGTTTTGTGGTGGAATTTTTTGGGTCTTCTAGGTATAGAATGTTATTGTCAGCAAATAGTGATAATTTGAGTTCTACTTTACTAATCTGTATCCCTTTAATTTCTTTCACCTGTCTGATTGCTCTGGCCAGTGTTTCAAGAACTATGTTAAATAGAAGTAGTGAAAGAGGGCATCCCTGTCTTGTTCCAGTTTTTAGAGGGAACACTTTTAATTTTTCTCCATTTAGAATGATGTTGGCCTGGGGCTTAGCATCTATAGCTTTTATGAAGTTGAGATATGTTCCTGTTATCCCTAGTTTTTCTAATGTTTTGAACATGAAGTAGTGCTGTATTTTGTCAAATGCTTTTTCTGCATCTATTGAGATAATTATATGGTTCTTATCTTTAAGTCTTTTGATGTGGTGAATTACATTTATTGATTTTCGTATGTTGAACCATCCTTGCATCCCTGGAATGAACCCCACTTGATTGTGGTGTATTATATTTTTGATATGTTTTTGTATCCATTTTGCTAGAGTTTTATTGAGAATTTTTGCATCTATGTTCATTAAAGATACGGGTCTGAAGTTTTCTTTTTTGGATGTGTCTTTGCCTGGTTTGGGGGGATCAGGGTGATGTTGGCCTCATAGAATGAGTTTGGAAGTGCTCCCTCTTTTTCTATTTCCTGAAATAAATTGAAGAGTATTGGTATCAGTTCTTCTTTCAAGGTCTTGTAGAACTCGGCTGTGTATCCATCTGGTCCAGGGCTTTTCTTGGTTGGTAGGCTTCTGATGGCATCTTCTATTTCATCACTTGAAATTGGTCTGTTTAAATTGTGTATATCATCCTGATTCAATTTGGGCAAATCATATGACTCTAGAAATTTGTTGATGCCTTCAATATTTTGTATTTTATTGGAGTACAAGTTTTCAAAATAATTTCTAATTATCTTCTGTATTTCTGAAGTGTCTGTTGTGATATTTCCTTTTTCATCACATATGTTAGTAATTTGAGTTTTCCCTCTCCTTCTCTTTGTTAGGCTGGCTAAGGGTCTGTCAATTTTATTTATTTTTTCAAAGAACCAACTTTTTCTTTTGTCAGTTTTTTCAATTGTTTCTTTTGTTTCAATTTCATTGATTTCAGCTCTGATTTTAATTATTTCCTGTCTTCTACTGCTTTTGGTGTTTGGTTGTCCTTTTTTTTCTAGGGCTTTGAGATGTAATTTTAAGTCATTTATTTGTTGACTTTTTCTTCTTTAGAGGAATGAACTCCGTGCAATGAGCTTTCCTCTTAGAACTGCCTTCATAGTGTACCAGAGATTTTGATATGTTGTGTCTGTGTTCTCATTCATCTCTAAGATTTTTTTTTTTTTTTTTTTTTTTGGTGCCAGGGATTGAACTCAGGGGCACTCAACCACTGAGCCACAATCCCCAGTCCTTTTTTTGTATTTTATTTAGAGACAGGGTCTCACTGAGTTGCTAAGTGCCTTGCTATTTCTGAGCCTGGCTTTGAACTCGAGATCCTCCTGCCTCAGCCTCCCAAGTGCTGGGATTATAGGCGTGCGCCACCACACCAGGCTCTAAGAATTTTTAAATTTCCTCCTTGATGTCTTCTGCAACCCATTGTTTATTCATTAGCATATTATTTAGTCTCCAGGTGTTAGAGTAGCTTTTATTTCTTATTTTATCATTGATTTCTAATTTCATTCCATTTTGGTCTGATAGAATGCTGGGTATTATCTGTATTTTTTTATATTTGCTAAGAGTTGTTTTGTGGCATAATATGTGGTCTATTTTAGAGAAGGATCCATGTGCTGCTGAGAAGAAAGTGCATTCACTCATTGAAGGATGAAATATTCTATATTAGTCAGTTAAGTCTAAGTTTTTTTGAGTTCTGTAATTTCTTTGTTCAACTTTTGTTTGGAAGATCTATCCAGTGGTGAAAGAAGTGTGTTAAAGTCACCCAAAATTATTGTGTTGTGGTTGATTTGACTTTTGAACTTGCAAAGAGTTTTTTTGGTGAATGTGGATGCTCCATTGTTTGGGGCATATATATTTATAATTGTTAAGTCTTGTTGGTGTATGGTTCCCTTGAGCAGTATGCAGTGTCCTTCTTTATCCCTTTTGATTAACTTTAGCTTGAAGTCTACTTTATTTGATATGAGGATGGAAACCCCTGCTTGCTTCTGCAGTCCATGTGAATGGTATGATTTCTCCCAACCTTTCACTTTCAGCCTGTAGATGTCTTTTCCTATGAGATGAGTCTCTTGGAGGCAGCATATTGTTGGTTTTTTTTTTTTTTTTTTTTTTTTTTTTTTTTTTATCCAATCTGCTAGTCTATATCTTTTGTTTGGTAAGTTTAGGCCACTAACATTCGGAGTTATTATTGAGACATGATTTGTATTCCCAGCATTTTTTTTTTTTTTTTTTTTTTTTTTGGTATTTAACTTGACATGGTTTCTCCTCTGATTAGTTTTTCCTTTAGTGTCATACCTCCCTCTGTGATTTTCATCATTGTTTTTCATTTCCTCTTTGTGCAATATTTTGCCAAGAATGTTTTGTAGTGCTGGCTTTCTTGTTGTAAATTCTTTTATCTTTTGTTTATCATGGAAGGTTTTTATTTCATCTCAAATCTAAAGCTTAATTTTGCTGGATATAAGATTTTTGATTGGCATCCATTTTCTTTCAGAGCTTGGTATATGTTGTTCCATGATATCCTGCCTTTGAGTGTCTGGGTTGAAAAATCTGCCATGACACAAATTGGTCTCCCCCATACGTGATTCCTCCCTTTGTGGCTTTTAAGATTCTATCCTCATTCTATGCTAGGCATTTTCATTATAATGTGTCTTGGTATAGATCTGTTGTAATTTTGTACATTTGGTGTCCTGTAAGCCTCTTGTATTTGGTTTTCCAATTCCTCCTTCATGCTTGGGAAATTTTATGATATTATCTCATTGAAGAATTGCGCATTCCTTTGGTTTGAAAGTCTGTACCTTCCTCTGTCCCAATTACTCTTGGATTTGGTCTTTTGCTGCTGTCTCATAATTCTTGGATGTTCTGTTCATGGTTTCTTATTGCTTGACTGTGTGGTCAACTTTATTTTCAAGATTATATATACTTTGTCTTCATTATCTGATGTTCTTTCTTCCAATTGATCTATCTAGTCTGTTTGTGATGCTGTCTATTGTGTTTTTTATTTGGTTTATTGTTTCCTTCATTTCAAGGATTTCTGGCTTTTTTTTTTTTTTTTTTTTTTTTTTCAGAGTTTCTATCTCCTTTTTGAAGTAATCTTTTGCTACCTGTATTTGCATTCTTATATCTTTGTGGTAGGGGTCAATTTTTGCCTGTATTTGCTCATTTAGGTCATTCTTTAATTCACAGATCATTTTAATTATGAACCTTCTGAACTCCTTCTCTGACATTTCATGAACTTCGCTGAGCATGGGTTCTGTTATTGTAGTATCCTGGTTTGTTTGGGGTACTTTCCTCCCTTGTTTTTTCATGTTGTCTATTTATCCTTCTTTCTTGCAGTGGGGATCTGAGATATTACAATTTCTACCCTATATTCTTGTAGTATCCGTGAAGATTGTCTGTGCCTCACCTTAATGTTGGGCTTTCAGACCCTGCAGGCGTCCCTCGATGTATGCTACTCTTAACTAAAGGTGGTGTCAGCAATAGGGAAGGTAACTAGTGATAACAGTGAAGGTGCCCCAAGTTGGATGCAGCATCTTCCAGAGATGGGGCTGAAAGGGTGGGCCTTACAATGTCTTTGGGATGCCTGCTCTGAGATGCGGCTGCTTTTTGGCCCTGTCTGTTGTCAAAAGGTAGTGGCTACTGTGTGGGGAAGGCTATTGTTATGTCTGCAGTGTCTCAAGATGGAAATGGGTTAGGCTTGTGCTCCCTGGTGCGGGTAGGGTGGCATACTCTGGACCTACCCTGGTCCTGGGTCCCATGCAGGTTGGTGTGGGCAGAACTGGTTAAATCTGAGCTCCCGTGGTAGTCTGCTGGTCAGAAAAGGTGGTCCTATGGCGGAGCCTGAGCTTGGGGGGTGTTTGCTGGTGGTGGAAGGACTGGGGCCCACTCTGAAGGGAGGTCCGCAGGGCTGTCCAGGGCCTTCCTGCGATTGGCGGGTGTCAGTGGGGCTGACCTGGGTCTGCCCGGGCTCAGCGGAAGTCTGCAGGTCTGTCCTGGGCCTACCCACACTAGGCAGAGGTCAGCGGAGCTCCATCCTTTTTTTTTTTTTTTTTTTTTAATCCTTTCTTATTAAGAGGTAAAACATTTTCAAATTATTTGTATGAATTATCTCCTTTTAGTTTAGTGGAGCAAATAATTAAAATTTTTCTTTTTAAAAGAAAAAGACCAGTATTTTGCTTTGCATTAAGCATTTTAATTTACTTTATTACTGTTTATGATACCCTATCTCAAAATTAAATAAGCCTTTCTTTTTGAGGTAGACATTATTTTCATAATTTCCAGTATACAAATGAGATAGAAAAATTGAAGTATTCTTGTTTTTGAGGTGAGCCTGTGTTTTATATATATAAATGGTGCAATTTAACTTTTAAGTTGCTTTTCCAAATATGGACTCTTTTTTTCTTTTCTTACCAAAATTCTCTTTATATTTCAATTTATATTTGGCTCTGTTGTTGGGTGATTGTGACCCCAAATATGTAGAGAAATGTGATCATCAGGACTTTTAACTATCTTTTGGAACTAGAGTTTCATTTGATATCTGAAGAAAGTTATGGATCCAAGAGAAAAAAAATGCACCTCTTTATAAATAAACTTAGTATACATTTTCAGGCTTTTGGAACTGTATGTTATGGAATCTGGTTCTAGAAACTATACCCTACATAGACATTATTCTTGTCTAATTTCAAAAATTAAGTATCCAAATTTTGTATGTTTTTTTTTTTTTTTTTTTTTTTTTTTAAAAACCGGGACTTCCCATATCTATAGGACTACTTTGCATTCATTGGGAAAATATGTACTGATCATCTGTTTTGTGCATGCTCTGTTGAGAGGAAGCCAGTAATTCTCAGGGAAACACAAAAGTATATTATCTGCTACACAAATATAAAGAGGGTCAAATTGTGTGGCTGGAATGGACATAGATGTTCTTGAGTACACTGGGTTGAATTAGGCTTAAGATAGGGAAGATATGTGGAAGAAATAGGTCATGCTAGTCTGGCTGCAAAGATTTATTGATGACCTCAAACCCTTCAATCCTCATTTCTTCAAAGACAGTTCTCATACCCTAGGGCTGGGAATGTAGCTCAGTGTTAGAGTACTTGCCTAGCATGTTTAAGATCCTGGGCTCAATCTTCAGTACTGCTAAAAAAAAAAAAAAAATGGTGATACCTAGATCCTAGATCCTGTTAGGATGGATGTGTACACAAGAGCAACACTTTTAAAACTTGGATAATATAATGGCTGTCTTTGATAATTATGTCTTGTCAATGTTGATTTAAATTATGTTTACTTAATGTTACTTAAATATGTAAAAGTATAAAAGTTGGCCTGAATACTTTATGCTTATAAAGACTTTAAAATTCCATATAAGCAAAGCAATGATAATGATATGTTGCTGCAGATAAATTGTCGCTTGCAGCACAGATGTGGTACTAGCCATTATGGCATGGGTTCTTTTTGAGTCTGTCATGCTCAAATGTATGACTTTGTCCTTTTTTTTTTTTTTAATCAGTCCACAAATATTTAAAGAATTACTGCTTTATATTAAATTGATTGTGAAAATAAATAGGTAGTACTTAGTTACAAGATGGTTATCTAGATGATTCAGAATATATTTGTGCCAATTTCTTAAAGATTATTATTGATATAGTGACATCAATCTAAACAGTGGTTATCTCTTTTGGGGTGATTGACTGGAAAGGGGCCCAAAAGAAATTTCTGGGATGATCAATATTTTTTATGTTGATTTGGGTATTATTTTCATTGGTGTACACAGTTATGAAAACTACTCAAATACTTAATTTCAGTGCAATAAACTTAGCCTTAATAAAGAAAAAGTACGATTGGAATAAAAGACACATTTTAAAAAATTAAAATAAGAGCTCTCAGACTCAGAGAAGGCTTATGGACTTCAGTTTGGGACTCACCCTGATTATTTATGATTCCATGGGGTTTTGGCCTAGTCTCATGTGTTGTTTCCTGCCCTTATGAATGAACTGAACTTGGCTGTATTTGAGCAGTAAAGACTCTGTGCCCAGCACAGAGGTAGCTTATGCAGCATGTCTCCTGCCACCGGGTCCCTTGCACCATGCTCACTCCAGCTCAGACTTCCCTTAGGAACATTTATCTTTCCACTTTTGGAGCCACATAGGAGAAAGGTAGAGGCAGGTACCCTGAGTAGCATGGAAGGCATGGGATTCAATAAAAGCAGCAATCAAAAGAAAATTACAGTTTATTAAATACTTCTGTCCTCAAAAATCTTTTTTTTCACAGTGAACTCTAGTGGGATTTTATCCAAAAATTTTTCTGAGAAAAGGTCAAAACTAACATTAGACCCTGATTCTATGAGTTATTTCCTGTTTTGTGGGTTTTCCAGATTGTTGAGAAGGAATGGGACCTTTGAGTAGCTCTTTCCTCTTCTATGTCTATTTAAAAAAGACCTTTTCAAAGCAAAAATGCTTGCAATGCAGAAGTTTTAAAACGTTCAACAATTATTTTATTATCACATGAACTTTTAAATTTTTTAGGTTTTAGATAGGTAGTATCATGTATATGGAAACACAATTTTTAACCTAATTTAAATGACAGAAATGTATATTCATTATTGTATCAGAAAAACAAACACTTTTTCTTCTGGTACATAGTCAATACTCAGCACAATTCTGTGACCATAACCTGGAGATTTCTCCCCATTAACCAGTTTTTCAGCAGATAACAATTACATGTCCTATAATTCAGTTCAATTCTGTTAACTTCTACCCAGAATTATGGTCAGACCCTACAGATTAAGGGTTCCATTCCACAAGTTTGTCCCCACTTCAGACACCAGCCTCAAGTATTTTGTTCCCTCTAATCCTTCCTGACTGGCTATATACTGGGGTTCTTTGAGAGAGAAGGGAGGAGGGCCTCTGTCCTAGCCTGAGCAGCTTAGCAAGACACTGTCTCAATAAAACAAAATAAATAATAGAAGAAAGGCAGCCATCTGATCTGGAAACTGGAGGTGATAGACCTTAATCAGCATGTGCCAATGGCGCAGTGAGAATGGAAGCCAGACTGGAATGGGTGGGAGCATCCCTGCAGACCCACCAGTGCCGACTGCTCTTTGTAGGGTCAAGCCTCTGGGAAACTGAGCCTTCATCATGACAGGAAACCAAAAACTTCCCTAGATAATTGGAAGAGGCAGAATGGAGCCCATAAAATGGCTTAGGTGTGCTGCCTGCTACAATAAAATGCATTTGAAGACTAGCTTTTGGAACAAAAGAACAGTTTGTTATGTATTGATCATTGAACTTTGGTGCCAACAGTTGTCAGATGTGGACATAGTTGTGAGGAAGCTGTTCCAGGAGAATGCCCAGCCCTGCCATGCAGCTCACAAATACAGCAGATTTGATCAGGACCTGAAAGGAGAAAAACCTGTTTGACATGTATGTGGAGACAAAACAGTTTGACCATTTAAATCCCCTTCTCAAAGCAAGGAGATCATAGTGGAACACTGCTGACCCCCAAAGCTACTGCAATATCATTTCTTTCTTTCTTTTCTACATACTGGGAATTGAACCCAGGGGTGCTTAACCATTGAGCCATATCCCCAGTCCATTTATTTATTTATTTATTTATTTATTTATTTATTTATTTATTTATTTATTTTTGAGACAGGTACTCATTAATTTGTAAGGACTTCACTAAATCGCTGAGGCTGGCCTCCAATTTACAATCCTCCCACCTCAGACTTCAAAGCTGCTGGGATTACAGGCATGTGCCACCATACCTGGCAACTGCAATATCATTTCTTGTGTTTGGAGAGATTTTAAATAATCTTGAACAAAGCTTTATGTTGGTAACAGGCTGAGCCTGGCTAATATACACCTGCTTGAGACATTTTTTCCTTTTCCAATGAAAAGACAGTGCTCAGCAGTCTCTCCACATTTCCTCTACCAAGCAGGAATACCAGGAATGAGTAATATCCCTGTGATTAAGAAATCCCTGGCCCCCTGGTAGCAAGAGCCAACTCCCTGATGCCAATGATGTGAAAACTGTCCACCAGGTCTTTATTGTAAGGCTGGTACTTATTTATATCTGTGAGCTGATTGGCTTCTGTGGTTTGCTGTGTCCTTTAAATACTATAATCAATGTCGTGCTGCTGTGGTCTTGGTCCTATGAATAGTTACTTCCTAAGTAGTTCTTACATTTCAGGGGCACCTTCTCTATTCAGAATCCTAATTTTCTCATGAGTAATTGGGAGAGAGGGCAGACCAGCCTTAAGTTAGACCCTTCATCTGATGAGTTATTTCTAGCTTCTATGGATAGTCCATCCTGCTGTGGAAGAAAGTAAGAACCTACATTCTTTGAGTTTCTTTCTTCTCTCTCTCTTTTAAGGAAGCAGAATGGGGTTTTTGGGAATAGGCCAAGGAGCAGGATTGCACATATTCCAAAATGCAGTGGTGTTTTCTTTTCTTTCTTTCTTTTTGTACCAGGATTTTAACCTAGGGGCTCTCAATCACTGAGCCACATCCCCAGCCCTTTTTATTTTTTATTTTGAGACAGGGTCTGACTAAGTTACCTAGGGCCTCACTAAGTTGCTGAGGCTGGCTTTGACCTTGTACTCCTTCTACCTCAGCCTCCTGAGCTGCTGGGATTACAGGCATGTGCCACCACACAGTGCAAATGCAGTGGTTTTTAAAGAGTTATTTCAAGCTAACATTATCAGTGTCACCTGGGAATGTTTTAGAATTTTTTTCTTTTTAACTTGAACCCAGATTTACTGTATCCAAACTAAGGGGTGGTTCTTAGCAATCTGTTTTTGCAGACCCTTCAGGGGATTCTGTTACAAGCTAATGATTGAGAATCATTGCTCTAAACAGGAAGAGAAATTTAGAGCCATTCTAGAGTAGGGGAAACTGATTCAAATTGCTGGAGATAGAACTGGCTGAGGGTTGACTGTGACTATGTTGCATATCAACACAAATCTGCAAGCTCTGAGCCTGTTCTCCATGTCCCTGGAGATGCCCCTGGTCTATCTTTCTAATGGTCTATATACATTAGAAGGGAAAAGGGAGTAAATGATGATGGAGATCTGAATGGGAGTGGAGAAAATGGGGGCAGCTTAAGACAGATTATAAAGGGAACAGAAAAATGACAGGTTTTAAAATATAAAATATACATCAGAGATCTTTCCAGAACATGATCCACCTTCCTATATCCATGATTTTTAAAAAAAATTTTAAAAATTTGTTTTAATTAGTTGTACATGACAGTAGAATGCATTTATGCACTGTGATATATCATACATAGATGGGATATAATCTCTCATTTTTCTAAGTGTACATGTTGCAGAATCTTATTGGTCATGTAGTTAGCATTATCCATGACTCTTACATCTCTTTAGAGGTTGAAAGTTTTAATTTTTATGAATTTTAAAAAATCATTTCAGTACTCAGAACATGGCAAGAATCATTCTGTTCACCAAAAATTGTTTTGAATGTGTTATTTTTAAATTTAATTTGACAACATTTTTAATTTTCTTTACTTGTAGTTAAGAATATTCTTGGGATAAGGAGTACATCCCCAGTGTTCAGTGGTAGATCAGTTGTTTAGACATGTGAGATCCTGGGTTCCATCACAGCAGCAAACACACACACACACACACACACACACACACACACACACACACACATTCTTGCTTGGCTATTTAGACTTTTAGCAGTGAGTTTTTCTCCCTCGAAGTAGGAAATGAGGACTTCATTTTATTTCTAACATGTGTCTCATCCCTGTAATGGGGTGGTTCTTCCCCCTTTGCCTCATGTGTAATGGATGATATTCACACACATGCCATATTTCCATTGGGGTTACTAGATTTGCACCCCATTCCAAGTATGCTGGGACTCATAACAAATGCTACCTCTTATTTTTGGTGGGGTGGGGAAGAAAGGGGAGGAAATGAATTTCCTAAAAGCAATTATTTCCTCCCTCCTTTCCCCTCCTCCTCTTTCTTCAGTACTGAAGATTAAACCCAGGGTTACTCTACCACTGAGCTATATCCCCAGCCCTTTTAGTGTTTTATTTTGAGACAGGGTCTGTAAATTTTTGAGCTTTGCCTAGAATTTGTGGTCCTCCTGCTTTAGCCTCCAGAGTGGCTGGGTTTACAGGTGTGCACCATCTAGTTTGATTTGTATACATTATCATTTATCCATCTCATCACTTTGCTGCCTTAACTTCTATGTTAAGATCACATGCATCACTTTCATGTGTGACATAGATGATATAATTTCTTTTTGATCTTTTCATTATTAATTTTTTTTACCAAGATAGAATTAAGAAGAAATTGGTGTAGGTATCATTGATTTAGCAAATAAAAAATACAGTATGACTAGTTAAATTTGAATCTCAGATAAGCAATATTTTTTTTCATTGTACATATATCCCATGTAGTAATTTGGGAGATATTTAAATTAAGATTTTTGCATTGTTGATGAAAGAGAGATTTAACAGACATCCTGTATTTTATCTGACAACCTTAAATTGGTAGTAACTGTAAGTTACAACATCTAAGCATTACAGTCTTATAATTTCCCCAGCTAATATCTAAAATCTGCTTGAAATAGTTATGGTCTTGGATAACATTGGTTATGGAATATGTGCAATTTTAGGCACTCTGGAGGAAATGCCACCCTTTTACCCCTATTCAAGAAATGAGATGGAATTGAATAAATGAGAGTGCTAGACGTAAAGGGATAATCTTGAAGACATTCTACATATTTTTTGCAGTATAATATTTGAATAGATAATACATTCATAATTTTTTTAGCTTTTCTAAGTTTAAGCAACCTATCTTTATATTTTATAAAATTGTGGTAAAATACATGTAATACAAAATGTACCATTTTAACTATTTTGAAGTATACAATTTAGTGGCATTAAGTAGATTTAGGTTATTGTATAACTACCCATCTCCAAAAATTTTTTCATCCTGTAAAACTGTAACTGTATACCCATTGCCTAATTGCCTAAGCTATTGAGCTTCCTATCTTCCATTTCCCCCTCAACCACCACTGACTCCCAGCCCTTGGCAACCCCATCTAATTTCTGTTTGTATGAATGTGACTACTCTAGCTCCTTTGTATAATGGAAATCATATAATATTTGTTTTTTTGTGACTGGTTTATTTCATTTTGCATAATGTCTTCAGGGTTCATCAAGTTGTAGCATGGGCTAGAATTTCTTTCCATTTTGATGCTGAATATTGTGTGTGTGTGTATGTGTGTGTACCACATTTTATTTGTCCATTCATCCATCAATGGACACTTGGGTTGCTTTTAGCTTTTGACTGTTGTGAATAATGTTGCTGTGATCATGGGTACAAATACCTCTTTAAGATCCTGTCTTTTATCCTTTGGGATATATATCTAGAAGTGATATTGCTGAATCCTATGCTAATTCTATGTTTAATTTTTTGAGGAGACTCCATACTGTTTTTCATAGCAGTGACACCTTTTTATATTCTCATCAGTAGTGCACATGGGTCCTATTTTATTCATATCCTCACCAACACTTATTTCTTTCTGTATGTGTGTGTTTTTAAAATTTTATTTTATAATAGTCTAATGGGTGTGTGATGAATACTTTCTATTTGTTTGTTTTGTAGACCTGGGGATTGAAATCAGGTGTGCTCTACCGCTAAGCTACATCACCAGCCCTTTTTATTTTTATTTTGAGACAGGGTCTCCCTAAGTTGCTGAGGCTGGCCTCAAACTCCTGATCCTCTTGCCTATGCCTCCCAAGTTGCCAAGATTATAGGCATGCACCAGTAGAACCTGCTGACATCTTTTATAATTTAAAAATAAATCACTAAAAAAATGTAGCACTTCAATATTGTTAACAGTATTTGACCCAAGCACATGACTCTGTCATTTCATGGCAGTTAGCACTACTCTTCTATTCTGTGATACTAGATTGGCAGGAGAATGACACTAGAAGTAGGATAGAGAATCTGGATGGCTTTTCCAAGCCATCCCAAGATTCTTTTAGCAGGATAGCTATTCCTTATTTTATTTTTTGTAAATTTCTAGCATGTCAAGTGTAGTTATATTAAATTGGATACTGAAGATGTGGTATGTGCTCAAATGCAAATGAAATACAATAGTTCCCAAATTGCAGAGGCTTGACTTATGATTTTTAGACATTATGATGATGCAAAAGTAATACACATACAGTAGAAACTATACTTTGAAGTTTGATCTTTCCCCAGGCCAGCAGTTTGTGTTCGGATTCACTCTTGAGATGCTGGACTGTGGCAGCAGGCCTTAGCTCCCAGTCAGCCATGCAATTATAAGAGGAAACAACTAAGACTCCACAGTGTACTGTGTTGCTAAGCCAAGTTTGGTAGGCAATGGATATTACATGTATTTCCAAATTATGATATTTTCAACTTACTGATGGATTTATCAGATGTGACCCCATTGTAAGTCCAAGGGCATTTCTACTGCCCTCCCCACTGTAATAATGAGATGGCTTTGAAACAGGATCTATGTCTTAAGGCATTTGTTCAACCCATATTTCATGAGCACCTGCTACATGCCAGTTCTACAGTTGATGTTGAGGACACAAAGAAGAATAAACATGCAATTTTGTTCAGTATTCTTCAGGCACAATGATGAAAATGTTTTAGGTTCTTAGAAAATGCTTTTTGAATAGAATTTCATTTAGATATTTTCGTCATTTTGTTCTGTCTCCAGTAGTTTAAAAAAATAAGAGAGGACAATATGTTTTGTAACATGATCCCATAAAAATGAATAATTAGTTTTATGGTTGTCTTAAGGCTTATTCTTTTTAAAGTGAATTTCGTATTGAATATAAAAGTAATTGAAATTCTTCATATTTACTCACCTTACATTATTGTTAATCAATATTTGGAATCTATACTTTAAAATACTTTAACTTAAAAACTACATTGTGATTAAATTAAACTTTATGTATGTCATGAAGCAAATATACAACACCTTTTGAAAATAACTTATGGGTATCTTGTTCAATGGAGGTCATTGTTAGAATTTTGAGTTTTCTGCTTTTAAGTAGATCTTGGGGTCAATTCTTTTTTAGATTTTTCTTTTGTCTTAATTCATGAGCATTCTGCTAATACTTTACCCTGCAGCAGTTTCTTTTGAGCTAATTTGTTCGGGTTTCTCTCTGTGCTTTGAGACTTTAAATGGCTAACTTTGCATGAAACAAGCTTACACTGGGACCATCTGGCTATCAAGGTGACCGCTTCTCAACTTGATTAAATGTTTCTTTCTGGAATGTTCTCTGCTATCTTTGTACACACATTGATATCTTTATCTGGTGCAATATTTTGTGTCTTTAAGACAAGGTCATTGCTTCTCAGTTTCTGGCTTTTTCTTTCACAGAACGGGATAGCTGCCATTTCCTGCCTAATTATAAACGCATTCCATAGTAAAACCCCTTTGCCCTAACTTGACTATATTAGTATAAAAAATTTGATGCTAAGCTGTTCTCTTTTATTCATCTAAAACATCTAGGTTAGAAATTTTGGAAGTGCTGGTTGGGACTTTAGACTAAGTTAGTGTGTGGTTAGGAGTCCTATTTTTGCCTTTTCCTTGACAGTGCTGGGGGGTATCTACTAAGTGGTCTGTAATAGACTGCTGTGTTCCCAGTAGGGCTGTTTGTTTTGCCTTGTGAGGCAGGCAGAGTGCAATAAGAGCTCACCATTAGAAGGCTGACTCAAGATGTGTTTGATTTTCAGTAAACCCCCTCATTTCTCTCATTTTCTTTTCTTAAAAAAAAAAAAAAAAAAATAGTAGGATCTTCTCTATTCTAACTTCCTCAAGCTTGCATTACTAGGATAAGTAAGATGATTTGCAAGGCTCATGGTAAATTCAGAGGCCCTATACAAAAATAATCTGTGCATGAATTTGGAGAAATGTGTTAATGAGCTACCTACAGAAGATGAAAGAATTGCAATGATTTACTTCAAATGGTATTTTTATAATTTCAAAGTGCTTTAACATGTAGGTCTCATTTGAGTGTGTCTCACTGAGTGGAAGAAATGCTATTATGGGACTATTCTGTGAATAGGGAACTGAGGGTATTGGTGCCCTGACTGAAATCACAGGGTCAGGAGATATATCATTGAGGCCTTTAGGCCTGGACCTTTGTCACTTTCAGAGGAAGCACAAGGAAGCCATAGCCTTGGGCATGGCTGCCCCACCACAGTTGTAGGTTATCTCCTTTCCATTGAGGCTTGTAAAGGTAGAGCTGCCTGGGTTGCAGAGAGACAGGGACTCAGGGACCCTTTCTATTAGCTGAAGTGTCAGGAGCTGTCTCAGAAGAATCTGTCTCTGCCTCTCCCTATGACTATTCTGTGAAGTCAGCAGCTTTTCCTCCATATAATGCCTGTACTAGCTTCTTGAATCAAATTTTTAAAAACTTCCTGGTAGCCAAGAATATGTGCAATGAAAAGATGGCAAATCTGATGTGGGGATATTATTTCTTCCTGGATTGCTTATTTTGGGGGAGGTGACTTGGAGGGGGAGTTTGTGGAAGATGGGGAGGGACAGGAAGACTGGTGTTACCACAGACTCTTACATTGTTTGACTTGTGTTCCCTAGTGGCTTGCCTTTCATGACTTTTGAAAGACCTTACGTAAGGCTTATTTGTATAGCTCACGAGGACTACACAGGTGTTCTGTAAATATCCCAAGTGACCAAATGAATAAAACATAGAGGAAAGTCCCAGAATAGTTTATCTTAAAGCCATGTTAGTAATGGATCGTATTCTAAATATATTCATCCATTCATCCAACATCTTTTGAGAACCAACTGTATTTTAGACTTAAGAGACTCAGGATAACGTAGCAAAGAAAACAGGTTTCTATTCTCTTGGAGCCTACATTTATGTTTCATATTTATATATATATATAAAACATATATGCATATTTACATATTTATATATATGTAAAACATACATAAATATTTGCTAGGAATTAGTTGATAAAAGTGTTATAATTAAAGCTTGATTGAGGAAACTGTTAATGCATTTTATATATTTATCTTAATGAATGAGAGTACATATTATGAAGTGACTGACAATAAGTATGTGCAAATACTTTAGATCTCAGCAAATCAGTGGGACACTTGAAAATATATATATATTTTCATTTTTCTCATAGCAGAAGATTCTCACAATTAAAGTTGGCTAGACTTGGCATTATCGTAATCTTTTAGTTCTTTCTTCATTTTTTTTCCCCTCAAACTCAAGGACCAATAATAGTCATAAATAAAAACTATGCACAAACTTTTTGTAATTTGTTTATTATTTGTATTCTTTTTTGGTACTGGGGATTGAACTCAGGGGTACTCAACCACTGGGCCACATCCGCAGCCCTTTTTTTGTATTTTATTAGAGACAGGGTCTCACTGAGTTACTAAGTGCCTCTCCATTGCTGAGGCTGGCTTTGAACTCGCGATCCTCCTGCCTCAGCCTCCCATGTGCTGGGATTACAGGTGTGCACCACCGCCCCTGGCTATTATTTGTATTCTTTTAGGATATATTTTAACAGATTTCATCCAAAAATTTTACTGAATTGATTTAAGATAGTGTCTTTGGCCATTATTCCTGCTCTTGACAGCCTGAATTATGGTATCATAGAGCTAAGGCTGGGACCAAATGATCTGCCTTTGGGGATAAAAGTGCACAGTGTCAGCTTAAAAATTGAATTTAGAAGAAGTAATAATGCTTTTGTGGTATAAGGGAGCCAGATGGAAGATGAAGGTGCTGAGTGTTCCCAGCAGGTACCAGGACATTGTTCCTGTTGATGTGGTCCTGGGGTGCCCTTTCTTGAATTTGCACCTGGAAACAGAATGTTTGCCATTCATCTGGGAAATGATTGCTGAGTCTTAAGTCTGCAAGGTTACATACAGTGAACATCCATTATTGAGCATGGAGTTTAGAATACAAAGTTAAATGACAATAGGAGAAGATAAAATAAGATAAAGTTAGTGGAATTTCCCTTGAGTTGACTGATATTCATAAATGAAGGTATAGAATAGACAATGGAAAACAGAGAAATTTTCATAGGCTAAGGAAAAAGAAACCAGAAGGGCAAATGCATTAGACTTTTATAATCAGCATCTCTGGGCATGGTGCCTTTTATAGATTTAAAAGATTCCCTCATGCACATTATTTGATAGAAGGAAATATGAATGCCTAGAAATCACAGTAGCTATATTTCTGGCTTTTATTCTTTCACTTTCTAAGAAATTATACCTTTTGTTTTATGATTAAAAAGTATGTGTACATAGTTATTCATATGTATATAAATAGAGTATATATATAATAAATAATATATAATAGTAAATATAAATATATAGCATGTGCAATATGAGTTATATATATATCTATTATATATAGTGTATATATAACTATATAGTGAGTGTGTATATAAATATACATATATATTTTTCAGTATATTTGCTTATATATTTATATATTATTTTGACAGGTATATATAAAACTGTGGCCTAGACACTGGTTATGATTCCATCATTGACAGTATTCCAGAAAATACCTTCCCTCTCTCTGTCTTACCTCCTACCTCTTTACTTCTCCCATTGTATTCCATTTTTGACATTGCTACCAATGTCATCTTTCAGATTATTTTACTTTCCTGCTTGGAAATCTTTCTTGGTGGTTCCCTAGTTTTAAAGATTTGAGCCTGAACTTGATGTTTTCCAGGTTGACTATATATTATATATATTGTGTAGTGGTGTGTATATTTGTGTATTTAAAATTCTGAGTTGTTGCTCCTTTTCTCTCAAGTATTTTGGTAAAACCCATTCTTTATTTTTGCTGTGCTGGGCCTTGTGTAAACCCAGCACTTTATGCATGTTAGGCAAGTGCTATTACTACTGAGCCATGTCACCAGCCCAAAACCCACTCTTAATCCCTAAAATAACCCTCATACACTCACATTGTTCAGCTCATCCATTTTATTGGCCTGTCATGCTCCCATGTTCCATCTCTATTCCTCTGTTAAAGAGAATCTTACTTCTGCTTCAGGGCCCTGTTTAAATGCCACCTTTCTTATGAAATCTCCCAGGTTCTACTCCAGGGTGACAGTTACTAATATTTTTTCCTACTCCATGGGATTTTCACCATAATCCTCAGAGGGAACCAACAGAATACAGAGTTGCTACCAAAACATACAAAACCCAAACAAACAAACAAGAGTAGCTGGTTGCAGAGGTGCACACCTGTAATGCCAGTCACTTTGGAGACTGAAGCAGGAGGATCACAAGTTTGAGGCCAGCCTTAGCAATGTAGTGAAACTCTGTCTCAAAAAAAAAAAAAAAAAAAAAAAAAGACTGGGCAATATGACTTAGTGGCGAAGCATCTCTGGTTTTAATCCCCAGGAGAGAGGGAGAAGGAGAAGGAGAAGGAGAAGGCGAGGAAGAGGAAGGAAGGAAGGAAGGAAGGAGAAAAACACTTGATTTATTCTTAGGGAAACATTTTTAAGCAGAAGGGAGATGACCCCAGAATCAACTTGGAACCATAAGGAAGACTAAATAGCACGAGTAGTCATAACTAAACAAGTGTCTCAGTTAGTTGTAAGCATGACAGTGTCTCTATCCAGACTGAGGGGAGGGGTGCAGCTGTCTGATGTCTCTGCACCCCTAGTGTCCAGGGCACTGCTGCTCACACACAGATTTTGCAGTAAACATTCAACATATTCATACACAGGTGGGTGTGTCAGAGAAATCTTTCATTGCCTGTATGTGCTAAAGCATTAGTGGATTGAAAGGTGAATGAATAGGATTCCTGTTATTAAAGAAAAAGCCCAAAATTAAATATATAAACAACTATTGTCTAATCTGAAAAATAGATACTATGAGAGAAGAATAATCCCAGAGTCCAGGAAGTTCAGATGGAAAAATATGCTTATATATCCATCCATCTATTTACCTACCTACTTTTCTAACTATAGTTACAAAAAGCAATCTCCAATATTACTACATTGTAAGAATAGGCAGATTATTGATTAAGTTAACAAAGTAGAAACAAATTCTAAAACTTCAGCTGAGAGAAGATTTAGGGTTATTTTCTCTTATCTTGTTGCAGTGTTCTGGAAACAAAAGGTGCCTTTTATGAGATTTCTTTGTACCTCTCACCCTTTTAAATGATTTCTAGCTTACCTTGCCTTCAGCGTAGAATGTATTCAGTTGTCTTTTCCTACACTCATTTTCCCCCACTTATTTTATATTTAGGACAGAATGCCTTAACTCAAGGACCAGACTTTTCCCTTTAGTAATTGTCATAGCTTTTAAAAAATGTATACTTTTTTCTATTAAAAATGTTTAAATCATTTTACATAGAAAATCATAATGGTGTTTTACGAAGGCCAAATGACAATTATGTACTTTGTGATTTTAGATTTATACAACTGCAGACTACTTCTAGCATAGGCAGAGGGGTGATGTGATCATACAAACTATTGCAGATAACAGTGATTAAAACAGAAGAAAATAATAATTAAAAATAAGAATCTTCGTTTTTTTTAAAGATACTGGAAAGTGTCACAGAGCATTTGGAAACTAGAAGAGAATTTATCTAGAGAAGAATATTAACTACAATTAGAGAAGAATAATTTAAGGATGTATATTTTATTTTATTTTTGTGGTGCTGGGGATTGAACCCAGGGCCTTGTGCATGTGAGGCAAGCACTCTACCAACTTAGCTATGTCCCCAGCCCAAGATGTATATTTTAATTCCTAGAGCAACTACTAAAAAATAATGAAGAAATACAGCTATAAAGCCAATAGCAGAGATAAAATTGAATTTTCAAAAGATAATTGATGAATAGAAAAGAAGGCAGGAAAGAAGAAACAAAAAAATAGAGGAAACAAATTAGAAACCATTAAAGGACCTAAATATAGTCACATTAATATTGTATTAATGTTCATTGACTAAACATTTTAATCAAAAGGCAGAGAGATTGTCCAACTAACTTAAAGAATCAATTTACTTTCTCAACAAAAGATGCATTTTAATGACAAGGTAAATTATATTGACACTAAGAGACTAGAAAAAAAGACATAGAATTTAAGCAGTAAGCTAAAGAAAGTTTGAAGGGTTTTAGACCTCAAGACCAGTTGTAATATTAGAGGTAATGAGAAATACATCCTAAGGATAAAATGGTCAAAATTATAGGAAGATATAACAATTATAAATGGATATGTACCTAACAGAATTTCAAAGTGTATGAACTCCAAAGCCAAAACAAGAAAACATGTTAACTAGAAAAAAGAGAAAAACACAATCATAATTGGAGATACCTCTAGATGATGTAATGAAACAACAAGAAAATCAGTGAGGATATAAAAGATGAGAACATTAATTAACCTATTCTCATCGGTATTTGTACATCCTTATACACAATTGCAGAACAGTCATTATTTTAAAGTGCATATGAAAGGTTCCCCAAGATAGACCACGTGCCACATAAAATAAGTTTCAAAAGATTTCAAAATATTAAAATTTTATGGAATATGTTCTCTCACTAGAAATAAATTAAAATCACCAGAAACAAAACAGAAAGCCCCAAATATCTAAAAATTACTTAACCTGCTTCTAAACAACACTGGGGTCCAAGAGCAAATTAGATATTTTGATTTTAATGATAATGGAAACAAAATACCCACATCTACAAAAAAAAAAAAAATGGTGTAAGATGCAGCTGAAATACAGAGAAATGTATAGCTTTAAATGTTTATATTAGAAAAGAAAAGAAGTGTAAAGTCAGCATGCCTGTAATTCCAGTGGCTTAGGAGATTGAGAGGAGGATCAAGAGCTCAAAGCTAGCCTCAGTAATGGGCAAAGGCGCTAAGCAACTCAGGGAGACCCTGTCTCTAAATAAAATATAAAAATGGCTGGGGATGTGGTTCAGTGGTCCAGTGCCCCTGAGTTCAATCCCAGGTACCCCCTCAAAAAAATGTGTAAAGTCATTGATCTAGACATATATTTTCACATCTTAGGAATGAAAAGTGGCAGAACAAATTAAACTCAAAGCAACTGGTGGGGAAAAAATAATGATGGCATTCACTGCAAATTAGTAGACAAAAAGACAAACCATAGAGGAAATTAAATAAGTGAAAAGTAATTATTTTTAAAAGATGAGTTACACTGATAAACTTCTACTTAGACTAATTTATCAGATGGAACATACATTATCAATTTCAGGAAATAGGGGATACAAAGACAGATTCTGTAGATGTTAAAAGTGTTAACTTTTTGTTGCTGTGACCAAAATATCTGACACAAGCAATTTAGAGGAGGAAAGATTTATTTTGGCTCGTGGTTTCAGAGGTTTCAGTCCATGGTTAGCTGTCTCCATGCTGGGGCAGGGCATCATGGCAGAGAGGGTGTGGTAGAGCAGAGTTGATCATCTCATTAGGGCCAGGAAGCACAGAAAGGAGCCAGGGACAAGACCTAGTCCCCAAGAGCACACCCCCAAGGACCTACTCCCTTCTCCTAGGTCCCACCTCCTATACTTTCCACCACCTCTCAGTGGTCCATTCAGCTATCAATGTATTAATCCACTGACTCAGTCACTTTCCAGAGACCTCTACCTCTGCATACTACCACATTCAAGACCAATCCCACATCACATGAGCTGTGGAGAACATTCCAGATCCAAACCACCACAACAGGAATATCATAAACAACTTTTACAAATTTGACAACTTAGATGATGTACTAAATCTTTGAACTATCAAACATGAACTATCAAACCTGACACAGAAGAACTAGAAAAGTCTTACTAGACTTGCATCTATTTAAAAAGTTAAATTTGTCATAAAGCCTTGCCATAAATAAAATGCCCGACCAAGATAGTTTCCTAGTAAATTCTATCGAATATTAAAGAAAGAAAGAAGAAGAAATTAGAAGAAAGATATTAAATCTATGCCAACTCTTTCAGAGCATAGAGGAAGGAATACTTCCCTACTCATTTCCTGAATTCAGTATTACTCTGTTACTTAAATTAGACAAAAACATTAAAAGGAGAAAATCTTCTGATAAATATCATTCAATACATAGATAAACATTTAAATTAATAAAACCTCAAAAAATTAAACTAAGTTTCTTTAAAAAGTGTAACACTTCACACCTAATAGTATTTATTTCAGGAATGCAAATTTAGTTTGACATTTGGAAATCAATGTAATTCACAATAATAACATTTTATAGTGAAAAATATCTTCAATAGATGAAGAAAATGTATATGATACCATTTAATAAATTGACTTTTTTGGTAAGCACTCTTAGCACATTAGGAATAGAATGAAAAATATATAGCTACTATCATGTTTACTGATGAAAGATTTAATTCTTTCTGCTTAAGATCAAGCACAAGGCAAGAATGTCTACTCTCAATTCTTTTTAACATTGTAGCAAAGGTCCTAGTTTATGCAGAAAAGCAAGAAATTAAATAAAAGATATATAGATTAGAAAGAAAGAAACAAAATTGCCTTCGTTTGTTGACAATATAATGGTCTGTGTAGAAAATCCCAAGACCTCTTTATGAAAGTTACTATAACCTAAAGGTGAATTTGGCAAGGTTGCAGGATACAAGAAAAATATGTAAAATCAATAGTATTTCTATCTACTACTAATAACTAATTAGAAAATGAAACAAATTCCATTTACAAATTATTAAAAATGCAAACTAGTGAAACATGCATAAGACATGTCAACGCACAGTAATGAAACATTGCTGAAAAGAGTTGAGAACACCTGACAAATATAGAGTTCCTGTCCATTGATTGGAAATCAGCTTTCTCCTTAATCTATAATTTCAATGCAATTCCCATGAACATTCCAACCTAGAATAGCCAAAGCAATTAAATTATTAAAAAGAACAAAATTGGAGAAATTACATTACCTGATTATCACAAAGTTCTGTTAACCAAGACAGGGATTTTGGAAAAAGGATTGATGTATGGATCAGTTAAACAAAACAGAAAGTCCAGAAAAAGACCTAAACTTACATTATTAATTTTCAACAAAAGTACCAAGATAATTTGATGAGGCAAAGAAAAGTTTTTTCAAGAAATAATATTGGAGGATTAGGGTATAGTTCAGTGATAGAACACTTGCCTATTGGGCACTAGACTCTGGGTTCAATCACCAGGTATGTGTACGTGACATGTACAGACACACACACACACACACACACACACACACACACACATACACACAAACACACACAACTGAAATAACCAGAAATCTGTATGGGAAAAAAGTTTAAAAATTAACTTCAAATGAATCATAGCACTAAATATAAAATATCAAACTCTAAAACTTCTAGAAGAACCATATTGGTGATTATGGGATAGGCAAAGATTTCATAGGACACAAAAAGCATTAAAAAAGAGTAAAATTCACAAAGTGGCTACTGTCAAAATAGAAACGTTTGCTTTTTTTTTTTTTTGTCTTTTTTTTAAAATTTTTATTTATTTATTTTTTTTTATTTTTATAAACGTTTGCTTTTTGAAACATATGATTAAGAAAACAAAAAGAAAGTTTATATAATGGGAAGAGTATTTGTGATATACATGTCTAAGAACTTGTATCTGTTTTATATAAGGGGCTCAAAAATTAATTCTAACATGACAACCCAATAAAAGCTGGTAAATATTTCCTTCACAAAGGAAAAATACATGGCTGACCAATAAGCATATAAAAAGGTGCTGCACATAATTTGTGTTAAGGAAATGCAGATGTGTAAAGGCCTGCGTTTCATAGAACTTATCCATACTCTTCCTGGTATGTGTTCTCTAGAAGCCTCTGCCCAATCTTTGTGTAGTATATATTTTTTTATATTGGTTTGGTTCTTTATATTGCCCTGACTTTGACATCTGGATGCTTCCTGGTTCAGAGTACTTAGGATGCAACTTACCTGTTTCTTTTTCTTTGCCCATCTTACATTCCTGTATATTTTACCTGTAAGAGAATAAGTCCCTCAGACAGACAATAGTAATGATAATCAAACTGGTGTCTTCCCACCTTGGTGAAAATCTTCCAAAAATGTCAATCCTGGATGGGTACTGTTCTTACATGTGTTTTACATGATTGTGCTCTTATTTCTGCCCTGTCTTCCTTGCTTTCTTGGCTTTTTAAATTAAGTTTTTATCAGGGTCCCTTCTTTCCTTCCTTCCTTCCTTCCTTCCTTCCTTCCTTCCTTCCTTCCTTCCTTCCTTCCTTCCCTGTATGTGTTTATTAATTTATTAGACCAGATGTACCCAGGCATCACTTCTTCTCTCTGGGGAGAATGGGAGGAACCATAGAAAATGAGACTGACTCACAGCTGGCTTTTACAGCTGACACTACCCCTACCAGACTCCATCAAGTTGAGTTATCTATTCTGCGCATACCAGTTCTCAAGCGCTCCCTCAGATTGCAATACAAATCCACATTTATATTCCAGAATCCTCAAAACAATATGGACTCAAGCTCCTTAGCAAGGAGACCAAAAGCTCACTTTTTGTCTGCTTTCTACCTGTAGATTCTCACACTCACAAACACAGGCATAGGTGCATCCTAGTTGCACTCTTTTAGTTAAAGAATTTCAGTCCTCATTCTTCAAAAATCATTTAAACTTTCTGAGAATGGTCTAGAATTTTCTAGATAAAATCCTCTAGAACCACTGACCTCTCCCATCTCCCTACCCATCCTGGGCTTCCTGCTGCCCCTCTCCACTATAACAACAGTTTTCCTCATCTCTCAAACCCTAAATTGCTTTCCCATTCTTGCCATTTAATTTTATTGATTCAAACAAGCAGGTCTTTATTTGAATAAGAACTTTATTTTTAATGGAATTCTTTTTCTCTCCCTTGTTTCATTTTATTACTGTTTGTTAGTCTTTAAACTCATTCAGATGGTATCAGTTCTTCCAGAAAACTTCTCAGTTTTTTGAATGGGTGGAAATTTAAAAGCTGACAATAAATTTAATATTTTTTCATAGTATTATATTTTATAAGATTTTACTATCTAGTTTTTATATTAGCCGTCTTTTAACTGAGTACCATTTGTTTGTTTTGTGTGTGAGAGGTCAGAGTGTCTACAGTGGAGGACATTAGGTGCATTAAATTAATACTTGTATAGCACTTTCTCTATGCCAGGTACCATTCTTAGTACTGTTAGTAATATATCTAGCCATCAGAAAAACCCAATATCATAGAGACTGTCATATCCCCATTTTACCAATGTGAAGATTGAGGCAGAGAGAAAGTAGAAAATTTGCCAGTGTCAGACTAATTAAATAACAGCTAATTAAATAACAGCTCAGATCTGAAGTACAAATCTGGCCCCGCGGTCTATCTAAAAATTGCTAATCTGTGCTGTAGTATATAGCAAAAATGTGCACGTTAGTTCTCTATGTTATTGCCAGAATGGATTAGAATAAGAAGTTCATTTGCATTTTACTCAAAAAAGTAAATGTATTCTTGTGTATGTCCCCAATCTGCCAAATTAAATGTCTTTGTGCATTTCTTTGAAGTTTTGGGCCTTATGAGATGAACAATGGCCATGGCCCTTGCTGGAATAGTTTGACTAATTTCTTATGTCAAAGTGTGGTGGGCTCCATGTGCAAAAGCCAGGGCCAAGGCCAATGTGGATGTGTGGAAAGACTCTGTATTCTGCTAAGAACATTTTCTAAGACCTTACTACTTCTGCTATAATCATTAATAGCTAATTTTACTTTAGAGATAATTTTATAGAGATAACTAATATTTTTTACCTTTTATGAGAGTTACTTTGAAAATGTCGAAGCTGAGAGGAGAATAACAAAGTTGTGGTGAGATACCATTGTTGAGCAGGCTGAGGTCCCTTAGTAGATGAGTGTCTCCCACAAAGCAGCCTCTCCATGCTGTTATTCAAAGTCCTGCCTCTATAAAATTCCAAATTCTTCACAGTGTCCTTAACTGATGCCAGATAATAGTCACAATTATGAATATTCAAAGCATATTGTACTTCATTTAGAGAACAAATTTTACCTGATGTTTACTTTTGCCAGCTTAGTACCTTCTTTGAAGAATGTGCATCTTATTTATATTTGTTTTCTTTAGCAGTACCTAGCTAGCATGGGGCTTTACAGCAGACTTTTTTTTTTTTTTTTTTTTTTGGTAAAGGGCAAGATAGTAAATATTTTAGTCTTACAGTCTGTTCCAACTACTCAGTCCTGCTGTTGTAGCTCAAGAGCAGCCAAAGAAACTCTGTAAAGGAATGGACATAGCTGTGTTCCAACAGAACTTTGTTTATAAAAACAGGTAGCAGATCCCAGTGGCTTGGGAGGGAGAAACAGGAGGATGGTGAGTTCAAAGCCAGCCTCAGCAACTTAGTGAGGCCCTAAGAAACTCAGTGAGACCGTGTCTCTAAATAAAATATAAAAATGAGCAGGGGAAGTGGCTCAGTGATTAAGCACCCCTGGATTCAATCCCCAGTGCCAAAACAAAACAGATAGCAGGCAAGACTTGTCCCTGGGCCTTTGATTGCTGATCCCTGCCTTAAAGTATAGATTTAGCAGATTATTTAGCAGTTGTAACAATCAGAAAATAGACTGACCACAGTAACAAATAGCCCTGAGATCTCAGTAGCTTGGTGTACCAAAGTTTATTTTTTGTTTGTACTTTCTGGCCAGTAGGAACTGGCAAGAAATTTCTGCTCATTCTAGATAGCCAGGGATTGAGGTTGTTGGGGACTTCACCTGGACAAGTACTTCATGCAGCAAAGAAAGGGAGAGGTGACAGATCATTAATTGTCCCTTAGAACATTCCCCTAGAAGTGACACATTTCATTGGTGAAACAGAACCAATGGCCACACCTAACTTTAAAGGGAACAGGGAGGTTCAATTCTATCAAAAACCTAGAAAGAAGAGAAATGGAGTACAGTCATGTGTTGTTTAATGATGGGAACACATTCTGAGAACTGTGTCCTTAGGTGATTTCATCATTGTGCAAACACCTTAGAGTGTGAGTACACAAACTTGATGGCTTAGGTCAAGCACTCCATTGGAGTCAAGCACTCCATGCAGTCAAGAGATCCAGTAAGCATGAGGTAGGAGGCCACTGCCAGTATAACAAGGCATACTGTTTCACAGTAAACGTTAAAAAAAAGTATAGAAGTGTACTCTAAAATAATGATAAAAAGTATAGTATCATAAATTTATAAGCTAGTAACATAGTCCTTTATTAATATCAACAACTACTATGTAAAGTGCACAACTGTGTGTGCTATAGTTTTGTACAACTGGCAGTGCAGCAGTTAGTTCACACCAGTATCAATGTAAACATGTGTACTACACACAAGTAATGCTTTGAACTGCAACTTTACAATGGCCACCCGATTGGGAGAACTAGCTCTAGGTCTCAAAGATGGGTATCAAATAATGTGCTGGACTGAACTGATTTCACATTAGATATTGTCTTTTAAGAGCAATTTACTAAATCTGATAAACTTTTATATTAATGTTTTTCTTTTTTGTTTTAGGGATTGAACCCAGAGGTAATTACCTTCCCTTCCACTGGGTCACATTTTCAGCTCTTTTTAATTTTTAAAAACATTTCAGACAGGGTCTTGCTAAGTTGTCCGGGCTAGTCTCAAACTTGTGATCCTCCTATATCAGTCTCCCAAGTAGCTGTGATTACAGATTTGCAACATTATGCTAATTCTTACCCCTGGTACTTCACCTTAAGATATGTGTCTAGGATCTTATGGGAAGTACTGTTCCTATAAAAATATTAAGTTGCTATCTATGCTTTAATAGATTAAATGATTAATATGGTAAAAGAGTTATACTATTATATTCTTTTCTTCTTTTTTTATTTATAATAGTAGTATGTATTACAATTCATAATGCACATATATAGCATCTTTTTATATACAACTGTTTGTATACAAATATACTATTATATTCTTAAAAGAACTGTGGGGACTGTGCACTTTTAAAACCATTTGTTATTTTTATTTTTGACCATGCATTTTTTATGCATGTATGAGGAGTTGCTGGTAATATGGGTGCTACCTTGATGGTGGGCTGCCCAGTTCCCATATCTTAACTTCTTCTATGCTCTTCCTAGGAGAGCATTTGCTACAACAATGGAGATCTAAGATGCAAAATGCCATCTTTTAATGAGTAGGCACTGTGTATCTTGAATCTATGTCTTGGCAGTAGTGGGATTTGGTGATTCTGTACAGAAATGGCCAGGAATGACAAGTTCCCAAATAGGGGCACTGAGTCCCATTTCTCTGTGGTGGATAAAACCAGGAGAAGTGCTGTGGGCATGTGGCTTCTTTCCTCTTAAGGAACACTAACCTGCCCATATAGGATTGCCCTGAGCTCTGGCCAATACCACTAGCAAGTTCTCCGTGGTTTTAGGGAGCGGGAGCAGGAGGAGCTTGCAAGTGGCTGGAATGAGGTGTATCTGCAGAGGGAAGAAGGGTAGAAGCAGTAACTTTAAAAGATTTTAAAAAAAACCTTTCCCAAAAGGCAAACTTTCTTTAAAATTGGTATTACCTGTTTTTATGTCTATAATGATGACTTCAGTTGAAAGGGGAAAGATTTTTCTCTATTCTGTGATAAACAATGAGCTTTACGTGTTTTTATCTGCTACCTTGTACAACGATAATTATGAGCATTATTAAGGATATAATATGCTCTTCCTTTTCAACATTTTAGCATTACTTGTTAAAACATTTTTCACAAGGCACTTTCCTCTTTACTCGTTTAATGTATATTTATTTGAAAATGTTTTAAAATTGAGCTTCTTTTGTGACAAGGAAGTATTTGTATTATGTTTAAATTCTGTTATATGGCATTTATCAACTATTTACTATGCTAAGTTATCTAACCGCTAAAAACTCAGCAAAGAAAATTTAAGTAATAGCCAGTAGGTGGCAGTGTGGTGTTGTACTTGAACTAAAACTTTTCAAAGGGCATCATATTTCAGTTGCAGTCTGGCATTATTAAGGAGAAATGACTTCATATTTCATTTAGAAAACTGCATTTTAATCAACAACAGAATAGCTTTTGAGTTCTGAGCAAGCAGTTTTTTCCTTGATTATAAACTGTATTACATCATTTAAGGTGTCTTAACTTTGTCTCCCAGATAGCAAACACCCTGGGGTTTGGAATAACAAAAACCTTCTATCTCTCTTCTCCACATTGCAGCACATAATTGCCCAATTACTTGATCATGAGTGTTTTAGCTTCAAAATTATTCAAGTGTTTTACTGTTATTGTATTTTCTATCCAAAATATTGTCATGAAAAGTCCTATATAATTAGTAAAGTTAGTCACATATACGCACATGCAGCACATAAAATATACCCCTATTTTGCCATGGTGCATAATTTAATTTTATAGTACAAAGTTGAATGCGGGAACCTGGTTCTGTTTTTACCCCACCTCTCTCTGCTTTCAGCCACATGTGTAAAAGTGCTAATTGCAGGCCCATGTCTACATTTTTCACTAACAATTGATTCGGCCATCCACATTTCAGTTTTGCTCTCATCAGTTCTTTAAACTGTTCTTGCAGAAGTTACCAGGGATTTTTATGCTGCTACACCCAACAGGCACACTTCAGGCCTCATCTTCCTTGCTCTTAGCCATTTCTACACTGGGGTCCCTTGGCTCAAAATGTTTTACCTTTTCCTGTTTCCTCTTCCTTTTCCAATAACAACTGCTTAGTATTCATTAGATTCCTTGTCTTCCTTTGCTTGAGCCAAATGTTGGGGTTCCTCAGGTCATAGTCATCTATGACATTTTCCTTTTATCCCCTACAACCTAACCACTGACTTCTGCCCATCACAGGGGCTCCCACCCCAGGCAGTGTCATGGCCCTGGATCACAGCACTGTCTTTGAACTTGTTTTTTTATGTCTATACTTGCTTTCCTCCAATACTTTCTCAACTATTTTCTTTCTTTCTTTCTTTGTTTCTTCCTACCCTCCCTCCCTCCCTCCCTCCCTCCCTTCCTTCCTTCCTTCCTTCCTTCCTTCCCCCAGAATGAGCTTTTCAAAAGTGACCTCACTTCTTTGCTTAGGACACTTTCAAGGTTCTTAAGAAGGTTTCTTAAGAATGAAGTCCTAAGTCCTTAACACTGCACTGTATGCTCTGGCCTCAGTCTTGAGCCATCTTTCCTCACTCAGTGTCTTCTGGCTGCAATGGCAGCCCTGTTTCCCCTGTTTCCAAAAATCCCTACCTGCCTGCCAGCATTGCAGGATGCTGTTCTCCTTGCCTGGTGCTCTTTGACAGCCTCCAACCCAGTGTCAGTTTAGTGCCACCTCCTTGAGAACTCTTTTCTTATCTCCAGGTGATACTGGGTCTTCTTCCTGTGACAGGTTCTCATTTCATGTTGCATTTATTTTAGAGCATTTATTCCAATTCTTATGAAATGCAATTTTGTATAATTGTATGTATGCTCCTTCCTAGACTGTAAACCCCAGAGTGGAGGCTGTGACTCCCTGGTTCTCTATTGTATCCTGGTCCCTAGCAAAATTCCTGGTGCAGAACAGTATGGTACCCATGTAGGATTAACTGCACTTAATAAGTGCCTCAGGAACTTTAGGAACATTTTATTATCAGTGTCAAAGTTTAGCCTTTCCTTGTTATAGATTATATATTTGGTTGCCAGGCAAATAACTTTGGTAAAAATTATGGTACAGAAAAATTTGTTCAAAAGTATTCATGTAAAAATGAACTTTTAAGAATGCCAGGTCTATTTCTAAGAGGTGGGTTGATTTTTTTTGGGGGGGGAGGGGAGGTAGTTAAGGATGGATAGGGTTTTTTTTTTTTTTTTAATGGAGTGTGTAAAAAGTCTTGTTTTGGTAATGGCTTATAGCTTTGAATAATATAAAGGGATTTCAAATTGTGGGCATTAACAAATTTCATTGGGAAAGTTTGTTTTTAAGTTAGGATATATGATATGTATGTATATATATATATATATATAGAGAGAGAGAGAGAGAGAGAGACATATATACATATATAAACCCACATTTCTAGAAATTCTAAATTTAATTTAAATCTAAAATGAAATGGAAAGGCATTAAGATATTTATATAAAAAGTCCTAGTGTTTTTACAGTAAATAAAATTTTGGTCCTAATCAACCTTGTAGACCACAATGACTACTAAAATTATACCTGAGTTTTGTGTGTAAATTTGAACACCAAGAAAGAACAGCAATGACTCATTATGTTTTTAAAACTTAAACTATCTGTAATTCAGGCCTCAATCCGAGAGTATTTTTATTCTAAATCAACTTCGTTGAGTAGCTTTTTTTAATTGATTTTAAATTGTCAGCATAATAAGTATTGAATACCATCCTGCTATGTGACTCACAGTTATACTTTTCTGTAAGATACATGATCTCCCCCATTATCTAATCTAGGATGGGTGAAGAAGATCATTGTGTGGCTGGAGGAGAATTATTTGCTAAGAATAGTGTAACCAAATCCATAAACCAGGCTGCAATTTGAAGAACCCTGTTGTGATGGTGATTAGCCTCATAAATCTCTTTGCTGCATTTTTCCCCCAATAGAAAGTGTGGCATTTTAATGATAATTATGCCTTCATTTGGCTTGAAGAATAATTTTAAACCACTTGGTTTTATTTAGAGTTGTTTTTATTTGCTTAGAAATCCATATGAATGTAGGAAAAAATCTTCACGGACCCTATTGTTGGAAGTTCTTGAAAAGTCTTGTTTCATGGTACATGTAAACATTAGAACATTTGAAGAAATGACTAGAAATATATCTTAAATGCTGAAATAATTAGAAGAATCTTCCTTTTAGTTTGAAGATGCCATGTTCTTATTTTCTCTAGGAGCTTCTGTCAAGAGCATGGCCATGCCTACTAAACCAGAGCCAGCTTATGAGCACAGATTAAACCCAGAGAAGGGATGTCCTCTTATATTCATTGTTCTTTTCTCCAGAGAAAAATACAAAAACAGAAGATGGTTGAATTCCTCTTGTATTAATATTAGTAAGGGTGCTTTTGGTTTCCTCTGGCAGAAAATTCAATCAAATAAGCTTCAGCCAAAAAGAAAAAAAAAAAAAAAAAAATAAAGAAGAAGAAGAAAGAAAGAAAAAGGAAGAAAATAATTGGCTCAGGTAGTTCAGAGGCCCAGGAGATATTTTTAGGCATGGCTGGATACAGGGACTCACATAATATTATCACATTTGTGCTTCTCTTTGATACTCAGGACAGCTTCCCTCTAGATTGACTCTTGTTCCAGGAAGGCATTCCCCATGAATGGTCAAGATGCTTCTGCATGGTCCAGGATTATAGGGCCCGAGGGTGGAGAGAAATATCTTCTAGATATTTTCCTGAACAAGGAGCCCAATTAACTCTGCTGGATTCATTTTCCATTTGTGCTTTCATCACTGGGTCTAGGGGGAGGAGTTTATTTTACATGGACTGGTAAGTCTGGGCCATGCGAACCTGTGATCATCTGTGCAGAGGTTATATAGGCCCTTACACTGAGAACACAGCCATGTGAGAAGGACTGGTTCCTAGATGGAAAAAATGAGGTTCTGTCCCCAGATTAAGGAAGAATTGAGAGACAACACAAGGAGAGTAGTATACAATTATTGTTAATATGTAGTATATAATTACTGAAAAAAAATGAATTTTAGATTTTTTGGGGCAATGCTGGGGATTGAACACAGGGCCTTAGGCATGCTGGGCAAGCACTCTACCACTGAACCCCAAGAAAATTTTGAAAATAAAGAAAAGTATAAAGGAGAAGAAAAAAGAAAACAACAGACCTTCAGTTAATCATCTTGATAAACTAACACTTTGATATGCTACTTTTGGCTTTTAAATTCCTTTGAGTTCTATTAGGTTTTACAGCACACATTTTGAAGCTCTGTCATTGGGTGGGTACATGTTGTAGATGATTATGTCTTCCTCATGAGTTGACTTTTTTGTGTCTATAAATTTCAATTGGATTTTTCATATACAGCATGTAGTTGAATCTTGTTTTTTTCTTCTTTATTTTTTTTCCCCTGCTGAGGTTCAAACTCAGAGCTTTGTACAGGCTCTGCTGTTAAGCTCCATCTTAGCCCTGAGTCTTGACAATCTCTACTTTCTAATTGGAATTTTAAATGATTTATGTTAGGGGCTGGGGTTGAGGCTCATTGGTAGAGCGCTTGCCTAGCACGTGCGTGGCCCGGGTTTGATCTTCAGCACCACATAAAAATAAATGCATTGTGTACAACTAAAAGCAAATAAATAAAATTTTTTAAAAAATGGTTTATGTTAAATGTAACTACTAATATGATTTTGGTTTTGTATCTATTATTTTGCTACCTGTTTATTTTTTGAGCCACATATATTTTTTCTCTCCTCATTTTCTGTCCTTCTTTTTGGAACAATTGAATATTATTAAAGATTCCATTTTGTCTCACTTATTAGCATATTAGAAAGACTTCTTACTTTATCTTATATTAGTACTCTATGAATTATAATATATACACTTAATGTATCATAGTTTATTTTCAAATAATAATATGATTATTGTTAGAAACTTCCAATAGTCTGTTTCTATTATTCATCCATTTTTTGCTGCTCTTATATATTTTACATCTACATGTTAAAAACCCCTCAGTATATCATTATTAGTTTTATGTTAAAAAGTCACTTATAAATATATTTATTACCACTAGACCTCCTCTAATAACACACACACACACACACATACACACACACACACCACAGAATATTTTTAAATAGATTAAAATATTTTTTATATTATATTTTATATTTTTCCATGCATTTATTATTTGGGCAGTTTTCATTCCTCTAACATTTAAATTTTTATCATTTAGTGAAGATCTGGTAGTGATAAAGTTAGACTTTTTTGGTCTAAAATGACTTTCATTTTCATTTTTGAAACTATTTTGTAGGATATGGAAATCTATGTTGACAATATATATTTTGGAACTTAGAAACTTAACATTCCATTTTCTTACATTTTGCTTAGTTTTTAAAACAAAGTCTATCATTATTTTCAATTTTCATTTTCTTGCAGTCCTGGAAATGGAACCCAGGACCTGCACATGCTAGGCAAACAGTACCACTAAGCTACATCCCCAGGCCTTTTTACAATTTTATTTTGAGGCAAGATTTTGCTGATTTGCCTAGGCCGGCCTTGAACTTGCCATCCTCTTACTTCAGCCTCCCAACTCACTGGCATTTCAGGTAAGTGCTACCACACCCAGCTCATTCTTATTTTTTATTTAATTAATTTGTGTGTGTGCATGTGACTCTGTACCTAATTTTTTTTTTTTTTTTTTTCCTTTTTTAACTCCTGGATACTTTTGGAATTTTCTCTTAAGCAGTTTCTTCCTTGCTCTCTCTCTCCTCTTTTTTTTTTTTTTTTTTTTTGGACTGGGTATTAAACCCAGGGACACTTAACCACTGAACCATATCCCCAGCCCTTTTTTGTATTTTATTTAGAGACAGGGTCTTTTTGAGTTGTTTAGGGCCTCACCAAGTTTATGAGGCTGGTTTTGAACTCATGAGCCTCCTGCCTCAGCCTCCCAGGCCTCTGGGATTACAGGCATGTACCACTGTGCCTGGCACTTTCTTGTTCTTACTCAGCAATTTGATTATATGTATCTTTGTGTGGTTTTCTTTATGTTATTCTATTTGAGGTTTGTTGAAATTCTAAAACCTGTTGCCCTATAGTTTTCAACAACTTTGAAAATTTTTTAGCCATAATTTCCTCGAGTATTTTTATGATGCTGTTTTTTGTTTGTTTGTTTGAGAGTCCAATTACACATATGCTAGACTGTTTGATATTGTTTACTGGTCATTGAGCCTCAGTTCATTTTTATCTCTCTGTACTTCATTTTGGGTAGGTTTATTTCTGTCTTCAAGTTCATTGATCTTTTCTTCTACAGTGCCTAATTTGCTGTTAATCTCCTTAAACAATAGTTTTGAATTTAAAAGTCATCCAGTGCATTCTCATTTCTGGAAATTCCGTCTGGAGATTAAAGATTTTTCATGCTACTGGCATCATCTCTGTCACTTCTGTTTCTGTTGATTAACTACCCCCCCTCGCCCCCCTCCCCCCCGCAATGGGTCATATTTTTCTGCATCTTTTCATGCCTGATAATTTTCAGTTATATACCAGACATCAACTTTGCATATTGTTGAATGTTGGATTTTTCTATATTATTTTTTATTAAAGAGATTGAAGGCTTTACTTTCTTAGCAGTTATTACTTACAGAGCATTTTAACCATTTGGAGATGCTGATAAGCGTAAAGTTGCAGAATCACCCATATTTTCAGGCTAATTTTCCTTAGCACAAAGATATGACCCTCCTGAGGACTCCATCCAATATTCCATGTATGTCAAACTCTCTCCACTCTAGCTGATGGGAAACTGAACTATTTCTAGTCCTATGTAAGCTCTAGGAACTTTTCAACCTACCAGTTCTCTCCTCCGCCTCGTGGAGTTTCACCCCACGTATGCACAAATCTGTACTCAATAATTCTTTGCAGATCTCTGGAGCTTTTTCTGCAGCTCCTTCCTTTCTTATGCTCAAGCCCTGAAAATTCTGTTTTCTTCTTTTAGTAAGATTGCTGCACTTGTATTAGGGTTCTTCCTTCCTGCACTGCAATCTGAAACTGCCTCCAGAGAATGAATTGGGGCAATCCTAGGGCTGAACTCACTTTTCCCCTTTCATTCAGGGATCACAGTTAAGTACTGTTTGTTTTCCAGTGTCTAAATAAACATTGTTACATATATTTTGCTATTTTACAGCAGAAAGGAAATTATTACTATTACAGCAGTTAATTCTGTAAGACTGGAAGCAGGACTAAGAAATATTATATAGATAACCATGACTTACATGGAGTTACATCCCAATAAACCCATTATAAGTTGAAAATAAAGTTTAAAATACATTTAAGGCACCTAAGCAACTGAACATGAAAGCTTGGCCTAGTCTACTGTGAACGTGCTCAGAAAAATTAGTTAAGCCTACAGTTGAGCAAAACCTTCTGACACCAAGCTATTTCATAATAAAGTATTAGATAGCTCATTAATTCCTTGAATAATATACTAAAAAAGTAGAAGACCTGAATGCTTTTGTGTATGCTTTTCTGCCATTTTAAGGCTGAAAAATTAAGTCAGACTATTATGGGACTCATTTTATAAATATTTCATTTAACAGCATATCAGTAAGCTATCCCCTATGTTATCAGGTATAATATATTATTCCATCCTAAGGAAGTGCTATAATTCATTTAACTCTCTTTTGAAAAATATTATACTCATTTTCAATTTTTTCACTATTTCAAAGAAGACTTTGTTAAAAATTTTTGGACCTGAATCTTTGTTTATATTTTTATGATACTTATCTTGAAATGGAATTTTTGGGCCAAAGGATTTGAGAATGTTAAAGCCCACAAATGTATTGCTAAATGCCTTCCTGGAAGATTGTATCAGGTTTTTCATGGATGTATGAGAGTGCTCATTTTTCCATACCCTCAACAGCATCATGTATTTTATTCTTTGAGTGAACACATATTGAAGGCAGTAATCTGTGAGGTCTGTTGCCTGGAAGAAATAAGCAAAGCCTCTTCTCCTAGAGGGCCAGTAGGTAAAGGATGGAGCGAGAGAGTGATCTATCAACAGGACAGTGATCTATCAATAGGATGAGTGTGAAAAATATCAGGACACTTAGTAAGTAGCATGGAGAAAGGGAAAATCAAATTTTGCTTAGGAGAACCTCACAAAGTTGAAGATTCCACTAACTATTTGAAGATGTGCAGTTTATAATAAAGTTAATGAGACTAAAAAAAAAGTTCAGATGAAATGAATGGATTATTTAAAGTGACTAGAATGTGAAACAGCGTGGCACAGTCATTGAATGGGTTAGCTGGTATGAAGGCTATGTGTGTGGAGCAAGAAGGTGGTAAGAAATAAAGCAAGATTTGAAAGTAGGAAGCAGTGAAGTGCTGTGCATGGCGATAAGCAAGGGAAATGCACACCCCAGTCTCCCTCATTCTACATTCCATGGGATAGTGTAAAAGCCAACTTCTTATCCACTTTGTTTCTCCCACTCCTTAACAAAGGTTTCCAAAATCTTTTCATATTATGGGCCCCATTTCATCTGAGAGTTAACACTCAGTAGCTAAATACTGCAACAGCCAATTTTTGTTGTTTTTTAAGAGAGCAGGTTGAGGCCTTGTCTGTTTTTGTAAATTCAATAGGTTTGATTCTCTCTTGTCTTCTAAACAGCAGGTACTGTACTTCTGTGCAGGCGCAGCCTGCCAGGAACAGTCTTCCTTGAACTAAATGCAAGATCTGCTTTTTCCTGGATGGATGTTCTCTCTGTACTTGCTTTTATTAACTCAGGCTTTTCTTGGGGTGAAGGTCTAATCTTGCCCATCTGCTTTATTAGAACAAAAGCAAAAAATTTCTTGTTCTGTAAAACCCAATGTTCTTTAAACAAAATGTAGTCATTACATAAAGAAGAAGGGAAACAATGTCAAAAACATAGTAGAGCTGAAACTTTGGAGATGGATCTGTTTTCCTGCCTGGCTCATGATTAATAGGTTGAGTGATCTTGGTCAAGTCACTTAGCCCTTTGAACTTCTGCTTCTAGGTTAATGAAATGGCCTTTGCATTGTCTACTACATTTAAGCTTCAGTGTGTAGGCAAGGGTTCAAAACAAGTAGTTAAAAAGAAGGATCAAACAAATTCCTTCATCATAGATTTAGAAAGTAAATTTGTTTTTTATTAAAAGCATCATTTAGCTATATAAGGTAACGATCTAAGTTTCTAGCTGGCCAACAAACATTAATAAACACAATCCCAATTTTTAACTACTTCTCTATTCAGTATGATGTGTCAACTTAATTTCTTATTTAAATATATTGGGTTACTTTTTATTTATCATAAGTGCATGGCAGATATTTAAACTTGAGATATTTCATTATTAAAATAAAGACCTTAAGTGGCTATCAAATACCTTTATAGATATTTCACTGTTAAAGTGCTTAAATGTGTGTCAAATACTTTTTTTTTTGGTGGTGGGGGGTATCAGGGAATTGAACTCAGGGACACTTGACCACTGAGCCACATCCCCAGCCCTATTTTTTTTTTTTTTAACTTTATTTAGAGACAGGATCTCACTGAGTTGCTTAACACCTCACTTTTGCTGAGGCTGACTTTGAACTTATGATCCTCCTGCCTCAGCCTCCTGAGTCACTGGAATTACAGGAGTGCAACACCACACCCAGCTGGCTGTGTCAAATACTTTCTTAAGTGACCTTAAAGCCACGTGTGGTGGTGCATGCCTGTAATCCCAGCTATTCAGGAGGCTGAGGCAGGAGGATCACAAGTTCTGAGGTCAGCCTGGAAAACAACTTAGAGAGATCCTGTCTCAAAACTGAAAGAAAAAAAAAAAAAAAAAAAAAAAAAGACTGGAGATGTAGCTCAGTAGTAGAGCACTTGCCTAACATGTGCAAATTCCTGGATTCAATCCCCAGAACTGCAAAAAAAAAAAAAAAAAAGTTAAAATCAGAATAGCTGTCCTGATTGTGGATATCACTGGCCTCTTTCTTTTTCTACTCTTGCTATAATTCTAAGACTTTTACTGATCCTGCAATGTGAGATGAGAGGAGATGGTGTCTGACATCGTGCATTATAATATTTGTTAAAAGTATTACTAATCTGATACTTCAGATATTTTTGTTTCAAATGAGCTTTTAGTGAGATTTGGGCTTAAACATAATAATTTTTAAAAAATGACTTGGAACATTCTGAGTCCTGAATAACATACTTGTGCTTGCATTTTGGGCAAATGCCTTCTCATAATTTGAAATCTTACTTGTATAGGGAACATATTTGAAATGTTCTAGAAACTATTTGGAGCTACTTGTTTAAAACTGGCTATAAACCGACATAGTGTTAAGAAACTATTGACTGTCTGTCCTTCAAAAGAGTGGGCCTGAGTTCTACTTTAGGCTGTCCTAATTTTATATAGACTTTCCCACGAGGTATGTTTGCTGCTCTCATGGTTTTGTTAACTGTAGTATGATTGGTGCTGGGCGTCCAGTTACTTGAGTTTATTCAAATTACAGGTAAATCAGTAGATGAAGAATCTGAGGAGGTCTCAGACCACCCTCTACAGATAGGTGACCAGAGTTTAGGTGTCACCACCGTGCATAATGAGGGTCTTCCTACAGACTGTCTGGTAGTGTAGAGAAGGTTGGGGGTGTGGGGAGGGGACAGGGGAGGGAGTATGCCTGAAGTATGACCCCTGTGTTGTTAACATTTTAGGAATGCTTGAGCTCCCAATAGTATGATCAAACTTTGTGTAATATTCTGGAATCATGTTCCTTATTAGCTAATTTGTACTCAGGGAGTACAAAATAGAACTTTGTAGGAGAATTTTGTAATGCTTGAAAATCTTTTATTATTTTCCTCTTGTTGAATTACCATGTGCCTTTAGAGATTTCAGCTCAACCACATAGACTAACCAAACAAACCCAAACAGAAATAGAAACTAAAAATCTTCCAAAGTAAATTCCAAGCCTTCTACATTATTCTGTAGGTTGTCAAGGTTGTTACAGGAATGAGCAAATACATGGCAGCTGCACACTCCCCACTCAAATAGTTATATAATTGAACTCAATGCAGACTCTATTGTAGTTGAGATATATGTCTTATTTCAATCAAAGCACAGGAGTTTAGAAGAGTTTCATGCAACTTATATCCTATTTCTTCACTCATCTGATGGTAAAATATGCCCTCCTTTGTACTTGATCCCAAGACAGACATCATTGGCAAAATTTGTTAGTCTAAAGAATAGCTGACATTCAGTTGCAAGCATGGTTGTTTCAACTCAAGAGAAAACGAACACTTGAAAGTTAGAGAAAAGTGGGAGAGAATCAGATCTGGGTCCTTGGGTGGTAGGGACTTCCAGAAAACTGCTCTGTCAGTGATTCCTTTTACCATGTTGCATGTTGTAATTTTTACCAGCAGTTATCTAAAGCATCCATGAGCTGGAGCAACGTTGCCTGCTCTTCCACTCCAGCCCCTACAGATCAGTTCCTTTATCTTTGTTCATTTTTATTGGATTGGCTAGTTAAAATTTAAAGGAACAAATCATGACAATGTTTTGTATCTGAATCTTTACATTTGTTTCTATTTGCTTAAATATTTATGTAATATTACAAAAGTTTACATGCTTTGAAATCCCCTAGTCACTAGTTTCCTTTGTATAAATGTTCATTGTTTTAACTTATCAGATAATGACCCATTGAGCTTGCTTAAAGGAAAACCAAACTCCACCAATGTATCATTGAAAATAAATTATTCCTAGCCATAGGATAATACTAAAAATAACTTTATTTGTTATTATTGTTTTGTTTTGTTTTTGTAGTGCTGGAAATCAAACCCAGGGCCTCTTGCATACCAGGCAGGTACTCTACCACTGAGCTATATCCTCAGACCAAAAATAACTTTAAAGAAGTCTTTGTGACATATATTTTTTTTAATCTAGAGAGTATCTTTTCAGGATTTATTTAACATATAGTTATAGCATGTAATATAGTATCTAAGCTTTGCTGTATTTTATTCTTTCAGTAGTTATGCTAGCAATTATTTTTAACCAGTATTTTGATAATGGCATTGTTTTGCATGCCTTTTAAAACTGGGTTTAATTTAGGCAGAAATCCCATTTTGGCTTTAAAAAAATTGGGGGAAGGTTAAAATTCATGTGAATAAATATTAAATTTATTTTTCTTGTGGTGCTGGGAATTGAAACCAAGCCTTGCTCTCTTAGGTGAACAGTCTACCACTGAGCTCCATCTAGCCCATGATATTAAACTTTTAAATATAATTTTATTTAAAATGTTAAATTTGCGTTCACTACAGAACCTGTGTACACTGTATTATCTGGAAATGACGAATGGACATGATAACCCAAAACAAAACATTAGAAGTTCCCACAGAATTAATTCATAAAATAAAATTGACATCAAAACAACATTATGTAGTTTAAACAAAAAATATCTTTCCTAAGCCTTTTATTTTCTTAACTTTTTGTTAATAGTTGAGGTTTTAAAGGGCAAATGTTTTGAACTCTACTGAAGTAATATAGAATTTTAAATACTGTATGCAAGGGTTGTCTTTGAAAAGTATTAGAAGGGATTGAAAGCATAATTAAAGGGTCAGTGTCTTGCTGGTCATAGAAACAATTTGGCTTTCACCTAAATGACTATGCAGTATATGAATAACAAAGCAATAGAGCACTAAGTTTAAGTGCTGTTTTTAACAAAGCCCACTTTCTTTGAGCTGAACGTGTGCTTTGGTAGATACAGGGTTTTTTAAAGATGGCCACTGAGCACCACAAAGGCTGGCTGTCCCCTCCCCAGCCCTCTGCTTCTGTTCTTATGTTTGTTTGTTTTTTGTTGTTGTTTGTTTGTTCGTTTGATTTTTGGTACCAGGGATTAAACTCAGGGGCACTTGACCACTGAGCCACATCCCCAGCCCTATTTTGTATTTTATTTAGAGACAGGGTCTCACTGAGTTGCTTAGCACCTCACTGTTGTTGAGGCTGGCTTTAAACTCCCAATACTCCTGCCTCAGCCTCCTAAACTTCTGGGATTACAGGTGTGCACCACCGAGCCTGGCTCTTATGTCTTTAACCAGATTCCTTGGTTGAGATGAGATGCTGAGGCACTTGATAATATTGAAGCAAGAGTTCTGACTCCCTAACTCGTTTAAACATTTTTTTTAAAAAATCTTTTTTTTAGTTGTAAATGGACACAATATCTTAATTAATTTATTTTTATATGTTGCTGAGGATCGAACCCAGTGCCTTACACATGCAAGGTAAGCACTCTACCATTGAGCTACAGCCCCAGCTCTTGTTTAAACATTTTTGAAATAAAAATTTCAATTTTAGGTAGCTTCTCCAAAACTAGTCAAACATTTCAGTATAAAAAATTAGATTTATATTCATCAAAATAGTAACAGGTTTTATTTCCAGATGCTAGGATTAGAGATAAGATTATTCTCTGTAAGTTTTTCCATATTTTCTAAAATTTCTATGATAAATTCTATGTGAATTTCACCACAGGAAAAAGAGTACTTCAACATATATTTATTTATTAACATCATTAGCAATCAGGAAACGCAATTCAGAAAGTGCGTATCAAAACCACTCAGATTTCAGGCTGAGGATATAGCTGAGTTGGTAGAGTGCTTGTCTCACCTGTACAAGGCCCTGGGTTCAATTCCCAGCACCACAAAAACAAAACAAGACAAAAAAAACCACACAGATTTCATCTCACCCCAGTTAGAATGGCAACCAGAATATAAATAATAATAAATGTAGACAAGGATGTGGGGAAAAAGGGACTCTTATATATTGTTGATGGAACTTTAGTACAATCAATGTATAAATCAGCAAGGAGATTACTCAAAAGACTAGGAGTGGATCACTATGTGGTCCAGCTATTCTACTCAGTATTTATACAAAAGAACTGAAATCAGCATACTGTAGTGATATATGCGTACCAATGTTTATAGCAGTGCAATTCACAATAGCCAAGTTATGGAACTAGCCTATGTATCTATCAACAGGTGGAAGAATTTTTAAAATGTGACACACACACACACACACACACACACACACACACACACACAGAGTGGACTTGTCATTTTGTCATTTTTGGGTAAATGGAGGAACTGGAAAACATCTTGCTAAAAAAAATAAGACAGACTCAGAAATTCAAGAGTTGAATGTTTTCCCTTCCACATTCATATGTGGAAGTTAGAGAGGATAAAAAGGATTAAAAAGAAGGTATCTCATGAAAATAGAAGGGAGATCAGTGGAGGGAGGATGTGGGCCAAAGGGGAAGGAGGAAGGGAGATGAAGGGGATGAACTGGGGAACAAAATAAACCATGATGTGCTACATGCATGCATGAATATACCACAGTGAATGCACTTTTATGTACAATTATAATGCACTAATGAAAAAATATACATGTCAGTAGGATATCAGAAGAGTAGAGAAAGGGAAATAGGGGAGGGAAAGAAGAAGGACTGGCAAATGAATTGGAGAAAATTAAGTTTTGTGCATATATAAATATGTCACAATACCTTTATATCTAATTATAATGCACTAATGAAATATTTTAATAGTAATTTATTTAGGTATATATTATGTTATTTCATTATAACATGAGTATTTTTTTTAAATTTTTTTATTATTTATTTACTTATTCATCATGCACAAGTATAGTATCTTTTTACATACAACTGCTTGTATACAAAGTATATAAGTACCATTCAGATCTTCAATCATGCATTTAGGATAATGATATCCATCTCATTCAACCACCAATTTTTTTCCAACCCCCCCCCTTTATCCCTCCCTCCCCTCCCTTTCCGTTGACCATTCTAGTGTTCCTCTGATCCTATGTACCCCCTTCCAACAACTCTGTGAACCAGCCTCCTTATATCAGAGAAAACATTCGGTACTTGGATTTTTGAGATTGACTAATTTCACTTAGCATTACATTCTCCAACTTCATCCATTTACCTGCAAATGCCATTATTTTATTCTCTCTTATTGCTGAGTAAAATTCCATTTTGTATATATACCATATTTTCTTTATCCACTCATCTACTGAGGGGCATCTAGGTTGGTTCCATAACCTAGCTATTGTGAATTGTGCTGCTATAAACATTGAAGTGGCTGTGTCACTGTAATATGCTGTTTTTAAGTCTTTTGGGAATAGACCCAGGAGTGGGATGGCTGGGTCATAGGGTGGTTCCATTCCCATTTTCCCAAGAAATCTCCATACTGCTTTCCATAGCGGTTGCACCATTTTGCAGTCCCACCAGCAATGTAACATGAGTATTTTTTAATCAACTTTTATAATTTGATATCTATCATGATTTTATAACTTTTTGTATAATTTTGATTCATAATTTGAAAGAAGAATCTTTGGATTTTTATAGGATTCATGTTAACACACATGTTAACATGTTAGGTAGGATGAACTATTAACAATGAAATTTATGACTGTGGACTGGGAATAATAGGCAAATCAATGCAAAACAGAGTCTGGTTTCTCTCTGTTCCTTTCTACTCCCCAAGACCCACTTACCCCTCCATAGAAGGTGGCATCACTTAGCCGCCCAAGAAGCATGACTAATCCCCCCTCACTCTTACCTCCTGTACCAAAATCTATCAACAAATCCTGTTTTCTCTACTGGCACAGCACATCTCATTCATGTCTATTTCTTGCTATCAACAGTGCCACTGCCCTGGCATAAGTCATACTGTTATCTCTCACCTGGAAGACCTTGCAGCCTCTTGTCTGATATCCTGTCCAATTGTTCAAAGTTATAACAACATGCGCTTCTTTGACCAGAGCCCCACTTTGGCCCTGCCTCCCTCTCTGTTTTTATACCATGTTTTTTGTCCACATTCTTTACACTTCAGTCCTACTGACCTCTGTGCTTTTGTAAGCACATTGATCTTGTTTCTACTTCCAGAACCTATAATGACTGTCCCCTCTGCTTGACTGTCCATCTCTTCCATAGCTGACTCCTTCTTGTCCTGGAAGCTGCACTTTATAGTCCCTTGCCTTCCTTCTGGAGGGCTAGCCTGCAACCTGACCTAAACTAACCCATGTCTTCCCATGAATCCTTTTTAATCACTTCACTCCCATTATTTCCTCTGCAGTACTTTTGAGTTCCTTAGTCATCTCAGTGCACTGACTTATTTTGTAATGTTCTCAGCTAGAACATAACCTCTATGAATGTAGGGACCTGCCTTTCAGTTTTGTTCATCTTGCTTTCACACCAATAATCAATAGTATAGTAGGTGCTCAATAAATAATTGTATACCAAAATAGTTTATAATGTGCATGAATTCTTATATGGACTTATATAATTAACTTCAGGGTTTTAAAATAAAAATATAAAAAGAAACATTTTCATGTTTTTTTTTTCTTTAGCTAAGACAATGTACTTATTTTTTTCCCTGAGTGCTCATGTATATCTAGCTCATTATGTAGCAAATTGGTAGTGAGGAGGAGGCACATATCATGTCCTTTGACAGATAAGAAGCTGACACTCAATTAAATGACTCGTGCAAAATCATCTGCTGGTAAAGGATAGAATGGGAGTCCTAGAGCCTTGTATCTTTTAAATATAATATCATTTTGCAAAAGAAAACATAAGAGTTTCATAGATCACATAACTGGAATTTTGAAAAGAATAGGGACTAGGAAAAGAATAAAGTAAAATAAAATAATAAATATAATAAAAAGGAATAAAGTCTAAACAATGTTCTTGAGTTGTTAGGTTTATCTAACATTGTAGCATGTCATTAATATTTTCTGCAACTTGGGAAATATATATCCAATTTATTAAAAATGTGGCTTGAAAGTATGAATTACATATTTTCACATTTGTTAGTATATCAATATAGATTTTTTTAAAGTACCATAGCATTCATTTTTATTCTTTTCAGAACAGATAATCTCAAATGTGCCTTCTAAGTTTTGTTGTGAATATGCCTTTGAATACTGAATTTGTTTGTCAAATATATGAAGGGGCATCCATAACATTTGTAATAAATGTTACATGAGCTTTTTGGTCTCCAGAAATCACCTCTTTGACTCTCTGTTGCTATGGGTTTTCATTAGTATTCCATGGAGGCTGGGTTGCCATAGAAAACGAGTGGTTGTAGAGGGGTTACCATGGCAACAGTCCGCCATTATGTTTTTTTTCAATATCAGCTAGCAGTAGTGAATCTGAATGATATTTATTTAGGAATTCAATAATGAAAAATAAAGCAAACAGAATATTTTAATATCCTAGTTATCTCCAACAAATATTTTAAACATGATGCTTGTTACTTTCTAATCAGATAAATTAAGTAGAAATGAAAGCTGCTCTAAAAAACTAGTTTTCACCAGCCATTTAACTTGATCTCTAGAGGTACTAAAAATTTAAATTGCCTTAAATGTTTGACATGCACATAAACTGCTATGTAATAAAGCTCCTTGTCAAAAAAGCATAAGTTTTTGCTGTAATATCTCTCCTTCGTGACCTTGAACAATAGCAGCTCAGGTATATGTGAGAAGACAAAGAAGAGTAATTTTTTTTTTTTTTTGTCTTTGGAATGGAACTCAGAAATAAAGAAATCACCTGGTGACTCATTGCTCAGTGTAGCTTTTGAAAAGGGTGGAAAAAAAAAAAAAAAGCAGAGAAACTATTTTCACTAAAATGGCAAATCCCAAGGTTGAAGAGAAGTTTTAAACATGGTATTTGAAAACATTTTGATATATCCAACCCTTTAGTGATCATTTTGAAATTCCTAACCAATTAGGAATGCTAGGCATATTATGTCAGCTATCTACAAATAACCTTCATCATTTTATTTCATACCGTTATTTTGTCAGAGAAGAAAGTAGAAAGTACTATAACAATTCAGCAAGTTAGATTTCTATATGTCTGTTTGTCTATCTCTCTCTATATACATATATGTATATTAGAGATTTTCTTAAAAGGTGAGTGAACTTTAACTTTTACAATTTTAGTTTTGTGAGCTGTCTTATTTTTTTTCTTTTAACTGCCAGTGCTTCCTCTGAAGTTGTGGGGGTACCTGATTTGGGGACTCCTTAGCAATTATTTGTTTCCTTGAAGCCATGTGTCGGGGGACTTCTTAGCAACCTTCCTCTGCAGCTGCGTTTTCTTGTGGCCTGTGTAAAGATATTCCGTTCTGCTCAGGAGAGCAGAGGCTGAGCACAGAATCATGGAGTCATAAGTGAGAACTTCAGAGAATCCAATGGCATATGAATGGCTTCTGGAAACCATGAGGTTTCCAGAGCAAAACACAAAACAGTGCATTATCAGGTGCAGCTTGCAGAAAGGAGGCTTGTTGGATTGGCATGTTGGGTTTGTAGGGAACATTTGGGAAGTTGATTTTCTAATCCACAATGTTATAATACCAAGTAATCTTTTGCAAGGGGTATCTTCCAATATAATGACGATAAGTGATGATAAGTTACCTTGCATTGCCAAACTATGGGTTTCTCAAACGATTTTCACCTATAAATGGTATTTACAGATAAGGGAATCAGTAACTTAGTGGATATTACCAATCTAGGAAAGGAGTATGAAGTTTGGAAATGAAATCTTGGTATTTAGTGAACTGAGTGTATATTGTTAAGAATACATTCAAAATATTATTGTATGTATTTTTTCTGCCATGGGATGTCTTAGAGCAGTGGGCAAGAGAGGGTTCTGCCCAAAAGCCCGTGTTATGGTTTGGATCTGTAATGTCCCCCGGTCTTATGTGTGACAGTGCTCAAGGTGGGGATTTGGGGATTTTGGGAAGTGGTTGGATCATAAGGGCTCTGATCCTCATCAATGGGTTAATTCATTGATGGGTTCGTGTTTGATGGCATTATGGGGAGGTGTTGGAAATTGTAGATGGTGGGTAAGGAGGAAGTAAGTCACTGGGGGTGTGCCATGAAAAGGTATATCTTGGCCCTGGTCCTTTCTTATAGCTCACTTGTCTGCTCCCCCACCTTTCTTTCTTTTTTCTGATTGCCTTGAGATGAGCTGCTCTACTGCACTGTGCCCTCTCTGACATGATGCTCTGCCTCACCACAGGCCCAACACAATGAAATCAGCTAACCTTATTCTAAAACCTCTGAAACCATGAGCCAAAATAAATCTTTCCTCCTTTAAGTTCCACCCGCCCCTCACCCCCCCCCCCCACCAAATACTTTGTCACAGTGACACAAAGCTACAGGGTTAGACTATCCAGCTTTGAATCCTGGCTAGATTCTTTAGCTGTACGATCTTGGACAAGTTAGTTAACTTCTATGGGCCTCAGTTTCCTTTTTCTTTAATAGGGATAATGGCAGTAACCCAATTCTAGGTTGTTATGAGGATAAAATGGATTTATCTTTTTATTATGCTATTTGCAAGCAGGGTCTGTAGCACAGAAAGTGCCATTTAGTTATGTTAAAGTGAAAAAGAGGAAAGTTGGGGGTCCGAGTCACCCAAGTAGTGATGATTGATCACAGGGAAAACTCCTGTCAATGATCAATTCATGTCAAGGTAAAGTTAGATTATTAATGTCACAAATAACTTGTTTTGTTTTTCAGGATTTAAACTTACATGTAAAGACATTGATACAAAATCAGTGGCCTTTTATACTGTATACCCAGGTTCCACTTGCCCATGAGCCTGCCCAATAAGGATTCACTAACCTTAATCTTCATAATCTTTATGATTTTCAGTCTTTCTGTATGGAATTTCTGGCAGCAGTGTTTTTGGTTTTTTTTTTTTTTTTGGTAACATTTTAAAAAATAAAACTTTATTCCCAGAAATGTAATAAAGGAAATATAAAATCAAATCCTGCCCCCCTTTTAATGATAGATAATAATGATGCCACATCGAATTTGTTACCTGCCTTTATTTCCTCTAATGGAATTTTTTAAAAAAAATTTTTGTACCAGGGCTTGAACTCAGGGGCACTCAACTACTGAGCCACATCCCCAACCCTATTTTGTATTTTATTTAGAGCCAAAGTCTCACTGAGTTGCTTAGTGCCTCTGCTGTGGCTGAAGCTGGCTTTGAACTCATGATCCTTCTGCTTCAGCCTCCTGAGCCACTGGGATTACAGGCATGTGCCATTGCTCCCAGCCTCTGATGGATTTTTTTAGAGAAAAATTAAATAGAAGACAGTTATTTCTAAAAATTGCAGTTTGCTTTGATAAGCAACTTCTTGCTATAATTTCCTTTAATGGTAATGAATCAAGAATTGTGAGTTTAGATTGGATATCATAGCTAATCCACAGCTCTCATTCAAACTCTTGTTTTTGGTCTGGTATGGCCTGGGACCAAATAAACCTTGTACTATTTTTTATTTATTGCTTTCAAACTTGTCTGTCTTTAGTCCTTTGCTTCTTGCCTTAAATTTGGTAAATTCCAAGATTCTCTTCTCCATCATATTCTTATCTTTTGTTTTCTTTTTTTGTGAGGGATTAAACCCAAGCGCACTTTACCACTGAGCCACATTCCTAGCGCTTTTAAAAATATTTTATTTAGAGACAGGTCTCACTGAGTTGCCTAGGGCCTCACTAAGTTGCTAAGGCTGGCTTTGATTTCACAATCCTCCTACCTTAGCCTCACAAGCTGCTGGGATTACAGGTATGTACCACCATGCCCAGCCTCTTATTCTTATCTTTTGCAGATTTTAAAATTTCTCTTATCCGATCTCATGGTTTCACTTAACCTCTATGTGTCTATCTTGAAAATGGGCTTGTCCCCTTCCCAGAGTCTCTCCACAGTTTGTCTTCAGTCTGACTGCATGCATGCCACCATTGTACTTGAGTACCTGCTGTAACTTCAAATAGACATACAGCCCCTTGTACTGTTAGCTCTGCTCAATTCTATTTCTTCCCCCAATTCACACTGTCTTTTAAAAGCCAGGTGCTAACTTATTTTAAGTTCAGTCAGGATACTAACATCATTCAGGCACCAAAAATGTTTTTGAAGTCTGTAAATTCCATAATTAACTATAGACTCATATAGTGCTTTAATGCAAGAGGTTTTAACCAAATAACTGTGAGTAGAAATTCCAAGGTTGGATGGGGTGGGGATAACCTCATTTTAGTAATCTTTAAATGAAAATTAGCTTTTCCTTTAATTATAAATGTAGGTAAGAAACCACAGTTGGATGCACTGTGACTTGGTACCAGAAGTAATTATGAATATTTCCATATTTCATTACAGTTTTATTAGAGATATCTTAAAATGTCACTTATACTCATAACTACTTAAAAATTACAGTTTGTAGCCATGCATTGTGGTACATGTCTATTACAATCTCAGAAACCTGGGATGCTGAGTTAGGAGGCTGAGGTAGGGGGATCACAAATCCAAGACTAGCCTGGGAAATTTAGTGAGATTCTGACTCAAAATAAAAAATAAAAAGATCTGGGGATGTAGCTCAGGGGGAGAGTGTTCAGTCCCCATTATTGAAATAAAAAATAGCTGCTATTATACATACCAATGGATTATATAATTTAATGCATTAATAAAGAAGTATATAAATTATCACAAATATACTTTAAAAATATTTTGGCAACTACTCCTAGGGGCTTAGGAGGCTGAGGCAGGAGGATTGTGTGTTCAAGTTCCCTCAGCAATTTAAAGAGGCCCTAAGCAACTCAGCGAGACCCTGTTTCTAGATAAAATATATTTTTAAAAAAGGGCTGAAGATGTGGCTCAGTAGTTAAGTGCCCCTGGGTTCAATCAATGCTACTAAATAAATAAATAAATAAACAAACAAATAGCTTTTTGATAACTGTATTTCTGTACATTTGCTTTTTAAAACAATCCTGTTTTCTTTTACACCTTTAAAAACTCTTTTTTTGAGAAGGACTCCAGAGGCTTCATCAGTCTCCCAAAGGGTCCATTTTCCAAAAGATAATGAAGTACCACAATTTTCTTGTCACATGTGCTCATGTAAGAGTTGACAACAACTATGAGCTTTGGAGGTACCACTCATATATTGTTATTCATTCACTATTTAATTTATTTGCTATGTGGTACTGGGGATTGAATCCAAGGCATGCTTAACACTGAGCTACATCTCTAGCCCTTTTTATTTTTTATTTTGAGACAGGGTCTTACTAAACTGAGCAAGCTGGCCTCTAACTTGCAGTCCTCCTGCTTAAATCTCCCACATAGCTGGAATTACAGTTGTGCACCATACAGCCTTTTTTTTAATTTTAAAATTTTATTTATTCTAATTAGTTATATATGACAGCAAAATGCAATTCAATTCCTATTATACAAATACAGCACAATTTTTCATGTCTTTGGTTGAACACAAAGTAGAGTCACACATGTGCTTAGGGTAATGATGTCCATCTCATTCTACCATCTTTCCTACCACCATGGCCTGCTTCCCCTCCCTCCCCTTTTCCCTATCTAAAGTTCGTCTATTCCTCCCATGCTCCCCACCCCCATCCCCATTATGAATCAGCATCCTCATATCAGAGAAGGCATTTGGCATTTGGTGTTTTGGGATTGGCTTACTTCACTTAGCATTATATTCTCCAACTCCATCCATTTACCTACACATGTCATGATTTTATCCTCTTTTAATGCTGAGTAATAGTTCATTGTGTATATATACCACATTTTCTTTATCTACTGTAGGGTATCTAGGTTGGATCCACAGTTTAGATATTGTGAATTGTGCTACTATAAACATTGATGTGGCTGTGTCCCTATAGTATGCTGTTTTAAAGTCTTTTGGGTATACACCGAGGAGTGGGATAGCTGGGTCAAATGGTGGTTCCATTCCCAATTTTCCAAGGAATCGCCATACTGCTTTCCAGATTGGTTGCACCAATTTGCAGTCCAACCAGCAATGTAAGAGTGTGCCGTTTTCCTGAGGGTGCAGCTGAGTCATAGAGTGCTTGCCTGGCATATGTGAGGCCCTAGGTTTGATCCCTAGCACCAAAAAAAAAAAAAAAAAAAAAAAAAAAAAAAAAGCTTGGTATTACCTTAACCAACACTTCATCTCAATTTTTAGGGTCAAATGTTATAATTTTATAAGAATGGTATATTATTTTTGAAAAGCTTAATGTTTTCAAGACTTTCAAGTCTTTTGAAAGAGTTTTAGAATAGGAAAAGCAACTTAAGAAAAAGGTTATGTGTGTGAAGAAAAAGGTTGTGTGTGTGTGTGTGTGTGTGTGTGTGTGTGTGTGTCTTCTAGTATGATGGCAAATAACAGAGAATTAAGTGAGCTTGCCAGCAATTAACCAAACAGGATTAATATATTAATATACTGGGGAAAAAATGGAGATAGAAAATGAAGGGGAGAATGATCCAGGTACAATCTCAGACCTGATCAAGTATATTATCCTTAATAATTCCTTCCATATAAGTTAGGTACTTTGATGAATAAATAGATTTTGATAATCTATGCTGATATAGATTAACATCCTCAAGATCTTTGTGGGTCATTTTTGAATTTTAATTAGTTATTCTTTTTACTACTGACCTCCATTATCTTGTATGATCACCAACTTCTTAATAAAGAAATTAGCTAAGGAAATGATTTAGTTGAATTATATTTACTATATTGCAATTTGGATATCTGTTACTCTATGAAACTATCCCTAAGTGTGAATGATTATCTCTCATAGCTCTGTGGTGTTCTTGACTCAGGTCTCTTGTGTTTGCAACCATCTGAAGGCCCCACTGTTCTACATGCCCGAAGTGCCTTCTTCACCCGGATCTGGTGCCAGTAGTTCCCTTTGGTCTCTCTCTCATCACAGCAGCCTGGGCTATTTTATATGATGGCTCAGGATGACAAGCGGCAGAGAGTAGGGCCAGCTGGTCCTCTTAAAGGCTGGGACCACAGGGACATTACTTACCCTGTGTTCTGCTGGACACACAAGATTCTCTGTGCGTGAAGGAGCAAACTCCACATCTCAGATGTGGAAAGGGTCTGTGTCGCAGGGGAGGAAGGAATTGAGGTCACTCATGCTTTTTGAAAGCACATGGAAGAGAAAGTAAAAGAAACAGACAGATCTCAATAGATGGACAAAGTTTTATTAAGCAGCAGAGTGGCACATTTTTAAGAGAGAAAATGGCAACTGGTTATAATCAATAGGGGTCTCAGTTTTATAGGGTTTAGTGAGACTTAATCATAGCCAATGTATTGGTTGGGCAGTCAGGGAAACAGTTGTAGAACAGGAAATGGTGAAAGTCTAGAGTCCATTGTTTTCCTTCTTTCCCTGGGACCCATGGTCTTCCTTCTCTCCCTGTTTTTTTTTTTTTTTTTTTTTTCCCCTCATATCCTTCACTTCTCATTTCCCCTCCTTTACCTTGTTTTCCTCCTCAAACTGGGTCTTCCTTCTGATTTCTTAATCTTCATTTATCAATAATCTAATCATTATTTTCTCTCAGGCCAACTCCTTTCAGTTTCTTACATCTAATCAGATCAGTTTTCGATTGTTTTCTATAGAGCTGTAGTTTATTCCTCTGCAGTTAACGGCTGCTCTTGCGGCCATCCTGACTTTCTCGAGCACTGTAGTAGTTTCCTATTGGTTGCTGTAAAGTTTGGAAGTCCCTAACACCATCCTCCTTTCTGACACCGACTGCAATTTTTGGGTTTCCCAGTTACCCTGAGGTTTATAATTCAAAAGGAAGATACCCAGGACTCTAAAAGATGTGTTAATAATTGGTTATGAATTGTTACAGTGAAAGAGTACAGATTCAAATCGTGCAAAGGGAAGAGGAGCATGGATTGGGGTTCAGAAGGGATCAAGGCACTAAGCTTCTACTGTCCTCTCCCAGTGGAATTGTGTGGACAGCAACGATGTGTGATAAAACACAGGAGTATCTGCCAACCAGGGGAGTTTAGCTGAGCATTTGTATCCAGAGTGTTTATTAAGGCTCCATCACATCGGCATGATTGGAAGAACAGATATTGATGGCTCACATGCTTAACCTTAGAATTCTGTCTCTCCAGAGACCACACTGATCAATACTGTAGGGCTGGAGGCACCCCCACACATAAATTAGTCACATTGTTGCCACAGACTAGGAAGTGTGTCCCAAAGCCAGCCTCAAGGTAAACAAAGACCCTCTTAACAGACAGGATATCCTAGGGGCTTATAGATCACTTCTAGGAGTAGGAGGGGAAGGGACAAAGGCCAGACCTTTGGGCAGGGTTAATCCTCTAAGGCTGTGTCACTTTATCTCTTTCTCTACATTCCCTCCTATATGCTCTTGATAGATAAATCTTTCTAATGAATAGTCTAGGTCACATTCCTGCTCAACGACCTACTGTATATTTTTACACAGGTTTGTCACTATGTTCCAGATTTTCCAGGTAGTTTTCATTATAAATATTCTCTTTTTATGACCCCATAAACTGCAAATGCCAAAGTGGCCCCAAGTTCCTTAATCACCCTGTTTTTTCTACCTGTCCTTTACCCTCACTGTTTTCTAATCTGCAGTGTTCTCACCCATTCAACATTTAGCTTATCCAGTGGTCTCACCCATGTGCCCTATTGTAAAGCCTTAATTGCTTAAAGTAGATGTATTCAGTTTCTCTTTGGATCCCTTTCTCTGTGTGTCTCTATGATCCTTGCTATGATCTGCCTTGTGTTGGAGTTATTTTTGTACCTATCTTGTTTTCTTTATGAGACAGTAAGCTCTTTAAGAGAAAGGATTATATTTTATTCCTCTTCATATTCCCTGTAGAGGCCAAGATCATGCTTGGAATGAATACATGCAGAATATGTGCAGAATTTAATCCCTACCACTTGGGGAAGATCCAGCAAACATTTAAAGTCACAAGTATAGACTTTTTAGAATAGTGGCTTCCCTGTTATATGTAATAAATAGTACAGTAATAGGGGGAATCTAACCTAAAGAATCTGACTGGGTCCTGTTGGTCCCAATGTGAAAAATAATCTGATAGATTTCACTTAACTTCAATTCTATGCCTCTTTTCTCTCTCATATTAAATCCTTCCTCCCCCCAACTATCCAGGATTCCAGTATAAATATACCAAGATAACTTTTAACATATTCACCCATATAATGATTCAGCATGTAATTTAATGAGCATGTATTTATCTGATACTATGCCAGATATGGGGGATACAGTGGTGAGCAGGACAGAAATAGCTTCTATCTTTAGTTTATCCCTTAGAAAACATTTTAAAAGCCTTGGGTATATTTCTTATTATCTCAGTTAAACCTCCAACTTTCTGGTTTCCCTAACTTGTCTGTGAAACAAGAGAGGTAAATTGATAACATCTGCAGCAGCTAATACTTTTTGAGCACTCAGCACCTGTGCTGAGTATTCTACATGCACCATATCATTTCATCCTAACAACCTTCTAGGTAGCAACATCATCATCACCATGTCATAGAGGAGTAGAAGAGAGAATCAGGGTGATGCCTAAAGTTTGCCACCTTTATAACCTGCACTCTTCATCACCATTTGATAAATTGTTATAGACTAAGCCTTGGCACCCTCTTGTTGCAATTGACTTTAATTTTACATTGTTATTCCAGCCCAATGATCGAAATACAACCCTTGTCTGACTGCTAAAATTTACATTTTTGTGTTGCTAAGTACATGGATCAAATCCACTATTGGTCCATAAGTGTACCTATCTTTGTTCTTCACAAATTCTTGTTATATTGCTTCCATATCATCTTGGGGGGAAAACGAAAAGATTTTTAGAAATATTTTTATTAAAATTTGCTAACAGTTGTGCCTTTTTGAATTTTCTAATAGTTTATCTAGTAGTGGGTCTGAGTTTAACAAGCATTTTTTTTTTTTCACTTTTCTCAATAAGTTGGTTAACATCATTCTTCCCAAAGTGGCTATGGATCACATGACTCCAGAAGGGTCTGAAATGTTGTTTTGACAGAGATGAATTGTTTTCCTGCCCTCTAATGCAAAAATACTATGGATGTTAAGCATCTCAGTTTATTTATTCAAGTATCTTTGAAATGATAAATTCAGAGAGTTGTAATTTTGAGCTTTATATAGCTTATTTCTCAAGGGAATACAAATAAAGTGTCAAATTCAGGAGAAAAAATCTAGAATTTTTATTATGTAAATAAGTAAGGGAGATAGTATTATTCTTTGTAATTTCTTACTGTTCTAGCACCTCACTCTCCCCAAGGTCTTTTAGACAACTTTATCCCAGTAGATGTTTCTTTGAACCTACTGGTGGGTGCATTTTGTGGGTGTAGGGGAACACACCACACTGGTTGCTCTGGAGAAATATTTGCTTAAATTGCTTTTCTCTAATTTAACCAGTGTTATTTCTGTAGAGTAGATTGAAGGCAGTCAATAGATTAAGAGTGGGGCTCTGGAAACAAACTTGGGCTTGAAGGCTGCCTTTCCCATGTATACAAGTGTGTAACTTTGGGAAATTTAATTTATCTCTTCAAGTGTCAGGTATTTAATCTGTAAAATAGGAATAATAATAATTCCTACACTGTGTTGTTTAACGGATTAAATAAAGTTTGTGCTGGGTATATATTAAATGCTCAATTGCTCCAAAGGGCTAAATGTTTTCTTTCTTGTTATTGGAGAAAGTATCAGTTTTCTTTCTTTTTATTCATTCAAATGATTAAAACAATAAGTGATCTTGATAATTAGCATGATTGTCACCAGCAGCCAACCCAGAGAACCTGTCTGGATCTTGGCCGGCCACATTTGGCAACCTGCCCACTTAAGAAGAAATAGGCAAATGATGTTAAAATGAAAAATAAAGTTTATGCATTTTGATCAAGTTGGGGAGCAGCCACTAGAGTGTTTCTCCACCGATGCTACAGAGGCAGTTACAATTTATAGAAACCAAAGCCAGGTGATAGACATATGTAGATTTAGCTAGGCTGTATTTAGCCAGAAAACAGGTCAGTTTGAGCATCTGTGGTCCCCATCCATCCTCAGCACAAGGAAGTTTTAATTTTCAGGGTGAGGGCATTCAGTGGCTCTCTGTTATTTATTACTAAATACAGAACAGCCTCTTCAAGGAAAACAATGTGACAACACAAATAAGGATCTCATAAGAAGGTGGTTCGCAAGGTGCCATTCTTGTTCTAGTGGTTGATACAGAAAGGTTTTGAATGCAGCCCTAATTCTTGGTATCAAATGAAAGTCTTTGAGACTGCAAATTATTGAATTCTTTGGATTATAGAGTGACCTAATGTGGGTTCAAATCTAGGCTCTGTCATTTATTAACTGGGTAACTGTGGATAAGTCCAGTAAATCTCTCTCTCTGCTTCCGTTTGCTTGTATGTTAAATGCAGATAATAAAAGTACCTATTTCATAGGGTCTTAGGTGAGGATTAAATGAGATGGCATTTATGAGGTCTTTAGAACAGTACCAGGCACCTGCAAAGATTAACTCATTATTTTATATTGATGATGTTAACAACTAGACTTGAGTTTTATACAAAGATAATAAAGACCTTTGGTGAAGATGCATTTTGGATAATGGATAGAATAATTCTTATTATCATAGACATTGACTTGCTGGGTATACATGTAGGGAATGCATCAGATATGAAAAAGTCACAAATTCAAGATCTCCTTGGAAGGAAGCCATTATTTAAAAATAACCATTCATAAGGTCATATTATGGTTATTGTAAATGATGTTCACTCATTTTTATTTAGCAGTTGTAGTAATATATCTTGCATTCATGCCTTTATAAACTCAGATGTGATTTGACCTATATTTCCTGCTTTTACCATAAGAAATTATTCAGTCAAGGCAGAAATAAGAATCATGTAGGACAGCCTTGAAAGAATTGCTGTGGACTTCAGAATAATCTTATGAAGAATGACTGCTGAGAAATGAATCATGATTGCTTCTGTGGCTCCATTGGAAATTGTAAAAGTTTGGTAACCTATGGTTCTGGACCCTGGGCGTCAATTTTAAGAAATAGAAAGAACTTTAAATTTGGCAACAGAAGTCCTTGGTGTGAATTCTGTTTCTTCCACATACTGAGCATACGACTTCAGGCAATTCACTTATTTCTTTGCTCATTGTTTTCTTCTTTTGTAAAATAAAAATCAGGGGCTTGGGTTGTGGCTCAGCGGTAGAGAGCTTACCTAACATTGCCTAGCATGTGCGCAGCCAGGGTTCGATCTCCAGCACCACGTAAAAATAAAGGCATTGTGTACAACTAAAACAAATAAATAAATATTAAACAAAATCATAATGTGTACCCTACTGTTTACAGGATTGTTCTGTGGATCAAATAAGATAAAATGTGAGAGCCTTAGGCACGTGAATTTGCTTTCCATTTTTATTAACGTTAAGACAAGGGTGGAAAACAAAACATTTTTGTTTCACTTTGGTATGGTGAATACATGACCTGGTCTATGAGAAGAGAAAAGCAGAGGGGATATTTTCTGTTTAAATTCTATTGTACTAAATTTAGTTATAATGACTTAATTCTGTTTAATTTATTCTAATTCTATTTATATGCATAATTTTATCTCACAGCATCTGATTTTGACCTGTTGGGCAGAATGAGAACAAAGGGTTGCAGGGTAAAAAGAGGGGAAGGGTCTTGGTGTGAATCTGGTTACTGGAAAAGAGTGGGTGGAGGGTGAGTTATGTCATGTCTTTTATCATCAAGGAAAGGTCTCAGCATCACCTCAGTACCTTATGACTTTGAACGTGGGGGTGGGGAGTAAGAATGAAGGATCAGTATTTTTTTTGCAGTTCACAGAGGTTTGGGAGAGGCAGTATTGTGTGCTCCTGTTTGCAAGCAGGGAAAAAGCCTGGCAGGTGAAGTTGTTCCCCAAGAAGGGCAGAGGGACCTATAGGAGGAGGATGGCCTGGATGGTTACCTTCTGGAAAATGGTAAAGGTCAGCCTCCATTATGAGTCTTCCTAAAATTGTAATGTTTTTCCTCACGTGTAGCTTTTATTTCCCATAGATTTCTCAACAGTTGCTAATGTTAAGCTATCCTAAAGCAGAACAGAAAGACATGCATTTATTTAGGATCAGAAGAACAGAAGCAAGCTTGTCTTTCTACACTGCTGTGGGCTGTGGGGAGGGAAAACATTTGGATCAGAGCTTGGCTGGTGGCCATGAAAGGAAAGCAGATGGATGCAATCTTGTTATATGTGGTATTGGCTCTCTAATGGTTTTATGGGGAAGAAGGAGAATAGGAGAGACCCATAAGCACTCTACTCTGGCTTTCTCCTTTTACCTTTTTTTTAAACATTATCTTCATTTTATCTCATAACTCTCAACTATCTTCCTCCAGGAGTTTCTCTTTTTCTTCTAAGACCTACTCATTTCTACTTTGGTCCTTGGGATTCGGTGGCCAAGGTTTGGAAGTTCTCTATTCTTTCTGAATGGGGGATGCCTTAGGAGAAGTCCCAGCTAGCTCTGTGGTATCTTCTACTAAATTCACTATCCCATTGAAATTGAAACATTGATGAGTATTGAAATATTTCTACAGATAAAAATAGATGATCTATATTTTCTCAGGTGAGCTGAGGAATTAGCCATCCTATATTAGTTTACATTTATAAGAATTTGTTTTACAAGGTCTAAGCAACAAATTTGTATGGCTATGAGTGGGGACAAAACATATCCCGGGTTGGACACTGACTACTACAGGGTGGTAGCATGTTTGTCAAGGAAAACAGAAAGGCACTGTAACCCAACAACTTGAGTGTGCATTCAGGTGCTTCCATGTGGTAGCTGCATAATTTTGGGCAAAAATCAGTTCCTTTTGTGGGAAGGAAATATGAGTATTTAATCTCAAAAAACTAAGAATGAAATGATACTACTGAAATATTATAAAGACTGATTATTTTAAGCCACTATCCAGCATCAAATCAGTGATGAGGCTCTTGAAGCTTTGATATTTTAATCATTTAAAAGACAAGGATAGCCCAGTGTGATGGTTTACTTCTTTAATCCCTGGAGGCAGAGGCAGCAGGATCACAAGTTCAAGGCCAGCCTCAGGCAACTTAAGGATAGTCTTTAGCAACTCAGTGAGAACCTGTCTCAAAAAGCAGGGTGGGGGGTGGTGGGGGATGTAACTCAGTGGTAAAGCACCCGTGGGTTCAATTCCTAATATATATATATATATACACACACACACACACACACACACACACACACACATATATTTAGATAGATAGATATTCTTGTGTGTGTGTGTATATATATATATATATATATAGATATATTCTTGTGTGTATGTGGTGTATATATATATATATATATAGATATATTCTTGTGTGTATGTGTGTGTATATATATATATATATATATATATATAATAGTTATTTTTAAACATTGATTGAAAGTTCTAGCCTATGTAATAAAGCACGTCCAAAAAGTGAGAATAATAATTATGGACAAAGTATATTCTAAGAATAACTGTAATGAAAAGAGAGTTTGGCTTATGTAAAAAAAGCAAATAAGTGGCAATAGCCAAGAAAAATTTGAACAAAGAGTTGTAGACATTTATCCTACCAATTATTGCACATTCTGTAATGTTTACACCACAAGCAAAAGAATTGACAGATCGATCAGAGGAAGAATCTTGTGTCCAGTTCTTGACTTATTTAGCATGCATGTTGGGTTGGGCACCAAAGTAAATGCCTTTTATACATTATCTGATTTAATCTTTACAATGAGAGTATAAGATAGGCACTGTCAAGATAGACTTACTTAGGAGTCAGAAGTGACATTAGAGCTCAGGTGGACTTCAAAGTGATGTTTTGCAGAGACAAGCATAAAGGAGTGGGTGATTTCCTCAATAGTACTGTGGAAAGGCTGGCAGGGGGAACTAGCAGAAATCACTTAAGTACTCAACTCACACCATACCTAAACTAAATTCCACAGAGTTAAAAATAAAAAAAAACTCCAAGGGTAAAAGGTGGCACTGGGGATTGGGGTACAAGTAAATGAAAATGTAAGTAGCCCTTTAATTGATAGTAGACTGAGGAAGGACTTTCTAAGCACAGAAGTTCTAAAAAACACCACAAAATGAATGATTGATGTGTTTGACTACATAAAATTTAAACTTCTGTGCATCAGAAGCCATTATAAACCAAACTTTAATGTAAATAACAGATTGTGAAAACAAATGAAAATACTTAGACAATTATAATATACAAATGATTGATCCTGTAGAAAGAGCTCTTGCTAATCAATATGAAAACCACAAATCTCCTAAGTAAAAATAGTCAAAAACTTTGCACAGGAGAATTACCATAAATTCTGAAAATTGCTCAGCTCTAGAAACAAGAAAAAATAACTAGAATAAAAAGCAGATGCAAGCGTTTTCACTTTGAGTATTTTGTGAAAGTGCTAAGATACATTTGTGAATGTTTAGAGAAATAATCACTGTCCTATACCACTAGTTGTTGTGTTGATGAGCAATTTACAGATTTTTGCCCTGTGGTAGGCAAATAATGGGCAAGTGCCATGAAAAAGTTTTATGTTCTTTCTTCAGAAGTTTCATTTTGGTGAATTTCCCAAGGATATTAGCAGATATAAATTTCAGAGTTTGTACAAAGATATTACTGCAATGATAGGTGTACTAGGCAGACAAAAATAACTTCAATCATAAATATCCGGAAGTGTTTGAACAAATTTTGCCATGTAATGTGAAGATTAGAATGAAACTATTAAGACCACGTGTTCAAATGTTATTGTATAAAAAAGTGATTCAACATTAAGGAAAAATGGCAAGATAAACTCTATATATGGTATAACCCCAATGTTGTTTAAAATGGTGTGTGTATGTAACTGTGTATACTGAGAAAGATCAATACAAAATATTAGTTTTCTCTAAGCAGTGGGTGATAAGTAGTTTTAGTTTTCTATGTTTTTCACATTTTCTATATTACTTTTATAATTATAAAATGTTATTAAATTTACTCTTCAGAAGTTATAAAGATTCAATGAGAAATTATGACCAGGATACCAAGAATAAAGTTAAGGTTTTAGAAATGCTAATTTCCTTCTATTTTCCTTTATTAGAACCACAAATACAAGCTTGAAATTGATTCAATTCTTTATGACTTAATAATGAATTTTTAAAAACTGACAAAATGAAATAATTTTGAAGGCTCAACATGTTTAGCTTTTGATAAGAGTCAATTTAACTATATGCAAGCACAGTGAAAGCTAACGGTGATGTAGAATATTCCTTTCTTTACAGGATACTTAAGTGCTTTTATACTAGTTAGAATGATTTGCATCTTGCACATGTTACTATATCCTAATAGATAATGAGCTAATGCATTTTTTTAGGTAATGGCATAAAGTCAGCATATAGTAAAAACCTAAAGTCAGCCTTAAACTTCATCTTGAAGTGCTTGTACCTAGAGTGGGGCTATAGTTTTCTATTCTGAGGTTATAATGATATTATAGAAACCATCTCATGTAATTTTTTGTATAATCATGTTTTGGTTTATAAATGTCGTGCTATTCTGGCCATTGGTAAACAATATTTGCAGTAATGAAGTTTGTAAGAAAATGGATTTCTCCTAATAGCTATGAAAGAACATTGTATGTGAAAACATTTTCTAATGCCAGCATTTTCTCACTGAGGATACTTATTTTACATTACATTAATTATAACTGTAACAATTGTGTCTCATGGGCATATTCATTTCAAGTTCAGGATTGTACTTTTTTGTGTTTTCAGCACAATTTCATTTTTAAAAAAATCCATTCAGGGCTGGGGTTGTGGCTCAGCGGCAGAGTGCTTGCCTCGTACGTGCGCTGCCCGGGTTCGATCCTCATGCACCACGTAAACATAAATGCATTGCATTGTGTACAACTAAAGTAAATAAATAAATATTTAAAAAAAAATCCATTCAGACTGTTGATACCCATTTGGTGTACATGCTTTTCTTGATGCTATAGTTACCTAAGCATTTCCTCCTGAATTTTTCTTTTATTATAATTTATCATATTTTCCCTATTTTACTGTGTTTCTTCTTTAAAGTACTTCCTATGTTTTTAAGGGTTTTAACAGGGTATGTTTGTAAGCTGCTGATAGTAAATATATGAAATTGTTTTATGTTTGCTAAATGTTTCTTTTTCTTTTTTAGGGTGATTTTGGATCTTATTATTCACGAAGCTCTAGAAAGGTAATGAAAATTAACACTAAATTCAGCCAAAATATTATTTTCTGTATATGTTTCCTTTCTTTGTTATAATTGTAAACATGGACTTGAATTATTTATATGAAATGATACTTTTTATTATTTTATTATTATTAATGAATTAAAGATTTATCAGGCTTTTATAGTTTTGCCTCGTGGGGCCATCTGGTCAACTGGGTATGTGTTCGTGATACACTGGTATCTTGGGGTCATTTGTTATCTTCTGTATTTGGTTCTCAATTGTGCATTTTGAGTCTTGATTTTATGGCATATAGAGTATCCATGTCCTCTAGAGACAGATACAACTTTTCCATTTTGCCCATCTGGTCAACTGGGTATGTGTTCGTGATACATGGTATGTCATTTGAGAAAGAAAGTCTTGATTTTATGGTTTAATCCTCACTAGTACAGATCATCATTTCCCCACTGCTTGAAAGAAAATTTACATTCATGGGAGTCCATTTATGATCCGATGTCTGCCTTTAGATCTGGCTCTTGAACAAGGAGAGCCAGTTAGATGACTTTTATGGTGGAACTCCTTTGGCTGTGATAACCTGATGTGCTTGCTTCACTTTGAGGGGTCTGCTGCTCAGTGGGTGGTGCAGACTGCTTTCCTCTCTTCGATGACAGGTGAAGGCTACAACTCTCCTACTCTCCATGCCCATATTCCTGGAGTCCTCAGCATTCATCTTCCCATGTGCTCTTGCCATCTGTGGGCCTTTCTGTTTTTATCATGGGCGGTATCTTTTCTTTTAGGTCAGGGATGTGGCAGAGTGCATTGAAATGCACTGCTTGCTTCATTTTCTACCTCAAAGTTTTGTTGAGGGAATCTCCTGAGATAAAACATTAAGTGCCATAAAGTAGCTCTATAAATCTAAAAATATAATTCAGATTATTTGCGTAGGTATTTTTTCCTATGATACTTTATGCATTCATATGTATATATTTTATTAGGTTGAAGTATGTGAATTGCCATTTTCGTCGTTCACAAATAGTACAATACCAGTTATTTCATGTGATTAAGTCCAATATCAATTAACTTATAATTCTATTTCATCTCTATGGACCTTTATTTTTTATTTTTTATAAAGTTTTTTTAAAAAAATATTTATTTTTGCTTTAGTTGTACACAATGCAATGCATTTTTGTTTACGTGGTGCTGAGGATCGAACCCAGGCCGAGTTAGGCAAGCGCTCTACTGCTGAGCCACAACCTCAGCCCCTCTGTGGACCTTTAGTTATGTTTCTGTAAGATGTTCACCAGCAATCCTCTGAACCATAGGCACATTTGACTTATGTTCCTGAAATGATGTGTTCTTTTGTTGTTGCTCTTCAGTGAAATGGCAGAACAATACTTTTGTCATGAATGTGTCATAAGAATGATAACATAGACTATTAAAATTTTGACATTGGTTCAGTAGGCTCATCTTGTCACCAGCAGGGTTCCAGCTCAGCACCATGTCATGATGATTTTGGTCAGTATTTTTTGTGTCACTAGAGATAAGCTAAATCAGATTTATCTGAATCACACAAATAATTTTATTTTCTCAATATGTATCTTCTACCTTTTAAAGCACTTTTTCACTTTTTTTTTTTTTTTGGGGGGGGTACTGGGGATTGAACTCAGGGGCACTTGACCACTGGGCCACATCCCCAGCCCTTTTTTGTATTTTATTAGAGACAGGGTCTCACTGAGTTACTAAGTGCCTCGCCATTGCTGAGGCTGGCTTTGAACTTGTGATCCTCCTGCCTCAGCCTCCCAAAGTGCTGGGATTACAGGCGTGCGCCACCGCGCCCGGCACTTTTTCACTTTTTAAAAAAAATATTTATTTATTTACTTTAGTTGTACACAATGCAATGCATTTATGTTTATGTGGTGCTGAGGATCGAACCTGGGACGCGCACGTGCGAGGTGAGCGCTCTGCTGCTGAGCCACAACCCCAGACCCACTTTTTCACTTTTAAGTATATTTCTCAGTAGCTTTAAGAGGCAAAAAGTAAACTGCCTTCATTTTTTAAAGAGAAAAGTTGAATCATACATTAAATAAGGGTACTTACTGTACCAAGGATACAGATCTAGTCAGTGGCTATTCAGAGAAATGATCAGAGATCTTCATAATTTTCAAGCTAAAGTAAGATTTTATAGGTCTCAACCTAAAATCTCATTTTCTATAATTGAATGAATTAAATCTTAATATGTAATTTGGAATAATAGTGACAAAACCAAAGCAGAAATAAACATCTTCCAGCCTTTCCCATTCCTACTTCATTTCTAGGACTTTGTGGTTGCTGATAAGCATTATTTTGTGTTTTTAGAATTTTAGATCTAGTATTATTAATAGTTGATATAATTTTTAGAATGAATACAACATGAATTTCACCAACACTCTGGGAAAGAACAAAAACATCTTCTATCTCAAGTTTGTAATATTTTAGCTTATCTTAAACCTCTTTGAGAATGAAACAACTACTGGTGTATGAATTTAGGACTTCCTTGGTCCCACTCAAGTCTTTGTTCACCCTTATGTACCTAGCCGTTAGCCAGTTCCACAGTCTAGAATGCATGTCTGCTTTTGCTGCCTTCCATAGCAATTCTTTGTACCCATGATGTCAGAAGACATGAAGCAACTGCTGGGAATGCCAGGCTGAGATGATTTCATTCTTTTTCCTTTAAATGTCTTTTTATTTTTAATTTGACAGCAATTGTTCATATTTATGGTGTACAGTGAAACATTTTAATATGTGTAGATAATGTGTGCTGATCTGATCAGGGTAATTGGCATATCTGTCACCTCAGACATCTATCATCTTTGTGTTGGGGTTGTTGAAAATTCTTTCTACTACCTATTTTGAAATATTCGATGAATTGTGGTAAGCCAGTTGCCTACTGTGGTGCAGAACATTAGGCATTATTCCTCTTATCCAAGTGCACCCTGTCTGTTAATCATCCCCAGATGATTTCTGTAAAGACACAAATGCTGGTAGGATTTCAGTTAAGTGAATGATTAAAATTTGGGGGCAGAAAATGGCTGGGAGTGGTTACCTTTTATCCTGAATGTAAAGGAATTCTTCTGCTTTACATTTTTGGTATATTTCAAGCATCTCTTTGGGCCTCAAACTGGTCTGGGTATAAATTCAACTGCCTGATTGCTTTGGAACCCTATCTGGCCTTCCGCTCATTTGGCCTTCCCTCTTCTTTGTTGAAGTTTCATAGAACATACACAAAGCAATGAGAGCATGGGACTCTAAAGAGGTACCCCCCACTGTCCCAGCAGCTTAATGTTTCAATTCTCTGTGCCAGCAAAATGGTGTCGGGGCCCCAGGAGGCCACACGAAATTCTTTCTCAGTTTGTATTACCGAATCTTTTCACCCAGCTAAAATACTCAAGTCCTTCTGGGACTGGAGAATGAAGAGGTAGAAGTTCATAGTGTACAAACTGAAGGGGTACCTTGGATGAATTCTGAGGTTAATGAAGTAGGAAGAGTATCAATAAAAATTAAAGGAAAACCATCTATTACATATGTCATCTAATTCTTTCCTCGTTTCCCCCCACTGCGTTGATTATGTGTTTCTGTAGAATGTGACTCCCACGGCAACATTTAAGAAATTGGGGTCACTTTTCAAATCTTGCACACCAAAGGCTTGCCTAGGCAGGCCTGTGATTTAGATGTCTGTAAATGCGAGTTGACATCTACAGATAGGTGTGCTGTCAGAGTCTGTTCCATCTTCTTAATACAAAAGATGAAGGAAAGCAGGAGCCTCTCCACTAGAATTCTTTTGTCTTTGAACTGAGGGGTATGAGTAATCGGGAACAATGCTGCATCCTGTCATGCAGAGTCTGCATCTCGATGACACAGTTCTCAGAACTGTCAGAATTAACTCACGCCCAATTTAAGGGTGTGGGTTACAATGAGGTTCATGAAAAATGTGTGGGTTCTTTTGGTTGCTTGCAAAAGTTTGTATTTATTCTATATATGACACAGATCAGAGCTACCACAGCACTGGCACAAGGACACCCTGAAGGTCTTTACAAGGAGACACTGACATATTTGGTTCCAAAATGATAAGTGCTCTGGTAGCTTCCTCTGCCATTTTGTTTATGCTCAGGACTGATCCAACAGCTCAGGGAGGTCTTTCCTCTGCTGATTCCAGTGAATCCTTCCTAAAGGCATATGGTCAGTGGAAGGAAAAGCCTCCCATTTGCCTTTAGGAATATCCATCCTTAATCATCTTTCTGTAACATTCAAGGAAGACATGATTGCATTGATTTCTATTCTAAAAAGAAAATGTGATTGTAGGTCCTTTAACAAATGGGGTGGGAATGCAAATGTGTATGTGCATAAGACAGAACAAATTAATGCCTCTTAACCAGAATGACTTTAACAGTGCACAGTTTAGTTATGTAGATATCATTTTATGAATGACAACTCATTAGTTAATACCTAGTATCACAAGCAAGTAACTGACGCCAGCTTAGTACCTACCAGCTTGCAGTTCTGGTTCAGAAGGCCAAAAGATCCATAGGCCAGAACTGTCACCTTCACTCTCACTGGATGATGGTGTCTAGGATCCTTCTGCCCCTGAGAAAATCTAATTTTTCAATTGCCCTTCTGTTTTCCTGAATCACTTTCAAAGTTGTTAAAGATTTCAGAAATGAAGTCTGACATCATAGTATTTTCTCCCAGACGTCTGGTGCTGTTTTCTGTTCCCTGAAGGTGGAGGGATAATCAGTTTTTTCTCTCTGCAGATTTATTATGTGAAGAGGATATTATATTTGCCCTGGAAAATGACTTTAAAATGTGATGGTGACATTGTATTGCTTTGGGTTGGTTATTAGAGTCAAGATTTTGACAGTTGGTAAAGTTTCATTTCTAAAAATACAATATTTAGAGATCAAGCATGAATTTTTACTCAGTAAAAGAATCTTTCTCTGAAAGAGCCATATCCTTGTTTTTACTTAAACATGAATAGATAGAACATATTTGATGCTTAATAAATGTTTAGCTTTAAATTTTTTATTCCCATGTATTATTGTGTGTATTAATGGGGTTCAGTGTGATATTTCCATGCATGCATACAGCATGTACTGATCAAATTCTTCTCCCTTTTTCTACCTCTCCCAACACCCTTTCCAATCTCCGGTAACAACTATTTTGCTTTCAGGAAAACTTTTTTTAGCCTCTACAGATGAAAGAGAACATGTGGTTCTTGTCTTCATGTACCTGGTTTATTTCACTTAACATGATATCCTCCAGTTCCATTTATTTTACTGCAAATGACAGGATTTCATTCTTCTTCATAGACAAATAATACCCCTCATGTGTATATATATATATATATATATATATATATATATATATATACACCACATTTTATTTATCTGTTCATCTGTTGGGCATCCAGGCTGATTCCATATCTTAGCTTCTATGAATAGTACTGCAGTAAACATGGGTGACGTTGTCTCTTTGGTATGCTGATTTCATTTCCTTTGGATATAAACCCAGAAGTGGGACAGCTGGATCACATGGTAGATCTATTCTTATTTTATTTTTTTGAGGCAACTCCATACTATTCTCCAAATGGCTGTACTAATTTTCATTACCACCTTACCAACATTTGTTCTTTTCAGATTTTTTGATAGTGGCTATTGTAACTTGGGTAAGATGGTATCTCGGTATCATTCTGATTAATGCATTTCTGTGATGGCTAATGATATTGAGCATTTTTTCATATATTTGTTGGCCATTTGCATTTCTTCTTTTGATAAGTAACTATTTGCTCATTTACCCACTTTAAAATTGTTTTACCTGTTTTGTTTTTAAGTTTTTGAGTTCCAAATACATCATGGATATTAACCCTTTGTCAGATGAATTGTTAGCAAATATTTCTCCCATTTGGAAGTTCATTAGCTTCTTTTTTTTAATGGCAGGTAATTGTATTTATTTTCAGAATAGTTAAAATTTAATTATTTGGAATCCATTTTATTGATATAATACAGCCTAATTCATTTGCTGCTGAAATTCAATATAAAAGGAATAAGTTAACTAATCACCTGGTGTGACATAATGGATAGACATTGTAAATTCATTAGCTTCTTTTGTGAATTGCCTATACATGTCTGTAGGCATTATTTTATTAGAGTGTTAGTGTTTTTCTTGTCAATTTGTCTGAGTTTTTTTATATATTAATGTGATTAATCCTTCAGCTCTCATTTTGTGTGGTAGTTTTCTATGGTGCCTTTGTCTTTTAATTCTTTTTACTTTATGATTACCCCCCATAGTTCAATTAATGAAATAAGTAAACAAGCAATTGTTTTTCAGTTGCAGTAGAACATTTAACTGTAGAATTTTTTTCAAATATGTAAATTCTTAGGAAATATGTTTGGGCATAATTTAGGATCATTTGCTTTGGGGAGATGTGGCTGAAAAGTTAGGCTAAAGATATGTTGGGGGCTTTGAATTCTAAGCTAAGAGGTCTATCTAGTATAGATGTATTTCATATTATATTGGATATAAGTATGGATCATAATATTGTAAGGTAACCATGAATGTTAATCTCTTTGAAGCAGTGCAATAAATTCCAAGTTGCCTGCATTTTATCACATTATCTCAATGTTTTTCTTAAGTTTTATAGAAGTCCCCATTTTTGTCAGATCTTTTAATAAATTTATCCATGTCACATCTAAGATCATGATTTCATATGAACGACAGCATGAGAATACTTAATGACTGAGGCCCTAGAACTCAAACTAACACTTCGGAATTCTGAGGTAGATTATTTCTTGACCATCCTCATCTTTGTGTTAAAAAGTGTGGTCCTCACTTGGGTGAGATACTGCTTCCTGATCATACAGTGTCTCCTTGCATAGTGCCTTAAAGCCTAATTGTTCAGAGTGAGGACTCTGCTATGAGTCCATTTATTGGAATTTGGCTGACTAGTTTCTCATTAGGAATTGTAAACAAATTGCTTGAGCACTTTGTTCCCCAAATTTCTCATTCTAAAGGGGAATAATAATAGGTAACTATCTCGTAGGGCTGTTTTAAGAATTAAGTGAAAGCCTGGTGTGGTGCATGCCTGTAATCCCAGTAGTATGGGAGGCTAAGACAAGAGGATTGAGAGTTCAAAGCCTGCCTCAGCAACTTAGTGAGGCCCTAAGCAACTCAGGGAGCCTCTGTCTCTACATAAAATACAAAAAAGGGATGAGGATGTGGCTTAAGTGACCCTGGGTTCAATCCCTGCTACCAAAAAAAAAAAAAAAAAAAAAAAAGAAAGAAAGAAAGAAAATGCACAATTTTCCAAAAATTCCTGACACATAAATGTGTTTGAAAATACCACCAGAATTACCCTATAGACTCCCCTTGTTCTTTCCTTTTCCTCAATTGATGACATTCAAAGTCCATTTTCATACCGTAAGTTTTAAGAAGATGGAATCAAACTCCCGAAAATTATGAGGAGTTAAAAATTTTAATAGTGGAGGGCTGGGGTTGTGGCTCAGCGGAAGAGTGCTCGTCTAGCACCTGCGCAGCCCAGGTTCGATCCTCAGCACCACATACAAAAAAAAAAAAAAAAAACACATTGTGTACAACTAAAGCAAATAAATAAATATTTAAAAAAATTTTAATAGTGGAATAATGAAGCAGAAGACAAAAACTTGGTGATGGATCCAGGGCCAGGAAAAGGGGCTTTAAAATTCAGTTTCAAAATGATGTTTTTTTCCCTATGCCTTCTTTCCTGGCTCACATGTCACATATACCCCATGTCCATTTGTGATATTCTAAAACTTAGATAAAAAATAAATGAACACCATTTGAGAATGTTAATCTTATTTTTGTCTTTAATGATACATGTCTGTCTATAAACTATGTAATGTATATGTTATCATGTATCATTGGCTACTTAATGTTCATTGACTTTAGTGTGTGTATAAGTATGTATGGATACACATGCATATGTATATAAAATATATAATGTTGTAAATTAGAGATCTAGAAAATGTATGGGGTTCTAGTTCCCTGCTGAAACTTGATAGAAGTTACTCTGCTAGTCCATGGAGCTTCTATGTAGTTAATACTGTCTATGCAACAGTGATGCATTCCTTTCTTCATGATAGAGTATACTTGCAGATCATTCACTGTTGAGTCTTTAACTCCCAACCTTAAGGTTTTTAGAATTAAAAGATTTTGTCTCAGGCCATGAGAAAAATAGGACATATCTCTTAGGTTCACAAAAGAGAAAAAAACTTCCTGATATAGCTGATTGTGGTTTATCTTTTGAGCCTATAACAGTCTGCCTATAAGTAATAACTTCAAATGGTGCAATCAGGAAGAGGAAAAGAACTAGCATTTATTGAGTGGCCATTATATGCCGTAGAAATTTGATTCTCTGTGAAACTGGATAGATTATTCCCAATTTATGGGAGAGGAACATAGGCTCCAAGAAGCTGCTCCAAGTAGAGCTTTGATTTGAATGTAGACCTTACTGATTCCCCATTGCATGTTCTTTCCAGGGCTATGCTGCATGCCAATGCATTTGGGTAAGGGAGAACAGGAAAACTGTTCAAGGTTTTCCAGTTGTGATATTTGACACACTGGTCCTGACCAGCCACTTCCAGGGGAGTCAGCTGGTGGCTACTGCAGACAACTGGGAGGCAGGTCTGCCTTTGGCCATAAGTTTCTCCTCTTTGTACTACTTACTCTCTCATTTCAGGGTACAGCCTTACTCTTTGCTATTTACCTTGGTTCTCTGACTTCTCCCCTGCCTCCCAACAAAATTTTATATTTGCTGGATTTGCCTTGAAACTAGTAAGGCCATATTGGTGATAGTTATTTATTGCACTTATTTATTTCCACTTTGATCTAGTGTTTTAAATATCCAGCATTAATCTGAGGCATGGATAACTTCCTGGGAAAAGAGTCGGCAATTAAGATGTCAGCCTTGTCAGGATTTCTGAGCACTATGCTGATAGGTACTTGGAAATGATATAGATAGAACATATGCTAAAGCCTTCTGGCATGTAAATATGTTGCTCTTTAACAGAAAGTTTCCGGGATTCAATAGGCAGCCTTTTGTAATGAGTTAGGTATTCTGGACTAGATTCAGCCTCTCTTTGTAAGATAGTATATATATTAGGAAGAAAGGAAAGGAAAAGTGGGTGAGCTTGAGAGTCAGACTTAAGGAGACTCAAATTTCAGTCCTATCCCTCACTTGTATCCCTGGGGAAGTCACATTATATTTGATCTCTAGTTATTCATCTGTAGAATAGATGTGATACCTACCTCATGGGGTTGTCTATAACAACCAGTACACACAAAGCACAGAGCACCACTAAGTATTAATTCTCTGCACCTGGACCTGGAAGATGAGTTTTTAAGTGCTTATCTTCAATGAAGGCACATAGGTTGGAGAGAGATTTGAAAAGCCTTTTCTCACATAAAGTCTAGCTTTTCCTTTACAATCCTAAGTCTGTACTAATTCAAATAAAGGGTTAAGCCCCCTCATTTCCTTGCTACCTCTATATGAGATAGACTTAAGCTCAATATTCAACAGCTTGTTGGGTGTATTCCATACATCTGTTATCTGCAAGTGTTCTTCCTGCCGGATCTGGGGTGCAGTGAGAGTCACATTTTGCCAGGAGACTTAGCTATTGATGATTCCAGCACGACATTTATCATGACGGAGGGGATGCTTTGGAAACTGCAGAAGCTGCGGTGACTAATGTGGCAGGTCAAGGCTGACAGCCATAGAAGAGAACGCTTCTTGGCAGGGTACAGACTGTGTTCCATCTTCCATTTCTCTTCTCTCTTCTGTGAATTCTGTGCTTGCTGACACTGGCCTTTGTCACCTGCCTGCCTTAGGAATTAAATGCGACAGTTTCTGTGGTGATGTTAAATGTGCCCACACAAAGGCTAACAGTTCATGAGCACATGCGTAGCAAGGTTTTTCCTCAATCAGTGTATTAGTCAATTTTTTGTCGTCATGATCAGAATATCTGGCAAGAGCAACTTAGACGAGGAAAAGTTTATTTTGGGTTCAAGGATTCAGAGTCTATGGTCAGCTGCCTCTCGTGCTCTGGGCCTAAGCTGAAGCAGAACATCATGATCATGGTGGAAGAAAGCTTCTCAGCTTGTGGCATCCAAGAAGCAGAGTGAGAGAGCAGGAGAGAGGGAGAGAGAGAGAGAGAAAAAAGAGAGAGAGAGAGAGAAAGAAAGAAAAGGGTTCATGGCCATGCCATGCAGTGACCTACTTCCTTTAGCCATCTTTACCCCCCCACATAGCCCCCTGTCTGCAGTTACCACCCAGGAGTCTATTCAGCTACTCAGAACCCTAATCATTGCCTGAAACTCCCATTTCTGGACCTTGCTGCATTGGGGAGCATGCTTTCAACTCATGAGCTTTTTGGGGTACTTTCCAGATCCAAATTATAACAGTCAACTACTGGACATATTCGCCAGTGTCATATGATTAAATATTGTTTCACTTTTAGTTCAACACATATTTAAGTGCCTTTTATCTACAAAGCACACTTTCTTAATGGAAAAGTAAATATTTTAATTGCCCAATGAGGGAAGACTTTACTTTCTACAGAAATATATGTTTTAGAAAGGATTCTGTGTGCTTTTTCAAAATCATCTCATGAGACCAATTAATTTGATTAATGAAAAGCCTTTAAATTATTTTCAGTGTTGTCCTGTTATCAGTGTTCCAAAAGAAAATGTTTCCCATCCCAATCTTTAATTGTGTTTTTGTTCTGATCCAAAAGTAAAAAATGGATTATTTATTTTAAATCAGGAAAAATTGAGAAGTGACGAATGACTACCTTTTATTATCACATTTCTTTTCTAAATCAATATTGTTGCCCATCAATCACTAGCACTCAGTTTTCTGCTGTTTTGGAGTTTAGTGCTAAGCCTACATTTTAATTTTCTCAAGTACTTCTTTATAGACACAAGTAATCTGAAATTTGTTACTTTCAACTAATAATTTGAAGCCTTGGATATAATCAGGACACAGGAGTGTCATGACTTGAGAGAGCAGGAAGTATTCTGTAGTCGAAAGAATATTTAGAAAGTTATCTATTCTTTCTGTTACCTGACATTTGATTTTTTTAGACCATCCTTGTGAAATGGGCAAAGAAGCTCTTATTAATGCAACTTCATGGATGAAGAAAACGAAGCTCAATTTACGTGACTTTCAGGAGAGCACATTGTTGACCTCTCTGTAAATAGAGACGAGGCCTTAGTCCAGGTTCTCCACCATGTCATTAACTGACTCAGTCACTTAAGAGAGCGTGTGCTCCACCGATATGGTTTCCTTGGGAGAAGCAGGCAAGCTCTTTTCTTTGGTGGCCTACACATTGAACAGTAATGGATAGAATCAGTAATTATGGGTAGAGAAATGAACACCAGTTCCCTGTGTCTCTTCTTTTCTCTACGAGCATTTGAATCTGTGGCCTCATCAAACCTGGTCTTGTGTCTTGTTATGTATCTTCTATGGAACCAAGATGAAGATGAAGGCAGACTGAAAGCTGACTCCCAGCTCTGCTGATGCCATTTACATTACTGACCATGTTTCTCAGATTGACTCTTCTAAGATAAGTCTCTATGGAAGTACATTGCTCATTTTAGACACTTGTCACTGGTATGGTCTGCTGTATACAGGAAGGATACTAAAAAGTGAAACAATAATATTGTGCTTATTATAAAATTAAGAGAGCAAAACTTAAAACAATCTTGGGAGCAGCACAGAGTGCACAGTGAATGCTGATGTTTATGGTGTGAATGTCTTCTTTCTACCTTCTAAGTCTCAAACGTAGTGATTTAGCTTTATGAAGCTCAGTTATTTGGTTTTAATGATAAGAATACTTTCTATGGGTACTGAAGCCTGTCTTTCCCATTTGGGAGTTGTCAGCTTAGAGCATAGGTGGTAGCCATTTATTGTGAATGTTATAGAGGAGCTCAGAGTATTAAGGAATTCCCTTTCAGATCTTTGGTTCTAGAAATCTCTAGGGCATTATTCTATCCTTTTTTTTTTTTTCTTCTGCAAATTTAGGTAACCTTGAAAAATATACTGAGTAGTTAGCTTCTATTTCCACAGCTCTGGCATGGAAATTTCTTACAGGCTAGAACTGCTGCTTAGATTGGTTGCTATGCAACCAGGATAGAAGTTCACAAGCTTTGTCACAGCCAGCAATCAAAAGAGAGGCAATATTTTCTTTTGATTATGTGAGGTTTTTTTTGTTGTTGTTTATTTGGTTTTGGTCAGTTCTTATTTTTGGTGTTGTATGTTTATATCCTTTGGGAAGTTTTTATTTATAGAAATTCCTTTTCTAGAGAACTTTATTTGTTGAAGGCATTTTGGTTTGATTTTGCTACATAAAAAGGTGAGCTTTATCTCAAAAGTCGTAGGTGTTGAAATTAGTCCTTGAAGCAGATAAAATAGTTCTTAGAAAAACATGTTGAAGTCAGATACTGCTTTAGCTGTTCTTCTGTAAGAAAACATACATGTAGCTTTGCTTTCTTTCTATTACTCCTTTTAATTTATTGTGTACTCTCTGACATAAATCAGTGACTCTGAACCTTCAGATCTCCTCTTTCCTGTTGTTGAACATCATCTCTGAATGGAAGATCATTGAAACCTTTGTAGTCCAGATTTGTTCTGAATTCTTTGGAGCAATCTTTTTTGTAAATTCACACTGACCTTTACACATTTTTATCTTTCAAATGTGAACAAACCAGCTTTTAAATGAATGCTTGAATAAGTTCTTGTAGCCAGTGTTTATATTTCAATTAGGTATTTTCAGTTATACCTTGGTGCTTATTGAGTGAGGCTCAGGATGTGCCTCAGGACTGTTCACAGTATTTGTGCAGATGAAAGGAGATGGGAACACAAAAATGACAGGTCTTGTCCCACTGTCCCAGAGGAGGAAAAGAGAGATTGTAGAAACTATATATGAATGAGCTTGATAACAATGCCTGGCAAAATAGTAGCCTGGGTTCTTAAACTAATAACTCATGATGATTAAGAAGTGGTGATAATTAGGAGCCAATAGGATTTCACTAGGAAAAAACTCCTGTGAAATTAAACCTGGTTTCTTTTTGATGATTTCACTATGTTTTTGGCTCTTGTAATGCTATAACCATTGGATATGGATTTTAGTAACACATTTGATAAAAATCTCTTACCATAATCAATCTTTCATTATTGCAATCTCTAACTTTACTGCTTTACAAATAATACACTTAGCATTTTTTTTTCTGCAAATGGCTATGTAAATTATTTAAGGAAATGAAACAGAATGTTAAAACGGATATAAATGTTTTTGAAATTCAGGGATATAATATTTGTACATAAACTTTTAAATTTGCACTTCCCCTCCTAATTTGACCTATGCAAGAGAAAACATTTTTGTCTATTTACCTTTTAAAGTCAATATTTAGCTTATTGTGTTAGGCCACACTCACATTTTAAGAAAGGGTGACTCAAAGCATTCAGGATGTGCTATCTTTATCATTTGTGTGCCACTGAGCAAGTGGGGTTCCAGTCAGGACTGCAGGGGTCAGTGTATGATGTGTCAATGCATCAATGACTCTTGGAAAAAGGCTTGTACCTGGTTTTAGTTTTCACACTCCCCTTGAGTTCTTTGCGGAAGGGCAGAAAGTGAACTATTTTAAACCAAACCATTAAATGGTGGTTGGGAGAGCTGATTTCTTTCATTTCTTTAATCCACAAACATTTGCTGATTCGGGCCCTGAATCAGATTTGAAGACAAGTGGAGCAGATGCATTCTGCATCACATGCTAAACTCTCATACTGACCCTTTTTTAGACCCCTTTGGCAGATGGATGAAGCCTATGAACCTCTTCTCAGAAGGAAAAATTTAAATGTCAAATGCAACATAAGAAAAATTAACTACATTGAAATAATTACAAATGATTTAAAAATTGCAATAAGGCAATAGATATACTTATTAATGCTGTACCAAATAATAAGATTCAAGCAGAATTTCTAATATAGGCCATATTTTTAAAATCATGCTAAATTTAGCCACATCATGAGATATTAGCCTAAATGTAATGGGCTAAGAAGGTAACTCTTACTACTAGTGGTGACAACATGGAAGGTTGCTTAAGCTGCTGTTGTTTATATCATATAATGGGAGGAATGCTAAATTTCAGTAAGATGCTTGTGAAAGTAAAGAAGTGCTTTTCCCCGTCCAAGTCCTATCCATAGATACAGGGGAATATCCATATATCCCAATTTAAGAACCCCTGTTTCCATATTCTCCACTAACATAAAAATATAACAAAAAGTAAAATATAATGTTAATAGAAAGCTATGGCATATAATTTTCAGACATGAAGCTTTCTGGGGTTAGGATCCTTGGGGGGGTATTCCAATTGACATGTGTAGCTCAAACTATATTAAACATGTATATTAATAGAGACAAATGAATTTAAAACATGTATATCTTCCATAACAGTTTAATTATCAATAGACAAGAATGGTAAATCTTTACAGAAGATGCCAAATGGCTGGGCACCTTGCCAGATTTCCATTATATTGTCGAGGGAGGCTAAGAAATGAAGCCATAGCTTAAGTGTAGAAATTTCATGTAAACAGCCAAAGACAGATGCCCAAGTCATTAATGAATCATATCAGTAAACATAAATAATAGCACTGTTTTCATGGGTGTTTGTGAGAAATAAATTAGTTGATACATATATAACACTGTGAGTCATGCCTGACACATTGCAAGCCCTATAGTAGTATTGTTTGTAAATCTATTACTACAGAGTATGAAAGTAATCTATCCATCTCTAAAGGGAGATTTCATGCACATAGAAGTAAGTGCAAACAGTCTTTTTAATACACAAATGATTCCATGCTACATACTATCAAATAATACACGCTTGAGATCATTCCACACAGACTTGTCTTTTTGTAAATAAATTTTTATTTTAGAATAAGTTAAACCTTACTGAAAAGTTGCAGAAAGTATGGAATTCCATAGGCTTCATACTCAGTTTTCCATATGCGAAACATTTTACATTACCATCTCACATTTGTCCAACCTGAGGAAGCCAGGGTGGCACGTTACTATTCACTAAACTCCACACCCTATTCAGATTTCACTACTTTCCCTCTGATGTCTTTATTGTTGTTGTTGTACCAGGATCCACATTACATTGTTTGCCATGTCTCCTATGTCTCAATTCTGTGATAGTTTCTCAGATATTCCTTGTTTTTGAGACCTCAACAGTTTTGAGGAATGCTAGTTAAATGTTTTATGGAATGCCCCTCAGGTTTGTTTTATGGTTAGCCTGGGCTGATAGGTTTGGGGGCTTGACTACCATGGTGAGATGCCAGTATTATTGCATCATATCAAGTGTTGCTGCTATCAACAATTCTTACAGTCACCTGAACACAGTAGCATTTGCCAGATTTTGCACTAGCAAGCTGCTTTTTCCTTTCTTTCCCTACTCTGTTGGCAAACCGCACTTGAAGGGTGGGAGGTTAAGTTCCACTTCTTCAGAGTGTGGGGATGGGGTTTGTGTGTGTGTGTGTGTGTGTGTGTGTGTGTGTGTGTGTTTACATGTGTGCCTACTACTTTGTAATAGTCCATTGAAGTCTACATGACATATGATAGTCTCTTTGATTTTATGCTAGAAGAAAAATTTTCACTAGAATAAAAATCATACATAGAGTTCAAAAACATGCCTCCCCAAATCTAACTTCTCTCACTAAATGTTTTTGAGATGCCTCTCTTTACTGTCCAGAGACCTCTATTTGTTTGCTTTTTAATAATTTTCCAGTGTTTCTTTTGTCGTGCTTTATGAGAATATTTGCATTTAAAACTAACCAATTTGATTTTGTTGATATTCATCATGGAGGGTCATTGCTAAGCTACTTACCTGCAGCAAATTATTTATTCCAGGTGACCAAATAAGTAGTCTTTCATAGAGTCATGTAGTTGAAATTATTAATATCTAGAGATGCTGTGTTTTCTAAATTTGTAACATAATGCTTCTATATGTACTCATTATTTTGGGGCTCCTTATCCAATTAATAACTTCAAAAAAAAAAAAAACTGCTATTTTTAGACATGGTTTGATGGTAGGAAGACAAATCTTCGCCTGTTGTGAAGAGGTTCATGTTCCTAGTGGGAAACAGAGAATAAACACATTAAAAATGTTCCTAGTGGGAAACAGAGAATATACACATTAAAAATCATTAAGTGCTTTGAAGAAAATAACCAGGGTGAAGTGCTAGAGAATAATTTGCTCATGATGGTTATTTAGGGGCTGTTCTAGGTTCTGTGGCCAGGAAAGGCCTCAGGAGAAGGCAGTTGCATTAAATTCTGAGTACGCAGGATCAGGGATGAGAAGTGGGAGAAGAACACTCCAGTGATATCCAGGTTGGGAGTGCGTGCAGCAAGTTCCTGGAATAAAGAGAGGGCAGCAAGGGTGAGGGCACGGTAGTAGAAAGCCTGGAAGAGCTGGGTGGGGCTTGCTGCATGCACTTAGGGCTCCACAGGCAGAGCTGCATTTAATGGGAAGTGTCTGGATGGCTTTACGCAGGGGAGTGTCATGATTTTGACGTGTATGTTTAAAAGAATCTCTTAGGTACTGAATGAAAATGGATTGGAGGAGGGAAGAAGAAGAAGCAGGAATACCAGTTGGGAGACTATTGTGAGAGGCCATGTGAGACATGGTGATGGCTTAGACCAGGGGAGTAAGAGTGAGATGGACAAAAGTGGACAGATGGGAGTGTTTGTGGGGTTAAAACTGTCATGATTTATAGATGAGTTGAATTAAATTATTAGAGCAGTGAGAATTCAACAAGGAAAGATAAGATGATTTAATGACATATAAACTGTCTCAAATATATATCATGTTTCATTTGAGCTCAATGCTAGAAATCTTTGGCATGTGAAAATTATCAGCATTATATTTTTAATTAATGCTTTAAGAGAAGAATAGTATCCGATGTCCACAGTAACACACTAGTAGTAAGTTATTGAGTTGTGCTTGTGTAACTTTATTCATATATTCAGTATCAGAAGAAAAATCTTGCTTACCAAGCTAATGAGCTCTTAATTTTTATTGTCTAATATATGTCTGCCATAACTACCAAGAACACAGAATTAAGAATTTTTCTTTAGGACTTAATAACAAACTGGGGAGTTAGTAATCCCTTTTACTTAATCATTAATTCTCAGGAATTCTGATCTTAGTAACAATATTTCTGATGTAATTGTTACTGGGGTTTACTTTTATGTCGTAAGGATTGTAATATTCAGTGAAGAACGAGTTTCAACCCTACATTGGTGTTTAACTTTGAGATCGCTGAGAAAACATTTCAATTTTGTAACTTACTTTCATGCAAATGCTATTTGATAAAGGGTTTTACAAGTTTTCTTTGGAATGAATAGTGAAATGCAGTCATAATTTTGATATTTTGAGTTATATCAAATACAGGTATTCATTTTACAATGACTTAATTTTATACAACTGGATTGTTTTAAATTCTGAATGTAGTATTTTCTGTATGTAGAAACGTTGTTAATGTAATGAAGGCCTCATTTATTAGGCTTAACTTATTTTGGGGCAGCTGCAATTTATTTTTGTATTATGAAATGATTGTTTGCTAGGGAATTGATAAGAAGGGAAATATTTGCCTCTTTAATAAACTTTTAAAAAGTACTACATAAGTAGATGAATATCACTAAAATTAAGAATGTTGTTGATATGCTTATTTATGGCTCTTGCCTGTTGATTAGGGCAGGTATAACTGTATTTTAGTTTGGTTATATGATAATATACCAGAAGTTTCTGCATCACTGACTTTTTTTTTTTTCTTAAGAGAAATGAGATTTGTAAGTTGAAATGGGTTTTTCTATCAGAATCTAAGTTAGCTTCAAACAAATATCTCTGCCCAACTGTAGCCTTAGGAATGTAATAACCTCTAGTATTGTCTCACTGAAAGTATCAGGAATATTTTAATAAGTGAAGTCCCAAAGTCTAGAAGAAAATATATACTTTAAGATTTGTGAAAATAACTGGGCACTGTGGCATATACTGTGTAATCCTAGGGGAGCTGAGGCAGAGGATCACAAGCTTGAGGCCAGCCTCAGCAATTTAACAAAACCCTAAGTAATTAGTGAGGCCCTGTCTCAAAATAAAAAATAAAGGGCTGGGGATGTGGCTCAGTGATAAGGTGACTCTGGGTTCAATCCTCTGTACTGAAGAAAAAAAAAAAAGATTTATGAAAATAAAGAAGAAATATGTAAAATTGCTTCAATGCTTGTAAGGAAAGCATGTTTTGATATATTACCTTGTTATTGTCAAGAAAGTATGTGATTCCTGAACCTCAAGGAGATTCTATTCTAAAAGCCTCAAGAAAGAATTTAAAGAAAAAAATCCAAAAGACAAAACTAAAAGTGGCCCTTATGAACCATGTCAATTCTTTGATTATATTTATTTGGACAAAGAGGGAGACTCTGCAGAGTGGCAGATAGATACAGAGGTGACCGTGACATAATCCTGACAGATCAAAATCTAGTTTTGGAATGGGAGTCCTGCTCGCATTCTGTTTTGAACTCTTACTGTGTACATGGTATAATGAGTGAATTCAAAATACAAGGAGCACATACAGCAGGAAGGACGAAGCACTAAGAAGAAATTTCACAGAATTTGGCATTTGAGCTGATTCTCGAGAGTGTGCAGAATTGGAACAGGTGGAAATGAGTGGAAGGGAAATCCTGGAGGGAAGCAACGGAGGTGAGAAATGACAGCACATATTCCAGCTCTTCTGTTACAGCCACAGATTGGGCCCGTCTCCTCCCCAGTCTCTGGGCAGCTCGCAGAGTGCCCTAAACAGACAGGCTGCTGAATAAATACAGTCACGTGGCTGGACAGCATATTTGTATGTTGACGGTCTGCAGTTTACTAAAGTGTACTTGAATCAAACAAGGCAACACAATCATATACACTGTGTTCACGTTATGATTTCTTGGCATCTGTTTTATTTGCTTTACATCACATTTACATTCCTAATCTGAGTGCTACCAGTCAGAAGGGGAAAGAATATGTTTGGCAAGAGAAAGAATTCATAAGAATTTCTCTGGATAAATGATGCTAGACATCTCTGAGATGAGTTTTGGGTTTCTAGTCTCCTGGTCTACTAAGAGTCTGTAAAAGAACAGTTGGTTTAATGTTTCTATTTTATCCAAATTTGGGGGCTTTCTTTAGTGGAGGGGAATGCTAAAAATTTTAAAAGAATACATTTAAATAGTTGCATTTTTTTAAAATCAGAGAAATTCCATATTCAGCGTGAATCTTTTTATGTGATATGGAGTCAGTGTTTTATGTAAATAGTCTTTTTATAATTTACTGGTTTAAAAAATGTGTTTTTTTTATACTTCTGATTTTGACTTTCTAGTCTCCTGGTGTACTAGGGGTTTGAAATAGAACAATTTATTTAATATTTCTATTTTCTGGGTACTCACTTTAGTGGTGGGAATCCTAATTAGAATTTTAATGAATACATTTAAATAGCTGCATTTTTTTAAAGGTCAGGATAATTCTATATTCAGACTGGTTACTTTTATATGATATGAATTTCTTTTTAAATTTAAATAGTCTTCCTATAATATACCAACTTCAAAATGTTGTACTTTTATATGTTAGTTATATGTTAACTTTATATTAAGACCAAGGGAAAAATCTATGTGTTCTTTTCACCATTTGTTCAAAAACCCTGTTAGAGGGATGGGGATACGGCTCAGTGGTAGAGTGCTTGCCTATCATGAACAAGGCCCTGGGTTGGATCCTGGCATCACAAAAATAAATATGTAAAACTTATATTAGATTTAGGGTATGGTAATCTGGTAAATTATTTTTAGAGTTTGTCTAATGTAGCTCACAATAAGTTAATGGCTGTCACGTACAAGACCAAGTTTCCTTGTTTGATTAGTGCAAACATTTTTGACATATAAAATATTGCTCTTATTAATTATCATAATAGTGGATTATTTTGGACACATTTTAATTTTAGTGTTGGTGTTTCATTATTGTTGAGTGTATAGCCATTTCACAGCTTGTTAAAGATCTATTTCAAGCATTTGATTTTTCTTCTGAACAATTTCCCAGTATCTAATTATTAAGAGGAAACATTATGTGTAGAACAAAATCACATGTGCAATTCCAACAATTCCAGAATGTAATAGTCTTATTTGCATAACAGTATTATTCATATTGGGAAAAATCCATGTTTTTCTCATTTTGTCCTGAGTGTCTTAGCAGGGATGCTGTACATGATCGTGCAGGCATGCTGTTAGGAATATTAAAAAGGTTAAAAGCCTCAAGCTGAAGAATTATGTGGAAAGAAGGGTTTCAGTGTGAATTGTCAATCTGCCCTATCTTGTCTTTTAACTTCTTGACTTTCTTGTTGGCAATATCCTGGGGAATATGTGGAGCTCTTTTGCCTACTATTAATTTTTCATCATTTTAAAAAAACTGGTCTTTTAAGGACTTAAGTTAACAGGTCCTGTGCTTAATATCAAGGTCTGAACATTTTCTTCCTTCCTCTAGAATGTCCCATACCTTCAGACACCAGAGATTTCAATGGGTTCTTGTTTTGTTAAAAGTAACAACAATCTAAAGGATGGCTGTGAGTTACTGCTATTGCGAAGAGTTGCCTGAAATGAGGGATTACCAGTCCCTGCAAGGTGACTGTGAAGGAACCAGACAGCATACATTTCTTAGGTAAATCTGCAGGTTGAACCCTTGTAAGCATCAAAGACCACATCACAGTGATACTATTGCTATATCATTCTAGTCCAAACAAAGAAATACCTGACATAAAAATAGCCAACCTATGAATGTAAATTTTCTGCAGATTAATTATAGATCACAAAATTGTAAAAACCCATAAAAATCTTCTATGTTTTTATTTTACTTTTTATAGATATATAAATCTGTATCGAAAAAGACATATATCTTTATCCTTACAGGTAAAATGTGAGAAGTATAATAAGTTAATAACTTGTTTTGCAAAATATATGCTAATGATAGATGACATATTTTTGAAAAAAAAAAGACTAAAAAGAATCAGGGACATGTTGTGATCTAGACTATTAAAAAGGTATTTACAAAATCTTTAACTGAAAAATGTATTCATGTTTAAAGAAAGCACCAGAAGGACCAAGTAGCATGCATATAATTATTAAATGCTTCCTAGTTGAATAGGAGTGAAAGCTGCAGTGTGGAGATTAGCCTTAGACTATGTACCTCTTTGCATGGTGATAATCTCTGTTTAGTTTGCTCATTTCAGGCAACTATAAGCAATAGCAGTGACTTACAGCCACCCTTTAGATTGTTGCTACTTACAACAAAACAAGAACCCACTGAAATCTCTGGTGTCTGAAGGTGTGGGACATTCTAGAGAAGGAAGAAAATGTTTAGATAGAAATAGTGAGGATTATAGTGGAAAAAAATAGAAAGATAGGCAGAAAGATTTATATAGGTAGGTGGATAGTTTAGGAAGAGAGGAGGAGAAACATTTAAATTTTTCTTATTTCTACATAAAAATTAAAATAGGCAATTTCTTAGAAAATTTGACTTACATAAATCTTTTTTATGAATACCATTCATTTGCCCAATATGAGGATTTAGGGAAGAAAGCCTCATGAGATTATGTAAACATGTGACATCTATATTTGTATTTTGGATCATGTGGAAAATAGATGGTGGTTCCAGATCACCTATCTTTGATATATAAGCAAATGATTTCATTGTGATAGATTTTGAGTCAAAGGTTACAGGCACTTCACCCACAGAAACCCATGTAAACACCTTCATTTTGCTCAGAACTTAGATTTTTGTCTGCAGAAAGATAAAGCAACTAAAACTTGAGTGAGGAAAACCAACACTTCACCATCACTCCCTTGAATAAGTGTATTTTTCTTAGAATACTTTCATCAATGTTACCTTTAATACATAATTTTCTTGCAGCAAATCCAGATTTGGCCAGCAAACCTAGGATGTTGTGAAGGAAATTAATAAACATTGTATATACTTGTGGAAATATTGCAAATCCCAGCAAGCAATGGCAACCTAAAAGTTAATTTTTTTTATCATTTTATTTTTCTATTTTGTAGTAAAGTGTTTATTTGTTACATGAAAAAAAACTTGGAGGTATTTGCCCGGTAGCTGTATTTTATACTTGTACAGTCTTCTATAAGCACTTGAGTTTCTTTTTTTTAATATATATTTATTTGTTTTAGTTGTACACAATGCCATTATTCAATTGTTGTGTTTACTTAAGTATCAGTTGTCTTTCTAGGCACTTCTATAGGCCTTGACACCTCTATAAAGATTTCTGTATTGTATTGATCTTAGCAAAGACATTGGCAGTGATCATACATACCTCTTACCTAACAAATCCTAAGTAAGTTTCAGAGAAAGGAAGGCAAAGTGAAAGAGTTTCCCATTTTCTTTCTTTACCTTCACTCCCCCAGAGTCTGGATGTTTGCAAAGGCTAGTGGCTGTTTTTCTTGGATGAGTTGTGGACTATAACCTTCAGCTTTAGCTTCTTCTTGCATTTAGATATGCAAGAAGCCAGAGAGCCTGCCAGACTGTTGGTAGGAGCCTGTGAACAGGACACTCTCAAACTCTTGTCTGTTTAGAAGTAGTACAGTCTAAATTTTTATTAACTCAACTCCTCAATTATTCACCTGGCTTTCATTCATTCTCTCCGTGCCTGACATTAGGTGCAGACTGATGTAACATGTGCTTAGGGACAATAATCTTTGTGTTTATCTTCTAGTTCATAATCTTATCAATTCTACAATCTAAAGTCATTTAGAATATTGTTCTTGATTGCAAACAAGAAACTGATTCTGGATAGATTAGCCAAAAACAAAAGTCCTTTTGAAGGTTATCTGGAAGCTTACAGAATTGAATGGAAGGCTGAGAAACAAGGCTTAGAATTATGGTAGAAGCAGGTGAATGTGGGTAAGCTGAGTGACATAGCCAATGTCAAACCAAGGAAGATGTCTGGTTAGGACTTTATTGATGGAACTTGTCATGATCGCTGCTGGACACTAAACTCTGTCACCACTTCTGGGAACAAGCTGCCACCGCTTCATTCTGTTTCCTGTCTTTTGCTCCCTGGCACCGGGTGTCCCTTGAGGCATCCATGATAACCAACCGCTGGGTCTTTAGCCAACCACTGGGTCTTTAGCACCTCTGTCCATGATGCCATCAGTGATGTTAGCTATTGTGATATCCTCTAGCATGGTGAGAGGGTCAAAGTTCTTGCAGACTAAATGATGGAACAGAGCCAGAGAGTAGATTTAATCCTAAGGCAATATATGGAATGTGTTACAACTGCTCATACCAGGCAAAGCAGGCTTCTTTTGGTATTTCTGCCTGCATTTGGTCCAGCATTTCTGCAGTCAGCGCTTGCATGATGGACTCTGGGGGCTGAATCATCCTATTTTGGCAAACAGACCATGTCTGAAATTGCAGATGGAAATGCAGTCACTACCCAATTAAACTTGATAACTTGCTGCTGTTCTTCAGGATTCATCTACTATTTGCACAAATTAGGAATCACCAGCTCAGGTCTTTCATGCTGTCATTAATCTCTGTCATTCATTCAGGGATGTTATATTACTTTGTTTACTATTTTGTTTACAAGGCCATGATGATTTAAGAGCTTGACTCTTCCTACTAAAATAACTACTATCTTGTGGTTCAGTGGGTTTTGTTCTTAGGAATATCTCTCCACTCTGCACTTGAAAATGGAGAAAATAGCTACAGGATGGATTTGAGGCGCTACTGGGATTTATGTGAGGTAGATGGGGGCAAAACCTCATTTATAACTCGACCCCTAGAAATCTCCATCCTGTTGGATTATAGTGTTCTGTGTCCAGAATTCATGCCAGCTCAGAGTCAGTTCTCAGTAGTTCACAAGGGTCCTAGTCTTTCCCAGTTCTCTTGTTTCTTAAATGGCCACAAGGTCCTTTGAGGGAGTTAGATCTGAAGATTCAAGAACTATGTTTACAACATTACTAAAGATATATAAAACCTTTCTTATTGTTATTTATCACTTTAAAGTTGACTTAAAATATGGTAAAATAGAACTATTAAATCTGAACTATTCAGTTCCTAATTAGTTGTGTGGGTTGGAGTGACATTTGCATTTATCTCTGTCAATTATCTGTTTCTCTTCTCTTCTTTTTTTTGTACTGGGGTTAGAACCTAAGGGTACTCTACCACTGAGCTATATCCCCACCCCTTTTTATTTTGAGATAGCATCTTGCTAAGTTGCCCAGGCTGCCCTCAAACTTGCGATCCTGATCCTCCTGCCTCATCCTCCTGGGTCACTGGGTTTATGGGCATGCACCACCACTCCTGCCTTAATCTTCTTTTCAAGCAGTTTTTAACATGGAATTTACTCTTGCTCTAGCCCAGAAAAGGTGGAAATTATACTTAATTCTTTCTTCCCCTCTTTCAAGTACATTGGTGGCCTTTACCTTCTGGAAGGTGGTACCTTTCGTTTCTGGCCAATAAATAAGAAACCAGGAGTGAGGAAGATGGAAACTACCACATTGGACAGATTTTTTTAAGTTGCAGCTGTATAGTATTGATTTATTATTTCTTTTGACTTACCTCTTCTCAGCATACTCTAAAGCCTTATATTGGAGAGGCGGATTGCTACCACATACTGCCTTCTGACCAAGAACTTGGTCAGACTGCCTGGGGTTGAACTCCAGTTATGCTGCCCCTTAGCTGTGTGACCTCAGACAAGTCATTCAGTATTTATAACCCTGTTTCTCCATCTGTAGAATGAAGAAAAGAGTATATGACTTATAGGCTTATATGAATGTAATGAGGTAATAATTGTTAACACATAGCAAGCATTTGAATAATACTTGCCAATTTTCAAAAAGTTTATAAAAATGATAAATATAGAAACAAAGAATAAATAATGTCAAATGTAAAATTGTTTTTAATTCCCAAATTGTCCTTGCTGTTGATTTCCTTAAGAGTTCATTTACTTGGCACATATTTCTTAAATGCATATAGCAATCAAGGCACCATGCTGATTTCTACGTGACAGGTTATCCATGTTGTCTGCAGCTGCTAGTCAGTAACTGTTAGAGGGCATGAAGTAGTGAAAAGCTTTGTTGGTAAAGCACTAGGCATATAAAAGTGGTTCCCTTCTACTCTTCCATCAGAGAGTCCCCTACCCTTTCTCAATGCACTAAATTTTAACCTATGTAAAATCTTTATACATTAAATTAATATTGTTTAATAGAAATATAAGCCACAAATGTCACATGTGATTTAAAAATTTTAGTAGCCTCATAAAGAAACAAAGGAAATGAGATGCAATTAATTTTACTAATATATTCATTTTAATATAATACACCTAAAATATCTGCTCAATATCTAATAAATACATTATTATTAATTATCAATTGTTAACATTCTTTTCTTTTCAGACTAGTCTTTGGTGTCAAGTGTGTATTTACACTTACAGCACATATCTGTTCACACATTTCAGGTGCTCAGGTGCCATATATGGCTGGTGGCTACTGTACTATACAGGGCAGGGTGAAATTATTTTAATTGGCCAAGAATTGGCTATAAATTCTTTATCAAACAGCTTTGGACTGTTCTTAGATTCTCACCTAGAAGGAGAAATACAGAAAAAGAGAATAAACTAAAATTATGTAAAGTACATTTTCAGTAGATGCTTTTTATACAGCTCATCAATAATAGACATAAAAAAAAGAGTAAGTGAATCAAAGACCATGTTTCAAGAAATCCAAGCAGCAGTTAATAATTATTAGGAAAAGGATAAATTGGAGGAACATAAAGGAAAGCATTCTATCTTTAGTTATTATTTTTTGGGAGGAAAATCAATAGCTACTTAGAAATGCTCAAAGGAAGCCGGTTGAAATAATACATATTTTTAAATAGTTGTGATAAGTTACACATAATAGTCAAGTCATTTTCCCATCTGATGACTTTTAATCAGAACATGGTATTTGTTGGAAAGGAGGCATGACAGGATTTATTTTTCTTTCTGTTTGGACATTCTTACCAGTGTCTCTGCCTACTCTTTTTAAACTGGTTATTTAATTGACTAGACCGTAAAGGCAGTCATGTAGAAATTAAGGTGCCATTTTCTTTCATACCATCTGTTGCCAGAATTTTACCTGCTTTGTGCTACATTTGTCTGGGAGTTTATTTGTCATCCATATAGTCCATGACCCAAGTCAACATGTCACCAAGTTTTTACAAAACATCTGTCAATAACATAGTTTATTCACTAGTGTCATAGACCATGTTTGTGCAATACCATTGCATATAAAAATCATATATACATATGTAAAAATACATGTAATAATTTAATTTATTAGACACTTGAATTCTCGGATCAGTCTAATTTAAGATTTTTATGAGATTAGTATATTTATTTTGCCTGAATGTTTTATTATGGAAAATTTCATATATATGCAAAATTAAATATGATAAAATAGCCTTTCTTCAACAGTTATTAACTAATGGCTGATTTTTTCTTTTCATCTGTGACTATATCCCTAATTACCTAGGAGCACAATTCTAGAATCATTGACAGTTCATGAGGAATTTCACTATCTTTAATAAATACTATATCACACCTAAATTTAATAATTTTAATATTATCAAACACCTAGTCAATCTTTATATTTCCGTGGTTGTCTTTTTTTTTTTTTTTAATGGTAAATTTGTTTGAATCAGAATACCATAAGGATGTACATATTACATGTGGTTAATAGACTTTTTATCTCTTAATTCATTTATAGACTTCCTCTTCTTCCTTTTTCTTCTCCTCAGATAATTTGTTCTGCATTTTTTCATAGTCTAGATTTTGCTGATTGCATCCACGTGATATTGATAATCTCTTGCTTCAATCCCCTGACTTTCTATAGTTCAAGCAGGCGTTACAACCAGATTCAGGTTTGATTTTGTTTTTGGTAAGTTAACTTTCATGTAAAAGCACATATGTTCAGCTACCTATCTTTTTGTGATGTTAACATTGATGAACATATTCATGTGTCATAAGCTTGAATTATCCATTTATTATAAAGTTCTCCACCAACTTTCCAGCCAGACTTTAGTAGCCATTGATCATTGCTTTAATCCATCATTTCAGCAGGGGTTACAAAATATTGATATTCTAATTCTGTCATCACTTCTTAATTTATTAGCTAAAATATTTCAACATAGAAAAACTTTGTCAATGATTTGGTTATCAACAGTTTTTATACTTTGTATAGCAAAGGTGGAATTAATATTTGATTCTTTTATTTAGTGGTTTTCAGTATGAGTTGGCTACCTAAGGTATCATCCAAAGGTAAATTTTTTTTTTAGTATCATTATAATTCCTGGATTTAAAGATATCTGGTGTATGTTGTATGTTAGTCCATCTATTCTATTTGTTTCTTTTTCTTTTCTTTTCTTTTCTTTTTTTTTTTTTTTTTTTGATGACCCACTTCTGGCCAGCAGAAGCCTTTTCAGGTTGGCTCTGAGTTCTTTTAATATATCACTTCCTTGCTTTCTGGTATGCCAACCTGTCCCAGGTTCAACTTACACTTTTCTTTTTTGAAACTTCAATCTGTCACTTCTCAAAGGAGTCTTGGTTTCTTTAAGTGAATAAAGGGCATTTAGAGACTACACCTAGGCATTTCAAGTTTGAAGCATAAGAAATCTTCAGTCTGGAGTCTGTATTAGTTAAGAAAACTAATGAAAGTCATCTCAACTTCTGCAGCTTAATGTGATCAAGTTCATCTCTATTTGATATACTGCAGTGCAAGCAGCCTTCCTTGCAGTGATTTAGGAGCCCAGAATAATTTCATCTTATAGCTACAACAGCCCCTAGTGCCTTTACAGTCCTCTTCTTCTTCTTTTAGCTGAGAGAGATGTAAAAAGGAGACATGGAAAGATACCTAGTTTTTTTTTGTACCAGGGATTGAACCCAGGGGCATTTAACCACTGAGCCACATCTCTAACCTTTTTTACTTTTTGAGACAGGGTCTTGCCAAGTTGTTTAGGGCCTTTCTAAATTGCTCAGGCTGGCTTTGAACTTGCCATTCTCCTGCCTCAGCCTCCCGAGCTGCTGGGATGCCCAGTGAGATATCTACTTTTAAACTACTTGGTCCTGGAAGTAATTTGTATCATTTCTACTTCCTATTAATGAGAATTTGGTATTGCTCCACCTCAAAACAGCATGGTAGTAAATGTATCCTGGCCAGACAACTCTACCCTGTAGAAGCAGAGCACATGTTTTAGTTGGATGCCAAGCTATCACTGCCAGAGACCAGTTGTTTTGCTACCCCAAAATCATATACTTTCCCCAGCATTCTTTAAAGAGACAATCCAGAGTCTCAGTCGGTTACTGTATCCAGCTCAAAGTACAGCATCTACCCCCAATTCAAGAAACAGATAGTGATAGAGACAGGACAACCACAAAAAACACTTCATATGAACAAGAGGAAGAGGTGGCAGAGGTATCAGTGATTCAAAGAAATCTCAGATGATTGTTATACATTGTGAGGACTTTTTGCTCTGACATTGGATGAAATTCTTTGACTAAACTTGATTTCTACTCTCTGTGAGTAGTTCCCCATCCATTGTCCTCTATTGCCTTTGTCATCACTCTCTGGAAGGTTCTAGAAGGTTCTTCATTATTTGTTTTCATACACCTTCACATTGAAGTAGTTGTTGAAGACTATTTTGTTCTATTATAAATGATTTGCATCATTATGTTCTTATTCCTGCAAGTTCAAAGGTGACTTTAGAAATTCAAAGGTTACTTTTGTTGTTTTTGTTTAAGGCCCAAATTCTCAGAAGTTCTCTCTCTCTTTCTTTTTTTGTAAAAAAAAGAAAATAATTGAATTTCTTTAGCAGTACAATTTTTTACCTTCCAGTTAGTTCCTCATGCCAGTTACCTCACTCAGGTCTGTCAAGGTATTACTTTCCATCCTCATCGTTTCCTTTTCTTTCTCAGTCCCTTGAATGTGTCTCTGATTTAGGAATGACTAATGAGGCCACATGAAGTAGTCGGGAAAGGTCTTAATTTGAACCTTTCATCTTTTGCTGAGTCTCCCTGGGCCTTTGTTTCTCAAAGCCTTGCTCCGTTGTCGTCTTCTCCAACTTGCTCTGCAAGTCCCTACAGTTTTGGATTTTTCATCCCATTCTTTTTTTCTTATAATTTTTGACTAGGTTCATCTCTTTCAAAAACTTGCTCAATACCATCAGTAATAATCAAAACACACAAAACTTGTAGGCTTGTGGTTTGTCTTTCTAATGACTTGGCTAGACCTATCGTGCATTTCACTATTGTGTGCACCAGTGATTACCAAGTCTCCAGCTTCCAGCAGCAGTTGCCTTGATGCCTGCTGGCTGATGACTAGGCCAATGTTAGACATTTGTTATGGCTGCACCTTGTCTGAAGGTACTAATGTCTGTATTCACTAGGGTAATGCTAGTGGTTGTAATAGAAACTGTCACCAAATTAGGGAATTTTAGGACTAAAAAAGGACTTTACAGCTCAACGCTGTTACCTCTACTGGGCCTTGGCCATCTTTGCCTTTTGGGCCCTTTGCTTAGCTCTGGCACATGCTTGAGGCTTCATGAATATCTTTCAATCTGAACTGGGAATTTGTTAAGTCTGATTCTCTTAGAGCATCACAAATTTTCAGGCAAAAAGATAGGAAGGAATAGTTTAAGTCTTCACATTTAGATGCCATGTGGGAAATGACCTGCTGTGTGCCTGGGTAAATGCCCTCTCCCATACCACAGCAAAGATGGGGCCTCAAGTTTTAGATGAAATAACACTTTTGGTGTAGGGTAACGAGCAGCCTAAAGCAGGACTCCATAGTTCTCCATTAAGTCAGGTGGGGTGTATCAATTGTCCTTTATCAAAAGTGTTTGGGACCAAAAGTGTTTTAGATTTGAGAATTTTTCAGATTTTGAAATATTTGCATATATATATTTAATGAGATATCTTGGGGATAGAACTCAAGTCGAAGCAAAAAAAGTCATTTATATTTCATATACATCTTTTTTTTGGGGGGGAGGGGATACTGGGGATTGAACTCAGGGGCACTCAACCACTGAGCCACATCCCCAGATCTGTTTTGTATTTTATTTAGAGACAGGGTCTCACTAAGTTGCTTAGCACCTTACTTTTGCTGAGGCTGGCTTTGAATTTGCAATCCTCCTGTCTCAGCCTCTTGAGCCTCTGGGATTACAGATGTGTGCCACTGTGACTGGCCATTTACATCTTATGCACATATGCTGAAGATAATTTTATACAGTATATTCAGTGTGTCTGCATTTTGACTGAAACCTGACCCAAGACATCACATGTGGAATTTTCTTTGTCATAACGTATTATTTCAGGTTTGGGAGTGTTATGGGTTTGGGATTTGCAGATTATAAACACTCAGACTGTGTTTTAAAAGCATTTGTTTTGAACCAGAGCCAATGCTGCCACCCAAGAATTATGTATGAGATAATACAAACTTTGTGCCAGAAATTTATAGGCTGCATATGTTTATTAAGTTATTAAGTTCACTAAAGTTTCAGAATATTATGCTGCATCAGAATATCTGGGAGGGCATTTTCAAAGATGATATGCCAAGCTATAGATTGTATTCTCCATTGAATAATCTTATCATCTCCCACATAGGTAGAGAGGATGACCTTGGAGTCAGTTTCTTTGAGAATTTTTCCTACCCTTTAAATCTGAAAAGTGGCTTAACAGATGGGCTAGGCTAGATTCCCCGTGAAGGTCTTCTGTTTATTTATTTGGGAACATTTTCAGTTTCTGGATGGACATATTTTTAGTTTGTAAGTCAATGTCAGTTTAAATGTTTGGTTCATTTTAGTGAAAAAAGTTTTATAGACTGTAAGAGTTAGTAATAAAGAATATCTGCATATTAAGATTATTTGGAGATCTTTCTTAATAACTTTGTAAGATTTCATAGTGAATAATCCCAGAGGATAAATAAATTCTCATTCATAGTCACACCACAAAATTGTTTCAAACTAACTTGAATTTGTATGGAAAAAAATTTTCTCTTTTATTTTTATTTTTTTAATATATTTGTGCCTTTTCTATTACTTCTTTTTTTCATTTTTTTATTCTAATTTGTTATACACATTTGCAGAGTACATTTCATTTCATATTACATATAAAGAGCACAATTTTTCAAGTTGCTGGTTTAATATAAAGTATTTTTATAACAATTGTGTCTTCATACATGGAGTTAGGGTAATCATGGATAACTCAGTCTGCCTTTATTTCTATCCCCTTGTCCCCTCCCTCCCCTCCCCCCTCTTTGTTCTATTTAAAGCTCTTTCATTCCTCTTATTCCCTCTCTCTTGCCTTTATAAGTTAGTATCTTCATATCAAAGAGATCATTCGACCTTTGGTTTTTGGGGATTGGCTAACTTCACTTAGCATTATTTTCTCCAACTCCATTCATTTACCTGCAACCCCCCCCCCCCCCCCCCCCCCCCCCCCCCCCCCCCCCCCCCCCCCCCCCCCCCCCCCCCCCCCCCCCCCCCCCCCCCCCCCCCCCCCCCCCCCCCCCCCCCCCCCCCCCCCCCCCCCCCCCCCCCCCCCCCCCCCCCCCCCCCCCCCCCCCCCCCCCCCCCCCCCCCCCCCCCCCCCCCCCCCCCCCCCCCCCCCCCCCCCCCCCCCCCCCCCCCCCCCCCCCCCCCCCCCCCCCCCCCCCCCCCCCCCCCCCCCCCCCCCCCCCCCCCCCCCCCCCCCCCCCCCCCCCCCCCCCCCCCCCCCCCCCCCCCCCCCCCCCCCCCCCCCCCCCCCCCCCCCCCCCCCCCCCCCCCCCCCCCCCCCCCCCCCCCCCCCCCCCCCCCCCCCCCCCCCCCCCCCCCCCCCCCCCCCCCCCCCCCCCCCCCCCCCCCCCCCCCCCCCCCCCCCCCCCCCCCCCCCCCCCCCCCCCCCCCCCCCCCCCCCCCCCCCCCCCCCCCCCCCCCCCCCCCCCCCCCAAATGCCATGATTTTATTCTCTTTTAGTGCTGAGTAGTGTTCCATTGTGTATATATACCAAAGTTTCCCTATCCATTCATCAGCTGATGGGCATCAGGGTTGGTTCCACAATCTAGCTATTGTGAATTGTGCTGCTATAAACATTGATGTGGCTGTGTCCTTGTAGTAATCTGTTTTTAAGTCCTTTGGGAATAGGCCAAGGAGTGGGATAGCTGGGTCAAATGGTAGTTCCATTCCCAGTTTTCCTAGGAATCTCCATACTACTTTCCAAATTGGCTTCACCAATTTGCAGCTCCACCAGCAAAGTAAGAGTGTGCCTTTTTCCCCCCACATCCTTGCCAGCATTTATTGTTGTTTGTTTTTTTGATAGCTGCCATTCTGACTGGAGTAAGATGAAATCTTAGAGTTGTTTTGATTTGCATTTCTCTAATCGCTAGAGATATTGAACATTTATTTTTTTAGAGCAGGTTTAGAAGTAGCAACCTTTGGATATGTTTATAGCACCCATGCTGAGTTTGAGTTAAATAAAAATGTCATGCAAAACACAAAATGGTGTGTATATGTATCTGCCAGCTAAATAGGATCTTATAAAAACTGATTTAGAGTTGGGCATGGTGATGAACGCCTATAATCCTAGCAGCTCAGGAGGCTCAGACAGGAGGATGGCAAGTTCAAGGCCAGCCTGAACAATTTTGTGAGGCCCTAAGCAACTTAGTGATACCCTGTTTTGAAATAAAATCTAAAAATTTGTTGTCAGTGTAGCTCAGTGGTAACCACCTCCCGAGTTCCATCCCCAGTACCAAAGCAGGTGGCAGGGGGACTGATTTAGATATGAGTTGTGGCTCCCCAATCTCCTTTCTCATTTTGACTTAAGGTAGAGATATGTGTTCTTTAGTTCTCTGTTTCATAGTCCCCCCAAATAAATTCATTTCCCCTTATTTTCCTGGTAGACTGAGTTGTGGTCATGAAAATAAAATTTATAATATAAGAAATGAAAATGATTAATAAACTTAAAAAGGTTAAACTCTTTTGCCAACCAAAGAAATATAAATTATAACAGCGTTTTTCTCTTGACGGTTTGGAGATGTTATGAAAGATTGATGTTAACTTGTGTTGTTGAAGGTATAATATGTTAGTCAACTTTCCATTGCTGTCACAAGATACCTGAGAGAATTGAAATTGACTTAAGGTTTGAAAGGGGTGGAAAGGGGTTTTTTGTTTGTGTTTGTGGGTTTGTTATTGTTGTTTTGTGTTAAAAATATTTTTATTAGTTGTTGATGTGGTTTCCAAGATTTTGGTCCATGGTCACTTGGCTCCATTTTCGGAGCCTGTGGTGAAGCAGAACATCAGGGTGGGGAGCAAGTAGTGGAGCAAAGATGTTTACTTCATGGTACCTGTGAAGGGGGAGGGGGAGAGAGAGAGAGAAGGAGGGAGAGGGAATGTAAGTGAGCACTCACTTTTATAATCAAGTTCCTCACTTAAAATCCATGATGGTATGACTCCATCAGTGGACTAATGCATTGATGAGGTCAGAGCTGATGTGATCCAATCACCTTGATAGGCTGTACCTCTGAACACTACCATGTTGGGGACCAAGCCTTTAACACACAAACTTTTGGGAAACACTTCATATCCAAACCATAACATGTGTAAGTGAACACACATTCTTCTACATATTTGAGGTATGTTGAGATTGATAATGAATGGCAAACTCTGGAGGAGTGTTACTTTGATTGCTTATTTGAACCATTTTGCCATGTTGTAAAGTTATAAACCATTCTAAACTTTAGTTAGAGGCATGTTTTTGTATCAAAAGCATTAATATTAAAAATTCTTCAATGATAATTATAGAGGATTAATGTACCTTGGAATCCCTTGTTCAGCTAGAGGAATGTGGGCCAAGAACAAAACTAATCCAAAGGACTATAGCAGTCAATATAAACTTATTTTAAAATTAAAGAGGCTACCTTAACTTTATAAATATTACTTACAACTAATCTGAGAATTAATCATGACATGATGAAATTATCATTGGCTGGAGCCTGGAATTGGCCTTAATTTCAACATCAGCTTTGACCACTGAGCTCAATGAAGCAACATTCTTAGGTCGTGTGGTGTGTGAGGACAGGTAAGGCAGGAACCACCTAGAACAGTTCTCATTATCTCTTTCCACACACTCTCCACTTTAATAGCCAATTCTTTCATTGTGTTTTCTTTTTGCCACTTAAATAATCTCTTAAACTCGGGGCTGAGGCTGGGGCTCAATGGTGGAGCATTTGCTTAGCATGGGTGAGGCACTGGGTTCGATCTTCAGCACCACATAAAAAATTAAATAAAAATAAAGTTTAAAAAAAATCTTAAGCTCAATCCTTCTCATGTCTCTTGAACAAATGATTCATAGCATCTGCCCGAACTTTAACTTTAGTGTAAAGATTTAAGATACCATGAAATATGGTTTAAATTAGAATTTTTAAAAACAACTTTGTTTCTAATCCCTTTCATTTTAGTAGATGTACAAATAAGGTTATCAATGTTATTGTGTTGGTTGGACTGTGTGTTGGTTGGACTGTGAAGAGTTGAGATGCTCCTACATTGGTGGGCATTTGATGAGAAAGGACTCCAGTAGATTTGTGCCTGGTCATCTTCTTTATAACTTTTTTAGAGCAAATAAAAAAGAAAATCCAGAACTACTGACCTCATTCGGATGCTGACCCAAATATAAGCAGCCATAGAGCCTAATCATTTTAATATTAGCATTTCTAGAAACTTTCACAAAGCAAGGGAATATCTTTAGAATCTATCACTAGATTCCTTGAAAATCATCTATGATGTTTATTGTTATTAAGTAAAACACATGGATTTAGGAAGATCAAAGGAATGACTCATTAGTCCTTTACTGCACAAAAGGCATGTAAAGATCACCAGGCCTCTAAAGAGAATTGTTACTCTAGTGACAGAAAATTACCCTGCTCAGAAAATCATACTGGTGAAAATGCAAAGGTTTGGGGAAGAAAATAAACAAAAAAGCAAACCACCCATTTACCAGCTCTATCTCTTTGAACATTCTGTCTCTCCCTGTTTTTCTAATCCACTTTGATTATATCATTATATTTTAATGGACACATGGCTGAATAATCAGGAAAGAACACCCAGAACAAAACAAGAAAGTCCTGCTATGAACCTGCCTGAAGAGTCCAACACATTTTCAAAAATGGAACTAGCATTAGTTCAGAGATATTATTGCTTATAGCTAAGCTAAGTTTTAAAGATGTTATTATTTTTAAAAAGTATTAATAAGGTGAATGTGGTGGCCTACACTTGTAATTCCAGCAACTCAGGAATCTTGAGGCAAGAGGATTGCAAGTTTGAGGCCAGCCTCAGCGACTTAGTGTGACCCTATCTCAAAATAGAGAATAAAAAGGGGAGGAGGGAAAAGGATGGGGATGTAGCTCATTGGTAGAGTGCCCTGGGTTCAATCCCTAGTAGCATTAATTGTACAGAGAAGGCCATTGGATAAGATAGAAGTGAGACTGAACTGTTTCATTTTGCTAAACTGCATGCCCCACACCTGCCCAGACTTTCAGTTGCTCTAAGCAGTTGTACAAATGTCAGTATGTCATTTTTCAAAATGAAGACTCAAAGAAGACTAGAAATCCAAATACACAGAGATTGTATGAAACATAATGACTTCAGTGGTACAATTATTCTCTGATATTTTGCATATTTATACATTTTCACGATGGCACAGCAGTTTAGGGCTCAGGTATATCTTTTGAGGTGGTGGGCAAGCAGGAGGAGAAGCAGTAGTGGCAAAAGCCACCTAAGACCATCACTAGCCTATGGTAACTCCAGTTCTGTAGGAAGAAGAATGGCCAGTTTGAATTAGGAAGTGGCTACCTATTTCCTATCACTCTCTCTGGTTTCCTTCTCTGCTGGCATTGACACAAAGTTGAACAAGATAAATACCAAAACCCCACAGGGACATTTCCATAAGATGTACCTGATGAATCCTAGTTTGTTTATTTTTTTTCTAATTTAAAGCAAATTACACAACAAAGTAAAGTTTGTTTAACATTGACTGTCACCTCAAATCTCACTGCAAGTTCACTTACACTCTGGGAGATTCTGATGTAGTGCAGAGAAAGCCCTTCTAAGGGGTAGTTCACAGAATTGCTTCCAGTCCCAACTCTGCTATGAACTGCTTAGGTGACTTCAGGGAAGACCTCTCAGGGTCAGAGGCCAGGGTGGAGACACAAATCTCAATGTTTCTCTCAGCTCTAAATATATTGTGTTTTCTAGAAAAAAAATACCCAGCTTATTTGCCTATAACTTTACAAGTATTTTAAACTTTGAAGACTAATGAATAGTATCAAGGGAATGCTGTATGATTTAGTAACTACTTTAGTTCGCCAACTACCAGTGTAAATTAAAGTAAGTACATGACATCATTGCCTTAAAAATAAAGCCGGCCTATTCATATAGGCATTTCTACTGAACTTCAATAGAAAGATTTTTTTGTTGTTGTTTTACTTTTAACATGATACGTTTTAATTTTAGTTGGGAAGTTATATTCACTGTCAGAGTTTCCAGGTGAATTTTATGTAGAAGATAGCTTAAAAATTAAAAAAAAAAATGTGCTTTCTGATAACCCCTGCTGTTATTTCTTCTATGGTAAGCCACTTTCATTTTAAAAATAGATCTGTTCTACAAGACTTAAGTTGGCCCTGGTTGGTGTCCTCTTATGCGAGTTATTTAATTTAAAAATAGAACCGTCTCAGATCTGCATCAACTAGTTGATGTTCATTTTATATTTGGAGTAAACTCTTAAGTAATGCAGGCAGGTATATGGAGGAATATGTGTGAGCATTATAATCCAGTTATTTTTTTGCTCCATGGTTAACTCAAAGAAGAGAGTTATGTTTCCAGACTGGTAATTTCAGTGCATTTAGCTTATAAGTATTTTCTTAGGCTAAATATAACTTCTCCAAGGTCTGGGGAATTTTCTAATTTGGGTGAAAAGGAGATTACCATTGGAAAGTAGTTAACATTTAACATTTTTGGAACAAGTAATCATCCCTAGTCTGTTTTTAGATCAATCAAATTACTCTTTTACACAGAGCAATTATAATTTAAAATACAATGGTTCACCTTTGGGTATATTAAAGCAATCATTATTTCTGTGAATGTGTATTTCTAGAGTGCGGGTATACAGAAACACCATTAAACAATAGGTTATACATTTTCTACTTATTAAGTATAAATTGTTCCAATTTTTCAACTTTAATGAAATTTAATTGTCTGATTTAGAATGTGAAAATATGTTTCACATTGTTAGAAATTAAATTACTATTGATTTGTGTTGTTTTCAGACCTTAACTCTAACATAGAAGCTCTTTTTGCCCTATAGAGTTTTAGAGATGTAATTAATCTTTGCTTTTAAAATATCTAGCATTTCTCAAGTTACCGAAATGGACATAAAACATGTTGTATGTTATGTATATTTATTATTAAATTATAACTTAAAATGATATAGTTAGTTAAATAATTTGATAGATTTAAAAGTAATTGGGTTTCTATCAGATCTAATTATACAATATGATATCTTAAAATATTATTCATTCAAATTACCACATTCTTCAGTAAGGATAATTCCTCCTTAAAACATCTGTGGTAGAATTTTTGCCATATAATACTTGTCTTTAAAGGTCCTGGTTTTTTTGTATCCAACCAGCAGAGAGCACTTTAGCTTATAATATAAGCATTGTATATACACATGAAAACAGTCAAGTTCATGCTTTAACAAAAAGATAGGCTAACAATTATACTCTGTCACAATTTCATTCATTTCCTGTCAATTCAAATTTACTCCATCAATTCCCTAAGTTTTTGCATCAACTTTAATACATTTTTATAGTTTAAAAAACTTTTATGACATTTCCCTCATATTCTTGTGCTATACCCTTTAGTCATGCATTTTTATGTTAGTTGTATGCTATATATATTTTATAATTTCTGTTAATTTCAAATTTATTTATGAACAGATTAAACTTAATCTCAGTTTTTGTGTACCCTCCATTTTTTTTTCCCCTAAAGTGGTTCATATCCTGTGGATACTCAGTAAACAGTTGTTAACAGGCTATTCTAGGTAGTAAATCAAAATGTTGGGATTCTGTTATGGATAAATTGTGTATAATATGCTATCTCTGTTGCTTGCCTAGTGAAGAATGAAAAGATTTAAGTGGGAAAGTCTGATTTGAATCCACCTTCTTAGTTGCCTTATCTTGTGAAAAATTAGATAAGGCACCTACCTCATCTTCTTCTCCACAAAGGCACACAGCTGGCAAGCCAACTTTGCCTAATTGCAGTAAAGGACTGATGGATGCAGTAACGGTCCTGCTGATTTCCCAGATTTCACTGAAGAGGAGCAAGAGTTGAATCACTGAAGAACTTGAAAATTTTATTCTGCCGTATTATGATTTTCTACCTTTAATTGCATGACAAGAGGAACATTACCAAACAGCACCAGAAAATAGGAACCATGGATCAGCAACGTTCGAAGTTTAAGTGGACACTTGGAACATGGCAGTTGGAACACCACTTAGCATTCTGGCCACACTAGACTTACTAAGATGTGTATTACTATAATTAATGTGCAATCTCACCCTAGAAAGGAGCTCAGTTAACCCATAATTCATAGAGTCCATGTGACTCACTTGAGGGGGTCATTTGTATCCCCATTCCTGGCCTGCCTTGCCATGAGAAATACATTCTAAGCCTCTCATGCCCATACTTTCTGGTGGACTAGTGGTTTGAGGAATACGAGAAAGAATGTTGGTTGAATGTAGACACAAACCCCCTTTGCATGATAGGTAAATAATGGGGAATACTTCAGCATAAACAGATTTGCCCTTTGGTTCAAAATGATGTTTAGCATCATTTCTAGTGTTAAGTCCTCTTGTAGACACCAGTGAAAATTAGCCCTTTTTGACTTGTTTATCCCTGAATGACTGTGCTTTATATTAATTAGAATCCTTTTTTTTTTTTTTTTTTTTTTTTTTTTTTTTTAATTTAGAGACAGGGTCTCACTGAGTTGCTAAGTGCCTCGCCACTGCTGAGGCTGGCTTTGAACTCGCGATCCTCCTGCCTCAGCCTCCCAAAGTGCTGGGATTACAGGCGTGAGCCACCGCGCCCGGCTTAGAATCCATTTTTCCTGGATAAAATGTTGTACTGACGAAGTAATATGACTTATTTGTAGCTTTTACCCCCCACCCCCACCCCGCTAGGAATAGACCTGAACCTGCTCTTTGCTTGTTTCTCTTTCCCCCTTGTTTCCCTCTTAGTTACTTACACCTGTGTCAGCTGTCTACTCTAAGGGAACTATTTCCATGTCAGTGGTGGCCTGGTAACTTCTAGAACCTTGTTCTTTTCTGAATCAGAATGTATCTGGCACTCTTCCAAAGATGCTTAAGTGACAGCTTCTGATGATAATTTGGCTGTGTTTAAATTGGTGAAAAGCATGGTTGAGGGAGTTTCCACCCAGGTGTGAGCTCCCCCAGATCCGAAGCTTTAGGCTTAGGATGGCGTGCAGTGAGGAGCATGGGCATGGTGTGTGGTCAGGGCAGCTGTGAAGTGTGTAATGTGATCTGAGACCTGCACTGCCCTAAACACGGTTCAGAAGCACAGAATGTTTCTGCCATACAGATTGCGGCTTTGCCTTAAGTATTTCCTGAATATCCTCAAGGGTTTCTTTTCTGTTGTTTCATTGGTATACTCATGGAAGGAGACCAATGACTGCATATGAATAATGGCAAACTGGGTAGGGGATTTTTGTGTAATTAACCCTTCATTAGAAATTCTTAGCTGAATGTAAGGCAATTTGCCCATCTGTTTGCTTTATCAGTAAAAAAGTAATCCTGAAGCAAATCTAGACAATGACTTCTCTGGTAGTAGTAGGTCTCTTTTGTTGTTTGAATCATTGAGTGTTTTCTTTCTTTCTTTCTTTTTTAACAACCAGTAACCTGATCTTTTATCACTCCTCCGACTTCTGCCTCCTGAGGTATGCCCCCGATGCAACCAACACATGTGTTGGCATGGGAAGCCAGCAGCACCGAGAGCAATTTACATTCGGCTTCCCAGCCTGCAAGAAACAGCAAATCAGCCCCTGGGAAGGCTTCGGAGACTTGTCAGCAGTCTGTAGCTTATTTCTCTGTGTGTGAGGGGTGTGTGTGTGTGTCTCTCTCTCTCTCTCTCTCTCTCTCTCTCCCTCTCTCCCTCTCTCCCTCTCTCCCTCTCCCTCTCTTTCTCCCCCTCTCTCACCGTTTCCAGGCAGGAATCACTGTGGAGGAATAAGCAACAAAGTCTTGTCAAGATCTTATCTCAGGGTAATGACTAGTTAAAAATGAAAGGCTAAAATATTGATTTTCTTTAGAGGAATAATTGAGTGTTTGATGTAGAGAACACCCAGTTTCTTCCCGAGGAAAGCTGAGCAGGGCTACATTAGCAGTCCGTGTCTCTGACAGCAGCAGGGCTGGGTTTAAGCAGCGGCTGCTTTGCCTGGGGAGCACCCGTAAATGGACTTTGGTCTCAATGCTTTGACTCTTTGTCGTGGTTTTGGATGTTGGAATACGGGCGGTGATCTCTTGTCCTTTATAAACTCACCTGATTTAAAGGAAAGATGAGTGAAGAACCAAAGGAGAAAAATGCCAAACCTGCTCATAGGAAAAGGAAAGGAAAAAAGGTAAGAAACGAATAAGCAACATGTTCTCTTTATTGTTCTCTGGCTCTGGGGAGGAAGTAATCTTGAGGCTGAATTTTTGAGAGATTGGCTGTAAGAAGCTGCTAGAATCAGAATGCTTTTGTTTTTTTCTAGTCTATTAATGGGTGTGTTCTGTGTTGGAGAAAAACATCACAACTCGGATACATTGCTAAAATATTTAAACAGTTAAATGTAGTCGTTTAGATTTCACTAAACTGGTGTGTTTTTCATAGTGATATTCAGGATATTAAGTAAACACATGTCCTCATTATGTGGGTGGGTGTGTTTTCCCCCTTTAAATTTTCCAGAATGCTTGTTAATTAACAGGGTACAATTACTAATGAATATTATTATGGTATAGATGTTTAGCTTTAACATATTTTAGGCAAACTTAGGGAAACCTGTAGTTATACTTTAAAATTACAGCATGAAGGTGAACTCCATTTTAATTATTGATCACTTTAAGGCTGACAAATCTCAGATATGCATTCAGTCCTGCCATTCTACAGCCATATGCCTAATTTCTCCATTAGAATTTATAAAGTTAATTTTTTTCCATGTAAATTGAAGAATTATCCATATGTCAATAGATGATTATAGTAAACCTGTAGATTCATTTTGGTTTTCTTGAATGTATATATCTTCAAATATGTCCCTAACTTTTTAATGCATTTCAAAATAGACAAAAAAGGTAATTCCCTAGACCTGGCATTTATTTTTGATCCATTGTGTTTTATAAACTGCCTTTGTTTTAGGGTGTGCCACCCAAGGAAAAGATAGTGGTACATCTGTAACAAAGAAAAACAAATCCCTAAAATAGGTTTATAGTTCATAGCTATTTAAGGAGAATGTGTACTGTGATTCTTTAAAATCTCTCATCAAAATCCTCAGATATTATATTTTAAACTCTAGACTTATTATCTATAATCATATTTCTTTAAAATGTCTCCTTAGCCCAATGAGATGTGTGCTCAGCCAGTGGATGCATGGAGAATGGTTGGTTATAGGAGAGAGGATAAAAGATTTCAACTACTGGTTGGATACATGAGGCCTTTAAAAATGTTCATAATCTATTATTTATGAAAAGATTAATTTGAATACGATGTTCTTAAAGGAGCTACTCTCAGCAGACTACACTGAGGGCACATGCCAGCACTCTAGGGCAATGGCTCAACACCCTACATAGTGAAGCTGTGCAGACTGGTTGAAGTGAGCCTTGACTTCTGGTACATTTTCTCAGCAGGGGTTGATGATATTGCAAAGGTGCCAGTCTGATTTCCCAAGGGAGCAGGTCTCAGCTGCACAGCACAAATGATTTGTTTAATGCCTAGCAGAGTGGTGCTGGTCTCAAGGAAAACTGTCAGCTTTGCTCATGTTTATGAGATATGGCCTTAAGTGTCTGGCGGGCTCCACCATGATTCTGAACACGGAGTGTCATAGAGACCCCAGTCAGACACATGAGCCACGACACTGCAATCTAGATGAAAGTGAGCAGTGGCTGAGTGGGTTGTAAATCATTGAGCTTTTATGTGCAATCGTTTGACATGGTCTCTCCCCTCCCTTACCTTGAGATTTTCCTGGCTGTGTTTCAGTTCTCTTCCCATAAGGTTATCCTGCTCAGAGCACAGTACTAAGTCAGTTGCTTTGAGCCATTCTTCCCTCACCCAGCTGCTGCCAGGGCATTCTTTAGGAAACACTCAATCATATTGCTCAGTACCTTCCCCAGTGCTCACTGCTGGCTCAGTGAAATCCAAAGTTATGACCATTGGTGCCAGAGACCCTTTACCTGCACCCACAACTCAAGGTTTTCCCCCTATATCATTCACTTTATCCATATCTGACTCTATCCAGACTGGAGTTCTTATAAGTCTCTGAATTAAACCATTTCCTCTGATTCTTGTTGTTTGTCTACTGAGAAAGCATTTCTGTACCAGGCCACTTGGTATAATCCTATCCATTTTTTTAAAATTATTTTTTTTAGTTGTCAGTGGATCTTTATTCAATTTATTTATTTTTACATGGTGCTGAGAATCAAACCCAGTGCCTCACACATGCTAGGCAAGCGCTATACCACTGAGCCACAACCCCAGCCCACTAATCCCATCCATTTTTGAAGGTCAAACCCAGCTCTTGCCCTTTTCTTTAAATCTCTTGATTCACCCTTATGAGAAGACAGTCATTCTTCTGGATAGACATAGCACCTTGTACGGGCAGGGCACTGACTGTATTCTGGTTCTTTTTCAAGTTACCAAGTACCGGGCCTATTCCCTTGACCACATTTGAACCTCCTGGTAGTCATCTCAAGAAGTACTTATCATGCAGCCTTATAGGCAGTTGACACTAAATAAATGTCCCATTGGATTATCTCTACCAGTTTGATGACCAGAAATCACCATGAATTTTTAGTGTTAGAGGAGATAGACATCAGAGAGGAAATATCTTTTACATGACTAGGCCTTTTCTCCTCATATTTTCTAGATAAAGGATACAATATTTTATTGTTGGTTTTGAAATAAATTAACATAGTTATTGAAGTAAATGTGTATATAAGTATGCATTGGTTTAAATTTTTATTTAAATAAATGTATATTTGTTTAAAAATCAATTATATATATATTCTGAACCAAATAGTTAGAAGGTTCCTGGGTACTCCAAATGACCTATACTGCAGCATTTGTGGGTGTGGTCAAATGCAACACTTCAGAGGAGAAATACATGCAACCTGCCAAACTCTCTGGCAACAGACTACCCAAGCATTTTAAATAGATTCTTATTTATATGCAAAATTATCTTAATACAGAATTTAGTGTGAAATTCTTCACTGTATAGGAATGTGTATATCATAGTGGCCTTTAAAATTATAGGTTGGTATTGAATGTTTTCAGAACAGATCACATGGTTGGGGCATTTGCCTATAAAGTCCCTCATGAGAAATGTTTAATATTGAGTAGGCAAGAAAGATAAATGTAATGGAATCATTATGTTATTCCTTCAGTAGTACAGAGCAAGTATTTTGTATTTTGCTTAGGAACATAAAGATTCAAATTGGTATCAGGAAATGTTTTTTCCAATAATTTCTATATTTGTTTTAGAAGGTGGAGAGAAAGAAAGGGGGGAGGGAGGGAGAATATCCCTTAGCTATTTATCTCTCCTTATGCTAGTTATAAAAGGAGAGTTTATTAAATGTCAGGAGACCTGTGTCTTACCCTTGTCCTGCTTCTAACCTGATATTGTTTCTTGGACAGAACAATCAAATGGGATCATATACATGATACAGTAACCAAGGACATTATGAGATTAAAATAATAGTAATCAGTAAGACCATGTTTTCAAAAGAGGTTTTAAAACAACGGCACCTAAACTCAAAAGCGGTTGTCATGGTGGAATTTCAAACTTGCTATGGTGTGGCTGATCCTGGAGAAGAAATGACAGATGAGTACTTACTACCCCACCCAATATTGTACTGCAGAAGTGTTTGGTTTAGCAAGCCACCAGAGAAAACATGTAAAAAAAAAAAAAAAAGACATTTAATATTTGTTTTTCTTTAGCATCTGTATTAGTCATCTTCGGGTACCATCACAAAAGGCCATATATCTGTTGGTTTAAAAAACAAAAATTTATTTTCCCCAGTTATGGAGACTAGAAATCTGAAATAAGGGTTCCAGATTCTGGTGAGGCCCCTCTTCCTCACTTGCAGATTGTCATCTTTTTGCTATGTGCTCACAAGGCCCTTCCTTAGTATGTGCCCATAGAGAGAGAGCTCTCTCTCTTGCTCTTCTTATAAGGCCACCCATACTATTGGATCAGGAGCCCCCATCACATGACCTTATTTAACCTTAATTACCTCTTAAAAGCCCTATCTGCAAATACAGTATAGTCACATTGGGGGTTAGGATTTCAACATAAGAAGTTGGGTGGTAGGGCTGGGCAAAATTTAGTCCTTAATAGCATCCAAAGAAAGGTGTACTATCCAGGTTCTTAACTTAGGTATGCATAATAAATCATGATAGGGATTCAAGTTCTTACTATTGATTTAATTCACTCAACAAATTTTCTGTGGAGAATCTTCAATTAGCAGGCCAGACTTGTAGAAAGTGTTATGGGTACAAGTAAAGGAGTATTTAGGTTTCTTGGTGGCATAAAGTATAGAGTGGCAAAGTCCAGAAAAGGATGGATAGAGGAAATCAAATTGATGTTAGGAAGATGTGTTTCCCAAGTGACAGAGGGTAAGAGCCTTCTGGTTAGAACACATGGCATGAGAGAGAAAGGTTGGGAGAATCCTGGTGTACTTGGGAGTCTAAACATTGGTTTGTTTGTTTGGAGTATGGAGTTCAGGGATGTATTATTATGGCATAGTATAAGAATGGAGAAAAAGACAAGGACAATCCCCAAAAGTCTGGACTAAAAGTTTCTTTTTTTGTCCTTGGTTCAGGCTTTAACAGATGAGTATCAAGGTCAGAACCCACTTTGAAATGCTGGTCTTTTCTTTTGTACCATCATTCTATCTGGTAGGAACATTGATCCTTTGGAATAGAAATATATATTTTCATTGTCAATGATTGTTTGAGACTTGGCCCCTTTGAGTGTTTTCTTTTTTCTTTAACATGGCATATTAGAGAAAAGTACTTAGATATTTAGGACTCTACTAGGAACGAATCGTATTTGAATGAACTTGCTTATTTTTCAGAGAATTCACAAAAGGGAATTTCACCGTTTTAGTTCACTTTTCTTTCCATCTTAAGAATACAAAATAACTTGTTTTATTTAAGATAGTTTTTATGGTTTGTCTGTCTGCCTGACTGCTTTTTCCTCTCTTCTCCTTCCTTCTTTCTTTCTCTCCCAGATACTCATAGACTTGCTTTTCTGTGTGACAGATGTACTTTTTTTTCTTCTCTTCATCAGCTTTCATTATCCAAATGTGTAATGCATTTTTTTTTTTTTTGAGAGTCAAGAGAGTGTCCATTTCTGATTGTCATTCCTTATTCTTTTGTTCTTTTCTGGGGCTTTGATTAGAGCACCTTGAGTGCCCCTGTCCTCTTGCTAAGATGAGGCTAAGCTGGCACACTCTTGAGTATATGGCAGTTTCATTGATTTGTAATTTTCATCCCTGTGTTTGGATACTGCTTAATTTGCTCACTACTGCACTGTAGGCAAATAACCTCTGAAAGCCTTTTGTTGGTGAGAGGGATGATTTGAGTAATGGTTCACTGAGCATGGTCACGTGTTCAGTGCTTTGTTATAGTTGAGGAGCTAATGATATACTCCCTAGTAAGTGGCTTTTATATCCTTTTCCATTTCACCGTATGTATCCCTATCATTGCTATCAAGTATTTTTTCTCCTTACCCTTATTTTGCTAGAAATTTGAAAATCTTTCCTTTTTTCACTTAAAATTCTTATACTTGATACTCTTACTTTCACGCATGTTATGAGATTTGTGGTTAATGGGCATTTAAAATTATTTCTTGTCTTATGCATCCACATCTGCAGAAATTTTGACTCATCCTTCAATAATTAGTAATGGTATTTTATTGAACTTAGCATTGGAGTTTGTTCATTTTAGTATGCAAATTTACATGTTGTCTTTGCCCAAGTTAATTGTACATTCAGAACTTTCTTTTTTGTAGGGAGAGACTAAATAGATTAAGATAATCTGGTATATTATTTCTTGATTTCAAAATTTCATTAAATAATAGCCCCTTAATATAATACTACTTTAAACAAAATCAAACTTAGGTAGGTTTACCTGGAAGTTTACTTAAAATATATGTTAGAAAGAAGGCAGAAGAAACTTGATATAAATTTATCTTATATATAGCAGCCTTGGGCACAGACTGTGGGCTTGGCTATTAAAAGGAAAGCAAGGCACTGATATTCCACAGGTTTATAATCCATTCTCCATAAGTGCAAAACGCAAATGAAAAACTAAAAAATTTTCTCTAACTTCTTTGGCGGCAAAATCTGACCTGACCTGAACTCATTGGCAGCAAAACCTGATCTGACCTTATGTGAAGCTATTTATAGTCTTTATTTTCCAACATAGTGTGAATATTTGTATGTTTTGCTGTAAAAGGAAAGTCTTTGCTTATGGAATGCTACCCCACGTGCCATAGGGGATATCCATAATATTCAAATATACCTTTCTAAGATCTAAAATGCTGAATTCTAACACTTTTCTGGCTGCCAGGATTTCAGATAATGCATTGTGAATCTGTACTGAGTTCTGAGCTGGGACTGGTGACAAGCCAGTATGGCTAGTGGTTAGCTGGAGTGAGGGGGAAGGGGCTTGCTTGTGTCTTTAATAAATTCCAGATAAAATAATATTCTGTAATACCAGATGCTATATCAAAGGGCCATAATGCAACTTTCAGTCTTATAGGAAACATTGTTTCCAGGAATGTTGTAAAGGAAAATTTTTGGTAATAAATTGAATATTTGGATGGTTTGGTTCTGAAGATGATATTTAATAAAGGTTTTTCTTTTGTGTGTGTGTGTGTGTGTACTGAAATGTTGTTTATTGATAAGAAAAAAAAACTGGTTCTGATTACTATTTCAGAAATTCTAAGTGTTTTTGGTTGTTGCTGATTAGTGCCATTTGATGAAGTCATAAAAATAATTCTGGTTTATATTTTCTGAAAGTATATAGACTTTGAGGAAATGATTATTTGATTGAATCATTATACCTACTCGCTGAGAAAATAAGGTGAATTATGTGAGGGATAATTAATTTTGCACAATTAGCACATATATGACTTTCTCTGTCATCCATCTTAATAAAATCCCATTTTATTCTTGTTTTCCATACAACCTGATTTTTAAAACTTTTTATTTTTCTCTACTGTTACACATCATCGTAAAGATATTGTATTCATTTTATGGCCATATAAATGGCTTAAAATCTAGAAGTTTCTTTCAATTCCTGGCTTCTCTATTAACTCTAGAACTCTAGTCATTGAAATCCATTGGTCTTTGCATAATTAGGGAAATTGTAAGATCAAAGTATACGTAAAACAATGTTCTGTAGCTATCAATGACATTTATAGAGATGCAAACTGATAAACTAGCTTTAACAGTACTGATAAAACAAAACAAGATTTCATATAATTTATGAAGTTTTTTAAGATAGGAGAAGGGTTAAGATTGTGAAACTTGGAACATAATTAAACAGTTTGCTGATGCAGGCTGTCAGTATAGACAGCTTCAATACTTTCAGCCCTCACTTCCCACTCACCAATCCTAAACTTATGTGTTCCATGAGGTACGTCTGTCTAGCATCTACTGTATGTGTTTTAAAATACAGTATGTAATCATGCTGAAGTTTTTGATAGGCTTATTTTATCATTGTGGTTAGCCCTCAGTGCTATCCTATTTATCCTTTCAATAAATAGTTTTTGGGTGCTTTCTATTCTAAGTGCAAGGGATACATGAAGAACAAGACAAATAAACATAGAAGGCAGATAACTAGTGCAAAGTCAATATAAAAATTATACAAGAGACTACTGCAATGGAGAGAGACTAGGGCTCAGAGAAGGGACAGCTTATATAACCAGGGTGGCTAGGGAAGCCTCATTGAAAAGGTACCCCTTTGCAGGAGCCTTGTTTGGGGAGATGGCTATTGATTGCGGTTGACTTCGGGCCATGGAGTTTTGGACATTGCCGCCTTCCACAGTCTCACGAGACTTGGCCCAGGATCTCAAGAGACTTGGGCAGAGAGCGGAGCGGGTTGGGGCCATTTTGGTTTGTTGGTTGTTTGCTGGTGTGTGGTACGTGTTAGAGTTGTTAGAGCCAGAGAGAGAAACTGACAGAATAAAGATCCTGTTTGTTTCCAGTCTGCCTCTGAACTTATTCCCGCAGCTTTGCTGCTCCAAGCGGCCATCGCTTCAGGCGGCGACACCCCTTGATTGATAGGCATGCCCAGTCAGGGCAAGGAATTGGTCAACTCTGGAAAGATGATATTTCAGCAGGGAGGAAATGCTTGGGTAAAGGCCTGTTGTGCTTGGGTCCTGAGAATGCACTAGAACTTGGCATCATAAGACTCTCCCAATTGGCAATGAACTTTAAAAATTTCTTCACAAAATTCTCAAATGGTTTTTTTCCCCTGGGAATTCCACCAATATTTTATGAAATTTGAAGGCAATGGATAATATTTCAGGGAGCCATCTGGGCATACATGATACCTGAAGAGTATTAGCACCCAGTGAAATTTTGGTGAGTGAATGATTTAACATTTATTCTACTCCACTTCAGTGCTACTTACTGTTAGCCATTAGCCATTGTGATTTAAGTAGAGCAAGTAGTTTAATTTAATTTTCTTGCAGAAAACTACATCTCTCAAGTCTCCATTTAACAATTATTCTTTCCCTTGGTACAAAACCTGTTTGACAAAATAGAAATACAAACAAAGCATATATCAGAAACTTAATAAACCTCGACATGATATTTATGCATGATAATTTTTGGAAGTGGCTTTTATGTAGCCTACGAAATATGCACTGTCTTAGATTATAGCTGCACCACTTTGAGAATTTGTGTCATATTTAATATCAGCATTTTGTGTCTACTTAATGAAAAATTAAGAAATAATTACAGGGCTGGGGTTGTGGCTCAGCAGCAGAGTGCTCACCTTGCACATGCGCGGCCCAGGTTCGATCCTCAGCACCACGTAAACATAAATGCATTGCATTGTGTACAACTAAAGTAAAAAAATAAATATTTTTTTAAAAAAAGAAATAATCACAGCAAACCAAGTTACTTCTGTGAAACAAAGCTTAAACTCCAGATAATTTATCTGAGATCACCTTGCATTTTCCCCTTTTCATGATGCTAAGTTATTTAGTCTTTACATACAGTGATTTCACCTCTCAATAATTTACCTTGGCATTTTACAAAATTGGAAAATCTCTGGGATATTATATTATCTTGAAGGATGGTTTCCCAGTTTTTCAGCCCTGTTTATTTTAACATAGAAGGGTCAGCCAAAATACACAAAGAAGCTGAACCATGGGGGTATGAATATTAATGACAAAGAGTGTGTGTAATTATAGGTAATTACGTGAATCATGTTTTCAACTAATTATTTACGAATAACTTCAAAGTTTCTTTTTAAAAACAAATGCAACTTCAGTTATGATTTTATGAATTCCTATTCCACTGCCCTTTCAGAGATGTTTATCAGAAATTTAATGGATTTCCTCCTACTATACATGTGGGGTTATTTCACTCAATCTGTTGTTTTGGACAAATAGGGCAGCTCAGGAAACAGCTTAGTTTCAGATATTCGAAGTTCCCTGTTCTGACCCATTAAGCAGCATTCACCTTGTACAACTGCTTTGTCTTTAAATTAAGAAAGAAAAAAAAAGTGCACAGATTCTTGCCTTTAAAAAAAATTTGCTACATGTGGCTTTTGATGAATTTAGTTATTTGAATATGTTTGAAATATGTGCTAGTAACTTTCATAAACATTTTAGTTGAGAAGTTTTCACTGTCTTTCATAAAATTTTGCTATTTTAGGAGATCACTAGAACAAAACTCTAAAAATGAAGAAAATGTCCTCTATTACTAGAGGGTAACAACTATAAAATATTAATTTTAGTTGCTTAAATTAATGATAAATTTTCAATCAGCAGCTCACCTGATGATAATGCTTTTAACACTACTCCCTTTCTTGTATAAAAGTTTTTTTGACATAAACTTTAGATACCTTATGTAAGTTATAAATATATCAATTATATTTTTCTTTTTAGATAATAGATGTTCTGATATAGTTGTATTGAGCTAATGTAACCAACGCATTTTTTTTTTTTAATCTTCTACTTATAAAGCTTACTATAACTTTCAACCTGGAGATTCTTCTAAAAATATTTTCATCATGGGCTTAAAATATTTTACTCATGGTCAAAGGAAAACACTAGCAATGATAGATGATGGAATTACATATGTCAGAGTTAGAATGCTAATACCACGAATTAATAGCTATTCAAGATTATTGGAGTTAAATAAATTTTCGAAGTCCTTGTTTCTATAAAAGGGAATATTAAGGTGAGGCTTAGAAGCAGTGTATGTCCAACAGCTAGCAGATCTTAGTCAACAGTAGGCAAACACCATAGAGGAGCTACTGTCATTAGCGCTCAAAGCATCATGAGCATAAGATTAGTTTTTGCACTTATTACCTATGAAGGAAAAGAAATTTGAGGGAATGTAAATGCTGTTTTGTTTCCCCAAATCAGAATCTTCATCATTTTAATATAACTTGCATTTTTATGTTATAAATTGGAATAAAGTTTCATTATGGTAAAATTAATTTGTTATGTTGACTTCCTTCCTGCCTAATAAGCAAATTAGAAATTTGTCTTCCAATCTGCTACAAAATTACCATTTGAATTATTTTAGAAAATTATATATTTACTCTATCCCCAGAGGAATTCTGATTTTGGAACAAATTTATGGACCATATTGCATTATATAAAAATTGGCAGAGATAGTTCATTATATGTTTGTGTAACATTAGTTTCTGATGATACATATCAGGTTGAGATTATTAACATTAGTATATCAGCATAGTGTACTCGTAAATTTGTGCTCTAACAATCTGTGGCACTCCACTTTATTTAACCATTTGTGAAGGAAAAGGGTGTATGTAAAAAAGAACTCTGCCCTGGGGGTCCAAAGTCTTGGATTCCATCTTGGCTTCAGTGTAACAGCAAGAAACAGTCTGGTAGAAGGAACATGAGATTCAAAATCAGATGATATGGAATTCCTGATTGCCACTTATTTATTTACAAATTGTGTGACTGTTCATAAACCACAAACATAAGTTCCTCTGCTCAGAACACCTGGCAACTATTTAAAATTGTTACAGACTTGCACACTTAATTTGCCACATCTTTGGGAATTTTAAAACTATACACACATACATAAAAAATGTTCATTGACGCGAAGGCGCGGTGGCGCACGCCTGTAATCCTGGCACTTCGGGAGGCTGAGGCAGGAGGATCACGAGTTCAAAGCCAGCCTCAGCAATGGCGAGGCACTTAGCAACTCAGTGAGACCCTGCCTCTAAATAAAATACAAAAAAAGGGCTGGGGATGTGACCCAGTGGTCAAGTGCCCCTGAGTTCAATCCCTGGTACCACAAAAAATAAAAAAAAAAAATAAAAAATAAATAAAATAAAATTTAAAAAAATGTTCATTGAGTTTACATTGAACTGAAAACCCCATTTTCTAATATCTGAAATGAAGTTTAACCAGATGATAGCTATGACCTTTATGGGTTTTAAGAGACAACTTTCTCCAAAGATATTAAAGTCATATTTTCATATTTTCAAAGCAAGAGAGTAATAGGTATGATTTGACATGTTATTGGGTATTTGCTGACAGAAATACAAAGGTCTAAGAGAACCTATTCTTTATAGTTGTCTTCTATACAACATCTCTAACATTATTTTGTCTCTAACAGTATAGCCATTTTATTTGCACATTTGCATTCTGATTTTTTATATTCGTAATTGAGGTGCAAAGAAAACAAGGAATGTTTCCTAGTCTTTTTTCTTTGACATAGCAATTCAATTGTCAATCTGTTATTGCATTTAAAAACAAACCAGTGAAACATTCTGAATTTAAAATATAAGACTGAAAGCCATTTTTTCTGGGCCAGGAAGTTCCATCAGAGACAATTTATGTATTGTTTACATCTAGATCATGGATAGTTTGCCATTCTGACTTTTTTTATTGTGACAAAATACTCATATAATTTGCCATCGTAACCATTTTAAGGTTTAGTGCCATTAGCTCTATCTACAATGTACAACCGTCACATTCGAGATTTTTCACACCCCAAACAGAAGCCTGTAACAAAACTTCAGATTCCTTCCTCCCCTGAGGCTCTGGCAACTACTAATCTCCTTTTTTTCCCCAAGAAGGCAAGAAGATTTGCTCTTCTTGCTATTTCATATGAACGGAATCATACAACATTGTACTTTTTGTTCCTAGCTTCTCTCAGCACATTTTCAATGTCTGTTAATGTTGTCATGCATACCAGTACTTTATTCTGTTATTTTTTTTTTTTTTTTTTTTTAGCTAAATAACATTCCACTGTATGAATATTCTGTACTTTGTTCATCCAGTCACCTGTTAATGTATATGTATATTTAGGTTGTTTCTACCTTTTGGGTGTTGTGAATAGAGCTTCAGTGAATATTCATAGATGAGTTTTTCTTTGAGCAAAAACTCCATTAATATGGGGAAGGATTCCTAGTAGTGGAATTGCTGCTCATATACTAATTCTATTGTTAAATTATTGAGGAACTGCCAAGTTGTTTTCCTGATAAGTTTTTTTTCTATTCTAATTTGTTGTACATGCTTGCAGAGTGCCATTCATTTTGTATTACATATAAAAAGCACAATTTTTCAAGTCACTGGTTTTACATTAAGTATTTTACACAATTTGTGTTTTCGTGCATGTACTTAGGGTATTGATGTCTAACTCATTCTGCCATTATTCCTATCCCCTTGATCCCTCCTCCCTTTCTATTTAGCATATTCCTCCCATCCCCCCTCCCTTGCCATTATAAGTCAGTATCATCATAGCAAAGGAATCATTCGATCTTTTGGTTTTTTGGGATTGGCTAACTTCATTTAGCATTATTTTCTCCAATTCCATCCATTTACCTGTGAATGCCATGATTTTATTCTCTTTTAGTGCTGTGATAAGTTTTTAGAGTTTCATATTTGTTATATTAATATTTTTATATTTTACTACTCATGCAGTCATATGATATATTATACTTCTGGAAGTTTTTCAGATAAACTATAGTGAGCATTTGTATATATCATGGAGAGATGGGGATAGCGGGAAGGAGTATGTGGAGAAGGTCAGAAACACTAATCTAATGCAAGTAGAGAAAGGAACCCCAGGTGAACTTTCAATGAATGGCAGCAGGTATATCCCAGAGCTTCTGAAAAAAAGCTAAACAGTGTGGTAACATTTCTGGAGAGGATTTTGTGCTTGAAATATGAACTTTGAACAGCAGCAGAACTGAAAAGATGGCGATTCCTCTTATGTTCCTAACATAAGACATTGACTATTCTAGAATAGAGTGCATGAGACAGAAGAACAGTAGTCCAGAGGAGAGAAATTTATACCAGTGTAGAAAATAGATGGTGTGCTTAGTCAGCTTAGTCACATCTGGTTTAAGATTTCTTCCAGAGATAAGTACTTTGCAGGCTTAACCTATATGCCTTCTGTGTTGCTTTTGTGTATGATTCTCATTCCTAGTTGTTTCTCTTTCAATGTCTGGGATGAGAGAACACTCCTGGGCAGTGTCACAAAGACATTTTGAACCAGCCAGGCCTTTACTATTTGGATCCGGTATTTTGATCATGAAAAGGTGAATTGCTAGCTGGGTGGCACAAACTTATAATCCCAGTGGCTCAGGAGGATTCCAAGTTTAAAGCCAGTCTTAGCAAATTAATGAGGCCCCAAACAACTTAGTGAGAACTTGTCTCAAAATAAAAAATGGGCTAGGGAAGTGGTTCCATTGTTAAGGACTCCTGGGTTCAATCCCTGGTACAAAACAACACAAACAAACAAACAAAAAACCCCAAAATGGTGAATTGCTGTTCTGGGAATTTCCATTACAAGCACCAAGCTACTGAACTACTGAATATGTGATCATAACAGGGAGAAGGTTGACATCAAAATAAATAATTCATAACTGCCTTGCTCAGTAGTAGACACAAAGGAAAGGGAAAAAGTATAGGACAGGTGTTCACTTATGAACCCATGTCTTTTTCATATGATACGGGAAAATCCCCAAGATACCAGGTTCTTAGATCTCTTATGAGTGGTGTGGTTTCTAGTTTTTCTTCCTTTTTTAGTGGTACTTAACCACTGAAAGATGCAATCAGTGCAAATTATTACAAATCCATTGGTACAAACTGGTGTTACCCCAAAGAGTACTTTCTGGTCATGAAGTGTTACAAGATTAAATGTTAAGAATTAACTATTCAAGAGAGCTATCCAAAGTCTGTCTTTGATTATTGGATACAAAATATAAGGTAGCCTTTATCTCAATACTTTTAAATTTTTTCCCTATTTTACATTAATTTATAACTACGTAGTTGTATAATTTAAATTCTAATAGGATATATTCCTTTCCAATGTAGACTTCTTATCTGTTTTCTTGAAATTTCTTGCTTTAATTTTACATTTAGCTGAAAATTTTTAAAATTTTCTTTCTTATCATTGTTTCTCTTTGTTTCCTACCCACTTCAGTAAGGATTTGGTACTTGGGTCCTATTTTAAAATTAAAGAATTACAAAATGGAAAAGTTGTGAATATTCCTGGTGAGAGAATCAACTTGGAAACTATTTCATACTTCCATTTCCAAATAATTTTTTCTCTAAAGCTTTCTAGTGTCTCACATGATACATGTATATTGACTCATTATGGTGATGTATCATAACATATTTTCTTTCAAGTATATACTGATTATAAAACTTTATGTAACTATCAAGATAGTACAACAAAATTGAATGGTAAAGTGTGGTTGATTTAATCTGGAAAATAAGTTTGCTCGTAGACAGATGTAGAGAAAGTCTTCTTTGAAGTGCACCTTGACATAGAATTGAAGATGTTTATATCTACCAGGTAAATTTTAAACTGTTTTGTCATTGTGGTGGTGGTGCTAAGGATTGAACCCTGTATCTCATGAATGCTAGGTAAGAACTTTTCTATTAAGCTACCCCTACAGACTTGGATTTTTAAAACAAAGTTCACAGTTGTTTTGGGCTTCTTATCTATTATAAAATGTGATCATTTGCTCCTTTTAACTTTGGACTAGAAAAAACATCATGCCATTGCACTTATGGGCCTCACAATCTTGGAATTGATCAGCAGTAAGCAGATACAATTTGTAAAGAGATGCTACAGCCATGAAAGGCTTGGGATTTTACCCCAAGGGCCTTTCTTGGAGCCCATCAGGATCACCTGTGATTACCTGCATTTAAGGTAAACCACAATATACAGGGCTCCATGAACATCACATTGTTCTTCCTCTTGGGGATATTGTCATGTCACAGGACAGCTACTTTTGAATTTTGTTTAGAGAAAGAGCTCTGTGTGATGCAGTTTGGAAAGGGTAATATGTGTAAAAAATAAAAAGCATAACTACTAAGACCAATAAAGACATAGATTTAAAGATGTTTGTGCATATGTGGCATGCTATTCATATGAAAAAGCCTTTTGAAAGTGCTTGTTTCTAACCAGAGTGGCAAGCTGATATAAATAAAATGCCAAAGAAGAAATATAATGGAATAAATTGGGGTCTGTGTTGTCAGATTTCATGATTATTTAAGAAAAGGTAGAAATCTAAATTTCTACATGAAATCTCTTGATATTGGACTATTGAAATTATATATATGTATATTAAATATATATATTAAAAACATGTTGTGGAACAAACCAAGAATCAAGCATCCAGGGCCTGGGGTTGTGGCTCAGTGGTAGAGCGCTTACCTAGCACGCGTGAGGCACTAGATTCAATCCTTGGCACCACATAAAAATAAATAAATAAAGTATTGTGTACATCCACAACTAAAAAAATTTTTTTTAATTAAAAAAAAAAAAAAAGAAAGTAACCGACTAACCAGCACAGAATCCTGCACTTCAGGTTTGTACCTCTGCTTTGAGCTGTTATAAAAGGGAAGCTACTTCATCAGTTATTGCTGAGTAGAACAGTAGATCTGAGTTCCCATACAGGGAATCTGTGTGGTCAATGTTAATCTAATATCTTTCTATCCTTCTTTATTTTATTGGTTCTCTCTCTTTTTTTTTTTTTTTCCACACTTTTGATTGTTCAAGTACAGGTTTCAGATTTCACTTGCCCCTTCTCCCCACACCCAGGGCAAGGCCCATTAGAAAAAAATATTTGATAAACTCTTTGTATATCATGTTCCTGAAGGCACTGAATAGAGATGTATTTTGTTGTTGTTATTGTTGCTGTATTGTTACTATGTTGGGGATCATACCCATGGCCATACACTGAGCAACATCCCCAGTCCTGGAATAGATGGTTTTAAGTAGTAAAAGAAATATGGGAACCATAGAGCTGGAAGAATTCTGAATAATGCTTGAGGAGCTGAAAGTTTGGATTTTCAAATTAGTAAATATATGACAGGTTATTTATTTTATTAAATATGTATTGTGAATCAAATGTTTCAGAAAAATGGAAGACAAAATTAACATTTTTGGGATACCTGCTATGTGCCAAATATAGGAGGGAGGTTTGCATAAGTCACCTCATTTTCTTGTTAAGAAGTCCTGCAACAAACCACTGAAATCTTTTTTTCATCATCTCACTAGTAATCAAGATCAATGTAGGAAAAGTGTCTGAGCTCTCCCAATCACTGGGTGTATGGAATGTCCGGGATTCCAGACTATTGGAATCCAAAGCCTGATTTCTTCTCTCCTGCCCTTTAGTATTTCCCTATCTTAAGGAAGTTTGCTATTTAGGCAGTGCAAGTGAATTTTAATCATTGTAATTTATCAGTTGGTACTATCAAAAAGTAAAGGAAGCAGAAATACCTGCTTTAGTAGATTTAGCTAAATAATTTTAGCTCCTACAATTTATTGCTACATATATCAACTTTCCAGGGTTCTACCACAAACTAGTTTCTTACAGCTAAGATCTCACATATTTAGAATTAATCACAGATATGTGAATGGTAGTAGTTAGTAGATTTATTTTTGCTAAAATGCCATACCAAATTCACAAGGTGTCCAAGATCCTTAAAAAAATCATATGTTTGTATTTTGTAATTATAAATACGACATTAAAGCTGGTGATATTTATATTTATTGTTGTAATAAAAGCATTTTGTTGAAACCTAACATATGTATATTTTAGTTGCTTGTGAAATCTTAGCATGGATATTTAGAAAGTGTTATGCACTCAATCTTATTAAATACTTACTGGAGAGCTCCAAAAAAATTAGCTTGCATTTTATAATTTTAGGATAGGAGATGTCTGAGGACTCCTATTTCTAATTGCAGATTAACAAGAAATGAATATGAATTTCAAGTTTTCTCACTTCTAAGCAACATATTGTTTTACACATTTTAACGTCTCTAGGATTGGTGTCCACCTTTACAATCAATCAAGTCTTATTTTTGCTATTGTTCAGGCAGTAGTTTTGAGGTAGCTGTCATTGCTTGCATGTGTGCAAACTTGGTTGTTATTCTGGATACTATGACGGTGATACTTTAAAATTTCAGTCAGCACACTATTTAAGGATCTTTGTGGAAGAATTCGCAGACTGTGTTGATAGAAAATCCTGTAAACATTTGTTGTGCATCACTTTGAGAAATGCTGTATCACCTACCATCTTGATGGGACAGGACTGGATCTTATGTGTGAAAATAGGCATTGATGACTTGAAGTCCGGCATTGGTAGATTTGGAAGAGTAGGACCATTGATGAAGTTCTGAGATACTTTAACCAGTTTATTTTATGTATATTTTCCTGTTTTCTGTGTGTATAAAGATCATAGATGATTATAGTCTGTTTATAAACAAGTCTAATAATTTTTCCAAAAGAAAAATTTGAAAGTTCATGTCATAATCATGTAATACTTTGAAAGTATTTTTCTTTCCTTGTGCTAGGTAAAAGTGGTACATATCATGATAAAAATGGTATCTTAGATATGATTAAATACAGTAGTGAATAACTGATTTTTCAAATCAAAATTCCAAACTCATAATGTGTATTTTCATGACTGAAATTCAAAATTGAACAGTATTAATTTTTGACTATATTATAATATTGCACTGCTAAATTATAATTTTAAAAGTTGTATTTTGTTTTAGAATAATTTTCTTCAAGTTTAACCAAATGAAAATAAATATATGAACTATGTGTACCTTCTTGTCAATTATTTTTCAGTTTGCTTTGTAAATGGCAACTAAAAGTTCAGCAGTGTGCATGAATTTAAATTTGCAAATAAGACCAAACTGGAACAGAAACACAGTCGAATGACTTTGAAATTAGTTGACTCTCACTTTAATTCCTTCAGTAAATATCTTTTCATCAATAATAGACTTTTATTTTTCTTTCAGTCTGACTCTAATTTTTTTAAAAATCATAGTTGTACTTTCAATATGTGATTATATTATCCATACATTTTCAATTTCAATCTGTAATTAAAAAATATTATATCATTGTTGAAATTACTGTTAGGTAACAGGTCTGGTGTTCTGTTGTACTGAAGGGTGACAATAGTTAGCATTAATGTATTATGTATTTCAAAATGGCAAACTCATGATAAATATTGGAAGTGATAGGTTTGCTAATTGCCCTGATTTGATCATTTCACAATGTGTACAGGTATCAAGATATCACATTGTAGCTCATAAACAGGTATAATTGTGATGTGTCAATTAAAAGTAAACTTTAATAAAAAATAAAATCAAACTTAAAAATTACAGTGTTAGATATCCTTGAACATTCATTTTTCTGAAATCAGATGTTAAATATTGTTAAGTTGAAAAGACAAGAATCCAAACCAGCCACCTTAAGGGGTGATATATTGAAAAGAGCACCAGCATCATGCTATTGATAAAATATGTAATGAAAGAATAGAAAATGTTTAACTTCTGCATATTGAAAATTCCTAAGAAGAATACTACTAAGCCTTTCCCTAAATTGTAGATATATTGGAGTGATATAACCTTCACTTCTGAAGAGAAATTGAATGACTTTTGGAATGATATGGTCAGTATGTTAAGCAGAGATTCAAAAGGCATAGTGTCTAGTGTATGACTAAGAAATGAAAGTAGAAGCAGGAAAACACTGTGCCAACTTATGAAAACGCCATAGAGTTATGACATAAAATCACTATAGCAGTGACTTCTTCAAAGATGCCATAGCATGCTTGTGTTCATGCCTCTGTTGGATACAAAATGTGGAAATATAATTGTGAGCTTAAAAAATGCTTATATTTACATCTTCCCCTTCTTCTATTTTTGTCTGCCTTTTGTTTTATGTTTATCTCTTCATGTAATTTAATGACTTTTAAGAATATAAGTGCATAGTTTTGTCATAGAAGTACCAGAAAATACAAAAAATATAAAAGAGAAAGCTATATAAACATTTTAAAAATATATTTAATGTTTTAGACTTTTTCAAAAGTTGAATCCTTTTTATACTTTTTAAGTAATTCTAAGTATATGTATTTTTCCTTTCTTTTTATATAAAATTGGTACATTAGTTTGAAAAATTTCAGACTTACATTTATACATATTTGAAAGGAAAACTACATAATAAATTTCTCTCATTCCTACTTATGGGAAAGGAATCTGTCAATGATAAGATCAAAAGCTGTTTATGTGTATTACTTTAATCAAGTCTATTTCCAAGACACTTGAATATTTTATGACATAAATATTATATTTGCATAAGATGTAATATTTATAATATACATATATAATATGTAAATATAGTATTTTTATAATCCTAAAATTACTACAGAAGAAAAAGTGTGGTATGATTTACACGTGATTTACTGTTGACTTTTAGGACAATAATTTTCTTTTTCATATGATGGTAAATCACTAAGCATCTGTTCATTTAGTCTGAGTAATTCTCATTTATTTCAACAGAAAAAAGCTTCTTTGTGCAAGCACAGTGTGTGCTCTTGTTTGTTTCTCTGAAGGTGTCCCATGTTTTTTCCTCCTCCTTAGTGACAAGCTCCTTACCAAGTACCTGTGCAGACAACCCAGAGTAATATGCCACCTAGTGACCCCATAAAGAATTCACAGCTTTCAATTAACTGTCCAGCCCACATTAAAGGCAGTTCATAGGATAGGTCTTTATCAAAATGCTATCTGGTGATACCTATATATGTACTGTTTGGATCTTTTCTTTCATTTTTATTTCCAAATGTCAATTGTGATAAAAATTTGATTTCTCCTCAACTTATAATAAATGATTATTCTCAATAGAATCTAAGATAAATGGCAAAATTGCCTAATATTTTGTGTATAGAATATAGTTAAGTGCTTCAATAAGTTGAAAATGTGTTATAAGCATCAGCTCTACTAATTATGTACATTAGGGATATATATTAGGTCCCCACACCCCCAGTGTATAAATAAGGGACTTGGTCTTTAAGCAACACACACATCAGTTTTAAGAAAAATGTTGTTATTGTAGCATTTACACACTTGAAGAGCAAGATATTAAAATATTAAACCATAGTAAATTAATAGTATGAATACTATAGCAACATCTATCCCTGGTGTAAAGTTATTGATTCATAAATAAGAAGCTAAATATTAATTATTGATGTTTTAAACTATAGCTTTTGAAACCTATTTCACTGTTAGTAAGTGTTTCAGATTCATAGCATGTAATTTCTCCTGAAAAATCATGGTGTTTTTGTGTACATGCTAGTCAACATGATGGTGAAGAGAGAGAGAGAGACAGACAGACAAACAGTGTGTATGTTTGTGAGAGAAATGAGTTCTTCTCTCATATGTGGGTGGTATGTGATTTACTTGGATGCCTGAAGAATTCTTCTATTCTAAACCAAGTATTCATAAGGACTTGTTTTTTTTTTCCTTAATATTCTTTGGGACTTGGAAATGCCCATGATATTGCAATTCCAGAATCTGACAATTGTACTTTTTGTTATATGATTGGGCTTAAGGGATAAAGTTGTGGATTAAGTGAGCTGAAGCTTTAAATTCTGATTATAGACTGTCCTGAATTCTTTCAGCTGCAGTTTGCCTATCCATAAAAATGGGGGACAAGATAATATGCCTTGTCTACCTCATAAGATTGTTGTAAGAATTAGATGAGATTGTGAATGTGAACCTGTTCTACGGTTTATAACTATGGAACTACAATAATCCTACAATACCTTAAGAATGAATTATATTTGAGAAATGGAGGGATAAATTATTACAACTAGTGGGAACTAGTATAATATATTTAACCACTTAAGTCTGTAAGTGAAAGCTATTAATAAATCAAAGTGTAACCCTTATTTTTTATGTGTTTTTTGGTGTTACATGGATACAATATCTTTATTTATTTATTTTTATGTGGTGCTGAGGATTGAACCCAGTGCCTCATAGTGTAAGGCACATGCTCTACCACTGAGCTATAGCCCTGGCCTGTGGCCCTTTTTTTTTTTTTTTTTTTTTTGGTACCCGGGGATTGAACTCAGTGGCAATCAACCACTGGGCCACATCCCCAGCTCTTTTTTGTATTTTATTAGAGACAGAGTCTCACTGAGTTGCTAAGTGCTGAGGCTGGCTTTGAACTCTTGATCCTCCTGCCTCAGCCTCCCAAGTGCTGGGATTACAGGCGTGTGCCACTGTACCTGGCTCTTATAGCTCTTATTTTGAACTATCTGACTTAATGTTATTTGGGAGATAGGTAAAAATGGTTTTGAATGGGTTTGAGACTCATTGATTATATAAAACAGATAGTTTGACATTTCCTGAAACTACGCATTATTCTTGACTATTGTAAATGTCCTCTGTAGATGTTTTCAAATACCTGAAAAAATTTTCCTCTTTGGGAGAAAATAGTAAGAGCAAATGGTGTCCATTATGTCATTTTAAACTTGTTGTGTTCCCTTTGCAGTGCCTTGCAATTTTAACTAATAATTTCTACTAAAAGAAAATTAGTGTGCTGGTTTTTTCTTAGAAGTTAAATAAAGGCTAGGGCTGTGATGTCAAGATGACCCCCCATCCCGCCCCCCTATTGCCTTTGGTTCCTAAGATGGGGTTGCATAATGTTTTTTAAAATTTGAAAAGATAAGTACTTGCCTTTTGCTTGTTCTGTATGTAAACCCATTTTCATACACTGAAGAAGGGCATTCACCTCTGCTTTTCCTATATGTATTTTCTGATTTAACTGCAAAAGTTGCTCAAAGAGTTTGCTCAAGAAAACCAACAAGGAAGATGACCAAGAAGAGGCAACAGAGGTAATGGAGGCCTGGATTCATCAAAATTGTGTGACCTTGAGCAAATTATTTCATCTTTGTGTAACTCAGTGTTATTGCATGTAAAATGGGGTTCTGTTGTCTACCATATAAGGTTGTAAGGAGCTTAGATGAGTTAAAACATCACTTGGCACTGGAAAGTACTGTGGGAGGATCTTTAAATAATGTGGCCTGATGTTGTACCCTTTCTTGATATTTTATTTATGTGAATATTTATTGTATGTGATTTCACTTATGTAATTATTGTTCTACCTCTCTTTGTGTGCTCTACCACTTGGGTTGCACAAATTAAGCTCAATTGCTTGTCATGTGCCTGAAGGAAATGAAGATAGTGCAGTAATAAATAGGGCAGCTGAATAGAATGGAATATTATTTATTGCTGTTACAATCAGAACAAGGATAAACTGGAATGTGATAATTTGCCCTGCAGTTGCCCAAAGCTCCTTGTGTTTGTCTTAAAATTTTAAATAGATGGTCATTTCTATGTATCCTCTTCCTTCCAGAGATAAGCTGTAAACTTATTCAACTGCTTTCAGAAGGGTGGAAATAGAATAATAGACTGTGATAAAGTTGCATGGTAACTAAAATGATAAATGTGGTAACACTTAGTAAATTATAGAAGGACTATCTGGATGGAGTTGTTAGATGTGTGTGTCTTCTGCCTTCTGCAGAGCAGCCTTGCTTTCTGGAAGACGTGGGATGGGGATCAGCACTTTGGTTGGCAGCGCCTGCTATCTCATAGCACCTTTGGCCCGAGGCCTCTTTATAAGAACTCATTGTAGCATCATCTCATGAGTGGATAATGGCACAGATTTAGGATAGTGGCAATTATGTAATTTTAATGAAATAAACTAAGGTAATATTGTGCAGTGTTCTTAATTTGAGAAAACAAGTATCATGTAACCAGTTCCTAATTTATAATGCTCTCCTTTGTCTACCCTGAGCTTTTTAAAAATTTGTTCTAATTACTTACACATGACAGTAGAATGCATTTTGACACATCATACATAAACAGAGTATAACTTCTCGTTCTTCTGGTTGTACATGATGTAGAATTACACCAGTCATGTAATCATATATGCACATAGGGTAATAATGTCCGATTCATTCTACTATCCTTCCTACCCTCCCACTACCTGAGCTTTTGATCTTGTGAGTCCTGTCTGGATATACTGTATTCTTTATTTGACTTGAATGTTTTAGGCTAAGTAATATATCTTTTAATCCCTTGAAAATTTTATGCATTCATAAGAATCATGAGAACAATTCTATCATACTTACAAATTTGAATTGTAAGTATGTTTTATATATGTTCAATACAGAAATAAACATATTTAAATATGTTTGTTTTTCTCCATGTTTTATAATTAAAACATGCCAACCCAAAATTGGCCAGAAAATCTAGTAACCTAGAACTATTTTTTCTTCACTTGACTTAGAACAATACAACTAACTTCAGTTATGGAAGTACTTCCAAAGATCATTTAGTTCAATAAAAGACCAATTCTCTTACCAGTGACTGGGAGCTGAAACACAAGATGAAGTTGTCATCCCTGCACAGATCATTTCTGAGGCTGCTGCTTCTCCAGTCTCACTTTTCTATTGTCTCCTATGTCCTTGTATTATTTAGTGTTCTTTTTCCCCCCTCCCATTCCATCTGATGTTGCTGATCACTTCTTTCTAAAAGCACCCCTAACTTTCTTATTTTGATCATCATTCATTATGATTTTAATTTTCCTATTATGTATATCTTATATGTTTAATGATATGGATATGTAGTCTCTTTAAAGCATTAGTCTTTGTTAATCAATTACAAGAAGGTTCTATGGAGAAATCAAGAGGGGACAACTTACCATGGCACTTTCTTTCCTTTTCAAAATATTATCTATGGGCTTGGGGGGTGTAGCTCAGTGGTAGAGGGCTTGGCTACCATGTACAAGGCCCTGGGTTCCATTCCTAACATTGCAAAAAAAAAAAAAAAAAAAAATCTTTTCTCTATGATGCTTAGATTACTAACAAATCAAATAATACACACCTACCACAAAATTCCTTGAGGCTTCTGTTAAAATCTTATTTGTTGAGACTAAGCAATATAGAAATTACAGATATCCATAATGAATATTTCAACTTCTTTAAATGTTCTAGGTCAAGCAGTACTATAGATTAAGACAAACAGAATGATCAAGACAGCCTTGTAAATGAGAAAAATATTTAGAACTTATTTATCTTGCATTATTTTGGTATTTTCAAATGTTATTTTAGATTAAACTCCAAGTCTGTCATTTTAGAGTGAATTGACTAATAATATTTTCCTATTTGTAACTGCCAGTTAGAGATAAGTTCAGTGCAAAGTCATTATCTTTTAAAGGAAGAATTTGTTAACTTGTCAGAGTTGAAGATCATTAATGATGATTAAATCTGGGAGAAAAATGAAAAGCAATATTTCACCTGAGGCCCTTTGAAAGCAGAAATGTGGCAGGGGTGGCCAATGAGAATGTTAAGTTGTTTTATACATTTTGTATTTTGTAATCATTCTTTCATTTCTCTTCTTCTCAGAAATTGTCACTGTATCCTAATTTTAAATTTCCATATAGTGGTATCATAATCAGTTCATTAAATTAAAAGGTAGTATTTCAAAGCTGATTGAAACATGACAAGACTAATATTCTTTCCTGCCAGAACACATTGAATGGGCTCATAGCATAGTATATGGATATTTATTGATGGCTGGCTCAATCTCTGGTTTTCCTCTTGGACAGTGCCATCAACATGGTATGTCTAGCATTCTGAAAACATTTGGGCATACAAACATGTTAATATCTAGTGCCTACTCTGTGCTTTACTGTAGCAAGTCAAGGAGAGAGATAGACACTGCCCTCTTCCCTTCTCCATCATCTTTCCCCTCAAGAAGTTCATATTATTATGAAAGGATAGGAAGTTAAGCAATGATGACCAAAAACCAAGTAGCATATTAAGGAAAATTGAGGCATAAGCTCTATATCCTGTAGATGTTTAGAGATAAGAATTGATTTGGACAGAATGGCTAGGAAAAGGTCCATGCTAGAGTTGGAATTTCAGCTGAACTTTTAAGGATTTGATATTTTCAGTTAGGTAGATGAAAGAAGATAGGCATTGTGAGAAATGGAATTTACATCTCATGAATTAACTATTGGAAATTTACATAAAATTTTGAGATTTTTAAAACACATGTTTTAAGACTAGTAATCCTATATGTGATGTGAAAATCAAAATGGATGAAGAGTGTGTATATACCTAGTCACAAAGAAATCCTTCTCTCAGGAGACCATCTCTATTACCACTTCCCTTACAGAGATAGTCTATGTATATGTGTGTGTGTGTGTGTGTGTGTGTGTGTGTGTGTGTGTGTTTATCTATGTGTACAGGTATACCTAGGTACTGCAGGGGATTCTGAGACCCCTAGAATACCAAAATCTGTGGATGCACAATATAAAATGACATAGTATTTGCATATAATCTACATGCATCTTCTCATATACTCATCTCTAAATCACAAATAAACTTTTCCTCTTCTGTGTTGTTATTGTCAGGTATTTTGGTCACACAAAGAAAAAATAACTAAAATATTTTTTAAAAATAGTAGTTATACTGTATTGTATAGGGTATAATGGCAAGAAAAATAGTCTGTATATGTTTGGTACAGACATAATACAATTTCCCCCAATATTTTTGATCCAAGATTGGTTGAAACCACACATGCAGAACCTGTGGGTACAGAGACTGCCCGTATTTTTTTCCTGGATGTGATTTTTTCCACAAAAGTGATGCCTTGTTCTTCTCTAAAGCTCAAGCCAGTATATGGAAGCACTTACTTAAGTACTTTAACCACTCACCTACTAATGGACCTTTGGCCTATTTCCAATCTCTTCCAAATACAGCTGCAGTAAATAGCTTACACATGTATCTTCATGCACGTGTCCATGTGCCTTCTAGAAATGGACATCTGGGGCAAAATGTACATACACTGTACATTTACAGATATTGCCAAGTTTCCTCCACAGAGTATCTCCCATTTTATCCCATATTTCCGATCAGTAACACATGCGAGATCCTGTTTCCCCATAGCCTTGCCATCCTGGAGTGTTGTCAGACTTTTTGTTCCTGTCAATAGGAAAGGTGAAAAAATATATCTCACTGTAGTTAAAATCTGTGTTTCTTAGTTTCACAAGATTTTTAAATAACATAAACAGCACAGTCCCTTGTGGACTATTTAAAACAGGACATTTTTTTTTCTAGAAGGCTTACTTATTATATACTCGGTTCTAGTGAAAGCTACAAAGCCATACGAAGGGCAAGCTGAATCATGTTAAGCATATGGGTATACATTACCTCCGTGTAATCACCCAACAATTCCCAGCCTCCACAGTTTTAAACATCATTCATTAAAGTAAGTAAAAGGAAATGTAGAGTTTCCAGCCTTCGCCTGGTGATGAGTGGGCTTCAGCTGTTTGAATGAATGAGCCGGTGAAAGGCTGATGGGAATCTCAGCCTTTAGAAAGGTGAGGTTTCAAAGGCTGAAAACACAAACCTCACATTCTGGTGATATTCTCTGGTCATGTAGTTATTTTAATTCTTTCCCCTCAAAGACTCATGGATAGAATATGTATTTTATTACCCTCAGTGTCCTGAGATTAGGATGTACTTTACAGATAAAAATGGCTCTGGGTTTCTTTGTGTGATTTCCCCACTTGCTAGGAGGCATGGTGGCATTTTGTACCTTAATAAAATTAATATATACATATATATTACCACAAAACTAATATGTACATATACATATATATATGTACATACCACAAATGTGTTTACAAATGAAGTGTACACTAGTTTATAGAAGTGCAGTTCCAAGGAAGTGGATTTTGTTTTTCAAACATATATATTTATGTATATGTATATAGTTAGCAAAACTACAAGACAAACAAAATAACCCTGCTTGTTAGAGAGAATATAGCCAATTCCAATATCTCCTTATTTTTTCATGTTGTGGAAACGGTGTTTTGAGGGAATGCTATTCCCAAACTAAGGAGGATTCAGGTGGAGTTTGGTAAATTTCTGTTGTTGTACCTGTGAGGCATGACTTCAGACACAATAAGAGAACCAGAGAGTTTCTGGGGGTGGGGAATCTTAGTATCACCCCCTACCCTGTAAGCACTATCAAATGAGACCAAAATTCACAGGAAGGGGAGAAAAGATTAAAGACAAAACAGTTGGTAATGGGTGTGTGGTGTTCACAAGTATGAGGGGAAGTGAGAGGATGTGTCTTGGCTCTATTGCCATATTCCTAAATAGACCACAAATGTGTTTACAAATGAAGTGCACACTAGTCTAAAGAAGCACAGTCCCAAGGAAGTGGATTTTGTCTTTCAAGCTCATTAATGGAAGGGCCTTACAAGTAACTCTTCCTGCTCTTTAAAAGAGTCCCCATAAATAAAGCAAAAATTTAGTCACCTGTATTTGAAGAAAGGTTCCTGCTTTACTTTTCATCTAAGCACAGTCATGCCCAGTTTAGCTTTTGAGGGGAGCCTGCCTGGGTGCTGTGACAACCTGATTTTTCCTTCCCCAAAGAGCCCCCTCCTTTGCCAAAGTCATATTCAAGCCACAGAAGCAGTGAAACTTTCTCTCCAGCCACACTTTCAGGAGTACTCTGGGGAGTCTGGGAGTTATTTTTAAGATATTTTTAGGAAAGAAGATAAGTGAAAACCTGGTGCTGTGGTGGTATGGGGGATATTTTTAGTACTTTCAGCACTTTGTGCTTTCCCCAAACTGCCACCTTCTATAAGTAAGATGTAAAATCACTAGATTTCTCTCTCCACAAGACTGTAGTGAAATTTTAGAAAGAGAGGAAGAAAGAAAATTTTATATCCCTCACATGTCTCAATCTGAGTTTACTTACAGTGTTCATACAGTGGAATGTATCTTTTATTTTCTGCACAGGCATGAATTGAGTCAATCTTTAATGGTTCACTGATTAGAAAAGAGATTCATAGACATGAGAAATGTTAACAATGCAGAGATCAACAAATCAGATGATGAAAACCCCATTTTCATACCAACTGATGAAGTCTCAATGAGGAGTGTAGAGGAAAGACATACAGACTTTTCTTTGCATATTTTGATTGCACACACACACATGCCTATTTTTTTAACTTAAGATAATATTGTATGATCTTTCCTGAAACTTTGTTCTTTTCCTCTGTTTGTGAATATATGTCATTGCACACCAATTTATATAGAATTACCTGATTACTTTTTTTTTTTTTTTTTTTTTTTTTTTTTGTGGTGCTGGGGATTGAACCCAGGGTCTTGTGCATGTGAGGCAAGCACTCTACCAACTGAGCTATATCCCCAGCCCTACCTGATTACATTTAAACTTCTAATTCCCCATTATGCCTGTAACAGGTTAATAAACCCATTGCTTTTGAATGTATGTTGATGTTATTTCCAATTTCTTTACTATTAGAGCAAGCTATAGTAAATATCGTTGTACAGGTAAACCTGTGTAGTCATGTAAATATTTTTGTAATATGTTTGGAATGAAATTTGGAGATGTACATTAAAAAAACTGAAGATTTTGAGCAAATTGGCACTGTTATGACAAGCTTTCAGAGGTAGAGTTATTTTAGGAAACTTAGTGAAGTCTACAGTCAATGGCTGCTTTGGCAACAGTACTACTCTCCACTCTCCACTCAAGGTGCCATGATGCAGGAGTTGGCCAATCTCTTGTGTTGTGGGGGATATTCTTGTGTTGTGGGGGATATTCTAAGCTGCCTGTCATGTTGCTTTGTGAAGTTTTCACCATAGTGTGCCTGTGCCTCCAGCATATCCAGTCCATGTTCTTTTTCCAGCATTCCATGCTTTCTTGTAGCAGATAATGTTTAGGATTAATTCAATAAAGGGATATCTAAAGGAACTCAGATGGCAATTTAACCCAGTTGAAACCACCATGTTGTACAAAGACAAACCCATATGGATTGCTTTAAATTAAATATGGGAATTGATCTAAAGGATCCATATGGACCTCATGGACCCCCAGACTTGAAAATATAGTCATACCTCAGAAGAGACCAGAACCAGGAACTGAAAAGCCATGCAGAACTGAGGTCACTGTTCCCCAGGGTTACGTGGTTTTTCATCTCTATGTCTGTCTGCCATCATTTATCCCTTGTACATTGATTGACCAATTATCTTGACTCAGCAAGCAGAAACAAGCCATACTAGGTCATCTTTACTTCATTGTTTAGTTCAAGCATTTAATAAGAGCAAAAGACTTGGAATCCTATTTCTAAATTCCCCAGGACAGAATGTTTTATTGGACACCTTAGTTTGGGGTTCATCCTTAGAACAGTCAGGAAATCAAGGTGAAGAAGCCTCAGTGTGCTTTGCTTAACATTTATTCTTATATTCACCTCCTCATTCTTGGATGTTACTCTCTTAGAGAGGTCTTCCCTCATCCCAGATGACCCCCTTACTCATGATTTTCCCTCTCATGATCTTGCACTATTTTATTCCATTTCTTTCTTCTTTTCCTCTTTCTTCCTCCTCCATCCTTTCTCTTCCTTTTTTTTTTTTTCTTCCTTCTTTCTCTTTTTTGGTCATCTTTTCCCCAACCAAAATGTTAGCATCATGGCATAAGCAAACACTCATCATATTTAGTGATATAACCCCAGGGCCTAAAAATGTGCTTGTTTTATAGCAGACATGTAATAAATACATGGTAAGGGGAGACATGGGTAAGACCTAGAAGACACGCCTATGTCCTGCTCCTTGGAAATTTTTAATGGCAAGTGGAATTATACATTTTCACTTCTCTGAGAGTTAGTTGTTTTGTCCTATATGTACATCTGACTATTTCTCATAATCGGAAAACCATGTATTTCACCACCCCGTTTTAAATAGGGCATTCTTAGCTTCAAATCATTTGTTGTCTTATTAGTCTAATTCTCTCAGTAACCATTTTGGGTGAGAAATCAGGTATCATAGACTTTAGTAGATGCATGCTTTGTTCAAAGCCAAAAACCTAGTAGATAATGGAGCTTATTATAGAACCTAAGTCTTCTCTTGTGCTATGGTTAATCTGAATAATTTCTAGCTTCTAGGATTAATCTGGAGTCAACAAGTAATTTTCACTTTAGAACCAAAGATACTATTTCTTCATTTTTACATGTGAAATTTCATTATACATTTCTAACAAAGTTGTATTTTTATAAATTTCTATTTTCAATATAGTTTCAGGTAATTATGACATTTCAAGTGTAAAGGCTTAGTTTTATTTTTACTGATACTTTATTTTATGCTTACCTTGGTAATAGATCTCTGAAGATGAATTATCAGAGAATAAATGCTGTCATACTCTGCACCCTCCTTCATTTCATTTTTTTTACTACAACTCATTCACTTGCTGTTAACAGAAAGATCACTGTGTATTGTGGATGAAGAACTTTATGGAAACAACTTGGGCCAGTGACATATATAAACCCAACAAATAAAAATCAAATTGTGCTGGGGGTGTAGCTCAGTGGTAGAGCACATGCTTAGCATGCATGAGGCCCAGGGTTCAATCCCCTACATCTTCCTTCCCCCCCAAAATTTAAAAATATATGCTAAATATTTCTATTATAAATTATTGTTTCAATGCCTGTAATACAGAGAATAATTTTAAACATACCACTTATTTAAGAAAGGGTAAAAGTAGTTATAACAGATGTTCTTGGTATGTGTTTCATCTAGCAGTAAATGTATATTTACTACTTTCTGTATGGAAGAAGATATATCCTGCCTTTGGAAGTTTTAAATGCAGAAGGAAAAGTTAAATTAAAAAAATATAACTGCAGGGCTGGGGTTGTGGCTCAGCGGTAGAGCGCTCGCCTACCATGTGCACGGCCCGGGTTTGATCCTTAGCGCCACGTAAAAACACATTGTGTACAACTAAAAGCAAATAAATAAATATTTAAAAAAATATATATAACTGCAGAACCATAATATATATTAAGTGTATATGAAATGTATTTGTATCTGGCCCAGGGTTTAGTGGATTTCATAGCATATAGAACAGACTATGTAAACATTGGTTGAATGACTAAATGAATGAATGAAAGAATAAGAAAGTGAACAAACTTTCTAGCAGAGTGGTTAAAGCCAAAGATCTGATGAAGAGGTGGGCTTTTAAGAGGCAACGTGGGGGCCAGAAGGCGAATACTCCAAGCAAAGGGAATTAATATGAGTAATGATTTCATCTTCCAAAGAAACAATAGGTAATGTACTATAGCAAAAAGCCTGCTGATGAACCTAAAACTGTGAGTTACTGGCTGTTAAGAATTTTGTACACTTGAGTATAGGAAAGTCTAGTGTCAAGACTTATTTAAGAGGTAGAAAATAGGTTGTTTTAATTTGGAATTTTATAGAGAATACATTTCTCAGTGTTGACATCCTTGTTAACCATTGGGCCCTTCTCTTTGCCTCACTCAATTTTAATCATCACCCTGAAATATCTATGCTAGTTCTAAAAACAACTGCCAAAGGACATGCCAACCCAAATATGAGACCATGGTTAGTAACCCCGTGGTTAAGCGCAACACAAAATTAACTATAACCACAATTGTCCTACTCAGAGTGAAATGGCATTTATCTGAAATTATCTTTGATGTGCTGATTCCTAATATAAAAAAAATCAGATATTATTCATTACAGTAATTCATTTTAAATTTATTTCCTTATAATGACTCATCATGAATCATCCATTATAGGGGCATTTTAATTATCGTACACAAATGAATAGTGATACAAAGAAAAGGAAATGTCACTTTGTTTGTTCTACAAATTTAAGCATGTGACTTAAAATCCGGGTTTGTTTGAAATAATAGCCTGGCTATTACAATTCTGTTTTTGAACAGAAAATGTGAAATATTTTTGTTTATGAAATAAGGCTATTCAATAGCCTCAAATTTCATTTAAGCAATACTCTTTTTATAATATAGGAATTTGTAATTGTGTTTTTTTTCCATAACATATCAATTTCCATTTTCTTTCATAATTTTCAAAAGCAAACTTCTCATTTAGATCATTGACATGGGATATTGTGAGTATAATACTGCTATATATATTAAAAGTAACTGATGATGCTGATATAAATTTGATTTTTTTGTACTGAGGATTGAACTCGGGGCCACTCGACTACTGAGCCACATCTCCAGCCCTATTTTGTATTTTATTCTGAGACAGGGTCTTACTGAGTTGCTTAGCACCTCGCTTTTGCTGAAGCTGGCTTTGAACTTGCAATCCTCCTGCCTCAGCCTCCCAAACCACTGGGATTACAGGCATGTGCCACTGTGCCTGGCTTATAAATTTGATTTAGTCCCACCACTTTCTCTATTTCCTGTACATAATATATTCATGTGATGGTTTGAGGTTCTCCATTGATGATGATCTCTGTTGTTCCTGTAAAGGTATTGTTATCTCATAATCTTAAAATAATGAGTATATTCAAGAAATACATGGAAATTTTTAAAACTAGATTTGTATCACATTAAATTGTGGAATTGTTTGACACTTTGCTTTTTATATTTTCTCCCAAACTCTTAAATCAACTGTTAGAAGAGCTGAATATCTATAACAATGCCGTTTCAGAAAATAAGAAAACTGTTTTCATCCTACAAGCTGACAATCTCCTAATGAAAAGAAACTCTTGTTTAGTTGAATATGGAATTTAAAATCCTTTTCCCAGATTTCTGTTACTTGCAAGTAAGACCTTGCACTGAAATGTGATTTCTTTTTCTTTTTGCCATTTTTTCCTGTATAATTTTTCTTGAAGCTGAATGTCAGCATTAGCATTTCTGACTGAACATTTAGGTTAATGCTTCTGCTGGCTTTGTTTCAGAACTTTGATTGTAATTATTGGGATTACTTTAATTTATAAAAGTGCCAGTCCCTTTTTGTGAGTATGATTTATTCTTGCATAAATCAGATTAAAAGATTTCACGGACAGCAGATCCATCTTCTTGGCTCAGAAACCCTCAGCTACACCATCACTTACAGAAGAAGAAACTGGAGGAAAGGAGACAGGACTTATCATTAGAGATGAGTCAGACTCAGTTGTGGGAAGCTTTGTCAGTGGCAGAACCTCTGCTAACTGGTGAAGCTTCTTACCTACTTTGCTTTTCAGTGGTAGATGAGGCTATTTATTTGTTGTTTATGTAATTTACCTTTTTTGAGGTGGCATGAGACGAACCTGGAAGGGAATCTTGTGTATGAGCTTTTATTGGTTATGTTTCAGGACAGTTGGCAAAAATGTTTCTCTCCTTGAAATGTTTTTGAAACATACCCTTTTGTTATTATTATTTTTTTTAATGAGGGAAATACTTTTATGTTTTGCCTGCAGATTTTATTTGAAAGGGTATTGTGGAGGGAAAGCAGATGAGTTGCAGGTGGCATTTGTCTCAGTTTTTACTATTACATCATTGTAACAGTCCACAGCTTGTTCAATTTATCATGCTGCTTTAAAAATGTGTGCACTGATCTGCAAAACAAACTTTCTAAAGCTTAACAAGAGATGCATCTTTATGATTGTTAAAATTTCAGCCGCAATTATAAAATTATCAGTGATTAGGATTTTCAAAGACGATAATTATATATACTTTGGGCTTAACAAGAGAAATAGTTTGTGAATTCCTGAAAAATGGCAGGTTCAACTTGAGTCGATTTTAGTCATTCATAACAAGAGTACAAGTGTTTTGTAAAAATACTTGTAACCATGTAGAATTGTTTTGTTCTTTGTTGCAATTTACAATGGCTATCCTCAAAAAGAACATTTGTTATTGAAAGCTGAATTTAAGCAACTAATGTTATTTCCAAAATAATAATGGTAATTGTTTTGGCTGGAAGTTTCAGTCACTTTGCCAATATCTGGAGCAGTGTCTCCAAACCATCATTTCATCATTGCCCACCTAAGCAGCCTCTTTATACATTATTTTTTCTGATCACCTTCCTTCCCACCTTAATGAAATTATAATGTCATAGATGTACAGTGTATCTCTGTATGTAATGTATATCTTTGCTTTATAAAAGTATTTTTATTTATATATAAATATTTAAATATTAAAATATTTATTTATAAATATGTCATATATAAGATTGTCTCCTATTCCAAGAAGCAATATTTGCCCTGTGAGGATCCATATTGTTCCTGCTGAGAATGCGTGATCTAAAGTGAATTGCGTTGTCCATGCTGAGGCATGCTCAGTCACATTGAGGACACAGAGTTTTCTTACTTATAACAAGAGGCTCCCTTGCTATGTTATTTCCATTACATTTAGCAATTTATTCAAGGGGTAAAATAACAATGGTTTCTTCATGTAAAGGGGTTTCAGAGCCTTCTGCAGCAAAGGTAGCCTCAACCCAGAAAGGACGAATCCTGCTGGGCATCACCAAATCAGAAATTTCCAATGGACTTGTTTTCTTTTACTGCTAATAAAATAGAGACTTGAAAAGCAAAGAATTTCCTGATCTGGATCTGCCTCTTATGGTACATTGCCTTAATCTCTAGGCCAAATCTGAAAGCCTACTGATAGTGAGGGATTGTGAAACTGCAATCAGAGAGACTAAGAGAGGTTTTGATGTTTTTTACATCTCCAAATGATATGATTGAAGTTTACCAGTCTATGGTGACCTGCTCAATAGTTTGATAAAAAGAAAAAAACACATCTCAGGGTAGCAGCCCTAAGAGTCAGAGCTGCTGTGAGCCCAACTAGCTTCCAGCAGTGGGTTGAATATTTACCCAGCTGTGATGAAATTGGGTTAGGTTTTGAGGATCTATGAAGGCTTAACAGTGGAGGCTGATCAACACTAGTTGATACTGCTGGAGTTCTTTGTCTTGAATCTGTTTCTTGCTGAAAGGGTAGGGGAGTTTTCCATCCCATAGCACTGGGACTTTTATAACAAGCCAGTAGTTCACCAATTGCAGTAATAAGAAACATGTATTTTTTCCACATACTTGAAGACAGAACATTGTCATTTTAACTGTTAAGGCTGGTTTATGGCTGTGATTTCAGACTAATTACAGTTTTCTCACATACACTAATGGCTCTAATTTAGAATTTTTTAATACACATACTCCTAGGTTGAACTGACAAGCTTCTGAGTAATGGAAACTTTGTATATGCCCTGAAGGAAATTAAGGTTGCAGATTTAATGTCCTGGCCAATTGTGATGAGGGTATTACTTTTCTTGAGTGCTAATGTATTTTTTGCATAGAACTTTTTGAGCCAACGTCAAGTTGAAATATATATATATATTTTTTTTCAAAGACTTGTTATTATAACTGATAGCACACATTGATCTTTTACTGTATGGTTGACCCTTGACCTTTGAAGATTTAACAGCATAATCACAGCATTCCCCAAGTGGTCCAGCGTAATTTATAATTTTGCCAAGACAGAATGCATTTGGAGTTCTGGAAGGCTGATTTGCAGAATCAATTCACTTGGTGAGCAAGCCTCACCATCCACTTAGAAGCTGCCACTCATTTTACCTTAATTGTCCTGTACTATTATTTGCACATGTGGGAGAAATGAAGTGATGGAGGAATCCCTGAATTTGGGAAGCCACAGAGATTCTAGTTCTTCTACTTGTAAATATCAGAACTCTATTGTAATCGCTACTATTTTGGAATATTGAAGCAACGATTCTTAGCATCACTGACTGGAAATTGTAGTTCAGGCTCCTGAGAATCATTTCCATAGTGATAATTTTGTGTTGTGTCATAAATCCTCAGGTGTTCAGGGCAGGCGAAAGAAACAGGAAAGAAACCAACTGGAATGATGTTTCAAATATAACAGTGAAATAAAACACCTTAATTATTTTTGTTAAGTATTTTAATATATCCAGTGTTGCCATGTTATAAGAATAAATCTTATTGATATTCTAATGGGTGATCTAATTATTTTTTAAATTAAGACTTTATTGTAATTAGATAAAAGTTAGTGTGTATAAAGGACCGGAGGACAATAGTCTATATTCCTCTCTACTGGCTAATGTTTTTACGTTATAAATTTATCTTTAGAATATATAACAACTATTTCCTGAACATAATTCAGCCTAACTCATAACAAAATTAGCATGCATTGGAAATAATGGAGTTGGAAATTCAGAAATTAAGTTGTTTTGTGCTTTGCTTCCTCCTTTTACACCTTAGCTTGTTTTCTCTGGTGGCAATGATACTTTCTCCAGAACCCACAGAATTACCTTTATGACACACTTTTTCTTGATTGAGAAGAACTCTTTTTAGACCTGACCAGCCCTTACACCCTCTTTTTTTTTTTTTTTTTTTTTTTTGGGTACTGGGGATTGAACTCAGGGCACTCGACCACTGGGCCACATCCCCAGCCCTTTTTTGTATTTTATTTGGAGACAGGGTCTCACTGAGTTGCTAAGTGCCTCGCCATTGCTGAGGCTGGATTTGAACTCGCGATCCTCCTGCCTCAGCCTCCCAAAGTGCTGGGATTACAGGCGTGAGCCATCGTGCCCGGCTCCCTTACACCCTCTTGAGTGTGCCTGTTCAACATTCAGTGACACCTCCTGTTCTTTACCCTCACCAGCTTGTACTCTGCCATATTCACATAGCCTCCCCAGCTCAAAGTTCTATCTCCCACATACACCTGTGATATTATGCATCTTCAGTTAGATCAAAAATTCTACATAGTGATTGTGTTTGACAGCATACTTGAAAAGGGCATGTAGCATTTTGAGAACCAGTGATTTAAAGAAGTAGTTCTCAAAGTGCTCAGACCAATTGATCACCATCACTATTACCTGGAACTTGTTAGAAAGATTATCCCGCACCCTCTACTGAATGAGAAACTGCAGTTGAGAAAGTACTGTTTGTGTTTTGACAAGCCCTCCAGGTCATTCCAATGCCTGCCAATGTTTGCTCCACTGTTTAAAGGTCACTACACACATACTCAACTGAGAGTGCTGATTGTGAGCAGAAGGCTTGGGACCAGGTCTCTGTAGACTGCCACATGCAAAATAATCTCAGTGAAAAGTATTTGTATTTATCACAGCCATTTTGGATATGGGAAAGTGTTTTCTAGACTCTGCTATCAGAATCAGACTTAAAAAAAATACATACTCCTAGGTGTCATCTGGGATCTTATAGTTCACTGGAGCATGGAGCCCAGGTGACTTTGTTTTTTGTGTGTGAATAAAAAATATTAACTTTATTTTTTTAAATGTTCTAATTAGTTATACATGATAGCAGAATGCATTTTGATTCACTGTACACACATGGAGCACAACTTTTCATTCCTCTGGTTGTATATGATGTAGAGTCATACCACATGTGCAGTCATACATGTACCTAGGGTAATGATATTCATCTCATTCCACCATCTTTCCTACCCCCCATTCCCTGTCCCCTTTCCTGCTTCCCCTTGGCCCAAAGTTTCTTCATTCTCCCGCCTCCCACACACACCCCTATTATGGATCAACACTCACTTATCAGAAAGAACATTTGACCTTTGGTTTTTTGGGACTGGTTTACTTCACTTAGTATGATATTCTCCAACTCCATCCATTTACCTCGAAATGCATAATTTTATTCTTTTTTAATGCTTATTAATATTCCATTGTGTATATATATCACAGTTTCTTTATCCTTTCATCTACTGAAGGCCAAATCTTCATCATGTTGGATTAGGCCCCGACTTCCTTTACAAGACTTCTAAAGCACAAGAAATAAAATCAAGAATCAATAAATGGGATGGATTCAAACTGAAAAGCTGCTTCCCAGCAAAAGAAACAATCAATGAGGTGAAGAGAGAGCCTACATTTTGGGAGCAAATTTTTGCCACACAAATGTCAGATAGAGCACTAATCTCCAGGATATATAAAGAACTCAAAAAACTTAACACCAAAAAAACCCAACCCAATCAATAAATGGGCTAAGGAGCTGAACAGACACTTCTCAGAAGAAGATATACAATCGGTCAACAAATACATGAAAAAATGTTCAACATCTCTGGTAATTAGAGAAATGCAAATCAAAACTACTCTTAGATTTCATCTCACACCAGTCAGAATGGAAGTTAGTCAAGAATATAAACAATAATAAGTATTGGTGAGAATGTAGGGGAAAGGCACACTCACACATTGCTTGTGGTACTGTAAATTGGTGCAACCAATCTGGAAAGCAGTATGGAGATTCCTTAGAAAACTTGGAATATAACCACCATTTGACCCAGCTCTCCCACTCCTCGGTCTATACCCAAAGAACTTAAAAACAGCATACTACCGGGACACAGCCACATCAATGTTTATAGCAGCACAATTCACAATAGCTAAACTGTGGAACCAGGTGACTGCTTTAAATAAACTCTCCATGTGTGTCTGCAGCCAGCCCGAAGTGTTTGTGAGTTAGACAGTGATTTAGAGGGTGCTTCTCAAACCTGAGCAAGCATTGAAAACCCAGAAGTCTTCTTAAAACAGATTTGTGGGCTCCACCCCCAGAGATTCCTTTCTAGTAGGTCTGAGATGGAATCAAGAAATGGCTTTTCTAGCAGCCTTCCAGATGATGCCAGCTCTGGTGTGCTGATCTAGAAAGCTGCGACGACTTCTGAGCTCCTGGGTAGTTGTCATCTTTACTTCCATGAGCTCATCATAACTTGTAACAACAATCTTTTTGTAGTCTTCTCTTTATTTGCCTTATTTTTTGAAGCAGTTTATAATTCACATAATTAAAAGTTAAGAATGAATACAAGAGTATATGGTGAATTCTTCCTCTTCTGGCTGACAGCCAGATTTTTCCTTGCCAGAGGCAACTGATATTCTTGGTTATTTATGTATTTTTCCAGAGATCTATTTTACATGAGCACACAGGTATGCATGTACGCATGCTGAACCTTCTTTTTAGTTAAAATGATGGCATTCATGGCTCTGGACCTTGCTTTGTTCACCTAACTAATGTATTGTTTGAATCTTTTCATTTTGGAACACAAAGAGCTCCTTGAAGCTTCTTTGTGTGGGTGTGCTGTATTCATTGCATGATTCTCCCATGATCTATTGAAACAGCCACCTAATGATGGTCACAATTTAGTTTCCAGTCATGGAGCCTATAAATAAAGCAAAGAGCAGACACCCAAAGTCGAAAACACTGTGCTTTAGCAAATTGCCTTCTATTCTCCTGAAGAGATCATTTTTCTGAGCATTGTCCAATAATTATATTCTTGTTGATTTTAAGTAAGCAATAACAGTGTTTAGCTTTGGTCAATGTAAAGTGTAATCTTAAAAAAATACCACTAATATATTAAATGAAGAGTTCTAGTGGATAAGGAAGGTAGAGAATAATGTTTATTGAGTACGCCTTGGGGCCATGACTTTTGATGAACATATTTTCAAACTCAATGTCTGGGAGCCAATCTTTTGGTGGCTATTACCATGTTTCTTTTTTCACAGAAGTAGCATCTGGTTCAGAGAAATTAAGGTTTCCAGCTAGTAAATAGTGGAACTAAGGTGTACTCACTTCTTTCAAACACCCAAACCTGGAACATTTCTTCATGAATATCTTCAGGGCTGTGTCCCTGAGGCCATGGGGGAATTCAAGTCCAGCTTTCTTAGCAGGACTATTGAATTCTAGGGTAAGTCCTCTCACAGTCATGCCCTGTGCCTTAACATGCCTCATTTGCCTTAACCACCTCAGATCCTGTGACTTAGTTTCATTATCTATAAAATGGGGATAAAACTTGTATCTACCTCATAGGTTTTTTGTGTGTGGTGTGTGTGTGTGAATGAAATTGGGGATTTTTAACATTTAGATGTTTTCTTTGATATGAGGATGCTAGCTCATAATGGCAATGGGGTGGGGAGCATGGGAGGAATGGAGGAACTTTAGATAGGGCAAAGGGAAGGGAGGTGAAGGGAGGGGGCATGGGGGTAGGAATGATGGTAGACTTGAGTTAGACATCATTACCCTAAGTACATGTCTGAAGACAGGAATGGTGTGAAAATACTTTGTGTACAACCAGTGACTTGAAAAATTGTGCTCTATATGTGTAATATGAAATGAATTGCATTCTGCCATCATGTATAACAAATTAGAATAAATAAATAATTTAATAAAGAAAAACAGAATTTAGACACATAAGTATTTAAAAATGTACCTAGCCTGTGATAAGTTCTAGTTAAAGTTAGTTATCAAGTTCAGTTTCTTAATTATTCATTTATGTGGAACAGTCATAATCCTGGTTAAATTAATGGGAATCCTGAAGCCAGAACTTTTTACAAAAGAACAAAGGAAAAATTTCATGCCTTTTTGTGAAATTCCCAGTCATCGCCTTTGAAAATCTACTGAACAGAAACACTGAGCACCAACACTGGGTTCTGTCCTTGCCAGGGGGCTGGAGGGCAGTTTGCTCTAAGAGGTCAGGCCAGGGGGAGGCTTTCTCAAGATTCCAGTCTTGTTTTTTCTTTCCCTGTGAGGAGCAGGAGGTGGGATGGGGGAAATCCCAATTCCTTTTTAATGCCAGCTTTTATTCAGCTCCTTTTGAGAATTCCCTCCTTCCCACGCTTCCTCCCACTCTATATCCAAAAATATTAATGCCTGAGAAAGCAAATTCTGAGGCTGTTAAGTAAGAACTTAAAAACTGTCTGTCACATATCTACATATATTGTTTAGAAAGTAACATGAGGCTGGTGGTGTTTTTCTGTAGATAGTTAAAACGTCTAAATACGATATTGTCACATCTTATATACACCAATACTTAATAGGAGCCAAGACTGACAGATGTGACTTAAAGCCTTTCAATTGGTGTTGTAAAGCAGGTTTTATTCTTTTCTTTAAGAATGAAGATGCTTTCAAAGCACGTGCATAAATGAACATGTGTTTGAACATCACAATCTTTTTTAGCCTAAAACAACTCATCCAGAGATGTATATTTTTTGTTTTTATTGGTGGTGTTATGATTATACATAATAATGGGGTTCATTGTGACATAGTCATACGTGCACATAATTTGCTTCCTTTAATTTCCTAGTACTTTACCTTTGCCTCTCTTATTCCCTCCCCCAGATCCCCTTCCTCTACTCAACTGATCTCTTTCCTATTTATATGTAATGTATATTTTAATTGGTGCATTGTAATTATACATAAGAGCATGATTCATTATGATATATGCATATAGCAGAATTTGGTCAATTTCATTTCCCAGTTCTTTTCTGTATCCCTCTGTTTCTCCCTCCCCCTTAATCTCCTATCTCCACTGTACTGGTCTCCCTTCTATTTTTATAAGATCTCCTTTTTAAAATTCCTTTTTTCTCTCTAGCTGCTGTATATGAGAAAAAAATGTTCAACCCTTGACTTTCTGAGTCTGGCTTATTTCACTTCACATGATATCCTCCAATTCTACCCATTTACCAGCAGATGACAAAATTTCATTCTTCTTTATATGGCTGAGTAGAATCCAAGTGTTTATATACCACATTTTCTTTATCCATTCATCTGTTGACAGACACCTAGGCTGTTGTGAATTGTGCTGCTATAAACATTGGAATGCATGCATTACTATCATATGCTGATTTCAGTTCTTCTGGATAATACCAAGGAGTGAAACAGCTGGGTCATATGGAGTTTCTCTTCCTAGTATTTCCATGGTGGTTATACCAATTTGCAGTCCCACAAACAATGTGTAAGTTTTCCTTTCTCCCTATATCCTCACCAGCATTTATTATTATTTATATTCTTGATGGTTGCCAGTCTAACTGGGATGAAATGAAATCTCAGTGTAGTTTTGATTTGCATTTCCCTGATTGCTAAAAATGCTGAAAATTTTCTTCACATATTTGTTTGCTTCTGATATGAGGATAGTGAACTCAGCACTGTACCTGTGTATATTTACATGCCCCAGAGCGCATGTCCATTAGGCCATCACATGTCCATTTGTCTTCACTGTTAATTTTCAAAAATAAGTTGTATTGATTAAACCTCTATCAATGTGTGGGGGTGGTACATAAATCAGTTTGTGACTAACAGCCTCCTCTACCGTGTGCATCTGGGAAGACAGTCCTTTGGCTCTTGCCTGCCACTCTCATTGTGTTTATGACTAGGCATTTGAGAACATTTTGTTATCCAGTGTTTCAGAACCTTCTGAAAGCCTTTGCTTGGGAAAAAGCTTAGCCAGGCCTGATGACGCTATGCCAGCCTGGCTTATCTGACTGCTGTTTCTGGAGCTTTTGGATATGTTTCCTCTTACCCTTATTGTCTACCCCTGGTTTAGCTTGAGAGAATGGCTGCTTCTGCATTCTCTTGCTAATGGTTCATTGCAAAGGCCTCCTGTGAGTGGCCTGATGCTGTTGTGAGAATCCTCTGAGAGTTGATAGATCTAGATCACAGTATGCATGGTGGTGGTGAACCTGATCTATCTTTTAACAGATGGTTCAAACACGACACTCATGCAAAAGTCCATATTGGATTAGTGTTTTGGCATTATTATAAATGTTAGTGACAATTGGCTCTGTTCTTTAGGCAGTGGTCTTCATGCTTTGTTAATCTTCTACTTCATTAGTAAAAATTCAGCACATACGCTCAATAAAGATTAGTAGTTCTCAATAGGAGGCGATTTTGCCTCTCTGGAAACAATTGACAATGTCTAGAAACATTTGGGGGTATCACTGCAGACCATGGGGGTAGGGAGGATATGTATTATAGACATCTAGTAGGTAGAGGCCAGGGAAGCTGCTAAACATCCAAAACACGCAGGGCATCACCCCATAATAAAAAATTATCTAGCCTACAATGTCAATAGTGCTGAGATTAAATCATGTTAAATGCACACTTTTAAAACTTATCCATGTTAGGACAAACCTGCTGATCTTTTGATTTATAAAATATCAGTTTCATCCAGTTTAACCTAATATGTATAATTACAAATTGTATGAATGAACTACTGTACAAATAAATTGTATTATAAAACTCAAAAACATAGTCTTTTTAAAAGACACTTTCAAAATAAAGGATATAGAAAGTTTTAATATTTCCTCTATTGTCCTTATGCATCATTTTGCAGCTACTCCACTTTGGAGAGGACTGCTTTAGACTTCTGTTCAATTTGAAGATTGATGTGACTGCCATCAATTTACTAGACCAAAGCATCTCATATTGGGTTCATTGGAGCAGTTTGGGGTTACATGGTGATATCTGGGGTTACTGGCTCCCCCTAGTAGGGCAGAGCTACAGGAATCTGGCTCTTAGTTAATATGCTATTTTGGATTTATTGATTTCTGTGGTGGTGATTATTAAGAACTCACGTGGATGTTTCTAAAACTTTGTTTCTCTTTGGATTTCTTAACTTTTCTGAAAACGCATATGGATTACTAAAAACAAAATAATTCTGTATTTGGTTGCATAGTGTGCATTGATTTATGAAGCAAGTTGAAGAAATTTGGGCTTAGTATGTTGGCACTTTAGCAAATCATGAATATTAGATTTACCTAGAGATCTTTTAAAAAAGAACCCAGATAACTGATATAGGGTAGTTCCCTAACATCAATATTTTTAAAGTGGGGCTTATCATTTGTTTCCTGCAACTTTTAAAAAAAAATATAACTACCTATCTAGCATTTGATGTAAAAGACTTTCAATATCTGTGCATTTAAATGAAAAAGCAAGATATGGCTATATATTTGTGCATATGTATATTACAGGTGTGTTTGTGTTTTAATATGTAATATGGACACTTATACATACATTCAAAAAATAAATTAGAGAGACACATCCAAATTTTTAGTACTAATTACTTGGCTGAGGTTTGGGTGGGATTTAGAGTGAAAAGGAGACTCACAATATCTCCAGTTTTTGTGTTTGTGTGTGTGTTTTTTTCCTTAAGCATAGTTTTAAGAAAGAGCAAAAACAACCAACAGCACTAAACCTATGCTCTTACCACCCTGTATTCTTTATTTCTTAATATTAGTTGTTTTCTAAATAGCCCCTGTAGGTCTCTCATATCTTTTCAACTGTAGGGGCATAATTGTCTAGAAAAATCTGTTGTAGAACGTATTAGTTTGGCATTGGGGAAGAGCTGGTGTCTGTTTCTTAACAGCCTTGTTAGAAAAATTCCAGTATGTTCCTCTAACAATGCCTGGTTTCTTTCTAGTTCTTTATGGGTAAGCATATTATACCAAAGAGCTGTTTTGTTACAGTTATCTGGAATACTCCTGACATTTTCATGAGTCACTGCAAAATCCAAGACCATCTCATGGAACACACCATAAAAGGGGCTCTAATGTATAGAAGCACAGAGTCAGGGAGGGCGTTATATTTTATAATTTTCTCAGCTGAGATGGATATCTTTAAAATTGCCACTGATTTCACTGTTCCAGTCACACGGGTGAGATCTTTCTTAGGGAACCCACATCTGAGAACAGTGGATTGAATATGCCTACCATCTACTAAGGAACATAGTTTTCAAAGCCCTTCTAATTTTTCTGTCATTGTACATAGATGATTAATTGTACTGGTTTTCATTGAGAGGACATTGAAGGAAGGACATTTTACAAGTGAAAAATGACAGTAGGGTATGGAATTCTTTCACAGCTGCCTACGTCATATTATCTTGGAGGAGGGAGAGTTTCTGACAAATCCCATATAACCTGAACCAGCTCATATTGCATTTCATTTCTTTGATTTTTGAAATTCAAATATCCTTTTTCTACAATCTCTGAAGCAGCTTAATCAGTTTGGCCTGTTTTCCATGACCCAGCATCAGGCAGTCTGGCTCAGTTCCTTTTTTTTCAAAGTTGGAGGTTTCACATCTGTGGAGAACAACTGAACTTGCAGTAACTAGCATTATTTGCAAAATGATTCAGATGCTTTTCCCTTTTTGCTTCCCACTACACCACCTGTGAAGTAGACATTCCATTCATTCCATGTTGCAAGGAAGTTAAAATGATTGTACAAATTGACAGCTCCATAAGATAGGTTCCAAATATGTGTTTCTTTAAATATCTTAATTCCAATAAATTATTGGAATAGCATTGTAATTTCTCTAGTATACCCTATAGTCATATCAATAAGTGTGTGCATGATTTTTTTTAGATGCTGAAGAAAAGCTGTGGCTATTAGTGTTGGGAATCTCATATGAAATTTTTACATGGTCTCTGGGAGTGAAAATGTTAAAATCCTGTCCCTTTCCAGGATGCACGTTTACCTTTATAATAAAGTCTTTTGAGATTTTTGCTCAAAATGAAAAGCCTCTGTTTGCATATGTAAACTGTGCTATAATTTTAGATATACTTAGTCAACTTCTCTTACAATTTCCCATGAAAGACTGTCCTCTGGGGTGGGACATCTACAAAGGAATTAATGAAATTACTAGAAAGAAAATAAGTTGTTTACATTGTTTATAGATTGATATTGACTATTGCAGTGATTTGAATGAATAAAACTGACAAAGGACAATGTTTGCTTTATTACTAATTCAGCTTATGGTGTTCAATTACATTGCAAAGTATTTCACCATATGGATTCAGCTCATATGTGAACTATAAGTTCATGGACTCTTCATGCTTCATGTACCCACTTTATCTTGTACATGTGCCCTCGAAGGAGTTTGAGATAAATAGGATTTCTCATGATCCCCAATCTCACTTGTTGTTGTTGTTTCTTCTTTTTTCTAACCATAAACATATGTCTTTATTCAGTCAGGAGCTTTTATGGTGTGTACTCCCTGACAAACTCCTTCTTCACTGCCAGGCTCCAGGATGCTACCTAACCTGGCATTTCTTTGACTAATAATTAGAATTACCTAGGATGGTTGATTAAAATTCCCAAGACTTTTCCTTGAAGACAGTTTTATTCAGCTTAGGATATTCTTGGTATAAGGAGTTTATAACTCTTTGCTTGTACCACTTAGCTTAAGAGAGGCCATTAATGGGCATAGAGGTGGGAAAAAGAGGAAGGAGTGTCTAGAAAGAATAGGCTTTTTCACTGCCTAGTGAATATAAGTGTTCCATAGCATTCTTTTAAATGAATACAAAAAAAGACCTGGCCAAAGTGTTGTGTACTTTTTGAATAGATCAGTGTATGCGTGCAGATGTGCATGCTTACTTTTTTAAAAAATATCTGCCATTTATTAAGTACCTAGTTTCTTTGTTAGATACTTGAATCTCTTTTTTTAATTCTAAGTTGTTATATGAGAGAGCAGAATGCACTACAATTCATATTACACTTATAGAGCATATTTTAACATATATCTGGTTGTATACAAAGTATATTCACACCATTCGTGTCTTAGGATAATGATATCCATTTCATTCTACCATCTTTTTTTAAATCTCTTTATTCCTTTAGTCTTTTATGGTGGGGACAAAGGAAGCCCATATATGATCACATCTTTTTATCAGCAGAAAATACATGTTGCTGACAAATTATTTGGGGTATATAAATGTAGTTTACCAAATGCTTTTGTACAAATCTACTTATGGAGATACTAGGAAGGGTTGTAAAAAATACCCTGCCAAACAACAAAAATGGATTACTTTGTTGTACAATGGAATACAAATTCTCTTGAGGTGTGTGCTTCTCATTATTTTTAACATAGGTTGCAGAAACCTGAGAATATGGCAAATAATTTGACTCTTACAGAGATTCAATTGACAATGCCCATCTTCCTTATAAAGAGGTTTTGTATCTACAAATTCATCTCCACCTTCCAAATTGCCTATATATGTTTCCAAATTGCCTTCATGCTCTTTGCACTGGTTGTAATATCTTTCTGGTTTCCTTATTAATTTAATGGCTTCAATCAGATCTTTGAAATATGTTAATTTTATATTCATATAAAATCATATTAACTTCTAGATTTTTTCCTTTAATTCAAATTATCCTTACAAAGCCTTATGAGGATTATAAAACATATATTATTATCTTCATCTAGCAAATGAGAAAAATTCAGCCAGTGGATGGGATTAGAAACCAGTTAGATCTGAGTGAGTACCTAGAAGCTTTTGGTTATGCTGGACCACAGGATATCAAACCCAGCATTTTCTCTCTAGGCTCAAATAGGCCAAAGTCCTATGAACTTAAATCCAAAAGCCGGGTCAAGGGTGGAAAGTAAAATGTTAAAGACTTGAACAAGTGGCCGTTGTGGGATATAGGGAAGTAGCTGAAATTTCTGAATCTAGCAAAGGGGATAGACAGGAAGGGACCCATGACCCAAGCAGAAATCTGGCCAGAAAGCATGCATTGCTCACTAAAAAGTCTTGATATGGAGCCTTAGCAGTCCCTTTGTGTCCGAGCCATTATGTGGTCCTGTGTCAGCAGGAAACAACCCCAGCATGGGCAGTTAAACTAAGCATAAAATTGGAAACACCTGGCTAAACAGAAGCGCTTGTGGGTTGAGGCAGGCAGTGACTCCTGATAACTAGATAAGGACAATGGCCTTCAGCTGGGCTCAGCTGCAAAAAATTGCATTGATTTTTCAGCCATGTGTTTTATTTCAGAAAACTGCACACATTCCCCAAACCCCCATGGAGCTGACATTTTCTTACCACCTTGATTAATCAGACTGTTCAAAGTGGGGGTGGGGTGACTTCTTTGGCAAACCATTTCTTAGTGTTTTGATGGTGGCAAAGCTACCTGGCCTTCCTCCCTCCCCTCATGCTTAAATTCTTTCTGAGGTGATGTTTGCTGATATTTGAAGTAGCTTTCATGAGCTGCCACAGAGTCAGGAAACAAATTTTTTGGAGGTAATTTAGGGAATGTGAGGATTTTGTAATTTCTATTTGGGATAGGACCGACTTTAGGTTATGGCATCCCTTTTCACAGCTTTGATCAATTACATTACAAAGGAAAAAGTGATTCCAGATTGCCCTTAGCTTGTAGGAAACCATAAATGATGTTTCAAGTATAAAACATTAAAATGTCTAGGGTATTTTATTTTATGCTGTCATCCACATGGGCAACCCTCTCTTCATAGGCTCTAAATGAACTTTAATCAGTCCTGTCATGAATTCTCTAATTATTTTTGCACTGAGATACTAACCTTTGATTGACTGTACTTACCAAAGGGTTAGAACTACTTTTATTTTTGAAACAATAGTTTCTGTAGGAATAAAACAGATGCTGAAACCCAGTGCTTATAACCTTTGTTGAGCTAGTCTGTGAATCCAATTTTGAAATATAAAAACATTTAAGACAAAAACTGAAAATGAAAAAATGATTATGACTTTTGAGTGAAATATGAATTCAGAGAATTTGAAACATGTCACTCCGTATATAATTGGTTTACTAATTTCTAAAAACCATGTTTGATTTTTGTCTTTTGCCAAAGGCTCATGTTATACAACTTTCAGAAGAACCGGTAATTTTGTAACTTCTCTTTACCAGTCAATAGGACTGGAATGACAACAGTGGATAAAAACACAATAATAAGTGCTCTGGGGAGTCACATAGAAAATGAAAAGCTGTGCCTTTACTGGAGGAGTTTAAGAGCTAGATGGAAGGACAATATACAGAAATATTTACAGAGAAACAAAAACTAAAGCAATATCAGCGTGCTGGAAATTGTGTGCAAATTGAGCAGGCTTCATAGAAGATGTCTTGGTTGAAAACTTTTCAACTTAATTTGTTTTACTCCTTTGAAATGTCTCTTACTCTCATGCCTTCTTCCCATTGCTGTGTATGATTTGGAATGAACACTCAGTTCATATTTCCCCAAGTTCTCTTTATGATTCTAAGGCTTTGTTCTTCCTGGGATGTGGTAGGATAAAATTAACACCAAAACACAAGCTATCTAAGGGAAGAAATTCCCTCTTTTCTTCCTGAGTCCTCAGAACAGTTATGAGAACATACTAGGCACTGAATAAACATTCATCCACTGATTTAGGATTAGAAAATCTACAATGAATGCCCAGGTTTGTTCATGTCTCTTAAATCTTCTCTGGGAATCCATCTAGGTCATGAGAATTTAGAGTGAGATGTTAACTTTCCTAGTGATAAAATGAGAAGCCAGGGCAAAGTGAATTTCTCTAAGGTGTTTTGCAGTTCACTGAGTGGAAAATGGCCTCTCCCTCCTCCAAACCTCTGTAACCTATTGTTGTTTATTCTTCCTTTTTATTAGTGCTTCAGCCACTGCTGGACTATAAGCTCCTGGAGTGCACGGATTTTACCTGCATATGGATTGTATTTCTTAGAGCATGTGTCTAGTGCCTTCAATAGACAAGACACTGAATGTTTTGGTGACTGCTTGGATAGACAGCAGAACTTGTCAGTGTTGCAAAAAGTGCCCCCAGGCACACAAGCAACTTTGTCAGCCTCTTTGCAGGAGTTTGTCATTCTTTCATGTCAGCCAGGAGCATCTCTCAGCTTCTTAGGTAGTGCAACCTTGCTTCTCTTTATTCTCCTTATTCTTTAGCCTTCAGCAAGGAGGGAAACAAGGTAAACTTCTCTGCCTGTGTTCTCCAGAATCTACAAGAAGGACTTTTATGATTAGAGGGGAATAAAACTTAAATTTCCCATCCCTGAGGTGGAAAAAAAAAAAAAAGAAAGAAAAAGAAACCAGGTAGAAAAGAGGTTGAGAACTGAGCCAAAGATGAAATGGGGACACCACCCATGGCTTCCTAGTAACTGGGGCTGGGTTCCTTTTATCCTTTTGGGTAAGCTATGAATTATCAAAATGCCCACAGGCATCATAGCTACATTTGCACATTGGCTTGGAGAATGAACTGCTATCTCCATCAACAAATTTCTTCAGGTGAAAGTAGTCTTCCTGTGATTAAGGCTAATTAATGCACGCGTGTTTATCTGTGAAGCTGCAGAGCATGGTTTCACAGGCAGTGAGATGGGGCTGGAAGGGAAGGGAAAGCAGAAACCAAATAACTACTGTATTTCATATACCCCAAACAGACCTAATCACAGGATCCACTTAAGGTGCCAAGTCTGGGGGCTCTCCCCTAGAGATTCTCCCTAGGCATTCTAGGGCCAGTCTGGCGTCTGGGTTTTTAACAAGTGCTTCTGGTGATTTTCTGATGTGCTAAGTGTGAAAAAACAGCCTTTGTGCCTTTGCTAGGTATAAAGGGACCCAGTTCCCTGTAGGGGTGTCAGTGAGCTCCTGACTCTAGAGCCCAGAGCAGCAACAGTACAACCCCACTACATGCTGCACAGAGAGTCTCCTCTGCTGGGGAATAGGAGCTCACTGTTTTTTTCACTTTTTACATTTGCTGCTATGCACGGTATTGTGAAGACAGAAAAGGTAGGTGAATTTTACATAAGCTATTCGATTACTACACCAGAAACTTCCAGCATTGTGAAACAAGTTCTTGCAATGAAGTCTTCTTGGCTTAGGCTTTCAATTTAGGTTTTGCCATGCTGGCCTCTTAGGGTGTTGTGGTGCTAAGGTATTTGACTACTGTAATAGCCAGGATTTATGAAGTGTTACTGTGTTCCAGGACTTTGTGAAGCTGGTGAATCCTGCCACCTGAGCTTCACAACCTCCTTGACACATAGTAGTATTTTTATCATGAAAAGGGTCATGGTGGCACAGAGAGGTGAAGCAGCTGGTCTGAGATTACACAGCTAGCCAAATGTGATGGGTCTGTGTTTCCTGAGCCTTAGTCTTACCTGGTTGCCCTCTACAGTCTATGGAGGGAGTCCCTAGTGGTTGACCTTTGCATAACCCCGAGAGTCCTCTTAATTGTTTTACCCAGCATGTACTTCTAATTTTTTGTTAATGTTGATATCCTATATTGACCTTGGTATTGCTGTCTCTGAAGTACTTTTGAATATAAAATTTTGTGATTTTTAATCACACACGAAATGGGAAGTTTTGTCTCCATTTTGTAAATGAGAAAATTGAGCCTCAAAATTGAGTCTTAAAGCCGGGCAGTGGTGCACGCCTGTAATCCCAGTGGCTTGGGATCCCGGAGGATGAGGCAGGAAGATAGCAAGTTCAAAGCCAGCCTCAGCAAAAGCAAGGTGCTAAGCAACTCGGTGAGACCCTGTCTCTAAATAAAATACAAAATAGGGCTGGGGATGTGGCTCAGTGGTCGAGTGCCCCTGAGTTCAATCCCTGGTACCACCACCACCCCCCCCCCCCCCCCCCGCCAAAAAAAAAAAAAAAAGATTGAGTCTTAAAACTTATGACTGGGTTAGAGTTACAGTTAATTCTTTTGTCTTTTTTTTTTTTTTTTAATTAACCTTTTGGACAAGTGATTAAAAAAAAAAAAAAGTGGCCCAAAATTTGAATGGTAAAAAGGGCTACTTTGAAAGCCTGTTCTGGATAGTCTCATTTTTTACCCTCAAGGTCCTACCCATTTCACAGGTAAGCAAACTGAGGAAGAGTGTGGGTTAAGTCACACAGGTGGTGCATAGAGAACAGGATTCAGAGCCCAGGGAAGCTCAATTCTGAAACTCTCCCCAGGGTGCAAGATGTTTTCCCAAAGTCTATCCAGGACAACAGAATTATTCTCCTCTTCCCTTTAAGAAAAGGAAAGTGTCCCTGGTGATCTCTGTCTTGTCAGCTGAAACTACACATTTGGAGCGGAGATGCCTGATGGGGGTGGGTAGAGGGGTGAGAAAAGACTTGCCAAAACGGAGTCACAGTATTTTATCTACAGCCACGAGTTGCTACAGGCTTTCAAAATACTAGACACTTGACTAATCAAAGTAGGACTTTCCAGTGAAAACCAGGCGGGAAGCCAGCTCTGCACACGTCAATCTTGTGGTTTTCCCGGTACTCCATAGCTCTGTCTTCCAGGGGAGCTTTTTGAGGTTCGAAGTCTATAGTCCTTATTTGTAGGATTGTGAAGCTGCAATGAGATCACCCAGAACAGGTCCTGACTACACGCACACACACACACACACACACACACACACACACACACGAAACTGTGTCAGAGATAGGTTTTTCTTCTATTTTGGCCAAAGGTACTTGGTATTCATTTTTTCAAGCTCCCCTTATAATCATTTGATGCTTTAAAACATAAGCCCTGCTGGATGTTGTGGTACATGCATATAATCCCAGCAAGTCAGGAGGCCCAGGCAGGAGGATGGCAAGTTCTAAGCCAGTCTCAGCAACTTAGGCCCTGAGCAACTTAGCTAGACCCTGTCTCAAAATAGAAAATGAGCTGGCAGTGTTGATCAGTGGTTAGGCAAACCTGTATTCAATCCCTGGTTCCCCCCTGCCCCACCCTCCATGCAAAAAAGAAAAAGAAAAAAAAAACCTTCAGTTGTGTCGTCTTTGTCATGAAATTCAGTCCTTGTATGATTGTTGGATTGAGGTGACCTGTCACATAGATATCATCTCCTTCTTGACCACCCTATCTAAGTAGGTCCCTACCAAGTTCTTCATTTTGTTCCTTTATTCATGTGGTGCTGGGGATTGAACCAAGCCTCACGTGCTAGTCAAGCTCTACCACTCAGCAACTTCCCCAGCCCCACATTGTTTTCATTTATGTTCCCTACTTAGTCCATCATGCTGCCACTGTGAATTTTGTTCAAAGCACTGGCCACAGTTGTACTGACAATTATTTTCTTGGTGTCCTCTGTCTCTCCCATTAGCTTATAAGCTCTAAATTGTAATAGAGCATATTTTCTCCAGCACTTAGCACAGTGCCTGGCACATAGTTCTCAAAGATACCACTAGAAAGAACGTTTTTTGCCAATGTAATGACACAGTATTGGCTTTCAGTGTTTGTCAGTTAGTTTGCCTGGCTTTCTCTGTTTATCTGCCTTGTTTAACTGAGAAAAGGGCAAATTTTTCAGGTCCCAGTGCTGTAGCCATGAGTTACATAGCCCTTTCCTGAGAATGGATCTTGGTATGGACAGGGGAGAACAGTGCTTCCAAAGTACACTGCTGGTTGTACACAACAGCCGCATGTAAATCCCAGGCACTAATAATGATTTGGTTACATCAAAGCAGACTGAATTCATCAACCATTATCTTGGGCATTATCTGTCATTATTTTGAAAAATCATTTCATTTCTTGTGGGCCAGGGGTCCTGTGTGGTCACGACGACCCTCTCTGGATGTATCATTTCTTGTCAAGTCTTAATTTTGGCTGGAGAGTTTTTATTCCAAGTCAGACCAGACCAGACCCTGCTTAATGTACAGGGGCTGGAAACATTGGGGAGTGTTTCCTGCAGAAGCACTTTATTCCTGAAGTAATAGGACTAGATAGTATTTGCTAATCTGATTTAATAATTTCTCCCTTTGTTAGACCTATGATGTCAGCTGCTTTCTAGAAGTGTCTAGCATATACATTACCTATTACAGGCTCTTGGTGGGAAGCTCCCAAATGAATGGTAGAGCTCTAGTATTATTTACCATTAAGGCCATTTAGCCTTAAGCTGAACATACACAAATTTATTTATCTAATGGCAATGGTATTTTCTTTAGAACTTTAGCCATCATTTTAGAGGTTATTTAGTAATCTAGTTAGGGTTATCACTGGAGGATACAACAACCATCACTCCAATACTGGAGATTGAACCCAGGGGTGCTCTACCACTGAGATACATCCCCAGTACTTTTTATTCCTTATTTTTGAGTCAGGGTCTTACTAAATTTTTGAGAGTGGCCTTAAACTTGCAATCTTGCTATCTCAGCCTCCCAAGTTTCTAGATTACAGGCGTGTGCCACTGTGTCTGGCCTGAGGTTGTAACTCTTTACAATAAAATTTGACATTTCATAGTAAACACCTGAGAGAAGCAGCTTAGTAGATACACCTTCATATGTTTCATCAAATAAAATTTTGATCCGGTTAGGTTGGCAAAGTTAGCGACTTGGAAACATCACTGATTTGTACTTCATCCTCTAGTGGCTCTCTTTTATTTGGAGAGCATTTTTATAGTCATTCTCAAAGAAGAAAGATCCCTAAGAGCACTGCGATGGAATAATGTTAATATGCAGTGAGGAAAGAGGACACAGGCCCTCAAGGTTCTTTGGGTTTTCTCTGTTCATGTTGGACTTCAAGGAAGAAAAACCTAGGAAAGTGAAAGTAGGAACTTTTGTTAAGTACTGAAGGAATGGTCATTAGGCATACAATGGCAAGAAAGTAGACAGCTACACTGTCTCCCTTTCTCCATGGGAGTGCCACAGTCTTCATCTCGGCTTTCCTGCATTCTTGTCTCTGACATTTCCATGTGGCTCTTTAGAGCCACCCATATGTAGCTACCATTGCTTCCAATGGTGGACTGACTTAAGCTCTGGAGTTTTAGTTCAGATTTCTAGAAGTTTGGTTAGCCCAACTTTGATCAGTTGTCTGTTACTGTCCAGTCAACTCTGAGTAGGGCCCTCAGTTACTAACATGGCTGCCTAGGGCCACCCCTCTAAGAGGGTGTAGGTGGAGGGAGAGTTTCTTTGAAATGAGAGCAGCAAGACAAAGATCATCATAGCTAGTTTTCCTTTTTAAAGTGGATTGTCCTTCATTCGTAATTTCTGGTCTTCGAAAGGTTATATTTGAACAGGGTGCTGGTATAGATGATGTAGAGTGTTCATAGTTTTAGTCCTTGGAGCATTGCTGAGGGTTTGTAACCTTATCCTTGGTTTGGTAGATGAAAAAAAAAAAAAAGGCTTGTGGAAGGTGAATCTCTGGGAAATACCACTGTGGGTGGCAGAGATGGGATTAAAGTTCTTTGATTATTCTACAGCTCAATAGATGTCTCTAATCCAGACTTTCTTGTGACAGGTCACTACATGTTGTTTTATAAATTCATCTTGTAGTTAATAATAGATAATTTTGAACAGAAATGGTAGAACTGCAGTTGGCAATCAGCAGGGCCCCACTGTGATTGGCTAAAGGGTCATTTTGATTGATTAGTACCTGAAACTTGGTATTAAATTGAGCATAGGTGTGCTTTACCACTGAGTTACATCTGCCAGCCCTTTTTGAGACAAGATCTGGCTAAGTTGCCCATGGCCTCAAACTTGGGTTCCTCTGGTCTCAGCTTCTTGAGTTGCTAGGCTTATGGTGTGCCATAAGCTATGGGTATTAAATTTAAAATATCATTACTGATTACAGTTTTTTTTTTCCTCTTTATTGGAATTTTCATTTCCTCAGTGTGCTGATTGGTCTGTATATGCTTGGGCTGATTTTAATTTTATAATAAATACTTGTTTCTTACCACTACTTGAGATGCTAGCTATGCAAAAGAGTGTCAAATATATGTCCCCTTCTATGAGTGCTATGTACTACATTAGAAAAAAGTTTCTAGCTTTTCATGGTATGTAGAAGTCAAACAGGCATATTTAGGGAGGGGTTGATATATTATCAATTCAAAGCCATTAGACTTTCAAATTTGGACCTATGTTTCATTAACCTTTTTCTTTATTCAATACTGATGACCTAGTCTAGCCAGGTGTCTTACCTGAGACTCACCCCCCTTCAATTTTCACTTTCACTGTGTTTCACCTCAAGGAGTCCTCCTTGGTTCTCTCTGGCAATCTAGCATATCTTCCTGGTCTGAACTCCCCTGGATGATAACACCATTATTATAACACCATGGATAATTATCCACATGCAAAGAATCTTGGCTATCATGCTCAAATACCTCAGCTACATTGTTAGGTCTCTGAGAGCAGTGGCTCCATCTTACAATCTTTGTATTCATGCAGCAACTCATGCCTCAGTTTATATATCCATATTCAGCATTATTGAGCCCAGCCTGTGGATCAATTAATGTTTTAGATACTGGGAGTATAGAAAAGAATGAGTTTCCCCCTCCAACTATTAGTAATTCCAGTAGGGAGTAAGACATAGTTTAGAGAGAAAAACACTAATAGATACTTATACCTCTTGAAACAAGTTCAGATTTCTGTCAGTTTTTCATTCCTTCTCTTATTGAGACAGCTATTATTTTTAACAGTAAAGTTCATGACAAAAAAAAAAAAAAAAAAAACCTCCTTAGTGCAGGTTTTCAATGAAAATAAGTATGAATCATATGAAAAATAATGTTCCTCCTCATTGTTTCTATCTTTAGTTTACCTTAGGTGAATTCCCTGGCTCTCCTCCAATATAGCCCACCATTACTGCTATTTCCCAAGCTTTCCATCAGTTCTCATTCCTACCTGGTCATTAGCCTATATATAATCCAAATTATAACATAAAAGAAGTTTTCTTAATTCTAATATTTCTCCTGCATCAAAACCACAGTAATATTGTTAAGTAACATTTTATTTCCTACAGGACAGTTTTTCCAGATTGTTCGAAAACTTTGAAAGAGTCATCCTCCCGTTTAGTTAAGAGACTATGAATGTCTAAACCTAGGAAATTATTGATAGCCTCCTAGGCCAGCAGCAGAATCATTTTCCTTGCATTGCAATGAATAATTGATTTTGCTTAAGAATTTTCTTCTGCAGAAAGACATTTTTTCTCAATGTGAAAATAACCCTGGCATATACAGCATGACACTGTCCCACTTGGTGGTAACTTTAACATTTAAAACCAGTGGGTTTTTTTTCACTAATTGGATGAATGCTGCCTTTCAGAATTCTTTTATTCTTTAAATTAAAAAAAAAAAAAACAAAAACATTCCAAGGAATATTTGCATTCTTTGAGCAGGCACAAAAACAGCCCAAGATGTGAGTGAGCGTTGGTTTTTAGTGACAACACCAAGACAGTTGATGTATAGTGGCACTGTGCAATTCTGTCTTGTGGGTTTTGGTTTATTTCCCTGCTTCTGGCATGATGAAGATGACCTTTCCTACACTGATGTAACACAAACTGATGTCTAATGTTCTGTTCTGCCTTTCTTTTTTTTTTTTTTTTTTTTAAATATTTATTTATTTGCTTTAGTTGTACACAATGCGTTTTTTATTTTTACATGGTGCTGAGAATCGAACCCGGGCCGCACACGTGCTAGGCGAGCGCTCTACCGCTGAGCCACAATCCCAGCCCCTGTTCTGCCTTTCTTAATTGATGGAAAAGGTGGAAATTCGTGAAACCTGTTACATTTGTCTCTAGTGCACAGAAGGTTATTTCCCTAAGTGTCACTCATGCTGAAGTATTTGTAGAGCTATGATAATTCTAGGATGGCTATTTGGATCCTGGCCCAATAGGCATGCCCATTCACTTTGGGCATTTACTTTGGTGCTTGAGGTCTTTAAATGTTTCAGAAATTTTGTCATTACCAGGGGTATTCAAATCCCTTTAAAAAGGAAAATATGTGTCTACTAATCAATATGCAAAGGTCTTGTGTCATTAAAATTCTTCACTGTCCTGCTGCAGGTTTTATTGAAGGGTTGGGGGAAGGAGTAGGTAAAAAGCAGGAAGGGCATCTGATGCTGGATTTATCATGTTGAGATGCTACAGGGAGTTCATTGTCTCTGAATTTGTGTCCTGAGAGGCTGGAGGCCATGTGCAATCATTTGTAAATAGTATTCTGAGATACATGAAGAACTATTTGCATAGGATATCTCCTTCATTAAAGATACCTTCTGTGAGATGTATTAATCACTTTAGCTGCTAATAACTTGATTTATGCAAATCTGAAATAGAACTTCATTATAGGACAAAGAACAGGTGCAGTACTACTCTTCTTCATCACCACAATTACCTTATATCCTTGTGGAATTCACAGAAAAAATAGAATGTTTTCTGGAACTTTCTGTAGTCTGATTTCTTGCCACTTTTTTTCCTGCTAGTAAATTGAGGGCAGAAAGGAGAAAAACAAGGTTTGAGCAGTTTTGATCATTTCTGTTTGAAATAAAATCAGCTCATAAATATACATGCTTAATTTCTCACCAGAGAATTCAGGTGGCATCCAGAGCAGTCAGTAACATGTGAGCCACATATAAAATAGGGAATCACGAGAAACAAAAGGGCCTATGCTTGATGAATATTTTCTCCCTTTTTAAGAAAAATTTCTCACTCCATAGAGTACATCTCCCATCTCCTCAGAAAGCAGACATGGTCAGTCATGCAGTCAGAGAAGCAGGTGGCCCAGAGAATGTCTTACATGAATCATAGTCGATAGCCATGTGTGCATTGGTCCTCTCATGCTACATTCTTAAATCTGCATTTCTTCCTCTGTAAAGTAGAAATCACACTATCTTTTAGAGAGGATCTTTACTGAAGTACAATCAGTGTACATTCTTGACTTAGCACATGGTAATCAATGACAATTAACTCAATCAGATTTATATGGTTTTTAATCTTTTTTTTTCCCCCTCCCGCACCCTGGTTTTTAATCTTATGATTGACTCCAATGATGGGGATTTTAGTGAAGGTACGACACACGCCAGAACATTCAGAGGGGTATTTTTGCCCTTCAAAATGATCTCTTTAGAAAGTACAACGTGTAATCAAGAGATACTTGCCTAGATATACAAAATTTTTACGTATTTATCCATGTGATAACCTTAGTGAATGCAAATATTTTGTAAGGAAAGGTTTGATTTCTGAAAACAAAGTTATTTGATATGAGGTGAAGGACTACTCCCACAAAGTAATACAGTTTTTAGTCAAAACATCACCATAAAGTAATGTTATCATACTGTGGAATTTATGTAATGTCTGAAAATGGCCCCAGAAAAGGGTGCCAAAGTAGAGAGGGGGTTGGCTGCTGCTGTGGAGTGAGCACACTCCTTCCATGTAAGGATGCTATTGATTAAACTGGGTCCTATTATATGTTATTTTAGTTTATATTCCTGGTATTAATTGTATGAAAAAATCCTTGAACTTTGATTAGGCCAGTTTTATAGAACTAGTGTAGGGATAAATAATGATTTGATACGCATCAACTTGATTCATTGGATCATTTTATTTCTTTTTTTACATTATATTTATTTTTTAGTTTTAGATGGACACAATATCTTTATTTTTATGTGGTGCTGAGGATTGAACCCAGTGCCTCATGTATCCTTGGTGAGCACTACCACTGAGCCACAACCCCAGCGCGGATCATTTTATTCATATTGAGCACTTACTGTTAATAGTTTAAGGAAAAGATGTTCTCTTATAGAAAACAGCTATAAAACTGTACTATTGTCATTTTGATGTTTTTTGAAGTACACAATTGTAGATTCTTCCTCAGTCCTTCAGTAAAATGTCAAAATGAATATCATAAAGGAAAGAAAGTGATGTCGTGACTCTTGAATCTGAATTGATATTTTTTAAAAATGCATACTTTTAGTCTAGCTTGGTCTCTCCTGGCCATGTGGCTTTGAGCAAGTTTTGTAACTTCCCTATTTCTTAACATTTCTGTTTCCAAAAAACTGAGGATAATGGTTCACGCCTCAAGAAGTTGTTGCTGTTTTTTAATAGAAATAAAATGCTTTTTAAATTGTTTTTATTATTCTAATTTGTTATACAGATTTGCAGAGTACATTTCATTTCATATTACATATAAAGAGCACAATTTTTTAAGTTGCTGGTTTTATATAAAGTATTTTTACAACAATTGTGTCTTCATACATGTATTTAGGGTAATCATGGATAACTCAGTCTGCCATTATTCCTATCCCCTTGCCCCCACCCCTCCCTCCCCTCTTTGTTCTATTTAAAGGTCTTTCATTCCTCTCATTCCCTCTCTCTTGACTTTATAAGTTAGTATCTTCATATCAAAGAGATCATTGACCTTTGGTTTTTGGGGATTGGCTAACTTCACTTAGCATTATTTTCTCCAACTCCATACATTTATCTGCAAATGCCATGATTTTATTCTCTTTTAGTGCTGAGTAGTATTCCATTTGTGTATATATACCAAAGTTTCCCTATCCATTCATCGGCTGATGGGCATCAGGGTTGGTTCTACAATCTAACTATTGTGAATTGTGCTGCTATAAACATTGATGTGGTTGTATCCCTGTAGTAACCTGTTTTTAAGTCCTTTGGGAATAGGCCAAGGAGTGGGATAGCTGGGTCAAATGGTGGTTCCATTCCAAGTTTTCCTAGGAATCTCCATACTACTTTCCAGATTGGCTTCACCAATTTGCAGTTCTACCAGCAATGTAAGAGTGTGCCTTTCCCCCCCACATCCTCGCCAGCATTTATTGTTGTTTGTTTGTTTTTTAGCTGTAAGTTTATTCACTAAAAGATTTAGCTAGGGCCATTTTCTACTATCCTGCTTTGTGCTGGACATAGTTGGTGGCCCTGGCCAGAATAAAGGCTTCATTGGCTATTAAGTGAGTGGCTTGTGAGAATTTTTTCCTGAAAATTGGGTACAACATTTGGAGGCCCCGGCAAGATTGATTCTTTATTCTCCTTGTCCTCATACCCAAATTCTGCCTCCTGTGCCCGATCGCGGACTCCTTCTTGGGGTAGGGGAGAGCTCCTGAGAGACGTTCCTCAGCCTCGCCCCCGAGAGGACTGTCGCTTGGTTCTCTGGATGCCTCTACGAAGCCACCTGTTTACCTGTCTGCCTGGAGCCTGGGCTGGTGGGGCAGGGGGGAGAGTAGCAAACGCAGTGAAGGAGCAGAGCCCCGCGAGGCCCACCCGGGCCAACTCCTCCACTTTTCCTGGCTGAAGAGCATGAGCGTGCTCACCCAAACTGGGACCCCAACAGTGATGGAGCCACACACCCAGAAGCAGTCACACTCAAGTGCAGAAAAGATCCTGAAGGAAAGTAGCAGCTGTGGGCCCAACCTCAGTCCCCTCTCAGGGCTGGACACTGGCCCGAAATGCTTCCCGGGGCCTCAGAGCCATACACTGCTTTAGGAATGGACAAGGACTAGTCCGATCTGGAAGATTCACCCTCCAGTCCACCATCCTAGCCATGCCCCTCTGCAGTCCTGGGCTGGCTTTGAACCTGCAATCCTCCTGCCTCAGCCTCCTGAGCCACTGGGATTACAGATGGGCACCACTGCCCAGCAAGCCATACACAGAGTTATCTGTCCTGGAGTACACACCCACCACAGGAATGAAGCAATCCAGACTTTTGGAATGACACCAGAAGATCTCAGAAATGACTGTCTCCCAAATTAACAAGTGAATTATGCCTCCAACAGAGAAAATGGAAATGTAGCCTCTGAATCACCCCCATAAAACCCTCCTGTTCCTTCTGATGGACAGAATCACAGCCTCTGGGACAGGACTACCCTGTATTTTTCCTTTGCTAGCAAAGTAATAAAGCTTCTTATCCCTTTCTCTCAAAAAAAAAAAAATGATTTAGCTAGAAGTCAAAGTAATATAATATTCAACATTGGGAGAATGATTTTTAAAATAGATGTTTTTCATACATTAAAATACTATGCAACCATTAAAATGATATAGAAAATAAAACCAGAAGGACATGGACAAAGAGTTCATAATATTTTGCTCAATCTTTTTTTTTTTAATTTATTTATTCTAATTTGTTATACATGACAGAAGAATGCATTTCAATTCATAGTACACATATGGAGCATAATTTTTCATTTCTCTGGTTATACAAAAATTAGAGTCACACCATTTGTGTCTTCATACATGTACCTAGGGTAATGATGTCAATCTCATTCCACCATCTTTTTTTTTCTTGATCTTTTTTTTATTCAAAGTGTTATATTTATAATAGTAGTATGCATTATAATTCATAATAAACATATAGAGCATCTTTTTACATAACACTGTTTGTATACAATGTATATTCATGCCATTCAAATCTTCAGTCATGCATTTAGGGTTATGATATCCATCATATTCATCCACCTTTTCTTTTTTCCCTTCCATCCCCCCTTACTCCATTCCTTCCCCTCCCTCCCTTTTGACTGTTCTAGTGTTCCTCTAATCCTCCTATGTACCCCAACCCAACACCACTGTGTTACATATATCAGCCTCCTTATATCAGAGAAAACATTCGGTATTTGGGTTTTTGAGATTGACTAACTTCACTTAGCATTATACTTTCCAACTTCATCCATTTACCTGGAAATGCCATTATTTTATTCTCTTTTATTGCTGAGTAAAATTCCATTGTGTATATATACCACATTTTCTTTATCCACTCATCTACTGAGGGACATCTAGGTTGATTCCACAACCTAGCTATTGTGAATTGTGCTGCTCTAAACATTGAAGTGGCTGTGTCACTGTAATATGCTGTTTTTAAGTCCTTTGGGAATAGACCCAGGAGTGGGATGGCCGGGTCATAGGGTGGTTCCATTCCCAGTATTCCAAGAAATCTCCATACTGCTTTCCATAGTGGTTGCACCATTTTGCATTCCCACCAGCAATGTATGAGTGTGCCTTTTCCCCCACATCCTCTCCAACATTTATTGTTGTTTGTGTTCTTGATAGCTGTCATTCTGACTGGAGTGAAATGAAATCTTAGAGTAGTTTTGGTTTGCATTTCTTTAATTGCCAGCGATGTTGAGCATTTTTTCATGTATTTGTTGATTAGTTGTGTATCTTCTTCTGAGAAGTGTCTTTTCAATTCCTTCGCCTATTTATTGATTGGGTTATTTGGGTTTTTTTTTGGTGTTAAGTTTTTTGAGTTCTTTATATATTCTAGAAATTAGTGCTCTATCTGATGTGCATGTATTAAATATTTGTTCCCAAATAGTTGGCTCTCTATTCACCTCACTGATTGTTTCTTTTGCTGAGAAGAAGCTTTTTAGTTTGAATCTATCCCATTCATTAATTCTTGATATTAATTCTTGTGCTACAGGATTCTTATTAAGGAACTTGGGGCCTAATCCGACATGTTGGAAATTGAAGCTTATTTTTCTTCTATTAGGCATATTGTTTCTGGTCTAATTCCTAGGTCCTTGATCCACTTTGAATTGAATTTTGTGCATGGTGAGATATAAGGGTTTAATTTCATTTTGTTGCATATGGATTTCCGGTTTTCCCAGCACCATTTGTTGAAGAGGCTATCCTTTCTCCACTGTACATTTTTGGCACCTTTGCCAAGAAGTTGTTTTAAATGCTAATTAAACTTACACACGTAAATGCTTTGTGACTCGGTGCATAAGAACTCAAACATATTGGCTGTTATGGTTTTAGATATATGTGGATGTAGACATAGAGAAGGTTCATTTATGTTTACTTCTTTGTCTCCAGTGCACCAGTATTTTTTGAAATTTCCAGTGCTTCAAGATGATAAATGCTTGTTCTAAAGCATACCTCTGAGAATTCATATACTGTTGTGTTTATGGGCAGAATCCTTCAGGGCAGTGAATAGTGATGGTGTTTGCTCTCTATTTATGGCTCCTTTAGCTGTCAGTTGCCTAGGAGATTATGGGCAAGATTCCAGCAATAACTAGCACCATTTTATCCTATAAAGAAAGAGCTGCAACTGATCTAGTGATAATCAAATATTTCTCAGAGAAACATCCACAGGATCTTAAGAGATTTCTATTTATAGCACCTGTTTTACTGTATCTGCTTTTCAACAAACTGAAGAGCAATTGTTTATTAACCCATCATAAATACTCCAATTTTTCATGCAATTAACTTTTACCTGTTAAAGCAGTCAGAGTTTAGAGATGAAAGAAGGGAGCTTTTGTTTCCAAACTGTTATTAAAGGCTATACAATTCTATTTCTTTTTTTCTTTCTATCACATAATCTACTTTAAGTCAAAGCTTATTAGTAAAGATGTGAGGAGATAATTGTGCCCTCGTGATTTGATTGATTTAAATCTTTGATTTTTTTTTTTTTTTTTTTTTTCCTTTTTAGGTAAGTGAACCTGACATTGGGCAGTACTCGTTCGTTATGATTCCTATCTGGCTCTTAATCGTGTTGCTGTTTTATGGATATAAGCTCCATAACGAAATTTTTAAAAATGCTACCATGCAGGTATTGTGGATGCTATCAGAGTATGTGTTCTGAGAGAGATGGTAAGTTTGTTTCCCATTTCAACCAGACTCATATCAAGCTGGACCTCTCCCCCATGAGGAAGCAGTTGTATTGGTTTAGTATGCATTTCTAGTAGGCACAGCTTTAAAAATGAGAAGTGAGATTTGTTTTGTAGGCCTGTTAGCACACTTCGAGGGATAATCTTAATCAAATAATTATTTCACGTTGTCCATGTTTTGGATGCATCTGCATCACAAAGGGCATTTCATATCTGGCCAGTTGGGAGTGAAATTTGATAATCTCATATGCAGTGACGTAATCATTTTGAAGTGGTCTTTGTATCTTAAAGGAAAGAAAGAATTCTTGGCTGAAAGAGAATGGACTGAAGGCCCATCCAAAGTACAGCATTCTAAATTAATAGTTGCCTAAGGACTGGAGTATTATTAGACCCTTTGTTTTGAATTCACGGTTCTAAATCAAAGAAGTGTAATTGGAGTTTCCTTTTTTAAATATTTAAAGACTGGATTTACTATGTAGATGTTCAAATATTAGATCTATATATAAGAGGGAATCTAAAAGCATTTTAGACTAAATAGGAGTGTGAACTCCTATTAATGCTAAATTCTTTAAATATTTCCATTGTTGCTACTTCTCTAGGAAAGAAAAGTCTGGTGATACTTTTGTTTTTTCTTCTTAAAAATTGGAGTCCAATTACCAGTTGACTATTCAAGAATAATTTCACTCTGATTAAAATTGAGATTATCTTTAAGCATAAATATATTATAATTTGAAATTTTTTTTTAATTGGGAAACATGTTGCATGAAAGTATTTGTTGAGATAAGCCCAAGTGTGTTTTCAGGTTGACATAGTTGGATTTGTAGTTTTCTTGTTTTATTATAGCTTCACCTGGGATAAATACTGTCATTACCTTTAGAAGTTTACTCCAAAGAGGTTCAATATGAATAGTATTAATGCTGACCTATTTCATTTTGATTTTTTTTTTTCTAAGAGAAAGTTTAATTATGATTCTTTTAATTCTTGTGCTGTTGTGGCACATAATCTTTGGCAATGACTGTTTATATGGAAAACAGATTCTGCCCCACCAAAGTACCAAGTTTCATTCATTTGACGCTTTCAAATCCCCCATTTCTAAATGCTCAGATGAATGTGTGAATATATAGCATTTTAAAAGGGTGATTATTTTCTCAAAGTTGGTTTTTGCATCTCACAAATGGTATGTGGAGAGTTATAAAATATCTTTTCCACTTTTTTGCTATTACTTTGCTGCTAAGGGGGAAATGATCTTTTTTAAAATAAAGGGGGGAAAAAATGTAGAACTCTTAAAAAAGACCCTGAGGAAACTGAGCATGAACCTCAGATCTATGTAACTGTTCGTTCACCTTTTCCTGTACTCCTATATCTTGTATGTTTGGTTATTACTGAACAAAAATTGAACATAAAAATTTCCACATTATGCCTTGAACCAGTAAACATCATATTAGTTCCTAATATGGATATCACTGGGACACTCCCTGTCGTACAAATTTTAAATTCTGATTGGAAGCAAAGCCATGTCTGCATTTCTGAGCTGCTTGAGATCTATCACTTTTGATCTTGGGATTCTGAGAAGCTTAAAGATAACTTCAAATACTAGTGGATTGTGTCTATTTGTAGTACATGGTTCACAACCTATTTTCTCAAGTCCTAGAAGTTTTGAAAGAATTCCCCAGTCGTATCTTTTTCTAATAGAAGTTCAGAAATAGCCAAAATTGGTAATTTCAGGGGAGCTATCTAGAGCCACTTTGGAATTTTCTTGAGTGATTTTGTTGGCAGTGTGTTGGTCACCTGCACAGCCCTTCAAAAATTGCTTATGGTGATTGAGTTGTCTTCCTTGTAGAAGCTGAATTATTGTGGTAAGCCTTACAGCAGGACAATATTTTTCAAAACTATTATCAAAATAATATGGCTGGATGGGAAGGAAATAATTGTATTTGCATATTTTTCTGTACGTGTGAGCCGTCTCATCAATTTTATTATTTACACTTGAAAAAAATGAAAGAGATTACCAAGGTTTTTTTTCTGCTCTGCTATGCTCTTCTGAGAGGAAGAGGTGGTTGAAGTTTACTGTTTATAGAAATAGTAATTTAATTGGGTGAAGAAACTTGATCCAGGTGGCTCTGGAAGCAGGTTGTTGTTGAGGACTGATTGGGCAAATTTGAACCTACCCTATTCAGCGGTGATATTCACCTTTTTGCCATGTAAACCATCAAAAGTCACTTGATCTGTTTGGGATTATAACATATATTTTTATTTGATTTCTTCTAAAAGTCAAAAGAAATCTAAAATTTCCAACTTATTTCAGATTTTTCTAACATAAGTACTCTAAATTTGGAGGTCCAAATGAAACTGAAATATGATGAGGTGGAATAGGGAGAAAATTAAGACTTGGGATATTCATTGTGTCTCTGGATTCTGCCTCTGCCTAAAGGATTTTGCATTATGAGAAACTTGTTGCATATCAAATGGCTTTGGACATGTCAGTTGATGTAAGGATGAACTCAGAATTGTGACAGGGAAGAAATTTTAGTTCTGTTTCTCCAATGAAAAATATATTCTATTATATTCTTCCCAAGAAGAATAGCTAATGCTCAGTTTGAACCAAAATTGACCTTCAAGAATTAAAGTAGTAAGGATAAAATATATGTTGGTAGATGAAATAAGAGACTAATGTTCAACATAAAAATTTGGGTAAATTATATAAATGAGATTCTCAGTCTGCGAGTAAAACCTTAGGTCCTTCAAAAACAATCTTGTCTGTGTATCTATCTTATTTTCCAAGGTCATACATGTTGTAATTCATATTGATTAAAACCACCATGTATAATAGTTTTGCACATTGAGAATCCTAGATTTTATTTAAATGAAACATTAAAATATAGAGGAATAGAGAAGAGATCTAATGAATCCCATCATCCCAGATTGGACAGTTATCAATATTTTGTCATAATTGCTATCTTTTTGTGGAGAGGAGATACTAAAGTATTTTAAAATAAATTGTAGGCATAATGTCAATTACTTTTAAATGCTTCAACATGCATGTCTAAAAGGAATATTTGTTACATAACTACAACCATTTCATACAAAAACTTCATCATCATTCCTTTGTGTTGTCTAACATCTATTTCTTTTAGCTCAAAAATGCCGTGTCAATGGTTTGTATCAGAACCTGAATCAGTTTTCACTTATTGTACTTGGTTATCTTTTAAAACTTTTAAATTTTTGATCAGTTTCCAATCATCTCTCTTCCCATCTTTCATGCTGTTGACTTGTTGACAAAACTTGTCAAATGTCCTCTAGAGCGATCGGTTGTACTTTGTTTTCCCAATTTCACGCTAATGGTATGCTTTAATTGTTCCTCTCTTCCCTCTTATGTCCTGTAACCTAGCAGTTGAATTCTAGTGATTGATTCTACTTCATTTTAAAATCTTCAAGAATACTTTATAGATGAGGCTTTGATAGATCCTTTCAATATCAAGTATATTTTTTAGTAAGTACATTCCACTTCAAATGGTAATTTGAAATGGTAATTTACTGTAATATTTAAGAGTAATTAATTTCCAGGGAGAAAAAAAAAAAAAAGCCTTTTCCTGCCCATTACTTTTTGTAATCAAATCCTTAGAGTGAATAGTCAACTTCAATTACTTGGTGCTTGAAGTACCACACACAAAGTGGACCCTGTAACATCTGTTTGGCCATGCATAAAGCAAGCTGCACTCATCATGTCCATCAGAAACTGTAAGTCTGTCAGACTGAACCTAATGCCCACAAATTGCCTGCTAGGAGCTGACATCTTCATGCTATAGTGAGCTCTTCCTGCTGCAGACCTGCTGTTTAGCTCTTTTATTCATCAAGGTTTTACTCCTCTTTATATCAAAGCTTGTGTTTTTAGGTTTTAGATGAACATCTAATGTGTCACTGTAGAGTGAAATGGATCACAAGAGAACATGATTACATGTTTGGATAGCTTATGCACCTAGCTATATCTGTTATGTTCCCCTTATATTTTTAAAGTTTAGTTCAACATCTCATCTTCTAGTCATAGGACTCAAAATTCTCATTGTTAGAATCATTCTTTGTGGTATTTCTGGAAATGTACACTAAAATGGAATTAATTACCTGGGAAGGATAACACATATGGAAATCTCACCATATGTGTTAAATGAAACATTAAAATATAGAGGAATAGAGAAGAGATCTACCTAAGGTGACTGTCTGGGTAGACACCTGGGGTCTGTTCTGAGCTTGAATGGACATCTCATCTTTTTGATGAAATTTGCCTGCGGCTTTGATCACTTGTGGAATAGCATGTATAATCCTTATATCCTTGAGGAAGTGAGGAATTTCAAAAGGAGAATGTGGCCTAGCATACATGAGATCCTGGGTTTAATCCCCACCTCAAAAAAAGGTGAAATCAAATGGGATTATTCCCTCTGGTTTCTAATAAGCTGAGTTATATTGATATTGCTTATGTTAGGCACTCTGGTATATAAAAGGAAGAGTGCATTGGGGTAAAGTGATCCCAAGTACCAATTCTGGATTTTAGGCAGAATAGCTTGGTGGTCAGGAAAACAGTCTCCACATTCAAGTCAAGTGTACTGAAATTATTCTGCTCATGTGACCTTAGAAAATTAACTTCCTAAGAAGCCTGTTTTTCTGATCTGTAAAATGGTGAGAATAACAGGCCTTGGCCTTATAGAGTTGTTATAGAGAGCAAGATGATCCACGTAAAGTGCTCATAAAATTGTAGTACTTGGGAAATGATCAATAAATGTCATCACTGCTGTTTTATTATTGATGGTAACTAATGGTTTTCTCTTCACTAAGAACTTCATTGTAAATTCTGGCAGAGAAATAAATTTGTAAATCATGGTCCCTTAATATTTAGGTTTCTTTGGCTAATGATAGTTATGTAATTTATGAAATTGTGGTTTGTATCCCAAGTTCTCTAATGATACAAACTAAAAACATGTAAATGGCCTGGAGGTGCAGGTCAGTGGGAGAGTGCATGCTTGGCTTGCGTGAGGCCCTGGGGTCAATCCCCAGCATCACCTCTCCCTCAGAAAAGTTTCAAGAGCAGCTTGTCAACTCAGAAACATAACCATCCTGTTTGCTGATGGTTTAGATACATCAGTAAAATTGGATCTTAATTTTCACATATATAAAAGGTCACATAATGCTATGTATGTAAGCATGCATAAGTAATTGACTTTTTATAATGAATATGTACACATAAAAACCATTAAAGTTTTTGTAACAGCCAACCAGAGGGCTTTCTTTAATGCCAGACATTCTGCTACATGTTTTACATAGATATTTCATTTAATTTTTGCATGTAGTTTGTGCCATTATCACATTTAACAGATATGGAAACTGAGGCCCAAGATCACCCTACTAGAATACATAAGATTCAGAATATTACTAAGGTCCATCTGACTCTGGAGCTTCAGGTTATTTTCTACATATGTTCTGCTCTTTGGAAACTGTCTACAATCAAGGGGCTTATTATTGGCTTCTGTTTGCTAGTGTGTTATGTTACCACGAGGGAAGAATTATCATTTGCATCTTAGGGTCTGAGAGCTTCTATTATGGTCCCCTGGAGTTTTGACACAGCTCCAGAATCTTGATTACTATCAATTCATCCTTGAGGCTTCAGGCAGCTTTGTTACTTGAGCTAAGAACTGTCTAGCTGACCAAAAGTTATAATTTTCTATTATGGTCAAATTTGGGATACTCCATAGTCATTTGAGAAACACTTGAAATGTGTCCTTGCTTAAAGGACTAACTTTTCATTTTCTAGGTTGTGTCCCTTATAGCACCATGGTTTGTCATGTGGAAATAAAATACATTTATCTTCTGAAGTGGGTTCCCTGTAGTGAGTCTTGACCGCAGGCGCAGGTTAGAGTGGTCTTTCAGCACTGGGCCTTAACTCCGCCCTCTCCCTTCTACCTCCTGTCTGCTCCCCAATCCACTGTCTTCTCCACCCCATTCCTCTTGGGGTCTCTTAACATCAGAAGCTCTTAAGAGGATTGATTTAGGATTGTAGAGAAGTCACCTGCTGTTAAAAGTACTTTGAAATATAATAGCCTCTTTTTTTTTTTTTATGGTGTCCTTTTTGTACTTTTTAATGTCCCAATTTGATTACACAATTAAGTCTAGACTGTAAGGTCTTGGAAGACAGAATATTGGTGATTTATTTGTGTCTCTCAAGGTAGATAATACTTTGTGAATAGTAATCTTTATTGAATAAAAGGGTAAAATTGCCACAAATAAATTTGAGAAATGTGACATCTGTGTATAATGACAGATTTCAAGACAAGTTTGGTCCTTCAAGGAAAGGTGTTAAGATCCTCAAACTTTGGTATTTCAGATATCACGTGGAAGTATGGAACAGGGCCCAGGAATGTGTACTTAAATATCATCTCATTTACTTCTTTGCTGGTGGTCCTTTTACAGCACTTGGAGAATCATTGCTCTAGCGTTCCTTTATTGTCTCACAGGCTATTTTCAAAGGTCATCTGAGAGCATCTCTGCCTACTGTGGGGGTAGGTCCTGGAACATACTGAGCAACTGACTAGCATTTGAAACCCTCTCACACATACCTGTTTGCCTGCATGAGATATCTGATATGCTCTTGTTATCTGTTTCAGATAGACTCCCAATTTCTTCCACAAATCAAAATGCTTGTTTCTGTCTCATGCTTAACTAACTGTCTCTTTTAAATAAAGACTAATTTGAGTTATAGGTATGCATGCTGACAGATTCTTGATGTGTAAACCCATCCCAAAGTTCAGTGCGCAAATCAGATGAAAGATTTGTGGTGTGAATCTAGTTAATAAGACAGAGTTGGGGCATGAGCATGGAGTTAAAAATTATGGATTTTGGGCAAGGATCATTCTTCTCAGAACTACTGTAGTCATGTACCACTGAGGGTATTCACATTAGCCTATCTGTAGTGCTATATTGTTGGTGACTAAATCAAGAATGTAGTTTTTTCTGCTCTACAGTGGGTGAGGCAGAACTGGGATTTCCATAGTGGCAATATTAATTAACATTTCCACCAACAGTGTAGAAGAGTTCCCCTCCACCCCGAGCATCCTCGCAAGCATTTACTATTATTTGTATTCTCAATGATAGCCATTCTAACTGGAGTGAGATGGAATCGCAATTTAGTTTTGATTTGCATTTCCCTGATGACTCTGGCTTTTGATTAGTCCATAGTTGTCCATTTTAAGATGACATTTTAATCCACCTAAATGTTTCAGAAAGATATCAAAGGTTAAATTGTAAACAATTCTTTAATTCAGTTGGCATGGGTGTGGGTGGGGGCAGGCTTGGGAGCAGTATGAACAAAGGCAGGGTGTCCTTACATTGAGACTCAGTGAAGCTGAGGAATGAGCTAAGGAATGAGCTCATTGTAATTACATAACTTGTGTGTGAGCATTTTTGTAAGACAGTAAATTAAAATAAGCTTAAAACATTCCACTAAACTTGGCCAAGCTCTCCTTTTTCTATCTTTGAACTTGTCCCTCAGAAATGTAGCATTCTGGTGCTATCAGGGTCTGGCTTTTCTGCAGGCCAGGCTGTATATAGACTGCAGAACTGGTCAGTGCTGGGGATGTTTTAAGTGGCTTTTTTTGAAGCTGGCACTAACCCTCACCTCGCACATTTTAATCTGGACAGAAAAAGTCAAACCAAACTAGTGTTATTCCAAAAATGATTTGACTTCTTGATTATGACATTTTATAACATTCTATGAATTGTGTACAGTCATTTTAAAACTTGGGCTTTTTACTTTCCTTTTTTGATTTGTGAAAATATGTATTAAAAATCATATTTTATGGAAGATTGATCAATGCTACTCACAGCTGCCCAAATGCAGCTGAATATGAGATTTTATTTTTTGCATGATATATTCTAAATCAAATTCCAGTGACTTTTCAGAAATGATTTTTAATGGATTTACTTACGACACTTTTGAGGGAGAACGTATACTATTGTCATGTAACCAGAATTCCGATTAATTATTTTGAACATATCTAGGCTGCTAAGCCCTCTGAGGGCAGGAATGTGAATCTGTCTTTACTCCTCTGCAATGACCTGGCGGACAATATAGCAAGGATTTTGACTATGACAACAAAGAACAGTAATTAAAAGAACTGCCACTTTACCATGCTGTGATTAAGAACATGGTGTGATTAGAATTTTAATTAATTGCTTGATATGACAAGCTTATATTCATTGAAATAAATCATTGGGTTATGTGAATTACTTATAAAAATCTTTTTCTTTAACAGAGATATATTGATCATTTTACACATATTTTGATGAACGCCTTGAAAATTGTAGTTCTAATGACATACAGTGATCATTGTTTGAGCAACAGTTTACCTGGCAAATCAGTTAAGTTAGTTAAAGACAATGGATTGGAATAGAATGTTGATTTTTAAAGTTAATGCATGCCTTGAAATTTTATCTTTGAAATGTAAAAATAGACTAACTTTAAATATGCAGCTTCACTCCAAAAGTGTTCTTTTCTAAACATCAGTGTATTCAGATGGGAAGTATTTAAAAAGCTGCATGTCACAAAGAAACATTGCTTTATAAATTAGGGTTTTGTGTGTTCTAGTGAAATTCTTACTCTGAAAAAGCTTTGGAGGGTGTTAAGAGCAATTGTTCTAATCCCACATGGAAAGTTAAATCTGTCCTGTAATTCAAGGACAAAGAAAGCAGAAAAAGGTCTGGGGATAGAGAGGTGGAAATGAGAGAGGAGAGGCTTAGGACAAAACACTGGAGGAGAAGAGGGGACGAGGAGCAATTTGGAGACAGTGATTGTGGGTGGATTGTCAGGAGCCTGACATTAATAATGGATGCTCCCGCAAGGGAAAGACGCAACTGCAACTAAAACCTCTAAAATTATTTTCTTTTAAAAAAGAGGTGCTGAAAGTTCTGTTCTCAGATACAGGGGTGAACTCTTATGAGTGATTTATAGCAACCATAGATTGTCTTTCTTGAGAGTACTGTGCATCTAAATCTCTATTATCATTTAGGGCTGTGCTTTTTAAATCACATGAGTGGCTTCTTAATAGTATGAAGGGAAACTGAGCATCTGATTTACAGTAGATGGCTATAGTGTGAACTTCTTTAGTAGTAAGTACTATTATATAAAACACCAAGCAAGGGATCCTTCTTATTCTTGAGAGTCATTTACAGGAATATCAAAATAAGAAAAGCTTAAATCCATCAAGCATAGATTTGAGTTTCCCTCCAGCATTTTGCTTTGTACATTTTTATGTTCACATCACAAACTCCAAAGAGCAAAATGTGAAAATGTGGCTTCCTGGGAGTTGTTTATATGTGATATATTGTTGGCTTTAGGGATGAAACATTTTTAAATATCATTAAGTAAATTCCGGAACAACCACAATTGCATTTTCCTGACTATGCCATTAAGAGGATTGATATTAGGCACATATGACAAAACACTTGGACCATTTTTTTTTTTGTTTTTCATTTTGCTAAAGTCTGTTGTATTACAAAAATACATTTCTGGAACAAGTCCTTCTCAGAATGGAACACCAATGACATCTAAATTTTGAAGAAACAAAGGTAGTAATACAAATGACTGGGGCATAAGAGACCCAAGCCCTCTTCCTCCAACTGCCTTGAACTGTCATAGTTCCAGTCATAGTTCTTTCTTATCATGCATGCCTTGTGAATTTCTCCTTTGTAAATTAGGGTGATGTAATATTTGTCTCAAAAGATTGTGTAAGAAATACCAAGTGTAAGTTGAATATATTTTTCTTGGACAGAGATACTCTTTAAAGTAATTAAAGTTTAATACAGTCAGCCTTAATAACAAAAAGGAAAGCTAATGTTAATAGGAAAATTTCCTGTGAAGTCATTTTTCAGAAAAGCAGATTAGATTTCTCCAGAGATGGAATACTCTGCAGGTTCCTAATTATGAAGAAATAAAAATGATAAATGGAAGGAATTCTTTGAGTTTGCCCCGCTTGTGTTAACAATGCGTTGTTTTGAGCTTATCTCCAGTGGTTTGGAAGTAACCAAATTGCTCAAAACATGGGAAGGTTCTCCATTCACAATTCTGCCATCATGAATGTTAAGAATTTTTATGAATATATTGGTTCAATGCATGGAAGGGAGGAAAGAAATTTTTCCTATTTCTTGTATTAGTCCATTTGTTATAACTCAAATATCTGAGGCAAGTTCCCCTATAGAGAAAAGAAGCTCATTTTGCCTCATGGTTCTTGAGGTGTAAGGTCAACAAGCTGCATCTGATAATAGTCTTCTTGTTTCCAGAGCCCCAAGTTGATGCAGGGTATTGCATGACAAGAGACAGCACACATGTGTCTGTTTATTCTGTTCTTCTCTGTCTTCCTATAAAGCTTCCTATATAAATACTATCAACTATTTGATCTTGTGGCTCCACCAGGATGGCTTTATCTAATCCTAGTTGTCTTCCAAAGGCCCTACTTCTAAACATCATTGTTGGATTAAGGTTCCATCTTCTTCTTATCTTAAAATGGGGATTAAATTTCACCATCTGAATTCTTGGGGGACACACTCAAATCATACTGCAATACTTGCTTGAACTGGTAAACACTGCTTGGGCTCAATGGATGAAGAGAGAATATAGCAAGTAGAGCTCCATGTTGAATCTTGGTCTCACTATTGATTCCCTTCCCAAGTAATATCCATCAGGAGAAGCAAAAATGGGTTCTTTTTGCATTCATTCATTCTACATTGAGGTCCATTATATGCTAGTCACTATGTTGGTCCTGGAAATATAAATTAGTAGCACGTCATTTTACCATTCTTGACACTAGAAATAAGAAAAAAAGAGGCGGGGGAGGGAAGAAAGAAAAATACACACACCAGTAATCTGTCCTTCACATAGATTACATCAACTCTAAGAACTCCTATTAAATGCCTTCTGGAATAAGGATTTGCAAAGATAAGTTAATTATTAAAGACAAGGCTTTGGGAGTCTTCTATAGAATTCACAAGTAATATTGCTTCTGTGCTTGAGACTTGACATCTTTTAGTTCTTTGTCCTCACTTCATATTATGATTGCAAATGTATTTTTGCAATCTACTCCTTGCACTGAAATTTTTAGTAAGAGTATAGAAATCTCCTCCCTAATTTAAATATTCAGTTATAGCCAATGCTTTTTTGTAGTACTTCATAAAAAGGCAGGTGTCACATTGTTATTGGTGTTGAGTCAGACTACTGGCCCATTGTTTGTGCTGGAGCCCTGTGTGCACAATGAACAACTTAGCACTGTACTAGAACTGAGATTTGCTAACACGAGTCATGTGCTATGTATTATTTCAGTAAGAACTTAAGTGGTCAAAGGAAGGATAGTTTAGGAGCATGCTTCTCAAACTGTAATGTGTCCACCAAGCACTTAAAGGTCTTATCAACATGCAGATTCTGACTCGGTAGATCTGGGTGGAACCCAAGGATCTGCATTTTAGTGCATTACTAAGTGATGCTAGTGCTACTGATCCATGGACCAAACACTTCAAGTAGTAAGCATCTAAAATGCTGGACACAAACCTTAACATCAGGGATCTGGTATGATTTTAGAGGACACTGACAGAGATGTAAATTTTGGTTTATAAAACTTTGGTAGGAACTTCTTAAAACTGTCTCATTAGTTAATACTAAAAAATATTTGCTGCTTGCAGTTGGCGTGAACTTCTTATTGCTTTGTGAGCATTCCTTGTAGGGATAAGAGTTACCTGCCCCCCATACCTACCTTTTCTTTTCAGTAAAAGGAAATGAGGATTAATGTGTTTCCTCTTGCCTTCTGCCATTAATCTGATTCTTTGTGGAGAAAGTATTGGTAGATTCCTTGTTGTTTTGTTATAAGGCTAGAGTTATCTAGGGTTGTTTGAAAAAAAAAAAAAAAAAACTTCACACATTCTTCTAGAATTCATCTTGCTCTGTGATAGTATCCTACATAAGATAGTAATTATTTACATTATGCTGTCTATATCTAAACAATCAAATCTGTTATATTATTCATAATATTAGCTTTATGCAGTAATATAAACATCAAATTATATTCACACAAGAGTGCTGATATTCCTGCATTTTAAAATATACACTTAGTGAAGGTAATTGAGAAAGCATCTTCCATGGTGAGTGTTAAAAAAATAAAATTGCTCAAATTTGTAAAAGTAAGCCTAAAATAAAACACTCAAATTTGTAAAAGTAAGCCTAAAATAAAACACTATCCATTTCCTGGCTTAACAATGAGTTGAACCACTTTTCATTCATTCTAAGAATGTGTATTTACTGTAAACTATATGCCAAGCCGTAGGGTTGACTGAAGAGAGAACAAGTTTCAGTATAACATTTGAGAGAGGCCACATGTGCCTAAATCAAAGTTCATAGAAACATCAGCATAAAGAATCTGTATATATTATATGTACATGTATTCATAGACGATACACCTCTTGTGCTTTCCTTATTGAAGTTTTTCCTTCTTGATTTCAGTAGCAGCATTGTTTTCATTTCCACTCTAATAATTCTTTTTCATCTCTAATATAGATACTTTTTTATCAGTCAAGATATTTTCTACTTCAAGTAATAGGAACCCTGATTTCAAACTGGCTCACGCATGAAAGATGGTTACTAACTCAGGTAACTGAAAATCTAGAAGTCAATACATTTGTTCAGCAATTTCATTGATAGTTGTGTTCTTTCCATTTCATATAAACAAGGAACAAATTCCCCAGAAGCTTCCCCTCATACTTGTCTTTGGCTTGGATTGAGTCCTAACCTACTAGATACTAGCAGAGGAAAGAAAAGTTCATGCTTGACATGTTCTGATCATTTGTGGTAAGATAAAATGGCTGTTGGGCTATCAACAACTGTGTCTGCTGTCCTGTCTCTGCCTACTTTAAGGGGTTAGGATTCTCAAAGATTGCATTTAAAAAATCTCCACTCCCATGGCACATTGCATGTGTTTTTTATCCATTTCCTGGCTTAACAATGAGTTGAACCACTTTTCATTCATTCTAAGAATGTGTATTTACTGTAAACTATATGCCAAGCCGTAGGGTTGACTGAAAAGAGAACAAGTTTCAGTATAACATTTGAGAGAGGCCACATGTGCCTAAATCAAAGTTCATAGAAACATCAGCATAAAGAATCTGTATATATTATATGTACATGTATTCATAGACGATACACCTCTTGTGCTTTCCTTATTGAAGTTTTTCCTTCTTGATTTCAGTAGCAGCATTGTTTTCATTTCCACTCTAATAATTCTTTTTCATCTCTAATATAGATACTTTTTATCAGTCAAGATATTTTCTACTTCAAGTAATAGGAACCCTGATTTCAAACTGGCTCACGCATGAAAGATGGTTACTAACTCAGGTAACTGAAAATCTAGAAGTCAATACATTTGTTCAGCAATTTCATTGATAGTTGTGTTCTTTCCATTTCATATAAACAAGGAACAAATTCCCCAGAAGCTTCCCCTCATACTTGTCTTTGGCTTGGATTGAGTCCTAACCTACTAGATACTAGCAGAGGAAAGAAAAGTTCATGCTTGACATGTTCTGATCATTTGTGGTAAGATAAAATGGCTGTTGGGCTATCAACAACTGTGTCTGCTGTCCTGTCTCTGCCTACTTTAAGGGGTTAGGATTCTCAAAGATTGCATTTAAAAAATCTCCACTCCCATGGCACATTGCATGTGTTTTTTATCCATTTCCTGGCTTAACAATCACCCTTATTGGTGACGATAGTTCTTACATCTATACAATCCTTTCTTTTCTCATTTTTGCTTTAGAATTTCATATCTGTACATCAATTTCTTTCTGAAATTTCAACTTGAAATTGCCAACAAAATCTCAAATTTAGTGTAGTCTGAACTCTTCTACTCCCTGCTTGAATAATTTCAAATAAAAACCCTAAGGGTCGTCCTTGAATGGCTATCCATTGAATTGGTGACCAAATTTCATTGGTTTTTCTCATATGTCCTTCCTTTTCCTCCATGTTGCTACCTTTTCATATCAGGCTGTTATTTCTGATCAAGAGTTGTCATCTAACGAATCTTTCCATTTTAATTCATGTTACCCTCTGCTTGCAATTTCTTCTTCACCCGTAATAAGTGAATTTCCCCAAGTTCTGTCTGATGATGAAATTCTTGCTTACAGTTAGCAAGCAACTCCCCCTTTGCCAAGTAATATTCCTTACTATGATGTAAAGGGACCTTCTTATCCCACTTTTTTGTGTGTGTGGTGCTTGGGATTGAACCCAGGTCAGGGCCTCACATGTGCTTAATTTACTTCTTTGTTTCAGCACAATGATTATGGCTTGAAGACCTCAAGACTCTTCCACTGTATTCATGCCACCCTAAGAACTGAGCGTGATGGATAGTGATGGTAGTTGATATATGGTGCCAGACAATATTCTAAAGTTTGACACCTCTTAAATACCACAAAACACTGTAGGGTGGATGCCATTCTATCCCTATTTTGTAGATGAGGAAACTGAGTCATGAAGAAATGAAGCAACTTGCCCAAGTACTCAGAGGTAGTCAACAATGAAACTAAGATTTGGGGGGCGGGTAACCAGGGATTGAACTCAGGGGACACTTGACCAGTGAGCCACATCCCCACCCTATTTTTTATTTCACTTAGAGACAGAGTCTCACTGGTTTGTTTAGTGCCTCGCTTTTGCTGAGGCTGGTTTTGAACTTACAATCCTCCTGACTCAGCCTCCCAAGCCTCTGGGATTACAGGCCACTGAGCCCAGTAAAACTGAGATTTGATCTGAGGTAGTCTGGCTCTTAGATCTGTGTTCTTAAGCACTACACCTTCCTGTGACTCAAGCTTTTGATCCATTTCCTCTTGGGGTGCATTGTGCCTTGAGCATAGTTTTATTTTTGCACTTAAAACATTTCACTTTACTTTCATGTTCAACTATTCCAAAAGTTCCTGGAAGACTGCAACAATTCTTATTCACATCTAATCCTAAACACAGTAGGCACAAAGTGTTGGTTGGGTGAGGATAGAAAGGAATGGAAAAAAATGTTTGACTGGAGTATTTATGGATTAAGACATGAGTCATAGTTCTCTTAAATGCTTTGAAACCATTATGCTTTGCATTCATAGAGGCAGGGTGATTGATTGAAAAGTCTAGTGTATTCAAGAAAAAGGTTCTTCCTGTATGTTACTGAATCTGAAAATTAGGAACAGATTTATTCAAGAAAATAATCCACTTGGGTCACTTCCTCACTGTATGATTTTTATCAAACACTAGTTGGTCTACAAAAAGATTGATACTCATTGCAGCCTTAGTCATAAGGAACTGGAATGGATCCAAATATCCATCAGCAAAAGAATAGTATCTTCTATTCATATACTAGACTACTGAGCAATAAATTTTGAGAAATTACTGATATTACACAACAACATTGACCATCAGATGTGTTAGATTGAGGAAAAATGATAGACACAAAAGACATAATTTCATCTATATGAATTTGTAGAACAGGCAAAACTAATCTCAATTCTACCAATCAGATCTTTGGTGGCCTGAGTATGTGAGGTGAGATCAGAAAGGGGCAGGAAGGAACTTGAGCAGTAGTCACTTTCTGTTTTGTTTGGAGTGGTGGTTACATAGTTTTAGATAAGAACTTATTAACTTGAACACTTAGAAGCTGTGCCTTTTACTTTATGCTAATCAAACCTCAGTTTTAAGAAATGGTGACAATAGCTAGTAAGGGAAGTAGAAGTCGAGAGGAATTTTTTAAGATGGAGAAAATAAAGTTTATATGCTAACTAAAATGATATGGTAGAAGAAAATGCTGAATGAGACAAAGGTGAATTGGTGAAGCAATGTAGTTGAGTAGGGGAAAGGATGGGATTAAATGCTGAAGTAAAGGGACTAGCTTTAGAAAAACCATGGATAAAGCCAGATGTGCATCTACAAATGGTGGTGGCTGGTTGGCTGTGATGTTCCAAATCCACACAAGTCCTTTCTGCTTGACATTTCTCCAAAGTAGGAAGCCAGGACAACAGTGAGGGTAGAGGAAAAGAGTTAGGAAGTTTGAGAGTGTGGAGCAATGATTGTCCAGCTGTTTCCTGCATTGTAAGAGTGATCTGTGTTAACACACATTTTCTGGGATGAGTCCCAGAGTTTCTGGTTCAGTAGGACTGGGGAAGACCCTGAGAATGTGCCAACAAGTTTTCAGATGATGTTGATCTATACAAGACTCTGAGAACCACTGGTATAGAGCTTTGAATATTTTTCTTTCTTATAGCTGAGATATTCATGCTTTGAATAATAAAGTGACTCATCTGAGTTCATAGAGCTGTGACTATACCTAGCCCAGGCTGCTGCCTCTAGCCAGGTTCATCCTGCATACACACTGATTTCAGCAAAGGAGAGTCGCAGAAAGTAATGGGTACAGAGGTCAAGTGGGGATGGGCACTAGCGGGAAAGTTTTGGGGAAAGAAGACGAGAATACTAATGCACATCTTGCTAAGGTCACCTTGGCTTATTGTGTCCCATTCCCCGATGAATAAATTTGGGTGAGAAAATATTTTTGTCCTGTTCAGTACAAAGGAACATGACTTCAAATTGTAGAAGGGGTTTGTATTGCTTTCTACCTACAAAAAAAAGTTTGTTCCTTGAAAGTTCATTTAATGGAGATATGATTGCATCTTTTGAAAAGACTGATTCATTTCATTTGCAAGCACATACCTGCCTGCCTTTGGACACTGTGTATATATTAAATGTTGTATTTTATAAATGTGAATAATAGTAATCCATGACTTTTTTTTAATATTTAAAAGCATATATGATTTCTATTAAAAGCAGTAATGAAAGGTCAAACTGTATGATAAATATATACATATATGGGGCTGGGGTTGTAGCTCAGTGATAAGAGTGCTTGCCTAGCATGTGTGAGGCACTGGGTTCGATTCTCAGCATCACATATTAATTAATAAAAATAAAGTGCTATCAACAACTAAAAAAAGTGTTTAAAAACATATATATGTGTATGTAAAATACCAGTTAATATACTTGTTTATGCATAATAAAAGCTGGAAAGAAATGGGCTAAATATTTATTATGACTTTTTCTCAGTAATGTGACAACCATTTAATTCTTTTTTTGTTTCCCCTCCCTGGGGATTGAACTCAGAGGCATTTAACCACTGAGCCTCATCCCCAAGCCCTTTTTTGTATTTTATTTAGAGACAGGGTCTCACTGAGTTACTTAGGGCCTCACTGAATTGCTGAGGCAGACTTTGAACTCATGATCTTCTGCCTCAGCCTCCTGAGTCTCTGGGATTACAGGCATGTGCCAGCATGCCTGGCTATATTTTTCTTTTTTAATAATTCTAAAATGAGTAATTTTTGCAGGAAAGTTATTTTAAAAACAAACTATTCAAAGTAGCCAATGATTTAATGTATAACATGTAATAATAATTGATAATAAAAATTAATATTTTTCCTGCACTGGTCTTGATCCTGGATGCTTGGAATTTATCAAAGAACAAGAAAAATGTCCCTGTTCTTTCAGAGTTGATATTTTTAGTATATCCATGATTAAAGTCAATGTGCCTTGGCAAAACAGAGCAACTGCATATTTATATTTTGTTTTAGAGAACTGTTATTTTTGCTTATTTGTCCACTTTGGATTATAAATTTCTTGAGATTATGGAGTTGTGGCCATTATATAAACTATCATTTATTTCAAAAGTAACTATTTATGAAAGCACTATACTTTTTTTTTTTTTTTTTTTTTGCCTGGAATTGCCCATTGTGTTTTGTTGTTAGAAAAATAGCGTATAGTTTTCATTTCCGTTTGGAGTCTATTCATGGAAATGAGCAAAAATTTCTAAGGCCATATTTGGTAATGTCAAATCCTATCAAAGATCAAATCTTTGATTTAAATAATTAACGGTCTTCAGCATATGGCTTATTGTCGGATATGTGAATAAATGAAGGCTGTTATCAGGATTCTTCTTTTCTAAACTCATGGTTGAAAAATTGATTTGTGGGGGGCAGTAAAAAAGAAGGAAATACTGATGTATGCTAGAACATGGATAACCTGCTAAATAAAAGAAGATAGACACAGAGGTCAACATTTTATGATTCCATTTCCATGAAATATTCAGAATAAACAAAAATGTAGAGAGAATAGATTCTTGGTCACCTAGGGCTAGAAGGAAGAGAGAATAGGGAATGATTTTTATCAGTTTTCTTTTTTTGGGGGGATAATAAAATTCTCTATAATTAACCATGAAGTTTACTTAACTCTGTAAACATACTAAAACTGTTGCTCCATAAATGGGTGAGTTGTACAATGTATGAATGTGTGAATTATCTCAAGTATGTTAACAAAATCTAAGCATTTCTCCACATCTTTTTAGGAGCTCTTCCTCTGCAGTTAGTGGCACCACCAGTCTTGCTAATGGCCCTGTCCTTCTCCTCTCCCAGGACACGTGTAAACTTGTCCAAGCATTTATACTTTGAAGTGAGGGGAAATCTGGCTTTAGGGATTTTCTTAAATTGAATTACTTTTGGCAAACATTTTAATTAGCTGATATGGAACGGAAATCCAGATGGTATCTGTCTCATGAATTAAATACTTTAAAACCTGTCTAATTCTCTACCCTTTCCATGTCTTTTCCCCCTGTACCTTACTTACTTTTGATGTAGAAGAAAAAGTGCTGAACCTAAATTCTATTAATAAGTATAATTTTTATCAGCCCATAATTTTTTTTGCATTAGATGCCTGAAGATTTTGAAGGTATAATCCAAACACCAAGAACATCAGAAGTTTTGGGGGGAATTTATTAAAAATACAGGTCCTAAGGCACATTTCCAGAGAATTGGGGGGCAGGTGTACTTTCCAATTCAGAATTTCTCAACTGGCATCTAGACATGTGCGTTCTACCAAATAATCCTTCCTCTTTTACCTCCATGACTCTTATGGGCACTACCATTTGAACATCAGTCCCCTTTCTCATTCAGTTTATTATTTTTGACTGCTCTAGTTTTGCTTAATGAAGTGTTAGTCAAAATGTTATCTGAAATATTTGATATTTGATTTCCTTTTGGGAATTACTTCTAAATACATAACTCTTCTATTTGATTAATTTATTTCCTTAATACCTTGCCTTATTGCTCTTTTCAATACTGTGTGTAGGTGATTCATTCTTTGGGGGAGGCTAATTGAATGCTATACAAAGTACTAGAAATCTTGAGTATCCAGAACTAATAATATTCAATGTCTTTACAAAAACTTATAGATTCCCCATTACTTGGTTTCATCTCTCCCCCCCAAAAAAAATTAGGTCTTTTTTCTATTTTTTTCCCATCAACTCCTCACAGCTCTCATTTTTAGAACAAATAATATATTTGTGCTATTAAATTTGGTAAGAAATGTGGTTCCTTAACTGAAAAATTTAGCATCGAGCATAATCTTAGTAAAGCTTTAATTTTATTAGTCTGTAAATAAGTTATACACTGCCTAATAAAATTTTGATCAGCTATGAACTACATATGTATATACCATATAACCTAGATGCATGGGCATACCGTCTAGGTTTGTATAAGTACTCTATGATGATTGCACAAGAATGAAAAACCTAAGGACACATTTCTTAGATCATATCCCCTTGTTAAGTGACATGATAGTATAGACTAACATTTACAATAGAACTTTTAGGAGTTAAAGTATCTTTAAAAGTCATATCATCATGTATACTACAGAAAGTTGGGGGGGTGCATTGCTTTCTTTGTATTGGCATGAATATATCAATAAGAATGGTTATTAGTTTCTTTTAATATAAAATTACTTCTTAGCCTAAGATTCCTGGCCTGGAGTGTTTTATGAATCAAATATTGACTACAGATGGATTTGATAATAAAACAGAAGGTTTGAAACACAAGCTTATACAATTTGATTATACTAATAACCATTGTAATTAAAAGCTTATTATTTTATTGAAAACTAATAAGCAACTTTTCTTCACTGCTCTTATTGAAGCATGCATGGGATTTAACTAAGGAGTTGCTCATCGCTCTTCCCATTGTTGTATGTGCTACACTGCCCAAGAGCTCCTGTTTGCAAGTACTACTGCTAGTGTGCAGATAACTCTTCCAGTTGGTGGATCTGGAGAATCAGTTCATAAAATATGTTGTTTCATTCTTTTTAATTTTTACTTTTCAGTCTAAGTTCTTATATAGGAACCCCTTACTTTTTTGTTAGTTTCCTCTTTATTTTCTATCTCAATTCTTTCCCTATCCTCACATTGGAACTTGCCAAAACCCCACTTTTAAAAAGCTGATTTTTAAGTGTGCTACTTTAACACTTTAGATAGAATGTTCTCAATGTGCCAACTGTGCTCACATTTTCCACGCCATCCCGAGTGGTCATTACTACCCCAGCAAACACAAGTTAGTGTACCAGACACTGTTCTGAAAGCTGGAGATACACCTGGAGTGCCAAAGCCCCAGGCTCTGCCTCAACTGCTTACACAGCTTATTATAAACTCACAAAGAGATGTGATCACAAGGACAGTAGTGAAGGAGCCCTAATTAGGAAGGGCTGTTGTAGCTAGCTGGAAGCCATGGGTTCCACCTGATATGTATGTGACGCACCTGTAGGCACCCGCAAACCTGAAGGTATATAACCGGGTGAAAGCGGTCCGAGTTAGGAGAACGGAGAATTCAGTCAGCCGGGCAGTCACTCGGTCGGTCAGAAGAATCAGAGCGGCCAGAACGTAGGCAGAGCGGTTACAGAAGAGAAACCAGATAGAAGAAGTAATGACTGGCCAGAGTTAGGCCGAGGCTCCAGAGGACTGGTCAGAGTAAGGCCGAGGCTCCCGAGGAAGACAGAAGACAGAAGACAGAAGAAGGAAGAAAGAAGAGAGAAGAAAGAAGCTCTAGTCTTTCTCTAAGCTAAGCTCTAAGCTACTCTAAGCTACTCTAAGCTAAGAAGAAAAATCTTTCTTTCCCTCTCTAAGAAAAATCTTTCTTTCCCTCTCTAAGCTCTAAGAAAGTAGAAGTAAAAGTAGTAAAAGCTTAACTCTGCCTCCGAGAATTTTCCTCCCGTGGCGGCACCGTGGCTGGCCACAACAGGCAGCTTACACAGTAGGAACACTAGGTGAGGACACCTAGCCCACCCTGGGAGGGCTGCTCTGGGGTGATTTATCAGTGGTGTCTTCTCTACCTTTCCCTTTCTTTTAGGGGTCTTGCATCCCCTTTGATGTTCCTAAGACCCTGTATTATGTCAGACTGACCACATCATTAAACTCTTCCCTGACGATAATCTCTTCCACATGACTGGATATAACGCTGAGCCTCTCCGCCTGGTTGTGTGGCTGCACTCACATCTGACAGAAAGGCTAGAAATAGACTTCTCTTTGTGTTCCATCCATTGGACTTGTTGAGTCCTGGAGCCTTCCTAAAATTGGAGGTGTCATAATCTGCGGTGAGACTGGGTTCCTGAACAGGTGTGGATACGGGAGAAACAGGCTTCAACTGCTCGGATGTTAGAACCAGAGGAACCCTGGACATTATGCAATAGAATCCAGTCATGGCACAGATGACAATGCTGGGATTCAAGTGCTGAGTGACTTGCCTGAGTTCACAGTTGGTGAAAGGTTTATGCAGCACCATAATCAGGCCTCCTGATTCCTTGTGTGTTCTGGGGCTCTTTCCACCATAATACTTTTTGAAACTAGTAACCTTTTGTTAGGTTTCTTTGATTCTCATGGGTTTTATCGCAATACTTAATTATATCAATGACACATAAATGACATATAAATGCCATTTTAAGAAATACAACTATATGTATACACATAGAAACACATGCATGTAGGTGTGTATAGCTTCAAACATGAGTATTTTATATGATGTGAAGAGAAAAGGAACATTGGGTTTATCTTAAATTCATCTTAAATCATCAACATTATAATTTTTTAAAGTTCAACTCAAATTGGAAATTATCAACTCTGACTGATGTGATGGTTGGGAGCTGCTAAAATTCTCTGTTTACTTTCACAATAGTAATGTCAAGTCTGTGGTCAGTAAGGAATTGAGTCCTCTGTATTTTTTATTCCTCTTTCTCCTTTGTGTATGTATAGCCCTTCATTTTATTCTCCCTGGTAATGAATAGCCTGGATACTTTTTTATTTTTTCCAAAAGAGAATAATGTAAATGAACTACTCCCAACTCATGAAACCTAATTATCAACTCATTGTCACTCCTGGGGTTCATTTCTCTTTTATCACACATTTAGTCTCTCTCTCTGCTTATTACTAAACTACTTTGAAACAAACCCTAAATGTCATATTATTCCCTTCATAAATTCCGTAGTCTCTAATAGATAATGGCTGAAAACAGAACCCCAAATCATTATCACATATGTAATATTATTTGATATCATCTAATTACCACCAAATAGAGGAGTCAGAATTTTAACAATGAATATCTAGACTATCTCTCTTCTTTTATTAATTAACTTGATAAACCTTCACTGTCTTCGTGATTTTTGGTTTGTAATCCCGGCAGTCACAAACATCACCTAAGGTGCTTTCTCATTATTTCCATTGTCCTTCTCAATTCCTTATCTTTTTTTTTTTCTTCCTGAATTTGCCCGCCTTAGATCTCTTAAATAGCTTGTATACTTTCAATATCTGCCTAGTCATCATCATCAGTGAATTTTAGTAATACTTTCTATTGCTTATCTTGATTTAGACCATTGAATACAAGAGTGAAAAAAGATCTCTGAAGCATGCATGTGGTATAAAGAGGCAGGGTCCTCATCTTAGCTTTGCTCTCTCTAGGATTGTAAACTTAGTTAAGTTACTTCACTTTGAGTATCTTTAAAATGTAGGCAGTACCTAGATGTTTTGTCAACTGTGTGTCTTTTGCAAGTCTATTCAAGCCCTTGGTGGCCTAAGCCTTGGCATAAGTAATTACAGATTCTCTCCCTGCCTTCTCCTAAGGTCTTAGCTGGGGTATTGGTGAGTGTATGGAAGGTACAGTTTACCTGGGCAAGTTTAGAAGGTATCATAATGCATTCTTTGGGCTGGAATGGGAAATAACAGAAAACATCTAGCCATCTAAACCATTGTGTCATCAAAATCACAGGCCTACAAAATGTTCTGTGCTATTTTAAAATTGCTATTACATATTGATATAAAAAATACCAGTTAACTTTTGAATGCATACTAAAAGAGCTGAACAGAGCCCATTGAATCCAAGTTCTGTTTCATCCTGTTTCTCACCATGCTGAAAATTCTCTTTGAAGGAACAGGAGTATGAAAAAAGGAGAAAATGGATAAATGGGTACAAAAGGACATGCTGTTTACTGACTTACAATTTGGATGCCATGGCTGTATGTTTGATGAAGATTATACAAGAGATGTAAAAGTATTTTGGAATGTTATCTTCATTACTTTGGATTAAATTTTCATAATAGAGATAATATAGGCAAGGGTCTTTTTGTTTATCGTGAATCATGATATTTTATGCTTTTCTCCTCAGGAGATTTGGCATTTTATGGTAACCGAAAGTTTGGGCCCTGGGTTCAGACCTCGATTCAAATCCCAGCTTTGCTACCTACAATTTCTTGGGAATAATAAGACATTTAACTTTGCTGAATTTCAGTTTATACACAAAATGGAGATGAAAATACTACTTATAATTGGTTAAAAAGGTTAAACAAGATAATGTACCTCATCCGTCTTAACACTGACACAACCATATTCAGTAAGAGGAGGACATGGCTACCACATATCCTTCATTGATACACTTCATTTAGGGCAGTCCTGTAATTAGTTCTTTTTCTTCATGAACATGGTCAGTAACATGGTGTGTTGTATTTTCTTTCTTCCTGAGGATCAGTCTTTTGGATAAAAATCTTGATTTCATTTGGCTTTAGTAATTAAAACACCATAGATGTTGAAGAGTGGCTGTGGTTATTTTGGTTAGGTCTCTGGAAACACTTGTAAATCTGGTGAAGAATATTTTACTTGAAGATAGTTGATGATTAGCTGCAGGGAAAACCAAGAATACCTGTGGCTTGGGAATTAGGAAATCTGGGTTCTGGAGGGCACCCTTTTGCTGATCCTAGGCAATTTACTTAAATTTTCTGGATGTCAGTGTTCCCTGTTGTAAAGGAAGGGTTTGGAATAGGTGATGGTGCAGATGCTCTGGGTCCAATATCCAGTGATTGTCATTGCCAGGTAGGGCTTCACCATATGAGTCAGAGATCCACCAGGCGTGAGGCTTATGGGTTTGGAGTTAGGAATTGGGGAACAACAGGAGATGACAGAAGGCATCACTTTTCATAATCAAGAGAGCAATATGGGGAGTGGGAGGAAATACGAGAATTGAAGAACAGAAAAGGAAAGCGGTGCCAGGACTCAGATCTGACTTTTACTTTTGGAGCAATCCCAGGGCTTCTTAGCAGCGTCCACTATTGCCTCTGGTAAGTGCCCATTTTAAGGAATATCTCTTTGGGAGTGTGCATTGTAAATCCAAGCTCTGGGAGAAACCCTAGGCCTTTGCAGCCCTTTGGAGGTCCAAACAGTATATTTTGGTTGCCTGTGCTAGGAGACAAATGAGAATATGGTACAATGGCTTTTGTTCTCAGCTTTATAATAGGAAGTTCAATTGTGTGGCTTGTGTTTATAGCCAGTAGGATCCATGGACTCTCACTCAAAAGGTAGCAAATATGAACTTGGCTTTGGCTAGAGACATGGATATTATCATCCCAACAGATATGATGAAGTCATTTTTAAGATGTGCTCACGTTGCCTTATGCCAATCTTTGGATGGGATTTCCAAAAATCTTCATCATGAAGAAAACACTAGCAGGTAAAAAGATAAGCATTTAGTAGGAAAATACTCCTTGCTCCTCTTTGTTCAGGCTTAATTAATTAAGATTCATTTGATTAACCTTTAAAGGAAAACTTCATAGTTAGAGATGAATAGCCAGGGAGATTGAATAGTTGTTTAGGCAGAACTTCATAAAATCTGGTACCTCAGTTAAAGCATCAGCTTTTAGAAGCCAATGACCTAACTTTGAAAATCCAACATCATCATTTGTTAGTGCATTACTGACAGTCTAGTCCCAGGGCACTGATCCTAACAAACCAAATTTATAAGATGCTAATGTATAAATGAACATGATCACTGACAGTGTTAAATGAATGGGTCTTGTATTAGTCAGCTTTTTGTTGTTGTGACAAAATACCAGAGAAAATCAACTTAAAGGAGGAAATATTTATTTTGGCTCGAGGTTTTAGTCCAGGGTCACTTGGCTCTATTGTTTTGGAGCCTCAGTGAGATAGAACACCAGGGCAGGGAGCATGTGGTGGCAGAAAAAGCCACTCACTTCATGGTGGCTGGGAAGCAGAGAGAAAGAGCTAGAGCTCACTTTTATAATAAAGTCCATTAAGCTATGAATCCATTAAGGGCTTAAAATATATTGATGGTATCATAGCCCTGATGATCCAATCGCCTAAAATTAGGTGCCACCTCTGAACATTGCTGCCTTGGGGACAACACCTTAAACATATGAGCTTTTGGGGGACATTTCTGATCCAAATCATAATAGATCCAAAATTTTGTTAGCTTTTTCATGTAAATTTTCCTTCGGACAGAAAACAGCTATTATGATCAGAGTTTGAACAGAGTTTGCAGAGTTAGTTGATTGACCTTCCTGGCAAGTATCATCAAGTTGTAATTTTCATCTATAGTTCAGGGACAAAAAGAACAAAATTTCTAAATATCCAAGTTGGATATCCTGGGAACCCTTGGTAATAACCTTCTCCCTGTCTTATTTCCATGCTCATTATCCTCTTACGTCACCTCTGTTTTTTGTCATTGTATTTCCATTTTCTAGCAATGGCCTTGACATATTTGCTAAATAATTGGATGAATGGTAGATGCTATAATAATTGACATGTTTTATTGAAGTTGAGTAACAGTTTTTGTTGTAAGCTTCCACATCCCCCCCCCCCCCCCCACCACCACACACACACACACACTTTTTTCTGCCTCTTCTCATAGGAATTAAATGCTCCCAAATCTCTGGGCCACAAATTAGTTTTCTTTGTAGTCTGGTCCATTATAGTGTAATTTCATCCTCTTCTCCTTTTAATCATTCTCTATACATGAATTTATCCATAACCATGACTTTTGTGGGGCAGGTGCTAGGGATTGAACTCTGGGGTACTCGACCACTGAGCCACATCCCCAGCTCTATTTTATATTTTATTTAGAGACCGGGTCTCACTGAGTTGCTTAGTGCCTCACTTTTGCTGAGGATGGCTTTGAACTCAAGATCCTCCTGTCTCAGCCTCCCAAGCTGTTGGGATTATGAGCGTGCACCATCACTCCCAGCTCCATGACTCTTAGTATCTTGAAAATGCTGATGATTCCTATGTGGAAGGAATTGCTCCATGTAGGTCTTGAGCTTTCCCAGAAATTTTAAACATAATTCATCACATCCCCCCAAATTTGGTCTACTCTGCAATTCTCACTCTTTCCCTCCAGTCATCTAATCAGAATTGGTGTATTAGTGCTCCAGAGCACCCACATTTCCTTAATACTACCTTTGTTTCACCCAGGCTATACCTGCCAGCCTGACGTAGTTATTGGTTACCTTCAAATGCACTGGGTAACTATAAATCACTTAGAGAAATCGAAGAGACTTGCGGAGCCCCTTCCTTCAGGTATAGTACAAGGGAAAAAGTGTTACTGCAAAAATATTGAAAAACAAGTCAATATGTGATAAATAATTAAAAGCGTTGTAAAATTCTCAGGGTTAATTTTGACTGTGTGTCAGAAAACCCCAGGGAGATCATTGTATTTGAACAGGGCCTTGAGGAATATGATTTCGCTTAATGTAATTGACTAAATCTTCATTTATGCCACCAGTGTCTATAAAAAGAGGTATGTAAATTAGAATTATTTCCCCCTCCTTAGACCTGTTTAGTTCTATTACAGCTTTATAGTAAAGAAATGTATTTTTCTTGAAGACTCTGGAAAAATTTTAGCAGGTATATAATTCTGTAGTTTGATCCTATGATTTATAAAACCCTCAAAACCAAGAAATAACAGTCTGTCCTCTTAATGTACACTTGTTTTTTTTCAAGGCAGAAAAATTCAATTGTCATGATCTGTTTTAATTTACTCTCCACTAGTTCCTAGAACAACCAATCATGGTAGTTCAACTTATTAAAAATTGGTAGGTAAAATAAACTTTGAAAATGGCTTTATCTGCATATACCTAGAGATATTTAGCTATTATAGGTAAGTAAGATCAATGGCTTGGGAACAGCTGTCTTTTCTAAATATTATTAATGATAATAAAAACAGTGACCATGTTCCTATGAACAATATTACATACTTTTCATTTTTCTACCCCATTTAGACTTTATAATAACCCTGTAATGCAGGCTTTATAATCCTTATGGTATAAATTTAGAAATTAAATGCTGATCTTTTGACTCTAAAGCTTGTACTCTTAATTATTAGCAAACTCCATTTGGTTTTCTATGAGTGGTGTTAATGAAATATTGTTGAATTTTGCTTCTTTTAATAGAAATAGTTTCATCAATGAAAATGATTAACTCAAAAACATCATTTTCTCTTTTCATGTTCTTCATATCATGCTAACAAATTGTGAAGATAAATCCAAAATATATATCCAAAAAAGTATCCAAAATATATATCCTTGTCACAGTTTTTCCTCATTCTTGGAAATAATTTGCTCACATCATTAAAAATGATCTATATGCGCTTAAAAGAATTACCATTTATTCCATCTCAATTGTCTTTAAATATTTACTGTTATAATTGAAACAGTTATAATGGTAGTTTCATGAAGTTTCATTAGTCATTCTTGATGCCATTTAGTTTTTTTTTTCTACCACTGTATAAAATCCTCTATCATAAAATCTTCCTGAAATAGCTACAGATTTTCTTAGCATTACTGGAAAAAAATGTAACTCTTAAGAACAAAACCACAAATTATGAGAAATGGCAATTTTCTGAAGTCTCAAAGTTGAACTTTAAGATCTTGAAAAGGACCTCATTGGATTAGACTAATGACCTACTCTGGTTTGTTGGCCAAAAATGCTGTTGTGGGCTGCTCCAGAGTAGAGCTGTTTGGAAAATCTCCTAACCTCAATGTTATATCACAGGGGAAAAAAACTCATTTCTTTGAGGATTAATAATGAATTCTCTCCTCAATCCCTATCCCCAAATGAGGAGCAGGATTTCATTTTTCATTAAAAGAAAATCTTATTAGTGGGTGTGATAGTTGATTTCATAATATTTGTCAATAGTTTATTCTCAACTTTACAAATTCACTTGCTTTGGTATCATCCCAGGGGTGCCCATCCAGCAGAGTAATTATAGATTGCATGAAAATACTTACACCTATCTACTTTGAACTTCTTTCTTAATGTTTTTGTACTGCAAAAATAGTAGAGTCCTACAATTCTTCTAAATGGTTTTCAAAATGATAGTACTTTTTTTTTCTCTCAGCCATTTTGATAATTTTTATGAGAAGTTCTTGGACTTTCTAAGAGCTTTCTACTTTCATACGTTTTTATTTTATTTTAGATGAAAGTGACTATATTGGACTAGCATTCAATATCTTAGTGCTGTTACTGGTTATAATAGCTCTTCACATTGAGAAACATAACACTTCCTATTTTCCACTATTCTTGGGCTTCCTTGAGAGGTATGTGTGTGTGTCCACATAAATCATTGCTTAACATTCACCTGAACTTTGTGTCCCAAAATCTTGCTTTCTTTAGATTCAGGACTCAATAGTACAGGAAAAAAAAATAGTTTTGTGATTCTTTTATCAACTTCCTTATTTTGTGGTTCATTTCATATAATTTGGCTCTTTAGACTTGAATATCTTGTTCTAGTTGTACATTATGAACTATCCTTTTCTCAGACATAAATGGGCAATTCCCCTTATGCTTCTCATGTGTAGCCATATTTATTCCTTGCAAACTCTTATAATTGTGAAATTTCCAGGAGGACAAGTTTATTTTTAATTTCAAAGACATTGGCATTAAAGGTCCTGTTCCCCTTCCCCATTCTTGAAGTTAAAATGAGCATGGATTAAGTAGGAATTTTCCATGGCATGCAGAATTGTCAAATTGTATGTTCTTTACAATGGGGATTTGCCTGAAAAATCAAAGTATTTTTTTGTTTGTTTGGTACTGGGGATTTAACCCAGGGATCCTTTACCTCTGAGTCACATCCCCCATCCTTATTTTTTGAGACAGGGTCTCACTAAGTTGCTTGGGGCCTCCCTAAGTTGCTGAGACTGGCTTTGAATTTATGATCCTCTTACCTCAGCCTACTGAGTTGCTGGTATTACAGGTGTGTGCTGCTGTGCACAGATAGAACTGATCTTTTTTAGTGGGTGTTCTAGATTGGTTTGTAGGCTTAGATTTTTTTTTTTAAGTGGGCCACCTTCAACAATATTGAAGCTGAAAGATGCTCATAAACAATCTTCCATATTAATTTAGGAGAAAAAAATTATTTCCATTCATGGTAGTATTTTTTTTTAACCAATGAGAGTTTTGAAAATGCATGATATTTTTCTTTCTGTACCCATAATCTAATTTAAGAGAGAACATTATTTTACAGATGAAAGGACTGCATCTCCAGAAGGTTCATTGACTAGCTCAGGTTGATACAGTCTATAAAATAAAACAGTTTTGCTATAAATGCAATTCACATCCACAGTTTTGGCTGTAAATCTGATATTCTCACCACTTAGAGCAGAGCTACATTTTGGAAATTGCCCCCTTAAACTTCATCAGAAACATATGGTGAATGCCTACATATAATTTTTGGCATTGCATGATATAGTTAAAAATAGCAGAGTAGCTACCGTTAGGAGCTTATAGTTTTAAATGAAAGTCTTTGTTAGCTTCAACGATTTCTGCCTAACTTTCATTATTTATTGACCAGTTTCTTAGATAACCAAGGCAAACAAGCTAAAAATCATGTTAAGAGGGATGTCGGCAATGCCTAGAGAAATTATTACTGTTTAGCCACAAAACATACAATGTGTCATCAAGTCATTTGCGGATTGCCATGTATGTCAAGCATTGATATGTCTCCAGGTTCTTTATCTCCTTTTGTTCTTTCAAGTCGTCTGCCTACCTCCCTCTTCATTAAGAAGGTTATTCTGGAGAGCAAATTGAAAACTCCATTGTTCTTTATTTTTCCCTTCATTAAAGTCCTTTGAAAAATGTCTCATTTACTATTTTGTTCTGAGGTCCTAGTTTCCAAATTCATAACATACATTGAGATGTCACTCCATCTCGTAGTTTCTGCCTCACAACTTAGGATAAAATATTAAAACAACAAAGGATGAAGAGGTGATTTCTGCTCAGTCCTATTGTATCGATTTAGTTGTTTTCTTTACATTATTTTCTCCTCTGCATGATGGTCAGAGAGAGATTTGGAATTTGAACCCCTAATTTTAAAGATGCTGCTTTTAGGTTGACCTGGAGTACCTATTGGCATTGTATGTGTCTTTGGTGTTTCACAGAAACATATTTTTGCAAAACCAATTCAATGAGACCACTGGTGGCAAGATGTGCTCCGACTTCCTAGAGAAGTATGGCCAGGTTCTTTGAGATGGATTTTCTAATTAGTGAAATTGTATAAATGTGTAATTAGGAATCCTACTTACTAATATTTTTTCATCTTTGAGGAGAAAAATTCTCTTAAAACTTGATAACTGGCTTTTGTTTGCACATCTGATATACTTTTGAAAATTATTTGATCTCCCTTTTCAACAGTTTTTTGTCTAGATACATTTGTTTGGGATGGAAAAATGTATAATTCAAAAAAAATACTTTCTTCCTTAAATGGGTAAAATCTGAGTTCTGTTTAATTTTAAAAGAAGATTAAAATGCATCTGTAGAGTTGATGTGACAAATAGAAGACAAATTTGTGAACACAGCTAATGTTAATAGGAAAAGCAACTCTTATCTGGAATTGGTAACCATGGTTACAGTGTGATTATTATCTTCAGCTTGGATTTATATAAAATGGAAAGATAGTAAAGCCTAGTCTGTCATATTTTATCTGGTGTATTTTTCCTGAAGGGAAAAGGGTTGATAAGTACTATCGGGTGTGGTCCATTTGCTTTGACAAAAAAAAACAGTTAAGATACATATCATTAAGGTTTCATTTTTGTTCATCATTACTATATAGCGACATATGTGCTATATAGTGACATATGTACTTTCAAATATTTCAAATCAGTTCAGTACTCTTTATGCTGTCAAATAATTTTATGAATTTTTATTTGAATTTCTGATTAGATTTGAATGGTAGCTTCTAAATGGCAGAAATTTTCAATACATAAGACTGAAGGTGTGGTAACCAAATAACAGATTGCTCTTTTCATGTATGTTTGTGTATTTGTCCATCTGTGTGTATATGATTGTATAGGTAGATATAAATTAAGTTCTCTTTTAGATATTTTAAGTTATGAGAATCTTGTAAAAAATATAAAGAAGAAAATAAGCAACTCCTATATTCCTACTGCTTAGCAATAACTTCTCATCACATACTGGCATATATTCTTTTTTTTTTCCCCCATGGACACACAAACCAATGTGTTTCTTCCAAAGTGAGCATGGGACATTTTGAGATATAGTTGCATACATAACTTTATACTAGAAAAATCTCTAAAATCTTGCAGAGCCTCTTATTCTTTATCAACTAAAAGAAAATCACAGGTCTGCCTTTGAAAGCTCATGGTTGCTCGATGCCAAAGTAAGAACTCACAGCTCCTGAAAGCATCCAGTCTTTCTCTTTGATTGCACATCCCTGTAGTGTTGAATGTGAAGTTGGAAAAGGTATTTTTCATTTAATTATAGCCACTATTCCTGTCACTAATACTTTTGCTTTCAAAGAGCAGCAGGGCCATCTTTCGCCCATCTTCTTCTTGGCTGTTTTCCCTTCAAAGTCATGTCGGCAATCTAGAGAAATTTTGGCCCCAACCTCTGACATCAGAATCTCATAAATATTAGAGATATTAGGGGGCTGAGGCTGTGGCTCAGCAATGCGCACTTGCCCGGCATGTGTGAGGCACTGTATAAATAAATAAAATAAAGGTCTATCAACAACTAAAGTAATATTTAAAAAAAGATTAGAGATATTAGAATGTCACGCACTGTTCCTGGAGTGAGGGGCGGGCCTCAGGGGCGGGGAGCACTCCCTGTTTCCTTAAAACAGTGGGTGCATGACCCTCCTCCCTGAGTAGGTATGCCTTTCCCTTGATGGTATTCCCCAAACTTTGAAAAATTGCTCAAGGATAGTGAATTTGTATTTGTCCCAAACTGTAACAAGTTTAAACTTCCTTTGGAAACCTTTATTTTAAATGTTCGTTTAAGGGCTGGGGTTGTAGCTCAGCGGTAGAGCACTTGCCTAGCATGCGCACTGCCCTGGGTTTGATCCTAAGCACCACATAAAAATAAATAAATAAAATAAAGGTATTGTGTCCAACTACGACTAAAAAATAAATATTGAAAAAATGTTTATTTAAATTTGGCATTCTAATACAGAAGAATTAAATCGTGTCATTTTAAAGAAAATGGGTGTAACTTGACATTAAGTGAAATCAGACAAACTAAGAAAGTCAAGGGTCCTATGGTTTCTGTCACATGTAGAATCTAGAAAGAGAAAATAAAAAGGTGTAGGGGTGAATCTCATAAAAATTGAACATAAATCAATAAAGTGATTGGGAAAGAGGAGGAAAGTGAAAGGGAAAATACGCAGGAATGATATTGACCAAATTTTATTGTTATATTGTGTTCATAAACAAATATATAACAACAGATTCCACCACTATGTATAATTATAATGCATCGATTAAAATGTGAAAGAAAAAAATAAACTTGACATTGTGTATTATATGCTATGATCACATCTGAGACAGGAGCATTATAGCTTTCCTTATATTTTCTGGATCATGTTACTAAACATAAAACCCTAAAGTTAACACATTTTTATATTTGAATATAGAGTTAAGAAGTAGACAAAGAATACTTAGACATTTGAAAAATTTAAGAATTGAGAAGTGGATTTATACTCTACTTTTTTTTTATAAAAATGGATATATTAGAAAAATGATGGTAACCCCATCACCCAGACAAAAATCATTATTAACATTTTTAGACATTTCCTTCCCACATTTTCTTCCCTCAAGTACATGAGTATGAATGCTTGTGGGTGTGCATATACACATCTGCCAGTATTTTAAAATGGGAATCATGTTTTGTATGCAGTTTTGCATCCTGCTTTTCACTTGGGATTATTTTGTGCATATCCTTTGTTATTATTCTTTTGTGGTGCTAAAAATATTCTCAGTTGTATGTTCTATTGCTTATTATATATTTAATGACACCTGCCTTATGTGTGGGGAGGAGACAGGGGCTGTAGGTTATTGCTCTTGTTATCAGGATTTTCAGGCTGCTTTCCTGGAACTTTAGAAGCTCAGTGTAAAGAGAATGCCCTCACCAGCAATGAATGTTATGATTTTACACAATACAGCATAACAATGAATTTTCCATTCACCAAATATTTAGTGTTTCTACCATGTGTCAGGAAGGTGTGAGTGGTAGGGAAAGAGTAAGATGTAGTCTTGTCCTTAACGTGCACATAGTTGCACCACCCAGTCTGTTGAAAGTAATAGTGCTGCATCTTACAACCTGAATGGATATTTTAGAGGGAGAAGCAGTTTTGTAAAAGGTTCCAATGATATCTCATGCTGGAGATAGGGCTCTGAGAAATTCTATATGAGGGATTAACCCCTAAAGAAAAACTTAATTGTTTCACTAAATCAAATATTTTCTGAACCTTTCTAATTACAGAAATCTTTATTCTAACACACCAGGGTTCTCCTAAATCTCCACATGGCTCCAGTGCTCAGCGTTTTGTGATTTAGGTCTAGGTTGGAGGTTGGGTTGTTACTGGAAAAAAAAAAAAAGTCAGTGTGATAGTATAAATTACCAGTGGACCTTTATTTTCTTTGTGGGATGTAGGGGGAATGGTGATACTAGGGATTGGGCTCAGGGGTGCTTTACCAGTAAGCTGCTTTCTTTCTTTGCTTCCTTTCTTCCTTCCTTCCTTATTTTGAGACAGGGCCTCACTAAGTTGCTGAGGCTGGTCTCAAACTTGCCATCCTCCTGTTTCAGTCTCCGGAGTTGCCGGGATCACAGTGTGTGCCACCATGCCCGGCTCACCTTTTTCCTTATCTGGAGTAAGTCTCAAGTAATAGCATTAGGACTACCAGTACCAAGGTGCTATGCTGAGATAATTAAAAAGAGGATTGCAGTAGTACTTACCATGGGTGTTATGTCTGCTTAAAAGTAGTTCACTTAATCCCTGCCTTGAACCATCAGCATGTATTCGAAAGTCACATTGCCATCTTTGCTGACTTACTCAGTTGATGTCCAGATGTATTTTTTGGTATAGCATTTTAGGAGTTATTCTTTTATACTTGTGTTTCTACCTTATTTTTTTGGTGACTTTATTATATTATATCTCTGTGCTGTTACATTTTCACCCACTCCCAAACATCTGTCCCTGTGGCTCTTCATTCTCATTTCAGGTTAGGATGGGAGTGGGGATTGGAATGTAATTACTGAGGTTGACATCAGCATTTCTCATGTGATGGTCATAGCCAGCTGAAATGTTGATGCCCTATGACAGCCTAACTTCGGAACTTCCTAAAATGTATACTACTTCTTAAATGAATCAGTTCTGGCATTTTCTGACCTGGTAGTAATAGACAGTAAATTGCTAGATTTTTTTCCCCTCCAAAAGAAACTTTATGAAGCTGCTTAATTGATATTATTGGAAAACCATGAAGTGTTGTATGGTGGCAGAAAGTACTAGCTAACCAGAAATCACTGGAGTGTCTATCATCATGGTTATCTAACTTAATTTACCAAACATGGCTCCCCTGCTGTGTAGTTGTGTAATTGAGCAGCTGAAGCCTACACAGTAAACCAAACTAATTCCTATCAAATTAAATAAAAACACAGAGCTATAAAAACACATTTCCCCTATGATATTCTAAATTTCTCAATGCTTAATATTCCACCATTTCTGTAGTCTTTCCCATTTCACTAGTTGATAAACCAAGAAAAAGAAAACTTTGAAGATTATTACAAACATTTCCTTATCTACACAAGGATGAGAATATCAATTCTGATTATGGTCCCCATTGTCTTTTCTGTATTATCTAAGTCTAAAGTTAAGAATTTGGGGAAAGAAGATTACACACAGTTTATTACAGAGTTTATCCTAGACCATTCAATCTAGTTTGTGGAGCTTGATGCCCATGAGACCACAATTACGTATGTGACACAACTGATTAGTCAAGGGGTTGGGATACATTGGCACAAATTTGTTTTGTAATCTAGTCAATGAAAGGATGTGACTCATTGATAATGTGTTGATAGCCAGTTTTTAAATACTAGAAGTGCACAGACAAGAAATACTATATTCACTCATGTTCATTGTGATTTAAAAGTGATGATAGGGCATGACTACAAAGAAATAACAAACAGGTTTTTAATGAAGTCAAAGCTGTCACAGTATTTCACTTTTGTCTTTTATTTAACCAGTGACTGGCATATAATATCAAGTAATAATGACCAGTGTGTGCTGAGTCATAGAAGTTATTATGTTGAAATGCTTGAGTTGTACCAAATCCTATATTCTCACCTTCTTAGCTTTATCATTAACTGCATTGTAAAGGAAACTCTGCTGAACTTCACCCAGCTAGTCAATGGTAGAACAGGGATTTGTGAGTGAATCAATAACCATGGGAAACCATGGTTGGTAGGGGACTGTGGAGGGTGGAATAGGAAGACATGGTCCGATCTGTATAATGTAGTTGTACTATTTTGGTTGTAAAGGTAGATTTGTAGAATATAAAATGCCCATACTTGAATAGCAGTATAGACAAAGTTTTGCTGTTTCTTTGGTTTTTAGAAATACATATAAAAATCTATTTTGCTTACTTCACAAGTAATTTCACCACATATTTATGGACAATATCCATTTTTGTCATGTATGGTATTGAACTATGGATCTTGGCAAAAAAAATATAACTTTGCCTACTTGTCTTCAAATTGTTTTAAGTTTAACTTTTATCTTAGTTACTAAATTCAAAATTATTTTATGAATTTGATTAGTTTACCTGTCATTTAGTTGCTCCTATATTTGACTTCCCCAACTTGTATATTTCTAAACAGTCTATAAAATTCCCAAGGGACAAATTTGGTTTGTTTAATTTCTTTTTTCCCCTTTAATTACCTAATCTCCTATGCTACAAGGAAATGATAGGAACAGATACTTTATGTGATTTAGTCAAATGTTTTCAGTTAAAAAAACTCAACATAATTGAACCATTTTTATTCTTGAATCATGAAAAATTGAAGATATATATTTTAAATGTTTCTTATGAATCTTTAGATGAAAATCATTAAATAGCTAATGTTAAATATTTAAGTGAAAGATTAGTAATGTCACACTGTGGCCAAGTATAGATTCATTAATGATTTTGATATGTAAATTTTATAAACAGAAACTTGTCTGGCAATAGTTTTTGAAATCTTACGTAAAAATGAAGCCCTACTTCTCAGAAAATCTAATGTTGCTTCTTCCCCCATCCTGCCAAAGACACATTCAGGACCAGGATGATAGGTATTTATAGAATAATTTTTTACAAATGAGGTGAAATTTCAAGTACAATATGGGGAGTGGCAGAGCTAATATGTTAATGAATTGCCCAGTTGAGGCATAAGGAATGACTTTGTGATGATGTTTTAAGTTTGTTCTTTTCTCAGACAGTTTCTTCTTTTTATGTTTAGTAAGGCTGATAATGTATTAAATTGCCATGTAATTGTGTTTTGAGTCAGTCAGTAAATTTTGATCTTGGATAAATTGCATACATGCCCTCTCTCTGTCATTTTTCCTTTTAATAGTTCTGATTTACACACCATATATTTTATCTATTGAAAGTGTATAATTCAGTGATTTTTAGTATGTTCACAGAATTGGGTAACCATCACCATCATCTGATTCCAGGGCATTTTTACCACCCCCAAAAGAAATCCTATTCTTATTAGCAAGCATTCTCATTACCCTCCAAGCCTTTCTTCTCTCTCCCTGCCTCTAGTCTTAGGTGACCACTTATCTGCTTTCCAACTCTACATATTTGCTTACTCTGGGCCTTCCATGGAAATGGAATTATACATTAGGTGGTCTTTTGTGACTGGCATATTTCACTTAGCATCATGTTATTAAGGTTCATCAATGTGGTAACTTCATATTTCATTAACTGATTCTTTTAATGGCTGAATATTTCATCACAGGGATATACATTTTGTTTATCCCACTCAACAGTTGATGGATGTTTGCATTCTTTCCACTTTTTGGATCTGATGAATAATACTGCTGCAAACTTTCACATCAAGTTTTGTGTGGACTTGTTTTTTGTTCTTCAGGGTTTATAACTAGGAGTGGTTAACAGTCTATTTAACCTTTTGAGGGACTACCAGACTTCCAAAAAGGCTACAGCATTTTACATTCCCACTAGCTATGAATATTCCCATTACTTTAAATAGGAATAACAGAACTAACATCACCGTTGTCATGAAAATTGAATAAACCATATGTATAAAATAATTAAAATTGTATTGGCATAAAAAGGAGTCAATAAGTATTTCCTCCTCTTGTCATCACTAGGAAAACCTCTTTTAGCCCAAAATTTTGAGCCATTGGAATCCAACTGAAGGTAAACAAAATGAATCTACTCCCTGAGCCAAAGCTAGCCCTTCAGAAAGGAAGGCAGTTATAATGCCCTATCAAAGACCCTATCTTAACCAGTTCAATGTTAAGACCCTATCTTAACCAATTCAATTTTAACACAAACAGATCCATGCATTGTTTCTTATGTAATTATAAAAGTATGCAAGAAGGCCAAAGAGTGCATGATGTGACCTATGGTATGACATGGGGCAAGAGCTCTCACCTAGAATTCACTCTCATCTCTGGATTAACTAAGATTCATTAATTGTTACTGAATGCCTCTATAAAATAACTGCTCAGATGAGAAGATCTCTAGGGTAGCTCCAGTTCTTTTTTTTTTTTTTTTTTTTTTTTTTTTTGTGTGGTACCGGGGATTGAACTCAGGGGCACTCGACCACTGGGTCACATCCCCAGCCCTTTTTTGTATTTTATTTAGAGACAGGGTCTCACTGAGTTGCTAAGTGCCTCGCCATTGCTGAGGCTGGCTTTGAACTCGCGATCCTCCTGCCTCAGCCTCCCAAAGTGCTGGGATTACAGGCGTGCGCCACCGCGCCCGGCTTCCAGTTCTTAATATTTGGATTCTAATATAGCCAGCAAAACAGCTTCAGAAATATCAGGACTCATCCCAGTGAAATACTCTAGTCCTTTATTCTCAGTCCTTTTTTTTTTTTTTTTTTTTTTTTTTTTACTTTTTCCCCAATTGAAAACTGTATTCTATTAGGAGTTCTTACGTGGCTGTAGAACATTTTGTCAAATTTTACTGTTGAATTATAGAACTTCAGAAATTACTTGAGAAGAAATACTCTTGCCTTCTAATAAGAATCCAGGAATATTTGGCTTGGGTGACAGAAGTGACCCAGCTTCCCAATCCCCGCCTCATCACACTCCTGTACACTGAGTAAGTTTAATCATCTCCCAAAACTCTTCAAGGGGATGTCTTCCTTTTCTTGTGGACTCGGTGATTTCCTGCTCTATGGATACAGTAAAGGTTGACTGACAGAAATGTATTCATTTTTGCTTGTAATTTAATGGTAGATGTAGATTTGTTATTCCAAACCACTTGGAAACGTAAGCTCTGTAATTTGGTGTAGAGTGCATTGGAATTTTCTTTGTCCACCTAGGGTTTAGAAATGGAGTTTCTTCTTTGATAGACCCAAGAGTAACAGCCATTCAGATGCTTCCAGGAATTTTATAACTCCCAAGTCAAACTCCCACACAGGTCTCCTTAGTAAAGGAAGAACCTCTCTTGAGAATCTAGTTTACCTTAAAAACACACCGTAAGAAAACAGAGCATTGGGACATTTGCTTTGGAAAGCCCAACAGATGTAGGGCAAGGCTTATTGATTTCTAGATAGAGAAAGAGCTGCAACAGGCAAAGGAAACATTTTTACAAGCATTATTTTAAAAAATAAAAACACTTTTAGGTAGGCATATTACATTTTTTAATATGGGTATAAAATTTTACATATTGTAACCAAATTAGAAGTGACGTTTGTCTTATAAATTTGTTGAATATGTGACATGAGGCAATTTAACAATATGACATTGGGAAATACCAAGTAGAGCTTAAAAACTAAGTTTTTGAAAACAGAGAAAATAATTCCATCCTCACATGATGGAGAGAACAGTGATTACATTATGTGAGGGTATTCTATGCACATGGATCACTTTTAAATTATGATTGAGATGCATTAGCCAGACAATGCTCATGTCAAGATTGCATTTTTCCCGTTAAGCGTTGAGTTCTTTTACAAATTCTCCAAAAAAAAAAAAAAAAAAAAGGAAAAGTATAAGTTTAAAGTAAGATATAAGCAAAAAATGTTTATAGTTTAAAATGTAAAAATGAAAGGAATCAGTGCAGAATTTTTCTTTCCTGAATAATTATTATTTTGCTCACCTCCTAATTTACTCCATGATGTAAGTTGTAGTAATGAATGGTGACAAAAGCACCAATTAGCACGCTAGGCCTCTAGCATTATCATCTCCCGGTAGACTTTTAGCTCTTTCTTTTATGAGTGTATCCTTAGTCCCCGTAAGAGAGGCACAAAGTGTAAAAGTGTATAGATAAGTTCTGCATTTATTGCTAATCCTCTGTATTTCTAGACCATTTCAGAGTTTTAGTGGAATGCATTTATTGGCAAAGGAGGAGGCAGCTTCAGTTCCTTGGAGCACTGAAATGCCTTCTTGATGGACTGAAGATTCTTCTATTCCCTCAGGAGCAGTAAGCACACAGGGCTCCTCCCCTCTAAGCAACTGTAAGATCTTTCTAGAGAAGAAGTTGAGCCTATTTTATTTTTGTTCATTAAATTTAGTGTTTAAAGGTAGAAATGGAAAGTAAAGAAAATCTATTATCTGTCTCAAATATCCTTGAAATGCTTAGGTATTGGGGGGTTTTGTTGTTTGCAAGATTAAGGAGACCATTACTGTAGAGGGAGGAGGGTAGGGGGATATACTGGGGAAGGAAATCAAATTGTTCTACAGATGTATGAAGATACCAAAAGGAAACCCATTATTCTGTATAATTAATATGCACTCAAAAAAAGTTTATAAAACTATTATAGCTAAGGGTGAAATGGAGCAGCTCTGTCAGTCTATTCTTAGCTACTGCTTCAACAGTGGCTAACCTGGTAGATGAGGGAATTCAGTGTATGTTTGATCATTCTCCACATTGTTTTTTTCCATTTTTTTCTTTCAACTATAAAAAAAATTCTTTCATATTCTTATGGGAAATATGGGGAAATGTTAGGAAGAGAGAGTGGTGAATCATTGAATGTCCTACCTAAAGATGACGGGGAGCATCATAAAAACATGCCAAATGGTTATGTCCCGAGCCATCACCTAGTCACAATTTTTGTCAGTGGTCAAGATAAAACATTGACAAAAATGCTTCTATAATGTTTGTTTCCTTAATCTGAGTGGGTAAAAAATACATTGATTAACAGATAATCTTGAGATTGGAAAAGTGGGTCAAAGAGATGAACCTGGGTAGGGATAAATGTGAGTCTCAGGAAAACTTGCAGAACCTGTCCAGAAGAACAGAGAAACTTCCTAGCTATAGAAACTAGGGAACAATACAGGGCAGAAACTCGGCTTGGGTTACACATTAGAATCACCTGGTGAACACCTAGGGAGCTTTTAAATAAATGTCAATACTTGATCCCTCCTACAGCCAATTAAGTTAGAATCCCTGGGGGTGAGGCCCAGGCATTGGTATGTTTAAAAATATCCCCAGGTGGTTTTGTGTATCTAAGGCAGAAAACTACTGATTTTGTTTTGTAGATCAATTATAAACCTGATGAGGAACTAACAATAGGACATGGACTGGAGGTTTAGCATTGCCCAGCATGTGTGAGGCCCTTGGATAGATCCCTAGAAACGCCAAAATAAGAAGAAAAGACATGACTATCTACCTCTTAAAAAAAAAAAAAAAAAGGCTAAATTTTTCTTAATTGTTCAGATTATATTGAGTGTCATATTGGAAATGGGAAGTATGTGTAGGAAGAACAAGAATAAAATGATGAAATGGTTCAAGGTCTCATCTGAGAACTGATTAGTAATGTGTTTAGATATTGTAAACACACATGGCAGTAAACATTTTCAAGGAACAGATCTCGGCATCCATGCCTTTACATTCAAGATTGTCAAAGAAAACTCTGGGGTTGCTACCAAATACTAGACTAGATTGCCTCCAGAGAATCAGAATATTATAGAATTTTTCTGAGTGAAATACAGGCATCCTTAAAATGAGCCTTCTTTTATTGATATTCTGGGGTTTGTATATGTAGAAACTTTTTTATTTTTTTGGTCAACAGACTGGTCTAGAAAAGAGAACCCTGGTCTCCTAATTTTGGAAAAGCACCAATGTCTGCCAGCCCTTGGCCAAATCTTCCCATTTTGCCAATTCTAGTTGAATAGTGTTGTAAGGCTGAGGATATAGCTCAGTTGGTAGAGTGTTTGCCTTGCAATGCACAAGGCCCTGGGTTCAATCCCCAGCACCACACACACACAGTAAATAGTGTTGTAACCTTTCTCCGTGTGTGTCCCTACACCTGCACTTCCACACTTCCTTGCTGGTTTCCTTGGGCACCTGAGCCACTGACTACTACTTCCAGTGTCTGAGCAACGTCTTTCAGAACTTCCCCTTTTCCCACTATCTTGTAGAAGTTTAGCCAGGCTGGCTTATGATCTCAGAAGAGGGATAATGCGAGAAGAGGCTATTTTCACATCCGTCTCTTTACTCTGTTGGGAATGAAATGTGTGAATTTATATTTGATTGTGTGATTCTTGACCTTGCCTGATCTGAGCGTTCAAGGGAGTCACTTCAAAGTCATACCTTGATGTTGAGGCACTTGAGTAATAGTGATACTTGCCCTTATTAACTTGTGCTCAAATCACTGATGGCCTTTTCATGAGGACAATTTTTGCTGTGATTTTTGATAGGACATTGAAGTCAGAGCATACACACCTAGACTGGGAAGTCAAACAAAATGTGTGCTAAGTGCACAAAATTCACTTTAAATAAGTGCATTATTGGACCCACACTGGCCAACAACCTTTACTTACCCTGCTTTCATTTTATGTCTGATTTGTCACATTTTTATTACCTAAAATCAGTTTAGAATTCACCCCTGGTGTTGACATCCCATTGGTTTAATGATGTCTAATAGCATGTGTCCACCATTATGTTATTGTACAGAATAGTTTCACTGACCAAAACATCCTCTGTGTTCATTTATTCATCCTCCACCCCCACCTCCAGGCAACTACTAGATTTTGACCTTTCCAGAGTGTCATGTAGTTGGACTCATTCAGAATGCTCCTTAGCAGCTGTTTGGATGTTCCTATCCATTAGCAGTCAACCTATGCAATGAAAATATTTTTATCCAGTTTATATATATATGTGTGTGTGTATACATATATGTATACATATATGTATACACACATATATGTAGTGTGTGTATGTGTGATATATATGTGTGTGTGTGTGTATATATATATATATATATATATATATATATTTTTTTTTTTTTTTTTTTTTTTTTTTTTTTTTAATACCAGGGATTGAACCCGGGGGCAGTCAGCCACTGAGCCACATCCCCAGCCCTATTTTGTATTTTATTTAGAGGCAGGGTCTCACTGATTTGCTTAGTGCCTCGCTGTTGCTAAGGTTGACTTTGAAATCACAGTCCTCCTGCCTCAGCCTCAGCCTCTGGAGCTTCTAGGATTACAGCTGGGCATCACCATGCCTACCTGATCCACTTATCTTTATGGTGACTGTTTTAATAACTGTAAAGCATTATTCAAACATGTTGTTCTAATTTTAATTATCATTTGTCAGTGTCATGAGGTAGCATGGGAAATGAAGCATTTGTTGACAGTTGTTTAGGTTTGGTGAAAGAGTTTCTCCCTTCAGCCCTAATGTAAGGGAAAGAATATTCTCCCTATCAGAGGAAGGGACAGAAACCAGGGCCTTCATTTTAATGGAATGTTGTCACTCTACAGGAGGATAGGACTCTAGGGAAAGGCTGAATAACCACAACCATGGGACCATCCAGGGTAGATTCGTGCACATCTAAAGATGGACATGTATGTGATTTCTGTAACCTGTGCTTGAATCATGCATCTGCACCTGCTCTTGACTGGTCATTGGATAGCAGAAATTACAACGTTTCTGGGCTTCAGCATCATTCTCTACAAAGCATGAGAGTATTTGGAATAACTAACATCACCTCTCAAAACCCTTTATAGCATGGATTATAAAGTCATATCCCACATTATGCAACATTATTCCATGGATTTATAATTTAATAAAATTTAGAATTAGTTTTGATATCCATCTATGTTTATAACAACTTGCATTTCATCCTGCCCTGTATTCATGTTTTTACATAGAAAATATGAAAATATAGTGAATTCTTAGTCTTTATTATAGAAAATAAAGACTCCGGTACAGTTTTGGGGGGACATAATATTTTTAAAGTCAGAATTAATATTTCCCCCTCAAATTCTTTCATACTTCAAAATATTAGGATATTTTGAACTTAAACTCCAACATGAGTTTAAGTATAACATGACACAAAATAGATAACACAGTGAGGTGAATTCTAAATAGCACCTTTCAAAAAGCCCTGGAAACATCAACCAGTCTAATTAAAATGCTGGAAGAGGCAACATGTCAGGTCTTTAAGAAATATTCAAGAGACACAGGAAAAATGAAATGATGTATCTGTTGAACACATATAATTTATATTGTGTTTTGAACAATAGGCTGGTGCTCCTTGTAGATACCATTTTTAATTCTATGAAGATTGAATTTGCATTGATCATATCTACCTAGGACAATTGGCAAAAAATTTTTTTTTGGTGGTGGCTGTTATTTGTTCTGAAGTCATTCTTGATGAATCCCCTTTCTAGATTAGATGTTTTTTTCTGGCAATTATCTTTCCGTGCCTTGAATTGCTTTATGTAAGTACCATGCAAACTTTAATTTTCTCCCTAAGCTTCTAATGATTGTTGCTTTCTTAAATATTGCCTTTCTGGCTGCTTTAGTTTGCTGAATCATTACCTACGCCCCTGGGAGGCTTGTAGTTATTTCCCCAAGGGCTTGCTCCTGATGACGACTGATTACCTGCACAGTAGAAGCTTAGGTGTTTCTGTTCGTTGGTTTCTTTTTAGATAAATCATGGTTGTTACAGAGAAAGTGCACAGGTAAGGCCAGGAACAGGGGATTCATGGTGGATGTCTCTAAGGAGTTGGTGGCACAGTCTGTCCTGGGTGTTCTCTTTAGATTTAAACATCTGAGGGCAAGGGTGACAAAACCATCCTTCCATCATCAGATCCTCTGAGCTATTGGTTCCATTTCTTCTCGGGCTTGTATCTCACACTATTCATTGACTATTTTGAAACTACTGCTCCCAGAAACACAAGTGCAGAGAGTTTTACAAAGACCAATTAGAGACATGCATAGGAGAATGTGGCTAAACTTCTAAAAGCAGTGAAGTACTGGGGATGTACTCACCTGTACATTTGGAGCCTACTGAAAAATTTCAGGGCTACTGATCGGAGATCACTTTAGTTAATTAAGGTTATGTTTCATAAAGTGGCTTCATTACACTTGCTGGGTGAGAAAGCCTGGGAAAGCTTTATGGAAACCATTTTTAAATGCCATCATGCATCATTAATTAGTACTGAGGAAAGAAGCGATCAGTCAGAAAAGACCTAAGATGATGCCTTGGCATAAAAGCAGATGATTATAATAAAGCATTGGAAGAAGCTAGTTTCCAGTGGAAGAATATGACAGAAATCCCAAGCAGGTGTAGAAAACAGCTATGGCAGAAAGATCTGAAAAAGTCCACGGTGGCTCATCCATCCAGGTGTATGATTGTGAAGTTAAAGTTTCTCATTTAACAGGACCCAGGAGAGGTTTCTGTGATCTGCCTGATCTTTTAGGGTTTATGAAGTGAAGGATATGGTGAAAGAACTGGCAAGTACACTGTTTATCACAGGTGTGGATGGCTTTTAGATAAAGGCAGCACTTAAAATATTGGCAAAGCCTTTGACTCTCAGACCAAGACTGATGTCTTTTATATATCACAGGAACAGAATTTTGTATTGTTGTTCATGTATTGTTTACATAATCCTTTGTAAAGGGAATATATTTGCTTCTTACAGATGGATTCTCTCAAGACACCGCTGAGTACTTTTTAGTTTGGGCTCGGGATAACATATGCACTGTCACTCATTTTGAAGGACTGACTTGTATTCTTGGGTTGCTTTTTATTTTGTATTAAAAATCCCATCTAGGGCTGGGGATATAGCTCATTTGGTAGAGTGCTTGCCTCACATGCACAAATACTCTAGGTTCGATTGCCAGCACCATCACCAAAAAAAAAAAAAAAAAATCTATATTAAGCAGAAAATGTTGTCTACACTTTTTTTTTTTTTTTTTTTACTGGTAATACTAAGGCCCATCTGATTCTCTTTGACAAAGGTGATCCATATCCATTAGCTCCTTATTTTTTTTAAGGTATAAATAATAGGTTTCTTCCTTTCACTTTATCATTTACAGACCCCAAAACATGAACCTAATTTTCTCTTTTCCCCACAGGCAAAATTCCAGTGCAAAGATTGGAAGCCTCATGTAGCTGAAGTTAGGGAATCATAGTAGAAAAAAATTTACTTAGCCTACCCATTTCTATATGGGAGATACTTTTTCTTATGTGTGTACTTTTTTTTTTTTTCCTGTCTCCCTTTCTCTTATTATACATCCAAAGTGATACTGCAAGTTCATAAGGAAAAACACCTTGCTGCTTTCATCTCCTTCTGTTTGTCATCTCCCACAAAACAGGACCAACCTCTTTTCCTCTCTGCTTTGTTGAATGACACCAGCATGGCTCTCACAGGCAGCCAATGTATCTGATGTCATAATCAACTAGCATTTGCTTCTTTCTCTAGACTGAACTCCTTGGAGTAGGATGGGGGATATCTTACTCCTCTTTGTGACCCAAGCCATACCTGATGCGCAGGGGGACCCACCCTAGGAGATGTTGAATCTTAACAGGAATTATGGAACATGATTTTGGAATTATGGAGCATCTGGGCCCCTAACAAAGCTCATTTTCTCAAGTTACTTTAGTAATACAAAATCATTGGAAGAAGCTAGTTTCCTTTGGAAGAACATGACAGAAGAGAATGCACTTTTCATTTCCCCAGCAACTTCCATCCTAACCTATCGGATGCCAATTTAGAGATTTTTTTTGCACAGAACTTCACAACTTGCCTGGAAATTTTTTATATATGGGAAATAACACAAGCCAACTTTTTTTTTTTTTTTTTAGTGGTGCTGTATGCTAGACAATGTCAAAGTTACTTTCCATCCCTCTCTTTTAATCCTTACAATAACCCTACATATAGAATTAGGCATTTTGGCACATGCCTATAATCCCAGTGACTTTGGAGGCTGAAGCAGGGGATCTCAAGTTTGAGGTTGGACTCAACAACTTAATGTGTCCCTGTCTCAAAATTAGAGACAAAAAGAGCTACGGATGTAGCTCAGTGGTAAAGTACCCTTGGGCTCAATCTCCAGTACCAATAAATAAACAAACAAATTTATATATAAAAATAGGTAATTTACCTAAGACCATTTAAGAAATGGCTCTACAGAGCCATAGTTGAGCCCGAGTCTGGTCTACCTAGTATCTTCTAGCACTATACTGCCTCTCACTGCATTTCACTGGTTCCCCCTCAGACTCATCTTGTTGCTGAGAGAAAACACCAGAGGATGGACAGTAAGAAGACCCAAACAAAGACTACACAGACATGAAAGAAAAGCTATTTCTGTTGATAATGAAACAGAATCTACAACCTTCAAGGACATTCTTCCCTGGAGGAAACCACGAGGTCCTTACTCTTCCTTTTAGTCTTACTTTCCTGTGAGGCTTCAGATTCCCTCTGCTGACACCTCCAAGGAGACACTGAAAATCTTTCTAGCCAGTGATGTAATGGGTGACATGAGAGGAAGTCCCTCCTGTGGTTCCATTAACAGCAGAGACCCACTGGAACTTGCTAAATGCCAAGTGTGAACTAAAGGGATATAAACACAGATTTGATATATACATCAATTAAATCTTCAGATTCCCGACTTGACTTCTGACTTCACTTTCTGTTGGTGCTGTCAGAGCCTTTTTCTTCTGCCCATTTCCTTCCATACCTGTACATTAGCGTGATGGGTCTTAATGGTTATTTGTTATGGGGACGATTTTTATTTACTTGATGCATAGACAAGGCTGCCCACATGAGTGTGTAGACCTTTGGTAATTGCTATAGCCTTCATTTCTAGCATGAGCAGTTTAGCTCTAACTTTGTGCATACTGGGCTAGTGATGTAGCTAAGTGGTAGAGCACTTGCATAGCATGCATAAAGCCCTGGGTTCGATCCCCAGCACCCCTCTGCCCCTCCACAAACCCAACGAAATTTGTGCACTGAACTCTCTGCAAGTTTAGCCTCTTTCTGTGCAGAGGGTACAGCATTTTTATCTCTGTTGAAGTATTTATGTTGGAGTACTTATGACAAACCATGCTTAAGACCAAGGTAGAGAGGTCCTTGTTGTCTGTCATTTAAGGCTATCTTACAAGTTTACCTACTTAAGAGGTTGACTTCTTCCTCAAATGATTGACTCCAGGAATTGAGGCCCGCCAGTATCTGGCCTTTTCCTTAAAGATAAATAAATAAATAAATAAGTAAAATAGATCCTAACTATAGTTGATAGTCAAAGACCTAAGCAAGCTAATAAGCACATAAAGGGGATCAAAAGGATGAACCCTACTCAGTGGTAGATGGCAAACAGATAGTAGACTGATATTAGTCAGAGCTCATCGCAGAAAGCAAAGAGCTAATCTTAGAGATTGGAACTTGGGGATTGGATGCCGTTCCCTGATTAGACTCTTACATGGCAACACCCGTGTCTTGGAGAAACATGGGTAGAGGATCAATGGAACACTTAACAACTTGGACTGAGTTGATGTTGGCTGATGAGGATCAAGGGTATTGCAGAAGCCTACTACAGAGCCACCCTACTGGTGGATGGCCACTGTGCCTCAAATGTGGGGATACATGGCAAGGAGACAGGCATGTAATCAAGATGACAATTGTCATTATGGTTTGGAAGTGACCTAATTATAAACTAGTTATAAACTACAATGAAATACGAAATGCTACCATGAGACCCTGAGTGCATTAGTCATTGTTGCCTTGTTAGAATTTTTTGTGTATCCTTTAATAAAGCTTGATTATCATCTGTGTTTCCTTGAAGAACATCTTGACAGGGTGAAAAACTAAGAACGGCTACTCTTTGAAAAAACTGCTTGTCAGTATTATTGGCAATTTTCCAGTACGATGCATCCCCCAAAATATAAACATAATGAGTGCTAAGACAAATACTTATGATGTTCAGTTTGAAATTTGAGGGTAAATCAAAGCAACCACATCATTCTTATTAACGAGCTTTATAGTAAATAAATGAGGTAGCATAATTGGATTCTGTAAAATAGTCTTAATGTTGTTGTTCTGTTTTATTCATTGGGGTTTCTTATTAAGATCTTGTTTGAAAGTGGTTTTTACTGCTTTAAAAACATTTTAACAGCAGCAACAACAAAAATATTTGCAAACATTTGGAAACACCACTCCAAAAGAATGCTACTTATTGCTGTTAACATTACAGAAGCATAGTTTTCATGATAGTATACAACTTTCTCATATTTAAGAATGTGGTTCCTGAGTGTGGTAGTGCACATTTGTAATACCAGTGAGGTTATGGCAGAAAAATCACAAGTCCAAGGCCAGCCTGGGAAACTTAGACTGTCTCAAAATTTAACAGGGGAAAAAAAAAAGGTTGAAAGGGTTGGGAAATGTAGCAGTGTTAAAGCATCCCTGGGTTCAATCTGCCCCCCAGTGTCACTTTTTAAATGCTGTTATTTTCCATACTTGTTCAACTCATTTTGAGTGATAAAAAAATTTGAACAATTAGTTGCAGTGCTGTATAAGGTCTTACTATGTTAGCATCAGATTCTTTTGTGGCTGAATTATATTATTTTGGTAATAACTCAGTGCTTCAGCTGTAAAAAGCATTATTTGTGAACTTCAAGAATTTCAAGTAAGAAGAAAGATTGTTTTAACTTCGATTTTCAGATAGACTCAAATCGAGCAGAGGAACGCTTTTGTTTATCCAATAAAAACATATCCTAGGATGTCCTACTTTAGGCCAAGCCAAAAGGTGGCCTATTTTCATCCCAGTCCCTTGAATGGGGTTCTCTTTGCCAGGGGCCAGCCTGTAAACTGACCTCCCTGGCTTTCTTCCCTGTTGTAGAGGAAGTGCTTCTTCCTGTCCTTATCAGTGTTAGGGTTGCAATTTCATGGAGCTCTAAAGCCCACAGGAGACACAGGAGAGATCCTAAGAGTCTGGGCTGGCATTAATAGAAGCTGAAGGGAAGAGCCTGAGGGCAGTCTGTGGATAGGAGAAAAGTGTCATTCTAGATTGTATTTGACTTCTACTGCGGATTGTGCTTTTCTCCCTGTCTCATTTTTCGATGTATATAAAATAGTGCATTTCAGTGTCAGAGAGGATCAAGAATGTTTTCGAAAGATGTAATCCTTGAAGTTTCTACTCCAAGTCAGGAGGACAGATAAGTAGTTATAATCCAACTGCTATTATGATTTTGTAGATGGAACAAAAAACACAAAGGAAATGTCCTGCTCCAAATCCACTTTCCAAAAGAAGGGGAGAGAGTGATGGATAGGAATGTTTTTTAAAATATCTAATTTGCATACAAGAAAGAAAAGCCAGCTGTTTGATTCATTGTTGTGCTTCAGATGATGAGAGACCTATAAATCAGCCGTATTCATTCTGGCTGTATTCATATTTTTTCTTTTTCTAATGGGGATTTCCAGGGTGCTTGGGAATATTTGTGCACAAACTTTGAAAAATGATATTATAAACACTTCAGGAAACAATCACAATCAGGGAAATTCCTGTTTAACTTTGTTCTCTTTTCTTATTGATTTTGTCTACTGTTAAAAAGGGGTCCATGTTCAGTCAGAATATGGGAGAAACAAGGAAAAATATAAAGAGGACTTGAAAGTCTCAAACATTTATTTAGCCATTTTTCTTGTATATCTTCTAGATCCCACTCAAATCCCAAGGTCATTACTGTTTAGCTTTGAAGTCCCTATGACTTGGAGAATTTGTAGTAACACACACACACACACACACACACACACACACACATGAGCATGAGATGTATTTTAATTTTCTTTGAGAGAAGAACAGAATATGAAGACAACTTCAATGGCTGGAAAATGTACTTAAGCACAGAATTCTTAACTTGAAAGAGATTGAGAGTTGGGAAGTAAAGTAATAGGTCCTAGATCCTCTAGAGAGGATCCTCTAGAGAGCATCTGCACAGAGGTGAGAGATGTAGAGAAGAGTGCCTACTATGCACGATCAGGCCTCTCAACCACATTGTGAACCACATATTGTAATCGATACGATACCTTATGCAGGAGTAAATGGGCTCAGAGATTAGTTTTCTTTGAGGCAAATAGTAAATTTGATTTGGAGGGGAATCCCCTGCTTCTCTATGACACAGAGGTCAGCAGTGCTCTGGGGACCACAGAATGACTAATAGAAATGCTGGCATCCTTCTTCAAAAGCTGTGGACACCTTAGCACCTGAAACTCGACTTGTAGAAATTCCAGTAGCCATAGAAAAACAGCCCTCCCTGACAAAATTAGTGAAAGGAAGACCTCAATGAGCAGAAACACTCTGAAGATAGCCTGCATACAATTTAAATCAAAGATGTAATCTTTGGAAATTTCATTTAAGAACTACAAAACTTCCATATCACTGGAGTTGGTTTGAATAAAGTTCAGAAGATGAAAAGATGAGAAGATCCTTTTTGTGAACTGAATTTGGCACTCAACGCTTTTTGGTGATATCAGCCAGACTTATCACAGGGCTTCCTGCTCCTTAAAGACTTATAAGACATTGAAGTAAAAAAAAGAATGGTTTTCTAAAGTCCCTTTGCAGCTCCCTGGGGATAGGGTATCAAGAATACTCAGGGTAATGGGTGATTATCCAGTGATGTTTCCTTTTGAAAGATCCAGCAGAGAACCCTGGCTGGATCTTTGGCAATTGCTTCATTCTTTTGGGGTTGCTTTGCAGCTCCTCTTTGCCAGTTTTATGTTGCAACAACTATGGGTCACTATCAGAATGTAGGTGTCTGTAAGAGGGTCTTGTCCACAAAGAGCAGTAAGCCTGGGCTGGCTTATTTCTGATGCTCAAGAAAGATCTCTTTGGAAGAACATGATCCTCATTGCTCTTGAAAGGGAGCAACCATACTTTGCCAGAACTTCAAAGAGCTGCACTGGTTGCTCTTAGGAAACCACAATAGAAGAGCCACTGGTGCCAAGGGCACACTTAACTGTGATGGTTATGCTGAAATCAATAGGCAGTATGAATGGCAGAGAAGCAATTCCTTGAAGTCTGCGCCTGGAGGAAAATCAAAGGTGGCTAAAAGTATCCAGGAACAGATGGATCCACTCTGACTTGCACCGTGTTCACTGCGAGGGGATAGATGGCTCCTCTCTTACCCCTAGGATGATCAGAATTTCAGTAAGTTTAAAGATAACATTTTCAATGAATTTGCAGAAATGTGTTTTGTTATTTCTTCCCAGAAGGCAAAGTACTTCAGGGTTCATGGAGCATAATTGTACAGGGTGCACCTCTCACCCATGTGCTGTGACACTCCACTCTGTTCTTAGAAGTGACCTTGCCACAGGACCTCCAATGGATGTTCAGTGTCCTGAAAGATGGTAGAAACCCTTGGGATATGCTTGTCAAATCCTTCAGCAGTGGCAAAAATCACTCAGTTCCTCAAGTGACTTCTGTTTCTCCGGCAAGGCTAAAGGGTGGCACTGCACACACCAGCTGAGTGAGTTGTCAGAACAAACAGCCCAGAGACAGCTTCACTTGGAGCTGCCCAAAGGCCCAGCACTACCATAATACCAAGGAATCTTGCCTGGGCACCAGCAGATTGTCCTGGTCTGGGTATTTTCACCTATGAGTAGAGGCAAGTGAGACTGTGAAGAAATGACAGGGGGGAAAAACAAAAGCATGATTCTCTGTTCCCAGTGGGAGTGAAGCTTGCATTTTGCTTTCATCCAATGAGGTACTATAATGCAGCTTCTACATATTTTCTAGATCTATTTGTTCTTTGAAGGACAAATTCTGTGGAATGGAAATTGTGCACTAGAAAGCTATCTTGAGATTTGATTCCAGACCAGTGGTTTTGAATGAATAACCTCACCTTTGAAGTTTTTATTCTATTGCTTGTCACTTTTACGGAGTTGTATCAGTTTGCCAGGGCTGCCACAACAAATTACCACAAATTGGGTAGCTTTAACCAACATGTGTGCTTTCATAGTGCTGGCAACCAGAAGTCTGAAAGAGAGGGGTCAGCAAGGCTCTGAGGGAGAATCTGTTCCCTGTTCCTCACAAGCTTCTGGTGGGGTTGGCAATCCTTGGTGCTACTTAGTTTGTAGGTGTTTCACTTCCATCTGTGTCTGTCTCCCCTTCCTGTCTCTTATAAGGACATTTGTCATTAGATTCAAGGCCCACCCTAAAAAGGATAATCTCTTCTCAAGATCTCTACAGTAATTATAAGATCCTTATTCCAGATAAGGTGACATTCTGAAGTTCGGATGCACACATCTTTTGGGGGCCAGTATTTAACCCACTACAAGAATGGTCATGTCTACTTTGTCTACTAGACAGGTCTGCAGTAGGAAAAAGTGAGATAATGTATACACAGAAGTGTTCTGTGAAATAGGAAATCCCCCCCCCCCCCTTTTTTTTTTATTGTTGTACAACAAGGCCTTTGTAAACTCCCTGTTTTTTTTGGAAAAAGTTCCCTCTTCTATTCTTGCATTCCATTTTCATTATGGTCTGATCTCAAGCTTGCTTTCCAGATTCATTTCCTATTGTATCCTCTAAGGTATGGTTTACTCTAGCCCAAGGAAGAGATTACTTATTTTCTGACTCACGATGTGCTTTAATGCCTCCTATTTTTCCCCACTCATTCTTCCCCCCTTACTTGAAGCACTCTTCTCTCCTATTTATCTTTCAAGAGTGGGCTGATAACCCACTTGGCTAACCATTCTTCTTTCTGTAAGTTGGAATTTTTCCAGGGGTGTGTTGGAGCTAGATTGCACTGGATTGCTGATTGTTAAATGTTCAGCAATATTCTGGCAGCTTGAAATCAGTCACCATGAGAGCATCTGTATCATGGATATTGGCAAACACTGGAAATCAGAATTCTTTCTCTGTCCTTTTCTAGAATACCACTGAACTTTTTCTTTCTCTGTACTTTAAGAGCACTTTGTATTTACCTCTATTTTCACAATTTAAATGTTGTCTATTGCATTTAGTTATGTAAATAGCCATCACTTGTGCTAGATTTAGAGTTCCTTAAGGCCAAAGTAATATTATATACTTCAGTAGAAAATAGAGTTATCTCATGTCTCACAGCACCTAATCCATAGAAGATGCTTATTGAGTAGAAAAAAGAACAAAGAGAATGACAGCCTTCACTTCCTGAGCCCTCTCTTGGTATCAACAACTCTCTGAAGCAGGTGAATTACTAGGCCCATTGTGCAAAAATTGAGACTTCTAAAGGTGAATAGCTTGCTCAAAGTCACACAGCAATAGGTGGATCCCAGAACTCTGGCTCTGTAGCCTAAACTGTTAAGCACCATGTCAGACTTTTTTCTTAAATAAAATGAAGTGTCCTGTCCCAGATGTCTGTATCCAGTAGAGCAGCTGCTAGCAACGTGCAGCTGTTTAGCACTTTAAAGATGACTTTTCTGAGAAGTGCAAAGCACAAACCAGATTTCAAAAACTTGGGAAGAAAGAAAACAAATGTTAAGTGTTGAAATAACAGTTTAGATATTTTGAGTGAAAACCTGTTAATGTAATTTCACTTTTTAATGTGGCTACTAGAAAGTGGTTCACACTACATTTCTGTCGACTGTTTACTAGGGCCTAGTAATTCTGCTCTAGCTGTCATATTTCTAGACTAACATTTATATATCTGAAGAGATCTTCACTCATCGCAGCCTAGGGCCAAGGCATAATAATTCAGTTCTATGCCACATATCCCTAACTTCCTCCGGGATTTGCTCCTGGCACTGGTCCTTTGAAGCTGGGCATTTATTATGGATGAAGAGATAAAGGTCAGTGCTTCAGACTTGCATCTTGTGAAAAGGTTGGGCATCCAGAGAGTCAAGTTGGAGCCATTGGCCACAATTTTATCTCCAAATAAACCACGAATATCAGTTACAGTAAGGTTTATGTCTGCTCAGTTGGAGGGGAGCCACAGCCCAAAAGAAGATATTTCAAAGGAATTAGCAATCAATTCTTCTCTTCCTTCAGGGCAGGAAGCTGCTTCCAGTAAATACAAAATAGGCCATGTTAGGATCTCACAGCTCTCCCCAGCTAGCTAGGTTGAGGTCATGGGGATAAGGACCACTCCCAAACTGATGAGAAAATGTACAAGAGCAGGTAACTAAAACTTAGCCATTCTATCCCTACTAGGTTATCACAGGAGGCAAATGGTAAAGGGAAGATGATATATGATTTTTGTAAATAGGTCAAATGTTATGGAAAATAAAAAACAGAACACTAATAAATGATAATAAATTCATCTGCTGGCCCCCCTGCTTTCAGGATCTGTGCCAAGGAAGTTCTCGCACGCACCATTCTGAGTCACAAGCAAAAGATGGATGTGAGAGCCCTAATTTTCCTGACATCCTAATGAAGAAATAAATTCTGAAAGTGTTATGATGACATTTTGTGTTTCTCCAGAGTGCAGTAGTTTCATGTAATTATTTTGGTTTTTCTTCAGAGCTGTAAGTCTCTGATTGTCATTCCTGGGAACATCATGAATCTCCCCAGTTTTGCAACCACAGAACATAGACATCAGCACCCAAGCTGTGGCCTTAATGGCTGTCTCTGATTACTGTTTGCAAATGCTGCCAGAGGTCTTTGCTGCTATTCCTTCTCTGGATTTCCAGGTGTATGAAATATGTATAAGTCCTATCTAAACTACTATATATTGTGAATGGGCTTTGCAAGGATGTTGGGAAGGATTTCCTCTGGCAGGTGGAACCCATATGCTGCTGCTTCATTTACTGAGCATAATGTGAATTTCAAAGATCCATATATATGGATCTGTTAATGTAATTTCACTTTTTAATGAAAAAAAATGGATCTTTGGAAAAATATATATGTATCCATATCCATATATATGTATCCATATACATATGTGTATCGTTCCTCTAAAGAGAACAAAACCACAATTTTAGAACTGGAAAATATTTTTAAAATCGGCTAGTATAACACCCCCCCCCACACACACATTTTTAAAGTAAATGACCCAACAAGGTTAAAACACTCAAAAAGAGTCACTTACTGTCTACCAACTGCTTGTTCAGCTGCTTTTTACCATACTTTACTAAACAGCTTCCAAGTTCCTCATTTCATTCATAGGAATACACTGGATGGCAAGAGCCTAGTTTCCTGTTAAGCTCAGGGTTTGGCACTTAATGTAAAATCTAAGCATGATGCATTTTGGCCAGGGAACAACGACCTTGGAATCCCCTGCTTCATCCTTTTCATAGGCAGACACCATTTGTTTCAGTTAATATAGATGACAGGAACTGAGATGCTTTTATTGGAGAAGCACAGCCCCCTCCCTTTTGCTAAAGGGAGGGTGAGGGGGGACTTTAATATCCTTCAAAAAGTATGCTTCCTCAGGAGGAGGCTATCTAGCAGCCACAGGAAGCCTTCTATTTTTACCTTTGCTGAACCATCCCCATCCTTCTTAACACCTCTGTACTCCCTTTGGCCTGATACCCCCTATGTTGCTGGCTGTGACATTTTTAGAATGCTTTAAAGTGAAATGCTTCCGTTTCTTGTGGTCTTTCTCTCTTTTCTCTCTCCTCTCTCTCTCTCTCTCTCTCTCTCTCTCTCTCTCTCTCTCTCTCTCTCTCCCCCCCTCCATTTGGGGGAAGCCCTCTAGTCTTTGAACACCCCAGTTTCCCTTCTCCCTCAAGCAGCAGTCAGAGTGTGCAGATGCCTGCGATGTGGTCCTATGGCATTTGGTAGCAGAGCCAGTGCTGGGAGAGTGCCCAGCCTCTGGCTCCACTGGCATTTCCTGCCACTTGTGGGATTTGTTTCCCATTACCTTTGCTAACCCGTGGAGGTTTTGCATTTTAGGCAGACACTTCCTGCTTCCGCAGTACTTCTCAAATACGAGACCTAGAATAATCTGAGGATCAAATGGAATGACTAAATGGCTAAATAAATTCATCTAAGTGGCACTTACTTACAGGCATTTCCTGGGTGCCCTTTTTTTGGGAAAGGGAAAAAAAAAGATCAAAAGATGTTTTCATTGTTTATGGTAATTTGGGGTGAGATTTAATATGTTTTTAAAAACAACTTGTCATAACTCCTCTTTCCCATAGATAAACCCCCAATTAACCTTTAAATTTGGAGCTCCCTTTAAAACAACCTTGGCATTGCTGTTTGATAAGTAGTGTCCAGCTGCATAGTCTATACATGCTATCTGCCCTTGGCTGTATGGAAAAGCTCAAAAGAACAACAAGGAGAGCAATAAAGGAGAACAAACTATTTTGTTTAGATAAAGCTGTCATTGAATGTCCTTTTGAACCCAAAGAAATCACCAGAAAATCTCTGTATCTCTAATTCATCTATAAACTAGGAATTCACTAATTCATACTAAAGTAGGAATTGAGATTAAGAGGATGGGGAGCCCACTAAGAATATTTGATGCTACACAGAATTAATGTTAATTGATCCCCGGGCACCTGCTTAGGCTGTGTTTCCAGCGCACACAACAAAGATGCCTTTAGATGTGATGTTGTGATGGCTTAGACAAGTGTATTCATTCCATTCTGATGGATGAGATATTTGTTGTCTAAGAGTATTTTCCTTCACTCCAGGCAAGAAAAATTGCTCATTAAAAATATGCCTTTTTTGGAGCCGGGCGCGGTGGCGCACGCCTGTAATCCCAGTTCTTGGGAGGCTGAGGCAGGAGGATCGCGAGTTCAAAGCCAGCCTCAGCAATGGTGAGGCACTTAGCAATTCAGTGAGACCCTGTCTCTAATAAAATACAAAAAAGGGCTGGGAATGTGGCCCAGTGGTCAAGTGCCTCTGAGTTCAATCCCCGGTACCAAACCAAAAAAAAAAAAAAAAAATGCCTTTTTTAGGCTGGGATTGTGGCTCAGCAATGGAGCGCTCACCTAGCACGTGGGCGGCCCGGGTTCGATCCTCAGCACAATGTACAAATAAAACGCATTGAATAAAATGCATTGTGTACAGCTAAAAGCAAATAGATAAAAATATTTTAAAAATTAAAAAAATATGCCTTTGTATGGTTCAGAAATAGAAAACCCTCCATGGTTTGAAACTCCTAATGGTTTGCAATTGTCAAAAAGTATCCCTATGCTTTCAAGGTGCATGTTTACCTTCTGCTTTCCCTTTTTCTTCCTCCTCGGAACAGATTGTGATTTTAGACAGCACTAATGAAAGAAAAAGCTGATGACAAATGTCAGTGGTTTCATTGGACAGGTGTAAAACATGTTAGCTTTCTGTGTGACCATGCTCCTCTTCATGTTCTGTGATCACATGAGAGAGCCTTTATCCATTTTCCATATGAGTTTTTGCCATTGACTGAGCTGGTGACAGGCCTGGGAAGCGAGATGAATGCAGCCAGCAGCCTTTTTAAAATTTCTCTGATAACCTCATTGAGCTAAAAGGCTTTGTGGTACGCTGTTCAGATTATCTAGATTGAACGCTATCCAGAAATTCTTGTTTGAACCTGCTTCTGCAGTTTGTATGGAATTTTGTTGGCTGATCATGTGTGAAACCTGAGATCTGTACAAGTATGAATGGTGTTGACATCTGAATTTCTGGTCTCATTTTCCAGTAAGGTACAAGGTATCAAAAAAGACTAACCCTGCATCCCTGGATTTTTGAAATCATTATCATTAGCTTAAGAAGTATTTATTGCAATTCTAGTACATACCAAGCACTGTTTTATGTTTTTCTTAAACATAGTCCAAAATGTAGTTTTTCTTACCTGAAGCATTGCATTAATCTGTGTCTTCAGAATTGCTTCAAAAGCAAAGTTTATTAAAGGATAAAGCTAGTTTTCTCTTATCACTTTTACTTTCACATTTATGTAATTGTGGTAGTAGCAGAAGTTCATTTTCAAAACAGTTAAAATTCAAAAAACTTTTTGTAATTAGTTTTAATTTATCAGCATCAAAATTGTGCTGGATTTCATTGGAGTAGCTACAAAATTGTAACCCAAATAACAGACAATTAGAAGTCCTTTCAGACATTATATAGACATTCATGACTCTCAGGACACATTCATATTTTAAAATTATGTTAAATCAGGCATATTAAAGGAAAAACCTTTTTCTTAGCAATTAAAGACTTAAAAAGAGGACAACCACTCCCTCTAGTGACAAATAATAAATTAGCAACAAAAGGAAATTTTTATTAAAATTCCCAACACTATAGAGAAAGGTATAATTTCAGATGAAACACAATTTATGGCTAAAATCAATAGAAACTGTGGAAAAGTGAGTGAATAGAGAAAATTTTGCTTTCTATTTTTAAACATCAACAGCCCATTCTTTTAATCTTTTTCCCCCCTTAAGATCACTATGTCATCACTGAGTTAAAATGCATAAGCCTGGAGATCGATTTGGAGTTATTTTAACTTGAGTAATATTTAATTTTGGTATTTTAGGGTTACACATTTTACTTCTAATACTGTAATTTCTTATCAGAATTTCAGGGCTCTTGGTGCACAATAAATGGATAGAAGGTAGAGGTAGACAAAATACAAAAGCTGAAAGAAGAAAAACACATAACCCACTACTGAGAACTCCCAATATTAGCCTTTGAGATTTATGTCTTTTTATATTTTTTAATGAAAAATCTGGTTTTCATGCTAAAAGGTCAATGTGTAAGCATCTTTGGGGTCCCCATGATTAACTAAAGGTGAGTTCAGGGGCTTGAGATGCCTCTGTACAATGTAGTATGGAGTATGATATGAGTTCATATCAGACTCATATTCAGATATGAGTCTGAGATGAAGGGGGGTCTGACATAAGCAGTAGCTTCCCCTTACTGACACCTCCCAGAGGCTCAGTATCTGTTTACTGAATAAGTGAGGTAGCCTCATTACTATATAGACCTTTGAAGAGTAGGAAGAAGCTTGAGTTGAACAGACTTTTTATATACTCAGCCTAGAAGGACATTCATTTTCTGATAGCTCCCAAGCATCTGTCTGTGTCACACTGGGGTACTGTCCTTGAAATGTCAAGTCTTTTATTTTTAACCTACTCTTCTATTCTTGCAATATCCCCTAAAGGCATAATGTTTTAACTTGAAGCAAATTGGGCAAATGGTAATGAATAATGGTGGGAATTCTGAAATCCAGGTGCTGAGGTTGGAAGTAAGCATTGAAAAATGTGATTGGATCACTTTGGAAACTTTCAATTTGGTTTGTGTGTGTGTGCAAGAGCTGTACAAAATCTTCTCCACTTTCATCATTGTCTGTGGGACCTACTAAGCAATCAGATATACTACAGAAAACAAAGCTAAGCATTTTACCTAGGTCATGGGACAGCAATGAGCCATTCTTGGCCTCTACCCCATTCCTAACCATATTCCAAAACATACACATTCATTCTAACAGATGTCCTTTTTGTTCCCCACTTCTATTCCTTTTCTGTAGGGGTAGCCTCTGCTTGGTCTAATCGTCTTCTGTCCTCTGGTGAGGGCAGGAATCAAACCCTGGTTTGCTTTGCACCAGACATTGTGGATAAACCAAACACACAATAAATACTTTTCAGATTAACAGTTTATTCAGTTTTCTCAAATGCTTCCTTATCCAGGAAGCCTTCACTGAATCTTGAAATAATCACAGAATGTTTATACCATCATCAAGTTCTTAGAGGACAGGTATATATACACTTATTCTTGAATTGATCCTTGGGGTTCACATTGTATTCTCAGTTTTAGATAAAGAATCTGAAGTTTGGGAAAGTTAAACATAATGTGTCCCAAGACAAAGCTAGTGTTATTCAGCTTTCTGTCACTGTAACAAATACCTAAGACAATCAGCTTATAAAAGGATTTATTTTGGCTTGGTTTTAGAGGTTCCAGTCCATGATGAATTTGCCCTGATGTTTTGGATCTGTGGTAAGATAGCACATGGCCAGAGTGTATGGACAATCAAAACTACTCTCCTCCATACGGGAAGCAAAAGAGGGAGAGGCTGGGATTCCACAATCCCCTTCAATGATCTGAAGACCTGACACCAGGGCCCCACTCCTAAAGGTCTGACCACCTTGCTGCAGTGCCCCTGCCACCCCCGGGAACCAAGTCTTTAACACAAGGACCTTTGGGGAGTACTTAAGATCCAAACTATAGCAGCTAGTAAATTCTTACATTGATACTCCAGTTTAGGTGCATTTAATTCCACATATCCTATTCCCATCACACTGTGGACCTGAATTGACATTTTCTGTTAGTTTGCCCCCAGAAGAATGTGGAACTTATCTTGAACACTCTTAGTCTAAAACCACATACATCCAGTGTCTTGAGCCTGGTGATTAGGATGTTGAGAATAGTGTCCTGTAATAAGCAGGGGATCTACCTGCTTGGGTTCAAATTCTGCCCCCCTGACTGTGACCTTGGGCACATTGTTTATACTCCTTGTGCTTTCATTCCTCATCTGTAGAATGGGGCAATAATGGTACTTGCTACGCAAGGAGTTTTGTGAGAATTAAATGCCATAACCCAATGAATTTAGCATGATATGTTAAACAATAGGAAAATAATAAATGTCAAACAAATAGAGAATATTTTGTTGAATCATACAAGTTTTTGTTTTTTTTTTTTTCTTTTGAAGTAATACCTTTAACAATGTTGAGTTAAACTTTATTGTTCTTCATTTTAAAATTGTGATAAAAATGTCTTAAAAATTCTGCTGAATGAGAAATAATGCATGGCCTCAACTCATGAGAAAAGGGAATATATCCCAAATTCTTTTGATTATCTTATGTGATACAGTAAGTTATGATAAGTACTTGGAATTTCAAGTTTACCAAATACAAATATTCATGACTGGGGTGCTTCACTGAAATTGGTTTAACTATTTTGGTAGACACTAGGGAGCATGTTGTGAATAGTAATCCAACAGAAATGGATAGTCATTAATAGAGATCTTACTGTAATTATCATAAATATTTAAAATTTCTCTTTTTTGGTGGAAGTACTGGGGATTGAACCTAGGTGTGCTTAACCATTGAGCCACATCCCCAGCCCTTTTTATTTCTTATATTTTTTTTTATTTTTGAGATGGGGGTCTCTCTAAAGTGCTGGCCTTTAACTTGTGATCTTTCTGCTTCAGTTTCCAGAGTTGCTGCAATTACAGGTGTACACCATCACGCCTGGCTAATATTTTTAAATTAAATATTGGATATAACCATTTTGTAAATCTAACTAAGTTGGTTAAGCACTAAAACAGATTTTTATGGCAATTGTTCTGGGGGATTTGCTATTAATTGTACAGGACCTGCATATAGCATTTCTAAGAAAAAAAATATAAAATGTATAGAGATCAAGATGATATTATAAAGAAAGTAGAAATCACCCAACCCTACCTTGCAATCCATACATGACCACTATTAATTTTGTGTTGAATATCTTTCCAAATTTTTTTCCATTGTTTCTTTCCCCTTCCCTCTGTTATCCCACCTTCTTGTCCAGATCAATATTACCAGCTCAGAACTGTCTTGAGTGCCATTGGAATGACCTACACGATACTGTTAATTGGTTTCTGGAGAACCACCCTCCTTAGGTTGCCTATGAAAGTGACTCTAATATGAGTTGCAGTTGCTGAGACAGTCTGCCCTGCAACTCCAACACTTCTTACATTACATTTCAGGATGGTAGATGAAATTTTGTATTGTGTGACCTGAGCCTCTCAACACTGGGAACTCTCAAATGTGCAAGGGAATCACCCAGGGAGTCTGGCCAAAGTGCAAATTCCTATTCCCCACTGAGTCACTGAGGCCTTGGATGGGCATCCCAGGAAATGCTCTTGCTTCCCAGATCACCCCAGGTGATCTGTTTTGAAACAGCTTATCTGAGACCTACTCTTTGCAAAACTTCATGCATCCTCAAGGACAAGGAAGCAAATGTTATTAAACATGTAGTTCTCATTTTCTGTCCTCTTTCACTCTCACCCTGATTTATTTATTTGCATGAATTGTTGGAGCAGTTAGTCTCACGAATACTAGTTGACAGATTGAATGTTCTGTGTAACATAGACTGTTCCTGGGGGCACTCAGCAGGGAAGGCCATATTGAAATGTACTTCGTGCAGATTGGAAAACTTGGTGTGCAGAATGTGTTTATTAACTGATTTCTTTCTGTGAAGTGAAATTTGCTGCAGTTTGTTTAGGTTCTCTCACAGGTTGTTTAGCTGCTCTAAGTAGGGATTCCAGCTAAGGTGGGAATTTGGGGGAAAAGAAAATTAAAAGTACAATTGTGAATTGTCAGAGCTGCCAAGGACTTCAGAGGTCATGGGAAGAAATGATCTTATTTCCTAGAGAGGGGAACTAAAGCCCAGAACGATACAATGTTTTGCCTAAAGCCATACTGCAAGTTACAATCAGTATCACTGGAATTACCTTGTCATCTCAGAGAACCACATCTGTGTAGCGTTTGTCCTTGTCCTCATATTGGATGGCATCCCTGAGACCCTCAGGGGTACAACTTACCATGGTATCTACTCCCAGTGTTTCACAACCCCAAATATAAGTTCTCAAACGAGGACAGTTGTGTTATTCAGTTAATAATATCTTTCTGCCAGTATTTTCAGTTGGATTGGTTGGTTTGCATTCGAAGAACATATTAAAAGGGAAAAAAAAAAAAAAAAAAACTATTTTAAACACTGGAATCACAGGGATTTCTACATGCTGAAGATCCTGAGATTTTCTGAAAGAATGACATACTCCGCCTCTAGGGTGGGGGTCTCAGGAGATGTATGCTCATTTTGTGGAATGGCCAAAGGAATTCCCCATGGTTTTAAAATTTAACGTCTCTCATTCTTGCTTACTCATTCCCAGCAGCAAAGGATCAGCTTGTTGGCGCTTGAGGGAATCAGAAGCAAAATGTTATCGGAAACAACTTGTGGCTCTGATGCATTTTCCCTGATGGTAAATCAGAGAGAGCACAATCATTCTGCATCATTTCCTTCCTTGTGCAATCATTGCTGGCTCCTGAAAACTCTAGAGGTTTTTGTACTGGTCACTTGTGCAGTAGTGTCTCTCTGTTAAGAGAAACCTCCCCACCCACATCTAACACCCAATCAGCCTGACATTGTGAGGTCTGACTGGCTCAAAGTGGCTTGAGCCTTCACATTTGCTGCTCTTCTCCCCACTCTTTGCATTTTGAAATTTGTTCTTTTTAGGTACACCTGACAGTAGAGTATATTTGGACATATACATACATGGAGTATAACTTATTCTAATTAGGATCCCATTCTTGTGGTTGGACATGATATGGAGTTACACTGGTCATGTATTCATATGGACATAGGAAAGTTATTTCTGATTGATTCTTCTGTCTTTCCTATTCCCATCCCCCCATTTCCCCAGTGTCCACTGTTTTCAAAAGTGGACTTCTGGGGTTTTATGCCTGTTTTCCCTTTATTTCTCTTTGTCTAATCCAGTGAACTTCTATTCTTCCCCTCCCCACACTCCCTTTTTGTGGGTTAGTACCCACCTATCAGAGAGAACATTGGCCTTTGGTTTTTTGGGATTGACTTATCATGATAGTCTCCAGTTCTATCCATTTACCAGCAAATATCATAATTTCATTCTTCTTTATGGCTGAGTAATTGTGCATATATACTACATTTTTTAATCCATTCATCCGTTGCATTTTAAACCTGACTTTTTATTGTGTTAACTCAAAAAGTGGGGTATCAGATGTTGGATGCAAGAAGTAGGGTAGATACTTAAAGGGCAGTAGGGGAAGTGGAAGGTAGGGAAGTAAATTTCAATAGGAGCTTATCAACTTGTCCTTTAAATGCAAGCCTAATAGCAGGCAGGGTCAGCAACCACTGTTTCCAAAAGTGGAGTCCTGGGGATTTATGCCTGTCCTGGCCATCTCGACCTACCCCCTTAGACCATACCTGCAACTTTGTGTATATAAAGTTGATATAATGAAAGCTATTTTTAAGGTGTTTTCACAAAATCACCAGTTGATTTAGGATTAGAGTAGAAAATAAAGCTCAAATCATCACAAATAAGGGTCCTTGTGAATTTCTCATCATAGTAGGTTTCAGTCTTCTCTCAGCTTAAGCAGGCAATTTATGTTCTCCATTTTAAAAGAAGAGGTAAAGAGCTCCTTATTGTTATATATAATAATTGTCAGAAATGTAATGGGTGCCTGGAGCCCTGGAATTTATAAGAACTTCAGAACTAACTCACAGAAGTGTGTTTAAAAGGAAAGATAAGCATTCTGGAGGCACACTTCAGGCCAGATCCCACTTTCTGTGTAGTCCTGTCTAAGGTACTTAATCCTTATGAGCCGACAGTTAGGATGAAAAGACTTAGCATCTGATCTTTCAGTGAGCACTTGGTCCATGTGCATCGATTCTTACCTGCCCGTCCTGGTTCCCTCTTCCCCCTGTGCACAGTGTAGGGATCCTTCCCACCACATTCTTCTCCTTGGGTTTTTCCAGGGACAGGGTACCTATTCTTTGGATAGCATTTGCATTGTTTGGGAGCTTGAATCTGTTCAGTCTTTTATTCAATGGTAGTTTTTGTGCCTTTCCTCAGTGCAGACACTGTGCTGGAAGTCTTTTATTTATATCAGATCCTGAGTCTCAGTCTCTCTAACCTTTGCCCTGGCGCCCTCTTGGCGTTTGCAGCAATGCAGGGTTCTTCCCACATAGCAGCCCTTGGACTGAGTCAGGACAGTCCTATCTTTGAAGGATTATATTCAGCTGTGTTCTCCTGAACCATTTCTATTCTGTCCACTGTTGTCTGCTCAAATTTCAGTTTTATAAATTTTTCTTAAAACATACCCAGTAGTCCCGTCCCATTGGTTGTTTAGCCAGTGCTGGGTTCTCTATGATTCTGACTTCTGTAATTAGGATTGTCTGTAATAATGTGTCTGAAAACCATATTTCAGCTACATTTAGATAGTAATTGTGAATTTTAGATGCCTGAACAAGTGGTCAAAACACTCTGAAGTCAATTGTAGTTCTATGAATAAAGGTATCAGGTGAAGGGGTGGGGTTACAGGTGTGGGAAAAGAACAGCTGTGCAAGGCCTGTGTAAGAAGGGGAGCACCGTGCTGATGAGCATTGTGCACTTTGATCCCAGCTGACATGGGGATCAGATGTTTATGATAACTCATCCTCCACAGTGACATGGTTCTATCTGCTGTCTTTAAACCCACCACAATAAATGTAGACTAAGTAGATTGTGTGGATGTGACACTAAAAACAGAGCAGCAAAGAAAAGATATTTTAAACTTAGGTTTCAAGGGCCATTATCAAAGCGAAAGACAATCCACAGAATAGGATTGCAAATCATCTAACACGGGACTTCTGTCTAGAATAGGTACAAAGAAAAAAAGTTATTTCAACTCAATAACAGGTAAATCACCAAGTTGACAGATAAAGCCGGGCTGGAGGTATAGCTCTGTGGTAGAGTACTTGCCTAGCATGCACAAGGTCATGGTCTCCATCCCTAGCACTGCAGGGGGGGGGGTGGGGAATAGGCAAAGCATGTGAGTACATAGCTCTCCAGAGAGGATATATACAAATGGCCAAGAAGGACATGAAAGATGCTCAGCATCACTGGCCATCAAGGAAATATAAATCACAACCATGATGAGATGTCCCTTCATATTCATGAAATGGCTATAATCACAAAGACATAGTAACTAGTGTGGACAAAGGTGTCCACACCCTTTTGCTGGTAGAAAAGTAGAATGGTACAGCCACTTTGGAAAATAGTTTGGCAATTCCACAAAAGCTTATACGCAAATGCTCATAGCAGCATTATATATAATAGCCCCAAAGTAGGAACACTGCAAACATCCATAAACTTGAGGAATGGATAAACGAAATGTAGTATATCTGGCCACTAAAAGGAATAGAGTCCTATCATGCTGCATGAATGAACCTTGAAAGCATGACACTAAGTGAAAACACAAAAGGACAAATGTTGCATGATTACATTTACGTGAGATATCCAGATAGACAAATCTAGAGAGAAAGTAGACTAGTAAGTTGGCTGAAAGGATGTCTGGGGTAGGGGTTCACTGCTAATAGGCACAGAGTATTTCTCTGGACTGATGTAAATGTTCAAAAACTAAATAGTGGTGACAGTACATCTTTTCAATTTACTAAGAAACACAGAGTTAAATCTTTTAAAAATCTTTTTTTAAATCTTTTTTAAATTAAAATTAAATCTTTTCAAAAACAGATAGCTCCTTTTAAGATAAAGGAAAATTTTTACCCAAAGAAGTTATTTGAGAAAGGGCTCAGTGGTGATTGGGGCTCATCTAGAGGGTTTTGTTTTTGTTTTGGGTGGTGCTGGAGATGCAGCTCAGGGCCTTGCACATGCTGACCTATGGAAAGATTTTTGTAAGGAAGGATAATACTGTATGTAAGGAAATAGTATATGGAGCTAGAACGGTACTTACTTTTCAAGGCAGAAATTTATGTATTTCCCCTGATAGATGTGTCATTATTTCCAGTACACATCATCATTTATATCAAAATAGCAGGAAACAACTTTCTGCAGCAGGAACTTTACAAATTTACAAAATAAACATTTCAATGACCAACAAAAGAAAAGAATTTCAACCCATAGTCCTATAATGTTTTGTAATACAAGGAAACTGTATATTAAAAAATCCTGAGCTCTGCATCATGACTCTATTCCTGTTGCCCCTATTGACGTGTGCGGATCTCAGGAGTGAATTTGGTCCATAGGAATAGGTATTGTATTCAGGGGATCGAAACCCTCTTTCCAGAATGGTATGTGTTCACAGAGCTTTACACAAAATACTATTTGGAAAAAAAAAAAAAAAAAAAAATTAACATGCTTAAAAAGAACCCATGTTGGCCTGAAACAAATTTGTACGAATGAAAAACAGAATATGACTTTTTAGTGAGAAAATACAAAGTCATTGCAGATAAATTCTGAAACAATTTGACTGGAGCCTCTGCAAAAAAATGCTTGAACTGTGCTAATTAGGAACGTGCGATCTAGTATTGGGGGGCATAGTTTTAAGTTGACGCTTTTTCGCAGTCTGCTGTCTTCTCCTAGTATTCCACAGGGTGGCAGTGTAGGAAAGCTAAATATTTTTTAAAATTCTCAGTGGACTTTTTGTTACAGGAACAGGGCCTACTAGAAAATTTAAGGTTCCCCATCTACAAATAAACTGTTTTCTGAACTAGAAATTGACAGTAAACTAAATTCAATTTTCAAAATATAACACAAAATGGAAGATGACTTCCACTATCACTTTTTTACTTTATTTTTTAATTCAAATATTCTTCAGACTGTCAGTTCCTTTATGTTATTCAACATGGGCTTGGACTTAGATGTGCCACAATCCAATAGCATAGTAGTTAGATTATATTGTTTCCCTAATATTACAAATATGGGCTGGGTTATAAAGACACATGCGTGAAAATAAATTGGGGAAACCAAAGTTACAACTCTACAAGTGGCTATATGTTGGGTTGAAACCAAGATAGATATATATTCATAAGTAAGGGTAAAACTGTTTAATCAAGAAATATGAGAGAGAGTACCAGCATGTTTTTAATAGTCCAAAGAGGCTTGAGTGTTTAATTTAGACCTTTCTTATTGTATATAAGGCATTTTAAATTACTTGCTACTACTTCTTATTTGTCCCATTTTCATGGCACAATCAACTTTTTGATACTTGCTGTGAATTTCTACAAAATCCAATTGACACATGCCAAGTGTATAAAGTTATAGCAATTGGAGATAATACATAATAGAGATTCTATCCTACAGCCCAGCAAATTCTGCTGGCAAGATTCTACAAGGAAAACAATACTTGCTTGCTCTGCATTTGATATGTGTACTCAGGATTTGGAAACAGATTGAGAACTGGTTATACTCTGGGTGATTGTATTAGTGATATATTAAGAATGTTTTTCTAAAGTATTTGAGAAGCATAATTAAACAATTTCAAAGCTCCTTCCTGGCTCCTGATCCCTTCTGTGCCCCCTACCCCCACCCTCCCTTTAACCACCCAAAGCCACTCAAGGATTGGTTTCCATTATTTACATGTGTGTGTGTGTGTGTGTGTGTGTGTGTGTGTGTGTGTGAGAGAGAGAGAGAGAGAGAGAGAGAGAGAGAGAGAGAGATTGAGAGAGAGTTTATAATATAGGCTCTGACTAGTGTCTGAAATGTGCCATTCTTAAAGAGCACTGGGGGCAGTGTCTGTCGTCACACTGGGTAGTTTCAAATGGGCTCCATCTCCATGGCTGTTGGCTGAAACTGGCAAAGGAAAGGGGATTGTTGATGGCAGGGAGCCTCGAGCAAGTTTTCAAATTGTTCATGAGGTTGTGAGGATTCATTCTGTGATGTTTGTTCATACCCATGGTACATTGGGATGATTTCATGTGTTGAGAACCTACCATGCTCTTCTTCTTACTGAAAGGTGTTGGGAAAATGCTGATGATCAACATTTATTCCTTAGCACAGGCTGGGCTTCCTTCCAGGCCTCAACCTGAATGTACAAGAGTTGTAATATTTGGTCTCGTGCTTATTCAGATTTTTTCTAATTCAATACACAGTATTTTAAATGTCCATTTTTATTTTGTCATCATTATTTGAGAAGGGAACTATCATACTTCTCCATGTCTAGGTCAATTCCTAGAGTTAACAAAGAATAAAACAGATGTCTTTGGATTAAAAAGTGCAATAAAGGGCTGGAATTGTGGCTCAGCGGTAGAGCGCTCGCCTAGCACATGCGCAGCCCGGGGTTTGATCCTCAGCACCACGTAAAAATAAAAAACTCATTGTGTACAACTAAAGTAAACAAATAAATATTTTTTTTAAAAAAAAAGTGCAATACAATTTGTTAGCTATGTGTGAGTGAGCAGATATTCTGCTATCAGAATCATCCTGAATCGAAGAATGGACCAGGAGGAAGAGTTATTGTCCTTGGATACTGTCCATCTGATGCCCTCCAAAAAGGGTCAGCTCTCCAAAAGGGTATCCCTGGAGAAGGACCAAACATTTCATGGAGCAGCCATCTCCTGAGCAGTTAGGGCACTGAACTCTAAAAGCCTTCTTATAAGATGGGAACAAAAAAGATATTTTGAGAGGAAAATCGCCATACATTGTCGGTAGCGACTGTCAAGGTATTTCACTGTGAACTGCACAGAAGAGCAATTGCTCTGACTCTGTGAACATTAGGCCCATTTGATGTGATATTGTCAATATCCACTTTGCAAGCCGAGAGCTATTAAGCAGGCATGGCAAGTAGCCATAAGAAAAATGTTTATTGATCACTTTTTCAGACACATTTTAGGCCACTATGGACGTCAGAATTCTGGCTTCATTTTGTGAGATAGGTAGGATGGGTTCTGGCATAGAGTTTGTGAACCAGGTGGCTTGGAAACCAGACTAACAAACAGATGGGCAGGAGTGATTTGGAAGGGCAAGGCCACAATGAAATGTTGTTGGGAGATGTATGTTTGGACCCAGGACATTTTCATTCCACATATTGTTCTACTAATTTACATTTTAGTGATGGTAACAATAGTACAACCTAACATTTGTTATGTACTAGGCTCTATGGTGAATTCTTCATATATGTTAACTTAATCTTCCAAACAAATCTATAAGGCATACATTTTGTCCCCTAGGTTTACAGATGAGGAAACTGAGGCTCAGGCTAAGTTCCATTAGCCTGGAGTCACACACCTAACAGAGCATGGTTAGAATTCAAATCCAACTCCTTTGGATTCAAACTTATTTATGTTATGAAAGATGTTTTGGAAATTCCATTAAACTGATTATTCTGGGAAGTGTGGGTGGGGAAGAGGCCATGATTTTTCTTCATCCCAATTTGATTGTATACTATATTTTATACTAGTAAAAATTATTGGGTGGGGGGGGAACAATCACACATGAAACTAGGATAACCATACCTGTAGATTTCCTGGGACACACTGTTGAGGTATGTTGCCTTGACATAATTGTTAGCATCCCTTTCAATCTTTTTTTTAAAAAAAAAAAAAACATTTATTTATTTGCTTTAGTTGTACACAATGCGTTTACCTGTACGTGGTGCTGAGGATCGAACCCGGGCCACGCGCGTGCTAGGCGAGTGCTCTACCGCTGAGCCACAACCCCAGCCCACCCCTTTCAATCTTTTAAAAAAAAGTTTTTTAGATGTTGATGGACCTTTATTTTATTCACTTATTTATATGTGGTGCTGAGAATTGAACCCAGTCCACATACATGCTAGGCAAGTGTTGTACCACTGAGCCACAACCCCAGCCCTGCTTTCAATCTTAACAGTGTTTCAATTTGAAGATAATTATATGCTTGCTCTGTATCTTATCTGCTCATTTTTACCAGGGAAGGTTCTGAGAAGAGGGAATCCCTACCAGATTGGAGCCATTGAGCAGGTAGCTAGCTATTTCTTCCATTCCTGAACCACCATCTCATATTACTCCAGTCACCTTTATAGGAATGACAACTTGTGGTCCCTGGACTGAGTCTAGATGTTAACAGATTACAGACCAATGAACTCTGGCCTGATATCCCTTTACACTCCTTTCTCTAAACACCCCAGTTCTCCCTCCTTGATTTTTTGGCAGTGCCTGTTAGGTAGTGTAAATATATTCTGTCCAGGCTTACAAGCACATAAACCATTAATCACTCCAGATCTATGTTATTTAGCTTTTTTACTATAACAAAAAAGCTAAGATAGGCCGAGCTCAGGCAGCCCAGGTCAGCACCACCAACACATGCCAAGCTCAGGCAGGCCCAGGACAGATCTGCTGACCTCCGCCAAGCACGGGGAGGCCCAGGTCACCCCACCAAGACCTGCTGAGCCTGGGCAGACCCAGGAAGGCACAACAACACCCGCAGAGCACTGACAGGCCCTGGTCAGCCCCACCAACCTCCAGTGGGTACAGACAGTCCCAGAACAGCCCTGCTGACACCCGCTGAGCTCAGGCAGGCCCAGGACAGACTCGCAGACCTCTTGCAAGCATGGGCAGACCCAGGACAAACCATCCAACCTCTGCCAAGACGGGGCAGACCCAGGAAGGCCCACCAATACCTGCAGAGTGCGAGCAGGCCCAGTACAGACCTGCCAACCTATGCTCAAAGTGGGCCTAGGTTTATCCCACCACCAGAAAACACTGATCGAGCTCAGGCTCTGCCATAGGACCACCTCTTCCGACCAGCAGACCACCACAGGAGCTCAGATTCAACCAGTTCTGCCTACACCAACCTGCATAGGACCCAGGCTCAGGGTAGGTCCAGACTTCGCTACCCCACCCCTACCTGGGAGCACAAGCCTAACCCACTTCCATCTTGAGACACTGCAGACATAGCCATAGCCTTCCCCACACAGTAGCCCCTACCTTTTGACAACAGACAGGGCCTAAAAGCAACCGCATCTCAGAGCAGGCATCCCAAAGATATTGTAAGGCCCACCCTTTCAGCCCCATCTCTGGAAGACGTTGCATCCATCTTGGGGCACCTTCACTGTTATCACTAGTTACCTTTGCTATTGCCGACACCACCTTTAGTTAGAGTAGCATACATCAAGGGACACCTGCAGGGTCTGAAATCCCAACATTAAGGTGAGGCACAGACAATCTTCACGGATACTACAAGAATATAGGGTAGAAACTGTAATATCTCAGATACCAACTGCAAGAAAGGAAGACAAAGAGACAATAGGAAAAAACAAGGAAGGAAAGTACCCCAAACAAACCAGGATACTACAATAACAGAACCCATGTTCAGCGAAGTTGATGAAATGTCAGAGAAGGAGTTCAGAAGGTTCATAATTAAAATGATCTGTGAATTAAAGAATGACCTAAATGAGGAAAGACAGGCAAAAATAGATCACTACAACAAAAATATAAGAAAGCAAATACAGGTAGCAAAAGATTACTTCAAAAAGGAGATAGAAACTCTGAAGGAAAACCAGTCAGAAATCCTTGTAATGAAGAAAATAATTAACCAATAAAAAACACAATAGAAAGCATCACCAACAGACTGGATCAACTGGAAGAAAGAACATCAGATGATAAAGACAAATTATATAATCTTGAAAATAAAGTTGACCACACAGTGAAGATAGTAAGAAACTATGAACAGAACATCCAAGAATTATGGGACAGCAGCAAAAGACCAAATCTAAGAGTAATTGGCATAGAAGAAGGCACAGACTTTCAAACCAAAGGAATGCACAATCTCTTCAATGAGATAATATCAGAAAAATTCCTAAGCATGAAGGAGGAATTGGAAAACCAAATACAAGAGACTTACAAGACACCAAATATACAAAATTACAACAGATCAACACCAAGACACATTATAATGAAAATGGCTAGCATACAAAATAAGGATAGAATCTTAAAGGACGCAAGAGAAAGGAATCAGATCACATATAGGGGGAGACCAATTCATATCATGGCAGATTTTTCAACTCAGACACTCAAAGCCAGGAGATCATGGAACAATATATACCAAGCTATGAAAGAAAATGGATGACAACCAAGAATCTTATATCCAACAAAATTAAGCTTTAGATTTGAGGATGAAATAAAAAGCTTCTATGATAAACAAAAGTTAAAAGAATTTACAAGTAGAAAACCAGCACTATAAAACATCCTCTGCAAAATATTCCACAAAGAGGAAATGAAAAACAATGATGAAAATCAGTGGAGGGAGGTATTACACTAAAGGGAAAACTAATCAGAGGAGAAACCATGTCATGTTAAATACCAAAAATAAACAAAAATGTCTGGAAATACAAATCATGTCTCAATAATAATAATTCTGAATGTTAATGGCCTAAACTCGCCAATCAAAAGATATAGACTAGCAGATTGGATTTAAAAAAAAAAAAAAAAAAAAAGAGACCCAACAATATGCTGCCTCCAAGAGACTAATCTCATAGGAAAAGACATCCACAGGCTGAAAGTGAAAGGTTGGGAGAAATCATACCACTCATATGGACTGCAGAAGCAAGCATCCGCATATCAAATAAAGTAGACTTCAAGCTAAAGTTAACCAAAAGGGATAAAGAAGGACACTGCATACTGCTCAAGGGAACCATACACAAACAGACTTAACAATTATAAATATATATGCCCCAAACAATGGAGAATCCACATTCACCAAAAAAACTCTTTGCAAGTTCAAAAGTCAAATCAACCACAACACAATAATTTTGGGTGACTTTAACACACTTCTTTCACCACTGGATAGATCTTCCAAACAAAAGTTGAACAAAGAAACTACAGAACTCAAAAAAACTTAGAATTAACTGACTAATATAGAATATTTCATCCTTCAATGAGTGAATGCACTTTCTTCTCAGCAGCACACGGATCCTTCTCTAAAATAGACCACATATTATGCCACAAAATAACTCTTAGCAAATATAAAAAAATACAGATAATACCCAGCATTCTATCAGACCAAAATGGAATGAAATTAGAAATCAATGATAAAATAAGAAATAAATGCTACTCTAACACCTGGAAACTAAATAATATGCTACTGAATGAACATGGGTTGCAGAAGATATCAAAGAGGAGATTAAAAAATTCTTAGAGGCGAATGAGAACACAGACACAACATATCAAAATCTCTAGGACACTATGAAGGCAGTTCTCAGAGGAAACTTCATTGCATGGAGTTCATTCCTCAAAAGAAGAAAAAGTCAACAAATAAATGACTTAACATTATATTTCAAAGCCCTAGAAAAAGAACAACCCAACACCAAAAGCAGTAGAAGACAGGAAATAATTAAAATCAGAGCTGAAATAAATAAAATTGACAGAAATAAATAAATAAAAATAAAATTGACAGACCCTTAGCCAGGCTAACAAATAGAAGGAGAGAGAAAACTCTGATTTCTAACATACATGATGAAAAAGGAAATACCACAACAGACACTTAAGAAATACAGAAGATAATTAGAAATTTTTTGGAAACTTGTATTCCAATAAAATACGAAATACTGAAGGCATTGACAAATTTCTAGAGTCATATGATTTGCCCAAATTAAATGATGATATACACAATTTAAACAGACCAATTTTAAGTGATGAAATAGAAGATGCAATCAGAAGCCTACCAGCCAAGAAAAGCCCATGACCAGATGGATACACAGCCGAGTTCTACAAGACCTTGAAAGAAGAACTAATATCAATACTCTTCAATTTATTTCAGAAAATAGAAAAAGAGGGAGCACTTCCAAACTCATTCTATGAGGCCAGTATCACCTTTATTCCAAATGTAGGCAAAGACACATCAAAGAAATAAAACTTCAGACCAATATCTCTAATGAACATAGATGTAAAAATTCTCAATAAAATTATGGCAAATCGAATACAAAAACATATTAAAAAAAGATAGTACACCACGATCAAGTGGGGTTCATTCCAGGGATGCAAGGTTGGTTCAAAAATACAGAAATCAATAAATGTAATTCATCACATCAATAGGCTTAAAGATAAGAACCATATGATTATCTCAATAGATGCAGAAAAAGTGTTCAACAAAATACATCACCGCTTCATGTTCAAAACATTGGAAAAACTAGGGATAACAGGACCTTATCTCAACATCATAAAAGCTATCTATGCTAAGCCCCAGGCTAACATCATTATAAATGGAGAAAAATTAAAAGCATTCCCTCTAAAAACTGGAACAAGACAGGGATGCCCTCTTTCACCACTTCTATTTAACATAGTCTTGAAACACTGTCCAGAGCAATAAGACAGATGAAAGAAATTAAAGGGATACAGATTGGTAAAGTAGAACTCAAATTATCACTATTCGCTGATGATATAATTATATACCTAGAAGACCAAAAAAATTCCATCCGAAAAATTTTAAAACTCATAAACGAGTTCAGCAAAGTAGCAGGATACAAAATCAACACCCATAAACCAAAGTCATTTCTATATATCAGTGACAAATCCTCTGAAAGGGAAATAAGGAAAACTACCCCATTTACAATAGCATCAAAAAATACTTGGGAATCAACTTAATAAAAGACGTGAAAGACCTCTATAACAAAAACTACAGAACACTAAAGAAAGAAATTAAAGAAGACCTTAGAAGATGGAAAGATCTACCTTGTTCTTGGATAGGCAGAATTAATATTGTTAAAATGACCATACTACCAAAAGCACTATTCAGATTCAATGCAATCCCTATCAAAATCCCAATGACATTCCTCATAGAAATAGAAAAAGCAGTCATGAAATTCATCTGGAAACATGAGAGACCCAGAATAGGTAAAGCAATCCTTAGCAAGAAGAGTGAAGCAGGTGGCATCACTATATCAGACTTTAAATTATGCTACAGACCAATAGTAACAAAAACAGCATGGTATTGGCACCAAAATAGACTTGTAGACCAATGGTACAGAATAGAGGACACAGAGACTAATGCATATAATTATGGTTATCTTATATTAGACAAAGGCGCCAAAAATGTACATTAGAGAAAAGACAGCCTCTTTAACAAATGGTGCTGGGAAAACTAGAAATCCATATGTAACAAAATGAAATTAAACCCCTATCTCTCACCATGCACAAAACTCAACTCAAAGTGGATCAAGGACCTAGGTATTAGACCAGAGACACTAAACCTATTAGAAGAAAAAGTAAGCCCTAATCCCCAACATGTTGCATTAGACCCCAACTTCCTTAATAAGACTCCTATAGCATAAGAATTAATATCAAGAATCAATAAATGGGATAGATTCAAAAACTAAAATAATAATTAATAATTCTCAGCAATAATAATAATAATAATAATAATCAGTGAGGTAAATAGAGAGCCAAATAATTGGGAACAAATTTTTACCACATGCATGTCAGATAGAGCACTAATCTCTAGAATATAAAGAACTCAAAAATCTTAACACCAAAAAAACGAAATAACCCAATCAATAAATGGGCCAAGGAACTGAATAGACACTTCTCAGAAGAAGATATACAATCAATCAACAAATACATGAAAAAATGTTCAATATCTCTGGCAATTAGAAAAATGCAAATCAAAACTACTCGTAGATTTCATTTCACTCCAGTCAGAATGGCAGCTGTTAAGAACACAAACAACAATAAATGTTGGAGAAGATGTGGGGAAAAAGGCACACTCATACATTGCTGGTGAGACTGCAAAATGGTGCAGCCAATCTGGAAAGCAGTATGGAGATTCCTTGGAAAACTGAGAATGAAACCACCTTATGACCCAACTATCCCACTCCCCAGTCTATACCCAAAGGACTTAAAAACAGCATACTACAAGGACACAGCCATACCAATGTTTATAGCAGCACAATTCACAATAGCTAAACTGTGGAACCAACCTAGATGCCCTCCGGTAGCCCAATAGATAAAGAAAATGTGGTATATATACACATTGGAATGTTACTCAGCAACAAAAGAGAATAAAATAATGACATTCCCAGGTAAATGGATGAAGTTGGAGAGTATAAAGCTAAGTGAAGTTAGCCAATCCCCAAAATCCAAATGCTGAATGTTTTCTCTGATATAAGGAGGCTGATTCACAGTGGGGTTGGGACAGGGAGCATAGGAGGATTAGAGGAACACTAGAAAGGCCAATGGGGAGGGAGGGAAGAGGAGGGGGCAAAAGGTTAAAAAAAAAAAAAAAAAAAAGAGAGATGGTAGAATGAGATGGATACCATTACCCTAAGTGCATGTGTGAAGACACAAATGGTGTGAATATACTTTGTATACAACCAGAGATATGTAAAAAATGTGCTCTATAAGTGTAATATGAATTGTAATGCATTCTGCTGTCATATATAACAATTTAGAATAAAAAAAAATCCTTTAACCAATAACAAAAATTAGCTAAGACAACCAACTTATAAAGATAAAAAGTTTATTTTGGCTCACAGTATTGGAGATTTAAATCTGTGGTCAGTTGGCCCTGTTGCTTTCAGGTCTGTGGCAAGAAAGCAGCACATCGTGGCACAGAGTACATGGTAGAGCAACCCGATCACCTTGTGAAAGCAAGTGAAAAAGGAAGAAACCAGAGTTCCACATTGCCTTCAAGGACATGCCCCCAGTGGACATAAAACTTCCCAGACTAGGACCCACCTTTTAAAGTTTCTATCACCTTTCAAAAGTACCATGGATTGGGAACCAAACCTTTAACACATGGGCCCTTGGTGACATTCCAGTTGCAAGTTATAACAAGGTCTGAACAAGGATGCTGGTCAAATGCATTGATCATAAAGACTTTAATGATTCCTCTATTTAATGATAATGATATCACATTAAAATGTGATATTTTTATGGGCCAAATAAAAGCTCAAGTAAAACTTCCAAAAGTACAACTTTATATGATGGTTTACAATTTGTACTTAAGTAGAGATGTAGCCATGCAGGATAAACAGATAGCTTTACCAATTGGCATGGTAAAGTAGGACTAATAGTTTCTAAACTTTCATTTTCCTTTTGATACCACCGGTTGTTGGTGATGATTTCTGCTCCCCCAAATGTTGAAGTTTGAACATTAGAGAAGCACGATGAGGCAAGCATATAAAGCAGGGTTTATTTAAAAGGGGTAACATAGACTTCTCCTGGGAGGGAGAAGGGGCCATTGCTGGTATCCTGGTATCCCAAGAAGAGAGGCAGGTCTGCCTTTTTTATATGTCCCAGGCTTCCTTTGTTCTCTTGCTCTCTTCCCCTTATCTCTCTCTTTCCTGTGTATGTGACCAGGCCCAGTGACCAGGCTCAGGAATGTTTGGTGGGATATTCCAAAAGGTGAGAAGCAGATGGGCTGAAAGGAAAGGGCAGGATGGAGCAACACAGGATACATTAATTAACAACTGTATAGCTCCCGGTAGGGAGGGGCAGTTCCTGGGACAAGTTACCTTGTCAACAGGTTGGGGCAGGGACAGGTTCTTGATAAGGGTGGAGGAAGAGCTCTGAAGGAATTAACATTCCAATGGGGACAAGTCTCCAACTTTCCAAAATTGGCAGGCCTGTAAACCCAGCACTTTGGGAGGCTGAGGCAGGAGGATCGCGAGTTCAAAGCCAGCCTCAGCAATGGCAAGGCACTTAGCAACTCAGTGAGACCCTGTCTCTAATAAAATACAAAAAAAAAAAAAGGCTGGGGATGTGGCCCAGTGGTTGAGTGCCCCTGGGTTCAATCCCTGGTACCAAAAAAAAAAAAAAAAAAAAGGCTTTCTTGATCCAACCTGACTCGATTTAGCTATCTATACTGACTGCCTGTCAGAGTCTAGCTTCACTTTGAGAAAAGGGTGTGAAGATCAAAGTAACGTTTTTAAAACTATACTTCATCCCATATTTTAATGCAAAAGTGATGAAATATTAAATAATGTACACTATTAATAACATTTGCATATGGAGCTCTTGTTTTTCAAAGGCATTTTGCATCTTTTACCTTATTTGATCCTCCAATGCTCCTGATGAAAGTAGGGCATGAAATTGTATATATTGCTATAAAGAAAGCACCTAATCTATGGGAAGATGAATTGATTGCCAGTGGAAAGTAACAAGCCAAGACTGAAACCAGGAACTCTTTACAGACCAGTGCTCTCCCACCAACCCAAAGCCTTGACTGTTCTCCTCATATTTCAGCAAATCATGAACCCAAAGGCTTAAAAGTCATGCTTGCTTAATTATCACTTCTTTTTTCTTACAAAAATAAACTATAAATTCTTTCTAATTTAAAATGGCTTCTTTTAGAGAAAATAATATCTATTCTAGTTGAGGTGAGGACACTTTTGTTTGTGGGTGGTTCTCTTCCCCCACCCCCCTTTTTTTTTCCTATTCAACATTATCTTAAATCCCACTCCTCACCACCTCCCCTCTTTTTCTCCCAGCCTTATTGAGAAGTGGGTAGGTATATAGGTTGCTTGGGGAAAGATTCAAAAAAACTGCCTTACGTATGTTATTTATAATTAACTTAATTGTCAATTAATTGGATCTGATGGAATACCAGAGGTTTACAATCAAAACTTAAAAACTATGTGGTTTTCATATCTAAAGGCTCTGGAAGTCATTGCCTATCATAAAGTCGGGGCCCTTGGTCCTGTAATTACATTAATTTTTGCAATTGAATTAAAGCCAGATTTCAACACTGAGCTCTTAGGCTGCCAAATGTATTGGTTATGAATATTACCCAACAAAACATAGTCTCAAAAAGAGCAGCCTTTATTCTGGGGGATTGGCTTGGAATTGATATTTATTTCTAACTTCTTCTGTGAATTACCTTTCTCACAATAGGGAAGGCAAGTTAAGACATGTCCTACTCCTACTAAATGGGGTAAACCTCCCAGCCAGCAGTTCCCCTTGTTTGTGTATATCGAGTGCAATTAGATTTTGTTTCTAAGAGGTTATAGGTCATCCTTTGCCCTTGGAAACTACCTAGCTCTCTCCTTTGAACTTGTAAGGGAGAGGATATTGTTGATTTATCCATGGAAACCCAACATATTTTCTATCCAGCCCCTTCTTGAGTCTTAGGTTGTGATTTCAGCACCAATGGGGTTTTTGGAAACCAGTGGCATTATAACATTGCCAGGAAATCAATGTTCTCAGGTTGGTGGCGTCATTCCTGCAGTTCTGGGAATGATGTCCCAGAGTAGGATTGAACAATCGAGATTCTTCATAGTTAACTGTGAGAAGCAGGTAACTGGAGAGAAGTTTATTTTGGAATATTTTAGGTAAATGACCTCTCAAGGCTTGTTCTTTTTGATACTGAGACACTGGAACAAGACACAGTACCTCAAAAAAGGATGTGTTGTGTTTACAGAAACTAACCACATTTCCTAGGAACACTGAGCTCCAAACCTAGGAATGGCTCCACACTCATAGCATCTGGTAGAACTGTTTTCCTCATGCTTGGCTGTGTTTCAGACCACCTCATTGTTTAAATTCTTTGTGTGTGTGTGTGTGTGTGTGTGTGTGTGTGTGTACTTGTTCAATTCAGTGATGGCCAAACAGGTTTTTTTGAGAAATGCTATAAACAGCTACAGTGAGTTCACTGCCTGGACTCACTGCATGAAAATGCAACGTCATTTACCTTTCAGAATTGGGTATTAAGGAAATCAAGTATTTGGAAAAAAAAGTAGCAGGTGAAGATTTGGGCTCCTCCTCTGTTAAGGACACAGCAATGCCAAATGCCTTCGAACTGCATACTGGCTGCTGCCTCCAGGAAGGAAACGGGGGTGCCTGAAAGAGCTGAGGTGCAGGACTCTCACTAGCAACCAGATGGTATTGCTCTGCCTGCCAGTGTGCTCTTCCCAGACCTTCAGAAGTTGGTGCTGCTTTGGATAGTGCTTGCTTTTAGAAAATCTGAATTCTAGTCTAGCTCTTCGTCTAAGTTACCAACTCACCTGGTGACCTCGGGAGAGTCACTTTATCCCTCTGAGCATGGAAATTGGAAGCCATCAGTATTTTTCCATGTTTGTTTTTATGAACCTACCAGCCCTTCTAAAACATTAAAAGTTCACGCCATTCTATACTGACTTTCAAAATCTCAAAATGTCCATGACGACAATAATCAAAATGTTTTCAATATTGAATGCTTACTTGATTCTGATACACATCAATGCTTTTGCATATCAAGTTGAAACTCTTGAGGCTTCTTGGGGTCCTTAACCTGCATATTCTGTGTTATGAGACCTACTCATGTACAAGTGCTTTCAAAGAATCATCTTCTAGTTTTCCCTTATTTCTATTATTCAGCAACAAGAATGTGAGGAAAGCTTACTATTTACTTTATTCTGGGTATGAATTGACCTGACTTTCCCATCAGATGCCTCCTCATGTACAGGTCAGAGTTAGGATGTGTCTGTCTCTCTTGCTCATTCACTTTCTCTCACCACCCCATCTTTCTCAGTACCTTTCCATAGTTAATTTGTACCAGAAAATAAATAACTACCTTTAAATTTAATTGACTAGCTTTGTTGCTGACATTCTTCAATGGCTTATTTGGTTTACATATAGCATTTTGCTGATTTGATTACCTGAATTGGAATGCTGGGTATAAATATTACTTTGAGTCTATGAATTATTCTCTTTATGAGATTCATTAAATTGCTCAGTTTGTTTTCCATGTGGTAACATTCTTCACTTGTGATTTTGCCAAGCTGGTAGCATAGACTGTTAGAGCAGAAAGGGAATTCAGAGCATCAGATTTAACCCTCAAATGAGCCTTCCTGGGAATTGGTCATGATACTTAAACTATGGCCTCTTCCTTAAGGTGGTTATACAATATCCACAGTTTTCCATAGGATCAATTGCCATCAGTTATTCTTTACATACTGGCTTCCATACTTCATAAATGTGGAGCTTGGGTGACCTAATTGAAGATGCTGATTTTTGCTTTGCTAAAAGCTTCTAAAGCTATAAATAAGTTATTGTGGGAGGATACTCAATGTCCTTTCAGCTGAAATAATAATCTCTTGGATTGATAGTTTCTCTCTTACAAGAGCTAAAAGCATTTCTTATATATTGGCACATTTATCTTCAACATCCCCGTGGAACTAGACAGATTGAATCTCTGGATGTTTCAACAAAACTTTGAACAAGGGTTTGCTGAATGACTGAGTCCTCCCATGAGGTAAATCTAAATTATTAGGATTAAAGGATTTAGAAGACAGAATCCTTGCTTTGGGTTAGTTGTCATAATAAGATATGCAATTATGAGACTAGAAAGAGAACAGGAATCCTCATATAGGCCACTAAAGTATGGAAGACGATAATTTCACAACTTGAGATAGAATCCAGATATAAGGATACAACAGTTGTGAGATCAATGGGAAGGGATATAGATTTCTGTTAAAGCAAAAAATGAGAGATAGAAAAATTAGGTCTAGGATAAAAAGACATCAAATATGCAGCAGAAGTTTTATTGGTCAAACTGGAAGCAGGAAGCAAGAGGAGACCAAGGGAGAAGATTAGAGAATATATGGACTATGACAGATGAATATAGATCAATGGAGAAAGAAGAACATGAGTTTAAAATGGATATAAATTTGCATAGCACTCAAAGCTTTTTCAAATACTTTTTGCTTCCCTGAAAAATCTCTAAGGGTTGTTCTTGGTCTAACACTCTTAACCCCTCCCCCTCTCTTCTACCTGGGAGATTGGGTGGTTAGTATTATACCCATTTTTAATAGATAAGAAAACAGAGGCCTAGAGAAGATACCAGCTTTCTCAAGTCATATGGTAAGTGGTGAAGGAAAGATTAAACCTAATATCACCTGATCCTCTGACATTCATGATTCTACTTCCTCCTCAACCCCTTTTGTTGTTTTTTAAGACTGTTCTAACCTAAGGCCAACACCCAGTCTTTTTCTGTAGCTTTGGATGACTTAACTCAGCTATCCCCTTGCTTGTCAGAGGGGTCCCTCTTACCTTCATGAATCTTTCATGGTCTACTTGCTGTGTGTATTTTAACCAAGCCTTTGCTTCAGGACAAAAACTTAATACAGTCCTAGTCTGAGTTTTTCAGGGTTGGTTGTTTATTTAAGGAAGGTATTTGGCCAGGATTAAAGGCATGTGATGAAGAGTGCATTGCTGAAAGAACTTGACTTTCAGAGGTGAAATAAAAGGCAAAACCTTTCCTACGTACCCATAACAGCTGCAAAGAATCTATTGTCTAAACACATAGGACTTAAAAATAGAGAAAAAGTGAACAGAATTTACTACTATTCCAATATGTTCTCAGTACCTATTTTAAAATGTTATCATTGTAATAGCCTCCAAACTCTTTTTCCTGCCTTTATTGTTATCCTCAGAACTCAAATCCATCTTTCTCCCCCCCAGCTTAAGTACTAGGGATTGAACTCCTGAGAGCTCTACTACTGAGCTACGCCAGCAGCACTTTTGTTTTGAGACAGGATCCTACTAAGTTGCCCACGTTGGTCTAGAACATGGGATCCTCCTGTCTCTCAGCCTCCCAGTTGCTGGGATTACAGACATGCACTACCACATCTTTCACTCCCCTACCCACAAACCCAGGTGCTGGGAATGGAACCTAGGGTCTCCTTTGCATGGTAGGCAAGTCTTCTACCACTAAGCCACATTCCCAGCCCTCAAATACATCTTTCTAATGCTGCTGGAGTTGTGGGTGTAGAACACAATTCAGACTATACCACTTAAAACCCTCCTCATTTGCCTAAGGAGCAGCCCCCAAATTTTAGCTGGATACACAAGAGATCCATCACTTGGTGCTTGTCCAGCTCTCCAGCTTTCCCTTCTTGTCACTCCCTTCTCTGAACTGTGTTACCAACTCCCTTGTACCACCCCAAGCACCCCTTGGAAGTTACCTCTTCATAACTTTGCTGCTTCTATCTGCATTTATTTCATCTCTGTCATTATCATGCCCAACCACTATGTAAAGGATCAAAATTTGGCTCAGGCCCCATCTCTTCTGAGCCTGCCCTGTTCTGTATTCCTTCCCATCTCCAGTTGGCCTCAGGGCCCCTCTTTTTGGGGCCATGTGTTCCTCTGTACTATAGTTGTAATAATACATCAAATGCAAAATAAGACCCTCAATTTCATTCTTTACTGTTAATATCTCATGTAATCCTACATCACTTGGCACGTTTAAATCACCGAGGCAAGGCCCATTGAATAGAATCTATGAACTATGAAAAGAGGTGCTATGTAGATGTTTCATATGATAAAACTAATTTCCTGAGCAATTCATTAATTTTCCTGATATTCAAAGGTAGGGAATAAGGGAACCTAACTACTATATCCACTGAATACCAAAATTCAACTTTAATTTCTGTCTTCATCATATTGTAAGCATAGAATTGAAAGGTCTATTCCAGCAATGACAACTTTTTTTTATTACTGCTGGGCATGGTGGCACACGCCTATAATCCCAGCACTTGGGAGGCTGAGGCAGGAGGATCACGAGTTCAAAGCCAGCCTCAGCAATGGCGAGGACACTTAGCAACTCAGTGAGACCCTGTCTCTAATAAAATACAAAAGAGGGCTGGGGATGTGGCCCAGTGGTCAAGTGTCCCTGAGTTCAATCCCTGGTACCAAAAACAAAAAACAAAAAACAACAACAACAACAACAACAAAAAAAAAAAAAAAAAAAAAAAAAAACTTTTTTATTCCCTGAAGACAATAGTGCTCGATAATGTTCCAGTGAATTGACTTGAATTTCCTTCTTAGTCCCCTTTTGATTATTTTCATCTAGGGCCCATCTCTACCTTTTTTGTTTGGTTCTATTTATTTGATTTTTGCAGTGCTGGAGATCAAATACATGGCCTCCTGCTATCTCTACATTCAAATATATTTTAAAGAGTCACAATTTTTATGTTTATATAGCCCATAGATATTCAAAAAACAATTTGATTGGTTTTCTCTAAAATTTGTTTCCTAGATCCCCTTATTGGTGAATTTACCAAATGTCTTCCAATGACTCTCAGAACAAGGATGACCACAATTTATCATACGTTTGAGGATGAAAGGAAGTTCTATTTACAGTTACATGATAAGGACAGGTATAACTGCAACCAGCCTATCCATGATGTTATAGTGAATAAGTTATAGTGAATCAGAGATGGGAAGGTCTTCATTCAACACTCTAAACCAAACCCTTACATTAGGCATTTGTTCTGAAACAGGCACTCTAGCCTGAAGAGTATCACAAGAGCAGCAACCATGGATGCTACCGTAGATGCTCTGAGCCAGAATGTTGCTGTATTTTGATTACTTAAAAGTTCTGGTAATAACATACAGTATTAGAATGTGTTGTGCAAACAAAAGATTGGGGGAAAGTAATTCCATACTGCCCCACCGCAACTTGTATTATGACATTTTATTTTTAACCCAGAGGAAACTATAGAGTTTCTTTTTTTCTTATTCTTCTTCTTTTTTTTTTTTTTTTTTTAAACCAAATTTGCCAATGGTTAAAGGTGGGTTGTGTGCAGATACTTGAGATGGAAATAGAGGAAGTTTTTTGGAAGTCATTAAGTTTATTTTCTTTGACTTTTGTGTAGGACATATACCTGAAAATATTCTTCCATATTGGTTTTCATCTGGATTGACACACCTCCATTGGGGTCTTTTGGAATGTGAAAGTGTTTTAACTGTCATAGTCACAGCTGGGGCACCACTGGCATTAACATGTAGAAGTCAGGATTAGTAATGACTCTTTATTCTTCCATATTCAGAATTGTTGTGCAACATAAAGATTATCCTTTTCTAAGTGCAAATAGTGCCTCACTGTTAAATGCTATGGAGAGCATATATTCAGATTTGGATAGCCTAAATTGTTTTCTTCATAGGTATGAAAGGCAAAGCAAAATCTTCAGATTTAAAGTCACAGAAAGTTGCTCCCATGTAAGCTTTTTATTCTACTAGTCAGTGTGATTATTGGAGAATATTTTTTTAAAATATTTGGCAGAGCACTCTATTAGCTTATGAAATCTACCTACTGCTTGTTTGCATGTTTAAAATTTATTGTAAAGCTATACAAAAGCCATTACGGATTAAGGGGAGTGGAGGCAGTATTTACAAACCCAATTAATGTAAGGCAAAAGGAAAATATATTACCCAATTTTGTAACCTAGCAATGAATAAAATATTGCAGAATCCAAATGAAACTGAAATCTGAAAGATTAGAATTTAAGGGCTGGGGTTGTGGCTCAGTGGTAGAGCGCTTGCCTAGCACATGCGCTACCCAGGTTCGATCCTCAGCACCATGTGAAAATAAAGGCATTGTGAACAACTAAAACAAATAAATAAATACTAAAAAAAGATTAGAATTTTAAAAAAGGTAATTCAGCCCTTGTCCCTAGAAGTTTAGATTTAAGTATTTGGGGAAGACATTTATGGTTATTTGAGCAAACTTGTATAGCATAGTTGGTCTAGATTTCCTGGCAAATCACTGGAATTTTAGAGCAGTCTTCATCAGTTATAAATTACATTGCTGATTGCATGCAAAATTAGAATAATTTTGTTTGTAGAAGATGGTCAGCAGACACTTGTTGGCAGATATTTGAGTAAGTGAATAGAAGAAAAAACAAATGAATATTTGTGCCTTGTGGCCTTTTAGTAGCCAGGATTCTGTGGTGCTCAGCCACAGCCAAGCATAAATCATGGTAGAAAATTTTTGGAAGGCATCAGAAGTTATTGACCTAGCAAAGACAAGACAAATCAATATTTAAAAACTACTACAAGCCTAGATCTGAATCTGAAAGTAGATTTCATCACCAAAATGCAACCGATTTCCAAGTCTGCACAATGTAACATCTGGTTTGAACTTTTGTCTAAGCCACATTTCAACAAACTTTCTATTTGGGTCACCAGAGTCCCCTAAATTAATTATTTAAACATAGACCTGATTGATGCAGCTTGATCAGAATTACTAATTTTGAGTTAAAGTATAAATACTATGTGTCATATGTATAAATGCTGCCCATTTAGGTAATGATTCATTTTGATCTTGACTAATACATGGCACAATACCATCCTGCATACATTTTCTACATGTTTGCCTGATGTAAGGAATGTTCTGTGTTCCAGGTGGCATCTCACTGTACCCATAAGAAACTGAACAGTAACCTTATCAGTAGCTGTACTGCCTACCCTCTTTTTGAAGAATGATTGTGGCACTAAGGCTGGGGTCACTTTACCTTGAGCTTATTTATAAACCTCTTCCTTTCTTCAGCTAGATTTTAAATTCCTATAGACAGATGTTGCCTGTATCCTAGGCTCTTCACATGGTTGGTGCCTTGTCATTGTATTTGCACAGTAAAGAGCTAGTAATATTTATTTGAAAAGTATTTTGTTCTGTTTTTAAATAGTCTCATATGGACATTTAATAAATTGGGTGACAAAATGTATGCCTCTGTGGTACTCAGAAAAAGATAATCAACCCACATTGGTGACTATCTCGGACTCCTCTTTAGCTTCCCTACTGTACATGAACTACTCTGGTGCATGAAGCTTCATTCATTTCTGCCTACCATCTTGAGTGGCCAGTACAACATTTTCCTCAATGGTCAAGGCAGACATGTTAGTTATAATTATCCATGTGGGATGTTCAGATTTGGATATTATGAAAGGTCATTGACCTATTTACTACTGTTGAGAGTAAAACCCAAATGGTAAAGCAAAGGTAGTAGCTGCTGGAAGGTACACTCAAACATGTAGGGAAAAGAAAAGTAAGGCCCGGAGAGGTAAATGTAAGGAAGTGACCTTCACAGCTGAACACTACAGTTACTATGTTATGTTCTGATGTTATTTTACCAAGGTTTACATCCGTGTGACAGTTTGGCTTTAACAAAAGGTAGGACTTCATAATAGAAGGTAGGAGTTCATTTCAGGCATTTATTGTCTTTTTTTTTTTTTTTAAGGCAAGTCCCCAGATCGAAAATCAGTAATCAGAAGATAGGTCCTTATAGGCAGGAGAGGAAACTCTGCATAGAACAGGCCATGAGGGCACCCAACTCACTGATGCAGTAATCTGTTCCTCAGATTCCCTTGTCTTTAGAGATGTCTTATTTTAGCAAAAGTGAGATGAACCTCTGGGGGGCGGGGGGGGGGATGTGAAGCTCAGAGGCTTAGAAAGTGGAGTGTGTGGAGACTTTCGCCAGCCGTGGAGGCCAGGTGCACCGAATATGTGCTGGGAATAGGGCCAGGACGGCTGAGTCCGAGCCCAAACACATTCCTCTATACAGGGACCCAAATCTTTGGCTACATACAGTTGTAGACGGTTAGAGTTGGAGAACAGGCCTCTGAGATCATTTAAAAATCACTCTGCATGTTACAAATGTAAGAATGAGTTATGTTCTATGCCCAAGTTCTCATTTCAAGTTAATGACTAAGGTGGGGCTGAAATGAGGCTTCCAAACCCCTGGCACAGTACTTTTTCATTATTCAATTGATTTCTTTTCAACGGATGTTTTTAGAGCTTGTGGGACTTTTAGAAATGTATCCTAAATTTTCAGGTTCACTTAAGAACTCATGTTTATATCCAGTACAAGATTGAATTCACACGTTAGCTCTAGAGACAATTAAACTGAGAATTTTTATTTCAATCTGAAGCTTGTACTTTATTTTTGTAATAAGAAATACTTGGCTTAGGAGAATTGTTTTCTTCTAACATAAAACATAAATATTCTAAATACAACTAACATTTTGCCTTGAAAAGATAATAAAGATATAGATTGAAACTCTGAGTTTTCATCAGATTCAATCGAATGTTACGAAACTCAGGATACTTCAGACCTTTGAAAAAGTCACCCTAGATAGAGGGTTTCAATAATTTTTAAAAGTCACTTAAAAAATTTCTATTTAGGGTTTCCAGGTAAACTCAGTTAAATTTGAATTTTAGATAATATTTTTCTTGTATAAGGATGTCCCATTCAATATATGGTACTTGCTTATACTTCAAAAATTATTTATCATTTGATATTCAGATATATTTGCTGAATCTGGCAACCCAACTTCCATTGTATTTATAATTATGGAAATATTAATTTTAGATTATATTGCAGCAGCTTTCACACTGACCTTCTTTCTTCCCAACTCCGCCCTCCTGAAATGCACCTGCCAGATGGTGACCAGAGGGGTTCACTTGAAGTACAACTCTGACCACGCTTTAAAAGCTCTCCTGCTCATATTTAGTTCATCAACAGTTTAGGTGCTAGGCATCACAAAATAAATAAAACCCATCTTTCCTCAAGGAATGTGGAATAGATCTGAAGAGATAGTGTTACTAATGTGGCAAGTGCAGCTAGGAGAACAGAAAAAATACTCAGGTGACCTGGTGGTTCAGGAAAGGTTTCCACAGGTAATGACACCTGGGTACAGGTATAATAGATGAGGAAACATTAACCACCTGGTAAAAATTAGGAAGGGTGTTCCACACAGAAGCAATGGAAACAGAAGGCTCAGGTGCATGAATCAGCATAGTTGGTGCTGAAGGCTCCACTGACAGCTGGAGCAGGAGAGCTTTTAAAGCGTGGTCAGAGTTGTACTTCAAGTGAACCCCTCTGGTCACCATCTGGCAGGTGCATTTCAGGAGGGCGGAGTTGGGAAGAAAGAAGGTCAGTGTGAAAGCTGCTGCAATCCTCCACCTCAGGAATGATGTGTCATAACTAGGGCTCTGATAACTGAAGGAGAAGGAACAGACTGCATAAATATCCAGAGGCAAAATCACCTTTCTCACTTATTAGTTCAATGTAGGCCTCTCAAATGGCATGATGCATTTTCACTTCAAGGCTGTAGAAACGTGTTATGTTATTAAAGCACATACAACTGAAATAGATGCTTTCTATTGTAATTAATAAGTGTTAGTTTCCCTTAAGGTGATTGATTTAATATTCTATCTCCACGAATACCTGGTTGTCAGGCAGCAGATCCACAGTTCTAAGAATATTCAAGAAAACAACACTGTTGCTTGTTTTCTTAATCTTCCTTCCCAAAAATTTTCTATAGGGAGTAGGATCTCATTTCTTTCTTGTTGTGCTATCATCCACCTGCCACTCCGTCCTGCTCTAACAATACCAATAGCTTTCCATGAAAGCCACTCAAAGTTTCTGAAAGTTTTCATCCATTCTTTCTGCAGAAATGTAACCACTTCAGAGGTGGCACTTCAACCTTTCATACACACCTTTTTCTGGGTCCTTTGTTGGGTCATGACCTCTTCTGAGCAATACATGCTCAGACATGTGTTCTCGAAATCAGAACTATGACCTGAAAGAGCAGCCCTACATAGAATTCCTCTGTTCTCAGGCACCAGGCTGCACTATAAAACTAGCTTAACCAAAAGCTATCTTCTATGTGTGTTTTCATTCCATCTCAGACCTTGCCACGTTTATGACTTGTCTCTAACCTTGGGGATATGCTGTTGTCTCTGCTGGCCTCAGTGAAGTCGCTGTTTCTCAAAACTCTGGAATCTGGGTTTAATGATTCAATTTTCCTCAAGACAACTCCAAGAACCTTCATCTTTACTATCTCTCCCATGATGTACTTTCCACCTGGGTGGCATGTTCCTTAGAGATCTCTTCTAGGTCTCAAGTTTTCTCTTGCCAACTCACCTTGGTTCAGTTAACTGCTATGTGTAGCCAAATGTCCTCCATCAGCTCTTCCTGCCTTATCTATCTAGAGATCCTCCCAAAGCCTACTCTGGCTCTTTCCTTACCACTATATACTTCCCATCAGAGACCCCCCACTAGTCTTGGATAATGATCCATTGTGGGTGCCATTTTAAGCATATAGTTTGGTGAATTGTAACAAATGAGGAACGAGGGTCTCTTATAAGGGCACTAATCTTACTCCTAAGAGCTCTACCTACTTTATCTTTGATGTTATCTACTGTCCCTACTTTATATTTGATGTTATTTTTCCTAACCATATCAATGAGGGCAGGGATAGGATTTCAAAATATGAACTTCAAGGGGCCCCAAATATTTGAGACATAGCAAAAACCAAAACATAAATTATGGTTCACGTAACCCAGGCTATCGTTAAGTATATTGGTATTTGAAAAGGATTCAGGAGTCAGAAACAACTGTATTCAGTGCCCCTGTTGCCCACTGAATTCCTTTCTGGGGTGCCATTTTCCTTGTCACTAGGTAAACAAATAGGGCAACACTGATTTTTCTTTTTTAATTTTTTTGATCTGTCTCACAAAATAAAAAACCTCTGGTCACACTGTTGGAAGAACATTTTCATTAGGAAATCAATTTGAATACTGCATTAAAAAAAAAAAAAAAAAACCTCAGAACTTGTTTGGATGTTAAAGCCTTTTCCTTCCTCCTGCTTCAGCCTGATGGGAAGCCCTGTAGCAGGAGAGGGGTGGGGTGGCTAACTTGCCTCCTGGCCACCTGGGTTGGGGAACAGGTGGAGGCAGAGGGGCAGGGATAGCCACTGATGTAATGTGGCAGTGCTTCCTCTGGCTGTTAAAGAGGAGTTTAAAGGTTCCCCTCTTGGCGCTGTGTAAATGATTAAGGGTGCCTCTGATGGTAGCTTTTATGAGGCTCCTCTAAAACACTGAACCATTCTTCTCACCATGCACCTGGCCACTCCTTCTCTTCTCCCGGCCTCTGGAAATCCTGGAGGCATGCTGCTGGTTCCAGAAGTCCTCTGGGACAGGGTTTTCAGTCATTCCAGTCTCTGACCTTGGTATAGATGGGACAGGGAGTGGTGGGCAACTAATACAACTGGGTTCGTTCTTTGTCCTTCCCTTATCCTCCTGTCAGTCATCACAGATTTTGCGTGGAGATTTGGGGATTGAGCCAAGTGGTACCTGGAACTCTGAGGTCCTCCAAGGAAATGCCTCCACTCTGCTCTTAACCATTGTGGTTGGGGATTAGTCAGTGTGTACTGACATCTCCAAGTGATTCCTCCCTATCTTTACCTGCCTTACCTCAGTCTTTTAACCTCTGTCTCCCTGTTGTATGAAGGCAAAGAGTAAGCTGAGATGACTCTGCTGTCTGAGACGCCTTTGGCAAGTGCCACTTGGGTGTCTCATACTTGACCCCAAAAGGTGGAGGTGGTGCCACCAATGTTTTATGCCTGCAGCCAAAAGAGAAACTGAGCAATCTCATTTTGACATCCTGTGACATACAAGATTTTGATGAAATGCCAGGATTGCGTCATCTACCTGTCTCTAGTCCATGGTATACAGGAGAGAAGGCAAGTTTTTTCAGACCCCACCCACCCTCCTCAGCCTGTTCCCCTGTGGTGGCTTCCTTCTCTGATCTCCAGAAGACACATCCCTCTGAGGTCACCCAGCTCCTTTTGTGTCTCACTTCTTTTTTGTAATTACTTATAAGAGCATGTCTCTTACTGTAGTTACTTGTGGAGATGCATGTGTTTGCTGCATTACCCTGAAGATCAGTCTTTTCTTGTTATAAGTAACCTTGTGTCCTGAGAAATACTCATGGATGTTGTGTATTCCAGTTAGGTTCTGCAGTTCACTCCACAGGAAACGCACTGAGTGGCTGAACACAAACAGGCTCTCAGTCCCCTGCCACCCTCCCCAGTAGGATATACAAACATAATTAAATCTATGCATAGAGCAGATCTCTTGTAGACAAGTTTTACGTGGTAAACATGTTCCTAAATTTAAAATCTTTGTTTCTGAGAATAATAGGAACCACTTCTTTAGAATAGGAAATTTTTTAAAAATTGGGAACCAAAAAATAGTGCTTATACTGTCAATTTTCCTTTTGTACCCAATTTTTATTATGATTTTTATGGCACTTGAGAGTGTGTTTCAGTTTATATATTCAATATTTATTGAATGCATTGCATCATTCTGAATAAAGCATTCCAACTCATTTTTAGCTGAGGTAAAATTACTGTTCTTCCTTACTTCTGCAAGATTACATATTTTATTTTGTAAACTCTCCTCAATTTCCCAAAGGATAACATGATATTTGATGGTGAATTATGTTGTTTTGGAATTCAAGTGATGGTTCTTAGAGATTTTTCTATTGTCTCCAAATAGAGGAGAAATTACTTAGTAACTATCCTGGGAACTAGAGGAGAAGATTGTCAGTAAAGATTTTCATCATCTTCCCAAATGCTTTATTCTGCGGAGTTTTAGCTGAGGAGGCACATGGTATAGAAGTTTTACAGATACCAACATAAAGCAACATGGTATCCACCGCTTTGGCACTCATGTTTATTTCATGAGTTCCTCACTTGTATATTAATGCCCATAACCTCAGATGAGGGAATAGACTTCTTTTATGAACTCAATATCACCTTTAGTAAATTGGCCAAAATGAAAACTTTATTCAAGCTCGTAATGCTTTAGTGAGGAAGAAAGTGGCTAGAATTTTATAAAAGGGGATTTTTATCACAGAAATGTGATAATTATTGTGTACTTCAAGTTCAGTATTTCAAGTCAGATTTTACTATTTCACAAATTGAGGAGAAGGAGTATTAATGAGTAGACTGAGTGGATGATCAATCCTTTCATCAATTCATTAACTCTTTCAATTTATTGAGTTTTATTATGCACACAATAGCATTCTAGATAGGAATAAAAAGATAAATGAGGTGTGGAATCTGTCCTCACTGACTTTAGAGATGAAACATAAACATTAAAATAATCATAGTCCTAAACAAAGTTTTGACAACAGAGGTGAAATCAGTTACATATATAGTGCATATTTTCTCTGAGCTGGATGTGTTTAGCAATAGGGATGTCGATGTCATAGTGAAAACGAGAGAGTATCATCTCTCAAGGAGCCGCTATGACCCTCAGCCTTTCTGGTAGCTGGGTATCCAGTAGCTGGGTAGTAATTGACAGTGAGATTTTTTTAACATTTGCATTGTGCATTAATCAGTGTTCTCTAAAGAGAACACAACTAATAGGATATGTGTGTATGTATAAGCATGTATACACTATGAAAATGTTAAAAATTATATACATATATAATTATGTATTATATATGAACCAGAAATTAGCTCGTTCAGTTATGGAAGCTGAGCGGTCCCATGGTCTACATCTACAAGCTAGAGAACCAAGAAATCCAGTGGTGTCACACAGCCCAAAGGTTTGAGAATGAGAGAGCCAAAGTCTTAGAATCTCAGGGTCTGAAGGCCTGAGACCAAGCTAAAGATCAATATAGTAGCTCAAGCAGTCAGGCAGATTGTTCTATTACGGTCTCATGCCAATCCCATGTGGGGGAGGGCTGAATCCACCAACTCAAATGCTAATCTCATTAGGGACCACCCTCCAGACACACCCAGAATAACATTTAATATGGTTAAGTTGACACAGAATTAACCATCACACACCATTTGTGTTCTTGGTGGCTGCAAACATCTGCCCAAATCCTAACTAGCAGCCAATGATGAATTTCTCTCCTCACATACCTTCTTAGCAGTCAGTCACTTTTAGGGCTTTTATTATTATTATTATTATTATTATTCTCTGGTGATCATAAACCTATTGGAGATTAAAAGTAGTTCTTCAAGAAAAATCATAGGACTCACGAGAAAAAGGAAATACATAGCTAAGATTAATTGCGCTGTCTCTATTAGTCCTTATTTATTTTTTTAAAATCAAACCCTTATATATTACTTACTGGTTTAAGCACTGTACAGGTATTAACTCATTTTATCTCCATAAGTACACGATGAATATTTTCTTCTATAGACTATTTCCATGCTTCAGAAATATGGAAACTGAGGCAGAGGCAGGTTAGGTTGCTTGTCAGAGTTCATTCATCCAGTGCTGGGTTTCAAGTCCATGCAGTCTGGTTCTAGAGTTTGGACTTTTCTCTAGTACACCGTGGTGCTGCTTCATTTCTCTCCATACTTCCCAAGGGTAGGTAAAGTGGGCACAGGGGTGCCTGCCCCAACTGAGCTGATTCTCTTTTAACACTCTTCATCCCACCCCTCCAGAGCCTTAGAAGGAAATAGCCTTCCATTTGATTGCTTTCTCCCTAGGTCTGCTCTAGTGGAAGTGTTTGTATGTTTGTTTATTCATGGAGGTTTTCTCCACACAGAAGAACCAGTAAGAAAACAGCACTACTTGTCCACAATAACATAACAACCTTAACTAGCTTAGAGAAGTTTACCATTCATCAGTTTGAGTTACGTAGATTAGAAAGTACAGTTGCTGCTAATCATTTCAGATTAAAACATTTATTTCTGAACCATAAACATAACTAGAATTGTTTCTTTCCCAAGTGAGAAAGTATTCTACATTAAAAAAAAAAAATTCATAGGATAACTGATTTATCCTTCCTCTTCCCAGGTCTGTAAGTTAGTATAATCTAATTGCTAAAACAAACAAATCTGACAAAATAAAAGTTCATTACTTGTTCACTTCACAGGCCACTGTGGCTTGGTAGGGGGGCTATGCAGTTATCTAGAGACCAGGCCTCTTCCAGCCCAGGGATCCATCATCTACCATGCCCTCAGAGTACCTCACTAGACCCTTAGTAGTCAACCAAAAGCCAGCAGAGGAAAGGAGAAAAAGATTGGGAGGTTTTTAACAGCCAGGTCTAGAGGTACAACAAGTCACATCAATCTTTCCCCTCGAGTTTGTCAGCTTTCCTTTGCTGTGACTGAAATACCAGACAAGAACAACTTGGAGGAGGAAACGTTTATTTTGAGTTCACAGTTTCAGAGGTTCAGATTTGGTCAGCCGACTCAATTGCTCTGCGTCTGAGGCGAAGCAGAACATCATGGTGGAGGAGCATGGTGCAGCTCATGGCAGCCAGGAAGGAAGGAGAGAAAGAGGGAGGTGTGTGTGGTGGGGGCACACCAGGGGTAAAATATAATCCTTAAGAGCATGCTCCTAGTGACCTACTTCCTCTAGCCATACCCTACCTGCATATGGTTACCACCTAGTAATCCATTCAAATTATTAATCTACCAAATGAATTAATCCACTGATGAGGTTACAACTCCCACAATCAAATCATTTCACCTCTGGACATTCCTGCATTACCTAACATGAGCTTTTCCAGGGATACCTCATATTCAAACCATAACACTCCCCTTCTGTTCTCAGTCATGTGGCTTCATCTAGCAACAAGAATGCTGAGAAAGGTGTTCAAGACATGTGTCCTGCAGACTCAAAGAAATGATGAGGAGAACATCTAGTCAGTGTCTGCTGTGCTAACCAAAATTTGATAACACAGATATTCTTTATTTTCTTCCCTCTTCTTTCCTCCTTTCCTTCCATCCTCAATTTAATGAGAACCACCTATTAAGTGTCAAGCACTCTAAATTCTATGGAATATATTTGTGAACAAAAACAGACATTACCTCTTCTACCTGGGAGCTAAAACCCTGCAAAGAAGTCAGGCATCAATCAAATAATCAGCCACAAAAAATGGAACATTGCAACTGTGACTAGTGCTTTGAAGGGAAGTGTGTGATACTTTGGATACTACAATGCCAGGAGTTGACTGTGTGGGGATATCAAAACTGGAATACTTGAGCTGGTTCCTGAAGGCTGAGGAAGCATCATCTAGGTGACAAGTGGAGACAGAAACAGAAAGACCGGAGTGGCTGAAATATGTGGAGTTAGGAAAACGTACAGCGGGTAAAACTGAAGGACCAGGGAGGGGGTCAGAGCACTGGGCCCATGATGGAAGGGACGTGGCAGAGGATGTCTTTCCAGAACGGAGGACAGTGGTAGACATGTGGGAGGCACATCATGTGTGTATTTTGGGATGTGGAGTTTGATACATCTAAAAGAAGACGTCAAATAGGCAGTTGGATTTTTGGGTCAGGAGCTCAGTGGAGGGGTCTGCGCTGTGAGTCATCTAGTGTGGGTGATAACTGAAGCTGTGGGTGTAGATGAGGTGGCCTAGGCAGAAAGTATAGAGTGGGAAGATGAGAACGGCCCAGGATGGAGACTTGAGCCTCTGACGTTCCGTGGGAACTTCTGCAAAGGTAGAGAAAGAGCAGAAAGCTTTATAAAAAAATGTCTTTCAAAAAAGCTACTTTTCAGGCTTCAGTTCTTTAAAATAAATAACTGAAAGCAAGTCAGCCAATTCCTTTATATGTTTATGTTTTACTCATCAGAAAAGAGCTTATTCTTTTTTTAAAAAAAATATTTATTTATTTGCTTTAGTTGTACACAATGTGTTTTATTTGTGGTGCTGAGGATCGAACCCGGGGAGCGCACGTGCTAGGCGAGTGCTCTACCGCTGAGCCACAATCCTAGCCCCAGAAAAGAGCTTATTCTTATAAAAAAAAATAGCACACAAGTAGACTGATGCTCTCTACTGTGCTGCATATACAGGAATGTTTGCAGTAACTTTATTTCAAAGTGGATCCACTAATCCCAATTGATGAGAAAGGTGGAAATAATGCTCTGATTTTTTTCTTGGTCTCTCTAAAACTGGAAGTTACTGTTTGGGTTGACCAACAAGTTTCTTGAACCAAACTTTCAAACAATGCAAAATGATACTATGTGGCTGTAGTTGTGAAGGAAGACTTTGGTTTTTAATCAAAAAGAAAAAAGCTAGGGTGGGGTGGAATCTGCTGTAATTCTCCTGCAGTGGTAGTTATGTCAACAAATTCAGGAAAAAGGAACTTGAGCTGAGCAGGCAACTTACAGTAAGATTTTTTTTTCTTTTTTCTTTTCTTTTTTTTTACTTTGCCTTCTCAGATATATTGACATCCCTACTTGCTTAATGAGGACAAGGCAGGAGCCACATAATAATAGCATTGCTACATGCCTATTTGTTTTCAGAATTTCGTACACTAGTTAATTAGTTAATGCACCCAGCGTTATTAGCTGATCTCAGAAGCACATCTTTGTTCGAAGGATCTGAATTATTGTAAAAGCCTGATGGCTGATGGGGGTGGGGGTGTGGGTAGGAAGAATGTTTCAAAATCGGGCCCCATGACTGAGGTTTTTCTCCATGTGCACTGGAGAGAAGTGTCTCTTCAGATTGCATATTATTCCTCAAAGGAGTACGTAGATTAGTGCTTTCTTTTATCTTTAGAGCTCTCTCCCTTTGTCTAGAGTCATTAGTTCTCATTACAGAAGTCTTGAGCAGCAGGGCTGATAAAGCATAATGGCCAAGTTCAAAGTGGAAAGAGTATTTCATAGAAGAAGGGAGTCCCTGATTCTGTTGCCTTCCACAGATTTATTCCAGAGCAGCCAGGAATAAAATGAGAAAACATTGTGTGGGGGTGTGCTGGAAAATAAGTTGCCTGAACAGATGGCAGTGGGGGAGGGGCAAGAATCAGCAAAAGCAGTTGATCTCTGGCTGCATTGGGAGAATGTGGCTGGGAAGATTGTAGGAGGGAGTAAACCTCCTGGGCCTCTCCTTCACAGCAATAACAATCAGGTGACAGAGACAAATGTACTAGAAAAAGGCAAAGCAATGCAGAAATGTATTAAAAAACGTAGCATAACTATGCAGTTGACACTATTTGAGTGTTCAGACTAATTTGCTATATGTAGGGGTGCCATTTCTCAGCCAAGTGATCTTCTGAAGGTCATTTAATCCTTTTTGAGCCTCAGTTGACACATTTTGTGAAACAGGAGTTATGATACCTACCTTACGGGATTTGGTACAGATCCACTAGATAATAAACGTAAATCCTGGCACATAGCAGATATTCTGTACATACAGATTAATTAGTGAACAAATGAATGAGTTACTTAGCACAGTGCCTGGCACAAAATAAATGCTCATTACATGGAACTTTTGTCATGGTGTTACTTTTATAAACCATTAAAGAAGGTTGAAAGATGTCTTTTGCCTTGTAATCAGATGCTTGGATATACCCTTGCTACGTTGCCTGTAGATGTATTAACTAAGAGATGGTTGGATAATTTGCATTCTTACAGTTCTGCGCAGAGGAATAACTTAATAATTATCAGTAACAGTTTGCTGCCTCAGTTGCTTCAATGTGCTTGGAGAAAGGCCAAAAGTAAGAGTTCAGAGATAACGCATACTTAAAGGAAAGATCAGTTCTCAGTGGGATTTTTGGATGCATGCTTGAGGCAAAAAGAAGTAAATGAAATTGAGTAGAGTTGTCAAACACTTCATCCTTTATGTTGTTAGCTGGAGGTCAGAAGAGTCTTCCCTCAGTATCCGTAGAGAAGTGGTTCTAGGACCTGTACTCAGACCTAACACTAGATGCTCAAGTCCCCTACATAAAATGGTGTAGTATTTACATATAACCCACGTACATCCTTCCATGTATTTGAAATCATCTCTAGATTATCTATAATGCTTAATACAATGTAAGTGCTACATAAACAGTTCTTACACTGTTGTGTTTAGGAATAATGACAAGGGAGAAACCTGTATACATTCAGTACAGATGTAATTTTTTCCCCAAATATTTTTCATTGACTAGTTCAATCTAAGACTGCAGGGAACCTCCTGTATTTTTTCTTTTTTTAGGGTAAAGCTTACATATGGTAGAATACAAAACAAACAAACAAACAAACAAAAACCTTACATGTACCATATGTTTTTTAAGATTTTTATTTTCAATTTTTTTTAAGTTTTTTATTATATGTGATCATACATAATGGTGGGACTCCTTACATACTGGTACACTCACAAGACATAATTTGGTCAGTTTCATTCCCCAGCATCTCCCCTTTTCCTTCCCTCCTCTTTCCCTCTTCCCTTCTTGAACTCTATTGGACTTCTTTCTATTTTTACATGTTCCTTTTGATAAATTTTAACCAATGCAAATGCTTTGTAATACAGGCCCTTTTATGAGATATGAGACATTTCTATTACCCCAGAAAAATATGCCTTCCCAGTCAATTCCCCACCTCACCCCATTTCCAGAAGGAGCTACTATTCTCTCTCTCTTTTTTTTTTTTCCACCTAAGTGGAGTTTATAGTATATACCTGTTGGGATAAGCCACATTTTGCTCAGCATATTGAGACTCAATATGTTGTGTATAACAGTAGATTGTTTTCTCCTTTTTGTTAATTGAGTAAGATTAATTGTATGAGCACCCCATAATTTATTTATCCATTCACCTGTTAATGGACATCTGGGCTATTTCCAGAATTTAGTTGCTATGGGTACAGATGGCATAAATGTTCTTATACAAGTCTGTTTGGGACATACATTTCTTATCTCTGTAAACATCTAGGAGTGGAATTATGAGGTTATAGGGTAGGTGTTTGCACTATTTTATAAGACACTGCCAAATCGTTTTCCAAATTGGCTGTACAGTTTCTCACCTTCCTCAAACAATGTGTTAGGGTTGTGATTGTCTTACATCCTTGCCAACATGTGGCATTGTCAGTTTTTAATTTTAGTCTTTCTGGTAGATGGTGGTAGTATCTCATGGTGAATTTAATTTGTATTTCCCTAATGACTAGTAATGATCAAATTTTCACGTATTGACCATTTGTAAGTTTCTATTAAAGTCCTACGCACATTTTTAATTGGGTTGTTTTTCTTTCTAGTTTTGATTTGTTGGAGTCATTTACATTTTCTGGGCACTAATTAGTTAGATGTATCTTTGAGAATATTTTTTTCCAGTTGTGGCCTATTCACTGTAAGTTTTTATTATTTATTGACAAATTATAATTATTTGAATTTATGGGCACAAATTGATATTTTTTAATACAATATGGAGTGATTCAATCAAGCTATTTAGCATATTAATCACGACAAATATTTAACACTGTGATCAGACCATTTTGAAATTTACTCAGTGAAATTTAAATTTATCATACTTAATTACTACCTGTATTTACCATGCTGTGCAACAGATCTCTCAAAAAAAAAAAAAAAAAAAAAATCAAGTTTATTCCTTCTGAGGCTTTGTATCTTTTGATCTTTGCTTTATTCCCTCCTTCCCAAAGCCTCTTTATTTAACTTTCTGCTTCTGAGTTCAATTGTTTTAAATTCCACATATGACAACATGTGGTATTTATCTTTGTTTTAGGCTTATTTCACTTAACATGATGCTCTCTAATTCCATTCATATTGTTGCAAATGATGGAACACTTTTTTAAGGTTGAATAGTATTTGTGTGTGTGTGTGTGTGTGTGTGTGTGTGTGTGTGTGTGTGTAATACACCTCATTTTCTTTATTCATCGCAACTTAAGTTGTTTCCAAATATTGGCTATCGTGAATAATGCTGTAATGAACATGAGAGTGCTGATGTTGCTTTAACATACTGATTGCAAATCTTTTGGCTAAATGACCAGAAGTGAGATTGCTGGATCATATGGAAATAGTTTTAATTTTTGAGGAAAATTCTGTACTGTTTTCCATAATGGCTATACTAATTACATTCCCACCAGCAGTGTAGAAGGGTTTTCCCTTTTTTCCCCATCCCAGCCAATGCTTTGTCTTTTTGATAGGAGCCATTCTAACCACGTTCTATCTCATTGAGACTTTATTTTGCATTTCCCCAATGATTAATGATATTGAACATTTTTTAATGTATCTGTTAGCCTTTCATATATTTTGTTTGCAGAAATTTTCTTTGAGGCCCCTTGTCCATTTTTTTATTGCAATATTTGCTTTCTTTTTGTAGAGTTGTTTGCATTCCATATGCATTTTGGATATTAATCCTTTGATGGCTTTGAAATGCAAAAGATTCAAATTTTGATGAAGTTTTTTTTAATATTATGATAGTTGTTTTCTCTGTCCTGAGAAACATCTCTGCCACAAAGTCACAAGGATTCTCTGCTGTGTTTCCTTCAAAGTGTTTCATAGTTTTAGCAACAGTTCTATGTGTGATCATTCTTTAATTTACTTTTAGTGTGTAAAATAAGTGCCTTTTTATCCATGCAAACATTCTGTTGTTCTACATGATTTGTTCAAGACTTTTTGTTATTGAATTGCTTTGGTGTTTTTGTTGAATATAAATTGATGATATCAATGTAGTCCTATTTCTGTCCTATTGACCTTTTTGTTTATCTTCATGTCAGTATCAAACTATCTTTATTTTTGTGTCTGTAATAGTTAACCTTACATGTAAAATTCAGGTAATGTAAGTCTTCCAACTTTATTATTTTTCAGGATTGCTTTGGATACTCAAATTTCTTTACATATTTTTATACAAATTTTATAATGTTTATATTTTAAAAAACATGGCATTATGATCAAGACTCCCTTGAATTTATGCATCTAAGGAAAACTGGCATTTTATTTATTTGGGTGTTGAGAATTGAACCCAGGGCCTCATGCATGCTAAGCATATGCTCTACCACTAGACTATACATTTTAATAATGTTGGCCTTTCCAATCCAGGAGTGGGGTATATCTCTACCTTAATTAAAAAGTCCTTTAATTTCTCTCATCAATGATTATAATTTGCAATGTGGAAGATTTATCGGCCATTAAATTTATTCCTAAGAATTTTATAGGTTCTTTGTGTCCTTTCCAAAATGGTATTCTTTTTTTTTTATTATTATTTCATTTTCCAATTTGTTTTGCAGACAAAGTACAGGTAATATTTTTATATCACTTTATATCCTGAAAACGTCAATTTATTTGCTAGGTCTAGAAGTTGTTTTATGAGTTCCTTAGGATTTTCTATGAGAAACATCATGTGTTCTGTGAAGAGAGTCAGATTTACTTCCTTTCCAATCTTCATAACTTTGCTTCTTTTCTTTGACTTATTATGCTGGCTAAGATCTCCTGAATATAGTTGAATGAAAGTAATAAGAGTGATGTACTGACCTTGTTCTCAGTCTTCAGAGGGAAAACATTCAGTATTTCACCATTGAATATGATATTAATTTCTGTAGCTCTTTCATAAACATCAGATTAGGAGTACCAGGAAATTTCCTCAGTTTGATGAGGTTTTGTTTTGTTTCATTTTAATATAATGATGCTGAATTTTGTGAAATGAATTGCCTATATCCATTGAAATGATCCTGTGGACTCTTCCACCCTCCCTCTTTTTTTCCTATAAATGTGATGCATTATTTTGATTTGTAAATATTAAACCAAGTTTGCATTCTTAGGATAATCCCCACCAAATTGTTAAATTTATTTTGTTGATATTTTATAAAGTATCATATCTCTTGGTATGAAAGATGATTCTGATCTGTGTATTTATAATTTCTTTGTTTGATTTGGTGTTGAGGTTATGCTGGCTTAGTAAAACAAGTTGACAACTTCCTGTTTTATGAAGTGTTGATATAATATTGGTGTTATTTTTCTCCCTAATATATTTTTTTAAATATTTATTTATTTACTTTAGTTGTACACAATGCAATGCATTTATGTTTACGTGGTGCTGAGGATCGAACCCGGGCTGCGCACGTGCGAGGCGAGCGCTCTGCCGCTGAGCCACAACCCCCGCCCATTTTCTCCCTAATATTTGATACAGCTCACCAATGAAACCGTATGGGTGTGGCGTTTTCTTTGTGGGATTGTTTTTGATAAAAATTCCAATTTCTTTTAAAAACATAGACTTCTCAAATTCTCTTTTCCATCTTATGCCAGTTTTGTCTTGTTTTTTATTTTTGGTAACAGGAATTGAACTCAGAGGTGCTTAATCACTGAGCCACATCCCCAGCCCTTTTTAAAATTTTTTATTTTGAGACAGGGTCTCACTAAGTTGCCTAGGACCTCACTAAGTTGCTGAGGCTAGCTTTGAATTTGTGATGCTCCTGACTCAGCCTCCTGAAATACAGTTGTGCTCCACTGTGCCTGGCATCTTATGTCAGATTTAATAAGGTATAATTTTTTGATAAGTATGTTTATTTCATCTTAATTTTCCATTTATTGACAGTTTTTAGTAATACTTTTTAAAGTTTCTGTAAGTTTTATAGTGATACATCCTCGTTTATGTCTGGTATTTGTAATTCACAATCTCTGCCTTCTTTGGTATTAGTTGCCTATAGTATATAAAACACCACTCCAGACTTAGTGATTTAAAATAATAACTATTTAACTGTGCTGGATGCCTCTGCTCCTAGAGTTTGGCTTTCAGTGGGGCAGTAGGAGTACTGGGCCATATGTCTCTCACATCTACCAGGCTAACCAGGCTCGTTCATGAGGTGGCTTGGCAACAGTCCTAGAGAAAACTGCAAGTGTGCAAATTCTCTTGAGGCCTGTGCTTGATACTATCTCAAAACTGCTTTCTTCATGTTCTTTTGTTCCAAAGCAAGTCACAAAAACAATGTAGATTTGCAGCATGAAAAAATAACTACCAATTCTAAGCAAATGGGCTTGTAGGACCGTTTTCTTTCAGTCTATTGTATTTTCTTTTCTGTTTGCATTCAGCTTTTTTAAAATTATTTTTTATTCTAAGATGCTATAAATGACAGCAGAATGCATTACATTTCATATTACACATATAGAGCACTTTTTTACAAATCTCTGGTTGTATGCAAAGTATATTCACACCATTCGTGACTTCATACATGCACTTAGGGTAATGATATCCATCTCATTCTACCATCTTTTTTTTTTCCCTTCACCCTTTTGCCCCCTCTCCCTTCCCCTCCCTCCCCATTGGCCATTCTAGTATTCCTCTAATCCTCCTATGCTCCCCATCCCAACCCGACTGTGAATTGGCCTCCTTATATCAGAGAAAACATTTGGCATTTGGCTTTTTGGGATTGGCTAACTTCACTTAGCATTATATTCTCTAACTCCATCCATTTTCCTGCAAATGCCATGATTTTATTCTCTCTTATTGCTGAGTAATATTCCATTGTGTGTATATACCACATTTTCTTTATCCATTCATTTACTGAAGGGCATCTAGGTTGGTTCCACAGTTTAGCTATTGTGAATTGTGCTGCTATAAACATTGATGTGGCTGTGTCCCTGTAGTATGCTGTTTTCATGTCTTTTGGGTAAAGACCAAGGAGTGGGATAGCTGGGTCATAAGGTGATTCCATTCCAAGTTTTCCAAGGTATCTTCATACTGCTTTCCATATTGGCTGCACCATTTTGCAGTGCCACCAACAATGTATGAGTGTGCCTTTTTCTCCACATCCTCTCCAAAATTTATTGTTGTTTGTGTTCTTAATAGCTGCCATTCTGACTGGTGTGAGATGAAATCTTAGAGTGGTTTTGATTTGCATTTCTCTAATGGCCAGAGAGGTTGAGCATTTTTCATGTATTTATTGATTGATTGTATATCTTCTTCTGAGAAGTGTCTGTTCAGTTCCTTGGCCCATTTATTGATTGGGTTATTTGTTTTTTTGGTGTTATGATTTTTTAGTTCTTTATATATTCTAGAGATTAGTGCTCTATCTGACATGCATGTGGTAAAAATTTGTTCCCAATTAGTAGGCTCTCTGTTCACCTCACTGATTGTTTCTTTTGCTGAGAAGAAGCTTTGTAATTTGAGTCTATACAGATTTAATGCAATGCCAATCAAAATCCCAATGACATTCCTCATAGAAATAGAAAAAACAGTCATGAAATTCATCTGGAAAAATAAGAGACCCAGAATAGCTAAAGCAATCCTTAGTAAGAGGAGTGAAGCAGGTGGCATCACTATACCAGACCTTAAATTATACTACAGAGCAATAGTAACAAAAACAGCATGATATTGGCACCAAAATAGGCCAGTAGACCAATGGTACAGAATAGAGGACACAGAGACTAACACATATAATTTCAGTTATCTTATATTAGACAAAGGCGCCAAAAATGTACATTGGAGTAAAGATAGCCTCTTCAACAAATGGTACTGGGAAAACTGAAATCCATATGCAATAAAATGAAATTAAACCTCTATCTCTCACCATGCACAAAATTCAACTCAAAGTGGATCAAGGATCTAGGAATTAGACCAGAGACACTACCCCTAATAGAAGAAAAAGTAAGCTCTAATCTCTAACATGTTGGATTAGGTCCCAAGTTCCTTAATAAGAATCCTGTAGCACAAGAATTAATACCAAGAATCAGTCTATTGTATTTTAAGGTATATTGTCACAAAGAGGTTGTTATGGATGTGGTAATTTTGTGTAGTTCATCTGAGTTTTTCAATATTGTGATACTGAGTCCTTGTGCATATTTCCTGGTCTTACTGAACAGGAAGTTCTTTGGAATCTTATCAAAGGCAGCCATTTCCCCCATTAATACTTATGGAGGGGCTGGGGATGTGGCTCAGTTGTAGAGTGCTCGCCTAGCACGTGCATGGCCCGGGTTTGATCCTCAGCACCATGTAAAAATAAAAGCGTTGTATACAACTAAAACAAATAAATAAATATTTTAAAAATACTTATGGAAATTCTGATTGCTAATGTTTTTGTTTTGTAACAATTATATATTTTGGTTATCTGCATAACCACAAATCAGTAACGATCCAAGTTATTTTATTTTTATTTTTTGGTTGGTATTACAACTTTTTGGTCCATAATACCTGAAGAATTCAGAATGAGGCACTAGTAAATATTATCATGGCAATACTAATGTTAGGCCTAAAACACAGTTTGGCACTTGAATAATTAAAATCAAAATTATAAATTATATATAGCTGTTGATAAATTGATTACCTTTCATTTTAGCTATAATTTATCTTAGCACAGGTAATGGATTTATCCAGAATTCTATTTCTTTCTGCCAATAGAGCAATTCTTGGACACAGAAAACATAAGTGGAGTTGAGAATGGGATAATAGAAGCTCAGTTTAATTCCATCAGTCCTGAAGTATATACTTAAATCTAGCCATCAAGTGTTTTACTTTTCCAGAAATCTACTTTTAAAAATGTGTCTCTTTTGAGTATGTGAGCTCATCTGATGAATAAGTCCTTATGTATAGCATTATTTCTCTCATAGAAAAGTTGGAGACAATACAAATGTCTGTTAATTGGGGATTAGATAAAAAATGTGGCATATTCATCATGTGGAATGTTATATAACCATTACAATTTACACAAGAGTATTTAGTGACCTCTACGGATGTTCATTATATGCATTCATGTATTATTTATGCATAATACATTTATATGCATAAATATATATGTAATATTCTAAAGCAGATTGTAAAACTACTTGCATGATATTAATTTTGGTAAAATAGTTACTTTTAAATACATATACACATAAAGTTTTGAAAGATTAAGCAAAATGTTAATTAATGGTGGCTCTTTCTGAATACAGGCAGTATAATTTATTTATTTATTTATTTTTTATATTTTAATTGTAGGTGGACACAATATCTTTATTTCATCCTTATGTGGTGCTGAGGATCAAACCCAGTGCCTCATGTGTGCTAGGCGAGTGCTCTGCCACTGAACCACAACCCCAGCTCCTGGCAGTATAATTTAAAAAAATTTTTTTTCCTCTTGAAATTTTTATTAAGGAGACCAGAAAGGTAGAATAAAGGGATCAAGGGGAGGGAAGAAGAAACTGAGGGAGGTATTGGGGAGTGAAATTGATACAGTTATGTTTGTATGTATTTACAAATTGCCACAATTTAATCCACCATTCATAATGATTATTCACCAATAAAAATATTTCTTTTATCCTATGCTTCTTGAATGGCAGTCCCTTTTTGTTTGTGTGGTAAAAATATTTACCATAAGATCTACCCTCTTAACAAATTTTTAAGTGTAGGACAGTATTATTGTCTATAGATACAATGTTGTGCAGCAGCTGTTTAGCACTTATTTATCTTGCTTGATGGAAACTTTATGTCCATGGATTAGCAAATCCCATTCCACCTCCCCTGGTCCTAGGCACTCACAATTCCACTCTTTGATTCTTTGAGGTTGATTATTTTAGATACCTCACAGTGGAGTCAATCACACAAATATTATTTTACTTAGCACAATGATTGCATTAGTTTTTGTTTTCCTGGTTTTTATCCATGATTGGAAATTTTTTGAACAAATTGATGTTGAAGTCTTAAGAAAAGTTTTGAAAAAATCATTTCACTGAGAAACTCTACACAGCCCATTTTCAGAATTTTTGTATTTCTTGTGACCACTGTCCATATAAGAAGAGCTCTAAGGTTGTCTCAAATCTACACTCACCTACAACCTGGACTGGTCCCCTCATATAGAAGGCTGGTCTCATTACCAGTCTAATAGGACATGGCTTCATGAGATGCAGTAGTTACTTCAGGATTTTAGCTTTTGCTAATGTCAGAAGTCCTCGTAAAGACTGTTTTCTAGAAAGCATGATATTTTTATTTTTTAAATAACCCATAATTATTGTGAGAAAGACTTGTAAAAAGCTTTCGTTAGAAGCAGAATCAGCATTTTAATTCCTTTCCTATAACTCAAATATTCACTGGGTCTGAAGTCTTTAAAAAATCGAATTGGCTGGAAAATTATCATTAAAAATAGCTGTAGTGTTGCATCTGTTAAACTGTGCTTGTCTTGCAGTCTCATGAGCTCACCAACAGGGTAGCATATACCACACATCTGTGGTAAAGTGGTATTTTTGTTAAGTACATCCCACTATGTTCATGGGGGGAGTATAGATTTGGGGCAAATTTTGTTAGATCTTAATACTATGGCTACCAAAACATAACAAAAAAAAAACAAAAACAAAAAAAACTTGGAGCTTGTGGTACCTATTTTATTCTCATTGATTAGATTGAGCCAATTTCTACCCATGAAATGGTTAATAGAGTGTGCAGTCTGTGATGCTCAAGCATGTCTATGAGACAGTATTGACACTTTCTGGAACTCAAATTAGATCTGATTTAAATTAGATACACTCTGGAGAAAATTTTTTAGAGTAGAGCAAAGTGTTGTGAAATCACCACCTGTGCAGAATAGACCATAGATTTTAAATTTTTTTATTGTTTTGATTTATTTGATTTGCTGTGGAAAGGAGCAACATCTAGACATGGATGGCGGGGTGTACACAATTGAGTATGAGGCTCCTTGGGGTGGGAGGGAGGCCTGGGGCAGACTCAGTATGCCCAGGTGCCTGCAGCAGCTCTGAGCCTGAGGCTCCGTTGTTCAGGCAGCTTTTTCCATGTCAACACCTGCTCATTAGGAACTGGACCAAGACTCCCAAAGAGCTCTCAGATGGCCCCGATTTTGTATCCCTGCCAATCTGCGCTAGAATTTAATAACAACCTTGAGGTGAAACTTGGTCCTTTCCTCATTGCTAATCCCCAAAACCATCTGGCCTTTCCCTTTCTCTGAATAATAATTTAGTACATGTGTGGAGGTGGGGAGGATGGGGTGGAACAATGGGAGCAGACCTACCTTACATTTCTTAAAGGACAAGCCTCTTGCTTTCAGAGACAGTTAGGTAGTTACTTTGAGGTCATAGACCTAAGCTTGTTCTTCCTGTAGCTTCCACATCTTTAATTGCCAGATAATTGTTTGAAATTTGCACCATTCATTAACTATTAACAAGCCTCCAACTTTAGTTCTTTAATGAAATAATGCTGAAAAGAAGTGTGTTAGTCTCATCATGATTCTGATGTTTTTTTAAAAGGTTTTTAGTTTTCCATTAGTTTTAGCACAGAATTACATATGCAGCACATTCTTCATAAATATTTGCTTATTCCTGTACCTTACTCCACAAAGTAATTCAAGTAACGTAGTAAGAAATATACAGAGTATAATACTAAACTACAAATAAAGTATAAGACATCAGTATTTCCTCTATCTTGTTCCCACCCAGGGAAGGAACTGGAACAGAGTGAACCACATGTCCTGGGCATTTGTTGAGTTTGAGTGTCTTTGGGTTGTGCCACTTCAGTAAATGATATACCCCATAAATTATTTGATACCCCATAAATTATTTGTTAAAGGAGCAAATTAATTTTATCCATATGAATGTGGTATAGAAAATGCACATAGCAATGTGTGTCTTTCCATTACTCACACAACAGCTATCATGTTCAAGTCCACAGGATAGATTTCTGTGGGTATTACATATGTGTAATTACATGTATGTGCACATATACCTGTGTGTATTTGCATATAGGCACATGCATATACATGTATATTCTTATAAACATTCTAGGCATTGGGTTTTGATTCTGCTGTCCATTCAGAGACCTTCCAAGCATAACTCATTGTGATGCCTTAGAAGAGGGGTGAGCAAACTATGGTCTATGACCAGCTCTAACCTGATTTTGGTACAGCCTATAACTAAGAATGCTATTTACATTTATAAAAGGTTAGAAAATAACCAGAAGAATAATATTAACAACACATGAAATTCTATGAAATTTAAATGTCAGTGTCATAAAGTTTGATTGAATCAGAGCCATATTCATTAACACATGGTCTCTGGCTAGTTTTGCACAGCAGAGTCCAGAAGGTGTAACAGAGTACCTGGCCTGCAGAACTAAATATTTACTATCTGATGCTTTATCTTGCTGGCCCCTGTGTTAGAAGATACAAAAAATTAAGTAGGATGAATCTGTGGAACACGTAACATGAAGCTTAATGGTTTACCATATGAATTATAAATCAATATGAAAGAAACCTACCAGGACTTCCCAAGTGGTAGGACAGGGACTCCCAATCCACTTAGGGACCCCAGAGCCAGGCTGCACTAGTCCATCCTGTGCTTCAGTGATTGCTTGTTTTCTGTGATGCTTGTGTTCTATAGGCATGAGTTGTTGAAACCTTTTGGTAAGATAGGAAGGAAGCAGAGGTTGTTTCCACTTTGCAGAAGGATGGGGCTATAAATTGGGCATGCAGGTCTTTCTGTGGCTATAAGTCAGTGCTAAATCCAAGAAAATAGAATGATCTTATTTTTCTCATAAATATCTTCAGAGTTGGTGTGTCCCACATTATAATAAAGAATTATTACCTGAGTTTTTGTGTGAAATTTGACAGGTTGTGTACACTGTATCTGGCGTAGTTATTAGTTGTTATTCTGCCCTTGGCCATTGTAAGTATGGCCCCATAAATGAACTAATTAATTGCTTCATTCCCTAAAAATAAAACTGTTTGCTTTCTGTGTGTAATTCCATCCTTTCTCCGCATGATTGGCAATGATCAGAGTTCTTAAAAGAAATGTTTTCAAAATGAGCTTACTCTCCTTATATCTTGATCAGAATACAACAACAGAAAAAGGGGAGACACGTCAATCATTGTAATCGTATTTGAGAATGCAAAGTATATCTCAAAGATGCAAAGTGTATCTACTGGGAGAGAGACTTTAGAATTCTTTCCCTTTAACAGGGACATAGGGACTTCTCTAAGGTCTCAGGGACTTAGTAATGAAGTTGGAATATAAGTTAGTTTGGTCACTTGCATTGTCTTTCCTTTGGGCCACCTTAAATATAATTATCATATCAACATTAAAGAACAAGAAGTCAGTGAAATATTAAATCATAGAATATGTTATGTTTGGCTGTGAAACAAAACATATTTCCACAAAGCACCTAGGAAAATATATCCCATTATTCAGCAGTCATACTCCATCAGTCTTTTTTGAATTGTTATTAAACTACTAATAAAAAGGTGATGGGAGCTATAATTATCCAGACAACATAGAAGATAAGTGATAGAGAAGCCTATTATTTATCTTTGATATTAAATGTATCAGAATAAACACAGTACTTGAGAAAAACATTCATGGTTCACTATCAAATAACTTTCTTGATGTAGAGGATGAATTTAGACAATTGCTATCTGAATAGAGTGGAATACCTAATTCAATTGACTCTTCCCTCTCTTGTTTATTTTTCTTGGGGAATCTTAAGCATGGAAAGAAGCAAAGAGCTTATTAACAAGTGTTCACTACCTAAGCACTTTCAATTCAATCATCCTATTTTTATAGCACTTATTACTATGTGAAATGATCTTATTACTTATTTGCTTCAGAGAGTGGACCTCATTGGCTTATTCACCACTGTACTGCTGGCACCTGCAACAGTACTCAGGGATGAAGGGAATCCCATACTATCTGTTCAGTGTATGAACAGTTGGCTATGTTGACTAGAGCATGTAGAGTTAAGTGGTGAATTGGTACATTCTGTGGACGGGAAAGTGTCTGCATGCCTTTCCTAGAAAGTATTGAAAGTACATGTATGAAGACACAAATGGTGTGAAAATACTTTATGCAAAACCAGTGACTTGAAAAATTGTGCTCTTCATATGTAATATGAAATGAATTGCATTCTGCAAGCATGTATAACAAATTAGAATTTAAAAAAAAAAAAAAAAAGAAAGAAAGCATTGTTTGGAGCTTCAACCTTTTCGTTCTGTCTTCTACGTGACCACAGCCTCTTCTGAAGCACTTACATGTGCGTTGTAAGTGTTGGTTTGCTTGGCTTTCTCTCTCATTGATACCTGAGGGTAAAGACCGATTCTTATTCATGAGCCTGGCCCAGAGACCAGACACAGTGACCAGCAGAGTGAGTGAGTACGGGAGTCCTTAGATGCTTCTTTTAGCCAAGTGCCTCAGAACAGTTTTTGTGCTTCATGTATTCCTATAGAAAGCAGTGACTAACTGAAAAGTGTCCTCTGATGTTTATTTGGAGAAATTGCTGCCTTCAGGAAGACATATTTTGGCAAACTGGGCTCTCCTTTTATTAGCATAAGTTCATTTAGAGATCACTGTTGTCCAGGAGGTAAAGAGCATTTTAGCCATGCACATCATTTTGAATTTTTAATAGTCACATTTTCAAAGTTTTTAAAAAGTGAAATTAGTGCCAGGAATGGTTGTGAACACCTATAACCCCAGTGACTCAGGAGGCTGAGGCAGGAGGATCACACGTTCAAAGCCAGGCTCTGCAACTTAGGCAACTTATAGCAAGACCCATATGAAAATAAAAAGAGTTATGAATGTAACTTAGTGGTAAAGTGCCCTGGGTTAATTTCCTAATATTAAAAAAAAAAGTGAAATTAGTAACATTTTATTTAAGTAGACATATTCAAAATACCATTTTGATATAAATCAATATGCAAAATTATTGACTTTTTAAAATAAAACTAAGTCTTGGAATCTGTAGTTTACATTTCAATTCGAGGGCTAAGTTTTCATTGGAAATATTTGATCTGCATTTTATTTCATAAAACTTAGAATAAGAAAAGTAAATTTGTATATTCAAATTGTTCCAAATACATGTATTTGTGTTCTGTTATCTGAATTGAAACATCAGTGTTAGGTTTAAATTTTTTAAATATAATTTAAAATTAAGTTTTCTGGTTGCACTATTCATATTTCAGGACAAATAGACATGTTTGGGTATAGACTACTGTGTTAGCCAGTGCAAATTATAATTTCTTTTCATAAACCTTTCCTAGATATGTTCCTTTATTTCCAAAACCCAGCACCTTCTATCACCTTAAAGCAGTCATTCTGGGATAGTGAGAGAATATCCTCAAAGCTATCTGGCCTTGCTTCTGCCTTCTCTAAGAAGAGGTACTCAAAGAGGAAATGGCATGGCCCCTTTGTTTTGTTTCACACCACTCCCGGTGTGTACTGTTCCTCGGTGCCCTGCCAAGCACTACCAGTCTACTCTCTCGGGTGAGGCAGAAACCAGGGATGTATCTTCAGGGCCTTCCACATACAGTGAAAGATCATCTCCTCTCTGTTGGCCAGTGTGGGTGTGATGGAGAGACCACAGGGAAAACCATCCCTGCCTGCGTGTCTGCCCCCATCTGCCCATGTGAGGTCACTGAAGCAGCTGGCGTGCCAGGGACCAGCTGGCTTTCTCTCCAGTGCTGAGGTCAGGTTGGTTGGGGTGGACAGCACACTCTGGGGAAGGAGGACGGACTAAGGCTAAGACAGATGGTACCACGGCCAGTGCTCATGAGTCCAGAGGTACCACTCCCTGCGAAGAATGTGGACCTTCTGTCCTTCAGGGATATCCAGCCACACCTTTTTTTTTTTTTTTTTTTTTTTTTTAATAAGGACATCATCTGTCTTATCTAAAAACTCCTGTGACTAGGATTTCAGAAGTCCCCCAGGTTGCTTGTCATTTATAACCATTGACAGATTTAGTGATTGTTTTCTTTCTTGTCCCCCACTCCGCTCAGAAACTACTTAAGGTCTCTTGATATCATCTCTATCTAGGATGCCAAAATTAATGAAATGACAATGGATCCATTTTTCTTGGTGAAGGAAAAATATTGTGACTGTCTCTTAGGGTGAGGCTGTGCTGCTGCTGCTGCTGCTGAGAAAACTGGAGTGGGTGCAGCATAAAATGGTTTTCCTTCCATCAAAACATATACTTACCTCATCACTGAAAACCTGGAGCAGGCTTAGAAAAGTGTAGAACCTTGGAAGTTGTACTGCAATCATCTTTCTTTTTTTGCTTCCCCCACCCCATTACCATTAATCTATACATCACCTCCCCTTCCACTTCTCCACACCACTACAAATATCTTTTCAAAGTGCCCAGCTATTGTAACTTCAGAATCTCCAAGTGGCAGTGTCATCTCCATAGAAATCGCATGCATTGTTGTTTGTGTCTCCACTTTGTTGAGCTGAATTGACAATGTGAAATGACAACCCAGCATAGGCAAGTTATCAATTGGCTGAACTAATGTTCAAAGCTTGCCTTGAAATCTTGGAAAGGTATATGCAAAAATTGAGGAGGAAGAAAATTCCCTGGCTTTGGTATTGAAAGACTGTTAAAACCTCCCAATGAATTGCTTTGGCTTCATTTTCAGTGGAATATTTAGTCACAATTGTTTGATTCCTGGATTAGATATTATTTGGGGTAATAACACAATTCCATTTGCCAAACTAGAAAGTGGTTTTTACTTTTTTTTGTAATGGTTTCATGGTCTAATAATGCATAGGCAGGAAGTACTCTAGACAAAACTCATTAGCCCTCGTAAGAAATTAAGAATTAATGTGGAAAAAATGAAAATTTTAATAGGAGTCACTTTTTGCATGGCTTCTAGTGACAAAGGGACAAGAAAGAAAAGGACTGGGACATTTGGCTGCAGAGTGCTGGCTTCCAAATTGTGTTTCTCATTGCAACCTTCCAGAGGAATGTTGGGGGAGCCAAAGAGATGGGGCTCCAGGATACCATGCCTTCAGTTCAGCCCAGCAGCTCTACTGGTGCACTTATTATACTTGCCTTTCTGGTACAACTTAAGAAAGTCGTCTTTGACTAGTAAAAGTTCAAATGGTCACTCTTGTCCTATTTTTTTTTGATATTAATTTATTTGTTTTAGTTGTACACAATGCCTTTATTTGTAGGTGGTGCTGAGGATCGAAACCAGGCCGCGCACATGCTAGGTGAGCACTCTACCACCGAGACACATCCCCAGCCCCTTGTCCTATTTTTTGAAAGGATGGTTTGGGAATTCTTGCACTTGGGATTTTTATAAAATAAGAACTTTTTTTCCCCCCTTGGGAAGTCACTGAAGAATTGTTATTTTTTTCCTGTCAGTATCTTTGACAGTCCATAGGCTGACGGCCACATCATGTGCAAGTGCTGTCCTTGTGGAGTAGGACAGGGGAGTGACCATTGGACTGATCAAGCTTTGTATTATTGTTTCTTATAATGCAGAGTCTGCATCCCATTCTTGTTACAGCTGGGGACCTGCCATGCTCCTCAGACACAGAAGTATGCACTGGCTGGACAGTCACTTCCACTTTGAAGATTTGTACCAGTTCTATGGTACAAACTTTTAGGACTTACATAGAAAAGTTTGATGAAATGAAGTTTTTTAAAAGTTCTTTTAATGCCTCAATTTCAGCCATAATAAAGACTTGCTTTATTATTTACAGAGTTGTAGATTGTTTAGGGTAGGGGAACCAGCATCTATAAGTCTCTTGGGTTAATGTCTGTGTATTGAGAATAAGTACAGAAAGAGGTTGGGAGTTTCCTTACAGGATGTCTGCTGGATGGGGAGGGAGGGACTGAGCCTTTAGTCATCTGACAATCAAAATTTAGGATCACAGGGCTTCCTTCCTTGGCAGAGTTTCTGTTCAGAGTTCTAGTTTAGAAATGGAGGACTTATTCAAAGAATAGTTTTCTATAAGCAAGAAAATGCAAATAAACACACTATGGCTTAGAATTTATTTTTAATGCACTAACCACTTATCATATAAGGGAAAATCTGAGTTAATGAAAATTCATACCATGGTGTCCTAAAAGTCATGATGCATTTTCTAGACCTAAATTGGTTGAAAAATACCTGTGGCTCATTTTCCTATTTTTCAAGTGTGTTTTTGCTAATGGAGATCAATGAGACATATAATGCTTTGCCAGCCTCAGATGGAAAAGTTACCTTGAACAAGGGTACTTATAAATACAGTATGTTTTTAATGAATCATTAGTGTCTATAAGGAATAAAAAAAGAAAAAAGAAAAAAAAAAGGTTCAGGAGCCAGTGGGAAAGCAGCCAGTTTTCTAGCTGGCTGTCCTCTTCAACTTGCTGAAAATAAGGAGAAGAAATTGTATGAATGTTCCTCAAAAGTATAAGTTGGTTTAAATGGGGCGAAAGTATAGAAGAGTGTTCATTTTAACTCTTTTCTCTGCCCCAATTACTAATTTTACAATAACATGTACTAGTACAGAAACACTAATTTTTACTGGAAGCCCTGTGTGGTTTTTTCACTTTTAGGTCTGAATTACTTTTTCTGTGTTTTTTGTTTTGTTTTGTTTTTGTTTGTTTGGACCCAGGGGCACTTTGCACTGAGCTACATCCCCAGCCCCCACTGTGTGTGTGTGTGTGTGTGTGTGTGTGTGTGTGTGTGTGTGTGTGTGTTTTAGAGACAGGGTGACAGGGTCTCCTAAATTGCTTAGGGCCTTGCTAAGTTGCAGAGCCTGGCTTTGAACTTGAGATCCTCCTACCTCAGCCTCCCGAGCCACTGGATTACAGGAGTGCGCCACCGCATCTGGCTGAGTTACATTTAATTCTCCACTTCTATTCCTCCCCCCCCTCTCTTTTCTCATCAAATAGGCAGTTTCATAGGCAATACAGAAACTTTCCAGAACTCTACTTATTAAGTTAGTTTCTGAAGAAAGCGCACATGAGCAGCAGTGCATGTAGTAGGTCCTCAGTAATTATGACCAGAGAGATTTGCACATAGTTCTCAGAAGTGTACAGTTCACTTGAAGTAAGAATGAGATGCCGGGGGCCTGAGTCTTTCCCTTCCTGATTTCTACCACTGCCTGGCAGAACTGGAAAGGACCCTACAAAGGAAGAAAGGGGGAAATCTTTGATCTCCACATCAGAAATGCAGAGAAGTTGCTGGCAAGAGTTCACACTTGGTGTTCCAGAGAACTCCCGCAGCATCCTCATGGATGTGCTGGACTTTGTGCTCCACCCTTTACACACCCTTACCCACCTTAAAGTCAGCCCTACAAAGCCACATACATCAACCTCCAAGGTTACGCTGTTCAGAATTCTAAGTACACACAATAAGTCTTTTCAATAGAACATCATCTTTTTATTCTCATTGTTTTCTTGATGAAATTAGGGTTTCCTTCCTCAGGTCCATATGTTTTAGGCCCACTCTAACATTTCAGCAATTTCTTGCTAATGCTGCCCCTCAGAGTACTGTGTGTGAGTGTGAGTGTGTGTGTGTAAATGATTTCCACTTATTAGATTCTTTCCAGTCTGTGCATCCTTGCAGAAGACACCCGGGCAGGCTTTGAGCACTGCTGCTGCTTCACTTCACATAATGAATATTCACAGGCTGCAGTCATTGAGGACTCAGGTGGCAAAAATAGTAAGGTGATTGAAGCAAACCCTAACATGAAAGCCAAATCTGCATTTCAGCCACTCAAATACTGATTACAGCACAGATTCCCCATTCTCTGACCCTGGGACCACATGAGAGGAGAGTCCTGGGGAACCTCCTATGAATCGGGCATCTGTTCCATACACCGACATGCTCACGTCTTTCTGTATGATGTGTTGTAATCAGCGTGTTGTTTTTTAAAGACAACAAGCCCTTCTGTAGCCCTCTCCACAGAATGCATCGGGGCTGATAACAGCATAAAGGACGCACTGTTGGGACCGGCAATACATGCATTGTTTTCCTCATAATGCAGTCAGGATCGCCATAGGAAAATTTAGGGTATTTTTTGAAGTCTTATTTTATATATTTTGTCACCATCAGCAGTTGAACTAAAGTAGGAACTGCTCCATTCTATGACGGGTTAAATTCTGCTCTGTGCAGATCTAGTGGTGATGTATAAATTGCAGCCCTTTCTTTCTTTTTGAAGGATTCTAAAATAGTTTTGGAGAATTAGTGCTGGATTTTTGCTTCTGCTTGTGTGGTGACTCTTGATTTTTTCCCTTTGGAGGAGCATCCTTTGCAGCATTCCCCCTTCCGAGGAATCACTTAGACACTTCCAGCTGGTGGCAGGGGATACAGCCATAATACAGCTTCCTCTGTCCCAGCTGTCTCCACTACGGTAAATGCATTACGATGGCTGCACCCTTGTGTCCTGGCTCAGGTGAAGGAAGGTGTAGGATGAAGTCTGGACCCCACCGTTTTGCTTTTTAGATGCTTCAGCTCCTCCAGCATCTCTGCCTTTTGAATGTCTTCCTGCTTCCAGTCAAAGGCTTTTCTCCAGTGAGTGGGATGCTGCTGCACGCCTGATTAAAGGTGCCTGAGGATATCACCTTTTACACGGAAGCCCTGCGTGCCTGACAGGATCTTTTTCAATGCATTATGGCTCATGCCGCCTCACAGTTAAAGAAAAACAGGGATTTAGAGATCAATGCAGAAGAAGAGACTGAGAAAAAAAGAAAACACCGCAAACGGTCCCGGGATCGGAAGAAAAAGGTAGCTATATATGCCAGAGCATATATCTTGCCTAGATTCTTTTTGTTTTAGTCTCCTCCTGGCATCTGTGAGAAGCATGAGGGGCTCTTTTTACATACTGTATAGAGTATAAATCGGGTGTGTAAATGGGGAATGGATGGTCTAGCCCCGTAGTGGAGACTGGCCACAGGCTTGGCATGGCGTGGACAGGCAAGGTTTTCTCCTGGGGAGGGATTGCAGGGCTATGCGGAAGGTGTGTCTCACTTCACAGAGGCACCGGCATGTTTCCACAACACAGAAAGGTGCTGGGAGGGAGTTAAAAGTAGTTTCTGCACAGCCCGGTCAAGGTTAAATGTACTGCGGTAACTTAGGTCTGAGGGAGAGGCCAGAGAGCCAGGCTTTGTACTTCTTAGAGGTCTGTCTCGTGGAAAAGGAGCTTTTGTGCTGGAACTGTGTCACATGCATGCGTTTCTGAGGCTGATCTGTGACCTTAAAGACGTAGCAGAAAAGTCATTTCCTGCTTTGCTGCTTTTCCTCTTTCTTTCCTGGCACTTCTTATTTCTATAAGGTGCTTTTAGTTTGGTTGTACAATGGAAATAAGCTCCTACAAATAACTTTCTGTTGTGAAATAAAGCTGAAATCACATAGGTTTGCACTTGCCTGCTGGGTGAGTGATTATCCTAAATGCAGGAATTCCCGTGACATGGCCGGGACCTGCAGCCTTTAGCACTTATTGCTTGAGCTCTGAGCTCAGGCATGGATGATCCCCTACTGATACCCCAATCCAGGGGGAGAACAGGGAGTGTGTTTAGGTCAGTGGTGTTTTTTCACAGCCAGAATACTTACTGTTTGGAGGCTTTTCCCTTAAATATAACTGCTAAGGACCGGCTGGGAGTAAGGCCCCAAAGCACCTTTCCTCCATGACAATTAATCAAAATGAACTAAAACTCTGTGATTTGAATATGGAAGTCGGGTCATAAAGCATTTTTATGTGTCTTTGTGAGAATCCGCAAGGGAAAGATATTCTTAATTTGCCCTGAGCATTGGTGCATGTGCCTTATAAATGACATGCAGGTTTCATCTGCCACATGTGCCTCCCTCTCTTCAGGAGTGACTGTGGCTATTTTTGGTCCCTTTGCCATTTTCTTCAGAGTTGGTGTCTATGAGAGAAGCCTCTCCACCTCTCATGGCAGAGCAGACTTTGAGAGACTGAATTGGGAAGGCTGCACTGTTTAGCTGCAAGATGTTAAATATAGATGGCTTCCACTTTGATGTGCTTGTAAATAAACTTCTTGAATACATTTTCAAAAAAGTGCAAACTTGGGATAAGGAGTTGTATGCAGGCATATTCCAAAGCCTTCAACAGCCTGGTGGTTATGAAATGGCCATGTCTTCCTACGTTCTGCTCTAGTTTTATCATATTAGGTTTGTCTATGGGAAGGTCACTATTGATTGCCCCTTCTCCACACATCTCTGCCCCCGCCACTCACACCATGATACAACAGGCTTCTAAGACACAAAGGGAAAGAGACGTATATTTGTATAAAGATACTATGTCATCCTTAAAGTCGATACCATACGAAAGGGTTGTTAGCCCTGCCAGGTTTCAGTGCAGCAGTGTCCTGTGGCGACTTTTGTGCCTGGGCCCTGTTTGACTTGGAAGCAAAACAGGGCAGGGGTGAGGCAAAGGGTGTTTCAGGACTCATTGAGCTGAAGCTAATGCTTTGTGGACCCAAATGCTTTGTTATGAATACAACAGAGCCTGTCTAATGTAAATCTCTTAGCAACCAGAAGGGAACATGGAGAAATATCAATATCACTATTGTAAATGTGCAAACGGATTTAGATGTTCTCAGGACACTCATGAAGTAGACCCAGAAAGTGGCTCATGGATCATGCATTCATTACTGTTTTCCTCATTAACTCATAACATAGTATTATAGGTACAGATCAAAGATCCAGTTTGTTATGGAAGGCACAGTATTTGTAGTCAAATTACTTCACAGACTACTTTGGTACAGAGTTAAAAATTCAGTTATTTTGAAAGCACATTCTAGATTCCGTTCAGTGGTATAGTATATATAACCTTTATTCCCTACAAAGTGAATGGTTTTTACTTTGAGTGTGTTTTTTTTTTTTTTTTTTTTTTTTTTTTTTCTTTGAAGATCCTAATTAAGGCCTGTGGGCTACTTTGTTCCATATTGTAGGCCCCATGCCAATAGAAAAAAAAAAAAAACTGCTTTTAAATGTAATTTTCTGAATTATTATGGGGATAGTTGCTCTTATTCCTATGCAGAAGTATCCTCCAGGATCTTTGAGTTACATAAAAGTAGTTCTGAGTACTCTCATAAAAGCACAAAATAGAAGAGTTTAGGAAGTATCTAAGCTGCTGTTATCTACTGGTAGTTAAAAATGTCTAATTTACAAAATAAAGAATTTAGACCATGGCAATCCTGCAGTTCAGGCCAAGGCAAGCCCCAGATGAACCTGTATTGATGTTATATACTAGGGGTTATTGATAAGTATTACAAGCAAATCATAATGCATATGTAGACAGCACTGGAGTCACATTTCATCAGGTTCTTAAACTCCAGAGTTACAGAGTGTCTATTTTGAATACTCTAACCATAAACAAGTAATTACCAGTACCCCCCCCAATATAGAGAGCTTCTAGGAATTTAAAGTTAGTTGAATTTTAATAAAAATGTATTTTATTCTTGATACAACTGAAGTAGTGTCAAGAAAATAAGAAATCTTCCTATTGGTTAAAAAGAAATGCTTCTAGGTAGATAAATATTTTGATTATTTAAGTGCTATGCATTGAACCCATGCTAATACTTGCTCATGCTAAGCGCATACTCTTACCGCTGAGCTATACATTCTGCCTCTAAACCTTCATCTTTTATCACCAATTTTTCTGTCTTAAAGGAAAAATAGAAAGAGGTTTTAATGAGTATGTAATTTGAAACAGCTTAACAATGTATTTACAAATATCTCTTACCTACAGTTTTCCATTGCTTTCCCTGGCTTCTTTCCATTTTTCCCTTCACACTTCATTCCTGATGGGCTGCTTAGTTGGCAGCCGGTAGAAGATACACCAAAGATACCCAGAGACCCTCTAGAAGTGTTGACACTAGGTCCCTGGCCTAAACAAACTGTAGAGAGGAGCTCTTCATGCCCCCTGCTTCCAGCAGGTTCCCTAACCCATCCTCCCATGAACCTGTGATGGTTTGTGTCACAAATGCCCTTCTTGGGGTGCAGGACACAGTCCCTGTACATCCCTTATTGCCCCTAGCTTCTGATGCCACATTACCTGCATATTTTGTCCTCTTCCCCATGAACTATAAATTACATTTCAATTGTGAGAAATATCAAGATAATAACCCTAATACATTCAATAAATGGTTTGGGTTTTTTTTTGAAACCGGGGATTGAACTCAGGGGCACTCGACCACTGGGCCACATCCCCAGCCCTTTTTTGTATTTTATTAGAGACAGGGTCTCACTGAGTTGCTAAGTGCCTCACCATTGCTGAGGCTGGCTTTGAACTCGTGATCCTCCTGCCTCAGCCTCCCATGTGCTGGGATTACAGGCGTGCGCCACCGCGCCCGGCTTCAATAAATGGGTTTTTAAATATATGAATATAGGGCTGGGATTGTGGCTCAGCGGTAGAGCACTCGTCTAGCACGTGTGCGACCCGGGTTCGATCCTCAGCACCACATACAAATAAACGCATTGTGTACAACTAAAAGCAAATAAATAAATATTTAAAAAAAAAAATATATGAATATATGCTCCTATATGTTGACCATGTTTTGTCAAAAAAAATTTATGGCACCCTAAAGAAATTTATACTATAAAAGATAGTATGATGGGGTTCATTTCTATATATGTAACTGATACAGTGCTAGCTACTGGGCTAAGTATCAATTCCATGATTAATATAATTTCTGGGTAGTGATGTCAAATTCATAATTAATCAGTGGCAGAGCAGGAATAAATATTCATTGCTTCATCTTGTATTCACATATTCATTCAGTAAACATTTATCAAGGGACTTCTTTAGACCAGACATTGCATCAAATGTTGGAGACAAAACTGAACCAAGATTAGTGGCAACAGTTTAGTGGATCCCGTAGAGTTGAAGATAAAGATGAGAGCACCACCCATCACCCAACCTAAGGTCTGAAAAAGCAGTAGCCACAGGAGCCAATAGAAAGACCCCTACATGACTCTGACAGACTCAGAATATTCTCTGTGAAGCCAAGCCTTAGAGGAGTCAAAGCAGAAGAACAGGAAGCTCATGCTCAAAATGATGGAAGTAGGAGAGGCTATTGGTTATGGGGGAAATAAAAAGTACTGGAAAGCTTTCAGCCAAGGAAGCCCAAGTTTGTGCTAAGAAAAACAGGTGGGGGCCGGGGTATGAAGACCCACATGTCCCCCCTTACAGGGTTTGGAAACGTGCCTGTTCAAAGGAGGGAGAAACTTCCATGGTGGTTGTAGGCAGGCAGACCGTGAATAGCTTTATGGTTTGGCGCCATTGCTCACGCATCAATGTCGTAGACAGCAGCAGGGAGAGCAGTCGGGAAGCTCTGATGGAGATCCAGGCATGAGATGCTAAGAGGCTGAACCATGGGGAGACTCTGCCAATGGAGAGGGGGTGTAGCATACAAAAGATATTTAAGGGAAGACTCGGTAGAACTTGGCAATGGATTATAGGTAGGAAGTGAGAAAGGGAGATCAGATTCTAGGGTAACTGCCAAGTTCCTGGCTTCAAGGGGAAGATGAAGAATTAAATTTCCTGGATTCGTGTCTTTTCTCCCTGGGCATTTCTTGACCATTTATTATGTAGCAGGAGAGTTTTACATTGCTTTGTAGGTTTAGGCTCTTCAAATAACATACATAATCTTCAAATAACATACAAAGAATGTGTTTTTATTATCTTCACTTTGTAGATGAAGAAATTGAAGCATGAACTTTCAAGGTGGTTGCCCGAAGTTCCCATAATCATCGGTGGTAGAGACAGGTTCCAGTTGGGGCAGTCTAGCTTTCTGGCTTGTGTTCTAACCACAGTACATAACATTAGTATTAAGCAGCATTAATATTTCATAGCTATACATCAAAGTCGGCTTGTTTCAGAAAATCTTGTAAATCATCTATTTCTTACACATCTGAAATTTTAAATAGGCTTTGTGTCTCTAAGTAACCCACTACTGTAATGGGTCTGTCTTTCTTAACTTTTATAACAGATTATAATGTTTTCCCTTAAGGTATTCTTTTTTTTTTAATTGTTTGAAAGACAAGAATAAAAATGACCAACACCATGACTTTAGATCCTCAAGGACACATTGGTGTAAGGACACCCTGACAAAGTGTAGGTGCTTGATGGTATGTCAGGCAGTGTACAGCAGAATTCCCAGGGGATGCTTTTTCTCTCTCCCTCTCCCTCTCATCTGTGAGTAGGTATTATTTCTAGCCCCATTTTTCTTTTTTTTTAGATAAAACCAAACCTTCAAAGAATTCACCTGACGTCCTCTAACTAGTCAGTGTTGGACCTAGACTTTAACTTGGGTCATAGGACTTTGGAATCTATTTATTATCCTGGAACTCTAGAAGTCCAATTTAAAGCAAAAGCAACAAAGGGTTTGAGAACAGGTTTGAGAATGCATGAACTTCAGTGTTCTTGCTGCAGGAGGTTGGTGCTGCTTGACATTTCACAGGATTTCCTCATGCCCATCAGCTAGTTATCTGTGGCACCCATGGTATAGGTGCCAGGCCAGGAGAGGTTTCATACTGCAACAGCAAGGAACCTGCTCTAGAAAGTATAGAAACTATAGGTGTATAGGGAACCTGGTATCCCTATTTGCATACTTGATCTTCTATACTATAATTATGTGTTTATATGTCTGGCTTACCCAGGAGACTATGAGCGTCTTGAGGCCAGACATGTGTCATGGTTATTTGCTGGGTGGGTAGGTGGGTGGTAGATGGGCCATGGATGAGAGCCAGTATCTTGCAATGATTAACAGCATGGGCTGTAGATAGGATTGTTTGAGATCAGATGATGGTACTATCACTTGACTGTGTGACCTTGGGGAAGCTGACCTCTCTGTCTCTTCACCTGCAAAATGAATGTACTAAAAAGTATGTGCTTAGTCATAGGGTTTTAATGAGATTTTAATGAGTTGGTTTTAGAACAGCTTGGCTCAAAGTAAGAGCCTTATAGTATTGGTTGTTGCTGCTGTTGTTCAGAATTAACAGAAGAATAAATGAATTAATTTCATCCTAAACCTTCAGGGATTGTACCAATAAGTTAACTCACTGAAGTCCAGCAGGCCAGCTTCCTGGGAACAAATCTGGCTGTAGCCTGTCTCCACCCTTTAGAGGAGGGAGGATATAAAAAGCTTACTCTTGTAAAAAGTTGTAAACCTTTGTCTTTTGATGTTGCAACTTTGATATTTAGGAGCAAGGAAGCTATTAAATAAAATTTGCCAATGGATCTGTTCCCTGTTACTACCATGCTGCATTTTTTTCCTCATCTGTCTTAAGTATTAACATTTTCTTTTCTTGATCAGTTACCATTATGACCACTGCAAGATCATGTTATAGATTATACATTTATTAATGTCTGAATGTGTTACTTTAAAATTTCCAATTAGTTTTGACACTTCCGTACTCTGGTTATTGGTAACTATTTCTTTACTACTCTTCAGACCCATAGTCCTTTCTGTCCCTTCATATAACTTGGACAAGATATTGCCATGTATATTATTTTTTTGAATATCAATATAGAAAAAGTTTGCTTTTCATAGGTATGCTTGGAGAAAAAGCACAGGACTTGTCAAGAGTTTGCTTTCTTTCTAGTTAGATTATTAGAAAGGTGTAAATTAATCATATCCCATTTTATCAGCATCTGGCCATTTCATAACATTTATCACGCTGTGATAGGACTAGCAATGTGCAGGTAAGGGGCCATCTACCTGCTCTGGTTTAGATTCTACTTATACTGTTGAGGTAAAGGACCAAAGAAAGAAACTGGTTTTTGTGGATCTCCTGTGTGTCGGGTGCCTTTTGCCTTCCTAGTCTTATTTGACATTATGTCAACACTGTCTTTACACAGTGTTATCCTCATGCACAGAGGCATTAACCAAAGCTTAGGTCTGTTATGCAACTTGCCTCAGGTCACAGAGACAGCTTGGTTTGAAACCAAAGTCTGTTTGGTTCTCAGTTCCTTGCCCAGACTGTCAGAACCTCTAGAGGAGAGTTTTCTTAGGGTTTTTAATAATGGATGTGCAAGGTGAATGATCACATTTGAGATGTTAAAAGTTAAATTATTTACTAATTGTGATTTTTTTAATCAATTATTTAAATTTAACTGAAAATCTGCAAACAGGCTGGGGTTGTGGCTCAGTGGTAGAGCGCTTGCCTAGCACACGTGAAGCACTGGGTTCAATCCTCAGCACCACATAAAAATAAAATCAAGGTATCATGTCCACCTACAAATAAAAATATATTTTTAAAAAATCTGCAAACTGTATAAACCATTATACTGAAGTTAATGTACTTCTACATTTAAAATAAATTTTAAGTGAAATCTATTCACTGGAAAAAAAAAAATAAAACTGTTGATATATGTACCCTGAGTAATGTTAGCTTACATATTATAGGGGAATGTCTAAATACAATGTTAGATGCTGCTATGTTATCCAAATTTTATTCTAAATAAATATTTGTATGGAAAGATAATATTTGAAAACAATCAGTCTCCCATAAGTTGGTCCAAATTAGTGTTCTGGTTTGTATAAAATAAAAGTAGAAGAGTTGAGAGGAAAGCAATGGAAATGGAACTCCAGTGTTCAGCATATGGGTCAGGTCTGTTTCTGACATTTATCCCATTCACTCAAGTTTATGCTGTCATGGATCCAAAGTGGCATAATGAAACGGGATTGTTCATCATTGCCCAGTACAGAAGCTGCCTATAAAATGTATAGATTTCAATTTAAATTTAATGGGTTGTAGTAAATTATTTTTCGGCCATTGGTCACCTGACTAATTAGGGTCATATCCTTGGTTCTGCATGAACTCAGATGAAGCCCATTAGAATAGGTAGAACAGAGACTAGCATTCATATCTGCCAGATCAATACCTTGGAGGTTGCCAGAATGTTAAGTCTCCCAGTACTGTCATTGGAGAAGGCATGTATGGGCTGCATGGGAAAGAACTGGGAGAGGTGGCACACGTCTATAAACCCAGCTACTCAGGAAGCTGAGGCAAGATGATCCCAAGTTGGAAGCCAGCCTTGGCAACTTAGTGAGACCATGTCTCAAAAGAGAAAAAGCTGGTGATATAGTCCAGTGGTAGAGTGCTTGCCTAGCATGTGCTAGTCACTGAGTTCAATCCTCAGTACTGGGGCAGGGGTCGGTGATTGGTGAGAGGATTGGGAAAGAGAATTATCTGTAGGAGGATCAGAAGGAAGGAAGTTCAAGATCTTCTAGGTACTGGAAGTCAAGTAGTAAAACACTTGTACCTGTCGATGCCCCTAAAACTCTTGTGATTTTTTTTCTTATCCTGATGAAACACAATTTTGTAAGAGATCTATGCAGTTGAAGGAGGTATAGAAACAGAAAATTTTAAGAGGATTAAAAACACTAATAATGTATGTAAGGCATATAGAAAGAGAGGAGATTAAGTATCACAATTCATGATGGAGACTGGATATAAATTCATGTCGAAGCTGTTCTTGTTTAGCTGTGTGGCCTTGAACAAAATTTCTCTGGGCCTATTTCCATATTGATCAAATGGGAATATTAATTTTTAAATGGAGATACTGTAAATAAGTGCATTTCACCAGGTTCCTGGCATAAAGGGAGTACTTAGCAAGGGTTTCCTGCTTCCTCTCCTATGGTGTGGACTCTCAAATGTAATTGGGTGACTGTGGTCAAGAAGGAGGTGGTGGAAGTGAGTAAGTTAAGGAATGTTCTGACAATTTTCCTACCTCATAAGCATTCAGAACATTATTTGCAGAAATGATTTGCTGAATGAAATTTTACTAGTAGTCCACTGTTCCCAAATAACCATTTGAGTCCTGCAGTTTGGCTCTTTGCAGACTTTCTATTCCTTAGGGAATTAAATCTGTCATTTTGAGAAATACTCCCAAAGACTCATGTGTTAACTACATTTTCCATTCATTAACACTGTTATTAATTAGTTTCTCTGGGTGGTTAAATGATTGCCTAGGTAGATATTAAAGAAAGCTTAAGAACCATATGCACAGATGGAGGAAGTACAAATGATTCTTTTACTTAATGAATTTTATTTTGCTGATTCAGTGTAAATATTTTTAAAAAGCCAGGCATGGGCATCTAGTGACTTAGGAGGCTGAGTCAGGAGGGTCACAAGTTCAAGGTCAGCCTCAGCAACTTAGCAAGGCCCTATCTCAAAATTTAAAAAATAAAATTAAAAAAAAAACTGGGAACATAATTCAGTGGTAAAGCACCCCCGAGTTCAATCCCCAGTGTTTAATTATATATATATATATATATATATATATATGTATATATATGTATATATATATATATATACACACACACGTGTAAATATTGAAATATTTATGGGACAAAAATACTTGAGCTGAGTGAAGAGTCTTTTTAGCTTTGATTATTGAGAAGGAACAAAATGTTTCTTTTGCAATGTGTCTATAAGATACTACATGCACACCCTCACACATAATTCATTACCAATCAATTTATCACTCCCTCTAGGTAGAATGGCCATGACAGAGGTGTTGTGATAGCTTTGTGATAATTGGAGACTGAGGGAGGAATGAATCTTTTTCCACCTTTTACATCAGGTTTCTGAACCCAGAGTGGCTCATGGGCTGTCCTCATTTGCCAGCAATTTCCTTTTTTCCATATTTTCTCAGATTGTTACTTGCTAGGGCCACTAAAATCTTAAGCCACATATAGCAAGTTATCCAGTACCTGACCAATTGGCCTGCTTCCATAACTGCCCCTTAGCATCCTTAAACCGAAAAGAAAAACTGAGCCTGAAACCTGGATGTCTTTCTGTAGACACTTTCATCATAGACTCCATCTGATTTCTTTTCTTACTTTTTTTTTCTTCCTCGTACCAGGGATTGAACTCAGGGGTGCTTAACCACTGAGGCACGTCTATAGCCCTTTTTTGGATTTTATTTAGAGACAGAGTCTTATTGAGTTGCTTAGGACCTTGCTAAATTGTTAAGGCTGGTTTTGAACTTGCGATCCTCTTGCCTCAGCCTCCTGAGCCCCTGGGATTACAGGTGTGCACCACCATGCCCAGCTTGATTTCTGTTTTTTAAAGGACAGTGAGGCAAAAGTATGGGAAGAATTTATGCATTCTTTTATTTATTGAGCTCTAAATCCTTTGAACTTACCAGGTACTCCTTAGGTACTTGAAGTAGATTACTGTATTGAATCCTCATGGCATGGATATTATGGTCCCAATTTCCTGGATTCGTGAAGTTATGGCTCTGAAAATGTGGATAACTTGCCTGAAGACACACAATCATCCCTGTGCCTTTTTCTACCACTTCATTCCTGTTACCCCCAAGTCACCCTTGGGGGTACCATTTTCACAGAATACTATACCGCGTACCATGAGATAAATCATTCCTGGACTATGAAATGCCACGCAGGACCCCCCCACACACCCTAGAAAATCTCTAGTAGAATCTTGCTTGTGATTTCTTTTCCTCCCAAAAGAATAGTATACAATGGAGCGTGGCAGGTAGGAGGGTGATATTTCTGGATGTAATAATAAGTTGACTTAATTTCAAATCACTTTCACTTCAAACATTTATTGAGAAACCACCTTACCGTAACAGAAAAAGAATCCTAATAATGGTAAAGAAATGTAAATATAGTAAATTCCCCAAATGATTTTATTGGTGTGGGGGGGGTGGCTGAGACTGCACCCCAGGGGTACTCTACCACTAAGCTACATCCTGGACGCTTTTTATTTTCATCTTAAGAAAGGGTCTTGATAAGTTGCTGAGGCTGGCCTCAAATTTGCAATCCTCCTGCTTCAGCCTCCCAAGTAGCTAAGATTACCAGTGTGTGCCACACACCCAGCAAGTGTTTGTATTTTTTAAGATGAGTAGCAAAATCATTTTGTGTTGGCTGACTTTTTTTTTGGTTTCTGAAATGCATCTATTCCCACATGTTTGCCAGGGCCTCCCATTTCATGCTCATCATTTTTATAAAAACTGTGGAAGAAGTTGGCTTTAAATATCTTACTCAGCTGGCCTCAAAAACAGTCAAATGTTTACAGCTTAGATTAGAAATTAAAATGCAATTTGTAGAAAGGTAAGAAATTAACACCAACATCAAAAGCTACTTCTGATGACATAGAAAAAATGTTAGAACTGAATCACCATGGGTTTTGCCAGGATCTTATTAGCATAGAGAAGATCCCAGAGGTTTTATGAACTGATCTTTGTTTACCCTTAACAATAAAGAATGGTGAATGAAAAGTTTAATTTGAGGGAGGGGACTGGCTAAAATTAGAATTCTCAAAATTTTTTTATTATTCAAAATTAGATGTTTTATTGGTTTTGCTAGCAAGCCTCAGTTTGAAATTATAGCAAACCTGCTAGCAAGACCCAGTTCCATTTACAGTAAAATAATTGGTAGGTACTAAAGGTTATTGTCTCAGTTAATCCTTGAATGGAGGCTTTGGGTAACTGCCATTATTTCCATTTTACCAATTAAAAAAAAAGAAAACTTGGAAATTGAATTTATCAGTAACAGCAAAAAGCATATGCTGACTTTGAACCCATAGCCGTTGGACTCTAAGGTTTCTTCCCCACACTGCCCCTGCATTTCATTATTCTGCTTGTAAATTGTCAGTCATACAGGATTCTCATACTTAGGGAAAGTGTTTATTTCCATTATTTTCTAATCAGTTTTTATATCATTTGTCATTTACAAATGTAATTGACGTCATCACTGGTGGTGATCATACATTCTACATAGTCAATAGTAGGTGGAGAGTGCTTTTAAAATAATGGTGTGTGATTTGAGCTTTATGTTTATATCTTCAGATATTACAAAGAGGTGTTAAGTACTATTGTAAAGCACAGAGCAATTTTGAATCAGGTACAAAAAGATAGGGTTTGATGCTAGAACCATGGATTTACAGTCTAAGGAAGCAACATTTATCAAAACCATACCTTGAATAATACATTTTGTTTTCTATTAGTAAATCCCCTAAATATCCAGTCTTCTAATTCCCAGGCACATGTCTGCCACCTGGGTGGTCAGGACTCAAGGAGACACAGGACATGCTGGAAGAGACACAGCTTCTGGGATCACTGAATGTCTCCTCTGCTGCTTCCCTTCTTCTTTAAGGACCTGCTGTCCCTTGAAACAGTGGCTGGGTCACTGAAACCTGATTCAATAACATGATGAGTATACTTACTTAGTTCTGTCAACACTCAAAATACATTTGCCTGCCCTTAAGTAACAGGAAGATAACCATATTGATGTTTTAAAATGCCGAGTGTAATTAATTTATTCGCTTTGAAGCACGGCCATTGTTAATGATCCCTGCTTTACTATGCCTCTTCAGTTGGAGTCATTCTCTGCTATCTAAAAATAAATGGTTTCATTATGCACATTTATTCCATCCACATTTATTCTAAATAGAATTAATATATTAATACTGGGAATCCAAGCAAATGAAATTCACACATTCACTTGTCTTCATTACTATAGAATTCATGATCCTGATAATCCGCCTCAATTCCAGTCTGTGATTTGTTTCAAAAGGTTTTGAATATGCCTCATCGTATCTGAAATTGGATCTTTGGGAGTGACCAGGAATACATTTGAAATGCATGTTTCCTTTCGCAGAAGGTGTTAGAAACGGCAAGCCCTGGGCTTGACTTCCTGCAGTCATGTGTGGTAGGGATGGTAGCATGACTTCCTGCTCCTTCATGTGTGAGTCCAGATCTTGGTCTTTCTCCTAGCTCCCCGCGGAACAGCTTTGTTTTAAGCGGCCCCATTGTAATTTGACTTTACATAACATGTTTCAGTGGATTTTTCCATGGGATCAGATTAAAATTTCAGTGGATTTTCTATGTGAGAAGATTAAAATACTTATCTACCCATCCATTTGGCATCTGATGGGCATTATGTTTTTATTTGCTTTCTGATGGATTAGTCAGGATTTTGTTTGTGGCAAAAGGCGAGTACTCCTATATTCATTTAGCATTCTTGGATTTGACCTGCTTTCCTGGAGCTTCATTTCAGCTTTAGTGGAGCCTAAATTATTAGGCTGTTCTGTGTCTGCTCATACAACTTAATCTGGCATGGTTTGTTTTGTTTTGTTTTTAAGTGCTGCTGGGGATCTCTGAAATAATAGGAAAACTGATTTTTGGAGACTCTGAGGAACCAGGGAAAGGGCCTATGTGGAGCTGGGGAGTGGGTCAGGCCTGGGTTTGAATCTTGACACTGTCACTTCTTTCTGTGGAGTTGCAATTAGTTACTTAACCTCTCTGAGCCTCGGTGCCCTCATCCATAGCAATACCTACCACAAAGGGATGTTATGAAGACTCCATTAAATTGAACCTGAAGTGACCGGCACCATGCAGTGATTCAGCAAATGCTCATTCCCCCCACTTCTTTTTCCCTGGTGCCCATGGAAGAAATGAGAACTTGTTTCATGCTAAGCATATTTAGAGAGACTTGTCAGTTAAAATGGGAAAGTATATTTACTGAAATGAACTATGAGTAGGAGGTCAGTAAATAAGTAAATGATAAGTATATGTCTGTGTTTATGTTAGGGGAGTGTATATTCCAAAAAGGACAGTTAAAATGAGAGCCCTATGTCCATCAGGAGGAAATGTGGTCTTTGGAGACAGAGGCTCAGGTTCTAGAGAGGTGCCCTGGCTTTCCATGGTCTCCCAGTAAGTCTCTAGTTTCTTCTGCAGCAGAACCCAGCCTCTAGTGCAGGTGTCTCCATCAGCTTCATGGACTTCTGAATCAAGTTGAACTAGCCTGTATTTCTTAGGGCTTCATGGGTTTCCCTAGGCGTTCCCATTGAAAGTCTCCCCCTGGCATCTGCTGCTGGACTCCCAGCAAAAACACTTAGACAAATATTGTCAGCAAAAGTTCTGTTCTAGCAACTCTCAGAAGACAGTTTTGGAGCCAGTCTCTGATATGCAGTTTCCCAGGGACAATTAGAGAGAAGTAAGCAAACCACTGACAGATGGGGTTTCTTGCTAAATATTAACTGTCAAGTGAAAGAAGACTTCTTTAAGAACTTTTGAGACTATTTAATACCTGTTGTGCCACTTTTACTCCCTACTTGGTTATTTGTAATTTGCTAGAGCATTCTTTGTGTTCTTCTAACTTCTTTTTTCTCACAAATAAGAAATAGATGTCCATTGTAGAAATAATATTAAGTATAGGGAGATAAAGATCACCCAGAGGAACACAGCTATAATGGTTTCAAAATATATATTTTTTAATATTATTCTATACATGTATATGCTTAACTTCTTCTTTCTCTTCCTTTCTTCCTCCTCAAAGATGAATGAAAATGAGATAGTAGTAATAGCTCTTCTTTGATAGCCTCATTTTCCCCACTAAATATATAATGGGAACATTAAAATACCTATGTCCATTTTAATAAATATATAACATTCTACTTTATGAATGTACCAGAATGTTTCCAGTTAATCTTATTTTTCTATATTTAGTTGATTTCAATTTTTGTGATTATGAAAAATATCACAAAGGACAATACCATATCATCTTTTGTTCTAAACCGTAGCATCGTCATTTTATGCTGCCTTGGTTTTTCTGGTGATTTTTTTTTTTTTTTTTTTTTTTTTTTTAATTCTGGTGTTCAGGGTCCTCCGTTCTCAAGCCATAGCTGGCATTTACAACCTCATTTCCCATGGATCTGTTAGTTGACCTAAGTTCTAGTTCAGATTACTCTGTCACTATTCCCAAAGTATACTCTTCTTTCCCACCTCTGGTCTTTGTGTTGCTGTGCCTGCCATTCCTTTCACCATTCTCTGTGTGCAAATAATTCAGAGTCAGGGCTCATTTCTAGTCCTACCTTCATGAAACATTCGTGTACACAGCTAATAGTAATCGCTTTCATTTTAATCATTATTTTACAATTGTTTGTATCTTTCAGGGATTATACAACACTCTATACAGAATTGTAATTTTCTGGGATTATATCTATATGAAAAATATCATATATTGTGAAATATCTTAATTCTGAATCCTGGCAAGTCCCCTATGTTTGCAACTTGAGTCCCTTTCCTTGTCAACTTAACATTGAGGACCCCAGCACAGTGGTTCCAGAAGTCCTTGCCGGCTTCAGGAGTATCTCATTCTCCTACCACACTGCACCTTACTTGGGTAGGACCACACTGATTCATAGCATGCCCTCTCAAAAGTCCCCTTGGATTGATCTGTCCTCTTGGGTGAGTAAGTGGTAGTGGTATGGAGCTCTCTGCCCAGGATGCTTGCTTTTCCTCCTACTTTCATAAGCTCAACTGAGATCTTTTGAGTTCAGTGACTCTCAATGGGAGAGAAGAAGCTGCATCATATCCACCTGAATTAGTGTGACCACCTGGCCTGCTTCACCCAAGACTTAGTATTCCTAGCATTTGGACCTTTGTGATAAAACTGGGATAGCAATGTCCTTCTCCCCAAAGATATACAATTGTTTGCCTTATCCAGGATGACACATTTTAAGATCCTTATATATACACTGTGTTTTTCCTACACTTACATACTGATGATAAGGTTTAATATGTAAATTATGCACAGGAAGAGATTCATGACTAATAGTAAATTAGAATTTTAATAATATAATAAATTTGCCAGCAAATTATCAAATAAGGGATACTTAAACATAAGCACTGCAGTACTGCAACAGTTGATCTGATAACCAAGATGGTTCCCGTGACTAACAGGCAGGTGGCATATACAGTGTGGATACTCTGAACAAGGGATGACTTACATCTCGAGTGGGACAATATACGGCAGTGTGAGACTTCAACACACAGAATAGGGCACCATTTAAAACTTAAGAGTTGTTTATATCTGGAATTTTGGACAGTGGATATCAGGTAACTGAAACCACAGAAAGTGTAACTGGGTGAGGCTGGGACCTACAATGGTAGAAGTGGTGTGGGGGTATCAAATAGCAGAACAAGAACAACATTGTCTCTACCACCTGCTCTCTAGCCCTCTCAGCTTGGTGTGCTGTGAAGGTTTGCCTTCTACCTGTAGCTACGCATGATGTCTCTTTTCTTCTTCTGGGAGTCCATTTCCCATTTTTTAGATTTTTAGTGTGGACAATGAGTATTATTTCTTCCTAAATTTTCTGCCATCTCTTGATTGTTTATGCACAGATAACCCTTCCACACGCCATGCATTGGCTAGCATAGGAATGTTTGTAAAATTCAGCTTTGGGTAACAAATACTACTTTATTTGAAGCCCAATATTTTTGTCTTTGTCTTTGTTTTTTTGTTTTTTTTTTGTGTGTGTTTTTTTTTTTTTTTTTTTTTTTTTTTTTTTTTTGTCTCTAACTCTTGAAGGCTCCCTGGATTGAGTGTCTTATTCACCTGGTCTTATTTTGATTTTTTTCTGGCTTTAACTTTTCAAAACTGTATCCTCCACTCTACCTTAGCCAAAGGTAGAACACTTAAACCTTCCATCTCACACACTGAGGGACCCCAGATCTGGCTGCCACCTTCTGCCAGGCAATGGGATATTAAATGTAAAAAGACAAAGAACATCACCACTGCTCAAGGTCAGCCTCAGAAACTTAGTGAGATCTTGTCTCAAACTAAAACATAACAAGGACAGGGGATGTAGCTCAGTGGTATGTAGGATGTAGCTCCTGGGTCAATCCTCAGCATGCAAAATAGAAAGAACAAAAAGAAAAAGAATATCATCACGTTCTCATTTCATTCTAGTTTTATTTTTCGTCTCAAAAGAAGCCCGCCATTATCTTATTAGGAAATGTTTTGATGGGACCACTACTGAGTAACATAACTAAAGTGTTATACATGCCAGAGAATCACATCTCCTCCACACTTGCGTGATTCAGACAACAATCATGATTTCAGATTGTGTTACTGTAAATACTAGGTTGAAAACATCTATGTATCTTGCCTCCATTTTTATACCAATCACTCAAATACTATTTAATGTACTGGTAATGACTTTCATGGACTGCAGATTAAAATACATGGTTCAGTCACTTCATTAGGGAGTAAATGAATTATTGCATTTCTTTTAAATGAAAAGAAGAGCTACTGTAGAAATCTGAATTTGAACTTAACAGAGTTTATGTAAAGGAGACATACATCATTTTGAAGGGCAGAGTTGTGTGGAAAATTCCCAATCCCTGGAGTCAAGGAATGTTAGAGGTGGAAGGGAACTTCGAGGTCACTGAGCCAGGGCTCTGCAGAGCCTGCCTCTCCTTGACAGTAGCTCCATGAATTGTTTGTCAGTCTCTGCTTATGAATTGCCTGCGAGTGGAAATGTCCTATGTCTTAACATAGTCCCCATTGCAGAATGGTTCTAATTGTTAGAACATGCTCCCTTATTTTAAGACTAAATCTAGCACCCTGTTATGTCCACCCATATGCCAGCTATTTATATAGATGAAGATAGTGGTATGTAGGTGCTGCTGCCTTTCCAAGCTAAACACTCCCTATTTCTTCAGAAAGTCTGCATAAAACATAATTATAAGACCCCTTAATCCCCTCATAGCCATCATGTGATACCTGGAATTGAAAAAGGATTTCACATGTGGATTATTCAGTTCATTACATACACAGCACATGATCAGCTGTCGCCATTATTGGTAAAAGGGTCAAGATCCCAGCTATTTTGAAGAGAAGGCATTTAAGAGCCCACTCTGTCCATTTTCACAGGAACTTTGTTTCTATTTTGCATGTAAATATTTATCCTTCCTCTTTAACTTAGACTTATCTCTTGGTTGGCATTGATAGTTATATAGTTGACTGATCTGTGAATACATTACAACATCTATAAACAGCAGCTAAGCATAGATTTTTAAAAATATGAAATTCTCATTCCCTCCCATACTTTATCTCCTGTATTTTCTTTTTAAATATCTCCCAGACGTTTATTCATCATACCTAAAAATTACTTGCTAAGTTATTATTAAGGACCGGTATATGCCCTGCATTGTTTTTTCTCTTCTTTTTGCCTTCTGTCCTCCCCCCACCCTTTTTTTCTGCTTTCTTTTCTTACCTTCCTTATCCTTAGAGTATTGGCTAGAATTCACCACAACAGGTAGATATGTTTCAATTTCGGTTGGATTCCAAAGACAGAGGAACAAATTATATAATGTGTGAAAATGCATAAAAGTTTGATTTTCATGTGTTTCAAACTAACCAATTTTGTAGATAAAGAGTTGGTTTCTTAGGCACTCACTTTTGTGGACTGAATCCTTAGAAACTGGCAAGTATGGAGAATTATTTTGACAGAGAAGTTAGCCAATAATAAGGGAATTAAACGAGAAAATTTCTGAAATAATTATCTCAGTGCAGTGACGATAAAACATATATGTTATTTTGCTTCTGCAGCATTTCAACATTGCGGTTAAGCAGATATTTATATGCCCTGGGGATGCAAAGAGAAATAAAACATACTTCAAGTCCTTTGGGAAGTGGTAACAGTAAAGAAGACAGTCAAGGTTAAAAGAATTAAAAACAGTTTTATGCTGAAAGAGAAAGTACAACGGAGGCCTTATGAAGAGTCTGCCAGGACAGAGATGAGACAGAGTCATGTGGAGAATAAAACTGGTCCTGAAGATCCAGAAGTATGGTTAGATATTGTAGAGAACACAGATAGAAAAAATACAGGGAGGATGATTGGTTGACATGATGGCTTACTGAATGAGGGTGAGAGAGAGGGGAAAAAAAAAAAAAAAAAGAAAGCCAAGGAGGACACATCAGAGGGGGTCAGAGGTGACAGATGTGAGTGTCTGAGGCTGCTTATACCTTATATTGAGGTGTGAATGCTGATGAATTGGCTTGTGTGTGTTTGAGATGTGTTCCCCCTTCCTTCTGCCTTCTCCTGGTGGTTTTTATATTTTTGTGTTTGTGTTCCTCTGTCAACTGTTATGTTTCTGCCAAATAAGAGAGATTATCGTAAGTTGACTTTGAACTTGGGTTTTCCAGTTTTCTCAAATGCCAACATTCTGGAGTTGGAACACCAGAGAGAACAGAAATTCACTGAACTGATAAATTAGAAACCTGGAGAATAATTATTGAATTATTTTTGAGATGTGCTGAAACCATTGATTTTAGTCTAAGCTGTCATTTACTGGGCACAGAGAAATTAGACAAACTTGTTATAATACTTCTTGGATTTAGATCATGAGAATCTTCAGGACAGGAACTGTGATGCCCTGTTCATGTTTTCCATATACTGTAAGAATTCGTTACATTTATGATAAATTTTTTAACTGTGTCTTCCATTTTGAAAGCAGTATATTTATAGTGGTTTTCAAAAAACAAACCAAAAAGCAGAAAAATATCGTCCACAATAAATTACGTGATCAATTTAATGCAATCAATTTTTCTACTTTTTCTAACAGTATTAGACGTTTAATTTTTAGAAGTTTAGAGAAATGAAAAAGAAAGGAAATGTCTTGGAAAAAATGTCTTGGAGAATATATTTCCATTACAAATCTGTTTGTTAACAAAAATGGGCATGAATACACATGAGATGTCTGAATGCTCTGAAAATTTGCCCAGCTGATTCTAAACCACACACACCAGGTTTAACTTTCTGAAATGTGCTACTTTTATTGGAACACTATTTCAAGTTTGAAGCTGGATTTTAAAGATTCTAGCAAAAATATTAATGTATTCAGTTGACCTTTTTATAAAACACTGCTGGGGAAGCATACATAATACTTTGACAAAAAATGTTGCCCTGTCATTAAATATTAAAGCCTTATCAGCGAGGAATGCTGTTACACCAAAACTTGTGAAATTAATGTGTTTTCTGGTGGTTCTTATATTTTTGTGTTTGTGTATGTTTGTGTACCTTTCTGCAATTTTAATTTCAGTAACCTATAATTTTAATATCAGTATTTGCAGTTATTAGTTCTAGCAGAAATAGACAAACACATGTCTAACCTGACCAAAATGTTTAGCTTGGAGAGTCAAAATAGAAAAAAAAAAAAAGAGAGAGAGAGACAAAACAGTCATAGTTCATTGTTTTTTAAAGATAAAAACCTATCTACCACTTATTGCAATGGATAGTTAGGTTTAACAGGAAGTTCCCTGGATGGAACAGTTGTAAAATTCAGGATGGTACTTGGCAATCTAAATGAAGCATTTTAATTACAATAATTGTGTCTTGATGTGTCTGTGTTTCAGGTCGGATTTCAACTATCATAAAATGAAGCACATGCACATTCTGTGGGAAGTGGCCTTTCTAGACTTTTGTTTACTGTAGACAGCAGCTGGGACATGTACTTTAGATACAAGGGAAGTCCCAAGGTCCCTTGTGTCAGCAGGGGGAATGTAGCAGGAAAGCCTACACCAGATTTTTAACTTGAATTTGCAATTTAATGTAGTGCTTTTAATTGCATTCTCAGCAATATTTGCTTTCATCTCATAACAATAAACTGTTCATGCTAACAACCTAGTATAAAATGTGGCATTAGAAATCGCTCAAAGATGTTTCTTTTATTTGCCTCACAATTACATGTCCAGAAAATTCTGAAAGGACTGCTGTGCTTAAAATCTTATTTGTGTTAATATTGAGAGGGGGTTCTTTTTTCTTTTTTAATGTATAATTTACTTGCAGTCAAATGGACTGATCCAAAGTGTGTAGTTAATCAGTTTTCACGAGTGCATACAATCATTCAACCCATCCCTCAACATGATATGGAAACTTCCATCCCCCTTAAAAGTTCCTTTGTTCCTTTGCCCTGTTGGTGTCTCTCCTCCACTTGAAGCAGCAGCCAATGTGAGGATTTCCAGCACCACTGTCACAGCCTACTGTTAATTCTTAGAGGCTGCATGTCATACTGAAATCAACGATCTTTAAAACTACATTTTCCTCTAAGGAGTTTTTTGTCCCCCCAGACCCTTAGAAAATCGCTCAGATGTACATGTATAGAAGAAAAATTGGGCTTTATAAGTGGGCCTTGTAAAATTTCAGTGTATTGCTGCTAAAACACATTGGAGTGGGATGTAGCCTAGAGTACTCGCCTGGCATGAATAGAGCCCTGCGTTTGATCCCCAGGCTAAATAGGAAAAAAGCACATTAGGGCACCCATAGTTTCTAATAGTTATTGCAGGAGGAGAAGGTCAGTTTCCAGCCTATTAAAAAAGTTTCAAGTCACTTTCTTGTTGTGTTTTAATTTGATTCTATTTCAGTTTCCACTTAGAGTAAAAAATTGCCAGCAATCCATTGTGGTTGCACCTCAACCTTGTGTAGTATGTGTACCTTTGTGGTAGAGTGGAATGGAAGATCAGCTAATGTAAAATTGTCAAGAATGTCATGGATGCAACCAAATAGCTCAGTACCTGCTACTCTGTGTTGAGAGAAGCAATGTTTGCCTTGGTCTCCTATCACCTCACATCTATGCCTTCTCCATGGTCATGTTCTGCTTCATAAAATGTGAGGCTCTATCATTTGGATCACAGTGACCAGACAAAGAGCAATTCTGTTCTCTCTCCCAGAGAGAGAAAGAGGGAGGTAGGTGTGTGTGTGTGTGTGTGTGTGTGTGTGTGTGTGTGCACGCGCGCGTGCATGTGAGAGATTCAGTATCACCCCTAAAGAGTTCGCCTTCCCTCCTAATGCGTTCTTAATAAATAAATGTTAAGGTTGGAATAAGCTGAACAAGCAGAGAGATATAAGATTCCAGGATAGAAAGCTACTTTTATTTCATTATTGCAGCACATGAAGTATAGAATGAAATTGCACTGCTGTCATAATTTATTCTCTTTATTAAAATAGACAAGCATTAGACAAGCCATAAAATTCCCATCTGCATTCACAGCAGGCTCCCACCATCTGAAATACAGATCCTCCCCCCTCCCGTTTTTTAAAACACCAAGGACTGAAACATTTTAATGTTGGGGATCCACAGAATCATAATATTTAACTTCTAAAAGCAATGGATATCCTCATCTGCTCTTTGGTTTGCTGCATCTATTTTAAAGCGAAAGCTTGCTGTCTCTACTTAAATGTCACCAAGGACACGGGAGTTGGGTCAGAAAGAGCTGCAGTGCAGCAGAGAGGAATGAATGGACTCCCAGCTTGGTGATTCACTGCAGTCCTGCTTCTACCACCTCCCGGCCTGATCACCTTGAGAAGGAAAACAAAAGGCATTTTTGCAGTGTGCAAATGATGGTCACTCCTGAGGCAGGGTATCCATTGTCATTTGAGCCCATTTTTCTCCATTTCCTGAAGGGACAAAACCTTTTATTGCCAGGAAATTGTCATCCAAGGCATGTAAATGGACTAGAGGAGGAATCCACCCTTTTCCTCTTCAAAATTAATGCATCATTTTTAAAGGCAAACACTTGCTTGACATTTTAGGCATAGAAAGCATGAAGTCCTATAAAGATAGTTTAAAATGTAACTGTAAATTCTCCTTTTTAGCAAACTGTTCCCCTGCTTGGAGAATATTTTGTTTCAATTTTTTATAAAGGCAGTCTGATGAAAAATTTAAGCCAACTCTTTTAGGATCGGGTCTTCTGTCAGATGTCACGCCAAGCTTCCATTTGGTAGGAATGGTTATATAAGGCACTCTATGCTATCTATCTAAATAGACCTGTTCAGTCCAGGGTCCTGGAAGTTCCATGCTTGGCTCTCTCTGAAGACTTCTGTTTATGGTATTTCTCCCTTGGTTCACTTAATGTGATAGGAAATTTTAGTAATGTTAGTCTGTTGGAGCAACACTGAGGAAGGAAGTGAGGGGTGCCCTCAGGCTGGAGTGTCAGACAAAATGTTCATGCAGTGGTATAATTAGGTAAATTTAGTAAGAATAAAAATGATATTTGAATAGGTTGATGAAGAATAGGATACTACAGTGCTTTGAGAGGGACGCCTAGGGACACTAACGAGGGAATGTGTGAAATAATAAAAGTTTTGATCTTAAAAGGTAAGTACAGATTTGATATTTACAAGGGACTTTCACATACATTATTGTATTTGATCCGTATAACTCTGTGGAAAAGTTATTCTCATTTTCTCATAAGTTACAGCATTTGCTCAAGGTCAGTTAACTCGTGTCACCCTGAATCCTTAGTGTTTTTCTCCCTCTTTTCCTCCCTCCAATATGTCAAATGTGAAAATTCTGCCAGAGTACCATTTCAGGCCTGTTCCCATCATGGAAACAGCAAGGGAAGGGCTCAGCCTGTCTAGCTGGCATCCCAGAGGAGATGCTGACAGCATTTCCTTTCCATTTCTAGCAGAGTCATTAGTGCTAAGGTAAGAAGAGAGAGAAAGCAGCTGGTTTCTGACAAAGAATTTCCAAGTACAATGATTTAATACTTTGGTCCTAAAATGTGAGTACCTTGCCCTTGACAGGAGAGGGCCAACTTCCAAAGATTAAATATATGTGAAGTTGTTTTAGCATGTGTTTGTGTATGAAATTTTTTATTAGTAGTAGTATTATCAATTGTTACCACCATCACCACTGGTAACACCATAGTATAGATTATCTTGATGGCTAGGGTCAGCTCTGGAGTCAGATTCCTGGATTCCCTAGATGTCTCTCCTCTGTTGCTTACGAATTGTGTGGATTTGTTGATTAACTTCTAGGTCTGTTTCCTCATCTATAAAATGTAGACAGCAGAGATCCCTCTCAGGTGGTTGGGAAATTTTCCTAAAGTAGTCAACTGTAAAGTGTTTGGAAGTGCTAAGTAAATCTCTGATGCTTTTGTATGGTCTCATGGTTAAATCTTGGTTGAGAGTTTCATAAATTTCTCAATATCAGTCAATAGAAAGTATTTCTTAACCATTAGGCAACCAAGAGAGAAATATTCCTAACAATTGGTAAATGTTTGTAACCTCAGTATCATGAAGATTAGTCTTTCCTTCTCAAAATAAGTTGTCCCTTATTGTTCTAGAGAGTTGTTCTACAACTTGAAAAAGGTGATAGGTATTATCTGATTTTGATTAATAGATTTTAGAATGGAATTTGAGAGGGATCTTTAAAACATGTAGATCCAAAATTTCATAAGAATGAATCTTGTTTTTTATTTCTTGCACATCATTTTGCAATGTGAGTTGTTTTAAATGGGATGATACACCTGTGACTAGAGAAAGCTAAGTCTCTTTATTATAAAGAGAATTTTATCTGAGAAGCATTGCATTTTCCTTTTCTCCTTCTATCCCTTCCCTTTTTAAATTAAATATTTTAGCATCTTTTTCAGGCAAGCTGCTGGAAAATAGTGGTAAATTAGTCAATTCTTCACTCTCTTAGATTTTAAAGTCTGTTTTCACACCTTGGAATTTATTACATATCCTCTACTTCACATGCAAATCTGTGGTTATTTTTACTTATTTGCGCCCAGAGAAGATCCACAAAATAGCACCTGTTGGGATGTTGACTTTCACCCTTTGTAAGTGTAGATCATGTCTCTGTATTATTTCATTTTTAAACAATTTTTTTGGCCGGGCACGGTGGCACACACCTATAATCCCAGCACTTGGGAGGCTGTGGCAGGAGGATCGCGAGTTCAAAGCCAGCCTCAGCAATGGCGAGGCACTTAGCAACTCAGTGAGACCCTGTCTCTAAATAAAATACAAAAAAGGGCTGGGGATGTGGCCCAGTGGTTGAGTGCCCCTGAGTTCAATCCCTGGTACAAAAAAAAAAAAAAAAATTCTTTTTGTGATCTTCTTCAAAACATATTGTTACTTCCCATCTTTAAGTTGCACACATTAGAAACAGTGACCTTAATTTCTCAGTAACTTGGAAAACAGCTTACTAGGTTTGCTATAGACTCATTTTTCCAACAAATTATCCACATTCTTATCATTTACTCTTTCTTCTGACCTCTAAGACACCTTTTTATAGCATATTGGATCACTTGAGCAGTCTGGACTTGTAGACTGTCAAATTGACCAAGATACCTGAAAGTCTAGATGCCATTTTCTCCTTTAAAAGAGAAAAGAAAAAGGAAAAAAAAAAAAAAAAAACAAAAAACAAAAAACCTCCCATTTTGTTCAATGGGCTTGGAGATGCTTTGTCCATTAGCTTAAAAAAAAGAAAAACAAATCTTTTCATATAAACATTGCTTCTACAAGAAAAAAGACAGGACCTGACATGTAAAGATTCCTTTGTCTGCTCATACTGCCTTTTTCACTATGTGTTTGATACCTAAATTACATTTATGCTTTGGTTCTATGATTCACTTTAGGGTTTTGCTTTGTTGATTTGGATTTTGGTTCTTTTGAAGTTGCTGCATCTAAGGGAAACCATGATGTTCTACATTCATTGTTGGGCAGTATCAACCTTGTTTTTTTTCTAATAGAAACATTACTGGTAGGCCCTTTGAGGCTTTCATGCTCAGAAGGAATGTCTCCTGTCTGCTTAGCCATGCCTCCCTGCCTTGAAAGGGCCATATGGTGAGAGTAAGGGATAATTGTTTAAGCTGATGTTTTTAACCCTGCAGCAGTCTTCCCTGTTTTGCTGTGTCCTGGCCTCTTTGTCTCCTCTCATTTTCTTGCCTCCATCCAGGCACCATCTAGGTTAGAGGAGTGGTGTGTTCAGTAGGAATGCCTTCGGCTAATAAGAAGCCATTGTACTATGCAGCTGGCAAAAGAAAGGCAGTGAGGAATATCTAGTGCATGAGTAGACAACAGGTCCACCACTGTTTAAGGTGACCCACTCCATTCCACCCTCCTTCAGGTCTCATGTCCCTCATAGGAATCCTTTTCAGAATTGTTCAGATAAAGTTCTCTACTATGAACCTACCTGGTCCTACAGCCATCATCAACTAGACAGAGCATGCACCTGAGCAAAGACCACGTGTGCAAGTGGGACACTGTGGAAGTACCTGAGAGAAAGTGTCCGGTGGCGAATATTTGCTGAAAGAATGAACAAAGGTGTAGGATGTGTGGATCTTAATGTTGCCTGAGCCAGCTGCTGGAGGTGAAGGGAGAATGTTGAATGAGGAAATCTCCCTTCCACCTGACATCCCATTCTTGTCCATGGGCATTCCCCTGATGAAATGTGAAACCACAACCCTGACCAATTGTATTCATTAAGGTACAATGGGGAGTATTTTGCCAAAGCTCTGTTGGGTCACATGTCATGGAAATATTCTAGTTTGGGACAGTAATCTTTCTGCCTTCCTAAAAATTCTAACCACAGTTTTAAAGAGTTTAGTCATTTGCTCATTGATGACATAAATCTGAGCTCAGCATAACAGTTCTCTGAAATGAGCAAATGTCCTGAGTATCTCTTCATAGGAATGAATCTTAGTTATGCCTGTATAAACATAGAATTTAAAATGCAGCCTATCCTGGAATTTATCCTAACAAGATAATTGAACAAGTGTGCAAAGATTTATGTGCAAAGTTTTTTTTTTCTTTCTTTTTTTTTTTAAAATATTTTAATTTATTTGCTTTTAGTTGTACACAATGCGTTTTATTCAATGCGTTTTATTTGTACGTGGTGCTGAGGATCGAACCCGGGTCGCCCACGTCCCAGGCGAGCACTCTACCGCTGAGCCACAATCCCAGCCCCTTTCTTTTCTTTCTTGATAACAGTTTTCCTTAAAAAAAAAGAAAAGAAAAAGAAAAGAAACATTCCAACTCTTTACTAGGAGTTAAGTGGATGGTGTAACACTGTGGAAACACTAAAAATTATCACATAAGACACCCAGAGATCATAAAAATGTTGCTGGGTGTATCAGGTAGGCTATATGTGTGAGGCACGATCCCCTTATCAGTTTGCAAGGCTGAAATTATACACATAGAGATATGTATTTACCAAAATGTTAGACAGTGGTTATCTCTTGATGGTGGTTTTATTCCCAGTTTAAGTTATACATTGTTTAATTTTTAAGCAATATATGCACATTTGCTTTATATTCAGAAGAATCATTTTAACAAAAATATGCTTTACGTTAATTTAAAAAATAGTATGAGGCACCATGCTTGAAACCTCAGCTGACTAGAACCAAAGCAACCACCTGAATTAGCAACCTTTTTACTTTATGTCCACAAGAGTAGAAAATCAGGACAAAATGAACTGTAAACCAGGAATCTACTGTCAATGACTATGTTCAGAGCAAGCCTTGAAGTTTGTCTCTTCAGTTACCCTCATTCCTTATTCTACTACAGTGAATAATAACCATGACTACAGACTCCTACATACTTTCTCCTTACTGGAAAAAATAAACTAGGTGACATGCAAGTAGACTAATGCGTTTATGAAATATTTTCAACATCAAGGGCTAAAAAGTATTTTCTGAAAAGTCTTGAGTTTAACCAAAAAAACTGAGTTCACAATTCTATTCCCTGAAAATTCTGATTACTAAAGCATTTACCGTAGAAATCTGGAATAAGTGATTTAAAAATTCCTCTTTGAAATTCCAAGATATCGAAGTACTATAACCCTGGACCAAGAGCTGTGCAGTTGTAATGTTGTTTATCCTGCTTTTTTTTTTTTTTTTTTTTTTGTAAGTAGTTCAATTGTTAGTAGCAAAATTCTGATCAACTCATGTGGAAAATGTATTAGAAAGCATAAGGGTGAATATCAGTGCTGTGGAATACAGAACAGCTCCTTAGGTGGTTGAGAAAGAATGCCCCAGAAGAGATTTTAGGACCCAGGATGTAGACTGTATTCTATGTCACACATCTGTACATGTAAGAAAGTAAAGTCCTTAAGCTAAAAAGTAAAAATTAATATTTGTGTAACTTCAAAATCTTTATTAATAGTTTAAGTGATGTGGAATTTTTCATTTTCACCAATCTTTCCTAGAAAGAGCCACTGATACTCTTTGTTTGTAAATCTCAACTTCCTTTTATGGGTAGATCATAGGTAGAAATTAAGAAAAATAATTCTGAGTTTCTCTTTTTAGATTTTTCAATGTTAAAGGTTCAAGTTATTTTTCATCCAAAAGATTTCTTGTAGCTTCTATATATCTGGCTCCTGACTCCTTGAATCTCTTGTCACTGGAAAGGAAAAGAGCATTTTAGATAGAAATCTTCATTTTCTCCTTACATGGAGAGACAAATTTTATACCTACTTTACTAAAAACAAAATGAAACAAATATTATACTTCAAGTTTTTTTGGCCTTTTGATGGAGTGCTCTTGTTCATTCAGCTCTCTGAAATGAAACAATTGTTTCTGATAGAATTAGATCTGCACTTAATTCCTTAAGATATTAGTCAAAACAGATGGAGAAAATAGGCCTAACAGCGCTCATCTCACCCCCCTTCTCTCTCTCCCTCTCTCTCTCTCTCTCTCTCTCTCTCTCTCTCTCTCTCTCTCTCTCACACACACACACACACACACACACACACACACAGAGCACATGTGTTGATTTGAACTATGGTTTAAAAGCTTTTAACTAGCTGGTTGCTGTGGTGCACACCTATAATTCCAGTGACTTGGAGGCTGAGGCAGGAGGATCAGAACTTTAAAGCCAGCCTCAGCAATTTAGCAAGGCCCTGTCTCAAAATAAAATATAAAAAGGGCTGGATATGTGGCTTAGTGGTTAAGAACCTCTGGGTTCAATCCCCGGTACCCCCACCCCCAAAAAAGACCTTTATAACTATCAGAAATGTTTCTTGGATCTAAATAAAATTGGTTTTGGACTTTTTTCAAAGTCAGTTAATTTACTATTTCATTGTAGTAGTTCAGATGTTTGAAGCAATTGCTGATACTGAAAATTTTAGGAATGAATAGTGGAATTGTGCATAATCCTTTAAATTTGGTCAAATTATATTTCTTGGCATTATGGTCAGCAATTTTTGAATTTCAGATAACATAGCTAAACTGTTTCAACTTTCACTGGCCATGATTTAAATTAGTGTTGTTTTTAATGGAACCAATTGATAAGAGCTTAGATCACATTATTGCAAGGGAAGCATATATCACAAGTTGGGGTTATGAATACAGATGAGGCTGGTTGTAGTGGTCTGAACAATTTAGTGAGAGACTGTCTCAAAATTAAAAATAAATAAAAGGGCTGGTTATATAGCTTAGTGGTATAGCACCCCCGAATAGTTGAATCCCCAGTACTATAAAATAAAAATTAAAAAGGCTAAATTTCATTAGGAACCAAGAATACAGATGACAATGTTTTCAAGAACCTTAAACTAATAGAGTAGTAGTTAATTCAGGTGTTATTTGAATAGATGCTATTTTCTCTTCCCCACATCTGGCTTGGTGTGTCTGTCAGCAGAATGGAATTGTTCGAAGGCATCCATTCTGATCAGCACTCTCAGGATGGTCGTGTGCTCCAGCTAAAAGAGGAGTGCTACTGAGACTACTGCTATCACTGGGTCTCCACCAAATTCTGACAGGACAAAAGGTGTTTGTGAAAAAACAAACTCCTTACGAGCTAACATCATTCCTCATGACCCTGATGTGGACACTGCGAGCAATCAGACATCAGCTCTTCTTTGAACCTTGTATCAGACACTGTACCAAGGATACAGCAGTGAATAAGACAGCCTGAGACCTTCTAAGGGTGGGGCTTCTATCTAGTGGTGAGAATCAGACAGCAAATGGGGAAACAAGCCAATGATGGTTTGGGGTCCAAATAAGTGCTGTGAAGAGTGTGCATTTGGCAAAGGTGGGTGAATATGACCAGGGGTGCTTCTTTGCTTACCGTAATTAGGGGAGTCCTCTACAAAGACATGGCAGTTAAGTTGTGATTTGAATTACTAAAAGGAAATCTTTTCCAGAAATAAATTGTCACATATAGGGAACAGCAAAGACAAAGACCCTGAGGATGGAGCTAGGCTAGAGTGTCCTAGGTTCAGAAAGGGACCCATGTTCTAGGAACAAAGTAAACTAAAGAAGGGGAGGGGAGATGTAAATGTGTGCCTGCTCCACAGCTAACTGTGACTGCAACCACAAGACAGGTAGAAGCGTAAGGATGCATATTGCATCAGGAATACAAATCCAAGCCTGGAGACAGTCTTTAGTGGGTGTATTGAGTGAATGTAAACCTGTGGAATTGGGGAGGGAATAAATGAAGAAGAAAGAGTAGCTGAGCACAGAGCTCTGGGGATCCCAACATTTAGAGATCCAGAAGACAAGAAGGAACCAAAAAAGAGACTCAGTAACACAATGATGAGTTAGGAGGAAGACCAGATAAGTCTGCCTAATTGTGTAGGGAAGAAAGTGATTTGTGAAGGAAGAGGTGGCCAACCTTGCAAAATGTTCTATGGTATTAAATAGAAAATGGACATCTGACTTTGTAAGCTGTAGGTTGCTAGTGATTTTACTAAGTGGATTTAAGAGAAAACGGTGGTAAGTAAAACAATATGTTGAGGCATTTTATGGTAAAGGGGAAAAAATAAGATCAGAGCTGGACAAGTGGGACCAAGGGAGAGGTTTGGTTTCTATTTGTTTTTAAAGTATGGGAAGAGGATGGGTAGAGCATCTCTGTGATGGGAAGGGGATTGTGGAGGTGAAGAAATTGATAATTCAAGAGCGGGGATAAGGCAGGAGTTAAGTCCTTAGGGCCAGAGAATCCCTGAATGATTGGAGGAAGCTGGTACTCACATGGAAGGGTTGGCGTTTGATAAAAGCAGGGACATTTCTTCCAATGCAGAAAGAAAGCACAGTACCTGAAACAGATTCAAGAGGTTGGTGAGAGTGGTAATCAGAAGATCATCCATCACATCTATTTCTCCATGAAGCATAGAAGCACCAGAAAATTAGGAATGAACAAGGCTTTGAAGATCAAAGAGAATCAGGCATGGAATCATTCTCATTTTGATGGGAAAGCAAGATCACTAGGGAAGATTCATGAAACCACTTAACAGTATTGAATACCCATTCAAGACTTTTAGTAACAGATTTCACATGTACCCAGCCAATGAAATCAGCTGATGATTTTTTTTTTTTTTTTTTTTTTTTTTTTTTGTGTTGTTCAGTTGGCCATATCCCGGTGCAAGTAGATTTGCTTAAATATTGTCAGGGGATTTTCCAAAAGGTTATGGTTGAAATGCAGAGGTCAAAGTATATGAGGGAGCTATTGCAGTGATAGATCACAGAGTAAAATCTGATATGGAGGGAACCAAAAACAAGAGGGGTTGGGGGAGAGTGGAAGGGTGGGTAGGGGGATCTGTGGATTTTAAGGTCTGTGTTGATTTGCATATTAGAACAACAGCACCAAGAGATGTAGGTGGTGGTTAATGATTGAGATGCTCCTGACATCTGTTTTGAAGGTAACACAGCTGTTGGTCATAAGATGTGGCACATGACCATGGGAGTGCATGGCTGACATGGATGGTGAAAGAGCATTGGAGTAAAGTCAAGGACATATAGGGGCCAGAACCTTGGAAATACCAGCTATGCAAATGCTAAAGCTGCCAAGAAAGCTGCAGGGTCAATGATGGAGAAAAGGATGCTAAGTCCTGGGGTTTAGTTATCAGTTACTAAGGGCAGTAACGAGGCTGTCTTTGTATGAATCCAACAAGAAAGACTAATGGGTGATGGTCTGATGCTTTAGAGGATCTGAGTTTTCAAAGGAAATGGAGGGGAAATTGTTTGGAAACTGCTAAAGGAAGCAAGGACACATGCTGTCATGGCCAGGCCTAAATAATATGAATGTGAAAGGAAAAATTCTCCACCTAAAAGGATTACAAAAGTGTCTTAAGGAGACAGAGATTTCTATTAGAAGAGTAGGGCAGGGCTGGGGTTGTGGCTCAGCGGCAGAGCGCTTGCCTCGCACGTGCACGGCCCGGGTTCGATCCTCAGCACCACGTAAACATAAATGCATGGCATTGTGTACATAAAGTAAATAAATAAATATTAAAAAATAAAATAAAATTGCTAAAAAAAAAAGAAGAGTAGGGCAACCAGGAAGTGCAGTCAGTATCTGAGAACATGGACTACTGGTGGTGAGGTGACTTGGATAGTGGCAGGGAAGCTGAGACTGCTTCTGGAGGTCTGGGACTAGTTGGTAACATAGAGTCCAGAGCATTTAGCTGGGACCAATGCATAACTATTTTGTTTCCCAGCCCCTAGGAATGGGTTCTGGACAGGGCCTTCTCCAAGGAACTGCTTGTTAGCTTCCTGAGCGGAGGATGCCCGTATATCAGGATGGCCATTCTCCTCAAGTCAGAGGTTGCCATGGCAGTAAGGGGAAAGCTCTGTGCATCTCATCTTTTCAGTGGCAATGGGAATATCACTCACTATAGACATATGTATTTATGCACTGCATCTAGGTTAGAAATACATGTTCAGGAGCAGTACACCTAAAGTGTTTATAAATTTTATGTGTGTGAGTGAAATGCATTTTCCTGTGAAAATTGTGTTGTAATGGTGGAGGGTATCATTTTCTCAGAAAAGTGCATGAAAATTTTTCACATGCAAATGGATAACCCAGAGGTCTAAAGAGAATAAATCCTCACCATCTTTTCCACCATTTCTGTTAGGAAAGTGCATTCTACTCCATGCTGCTTCCACATAAGCAACCCAGCAAATATTACAGTCCTGCTTATTGAATTTCATGTGAACATTGCACTTATTAGACTACAAGGTCTTTGAAGGCAGGGCTGTACCTGTATCCTGTCATAACACCCACATTAAATTACCCCAAAAAGCACTTTAAAATGTTTTACTTTTCTTTCTCCCTTGTCTTTTTTGAAAGGGCAAGGAAGGAACCATGAGAAGATAGGAAGGAAAGAGAAATAAAAGAAGGAAGAGGACCTTTTCTGGCCTCCTTTTCCCAATTCTGTCTAAAATGTAGAACTTTCTCTAGCCATCAGAGGGCAAGATGGAACTGACTACATTTAGGCACATTAAGAAAAGGAGCCTGGAGGGAGGTATCGGGAATGGTCCTTAAAGTGCAGCTATAATCTGCGAACAAAGGAATATTACGCTATTATATTGAAGTGAAAGAGCACTTTAGGGTCTTTTATAAGAGCACGTAAGAAGGGGCATTTAGCCCTTCAGCCAGCTTTTCCTATTCCTCATTTTGAGCAATGCTTTCTGAATTATCCTTGGCTTCAGATAACTCACAGTGATTAGAAATGATGAAGCCACAGGAAAGGACCCTGCCCAGTTCCCAGGCCTCACTTGGCCAGGTCTTATTCACAAAAACACTGGCAATGGCAATCCACTCAAAGAACTAGAGATGCCACATTAAGCACTGAAAAAACAGGCTATTCAAGACACAGGCACAAAATCCAAACTTGGATTAAAATGTGAGTGTACACACCTGCTCTTTTCCTCCCTTTTAGCAGCATTGAGGGGAAGGTAAAGATGTTGACTTCTTGATAAGATTTTTAAATTTATTTTAATTGAACTTTTTGGGAAGGGCAGTTGTTTTTCTTTTGTTTACAAATTCCTCAAAATTATAATTCTTTAAGAATTATGAAAAATACAAATGATAAAAAAAAATTACCAATCATGACCTAGGATGAAACAACACGTAGGATTAAAGGATTAATTATAAGAATATTTCCACCTCATCTTTTGTCCTATATGCTATTTTTAATACCTAAAGTATATTCTATAAACAGTTCTAGTAAAATAAATTTATAATTTGTTCTTAGATTAAGCCAGAAAACACAAGATCTCGTAGTTCTAAAATTAAGTATGAAGATTTTAGATTTCAGGGCTATTTCTTTAGCAGAAAAACAGAGTGCAGAATTCTCCTTGGAGAATATAAAATCATCAATATCTAAGGAGCATTACAAAAGGAAAAGCATTTTTAACGTAAAAGTCCATAAATATAATATAAATTTGTATCACAATAAGTTTCTACTATTTATACCACCACACTTAGGGGGAGGCTCTTTTAAACTAGGATAGAGGCAAGAAATTAACATTAGGCACCTAACTTGCATTACAGTCCCTTCTCTTAATCAGTATCTAAGTAAGAGCCAAGAAGAACTGGGACAAGAGCTATTTTTATGTTATATGTTCTTTATTTCTGGGATTTGTGAGCAAAATGGTGCAATGAGTTTCCTGACTGCTGTTCTTAACTCAGGTTTATTTGGAAAGTGTTGTTTAAAAAAATAACATTGGTTCTAGTTATTTTGCATTAAGGATTTACCAAACAATGTCAAATTCAGCATTCAACTGAGTGTGAAGGTAGCACCTGTCTTTTTATTATAACAAAAGCAGTTTACTTTTGAGAAAGTGTTTCAAGCATGGGAAGACATGATCCGTCTTATGTTCTTAATGACAGCTATAATTCCTATAGAACCACTGAGTTATCTGGAAAGCATGAAGTACCAGACTTAAAGGTCCCTCAGATCCCCTCTCATGTTTCTTCTAGCAAATGTGTCATCCCTCTCAGGGAAAAAAGAGTGGCTTGAACCCTAAAGGTTTATTTTCATGATCATGGAACAATTCACAATTCAAAGTATTCAAGTCAAGTACTGTAGAAGGTAGGATGGAACTAAAATGGGCCGTTCATGGGATCTTGACAGAGGAGCGCACTTCTCTCCAGGCGACAACACTACCCCATGACATCACGAAATGCACGTGGGGATGGAGATGCATAAGCCAAGCACAGCCCTTTGGTGCCTGGTCACAGGCCCAGCACCGATGATAACAATGCACGTGCTTCTCTGAGCCCTGCCTGCTGACATCACTGGGGGAAATTAACTGACTGGGATCTCCCAGGGAATCCTAAGAGACAATTCAAAGATTTGTGGGGTGAAACGGTAGGGTTTTGAGGCAGTGCTTATTTTGGAATTGGTCTGCATTCTAAAACAGTCCCCTGTGATCTTTCAATGCTTGTTGACTGTTCCCGATTGCTCCTTCCCAGAACATGCAACAGCACATGCAGAGTAAAAGATGTGACCTCCCACAGTCAGCCTGGGCTGCACAGCTGGAGCAGTGGTCACAGAACATACTCACACCTGGCATCTCCAATACAGAAAACGGAGAAGCCTGATTTTGTATTAATCAGTCAACAAAATTACTGATGAAAGGAAGACCATGTGGCAAGAAATCCTATAGACAGTAGATAGCATGAGAACCCAAGGAGAGATGTTGGGCAAGGATAATCAAGGAATTTATACAAAGGAGCTCATAATTGTAATAGTTGCTGAATAGATGATACCCCATTCCTGAATTATTACAGTACATGTTCTAAGAGTTATGGGAGCCATGGACTGTAATAATACTAGATTTAAGATTCACAGTTCCTATTTTTTCATTCAATTTTCCATATCAATCTCTCTCTCGCCCCCTCCCCACTCCATCCATCCTTTTATCCCTCCTCCTTCCTCTGCTGAGAGGGTCAAGTCACCTTACTCAAGCTAAATACAAGCATGATTTAAATGCATTGTGCTTGTCTACATAGTGGAACCAAATACTTAACCATCCCTGTGTCTTAGAAATCTCATTTAAAATAGAAAAGTAAGTAGTTCATACATATATACTTTGCTAATAAATCCCACTCTCTCTTCTTTTGGAAATAAAAGTAAGAAGGGGAGGAGCATGTGTTGGAAGAGTTGAGGGATGGTCCAAAGTTCCTTCTTGAAGAACACCATAGGAAGAGAATCCTTGACTGTGCTCTCAGGGCCACCCTATTATCAACCTACAAGACACCATTGTTCCCCTGGCCAGGTAGCCTACTTACACCCCCACTTACTAATTTTTAAGTCCCTCAGTTACTGAGAAATGAGATGATGAGCATTTGTCTGTGAACTCTTTAACTAGTGCCTTAGTTGTTCAGTACTTGCGTGTGTGAAAGAGTGGGTGAGCCCAAAGGTGAAGCTTCAGGGAGGTGTTTATTGTCAGAAGTGAGATTTTTTTTTTTTTTTAAACTTGGACTGTTTTTCAATTTGCTGCTTATTTTAATTTATAATTCAAATGAACAGTTGCCACTGTCCACCTATACATCACATTTAAAGTTGGAGGGTTTTTTTTGTTTATTTTAAATGCATTTCTGAATACCTTTAATGTATCGTTATCTGAGCACTTTGTTTTATGATTCTTATTATTTTGAAGGGATGTATCTGAGGTTCCTTCCCAGGTGCTTATTGAACTGTTCTGCAGGACCCTGATGACCTGAGCAGCTGTCCTCTGCCCATCTGTGGCTGCCCAGTCGCCTCTAACTTCCCCATGACTCATCTTTATTCTTCCAGAAACTCAATCAAAGGTAGCTGCTTTTTTTACCTTATTCTGCTATATAGTTTCTCCCTGAAGTCTGGGGTGATAAGGATCAAAATAGAACTCAACACCTTGACACGTGGTTTTAGGGTATTTTAGTAAGAGAACCTGGGCTAAAACATGCAAGCAAGTGGTCTTTAATTTCCCCCTCTTCCAACAGGGGACTTCCCAGTGCTCCTGCCCTTGGATGGAGCAGTTTGTGACAGCACTGAGGTGAATAAATTTTATATTTGGCAGTTCTATGTCAAACCAAGTCTCATAAACACAGCAGATGTACATTCTGGGTGACTGCCACTTGTGTGCATCTGGGGAGTTATTTACTGATTATTGGCAGATTTGTGGTGGGGGATGGTGGAGGAGGGGAACCAAAGTCCTTCCCCCACCCACATTGTTTTCTTTTCTGAGATATTGTCCTGAAAGAAAAACCTTCTTAGTCTGAATCCTTAAATGGTTTTTAGACTTAAATGTTTGTGGTCCTGGTAACTGTTGGAAGCATTGCCTTGGAGGTTTTCCACTGAACTGGGAGAAGCAGGCCCTGCCCCTGTGATTGTTTAAATTCCAATTGTTTATAAAAGAAAAGCATTTGAGGAAATGAGTTTGTGCCCTCTACATGGCATTGTCTGGTTTTGTAAAGGTCGACTGAGGGGATTTTCTCTGTGAAACCCATAAAGCAGCTTAAGTAATTGGAGCTAAATTATTCTCCTTGGAGCACAGCCAGGTCAGTGGCCCTCGTGAGTGTGGAAGGGCACAGGGAAATCAAAGGTGGGGCAGCAGGCTCAGCTCTTCTATCCTCATCCAGCTGGTGAATAAGGAGCAGTTGCCACCATGGAGACCCCACGATTCCCCCTCCGCTTATCCTGCACTTCCATCCAGGAGACTCTTCTTGATTGCTAGGCTAAACTTCCCACAGTATGATGTTTCTCCTCTCCCTGTAACTCTAACCTTCTGTCTCTTTTATACTGGTGACAGTTAAATTTGTAGCTTCCTACAACTTCTTCCTTTCCTATCAAGATCAAAGGTGGGGTTTAAGAGGCTCTTGGCTGGATTTCTAAACTCTTTCCCGAAGAAATAGAATCGACACAGGATTGGCTTCAGCAACCTCTGGGACCTGCTTCATTTAGTCTGAAACAGAATTGAAATCCGTTCTACAAATTACTTGGTATCTTCCCATCTCCCCTCATTTGTAACATGCCAAGTGTTAGAGGGCCCCATATTGCTTGTGCAGTGTATAGTGGAGAGCTTTTCATGGTCTGAAGGTTTTTGAGCACATACATTTAAAGTCATAGCCTTTCTTTGCTTCCCTCCAGTCCTAACCTAATTCATTCCTTCCCCACCTCTTATAATTCAGAACCTTTATCACCTGAACTCTATAATAAATAGCCCATTTCCATGGCATTTTACAATATCACTATTCACATATTATAGATATTTGTATACATCATCTTTTCTACCCTACTATATTGTTAATTCCTTAAAAATCAATGACAAAGCATTATCCTTCCTTGACTCTTCTTACTATAATGCTTGCACATTGTATGTGCTGAATAAATGGGGTCAGCACTGTGGTTCCCAATGAATTTTTAAAATGTAAATAATAGATATGTCAGCTATTAAGTGTGTAGTCTCAGCACCACTTTGTCCTTTTCCATTCACTTCCAGGAAAATGCTTATTAACCAAATAGGGCTCTCACTTTATTTTTCTTCTCCTGCTGTTTTCTTCTCTTATTACGTTTTCTCTGTAAGTCACTAATGACTTCTGGGAGATGTGATTTGTCCTGAGAACTTTGCTCAGAGGTTTCTTATTCTTCTATGACTATTTGTGCCTATTGAGGACAGAGATGATGGGAATCCCTACTTCTCCCCTTACTCCAACTCCCATTGTAGAAATTGATGATATTTTCCTATTCTTTGCTCTGTTTCTTTGCATTTAGAAAGAATTAAGAGTCATGTAGGCTTTTAACAGATATTTGTATCCAAAGAATCTGAACTATTTTGAGTCCATCTTTACAAGATGCATTGATTATAAATGATAAGGAAGGATTAGGATTTTATATATTTTGGGCTTTTTCTGTTTAAAGAGCAAAGCAATTCTAGATGCACTGAATATTTCATGAATTTGTTTACTGAGCAATTATCCTCCTTAGCATCAAACAATTATCCCTCACTAATCTTTGCTTAATGTGGTCATGAGAATTGTAATTTCTGAACATTTTCTTCAGTTTTGAATTGCTTGCCAGAGCTATAACACACAAGGTCTTTGTACTCTTTCTCCAGTAATTGATGAAATCCAGCATTCAGCCTGTCTGCGTAGACATCTTACAGAATGAGATCTTTTTTCCAACTTCTCTGGTTGAATTCATCAGATCATAAGTTAAATGAAAGGCTGAAGTTCAAGTAGCAAATGAAAAGCCAAGTGTGAGAGCAAACAGCACAAAAATGTTCTGCATGTCCCTTCTTAAAGCAACTGTTGCACAGCTAGTTTGTGGTGTGTCAGTGTTCTCCCCTCTCCTGTCTGTCTCTCAAGAGCCCATCTTGTTACCACCTGTTTAGTCCTGGAGATGGGCTTCTCCTCAGGAAGCTGAAATGGCAGTAGAGAGCTGTGATTATGTGGGAGAAATATGCACATTGCTTTAGCATATTTTCTGTCGTTTGAAGCTAGAGTCTGCATCTTTTAGCAGATAGTGGATGTTAGAAAACTGCTGAAACATAGTTAACTTAGCTGGGAACACCGTGTTAGTGAAATAAAAGGATTTATTGGGGTGCCACGTGGGCAAGGGTAGGGAAGGGAAGGGAAGGGGGGTAGGGAAGGGATGGAGGGGAACCGAGGCAAGCACGAACAGAGAGCAGGAACAAGGAAAAAGGGCAGAGTTCAGTCCGGGGCTGGCTTAAATAGAGTAGGGGCCATAAAACCCCCTTGGAGTGAGTCCTTGTCCTATAGGCCAGCAGAGGTCATGGGGGGAGGTAGTGGTAGTGGACAAGGGACTTGCTGATCAGGTTTTGGTCACGCTGAGGATCTCGGGAGCCGTAGTTTTTCACAAGGCACCTGGAAAGGTGTGGCCTTCTGCCTGGGAGGCGCGGCCTCTGCCTAGAATCCAACAGTGGATATGCTCCTTTTCCCTCACTGTTAGATGATAGAGAACTCATCCTGTGCTTGTCACTTACCAGCCAGGCACAGTGGGCCTGTGTGATCTGGATGAGACTACTGCGGATTTATTTCTCGTGTGGATTTTGAATTGGCACATTTTCTTTAAGATGCACCCCTCCTATAAAATAGAAGTAGTGTCTCATGGGTGTAAAAACCGCTAGTATTCCTGGCACTTACCAGATGCAAAGTCTTTATTCTGTGTCAGGCACTTTAATAAACCCTTTGAATATATAACATCCCATTTAAATCTTTCAGTCCTCTGAAGTGGGTAATATATCTTTATTTAGCAGCAAATATAACATTTCTATATGGAAAACCAAAAAAGTAAGGTTAAAAAAAGAACAAACAGGAAGAAATATATGCAACTGTTAACAGAAGGCTGAAGCTCATAGAAATTAAATTACTAATCCTGAGTCACATAGTTAATGTGTTTCCGAGCTGAAGTTCAAACCCAAGTCAGTCTTGCCCCAGTCTGTGTCCTTAGTCACTACCTGCTACTTTCTCCTGGAGGTTGTTAAATGCCAGTACTTCCTGAGACCGCCAATCATGACTTTTTTGGCTTGTTTGGGGGTTTTCTTTCATATGACAGATAAAGGAGTAAGAAAAATTAGAGACCAAGGCCCCAGTTTCTACCACCTCTGTTATAGGTTAAATTCCTGGTCACCCAGACTCAGAATGGGCTGGCTGGGTGTCAGAGACTTGTTAAGATTCAGACATGAGTTTGCTTGGGATGTAGCAGCAGGCAAGAGGGAGGAGCCTTCTTTGTCCCCTCAAAGAAGTGTGTGATCTTTCCTTACACTGTTGCTAAAGAGGCTGCAAAGAAAGTGTAGCTAACTCTAAGTCAGTACAGGAAACAAAGCCCATTTCCTGGCTGACACTTCCAGTGCTGGGCAAACAAGCAAAACACAGTGGGGTATTGGGGGGAGGTATCTGAAGTTCAAGGTCACACCTGAAACCTCAGAGTCCATCAGGCTGAAAAGATGCTCTGATTCAGAGTAGTCACACATTATGGAATGTTTAAGGAGGTTCTCAAAACTTGGTCCCTGGGCCAGCAGCATCAGCCTCACCCGGGAACTTGATGGAAATATAAATTCTCAGAGGGCAAGTCTCAACAATCGTTGCTTTAACAAGAAAATTCTGACACGGTAAAGTGTCACAACCACTGGTTTAGTATATGCTTTTTCTCTTCTCTTTTTTTTTTTTTGAGCATTACAATTAAATCTAGTGACAGAAAAGCAACTAATCTATAATTGTATCAACTCACCATCCGGAACTTAATCATTTATTTATTCATTTATCATTTCTTGACTGTCAAACTCTTCAATGTTAATTTATTTCATCTTTATAATAACATGTGGGAGAATCTTATCTTCTTTTTACAGATGAAGAGAGGTATTGAAATGTCAGGCTACTTGTCCAACATCACACAGCTCATACTTGTTTGGGGATTTGACCCAAGTCTCTGGACGTAATTCTTTGGATATTAGACAAAATATCCAATCCCAAAAAACTATCTCACAAACAGATACCCAAACAAAAATTAGGAAACCTACCATCTGTATGCTTTCATGGTAATGAAACTAACCTTGTCAGCATAACAAGAGTTAATTAAGCAAGCTGACATTCCCTCAGGAAAAAAAATCTACATAAGCCCTGCTAGACTAGAGGTAAAGGGATTAAAGGTGATCTTTCTCTGTATGGTGTATAGTCATGGAACACTATATATTTTATATCCGTGAGATTTCTGAACATCTGTTGATATGTGGGTCATTCAGTAGACATGTATCATGTAGTGTGTACAGTATTACATTAGGTGTTGGGTAGACAATAAAAAATAGTAAGAGGTGGCCTTAAGTTATTTAAGAGACACTTGTGTATGAAATCATTAGAAAACAAAGAATATCAGGGCCTAAGTGATATGATATAATATTGATTGAGTGAAGAGTGAGATCAGTAAGGGTCAGAAGATCCATTCACTATAAGCAATTCAACGCTTCAGTGTTTTCCAGGAGAATAAATCTGTATGATCAGTAAATTGAATTTACTTACTCTAGCCTAGGGCAAAAAATGCGAGGCATAGCTTATTCTGTGTGTGTGTGTGTGTGTGTGTGAATGCATGTATATTTGTATATTTTCAAATTGTGAGAGTGGTTATGTACATGCACAATTTCAACAGTAATTGCTAAACTTCCCCCAAACAGATTTTATTTATATATACCTGTATGTACACACTCAGTTGCACACACACACACACATACATATACATTCTCTAGCAATGTGTGATAATCTCTTCCTCCTTATATTCTTCAACACTGGATGATGATTATAGATATTTTAGTATCTACAAATGTACTGGGAAAATAATGTTTCAGTATTTTGTATTCAGAATTTGTAAGTTTAATTTTTAAGAATTTTTTAAGTTGTTAATGGACCTTTATTTTATTTATTTATATGTGGTCCTGAGAGTCGAACCCAGTGCCTCACACATGCTAGGCAAGTGCTCTGCCACTGAGCCACAACCCCACCCCTGTAAGTTTAACTTTTATAAGTCTGTTTCATGTTTATGTCCTTTATTATTTTTCATTGAAGGATTTCCTTATTTGTAAGAATTTGTTGTACCTGCAGATTATAATGTTTTGTTGTGTGAGTTACATACATTTCTTTTCTTTTCTTTTTTTTTTTTTTTTTTTTTTTTTTTTGTGGTACCGGAGATTGAACTCAGGGGCACTCGACCACTGGGCCACATCCCCAGCCCTTTTTTGTATTTTATTTAGAGACAGGGTCTCGCTGAGTTGCTAAGTGCCTCGCCATTGCTGAGGCTGGCTTTGAACTCGCGATTCTCCTGTCTCAGCCTCCCAAAGTGCTGGGATTACAGGCGTGCACCACTGCGCCCAGCACATTTCTTTTCTTTCTGCTTGCCATGCAGAAGGGTTACATTTTTTGTGTACACAAAATTGTCAACTTTATATTCTCTGACTTTGGAGGGGGGGGTTGCTTGTTTTCATTTTTGTTTGTTTATTTTGGTTTTGGTACTGGGGGGAGAACCCAAGGGTTCTCACCACTGAGCTACATCCCCAGCTGCCCTCTCACATTTTATTTTTTTTTAATTGTAGATGGACACAATATTTACTTTATTTATTTTTATGTGGTGCTGAGGATCAAACCCAGTGCCTCACACATGGCAGGCAGGTGCTCTACCACCAAGCCACAACCCCAGCCCCTCTCATTTTATCTTGAGACATTCATGTAAAAAGCTGAGGCTAGCCTCCAACTTAGAATCCTCCTGCCCCAATCTCCTGAGTCTCTGGGATTATAGGTGTGAGCCATTATGCCTGGCTGGTTTTTGGATTTTGTACATACTTATAAATGTAAGGAAGGGACATAGCTGCTGCTGCTGCTTTTTTTTTTTTTTTTTTTCCTTCATATGAGCAACCACATGGTGTAGACCCAATCATAATGAGGAATCCACCTTTTCCCCACTGACTTCAAATTTGCCTCTGTTATCTACTGAACTCCCTAATTTGCTAGAATGATTTAACTATTTTTGAACGAGTTTTTGTTTTTTTTGGGGGGTATCTTCCCCAGATCAGTCTATGCTCCCAGAATGAATTGCTAGTTAATAAGGGGTCATGCGGGTCACACTTGTCAAAACATCTTCCAAGCCCTGACTTGGTACCCTTTTCAGAAAAGGAGTAAGATGCAAACAGTTTTCAAGTGAAATTTTTTTTTTTTTTGTCATGAATGTAAGTTTCATTATTTTTAATGACATTATCCAAGAACATAAGATCCAGAAGTTCCTAAGAGAGGTAGATACTTAATAAATAAATATAAAATTAATAAATCTGGTGCTTTAGTATTATCATATCTATTTTATACTGTAAAAGGTTAATATATTTTATCCAGATAAGGAAGTAATACACCCAAATTGATATAATTTGGCTATTTCAGGTTGAGTACTGTGAGTCAAAATCCATAAAACCTTCTATGAATCTATCCAAAGGAAATGAATTAAAAAGAGGGAAATTAGCATGCATAAAAATTCTCACTCTTAGCAAACTATGGGTAGCAAGTAACCTAAATGGCCAATGAAATAAATTACTGAAAAGTAATTTATTTTAAAAGGAAAATACAGAAATTAGGAATATGGTATGCCAATCATACATCCTCCCTCTCCCTCTCTCTCTCTCTTCCTCCTTCTCATGGAAAAACCCTAGAATGAATAATCCTCATAAGGATTATTCATACAAAATAAGTTATGTTGTATATAGGGTGATATTTTTGTTTCTACTCCCTTATTTTTAAAATGTTAATGATAACCTTTTTCTTCTATAGTTTTAAAATTGCACCATGAATCTAATTTAATGCTTGATTGAGGCATAGGTACATGTATAGCATCCATAATTGTGTATTGTTTTCACAGTAGTGGCTGCTGATTCAATATTTTGAGCTTTGTGCAGCTAGAAGGGTCAAATGAAATACACCTATTTTGTTGAAGACCTTTCTAAACAAACATTAAAACTTCTGCTAGCCTTGTGATAAAGAGAAAGTTTAAGGGGGATGTCTATTTCCAATTCTTTGTGTGTACACAAAACATATTTCTTTGAATCCCTTCCATCTTTTCAAGTTAACCAAACTTTCACTTGAATTTACCAACCTAAGTTAGATTGTTTGCACATATCTGAAGATTCTTTTATGGCCACAAAATAAGGAAAAGTGAACTACCTCCCACAAGTGGCCATTTCTTAATTCTGTTTTCAATGTTGTACATGCTTAGAGAAATCTTGAAAAAAATGCCATAGCTATATATTTGTGATCAAATGGTTTTTCAAAATAGTTTCAAAGTTTTGTACTTGGTGCCAATAGCAAATGTGAAAGGTGTTTCCAGGAGTGTGTAGTGACAACACTATTAGGAGAAGTGCTCTTTTTAGTGGACTGACTGTGAATCCCATGGGGAGGGAGAATGCTTTTATTCTTTGCTGTGTCTTTGCAGTGCTTTGAGCTGTTAATCTGTACCCCCACCACCACCACCCCATCTCCTGTGAAATTCAGGCACTCTTACAGCATCTCTGGCATCGGACAATCTGGCTTAATTACCCTCTTTCAGTTTTATTCTTAAACTTTCTATACCCACAGGAGTATCTTTCTAGATGATGTCTGTAATGGTTTTGGTAAGATATGAGGCTGTAGATGTGATATTAGACTCCTGAAATCAGTTCACAAATGACTTGCACTGCTTTCTTTCCATTTGTTACCTGTTGGATGTGGATGTTGGAAGCAGGTGATTTAGGTGGAAATGGTGGTGATGGTCAGGCAAGTTCTGCTTTTATGGCACTGGTTTAATATTACCTTTACTTCAGACCCTTCATAGGTTCAGCCAAGAGCAACCACTCCCAAAACTGTAGTCCCAGATTTAGAAATTTTTCAGAATTGGTGCTCACCCTGGCATGAGGGTTTCAAAACATGGGCCCTGGATGAGACACCTCAGCATCATCTGTATTTAGGTGTATTTAAACCAGATCCTCAGGTCCCACATCAGTCAGACTGAACCAGGATCATAGGGGTAGGCCCAGCAGTCTGTTTCAGTTAGCCCTTCCAATGATTGTGATGTGTGCTCAGCCTTGACAACCCAGACTCCTACAAGAACAGAAACCTAACCCACAGCTGCCTTCTCACCACCATCCCCTTTCTTTATTTATAACTGCATAATACATAAAACCCAGTTTTGAACTTAAGAGGAAAATACTCCTAGATCTACCTCCCCTCCCACCCCTCAGAGGAAACATTTTTGATCATTTCTGTTTTAATATACTGGTATCTCTTCCCAACTCTAAAATAGGTTCTTTATGAATCATCTGTAAGAAGTGTTTATTGTGCTTTTGTTGAGAGATGAGGGTTTAGCTTAGTTATACTCCCCTTTCCTGTCTCTTCCCAATCATTTGTTGCTTACAAGGCAGTGATTACTTCAAAACTTTAAAATTCCAAAGTTCACCCACTGATCTTCATACTCTATGAAGGGAAGTAATGAACATTCAGCTTCCTCCCTTCCTGCCCCTCTGGTCTTCCCTCCCTTTCTCTTTCAGATAAACGACTAATTTTAGATTGTCAAGTGTGATAAATTGATAGTTGGTGTGTATGTTGCTCCTAAAAATTGGAATTACTATTTATAATAGGGTGGTTATATTAATAGTGTTTACTCCATATTATATTAATATTGTTTATGAAAGGATGCGATTGATCTTTTTGTGGGGAAGGAGGTTCAAAAAAAATTTTTTTTAATTTGCTGTGATTGATCTTTGACTCAGTGCCCGGCCCAGCAGTGATGTGTCCCTGTGTCCTTACTGTTTGCCTGGACTCTGTCTGCAGCTTTACGTGGTCTCATGACAGAATTATCCAAAATATTTTTCTGTAGATGTTAAGGGGAAATGTGACACAGTGAGTTTGGGGAACATCGGAATGTACTTAAAACACCCGACCGCAGGACTCTTTGCTGGGAATTTGTCTTACATAGAACAGATCTTGACCTCATTTCTGCCTAGATTCTACATCCAGCCTATTACCTAACTTACTTGTTTCAATGTTCAGATATAGTAAACCACTGCCTACTGTGACCCTAGCCCCAACTTTTTGGACACAGGAAAGCACATTTCTCCTCAGCCTCTGTATTAATTACTGAAGCTCCAACTGTGTGATATGTGATGGAGTCAAGAACTTCAGCACCACTTGCCTCTGTCACAGTGGATGTTCACTGATTCTCCTTTATCAGATAAGATTGTGATGGACATGTTTCCTAAATGCTTGGTTTTTTTTTTTTTTTTTTTTAAACTTTCACCAAGTTATCATAGAAGCAGTGACCTGAACCAGTCTATCCCTCTGAAGATAGTTTCTTTCTGAAAAGCAAAGCCATCTATAACAAAGAAATTGACTCATTTAATGAGCATACTCTTGAAATACAGCCCCAATTCTTAGCTTAGTTAAGATTCATGATTCAATGGCTGAATTTGTATCTACTCAAAAAGGTTGAACTTGTTTGGAATACTGTAAAAAAAAAAAAAAAAGAACATTTAATTTCAGTTTGATTTATGCTTCCTAAGAATATACATTTTCCCCCATATGTGCTGGTGGTCGAACCTGGGGCCTTGCACATGCTAGGCAAGAGCTTTACCTCTGAGCTACATCTCCAACCCAAATATACCATTATTGAGGACAAAGGTCTTGGTGTATTATGGCATTTTACAAAATGTGGGCAAGCACAGGAAATGGACACAGAGTAGATGCTTAACAAAAATATTTATTAAGTTTGAAAGTATTAATTAGTTTTGACCTAATGAAAGTTTCCTTCCTTTTGTCCTGCAAATTTGGTTCCTTCTCCTACCCTATCCCCAACCCATTCTCCTGAATGTGTAATTTGTCAGCCAGAAGGAAGCAGGTGTACATTCATCTTTCTGGAAGATATCTTTAGCTGAACTACCTTAGAGACACTCTGTTTTATAAAAATGACCATGGTATACTAGAACCTAATGTTGTTAACACAAAACCTATGCTTCCTGTGGATTGATAAGCGAGGGATACTCATAACCAATCTAGATATTTTTAATCTAAGATAGAACTTGCTGTTTCCTTGGATTGAGTTGTATTTTGTGTAGCCATTCATTCAAAAACCAATCACACAGTGCCTACTCTGTTTAAAGTACTATGCTGTGTACACAACACATAAAGGAATCAGGCCTGATACCTCCCCCAAGTGCCCACTCATTAATTGGGCAAATTGGATATGTACATAAAGTGCAGGGCAGAGGTATGTCCTCTAACAGAACCATGAATATAATTCTCCTAGAGGCCTCTGAATAGAAATAATATTTCAATTGTCTTGGTGAAATTTCTGATACTATCCCTTCGAAGATATCAATGATGAATCATAACTGGTAGATTCTGGGAGGAATGGAAGGACACATAAAACCTGGTTTCTGCTCTTTTAGAAACTCAATCAGGAAATGGACCATGAATGTAAAAATTTTGGTAATAGACGAAGTAACCAATATAAGCCAAAAGATATGTGAGCTCTCATGAACCAGAACATGACTAATTACCAGATGAATAGATTTACATTTCATAAACCCTTCCCACTGGTTTCTATGGGTCTTTTCTACTTTTTCAAGAAATCAGAATGTCCCAGATGCTTAGTAATAAAAGCATAGAGCTGAGCTGCTCATGCCAAGGCTAACGGGGGAAAGAAAGATCAGAATTCTTAGGAGCAGCATTACTGACTAAGGAAGATGGCTGATGACAGTGACTTTAAGCAAATACTACAAGGAAAGAGAGGCAGACACCATAGTATAATGGTTCAGAGTTTCTGCTGTACAGCAAAATAATCTTTTTTTTCCAAGTTGCTGGCTTTACATAAAGTATTTTTACAACAATTGTGTCTTCATACATGTATTTAGGGTAATCTTTGCATCCCAGGTCTACTACTTTGCTCTCTGTGAAAATGTGGGCATTTTCCTTAATCTCCCTAAGCCTCAGTTTCTTATCAGTAAAATGGGAATAACAGAATTTTGCAGGGTTGTGAGGATTAAATGAAATTCAGCAAACAAAATGCTTAGAACAAAGTTTATACAGATTAAGTGCTTGGTCTATGCTGTCTGCCCAGTGTTGCTTCCATTTTTACTACTTTCTCTATAGCTCCTTCCCTAAGCTGTAAGAGGGATAGTAGTGTCTTCACATAAGACTTTTTTTGTTAGAATTGAGACAAAGCATTATTACTGTTTACCCAAGGCTGTAGCTTATGCATTGCACATTTCCAGGTGGGCATCAGTCCTGCCCATTTTCATTACAGATACATATAGTCATTAGTACTTCTTGAGGAAGAAGCAGTTCTCTGTACTTTTGCACAAAGTAATCATATTTTTGATCAGTGAGCTGGAAAACAGTAAGCTCATGGCAAATAGCTGGTATTGTTGGTGACTACTATTTCTCTTCCCACTCTGGAATCCAGCTATTTTTACCCCTACTGCTACTCTTGCTCCCAATAGCCTCAGTAGTGCCCTGGAAAGAGAACATTCTCTGGACAAGTCACAAGTGCTACTCAGGCTTTATGACTTTATTTAATATTTTAAAAACTGTGAAAGATAAATATTATATCTAACGGAAGAAAATATTCTTCTTACTGAAGGCCTGTGGCCCTCATATGATCTAGTCAGAAAGTAAACCCATATCTGACTGATTTCCTTCTGTTAATGTGTACAGCCTGCTCCAATGAAATGTCCATCCTTGTTTTAAATGACAGGTAGAACTGACTCAAAGACCATATGATTGGACTGTGGTCCCATAAGTATATGCACACAATGTGTATAACCTCAGTGTTGCTGCTAAGGAATTCTGCCTAACATGTGCAGATAGTGATCATAAAATGGTCTTTGCTTTCCTAAGAGAAAAGTCGTGGGATTCTAAGAAGGCTCACTGATGTTTTATCTGTTAATGTTTCCATTTTATTCCACGATCCAGAAATGTTCTTGGCCTCTGAGTAGATTACATTTTCAAAGCAATGCGGAGGATTAAACTCCCACAGATGTTAATGGAAGCCATATAGCTAGGCAGCACTTTCAAAATGTACCACTTAATGTCTGAACCATTTAATCATGCTAGAAATTTTTTTTTTCTAGCAAATAAACACAAATCTATTTTGGTACTAACAAAGAAAAGCAATAAGCACACATTCTGTTTCACTCTGCTCTCAGAGTATATACTGTCTTTGGAAATTCACCAAATATCTATAAAGCTTTTCCCTAGAATTGATGGCTTCCAGACTCACAGCTCCCATTTATTGGGAGATGAACAACCAAACAAAACCTTCACACAAGTACAATTTTTTCTGCATTAAACTTTTTGTGAAGAAAAACATTCTAGAAAAAGTTCAAAGACCAAGCCTCTAATTGGGCTTTATTTAGAAAAGCAGCATAAAGAATTTATCCAAAGATGAACTTACAGCTCTGTCATCTCTACTGTAGAAATTACCATGTAGTACAATGGAAACTGGAGTAACCATAGACCCCACAAGGGCTGGGCACATGCAATGTCACACACACACTTGTGTTTCCATTACTTGGCCCATGTTGTTATATCATGGGTGTTCCCTTGTGCCATGGACATAAAACAATGGTCACTAAAAAGAGTCTGCATTCTATCCAGTTTGAAAAATGATTTATGGCATACTTTTCTTTCAATAGCAATTTTCTAATTGTGGTCCATAGCGTATTAGAAATAAACATTCTGTTGGGGGTGTAGCTCACTGATAGAACACCTGCCTAGCATGTGCAAGAGCTTATGTTCAATCCCCAGCCCTGCAAACAATTTTTTTTTTAAGTAGAAAGAGAAAAACTCACATTCTCAGGCCCCAGTCCAGACCCACTCAAACAGAACCTTTGCAGGTGGGGCCTAGCAACCTGTTTTAAACAATTCCTCTTGATGATGCATGGAGACACTGGAAGACCATCTAAGTATCAACCAAGGTATTGAATTAACCAGTTTTCTATGTCTCCTGGTAGTTGAAGGTTTATTCTAGCCTACTGCCCATCCTTTATACTGGTTACCTCTTTAGTTGTATGTTTAGTCAGCTGGTGCTCTGTTTCGTGCTGTACTGAGCCTCAGGGTACAGGGAAGTGGGACCCAAGACTCAGGAAGTAATCAGAGATGAATAGGAAAACAGGAACATAATCACATGACTCTCAATACAGGCAAAAGAGGTCAGGCCTGAGGCTTCTTCATGAGAATTCTCAACAGCACTTGAAACATTTTTTGAATTATGGAGTTGAGGTTAAAATATAGGACTGGACAAAATGAATATGAAAAGTCAAATATAAAATCATGCAATGGGATAAACTCAATGCTACTTCATTGCCCAGGCAAGTATAATCTGCTTTTAGCTAATATATCACCCCAAGAACATATATTTCTGCAGTAGGTCTCAGAGTGATGCATGAGAATAATTGCTAACCTTGTGTCCATATCTCTGTGAAGGCAGGGAATACCATGCTTTATTCATTTTTAATGTCTTAGTACATACTTAACATATTGGTTTGACAGATTGCTATTGAACTGACTCAGACCCCAAGTCATATTTGGGGAGAGCTGCTCCCTTGCCAATTACAAGATAAGAGACATACCCCTGAGAGTGATGGGAAAATGAACAAAGATGACAAACTAGGGAAAAGCCAAAGAGATTGTGGGGTCAGAGGGGAAGCCCAGAATTTAACAGAAAATATTGAATGGGAGCCTGATAAGAGAAAACACTGTGATCAGAAGGAGAAATCTAGGACTAGAAAAAGAAAGGAAATGGTGGGAAAATGTGATGTTCGGAGGAAAAGGGTTGTATACAAAGAGGAGAACTTGGATTGTAAGATTTGACAATAGAGAGTTCAGAAAACAGAATGAAGCAAAAGCAAGATGGGGGCGACAAGGAAAAGACTGGGTGGAAGAAATAGAATACCATGAGCAGTGGGAGAGAAAAGAAAAAGCATGAGGGGTGAACATTTGATATTTTATTTGATCAGCTAGACTTAAGGACCGTAAGATTCATTGTTGTCATTGTTTTACCATCAAAGGAAAGTCCGACTCACACAATGCACCCATCTGTCAGTGTCCCCACAACTGCTCAGTGTTCTTTCCTGAGATTCCCCGCTGCATAGTTTTTTTCCTTGGCAACACAGATTCTCTGGACCTGGAATTAGAGGCTTTCTCTTGATAAAAAGCCACTGGGGCAAAGGCCAGTGACTCCAGAGTCAGCTCTCCATGCAGGTACCATCCCTCAACTACCTGACCAGGAAGAGACTGTAAGATACCTATCTGAATGGTCCAAGGAAGGGTCCTTCTCTTTGTTTCAACACTAGCACTTTTCTTGTTAAATGCATGCTGCCTGTGGCAGGCTCTGAGCCAAATCCCAGGGTGCCACTGGGCCTGAGCTGTGGGGTCCAAAGCATCAACTGATACCTGTAGACATACAACTACCTGCTCACCATTGCCTTAAGCAAAATGTGTCTTTATTTTCTTTATTAATAAACCATTGATACTTTTTCCCTTGTGCATATTCACTTTAGAAAACATAGGCAAGCAAGCAAACAAACAAAACAAAACAAAAACCTCTCCCAATTCTACCAAACCAGAAGAAAAACAGTCAATACAATTTGGGCACTGTCCCTCCCACCCCCGTGTGTGTGTGTGTGTGTGTGTGTGTGTGTGTGTGTGTATACATATATACATACATATATTTTTTATGGATTACTTGATGTCAGGAATATGTTCTAAGAAATAGATCATTGGGCGGCTGGGGTTGTGGCTCAGTGGTAGAGTGCTCGCCTAGCATGTGCGCGGCCCAGGTTCGAACCTCAGCACCACGTAAGAACGCATTGTGTACAACTAAAAGCAAATAAATAAATATTAAAAAAATAAAGAAATGGATCATTGGACAGCTAAGCCATATAATCTTATCAAACCATCATCACACATGAGCCTTTTCATTAACCAAGACATCATTATGTAGCACATGACATTTGTGTTTGTGTCCTAGCAAAAGAAAACCCATTCCTTCAGGCAAAATGCTTTTGTGTGATGCATACCCTTCTCTTCTTACAGTTTATGTTCTTTCCATTGTGAGCGATCTATCATTGCGATATATTGGATTGATGGAGGTATCATGAGAAAAGTCTGCGTTTTCATCTGATTCATCTTGCTCTTGCATTTTAAACTTCTTTTCAGGATCTTTCACATCCCCCTGCAACTATGCCCAACCTTCACCCAGCCTAAATAGAGCCATCATTGCCCTGGTATTCAATGCCTCCATCTAACCTCATTTTTTGCAAGTATACTCCTACTCAGAGTCGTCACTCCTTCACCTGCCTCAGTGTGGCTTTTGCTTGCTCACTAACAGTGTTTTCAAACCTCAAAATCTAAAGAGAATCATCTGAGTATTTTTCTTACTGGGGTTTTCTGCTGTCATTGACACTTATCAGTTATTGTTCCTTAAAATTCTCATCTTGTAACTTCTGTCACTCAACTTGGGTTTGCATTCTTTTTCTGCCACCCAGAGGTAGCTGTACAACTTTGGGCAAGTGTCTGTACCTCTTGGTACTGTGTTCATTTTGCTTGTAAACTGAGTGCAATAATACAGCTTACCAAGTAGGGTTGTTATGAGGATTAAATGAGTTAAAATTTACAGATCCCTTGTACTACACCTGAAAAAATGATGCTGGTGATGTGGGCGATGTCCTCTTATATTTCATATAGGTTAGTTTTGAGTAAGGAGTGATGACTCATTAAAATTCTGATTTGAGCACTCGATCTGCAAATGCTCAAAATTCTAGGCTTCAAGAACTATCTTCATTGCCATTATTAATATAGCTTGGCACATTGCCCTTATTTGCTATTCTATAGCTATTTACAAGGGCTGGAATTCAGATGGGCTAACTTTCCTGACTTGCTCTGCCAAGCACCAGAAATGGGTCAAGCCTGATTTGTTTCGTTCACACAGGATGGAATTTAGCAGATTGTCTAGAATAGAATAATTTCAGGTTCAACGTTATTTAAAAAAGAAGCAGAAGAAAGAAGGAAAAGAAAAGAAAATCCTTCCACTGTGCAGGAATTGTTTATAGGTATGTGTGTGTGTGAGAGAGTGTGTGTATGTGTGTGTGCTTCATGTCCCAAAGCAGCATCATTCCTTTGAGAAAAACTTTTTTTTTTTTTTAGTAGCTAAGAAGATTGTGCAAGTTTATCTTTAAGGTTTATTTGTGGCCTTCATTTCCCCCTATACCCACAACTACATTCTCATTCCTGGCTGCCCAGGGACCCCTGCTGCCAGCTTGGGAGATGTCCTGTACCCTGGATTGTATTCTTTTTCCTTAACAACCTACAAACATACACCTTTCCTACTGTTCCATTTTCTCAATGCAACATAAGTTTTCATAGTTGACCAGTCTCCAGAACCTTACCTTTAATAAAAATCCAAGTGATACCTTAAATTTGACATTAATGAAAATTATCAGGGGAAATACTTTTCACCAAAGTACACTTTCAAGTTAAATAAATTATGAAGATTACTTAATGTGGTCAAACTATAAATACATGAAGCCCATGTTGATTGTGTTAAGTATTGGAAAAATAACTTCATTAGGTGACAAAGTACAGGATAATTAGTACCCAACAGATCCAAGACTGCAAACATTGTGTAAGAGCTATGAATACTGATAGAAATTATCTAAATTGCTGTCACCTGAATTTTTTTAAGCCCTTTTAAAATTTAATGTTAACTTCTCCCTAATAAAAATCCTGCCAGCCCTTAGCTAGTAAATAAAATGTAACTAAGCAATACACATTTACATACTAGTGGACAAGTGATAAAATGAAAAGGAGAAATATAAGGAGAAATTAATATCAAAGATTAAGAATAGCAGACTACGTGTAATTTGGATGGCCCTTTCTATAGAAAAGAAATTTGATTTTGAAATCACTATGTAAATTTGAGAACTTCTTATGTATATCTGTGTGTCTTATTTTAAAGTTCTTTATTAGAATTAAAAGATCAAAGAGACTTTTATAAAAATGTATGGAGTTGTATATTTTTTAGACTTCAGCTCCTGAAAAGGATATAGATGTATATGCATACTTTAAATAGATCCTACCAAATTGGCTTAAAATTTGTTCCGTGTTATAATTCTGAAATGGTGTGATTTATTCTTATTTCTATTAATCCTCCTAGCATATCTTTTCCCTTTGTACTGTAATCCCTTTCACAGGTCAGTGATCTCTCTGATACTACCTTAAAACCCTGATTCTCAGAATGGTTAAAATTACACAGTAGGGCTGGGGATATAGCTCAGTTGGTAGAGTGCTTGCCTCGCATGCACAAGGAAGACCATGGGTTTGAATCCCCAGTACCAAAAAAATTTTTTTTTAATTACACAGTAACCCCAGAGCCTTGGATTGATCCTCCAATAAGGCAATTATCAAAGTATACTGATGCCTTTGTTCAGTATGGTTTGGAATTGAGAATTGGGTGCATTTTGTTTAAATGTTTATTTATTTGAGGCCATTCTGCACATCTGCCTTTATTCCTTTTCTTCCCCTTTATCAGCTACTGCCAAGCAAATGTGCAATGCTGACAGCTGATTCTGTACAGTAGTCTTGCCATTCCCTGCTGTTCCCCCTCCATGTGACCCTCTAGCTGAGCCAACTGTGGGTGACTACAAAGAGTTACAACCAGTAGAAATTAGCAAATATGCTAAAAGTCAGAAAAATATGTGGTTGGTACAAACACGAGACCAGTGGCACCAGTGCCTCCATCCACAACCCTCACAAGACTTATGCTTGCATTACATGTATGTGGACTTGATTTAAGGGGAGCTTCTAAAGAGAAATCGTGTCCCATTTTTCTCTCCACATTGTATTCAAATATTTTGCACATAACTAAGCCTCATGTTTTTAACAGAAAATGTCCTTTTGAATGAAGCCCTGAATTACTTCTTTATACTTTTCTGGAATTAGAAACAGAATATTAAGGAAACATGTCTATTTGCATGCATTTGTAATGGCAGAGAGAGGGGGCTGTCTTAATTAGTTTTAATCATGAGGAGCATGGTAACTCATGCTGTCCATTTATGCTGAGCTTAGCACAATGGAAAATGGGCTTTAAATTGTACAAAAAGAAATTGAGTTATGCACACACATGGATACATTTCCTGATGTTGTGAGTTGTGCATTTGAGTTAATAAGATGCTAGTCTGTAGTTATTATAAAAACAAAAATGACCCTACTTGAGGCAAAGGGAAAGATGAACTAGTTTTGATTTTCTATCTTTAAAGTGGTTTCTTGGCAGTGCTAAGTTGCACTTAATATTCATTTCTGAATGAAGTCAGGTCTTCGATTCTAATCAGTTGTTATCTGTAATAGACCAGCTTGTCTTATGTAAAAATATGAGCTCTTTTTTTAAAAAAAAAAATCTGGAAAATTAAAATTAAATTGATTTATTCAGTAGGAAATTTTAACTTGAGGACAGGCTAATGTGTTTACCAAAATGACTGATCTGTTTGGGTTCACAGTGGAAGAGAGATGAGCAGAAATAGATTCACACACACACACACAGGACTGAAGAATGACCTGCATGTTAGCTACACTGAGAGGTTTTCTTCCTCTTTTTTTTTTTTTTTTAATGATCAGTTTATGTTGGGGTTTTCCTCTAGGTTATAGACATCTTAACCTTTTTTAAAATTACAGAAGTAATCATCTTCCTCACAGAAATCTTAAATAGTAATCTCTTAACACACCAACCAGAGAGAAACACTGTTTCCCTTGGAATATCTTCTTCTAGTCTTCGGTTTGGTTTGTGTGTATAATACGCGAAGATTTATATTTACAAAAATAATTCCAGGATTTTTTTTTTTTTTACCTAGCATTGCATCATAAGCATTTTATGAGAATACTTAGTATAATAAATGGATATATTCCCTTTATTTAACCATTACTCTGTTTTTAGGCACAGCTTCTAATCGCTCCTTATTATAAAGATGCAGTGAACATACTGGTAAATCTTTGCCCACATTTAATATTTCTTCAGCAGTAACACTTGGAGCTCCCTCTTGGACTTGTCATCTAGAATTGACACTGTTTTATGAGCCTATTCTCTAGGATCTATCTATGGCATTAGAAGTGTCACTGAGACTTTCATTTTTTGCATGATTCCAATTGTTTCCTCCCAGAAGTGTCCCCCCACAAAGACTTCAGTTTACTATCTTGGAAATATCTATTATAAGTGAATCAAGCCTGATTTAAAGATGATTGCAGACTTTATCATAAAGGATTTACAGAAAAGAAAGGATTTTTTTTTTTTTTTTTTTTTTTTTTTTGGTACCAGGGATTGAACTCAGGGGCACTCAACCTCGGGGCTACAGCATCCCCAGCCCATTTTTGTATTTTATGTAGAGACAGGGTCTCACTGAGTTGCTAAGTGCCTCGCCATTGCTGAGGCTGGCTTTGAACTCACAATCCTCTTGCCTCAGCCTCCCAAGTGCTGGGATTACTGGTGTGCACCACCATGTCCGGCTAAGGATTTTTTAACAGAAAAATTTCATTAAAATTTAATTGGTAATCACCCCAAGTATATTTAAAATGTAGTCAAATTCACCAAACCCAGTTTACACACACCTTTCTGGGGAAAAAAAAAAAAAAAATTAGACAAAACAATGGTTTGCAAGCCTGAGAGATTCCAGGTAATTTGGAAAAAGATGTCTTAAAATACAGTTCAGTAGGCCCACTGAATCAGAACACTCAGGGGTGGTCTTGGGAGAATTGGTTGTTTTAAAAATCTGACAAGTTGATTTTTATGATCAACCAGGTTGGGGAGCTATAGGGCTACTGGTATCTTTTAGCCATTTTTTGTGATGCTAAGATGGCACCAAGCAGAAGGAAGATGTCATGGAGGAACCAGGAGTGTCTGTTAATTAAGGCCACCAACTTTAAACCTTTGCCTTAATTTTAAGAACTCCACTCTCCCTTATCTCTATTATTTTATGGTCCATTAAAGGGGATAATAAGGGAAGGGGGATAAGAAGGGACTTTAGGTCTAAACTATCATGTAACTCTTATGGACTATTTTGCTTTAGTGTAAAAGAGAAGAAAAAAATAGTAGAATGTGGGAGTCAGTAAAAAAAAAGTTTTTATATAAGGCAGTATTTACCAGCCATCCCACTTTTCTAAATTTATACACTAATACGTATTGTATCTATCTGCTTAGAAAGGAAAAAAAAAAAAAAAAAAGCAAGCTGTCCTAACCTAAGAGAAAAATCTTCCCCTCCCTTTGTCCAAAGAGAGGACAGCCAATCTCCCTAAATATGTGTTTATTAAACCCATTGCATGGCCTGAATATCAGCAGCCCCGAACGTATTAAAGAATAGACATGAAAGTGATGGTGAGCATGATTGGCATCTTATACTCCACTGAAGCTACAGCTGAATCAGTTGATCTGCCTCCTGTCTTTCTCCCACTCTGTCTCATGAATGTTTGTGTGAAAGCTCCATGCTCAGATAAACATAAATGTGTGATTGGCCTCATCAAGGTCAGGCCTTATCTTGATGAAGCTTTTTTTTTTTTTTTTTTAAGAAGAGAAGGAAGGCAGCTAGGTACTGTCTACCTTCTCATCTAAACTGCTGAATAGCATCAGTGGGAGTGTCTGTGAGAGGGGAGGTGGCTCTGAAATTGGGCTGATTGTTGGCGAACAGCTTGGTGTTAATGTCAGGGAACATTTCTGGGGGAACCCTGTCTGTGACTAAAAGGAGGGAAAGGGAGTGATACTAGAGGGGGAAAGTGCTTTCTCAAGCCCAAATACTCACACACAACAGGAAACAAAACAACAACAAAACCAAGAATGCATAACCACACCAGGGTGGAGAAATGGCCATAAAGTAAGCTTGAGCTTGAGTGAAATCATATATAAAGGCCTTTGTAACACAGTAAGCTGACACCACCTTTGATTTTCTTAAGCAAAAGGTAATTTGTAAAAGGTAGAGGGAGCTTGTTGCTAACAGAATAAGAAAACTAGGATCTATATACAAAACAGAATCTATGTAAGTTTATTGATCATGCTGCGTGTCCAGAAATGTGAATGTCCTTTCCTCATAGTTGGCTCCAACTTTTACTAATGTTATGGTTATTGCAGCAGAAAAAAAAAGTAAGCCCTGGAGGGCCTCGTCGTGGCCAGTAGTTTCCACAACTGGGAAATGAGATATGTGATTTCCACCTTCAACCCACTGACCAGAATGGGTCTTTTATCTCCTCCCAGCTACAGGGATATGCAATGTTCCTACAAGGAAAGAAACAAAAATCATTTGTAGGTAATCACCCAGTGACTCTTTGATAAGCAAGAAGGAGGGCAGGTGTTGGAACCTTGTCTGGGATGGTCTCCTTAGGGCATTTCTGCTGGAATGGATGAATCCAACCCATATGCAGACTCTTTGTCACTATCTTTGAGACATTTAGGGCACAAATGTTGGAAGAGTCCATCTTGGTTCAAATGCCTACTGTAAGTAGAGCACATTATCAGCAATATCAGGTCATAATTAAACCAAAAGGAAATTGAGGTGCTCTTGGGATATGCACATGAGGTGTTTATGGAAAGGCTGATATGAAGCTCCTCATCTCGGTGTGCACTCTGAAGTACCTATATGTGCACTTCAAAGGACTGGGGGTATCGCAGCAGGCACAATAATATTTCATGCTGAATGAACTTACATTGTCAATGGTTAGATAACCATGGCCAGTGAACTATTTGGTTGTGAGAATATTCTAGAATTGTGGGATTATGAAAAGATTATATGGCCTAGGCAGCTAAACAAACAATTTTTAGAAGGCTTAAAGGTCTTTGTGCTCCTCATTCCTCTAAGATTTCAAACTGAAGCTGACTGGCCATTTACTGCAAGTCTTGTAAGGGATTGCATAGATTTTGTGTGAGTGGGAGACTAAGAACAACCTTCATAGATTCCTTCCAGCTGGAAAGTTTAGTGAATTAATGAGGGCCCAATAAAGTCAAACTGTCATTAAGAAACAGACACGAAATGAGAGAATTTGAACAATATTAATTATTGGAGAGGACTCTCAAAGTCATCTGGAGGACCAGGTAAGCATTCTCAGCTTGTGACCATACTTAGCAGTCTCTGCTGCCACCTCTGTTCACCTACTCTGGTACTCTGTCCTCCGTCGTCCTCACTAAGGCCTCATTCCCCACATGTCCACTAGACCCATCTGCTCTTGCCAAATCCAGGGCATTGCTCCAGCATTTTTCACTTCTCTCATTGTCAGATCATTTGTCTCTCCATATTGAGTAGTTCCCATTAGTGTTCTCACATTTAAAAATTAAAAATCACTGTTTCTTCCCTGTCTTTCTCCAGCTATTACTTCATGTTGTTACCTGGGGCCACAGCCAGAGGCTTGGCTCTGGGGTCCCAACTGGCTGGATTGGGTCACTGGCCTTCATCAGGAGGAGTAAGAGAAAGACAGTATAAAAGGCAATTAAATATGCAGTTTGATCAAACTGGGAAGACAATTTATCTGCCTTCCAGAAATCTATAGAAATGTTAGGATTAAATAGGGGAATAAGGGAAGCAGGAGAGGAGGACAGAGATATGCAAATATATCAGGCCCTGTGGGGTTGCAAATCTGGTTCTTCTGATCCTATTGGCATCCTGCTGGTGGCAGGGGCCAAGATCTTGGGGCACAGTTTCCGTTCAGCCTTCACTCTCAGCATGAGATGATTGCCTGTAGGAGCTAAGATGGAGAGATAGCTTTAAAGGGCTGCCTAGCAGGACATTGGCTGTTTTTTGTTTTGTTTTGTTTTGTTTCCAACTTTAAAGAAGCAGACTTTACACTGGGAGAACAGCTGTTACAATGTCTCTCTCTGTCCACTTTTGTGGCTACATTTTTCAGGGTTGTTCATCCACTTTGCCCCAGGCCTCTCTTCTGCTTCCCTCTTGAGTCCTTCATACACAAGTGTTCTCCCTGAGCACCCCACCAGGAATGCTCTTGCAGGAACCCAGTGACCTCCACAGCACAAAATGCTGCAGTCAATTCTCTGCCCTCATCTTCCTTTGCCTGGTGGGAGCACTGGACACGTGATCACTTCTTTCTCTTCAACATTTCTCACTTCTACGATACTTTCCTACTTTTCTTCCTACGTTGCTAGCTGCTTATTCTCAGCTCTTGACTGATCCTTCATCTCTCCAAATGAGATGGCTGGTGTGCCCCAAGTTCAGTCACTAGACGACTTCCCTTGTCCATTTTCTTTTCTGTTTGGGGCTTCTCATTCAGTCTCCTGGCTTCAGAAACCTATCAATAGATAAATAACTCCCAAATTTATATTTCCATTCCAGACATCTCCCCTGAATTCCAGGCAATATAATCAACAGCTTGCTAAAATTTTCCATTTACATGTAGGATAAACAATGTTGTTTCCCTATGTTGCTTCAGAACTCGAAATTCCCATACATTTTGGCCTGAATTGTAATTACAAATGCTTACAGTTTTGCCAGAAATCTTTTTCTGGATAGTGGAGCCCCAGTCTGCTAGGCCTATGTGTGGGGCTGACTTAACTCCCATCAAGGGCCCCCTTCACTCAGTGGCTGATGGTATCTTTACTGTCTCAGTAAATTATTTCTTCTAGTTAGTTGTCAAAATCTTGAGACTTGTGTTACTCTCAGACCTCATAACCAATTAGTCAGCAGATCTACTTTCAAAATCCATCCAAAATTCAGTCACATTTTATTTGATAGGATTTCACCCTTCCGACATAGTACACTATTCAACATTTTTAAATTGTTTGTATCCAATTAAAAATAATTTCACAAGGAAAGAAATGTTTACTTGTTTGATTTGTTCTTGTGTCCTCGGTGCCTAGAAGACAGTCTGGCATATGCTAAGCACTCAAAAAAAAAAATTTTTTTTTTTCAAAGAACTGCATTGAAGCTAAAAAAGCTGGTGAATGAGAAAAAAAAAAAAAAGCTTTAGAGATGAAAGGATATAACATAGAATTCTTGAAGATGATGAGTGTACTTTTTTTTCAAACCAAACACCTTTGTTACTAAGATACTTGTACAACCAGGGGGAGAAATCTTCAAGTGATTTCAGATACCCATGGTTTATCATTATAGGACACCACAGTAAGATACAATGGTGGGGAAACCAAATGACTGATGAATCATTTTAAAAGAAAATTTCTGCCTCCCACCCCCACCACAATGTGCATTTGGCTTTAGAGAAACACACCTATTCATATGGGTATTTTGAAGACAAATTTGTGATCATCAGCAACACTTTAAACAAGTGTATATCTCCCTGGATTAGTACATGGACTTTCCATGTGACCCTGATAATCAGCTGGGGGTCCCTGGGAGCAGGTGCATAGAGTTTAGTTTCACAGGTTCTGAGGCGAGTCCCAACTTTGTTTCACTGGTGATGGGACCATGGGCGAAGTTACCTAACCTCTCTATGTTCATTATCTCCACTTTCAATATGGAAAAATAGCAGTGCTTATCTAAAGAGGTCATCGTGATGATTAAATGAGTGAATACATGCAGAATTCGGAGCAGAGTACCAATAGAGGAAGCCTGAGTCGGTGTGAGATATCCATCTTTGATTGGTCCATATAGGTGTAAGTTCCAAGACATAAGTTGTAACTTTTTAAACTCATCATTATTATGCTTGTACAATACTTTGACCCACACTGGGAAAATAGGGGGGAAAGGTTAAGACAAAGTCATGCATAAGGTTCCCGGCCAGTCCGAAAAGGAAGTTGTAAATGGAAATAGGTTCACTGCCTCTGCTGCAAGGTAACCACAGGGCCTACCCAGCTCCTTCCCTGTTCTAGGAAAGCAAGAGGTTGGAACTGAGGAGAAGCTGATTTTAAGGCACTCAAAGGAAGAGAATCTTGCAACGGTAGTCATGTTCTGTATGAAGAGCAGGCCTAGAAAGCTGAAGGGAAACTGATGTGCATTTTCTCCAGGAATCCCTCTGGACGACCAGTTTGAGAAACACAATTCTAGAGGATTATGGGGGTATTGGTGTAAATAGAAGTGAATATAGGAGACTATTTAGATTTCAAGTAATCATAATCAGTAATGAATTGACATACATGGTTTATGGACAAGATAAAGGTAGGATTTTTAGTTTAATCAATATAATTTGAGGATTACTAGATTTTTGTAGCCAAGTATGGAAATATTTCTTTATAGCATAGCTGTCCCTAAAAACTTTGCCAATTAATTACAGATGGACTATATATATCCTCCAAGAATGTAAGCTCCTTGGAGGCAAGTCTCATTCACTGTATATCCTCAGCAGTGAGAACTATGACAATAGGAAGTGATCATTAGGTACTTGTTGAATCATGATTAAATGTGCTCAATCCCATTGGAGACTTCAGCAAAATATAAATACTCTAAACATTGAGTGTAGAATAGGAGACACATTGCATTATAACAAATCCTACTTTACTATGTGATTGTTTCTGCTCCATCTTGCATTTGTTGTTGGGATACTCTTAAAAAGCATAGGTTAGATATTAAAAGACAAAATTCTGGTCTGTGTTCTAACCTGTCTATTGATTTGGGGAAAGGTTTTGAATCTCTGCCCATTAGTTTCCTCATCTTTAAAGGATAACTGTACCTGCACAGACTACTGCACATCTCAGACACTAGTAAGGATGAAATTCATGATTATCAGAAATTATGACCACCCCTTTGCAAAGGTTGACTATCGCAACAGTCTATGTGTAGTGTTATTTCAAAGGCAGAAATTTACTATGCAGCCCAGTAATACTTTGCAGTAATCATTTGTATTAAGAAGGCCAGCTTAGCTTTGCATAGTGAACAAACAAGAGCTCAAGCCCTGATTACCAAGTACATTAGGCTCTGTGAGGCGAGGTTGCTGATTAGTGAAGTGTTCTTTAGAATTCAGTAGCATTAAATGGATTCATATTTGAATCACACTGATCTTAAATGCCACTGGCACTCAGGGTAATGATCAGTGCTTTTTAGATTGACAGATGTTTTCTTCCATAAACTGCCCTGGTATTTGGTAATTTTCTAAGCCATATATTTAAATATCAGACCACTATTGGTATTGAGATAATATTTTGAAAGGGGACAGGGTAGGGAGTGGGAAGGGTGACCTTTTCTTCTTGCTATTCTGGAGTGCTAGTTCTTAATTTTTTGAGTAATGAAGGTCTCTTTCCTCCCCAGCGCTCTCATGCACAAACATAAAAACGATATATATTATTTCCAGAGTTCAGAGATCTACTAAGGCCTATGACATTGAGACTTCCTGGTCTGATAAATTACAGTAGAGTTTTTCTTTGAGTCAATTTGTATGTTGATATTAAGGATGAACAGTAACTCAGCTTTGTTGGCATAGGATTGATTTTGTTCCACAAGCCTATCTACAGGCATTGATTTGAGAGTACAATCTTGGAAACTCAAATTTTAAGAGGATACATTTTTAGAAGGATATAGTATAGATTATATTGTTTAAGTGAAAATTCGATATAAATTGTAAAGAAAGAAATGTTCATAAAAATGGGTATTCAGAACATAATTTAAAAATTAATAGTTAATGATGTGAAATAGGTACAGATGATCCAAAACTTTATTTTGTATACTGTGCATGGTGGATGACTCTTCTGTGAAGCATTTGCATATAGCTTTTATGACTTTATGAAAATGTCACAATTCTTTCATGAGTTGTTGATGTCTGGGGCCATAACTACAGTCCGTTACATGGCAGCTGCTGTTATTTGGGGCAACTTTTCTGACTTCAGTTTACTCATTTGTCAGATGGGGGTAATAATATCTACTCTGTATTAGATTTCCATCATTGTAACAAAATATCTGACATGAATAACTTAAAAGCAAGATTTATTTTGGCTCACTGTTCTCAAGGTTTCAATCCTTGATGACTTGGCTCCATTGCTTTGGGCCTGTGGAGGATTAGAGCATCATGGCATGGAAAGGCAGGTCTCTTACATCACAACTGCAGGAAATCAAAGGGAGAGAGAAGGGCCTGGGTCCTAATATCCCCTCAAGTGCACACCCCCAATGACCTAACTTCCTTCCAGTAGTCCTCGCCTCCTTAATCTTCCACCACCTCAAAACAGTGCCACAGGCTGGCAACCATGCCTTTGTTACATAACCTCTGGGGACATTGAAGAGCCAAACCATAACACACTTCATAGAAATGCTCTATGAAGTCAAACTTCATTTAGTCAGTGAATGGTATTTTGAATGGACCTATGATAAAGCAAGCAATGTGATATGGTAGAAGGTAATAACAGCAATGGAAAAAACATGAAAACTAAGAAGGATGGGGATATGAGGAAGTTAAAGAAGTTTAGGTAGGACTCTGAGGAGGCAAAGTACATGGCACATAGCAAGTATGCGGTAAAGATTAACATGCATATATATGGATGGAATTTGCCCTTGTCGCATGCAAATCTAAGTTCATATAATATGTAGGACATGGATAGACATATAAACTACACCTGTGATACATATATGAGACCAGTTTTGTTGTCTTTAATAGGATCATTGTAAGAGCGTTACGATTCCTCATTGCCAATTACAGCTAATATTTGTTGAATGTCTACATATATTAATTAACTTCATTGTATATAAGTATTTATTTAAACCAATTTGTTTATTCCTTATAAAATACCTATGAAGTAAAACTATTATTATGCTCACTTTAAACATGAATAAACTGAGAGAGAAGAGGCTGAGTAACTTGCCCAAGGTTAAGAGTTAGGAACAGGGAGAGGAAACTTGAAGTCCAGGTAGCAAGGTCCTAGCCTGAATTCTAACACATGGAACCAGGATTCCCTGTCTCTGTTTTTATCAGGACCTCTAGTTTGCTAAGAGATCATAAATCTAGCTTCTCTTATTCTGTTTCTGCTTACAGTGAACAGCTTTCATAGGGGAAGAACCATGCTGCCCCAGAACCTGCCTAAGATGGCAGCCTGGAAGGATCCAACTGTTCATAAGTCATGTCCTCCTGGCTTGCCATGCTGGACAGGATTCTCAAGTCCTCCCTGTCTCTCCACAGGAGCTGTGGAGTGGAGGAAACTTGGTTTCAGAAGGCATTTGATGCTGAGGGTAGCCTGGATCTCTAGAAATTCTACTGTGCTGACTTGAGTAAATTAGAAAACCAAAAGCATTTCTTGAATATTCCTTCTGGAATTAGTCTCTCTTAGCATAGAGTGAAAGCCAGGAAAATTTCAAACACTCTCAAAATACAGCCATCAGCATATACTAAATTATCACATTACTGCTCATAATATCCGCTGGTGGAATCTCACTGGAACACTTAAATCCTTAACATGCTAGTTAGAAAGACATTGGTGGAAAGGGGGCCAGCTCATTTCTAGCACTGCAAAACTGCCGCGGATTACGAAGATTTAGGGTGGAGGTGGGGGAGAGCAACAATATGTTATTTTTAATTTTGAACTTTTCCAAATCCAGTGGGAAACAATTATACAAATGCAACCAAATCTCCAAATTAAATTTTACCCAACATTTTCTCCAGAATGACAGGTGGATAGATTAGACAATATCCTAGGTCATTTCTATTTGCATTATTAGTATTTTTACATATGATTCATTTCTAACAGTGATTTTGGCAGAGTCACAGTGATTCTGGAGCCTGTGTTTACTTTTTAACTGATAGGTATTTGAATCATTGCAATCTTGACTCTAACTATAGGGTTTGGCATCAGATATCTTCTTGGGTTCTTGGAAGGGTCCTTGGAGTCACAGGGTTGAACTAGTGATCTGTTTTTATATTTTGCACATGTCAGTGAAGATTAAATAGATTTTAAAACATCATAATTCAATAATACTCTCAAGAAGGATTTAAGTAAAATCATACTCTAGGAAATATAAAAACAATATCAAATTAGGAGTCCATTCTCTTTATCAGAGGAATAGTTCATGGCTGCTACAAATTTTTTCACGGACTCTTGTTTTGTTTCTCTTCTTCTTCCCCTTTCCTCCACCAGCCTATGAAGTGCAAGGCCACAGGAAACAAGAAAAGGGTAGATAATGGCAGAGGCAGCCTGTGCCTTCCTTCGGCAGCATCTTTGCCTGAGCACATTTTTGTGTTCTCACCTAGTTTATTTTTTGCTTAAAATGTTACCCATCCCTGGAAAGTGAGGCCCAGGTTTTCAGCCCTGAGTATGCTTTTTAATTTCATATTCATGTGATGGTTCCAAAGAAATATGCTTATTCCTTTTCCGGTGAGTCATGTATTACTCATTGAATACATATTCCCAGGATGTGCTCTCATTTGCATTTCCTGTCTGGCCCAGACCTGGCTCTATTTACATAACACAATTGAAAAATCACTATTTTAAGGGTTAGTTTGGTTAATTCCTTTCGGAATCAATGTTTAGCAGGTTCTCTCCAGTATAATACAATACTGTAGTAAAGAGACCTTGGACAATTGACTTGTAAAATGGGTAACAGCCAATTCTCACAGTATTATGAAAATTAATTGGAAGAATGAATACAAAGTACTTAGTGCAGTGTCTTGGATTTCTCTCTTTTTTTGTGTGTGTTCATTTAATCTTACATATATAATGCTATACACACATGGCATTATTTGTTTCTGTCTCTGCTGAACAGATTATGTGAGAAGTCTATAATTCGAAAACTTGAAAATTTTGGCTTTATAACTTGATTCTCTCAGAGAATCCTCCTAATCAGAACTTCTACCATAGGAAGTATTATGTATTCTATTGTTCAAAAAATAGTTGCTGGGGCTGGGATTGTGGCTCAGTGGTAGAGCGCTCGCCTAGCACATGCACGGCCCGGGTTCGATCCTCAGCACCATGTAAAAATAAATAAAGGCATTGTGTACAACTAAAATAAATAAATATTTTTTAAAGATAGTTGCTGAATATCAGGCACTACTCTGGATGTGAGGGATACATCAGTAACCAACAAGCGAATTCTTTTTTTTTTTTTTTTTAAATATTTATTTGCTTTAGTTGTGCACAATGCGTTTATTTGTACATGGTGCTGAGGATCGAACCCGGGCCGTGCATGTGCAAGGCGAGCACTGTACCGCTGAGCCACAACCCCAGCCCAACAAGTGAATTCTTGTGTGAGAAGATATTTCTCTACAGAAGAAGATAGATAGTAAACTAATAGATACCTATCATTTCAGATAGACATAAAAGGCCAGTAAGAAGAAGAAAACGGAGTCAGGGACTAGAGCAAGGGATATGGCTGGTACAAGGGTTTTTGTTTGGGGTTTTGTTTTGTTTTTAATCAGCTAAGAAAGATATTCAGGATAGATCTCTGACAAGATAACAGCTGAGATGCTGTGATCAATCAGAGGTGGTTTATAAATGTTGTCCAGTGTCATCTGTTAGACTATTCTTGGATTTCATTTGAGACTTGTTCTTTTTGCAAAAACATTTTTATCAAACACATTTAGGATAGCTGAGTTTAACAAAGTTGGTTTAAAAGTGGAGGAAAGAATACATTATGGAGTTGCTGGGCCAAGGTCAAAAAAGTTCAAAAAAAAAAAAAAAAGTCCAATTGAAAATTCAAGAAAATAAAGCAATTGATGGTTAAAGTTCAGGAGGAAATGAATGGCCCCGGAGGTTAGGCAGAGATAAGCCTTGGACAGCAGGAGGCCAGTATATTCCAGCACACCCAGCCCTGCAGTCAAGACAAACTAGTGAAAAAGTCAAGTCAGCACTTGCTCCTTACTCTGCACAAAATGTTACCACCTGAGTGAAGAGGGGCTCATTTTTCTTTCAGTCCCCATTATTTTTAAAGTATTCTGTTCACATGATTGTTGCACAGAAATATACTTATTCATTTTCCTGTGACTCATATATTACTCAGAATTAACAGACTTCCTGTGACTGAAACTCTAGTCTCTTGAGGATTGCTCTCCAAAAGCACTCTTGACCCTAACCAAGGTGCAGGTGAGATTCTTCCTCGGTCCCGGTCCCTGAGAGCTAAGGCCCTTGCCAAAAAGAGTATGCTCTTTTAGACCACTATCAGACATCTCTCAGGTATCATGCTACCCGAGATAGCACAGCTGTCTGAGATTGACTAGAGCTACCCTGCCTGACCTTCCCAGCGGAATCCCCAATACTGTACCCTGGGAAGGAGGCAGGCATGTTCAATGAGGCCTTTTCAAGGCTCCAAATTGTAAAGCTTCAAAGTCCACTCTCTTCCAAGACCAGGCTGGGCAACCAGAGCAACCTGCAGAGGGAAATGTTTAGCTCAAAGTTACACCTTTAGCACAGATACAACCAGCTACTGCCACATGGAAACCAGAGCTGATATGGCTTTTAAGACATCTGATTTTTTTCAAAGACAGAACTTTTTTCAAAGACTATACTTTTATTTGAAACTTCTTTCTTTGTGAATATTGGCAATAAATTGAGACCATTTGCTTGTTTTTTGTGTTTTTTTTTTTTTTGTTTTGTTTTGTTTTTCTTTTTTTCTTTCTTTCTTTTTTTTTTTTTTTTAGTTTATTTTAACCACTCTTGGGAATATTGGGTCCCACTGCTGAAGTCCTTCCTAGGTCTCAGTTTCAAGTTTTGATGTTTGGAGGCCAAGACTGACTATGCCCATCTTGTCAAAAACCCTTTAATGTGGGAACAGTATCCACCATGCCTACTTCTGGCCTATCAGAGTGTGTTTGTGTGTGTGTTTGTGTGTGTGTGTGTATGTGCACCTCAATAAACTATGGACATTCTAGCATTCAGCAGATGTTTAATGACAGCTTGCCCTGTACCAAACACCAGACTTTTGACCTCTTTATGTGGATAAATATAATTATTTTTTCTCATCATGAGACATAATGCACCTAGCCCATTCCTGGGCTCAGAATAAGAGCTCAGTAATTCTTAGTTTTCTTCTCCCTGTTCACTGAGGCTGTCCCCAGGAAGGATACTTCCAGAACTAATTTTGCTTCCTATAGCCTAGATTCTTCCTTTAGCATCTTTTTTTTTTTTTTTCTTTTTTCTTTTTTCCCCAGTTCTGGGGATTGAACCTAGGAGTGCGCTATCACTAAACTACATCCGTAGCCATTTTTATTTTTTACTTTGAGAAATGGGTCTTGCTAAATTGCCAAGTCGGTCCTGGAACTTGCTACAGACTTGGGAGTAGCTGGTATTACAGGCATGTACCATTGTGCAGGCCTGGCAAAGCCAAATGAAACCTGTCCTCTTTCATTCCTGACCATGTATTGTGAACTCTTGATTTCTCACATTCATTTAACAATGTTAATTGAACAAGATAGACAAAAGCCCTTTTTTCGAGAACTAAAATCTTACAGAACTGGAGGAAAGAAATAAACTGTTAAATCAATTAATGAGAAATTGATCCAATAGTGCTCTACAGAAAATAGTGTGACATGGGAGTTATTAAGACATAGTAGTTACTTCAGACCTACCTTAGGTGGTCAAGAAATGCCTGTCTCTATTGTCAATATATATTCTTTTTTTTAGTATTTTTTTTTTAGTTGTCAATGAATTTTATTTTTGTTTATTTATATGCGGTGCTGAGAATCAAACCCAGGGCCTCACACATGCTAGGCAAGCACTCTACTACTGAGCCACAATCCCAGCCTAATATATATTCTGTGACCCATTGATAAAAAAAGAATCAGCCATGAAACATCTAGAGGAAGAGAACATTCCAAGCAGAGGGAACAGCAAGTACAAAGGCCCTGAGGGAAGAATAAAATTACCTTTTAGAGGATAAAAAGGAGACCAGTGTGTGTAGAGAATTAATTTGAGGTAGAGGGAAAATGTACTAGGTGAGAAGGTGTTTAGGCAAAGGTGCTTTTTCGAACTATTTTATGCAAGTGTTCTCCCCCACCCCCCATTAAAGGTTTTTTTTTTTTTTTTAAGGTTGTTTTTTAAAAAAAGATTTGGACCACTCTTTTTTGTCCTCTGTGCACTCAATTATGTAGTAAGTATTTAGATAATTGACTAAATGTGAAGAACTTATTATTTAGTGTAACAAAGTTGGGTTACATGTCAAGTGCGTTTGATTTAGGAATATTCAGAATTGGCTACATCTAACTGCCTGAGGAAGTTTGAAGGATCCTGCTCTTGGCCATCTGATAACTTCAGCAGAACCCATGTCAGGGCAAAGTTTCATTCTTTTCTTCTTAATTCATCCATGTGCTGTTTTGATCACATATTGCTTTTGAGCCAGTAACAACAGACTTCCATCTGGCTTAGGGATAAGGAAGCAGGCAGAGGGACATTTCCTCAAGTCTGTGTAGTTGAACAATCATCACCACAAGATGGCCTTTCTCTACCAAGTCTGACACGTTGATCGGAGTTCTTTTTTTTTTTACCCCTTTCCAATAACTGACTGCTGCTTCCCAATTCTCCATCCTTTGCCCGAGAGAGAAATTAAATAGGATTGGAAGTCAGGCTGGTATCTTTAGTGTTCTTTCCCCTTAAAAAAAAGAAAGGAAGAAAGGAAGGAAGGAAGGAAAGAAAGGAAGGAAGGAAGGAAGGAAGGAAGGAAGGAAGGAAGGAAGGAAGGAAGGAAGAAAAGCAAGTCTTTTCTGCTGGGAGTGGACTGTCAAATGCCTTACTCAACCTTGAGATTTCCAGAGGACATTGCAGATAGGAGTAATGCTTGAAGACACCTAGTTCTATCCCCTTTTTAAATTTTCTGGAGGAGGGGGATACTGTCATTAGAAAAAAAAAAAAAAGGCAGTTTTAATAACCTATCTTTTCTACATATTATGGATGTTGGGAAATTTTTTCCATTAGAATCAGATTGCAGATCTGACTGGAGTACATGTTGGGACTCTTGAATCAAGAACAGATTCTTAGTAAGTTACTGTCAAGTTGATTTATTAATTTGTCCTCTTCTTGTCTCTTGAAACTCTGTTAATGCGTTCATTTTTAGCTCCTTGTATTAAATGATTACTTACTCCTACCTACCCCAGCTCTATCCAAATCATGTATAACTTCTTCCAAAGAATAATTTTCTGGATTAATAGTAAGTGATTTCCATTCTTTGAAGATAACCAGTTTTTTTAATAAGAATTATCCATATTTAACATTTCAAACAATATTTGAGAGGGTGTGTGTGTGTGTGTGTGTGTGTGTGTGTGTGTGTGTGTATTTTGCTCTTCACATTAGACTTCATATGAAATTGGGTTCTCTAATTTCTACCTGATAAAATGGAAGCTGCTTAAATACTTGATTCTGGGGTGGCTGATTTTTGCAGACTTCTCTATTCTCTTCTTTCTTACCTTTGGATTCTTCCTTTCTGATGCTTTAAATGGAGAAAATATTAAAAGGGCTTGGAATATTTCTAAAACTGTTTTCCTTTTACTCACAAGTATGAAGCCATGTTAATATTCAAAATGTAGGCAAAACTACCTATTATAAGTTATTCCAGCCTTCTTAATTAGCTCCAGAGAAATGTGTGGGTATCATATTTTCAGAACATTCTCCTGGCATTATGCATCAATGTTAAAAAGTGCAACCATGAGCCCATCATCTTTAAAGGTCTTGTTCTTAGACTAATCAAACCCCAGAGTTCATTACAATCTCAAAATCCTCTAGTCCTGATTATGCACAAAAACAGAAACATAGTAAATTTCTTCTAGCTAAGTACATTATTCCTTGGAGCCCCTCAGAAAAGGGAAGAAAGTGATCATGTCATAATCAGCTCTGAGTTATGCATGCTTCATATTCATATATTCAAGAACATATGAAGTAATGAAGAAATGCCTCTAACTTACCACATCCTTTCTGCAGGCTGCACTGGACACAGGTTTGGTCATCTAGAAATAACCTGACTTCGCCAGGTGCGGTGGCGCACCCCTGTAATCCCAGCACTTGGGAGGCTGAGGCAGAAGGGTCACAAGTTCAAAGCTAGCCTTAGCAAGGGCGAGGCACTTAGCAACTCAGCAACTCAGGGCTGGGGATGTGGCCCAGTGGTCGAGTGCCCCTGAGTTCAATCCCTGGTACCAAAAAAAAAAAAAAAAAAAAAAAGAAAAGAAAAGAAATAACCTGATTTTCCTAACACTATTTGGGCTAATAGAACCCAGTATGCCCTTGTCGTTTACAGGTAGCACCTTTTGTATTTCATTAGCTGTGAAGTTCGCTGTCTCAAAATGTATGTAGATGGAGTGCTGAAGCAAATTGTTATTACACATCATTTGTTCTTTTATATCTCTTTTTTTTTCTATTGGCTCACTTGCAAAAGTAAGGAAGAAGGGGAATGGTGCATTGAGTACATTTATTCTGATTGTCCTGCAAGATTTTGTGGGAATGTAGTAGTGGAGCTTGGGGAATAGAGCCACTGTAGAGGAGGATAGGAAGAGCAGCCCTCAAAGGAAAAGGTCCTGCAGACATCCAGTGCCTGAGGAGTCCTAGCTGCTTTCTATTAGGTATAAACCCGACTTCCTGAAGGTTCAAAGAAGTGGTGCTTTCCACCTTAGAATCAGTCTTGTTAGGAAAATTAACCCCAGAGGTATTTGGGTATACCCTCACCTAGACAAGCATCACTGGGTTTTGGACAGTGGAGGCTGAGGACCTGAGGAGTAGAAAGAAAGAACTATTGGAAACAGCATCCGTGACCACATTGCCCCCTGTCCACCCTCACCTCGTTGAGTCCAACCTTTGTGGTCTGCACAGAAACATCAAAACCAGATTCCCTCTGAAGTCAAGGGTCTCCTATCAAACAAAGCCTTTGGTCTTTTACCTTATAGGTTATCTCAGTTGATAAAGGAGGGTAAAATATCCTGCAAGGAAGCTTGTGGAACATGTTGAATATAGCCAATCCAGATTAGTTTGCTGTTTGAAAGCTCCCTTGTAGATTAAATCATTTACCCGGATCAAAAGCTCAATGAGCTGCTTTTTCCATGTGTTCTTGTGAGTAATGCCCATGTCATGGCCTCAGTTTGAAACAACGGAAAAAACAAGAAGAGAGCACATTTTGTTCATGTTTTCAGGAATCACGATGCTGTTTTCACTTTATATGTCCCTTTTTAAAAAGCTTCATGTTTTTCCTAAATATTGAACAAAGAAAATTATTTAGAATCCATGTCCTAATGCTCAAAATATTTTGTGTGTGACACACAAGTAAATAGATATTTTAATATTTTTAAATGTTGCATGGAAAGAGATTTTAATGTTTAATTTTTAATTTACCTTATAAAGCCTAATGTTTGAATGGACTCTACTAGGGATATGTGAGGCTTCTGGAACTTTAAATTTTTTTTTTCAATCTTGGAATCAGCAAAAATCCATGGCCTTTCATTTAAAAGTACATCACGAGAATACAATGGCCATCCCCTGACTGTATAGATCAGTAGTCAGAATACTTTCTCTGAAAAGGGCCAGGTAGCACATCATATCGTGTGCTTCATTGGCCCTAAGGTCTCTCATAGCTACTAACTCTGTTGTTATAGCATGAAAGCAGCCCTGGACAATTCCCAAACACATGACCAAGGCTGTTCCAATAAAACTTTATCTATGAACACAGAAATTTGGCATATAATTTTCATGTGTCAAAATATTGTTCTTTTGATTTTTTTTCCTAACCATTTAAAAATGTGATAGCTGCTTTTAGTTTGCAAGCCATATAAAAACTGGTTACTGGTTAGATTTGGCCCACGGATTGTAATTTGCACAACCCTGATTTCTACATTAGCAGACATTTCAAGAAAAACGGACTTTAGGACTTGAAGTTGGTCTGTAGCAGGCTCATTCTCAGAAGAGACAAGGTGGTGGTTGGGAGTAGCACTCCCAGCAGGTGTCCTCTAGGTCTTGAGAGGATATGTGAAAAAGTAGGACTTCAGAAAGGATTTCAACATGAGCACTAAAATCTACCCCTTGCCTGAAATGGTTTCTGACATTGGAGAGATTATCCTCAAAGACCACTGATTATGCAGAATTCTCCTCCATCCTTCTCGGCCTCCTCCTGCCTTCCTAGAACACTTATTACATAAACCATGGGTAGCCTTTGGTTAGATGTTGGTGATATGAATCCACAGGCAGCCCATAAGCACCCGCAGCCTGGCCACAACGTATATACATGAGTGGAGGACCACATGTGGGGCTAGCAGGTAGGAAGGGGAGATGCAGCTCACAGCATCCTCAGCACCAGCCCTTTGCACCACCCAGACCTCATCCTCTCCTTGCACAGGTACTTTCCTGGCCATTCCCAGCTGGGATTACTCTGAGTTCAGGATGTCTTGATAAATCTACTCGTGATAGATTCTCAATTTCCAACTAAGATAGGTGGGAAAGGCTATGACTTCTAAAAAGTCCCATGTTTTTGAATATCCATATGGAAAAGTATCACCAGGATATGCTTTGGGTTGGCTCATGGCGCTCTCTTACACAGCCTGTTGCAAGTTTTCATCCTTTAGTCTGAGCTTCCAAATGCTGAATCCCTGAAGTATTCTAAATGAGTAGTGCCTTCCTTTATTGAATAGTATCCATGTACTTTGAAAATCACAAATGGGTCTCACTTCGAAAATTAAATCAGTGTCAATATCTTAGGTCCTTATGTTTGTTAAAGGAATCCCATTATGAATTCTAGGCACAACAATATCATTAATTCACAATGTACCAACATGGGTATCACTCTAGGCTTCCATTTCTTCATCTTTAAAATGATAGGGCTCAAATTAAATGATTGCTGAGATTATGTGATTTAATTGATTGTTTAACTTCTGTGTAAATATGTAGTTTTAAACATTGGCTTTCCTTGAGAATAAGGGCATACTTGATCTTATAAAATAAGGTAGAAAATATTTGCATTATATCCCACTGTAGAAAGTTTAGCTTTCTCTTGGCACTACCAGTCTCTCACATCATGTATGGCACAGGCATGGGACGTTAGCTTCTGTCCCTGCTTCTCCTTTGCAGCTGCAGAATCTGTGAGAGGAACCATGAGAGTTAGGGAAACAAAATGTCCTGGCCAGGGGGTGGGTTGGAAGACACAATTATGGGAATTATTGCTCTTCTTACTTAGTGTAATTACAGAGTGCTTTTCTCTGAAGAGCTCCAGAGAAAGGTTGCATCAGTCTGGCTTGTGTGTCCTGGGGAGGAGAAGGATAGAGGGGAGGGGGTAATTCAGTGACAGTGTAATGCTGAGTGTTCAAAAGACAAAAACCTGCTGTTTTCTCTTCTCACTAAAGATGGAATATTAAGATCAGGTAGGAGTAGTCTCAATTAGATATGAGGAATAGTGCCTTGCCAGTAAGCATGATTAAATTTCCAAGTATGTGAGTAATCTCAAGTGAACTCCTAAAGGAGGTCTCAGTTAGTAGAAAGACTGGGGTATTTGGCCTAGGCCATCTAGGCACATGTCACTCTCATATTTCCATTGTGGGTGCTAAGGACCGTCTGTTGGATCCAAGGGGTGGATCTACAGGCCTTGATCCCAGAGCCCCTGGTTTGAGAAAGCAGGTGGGTAACAGATTTGAAAGACAGACTCAGCAACCAAAACAAGGCAGCAAATGTAATGAGAAAAAGGTCTGTATCTTTAGGCAGGAGAGCTGGGCTTGATGATGTGGAGGTTTGATGGAAGAAGAGTTTTCCTTCCATCAGGTAGAGCCCTACCTGGGATACTGAGGATCTTTATGCTTCTCCAAAACATCAACCCATGACACTTCTCCCCTTTCGCTGCCCACTCCACCTCTGCAGCAGGCAGGTCAGATTTCCTATATTCCTGAGATGTCCCTGTCAGCACCTCACTGTGTGTCAGTTCCCAAATAGGCACAGAACAAGCAGGGTAAGGCCATTCCAGGGTTTCCCAGCCAGAACCTAGTTTCCAGCATGTGCTTAGCCAGGATGGGGTCCTTATGTAAATGAATGAGGAAGGGGAGAAAAAGAGGCTGTGCACTGTAGCAGTGAATAAGCTGGAACTGGAACTCCAGATTGTGATGTGAATTCTCCAAATTTTCAAATGTTGGCAACTCATTCAAATAATTGTTTCCATCTGTATTGAGATAAAATAAAAATGACAAAAAGTGTATATATTTTTGATGTATGACTTAGTGTTTCAATATGCACATATATTTTTAGAAATAATCATCGATCAAGTAATTAACACATCCATCACCTTTCATAGTTCTCATTTCCTTCATGTGTTAAGAGCTTATGGCCAGGCCTGGTGGTGCATGCCTATAATCCCAGCAAGTCAGGAGGCTGAGGCAGGAGAATCAGAAGTTCAAAGCCAGCCTTAGCAATTTAATGAGACCCTGTCTCAAAATTTTAAAAAAGGGCTAGGGATGTGGCTCAGCGTTTAAGTGCCCCTGGGTTAAATCCCTAGTGCCAAACTAACCTCTCAGTAAATCTCAAGTATACAATATAGCTAAGTAAAGCTCAAGTATACAATATTGCTAGCTATATTCATCTTACTATAAATACACAGGTTTCCAAAAGTCACTGATTTTGCATAACTGAAACTTTGTACCCCTTGACCAACATCTCCCATTCCTGTTCCTTCAGCCTCAGGAAACCACTCTTCTATTTCTGTGAGTTCAACTTCTTTATCACATGTAAGTGATGTCATGCAGTATTCATCTTCCTGTGCCTGGTTTATTTCACATGGCATAATGTCTTCTAGTTTCATCCATATTGTCACACATGGCAGCACTTTATTTTTTATGGCTAAATAATCCATTGTGAATATATACCACATTTTATTTATCCATTCATCTGTCAACAGACCCCGAGGTTGTTTCCATAACTTGGCTAGTGTGAATAATGCTATGCTGAACATGAGAGTGCAAATATCTCTTCAAGATACTGATTTAATTTCTTTTGGGTATATACCCAAAGGAAAATCTGCAAAGATTCTGCAAATCTGTGAGATTGCAGAATCATAAGGTAGTTCCATGTTTAATTTTTCAGGAAATTCCATACTGTTTTCTATAATGTCTGTGCCAGTTTACATTCCCACCAACATTTATTACCTTTTGTCTTTTCTGATGAAAGCCATTCTGGCAAGTGTAAGGTGACATCTCATGTTTTCACTTCCATTTCCTGATGATTAATGATGCCCAGCATCTTTTAATACATCTCTTGACTATTTTCTGTCTTTTGAGAAATATCTATTCGGATCCTTTGCCCCATTTTTTTTAGTTGCTTTGTCTTTTTTTTTTCCCCCATTAGTGATTTGTATGAGTTCCTTATGTTATGGTTGTTAACTACTTGTCAGATATATATAATATTTTCCCACTCCATAGGCTGCCATTTTATCTTGTTGATTGTCTCCTTTCCTGTGCATAAGCTATTTAGTTTGGTGTAGTCCTTATTATTTTTGATAAATTTATTTTTGCTTTTCCAGTCTAAGCTTTTGATGTCATATCCAAAAAAATTGTTACCTAGGCCCATGTGAAAAAGTGATTTTATTTTTAAAACTTTAGTCCATTTTGAGTTGGTTTTTCGTGTATGATGTGATATAAATGTCCAGTTTCATTTTCCTGCATGTGGATATCCAGTGTTCTCAGCCCCATTTATTGAAGAAACTATCCTTCCTTCATTCTATGTTCTTGGCATGCTTGTTGAAGGTCAATTGTCTATAGACATATAGATTTATTCCTAGGCTGTTTTATTCCATCCCTTTACATGTCTATTTTTTATGCCAATACCATACTGCTATCATTATTGTAGCTTTGTAATGTATTTTGGAGTGAAGTACTACGATGCCTCCAGCTGTGTTCTTGTTAGTCAAGATTGTTCTGCTAATTTAGAAATATTTTAAATGGTGTGGGGGCCTAGAAGTCATGTATTTGCTACTTTTTGCCAACGTATAACCTTACCTTTATAATCATATAAAACGAGGTCCAAATCTCACCAACTGCTCACAAATATAGAGAGAAATTGCTTCACCACATAACTGAGAACTAAAATAACACATGTAAAGAAATTAATGTGGTGCCTTGCTACCTGGCAATGTTAGGAATATAATAACTATGATTTTATTTATTTTTATTTATATTTTATTTACATTTATTTATTATTATTATGTCAAACCATGTGAACTTGCTAGTATACACCTAGTTTTGACCTATAAAATTGGTAATTTTGCCAGGCACAGTGGCACACACATCTGTAATTTCAGCCATTTGGAAAGCTGAGGTAAGAGGACTGTGAGTTTGAGGCCGGTATGAGCAACATAGCAAGACCCCATATCGAAAAATAATAAAAGAAGAAAAACTTCAATCTCATATGATCTAATCTAATGTTAATATAAATCCTATCTTATTAATAATAGTTAATAAATACTAATGATTAAATAATTTGGTAAAATTAAGTATTAATATTAACTATTTAATATTTTTAATCTTAAGACCTGTCTCCATTCACCCCTTAAACATAACACTTTTGATCCCCTTTCCCTGCTCTGTCTTTTGCCATAGTACATATATCTTTGAAAACTTAACTAATTTTCATGTTTATGGTTTATTATATACTTGTATACTTATTGCAAACTTGCATACAAGTTTCGTCAAGGCAAGGATTTTTTTTTTTTTTTTTTTTTTTTTTTTTTTTTTTTTTTTTTTGTGGTACTGGGAATTGAAACTCAGGGGCTCTCAACCACTGGGCCACATCCCCAGCCCTTTTTTTTTTGTATTTTATTAGAGACAGGGTCTCACTGAGTTGCTAAGTGCCTCGCCATTGCTGAGGCTGGCTTTGAACCCGCGATCCTCCTGCCTCAGCCTCCCAAAGTGCTGGGATTACAGGCGTGAGCCACCACGCCCGGCTAAGGCAAGGATTTTATCTGTTTGCTCACTGTTTTTCTAACTCCATCTCACACAAGTACCTAGAATAGTGTCCAGCACTTAGTTAGCTCTGTGTAAACTTGTCTTGAATGGATAGACACACAGAGACATTTCCAAAGTTTATCTGTGTCCACCATGACACTTTCCTTGAAATATGAAAGGTTTGGGGACTGGCTATTGATTTGAACTAAATACAATACAAAGGCAAATTATTATAATGATGAGATCTTTTTAGGGCTTTTCTCTTGACTTCAAGTGCAAAAATAGTAAAAAGTATTATGTGTCCTAATCTGGAAAGCATTGAATGAGTTTTATTTTCTCATGTGTGTGTAGGGTGCTGGTGGGGATGTTGGTGGGGTTATTTATTTATTATTTTGTTTGTTTGTTTATGGTATTGGGGATTGAACCCAGGGGCATTCTACCACTGTGCTAAACCACCAGCCCTTTTTTATTTTAAGATAGTCTCACTAAGTTACCAGGCTGTCCTCAAATTTGCAATGCTCCTGCCTCAGCCTCCTGACTTGCTGGGATTATAGGCATGCACCACCATGCCCAGGTTTTTGGGGGCTTTGGTTATAGACATGAGTTTTGTATAGTGCTGTGGGGATGGGGGTTGTTTGGTTTGGTTTGGTTTTTGGTTTGTTTTTTTTATTTGTTTTTGGTACTGAGAATGGAATCCACGGCCTCATGCATGCTAAGCAAGAGCTCTACCAATAAGCCATATCCCAAAGGCTGTATTTGTAAAATAATGTTCATCAACTACATTTGTCTTTGTGCAGAAGGAAATTGAATTTAGAAGGTAACCCTCCCTGACAATAAAGTATGCTTCACTCTGTGTGTGTGTGTGCACGTGTGCATTTATAGTGATATATATTCATCAGTAAAGCTCATGCAACAAAAGAAATTAAAAGTTTTAAAAGCCAAATAGTGAAATGCAGGCCAGACTGGATTCCAGGGAGACAGGAAAAAATGGTGGCATTGTCTTTAGAAGGAATGTCACAGCAGCCTGCACGCAGAGGAAAGTGCTGATAAGCAGAATGACAAAAGCTGGTTTCATGAGTGATTCTAGGCAGCCAGGGGACACTCCCCAGCTGACTGCCCCGCTATTTTCGGTATTCCACATATCATGACTAAATACACAGAGCTTGACTGGAGGCCACAAACATGGTAAGTCTGCGGGGAATTCTGGGAGGTACTACATTGTTTGTAAGGTTGCCCACTCCAGTCTCTCCCTGCCCCACCCCTCCCATTTAAACAGTCACTTCTGACCAGTCCTGCTTCCTTACTAGGAGGTCAGGGAAACCTTTACATTTCCCAAAGCAGATATTTTTAGATGTGATGCTCTGTCCAAAGTGTTAACTAATTGAGTTATCAGGTTTCATGCTTGGCCACAGAGAATGGCAGTGGAAGAGGGAGAGGGCTTCCCAGAACAAGTAAGCATTTATCGCTTCCAAATGAAATGCATTTTCCTAATACAAGAGCTGCTTTGCTGTGAATAGTTATGTTTTGTTTTTTAAAGGGTGGGTTGGGGGGGAGGGGATGTTGCTGAGCAGGAGAAAACTAACCTGTTCCTAAAAACCATGAAACGCTTGAGTTAAATATGTGTAGGACAGTGGCTGACCTTTCTGTTTTACTCGGATTTGGACTCTTAAGTAGGTTTTGCCTCTGATGTAATTTGGAGAGCATCTGACTAAGGTCTGCCATAAAAGGATGCTTAAGAAATTATGAAAAAGGATGGGTGATGTGGAATGCAGGGAGGGTCTGGTGAACCCAAGAATGTGAGAAGATTTAAGTGGTTGCATGTTACTTTAAAAACTTGAAGGCTTTAAAATCGAGCTTTCTCTGATACCAGTTACAAGGGAGAATATGAAATTTTCTAGTAGGGGAGAAAATATCAGAGTAAAATTTTGTTTTTGAAACTCCTCAGTGTTAGATGGAGGACCAAATTTGAGATTAGAAAATGTAATTTGATTTCTATTTCAATAGAATCATAGGTAAATATTAAGCAAGTCCTCTCATTTAATAATTTTAAAGAATTGGCATGATAAGCCATTTCCCACTTAAGGGGTGCTACTAAAAAAAAAAGAGGTAAATATTTGCTTTGTGTTTGTAAAATTTCAAAATATTTGATTCTGAGGGATTCACAAAATACTGTTCTAAACGCGTTGTTTTTGAGGATTTCAAGTGATGTCATGTTTCTACCTGTGCTCTTTCAGTTCACATCAGTTATCCAACCATGAGACACATATACTATGAATGGAAGGAACTATTTGCTATTAATATAATACATTAAATCCTCAACACAGGATGAACATTTTGTTTTAAAAAAAATTAGTGAAATAGTCATAATGACTAGAATAACACATTAGAAAAATAAGAACATTGGTGCTTTATTGAGGTAAGCAGACTTGCTAATGGTTTTGAAAAAAGAACTGTTATTTCACAGTGTTAGGAGAAAAACATTTCAGAGAATTCTTTCACAATTTTTATCTTCATTTTAAATGGATTTAGTTTTCATCTTTGTACTCGTACTCTTTTTGCTAAAATATCAACCTTTCATGAACTTTATGAAATGTAGCTATATTACAGCTAATTTGTGAAATTTTTAACCTGAGAGAGACTTCCCAAATATTATGTGTGCCTCAGAGAAAGCCTTTTCAGATAAAACTTTGAGATTCATAATAAAGCTGTGAATCTTGTACATAAATTCCAGGTCTTAGTGCTCATTGTAATTTACTAGTAATATAAGCATATTGACTGGGTCTGGTGGCATCTGCCTGTAATTCCAACTACTCAGGAGGCTGAGGCAGACGGTTGTATGTTTGAGGAAGATACTGCCTGGGAACTTAGACCTCATCACAAAATCAAAAGAGCCGAGGGTATAGCTCAGTGGTAAAATGCCCATGGTTTAATTCCTCAGTAATAACCCCTTTCCCCACTCCCTGTAAAGCATATTGGCAAGTGGTTCCTAAAAAAATATGTCACTCCAAAAAATAATCAATTTACTAATAAATTATGATCTGTGTTGTTGAATCTGGATGTGTCTTCTGTTCCATTAGTTGTATAACTGAAAAATATTACATAAAATCATAAATTACTTAGACTTAGCTTGAAGAAATACTAATTGCTCTGAAATGACTGAGCCAAGTGCAGACATAGCATATGTTAACAAATGTACCTGAAAAGCTCTGGCCTTTTATGAATTAACTTAAACAGATCTGAGATCCAAAAGGAAAGCCCAAATAAAAGTAGACTATCTCATTTCTGCATCATGTCAGAATATATCAACTGAATGGTGAAAGCATTTGATTTCAGCCCATATGTGCAGCTTTTTCTGTTTTGGTGGGCATGCTGTTTTAAAAATGTGTAATAAAATGACAGACTGAATTTGAAATTATCATGCCCTAAGCAGTAACTCTGGAAGGGTAGTGACCCGACACAGATCATAGAGAAGTCCCGTCACAATAGAGTCGCATGTACTATTGCCGTACTGGGTCTAGTTGGACAATGAATAAGAATTCTTTCTCTTCTGGCTTCATCTCTGATTTGAATGGAAGACTGAACAGTTTATCTGCATGAGCTGAACTATGGATAAAATCCTTGCTGAGAGGGTATAGTAGATAACTACATTTTCTTGAATAATCATAATACTTCCTGCTTATTCTGTTTAGCTTGTGGTTTCCATATGCTGTTTGGGATTTTTCTAAAAGATTGTAGGGTATGTGTTGGAGGAGAACTTTTAGTGATTTTACAACTTGTTAATATGAAGCATTTGCCACACATACCTTCTAGAAAGGTAAATGTGTACTTTTGCTAATTTTAGAAACAGCCTCTCCTGGTTTGCTTTTAATCAAGTCTGTATGGAAGAACTAGTTTTGACATAAAGTACTGATGAACAGTTAACTCTTAAGCTCAAACTCTTAAATAATGCTCATTTTAAAAATGCTAGATTCCAATACTGAACAAAGGCAAAAAGGAATCCAATTTTAATGTGCATTTTAGAGGCAACTAATGATAAGATCCTTCAGTAGCAAGTGATGTGAATTGTTTTTAAATCCTGTAAGGGAACTCTGTTATATCAAATCAAGATTCTTGGTATTATTTCATTTTGTCCTCTAACTCTGAGTTCTTCTATTTTGCGTATGGTTTTCAATAATTGATTTAGTAATAAATACATATTTAACTACTGGAAGAATCTCTTTTATTATTAAATAATTTAGGAAATTAGGGGCAAGTAGGATAATTTATTTAAAGTCAAAAAAGAAACCCCAAACTTGTCTTTTATGCTGCTAAAACTATAGTGATTCTTATTTTGAAATGGGAACTTTTAGTTATGCAGTCTAATAGTTTCTTATCACATTAAAGCAATATTTGCAAAATAAAAGAATTTAAAGTATCATGCCATGTATTTTTAAGCATTCTAATGTTAAGGCAATTTTATTCACAAAGTAAATATGTATTTATAAATCCATTATCCCAATGCAAATATTTATGTATTTATTTATTTATTTATACTGTGGTTGTCAGGGTATGTTGCAAAAGCTATTTATAAAAAAGTAAACTGTGTCTTCTAATTGAACTGTTGATAACTATCACATTACATAACATCAATTTCAGTGTATATCAGGCAAATGTGACAGTTAATAACTTACCTTGTAAGCATAATAATTTATAAAGTATAAATTATTTTAGGAGTTTTTTTTTTTACTCTTCTATGAAATAAAGATCTATGTAGACATTCATGATAGCAAACATTTCCAGAGAACAATTTTTCCTCTTTAATCGAGTGATAAATGAGTGATGGCAACCACTTTTAAAAGTAGAAGTCAATAATGTTAAACTGTTCCACAAAATCTGGATGTGCTTCAGTTTTATTCAGTTTTGAATTCATTATTTTTTAACTCAACATTGTTCTGATGTATCGACTGTCATGTTTCTGCAATTCAATGGTTTTATCATATTTGGAAAATGCAACTTTAGGATAAATTAGTCTTTGAATATTTCTGATTTTTAAACAGACTGTCTTACTCATCTTTCAGTCTCTAGTACTGGGTATATATTAAGCACTCAGTAAACATTTGTTGGAATTTTAAACAAATCCTCTTACAAGTGTACAGTTTCTCATTATTTTGGCCTTCTAGTTGCCATTTATTCATATAAAAGATAATATTTAAATATTTTAAAATATTTTAAAGAAGAAAATACACCAGTTAACTTTCCATTTCAGTGACCAGAATCAGACTGTTATTTCTAGTCTAGAAGTTCCCAGAGCAGAGGATTTGTATCTGTAGTTGTGTTTACACAACAATGACAAGTTGTCTGTGAAGATTTTCATGCTATCTTTCTGATAGGGCAGCAACGCTTGCTATGAGATTTGTTGCTTATTCTTCATGTGTCATTTCCAAGAACTTTAAGTTGACATTCTGAGGGCATCACTATCTGCTAGAAAAGTGTAGTATCCAAGTATTTGGAGTGTGCAGACATGGACACCTGGAAACACTCTAGGATGAAGACTGAATCCAGGAAGCAAAAAGCAATAAATAGCAGAGTATTTTGCAAAAATAGTAGCAATGCATTAATTTAGACTTTGCCCTTCTGCTCAGTTGTGGCTTTTTCTTTAATTATTCCCTTATAAGACTTTGATATCATGAGGTCAGTCTTAGAAAACTTTGCCATAGACCAGCCACTCTCAAAGTGTGACCCAAGAACTCCTGTGTGTTAGTAGTTTACTTGCTAAAAGAATTAGGCAAATAAGATCAAGTTCATGGTTCAGTCCATATATGGTCAGATATGTTCTCTTGACTTCTCATGGTCATAATCATAGCCAAACAAGCTAGAATGTTAACTTAAAAAATAATTTTTAAATGATAATATTAATTGGGGACCAAATATATGTCAGGCCCTCTGTTTTGCACATATTACCTTTAATATCAATAGCCTTCAGAGTTAAATCTTACTGCTATTTTCCTTTTACAGGTGAGGAAACAACTTTAATGTATTGAGTTCCTTGTTCCAAGTAACAGTGTGAAGTACAGAGGCAGGTTGTGAACTGAGGCATCCTGGATCCAGTCTGAACTCTGAAATCATGGAATTGTATTGACTTGTTGATAGATCTAGACTAACCCATCATTTTCTATCTCCAAACACTTGAAAACCACATGACAGTTACCTCTAAACTAGCACCTTCTTCTTCCTACATAAAGGGCAGCTCCTTAAACAGGAATCTTTGCTCTCAGTACATTTCGTAGCATATTTTAGCTGTTAAAGACTGTAATAAAGCTGGAAGTCAACTATCATATTGTTAACTATTTGTAACTATTGATCCAGTGGTTACCGTGACTTTGGAAGAAAGTCCACTCCTGTGTGTATGTTCATTTTGCATAGTGAAAAAATCCTTATCTTTACTGTGAACTTCCACCTTTTAAAAGATCTGTTGCACATTTATATGCTTGCTTGCTCTCTCTCTCCTTTTTCATGTATTCAATGTAAAGCTGCTCTGTCTTCCATTCCAAATCTCGTCCAGGAGAAATATAAACGCCACTTGAAGTTTACATAAGGTTCCCACATCAGTCTGTCTGTCCATTTGACTTCATTAGGGACCTCACCTCATTTTAAAATAAGGTTCTCCCTTAATGGTAATCATTCAGAACATTCTTATTCAGTAAAAACTTATTTAAGGCTGGGGGTGTAGCTGAGTGTTAGAACACTTTACTAGCAAGCAAGAGGCCCTGAGTTAGTTGGACCCCAGCAATGTAAAAACAAACAAAATCCCCAAATTTTTCATTTAGCTGTATTTTCAGGAAGGACTTCTAAAATCTCTTTTTGATCCAAGATTGAACTAGAAATGAAGAATTTTAAACATACCCTGATCTGACCATTATACATTGTATACATGTATTGAATTATTATACTGTACCCTTACATAATACAATTTGTCATATGTCAAAAGTTTTAATGGAAAAACAATAGCATTCTGATTTATTTGTTTAAAAATTAATATGAAACCATCCTCCCTGCAAGCCCCCAAAAGGCGATATTTTAATTTATCAACAGTTGCAGCCAGCCTCCAGCTGCACCAGCTGGCACATGTTTTAGGATGATAAATTCAAGAACCCTTCCTCTCACTAGCTAACGCCTCCTCTCCTTCTGGTGCCATGGGTCTCACCCTTCAATTCCGCTGGGCTTTTAAACTCCAGGCCTTTAATTATCTGACCAGGAAGTTGAAGTCCTGTGTATTGTAATTTCCTGGCTGATTTTCACCACCTAGAGTATATTTATGCATTGCAAAAAAATATTTGTTTTCAATATTAACTCTATCTACACCCCAAATTAAATTATTTATTTCCTGATCTAAAATTAAAAAAAAAAAAAAAAAAACTAAAAAAAAAAAAAAAAAACTTGAGAAAATTTTTGTCTCTTCAAGTAAATACTTTCTCTTTTCTCCTTTTACCAAGGCCAATTTTAGCTTATCACTACTTTCAGTTGCTATATTTAAGACGTGAATAGTTCCCTGGATTAAATATTTCAGGACTCATGCCAGTACCTCCTACATAATAAGAATCCTTAAACACGAAGGCTTGACGTCCTTTCTCTGATTCATAACATACCAAATAAATGGAAAAGTCCCAAGCAGTTGTTGTATTTTATATAATCCACCCGGTGTTACACCAAAAGTTGCTGCTATGTATTTCCTAAGTGACAAATACCAGTGTCTTACTATTATAGGGTTTATTTCTAAAGACCTCTGCAGTTCATTTATTGTTGTTTAGAAAAGCTATGAAATACTTTGGTATTTGTTTTATAAACAGAGGCCCTCAAAGACTCTCAGATTTTAATGACATATTACTGTTCCATTTAATTTTATGTTGTAAGAGACACAGTTGTCATTTTTAGCCCTCTTCACGTATGGGGAGTGAACCAGGTTTAAATACATTATCCCACTCTACAGGATGAATGGGATAACATGGACAGTAGTCAGGTAAAAGGGGGTTGGACAAGTAGAATTTGAAAACTCCCATTCAACCTAGAGGCTTGACAGAAATTCAGCCAAACCATTTTATTGATTTAAACTATTATTGACTAATTCATTTTTGTATCATGATGTTTTGGAAAGAACATTAAGTCCATAGAATCCAAATTCTCTATTTAGCAATTTCTCTACTTAAGCAAATCACATTTCTCTTCACTTGCTTCCTTTCTGTAAAAAAGAGATGATTTATGGTGACTTCTATTTATCTCAGAAATATGGTACATTTTTTAAAAATAAAATTTCACATTTTTTGTTCAGTAAAAAACAAGATTTTTATTAAGATTGAATCATTTGCTTGCCTGTTTACTAGTTCCCAGCTCTGCACACTGAGAGTATTTATTAAATATGGTTGAGGTGAGTCAAAGGCATATACAGGGCTGGGGTTGTGGCTCAGCAGTAGAGCACTCACCTAGCACATGCGCAGCCCGGGTTCGATCCTCAGCACCACATAAAAATAAAGGCATTGTGTACAACTAGAACAAATAAGTAAATATTTATTTATAAAAAAGGCATATACATGATGCTGTGCATGCACCAAACTGACCCTTCCAGGCTGGGAGAGCCTGATTGTTAAGTTAGCCACTTTTGCTGGTGAACTGGGAAGCATGGATACACATCATGTATTTCTAAGGTCACTTAATGGGAGAGCAAAAGAGAATTTCTTGAAAGACATGTCATGTGGGAAATAATCAAGACAGATGAACTACTTGAAGCATAGCAGGCATAGAATAAGAGATAGCTGATAGTCATTGGGATTTTAAACTGCTTATGTTTTGTTTTGCGGGGGGTTTGTTGTTGTTGTTTGTTTTCCATTGTTGTTTAGCACCTGCCTTCTGCCTGACAAACAGAAAAGGAGTTCAGGTTTTGGGGAACCCATTACCCACCAAATTTAAATTTATTTATTTAATTTTTAGTACCAGAGATTGAAACCAGGGGCACTTATATAGTTTATTTAGAGACAAGGTCTTGCTAAGTTGCTGAAGTTTTAGAGACAGGGTCTCACCAAGCTGTTGAGGCTGTCTTTGAACTCACAATCCTCTGAGCCTCCTGAGCCTCTGGGAATATAGGCATGTGCCACTGTGCCCAGCACCAAATTTAAATTTATGGACTACAAACCAACATTATCTGCTTTTTAACTTTCAATTGCATTCTTATTTTAACTCATTGGGGGAACGTAATTCCCTGAAATAAATATGATTAGAATTTCTGAAAGGACTAAATCTTCCTTATATTAATATTCCATATTTGTATATATTTCAAAAAGAAAGAAAATTCTCTAGGGTTGTTGTAGCTTCTGAATCACTGTGCACTGAGAATGCTGCTGAGGGACCTGTTCTTTCCCAAGCAGTGTGGTACTATTTCTCTTGTATGTCTTTGTCCCAAGAGATAGCCTGAAACATGCCCAATCCCAGCAGAGGTTCCAAACAAGTCTGATAATTAACATACCTGCTGAGCATACTTTTCAGAAAAGGTTTCTCCATTTCTGGCTACTTTCCAGGCTTATTTATATGAATCTTTACATTTCAGAATAATTAGATAAATATTTAATTTTTAGGTTAACGTGTCCCTGCTGTATGGCTTCACCCTTATGCAAATAAAGACAAACTTCTCCTGTCCTAATATTTTTCCTTGAGTAGAATAAAGTGAATGAGTAATTTTGTTCTTTACAAATACCTTGGATAAATAGCCATACCTCTTTTTTACATTTTATGGTAGGTACCCTGGCTATACTCTTTGCTCATTTGGGAAATTAACCACTTACCATTAGCAGTAAGAGCGAGTGAGTACACATTTTATAGTACCATGGCACTTTTAGAGCAGAAGGGAACTTGCCTGTTATCAAGTTATATCATTCTACCAATTCCTAACATTTATTGCATTCTGCCTAACACATAATACTGATTCTGTATCCACAGCATCAATACCTTGCAAGTTCCATAGTGTGAGGACTATAAAAGTTCTAATTCAAAATGGTCTGAAATTCTCTTATAGACTGGTACAATCAAAACAAAATGTTACTATACTGAGTTTATATTATTAAGCCTTATAGACTCTCTTCCTCTGACACATGTATGTTTTATACCCCTTGAGAGGCAGGTGAAACTGGCTCTTTAAACTTGCTTAGAAAATTGCTAATTCAAAAGCTGTTTTGCTATTGAACAGTATCAACTTTATGCTGGAAAATACTGGAAATACCCACCACCAATATCTACTATTTTCCCCCTGTGGAAAGATCTCTTTCTAATCAGAGTCCAGGAAAATATTTACGGGTCTGATTTCTGGGGTGAGAAAAAGCATCTCCAAGGGCCTGGCTTTTGGGTCTTCCTAGACAGACTGAAAGAGAGTGGGTTTTATCAGTACACAGTATGGTAAATCTCGTAGAAACACTGCCTTTACAAAAACAAAAGCCTGCCAGCACTGTTTTTCTACTGATTCCCACTCCCCTTTATTTAGAGATAAAGATGGGAATGTGTTTTGCCTTTCAGCTTGAGAGGGGCCGCTGTGCACAGACGCCCAGTAGGCTTGACATGTGCGACAGCAAGGGCCTTCCTGGCAAAGGTCCCAGTGCAGGATGCGAACCATGCCTAACATGTGTTAGGGGACGGTGACCGCATTTTCAGGGATGAACTGAGGTTACTACCAAGCTGAATCCTTGCAGACAAAGGCAGCCTTGTAGCAATCAGAGGGAATCTGTGGAGACAGCACTTCACTGCAGTTGGTTTTGATAGTGATGATGACAAAATATAGATAGCCTTTGGAAGCATATTTATTACTGGCTGAATTACCACACCCTCCTACTCCTCTTCTGACTGATTTATGGATAGAAAATTCTGGAAAATTTCCAGTTACTGGATAGCAATTAAATCAAAAAGAAAATATCTAGTATAAGCCAAGGTCTTCCCTAGCTAAGACCCATTCAAGTATTTTTTCAAGCACTTGCCGTGTGAAAGACACAACATTCCCCTTTAAGATCTCCATGTCCTACCCACAAAGACATACCTTTAAAAAAATGCTGACATACATTTTTTTTTGGGGGGGAAAGAGATGCCAGCCTCCTAAAGGCCCAGGGTTTTTATTGATAAGCAACAGATTGTAGCATGAATGTCACATTTGTTTTGGGTTGTGCAATTGGTCACATTATTTTGAAATTGGTGGAAATTAGATCACTGTACAAGATAACTGTAAAATATCAGCATACAATATCTTCATCTGTAATATCTGGAAACTTTGGGCACTGTGTGGATGTCCTAGTGGATAAGCAGTGGTTCATCTCTAGTTGTGAAGGAGGGGGGGGATCTCCATTCGTTGTTGCCGGTTCCATTCTCATGTGCTTGGGCAGGGCACAGGTCTATGAATAAGTCCAAAGCCTTCATCACAGAAGCATGAGATATTCAAATCACTTGATTTGTTTTTGTTGGAAGTTATTTTGTTTTGAGATTTTGAAAAGTTGCCTGTAACGTATCTCCATTTATGCTTCAAGACTGTAATTGGTGTCAAAAATTACTAATTAGAGAATTTGGGGATTTTGATAAGCAGTCACCCCTCCCCCGCCCCTGTAAGTCCCTTCATGCTTGAGAATAATTTGTAAATTTGTGTTAGTTTATTTACCAACTATTAGTACTCAGTGCTACCAAGAAAAGTCTTCTCTAGTTTTTGACTATATAGAAGAGTAAGAAAAGGATGGAGCAGAAAGGTAGAAAATCTTTGAAAGCCAAATTTTAAAATCTGGCTTTGGGTCTTTAATGTTTCTTTATGTGAAATGAAAAGTCTGACAGCACACCTTTCAGCATGCCTCACACCTCAGTCCTTTTCCATTCCACTGCTATCCCCAAATCTCCATATCACATTAGCACACACAATAATCCTTTCCATTTTTTTTTTGGTTGACAATCTTAACATATGTCTGGGTTATGATATGTCAATACATGTAAGGTATAATGATCAAATCAGGGTCATTGGCACATCTCTCATCTTAAATGTATTTTTTTTTTGTGATAAGAACATTAAGAACCCTCTCTTCTACCTTTCTATGAAATCTATATTATTGTTAGCTATTGTTACCCTTATTTGAAAAAGCACATCAGAACTTTATTCCTTTTTTTTTTTTTTTTTTTTTTTTTTTTTGGTACCAGGGATTGAACTCAGGGGCACTCAACCACTGGGCCACAACCCCAGCCCTTTTTTTGTATTTTATTAGAGACAGGGTCACACTGAGTTGCTAAGTGCCCCGCCATTACTGAGGATGGCTTTGAACTCGCGATCCTCCTGCCTCAGCCTCCCCAGTGCTGGGATTACAGGCGTGCACCACCGCACCTGGCTGGAACTTTATTCCTTTAACTATAATATTGTACTTATTAAGTAGCCTTTCTCCAATCCTCCCTCCCCAGCTTTTGGTAACCACTGTTGTACTCTTGAATTCCGTAAGATCAGCTTTCTTAGTTGAGAAAGACCACATGGCATTTGTCTTTGTATTTTTTTTCGTTTAACATTACTCCTCCAGATTCCTCCATGTTGTCACAAGTAACATTTCATCTTTTTAAAGGCTGAATAGTATTCCACTGTATATTTGTACCACATTTTCTTTATTCATTTCTCCAGGGTCCCTCACCCCAGCTTACACATAAGAATCACCTGAGCTGCATTTATCAGAATGTCCTAACTTGGACTAGTTGAGTATCAGTCTGTGGGATGGGGGCTCTGGTGTGTGTTTTAATTCTCCCCAGGAGATCCTTGAATCATGGAGGATTGACAACACTGACCTGCAGGTCTCTCATCTCCACTTTCTCCCACGTGCACATACGCTGTCAACTAAGTGGGATAAATGTAGCTTTAATGATGTCTTTGCATTTATCAAAACTCCTCACTGCCTCCTATTATTTCTATGGAGATGTTAAATCAGATGTATCTGGCAGACCAAACCTTCCCTGAACCTCTTAGTTTTTCCTTCCCAGGGGCATCCTCTTTTTCCATAGAGACTATCTATTCATCATTCCTCAAAACTTTCCATTTCTCTCTCTCTACCCACTTTTTCTTCCTTGTCTCTCCCTAACCAAGTGCCCTGCTGAAGTCTTACCTCCTGGCTGTGTAATCAGGATGCAGAAATGGTTCTTCCTGATAAGTTTCTACTAGTCGCCAACTTCTGTCAGTGCTCTACTGTGAAGTTTCATTCTATGTGCCTGGCCCAGGATTATACATTTCGATTATTAAGGTCATTGAAAGCAATAACTGCATTGAGGACAAGGATCTCTATAAGAGTTTACAGTGAAACTTTATAGGACCACTGATACTTAAGCAGAACAGAACAAATGCTATATGGGTATATAGAGAGAACTGGTCAAGTCCAGTGTTTATCAGGGAAAGTAGCAAATGTGATGTGGCCTTTGAGCTGGACCTAGGACTCAGTAGGGGAGTCTGGGTGGGAGATTTCATTGGGGAGGAGGGGGCTGGTGAAGACCACTAGCACTGAGGATGTCCTGGGTAAAATTGCAGTGCTGCGAAGTTGCAGGGCCAGTCCAGGAATAATAAGCTGACTAGATCACCTTCAAGAGTAGTATCCATGTCTTATTTTGGCCTGGACCTTGGGGGAGTGCGGGTTTTAAAGGGCCTCAGAGGCTATGTCATAGAAGTTGATTGAGTACCATCGTTTAAAAGTGGAAACGTTTTTTACAAGTAAAATTTGTCATCAAACACCAATATATAAAACAAATGAAAGTAAATCTACTTAGGGTGAGGCTGAAGATAGGCACATGGAACTGTGCTCACTAAGTGATACTCACTGTGCGCCTTGGTGTGCCTTAACTCCAGGGCTCTGCTGAACCCAATTTGAAAACCAGTAGTGTTAAGGAAAAAATCCTGAGTTTATGATCTTGGGCTTCAATCTTTGATTATTTATTAGCCGTGGGACCTTGGGAAAGCAGCTTAACTTCTACAAACTTTAGTTTTTGCCTCTGTAATGAAGATTCCTATCTTGATTACAAATTTAAGAAAAAATAATAACAATATGCATATAATACTACATAGCACATTATAATAATATATGTAAAATGCTTAGTAAGGTCCCCAACATACAGTGGACACTCATTAAATTTCAGTTCTTCTCCTTGTCATGACTTTGTGGGGACCCTCAGTAGTTACTCAGGAACTCCTGAACATTGCTCAGTGCTTTTAGTAGATTCAACTAATGTCAACTACAACCTCCTAGAGGTTTTTAAAAATGACCTGGGCATCATATAGAAGTTGCCTGAACTGGCCAAGGTATAAGGTGAGGAAAGAAAAACTTAAAAAGAACAAGCATACTTTCAGCTATAGAGAAAGCTAAGGTTTTCGGGAAAATTGTAAGTCTTTAGAAGTGCGTCTCTGAATTAGTCTTTAAAAGTAAGGGGTTTGCAGACATCAAAGATGATGTGAAAGCAAGAACCAGTTTTACTTAGTTGCACAGATAGAACACAGGAGACAATGTCTATGTCATGCCCAAGATGTACAGTCTAAAAGAGATACGGAATCAAGCTGATTGTCAAAGGGCATGGTTACCAATATCTAGGTAAACAGAAAATGAACTCATCTTATAGAAGCTATATCAAAAACTTGCCTGACTCTGACACAGTTGAAAAAAAATCTCCCCTGAGAATTCATGACCATAGGAACTCCTCATGCTTTACCAATTTGAGATCTAAATGTACCTGTGTAGTCTTTAAAAAATAAAAACAAACAAACAAACAAACAAAACCCTCAAGCCAAGCTTTTATTTTCAAAGTGTGCTTGGATTGATAGTGCCTATAGACAACTGGCAGGAGCAACCTCAAATTCTTCTAGGACTACAGCAAGATATTAGCCTAAAGAATTGCTAAAGCCTAAGTTCTAAGGAATCCATGTTCACAATCAGTGATCACAAACCACAGAAATGTACATTGGTGCAATCACTTTCTAAAGCAATTGGTAATTAAAGAGTAAAGTTGAAAAGTCACATGCCCAATGACCCAGTTTTTATGATCTTAGGTGTATACCTTTAAAAACTTTTGCCTACATGTACCACTGTGCTACGATGCCAAAATATTAATGGCAGCATCTTTCATAGTAGACTCAGAATGGAAACAGCGCAAAATCTATCAACTCTGCAGTGGATAAATAGTGTTATATCACATAATAGAATCTTCTACAGCAGCACTGATAAATTGACTGGAGTTACGTGTCAGCATGGAAGACTCCAGGAAACACATTAGACAAAATAAGCATGTCACAGTTGGGTACATAATGTATGATTCCGTTTATGTAGAGTACTGAGACAGTCAACTACATGATGTTTAGCTTAGGGACACATGCAAGGTTGGTAAGGATGGTGCCAGAATGATTAACTAGATCAGAGGATCCCTAGGGGAGCCACTCAATGAAGGGCTTCCTGGGAGTCCTCAAAGCTACCTGTAAGTTTGATTCTTGCACTGACTGATAGGGATATGGGGGTTTCTTTCATGATTTTTCTTTAAACTATTCATATATATATATATATATATGTATATATATTTATTTTTTTTTTTTTTTTTTTTTTGGTACCGGGGATTGAACTCAGGGGCACTCGACCACTGGGCCACATCCCCAGCCCTTTTTTTGTATTTTTATTAGAGACAGGGTCTCACTGAGTTGCTAAGTGCCTCGCCACGGCTGAGGCTGGCTTTGAACTCGCGATCCTCCTATCTCAGCCTCCCAAGTGCTGGGATTACAGGCGTGTGCCACCGCGCCCGGCCTATTCATATATATTTTATGTACTCTTTTGTCTCTATGATATGTGTTCTTTTTAGAAGAAAAATGGAGAACTGAAAAAGCCCTTGGGACTGCATAATGGATAGGATGTATTTATGTAACTTTCTGGTTGAGAGAAAGAAAGAAAAGTAATCAGTCTCAGTAAGGATGTATGCCTGGGAGCCTCAGTCATCTTGGGACCTTTAAATAGAAATAAAGAAATCTGTCCTTCACATCTATTTTTAGTACCCAGTTGCAGTGACGGAAACATTACGTGTGTCAGTAAACTTTTGCTGTTGCTGTTGTTGAGGTGGGGGAGTTGTGGAATGTGGAAGTCGAACTGTTTGGGAATGAGGTTGAGCAGAGGTGGACAGGGAGTGTTGGGCTTAGAGAGAGTGGAGGAAGCCCTGCACGCAATGAGATCAGCTAAAGAAAAAGCACAGGAAGGAAAGAAATTTGAGTTCTGAATTTGAAAAGGCCCCTTATTCACTGATAGACTGAGGCTATGCAGAACAAAGGGAGTGAAGAAAGATAAGAGAAGCTAAAAAGAAGATGTTCAAGAAACAGGAAGTAATCTACTCTCAGTTCAACACTGTGAGAGAAGAGGTTTAAATGCCATGGGATTTGATGATTGGGACGTCATTGGTGAGTTTGTACCAAGAGGCTTTATTGATTATGGAGAGAAGCCATATTGCCAGAAATGCAACTATGAATTCAAGTGAAAGGTATAGAACTGGGAAGCCTAAACCAATCTTTCAAAAAAGATTGATATCTAAAGGATAACCTAAAAATAAAATTCTTATTGTTTGTTATAGACCTGCTTGACATAAATTATCTGATTTCATCCTTATCGTACCATATTTCATTTGACAGATGAGAAAAAGGTAACACTGTTAGTAAGTAAAGCAGCTGGGATAGTAAAGTAGCTGCAGGCCATGTGAGTCCAGTGCTTTGGTTTCTCATCAGTATCCTACACTAAGAAGTAGAGGAGATCATTTCTGCTTACAGAGGGGTGCTTTGGTTTGGTTTGTTCTGTTTTCTCTTTTGGATAAACCTAAATATGTTTGTAGGCAAAGGGCGGGACCCCAGAAGAGAAAAGGAACCTGAAGCTTACTGGAGGAACCATCTGACCCTTTGCATGGTTCCCAGTGGTTGGAAAGATAAAGGAGAAAGGTGGGGAAATGACAGACCAAATATAAATAGGCCCCAGAGATTGCCCTCTTACTTCTATCTAGAAGCAAATGAACCAAGCTCTGTTATACAGTCACTGAGCCTCCAATCTGCATTTCCTTTAGGGATCTACTGTTGGTCTGATCTATAACCCCATTACGAATTCAGTAATGGAATTCTGGTCTGAGAGAATGTACCTGAAAGTACCTACCAGTCGATTCAGTGGTTGAATGGATGGACTGATGGAGAATGAATGAATGAACTAAGAGAATAGACCAAACATTTATTAATCTCTTTCTTAGTGTAGTGATTAACAACCCAGACTCCAGAGTCACACTGGTGAGTTGCATCACTACCATTCACAAGCTACATGTTCCAGGAAAGTCACTTATCCTCTCTACAGCTCATTTCCTCACCTAGAACATGGAGCTACTAACAGTTACCTACTTGTGTAGTTTACTAGGGCTGCCATAATAAACCACCACAAACTGAGTGGCTTAAGGCAACAGAAATTTATTCTTTCACAGCTTGGGAACGGGGTTGCGGGGGTGGGGGTGGCGGGCAGCAGGGCATAAAGCTTGAGTTGAAAATCAGAGTGTCAGGAGAATCACCCTTCTCCCAGAGGCTGTTAAGGGAGGTTTCTTCTGTGCTTATTCCAGTTTCTGGTGACTCCAGATGGTCTCTGTTTCGGGCAGCAAAATCCTAATCTCTGTCCTTCTCTCTGATATATCCACGTGTCTTCTCTTCTTATAAGGACACCAGTAAATGGATTTATACCCCATCTAATTCACTATGACCTCATAACTAAATACATCTACAAAGATCCTATTTTCAAGTAAGGTCATATTCTGAGTCCCCAATGGACATAAATTTTAGGCAACACCATTCAATCCACTGTACTACTTCATAGAACTACTATAAGGACTAAGTGAAGTCACATAAGGACTTATGCAATTAGTACATAGTATATTAAATGATAATAACACAAGCTAGCATAAGTTCTTGTAATAGTGTCTAGCATCTAGCAAGAGGTGTGTGAAGTCTTAAGTTACTATTTATTGGCATTTAGGGAATGCTGCTTCTTTCTAACCACTATATTTTGCTGAATAATATCAAATTCCTCTTTTGGTGAAGATGCTAAGTAATTAAATTAACTCATAATAATGCTTGATTTTGTCCCTGGAACTATTTCTTGAAAAACCCATGAAATTTATATTCCTTTCCTCTCTAGTAAAATAGCTAAGGAAATAAAACGTAAAATTTTCTTTTCTTCTTTTTGATGGTGCTAGGGCTTGAACCCATGCTAAGCAAGTACTGAACTATACCTCAGTTTTTCGTATTCTGAATTCTCACATCAGATTTTGTTCTTTAAGGGAAAAACAGTGTTGACTAACCTCTTTATCTTCATCTTTGCAAGGACTAACACCATAGGCACTGGCCTCCTCCATCTGATGTTCCACATAGGAGAACCTAATTTCTCTTTGAAGCTGATTTCCTTCCACAGTAATTTATCAACAGTCATATTTATGTATGTACGTGTGTGTTTTTACAGTTCTAGTTATTGAACCCAGAGACATTCTACCACTAAGTTTTATCCCAGTCCTTTTTTATGCTTTGTTTTGAGGCAATCTCATTAAGTTGCTGAGGCTGGCCTTGAACTCACTATCCTCCTGCTTCAGCCTCCCAAGTCGCTGGGATTACAGATGTGTGCCACCCAGGCCCAGCTATCATCTTTCTTTGGCTGCATCTTTATGTACAGCATCCAAAGGGGATATTGTTTTTAACAGAATGTTCAAAGTTAAAACAGGCTCCACGCTATGTTAAGATTAATTATTCAATGACATGACAGCTAAGAGATACAACACAATAATATTGAGCCTAATATAAGATATTATTTTTAGCATTAAAAATACTAAAATATAGGTGCTATATGTGGACAGAACTTGGAAACAAAAACAAGAACAGTGAAGAATCCAATATAGTGGATCCCAGACAAATCAACTAGTTTAACGCAATGGTATTCTACTTTATGGTGGTACAATTAGCTATTTTTATATAGGATAAACCATAGCTCCAATTTTGAATTTTTTTTTTTTTACAGTGTTGGCCAGTGGCAATGAGCCACAGTTCCCTCTTAGCCATTCAGTTGCAAAGATGAACTCTGAGTTATACTGTGTTGCCAACCCAGGATGTTGAGTAGGCTAGGTACATTAGATGCATCTTGGATGTAGGATATTTCTAGTTTGTGATGGATTGGTCAGAATGGAACCCCAGCATAAGTTGAGGATATCTGTATTTACCCTGCTATTTGTGCAAGGTGATTTGGAAGAAAGAGGCATTAAGATAAAGGCCAGAGCTGGGCGTGGTGGCGCACGCCTGTAATCCCAGCACTTTGGAGGCTGAGGCAGGAGGATCACAAGTTCAAAGCCAGACTCAGCAATGGTGAGGCACAAGGCAACTTAGTGAGACTCTGTCTCTAATAAAATACAAAAAAGGGCTGGGGATGTGGCCCAGTGGTCAAGTGCCCCTGAGTTCAATCCCCAGTACCAAAAAAAAAAAAAAAAAAAAAAAAGGTGAAGGTCAGGGAGACACCATTTGTATCACATCTGTTTTGTTCACTGCATAGCCAGGTATGGACCCAGCAGCTAGCATATACAATTACATTCAACACATGTGAGGAAGGAAGATAGCTACCTTGCTTGCAGGTGGTTGAGTAAAAAGAAGGAACTTCTTGGGTCTTTTCCTGTGGGCTTTAATAATTTTACTTCCTAAATTGTAAGTTTTCTTCAGGGCAGTCTTCATTCCCCTGTTCCTGCCTTTTGACTCTTTCCCTTCCTCTTTTTACTAACCCTAGCCCTTTTAAGTATAAAGTTGTTTTGTTTGGAGATAGTAAGCATGTTAGTATATAACAGAAAGCTGAGAAAAGTGTTGAAAATTTTTGTCCTTTCTTATACCTCTTAATGTTCTGAGGCAATAAAATTAACACAGATAATTGTTTTAATATCAAAGCTTTTGGGTAAAATAGAAACAATGAACTTATATACCAGAGGATCTATCACAAGAGCAGAAGTTCTTAAATATTGATCCACAAACAGTCTTAGCACTACTGAGCAATATGAATTGGGTGCAAGCTATATGTGCAATATGTAGTGGATATAGGCATAAATTGTCCTCCCTTGGACACCACCACTGTTCCCAACCTTCACGGGCAAATCAATGGATGCTCAAGTCTCTTATATAAAATGGTATAATATTTATGTATAACCTGTGCATGTTCTCCTGTATACTTTAAATTCCTAGATTACATGCACCTAAAACAATATGCTATGTAAATGGCTATACTGTGTTGTTTGGGAAATAAAGGTAAGTTTTTTTTAAAAAAAAGTGTGTTGATTTTTTTTAATATTTGTTGATAGATCTTTATTTTATCTATTTATATGTGGTGCTGAGAATCAAACCCAGTGCCTCACATATGCAAGGCAAGTGTGCTACCACTGAGCCACGCCCCCAGGCCCTAGCTATTTAATATACACAATTTTTTAGAAAGAATTTTTAAATCTCCTGTTGATTGAATCCACAAATGCAGAACTGGGATGTGGAGGATCATGCATGTAAAAGAAAATTCATTCCTAACTTTTTTAGTCTCAGAAGAATTCAGATCTCAGGTAGAGAATCACTGAATTAGAAGTTTATCTCATTTGAATCTATTTGTTTTGATTTACAGGTTTGGGTAGGAAAATGGACAGTGCATGGAATTACCAAACCTTTTAAAATCTGGAATCAAGTCAAAGACTTTTTTTAGCAGCTTCCTTGACTGTTTTAATATGCTCCAAGTCAGAGTTTGTGATGCTTAACTCACAGTGGTTATCTCTGGCAGTTGAATACCCAGGCTGATGTCATTTGTTCCCAGAACAGCATCTGAGCCCTTCTGGGCAAATTTACTGATAAGTCATTGAGAAGGCACAAAAATGATGATGTTTTATGGTACAATGAGCCATCCTTGCATAGCTAATTTAATTCTAACTGAACTTATAGACAAAATACTGACCTCCTTGAAGTAGTAAACCTCTTTTTAAGACTGCACTTTTTCTTTAAATTCCTGGAAACTTTATATATATAAATTCCTTCTTTGTCTGATTTGAAACTTTTTCTTATTGTCTTCCTTTGTCTTAACCGTCAGCTCTGATTATTTACATGCTTAATTCAAACTCTGATTTTATTTTATTTGAGTAATATCTATGTGTGCTCGCAGGCCCCTAGCTCATTGACTTCATCTATGATATACAGTGTCCATCTTTGCATCATAGCAGATTCTAAACTTAAATACCTGCTGCTGCTATTATTGGTGTTAATAAAGCCTCTTATATTCCAGACAATAATTTGATTGTCAGTTATTTACAGTGTGCTTGTTTGTTGATTCAGCCATTCACAAAATGGCTATAGGCACATAGATCTTCTAGTTACAAGAAAAACAAAAGATATCATACGTAGAGTCACTGCATTGTGCTACATGAAGGCATGTGACAACCTAGAGATTTAAACCTTTTTAAGCTAACAATCTTGAAGTAAGTAGCTTTATTTACTTAAAGTAGTTTACAATTGGGGAGACCTTGCCCTTCATGAGACATTTAGCAATTCTGAAGACATCTTTAGTTGTCACAGATAGAGGATATGACTATACCTGGTTGGTCAAGACCAAGGATGCTAGCAAGCACTGGACGATGAACAGAACTACCCCCCACCCCCAGGAAAGACTTATTCAGAATAGAATGCCAATAATGCTGAGACTGAGAATCCTTGATTTGGAAAACACAATGTTCATTCATTCAGAGAGTTTTGCTGCCATAAAGGGGAGGGGTAGAGGAGACCCTGGAGGCAGTGGCTTCTCCTCTGAGGTGCTGAGCAAGTCAACTCTTACTGATTGACTTACACCAGAATGAAAGACTCTTCCAAAGAGAAAGAATTTCCTTCGTGTCAATTACATTTTCAGGGATGTGTTGGTGTTCTTCAAAGCTTGGCATGTTGGTGTCTTTCCAGTTGCCTGCTCCTTAATCTGCCTCTGCTTGTTCTAGAGGGGTTTACAATTTAGGATGGGAAGATGGGTATACCAAAAACTATGCTTCTGTGATAAACACCAGGAGAGCTCACTACAATTAATGTGTTGGGAGCACCGAGCCATTAAACCCTGCCTGGGGGGCCTGGGCAGACTTCACAGATGAGGTGGTATTTGAGCAAGGGCTTTGAAGGGGCATTCCCGATATGGCTGCAGGAGGAAACTTTCCTCTTTGAAGCCATGCCCTGTGTAATTGCATTTATAACCAGTGACAAATTGTTTTGTCTGCTCTTTCAGGAACCAAACTGTTTTGTACTGTTCTGCATTGAGCAAGACTCCTTTACAAACTTTGAGGGACAAACTTTGCAGTTTTTTCTCACTATCTTCTTTCTATTAAAGATTTTAATAGTAGTTGGGTTCAACTATGCAATCTAAATGTTGGCGATTAGCAAAATAATTCTGAGTTGCAAGCTGTCAGTGAATGAATTACCTGTCTTGTTTTATTGTCTTTAAATTTTGGATGCTGGCCCTAATAGAGTTTTCTCCAGGCTGTGGTCTTAGCTAGCTTGAAAATATATACAAAAAGACCCTTCACACTCCACGTAGGCTGTTATACATGCTTTTGAAATTCAATCTGCATTCTAAAATAGGGCTGTATCCTGTATGAATATACACCTAATTGTCATCATCTACAAATTCATATTTATTTATTTTATTTGTTTATTTATTTATACCAGGGATTAAACCCAGGAGTGCTTAACCACTGAGCCATGTCACCAGCCCTTTTTTATAATTTATTTAGAGACAGGGTGTCACTGAGTTGCTAAGCACCTCACCATTGCTGAGGCTGGCTTTGAACTCATGATCCTCCTGCCTCAGGCTCCTGAGCCACTGGGATTACAGGCATGTGCCACAGCACCCAGCTTCAAATTCTTATGTAACAACAGAAAAGGTGTTCATATCTTTGTGAAGTGGCCAATTGAAATTTGGCTGTGGTAGATTTAGAAAACTGAAATTGATGTTAAATTTCAGGTACATGACAATAGTAAGGCCTTTCTAATAGGATTGCTGAGAATTCAGGCTTTCTCTTTACTCTCTGGAGATTGTACATTGATTTAAAGTGCCCACGTTTTCTTTCTCAATTCGGAATGAGTTATAACATGAAAAAAGTGGTAATTTTATACACTTTTGAAACTAACTTTTAAAGAACTTGCCATTTTCTTGGTGACTTTGCAGAGAAATTACTCTTTTCTTAGAAACAAAACAGTTTGTTTGCTTTCGTTTGAATTTGGACTACAAACCAGGTAGTTATAAATCTGCATTTTAGTTTCATTTTTCATTAATTTTTTTTTTTTTTTTTAATTTCAGTCTGATGCCAACGCAAGTTACTTAAGAGCAGCTCGAGCTGGACACCTAGAAAAGGCCCTTGACTACATAAAAAATGGAGTTGACATCAACATTTGCAATCAGGTCAGTTTTAGTCATCGTTGTTGTTATTTGTTTCATTCAAATTCTAAGTATTCAGACTTTAAACTCTTTAAAGCTTCCATTAAATATTAGTAAGGTTTTCTCCTCCTGTTAGTTTTTTTCTGTTAAATTTTACCAACTTGATATTATCAAATGATTCTCTGCTTGTTAGAGGAAGGTTCAGAAATGATGTCATATATTCTCTAATGATTCCTGTAATTTTAGTAATAATATTTAAGCAATCTACCTACTTTTCAAGTACACTTACTCCTAATTTAAGAGTACAGCACATATGCAAGCAGATGTCACTGAGATTATCTTGGTAGACTGTTTCTCCATTTTAAGTGCACATGATTTCATCACCTTTTCTAGTACTGACCATTTAGTGCTCCATTTTCAACCCGCCAAGTAAAGCTTTCCCTTTGCTTTTTATCAGAATGGGTTGAATGCTCTCCATCTTGCTTCCAAAGAAGGCCATGTGGAAGTTGTTTCTGAACTGCTACAGAGAGAAGCCAATGTGGATGCAGCCACAAAGGTTAGTATCTGTCAATGCTTTTTATGTCACTTGCCAATTTCAGTGAGGATTCTGCCCTCAGTAAGAATTAAGGTACATCTCTTGTGAATTACTTGTCAATTGTATTCCCTTGGAGAGCTTTAAACATAGGGAAATTAGAAAGACAAGGGAGTTGACATGTCATGCTTTTCACTTTCCAGAAAGGAAACACAGCGTTACATATCGCATCTTTGGCTGGGCAAGCGGAGGTGGTCAAGGTCTTAGTCACAAATGGAGCCAATGTCAATGCACAATCTCAGGTAAACCTACAACTCTATTGCAAAAGAACTGTGCTATAACTTACAAATAATGTTCATTGGGTGAAGTGCTTGCTTGGTTCACATATCCTCTAAGAACATGATACTTTATGGCTCTATTCAAATTGTTATATTATTGCAGGTTACATAAGTTCATATTTATCCTCATTTGCAATATGTATGTGTTGAGAGGTAGAGATTTTTTAATAGTACTCTATTGATGAAACTCTATAACTGGTAGTCATACACAAATGCTTGGGGGATTTCTGAAATGCAGAATCTTAAACTCTTTTATGATGCTGGCCCAGGTTGGTCCAGTCACAGTATTCATTAACTTATGAAAAATTGGGACTGTTTCTAAACTTGGAATTTCAGAATACGATAGTGCTTCTCTTAGTTGAGGAAGAGAAGAAACTGCTTAACTGTTCTTCACAAAGACGTCATTGCTGTTCTCTGAAACAGATTAAAAACAAAAAATGGGCAGAAAAAACTTTAAAAATCCCCAAACTTTAAAATGTTCAGATTATTTTTACTGAATAGAGGTCATCCTATAACTCTCAAGAGTCTTACCATGAGGTTCTAAAATGAAAACTAATAGGTTATCATTTTAAACTGAGTCTAAAGGAATTAACTTCACTTTATTGGTTTAAAAATGTATGCTTTATTATTCAAGTATTCATAATTTGCCTCCTACACAATCCCTTAGAGGTTGTAAAGCAAACATCATGACCCAAGAATATCCACTGAGGACTTGGCCACTTTTAAAACTGGTCTTCATGCAAACACTTTTTCCATTTGAATGCCGCTGTCTCTCATTTGTCAAGGTCTCCACCAGGGTGTTGGGTCTTGAGGAAATTTAGTACAGAACAAAATTGCAAGTTTTGCCAAAGATACAGGGTTTTTTGAGGTCCTAGAAAAAGACAGTAAAGCTATCGACAGGTACATGATTCTTTATCAACATTAGGCCAGGCAACATGTGAAGAATGGGGTTTATTTCCTGTTAGATGTTTGATATGAGAATAATTTGAAGATCAAGAGATTAAGTGGAGAAAAATAATAAGTGAGATCTTTGGTTCTCAAGTACTTCTGGCAAAAGACTATTTGCTACTTACACTGTGGAAATAAAAAGCAAATGAAGAATGTGACAACATCATGTAATTTGGTTGGAAAAGTTATGCTTCCCCTGCCCCCCCAAAAAATCACACTTCATTTTGTCTGTTCATTCCAAGAACCTCATACATAATTGCAGTTATAAGCTGTGTTTTATTAAATCACATAAACTTACATTTACAATTTCTACTTTTATCTTTCAAGATTAAGTCTCAAGCAAACTTTTTATGTTATTTACAATGGCCTTTGGATCTTCAGTTTAAGTACACATGATTTCATCACCTTTTCTAGTACTGATTATCTTCACTTAACAGGAATCTCTTCTGCTGCACTGCAGCACTGCAGTGACTTTCTCTCCCATTTACTACACCCAGAGCAGCGATAGCTCTGTCACCATTCAACTTCAGAGCCTTGGAAAAGGAAGTGCATGGTGCTTGCAATTATATTTGCTCTAATTTCTTTCCAGTTCCCTGTGGTTGGACCTTTGTCGCGTGGTCTATGCCAGGTGTTCTGACCTTCTGTAAGAATGCACTTCAAATACTAATAATTTTCTAGAAAAGGGGTGATAGAAATTTGAACATTGGCAGGTATAGTGCTTTGAGAGAGATAAAAAAAACAGTTGACTACAATAGAAGCATCATGCTTTTCAGCTGTTTTTCTTTTTTCAAAATGTTGCTATACATTTTTACTAAAAAATAGGTAATTTTAGTCCCCAAGATAGTGGGAAAATTCTTTATTCCATTTATTTATCATTTCTTGTGTTCCCAAAAGGGGAAAAATAAACAACTTCCTTTTAAACATTACACACATTCTTGACTGAGTTTTAGAGCAGCTATAGTTTTAAACCTGCTCTGCAGTATCTGGGAGAGCTGTAGTCAAAATAAAATCCTAGTCAGTTTTAATTTCAATTTATACACATTCCACACTGCTGAGACAGTGAGGGAGAAGAATGTATGTAGCCTATAGGATTCCCTGACACACAGTATGTAGTACATAGCAAGACCTTCCTCTGAGGTCTTGCCCTCATATGGCTTCTACATAGCCTTGTTCCATGGGTAATTCAGGTAACAAGGTGACCATGCAGCAGAGTGGATTTTCCATGATAATTCCTGGTAGCAACTCTTCAGTAGGAACTTTTATAAAGAACAGCAAGCAATGATGCCATGAAAGAACATTAAATTCCATTGAGGTGGCTTCACATAAAATTTCATGGGGATATTAATATTCAGAAAAGACAGTGCCCTTCTCTAAGTGAAATTTTAACCTATTAGCAATGTTTAATGGCCAATGAAAAATAGTTGAGAGACCCCCTTCCTCTACCTGAGTATAAAAATTCTCCTTTAAAATAAAAATTACAATGGGGAATATAGGAATTCACAGATTTTATTTTAAACTAATTTTTGCTATTGCCTTGATCTTAGATCTTAATAAGATCATTAACTCTTTTCTGGGGGAGGCGGATACCGGGGATTGAACTCAGGGGCACTCAACCACTGAGTCACATCCCCAGCCCAATTTTGTATTTTATTCAGAGACAGGGTCTCACTGAGTTGCTTAGTGCCTCGCTTTTGCTAAGGCTGACTTTGAACTGGCGAGCCTCCTGCCTCAGCCTCCCACGCCACTGGGGTTCCAGGCATGCACCACCATGCCTGGCAAAATCATCAACTCTTACTTAATATTAATTAACGTCCCAGAGATCACTTAACTGCACCTTGAGAAAAAAAAATTGGGTTGGTTACTTAAATTGTGATTACAAATTCTTCTATTATTAAGTTCTTAATACTTTGCATGATATATAACAATGATTAACAGTGTTATTGAAAAAATCTCAAACTGCCAAGTCAAATGACATCCTTCACTCTTTTCTCTTTTGTCTTTATACTGTTCATATAAAACTGTGTTTATAAAGAGGCAGCACCTTTTCAGATAGCATTTTAGCTATCAAAGTATTCTAAATGAACAATTTTTCACAATGGCATTAATGAAGGCAAGACCCACTAAGTCACCCAGAGCTCCTTATGTGCCTTTTTGGTCTTTGTGTATATGGAGGTCTTCCTGTGGTGGAAAATTTAGATCCTAACAAAGTCCGACAAATAGGTATGGGCCAGATAGAGGCTCCCTGACTTATGACCTTGTATTAAACCTCTGATCTGACTTTCACAAAAATGACAGTCATACATAAATCAGTGAAATCTTTCATAGTGCCCTTATATCTTCATTAAAATCAGCACTTTATGATGCACAAAGGCCATAGAAAATTAGAATGGCTGGGATAATTTCGCAGATAAAATTTAGGCCCTTAAATGAAACCACAGGAGGGCTCTTTATTTCTTTGTTTTGGTGGGTATTATGCAGGATGCCTTAATGCTGTCTACCAAATTATAAGTCTGCAGATTTACATGCTTATTATAGCACCACTGTAAACATTCAGAGCAGAAGGTACTGAAGGTATTAGATAAAAATCAGCCTTCAAATAGCATACTCATTGGATCTGAAGCTGCTCTGCCTTTTGAGAATTAAATCTATTGTTGCTACAGAAAAGAAAATGTAAATCAGGCACCTTATGTTCCTTTTCTACCAGTTTTGTTTTGGAAATTTCCTAAGTTAGGAAATTAATATGAAAATAGTGATGTACTTTTTTTCTCTTAAGAAGGGAAGGATCTTTCTGAAATGTAACCATTCTCCCAATCCAGGTGCCACTTCACTACAAGTCATTACAGCTATAGGCCATCCAATGACAACACATTGAGTTACTGTAGATGCCGTAAGCCTTTTTGAGCTAAAGAGTGATGATAATGTTTTTATTCAGTCTTCCCAAAGGATGCTTACAGTTTTCTTCCTAGAATCATAACATAGTAATATATGTATTTTTGTGCCTTGTTGATTCTTTCTTGATAGATGAAATTTGTGTTAATTTGTATTTGGATTCATGAAACAGAAATTAAGCAAAAAGTAGGGATGGGCTTATTAGAATTAGATTGATAACACTGAGAATAAAAGGCTAAATAAGCTTTTAGAAAGTTTGGGGGACCTGATTCTTGGGGTGGAGAGCAGTAGAGCCTGATAAGAGCCAGGGTCAGATTTCACATTAATATGGTTCCTGAAGGTCCGTGAAACCTGGGGTGAGGGAGTAGGCAAAGAAGAGCTGAGGAGACTAGATCTGAAAGAGCAAAACAAAGGGATCCAGTACATGTCTCCCCCATAGTTACAGAAGGGCAAGCCTATCTGTCGCCAAGTTCAACCAAGTCAAGTCATGCTTATATGGCAGGGAAGAGTGATTTTCCAAAAGAAAATAAGGGTGACATTGTCAAATGAAGGGGAAATCAATGTGGGCATTGTTAACTAAAACTATAGCAAAGTCAAATAAACACACACACACACACACACACACACACACACACACCACAAATGCCTACTATAAAATTAAAATTTCCATCATGAAGGCTTCCCCCCCAATATTTTTTATCACTATGGACAGCAGAAATAGCACAGGACCATTCACGGCTACATATTGAATGATTCATTTATATGAAATGTACAGAATAGACAAAGCCATAGAGACAAAGTAGATTAGTGGTGGCCAGGGAGTGTGGGGAGGGGCTACTACCAGCAGGAAAGTGCTGATGATGAGTCCTGGGGCTGCATCTTGCCATGGCTCCTGTCTATTGAGGCCAGTTGCCCAGTGTTGTGAATATGCTAAAACCCACTGAATTGTACACTCTATAAGGGTGAATCTTATGTGACTATCAAATGGATATTTTAAAAATCAAAGAACAAACAAGAATGTGAACTTTCAGAAAATGACTGGCCTTCATAAAACAACCTTTGGATGGAAAGCCTTCATGAAGAAGGGGAAAGCCACAGTGGGAAACCACACATTACGGGGCTGTCTCTTGCTAGAGCTCTCTGCCTTTGTGCTAGTTCTAAATCCCAATTCTACACATCTCTTCTGCTATTATGAAAAAGGGCATGTGGAATGATTTAAAAGTTGTGTTTCTCAAGAATGGCTCTCTAGAAGACCCAGGTCTGTAAGAACAATATCCCCTTCAATCTTACTTCCTGACTTGGGACTTTCTTCCTGGATCAGAAAATGCTTGGTTTTGGATGATGACCTCTGGACTAGGGGATGCACATAGGGCCAGATACCCAATGTGCATGGGTAGACCAGTGTCTCTTAGGCAGCCCTGGACCACAGCACCATAGCAGACATTCACCCTGCTGCTTACAACCAAAGGATATAACTTAACTGGTTGATACTTAGGTATAAACTTTGGGACATTTTTCTTAAGAACTTTACTCCTAAGATTTGAAACTGCCCTGTGGGAAATTTGACTTTCAGAGAGAGCACTTGATGAAAGAAAATAGATGCTCAGTTATTCATTTAGCTGTGAGAAAAATCCACACTGGTTTTTACCTTTGTTTTTCTTTTCCATCCTTCTATCCCTACCTCCTTTATTCTGCCCTTCCTCCCTCCCTCCTTTCCTTCATATTGTTGCTTTTGTTTTATTGCAAAAAGGACATTTAAAGTAGTCAAGAATTAAATGATCTTTCATTTTGGTTAAGTAAGAAAATGAGATAGATATAAATATGGTGAGGGTAATCCTAAGTTCCTTTCAGTTTCCCTCATAGTTCTGGGAAGAGTGACAAAACACACACACACACACACACACACACACACACACACACACACCACAGAATGTTGCTGTTATTCCATACTTCATGTTTAAAGGCTGGTGTAACCTTCCTGACAAAACAGGAACAATAGGCTCCAAGATACTACCAGGCAGACCATTCGCCAGGAAGGAGCTGGCTGCTGTTACATTCCTTTAATTTTCTAATGTTGAGCTTGGTAAGCAGTTAACCTAACTTGTTGCAATTGTGAGCAAACTGGAGTAAAATGAAGAGAGGCACTCTCTTATGAATACACAGGTCATAGTAGATTTGTTATGTCACTACCACTTTAATCTGTTCAAGAATATGGTGATGGTACTGGACATTGAACCCAAAGCTTCACATATACTAGGCAAGCACTCTACCATTAAGCTACAGTCCCAAGTGTTTTTTATTTTATCTTGAGACAGGGTCTCACTATCTTGCCCAGGCTAGCCTCCACTTGGGATCCACCTGCTCAGCCTCCTGAGAAGCTAGAATCACAGGCATGTGCTGCCATGCCATCCTCAAAGATCTTCTTAACTTACTAATTGTCAGCTATAAGCCAAAACTGTGAGGTCACCAGAGACTGAATTATGGATTAGTAAGGTAATCATATAATAATTAACATTTATAGTGAGGAAACTTAACTTTTTGAATCACAAAATCTTGAATCATATTTAGTAATATTCTAGTTTAAAATATATTTACTTTTATTCTTTGAAGTGGTATTATCTATATAATAATTTCATGAACATTTATTTAAACAGAACTGCATTCTGAATTAAATAAACATCTTGGATGCAGTCTTAATAAAATAACATGCTTTCACATGGATTAAAAAACGTATTCAGAGAATTTGTGGTTTGAAAAATCTTTGATATTTTACAATAAAATTTTAAAATATTAAAGTATTAGGTGTGAAACATCATTCTAGAGAACAAACATATGGAACATATTTTTAGTAAGAAACTTAAGATGTAATATGCACATTCATTTGCTTAGATCCAAACATGTAAGCATATTTTAGACAAGCATACACACATACAAACTGAGTATGTGAGTGTGGATGTATGCATGTGTTAAGTTTGAAGACATTTGAGACTGAAATAAATTTCTTCCAAAGTTGAAACAGTTTCAGATGCTTATTTTTGCCTGAGTATATTACATCTTTATTTTAAAAAGATAATTAATGAATGGTAGCTGTAACAACCAGATATATTTTTCTTCACATCCTCATAGCATGTAGTAAAATAGTTTAAATCATGGTAAGTGATGAATAAGTGGTTGATGACTGAATGAATATACTTATTTCTCAGAAGTGTGTAAATTGCTATGAATTAGACTGTTAGCTATAGACTATTAACTATGATATGCATTCAAATTATGAATTGCAAAGTATAATTATGAATTATACTTACATTATGAATTTTGCAAAAATTATGGTACTTAGGTTTACTAATAAATATGAATATCTACATTAAAGAATTATAGAAATTACATGGGAGCACTTCTCAGAGCATGTACACTCAGTACCATGAAAAAACTGACTGGTTCTGGAAATGTAGGTAAACATTTCATTTCTCACTTTGCAGAATGGTTTCACGCCATTGTACATGGCAGCCCAGGAAAACCACCTGGAAGTCGTCAAGTTTCTTCTTGACAATGGTGCCAGCCAAAGCTTAGCCACAGAGGTAAGACACTTCAGCATCTACGGTTAAGTTTACATTTACAAGGTATTCTGTAAACCTGGAGTTGAGAATTTACCCCACTAGGGTTTCAAATACAGCTGTACATTAACATGTGGGTCCATGCATTTTTATGAAACATGTTGGAGAATCTATTTTTTAATCTTTAAAAATCTTCCATTGCATAGATACTCTTTCTGCTCTACATGCCTGGTTGTACCCTATACTTGAACCCTTATTTACTATTTAATATATATTCTAGAGAATACTTTTCTGTCTCTTAATGATATTACCTCAAATGCACCCATTGTTTTGAAATATTTTTATTAAATATTAGTTTTAAATCAGTTTTTTCCAAGTTTAAGTTAGCCTAATTATGATTGAATTTGCATATTCCTGAAGTTAACTAATTAGATTTAATTTGTGCTTCTAAATAAAACTATTATACATTTTAAAGTATCAAAGTGGTATTTAAAGAAAAGCTCTGTAGTCTTAAATAGAAGAATTAATTAAAAATCGAAAGTTAAGTCATTGATGACGTCTTAGGTAATGTAGTTTAATTTTTTGGTTGGGTCACTAGAAATCTGTTGTTAATAATAAAGGACCAACCCCTGAGTATTTTTAATTTCTAACAAAGCAGTGAATTCCAACAGATGCAGGATTATTTTACCATAATCCCACCACTCTTACTTACATGCCAGTATATTTCCTGAAGCACAAGAAAAATAGCAACAGAGGAATCACATATAACCTCATTCAGTTTTTTAAATAATACCTCCTGCAGAAACCACTAGAAAAAGAAACTGTGAATAAATGAAAGTACTCTCACATGACCTCATTCATAGACAAAGAAATGTGAATTGTCTAAAGACAGAGACCCAGTCATTTGACCATAAAACAATAAAACACATGGAGAAAGGAAACCAGAATTTTCCTATAATATTGCTGAAGCCGGGTGCGGTGGCGCACACCTGTAATCCCAGCACTTTGGGAGGCTGAGGCAGGAGGATCATGAGTTCAAAGCCAGCCTCAGCAATGGTGAGGCACTTAGCAACTCAGTGAGACCCTGTCTCTAAATAAAATACAAAAAAGGGCTGGGGATGTGACCCAGTGGACGAGTGCCCCTGAGTTCAATCCCCAGTACCCACAAAAAAAAAAAAAAAAAAAAAAAAAATATATATATATATATATATATATATATATATATATATATTGCTGAATTAATAATTGGTTGCAAAACTTTTGTAGTAACTATCAAAAATTAATATTTACATGCTTTTTCACTTACCCATTCCACTACTAAGAATTTATATTGCAGATATATTAGAATGCAAAAATAGTATATAGGAATGTTTATTGACATTAATTAGTAATAATAATTTTAAAAAACTAAACAGAATCTAAACCTACACAAGTGGGGAACCTGTTTAAAAAATGTTGGTATGCTATCTGGCATGTTAAAAATGAGGCAAGACTCTATCTACTAATATAAGAAAGTATCTGCGGTATGTTGTCATTGGTGGTTTACTCTAAGAATTAGGAGGGAGTCATCTCACTTTATACCCTTCAGTATTGTTGGGGAATTTTATTATGATAATTTATTATTGTTATGATAATATTCATAAAACTACTTGAGAAATAACACTGGCTGATATCAAAAGAACAAACATTTGCTAGGAGTTGTATTGCATAGTAGGCTGACCATAGACAATGAAAATGTCTGTTTCCAGAAAGCTAGAAGAAAGGACTTAGAATGTTTTTACTCTGAAGAAATGATCAATATTTGAGGAAATATCTTTTCTTTGATTTGAACAATTGTATATCTCTATATTGAAATATTATATGGTACCCCGTAAACATGTATGATTTTTATCAGTTAAAAATAAGTAAACAGAATATTTGCTAGGCACAGAGCAGGGCCTCTGTTCACACTCAGGAGTAGCTGTTCTGAGCACAGTACCTCAGGTAGGATGCACAGGTCCATGCAGGAAGAATGGGGGCAGGACATGGATTGTTGGTTATGACAGAATTGATTTCTATTTTTGGATGGACTTACCAAGTAATATAAATATCCTAGTGAAAGTTATTGCACAGTGCTCTTGGGTGGTTGGGTAGTGTTTTCCAACATCATACACATATAGCTAAGTAGCTCTTCTTTCTTGCTTTATTTTTTTGAACAGCCAAGAAAAAAATTGCAATTTATTAAGACTCAACTTTTGAAAGCAACTTTTGGTTTATGTTCTTCAACAATCATATTTTATGAGGAAAAACAATAAGAACCACAAACTTGTTGTTTAATATCAGAGTTAGACTTCTTACATTCAAACAAAAGTGGGGGGGGTGCAACAAAACTCCCAAGTAAACAGATTCTTTACTTCCATTCCCCATATTTAAAACACATGGAATATTTTTCCTACAACTCAGAGCTAAATGGCAATGTGGCAAGCTGTATGTCTGAGTGCAGCCACGCACATATATTTGTTGTACATATGCAGGTACATATATGTTAAACATATAAATGTGTGTAATGGCAATGAGAAGCTCACTCTGAGGAAGGGTTCTTTTTATTTTTGGTACCAAGGATTGAACTCAGAGGCACTTAACCGCTGAACTCCATCCCCAGCCCTTTTTTTTTTAATTTGAATTTTATTTAGAGACAGGATCTCATTGAGTTGCTTAGCACCTCACTAAGTTGCTGAGGCTGGCTTTGAACTGGTGATCCTCCTGCCTCAGCCGCCCGAGCTTATCTTCTTGCCTCAATCTCCCAAGTTGCTCGGATGACAGGTGTGCACCACCGCACCCAACTTGAGAAAAGTTTTGAACTCATTTTGTGCATAGTTCATGATCCTCCAAAAAAACAGCTTTTATTGATCTGCTGTCTTGCAGAACTTTTTTTTTTTTTTTTTACTTTTTAAAATTTTGATTTTTGCTTTGATAAAATCATTAAAAAGCTGATTGAGTAGGCAGGGAGTACAATGTTCATTTTTTTTAAAACATATTTGAGGGTATGCTATCCCATATTCTTTGCAAAGCAATCAAAACTTTGATCATTTTTAAAACATAAAACAATTTTTAATATATAAAGCACTCTTTAAACATCTATATCTTTTGAGTCTATTACTTGGAATATGTAACTGCTACACATTAGAGATAAGGTATTTTTCTTCTTTATGTTTTTTATTTTTTCTTTTTTTTCAGTAGCTCTTCTTTAGAAGCAAGTATAAGCCCAACTGTGAATAGATTTGTATTTTGTAAGCTAATTGCTAAGTTGTCCTGTATTTTAAGTTTTTTAGGTCCAAGAAGTACAAAACTACAAGTAACTTAAAAAAAATAGTCCTAAAATAGATCCTGAAATCATTGATTCAGTCTTTGGCAAAAGATATATATTTTTTTAAATTCATATTCTTTCAGTACCTTTTTAAAATTTTTTTTAGATATTGATAGACCTTTATTTTATTCATTTATTTATATGTGGTGCTGAGAATGGAACTCAGTGCCTCACACATGCTAGGCAAGTGCTCTATCACTGAGCCACAACTCCAGCCCCTCTTTCAGTTCTTTAGTGTTATCATTTCTTAGTTTTATGAGGAGAAATAAATAAATGTTCTCTGTAAATACAAGTCACATCTCTATCTTCCTGAGGGCTGCTGTTACATCTCTACATAGAAAACATCTGATTCCCTACAGATGTTCAATCTACTGAATTTTTTCTCCTGTTTTGGATTATTGGCATTAGAAAATAAAAATAACAGTAGGAAATGAGACATTTTATTCATATGATATTCTAACTATAGCACTGCTTTTTTATTAGCCATCAAATTGGTGACATTTATACAGAAACCTGTATAAATGTCAATTAAGGGACCTTTAAATAGGAAGTTTTTAATAGAATTTTTAATTTACTGAAAGATATCAGCCAAATTTCTTTAAACTTTTTTTTCAGTAAGCATGCTATACAATTCATATCTCATATATTTATTAAGTCTTTGGCATGCTAGGTCTTTTTAAACTCCATTTTTATATTGCTGTGTACTGCATATCATATTTTACCCTATATATCTGCAAATCATAGTTATTCTCTAAGCAAAATGTTTGCTTATTGAGATTCTGAAGCATACCTCTTACATAAATTCTCCTCAAGGCAGTGAATGTACACCCTTGAGCAACCAGAGCAAGGACCCTGTTCTTAGTAGTTCCTATCATATTTCTTTTCTGATCATAATTTTAGGAATAACTGAACAAAGCAAACTGCACTACTTAAGCTCGTAGTTAAAACAAAATGTAGAGCTTCTAATTTTAGCAATTAACACCTTAGAGCTGGTATCTTTATGTCCTTAATTGGCTTATGCAGGAAACATATTCTTGTCAGTGATAATCGGTTCAGTTGCAGTTTATTTTGTGGTACACAGGACTGTTGTTTATGAATAGGCTCTGAATTTATAAATGCATGTTGATGGTTGGTGGAAATGCAGCCATTTTGTTTTGATTCAGAACAGAAGTAGGCTGTTATTTTTACCCTTAGACACTATGCAGGTTTTTAAAGTGCGATGCAAAGTTAATTCTTCATATGCAATTCTCTTGTTATTGCTCTCTCATATAAAAATGTATTTTTCAGGGCTGGAGACATAGCCCAGTTGTAGTATACTTGCCTAGATGCACCAGGCCCTGGGTTCAATTCCCAGCACTGGGAAAAAAAAAAAAAAAAAAGGAATTTTTTCTTTCTTCTGCAAAACTAGTAACATCACATAATGAGAACGTGAATTAAAAAGAAAAATGTTGCTATAAATTTTCCCAGAGAAAACAGTTTATTCATCCAAATTTTTTGTATCAGTATATGATATATACTGATGTTTATCTGTGTGAAATTGAGATCACATACTAGCATTGTTATGTATACTACTCTTAAAAGAGTAAATTGTAAATGTACATAACCTTATGTCCTTAAGTGTCTGCTGAAAACTGCAGAGAATGTCCTCTTAGTTATGTAGGGATTTCCATTTTCTTCTTTTCCTTCTCCCTTCCCCACTATCCTCCTCCCCCTTCTCCTTCCTGTCTTCTTGAGTAGTAGAGTGGAAAGGAACAGGTGGCCTTTAAAGTGGATCTTAAAGCACGTAGTTTAGATAGAATTTGTACACAGAGAAGAGGAAGGCATTTCAGGGAGAGGAAAATGCCATTAGGGATGCCAGGATAGGAATTTGCCCATCCAGAGTTAGTATGAAGACTGGTGGAAAGGTTTTATATGGTATGAGACTGACCAGTAAGTGCTTTGCACCAATGTTTTACACATTCTTTCAATGGAAGTGTGCAGTTTTGTGTTCAGTCACATAAACAGAAGAGGCGCTTGGTTATATTCCAACAAAGAAGAAAATGGAAGTGGTGGTTTCAGAAGACTAAGATATTAGTATGCTACTGACCAGGTTTCCTTCCTCTCCCTTTCAAATGCTCTCGTATTGGAGTAGTCCTTTATTTATTACCACAGGACCACAGAAATAAAAGAATCATGAAAAGGAGAAAAGTATGTTATATGCATTTATGAATAATCCAAAATGAAACCCACTAATTTTTGTAACTATAATGCACTAATAAATAAAAATAATAAGTAACCTGTTTGCAAACTATACAGTAAAAGTGAATTTTAATAAATTTTTGAGCTTGCAATAATGAAAACATTGCAGAGTTAAAATTCATGAGTGAGTCTTAGGATGTTCTACCTGTGCTACTTGTTCTATCGTCAGCAACTCTAGATTATACGCAAATTAATGAAATGCTGAGAGATCTGTAGTTGTCTCCTTTTTGTCAAGTCCCAGGGAAAAACAAAGGGGAGATGCAAAATGTAGAGTGTGCACTTACATCAAAATTTATTCTGAAGTCATGTTTTAGTAAAGCTCATGGACGCACAGGTTAGGACAGTAGCTACCAGAGGCTCAGGGCTGGGGAGAGTGGGAAAATATTGGACAAAGAGGACCAAGTCTCAAACAGAAGGAATGAAGTTTTGGGAGGGGAGGGTCTATGACATAGATGGGTGAATATAGTTAGCAATAGCATATTGTACAATTTAAAATTGCTGGGAAAATAAATTTCAAATGTTCTTACCACAAGTAATTGAAGTGGTGGATATGTTAATTAAGTTGATTTAATCATTCCACATCATATTCATAAATCATATATTTATCCCATAAGTATACATAATTATGATTTGTCAATCCACAATACAATTGAACAATAAAAAAATATAGCTAAATTTGAGTTCTGCAGGATCAATGTTGTCTTTCCTTATTGGTGAAAGAAAGCAAGAATCTTTCATATGGACCTTTCTTAAAACAACAATGACGATGGTTGATTAATTTACGTATATTGATTGGGTGCCAGGCATATGTTAGGCAACAGGGTAAAGAACAGGTAGGCACAAACCCCATCTATAAAATATCAGTGAAAAATTTTACATCATATTTAAATAAGCTTTTTGGAAAAATTTACCTGGATTTAACCTGAAGTGTTTTTATTTTACTGAGATGATTTTATGTGTACTGAAAATTATGCCATTTTCCTTTTTTATGTAGTACTTTTGTGTATTTTCAAACTTTCTCCAGTTAATATGTAAGTGCTACTTTTCAACAGAGGGAAAAGAAATGCTTAACAAGAAATTTTTCTGATTTTTGTTTTGGAAAGATATATTTCTTTCCAAATATATATCTATTTGAATATAATAGTTAGCTTTTAATAAACCTCAACAAAAATTGATATGGCTGCCTTCTTATTTAATTGGCCCTGGTGAATATTTTCTTTTTGATCCAATCTTGATGCATCCATTTATTTGCAGGATGGCTTCACACCATTGGCTGTAGCTTTGCAACAAGGTCATGACCAAGTAGTTTCACTCCTACTAGAAAATGACACGAAAGGAAAAGTGCGTCTTCCAGCTCTTCATATTGCAGCCCGAAAAGATGACACGAAAGCCGCTGCCCTGCTGCTGCAGAATGACAACAACGCAGATATCGAGTCAAAGGTGAGGCCCAGGGATGCAGGCCTTCCTGCAGCTATCCTGAGTTAGACACACAGCCTTTAAGGACACCTGGTCTCCCTCTTGGCAAACTCATGCCCAACACTTACCTTCATTGAAAAGAATGAAAATGTGTGTCCAAGCCAGTCAAGCGAAGGCACATCCTCCCTTAACACAAAAAGCTAAAGGATGCTGCAGGTGCTGCCCTGTGCGTGCTAAAAGGGAGGCTGCAAAAGAAACCGATTGATATGCAATCGATAGTTTCCTTCCTTTTAACATATATTGGGAACATATTGAACACTGCAACTCAAATATCAGGGTGAAAAGTCACAAATTTCCAAGGACAGTGTGCCCCAGTAAGCCTCTATTGATGTCTTAGAGATGACAGGCAGTAAACTGAATGTAGATCAGCTGCGGAAAGCATGCCAGCCGCAAGAGCCACAGCTGGAAGTTCCCATTGTCTTGACGTGTCTTACTTGAAAGTCTCTGTGAAGGAAATGTGGCAACTGGACTAGGTCGTCGCGTGGCCCTCCATTCAGTCTAGCTTTCTCTGTGCCTATTGTGCTTCCATCATAGCTTTCATCATCATTCCTTAGCTGTCATGAGCTTTCTGCAATCCATGTCACCAATAGTGAACTAACCGTTCATTTTTTCCTCCTCTTTGCTTCCAAATGTGTTAACCTAGATGGTGGTGAATAGAACAACAGAGGTATATATATATATATATATCTACATATATGTATAATCTATATCGCATCATCACTTACCCATTACGTAGTGCTGCTGCCTCATTTCCTTCCTTCCTATGCATCGCCTTCTGTAGGCTAGATACCTGCTTTATTCCCTGACCTGCAAAGGAGCATGTGCTAGAGCAGACAGTAGTTTGAGTACCAGGGCTTTCTGCAGCTGAACTTGGTGTTTGAAGGGAAGATTTAGGAATCCCTGGAACTTAAGTGTGTTGCATGTGACATGAAGAGTTTTAACACTTTAGATGCTTATCAGCTATACCTGAAGCTGCAGACAACCCTGTCATTCTACTCCTCCAGAATTGATTCTTTAGGGTTCTGCATGACACTTACCCTCCGTGGTGTCAGCAAAGGGAAAGTTACCTCAGAAGGGTGACAATATGACCCACCTTCCACAAGAGTCAGACGGCTGGCATGGCTAAGAAGCTTGCTCACACACTAGAAATGCATCTAGTTCCTCTAAGGTTTCAATCTTTGGGGACTAAGTGAATCGCTGCATGTTTAGCATTTTTAAGGAAGTAAAATGTTCATGGTTTAGGAAAAAAATCAAGAAAAATGTGTTAATGAATAAACATTTGCTAACAAAGAGATCAACTTGTGGAATCTTTATGGAATACAGTCACCCATTATGCACAATCAATTGTGTGCTAGTACTACTTCCCCAAAAACTGGTTAAGTCATTAAAATTGGCATTTACTATTGTTAATTTGAATTTATATTGAATATATAAAACTAATTGAATTTGGATGAAGAGTTTCAATGATCAATTCTATCGTTAGTAATAGAGCAGCTTTAAAACAGTAATGTTCAAGCTTTTCTGTGAGCTAAAAAGATTTTTCTTGTGATCCTTATTTTAACTTTTTGAAGTGTTAGTTTACTGGATTAATACAATTGATCCATTGCTATCCTTGGATTTTCCCTGGCTGTTTCTTTGCCTGTGAGTGTGGGGTGTATAAGAAGCCCTATGAGCAACTGGCACTGATCAAAACCTAGTACAGAATGGAATGTGGATCTCAGCGTATTTTGCTTCCTCATTTTTATTTGGGCAAGATTATGATAGTAACCTGTCAGACAAAGAACTGGTAGGAATCAATTGAATGTCTGCTGTGTTTTCTTTACAGAGTGGCTTCACTCCGCTCCACATAGCTGCTCACTATGGAAATATCAATGTAGCCACGTTGCTGTTAAACCGAGCGGCTGCTGTGGACTTCACTGCAAGGGTAAGAGCACAGCAATGTGTAACAACTTTAAGCATTCGAAATTATTTTTAACTCTCCTTTTCCAGCATAAGGAAGAAGTTGGGACAGTTGACCTCCAAGGGTTCTTCCAATCAGTGAAAATGGTATCTCTTACTCACCTAGTGCATTTTCTTGCTTATATAGGTGTGCCAGTTTCCTAGCAGGAAAATGAAATCAACATCAGGCTAGATGGGTGGGTGGTGAGTAATAAGTGGATATATAGAATATGTGGTTCTAGTAATCATGGTGGGGAACTGCCAAGAGTTCCCCAAGCGGAAATTCATGAAACTGCTAAAAATTGTTCAGATGGTACTGAGAGTGCCCTCGGGATCAGTGTCTCCACCCTACAGGAGGGAAGTGCTTACAATATCCAGATGAGGCCCACACTTCCAAAGCTTCAGAATCTTTTGTCTCCTTTACGCTTTTAAAATGAGTAAGAAAATTCCCTAACCACTCAGGCTCATTGAGAAAGAACTAGAATGTCATGCACGCCACCCAACAGCAGCTCGGACACCCAAACACAGTAATACTGCTCTGAACTTTAGGCCTGATCATCAGAAACATCATTGTCAGAAATAGAACTAAGGTTGAAAATAGGATGGAGTCACAGCTGAAAGTAAGGACTCTGAATTCATACTCCAGAGTTCAAAGTTTGGCTTTAACTTCTGTGCATCTATAAGTTTTATTTATGAGATGAATAATAGGAATTATGAAATTTAATAACCATAGTAAACTAATAACACCTCTCCCTTGAGTCACTATAAGAAGTAAGAGGTAGTGATACAAAGCCCTGAGCACAGTACCTGACACACCATCAACAGCAGTAGCAATATTATTCTGAACATAACCTCTGAAATATTACTTTTGCTGAAACTTTGTTCGGAGAGGAATGGGATGAGATGAGATAGGGAGTCAGGGCATAATGCCAGGACTAGCAGTATCAGTAATAGAATTAATACCATTTTTGAAGTATTTACTGGGTAGGAGTTGCCAGGCCAAGCATTTTATCTCACTTATCCTAATATGAAGGAAAAGTGTGATTTACCCCTGTTTAACAAAAGAAGAAACCAAGGCTTAGAGATAAAAAGTAGCAGCTCCACAGGATCAGAAAGCTAGGCAGTTTGGAAGAGGCAGGATTTCAGCCCCAAAGCCCTTAACCACTCCAGTATTCCATCTCCCTTAGGCAACTTAAAGGAGTCCATTATTCTTTTCCTCTTATAATTCACTAGTTCTATAAAAAATAATAAGAGCTCAAATTGCACCAATATAAAGTCTATTTCCTGCACCGTTGTCATTAGCTTGTTAACAGCCTCTATCAGTTTCAATGACTTGAGAGTGCCAGTCAGTTCTTCCTTCTCTAAAGTTTTGTTCTTTGTGTATTAACTATATCCTTGATGTGGCAGAGCCAAGGCCCACTCTGACTCTTTGAAGGACAACTTAAGCACTTCTTTGAGCCAAGTATAAACGAGACATGTCAATGTTAAAACTGAAGTTCATTTCATGATGCCTTCTTCTGGCTTTATTTCTTTAATACACAGTAAAATTTTAAAAAAGAAAAAGAAAGAAAGAAAGAGAAACTCATTAAGTCACATCTTCTAATTAGGACATTTGGAAAATTCATGTCAGAGTAGTGTCTGAGGTTTGTCTTTGTGCCATTGTTCAGAAATGCTGCTGAAAATAAGTTTGGGGGAATGTTTAAGCAATTTAAAGAACACAAATTATAGTATTTTCCAACCCCTTCAAGCAATTCCAAAGCATTCATTTACGTTAAAACAATTTACATTAGAACAAATGGCTGTGTTAATTACAAAAGAAGCTCATTTATTGATTAAAGATTGTTGAAGACCTTAGACCCACATGGTTAACCTTGCCCAACTCATCATGATTTAAAATAATCACACTTGCTTTTGTTTAAAATAGGTTAAAATCCAGACTTCTCACTGATTTAGAAAAGCATTTTTCCTGATCATTCCTAATTAATGAGGCCTTGTAGCCTTCCCTGCTGAAGGCTGTGGCAGAATTTCATTGTACTTACAGGAGACCTCAGCTGCCATTCACTCCCACAACTTCTGCTTCTCTCAGCATCAGGTAATGGATGACTTGCTTTACCGTGCTGAGGAGAACTCTCCATTCAGAGCTTGTCTGTTTTAGGTTCCAAACCTCTAGTAACTTGATTACTACTCATCCAGCATCTACACTTTAGTACTATAGAGGCCACCTGCTTCCCAATCCCAGCAGGATCTTTCTAGGTCACAGTTTTCTCTGGAGTGCAGATGTGAAAATAGGAGGCCCTGGACCGCAGGTGGGATCAGATTCTATCTGCTCAGAATGATGAAGGGAAAATCATTAAGCCTTATTTGCTAAGAACTGGCTGCAGGTCATAACCATAAATCACAGAACTAAGTTTGGATAGTTCTAGGAGCTGGTTAGAGTTAAATTTTAAAAAGGCAACAATTGCAGCCTTTGTCTTTAGGGATTGTGATTCTATTTTCCCACCATGGCAGAGTACACATTTGTTGAGACCAAAGAAGGAAGAGTCTCACAGTTGTGTGCAGCACTGTGGGCTTAGAGTGTAGCCCAGGGAATGGCTACCTGCTAGCAAAGAGATCTGGGGAACAGGAACAAAGACAACACTTCTGTAGTCATTTCGAAAGCAGATGAGAGGCAGAAACAAATGCAGTGTGACAAAAGGGAGCACACAGTAGAACAGATTGCTATCTATGATTCTTTGTAGTGCTCGCTAATTTATGCATCAATAAAGCAGATCCCCTGGCTGGTGGCAAATACCCACAAAGAGCATGATTTGTAGTAGGCTTCCCTGTTTTATGAACACTTTTCCTTAGATTTTTGTTATGTGAATTTTGATTTCTACATTGTGATTTATATGTGTATTGTATGTAATAGCCCATCCAACACCTCCAGTATTTCCTTTGGATTATCCACAGAGACAGCCTGTTCATCCTTCTAGCTCCACTATATGAGTTAATGCAATAGCTGCCAAATGCCGCAGTACAGTGTCAGCAGTCCTCATTCTTTGAACTGAGTCTGCTGAGATGGCATTGACACTGTCTGAGTTCATGCTTGACCCTTGCTCTCTTAGCAGATCCTTCTTGCTCTGTTGGGGCAGAGAATGTGACTGAGACACACCAGAGCTGCTACTGATTATCATTCTAGTAAGGAGCATTTGTGCACTGGAGGAACTAAAGGCCAAATTATATTATGTGGATACCTGCAGAGCTCCTTTCATTGATTGAAGAAGATAGATGAATACTTGCTGGCTAAGAGTTTTTTTTAATCAAATATAATGGACTACCTAACCTAATCTTCACTCTTACCACTGACCTTTCTCTTGTAAATTATTATTCGACTTTCCATTTGAGAAGAAAATTGAATAAGCATCCTTTTATTAGTCTTGTTATTTAGTACTTCCTGATTTGACCCCTGAAAGGACCAAGGATTTATGTTTCCAAAAGTATTTCAGGTGGTTTATAAATTATAATATACAAAATAAGTCTTGGAAGGATGAAACAGAAAAAGTGTCACCAAGGAGCTGGAATGAATCAGTAAATACAACTGTATAATAAATGCAGGTTTTAAAAGCTTTGATACATATTGTAGAAATGAAAGCATGGATTATATGGTTTTCATTCTTTGAGGAAGGAAAGGCTGTAGTGTATGTGAAATAGGGATTTTTAGCATATGAATCCTATTGAGAACAGTTACATAGTTAACAATATCTTTAATTATTATGCTACAAAAGGCTCAATTTGTTGCTCCATACTGCCTGTGATGCTGCATCTCCATCTGTGAAAGTACCTTGCCCAGGAAAATTGAGAGACTGTGGCTGGCTTTATGACGTTGTTATTGTGTAGGAGAACACTTGGCTCATATGCCACAGATTCAAAGACTAGTTAGCATGCACAGTGGATGGCCTTTCCCAAATATCAGACATTTTTTTTTCTTTTTTTTTTTTTTTTTATCTTTTTACATACAACTGTTTGTATACAAAGTATATTCGTACAGTTCGAATATCAGACATTTAAACAATGTTATAACTGGTACTAGACTGTAATTTAGAACTGAAATCATACAAAAGATGACTTTAAGAGATTTTAATTTGGGGATAATATGAGAACAGTATCTTTAGATATTACAACTACTTAGCCTATTGGTAGAAAAATAAGAATGTCTGATTTCTGTTTCTCACAGGGGCTGACATGGTTTGGCACATACATGAGCAAAACAATGTTCATGGATAAATATTACTTTGAGACTTCTTTTCTAAATTCAATTCAATTTGCAATATTTATAGATCATTTACTGTGAGCTAGATGAAGATTCAGACAAGCAGCCAACTTACTCTACTAGTAGCATTTATTGCTAGTACTCTAGTGGCCCTTACTCTATTAATTTGTTTAGGTATCAAGGTGCTAAGCCATATAACATGGTCTTTCTCTTAATTTCCCAAAGCACATCTAAATAACTGAGACTTTTTTTTTTTTTTTTTTTTTTTTTTAGTACTCAGGATGGAAGCTAGTGGCACTCTACTACTAAGCTACAGTCTAAGCTCTTGCTATTTTTTAATTTTGAGATAGGATCTTGCTAGGTTACACTGTCTGGCCTTAAACTTATGATCTTCCTACCTCAGCCTCTAAGCCACAGAGGTTATAGGCAGGACTTTTCTAAAAACTTAGAAATTAATGAGGGAAGTTCAAACACGAAAGGCAAAACTAAAGGTTATGTTCTGAACATCCCCCAAGTCCAGACTGACTCCTCCTTGATACCCCCAATGATCACCCCCTTCCCCAATCCCTCAGAGACCCCTGTGTTGCAGTCTTTCTTTCACCAGTGAAAACCCTTTTTATCATGACTGCCCTAGCCTGAGTCTGGCCTCTTAAACCACCTCTGGGTCCCAATAAGGAGGAAAAACTATTTACTCCATGGCTATCTTTATTCAGTAGCCACTCACTATTGTGTCCTAATTTTAATTTAAATTGCTTTTAAAATTCACATCTTTGTTATGAGTATTTTGAGTTTCAGTACCCATACTTGGAAAGTGTCTGCTATATTAGATGTCACCAATATGCAACATTTCCATCATCAAAAAAAGTTCTTTAGAACAAAGACACCATCTTTTATCGATATCATCTTTTTTTTTTTTTTTTGACATCTTTTTTTGACACCATCTGTCATAGGCCTATCTTCCCATCAATGTCATAATTATCTCTAAAAGTAACTTGCCTTTCAAGGAAGATGGTTACTCTCTACCCCACATGTGGGCACCACAGCCTGTACTTCCACTCTCAGATCTTAAATATTATGTTATTTATGTGGTATCATGTTTTTTGCATACTCCTTTTGCACTTTAAGCTCCTTGAAGACTGAGATGCCTTCTTCATCCACCATCTCCAGTTTTCCTTCTGTTTCACAGATGCTCACCTGATGCCTGGCTCTGTGCTGAGGACTTTTTAATAAGGGCATAGAACTTTCAACCTTTCAGGGAAGGACTTGCTAGCCACAAAGAACATGTTTCTTGGGGCCTAGATCTTTTTCAGGAGAAGTAGCTATTTATTCCAGAAAACCATTCCTCTATGTTCTATAAGAAAGATGACCAGTCCTTTGCTTTTGGTGCCAGACAGCCCTTTATCTTCCTGTCATGAAGTGGTACCCTTGACATACCATTGTAGTTACCAGAATGTTCAGCAGTATTCCATTTGATGAGAGGGCTGTAGATGTAAAACATCAAGAAGCTCTCCCTGCTAGAAAATAAGTGATTAGTAAATGTCATTTCCCTCCTTTCTTCTGCAGGTAAAATTTAGGATAATGATAATTTTTTAAAGTTATAATGAGGCATTTACTAAGTTCCAGTTTCTTATTGGGCATTTTATAGTCAGCACCTCAACAATCCTATGAAAGCCTAAGTAGAAATGTAATGAAATGTATTTATAGCTCCCTCCCACATCCTGCTCCTCACCTCACTTGCAAGGCCTTGAATTCCTCAAGGTCAGACCTGTGTCATCTTACACATTTTGGAATCCCTGGAGTATAGCCCAGCACTTGGCACTGTAGGAACTCAGTATATATTTATGAAATTCAAGAATGAATAAATATCACTACCAGACCTCCCTGTTCACTACTCCTGGGCACCACCAGCCCCTGTGCAAACCAGTGTTTCTCAAGCCCTAGTCCTTTTCCCAGACTATCAAAACTCTTGTTACTTCAGGCTAAACCTGCCTGGGGTTAGGAGCTGCTTCTGCAAATGAAATCAGCTGCCCTGAGGGAGAAGGAAAATCAGGAGAATCAAGTAGAATTTGAATACAGTGCACCAAACCCAAGTGTTGAATGTCAGATGCAGAGGGGCACGTTTGACCCACAGACTTGATATTTACCTATGTAGATGGCCATGGAAGACGGGGCTAGAGCAAAGGGCTAGGGACCAGGGATACTGTTGAAGCCTGCTCATTTCAGGGTGTTTGAAGCAGGATCTCTGGACTATGAAAAACCAATCAAGATGACCACCAGAGGATGCTTGAAAGAACATCAGTGTCCCTCCAGCTAAGAAGAATGGTTGACTTTCATAATAGTTTTATAAGGGCACAGGAATTCTGGAGTCTCAACTTTGGGTGGTATAGTGATACCATTGCAAATACATTTATTTATTTATTTGGTACTGGGATTTGAACCCAGGGCCACTTAACCACTGAGCTACATCCCCAACCCATTTTTATTTTTTATTTTGAAACAAGCTCTTGCTAAGTAATTGAGGGCCTCACTGAGTTGCTGAGGTTGGCCCTGAACTGGTGATCCTCCTGTCTCAGCCTCCCTAATTGCTGGGATTACAGGCATGCACCACCCTGCCCAGAGCAAATACATTTTAAAACTATATTTCCCCTCATGTGCAATTCATTTTTAAGCAAAATGAAAGAAAAATCACCCATAACAATCCTATTTTTTCATTTGCATATTTACCCTTACACAAACATTTCTTTGTAGTGATGCATATTTTTAAAATAGTTAGATTTGCATCCTTGGATAGGTTCAACAATATTAAAGACAGACTTATTTTTAAAAATGCTAACATAAACTTCCTTTTGAATGAAAATGGGGATTTGAGGATGTTAACAAAGGAATATAAGTTATGGAAAAGTAACCATGTGACTACTTCATTAACTATGTTCTTGTTGCCATGGTGTTGATAATGTCTTCAGAGGAACAAAACCAATAAGTTTTTGAAAAGTACGCAGCAGGGAGGGGATACACCTTTGTACAGATTTGCCCTTAGAAAAAGCATGCCAGCCAGGCGCGGTGGCGCACACCTGTAATCCCAGCACTTTGGGAGGCTGAGGCAGGAGGATCGTGAGTTCAAAGCCAGCCTCAGCAATGGCGAGGCACTTAGCAACTCAGTGATACCCTGTCTCTAAATCAAATACAAAAAAGGGCTGGGGATGTGACCCAGTGGTCGAGTGCCCCTGAGTTCAATCCCCGGTAACCACAAAAAAAAAGAAAAGAAAAGCATGCCATGTCATCTCAATCCTCCTTTTCCACTTAATTGCCTTAATGTCACATCAAAGAATAACCTCCTATATACATTTTTATAAAGAAATTTATGTTAAATCCACTTGTACATTTGACCTTCATAATATCTTCCCACGTGGTTTGGGATCTATGTTGTTCCTCACCTGAAAAGGAAGTTTCTAAGTGGCAGCAGCATGGATTGAAGAGAGGATACATACTGGATGCTTGTCTTGGCTATGTCACTGTCACTGATGTGGTTCAGGGCAAGTCCCTTTACCACCTGGGCTTACAGTTTTCTGAAGAGCTGAGGAGATGCCTGTCAACCACAGGCCCTTCCCTTCTGCCCAACAATCTTGTCTGGGACTTGGAGATGACCTTTGACTTCCCTTCCTCGCTCACAATAGAGAGTAGGTTCAGTGCAGTGGCAAAGTATGCCACATCAAAGTCAGATTTCTGGGGTCCCACAGTGGTCCTGTAGCTTACCCCATTGGGGCATGCTTCACTTTTATCCATAAAAAGGGTCCAATAATAGTAACTCATGCATGTCATCATGATAACTAAATGGAGTACTCCACACGAATCACATAGCATAGTGCTTGACCAAGAACACGAGGGCAGGAGCTCTAGACACACTTGTGGTTGTAGCTGTCACTGCTTTCATCAGCAGAGGACCCACTCATTGTCTGGCACTTTAGAGCATTAAACAGGTGACATCCTGGCAGGTCTCTGAAGTATTCTTGGAGAGAGTTGGACATGATGCTTCCCAGGATGTTTGGGTCATTGTTTGCAGTGGTGTTTATCAGCATAAGGCCAGCCTTTAAGAAATGATTAAGAGAACATTGTTTGAGACAGTAAGAACTCCACTGGGGGGAAAAATCATAGAGATTGGAAGGTATATATTTATTTCACTTTTGTTCTTGAACATGTGTCCCGCTTCCTGTGGTGCTGCTGGAGGATTGTTGCTCTGAGAACATTTTTAAATGACCCGAATAAATCCTATTTTGAAAATCTGTGAAATAAAATTCTATTAAGGTGAGAGTTAGCAGCGCTCACTTTATTCATTTGCACTTTAAAAGAATTATTTATTAGCTGTAGAATTTTCATTGCCTCCAGTGAGTGCTAATAACACATGGGACTGCCATGTCCTGGACTGACCTCTACTTAACATTCCAGCACATTTTCCACACTCATCATCATTAGAAGGTATATTTGGATCAGCTTAGATATGCCCTGCTCCATTCCTTGAACACTATGGGTTCTTCCATGGCAGTGAAATAAACATTGTTCATCTTCCTTTGGTGGTTTAAAGAATATACAGAAAGGGGCACCCCAAGGGAACAAGCCAGGACTTTGCAAAACCAGAGTTGCAAAGGGTAAATGCCCTTGGACACATGCATGATCATTTACTGGCTCACTCCCAAATTGAAGCAGGAGGTTTCAAGAAAACATGTTTAAGTAGGAGATCATCATGAATAAATATTGTTGGAAAAAACAATTTGATAAACTGCACTGTGATGGAAACACAGGGATTAGAATCAGTTCCCCAAGAAGACTGGGGCTGGGAGTGTGTTTCAGTGGCAGAACACATGCTTAGCATGTGCAAGGCCTTGGGTTCAATGTCCAGCACCAAATAAAAAAAGAAATGGAATCTGAAGCTCAGATACAAGTATGAAATAAGGCCAGAGATAGTGACTCTAGGCCCTGAACAAATGCCAGGCTGGGCTGAGGGCATCACCCTTGAACCTGCAAGTGGGAGGGAATCATAGCTTTTCATGAAGAACTGGAGTGATGGCAGTAGTGTTTGATACAAATTATGAGACACATGAAGGCAAGAAGAGTTGTGAGCTGTTACAAACTCAAGTCACTTGGGGAAAAGGACTGTGGGGAAGAGGAGCATGTGTGACCCCTAGGGTGCTGCTGCTGTCCTCAGCATTGGCCTCTCTCGGGAGGCCTGTCAAGGCCACTGGTTCTCGATGGGGGAAGGGGTGCCTTGATGTCCTTAGAAGCTTTTGAAGTTTGCATAGTCCTTTTTGCTTATCACTGTGGCTAGAACATGATAAGAGAGGGACAAAATAGCTGGGTCTCCCTCATCATGGGACAGTCCCATACAAATAACAGTATCCCAAAGTGCCAGTGATTGTAAGCTACCTGGTACCGAAAACCGGGAGGAAAACTCTCGGAGGCAGAGTAAAGCTTTTACTACTTTTACTTCTACTTTAGCTTAGAGAGAAAGAAAGATAGAGCTTAGCTTCTTCTTGTCTTCTTGTCTTCTTAGCTTAGAGAGAAAGAAAGATAGAGCTTCTTAGCTTAGAGAGAAAGAAAGATAGAGCTTAGAGAAAGATTATTTTTTCTTCTTAGCTTAGAGAGAAAGAAAGATAGAGCTTCTTAGCTTAGAGAGAAAGAAAGATAGAGCTTAGAGAAAGATTATTTTTTCTTCTTAGCTTAGAGAGAAAGAAAGATAGAGCTTAGAGAAAGATTATTTTTTAGAGCTTCTTGCTTCTTTCTTCTGTCTTCTGTCCTCGGGAGCCTCGGCCTAACCTCGGGAGCCTCGGCCTAACTCTGACCAGCCATTACTTCTTCTATCTGGTTTCTCTTCTGTAACTGCTCTGCCTACGTTCTGGCCGCTCTGATTCTTTTCTCCGACCCGAACTCTTCTTCTGACCGACCGAGCTACTGCACGACTGACTGAATGAATTCTCCTTCGTTCTCCTAACTCGGACCGCTTTCACCCGGTTATATACCTTCAGCTTTGCGGGTGCCTACAGGTGCGTCACATACATATCAGGTGGAACTTATGGCTTCCAGCTAGCTGCAACAGCCCTTCCTAATTAGGGCTCCTTCAAGTGATGTCCTGCTGAGACATTCTAGATTAAATGTCTCTTTATAGACAAGAATTGGAGTGGTGGGATGTCCCAGGATGGGGAGGAGTGGCCTAGAAGTTCATGCTCAATCTGAGGTTGCTCTTCAGGTACTTCCAAACATACCCCAGTGATGCACTATTTAGCTCTCACTACAGAGACTTTGAAATGAAGTAGGAAAAAAAAAAAACAAAGTCCAAACTAAGGTAATAGTTTTCCTTTTTCCTGAACACTGGGAACTGTGGCACATGACTTTACTTGTTCCTCACAGTAAATATGTGAGGTGTGGGTATGATTTCTATCTTATACCAGGAAGCAAGAAGTTAAATGTCTCGTGCAAGGTCATACAGCTCTGAAGTTGTGTAGCTTGGGGAGAGAAACAGTAATGTAAAATAAGACATAAAAGCAAATAAACCACACTGAGACTGTGTAGCTCATAATATTCTAACATCAGAGGCAATGTTCACTTGAGCTTTGGACTTAACCCAGGGCCATGCCCCACAAAAATACATAACTGACAAAAATCTCTCCCAAACTGGATGGCAAGCCATTTTCTGCCAGCGCCAGGGTGGCAAGATGAATGAAAAACATTTTTGAGCCTTTGATAATCATGCTTTGAAATGAATTCTTGTTAGAAATTTAGCAACTTTGACAGACATATATGTTTTTGATAAGAAATATGAGGCGGGCTTGTCTCTGTGAGGAGTGAGGCCCTATGATTTTAAAAAATTAAAAACATTCCTAATGGTTTTTAAATTTAGGCTCTCGGCCAGTTTTTCTCTTAGATTCTGACTCATAAAATCTGCAGTGGGTACCTGCAGTCTGTGTTTTTAACAAGTTCCTCCAGCTATTCTTGCATTTCTTTTCTTTTCTTTTTTTTTTTTTTATTGTTTTTGTTTTGTGTATCTGTGTGTTTTATTTTGTTACTAAGAATTGAATCTGGTGGCTCTACCACAGCCCTTTTTAATTTTTTACTTTGAGACAGGGTATCACTAAGTTGCCTAGCCAGTCCTCAATCTTGTGATTCTCTTGCTACAGCCTCCCAAATCACTGGGATTATAGGCATATGCCAACAAGACTGGCACAAGCAATTCTGATCAGGCAAAATGAGAAAATATTCACTAACGCCATTGCTATGAAAATCTTTGTCTATAAATTGCCCAAGTTGAGTGATAGGAGTCTTAAAAAATCATTTGCCTATAATGATTACTTTAATGTTTATAATCCCTTAATAGAAACTTGAATTTACATATTTTATGTTTACAAAACACTTCAATGTACACTGCATCATTTGAAACAGCAATACACATTTTTCACAGATGGGCAAACTGAGATCCCCAAGGAATTATTTGTCCCAGGTTCTACTGAGAGTATAGTAGCAGAACAGAGATTTGATCCCAGGCCTTCTCAGTCACTTTGTATGTCTCCATGCATGTCCATGAGATCTGGCCAATCACACTGGGTTGTTGGGAGACTTGGGTCAGTGCTCGTGGGCGATTAGTTGGTTTTGACCATTGGTGGTAGCCGGTCTTCATGGTCCCTGGAGGAGCATCACTGGTCCTTAGGACAAGTTCATACATAAGGCAGTTTACATCATTGGTTTTGTTCTTTCCAAATCATTTTTATTTAGGAAATTTTAAGACGTTGTTTACATTTCTTGACATGTTTGGGACTTTGGCAAGCATTTAATTTATCTGAAGATCAAATGAGCTGGGTCCGGTGGCGCATGCCTGTAATCCCAGCACTTAGGAGGCTGAGGCAGGAGGATCGCGAGTTCAAAGCCAGCCTCAGCAATGGCGAGGCACTTAGCAACTCAGTGAGACCCTGTCTTTAATAAAATACAAAAAAGGGCTGGGGGTGTGGTCCAGTGGTCGAGTTCAATCCCAAGCACCAAAAAAAAAAAAAAAAAAAAAGATCAAATGAAGTCAAGTTACCTGTGAAACTAACAGTTTCAAGTTAGCTGAGGCCTCAAGAGATGGCTTACAGAAAGTAAGGAGGGGAAAGGAAAGTATTTCATGCAGAAATTAAGGAAGTTCCAGGTGTGTCCAAAGTGATGTAGGAATGTGGAAAATTTCTAATTGTGAAATCCCTTAATACTTTTGCTTTTAAGAATTTTTGGTGGTGAAATGTTGGGAAAAAGGGTGGGATTTTTTTCAAATTGAAATTACAGTATTAGAAATATTATAAAAAATCTCAGCCGGGCGTGGTGGCGCACGCCTGTAATCCCAGCACTTTGGGAGGCTGAGGTAGGAGGATCGCGAGTTCAAAGCCAGCCTCAGCAATGGAGAGGCACTTAGCAACTCAGTGAGACCCTGTCTCTAAATAAAATACAAAAAAGGGCTGGGGATGTGACCCAGTGGTCTAGTGCCCCTGAGTTCAATCCCTGGTAACCACAAAAAAAAAAAAAAAAAAAAAAAAAAATCTCATATCACTGAATCAATTCACTTCAAGTAATTAAAAAAATATGAAATAATTTTTCTTAACATATAGAAAATAGTTGATTATGACTGAGTTTTAAATGACTCTCAGTTCAGTTACTATGTCTCCCTCCTCATACATAATCCTTGCTGGAAAGACTTTCTTTACAGTAACACACATAGCAGGCTACTTTTGGACTAACAGTAATAGTGATACCTTTAATGAATGTGAAAGAAAGCCATGAGTTCTTACATCAAATGACAATGCCGAACTCAACACTATTAGACATTGAATATTTTTATTAGTATTGAATATGCTGTTTCCTTTTGTTTAGAAATGGTATGTCAGCAGAATTTTCTGTGTAGAAACTATGCTACTTGGATTCAGAGCTTGAACTAATAATGTCTGACGAGGTTAGGAAGATACTATCTGGATATCTTTCCTCCTCTGTGACCCTTAGAAAGAACCTGCACTTCTTATGGAACCAGACAGCTCAGGGCCATATCTCCACTCTGGCATTTTCTAGCCAGCTTCACCTTGCCTGTGAATTTGAGTTAATAGTATCTAGTTCCTGGGTTATTATGGAGAAAAGATAATTTATGTATAATTTATGTATAATTTAGGGCCTGCACAAAGTTGGTTGGTTTGTTCCATTGTGATTTTTTTTTGTTGTTGTTGATTTGTTCCATTGTGTTTGTTCTCCTATAAAACAAATAGTTGCTTGGTCTCAATTGGCATCATTTTTATTTTATTTTTAGCAGAACTCTTCACAGGGTAAAAGGCATTTCTGTTTCACCCTTCAATGCCTACCTCCCAACATTCCTCATTATTTATGGATAATGATGGATAATGGAAATCCTGAAATGTAGTCTAAAAATGTTTGAAAAGCATCTATTGAATACCCATCAGGGTGGCTACTGTCAAATAAAATAACCAGTGTTGACAAGGTTTTGGAGATTTTAGGAGAACTCTTGTACACTCTTGATGGAAATGTAAAATCATGCAGAAACAATGAAAAGTTTGGTGTTTCCTCAGAAGCATCATTTGACCACTTAATTTCATTTCTGGGTATATACCAGAGAGGGGAAAAAAATCAGAGTCTGGAAAGGTTTGTATACCTAGATACATAGCAGCATTATTCACAATAGCCTAAAGATAGACACAACCTAAGTGATCAACAGTGGGTGAATGGATAAATAGAATGTGATATTTACATGTCAGAGTATTACTCAGCCTTTGAAAAGGAAGGAGATTTTGATTCATGCTATAACATAGAGGAACCCTAAAGGTGATTGCCATGGGCTTGGGGGAAAGAGTGATAGGGAATTACTTCACTGGCATAAGGTTTGATTTCTCAAGTTGAAAAGAATTCTGGAGATTGGTTATACAACAGTGTGAATGTACTTATTGCTACTGAACTGTATGCTTAATAGTTGAGATGGAAGTTTTAATTTATGTGTGTTTTACCTAAAGCATACATTGAAAACTATTAAAGTAGATATCTACAAAGATTGAATCATCTGTAACATCCAGTGATGCAAAGGTAGAAGAGAAATTTGTAATTAAGGGAAGAAGTCCAAGACCAGCTTTGATTCCAGACTTCCCATCTGGCAACAGCTGGGATTATATGTATGGGCTGAGCGTAGGGGGTGGGGAGTAAATGTTGAATATTTACTCTGAATAAGACCTGCCTTCCTGCACTGCTAAACCTCTTGAAAGAACCAGAGGAAGACCTGACTGTGCCTTATCTAAATTGTTGGTGAGCACCCCTATTTATCCAAGTGGAAGCCTCTGACAGTATTAATGATGAACAGCCTCAGAATATCCTTAAAAGAAAATAAATAAATCCCCTGAGTTTGGAGCAAAATAGATCCAACACTCAGAACCTAATTTCACAACAAACATCAAATATCCAAGAGCATCTGCTGCTGCTTGGGGAGCCCAGCACTATCAGGTGTCTCATCAAATGGGATTTAGTGGGTATCCCTGGGAGGAATGAGGTCAAGAAAGTGTCAGTGGCGTCTATATCTTCCTTCTCAGCAAGGCTGGTGTGGACTTAATCTCCTTACCCAGAAGGCACAGAGAGAAAAGGTGGTAGAGGATAAGCAAGCAGTTAGCAAAACTGGAGAAGAGGGAAAAAAAAAGAGCATTTTCATTATCTGTAAAAGAAATCCCATATCATTTAATTCAGTTAATTGAAAATTCATGAAAAGGTAAATGGATATTTAATAACAATAGCAGCCACCTTGGTCAATACAGTATGAAGGAAATTCCCAAGTTTATTTTATATTTGTATTAATAACAATAGATCCTCTAAGTAGAATTTCTTTCCAAAAAAGATCTACTTATGTTTCAAACTATGAAGGCTGGAGTGTTTTGTTTAATGTATATTCAATTGTTAGAAATTTTCTAGGGTATATCTTTTAAATAGCAAATCCTTATCATTCAAAGCATTTGTTTGAATATATGTTATTCATTTCTTAAGGCATGAAAAATTTAGGCATTCTCATAGAGAAGAATGAAGTTCTGATACCACAACATGGATGAATCTTGAAAAAAATTGTGCTAAGTGGAAGAAATCGGTCACAGAAGGCCACAGAGTATATGGTTCCATCTAGGGGAGAAGTTCAGACTAGGCAAATCTACAGAAAAAGAGAGTAAATGTGTAGCTAAACAGGGGTTTAGGGGACTGAAAAATAAATGACTTCTTAATGATATGGGATTTCTTTTAGGTATGATGAAATGTTCTAAATCTAGATAATGGTGATTTGTACAAATTAGTAAGTACACTAAAAATCACTGAATTAATTGAATACTTAAAAATGGTAAATCTTATGGTACATCAATTATACCTCAACCAAGTTATTATAAAAATAGAGTAATGAAGTAGTCTTGGTGGAAAATAATGAAAATTTATGGAAAAATATTTCTAAACTCTTAAGGAAATTAAAAGTAATAGGAATTCTATATTTTTTCTGCATCTTATTAAAATCTATGTGACTGCTATGCCAAGTGCAGTGGTACATGCCTGTGATTCCAGCTACTCTGGAGAAGATCACAAATTCAAGGCCAGCCTGAGCAGTAACTTAGCAAGACCCTGTCTTGAAATAAAAAGGGCTATGGATATAGCTCAGAGGTAGAGCACCCCTGGGTTCAACCCCTAAGTGTGCAAATCATTGCCATCTTCATCATCTACATGACTTAAATATTATTTATCAAACATTTACTGATTGCAAGCTCTGTGCCTGGGGATTAGCAGATACAGATCTCTTCCCTGGGAGATGAAAAGACTTTTCAAAAGCTGTGGATGGAATGAAGATGGTGTAGTCTTTCATGTGCTTTGTCTGTAAATTTGTTTGCTAATCATTTTTCTGTTTCTGTTTATACTAGGAATGGTGCTAAATTATTAGAATGAAAGAACATAAAATTTTTAAAATTGCTTTAAATACACATCATCAACACATCAGAATCTTGATCTTCAGATATTTTATTTTGTAACTTTGACCTTTTTTTAATCATAAAAGTTACTAAGAGGCAAAAATTACTATAGGTGATAAGAATTAGTATTGAATACCAGATTCTCTCTGAACTTTTAATTATTTTATAACTCATACTTTTTGAGAATATGAAATATATGAGACAGGACATAAACAAAATAGTCGTATTATTTAATTTTCATCTAGAAAATTCAGAGTGGTATTTTCACCTCCAGAATGTCACTAGAGATAGTCCTAGGAGGTCCCAAAAATAGGGAACCTCAACTAAGGATAGCAGGTTCTTGACAAATGCCATAGAAAATAATTTCTAGATGTTTCAGATATTGAGGCACAGAGAGTCATTTGGAAAAGCAAGCAGTAATTCAAGGGAAAATGCAGGACATCTCGAGAGTAAGAGATGCTTTCAGGGTCTCAGGCTCTTTTGAAGAGGTGAGGGATGGGCATGGAAAGGTGATGTGGTGATCACAAGATGTTTTAGGGTGATCTGGCTGTTCTCAAGATCCTTAGGTCGAGTCTTCTCCATTTTTTGATAAATAGATAGCATTGGGACAGTACCTGTATTATAGGTTTTGTATCTCCCTTTGTTCAATCTATTCTAAAACCCATGTATTAGTGGACTAATTAATAGTGCACAGAGAAATTTTCTTAAGTGGGTGAATTTGTAGCAACTTTAAGATTGCTAATAAAGATTTGTGTATTTCCTGGAAACTTAGGAGTGACAGGCCTGGGGAGCAAAGGGATAGAAACTAACACAAGGCTTTCAGATTAAAGTTATAGTCTTTTTCTTTCTTTTGTCTCTTTTCTACCTACTTTTTATTCTTTTCTATCCTATTTTTCTACATCAGTCTAATCTACTTACTCTTTTACTTAATGATAATATCCCCTAGAGATTTTGAAAGAAAAGGAAAGATCAAACTGGCCTTTTTATATTTACATTCAAAGTAAGGTCTGCCACTTAGCAGCAGCAAGGTAGGAAATGACCCTACTTTCACTTGGGGAAGAGGCAGAAATACTCTTGTGTTGCTAATTGTTTCATAAAATGAACTTGGCTTTTTCTTGAGCTGGGTTTTTCAGAAAAGCTGAGAAGGGAAAAATGGCAGGTATTTCCCAGCAGACGTATAGTTGTTTATTCCAGGTCTCCATCCTCAACACTCAAACACTCAAGTGTTTCTATCATGTGTTTTGGACAGGTCTTTCCATTCCTTGCTGCTCCTCCCTCATGAGCCACAGTACTGCTGAGCCTTTCCAGGCTGAGCCTGTGCTGAGCCACAGCTTCTCTAATCCTATTGCACCCATAAGAACTGCCTCATTTAGCACCTTCCAATTTCACTGACTTCACAGACTACTTCGGGTCTGCATGTTTATTTTCCTACCCAAACTGTTTCATAATGTCCTCATAAGATGCAGTTGTTTCGTAAATTTTTTAAATGTCCACGTAATTTTTTTAAAAAGAAGGAGGAGGAGGGGGGGGGGGGGGGGGGGGGGGGGGAGGAGGAGGGGGGGGGGGGGGGGGAGGAGGAGGAGGAGGAGGAAGAAGAAGAAGAAGAAGGAGGAGGAGGAGGAGAAGGAGGAGAAGAAGAAGAGCTTTAGCCCAGCCTGGTGGTGCACACCTGTAATCCCAGCTACTCCAGAGGCTGAGGCAGGAGGATCCCAAGTTGCAGGCCAGGAAATGACCCTACTTTCATCTTGATGACAGCATGCTGTCCACCCCATTAGATAGACCACTGGATACTATCTGTAACATAGGAAAGACTGAGGTTATTTGGTACTTTTGCTGAAAATGGATGCTTTTTTCCCTTCTATCAGCCTGGGCAACTTAGCAAGATCCTGTCTCAAAATTTACATGGGGGGGGAAACAGCAATGGTCCATGTTGCTTTGTTAAGCACGTAATTGGTCCGGAGGTTTTAGATAAAGTTGCTGTAATTTTGTTGAGTCAAAATTCTGAATATTTATTCAAACCCTGTTAGTGATTTTATATAAATATCTTTATAGCCAGTACCCTTCATTGATGTTTGTAAAATGTATATGTTGTGTATGGATTGCTCTTTTGTCTTTAGCTACCATATTTTTTTTAAAAATTGAAGAAAAATAAGTACTAGAAAAGAAAATCATTTTGGTTAATCATATTTATACTTTAAAGTTTTTTACTGATTATTACATTGACTAGTTTTGATGGAAAAGTTAAATAAGATGCTATTATAACTGGTGATGAAAATAGTGGAAGGAAGCACAAAGAATCTGGTGAAATAGAAGGGAACTACCTGGGAATCAGGAAACCTGGAGTCTTGCCCAAGCTCCAGGCTCTGCAACACCAAGTAAACTCCTTGATCTCTAGGCTCTTCCTCATTCTATCATTGGACTGAATCAACTCAGAGATCATTGTCAGTTTACAAAAAACTTCCCAAATGCTAATGTATTCTATCACATTTTGAATGTACATTTTTAAATGTAAGAAAAAATTTTATTCATCCAAGAAAAAAATTATATTAATAAGCTAATTCACATAAAATGAAAGTAGTATCTTTTTTTTTTTTTTTTTTTTTGTACTAAATTCAGGTCAGATCAAAGTAAAAAGTAAATGAAGAAGTAAAAAGTGATCCATAGTCTCAACATGAAGAGATAAATTGTTCACATTTAGGTGAACATCTCTATAGTCTTTTTACAATGAGCATGAGTGAGTGTGTATATACATAGAATGTTAACATTTAAAGATATCATTTCTTTATTTTCTAAATTGCACAATTTCTGCTGAGTCTTCTATACTTCTTATCTTTGTTCTCTCTCTGAAGCATATCTTTTCCCCCCTAACAACCCTCAAGATTTTTTATTCATCTTTCATTTTCAGCAGTTTGACTGATGAGTATCATTGTGGATTTTGGTTGTTGCTTATCTTGCTTGGTGTCCCCAAAGCTTCTCAGATTTGGGGTTTTATGTCTTTCATTATCTTGAGAAAATGCTTGACCATTAATAACTCTTCAAATATTTCCTTTGTCCCGTTCCGTTTCTTCTCCTTGCACAACCCCATTCAGCTACTTTATTTTGTCCCACAGCTCTTGGACCCTTGGTTCTTTCTTCCTCCCACTTTCTGTACTTCAGTTTGGAAAAACTTATGAATAGATGTGTTTTTAGGTTCCCTGATTGTTCCCTGATTGTGTGAAGTCTACTCATGGCTCCATCAAAAGAATTCTTTATTTCTGATATTGTGGTTTTCTTATCAAGTGTTTCCATTTGACTCTCTCTTGGGAATTCTTTGCTGACATTTCCTATCTTTCCATGCATGCTGTTCACCCCATTAGAAAGACCACTGGATACTATCTGTAAAATAGGAGAGACTGAGGTTATTTGGTACTTTTGCTGAAAATGGATGCTTTTTTCCCTTCTGTCAGGCTGCAAATATTAGAGGTGGAACCAGTTTAATGAGGGGTGAACCGAGTCTACATTTTGTTTTGAGCTTCAGAGTCCTCAGGGGGTGCTGCCGTTTGCACTGGGGTGAGGGCTGGGCTGGAGGAGAATTTTACTTAATCTTAGAGCTCCTCCCTCAGTTTTCTCAGGACCCCTGCAGTCTCTAGCATGGCCTTACCAGTTGATAGCTCTGACCTCATACTCTGTGCTGGGCTCCACTTGGCTCAGGGATCTTTTATTCTGGCTCAGTCTCAGCCTTAGGGAGTGTACCTGGCCTCAGGGCTGGATCCTTTTTGTACTTCTGCTCTTTACCGTAAGAGCCAAACTCTGCCTTGTATCTGTGATTGCAGACTTGTAGGCTCTTCATACATAGTGCCAAATTGTGTCCCAGCAAGCGTGTACAAATTTACATTTCACCAGCAAATGAGGGCTCTTTTAAACAAGACTTGGTCTCTAACTCATTAGGCTCTTCTGATATGTTGGGATTTTATAATTTTGCCATTTGCTTAGACAATGGAAATGTAGCACCAGGCCTCATACATAATAAGGCATAAGATATTTTTATTGACTAACAGAAGAATAAAAAAAAGAATAAATAGCCCTCTGAGTGACTCAGAGGTACCACTTTGCTCTTGATTTGTTCCTACTTGACAGGAGCAGTTACTACATGACTCAGGAATGAAAAAGTATGCTTATCAGTCAGAAGCTCCATTTGACAGAGAAGAAAAGAACAGTCTTTAGATTAAGGCATTCTGACCCCTACCTGAAAATACCACATCAAGAGCATCTGGAAATCAGAATTCTGATCCTAATTCTGCCTGTGGTTAGCTGTTTCTTAATCTGCAAATTAAGGACCATTTTGATATCTCATTCTTTTATTAAGTGGAGTTAAAGTTTTTATATATATATATATATGTGTGTGTGTTTTCTATATATGTATATATGTTGTAATGAAGGTAAATTGAAGTTATAAAGGTATAAGTCCTTTATAACACTTTTTAAAAAGCCTACAAAACATAAAGTATTCCTCTAGGAAGGGTATAGAAATAAGAATATAGAAAAATATGAAAATTAGGAATTCCAGGCACCCTTTTTTTTTTACATCTATTTGTGAGAGAATACATAAATATGAAAGCAAGCAACAGAAATAGAGTTATTACTCTAACTAAAATTAACCTGTTGTGATAAAGTCCTTCTCAACCAGGTGAGAGTCCATTTTCCAAGGGACAATAGCAAGAAAGCCACTACTCACAGGGGGAAGTGATGAGGTCTTTGTGTCACATCCCCCTAAGGCTCTGGCGGGCTGTTTCCTGTGTTCCTAACCTGACACTCCACCTGCTGGCTAAAAGCTAGGGTTCACTCACTGTGCTACTTGGGTCATTAGAGCCACACATTTGGGCTCAGAACATAGAGACAAGTGAGACAGACCTAAAAGTCAACACAAAATATGTTTCCTTCTGCTATCTTTCATGCATTCCAAACAAGACTAAATCTTACACAGTGCACAGCATATAGCCTCACTTCCTCTTTTGTAACCTGTCACACACAGCTGAAACCTTCAGCCATAAGCTGGGGTCCCAGCAGGAGTCAGCCTAAGACTGCCTATGCATCAAATCCAGCCCACTGAGTACAACTACTGCTGTCTCTTTACATGTTGTGTGTGGCCACTTTGTGTTACAGTGGCAAAGTTGAGCAGGTGCATCAGATCAGAGATTGTGACCTGCAGAGCAGAAAATTTTGCCATCTGGCCCTTTGCTGAAAACATCAGCCTACCCCTGTTCTAGAGCAATGAACGGCATTAGTCCTCACCACTCCCCACCAGTGTTCCTAAGATAAATTGTTATACTCAGGTCTTTTTCTTCTTTTAGTTAATAGATTCATCACTGATTTATATTTTGGCACCTAAGAATAATCCTTAATTATTATGAAAATAATTTTTATTTATGTTTTAGTATCTAAGAATGACAAGATATAAAGAATATACAGTCTCTCCACTCACAAGGGAACGGACAGTTAAAAATATTTAACTAGAAATGTTTGCTTTTAAAGATAGGGAGGGGAAAAGGCATGTTAAATACCATCACCCAGGGGATGCCATCAGTCAAACCTAGGTGGTGAAAAACTTTACACAATAAGTTATCAAGTTACTTCAATAACAAGTGGACATGGGGAAAAGGTGGGGCATGGGAGCTCTGGAGATTAAGAGAAACTTCAAGATCTTTCAGTGTGGACCTTCTTTATGGGGGTGGGAGGGAACCAGCTTAGTCAGTTGAAGATAATGGGAGAATCTGAACATAAATGGGGGCTTTGGTGCTATTTTATTATTTTTACTTTCTTAGTAACAATAATTTATTGTGATTTTATTTTAAAACATCCTCACCTAGGCAGATGCAGTGATATATCCCTGTAGTCCCAGCTACTGTGGAGTGGTTGAGTATAGGAGAACAACCCTTAGGCAACACAGAGGTCCCCCTATCCCCCCCCCACAAAAGATAACTAATTCTAGTAGCTATACATAAAATAGTGTAATGCCTGAGATTTTTTTTTCTTTTTCTTTCTTTTTTTTTTTTTTTTTTTTTTTTTTGATACTAGAGATTGAACCCATACCCCTCAGCCATTTTTATTTTTCTCTCGAGACAGGGTCTCAGTTGATTAGGGCCTTGCCAAATTGCTAAAGGTGGCCTCAAACTTGTGATCCTCCTGCCTCAGCCTCCCAAGTTACTCGGATTACAGGCCTGTGCCACCTTACCCGGGCTTTTCTCCTCTTCTTAAGTTCCTATAGGAAGAAAAATAGTAGTGAGTATAAAAGAAATATTAGCAAAAGGTTAATTGGTGGGGGCATGGTGCTGGGAATAGAACCAGGACCTTACCCAAGCTAAGCAGATACTCTGTCACAACAATGTCCCTGCTCCAAGGCTGATAATTTATTGAACTTGACTGAGGAGCATCTCAAGTTCATTATGCTTTTCTCTCAAACTTTGCAATTTCTCATTATAAATTGTTTTATTAATAATATGTTTAACACAGAATTAGAAAAACAATTCTTAAATTCATTTGGAAGAATAAAAGACCCAGAATAGCCAAAGCAATACTAAGCAAAAACAAAGCAGGAGGAATCACAATACCCTATCTGAAATTATACTACAGAGCTATAATAACAAAACCAGCATGGTACTGGCATCAAAATAGACATGAAGACCAGTGGAACAGAGTAAAAACAGAGACAAATCCATGTACCTACTGCCGTCTGATATTTGACAAAGGTATCAAAAATATGCCTTAGAGAAAAGATAGCCTTTTTTAAAAATGGTGCCGGGAAACTGCATAGCTATATATAGAAACATAAAACTAGACCCTATCACCTGGCATAAAACTCAAATTGAAATGGATCAAAGACTTAATCAGACCAGAAACCTTACACTTGCTATAAGAAAACATAGGGTCACCACTCTCTGATATAGGTGCTGGCACTGACTTCCTTAACAAGATCTCCAAAGCACAAGATATAAAACCAAGAATCAATAAGATGGATGCAATCAAAATTTTAAAAAACTTCTGCACAGCAAAGGAAATGATTAAGAGCATGAAGGAGAGCCTACAGAATGGGAGAAAATCTTGGCTAGCTGCTCCTCCAATAGGGGATTTATATCCAGAATATACAAAGAATTCAAAAAACTTAACACCAAAAAATAATAATAACCCAATCAATAAATGGACAAAAGAACTAAACAAAAACTCCTTAAAAGAAGAAACACAAATGGCCAACCAGTATGTGAAAAAAATGTTCAGCATCTCTAGCAATCATGGAATTGCAAATCAAAACTACACCAAGATTTCATCTCACTCCAGTCAAAATTATGAGGATCAAGAATACAAATAATACTAAACACTGGTGAAGTTGTGGTGGGAAAGGCACACTTGTATGTTGTTGGTAAGCTTGCAGACAGCTTTTACTGGGGTCGTAGTGCAGTGGTAGAGCACTTGCCTAGTGCAATCACTCTGGAAAGCAGTATGGAGACTCCTCAAAAAACTAGGGATGGTACCACCATATGACCCAGCTATCCCATTCCTTGTTTTTTTACCAAATGATCTAAAATCAGCATGCTACAGCAATACAGCCACCTCACTATTTATAGCAGCATAATTCGTAAAAGCTAAATTTTAAAATCAATCTAGCTGCCCATCAATAGATGAATAGCTTAAGGAATTGTGGTGTATAAATACAATGGAGTTCTACTCTTCCATAAAGAATGAAATTATGGCATTTGCAAATGAATGGAATAATGCTAAGTGAAATAAGCCAAACTCAGGAACTCAAAAGGTTGAATGTTTGCTCTCATATGAGGAAGCTAGAGTACAATAAAGGAAAAGGGGAGGATAGGATAACAAAAAGACAAAGGGAAGATCAGTAATGTAGAAGAAAGAGATCAAGAGGCAGAGTGGAAGGATGGATAAGGACAGGTGATACAGAATGAATTCTTTAAAAATCATGTGCATAGCCGGGCGCGGTGGCGCACACCTGTAATCCCAGCACTTTGGGAGGCTGAGGCAGGAGGATCGCGAGTTCAAAGCCAGCCTCAGCAATGGTGAGGCACTTAGCAACTCAGTGAGACCCTGTCTCTAAATAAAAAATACAAAAAAGGGCTGGGGATGTGGCCCAGTGGTCAAGTGCCCCTGAGTTCAATCCCCAGTACCAAAAAAAAAAAAAAAAAAAAAAAAAAAATCATGTGCATATATAAATATACCACAGGGAACTTCACCCTTATACATAGATAAAGTTAATCAAGTATAAATAAATAGACAAGCAAAGGGAAGTCTAAATAAAAGAGAGGAAGGAAAATGGAAAAGGGGAAGGAGGACAGGAGGGAAAAGCGGGTAATCATGAACTGAAATTGAATTCCATGCATGTATGAGTTTGTTGGTATGAACCCAGATACTATGTATAACTATAAAGCCCTAATTAAAAAAAATAAAAACATACTTTAAAAATATTGTGTTTTTTTAACTCAAACTCAAAAGCTTTCAAAAATTGAATCCTGCTTCTGGTAGCTATTTCTGTATCTGTCAAACAGGGATTACTGGGGGCATCAGTGTCAGGGGCAGCAAGGGAGGGGAGGAGGGGGGAGAAGGTAGGGGGATAGGAAGGATAGTAGAATGAAACAGACATTATTACCTTATGACTTATATATAACTGCATAACCGATGTGATTCCACAACATGTACAATCAGAAAAATAAGAAATTATACCCCATTTATGTATGATATATCAAAGAACATAAATGTATTCTACTGTTATGTATGACTAATTAAAACAAATTTTAAAAATATAGTAGAAAAAACAGGGATTACAATTCAGGTTGTATATAGCATGTTGCGGAATATAAGAATTGAATGAGATAGGGGTGTAGCTCAGTGGCAGAATACTTGTCTAGCATATGTGAGGCTCTGGGTGGATCTCCAGCACTGCAAAAATAAAGTCAAATCTAGTACAATACCTGACAAACAGAAAGTGATCAATACCTGGTAGCTATTATATAGTATGCATAAATATATTTCCCTTTAAGCCTAATTCATTTATGATATTTCTGATCTTTACCAACAACAGATTTTAAACTTGTGTTACTGCTACACAAAAATAAGGAGCCAAAATAGGGAATTTATATATATATATCCTTGGTGGTCTGGAAATGGTCATAGCACCTGTAAGATACACAGAGGGCAGAAATGTGGTAACCAACCACTGAAATCAAGGAGAACATTAAACTGGTCCCAGTGGCACATGCCTATTATCCCTGTGACTCCAGAGGCTGAGAGGCAGGAGGATTGCAAGTTTGAGGCCAACCTGGGCAACTTATTTAACCCAGTCTCAAAATAAAAAGGGCTGGCACTGCGGTCGTAGTGCAGTGGTAGAGCACTTGCCTAGCATGTGTAAGGCACTGTTGTATTCTCAACACCACATAATAAATAAATATTCACTGACAACTAAAAAAAAAAAAAAATTAAATAAATAAAAAGGGCTGAGGGTGTAGCTGAGTGGTAGGGCACCCTTTGTACCATCAAAAAAAAAAAAAAAAAAAAACCAGTCAAGGAGAACCTGGAATTTGATGGTTGTAGTAACCTGGCTATTCCTCAAGGATAGTCTACAAAGAAAATTTTTTAGCTTTCTGTGAGATGGCAAATAAAAACCTGCAAACACCCTCAGACACCACATGTAAGGGATGTCAGGGAAGAACAGATGTTCCAGTTTCAGGGGCTGTTGTCCCTCTGTGACAACCTGAGTCTCCTACTGAGCCTGGGGAAGGTTCTGAGTCACATGACACTTCTTTAACTCAGTCTAGACCAACTTAATTAGTCACTTGTCAGTCAACTGCTTACCAATATGCTTAGTATCACACAAATTTGTGGGAAAATACATTGACTTAAAGGCATGGGATTTTGTAGCCTTTATGTTGCCCATTCACCTTTGGAAGCTCATGAATGTAGTATCAAAAGAGGCATAAATACATGCTTTGCAGCTTTTTCCTGCCCTAAAATTTAGTATCTTTGGTGTAGGAGCTGCATTAGTAACAGTTTTCACTTAAGGGGGGAAAAAAAGGACAGATTTTGGGGGAAAAAGTCATCATCTCATCCATCAGTTAACACCAGTGATTGAAATAAATAAATTTGGACCCCAACCACAGACTATCTCTGAATTCATCCTTTTTGTGTCTCCTTCTGAAAAAATTTGCTGTCAGAAATGTTGAGAAGCATACTTTTATAATGTTTAAAAAGGAACACGAACAATGTTAGGAGAAGTTTAGAAGCAGTGTTTTATCTAAACTAAGGATATCAAAACTGTATCTTTTTCTGTTCTTCCACAGAATGACATCACTCCCTTACATGTTGCATCAAAAAGAGGAAATGCAAATATGGTGAAACTGTTGCTTGATCGGGGAGCTAAAATCGATGCCAAAACCAGGGTAAGAGAGCTACTTATGTGCATGCTCATACTTATTTCCAAGAGGTAGGAATACTTATCCTACTGCATTTGTGTTGGTTAAACGTTGGCTTTATTTTTAATTCCTTGTAGTTTCTTGGAAAATGCCAAACACATTTATTCTTCTTAAAATGGGGTGGATGTCCATCTTTACAAATCATTAATTCATGTTTAACTAATGTTTGTCTTTAATTACAGAAATAGGCTCGAAGGCCTAGAGTTTTCACTGAGTTAAATTTTCAATAATTATGTGACATAGAAAGCTGAACTATTTGATTAGTCTGATGTTAAAATTGATAGTTTTTTTATTGAAAAATCTGTCTACTCTGTTGTTTGGGAGAATATAAAATGGTGTGGCCATAGGAGGGAATAGTATGGATATTCTTCAGAAAATTAAAAATAGAACTATCATGTGATCCAGCAGTCCCACCTCTGGGTATATATTCAAAATAATTGAAAGTAGGGTCTTCAAGAAATATTTGTGTAGTTGTGTTCATTGCAGCAATGTCCGCAGTTGTTAAGAGATGCCAGCAGACCCAAAGTCCATTAATAGATGAATGAATTTTAAAATGTAGTATTTATATATAATGGAATATTATTCAGCCTTAAAGACAGAAATCTTGTCATATGCTACAACTTGGATTAATCTTGAGGATATTATGCTAAGTAAGCCAGTCATAAAAGGCAAAATACTGTATGATTCCACTTACATGAGATATCTTAACTGTCAAAATTATGGAAATGGGCCAGGGATACAGCACAGTGGTAGAGTGTGTGCTTAGCCTGCACGAGGCTCTGGGTTCCATCCCCAGCACCAGAGGAAGAAAAAATCATGGAAATAGAAAATAGAATAGTGCTTTCTAGAAGCTGGGGAAGGGGAAAATGAGGAGTTGATTAATGAGTATGGAGTTTCAGATTAAAAAGCAAGACAAAAAATATGTTCTAGTGACCTATTAGACAACAATGTAAATATAATTAACCCTACTGAAATATACAGTTGAAAATGGCTAAGAGTGCTAGGCATGGTGGTGCATACTTGTAGTGCCAGAGATATGGGAGGGTGAGGCAGGGGGATCTAAAGTCTGAGGTCAGCTTCAGTGGCAGAACACCTCTAGGTTTAGTAACCAGTACCCCCCAAAAAAACAAAGTTATGACAAATTTTATATTATGTATGTTCTAACACAATTAATTTTTTTAATTAAAATCCCACAAATATGTCTAACTTAATGTTTATGGTATGTTGTGTGGGTTTTGTTGTTGTTTGCTTGGTTTCAGGGTTTTTGTTGGTTGGTTTTCTGTTTGTTTTTTGCATTGCTGGGGATTGAACCCAAGACCTCATGTATGTTATGTGTGTGAAATATGTTGTTTATTTTGTATGAGACACCAAGTTTATGGTAAAGAACTGAGAATCTGATTTGAATCCAGATTCTGAGCTTGGCCAGTTGAATTAGGTAGGCTATTTAACCTTTCTACTCTAATTTCTCTGAAGATGAATAAAATTACTAGCATTTGGAAAGATTGCTGCAGCAATCAAGGACAAGTTTGTAAATTGTTTTAGTATAAAGCAGGACAGAAATAAATCCCAGTCATTACTACTAGGTTGCCTCAGAGCTCTGATTAGTACTGAAACTCTAGCAAAGGGGTTTTCTTTTTCCACACTTCATGTGGTCCTTACAAGATCTGAGCAAGAGCCAGTCTAATAAAAAGGTGTCCTCACCATAAACATCCACTTACTTAAGGTTTTTGGATGGTTTTCCCCACCTTGTAATTATAGCTGCTCCAATCCTGTGCCTCCCCCTTCCAAGAATCCTGATCTCCATGTTTCTAAAACTAGCCTGGCAACCTCAACTTGATTCCTGCAGTGCTTGGGTTTACTACTTCATTTATCATTTATTGCATTTATTCACTCAACCAGTAAATGCCTCTAGTGTCTACTGTAGACCAGACATAGCAAGTGAAAGAGGAAGACAACACTTGGCCTGTCCTTGTGAAGCTAATGGGCTAATTTCTCTTCTGTATTCTGTCCCTGGTCCAGCCCAGCCATAAGTATTCAGTAGGAGATACAAACTTCTTTTTCCTGATGACTATTGAACCTGAAAACCATGCATGTACCTTGCAAAATACAATCTTTCTAAGCTGGGGATGTGGCTCAGGGGTACAGTGTCTGCCTGTCATGTAAGAAGCCCTGGGTTCGACGTCTACTACCGCAAATAAATAAATAAAAATATACAAGAGTGCTTTCTGCTTTGCGTAGGTACTGGTGAGTAAATAAGGGGGAAAAAAGATACAAGCTTTCTAGAGAGGAAGAGTGAAAAAGGGTAAGGGTTGACTCCTAAAGCATTACCTCAGTAGGGAGGTAAATTCAATAGAGAACTTATTGAACTGCCTTTTGCATAAGAAGGAATTATCGGTATATAAAGAATGCTAGAACCATTGCTGTAAATGGCAGGGGTCTAAGCACAGGCTATTTAAAAAGGTTGTAAGGATTAAAAGGTAGAGTTGCATTGCTTTTACCATTTTATTACTGCATGGAGCTGTGTTTGTAAATGGGAGGAGGGATCATTGTGAAGGGAGATGAGCGATGAAAGAGACAAGCAGAAAAGAGAAGCTTAAAGAGATGCCTGTATATCCAACTGGGATTTTAGCTGGTGAGTAGATTGGAAATTACCTTATTTTCCTCCTCTGGATGCAGTCATCAATCATCAGAATGGCAAAATTGTCATTTTACATCAATGGCCAAACATGTACATGCTGTATTTAATACAGTGGGAGGGGAAAGGATATGTACAAAGTGCATATAGGGGACATCCAGTGTCACAGGGTAGGGTCTGAGCATAAGCATAAAAATTAGGGATAAAAGTATTTGCTATAGGAAAGAATGTATATAGGCACAATTTGCTATGCCACTTGGCTTCTAGGCCATGCTGTCTCCCTGAAGTGCTGTCTTGTTTTCAACAATGATATAGACTCCTTTTACCTCCCATTCAGTATTGACTCAGATTTACTTGTCTTCAGTGTTAAACAGTGGCATGGGGATATGAAGGAAAGTCTTAAGGAGCCAGAGGACAGAAAAGCCTGTCATTCTTTTGGTATTGTCCTGTGTGGGGTGGGCTGAGGGAAGGGTGTCAGTTGTGCGCAGACTGAATTCCTGGCAGACTCAACGGAAGAAAGCGTAGTGTCTGCCCAAATTATGTGAGCTATTTTGTGTTCTCTCCATCAGAGGTTCCCTTCTCTCTTGCTGAAATGACAAAGTGCAGATTGGGAGGGAGGGAGCTAAAATGTCAGAAAGCCCTGGGGACAAGCCAAAAAACAAGAACTAGAATTTTCATAAATACAAGTTTTAGCCACCCAATCTAGTAGTAGCTTTTGAGAAAGTAGTGTTCTCCACCCATCCAGTGCCTACCAAGTACTTCCTATTATTGTAACTATCTTGTTACATTCAACAAATCTGAGCTGGCGTACACCAGTCCCCATGTTTAGACACAAACATCTCTTGACTTGACCTTAGAGTCTAGTGCTGGCAATGATCTCTTCCCTGGGGCTCTGTTTCTGCATGGACTGATCACCTAATAAAGGATTCAGTGTAAAAGAGCTCTTAAAACATTTTTCTCTCAGGAAGTAAACTTGAATTGTGATGGGGTAATTTAGGTAGGACCTCAGCAAGATCTTACCAGCTGGTAAAACAGAATAAGCATGATTAGTGCCTAATCTCTACAGTCTTCATGCGTGTGTGTGTGTGTGTGTGTGTGTGTGTGTGTGTGTTGCCAGGGATTAAACCCAGGTCCTCACGCTGCTAGGCAAGTGCCCTACCACTGAGCTACATCCTAGTCCCTAATCTCCTGAGTCTTAAGTGTGACTGGCAAGTGGTACAATCGTGGCCTAAGGAAAGTTCACCTTCCTGAGTCTTCCTTTCCTTCCCATGCAGAGAGGGAGTTGTTCCAATGATCTCACAAGCATCTTGGAGCTGGATATTGTATCTCAAAGAATACGTAGGTCTAGGGCTGTAGCTCAGTTGCTCAGCACCTGCTTAGAATGCAGGAGGCCCTAGGTTAGATCCCCAACATAGCAAAAGTAATTGTTTCTTATGAAATTCATGATAATTATACATGAATCTTCCATTAGGAGCTTAGTTAGGATCTGTTACATCAGTGATTCCCTGTCTTTATTTAGCTCATTTCAAGAAAGCTTTTCCGATTTTCCCAGTCCCATAGTGCTGACTAGTATCAACTGGCATGTAAAGTAACACTCATGTTGATAGCCAACTCTGAGTATGTTCAGTACATCTATAACGATTGTGGGATATGTGCAAAGATATAAACACATGTCAAGGCAGTCTTTAGTTGGTTCAATATGCAGCATCCTAATTTTAAAATAATTATGACATTTGTTTATTTTTTTCAACAAGATCTTAATGGCTTTGTTTCTTTTTACTTTTTTTTTTTTTTTTTTGAGTGAAATTTACTCTAATTTATTTTTTTAATTTATTTTTTATTTATAATAATTATAATTCATAGTGCACATATATGGCTTTGTTTCTTAAAAGACTAAAATGCTTTGCTAAGGATGGCCTACTATTTCTCTTCAAATTCTTAGTATCTTCAAAGTTAGCATGAGTGCTTGGTACATGTTGAAGGAAGATGCTTTGCAACAGATGGTCTCTTGTCATTTTTGTTTCTTTCACATCAATTCCCAGCCCAGGCAGAGAGTCAATATGGTCCCTATACCAGAGCCATTTTAGGAAATTGAATTCTCTCTTTCCACCAGATTCTACACATCTAATCATAAAGGCAGCTGTACTTATTTTTACTGCTTCTGAAAAGGTGCAGAATTCATGGTAAAGTCAGTAAGAACAATGGTCTGGTTCCCAGAACACTGCTCCAGGTGTGCACCTCCTGACTTCCAACCTTCCTACCAATATCTCGCTGCCCTCCACCTCAATCATCCTGTTACTACAACAGTGCATGAAAAGCTATGCCTTGATACTAGGATGTATATATTTATCATAGTATCCATAGCACTTAGCATACTTAAAGTACTTCCTGGAACAAATTAGATGCTCAGCATTTGCTGAATATGTTGAAATAAGATACATTCCTTAATGATAAATTTAACAAAGGGTCTTAATTTATTTGACTTTACATTGATCCTGTGGTAATGTAATTTTTCTTCCAGAAGTTAATGGCAACCAGTTCACTTAGAAGAATAGATCTTTGCTCACAGGTAGATGGAGGGGTCTCAGAACACCTCCAACCTGACAATTGTTAAGTTCTTACTATTCTGGGAAGATGTCAGAGTACACTTGAATATCCTATAATTTTAACCTATACTTTCCCTGAAATACAACTCATTGTATTTCTTACATTTAATACAAAGGAAAAAGAATATTGTTATTTGTGTTTGCTTTCCTTGTTGCCTTAGTTAAAAATAAATTGTGAAGAAAATATTAAATTTTTCAAAGTCATGAAATAGTTTCTCTCAGATAAAAAATTTTAAGCCTTACTTCCCCTTATAGAGTTCTAGGATAGATTGTTGACATGAGCATTTGACAGTGCAACAGACTGGGTTTCTATGTTAATGGAGGCTAACTTAAATAATTATCCATGTCATACAAAAGTATATTGATATTTCTTAGTTTTATGCCACAAATATTAGAAATGAATTGAAAGAATTTCTTTAGATTAAAGGAAGGACAAGTAACATAAAATTCCCTTAGCTTTATAAACTTGAGAGCATCTCTTTGAAGGAAAAAATGTATTTGACAGTTGCAAAGAGTTCTCAGAACATGGAGAAAGAGGCTTTCTTTTTTCTTCTCTCCTAATGATTTTATACTATGTTGGAAATCTCATTCCCTTGCCAAATTAGGGAACTAAAAGTAGTGGGTAAATGTCACATGCCTGGTTCTCTTGAAGAATCTACAAAGCAGGCTCAGGACAGTTATTACTTTGGCTAATTGCTTTGTGGTCACAAGTGCTGTCTTCAGAAGGTAATCTTCTCCCCCCATTTCCCTTGATATATGTTGATAGTGCTCACATCCAATTTCTTTTAAATACCTCAACATGAATTTGGCATACAAATACTCTGTAGTTGTCAATCTTCCTTCTCAAAAGGATGCAATAAATAAATAAGATGTCATTGTTTTAGTTATGAACCTTAATTTGACTTTTCCAAGCATATATCATCTTATAAGGACTCTGCAAAAACCTTTATTTAAAATCAAATTTTATGACATTTAAGATTATATTACACATTTTTTTTTCCTTTTCTTGAGTTTTTTAAAGTCAATTGCTTAAACAGAAATATCAATCTATTTTGAGTTTTACAATATATGTAGAAATATTTGATACTTAGCATTCAAAAAATTAAATTATGTAAATGGAATTATATTGAAGAATTCTCATACATGAAGTGGTATAATGTCAGTTCAATATATATTAAGTATAATATAATATTATCATAATATAATGTTACTATATAATATTCAGATTATGATAAGTTAAGAATATATATATTGTAACCCCTAGGATATTCACCACCAAAAAAATAAAACTAAAGCCAAAGGAGAAGTTAACCAATGTTATATATAATGATTCAATGATCACAATATTAAATATTCAGCCCAAAAGAAAAGAGAGGGAAGAAAAACCACAAAAAAGAGGGTGGAAAAATACAAACAAATAGCATAAGGGCATATTTTAGTCCTAGAAAGAAAGTTGTCATTTTCTAAGCAGAGAGAAGACAGGAGAATTTTTCTTTCTTTTAGTTTATTTCTAAATGTATAGAATGTGTGGCAATAGACTAGAGAAGAGAATTAGAAAGAGATGCTTCTCTCTCCTATATATAAATGGCAGAAATGAATTATTGATCTTAAAAGAATATTGAATGCTTGTATTTTTAGAGATTGCTTGGCATAGTAGAAGAAATCCAATCCTTCAGACAGAGGTGAGCCTGAGCGTAAATTCTAATTCCAACCACTTACTTGCCATGTTTCCTTGGGTAGGTACATGAATCCCCTGAAGCAGCTTTGTCATCTATAAATGAAACTACTGATACTTTTCTCATGGAGTTGTTGGCAGTATTAAATAAGGTTCCAAATACAAAGTACCTGTAACAGAGGACATTCAAAAAATGTTATTTCACTTCCTCTTAGGTTAACTCTGTAACTGCCTAACATGCATAAATTAAGGATATAGTAAGAACTTTTGGTAAAAATAGCAACATGAATAGCTTTGCTAAAAGACTGTAAGTAGTTCCCTTTAGTTAATATTTGGAAGTCATTGTACCTCTTTTCTCCTGAGCACTATCTATGTTTTCTTTCACTATTTTCAGTTTTCAGTTAAAGATTATATTATTTTTTACATCCAGAATATATATACAGAGTTCTCCTTGCTTTAGTTGTTTTCCCATCTCTAGAGTGAGTGTTTTGCCTAAGAATACAACAAGGGAGGGATCTATAAGATAAAAATCAAAATAAAATACAATGGCTTCATATTCTCAGCTGTGACGCCTCAGTGTTCTGCTTCTTCCTTTTCAGAAAAATTAAACCTGAACGAAAGTCTTCTTGGCCTTCATATGGGCAATGTTTTGCTCTTAGGCTGACACAAGAGAGTATTCTGTTCAGCCAGTAAAGTGCAGTCCCCACCTTACTAATAAGATTACTGTCACTGAAATGAAATATGAGATCTGGACCAGCCAGTTTGCCTGCTTCAGAATTCTGCCCAAGGGAAACTCGTTCATTATGTTAGTACTTTAAAAATCAAGGGAATTGGGGAAAAAAAATTACTAACCTCATGCAATTTCAATTCCCTCCTGTAATGTTACTATGGCAACTCAGCATCCCTTTCTCCTTCTCTCCAGTCCAACTGCTGCATATGTTGTGTTCTTGAAGCAGCCTCCCTTAGTCCCCCATGAATTGCCTTGTCAAGCATCTTTCAACTGGAAGTTGATGCTGTTGTATGCGGTTAAAGAGCTGCTTTTGGGTCCAGAACCCATTCTAAATGACATTATGCATTAATTGTAAATTTCTGTGGGTTGGAAGTAATTAAGAATCCTTATTTTAGCCAGGCACAGTGGTGCACTCCGTAATCCCAGCAACTCAGGAGGCGGAGGCAGGCTTGCAAGTTTGAGGCCAACCTCAGCAAGTTAGTGAAATGCTATCTCAAAATAAAAAACCAAAAGGTCCAAGGGTGTAGCTCAGTAGTAGTGTATCCTTGGGTTTAATCTCCAATATCAAACCACAACAACAAAAAGTCCTTGTTTTGTTTTGAAGAAAACTTTCTTCTAATTTTAGAGAAAGGAGCATACCAGTTCATTGTGATGTTGCCAAACATAATATCCACAATATCTCTTTTATTAAGCTTATAGTATTCTGATTTAGGACAAAGGAAAAGCTTATTTCAAGCAAATCTGAGAGCTAAGAGACTGAGTCACATTCTTATATCCAATTCCAATTTACAAGTCACTAATGTTAAATTTTTTTTATTTTTTTGAAAGATATTTTAACAGCACTTCTGAAGTAGACAAAATAAGTCTGCTTTTAAAAAAGATAACAAAGAAATGAATTTTCAACCAATTAACTAGGAAACATTTTTTAAAGGACTAGCCTGAAAATGATTCATTCACTCTCTCTATTCGCTTAGTAATTTTTATTAGACAACTTTCATAAATGTGATACAGAGTTACCTCCTCTGCAAGATTCAATTATCCTTAAAATTGTTAACCTGGTCCTCAGGGATAGACCAATGTTTTAAAAAAAATTATTCATGACACTTGTCAAAGAATGGTAAGGCAGACTTTATTCTATGGTGGCTTCTATAATGGGGCTCTGTAGTAGAGAGAGACATCTGGCTCAACTCTGAATGCAGTGAGGAAAGGTGGGAATTTAGAGATAAGGAACAAAGTAAGAGTTAGTGTGGGGGAAATTACTAGGAGGAAACATCAGGGGTAAGAGGGATTCTGGCCAAACCTACTTGACAGGATTATTGCAGAAGGAGGCCAGGGTAATAAGATAGTGAGTGTGGGAAAAAGAAATTCCATCACATATCAAGGATGGGGGATTTTCATAAACTAACCCAGCAGAATTCTTGCTAAAACTGGACTAAGCAGAGACTAACACATAGAAGCTCTAAAGTCAGGGCCTAGTTAACAAGAAATATCAGAGGAGCCTGACTAGAATGAGTTCAAGAGGCCACAAATAACTAAAACACCAGGTTAAAAAGTTGAAAGTTGTCTGAAATAGATACAGAAAATAACCGAAATCTTGAAGGTAGAAAAGTTACATTTGTCTTGGGGAAAGGTGTTGAAGAAATGCCGTCATGTATGACAGCAAAGCCTTGGATCTTGGAGAAAGTGGGGAGGACCCTGAGGTACATAAAGCACTGTGGGAAGGCAGAGGAACAAGAAAACAAGATTCTTGAAGAAGCTGCAAAGTGTTTGATGGAGAAGTAATTGGGGATAGGGAAAGGGCAAGTTGAACCAAGTGAAGTAGGGAACAATTTTAGAAGGCCTGAAATGCTAACCTGAAGAATTTAGACTTGCTTGAGGTGTGAATGACAGTTGTCAAAGATCTTTTTCAACAGAGGGTGCCATATCAGAACCATTCTATAGGAAAGCAAATGATGAGGTAGGCCATTTTCAAAGCCAATGAGATTGGTTCAAGTTTTGCTTTTTTTTTTTTTTTTTTTTAAATGAAATAGAGATATGGAGTCAATCCTACTAATCTTCTTATTCTTTTTTTTTTTTAACTGAATTGTGACTCATTCAATGACAGATAATTTTCAGTCCCACTGTGAGTCGGCTGGTCTTTTCTCTGTCTTCATGATTATAAAAACTGTAATGTTCATTAAACTTTAACTCCAGGCACTGGTTTCCCCCTGACTTTTGAATGTCCCAGCAGCTAGGTCAGCTCTACCTGTACAGCTGGGCAGATGTGACATTTTGTATAGCTTCCTGATGAGGCATCTCTGCTGCTGAGATTTTGGCAGTTTGAAGCATCGTACACTTTTGAAAAGTGCCAAACTAAATTTGTAGAAGATCCAATATTATTGTAGTTAATAATACTGCAGGAAGACTATCATTGAAAGACCCAGACCCGTGCTCAAGATAGTTCTTTGCAGTTCAGCTAGAACTGATGAATTTGACCTTGGGGAGTAACTGACTTTCTCACTGAAGCAAGGTGATTAAAGGGAACAGTGGCTAGAACAATAGCACTTCTCAGCTCTTCCACTGATGAAAAATGTCACCTTTCCCCAGTGAGTCTTTAGATTTTACCTGTTTTTAATGAACAGGAGATCAGAGGTTGCAGCTGCAGAATAAGCTAAAGGAAGGCTAAGGGTGGCTGAACCGCTTGAGTTTGGAGGTTTTGTCTTCATCACCCTCCCAAGACCTCCCTTGCTTGTCTTGCCTAGTTAGTAAGAGCTTTAGCCTAGTTCTGCATTTAGCCTTGGATAAGTAATTTTATCTCTTTGAACCTTAGAGTCGTCATTTTTAAATGAAGATTATACCTTTCTTACAAGGATAATTGGGAGGAAAAAATGATATGATGTCTTGAATTTGCTTTGAAATAATATAAGAAAGGAAAAAAGATCAGGATGAATCATGTTGACCATGAGGTGACAGTTGGTTTACTTTAGTATGAAATATGTTTGAAATTTTCCATGATCAGAACTTTTTTTTAATTCATTTATTCTAATTAGGTATATATGACAGCAGAATGCACTTTGATTCATTACAGCACAACTTTTCATTTCTCTGGCTGTACACAATATAGCTTCGCTCCATATGTGTAGTCATACATGTACCTCGTCATACATGTCCATCTCATTCCACCATATTTCCTGCCCTCGTGCCCCCTCCCCCTTTGCCCAATCACAGCTCCTCCATTTTTCCCCTGCCCACCCCCCATTATGGATCAGCATCCACTTATCAGAGACAACCTTCAGCCTTTGGTTTTGGGATTGGCTTACTTCGCTTAGCATGATATTCTCCAACTCCATCCATTTACCTGCAAATGCTATAATTTTATTCTCTTTTAATGTTGAGTAATATTCCATTGTGTATATATGCCACAGGTTTTTTTTTTTTAATCCATTCATCTATTGAAGGGAATCTAGGTTGGTTCCAGAGAACTTTTTTTAAAAGATGAAATCAGCAAAAAAGTATATGTCTATAAGAAGGGATAGTGTACTTCCAAAGGATTAAGGAGTTGATAGTTGAGATAGATTTTGCTCTTAGATGGCCAAACTTTTTCATTTAATGTGTAGCATTTTGCTTTGAGGAAGCTAATATTCAAGGATGAAGGAAGTGAGCTAAAATAATTATTCTTATGTGGTCACAGTTCAAAAATGTCTACATACATTCTGTCATCTCTTATTTCTTAGAGTCTACTTAAGAGAAAATGAAAGAAACAATTTTGATCTTTTCGTTCATAAAAGACAATCCCTGTACCTCACTCTCTGGGAAATGTTTCTGTCGGGTGGAAGGAAGAGGCAATAATTGTATTTTCTCCTTCAGATGTTTTCAGGTTTTATATTACTAGGAAGACGTTGGACCTCATGATTTTTTAATATGTTCCCATGTTTTATTTTATTAGCAAAACACTTTTTCCACTTGAAAGGCTGCTTTACTTTGGTTTATTTTAAGTCAACATAAAAGGCAGAATAACTGAATGGACTCAAAGAATGTTCAAATCAGGACATGCACTATTTGCAATTCAAATTTCATCTTTAGAGAATGTTAATAATATGGAGATTTGGTTAGTAGTTTAGAAATAGGGTTGTACCTGCTTGCTTATAAATTGAAATAATTAGGCTTATTTTCCATATCTACTCACCCAATCTGGAAAGTAATTTGAAGGTACTGAGCCAAATTTTGATGTAATTTTAAATGTGATTATCCTTAGAGTAGGTATTAAGTAATTTTCAGTTTGGGGAACACAAGCCAGGTGAGTATGGAAACCCACCAAAGGGTTTGGAGCCACTTAGACTGTGTTAAGTGAGTAACTCTTCACTTCTTCAACTCCATGCTGAGTCTCCTTCCACACCTTTCCTTAGCACTTAGTCCTCCCCTGGAACCCAAGGGAAACCACTCTCACCCACGTGACCAATGGTGCAAAAACCTCTGAGGGGAAAAGAACAAGAAGGAGAATTCAAAATATTGGTGTCATGTGGAGAGCTACATTATATATAAGTGGGATTCGTTGTGATTTATTTGTACATAGACAGAGCATCCTTTGGTAGACTTCATTTCCCACTGCTTCCCCATGCTTACCCCAGCTCCTCTTCATCCCCTTGCCAGACTGAATCAAGGGTGGAATATATTCTCTCATATGAGGAAGCTAGAGAAAGAGGATAAAAGGGTGGATCTCATGAAATTAGAAGGGATACCAATGAAGTATTTTGTATATGATGATCAGTATGCTTGAATAATTTATATGGATAGTTTTAGTCAGATTTAGATTTGATACTTAGAGACTTATGATCTCAAGAAATCTTTAAAACTTTCTTAAACTTGTATACTTTCATGATAGAGAAATATAATTTGGCGATCAATAAACACTCAAGGATAAAATTATATTAAGATAAAATTATATTGGGCTGGAGTTGTGGCTTAGTGGTAGAGTGCTTGCTTGGCATGCGTGAGGCCCTGGTTTGATCCTCAGCACTGCATATAAATAAATAAATAAAAATAAAAGATCCATTGACAACTAAAAATATTTTTAAAAATTATATTGAGGAAATGAGTAGAAATAGAAATACAAGAAGAAAAATGACCAGTATGAGATTCCTTTTACAAATTTCTATTTTAAAAGTTTAGTCATATGTTTTTGAAATGGTGCTATCAAGTTACTCACAGTATTTAGATTTCATTGTATGTTTAAAAGAGTAGTGAAATAGTTATATATTTAAACGTCAGTCTTCTAAACTGTGAGAAATTATATATTTTGCAACTACTTGAACTTACAAAAAAATTATTTCTCAACTTAAAAATATGAAAGTATTTTATGAGATATGTGAGCATGTTAGACCCCATGCTGAGTCTTAAGAAATATACTGCATTCTAGAATTTACCACCAAATCTCATTGAAGGTGTTGCCTCTGTTCAACAGGATGGTCTGACACCGCTGCACTGTGGAGCAAGAAGTGGCCATGAGCAGGTGGTGGAAATGCTGCTTGACCGAGCTGCCCCCATTCTTTCCAAGACCAAGGTAAGATCTTTTCAGGTTTCTGAACATTAGACCATATTTAGCTTTTAATCCCTTTGCTGATTATTTAACCAAGTCTTTTGAATCTCATAAAAAAAAAATGGGTTGGGTTCAATTTAACAATGAGAGTAGTGAAGTCCATCAAATCTTTGGAGAAGTTCAAAGTAAGTGTGGGTTTATGAAGCCTTTATGTGGAACACACTATTCCACGAAGTTGTTTTGTGTGTGTTGTTTTTGTTTCAGAAATGCTTACTACTTGGTTTCACTCTATGAGATTTTCACAGTTTGGAAATGATTGCTTAATGGGTTAAGATAGACTACAAAGATCTACACTTTCCAAAGTCTAGGTGCTGGCTCCAGCCCCTCAGTTTATTTCTTTAGAGTGCACAGCTGACAAGAAGACAAGAATATCATTTAGCAGATATAGATGGGAAAATTTAAGAAACTGTACATTGAGTGGGCCTTTGGGAAAGTTGAAGTATCTAAAAGGAACACAAGATTGCCTGAAAAAATGTAATGTTTTACTAAATGTCTTATAGGTTTTCTTGATGGTAAAACTTCATTTTATTGGGTAGGGAAAGAATATGTATAAATAATTATTGAGATACACAAACTACCTGATAGTCACTACTATTTTAGTTAATTAAACCAGTGGTTTGGGGAAGCTATATTAAACTTTATAAAACTCCTTAATTTCTAGGCCAGGGATATAGTTCAGCGGTAGTGTGCTTGCCTGACATGCACAAGGTCCAGGGTTTGATCCCAGCATGACAAAATAATTACTTAGAAAGAGACAAGATCCTTAACTTCTAAACAGTATCAAAGCAATTGCATGTGATTCCCCTTTGAACTCTGGTCATGTTTCCTCAACAATTCTAGGAAGACTAAACAGGGGTCAAGGTGGTCTGAAGAATTCCATCACTTATTTGAAATGAAGCATTTAGATTGGTAAATAATTCATGGGGTATTATTCAACAGAATTAAGCAGCCAATTTTTTGGCTGTATATGATGATACCTAGGCTTCCTGCCCCCTCCCCTCCAACCACTGCCACAGAGTACTTGGAATTGAATCTGGGCTTCATATATGCTTAGTTTTCTTTTTTAAGTTTGACTTTTTTTCCCCAGTACTATGGATTGACCCTAGAAGCATTCTATCATTGAACTATATTCCTAGCCCTTTTTATTTTTTATTTTGAGACAGGGTCTCACTAAGTTAACCTTGTACTTGTGATTCCCCCTGCCTCAGCCTCCTGAGTCCCCAGGATTACAGGCTTGCACCACCACACCCAGCAATATCTTGGCCTTTTGAGTGCTTCTGACCTTAACCATTCTGTGTGTTCTTTTTCTCTGACACAGCCATACCTACTTTACTCCACATCCACTTCCTCTTCCTGGCCACATTCTCTCTCACTAAACTATCATAATAGCATCCTACTAATCCCCTATTTCCTTTCTTCTTTACAATCCAGATTTTCCTTTGCAGTTGGAGTTGGCATATAAACTGTCCATCAAATCCTGTCAGCCACCAGGTTAAAAGTCCTCCAATTAATTTTATTCTCTAGAAAATTAATTGTCATTGTGTCAAAGCAGTGCAGGCATAATGAAAAGCAAATAGTTGTTTCATCTTTTTTCTCCTATTCATCTTATTGGTGGCTTAATATTTTTCAGGGAAATCTTCTTAATATTTTTTCTTTCATGCTTTTAATTTTCAAGAACATTTTCTTGTTCTCTGATAGCATTTGTGGGGGTGGTACTGGATATTGGGCCTTTTTTAAAATTTTAAGACAGTAAATTGCTTAGGCCTTGTTAACTTACTGAGGCTGGCTTTGAACTTGCAATCCTCCTGCTTCAGCCTCCTGAGCCTCTGGGATTACAGGTGTGCCACTGTGCCCACCTTGTTGGCTTCTTTTCTTAAAGGATTCTATTCTTATTTTATGAATAAATTATTTTCTATTACCTTTCTGACAACATTCAAGACAATTTCTTTTTTCTACCTGTCATATGTCCCTAATTCCTCAAATTTCCTTTTTTGCTGTTTGCTTTGACTCTATTTTTTCTGTTGGAGAACTCCCATAAATGTCTGCATCTGAACCACAAGTATCTACTGCAAGTATTTGAGAAGGTCTGTGATAGACGCAGGGCTGATAATCAGGAGGTGCTAGGCTTGAGATGTTCTCTAATCAAGATTAGGTGCCCTTTCACTGGGGCAATTCTGTTTTTTGAGAGATAAATCTTCTAATCTTTTGCCCTGTGCACCTGTGTGAATGTCTTCTGAGAGAGGCAGAAGAAAAGACTGTCAGTCTTCTTGTTCTTTATGTGTAATTTAAACATATAATGATAACTAATACTTATATGACTAGCACCCACCAGGCTCTGTGCTTCACAAATATTAGCTCATTGATTCCTCACAGTAACTCTGTGAGATACCCATACTGTTGCTCTGCATAGAAGAGGAGCATGAAACCCAAAGAGATGAAATAGCAGCTAGTAACAGAGCAAGAATTTGAAACAAAACCATGTGACTCTAGAGACCATATTCCTAACACCTATATTGTCCTTCCTTTTCTGTAATCATCTGGTCTCTTCCCCAAATCCTCTCCACTGCCCCCTGCTCTGCCTGAGGACTGAGTGTGAATCTTTCTGTATCATCTTCTGTTGAGTGGAAGGGGATTATAATCTGATTTGCTTGGTTGGGAAGGGTCTGGAAACCTAACAGCTCCATATACAAACTTTGAACCAGTCCTGCTTTCAGCCCTAAATCTCATCTTCTAAGGTGCTGCTTTTCAATATCTCTTTCTTTTGGAGAGCTGAGAGGTAAATCAGCTGGTCTTTATTATACCCAGCAATGTGCTGGAGCCAGATTGTGTTAGCCCATAAGAGCCGATTGTGCATACCTTTTCCCGATTCCACGTTCAATAATCACATTAGCAGCTTCAAATTGGTCATAGCAGGGAGTCTGTACACCATGGAAATTGGCAAATGGTACACATCGGGGCTTTTCTTTTTCTAAAAGTTGCTGGACACTGGTCAGCATGCCACTGATTGTATCTCTCCACAGACACCCAGATCACAGCCTTCTCTCTTCTGCTAGATGAATTACAATGGTTAAATCCTCTTTTCACATTCAAAAATTGGTAGGCATCACTCATTTGTTATGGTTTCTTTTTTCCCAGTGGGTATGTGTGAATGTAAAAGCATGCAAACATGTGTTTGCCTTTGTGGATTGTACCCTTTTTGGTGGAGTTTGGGGAGAGGAAAGATACATCTATGTTGAATAAAAAGTTACTTCCTGCACTGAGGATAAATTCCTTACCACATTCTGCTCTGATTGCTGCTTCACCCTCCCTTCTTGTTCACCACCCAGCCTTCTTTTCTTCCTAGGATATACCAAGTTTGTTCATTAACTGCTTAGCTTGAGTTCCCTCTACTTGTCCTAGATCTCTTTGACCTCAGTGTGTTCTCCAAACTGGAATGTCTTCTTCTTAAACAGGTCTTTTTTTTTACTTTCCACTCCTCCTATCCCCACCACTTCCCTAAATTAGTATCATTTGACTGGATTTTATTTCCTTTGGGGCTGTTAACACCATCATGAAATTATCTCTTAGTTTGTTTACTTGCTTACCTGTGAGGTTTTCTTCAGTGTTAAGAAAGTCAGGACTTTGAGCTGGGGCAATAGCCCACTGGCAGAGCGCTTAACTAGCATTCATGAGGCACTGGGTTCAATCCTTAGCACTAGATAAAAATAAACAAATAAAATGAAGGCATTTGTCCATCTACAACTTTAAAAAAAAAAGGGGAGGAGAGAGAAAGTCAGGATTTGTCCAAGTTCCATCCTGTACCCCTAAGCACCCAACATGTATTAGGCCTTTATAAAGTAAGTATTTGTTGGAAGAGTGTTCAGTGAATACATGCATTATGAGCTTTAAGGCAATCTTTCCTATCCTTCAAGACTTTTGTCATGCTTAGGTCCATTATCCTGGATCCATATTTTCAGGTGCTATATGTGATATGACCTATTTCCATACAACAGATGATCTTTTCTTTCCTTTGGTCCTTCCCGAAGAACCCGTAAATTTCCCACCCATTCATCATTATTTTATATCATTAAGAGAGTTTCTTTTTATCATCAACTCTGCCTCCCTCTTCTCCACTGAGTCATTTGCTCCCTCAGATTTTGTTTATTTCATGTTTTCCTCCAGGACTGTATCAAAACATAAAGCAAAGGAATGTTTTGGCCTGGATCAGCTAGTGCATATGCTCGTGGGTGGCAGTGTCTCAAATGGGAAACGTTCCCACCCTTTGTTGCACCTTAGTTTCTACTTTGGTTCAAAATGTTTCAGGGGAATTTTTCAGACAGAAATATCCTGATTGACAGTGTCTGAAGTCTTTAAATTTACATAAATACTTATTAAGCATTTCTTGTATATGCAGAGCTCTCTGCTGGGAAATATGGAAAAATATAGTCATAAACCTCTTGCCTTCAAGAGATATAAATGGTTGAAATATGTGGTAATGAGTGAATAATACTATGAGGGTAGCTAAAGGAGGGATTATATATTTTTTTCTTATCTTGAACTCCTTTTTTATGTCATTCATTAATAAATTAGGAGGAAATAAGTTAGCCCAGAGAAGTCAGAAACACTTGCTTCATTGTACATGTTTAACATATCATTACTTTCAAAACTGATCGATGATAATGTTTTTGGGAACTGAATTTGCTGTCATTATGTTTTTACCAAAAATTTGTTATAGTTTAGTAATTAATAGAGTTTCTCTTGATAATTAGATTTTTATGGGAATTTCCCAGGCTCCAACTTTGCTGCCATAAATATGTATTTATATTTGTGTGTGTGTACTGGGGATTGAGCTCAAGGTCTAGAATATTCTAAGCATGTACTCTGCCACTGAGCTACGTCCTCTAGCCCCATGCTAAAGATTTTTTTTTCTTCCTTTTGTTGGGGGAGGGTGGGGGTAAAAGTGTTTTGTTTTGTTAACCTTTGGTTAAAAAAAAAAAAAAACGGTTTTCAAAAGCCAAATGCTTTCTCTGATAAGCAGATGCTGATCCATAGTGAGGCAAGGGGATAGGGAAGAACGAAGGAACTTCGGTTTGTGTAGAGGGCAGTGAGGGGAGGGTTAGGGTTGTGGGGAAGGCAAGGATGAGAGAATGAGACAAACATTATTACCCTATATACATGTATGATTGCACTACTGTAGTGACTCTGTACCATGTGCAGCCGGAGGAATAAGAAGTTGTGCACCATTTCTGTACAATATGTCAAAATGTATTCTAATGTAAAATAAATAAATACATTTTTTAAAAAGTTTCGTTTACCTTTGACCCTATTCATGTCTCCTTTGATCTCTTTAAATGAATTTTCAACTCATTCATATTGTACATGCATAACTGTCATTAAACCCAGTTGATTTAAACTAAGGCAAATGGGCAAACATTAGTGGGCCAGCACCTTGCCTTTCCTCTGTATAGACACATGGGGGCACCAGATTTATAGAAATGGGAAAAGTTTTCTTCTGTGTTGATAAAAGGTGAATCCTGTTGTTGTAGTCAGATCTTTTTAAAACAACAACAACAACAAAAATTTAATCAATACCGTGTTCAATATCAAGCATTAGTAATCTATAAGGCAAAATAAATACCAGTCGTGACTGCCAATCTGTTCTTGCCTTTAATTTTTCCTTTCAGTCTTTAAATAGGAATTCCTGTTCATTAAGAATGCAGTATGGGCTAGGGTTGTGGCTCAGTGATACAGCACTTGCCTAGCATGTGTGAGGCACTGGGTTTGATTCTCAGCACCAAATAAAAAATAACAATAAAGATATTATGGGACTGGGGCTGTGGCTCAGTGGTAGAGTGCTTGCCTGGCATGTGTAAGGCACTGGGTTCGATCCTCAGCACCACATAAAAATAAATAAATAAAGGCCCAACAAATAAAAAAAATCTAGAAAAAAAAAAGATAGTGTCCATCTACAACTAAAAATATATTTTTAAAAAATTCAGTAAATTCTGGCCCCTAATAAAATCTTACTACTTCTAAATCAGGGAAAGAAATTGTCCTTGACAATTCATTTTTGATTGATATGAGAAATGGGAGGACCAGTTTTTAAAGTAGCTGGAGTTCAAAATGGTATCAAAACCTTTTAAAAACAAGGTGTTTCCATGTGAGCAACTAGAGTTTTCATGTGTTCATACTTGTGTTAGGAACATTTGTGTTTAAAAGGTAAAATAATAAAGCCTAATTTATTTGTGTGTTCCAGAATGGGTTGTCTCCATTGCACATGGCCACGCAAGGGGATCATTTAAACTGCGTCCAACTTCTTCTCCAGCATAATGTACCTGTGGATGATGTCACCAATGACTACCTGACCGCCCTACACGTGGCTGCCCACTGTGGCCATTACAAAGTCGCCAAGGTTCTCTTGGATAAGAAAGCTAACCCCAATGCCAAAGCCCTGGTGAGTGGCACCACCAGTGAACCCAGCCTGAGCTGTCTTGCTGGCGCCATGCTACCTCACATATGAAGAGATTGCTTTCACAGAGGCAAACATGGATGGTGTTCTTTAAGTCAAGTATGCTTTTTGCCAATGTTTTCAAATGCCCTTCTTAGAATTGTGTAGAGCCTTCTATTTCTGATGTGAACAAAGATGATGGAGTTCAATTGTTAACTCTTCAGGTCACACTTGTGATTCTTTAACATAAATGAAACCCAAGGACTGCACAACTTATAAAAAGGCTGAAGTGCTCAACCTCAACTTACGATAGGTAAAGTTATAGTTCTGTGAGTTAAGAGATTTTTTTTTCTGAGATCTAAAAGCATGAGGCAAAATGATAAAATTAAAAAAAAAGACACCTCTACATAGAAATTCATGAGCCAAAATTTTATGTGGGCCTTAACAAAATGTTGCCTGTCGCTTTTATCTTTCTTTTGCCAATCAAAATGTTGATCTAATTTGCAGTCTTAACTCCTACAATAATTTGCACTTTTAATCTTTAGCTGGGCTGTATTTTGATTTTTCTCAACATGATAGTATCTGTTGTCTTTGCAAAGATGAATGGTCCCAACTTAGTAAACTATTTAAATTTAGTTTAGAATAAGCACCCATGCATGGGGGGGGGGGGGGAAGTCACCCAATTTTAGGGAAAGCATGCAAAATTTAGCAATTTTGAGGTAAAACCTGACATTAAGTCAACCCTTTCAGAAGGGTCTCTGCTCATTTCCAAATGGTGGAGTTGTCTGCAAAGATCCATAGTGTCTTCAGAGTTCTCTGAGCTCTGAAATTCAGAAAGGCAGCAAACAGTGAAGAGCAGTAACTCTCCAGACTCTGGATGACTGCATTGCCATTATAATTCTAAAAGCGCTTACCCAGGTAGCATTTAAGAACTATTGACCTGCTCAGTGTGTCAAATGTGTCTGAATTCTCAGAAGGGAGGAAAAGAAATTAGCAATCATGACTCATTTTTCCATACAAGAAAAAAAAAAAGTCTTAAAACAGGGTGTGGGCTGTCATTCTCATTTTCCTATGACTCTGAAGATTTCACAACATATGGAGGTTGTAACCAGTCATCCTGGCATGGACTATGGCCAGAGAAATGGTCTCAGGAACCTCCCTGAAGGTACCTGCAATGACTTTGACCTAAGTGTTTATCATGGACCTGGTATTTGATAGTTCTCCATTAATGGCTGAAGTATATGGACAGTCTCAGTTACTGGGCTGGATAATTTGGTAGATGGTTTGTTAAAAAGCGAAAAGATTTTTCATCAGATTCAATATTAAAGCACATGGTTCAGGTAATGTTGAACTCTTCAAATTTATACTTCTTTGGAGTCAGTACCTACTTGAATCTTAAAGCTTGAGAATAAATGGAAACATTTTACAACTGGTCTTATAGTTATACTAAAACACAGCAGGAAGTCAAAATAGGCAAAATGGGGAAGTTTGACTATAAGGATACATTACGTGTTTGGGTCAAGCTGTTTGAGTCAATGCGTTTGAAGTGAGGTAAAAGAGGGACATTTTTGGAGGAGTGAATGCCAAAATAATAAGAAAGTGATGACTATTTTGCCTTAGCTACAAAGAGATTGTGACCAACTTTTACTTTCTGTTCACAACTACCAGGATACCTTGAGTTCCTAGGAGCCACTATACTACCTGTGCTCCCAGAGAAGGCTCAACATTCTGTTTAATTCCTCATAGTTTCTGTTTAACTTTTTTTTTTGCGGGGAGGAGGGGTACCAGGGATTGAACTCAGGGGCACTCAACCACTGAGCCACATCCCCAGCATTATTTTGACATCTTTACCATACAGCATTTTAACTGAATTGTAATATTTCACTGCACAAGACGAGAATGAGTTTCAATGGAAAGTAATCAGATTCATATTTGTCCCTTGCAGAATGGCTTTACCCCTCTTCATATTGCCTGCAAAAAGAATCGAATTAAAGTAATGGAACTCCTACTGAAACATGGTGCATCCATCCAAGCTGTAACCGAGGTAAGAGGAATGGGATTTCTGGGTTTCTTGAGATGCTGAGAGAATAGGCAGAGTTTCAGTGCCATCTCCAGGGACCAGCTAGTTCTGTTTGTGTGTCATTGCCACAGACCATATTCAAAACTCTTCAGGAAAAGGGCTTCCTGGCCTTTGAAGGAGCAGATAGGAGTGTGGGTGGGTGGGAACAAATGCATCCCATGACTAGAAATACAACCCAGAATGCATGCTGCAGGTGAGTGGCACCATCACAGAAAGCTCAAAATATGAAAACTTATAATGTAGTGCTTCTCTAGTGGAGGTGACTTTATCCCCTAAGTACCACTTGGCAATGACTAGAGGTATTCTGAGTTGTTAGAACTGGATAGTACTGCTATTGCTCTTGAGTAGAGGCCAGGGATGCTGCTAAACATTTTGCAAGGTACAAGATATCCTCCTACTACTATAAACAGTTATCTGGCTCAAAATGTCAGATGCACCAAAGTTGAAAAACCCTGTTTAACCATGATCTCTGCTTTTGTAAAGGGAGGATTACTTCCTCTGCTGAAAGAGTTGCCAAAGTTAGTGAAGGATTAGCTCTAGATTTCTTTCATACAAACCAACTCAGAAACAACCCATCAGAATCAGGACTGAGTCTTCAATGTGGCAAACCCAGCCTGGGCTTTTCCCCTCCAGACTTGTCCCATCCTCCACAGATCAGGGCCACCTTCTCCAGGAAACTTCCCGTCAACCCCTGGTCTGAACTAGGTGCTCCTTCTAGGGATAGTAACCCCATCTTGTATGTGTTTCTATCAAAGCACTTATCCAGCTGTCTTGCTCTTGACCCAGCTGCTCCTCTTTGGCCCCAGAAACTGCAGGCTCCCTGAAGGCAGGCAGAGTCATTCTGGTCTTCACATACCCACAGTGCCTGGCCCATGCATAAAGTTGATTGAATGCTTGATGCTTGACATGAAGATTAAAGTCTAGTAATTGTTGCTTGGCTTCCTGTTCTTACCTGTAAATGGAATATTTGCCTTTCATTGTAACATTAGTAATTTTTAAATATGAAATGGTTAAAATACTAATGCCAGTTTGCTCTTTTATCAGATTTATGACTTCAAGTTAGGCAACTTATTATTTTAAGTATAAAATAGTAAGTTTATTCTCAGTGCATGGGAACCCTTTTTAAATATCAAAATAGACTCAGATAAAAGATTGACTGGTGTGTGAATAAGTGTCCAGAGAGGCTGGCCAGTGATGAGAAGGTTCTGTTGCCACCCTGTGCTCCCTAAGAACTTCTAAAGGCTGTTGAGACCCAGACATTGCCTGATACAAGTTCTAAGGACTCCCCCTGCTGATGGAAAAAGGTGCCAAACTGTAGCAAAATTCTTTTTCTTCCGTTCTCACTATCTGAAATCTGGGCAGCCAAATTATTCCTCTTCTTTTACTTCACTTCTACTGTATAGAATTCCTTCCATGTTTTTGACAATCCTCAAATTTCTCTTGAGATTAGTTATCCCATTATCTTCCTTTTTAAAACAGGTAAGCTTTTTCTAGCGATCTTAATTTTTTAAATCAAATTATACTGTTCATGATGTAAGCTTAAATTAAGTTCTGAAAAATAAAAGTGAAATCATTTCATATAAAAAGCATAAGTAAATTGTAATGTTTAACAAGATTATTGACTTGAGATTTTAATCCTATTTTTTGCTTATCCACTCTATTTCGCACAGCTGTGGGAATATTTGATAGAAAATACTCTGGAATCAATAAATGCTGCTTTCTTCCAAATAGATTTTTTTTTTTCATCTTAGGAGGATGGACAGTGCCCATGCATACCTGTGGGATTTGAAGCAAGCAAACAAACAAAAGAAAGCACCTTGTTTAGTGGCCATTGTGATATTTGCCTTAACTGTATTGCCTTAATTTACAATACTCATAGAGTTAACAAAGTAAATAACAAACTGTCAAACTGTTAATGTTGACTTGCTAAATTATTAGAGGAATGGCTTTGTGTTAGGTACCCTACCCTTTGATACATAATACTCAGTTTATTCTGAGTGCATGGGAATTTTCTTTAAACCACAGAACAGGATTTGGAACAAGTTAATTTCTTACTAACGTGTACATAATCATTCTGCACCCTCTAACATATATATACTCACATGGATAAAGAAAGGCTACTAACAAAGGGAAAAATCCTTTAAGGTATTTCTCTCTCATTTTCTTTTCTTAGAGCCGTATCAAAAGTGTGAAATCTTTCTTTACGGGACATGACATAACCATAGCACTCACTTTAGCAAAATGATGACTATGTGTTGACATATTTGCATTATAGAATCTGTGATATAAGAGTAAATGTCCTGATATCTTCTAATCTGATCACTAAACTTGTTAAGACCAAAGGATGGATCAGAGGGTGGATGGAAGACAGGCACACAAATTCTTTTTAATGATAAACCAACAAATCAACATTTCCTTCCTTTCTACTTAGTCGGGCCTTACCCCAATCCATGTTGCTGCCTTCATGGGGCATGTAAATATTGTATCACAACTGATGCATCATGGAGCCTCACCGAACACCACCAATGTGGTAAGTATTCTTTTAACAAAGAAGGTTCAATTGTGAATATTTAAGAAACTGACATAGGTTGCTTTTATTTGCTTATTTTTTATCATGTTTAAGACAATTGCTATTTAATTTGACCACTTAAAAAGATAGAATTTGGGAATTACCTTTGCTTTCCTTTACTTTGAAGACAAGATGTAGTCAGTTGCTAGTTGACCACAAATTGTTATAATTTGTGAACTATGTCCATTAATGTTACAAGTACATTACTACTATATATTATGTTTTAAAAAATAAAGTATTTAGACAAATTCTTCTATAACTGAAACAGTAAAAAGTGAGGTTAAAAAAAGCAATAAAATGTTGTAGGGGTGGTTCAGATACTATCATCATTTATATGAAGAAGTGATTGCAAGTAACTTCAAAGTAATCTCTATTAAATGTGCTTCATCTTATAGCAAACCTATGGAATTGAGTTTTTAGGTTTTCCAGTGGCACTGTTTTCCCACAATAAACATTGCTGTCAAACCCAAGAGACTCACTTCAGAGTAAATATCAGAACAGTAACTTATCACCCTTGATGTGCATGTGGAATTTGGCAATGTTTTATAGAATTTCAAATATATTATCAGTGCTAGCACACTGGACCACAACTCTTAGAATACTCATTGGACTCATGAACACTAAAGAAGTAAAAATAAATAATATCTGGATCAGAAGAGATAAGCCATGAAGTCTTGCAAACTTACCTTGAGAAGAGCCTCACCTGTAGGGCTATTTATCTTCTAGAATTTCCAATTAGCACCTCCACAGATAGAAACAGAGCAGTTTCTCAGCTGAAATATAACCTACTAAGTCTGGAGTTATGAGTGAGTTATATTTTCCTTCATAAAGAGAACACACAGGGTAATAAACTAAGCAACATCCTCAATATCTTTCCCATAAACAAAGTAATAAGTTTCCTGTGAGGTCTGTCTTCCTCTGTCCTTCCATGCAAATAGATGACCCATTATAAAAAGCTTAATTTATAAAAACAAAATATTAGTAGGCATCACTTGTGTGAAAAATCAAATAAAAATTTGATTTTTATTACTTTTACATTTCAGTGTATCTGTGTTTTCTATCTCATTTTCATTTTTATTAAATAAACAAATAATCCAGATTAAATCTATTTAGTAAAATATGTGGGGAATGGATGGTCCACTGGCAGAGAAAATGCCAAGAACTAAGATACTTATCTGTTTAGATAAAGCAGGGGATGCAGAGGAACCAGAGATAAGCTTAGACTGGGCCTGGGGCATGTTTTTGGTGCCCATGTTTTAGTCATCCTTTTCGTTGCTATGACCAAAAAGACCTGATGAGCAATTTTACAAGGAAAAGTTTATTGGGTGCTCAAGGTTTCAGAGGTATCAGTCCATAGAGGACTTCCTCTGTTGCTCTAGGTCTCAGTGGGGCAGACCATCATGGTGGAAGAGGAAAACAGTTCAGGACATTACAATAAAGAAGCAGAGAAAGTGTTCCACTAAGGGATAAAATATATAACCCAAAGGCAAGCCCCCAATGCCCACCTCCTCCAGCCACACTCTACCTGCCTACAGTTACCACCCTGTTAATCCCTATTAATGGATTAATGCACTGATTAGGTTACAGAGTTCATGACCCAATCAGTTCACCTCTAAACTTTCTTGCATTGTCACACACATGAGCTTTGGGGGGATACCTAATATCTAAACCATAATACCATGCAATGTTTTGTTTTTAATTCTGATTTTGTAATCAACATTCTTATTAAGAATTAAGAAGTTTACACACATATCCAGACTGCTAATCAATTTTTTTGACAGCACAAAGGTGTCAAACTCTTCAGGTTGAAGAGTTACAACAGCAATCTGCAGCTGCAAGGTGGTGGCTGCCCCTTTAGGGAATGTGTGGAACTCTCTTGTTAAGTTCTCCCTACCTGTTTTTATTCCTTGACTTACTATTCTACTTGGCCCCGTGAGCATTCACCTTTTCAACTTTAATAAGGCCATAGTGTAGATTATATTTGTGATACTGTCAGTGACAAGACTCCCTAGGGTTACACCAAAGTCCCTGCCATCATGAATCAGGTTCCCATGAAATTTCTATGTGTTTGATATCCTATCTTTTCAAGAAAGTGCTTAACATTTTGGATAAGGGATACTCAGCCTGTATAATCAAGAACATGCTGGAGCCATATATATGTCATCTAATTAAGATTTTCCAGTTGGTTATTCACTGGAAGCTGGTCCCACCTGCCCCTGAACTTCTGGAGACCAGCCCACCTTTCTGTGGCTCCTTGTGCAGATGTGGCCCATGCATGCTGGATCTCTTCCTCCAAGCGCCTCTTCTCCTCCTCCAACCTGGCCACATCTTCAGCCGACCTCCACTGCTGAATGATGAGCTGAAGCTCTTGAAGCAGGGCCTCCTTCTCTTTGATGAGCTGCAGCCGGTCCCTGTAGGCCTCAGCCATGCCTGGCCATGACTCATTAGCAAGCTGGGCCAGCTGCTGCTGAATGTTTGCGACCCTGAGAGAGAGGGGCACAGGAAGATGTCAATGAACTTTAAAAAATCATCTTTATACATTCTTTGCACCATCACTGATTCTGTAAACTCACTTTGTTAAATAAATAATGAAATAATGCCACCAACTTAAAAAAGAAAAAAAAAAAAGTGCTTAAGATGGTAATTTAAAAAAAAGTCACCATAAACTTTATGCCAAATTAAACAAGACGCTTTTTTTCAGAGCTTCAGTTAATTTATTTTGGCTCATGTTCCCCAGAGAGGAGAAACAGCATTGCATATGGCAGCTCGGTCCGGCCAAGCTGAAGTTGTGCGGTATCTGGTACAGGACGGAGCTCAGGTGGAAGCTAAAGCTAAGGTATGTGCAATACATGGAACCATTTCCTGTTGAGGAAAAAAATTTTGGATTTTAATAAAACCTTTAGACATGTACATGCTGTCTTTCAATACCATTTTAAAACAATGAAAAACCTCTAGGAACAAGTTTCTACCCAAGTAATATTGTAAAAAAAAAAAAAAAAAAAAAAAAAAAATCCCTTCCCTTCATATTTGTTCATTCAGTTATTTAATATAATTAAATGAAATAAGAATATTATGCCAGAAACTGTCCTTGTGGCATTTGCTAGTCCCTAACAGATCCATTTGCTAGTCCCTAACAGATCCCCTAACTCTGGACATGGTCCAGAGTTTTTCACACTGCATGGAGAAGGGCTTACATGCAAAGATTCCAGAACAAGCACAACTTGGAAGTATGGTTAAGCTTTTGATTGGTTCATATGTCAGCTGGTACAAAAGGAAAATGGATGATTTTATAGGAAAATGGATGATTTTATTTCTTCTCTGTAAATCGTGACACTGTAATCCCTGAGACCCAGATTAGAGCCACTTCAGAGATTTACTTTTACATGTAAGAAGAATGTCAAGATTGATTTTGGATGCTTCCTAGTCTACCTGGTGTTTAGCCTCCAGTAGAAACCCACTTCTAAGTTTTGGGATAGATAGTTGATCTGATTATCAGAATGGTAGTTCTGGTCAAAAATCTTAATAAGTACATAAAAATCTTAACCATTTATTTTTTATTTTATTTATAATATATAAACATTCATTTATTGCCACTTGCATAATGTGCAAGTGCATAGATTCAGGTTAATTAGAAAACAAAGACATTTGTGAAGTAATTTGAGTACAAAATATTTCTAGACTCTTATAATTCTCTCCCAGTGCATTCAGCTATCTCACTCATAGCTAATTTAGCTAGAAATTTTTAATAAACTTATATCAGGGCCATGAAACTTTCAACTTCTTCTTAGGGAAAAATAAAGCTTTTCCTTTTATACTCATATTTTGCCTATTACATATTGCTTCATTATATAATTAAAGTAATACAACTATAGGACAATCTAATAAAATAATTAGTACATGTATAGTGTGGGAATAAACCACTGGCTCCTTGTAAATATGAAATCTACAGTGAATGCAAAGGTGGTAAAAAAAAAAATCTCAATTGTCTAGTGTACCATGAGCCAGTTGGTAGATCCCATACATGATCTGGAAACAGGTCAGCAGGCTCTTCCTGTAAAGAGGCTGATAGTAAATATTTTAGGCTTTGCAGGGTACACGGTCTGTCACAGCTTCACAGCTCTGCCATTGTAGTGCAAAAGCAGTGGCAGACATCTGTGAATGGACATAACTGTGTTCCAATAAAACTTTGTTTACAAAAAAAAAATATGTAGCAGCTAGATTTGGCACCTGCATTTTAGTTTGCTGACCCCTGACATAAAGAGGGCTTTAGTTATTCCTCTAAATTAATTAAATGGAATGACTAAGAGAAGCTGTAATCTACCATAGCTTATAAGAAACTTCATATTCAAGAGTTTGTTATTTACATATCAAACATCATGCCTAGGGAATGGTTTCTCTAGGCATATTTATACATATTTTATAATAATTTATACATATTATTTCATTAAGGAGGAATTATATTTAATTGTTAAGGACCTATACTCAACCAGACTGCTTGGGCTTGAATCTTGGTCCACAATTTAGTAACTTTGTAACATTGGGCAAGTTAATTAACAGCCATGTGCCATTTTCTCATCTAAAGTCCTCATATAGAAAGTGGGAATAATGCTTGTTGCAATTCATAGGATTGTTGTGAAGATTAATGTAGGTGAAGTACTTCAAACAGAGCCTGGGAAATAGTAGGTGCTCAGCAGGTATTGGTGATTATAATGGCAGTAATAAAAGGAAAATTTTTTCTTTGGTGCCTTTTTCTGTTTTCAGTATTCCTCTTGTTCTTTTGGGCATTTCCTCTTATTTCTCTTACACATTCTACTGGTTACATAGCCCCTTTGACATTGACCTTGACACTCATCCAAAACAGTGGCCTATATTCTATACTCTGTACCTTCCTGGCTTAAAATGTTTACCTAAACTTTTATCACATTTTGGTAGGGAATTTCTTTTTGGAGGACTGTCTCAGGGCATCTTTGGGCAAATTAGGAAGATGTGGCACTTGGGGATAAGGCCCTAAGGGTAAAGCACTTGGTAAGCATTTTGTGCCTTTGGGTGAATTGTAACAATGTGGCCCTCCATTCTGGGCATATGTACACCAGCATGCGTGGCTTGGTACCAGAGTATCAGCTTCCATCATCCCTCCTGGCTGGGAACCTTTGCACCTGCCCTGCACAGCCCAGTGCTCCCTTCCTCTCCCTTTGCTTTTAGCACTGAGAAGGCAAGCACCAATAAAATCATTCATTCCATGAATGCATAATAACCAGTGCAGATATAATAACCCTCTCAGGTATGTGAGTTTTATTAGAATCCATTCTCTTATCTCCCCAAAATGGAGTCACTACAGATTAAAAATTGATAACTCTATAGCATGTTGTAGTGGGGATAATCTATAAATAGACCCACCTTTTAGTTTTCATATTAATAGGTCCACCATCCCCACATTTCTAAATCTTGTAGAAAAAGATAAGTGAGATTCCTATTAACATTGAATCAAAGAGTTTAATGTGCTTCCACATCAAGCAGCTAATGTTCCCTGAATTTTTCATATGGCACCATTGTTTTCTGAGTTCATCAGTCTCACATTTCTACCTTGCCATTTAGGATGACCAAACTCCACTCCACATTTCAGCCCGACTGGGGAAGGCAGACATAGTGCAACAGCTATTGCAACAAGGAGCATCTCCAAATGCAGCCACCACTTCTGGGTACACCCCCCTCCATCTCTCAGCCCGAGAGGGGCATGAAGATGTAGCCGCATTCCTTTTGGATCATGGAGCATCTTTATCTATAACAACAAAGGTAGGAAAATAAGTCTCAGAATCCTGATGGGTCCCCCAAAGTACATCCCCTCAAGGCTCCCTGAATGTAATAGGTACAGAGCTGCACAACAGCATCTACACTGGGACTCCAGGGTAGTCATTAACATGGCCAGTAAAACCCTGGTGTGCAGGAGGATAGTTCTTTGTATTTGGGAAGGATTTTATTTTGGTCTTATGTTTCTCAGTATGTAACCTTGTCATGAAATCTTATTGATATGTAGAATCAGAGATTTCTTGCAAGTTATATGATTAACTTAAATGGTAGTTTGAAAACATAGTTACCAATTTCTTGTATTGAGCCCAAGTACTGGAACCGCATATCAAAGCTCAGTTGCTGGATGCTTTAAAAAAACAAAACAGCAACAAATTTGTTGTTTCTATTGTTTTTGTTGTCATTGTTGTTATGTTTGATTTAAAAAAAAAAAAAAACTCTTGATATCTTAGAGTAATAGACTGGCCCACAATTGTTCTACATGTACAGAACACAAAATTTGGTGCTCATTTTTCTTGTGATACTACATAAACATAGAAAGTGTAATATCAAGATGAAGCACTTGTAATAGGTGCTGCAGTCTCTTATTTGGATGCAGATAAGGATTAACTTGTAATCAATGCAGAAGATAATTACAAATACTTAGAAAACCATCTGAATAAATGATAACTACCTCAAACTGTATCTCTATGTTAGCCTCTAAAATAGAGTTGAGATACAAGTTCCTGGATCTCATTTCATATGTGAATCAGAATAATAGGTGATGTGTTTGGGGTGCCCCTGACCTTCCACCATACCAGCCGCCCATTAGCTCTCCTTTGCTGAAGTCACATGAGTCATATATGTTGATAACCCTCCAATTCCTGATGCATGCTCCAGACCCATCCTAATGATGCATGCTGACTGACTGGTTGATTGATAGATGGAAGCATAGGAGAGCAACACAAATTATGAGCATCCAGTTCTTACATCTGTCATTGCTCAGTTCATCTATAGTGGCAAATGTGAAAGATTTCCAGTGCCTACTCCTAAAGAGTGGAGCCTGCATAAGGACATTATGTATATTCATAGAGCAAGTTCCCAACCAGGTGATATGAGATTACAAGAGGCTCAGACTTGGGGAGGATTTTCCCAAACCTCCAACTTGGATCTAGATCCCTATAACCTATTCTTTCCACAATGTAAAGCCCCAAAATGGCCACAGAATAACTCCAGATTCAGCTCCCCACCTTCATCCTGGGGAGATACCTGATTAGTTCCAAAATTAGTGACATGTTATGGCTTAGTCAGCAGAGGGAGAAAGATTCTCTTGGTGGGAGTTCCTCTTCCCCCAAGGACTTGTCTAATAATCTTGATCCTTACATAGAGACTTAACTAGTCATCATCACTAGAATAGTTTTTCAGTTACAGAAAAATAATAGCCTATGTCATTTCTGTTGTTCTTTATTTATTTTTTTTTTCCTTTTTCAGAAAGGATTTACTCCTCTTCATGTGGCAGCAAAATATGGGAAGCTTGAAGTAGCCAATCTCCTGTTACAAAAAAGTGCATCTCCAGATGCCGCTGGGAAGGTATGAGGTCATCAGCCACCTGTACCAGAACACTTCCATTGATAACAAAATAGCACTTGCTGATATTCCCCAATAGCCACCTAGATGATAACTAAATTATATTTAAGTCCCGGTAGGATGAAGAACCCTTGGGAAATAGGTGAATGTTTGGTCCAAGTATTATGAAGTGGAATGTAAACTATGCCCTATATTATATCCGTTCTAATCCCGTTTCCTAAATGTAGACCTGGACTCTCATATTAATATGCTTTTGACCCTGGTTGTTGTCTCTGCACGTGTTTTCAGAGCGGACTAACTCCACTGCATGTAGCTGCACATTATGATAATCAGAAGGTGGCCCTTCTGCTTTTGGACCAAGGAGCCTCACCTCACGCAGCAGCAAAGGTACCTGTAACTCACACCATGAGGAGGATAATGCACAATATCTATCTGTGTGCACATTGACTTTCATTCACTCTCTGTAGCACCCTCCTCATTTGGAAATTACTTAAAAATCACAGAAATAGAAGTGCCTAGGAAATATGTGCCTTCAGCTATGTAGTCAACTAATGTGGTAGATGCTTAATAAATATTTACTTGTCAACTGATTTCCCTTGAAAATCCAGAACATCCTGAAGAACATCCTGGGGAAGAAAAGGAGTTAGAGTTCTCTTTAGCCAGATTAAAAACATAAGCACAGCCTGAGGTGACACAGTAAGAAAGTTCCAATTTGTCAAAATTATAAAATACATGCTCTGTTTTCCTAGCAATAAAACATCGCTATCAAGTTGTTTGTGTTTCATGAAAGGGGTTGGAAGATTTTGCATATGTGTTTTTATTATCACTAGAAGGAATCTTTATTATTATTAGGGCATTTTGAAGAGTAGACATCTTAGATTTCTGAGAAAAAAAAAATTATGTATATAGCCATTTTATTATTCTGGCATTCTGATTTGAGTGAGTAATCACAAAGCAGAGTTTATTTAAAGATGAATTAATAGAGTGCTATTGGATTAATGTATTCTGCATTATTGAGCAGATGATTATGATCAGAGAATGCTTAAATAATGCAAACCACAATTTATCTTTAATTTTTATAGCTTTTTTATTGGTGCATTATAATAATACATAATAGTGGGATTCATTGTTACATATTCATACATGCATATAACATAATTTAGTTAATTTCATTCCCAGTACCTTCCCATCTTCCTCCCCTCCACAAACCACAATTTACATATTGTCAATTTCTTTTACTACATCCTGTTGGTTGAAAAACCCTTTAGTGCTCCTACTGCTTTTTGCCTCTTCATTTCACCATTTCATTTTGGGGGAACTTCTGTACTCTCCTTTAAATTTAATGTTTAGATCAAATTAATTATACACACAAGTAACTAACCTGTTCTAGGTTACTTTAGATACTTTAAGAAAGTTCTAGTAACTTTCTCCTTATGGAGAATATGTTGTCTTTGATGAGTGTTTCTCCTCAGAACATTTTGCGTGCTTTTATTTATTTTTTTTTATACCAACAATTAAAACCAGGGGAGCTTAACCACTGAGCCACATCCCCAGCTCTTTTTATTTTTTTATTGTGAGACAGGATCTAAATTGCTCAGTGTCTCACTAAGTTGCTGAGGCTGGCTTTGAACTTTCAATCCTCCTGCCTCAGCCTCTTGACCCACTGGGATTACAGGCATATGCCACGGTGCCAGCTTCCCTGCATTCTTAAATCATTTCCTGCCTCATCCTCTCCAGAACCATACCCACTGATATCAATTCAAAACAAACCTCCTGAAACCTGCTTTTTGTCTAAATGTGACCCCACCACCACCATAATTTCTGACCTTGGCAAATATTTGGTCTGTTATGAAAAACATTTATGAAGCCCTGCCAAGCTATAATAAAATTTTATCTTGAAAAGAAAAAAGAACATAGCAATATTATTCACAGGACCAAAAGATGGAAATAGCCCAAGTGTCCATCAGTATATGAATAAATAAAAATGTGGGCCATGTATGTATAAACCCACACATGTGAGTATGGGCACATATACACAATGAAATATTATGCAGTCTAAGAAAGGACAAATATTATATGATTTTACTCTTGAGGTACATAGAATAGTCACATTTGGAGACATCAGTAGAATAATGGTTGTCAGGGATAGGTGGAAGGAGGAATGGAAAGTTAGTATTTAATGAATACAGAGTTTCGTTTAGAAAAATGGACAAGTTTTGCAAACAGGTGGTGATGATGGTAGGAAAACAGTATGAAGGTGCTTATCAGCACCAATCTGTATACTTAAAAATGCTTAAAATGTGAAATTTAATATATATATTTTATCATGATTTTTTAAAAACATTTTTTGAGATGCTTGGGATCATATCCAAGGCCTTGCACATGTAAGAATCTCTACTACCAAGCCACATCCCAAGCCTTACCATAATTTTAAAGAACTTAATGGAATTTAATGGTTGTCCATTTTATTTAAATATCCCCATGCATGCAGGCTCTTTGCCTTGTAAATAAGCTCAGTTTTTATAGGTAACAAGTAAATATTACTCACATGGGAGTAATGTTGGTACAACTAGTGCCAAGCAGTTTATAATTGACAAGTTATAATATCTGTGACAAAATGAATCCAATCCATCTTTCTATCCATGGAATAACTCTGACACAGGTTAATAGTTGGTATATTTGTAGTTGATTCCAGGTTTACATTTGTCAAACAAAATTTGGTATTCATAGTTCCATATTTGCAAAACATCTTTTGACAAAGAGTTGAGAGCAGTTCTTTAAATAACTCCTTATAACATTCCATTAGCCTCAGGCATATCTTTTACAGTCAATTAAACACAGGCTTTTTAATGGGACATTGATTCTCTTTCCTATAGCACAGTTGCCTTGCAAGAGCCTGTGTAATGCCATCTCTGGCACACATCCAACCATCCCCCCCCCTTCTGAGGCAGTGGTACTGGTCAGGGACTTTCTCTAGACTTTGATCCTGAGCAAAGGTAGTCAGTCATATCAGGGATTGGCTTTGTCTTCTAGGAAAAAAACAAAACTAAAAAAAATCTCCCGGTTCCATTATTTTAATAATGAGGAGGAGCCTGATGAGGCTCCATATTTCTGGCGTCTTGAAGAGTCAGGAGGTAGTCAAGGCAGTCGTTGATGTTGGTTTAGTTGTTTGTTCAGGCAAATTCCTCCTGTTTGTTTTGTTTGAGGTCCTATCTTCTGGAGGTGGCTGGAGCACAGGCTGCCAAGCAGTAAGGCAACAGGCAGAAGCAAAGTCAGCACAGCAGAGCTTTCTCAGAAACTCCACCCACCCAGTTCCTACATCTCATTGTCACTTCTATTTGCAAGGGAAGCTGGGAAATGTAGTTTGCTAGCTGGATACCCCGCCAGATGTTCCTTCACTAAAGGAGGGAGAATGAAATGAGGTTAGGCAGTCTTTACTCCAGGGAAGCTCTTAATTCTGGCAGTAGTGAGAAGTGAGGGACAGAGCCTCAATAGAGCATGATTACCGTGTCAGTGTCTCCTCCTCCTTAGATCACATCCTTTGTCTTTTACGGCATGCGATACGTTCTTACCTTTTCTTCCCTTCTTTAAAATTGCCAGTGTATTTTCTTACTCCCATATAGTATATAAATATGATGTGATTTAGGTAAATAAAAAAAAAAAAAGTAGATTGACTGTTGTAATGCATTTTAGCCAGTCCAATTTCCTGAGACAGGACATTGTGCTGGAAAGAATATTGCCTTGAGGTCAGGCATAACCTGGACACTAATTATGGAAGAGATAGTGAGCTTTAATTTATTATTTGTCAGATTTCTATTAGATAAAATATGCAAAATGTCTATGAATATAGGTCAGGATATTTATGAACGCTGTTGGAAAAAATATAAAATATTATATAAATACTATATATTACTTTTGATTATTTAAAATTACATTTGTTTTAATTTTAATTGTGAGATGCAAAGGTACACATGATAAGCCTTTTGTCTTCTACATCAAGAGGAAAGAAATAGAGACTAAGATTATTCTTTAATTGAATCTCTTCCTATTTTATTTATCCAATTAGTTCATCTTCTTCATTTAGTGTGGCAAGTAAAACCATTTTACTTTCCATAAAATAGAAAGAACTTAGATAATTTAGGGAAAAAATTGTATGTCTCAAGAGAAACTTTATTATTTGAAAATATTTCTTTAATCTTTCTAAGATAATTTTCCATTCTAAAATAATGCCATGAATCATTTCCCCCTTGTTCTGTACTTTCCTTTGTGTCTCAGGTAAGGAACTCAGGATAAAGTCCTAAGCAATAGTAAGGAACTTGTCTGGAATTGGCATGCATTACAGAGATACCAGAGCACCCCTTTATAAGTGTTTCTTAGGTCCTGGTCCTAGGATTTTTTGGTAACCAAGAAAATTGTCATGTCTGAGGGGATATGGAGTTGCCTTTCCTTTAACTAGGGTTGAGAAGTGACTAACCTGAAGGTTGTGTCAGTCATAAAAGCAAAAAGAGATAAGATTCAGGATAAAAAGCTAACTTCTGATTTGACCTTGCCTTTACCTCTCTAATTAGTGTTAGACATATTGACTAATCTCATTTTCTATTTCAGTGCTGCTTTGTGAATTTCCTATGTTGTGGAGGATGGTGAAACAGCTCACCCCTCCTATTACTCACTGTGTTGTTGGCTTCACTCCAAATCTCTGCATTGGACTCTGCAGGCGCTGGTCTCTGAAGGGTGTGTCTGAGCAGAGGGCCAAATGCTTCCCAGGGCAGCTGGGGTTTCCAGATGGCAAGAGGTCAAACTAAATATAGGGATATAAAATGTTCTTCTACACTGGCTTATCCAGTTTGGCAGAGGCTGGTTTCAGAAGAGTCTAGAGGTAACATTTCCACTTTCCATTTCCACTCTATATGGTCAGATTCAAGTCCATATTGAAATGTAATCTTGCATTTCCCTTAAATAACTATGAACCAGGGCAAAGTGCCCATAGCTTTCTCAGGTCAGGGGACTCTAAAGGCTCCTGAAGTGTGGCTAATTAACAATTTATCAAAGGAATTGTGGTTGTCTGTAGCTGAGCATCAGGGATCAGCCAAGAGAAGAATGCCACAATGTTCGGAAAGCTATTGTACACACTTAATTCAAATTCTGAAGATTACTTTCTTCATTTATGTACAAGTTATTGTGGGCTACTGGAGGTACAAAGACAAGTACAAAACAATATATGCCCTTCACAGATTTATATCTTAGGAAGTGGAGGCAGATACATAAACAAAAGAATGCCACTGAATGTCCCCAAGACTGATTATAGTCAGGTTGAGGGCCTGATTGTTGGGGTTTGGTCAGTGGAAAAACATAGAAGACTTCATGAAGGGCATGGCCTTTGTGCTTCACTTTCAACTGATAGATACTGGCCTCATAGGCATGTTGGGGAAAAGTATTCTTGATACAGTAAGGTAAGGCAGAAAACATGAAACTGGATTTGGTTTGAAGACCTGCAGGATGACCAGTCTGACTGAAGACAGCATAGAGTCAGGGGTTTTGTGAAAGAGGAAATCAGATAGGCAAACAAGAGTAGATTGTAGCATCTTGACTACCTTGAAAATATTCAATTGCTGCTTATAAACAATACATGGTATCTTATTCCTTTTGGTGCTGCTATAACAGGATACTTGAGACTGGGAATTTTATAAAGAAAAGATTCATTTCTTACAGTTCTAGAGGCTGGAAAGACCAAGGTAAAGGAACCCATGCCTGGTGAGGGCCTTCTTGCTGTTTCATCTCGTGGCAGAAATCAAAAGCACAACATAGAGACAAACTGACCTAATCCTATTATCAAACACCCATTCCTGAGAAAACAGCATCAAGCCATTCATGGGAGCAGAGCCCTTGTGACCTAATCACTACTTAATAATCCCACTTTTCAACTTTGTTGCATTGGGAATTAAGTATCCAATACATGAATTTTGGGAATATATTCAAATCATACTAGGTGCGCATTAAAGGAAGGATTTGGGGAATGAAATTTTGAATGGCTCTCAGCATGCCTCAGTGATACCATAGTGTTTGTAGTTTCCCAGTAGGGATGCATCCTAACCCTAATTTAAATAAAGTAAGCAAGCTGGAAACAGTGGCACACACCAGTAATCCCAGCTACTTGTGAGGCTGAAACAGGAGGATCACAAGTTTGAGGCCAGCCTCAGAAACTTGGACAGTGTCAAATAAAAAATAAAAATTGCTGGTGATGTGGCTCAGTGATAGGGTACCCTGGGTTCAATCCCTAGTGCCAAATAAAGTAAGTAAGTATTGAGCACCTACTAACACAACTACCTATAAGAAGGACATCTATATTCCTTTTGGAAAACCCATAGTAACCTCTTTTGATAAACTGTCTATATATGATGTTTTCCCTTCTTAGGAACATAGGAAACATGAGGGTGCTACATTAGACACCACTTGATTTAATAATATTTGCTTACTTAATTGTAAATTTTTAAAGCAGTCAAAACCACTAGAAAGAGAAGTATGCTATTTGAAAATACATTTTTATCTTGTTAATGGGAATGTGACCAAGTGATTCGTGTTGACAGAATGGTTATACGCCGCTGCACATCGCTGCCAAAAAGAACCAGATGGACATAGCGACAACTCTGCTGGAATATGGTGCTGATGCCAACGCAGTTACCCGGCAAGGAATTGCTTCTGTCCATCTCGCAGCTCAGGAAGGGCACGTGGACATGGTATCACTGCTCCTCAGTAGAAATGCAAATGTGAACCTGAGCAATAAGGTAACTTTTTTCTTGCCCTACAAAGCATACAATACAGAATTTCACTCCTCAGAAAACATCCTAAATATTTATGAAAAATCTGGGTCAAACAGAATGTGTGAAGTATGATATTGCACAAAGATGTTTACTAACGTGTTATTTATCATAGCAAAAGCTTGAAAATAATCTATTTAAATAGTAGAATGGCAAGTAAACAATCATTTAATTGTAGTATGTATGTACATGGCTCTACAATAGGAAGAACCATAAAAATAAGGTCTGCAAATTGTAGCTTGTTGCTTTATTTCACCAACATTTAGGGGGGCTTTTATTCCTTGCCTGTCCCAGTTTTAAGTCTTAAGTTAGAGAAATTGGAAACATTGCTGTCTTTAGTAAGTTTATTTTAATAAAAGATATTTACAGTAGCTATTTTAGTGAATACATAGGAAGTCCTTAGCTTACAGGTCTAGTGTTTGTTTAAAAATTGGCTTGTTCCATAGTTTGGCTGTTGTGTTCAGCACCTTTTAAGAAGAAAAAGGTTTATCTCCACTTGGGAAAAAGGTCATTCTGTGCTAACCTGAATTTTTCCAACACACTATAATTTAACAAATTCTATAAGCCAAAATTCATATAGAGGAGACCAGAGAAAACCTTTTGTAATTTTAGCAACTTAAAAAATCCTTTTTTATTTTCTAACATTTTCCTTTTAGAAATGTGTGTCTCAATGTAATGGGAATCATAAACCAATTTCAAAGTCATGATAATTAAGATTAGTTTGAGTTTTTGAATTTTGTAAGTTTTATATACCAATTTATAGATCAGCCTTATAATATTTTGCTGCACAGTTCAACTTGTTTTGATGACAAGGCATTGCCTTCTCAAATTGAACTGCATTCTCTCATCTACTAGAATATATTATTTTTCCTGTAAGCCCAGAATATTGTATATTATTCATCCTACCATAGACAATCATCTATCATCTTATCACTTTAAAAGTGGTTATTTTGGGTAGATTCCATACCAAACTAGTATAACTGGCTTTTTGCTTTAAAATCCTTTAATCAACGCCCTTAAATTAACCCTAAAGTCAATTATTATTTTTAGGCTGGAAAGATTTTAGGGGGAAAATTATTCATGTTTGATTTAGTAGACTAGAAAGTGGCAAGGGAATTCTGAAGATCAAAAGACATGGGTAGTAAATCATGAGAAATGAGCAAACCTGGGAATTTCTGGCTGCCTTCTTGAATAAAAGATAAAATAAAAGAGGTCTTGCTAAGGAGGTTTTAGAAGATCAGCAGGCTTCTCACTAGCACATTGGACAAACTTCATGATTCCTAGACTGTGTATACAGCAAGACGACGTTTGAAAATCTGCATCCTTTGTCAGTTGTAATTTGCTATATAAAGTACAAGTTGGCTGTTCCTATCCAAAATTCTTGGGACCAGAGGTGATTTAAATTTCAAATTTTTTTGGAGTTGGAATATTTTCTCATATATAATTATAATGAGGTATCTTCGGGGTAGGACCAAAGTCTAAATACAAAACACAGTTGTGTTTTATATATACTTTACACACATAGCCAATTTTATAGAATGTTTTTAAGCATTGTGTAAATGAAACAAAGTTGGTGTATCACAGCTGTAGGATGCCAAATCAACTGTGTGTTGTGTAAATGAAACAAAGTTGTTGTATCACAGATGTAGGATGCCAAATCAACTGTGTGTTGTGCATCTACATTTTTTACTGACCAGTCACTTGAAGTCCGGGTGGAATTTTCCATGTGTCATGTTGTGTCATGTCAGCACTCTAAGAGTTTTGGATTTTGGAGTATGTAGGATTTTTGGATTAGGGATGGTCAGCCTGTATTCAGTCTTCCTGGATGTGAAAACAGGAAAGCAGCATGAGTTTATTATTGGATAAGGAACTCTGACATTTTTTCTGATAGTTTTTCCTGAACTGTCAGTTTTTAAAGCATCAATCCATCACTATACCCTCCACTCCTCTCACCCCTACCCTTCCCACCTAACACTAGACTTTATTTCATTGCTAGAAAATAACCATTAAAAGAAAGACTTAGATTTTTATGAAAATTTATGTTGAAAACCATGTATTATTTTTACTTATTTCCTTCCTTACTAGTAACAAGCAGTCTCCCAGTGGTTTTAAGGAAAAGAGATCTTGAATACCAAGTTACCACTAAAGAGCTAATGTTTAATTTGACTCAGTTTTGATGTTCCCTATTTTCCCATTCAGATTTTACAAACCACAAATACCTGTATTTTTATATAGCTAAAAGAATTTTAAACAGAGTTATTGCTGTCCTAAGTTGTCATTTTCTCTTTCAAATAAATGCCATTTTGAAAATGAGCAGTGATAGAAACTCCATGAAAGATTAACAGGTAACTTCAGAATGGGGACAGACTATTATAACCTTCATGCTATTTTTATTAATCTTTTTAGCCAAAACCATTAAGATAAAAATAAATTTCTAGTGTGTTGCCAAAAGAGCCTTGATTGTTCCTGCAGTTTAATAAATTAATACTGGATTAGATGCCAGATGCCAGACACTGGTTCCAGAAAGATGAAAAGTACATTCTTGACTCAACAAGCTAACAGTGGTTTGAGGAAGACAAACCAAAAGAAAAAAAAAATTAAATGTAGAATTATAATGTCCTTAATAGGAGTAAGCACATAAGAAGTGTTCACATAAATGTAAGAATTTGGCCATTTAGTGACATGGAAGAAGGACAAAATTGGGCATGTCTTTGTGGCAAAAGCAGAAAGTGGGCACCCACGTGAGCAGGATGAATACAGGAAGGAGAACGTAGGGCATGTGTCCAGAATACATTGCCCAGTTTGGCTGAGAAGCACTCAGGAAGGTATATTCAAAGTTTTGAAGAGTCTGAAACTTTGAATAGATGACCATGCCACTTTCACAAAATGTTATGGCTGAAAATAATGTTACCACTAAAGTAGAACATGGAACATTGTTCTATGATGATGTCAGTGTTTGGGTGGTGCCCATTTTGGCCTCAGTGTATTTTCCTTGGATTTCAAGTGAATACATGGATCCTCCTTTTATATTTCCCCTCTTTTCAGTTGTGTGAGCATCCTCCAAAGTTCCGTAAACATCATTAAAAAGTCACGAGCAAATGACTCTGAGTCCTATAATTTTTCTGATGGAATAATGTCTCCTAAATAAATAATCTTGTGCATCTAGAAGGGCTCTGTACTACTTTTAGAAGCTGCCTTTGATTCACTCCTTTCCCCTGACAGGCAGGACAGGCTGAAGTTTTCATTGCACAGATGCAAAAGGGGGAAAAGAAGGTCCCAGACTCAAGATATTAACATTGGTGCCTATAATATATAAAAGAAAGCAATCTGAAAGCACTTATATCAACTTCATTTCTCTCAAATATTGTTTGTGAAAAAAGTTCTTTACAATTACAGAGGTTTTTTTAAACCAGAGTACAGTCTTAGTGACTTTTTTCCTTGGCCCTGGGAACAACCATGTAATCTGTAGATTCTCTGGTAGGGTCAGTTTCAAATATTCAGTCTCATTAAATCCATATACCATCTAAATGAACTGGGAACCTCATTATCCACCATTCACATAATATTTCCCAAGTGATCTTTCCTACCCAGAAGCAGCATACCAAAAATATTCATCAGGTCTTAGCTAATAACACAGAAGAAATATTATCATCACATGTCAACATTCATTATTTTAATAATTTTTGCCAAGCTAGTACTACTGATAATGTATTAAAACTCCTGCATAATTTTGTTTTTAAAAAGTTTCTAATATTTGGAGATGAACACAATGTGTGTATGGGAAAAATGGCTCAATGTCTGGGATTTGCTTTAAAATACTGCTACAAAGAAATGAGGAGAAAAAGGGGATGAATGAAGAAAACATAGGGAAATATTGATAGATGCTGAGTCTGTGATGAGTATGCAAACTTGATTTCGTTGCTCAGCTTGTGGGTGTGCTTGGACTCTTTCAGAAGCCTACAGACAACAGTGCTGCCACAGGGCTCATGTGGCATGGTATATGAACTTACTCTGTAGATTTTTTTGAATACAGGAATTGTAGGCTTACTGTTCTAGAATTTACAAGCTGTTTCTCCAACATGGCCATGTGTATTCCCTCCTTCCTGTGAGATGACTGTGCACTTGGATTCTTTTGCAGAGCGGTCTTACCCCACTCCATTTGGCTGCTCAAGAAGACAGAGTAAATGTGGCCGAGGTCCTTGTAAACCAAGGAGCACATGTGGATGCCCAGACAAAGGTACGGCCTCTCTCCTTTTCCTAGGCCAAGAGAATATGTCCATTTAACATGACAGTGACTTCAGTATGGAAGCCACTACAGTTAAATAGGAGGAAAAGCCACTTTCAATTTTTGTTGTTGTTATCAGAAATTGAACTCAGGGCACTTAACTACTGAGCCACATCCCCTACCCCTTTTTTATTTTTTATTTTAGACAGCGTCTTGCTAAGTTGCTTAGGACTTCACTAAATTGCTAAGGCTAGCTTTGAACTTGTGATCCTCCTGCCTCAGCCTTCTGAGCGTCTGGGATTACAGGCATCCACCATCCTGCCCAGCTCAGTCATATCTTTTATATATAGTATTTCAAATGTACATTCATGCAAGGGATACCAAAGTTTCTGGTTATAGTATCTCAGACACTTTTGTTTTTAATGGCCTGAGTATTTTATGTTAGCTGCATGTTGGTGTCCCCTGTATTAACACTAGTGAGATTTATTACTACATAGCTGTCCCTCCAAGGCAGTAAAATGTAAATGAAGTTTGTATCTTTCTTAGGTTTTGTGACTGATACACACACAAATAGAAAATCTTGTCAGTAATTTAATTTGTTTAGCATGATTTATGAAAAATAAAAATAATAAATTAAGGCTCATTGTATTACTCACTTGCCAAATTCCTTATGTCTGTGTAGTTATGCATGTGTTCTCATGCACACTTGCTCATTTTCTCTCTGACAAAATAACTCTTTTAAAAAAATCCTGAGTAATCTGATATAATGCCATAGTTCAAACACAGATAAGAAAGTGGATGTTTTGTGTTACCATTAAAGACATGACTTTAGATTAATCTCATTTCTCTGAACATTTTCTTAAGATGCTTAGTTTTCTTTTCATATCAAATTTGTTTTATCTACTTCAAAATATAGTTCTTCTTTCTTGCTAGCATGGTGGCATGTTCCTGTAATCCTAGCAACTCGGGAGGCTGAGGGAAGAGGATCACTGGTTTGAAGCTCCCATTAAGCAACTTAGTGAGATATTGTCTCAACATAAAAACAAAGAATACAAAAAGGGCTGAGTGGTAAAGTGCCCCTATGTTCAATCACTAGTACCAAAAAAATGTGTGTGTGTGTGTGTGTGTGTGTGTGTATAAACACACACATATTTCTTAATATGTTGCATGTTTAACACAAAAAGAATGCTTATTTAATATTGTAAATAAAATCATTTTTTCTGTATAATATAGAGAGGTTCTGAGTTGTTGGGGCATTTTGAAGATGTTGATAATACAAAAGTACCACCAAGAATGAACCAAGTAAAAAGGTATTGCAGGCATCAAAATCAGACTAATTTAGGTTGTTTTCTTTATTTTGTTTGAATACTTTCATCAAGAAAGAGTTGTCTACATTAGAAATTTGCACCCTTCTGGTAAATGTATTCATGTATTAATTCCGTATTGTCTTATTCACACACAGAACACACACAAAAAAAGATTTAAATATTTTATTCACTTACCTCTCCCTTTACAGATGTGAAATTATCAGAGACAAGGTCAAGTTGTTCAATGTTTTTGTGCCCCAGCCTATCCAAGGGATGTAGCCAAAGTTAGTCAGAAAGCATGTGATGATTTTCAAGGCCAGGTTGGGTGGGGACAGCCCTTCTATTCTGCACCCCCCTGCTCTGAGTTAGTAGACAATCAGGTGGCTGCCAAGGTTTCCTTCTAAGCCAGCCCAGCTCAGGTCACAGTTGGTAACCATTTTTGTTCTTAGTATGATATTTTGAAGAATGTATCTTTTGCTGCCCTTTACAAATTGCCTCACTTGAGAAAGCATCTGTCTCTTACAAAACCTTTTCCTTTCCTTTTTTTCCCCCTTTTTCCCTCAGGAAAGATCACAGCCACCAAAAGGAAACAAGGCTGTGATTGTCCCACAGTTAGAGTAGAGCAGAAGTGCACAGAATTGGCATGCTTGCACGTGCTGTTTGACTTTGTGGATAGAATTGATTATATCTTATGAGCTTTCAAATGGTAAAGAAGACATCCCCCCCCAGCCTGCAGGCAGGATAGAGACCTTTCAATTCATGAAATAATAATAATCACAATGAAGATATCAGGGTTTTATTTTGTGAGAAAAAGACTAGAAAGTCCTGGTCACAGCCTTTGCAGCACTCCCACTGGTTTGCTGACCTTTTATACTCATTCCCCGCTTTGCTTTTGAAGTTCAGCAAGTCAGTTCAGACTGAATTTGCTGCCAGCCACAATGTCATAATCTGTGTTGTTTGGCTGAAATAAGGCCATTGCTTTTCTTTTGTTTTCCCTTTTTTTTTTTTTTGTACTGGGGATTGAGCCCAGGGACACTTTGTCACTGAGTTGCTTAGGGCCTCACTAAGTTGCTGAGGCTGACCTCAAACTTGGGATCCTCCTGCCTCAGCCTCTTGAGTTGCTGGGATTACAGGCCTGTGCCACTGTGCCCCACTTTATTTCCTTGCCTTTTAAAGCTGTAATATCTTGAAATGTTTATTTACACCACCCCTGAAAGGTATTGATTTAACTGTTTAAAAACATGAAAAGTTTTGAGAGCTTATTTAGTACATTTTGCATTCATTTTTAGAGCTCTTATTAGTTGCCTAATTCTTGTCTCAGTGGTAAAAACTCTGCCCTCATAGAACTCATAGTCTAGAAAGGAAAACACATAGTAATAATAAAAAAAATAATATAATAATGGTGAAAATTATTACCTATTTTCTCTGTGCCAGGTACTAGTCTAAGTGCTTTATATGTATCACTTTGTTTAATCCTTACAGTTACCCTATGGGATTACTAAAGTTTGAGTCCCTGTCTTATAGATGAGGAAACAGAGGCACAAAAACATGAATTACTTATATAAGCTAATGGGTACAAAGCCTGATTTAGGTGAGATATGTAAAATTTTAGAAAATAGATAGTAAACTGAGTTTTTAAAATCAAGGTGTGGAGAACATAGGATAACTACATAGCTGGTTTGGTATCACAGAAACATGAAAAAAAATGGGGGTTTAGGTCCTAGGACAGCTAGAAAATGAAGGCAGGGGAGGGGGGCAGTTAATGTACCAGGATAAGCAGTTTAGCTTTTATTCTGTTCTGCTAGGAAGCCATTACAGGTTTTAAACAGAATGGTGATAAAATCAGCAGCCTGGTTTACAAAGATCCCGGGCAACAATGCTAGGAGTAAGCTGATAAGAGCTTAGAACAGGGGTAGTCCTGCTGGAGCTGAGGTCAAGGAAGTGAAGAAAGCCTCAGTTAAGAAGCAAATGGAAAGTTGACCAACACGAGTGGTATTTTAGAAACCCTAAGACAGACAAGTAGTAAGATTTGGGTACTGAGTAAAAGTGAAATACTCGGGGCGAATCTCAGGATCTGACCGGTGATATGGGTCATCCCTAGTACTACTCCACTAGACAGGGAATACAGCAGGAGAAGCCAGCTGGGGAAAGAGGAATAAGAGTTTGGAATTGGATTAGGTTGAACTATAGACTACCTAGAGCCATCTGGGTAGAAAAACCCAACAAATGACTAAAATATCAATCTAAGACACAGGAATGACGGCCTGACTGAAGACCCAGACTCAGGGGTCGTCAGCTAACATGAATCAGTTGAAGTTGTAGGTGTAGATATGCTCATTGAGCAAACCAAAGACAAAACCCTGGGGTCAGTGGCATTTTAAAGTGGGTGGAGGAGGTAGAAGAGAGGTGTCATGGAGTAAATCAGGAAAGACAGGACATGAATGCCCATGAATGCCCAGTTATGTAGGAAGTCGAGGTGAATGATTTGGGTAAGAGAAGCATTTATCCTGTGCATGGTATTGGCATCAAGAGTATCAGGAAGCAAGGATTTTTGGTTAGTTGGGTTGGTTGGTTTTGTACCTGGGATTGAATCCAGGGGTGGTCAGCCACTGAACCACATCCCCAGCCCTTTTTATGTTTTGAGACCAGGTCTTTCTAAGTTGCTGAGGCTGGCTATGAACTTGAGATTCTCCTATCTCAGCCTCATGAATCGCTGGGATTATAGGCATGTGTCGCTGCACCCAGCTAGGAAGCAGTTTTTTGTTATTGTTGTTGTTGTTGTTTTTAATTAATTTATTTTTTTTTGTGGTACCAGGGATTGAATTCAGGGGCTTTTGACCACTGGGCCATAACCCCAGTCCTTTTTTATATTTTATTAGAGACAGGGTCTCACTGAGTTGCTAAGTGCCTCACCGTTGCTGAGGCTGGCTTTGAACTCACGATCCTCCTGTCTCAGCCTCCCAAGTGCTGGATTACAGGCGTGCACCACCACGCCTGCCTGCTAGGAAGCAGTTTTGACTGCAGTGATAGAGTTGGTGAGACAGGGGAAGGATGAAAGGGAATGGTGAATGAAGAAGGGCCCCCTCCCCCAAGAAGCTTAATTATAGGAGAATAGAGATGTAGAAAAAAGAAGCATTTGAGTGTTTTTTGTTGCAAAGATTGGGAATATAAACTAAGAGGAAAGTGCCAAGAGAAAGAAAAAATGTTAACAGAATTATATGAAGTATCAGAGGTGGGATAGGTGGGTTAAATCTTATAGTTTACTTATTTTTTTCTTGTCATTATGAAAATATTATTTCACAGTATTTACTTCTTCTAATATTTCAGGGTACTACCACCCCAGTTTATTTCAAACTCAGTTTTGAGGTGACTAATAAAGGAAAAAATCATAGAAAATTATTAGGCTGTTTGAGAATTTCAGCTATACTTCCCTTAGGAAATGAAGTATTGAGAGTTTATTTTGAGAGGGTTTGTTTTCTAAAGAAAAAAGTTCCTCTTCATTACTAAAGGCACAGTGTAACTAATCTCAGTTACACTGGACTAAAATTATGAAATTTATAAAAAATTTTAGTCTTCTGTGGATCTTTATCTGCCATATTTCTGTATGTATATATTTATATATGTATAAGCATGTGTGTGTGTGTGTGCAAATTTTTTTCCATACTGTATATCACATTCAAGAATTTATGCATGCTAGGAAAGTGCTCTGCCCCTGAGTCACACCCCAGTGTCCTCAAGTAATAGTTAATGTAACATGACAATAGAAAAATCTTTTCAACAGCATCAACATTTAAAAATTGTATTAAAATACCACATTTTTAAAAACTGGGTAGTATTTGTAACTGTGGGGGTGCATGGTCACCCAGGAAGATGACTAAGTGCAAGGAAGTCAAGCCAAGCACTGACTCCTAGAGGCCCACAGGTTTTAGGATGAAGGAGAAAGATGTTGTCCCACTCCCTCTCCCAAGTCAGGAGTTGGGGCAGGAGGAGTTCCTAAGTACTACTAAATTAGATATTGTAAGAAGATAACATAGATTGGAAATACCAGCCAGAATATTCTATCTGAGCCTGTTTTCTGTTGCTACACAATACAGCCATCCCATTCAGCAAGGACGACACAGTCTTTCTTCTGGATCTTTTCCTGTTTCCTGTTTTCTTTCTTTTGATCATTTATTTACCAAGGTTTAAAATCTTTATTAGATACTATAATATGCCACATACTATTTGAGGCATGTGATAATAATAGCTAATGCCATGTGCCAAATACTGTTTCTGTTAGCATATTAAGACAATACTGTAAGATTGATTGCTTCTGTTATCAAATTCCATTTTACAGTGCATAAGCCAACACAGAGAGGTTCAATAACTTGCCCAAAGTGTCACAGACAGTAAGTGGCTTAGCTGGATTCCTAGCACATGTCCTGCCTCCAGAGTTCACACACTCAGCTACGGAGCTGCTCCCTCCATTTTTTTATTGGTTGAAGCTGCAGCCTGATCAGTAATAGATGTGAACATCCACCACTTGGTAATCAATAGAGGGAAAAGTGAAGGAAAATTATTATTAAAGACTCTGGGATGCATTTTGTAGGGTTTTGCAGAGCCCTACTCAGGTTTGCCCAAAATAAGAAAAGGTTTTATTTCGGAGTATAATGATATCATAAGTGAGGTAGCATTGGACAGAGAGGCAAAATTGCTCAAAAAAGGCTGGGCGCAGTGGCCCACACCTGTAATCCCAGTGACTCAGGAGGCTGAGGCAGGAGGATCACAAGTTCAAAACCAGCCTCAGCAACAGCAAGGCACTAAGCAACTCAGTGAGACCCTGTCTCTAAATAAAATACAAAATAGGGTTGGGGATGTGGCTCAGTGGTTGAGTGCCCCTGAGTTCAATCCCCAGTACCCCCCCCCCAAAAAAAAAAGTCATTTCTCAAGAAAGAACAGTTGGTCTTTTTTAGCATTTATTACTGCTAGTTGGAAAGAATTTCTCAAATCACATCTCTCTGGGTATATCCTTACAAGGTACCATTTTATATGGGAATGCCAACCCCTACCCCCAGTGAATCCGAGTGCAAGTTGAATCTTCTTTTTTTTTTTTAAAATATTTATTTATTTGCTTTAGTTGTACACAATGCGTTTAATTTGTACGTGGTGCTGAGGATCGAACCCGGGCCGCGCACGTGCGAGGCGAGCGCTCTACCGCTGAGCCACAACCCCAGCCCATGTTGAATCTTCTTGACCATGCACACACATCTTTAATAAAATGCTGCTTCAGTGTTTGTGGAATAGTAAAAAGACTAGTCTACCAGAGCACAGTGAACAAGGAATAGAATAGAAAATGAGATAAAAGATTAATAGAAGGGGCAAGGGAGGCAGGGAAGACCTGAATCAGGTAAGTCCTAATAGTCAGTATAATGATGTGGTTTTACTAAGAGTGAGATGGGAAGATTTAAGAATAAATACAAACTGTATGTTGAAATATTTAAAGTGATTCAATTTCTCAACAAATCTAATACATTTAACACACCAGTCTTTGGAAACTGTAACATGTTACTTAAACAAGTAGACTAAAAACTTGAAGAGCTCTTGAATATTAATATTTTTCAAATATTGTCTACAATGTTTTGATCTCTTTACCTACCACCGAACTTGAGAATAAAGTTACCTCAGTTAAACTAATTGTACTAAGAACTGATTGGACAAACTATATTCAAGTCTCCCTTACCAAGCAGCATTCTGATCATAGGTGCACCATCTGATTCCTCAGTTCCAAGAAAGAAGAACCCTGCAAAGTAGGCTAGCAATTCTGATCACCAAAAGAGAAATATCCTCAAACATGCATGAAGTCGCTTTGGGGTCCATCTCATATATCTATGTGGTTATGGAGCACTTGCCAGGAAGAGTCTGGGCAGCATGAGTGCACTAACAGCTTGGTTTGGGGAGGGAGTTTGATCAGAGGCAGGTCAAAGGGCAGCGTATCCCTAGTGAGTTATCCTCACCTTTGGCTGTGGCTGTGGTCTGGGCATCCCCTTTTCAAATTTAAAGTGACCTATTTGCTGGGGCCACCATAAAGACACATGCCATCACACATGATATTCAGACCCTTGAAAATACGAACCTTTCTCCTTCAATCACTGCTTAGAAATGTTACAGTAAAAAGTTCATGTTCTGTCTTTCAGTGAGCTGGTGCTTCCTGTGTCATGAGCAGAGATTGAACAGGGTTCATGAAATTGTGTAGTGGTATCTCTCACAATGATTGTCACCATCTAGAAATGGAGCCAGAATATACCTTTTTTTTTTCAAATAATTATATAGATTTTATTTGCACTTATACACAAGGAGGGAGAGAATGAAAGAATGAACTTACAACCCTTCTCTCCTACCATCCCATCCTGGGGTACTAATCTGAGAAAAGATCTGTTGCTTTGTCTAAATCAGTGGTTTTCAAGTTGTGAAACTCCAGTGAGGACAGCAGGAATCTTGAACTAGAGCAGATACACCTAGATCAAGTTCAAACTTCTCCAGCTACCAGCACTCACGGCAGTCTCTTCCTCCTTAGTGTTTCTGTGACTCTATCTCCATCATGCATTCTGAACATCCTCAACCTTGCCTTACCATTTAGACTTTTTTTTTTTTTTTTTTTTTTTTGCCTAGCCTTTTAAATGTTTAGAGCGTAGAGTGTAAATGCTAGTCTAGTTTTCCCATAAAGCACTCTCTGACTCTTGCCAGGCAGCCAGTGGATTAGCCTGTTTTGAATAGTTATTATGAGAATAAAATGAACTAACACAAGTGAGAACACTGGGGAAAAGTAAATAACTATTTTATGTGAAGTGACATTGTTATTTATAATTAAGACTAGCTCCGAGAATGATCAAGTGTAATTTTTTTATATAGAGATGAGAAAACATTTTTTTCAGCTCAAGAAAAGGCTAAATAATAATTTTGCTTCTATTTGGGATAGCTGTTGCTAAAATTGAACTTATGCTGTTTCTTTTTGGAAAAATAAATAATTACAGATGGGATACACACCACTACATGTGGGCTGCCACTATGGAAACATCAAGATTGTTAATTTCCTTCTCCAGCATTCTGCAAAAGTCAATGCCAAAACAAAGGTAAGCTCCCTTCTCCTTTCTTTTCAATGAAGTTGTTTATTTTGTATCTGAGAAAGTAAGAGTCATTTCTTCTGTCTTTCTTCCACAGAATGGGTATACGCCATTACATCAGGCAGCTCAACAGGGACATACACATATAATAAATGTCTTGCTTCAGAACAATGCCTCCCCCAACGAGCTCACTGTGGTAAGCTTCGGGCCAGAGTAAGGGAAGAGGGAGGAGATAGTGTGACCTGGACTCTTCCGTGTTTTTCATTGAGTACACATGTTGCTTTTTCTATTGATGGGCATAAACAGCATTCAGAGGAATAATTGAAAAAGGGCAATACTCATATTGTTGGGTACTATTCAGAGAGAGATCTAATTAGTGTCTCACACTTTAAAACTATAAATTGTGTTGTAATCTAATAAGAAGTGCATATGTAAGGGGGGAAATGGGTCTGTTTCATTGATTGCTTATTGAGAACATTGCTCTTGGATTCCATGTGTAGCTGCCCAGACTTTGCCAATGAGTAGAAAAAGGTTAGGTGGATTTTGTGTAAGGTATGTCTCTAACAAAACCAAACAATGCATAGGTCTGATGAGACACTTACCTCCACATTTTGTGTAGGCAAAATGTGTAGAATGGGGCTTGTTAATTCCTTGTCTGTGTTCTCCCATTGCCAGAATGGGAATACCGCCCTTGCCATTGCTCGGCGCCTTGGGTACATCTCAGTGGTTGACACCCTGAAGGTAGTGACAGAAGAGACCATGACTACGACTGTAAGTAGTAGATGCGGAACCTTGTTTCCTTGAGAGCCGGTTCTCAGGCTAGAGTTTTCCTGGGCTTTTGTAAGATGAACTTTCTTTGTGCCATTCAGACTAAGTGCCATTTTTCAAACTGTTATCTCATTGTTGGCAGTCAGGATGCCAAAACTCTCATTCCTGATATGAACAAAACTTTGAAATGTTAAAAATACCTTTTGAAAAATTGCACAACACCAGCACATTCCTGTAAGCCTGGCAACTCAGAAGGCTGAGGCAGAAGGATCAGAGGTTTGAGGCCAGCCTCAGCAACTTTATGAGGCCAGAAGCAACATAGTAAGACCCTGTCTCAAAGAGGACTGGGAATGTAGCTCAATGGTAAAGCACTGATGGGTTCAGTCCCCAATACAAAAAAAAAAAAAAAAAAGGTCCTAAGAAGCTGAAATGTCACTTAATACACAAATGATATGTGGTTATTATTATTGTTTTTAAAAATTGGATATTTTTTAAACAATTACAGATAGGATCAAAATTGGTTTTGATCACCATTCTCACTACTTTGTCCACTTATTGCAGTTTTTATAGGAAAAAATAATGTGATGTTTTGTTAAATTTTAAAGTAAATCTTTACCAGGAGACTATCGTATCAGATACACTTTAATAAGCTGCAGCCTTTAGGATAAATCTTTTTGCTTTAACCCCATCTGGAACCTTTGAACTGTATCAGGATTTGATAACTTTGGAACCAAGGGCAGATACTACTCCATATCTGAAGCTTATTTGAGTTATTCATGACTCTATGACTTAAACACACAGCCTTAAGATTGAGGCTGTACAATGTAATTTTAGGATTCTGGAACATTTTTTATTATCAGTTCAGTCTCCTTTTCCTTTCTATCATCTCCAAACTTGAAGGGAAGCATAGTTGGTTCATCTAAATCATTTGTATATATAGTGCTTTATATTAAAAAGCCATGGCCTGGGAGTGTCTGTAGCTACCTGTAGATTGAGTTATTTGGCAATGTACAGGCTTTAGAAACTTAAAAAATAAGCCTGTTGCTCATAAGAGAGGAATTGTACAGTTTGCAAGAAGGAAAACAGTTGTTTTAAAGGACTTACAGCAGTGGTTTTCAACCAGGATACATTTCCAACTTCAAGATGTAGTTTATCTAAGTAATAAATTCCTATATGTTGATTCATATACTTCTTGAGTATTTCATTTTCTTCTAACATGTTATTAAACTCTCAAGTAAAAGAGTTTAAACAAACAATGTTTATTAGCCTTAATTTTATAGATATTCCACGTAGCTCTCTGTAGGATGGGGAAGGAGGGAGGAGGAAGACAAGCTATTTAACAATGACCAAGTGTCACCATGCTATATGATTTAAAGTCATTGCAATAAATATGACTGCTATTTCAGTGTGAGAGAATTCAAAGTAGTAAAAATTGTTCAAAATGCAAACCTTATTCTATTAAATTACTTACCCATTAACAAAATTCAAAATGTTTTCTTTGAAATAATAAAGAACAAAACCTTTAAGAGAAGGTAGAGTTATAGACAAAGTAAAGCTATAGCTTTATAAAATCTTCTGAAAGATAAAGAAAGGTCTCAAGACTCAGGTTCCCCTCAGAAGCTGTCACATGTATAGGAGTACCATTTCACTTTGTGTCATCACCTGACTTGGTTGGTGAATTTCTGTGAGAGAAAGACACTGTGCATGCTAACAGGAAAGGTCCAGTTTGCCTAATGAAGGAAACAAGGCTTCCACCAGAGGAACTGTTCACATTGATTAGAAAGGCCATCGAAGTCATAATTCCCTAAGGCTTAGTCCAGCACTGCTGTTTGAGACTTTATCTTGTAAAATAAGATACCACCTTATCAGACCAGCTTTAGCAGTTACATGTGAATTACCTTAAACAGGACTGATGCAGTCTAGGGTAGTGTCTTTAATCTTAAACTAGTAAACATAGCTTGACCTCCACCAAAAGCATGATCTTCCTGCAGCTGCATACTGGTTCCTTGGGGCCATTGTCTCTATAAGAATACTTCAGTCTTTACAAGCCTTGAAAAGAATAATGCCTCATCCATGAGTACAGTGTATGATGTTCTAAGAAAGATGCTTTAGTGAATGAGGTCACAATCATGGTAGCATAAGAACCTGAATGGAGAGAAACTAAACTTCAGAAAATGCAATTCCTATCTTTGTTGTTGTTGTTGTTGTTGTTTGTTTGTTTGTTTTTTTGGTGGGCAGGGGCAGTTTTACAGGAGATTGAACTCGGGGGCACTCAACCACTGAGCCACATCCTCAGCCCCATTTTGTATTTTAGTTGGAGGCAGAGTCTCACCAAGTTGCTTAGTGCCTTGCTTTTGCTGAGGCTGGCTTTGAACTCCTGATCCTCCTGCCTCAGCCTCCTGAGTCACTGGGATTACAGGTGTGTGCCACCACACCCAGCTTCCTATCTGTTTTTAATTGCATTATTTAAAAATGTTTTTTTCCAGAAGCTATAAGCTGAATAAATACCTTTCGCATACAAATGTCAGTTGGTAGTACCATTCTTTAATAAAAGGAACCAGAGCTTCTTGGAGATCTGGATGAATCTAGGACTAGAAAAGGAAATATACAGGATGGGCCTGGAACATCTTATAGTGTCCTCAAGTAGGGAATACTCTCCCACTACCACCCAAAATAAATGCACACTGTATTTGGGGCATGTCACAGGGATACATGAATCAACTGCAAGTTTCCAGTGGTCAAAGGTAGAACAATTTGAGCATAAACAAATAAAATAGTATGGGAGGGGCTGAGATTGTAGCTCAGTGGCAGAGCACTTGCCTAACATGTATAAGGCACTGGGTTCAATTCTTAGCCCCACATATAAATAAATAAAATACAGGTCCATCCACAACTAAAAAAGAAAAATTTAAAAAATAATATTGGAGTTTAGGGCACAGTATAAAGCAAATATCCTTAAGTCCATACTGATATAAATAAATGACAGAAATAAATGAAAAAGAAGACACAAATTTCTCAGGCAAAAGAATTCCAAATAATTTATGAGAGTACTTCACTCTCAAGGAAGTGTAGAACATAATTCCCTACTGCTTACATATGGGCTGAGCATTGTGATTTAAAAACACACACACACACACACACACACACACACACACACACAGGCAGAAAAATAAAGTAACTTTACAGTAGAGAAACCAACAAACACTGTGTCAGCCAGATGATCAAGGTCAACATTGAGTCATAAGTCTTGTCAATGGTATGTACCTTTGACATGTGATGGAAAATGGCACTTCACCTCTGCAGTTTTCCTCCCCCAAACCTCTAATCCCAGTCGAATCATAAAAGAAAATGCAAGACAAACCCCAGTCAGTTGATAATTATATAAAATACCTGACCAATATAACTTCAGGCTGTCAAAGTAATCAAAACCACAGAAAGTCTGAGAAACTGTTGCAGCCAAAAGAAGCTGAAGTAGACACAACAACTAAATATAATTTGTGCTATCCTGGATGAGATCCTGGGATAGAAAAAGGACATTAGGTAAAAATTAAGGGAATCTGAATAAAATACAAACTTTAATGTCTTAATATTGGTTCATTATTTGTGACAAACATACCATACAAATACAAGATTTTAATGATCAGGGAAATTTGGTGTGGGGTATATGAGAACTCTCTTTACTATCTACATAATTTTTCTGTAAATCCAAACTGTTCTAAAATTAAAACATTTTTTAATACTTTATTTTAGTGTTACCCACTGGAAGAGGCACCAAATAATGTCTTATTTCAACACAATAACTGGGGATGGAAGCATAAATTACATCTATCTATTATCCCTAAGAAACAATATATACCCTTTCTTATTTTTAACATGAATTTTTTCAAATTTAAATGCATATGTTCGTAACTCTTACCATTAGTTTTTCATATTCTCAGAATTAAAAGGCAACTTATTTTTAAATAAAAGTTATGTAAAAAATTTTAACAAGTAATACTGATTGTGTCTTTGGGGTGGATATGATATATATATATACACAAAGTTATCAGAGAACAAGTAGAAGAGTTGTTATGGCTCCTGTTCTATAATGTGCTGTTCTTTAAAACAAACATCTCCCCCAGCCCTGATAGAAGGCCCCTACCTCCTGCCCAAGACCCAGCACCAAACCTGCACATTGAGATGCATGGCTGTTGTGGAAAAGCCTCCCCAGAGGCCTGGGGTCTGGCTTACCTGAGGCTTCCACCACCCTCCAGCCTAATCCCAGGCTGCCAGGGCTCTCTTACTGACCCATGTCTCCAACAGTCTGCTCAGCAGTTGTGTCCACCAAGACACCTTCAAAAACACCAATCTTCTCTTTCAAAATTTTTAAGGTTAAAATGATCCTGAAAGTACATTATCTCCCTTTTTTCAGGCATATACTTGTAAAAAGTATGTAATTTGTACAATTTTGATTATTTGATATATCTTAGGAATTAAAAGGACACATAAGAGGAGAAGATAAAGTAAGTGGGAATCTTGGCACCATTAATAAAAACATTTCTTGCTGTTAATTTGGCTTATCTTCAGCCAAGACCTTTAGTGGTTGTTAGTCAACTTTTCATTGTTGTGAGAAAATCAACTTGAAAAGAGGAAATTTTCATTTTGACTCAGTGTTTGCAAGGTTTCAGACATGGTGGCTTGGCTCCATTACCTTGGGCCTGTGGTGACAAAAACATGGCAGGGAGCATATGATAAAGCAAATCTACTCACCTCATGATGGCCAGCAAACAGAGAGAGACCCATAAGGGAAGGGGCCTGCCCTCAATGGCCTACTTCCTCCAAAGAGGCTCTACCTAGTTGGCCCTATCATTGATGTATTAATCCATCAATGAGGTCAGAATTCTAATGAATGAATCAGTTCCCAAAGTCCCCAAATTTAAACACTGCTGCATTGGGGACCATGCCTTGAATGCATGAACTTTTGGGGGACATTAAATATCCAAACCAGCCTCGGTATGGTGGAACATGCTGGTAATCCCAGCTACTCAGGAGGCTAACGAACAGGAGAATCACAAGTTTGAGACCAGTCTGGGCACCTGAGTGAGACCCTGTCTCAATATTACAAAGAAAAAAAAGAGGGTGCTGGAGATGATGACATTCAATCATAGAGTATCTCTGGGTTCAATTTCTGGTGCCATGAGAAAAAAATAAAATAAAAAAGATCCAAACCATAAGTAACAATGGCACATTCCTCTGACCAAGCAAAAGTACAGCAAAGTGAATACCTTAAAATGTTCACACTAAAGTGATTGATTTTTTTTTTTTGTTACTAGACCATCACAGAGAAGCACAAAATGAATGTTCCAGAAACGATGAATGAAGTTCTTGATATGTCTGATGATGAAGGTATAAAAATGTCCTTTGAGTTCATAACAATTATGAGTAACTATGTTTTTGTTGGTTCCTGAAAAAAAGTTTATTGCACAAATGTTTTGGGAAATATTGAAATGTTTTGTTGTGGTATCAGGAATATGTATTTTTCATACACTTATATTGTTCGCTTAAATCATGCAGTTCGTAAAGCCAACGCCCCTGAAATGCTCAGTGATGGCGAATATATCTCAGATGTTGAAGAAGGTATTTGTAAATTTTTACTGTGATGAAACCTAACTACCAACTTTATCTTTCATTTCTTATCTTTGAAATAACACGTCCTTGAGTTACTAACTTTTCAAGTTATCTTGAGATTATTAATTTGTGTATTATTTAAAGAATGCATATTTAAAACTCTTAAGTCTCGCTCTTTGAACCCATTTTCCAACTTTTAAATAGAAAAACATCACTAATTCTCTGAGTTATTTTCTATTTGTTTCTGTCAAGCAGAAAACTGATGTTTGTATTGTTTTCATCTGAAATCTAAAAAGGGAAAATTGATTAATATTTATATTAATATTTATAAAATAAGAAGAGGTGTCTTTACAGGTAAGTTATCAAATGCCATTCTAAAATTCACTTGAAGTTTGCAGCAAAAATTCCTTTTGATATTGAGCTAATAGTGGGAACTCAACCTGAACAAAAGTATTTCCAAGATACAAACGTTTAGTAATGATTTGATGAAGAGATCAACATATGATTGTAGCTATACTTCATGTGTTTAAAGAATCCATTTTGTGCTTTAATTAAAACACCATGCTTTGAATAAGGTCAGAAATATATATATATATATATATATAATATATATATATATATATACATGAATACATGGCATGTTTAAAAGGTTCATTGAAAAACTAGCATATTTACAAGTGAATAAGCATTGTAAGGATGGCAAATTTTGGAGTTTCACAGAAATAATGAAATATTTACTATTATAGAATATATATTATATTTAAGTTTCTTTCTTGAATCATTTAACTCTCTATTGTACTCTCAATTTGCCATTTCTCAAGGCACTTTTCTCTAGGATCCGTCTTAGTGTTGCTGGTCTTTTTATTTATTTATTTATTTTGGTACCAACTTTAATTTTTGGTTACTTCTTTGATTTGCACAAATTTCACTGGGAATATAAATAGTGGAAAATCCTGCCTGATCCTAGGTCATTTTAACTTTTTTTTTTTTTTTTTTTTTTTTTTTTTTTTTTTTGGTGATACTGGGGATTGAACTCAGGGGCACTCAACCACTGGGTCACATCCCCAGCCCTTTTTTGTATTTTATTAGAGACAGGGTCTCACTGAGTTGCTAAGTGCCTCGCCATTGCTGAGGCTGGCTTTGAACTCGCAATCCTCCTGCTTCAGCCTCCCAAAGTGCTGGGATTACAAGCGTACGCCACCGTACCCAGCTTAACTTTTTTACTATTCAAGGACTGCCCATAGTAAGTGCATTATGGCTGGGGTCTGTGCACCCAGGAGAGCTAATGCTCTGTGATCATCAGGGACCTGAAAGGACCTGCCTTGTTGTTTATAAATGTTTTGATAAATTTATAGGTTTTTTATTAATTTTCCCTAAAACATCAGATAAATGTTTACTTCCCTTCTATCTCCAAGTAGATCATCATTGTATCTGCTTTAGGACTTTTAGAGTAATATGTCTTGCTGTCATACAGTGTGTCATCATGCTGCATTTCCGAGCAATATTTTGTGTGCAGAAGATAAAAGAGATTATATTCTTACATGGATATGTACACATATAAAACATGTCAAAAGTTTGCTTTTCACATGAAATAATTGTGAAATATGACAAACATAGACATAAAAAATGTATTGGTCTTTTAATAAAATATCCAAATTTAGCCACACTGATGAGGGGCCAAGTTTGAATGGACTATATAACAGTCTTATATATGCAGATAATTGATCAGATAATTTCAAAATAAGATTCATTTTGAATCTCTAAATTTGAATAAAATAGATCCAACTATTTAACTAGAAATCACAATCATTTTCTTTATCTCAACTTGCAAATTTGAAATTAACCAACTTTAATTATATTTGTTTAACAGATAAATTTTAATTTTATCCATCTTTTAAAAAATTATTTGTTTCTTGCTTTATGGGTGTTTCCATGGACCATTGAAGTCAAATGGCTTTTGATTTCACACTGTCATAGATTTTGATGTTGAAAGAATTTCTTAAAGGTCACTCAACCTGAACAAACATCTAATGCTAGAAACTCATTTGCTTAGGAGATCTTTTGCCCAAATGCCTTACATGGTGGAATTTCCCTGATTCTCAAAAATGCCTAGTCAACTTTGAACAACCCCTGTCTTCCAAAATGCTCCATTTTATTGACCTTCCTGTAGCTTCTAATCATTGATTCAGGCTCTGATATATTTGACTAAGTTCATGAGGGAACTACGTTCTAAATGCTGTTTAGAACAAAATCTACATTTCGCATGTAACAGTTATTTAAAATAGTTTCCTATTTTTTTCCTCAGTCTTTTTTGGTTTTCCTCCAGGCATATCATTTCCATTTCTTCCTGCTGTTCCCCTCACCAACCTGGTCCCCTACGTGGATTTCAACTTGTGTACATTGATCTAGGATTTAGGTGGTATTGAGCACAGTATTCTAGATGTAGCCTAATCAATTCAGAGTAGTAGAGCTACTGCTTTCTCCATGGAAGATATTAAAACTCAATTATTGAAGATTGAGATTTTGGGGGGTTATAATAGACATTTAATTCGACTCACTGTTACTGTCAGCTAAGGTTCCTTACATGAACTCTGCCAAGCCATATTTGTCCAGTCACGTATTTATGTTGTTCTCTGATGCATAAATTAGCATTATTCAAATCCCCAAACCAATCATTTTGAAATTTTGATTCTAAAGGACTCCTACAACTTTAATGACAGTTTTGACTTCTGATTCATTTGCTTGATGGTCTCGCCAGAGCTTTGATTGTCATTTCAGTTGGATTTATTGCTGCCAGTTTGAGTAAGCCCTTTTGCATCTGTGGCAAATGCTCATCTCCATGAAACCATAGGCATGCTGTGAAATAAATCTATCTATAAGAACTAGTGAGAGATCACCACATTGGTATCCCAGGGTGCTGAGTTTTACTAGAAGCCTTTGGAAGCAAGTAAAAATAATAAGCAACATATAGTACCCGTTTATATTGAGAAAGAAGAATGAGTTTGTAATATGGAAAAATAAAATTTTAATCTTAACCAACAAAAATAGAGTAATTATCAAGAGATTAATGCCAAGACTGGTCTCTTTCTTTTTTCTTCTTTGCTTTCTCCTTCTTTTTCTCCTCTTCCTTTGTTCTACTGTGAGACATCAATGTAGGTAAAAGAATGCTCAAATTAATTAATAAAAAAAAAAAAGAAAAAACCCAGAAGAAATCCAAGGAAAACAAGTCTCTACAATGTTATCATTTAATGATCCAGGTGAACAGTGGGGCTGAGGTACAGAGTAGAACAAAGGTTGCAGGGTCCCCAGCTTCAGCAGAGCAGGGGAGTGGAGCAAAGAACCAAAAGAGCCTTATCTAGGTGTGTTGTTAGCTCACAGGTATGCAGATGGGGGCCAGTTGAGCTCCTTTGAGGGCCAGGCAGGTTTATAGGTCCTCAATGTTCTACTGTCTTTTATCTCAGTATTTATTACATACATATTACCTTAATATACATACAAAATAAATATCTGGATTCCAGTGCCAGTTAGATTCTTATGTTTGACAATGCAATTTGCAATCTAAAAAGAAAGAAAATATGAAAGAAAGAAGAAGGGAGAAAGGAGAGAATATATGTAAGAGCAAGAGGGTGGGGAAAGACAGACAGAAAGAGAGAAAGAGAGAAAGAAAGAAAGAAAGAAAGAAAGAAAGAAAGAAAGAAAGAAAGAGAGAGAGAGAGAAAGAAGAAAGAAAGAAAGAAAGGAAGAAAGAAAGAGAGAAAGAAAGTTGAGATTAAGGGCCAAGTTCTTCCAGTTTGGATTGCCCTCCTAGGGGATTTCAAAGTGGCTTTGGTTTAACTTTGATCTTAAATTGCAAATCCCTATAAAGTGTCTTTTGTAAATTGAAATGTGTGTGTGTGTGTGTGTGTGTGTGTGTGTGTGTGTGTATAATTTTAGCTTTTAGAATTCTAGTGGGATTGGGTATAATTACAGATTTAAAGAACTATAGATGGGACATAACGAGAAAGGCAATTAAGCCAGGCAAAGTAAAAACCAAACAGGCAGCTCTATGAAATATAATTCCACCAGGCAGGTTTATGAGACAACAGCTGAGTGAGACCAACCCTTGGCTAGGAAGAATTATCTAATTCTTAGCTACTGAAAAATTTGATAGGGTTGCAAAATGTCTTTCAGGATCAAATTTAGACACTGAATAGTAAAAGAAGAAAGTAAAAGGCCAAGTGTAAGTGTGGTAGAACGAAGTTTGATATAAATGATAAGCCGTGAATTTCAACAGATAGTGAAGGACATCAAGGTGAGGAAGGGCATGCTCAGTTCAGCTTTGTGCCCAGTGGAAGTCACAACAAACGAAGATCTACCGATTTCCAAGAACTGAAGGGGCAGGTTGGGCTCCTGTGAGCCCAGTCCTGCCATTACACTGGTGAGGAAGCAGAGCCAGGAGGTTAGTGGCAAAGCTGGTCAAGAGGACAGACCTGACTCTGGTTTTAGACCATCTTTCATTGTTGCTCTAACTTGATCTGTGTTCTTACAGACAGAACCCAAGAGCGCATTGGTTTTTAGCCAAGGGAGTATATTTAAGGTGGTTTGAGAAAATCTGAATTTGAGTTTCAGCTTGACCTTCTGTGGCTGCAAGGCTTTGAGAACATTCCTAACAAATCTAGACCTTTCTTTGCAAATATGGAATAAAAATAAACCACACATTCAAATGACACCTCAGGGCTGGAGGAGGTTTTGTTTTGTTGTGTTGCTGTTGTTTGTTTGTTTGCTCCTTTTTGGTAAGCACAAAGTGCCATCCAATTATAAGATGTGTATATTTAAATTAGAACATGTTTTCATGGTATCTCTGGATAAACATCCCAGAGTGCTAAAGAGTAAAAAGAAGAAAAAAATCTTTAACACCTTTTTACAGCTTCATGAAACTGGCTCTGTGGTTGAAGAAAGTTAAACAAGTTGCTTTCCTCAAGGGCTTCTCAGATCTCTTTGAATCTTTGAGAGAATCACAGTAGTATGTAATGTATGTGAAACATTTGCCATGGAACAGCTCTGTCCCCAGGCTTGTAGAGGAACTAATGTTCCTTTAAAAACCCTTTGGGAATTGCTATATTCTGGTCAAGTAGAAAGAACCTAAGCTATTCAAGTAAATCTACATTTTAGTTTATAGCATTTGTACAGATGAACAGCTAATGACTATAGAATGTCCTAAAATAAGTGCTAGCATAAGGAGTTTGCAAAAATTTGCCACTTTTTGATTATATATCTAGCAGCTCCCCCATTTAGAATCTGAGTGTCTTTGTAATCTTAAGCCTTTACATCTCTCCATATCTTAGCATTCTCATTTGTAAAACAGATATCTACTGCACAGATTCTGGCAAAAGTCAAATAATGTAGTTAACATGGTGAGTTTAATAAATGGTAGATGTGCTGGGCATAGTGGTATAAGCCTGTATTCCCTGCAACTTGGGAGACTAAGGCAGGAGGATCACAAGTTTGAGGCCAGACTAACTTAGCAAGACCTTCCCTCAAAACAAAAATGACTGGTAAATATCCAGTGGTAAATAGCCCCTGAGTTCAATCCCAAGTACCCCTCGCTACAAAAAAAGGGGGGGAGGGTGCATAAATATATACCTAAATAAGGAACACATCATATTCTTAGAAATGCAATACTGTCACAAGGTAATAATGATTCTTTTTTCAATAATTTAATGAAACTACTATAAAATAGACTTTCCTCTGACTTGGTAAAAGAAGTATGCAATTCAAAGTAGAAATTCAAGTACAATAAATATAAACATAATTTTGGTTAGATTTTAGGAACTCAGAGCAAGTAATTTTGATAAATGCATCAGCGTTATTCTCAATTAGGAGAGAACAAATAGGATTTGGTATGATCCAAAACTCAAAAAAAGGAACAGGAATTGCTTTGGGAAGTGTGAAGTGGAATCTTAAGAAAACCACTAGGAAAAAAAAAAATACTCCTTAGGACCTTTTGCCAAAATCCTAGGACTATCCTACTACACAAATCTGATAATCAAGTAAATAGGACTATTATGTTATTAGCTAAACAGGTCTGGAAAGAGGCCATAAAGATTAGCTTCCCTCAGGTGTACCAAAAATTAAGGTGTGTGTGTGTGTGTGTGTGTATGGTGGTTTTGTTTTTTTGTGGTGCTGGGAATTGAATCCAGGGGTGTTCTACCACTGACCTACATCCCAGCCCTTTTATTTTTATTTTGAGACAGGATCTTGCTAGGTTTCCCTGGCTGGCTTCAAATTTGCGATCTCCTATCTCAGCCTCCCAAGTCACTGGGTTTACAGGCATGTGCCACGGTGCCTTGGCACTGTGGGTTGTTTTGTTTTTGCAGTGCTGGAGATTGAGCCCAGGGCTTTTGCACATGCTAGGCAAGCATTCCATCACTGAGCCTCACCCTGAGTACCAGGAGTGGTGGTGATATTGTCATTGCTATTTTTAGCAGCAACAGAAATTGTTCCTTACTCTGGGTGCAGTGGCACACACCTATAATCACAGTGACTCAGGAGGCTGAGGCAGGAGGATCATGAGTTCAAAGACAGCTTCAGCAACTTAGTGAGGCCCTAAGCAACTCAGCAAGGCCCTGTCTCTGAATAAAATATTACAAAAAAAAAAAAAAAAAAAGGGCTGGGGTTGTGGCTCAGCGGCGGAGCGCTCGCCTCGCACGGGTTTGATCCTCAGCACCACGTAAACATAAATGCATTGCACTGTGTACAACTAAAGTAAATAAATAAATATTTTTTTTAAAAAAGGCTGGGGAATGTGGCTCAGTGGTTAAGCACCCCTGGGTTCAATCCCCAGTATCAAAAAAAAAAAAAAAAAAAAGAAAGAAAGAAAGAAAGAAAGAAATTAAGAAAGTATTCTTCACCTTAAACTTTATCATTGTTGGACTAACTTTTAAATCAGGTCACTTAGCTTTATGTCTGAAATTTCTCTGTTTACAATTGATCCTTCAGATAGATGTTACATAATTGCATGCATCTGGCAATGATGAAGTCATAATGGCAACTTTTTGAAATTCCAGAAGGAAAGACCAAATTTCATTCTCTGGTGAATACAAGAATTGAGTGTGGTGCTTGGCACATGACAGAGCTTCAGTACACGTGTGGTTAGTTATTTAGAAGGAAAGGGAGTCCAAAGGAAGGATAGTGGTACTCATTTCTAAGAATAGGATAGAGAATTTACCTGCCATATTCCTTCTTTCCATTAAAACCTTTTTCACTGAGAGTCACAGACTGTGTGCCGAATTGATTAAACAGTTTTATAATGACTCTCCCAAGGCGTATCTGTATCATAAAGAATAGTTAATGGACATAAAAGAATTTCCAGCCAAAGAAATGATCTGTTTACTATGACAGGGCTTTACTCTAAAACAAAGTCTGTTGTATCTTTGATATCCTCTCTTTGCCATTGGAATTGTTTGGAGGTTTTCACCCACACTCTGCACTTCTCCAGCTATGTACATTTCTACTTAGATTCTCAGATAATTCATCAAACCCTAAACATATCCTTCCAAGAAAGTGTCTCTTTCCACCCTTCCCCATCTGGTAAATGTCTTCCCCACCCCAGCCAGAGCCTTCAGTTATATGACATCTCCCTCTTCTAACCATTCATATCCAGTCCAGCAAGCCACATCAGTTCTGCTTCCAGAATACATCTCAAATCCCTCTTTTCCTGTCCATCTCCATTGTCACCACCCTAATCCAATACACCAACATCTATCTCACGGGATGATGCAGAGGCCTCATTTGTAGGTCTCCATTTGTCTCAGAGACTCAGCTTTCTGCATAGTATCCACAACAGTCCTTTAAAAGTATCAGTTGGATCATATTATTCCATTCCCCAGCTTAAAACCCTCCAAAGCTTATAGTTATGCTCTTGCATATAATTTTAGTTCATTCATTTCCATTACGGCCTGTCATGCTATAATAAAGTTATTCACTCTACTGTTGTGGGTTATTTCCAGTTTGAGACTGTTGGAAACAAACCTGCTACAACCCTTCTTAAATGTCTCCTGGTACACATGGACATACACTGTTGTAGGGTTTAAATCTATGAATATAATTGCTGGGTTGTAGGTTATGCAAAGACAAGAGAATTCATCACAATGAGGCATCCATAAACTATGATTGTAAGATTAGATATGGAGATTAAAAAACAAAAAAGGAAAAGAATATTATAAAGAAAGTGATTGCATAAGGAGAGAGGAGAGGCCTGTGATGGGGATGGGGAGGCTTCTGAGGTGCTGATGGTTTTCTATTTCTTGATCTGGATGGTGTTTATTTTATAATAGTTTGTTTAAATGTACATTTACATTTTACATATTTGTGTTAGTATATCTCATGATAAAAGTAGCCTCTTCCCAAGTAATACAAATACACCCCCAAAATAATACCCCCCAAAAAAAGAACAGAAGAAGAAGAAAAGAAAAATGGAAAGCCCTCCCAAATGCGTCACATTTTCCTGTCAATCACACTTTTTGATTCCTTCTTAGTATTCTTCTTTTATTAATCATTAATTTCAGGGGAGGAGCAGACTTGTTCTGTAAAGGGCAAGTGATAAATATTTTCAAATTTTCAGGCATATATTCTCTCTCACATTTACTCAGCTCTGCCATTATAACACAAAAAGCAGCCAGAGAGTCTACCTGAGCACACAGGCATGGCTGTGTGACAATGAAACTATTTCCAAAAATAAGCAAAGGACTGCGTTTGGCTTATAAGCTTTAGTTTTCGCTAATTTTGTTCATTTTCTTTCAAACTAGACTGTTAATTCCCTAGGAGCAGAGCTATCCTGATCACTGTTACAGCTCTTAGGACATGCATACATATGCCCTCATTCATGAATGTATGCATCCACTGGCCTGCCTCCATATACTTACCTGAGGCTCTGCCCCTATCCAGGATTCCACATAAATGAACACTTTCAGCATCATAAACAAGGTGCTTGCTCATTTATTGAGCTTGCAATGTGCTAGGCATTAAGCTATAAACACTTCATGCATTATGTCATTTCACCCTCACAGTGAGCCTGAATTAGGGCCATTGCTATTTTCATTTTATAGATGTGGAAAATAAGTTTCCACAATCAAGGTCACGCAGATGGTCAGAGCTAGGGCTGATATTGACAGCCTTTCCACTTCACTTCTGCTCTAACATGGATGTTGTCCCATAACTTGGATGAATGCCCTACAGCTGTTGAGTTATTTAAGTTTTAAATGAGATCATTCATAAAGTGCTTACCTAGAATTTGGCATGTGGTAACATCTCAGTAAATATTAGTTACTGGGTAACTTATCTTGGTTAATTTTCTCAAAGTACTTGAGAACATTATTAGTACTATTATTAATCCTATTACTCCTAATTTAAATTAGTCCTAATTTAAAGCCCTAATTTAAGGTGTTATTAGTTCTGATTTACATTAAGGAATCAGCCTGAAAGAGTTTATGTATTTGTTTGAGTTCACATAGTCAAGGAAACTGGAATTTGAATTTAGGTTTTTTGCTTAGACCTGCTCAATGAAATGCCATAAACAAAGAACAGATCATATGATAAGGAAATTCAAAAGAAAGGAAGATGACTAAAGGCCTCAAGAAGGCGCTTGAAAAGCATTTTAAAGAATAGATAAATTTGGACTAGCAGAAATTGCAGAGAGGGGTAGAGGAGAGTGGGGATTGAAAAAGAGATGTTATAAGTTCAGAAATCTTTTTGGTCAGTAGCAGAGACAGGAAACCACAGGCCTCCACAGGAGCTCAGCAGTGGGAGTGGTGACACAAAGCACTGGCCTAGGTGAAGTCCTCTAGGGCAGGGCACAGGGAAGAAAAGCAGCTGTTCTGGAATACTTTGGGCACACTGCCATTTAAGAAGAAGAGGAATCCACGTGAAAGGATATGGAGAGGCAGTGGTGAGGGCTAGAGTCAGGAAATTAGAAGAGTAGATTCAGGTGGAGGCCAGGGAAGATGGTTCCATGAGGGAAGCTTCCATGGAATGTGCTAATCAAATGAACACATGCTGTTAGAATTTGGGCAAAAAGTCTCTTACGCAGGGAATGCCATTTTAATAAAAGGGAAGTTTATTAGGGGCCACGCGTGGAAGGGGGAGAAGAAGGGAAAATGGGGGACTGACGGGAACCGGGGCAAGCGCGAACAGAGAGCGATTTCAGTCCGGGGCTGGCTTAAATAAAGTGGGGGTCAGAAAGCCCCCCTGGAGTGAGTCCTTGCCCTATAGGCTACCAGAGGTCAGGAGGTAGTGGCCAGGGCACCTGCTGGCCAGGTTTGCTGGTTATGCTGAGGATCTTGGGAACTGTAGTTTTTCACAGAGCACCTGGGGAGGTGCGGCCTTCTGCCTGGGAGGCGCAGCCTCCTGCCTGGAATCCAACACATGCAATATAACCTTATCAGTGGCCACATTCACCCATGACAACATGGCTATAGATACAGGGCAGAGCACATAGATCCTGTATGGGCAGGGAAGGTCAGACCAGAAATGCTTTCTTTTTTTGCTCCAGGACACTGAGACAATGAGGAGCTAAGCAACCTGTGGAATGTTTAAGAGATGGCAGGGAGTTAAGTGTCTTAGTATCCTTATTTACTTTAGTCAACAGGCTGTTTTCCCCCTATTACAAGTTGTAATTCTGAATGTGCCATTTCCCTTTGAAATAATTTCGGCCTCTTTCCGTCTACCTGAAAAGTCTAACCTGCCTCATGTGAAAGTAGGTCCTCACCTAACCACTTTTCATCCCTCCTGTTCATGTTAGTATCCTTATTACAGAGAGAAGAAAGGTAAACCCAGGGAATGTCAGCACTGAGAACGAATGGGCAGGAGAAGGCAGGGCTGTGGGCAGACAGCTGGGAGCAGTGGAGAGGCCCCTGATCACCTGGGCCAGAACCCAAATGAGGATGATTACTGAGAAGAGGCCCCACCTGTCTTTGCCTTGAATGTATACATCATTGGGGTATTGGTTAGAAACAAAAGCAACCAATAAATCTGTGTTTATTGCCCAGCTTTAATCATGGGCAGTTGGACATAAGAAAAGAGGTCAAATCCTTGCCTACAAAATATCCACTTTGGCAGGGTGTGGTGGTGCATGCCTATAATCCCAGTAAGGCAGGCTGAAGCAGGAGGATCACAAGTTTAAGGCCCTCAGCAACTTAGCAAGACCTTGTCTCAAATTTTTAAAATGGGGCTGGAGATGTAGCTCAGAGATAAAGCACTCCTGGTTTGATCCCCAGTACTGAAAGAAAAACAAATCTGTCTGTCTTGCCCCCCCACCAACTCCCCCTTACTCTCTCTCCCTGTCCTTCCCTCCCTTCTTCCCTCCCTCCCTCCCTCTTTGGTCAAAGTGCCTGGTCCCTTTTTTTTTTTTTTTCTGGGGGGAGGTACTGGGGATTGAATTCAGGAGACTTAACTACTGAGCTACATCCCCATTTTCATTTTTTTAATTTTAAGACAGGGTCTTGAGAAGTTTCTGAGGCCAGCCTCAAACTTACAATCCTCCTGCCTTAGCTGAAATATACCACTTACAGAAATATAGCACCACACCCAGCTTCTGATACTTCTTTGAAAGTATGAGGGAACCGTGAACAATTCCTGTACTGTACACAGTTTTTATATGCCTAGCTAATGAACAGCTGAGACAATGAGGTCTTGATTTGGGGTTGAAGCTAGATGAAGAACTGAAGAAAGAATAAACAGAAGAAACCCATTGCCATGACACTGTGGCCTTGAATTTAGCTTCCTAAGTTATCTGCATGTTAGAACCAACATTTTAATGCCTAATTTCATAGGGCTAGTTTGTGGCCAGTCGTTATTCATTATCTAGTCTTCTTTACAAATGGCATAGATTTTCAGTAATGGGAGCAGGGTGGGTAATCCTGTCCTCCTTTCAACCTGCATTCTGTCCTTAGACTTAGTTGCTTATTTGACCAAATTAGGGTAATGTCTAATCCTACTTACATGACTAAAGTGAATTTCTACCTCAGGGTTAAGAAGTAGTGATAAGAATATGAAAACAAATTATGGTGTCTGTCATAGCATTTATCTTTTTCTGCATCTTTGCAGGACAGACACTGAATCCTTTTTCTTTTCTGGGATGGGTTTGTTTATTAACCCAACCAAGATCACAGGGGACGTTTTTCATTGCTACATCTGGAAAACTTCCAACACTGAGTCACGCATGCTTACTTTAGAAACTAGCCAGGATTAAGGAGCAGTAAACTGCTGTACAGTTCTTTAAAAAGAGGCACATTCAGCCACAGTGAGCGAATAATGCTTAAGGAATAAAATTGAGTTTGTACTCTTTAAAAAAATTATCTGACTAGAATCATTTATTCCATGGGATGACAGCAGTTTGTTGTTTGAGAGGTGTGCAAACTTTGCCATTCAAACCCCATTCTTTTTTGTCCACCTACAAAGCCAGGGTCTCATGAGCATTGAGAGCTGGGGGAAGGAAAGAAGACTGAGCAATGGTCCCACAGAGGTCCATGAATCTTAAAAGACAACATGATTCTTTACTCTCCCTCAAATCACCTACTGCACTCACTGCTCATTTAACCATTTTCTAAACTTACCCCATAGTTATCACCTATTTTGAGAAGAAAAACAGAATAGTATTATATTTCAGTCTTAATTTTATTTTGAAAGAACAAGGACTGCTGCAAGGAGATGATAGGAAATGAAGGGTTAAATGAAGTCCCCTCCTCTGACCATTCCTGACTAAGGGGAAAAGCAGAGTGAAGCACCCAGCAGGAGGGCAATTGCTATATTCTTTAGCTTGAGCCTCTGGCTGTCAGCTTTTCTCTGAGCCTGCTAGCATGCCATAAGGTCCCTGAGTAGTGAGCTGGGCTGTAGCTCCCCGTGGTCCTCCAGCCTGGTGCAGAAGTACCTGGAACACAGGGGATCTCTTGAAATTGATAGCACAGCTCCATCCTCCACCCTACAAACATACCTCCTGCCTTTTATCACCTCTCAGAATCCTTACAGTAACTTTACTTTACCTAGGCTCCTGCTCCAAACTACAAAATGAAAGGAGAAATACAGATCTGGAACCTAGGGAACTTTCTCATTGACTTTAGGGTAGAATTAGACTTTTAGAATTAAATTTCAATGATCCTACTGTATCTTCCTTCTTCTGTTTCCTTGCTTTTTTTTTGAGACTGAAAATACCAGAAGATCAAGGGGAAAGTCCTGTGAGCAAATTTAGTCATTTGGATGTTCTGAGTTGAAAATTTATTGTCTAAATGTAGGATGTGAGAGATAAATCTTTCTACTAAGCTTTTGATTTAATGGGAAAAGTTCCTCTTAGAAGTTATCTATATTTTTGTGTCCCTTATTTGAACTTTCAGCAAGTAAAAACATGTTAGATCTTATTTCTCATTATTAACTCCTTTTAAGGGGTTAATACTACATAGGGTGCTATAAAGATGGAAAGAAATAGCATGTATGAAGCATTTACACCAATAACTTGAGTATAGCAGGAACCCAGCAAATGGCACTTCCTTTTTTTATGTCAGATGGATACAACTGTCCTGCTCCCTGTTTTAGGATTAAAATTAGGGCAGGAGGGCTGGGGTTGTGGCTCAGCGGTAGAGCGTTCGCCTAGCACGTTCGCGACCCGGGTTCGATCCTCAGCACCACATAAAGATAAATGCATTGCATTGTGTACAACTAAAGCAAATAAATAAATATTTTTTTAAAAAATGAGGGCAGGATAGCATGAGAGGATGGGGAAGAGCTTCGAGAATGTGAGTTTCCAGTTTAAAAAAAGAGTTAATTAAGTTAACAAAATAATTGCATTTCCATCCACCAATGACTATATGTTGCTTGTCACTGGGATGGCAATTGTTCCTCTATATTCCAGTTCCAGGGGCCCTAAAGATATGGTCCAACCAGCTTATTTCCTGCAACTCATTTATTTGCCTCTCACTTCAGTAAAGCCACCAGCTTGCTATTCTCAGAACACTACCATTCCTTCCTTTTTTGTTGTGTCCTCTTTCTGGGAATGGCCAACTTCCCATTTTCACTCCTCTCTACCTAGCTTAACTCACACACCCTCCATCAGTCTCTACCCAATCTACTTGATCAAATGCAGTCCTTGGAGCTCCTGTAATAGTTTGTGGTTTCTCCTGCTGCTCTCCTGCCATGGTGGTGTGCTGGTTAAGGATTGGTTTCTGCAACCTGACCACACGCATTCCAACCTAGACTCTGCCCCTGACTTAACATGAGTTTTTTTTTTTTTTTTTTTTCCTTTTAATATTAAAGGGGATTTATTTATTTATTTGGTACTGGGGATTGAATCCAGGGGCACTTTACTACTGAGCTTCATTCCCAGTCTCTTTTATTTTTGTTTGGAGACAAGGTCTTGCTAAGTTGCTGAGAGTCTCACAATGAGTTTGAGGCTGGCCTTGGACTTTCAATCCTCTTGCTTCAGCCTCCTGAGTTGCTGGGATTACAGGTGTGCACCGCCCACCACATCCTGCTGACACATGAGTTTTAAAGAATCAGTTAACCTCTTTGAATTTGTTTCTTCTTTGTCTATAAAAGGGGACTGAGAGTAACATAGGGTTGGGAATGAAATGAGTGCATTAAAATATGCTTGGTCTATCACTCGGCACTAAATAAATACTAGTAGTACAATGTTTGTGTTATCATGTGTGGCCTGTTCTTTACTGGAGACTAAGTGCCTCAAAGGCAATATTTGGCTATACTGTCTGGATATTTAAATTGGTTTGCAGACCAGCAACACTGTAGTCCCCTGAGAGTTGATTACATGTGCCAAAACTAAGGGCCTTCCCTAGACCTCTGGAGTCATCATCTGCAGTTATAATAAGTATCCTAGCTGATATAAATAATGTGTATGTATTGAAATTTAGTTATTTAGTTGAATTCAGTGGCTGAAGTGGTATTTTATTTATTCTGGTAATTCCTACCTGCAAAACAGATAATCCTGACAGTCAATACTACCATTAGTCATTTGCTTGTAAAATTCCTTTAAACTAGTGATTCTCAAAGTATGGTCCCTAGATCTGCAGCCTCAGAATGACTTGGGAATTTGTCAGGAATGCAGATTTTCAGGTGATTCTGATGCACACGACAGCTTGAGAACTAGTGCTTGAGAACACAGGGAAGCTACCAGAAATCGCATATGAACAACATGCATCTCCTTCTCCCTGTCTCGTTATTTCATTTTTTCAGTTCCATCTCTTACAAAAGCAAGTAAGGTAGAGTACCATAAAGTCTTGCATTTCCTCTCCGTGTTTACTAAACATCCACTGATATTCTTGCACATTTTAAGCTCTTCCTGACAGGCTTATGTATGACATAATACTGTTTCTGGTGGCCAGAACACACAACCTATATGATTTATCTGCAGTCTCTGTATTTTGTTTTGTTAATTTTATTCATTTTTTAAATAGGTGATAGATGCACATGGTACAAAATTCCCAAGGTACGAGAGTTTACAGTGAAAAGTAAGTCTCCTTCTCCCTCCCTCCAGTAATATAGTTCCTTCTTCAGAGGCAATCCTTGATCTTTCAATCATCCCACGCATTTGTTGAGCACCTACTATACACCAGGCACTGTTCTGGGCACTGGATATGGAACCAAAGCTGGCAAAATCACTTGCTCCCCAAAACCTAGTATTGTTCAATAGCCAGCACACTTCAGTAGTTAAACACAGGGCTCTAGAGTGAAATCAACTGATTTTGAATCCCATCTCCCCCACCTCCCCTCCCCCTCCCAGTACTTGGGACTTAACTCAAGGTGCTACACCCCCAGCCCTAAGAACCTTCCCTAGGTTTAATTTAATAATTTAAATACCAGGAAACTGGTATTTAAATTATTTTGTGACAGGGACTTGCTAAGTTGCCTAGGCTGTCCTTGAACTTGTGATCCTCCTACCTCAGCCTCCTGAGTAGTTGGAATTAAAAGCCTGTGCCACCATAGCTAGCCCATCTTTTCCATATTCTAAATGATTTTGGATTATTTATTCCATCATTGCAAACTGGATTTTCTTGATCTTGAAGTAGAGATAACAGTTCTACTTTATAAGGTTATGAGAATTAAATGAGATAACACATATATTTATGTGTGTTTATATGCCCCCACATATATATGAAGCACCAAGAACAGTGCCTAGAACATAGTAAATGCTCAATAAATATTGGTGTTAATTATAATAATGTGATTGATCTCTTTCTCCTTTCCTATGGTGCAGACTAGAAATGGTTAAATGATTTATTTTCTCAGTAGTCTTCATTTTCCTCTCCTTGCTACATAATCAAAAATCACTTTTCAAAGAGTAACAGTAAAATTAAGTTGTGTAAGTTTGATTATTAACTGCTTATGTTCTAGGACTATTTGCTGAGCTCTATTAAGAAACCAACTAATACATCACTAGAATATAGAGATTGTTCTATTATTCTTTCAAATCTACCTTTTAAAAAACTTCATGTAAATTTGGAGGTTTTGTACTATAATTTTGCCCTTTTAATGTTACAAAATACATATTTGGGGGAGATTCTGCATTTCACAGGATAAGAATTAAGCACTTCTGAGCAAAATTTCTAATTATGTAGTTTGTTATATTAAGGAACTTTATGAATGAAGTCTCCAACCAGCTGGGAAAAGCAACCAAAATATTTGTGTGTGTGTGTGTGTGTGTGTGTGTGTGTGTGTGTGTGTGTGTGTTTGGGGGGGTGGTCTTAAAGTAGAAAAAGATTAGAAGAAAATTACATGCAGAAAGGAAGGTAGGAGGGGAAACAGAAAGAACTCCTAGAAAGAAAACACTTATAAATATTAGGCTAAGAACTATTTCTTTATCTGTCATAAAAAAGGATCATTAGAAGGTGTAATGAAGATTGCCAGGAAGTTGGACTAAGTGTTTTATGTCCTGTACTGGACCATTTACATGCAATCTAAAAAGAAATAAGGGTAGACCTTTTGGTTCACAGTCCTTGATAATCATCTAGTTTATTTTTTCTTTCTCTCATTTGTTCTTGATTTTATTTTGTGTTCTTTTCCTATAGAAAAAGTTTTCAGATCTATAAGCCATTCATTATGGAACAGGAAATCTTTTCTCCTAGTCTAAGCACGAAATAACAAAGGAGTAGGAAAAGAGGAGAGCTGGAAATTGAAGTAAATGCCTCCATTGTCATTTTTACTATTGGTTAGTGATGGGTTCAAGGTAGATTTGAGGAGTTCTGTGTTCTCTTTTAAAGTATTTTTTAATGTTCTGGTCTGTTATTGACATAAGTGGATTAACAATAAGAACATCAGGCTCAATAAGTTGTTTTTTTTTTTTTTTTTTTTTTTTTTTTTTTTGGTGGTACCAGGGATTGAACTCAGGGGCACTCACCCACTGGGCCATATCCCCAGCCCTTTTTTGTATTTTATTTGGAGACAGGGTCTCACTGAGTTGCTAAGTGCCTCACCGTTGCTGAGGCTGGCTTTGAACTCGCGATCCTCCTGTCTCAGCCTCCCAAAGTGCTGGGATTACAGGCGTGCATCACCGCGCCCGGCTCAATAAGTTTTGAAAGGCATGAAGTCAATACTAAATAGATGAGACCTTCTCGAAGGCATTGGCCCCTGTACTTCTCTTGGTCTTTGTCTATACTAATCATATAATGTGCTGAAGAGCTAACTCTGATTTATTAGGGATGCATTAGGCAACTAGTGTGTGACTTCTTTGGCTTACCTTTGGACCTTATCATTTCTCTGTTTTGGTTACCTATTACAAAGTAACAACCCATTTCTAAACTAAGCCTTCAATTTAATTTTATCTGATGGTTCTGTGAATTAACTGGGCTCAGCTGGACTCTTGAGATCTTTCAGGAGATTGCAGTCAGATTACAACGGAAGCTGAGTAAGTATCCAAGATGGTGTCTTCATTCGGAACTCTGGCAACTCTGTTAGGATGGCTAGAAAAGCTGAGGGCTGGTTGGTTCTCTGTCCATGTTCCTGCCTCAGGCTTCTTTATAACATAGTAGTGTCATGGTAATCAGATTTCTTGCATTGAACTGGCTTCCACTGACAAGTGTTGTAAGACTCAGAGAGAACCTGTAAGTTTTCTTTGAACTTAGATTTAAAGGTCATACAAAATCACTTTCCCTGAATTTTATTGTTCAAAACTCTAGCCAACCCAGATTCAAGTAAGGTCTATATGCAACGGCATGGGAAGAAGGAGACACGAATCATTGCAGGTGGGAGTAGAAGGACATCTCTAAAGGCTACCAATATCCTCTTTGCCAAAAGGTAGTTAGACTTAATTGTAACACAACTGTTATTCCACTGCCCCAAACACATCTAGGAAACAGAAACCTACCAAGATACTTCTTGGATGGTGAACATATGTGGCTCTTGATAATATACATATTTTTAACTAAACATTTCTTACATGGAATCAGTGTCATTTATGGAATTACATTGGCTGGCTTATACACACTTGTACCTGTTAGAAGCCAGCACTAACCAAAATATGTTATGGTTATACAGTGGATTAGAGGCAGTTAATAAGTCACTCAGTACGATTCATCTCAATCCTTTCTAATCTATGGAATAGTAGTGTTGTCGTATACAATAATTATAGAATGTTTTGCTTACTGAAGGGAGTGAATTGTTATTATTTATTATTATTATTTGTGGTACTGGGAATTGAACCTTGGGTGCTTTACCACTGAGCCATGTTCCCAGTCCTTTTAGTTTTAAGATAGGGTCTTGCTAAATTGCCAAGACTCCCTTGAATTTGCAGTCCTCCTGCCTCAAACCTTCCAAGTTGCTGGAATTATAGGTGTGCACCACCATGCCTGGCAATTTTATTGTCATTGTTCAATCATTCATTCATTCAGTCAGCAAGTATTTTTGAATACCTATGATGAGTCAGGCCCTGTATTAGTTGATTGAGTGAGGGGACAGTTTGCTGCTGTGGTCAGATTTTTCCTTTACCAGTAGAAATAGAAGTAGCTTAAATGCTAATTATATGAATTCATGTGTTCAGATATTTGGGCACTGAAGGAAGATGTGTTATAGAATAATATTCACAGTATTGATTAAGCCCAACCTTTGTGCATTATTTAATTCCCCAGAAAATCAGGTTAGGGGCAGCCATATTATTTCCAGTTTTGTAGCAATTAAAACTCTGACTCAGTAGTTACATGGCATTTCAAAGGTCACCCAGTCAATAAGTGGTGGAGCTTGGATTTGAACCCAGAGCACCAACTTGCAAAACTGCATTAAAATAATACCTTGCCTTTATTTTTATTCCACATTTTTAATACTTTATTTATTTTTATGTGGTGCTGAGGATTGAACCCAGTATCTCACACTGCTAAGCAAGCGCTCCACCACTGAGCCATAACCCCAGCCCCATTCCACATTTTTTATTATACTTTATTTTTTTATTAAATTATCCATTTATTCTAATTTCTTATATATGCTTGCAGAATGCAATTCATTTCATATTATATATAGAGAGCACAATATTTCAAGTCACTGGTTCTACACAAAGTATTTTCACACTATTCATGTCTTCATACATGTACTTAGGGTAATGTCTAACTCATTCCACCATCATTCCTACCCCCATGACCCCTCTTTTCCCTTCCCTCCCCTTTGTTCTATTTAAAGTTCTTTCATTCCTCCCATGCTCCCCCCCACCATTGCCATTATGAGTTAGCCTCCTCATATCAAAGAAATAATCCAGCCTTTGGTTTTTTGGGATTGGCTAACTTCACTTAGCATTATTTTCCCCAACTCCATCCATTTACCTGTAAATGCCATGATTTTATTCTCTTTTGGTGCTGAGTAATGTTCCATTATATATATATATACCAAAGTTTCTCTGTCCATTCATCTACTGAAGGGCATCTGGGTTGGTTCCACAATTTAGCTATTGCCATTCCATGTTTTTAAAAGAAAAATTTTCACTGTTCTAAAATGGGAAGTACATAATCAGGCTATTTTTATTAATCTTTGGCCAAATGTATTGATAGTTCTCACCATCACCCCACCCAGGGCTGCTTTTGGTTTCATACTGACCATTCAGAAATTTAAGAAAGATGGGTAAAGAATAATGGAAACAACTTTCATTGAAACTTTACTGTATGCCAGTCATCAAGTTTAATTTGAAAAGAATGCTAAATTACTGTGGCTTGGAGATTTGCAAAATAAAAATGAAACAAACTAACCTCTTATTAACAATCATGAATTCCAAAATTATGAGGATACTTCCAATATGCCTGGTCCTGGAAAAAGATGATTCCTAGTCTTGAGGATCTCACCAGGCAATGGGAGAGAGTCAACAGGTGTTTTCCCTGGCAGTACATTCTAACATGGCACACCCACACTTAAAATGGTGAGTGAAGATGAGAGGGATGCTAGGAAGAGGCAGAGATTGGAGAAATTAGCTGGAGAAGAGGGCAAGAGGTTCCATCCAGAGTGTATACCCTGTGTAAAGGTTCAAAGTCTGAGTTTAAGAAATTCTAGGGACTGAAATAATGCTATGACAGGCAGGCAGGGTGGGTGTGGCAGGGTGACCAGAGTCAAGGCTGGCCATGAGCTCCGGGGGAAGGTGCATAGTATCACAGGGAGGTTTGAATGAATAGCAGTCATTGAAAAAGGCTTTGCTAAGTAGTTTGGTTTATATTTTAGATGTGAAAAACCAGATTAATGATCAGACTTTACTCCTCTTAAAGCGTCACTCCCCTCCCATTCTTTACAGAGATTGGAAATTATTCTTTTTTTTTTTTTTTTTTTTTTTTTTTTTTTGTGGTACCAGGGATTGAACTCAGGGGCACTCGACCACTGGGCCATATCCCCAGCCCTTTTTTGTATTTTATTTAGAGACAGGGTCTCACTAAGTTGCTAAGTGCCAGGCCATTGCTGAGGCTGGCTTTGAACCCGCGATCCTCCTGCCTCAGCCTCCAAAAGTGCTGGGATTACAGGCGTGCGCCACCACGCCCGGCTTGGAAATTATTCTTCTGCTGGGAATAGTTTTCAATATGTACAATGGTTTCCCTTCTATTTCTATATATTTACATTTGATTACATTCAGGCTGATCAGATGAAAGCAGCAGCTGTCATATTTTAATATTGTCATTCATTTGTTCATTTGTGCATTTACCCAGGAAAAAACAAATTCGTTTCCCATCCCCTCAGCTCTACAGATTCAAATTGCTGTATATTTGGGTAACATTCCAAGGGGAATAGATGCATTATTATAAAACAGTGCCATAGGCAGCTTACTCCAAGACAGTTTCATAAACCTCACTTTCTAGTCTAATTCTCTAGAGGGGTGGGTAGGGGCTGTAATGGCCTCTCCAGTGTACCCAAATGCAGAAGCCCTGCTAATTTTTTCCTCATTGCCAGCATAAACAAGGTGGAGCCGCCTAGAAGGGAGGCCCTGAGTTCCAGCAAAGAGACAATGTAACAGCAAAGTGGCAACCACACCTCCTGGACACTGCCTCCTACCAAGGGGCGACAGTGACCTCTCCAGCCAACAGGACCCTCCCAAGGGATTGGCTCCCTCTCGCAGGACCTCTCAAGGAGGGAGAACCAGTTAGCACCTCTAGTATTAAAGAGTTGAATTTGCATCAGAAGTAGAGCAGAACACCCAGCTGCTTTCCCCAGCACGTCTGGCTTTTGCTCTCTGCTTCAAACTCCAGATTAAAAAAAAAAAAAAAAAAATACGGTGAGCCTAAGTGTGCTCCACGGTCTTTGAGAGCCCGGCAAAAGCTGCTTCCGCGCCACAGTTTCACAATCTCAACTCAAGGGCAGGCCCTCCCTCTCTCCTTTTTTTCCCCTCCTTCCACCTGACAGGGACCATAAATAACTGAGGCTCCTGGTGTTCCCAGCTAGGAACAAAGTTGAAAGTTTGCCTGGAGCTCCTGGCCACTCCCCACCAGTGCAACTTCTTTGTTTTCTTCTAATGTTTTGCTCTACCTGAGTTGGCTGTTTCTTCATTCGTATCTGAGAAGAGTCACCTCCTAATTAAATGCAGCACCTCGCGCTTTCTCATTTCAAGCTGTCTCAGTTACCCAGTTAGCCACTGAGCGCTGGTATCAAATTACGGAAAATCTACACCGGAGCAGTCCTCATATTTACATACAAATAACTCATGGGCTTGCATTTATGTCACCATTCGGTCCTGCTAGAGGCTTGCCAGAAGAGTTCTTAATCCAATCAGAAGGCGCTTTAAAAGGATGTCTGCGGAGGGATCAAAAGGATCTTAATCTCAATTAAGTGTCGCCAGATTTTTTTTTTCCTGTCTGAAATTTTGAAAATCTTTGCACTCTGATGAGCGGGAAAAGATGTGTAATTCCTCAGTTGCCTACAAGGAGACCGAGATGCTGAGGGGAACTCCGCAGCCGTGGTGAAGAGAGTGGATCCAACCCAGGGATTGGTTTGCTGGGGCTGGTTTGGAGGTTGATTCTAAATCACTGCCTAAGAAATTCCTGGAAACATCAGGAAAACATTTTATCAGCCCAGCTTGGTGGAAATGGCTTTACCACAGAGTAAGATCTTTAAGTTGTATTTGGGGTGTGATGGTTTTGTTTCAGATGCAATGAATATGCAACTAGCCCAGCTGTAAATTGTTACTTAAAATAATCTCTTGGTACTGGATAGCAGGAGAAAGTTGATCTGTTTAGTTTTTACATTTGCAAAAACAGTAGTTGACAGTGTATTTTTAGACCTGATTGGTAAAAGCTGAGCGCTGGTGGTTTCCTGAGTTTAAATGAATGGAAATTGTAAACGGTACTGAATGGGGTGGGAAAATAGAGCTGTGGCGGATGAATCACTTACCTTTGAGAAAACACAACGTGCACACTTGGGAAATCTCCTTGGGCTAGCCAAGCTTGTGTCCAGAAGGGAAAAGGGGTCATAAAAAAAAAAAAAAGAGAGAGAGAGAGAGAGAGAGTTTGCCTGCGTGTGGAAGGAACTTTTTCACAGCCTTAGCTACATTTTGAGAAGGATGGGAAACATCCCAGAGGGCAAAGACAATTGAAAAACCTGCCCTGTCACTCTTGGAATGTGGTTTTCCGTGTGAGGTCACGTTAGCCATGTGTAGCTAGTAAAACTATTTTACGTGATTAACTATTTAAGAAGTATTTATATGGTCTTCCTTTCAAACTGCGGGCCCTTTCTCCCTACCCCCCACCCCCCATTTTATCTCCGTAGAAGGCAGAGTTGCTTTCCAAGTAGATTTCAAGCATTGGGACAGCTTGGCCGAGTTTGTTAACTTGATAAGTTTAGAAACAGTTCAAAAATTAGTGTGTTCCAAGGTCCCCCAAATGAGCAGTTATAGCACACATAAATAACTTGCTAGTTACATAAGCCCCAAACTGAAATCCTGTGTATGAGAGAACCGTTTTAGTTTTTTTTTTTTTTTTTTAAGTCTGTTCCCTTCCCACAAAAATTTTAAGAGCAGTAATGAGATAGCTCTCATTTTCCAATCCACGTCCGTTCAAACAAGCTGCCCTCATCAAGGGTGAGCTGAGGAAAATTCTGACGCAAAAGATCCACCTTTTTGGGCAGCTGGGGCTCAAAAAGGCAGGGGATGGAGTTAGGCGTAGTGTTTGTAAATTGGTACTTCACACTTGGAGCTGGATACTACTGAATTTACTCTTGAAATTGTATACTAACCTCTACCTATGCTTTCTTCTTCCTAAATGGTTGTTACAAAAATTATCCAGGGTATAGGGGAAGATGAAAATGAGATAAAGTGGTTTTTCTCTGCAGCTGATATTTACTCAAAAGGGAGCATTCTGATTTTGTCTTGCTCTTTACATCTGCAGGTGAAGATGCGATGACGGGGGACACAGACAAATATCTTGGGCCACAGGACCTTAAGGAATTGGGTGATGATTCGCTACCTGCAGAGGGTTACATGGGCTTTAGTCTTGGAGCCCGTTCTGCCAGGTACTTTTTTGTTGCTGTTTTTCATAGTTAAGTTTGAACAACCATGATTTGCCATATACCAACATCATTTTCATTTTCCACATTATCCCAGAATGTACTCTTTGGATGAGGGCGTGAACTTGGTGAAATGTTCTCAAATACACATGCTCTGCTGTTTTCCTTCGTGGTTTTTCAGTCCTTAATTTCATGTGATCGAACATGTTAATTGTTTGTTCCTTCGTTCCCACATTTTGCAGTCATGCTTCAAGCATAGTAACAAATGAGCTCACTGACACAACTGGGAGAACCAATCCAGGTCACATGTTTCAAAAATTAAGTTTTGTTCCATATTGAAATAAAATCTTAATTGCAAATAAGTAACAAATATGTATATAGGTTGTTTATAGTTCTTTGTGACTATAAGAATCAATTTATGATTGAGATTTCAAAGACAGCATCCTTGAAAAAAAAAGTATATTTATCAAAATTGTCAAGTGTAGACAATCTTCCAAACTATTTCATTATTTTGTTTGTAAAGGGACTTGTTAGTATAGCAATGACTTACCAGAAGTCACAGACAGGAATGGTGGTAAATTCAGTCCTTATAACTGAAGCGTAAAACTTTTGTATGTGGAAAACCTTGACTCAAACTTTTCTTACACTGTTTGAAAGAAACAGGACCTTGTCCAGAATTTGGAGACTTCTTTTCCTCTGGTGTGGATTAACAGCCTGTTTGCTGACAGTCAAGTTATTTTAAAGCTAATAATTAAACCTTCTAAGCCAGAGCCCTGAGGACATTTTCCTATAGTTTAAGAATCTGTTGTAAAAAGTTTCATTGTCTAATAGTAAATGGCACTTCCCACAAAGTAAACCTTGGAGTTTATTCTCAATGTGGTTGGTGTGGCCAGTGCAGATATTGAATTGATTTTCTTCGAGTTAGTCTTTTTAAAATAGAGTTTTGAACCTCATATAACTTAGTAGAACTTTGTCTTTATAAGCATATATTTAAAAGGCTTTAAACTCTTATTATAGCAGGTGTCATTAACATGAAGAAAAGCAGCTTTAAAAATATGCACTATTTTAGGTAATCACAGAGAGCAACAAGTTACAATTGAAAATATGCAGAATCATAAAGGATCTCAGGATTCTTTGTATCTTGTTTAGAGCTCTGTAGCTTTTGTAATGCAATAATTAGGAACCTTCTCTTCCTCACATTTTGTGAATCAATCTCTAGTATGTAGAAAATTATAGCAACTGACATCCAGTGAAATATGAACCCAGAATATTGTCTCCTATAATTTTTTTTCTGAAGGTAATTCCAGAACTTTCCACTTCTAATTTTGATTGCACCATTATTTGTTGCTATTATATGTAAGTCATTTTTATTTTTGACATTGGCAACTCATGTTATGCTCAGAGGCAAATATTTTTTAAGGAACGTTAAGAATTATCAAGCAAATTATTCTGAGTGTAACATTTAAAAAGGAATACATTAAATGTGTAACTCATTCAACCATAACATTTTTTTTTCTTTTTTCCCTTGTCTGATTTTTTGCATTCTATTTCTCCTGTTTTTTTTTCTAAAAATACTTTTAAAATAGTCCCAAGATAAGGTAAGATGACATGGCACTTTTATGGTGTTTCTCTGCCCTCCCCTGGCTCATTTTCTCATTTTTGTTTTCTTCAATGTTGTGCTGTGTTGTGCTGTGATGTGCTGCAATGTGCCCTTTTTGTTTTTTTTTTGTTTGTTTGTTTGTTTGTTTTGTTTTGTTTTGTTTTTTGCTCAGCTTTAGAAAATCAGTTTTGTGACTCTGAGAAAATTAGCAAGAAAGTAAATGCATACAAAGAAATTAGTGACCGAATACTTAAGGAATTTGTCTCCCTTAACAAATGTTCTATAGTGCATGAAGTAACTGAAAAAGTTTCACTAGGTTTAAAAAAAAAGTCTTGATTTGAAAAGCTGTTTGTTTGCTGGTTGCTGTTTTATTTGAGTTATGCTAGATATACTAGTATAATTTTAGAATTCCAAGGCATGTTTTTCTAACACTTCCCATATTTAACACTTAGGGTATACTGATGGCTACAAATAATATTGTTGACCTTAGTTTTTTAAACTAATGCTTTCCAGACCCCTAAGAAGTAATCAATAATTTTAATACCCCAAAGTACTTCATTGTATTAATGATTCAGAGTGAAGCTTCATGGATTTAAAGGGTTCCATCTGTCTAATCTGAGTTGGTCGGGAATGATCAGGAATTGGAACTTTAGATGTCATGTTGAATGGAGACTACTTTAGGACTTCCTATTTTCCTATTCCCAGTTCTGTGCTCTGTTCTGTAGTTGCCACTCATATAATAAACTAAATGGAGAAGAGAATATTGAAAAAGTATCAACAAATCTTAGATATATTTAAAAACTAGAATTAAAATAAATTTGTAATCTCTTTTAAAAACTTGTAAGTATTCATATACATTATGCAATAAAACTGTCTCAGGTGCCACCATTGTTAATATATCATGCAGTGGAAATCATAATTTAAAGAAAAGAGTGTCTAATGCAGAGAGCACAGCTTCCTAGTGCTAATTCATATCAGTGAGCAAGACGGAGCATTACCATGAGTATGTAGAAACTGCACTAATAATGCAGCCAGTAGCCTCATATGGCTGTTTAAATTCAGATTAGTTAAAAATCCATTTTCAGCCATACTAGCCACTCATGTGCTCAATAGCCATATGTGACCAGTGGCCACTGATACTAGTCCATACAGATTTAGCACGTCTCTAGCATAACACAAAATTCAACTGGACATTGTTGAGTTAGGAAAAATTCCCACTTTTAGAAAGCTTCTACTGTATTTGAAAGAAGTTAAGAGACTAGAGACAGGAGTAACAGAAAGAAAAAGTTGCAGCTGATATGGAGGAAAGGAAGAGCTATGGGTGATATGACATGACTGGGCACAGAGGGCGTGGCTGTGCAAGGGGTTAGAGTCATGTGGTTTACTGGACAACTGCCTCTCTGATAATGCTTATTCAGTGTGTATTTGCTGAATATACTAAATAATGGCTATGGAACTATGATATTTTTGAGTCAGAGATCAGTCTGAGATTCTTGTCACCACTAAGGCTCTAATCCTAGAATGCACCTAGCCATCTGTGTAGGCACATAGAATAATGTCTATAATATCAGAGGCCTCTGTTATCTTGTTGTAATAATACCTACTTTCAGGTAATCTTTAGAATAGTAGGTAGAGGGGAAAAGAAGTCATTTCTTGCAAAGCAAGAAGTCATTCCTTATTTACCTCTTATTTGCTCTTTCCCCTGTCAATCATACACAAGGCAAGGACATAGCCAATGTTTGGCTGATTCAGCTGGTGAAGATACAATAAGCTATATTTAGATCGACAGTTTATTAATTATACAGGTAGTGAAAAGAAGAAAATTTCCCATAGTTTTGTCTCTACATGGATAAGGACACCAAAACAAAGGAGGCTAGGATGTCTAGTTTGGGGATACCCCATTGCTAAAGAGACAGTTCTAGACTTCAGCTAAGCAGTTTTATATCCTGCAGTGCTATTCTAAGAAGGACAAGACAGGAAGCCTCATTAGAAAGGTGAGGTAATGAAAAGCTGTCTTATTACAGCCTGCCAGGTAAGACAGGGAGGTAAGTGGGAGATGACCTCAGAGCAGTTCCTCTTAAACCCCCATTGTCCCTGTTCCTGGAGAGGATCACAAGGCATAATCCAAACCCAGATTAATTCTAATCTCAATCTTTGCATGATTTATGTGGATATATACAAAGTCACCAAGGTGACAAGACAGAGCTGTTCTCCTCCAGTGCCTTACTTTACAGTTCAGTGTGGTGAGTATTACTTCAGGGCATTAGTGGGAGCTGCACTCTGGGAAGTTCAGAGATTACATGGAGAGCTTGAGAGAGATTTGAAAGGAGAGCAATAAAAGGAGCGAGGAGGAAAAAAAGAGCCAAGCCAAGGGAAAACAAGGTATTTGCAAGAAGGATAGACTAATCATACAGGGAAATTAAGTGTTTCCTCCAGGCCAGGAAGATGATAAAGAGGTCAGAAAGGTGTATTAATAACACTCTTCCTACTTGATGTTTTCCATGAGTAGCAACTACAAACCAGAGCTCTCCCATATATGGTTCCCAAAGACTTATAAATAGATGCATTCACAGCAGACATAATTCCAGTCAATAGCGCAAGGTAAGCAGACATGAACCAGAGAGACAGGAAACTCGAAAATGCAGTCTAATCCTAAAAAAAAACAACTGTCAATTATCTAGAGGTTCTTCTAAATGTTCTGTTGGTTCAGCTGCATGGTGAAACATCCAAAGTTTTCATGCATTTCATCTTCTCATAGAGTTAATACTAATTGGCCTAATTTCAAACAAAACCTGATCATGAGGTTGCGTATACTAAAGACATTGACTCAAACATAGTTTTATTTTTGATGATATCCTTTTAAGGAAAGCATTTGTCAATATTTTTAGCCATCTTGCCTGTTCCTAAAGTTGCATGCATTAATTTTCTTTTATTCATCTCATCATCATCTACCACTGTTGAATGGTTAACTGTAAATACAACAGCCTCCGCTCCTTCAGTTCGGATAGGTCTTACACCTTGAACAGAAGCTCCTATGCACGGGACAGCATGATGATTGAAGAACTTCTTGTGCCATCCAAAGAGCAGGTATGCAGTCTTCTTAAAATATTCTTTGATTTTTAAACTTCCATTTGTATGACTGAATTAAGCTCTATTTCTCTAACAAAAACCACAATTTTCTACATGTTTGACTTGCATTTGTAAACCTCTGGTACTAGTCAGTTGAAGAAGAGAATCAGTTGTCCAATCAGAAATAATATAACTCTCTTCTGCAGGTTAAGTCCCTCAGATTCCATTGAGGGGAATTCAAAGCCCTAGGAAAGGTGTAGTAGATACCTTTCTCATCTCTAAGGCAAATCTATTTTAATATTTTGAGAGAGAGTGGATAATAATCTTTAGCCAAAGTTGCTAAAATTATTCACATGAAGGTTTTATTTTACTGGGCAAACTATGTATATATGTTAGAACTGTTTTTAATAAGTACTTAAAGATTAGATTTGTCATGTTTTTGAACCCTTAGTTTTCAGACTTGCCTGTGATGGGCCTTCTCAAGATGTGACATTGTTTTGCTTTCTCCCAGAATCTCTGCTGGGATTCTTTGGGTGTTTATGCCATTTCTTCTTTCCAATAATTATGGTTAAATAGATACTAGGTTGATATAAGAAGTTCCAGCAACATAGTTTTATTGCATTTGAACTCAGGATGATTCTAAAATAATTTCTAGATATACACAGTACCTGGTTTTAAATGTGCACAGTAGTGATCTGATGATGAATGAAACTATTTGGATCATGATACTAATTTGAAGATGGTTTATAATATTTCAGCAATGTACATAATTGGTGAAATGATGTGAGACTTATTTATTCACTGCACAACCAAAGTGAATAGAAGCTGATGAGCAAGTGATAGTCATTTATGCCCAAGGTAGAAGTTAAGCAATGAGTAGCTTCAACTTTTAGAACTCCTACATGTCTGGAGATACTGATGCCAGACACACAGATGTGCATTATATTTTACAAGGACCTACAATGAATATTACTTTGTACTCTCTAGAACATCTTAGCAAGCAGACCTTAAAAAGATGAGTACAGAGGCTATTCAGTAATTGGTCAGACAAAAAACAAAAACCTTTGTAAAATGATTATAGGTGCAATAGTAACTCATGGGTTTAAGTGGGCATCTCAAATAATGAAGCTAAGCTCTTGGATATAAGGCATTGCCAGTTATTAGCAGAGATTCTCTGAAAAACTTTCATCTTGTTTGGTTATTCTAGTTGGGTAATCCTGCTCTGTTCATAATCCCAACTGAAATGAGATGTTAGTAGGTATGTGATAATACAGTTGTTAAAATGCCTATTATTCTCCATGCTCTAAGGAAGAAAAGCTGTCAGAGCTTACAAAATTATAGGTGGAAGGAAACTCCTTGGGTATCAATAACAGTTTGCTCTTATCTAAAATCCGTACTGGAGGATTCCTGATCAAATGTAATTATGGTTGATATTTCTGCATATATATTTGTTTTAGAGCAAAGGCCTGAAGTTGGGACCACCACATCCACTATCACCATTACCTCACCATTATCATCTCTACCAGCACCAGCACCACCATTGCTCCCACCATAGTTATCCTCCTAACTTTTGAACATCAACACTAGAATAAAATATAAATATCTGTGGTGTTACAAGGCCAGAAATGGGCTTCTGAGGATTCTCCCACCATTGCCTATGAGCTTTTACTAAGATGCACTTACTCAGATAGAATGGAGAGGCAGCATTTACTCAGAACTAAAAATTTGTGGAAAATACAAGACAAGGAAAACTTTTGAGGCAGTACTGATGTTCTTGGACTCAGGGTTTTGCTGCTTCAATTTCAGAAACATCTGGGTGGACATCATAAATGCTTCTGTAGACCAGACAGTAGAGGAAAGCACAGGACTTTGTTCACTTTTTAAAGAGAAACTCAAGTTCATAGCTATAGAAACAGGAAGTTATTTTCTTGGCCACAGCATGCCCCATGGATTGATAGGCCTCCTTTGTGGACCCTGCATGTTTAGTGAGCACGTTACATTACTCAGGATAACACAAATTCATGATAAATTGATAAGAGATTAAAAAAAAAGAAGAAGATAAAGTCCTACACACGTTTTTAGGGCCAACTGGGAATGTTTGAAAGTGTAATGGATACACACACATCAATCTATATACACCACTGGGAAATTGTTAACTTACCTACACAATACTATTTTTTTTTTTTTTAAATATTTTTATTTATTTGCTTTTAGTTGGCATTTTATTCAAATTGTACGTTGAGGATCGAACCCGGGTCGCCCACATGCTAGGCGAGCACTCTACCGTGAGCCACAATCCCAGCCCCCCAGTGTCAATACTATTAAAGCTATGCAGGAGAATCTATTCTAGGGTAATATATATACTGAAGTTTTCAGGAATGATGTAATCATTAAGTCAGCTATTTATTTTAAATGGCTTATCCAGAGAGAAAGAGAGCCACCCCACACACAAATATGGTGAGATGTTAGTTGTTGAATTATTGAAACTAGGTACTGGGGCTATGGATATTTTTTTCTTTCCTTTTTTTTTTTTTATTTACTCCCCATTTTGCACCAGTGGGTCTTGAACCCAGGTGCATTCTATCACTGAGCTACATTAGTACCCCTTTTTAATTTTTGAGGCTGGATCTAGCTAAATTACCTGGGCTTGATCCTCCAGCCTCAGTCACCCTAGTCACTGGGATTACAGGTATGTGCTTCTGTGCCCAGCTATATGAATATTCTTTACAGGTTTTTTTTTTTTTTTTTTTTCAACTTTTTGTAGAAACACCTTCAAAATAAAAACCTGAGGGAAAACAAATTCTAAAACACATGTGTTAACTTCAGTTGCTAGTGTCTTGCTTATGTGGAGGACAGGAAAAAGTCTAATTCTTAGAAAGGCTGTAAGAAAGGAGAATCTTATTATACTGTGTAAAACCAATAAGAAGCATTTACTTTAGAAGTGCACTGAAACACTTCCAATTAGAACTAAATGACAAAAAAAATTATTAATCTATATCTTTCAATTATAACTGAATTTATGATTTCAAATGTTTCTTCAGAGTAATAATTTTGTTGAAAAGCAAGAAAGAAGTCTTAAATATTTGGCATTCTTACAGCAATGATATATGACTGTGATTGAAAAATACTCAATTATTGCCTAGTTGCTTTGACAAGTAAAGGTAGAGAATGAATTAAAAATTAACTCTCTATGTGCTTTTTTTTTTTTTCAACAAGAGGATATCTCATACTTGCCTCTTCATTATTTTGTTGACTTATCACTTTACACATTAACTATAGTTAAAGTTCAGTTGAAACCAAGGATGATTAGTATAGGGCTGTCATGCTGCTCCTAGGATCCTGTGCTGAGTGAAGGGAGAAGGTATGGGGCGTTTTATAACTAGTCTGTAAAACACTTCATTCATCACTGGGTATGTGAGAGTGGAGTCGTTTTTTGAAAAAAAAAAAATTGTGATATTGGGCTATCCATGAACTCTCTACTCTTTTAACTTCCCTTTGCTTGTTAATCCAGAGTCACCTGGAAATAGGTTTCTGGGATGTTCCTGTGTCAGAGCCACTAGCTGCAGCAACTCTGGCTGGAAGCTTTATATACAGTGCTTCCTCTGTATCCTCCCTACCCCAACCAACAGTAATTCAAAAATATTCAGAGAAAAATGCATTTGTACTGAATGTGTATATTCTTATAATATTTCCTAAGCAATACAGTGTAACAAATATTTACATAGTGTTTACATTGTATGTTACAAGTCATCTAGAAATGACTTAAAGTGTGCTGGAGGATGTGCACAGGTCATCTCAAATACTATACCAATTTATATAAGAGACTTAAGCATCTGAAGAATTGGCTATTTGTAGAGGGATGGGTCTTAGAACCAGTTCCCAACAAATACCAAGGGATGACTATATTGGTTGTTCAGCACCTAATGCATTTGTTTTATGAGCTCAGCTGTTTGTGTGTCAGGTTGTTTTAGGGAAATCCATGTGCTTGGAAACACTTCTTTCCAAATAGGAATTAATAAAGAAAGGGGATAAGTCTAAACTGAAGCCTGGTTGTCTAGGATGACTGTAGTATATTGGTGCTTTCATTTCTCCTGACATAGTTATTGAAAGCAACTGTCTGGGTGGCCTATGTAATCACTGTATATAGTCCAGATTACCCAGGCCTCATCACATAAATGGAGTGTGTTGATGAGATGCCTTAAGTGTCAGGAGATATAATGGCAAGGATGCTTAGACAGTGGTGAAAACAGCACATTTTGAGCTCTTCCTATGTACCAGGAACTATCCTGTTTTACCAGTATTGGCTTGTTTATATTTCACAACAACTGTATGAGATGATTCCTTTGTTTCATTAAAGAGATGAAGAAATAGAGGTCAGAGAACTTATATAATTCACATCAGGGGACACAGCTTGCAAGTAGCAGAGTCCTTGGCCATGTGGTTCCAGGTTGCCTCCTTTTAGAACATTGTATGGTCTGTATTACTCAGGGTGAGAAGAAGCCGATAAAGAGCCTAAGGATTTATAGTCTGTCCTCCAAGATCTTACATTTTTTAGTTTTCTTAATCTGGATGTAGTACCGCTACCTTGGTCCAGTTTTTCAGCATGAAGGATTAAATTTAGATACAAGTGTTCTTCACCATACTTGTTTCTAATTCTAATAAATTATTGTTTAATGTGCTTCTCAAAGAACTGACAAACCATAATGTATTCAACAACAGGTTATCAAAAGTACAAAGAGCTTAGAATCATGGCATGTAAGGCATCGTGAGAAGAGTGGAAATATTTAACTTGATGGAGAAGGCATGATAATAGTTTACAAATATTTGCCAGATCAATCAATTAATTTTACTTTGTTTCAATGACCTAGAAGTAGTTGTAAGACCAAAGGGTGTATACTGTAGACACAAAACAAATTTAATTCAGTAGGATTTCTGATAGTTACTCACAGCTAGGAGAAAAGCAGAAGACACTTCGGAGTGTGGGTTCCCTTTCCAACATACTCTTAACTGGCTTTCTGCATACACTTATTTTTTTGGCAGTATCAGGTAGGATCTGATGGTCTAATCACTAATCATCCCTACTTGGTGCTTATTCAGTGTGATTTAAAAGGGGTAGAAATTCCTCCTCTTGGATGAGGCCTAAACCTAACCATTCAGAGCACCCCTTTCTCAAGAGTACAGTGATTAGAGTAAAAAGTAAAGTTTGAGCCAATCTAGTGAGAAACTCAAACTTGAGACTTTGTAGAGCCTTTTGAGAAGGAAGCACTAGGGAAGCTATAAGGATGACATAAGCTCAAAGCTACTGGGAGAACTATGGCTGGGTTCAACCATGCCTTAAGTGAGCACCACCCAGACTATTTTGCCAGCAATTTCAGTCTTCTCCCACCCCCCAGTTTAGGTCCAGTTTTTGTCCTCACTGTTGGTGGTGGTCAGAGCTGGCATAAACAACCACACATCAATGGCAAAATAGAAATTCTTCTAGCATCTTAAAGTGGCATATAACCTTAATATTCTATTGTATGTTTTCTCTCTAGAAATAAATCTAATTTTAACAAAATAAAAAGGGAACGAGCTATAATTTTAGAGAATAGCTATAAACTTTGATATTTCTAAGCCAAAAATATTTAGAAAGGATTCTCTTGCCAATTAATCATTATAAAATAAAGTTCTTCTATTTTCTTACAGTTCTGTTGATTTACCAGCAGCACATCTATAATGAGAAATACGGCAGCTGCTTGGCTTTGCTGCCTCCCTCTGAAGAGACTGCTTTCCTTTCCACAGACTTCTCTTTTCAGACCAGCTTTCCCCACATGGCTTCTGGTGAAGGGACAAGTGGCAGACCTTCAAATAGTGACCAGTTTTAGAAAGTTTAACTAACTACACAGTTGTGTTTGCTGTTTGAATGTTGACAGTGGGGATCATTCTGTTAGTGATATAGGAGACCTCACCATAGCCACCATACACATGCGGGTAGCTGCCACGTCTTCCACCCCATAATTCTTTTCATTTATCGCACAGCCTGGGATTCTGGTTTCTTTAAATGAGACTTGGTCTTTTTTGAAGCTAAAGATGATTTCATATAAATTAAGTCATATAATGTGCTAGGCACTACTTGATACATTAGCAAGTAGTTTGCAAATTGGTGGCTTCTTCAGTTTGCAGAAACTGCATGTTTGCTTTTTCAAGATCTAGGCGTTTCCAGTTATTTCAGTAATAGAAAAGGAGGAGAATACCTAATCCAAAAGGCTGGCTGTGCTCCTAGTCAGGTTTTCCTTTGCTTCTCACCCTATTGCACTGTGCTGCCCCCAATAGCACATTAATATTTCTTAAGCTAATTCAAGGAGAGCTGAGAAATGTGCATGGTGGCAGAAGGTAACCATCCTCAGATTAAAGATTTGCTAGAGATAGTCCCCAGCAAGATAAGCACCTTTGACTAGTGACATTTAATATGTTGCTTTCTCTCTTCCAAGTGCTTTGCCAGCATTACTCAGGTGATCCATTCAACACCTCAGGAAGATTGGTTAGCAAGATTACAGATTTTTTTTTTTTTAAGACAGGTTGGTGTTTTGAATTACTTAAGGTAGTATAATATATATAGATGCTTTGAGCTGGAGGTTGATATACTCAGCTTCTGTGCTGACCTTGATTCACTTTCTTTTGTTGAACTTCATAGCTAAATTATCCATAAACAAATTAGATTTGGAAATCCCAAAGAACCAAACTTCACTTTGCTGTTTACTATGGTTTATATTGTAGTCTCAAAATAAGTCTTAAAGGCAATGATAGTTGATTTTAGGAAAATAAATACTTTGGGTATGGGGAAGAACTGCTTTTCTCATTAGAGTAAGACTTTAATTTTTATTTTATTTGTTGCTTGAATCAGGTTTTATTTTATAGAATCCATGTCTTAAAAGAATGTTTCAAAGGAGTTGTTCTGGATGTCTAAACACGCCTGCTATCTTTTTGGGTAGCAGTTTGCCATTTCACTCAATATCCACTATAGATCATAGTATTTGTAGTATTCAGTGCAGTGCCTTCTTACTAAATGGGCTATCTCCTTTCATGCTTCCTGCCACCATATTAGGATTGCTACTTTACAAACAGGAGGAGTGGAACGGAGAGGAGTATCTAATTGTTCAATGTCACACAGTTATTAGCAAGGAGAGCTGAGAATAGAACTTTAGTCTCACGGATGCTTCAGCCTGATCTCCTGCTGATTGTTAGGCAACAGAGCCACTCTAATATGCAGAGTGTGACAGATCTTAGTAAAGCATATCGGCTGAGGGAAGAGTCCTTGTTCAGACAAGTATTTCACATAGAAACAGCACGCCATTACTATTTTTTTATTCCAGAAAGCTGCTCTGACTATCCCTCTAGTCTGAAAAGGTATGCTATCCTAAACATGTACATAAAGGGATGCAGTGTTTATTAATGTAAGAAATAAATTGTCTCGTTGAACTATTTAGCTCAGTGGGAGAGTGCTTGTCTAATGTGCACAGGGCCCTGGGTTTGACCCCTAGTACCATCACACAAAAAAAGCAATTATTAAAACATTAGGAGTATTAGATTATTATTATCCATTTGTGCTTGCATAGCAATAGAATTTTCAAATCATGTTCACATTACTTGAATTATTCCGTTATCACAATGAATAGGTGCAGTTAATATTATCTACTTATTACCCTAATGCAAAAATGGAGGTTTTTAACTTGCTTTTCTCTGAGCTAAGAGGTGCCACAGCCTGACTCAAACCCACCATCTCTTATTCTTTGTGTAGGGAAACTGACACCCACAGGGTGGAGTTATCCCTGATAAGCCTTTGCTTTCTTGGGCTTCCAGACTGGTTATATCTTCTAACTGTCACTCAGCTCAGTTAGGTTTATGGTTTTCCAGATTAGATGCACCAAATTTTGCATGTGACCTGTTGTTGTGAGGTTATTGGATTCTGTTAGGATCAGCCTGTCAAGGCCACTGGTTGATTTTCAGGACCACCTTTGGCTGGCTCCCATTGGTGGCAGAGTTGAAGACAAGGAGGTTGCAGATTCCGTCCTGGACTATAACTGGTGTCATCCCACACTGAGGGTTTACAGCAGCCTGGAGAGTTTCATAGTATTGGAGCTAATTGGACTTCCCTCCCCCCACCCCCTTTAAAAACACTTTCTTGCTCCTGCCTCATTCTTCTGAGACTAGACATTTATTTCCAGACCTGGGCATTTGGGTGTGCCCTTGTTTCTAAGGCCAGCATGTACTTGCTCTCCTCTTTCCTCTGATGAATAGGGCTAGTGAGAAACTATTTTTGGAAAGTATTAAGCTCTTGGAGACAGTGATATCATCATTAGTCAGGCTTTGGACTTTATTGAATAATGTGTATTTTGGTTTTAATAGTAACCTTGACATCACTTCCAAGATGGAAAATGATGTGCATATTCATATTACTTTTGACATGGGCATATTAGTAAATCAGTGTGAATTTTTCTTTAAGCTAGTATGCTAGGTATTGACTCTGTGTTGCTAAGTTTTGAAGTCTTTCTGAACCTCAAATTTCCTCATTTGTAAAATGAGCATAATATTTCACCCAGGTCTAATAGGCTTTGAGGACTTAAATAATAAATGAATGTAAAGACCTAGCCCAGTCCTTGTCATTGAATTGATGCCAGTAAGTTGTGGTAGTACTCTTAAAGAAGGAATTTAAACATTTTTTGTACCAATAAGTAAGACCTTGGTTTTTATAAGATACCTTCTTATAACTGAATGGGCCCTGTAAGTTAGCTATAATCATTGTATGTATGTAACTATAAAGGTACAGTGCTGGGTTGGGAGCTGTTTTGCTTTGCTGTTTCCCCCACAAATTATAACAAAGAAGCAAATGTAAAGGTAAGTCCCTTGAAAAGTATAAAAGGCATTACATATACAAAGCAACCTTATTAGAATTTCATACCAACACTGGCATTAGTACCAGACTTTTGATATACATTTGCATTGAATGTGCATATCAGCCATCCCCCCCAACTTGAGAAAGAGGAAACCGAGACTACGAAAGGTAGAGAAATACCTAAGAATCACAAAATCAGCAAGTAATGTTTGGGGTGTCTCTGAGGCACCTTCAATAAGTAAAAATAAATACAGATCAAGGGCAGGGTGTCTCCTTTATTCATAATGAAGGCAGGTTGAAAGTCGTATAGTGTCTGAACCAAGTGGACCTGCTAACTGAACCCCACAGACAGGTGGACTCCCTACCCAGCAACCAGCAGAGGCAGCCCAGAGCAGGTATCCTTCTCACAGAGGTGGGCTTTGGGGAGTGGAATAGGCTGCCTGTTCCCTGGGACCATACCGAGGCCCATGAGAATGGAAGTTGGATGAGAGTGAGCTTTCCTAGCTACCTTTCCCAGTCTATCACTCAGATAAATTACAACACATTTCCAGGTCCACCGTGAATATGAAGGGGTCAGGGAGAGGCCCAACAGTTATATCTCTGAGTTGCCTTTCCACAGTGGAAAACTTAGGAGTCATTCTCCATTAATAGGTGGCAAAGGCAACTCCGAAATCCAAGCCTTTGACTAATCTCAAAGCCAAGCTCTTCCATTAAATGCTAAGAACACCCCTCTTTGCTGAAGGAAACTTAAGAGCTAGGTCTAGTTCATGTGTAACCATCATCATATGCAGTGTGTTCTTTGTCATTTTAAATGTCTGCTTGTTCAATAATGAAATGGAGCTAAAGCTTTTCTTTAGTTTACTGTGTCATGCACAGTAACATGTCAGGATATCTTCAAACTGTCAAAATGATACTTGAAATTTCACCTTTAAGTGACCTCTAATCTTTAGAAATAGGTATTCAACATATAGTTGGAAAAGACCTACCAATTCAACATCTATTTATAAAACCATAGGTTCAGCTCTGTTGCCATATTTTGTGTTTCGATGGATGCCCTATAGGAGGAGCATGTTTTAGTTGCCTGTGTGTAACTTATTCAAGTTTAGTTAGGGCTACCCATAAGCCTGAGAAAGCTCTATAAAGAAGAAAGGAAAAAGAAGAAAAGGAAGCAAAACTCAAAAGAGAAATTACTGTGGCACCTAAAAATAATTATTACTGTTTGCATACATAAGTGGGACATTTAGTTCTTTGTTTTGGTGAAGTATGGCATCTGTTCACTGTGTGTGACAAAGCTTCAGTGAGCGTCAAAGAGTTCCAAGAGTAAAGGAGTTAAGGAAAGTGTAAGTGAGAGAGAATCCCGGTGTACTGGCACACTCCAGCCTTGATAAATATTACATGATGGTGGCGATAACTTTTTGTGATATAATTCATTGTTTAAATAATTAATGTCACCAGTGCATGTTTCTCAGAGTACCAAAGGTAAATAATTTACTGTAAGTACCAAAGAGGGGTGATATTATTTATTTATCAGACTTAAAATGGTCTTTTGTGGAAAATAACTTTAGGGCCTTAAATGTAAGAACCATAGTTTGTCCCCACCACAGCCACCACCAAAAAAATTAAAACTTTGTATTCAGTGTTTTGTCTTCCTCTGAAGGATATTTGGTTGGGGTCTCCAAAAGTCATTATAAATAATTGATAAATAAGTCCAGGGTACAATCAACAGCTTACCTTTAACTTGTAGAATTTGGAACTATTGTCAGTAGTGTATTGATCTGGAAAAGTTTCTTAAACTTTTTTCTTGATGACTTCTCTTCTATTTCACTATTTTCTTTCTAGAACTTTTTTTGGGGGTGGGGTAGGGTGTTGACCTTTTGATCTTTCACTTGTATTTTCTCTCTTTTTAAAAAATTTCCCCTAATTTTCTAGGTGTTTTTATTTTGATTTCAATGCTTTCGTTTTACTTTCTGAGAGCTCTTTGTTTTTCCTCTAGATTTTTACAAAGCGTTCTCTTATTTCATAGGTATAAAAAAGATCTCATGTCTCACTTGATAATTATGAAAAATTTTCAAGTTTTCTGAAAAATTTTGAGTTTTCTTGAAAAGCATCTGTTTCTTCCAGTTTGTTTGTCCTGTTGTTGGCATATTTTGTTTTTTACATTAGCTTTCCTCAGCTGTCTAGTGGTTCTTGACTGGCTACTCTCTGTCAAGCTCATGGGAAGCTCTGTGTGTGGTATAGTCAGTCATGATATCTACTGAAGTCATGAGCCCATGACCTTTCACTGGGAGATTCCAGTAGGCAGATCAGAATCCTCTGAGACTTCCCCTCTTCTTTCTAGAACCTCTCTGTTCTCGTCTGTTTGGGAGGTCAGGAAAGAAAGAAGGCTGGGGGGTCTGAACATTCCATATATAAACTATAAGTTAATCCTTATTGTCAGTAAAGCATCTAACCTTCTAGTCTTATGTCTCTGGTCTCTGTGCCATGAGTCTTCTGCCAAGGTTGTTGTTGGTGGTGGGTGGGGCTAATCAATTAGTGATGGGGCTCATGGAGGACAAATTGCTTTTTAAAGAGAATTTGAACCAATCCGTTTTTCTGCTGATATCTTTTCTCTCATTTTCCTTATCTTCTCCCCCTTCCCCGCCACCCCAATGTTTATTTTAAAATACTTTACTGTCATTTTACTAGGGTGCTAACAAGGAAGCAAATCTTTAGCAGAATAAAAACTGAGACTTTTTTATTTTTTGTCTGTGGAATATAATATCTTTCATCAGATTTGGAGCATTCATTCTTTTCAAGTATAGCTTCTGCCTTATTGTCTTCTTAGATGCTTCTGAGAGTACAGTTACACTTGTGTTTAAATTTTCTGTTTCAATGTCTCATACTGTTTTCTGTATTTTTATTCTTTTTATGTATTTTTACATTTATGGTTTCAATGTATTAACCCTATTTTTTGTTGTGTCTAAGTTAAGAACTGACATTTTACATGAAACTGAACAGATGTGTATGCAGTTCATTTTTATGTGTTCTGTTGAATCTTTCACATATTTTCTCTTTCCCCTTGTTTTTTTTTTTTCATTTTTATTGATGCATTATAATTACATATGATAGTGGAATGTATTGGTACATATTTGTACATGCACATAATATAACACTATAAAATTTGGTCAATTTCATTCCCTATCCTTTTCCTCTCCTCATTGCTTCCCCCTGGTTCCCTTCTTCTATTCTGCTAGTTTCCACTCTATTTTCATGAGATCCCCACTACTACCACCTTTTTTATTCTTTCCCCCTTTTTTGCTCTCTAGCTTCCACATGAGAAAATATATACCACTGTTTACTTGTTGATCCAGCTTTTTTCACTTAATATGCTCAAGTTTCATCCATTTTTCTGAAAACATCATAATTTCTACTTTATGGCTGAAGAAAACTCCATTGCACGTACTACATTTTCTTTATCCATTCATCTGTTGACAGGCTAGTTCCATAGTTTGTCTGGTGTGAACTGTGCTGCTATAAATGTGCTATAAACGTGGGTATGCACATATCACAATAGCACACTGACTTTAATTCTTGGAGATAAATATGGAGCAGTGGTATTGCTGGGTCATACTGTGGTTCCATTCCTACCTTTTGAGGACCTTCCTGATTTCCATAATGGTTGTACGAATTTACAATTCCATCAACAGTATAAACGTGTTCTGTTTTCCCCAAATTTTCTCTAGCATTTATTATTGTTTGTATTTTTGAGGGCTGCCATTCTAACTAGAGTGAGACAAAAATCTCAGTGTAGTTTTTGGTTTGTATTTCCCCAATTGCTAAAGATGTTGATTTTTTTTTTTTTTATTTTGGCACCGGGGATTGAACTCAGGGGCACTTGACCACTGGGCCACATCCCCAACCCTTTTTTGTATTTTATTAGAGACAGGGTCTCACTGAGTTGCTAAGTGCCTCGCCATTACTGAGGCTGGCTTTGAACTGGCAATCTTCCTGCCTCAGCCTCCCAAGTGCTGGGATTATAGGCATGCGCCACCGGGCCTGGCTGAATTTTTTTTTTCATATATTTGTTAGTCATTTGTATTTCTTTTTCTTTTCTTTTCTTTTCTTTTTTTTTTTTTCTTTTTTTCTTTTTTTTTTTTTTTTTTTTTGCAAAGTGTCTGTTTAATTTATTTGCCCATTTACTGATTGGGTTTTTGCTTTTTTTTTTTTTTAGCTCTTTACATATTCAGGGTATTAATCCTCTGTCAGAAGAGCCAAGGTTTTCTCCCATTTTGTAGGTTCTGTCTTCATGCTCTTATTTCCTTTGCTATTTAATTTGATGCCATCCCACTTAATATTGGTATTGTTTCTTGTGCTTTAGGAGTTTTATTAAGGAAGATGGTACCTGTACATTGGAGTATTGACCCTGTTTTCTTCTAGCAGTTGCAATATTTCTGGTCTAATTTCTAGTTCTTTGATCTACTTTGAATTGATTTTTTTGCAGGGTCAGAGGGATCTAGTTTCTTTCTTGTACACATTCCTCCCATTTTCTTACATAGGAGTCATAGATAAAGTTCTTGTTAGCTTACCTCAAATCTAGATGACCTTTGAGTCTGTTCATAGTGTCTATCTGGATTTGTTTTGTTTTTGTTTTTGTTCATGTGCCCTGGCCATACTTGGAAATTTTTCCTTTTATTTTGGACATGTATATGAAAAATTGTAGACACACCCAATAGTGATATATTCCTCCAGAGACGGTTCACCCTCCCCCAGCTAGGACAACAGAGAAGCAGATGATCATTTAATCCAATCAAGATTTTGCTGAAATGAGGCTGGTTTGCAGTCCTGGAAAAGCTCCTACTATTTCTGGTTTGTCCTGTCCCTGCAGGGTGCTTATTTGAAATTCTGGTATAATCTTCAAGTCCACTTCCCATTAGCAAATTCTAAACTCTTTAATCATTTTCTTATGTAACTGCTCAAAAGTTCCATTATAGTTTATAGGGATTTTTTTGGTTAGGTTTTCAGCTTTCTGTTCTGCATGGCCCCAGAATTCCACACATATTTAATGGAAAACTGTAGTGAGCTTGAGGCCACCCATATCTCTACCAAAAACTTTCCTGGTTTTTCCACTCCTCAGCAGTGGTGCCTGTGAAACAAAGCCCAAGTTCTGCCTGTGCTAGTAACTGACAAATGTCAACTTAAAAATAACAAAATCTCAATTCAACTCTTCAAGAGTATAGTTCCTCTGAGAAGTTTGTCTGAGAAGTTTGAACTTCTCAGAGTATAGTTCCTTTAGTTCTCAGTGCCTTGGCTGCCCTCTACTACATTCAGATTTCTGTATTTTACCTGGTTTACTTGGTGGGAGCACTAAATTGCTGCTAGCAGCTCTGTCCCACTTGAAATTAGAATTCATCAAGATTGAATTTTTTATTTTTATTTTGAGAATGGGGAAAAGATTTTACAGTTAGTATAGGATCAATCTGAACCTGTATTAAAGTACTTAAAATCATTGCTATTAGTTCCATGATATTCATTTTACCATGCAAGTTTCTCAGGTACTCTCTTGAAATATTGAAATAATATAGTATATCAGTAAACTTTACTTTTTAATGCTCTTGCAGACTATATTTATACCTGTATAAGAAAATTCACAGATTTTTTATTTTGAATGTTAGTCTACCCAGATTTATAGATAAATACAGATATACTTTTGTGTACAAAAAACCAATGTCTTTTCTGTCTTTATGGGATATTGTGTGTGACATTGATAAAATATATTGTTTTATTTTTCAGCATCTAACATTCACAAGGGAATTTGATTCAGATTCTCTTAGACATTACAGCTGGGCTGCTGACACCTTAGACAATGTAAATCTTGTCTCAAGTCCTGTTCATTCTGGGTAAGGAACCTAAATGTCATTTTTCTTTATTCTATTAAATTAACATTGCATTTATTATTTAAATTATAAATTAATATTGGCAACTTTCATATATATTGATATATTCATATATAAAATACACTCATTAGCACATATGACATGCAGTTATAAATCTTTAATAATTTTTAGCAAATCTGTATATCTATTTTTATTATTTATTTAATAAAGTACAGTGTTAGAAAAATATTACATTATATTAATTAATGATTGGTGCAGCAAAAGTTCTTTTACATCCTTAATTTTCCTTTTCAATAAACATAACTTTAACATAATCATTTTTCTTCATTTTATTTTACTATCCAAATGAATTTTTTCCCTAGGTATTTGGTTTTTCTTTCCAATAAAAAATTGAATGTGTGAGTATTTCTATTAATTTATCTAATTGTTTTTGTGCTTAGCATTTAATGATAAGAAGAATTTCAGGTAGGCACTTTGGCACATGCCTGTAATCCCAAACTACTCAGGAGGCTGAGGCAAGAGAATCACAAATTGGAGGCCAGCCTGGGCAACTTAGCTAGATCCTGTCTCAAAATATAAAAATAAAAAGGGCTGGGGATGTAACTCATTGGTAGAGTGCTTGCTTGTGTGGGACTCAGAGTTCAATCCCCAGTGCTGAAAAAAAAAAAAAAAAGGAATTTCAATCAAACATTAATTGTTTTAAAGAATTATTTTAAATAAGCAGTGAGCTCTGATAGTCTCATCTTTTGTGTGTGTGTGTGTGTGTGTGTGTGTGTGTGTGTGTGTGTGTAATAGAGACCCTTCATTTGACAAATGATTTTGACATTGATTGACAAAATTTTCCTTTAAAAAGAAAGTGTAGGGGCTGGGGTTGTGGTTCAGCAGCAGAGCGCTTGCCTCGCACATGCCTGGCCCAGGTTTGATCCTCAGCACCACGTAAACATAAAAAAAATGCATTGCATTGTGTACAACTAAAGTAAATAAATATTTAAAAAAAAAAGAAAGAAAGTGTAAGCTTGAAAGTTTCCAATTGACATTGTAAAATTTTCCTTTTACATTCTTGAAGTAAAAATATAATTAAATTAAATATTATTATTTGAAAATGAATTTTAAAAGAAAGAAGTTCATTTTTAAAAAGTAAACATAGGTCATGTATAATTAAAATAAATTTTAAAAAGTAAACATAGAAATATCTGTACACCAGAAATGCTGAGTAAAAACCACATCAAAGAAGTTCCTCATTGCTTTCTCCCTGGCCAGTGGAATTTAATGCAGGAGGCTAACAGGTGACCTGCTTTGATAACTGAATCAATAAACCAGAACACTTTTAGATATTGGGTTCTTTACCAGTAGGTAATTCAAACTTGGAGTGATTGGCATCAGTATAAACAGAAAAAAATAATTTGTTAAAATCATGACTATTTCATGGTATTTTTGTTTTCAAAACTGGCAGTGAGACTTTTTGTTGTGATCAAAGACAAGATGATTTAGAATTAAATAAGTTACTGGAAGCACCTTGCGTATTATAAAGTATTTTCTGCTGCTTCTAGTTAAAATAACTTTTAACAGCTAAAATTTGCCTAGTTTTTTTTGTGTGTGTGTGTGTACCTGGCCTTGGACTAAATCTTTTACAAGTATTATCTCATTTAATACTTACTTGAACCTTTAGATGACACTGTAAGGTAGACAATATTCATTGTCTTCATTTTGTAAATGATAAGTCAGAGGGAAGGAAATATATGGTAGGTTAAAATATCAATTTAGAATTTTGTCTTTTGTAATTCTGAGAAAGGAATCAATGAAATGTCATTTGAATAAAAGTAATTTATGTGAATTTGTTTTTATTTATTTTTTAATTTATTTTTTATTTATAATAATTACAATTCATAGTGCACATATATAGCATCTTTGTTTTTAAAGCTATACATTCCATGCGGTATTTGAATCATTAACATTGTATTTCCTTAGCTCAGAAAAAATTTGAATTATTATAGTAATTTAATTTTAAACTTCCTAAAATTTATATGACTTATATTAGATGTATGTGGGCTCAAAATTGCAAAAGCCCCTGCAAGAAAAATCAGATTTGAGAAGTAAAATAAGAAACTCTTTGCCATACCTTCAGTAGATGTCCATTTTTTAAAAATTAGGCTTGGTGTATTGCCACCATAGAGCTATTATCACTTTGTCGTCTCCACATACAAAAGAAAAATTCTAGAGTTTAATTTAGTAAACTGGAAAGTTGAGGAAATATGAAATAATCAGAAATGAACTTTTTCATACATTAGAGATGATGACACATTTGAATATGCAGATTATTTTCTCTTTCCCTGGAAATTTCATTGAGGACAGTAGACTTTGTGCAGTAAAGCAAAATGACAGTGTGGACTTATTTGAATAGGAGGAAAGATGTTTGTTGAACACTTGAAAATATTTCAATATTGCCAGGTCTGTGAAGTAGTTTATGCAGCCATTTAGGGCAAAATATTTTTCCAGGTTGTCCCACAAATGCCAAATGCCATGGTTTCATTTTCTGATGATTTTTGTTTTTCTTTGCTTGTCATTGACATTTTCTGTTGCTTGCTTCTAATTATCTTAAATTAATTTTCCCATTTGCTTTCTAAATTATTTTGCAGCTATTCTTCTCCACTTCCTCAGTATGATTCAAGGTGATAACTATGTCCTTTATGTGAACCATCTTTTCTGTATTTTTACTATATGTGAATTTTTCTCACAGTTAGATTGTGTCAGTCTCTGTAGTGTATCAGCATTCGTCACCCTGCTGTTCTCAGAACTAGAAACATTCATGTTAGTTTTAGAATCATGTGTAGAATTCATGCCATAGTTTAAGTGTTATTAAGATACAAATATTATTAAACATCACATTAATTTGATTTTATTTGTTGCTATAAATTATGTTGCATGACTTTTGGCACATTATTTAAGGAATGAGTTTGGAAAACAAATCACTGTATTTCATAATGTTATTGAATAACAGGACCTATATTCTGCCTAACACATATTCTTACCTTTCTTCAGTCTATTGGCCTATGAAGTTGAAAACCTTAGAACAGTAAATGGTTGTTAAGAGCAGCAACCAAGCACTGTGTGCTTCATGGAACACAAAGAAAGAGATCTTCTAGTTTTTCATTAAAATCATTCTAGCCATGTTTTGTCCATTTGGTTCTGATATTCTTTGTAACTAGTGGATGTTTTTAAACTGAACTTGATACCCTTACTCTACCTTCAGAGTGCTCAGCTACAATCACTATATATCTACATCTATCCAGCCATTAATGTTAATAAGTAAGTCTCACCTAGGCAGTTTCTAAGCACACATAACAAAATAGTTTTGCTCTTGCATTTATTCTGTAAACATGTGTACTTACTGTGTGCTAGAACTATGTACAGCTCTGCAAGTCAAGCAGTAAACAAGATAACCCTGATCTGAATCACTGTCTATATTGTTGAGACTCAGCTGTTACCAGAGCAGCAAACATTCCCCTCTCAGTGGAAACTCTATGGGGATTTGTACTAATACAACTGAATTTTCAAACTCAAAGTTTTTCTTGCATCTTTTTATTTTGAACTTTTTTGTCTTGAACCGTTTTTAATCGATTTTGTTTCTACTGGTCCCAATGAAAATATTTTACTACTAAATAGAGAAAAATCTTTAGATTTTTGTCATAGGCTTTTTTATACTATTGCCATATTACATTCATTATTGAATAAAAGTAGTTTCATACATGTCTTATACATTCATGCATAATATATGTGTGTGTCTAAGAAAATGTAAGCACCCCAGAGCAATTTCCAGTGAGCCTTGTATCATTTAGCATTAGAAACTATTTTTGTAGGCACTTGAACAAGTGAACAAGTGTCTTTTCTTTTGAATGGAGAGGAGTCTTTTCTCCTCTCACCTTGAATATCAGTGGTCCCGGTCTCTGAAAATAGAATGTTATCAAACATACAATTAATTCAGAGTGAAATAATTAAATCCATAAGTAAGCAAAAAGGGTGTGAAGGTGCATCCACTTTATGATGAGCAGAGTTGGTTCTGGAAATCTGCTTGGCTGAAAAATTATCCCCATCCTGTTGCTTCTCTTTCTATGGGGATTATAGGCCAATTTGTTTTGTTGAAGAGGTAGGTCATTCTTTCCAAGGTCAAGAGCCAGCACTCTTCAGAGAAGAGTCTATAAGGGGTTAAAATCTATTTGCAGAAAATTTATTTAGATGAAAATATCATAAAGAATTTTGATGGATGGGATTATTTTTTTCTCCAGAAATGCTTTAAGAATTCAGACAGCTTTCTCATGATCAATATTTGGTGCTGTTCTAGTAATAAGTATATTTTTCATGTGAAAGTTAGAATGCAAGAAGTATGTGTTTGTGTTTCCCTGTCTGATATGCACTGTTCCATATGATGAGCTCCTTAAACTGTATTCATCAGAGTATAACTCTCAAATGACAATGGATGGGCTCATACATGATAGGAAGCAGGGATTCTAATATGCTCTTATTCATATTTAATACAGTTTCTTTATATTGCCATACTTACATGTAAATAAATATTTTCCTTACTAACTTTACTATAAAGATCAAATGACAGAATTATATAGAGACATTTTCTTAAAAGACTATGTTCTACTTTTTGTATTACTACATACAATGTTTAAATATAGATTATTTTACATAGATTATTTTATAATTCCATTTTTATGCTGGAAAGATTTAATCCCTTTTCATCAAAATTGTCATAGCAAATCCAGTCATCTGCTTTTATTTTTATATTGTTTCATCTTAGTAAAAACTAGAATGTTGATATGATTAAATATTCCTTTGCTTTATGAGTTGTACATGTTAAGACATACTGTGGAGTTTCATCTTACTTGTAGTGGAGAGGGAGATTCCATAGTCAACATATGGCAGACACCACTTATAGTTAAAATAACCTTGAATGTACTTTAAACTACCCACAGACAGTGTTGGGGTTTTTTGTTTTGTTTTGTTTTAAATGATGGCTGCCTTTTTAATAGCTAGTTTTTATCCCAACTTTGAGAGATTCTCTCTGTTCCTTCCATGAGAGCATCTCAGAAAGTGGTTGGCTTCTGGGAGGCCATGTTCCACCAAAAATAAGTTGTATTTCAGTTTTTTGCCCAGTGTACAAGTTGAATGCATGTTTGATGTGACTCCACTGTATTTGCTTCCAATTTATCTTGAGAGAAATCAATAGCTACATTGTCTATCACTTTAAACTTTAACATTTAATTTGAAAACCCACTCTGAACATGATTCAGGTCTATCCTCTGGTCTTCTTCCTACAGGTTTCTGGTTAGCTTTATGGTAGATGCAAGAGGTGGCTCCATGAGAGGAAGCCGGCACCACGGGATGAGAATCATCATTCCTCCACGCAAGTGTACAGCCCCCACCCGAATCACCTGCCGTTTGGTAAAGAGACATAAACTGGCCAACCCACCCCCCATGGTGGAAGGAGAGGGATTAGCCAGTAGGCTGGTAGAAATGGGTCCTGCAGGGGCACAATTTTTAGGGTAAGTTTTGCTGATTTTAATTTTAGCCCTCTTACCACATCTTTGATTTTCCTTACCCTTGTTAACTTAAGGAGTTAACTATTAAAATGACTTAGTTGGACCTGATTGAGGATACTTTTTGTGTAGTGTCAAAGGTCACAAAGCTGTGTGATTCTGTGAGAGGCTATTAGGCTGGTACTTTCTTAACTCCGTTTGCTGGTCAAGGCTTTTACTAACCGAGAAGCATGTTCTCTGCTCAGCGAGTGCACGGAACCCCATCGGCCCCCCCGCCCCCGTGCAAGTCAAGGCACGATTTCTAGAAAAACATACAGATGCTGGAATTGTATCACCTCATTAAATAAATGTCTACTCTGGGGATGTCCTTTTAAAGATAATTTTTAGGGACACAGTCCATTGTGATATGGTACTTTATAAAAAGGAAAAATAAATTTAATTTGTTCTCTGAGGTGGCACTTGGGTGCAAATCAGGCAGGCTCTGTCGTGACTGACAGTTTGTTCATAATTTCCCCTTCTCGTTTCTCTTCCTGCTGCATGGATGTTATTCAGTAAACTGCATCTTCCTACCAATCCTCCCCCTGTAAATGAGGGTGAGAGCTTGGTTAGCCGAATCCTGCAGCTTGGGCCTCAAGGAACAAAATTTATTGGGTAGGATCTTTATAGACAAGATACAGAATGTCTACAATTTTTTTTTCCATTTTCAATTTTTTTCTGTCACACTCATGGTCTTATTCTTGTCTTAAGTTTATTTTTATTTTTTAAGTTTTTTTAATGCTTTCAGTTGATGTGTGTCACTGAAAGAAAAAAATCATAGTGGCTTGACTTAATGTAGCACCGCTACCTATCTTGTGCTTTTCAAGCATGTGGAATTCACTGCAAGCATTCTGCTTTCATAACCTTGTGCTTCTATAAACCTTTCTTTAATTTGAAATGTTTCTTTTGAATATACTTTTTAAGCTAGACTGACAGTCTTCAAGTTTAGCTCAGTGTAAGAGAAGGTATTTGCAGGCTTTGAATCAACATTTGCTATTAATGATATATATGTATGTGTGTATATTTGTCTCTGTGTATAATTAGATCTTTATTTTTTTTAAAAGTACTTACGAGTACTATGTAATCTTTATGGGCTTAGAAAAGAAAAAATCATCAATAAGTAAAATGATTTTGAGAAGTGTTGGGAATACATGATATTTAAAGACATTTAATTAGGTAGCAAACAATATTCTGTTGGTGAATTGTTTTGTTTTGTCTTGTTTAAGCTGAAATGTGTTGATGTTTGTTGTTTGTCCGCTTGTCTGGTTGTTGTATTTGCCTTGGCAGTCTGCATGAAGAGACCTGTTATGAAAAGTTATGCTTGGCTTTCACCTTGGTCAAAGGCCCTGTTCATACCTTCTCTCCAGTACTGTTGAATGTCAAACGCAAAGCCACATTCCTTCAATATTGACAGAGACAGTATCTGACACATTAACCTGCAAAGATTGTATCTTGTTCTCAAAAAATAAATAAATAAAATTTAATGTGTAATAGTAAGATGTTAAAAACTGTGGTAAATATCTTAATAGCTCTTGAAATTATTAACACTGTTAGGAATAGTTGTTTTTGTTTCTGCCTATTAAATAATAGAGGCTAATATTAATAAATCATATTTAAAATCCTAATCTGAATTATGACTATTTTGCTAAAAGTAAAATTATAATCATCCCCATTTTAAATGAATATTTTTGTAAAAAAGTCAAATATTCATGTTTTCATTATTTGGTCTTTTCAACTACTATCCCTTTTTATTCTCTCCCTATTTTAACCTGTATCTCCCATTATGACATGGACGTGAACACATAGGTTAAGAGGTGAGGTTACATACAACCTCTGTAGGAGAATAATGATACTGTCTACTTAAATGTCATGAAATAAAGCTGCACAATCCAACTACATAAACTGTGTGTGATTGTGGTCTGCTTATTTCCATCCATCTTTTTTAGTATTTATCCCATTTTAAAATTTAACAAAAGTATTTCCCATGGCTTGATTGGCTATCTTCAATTTGCAGCCATTCTTTTTACATCCCTTTGCAAAAGGACACTGTCAAAAATTATTAAGTCTTTATGTGACAATTTCAAATCAACAAGTGCTTTTCCAGGAAGTTTTCAGTATTCCTATATAGTTTATGTTAGAGCCAGGAAATGAAGGTCCCCAATCCCTATTCACAAATTGAAAATCTGATAAACTACACAGGCCATGAGGGTCTTGGAAACTGACAGCTGGAGCAAGTAGATTGCTCTATGGATTGCTTTATTGCTAAGGGGAAAATGTAGCAGTGATCTCTCAAATTAGGAATTTGACAGAATTTTTTTTTAAAGAAATGACTGTGTCCTTTTAAATCGCTAGCATTTTGTATAATAAACCTATTGTGTTTAAAAAACTGGAACAACTTTCTTTCTTATGGCCTATTTTAATCTTTAAATTCCTTGATTCAAATTTCCTATGTATATGGTGCTGAATATTTTCCCCCATTAAGTTTAATGCCTAACATATGGTAGGCCTTCAAGAATTGTTTGTGAATGAATGAATGATGGCATGTTATCAGGCATCTAATATATTATTATTGAATAAGCAAATGATTCTGCAGCTTTGAACTCATTCCCAACCTGAGTGGCACCTCTGATTTTCAATCAAATATTGTTAATGAAACATTTTTTAGTATGACACTATAAATATATTTAATTTGATACCAAAATAATGTGGATTTTTTTTCCAGCCCTGTCATAGTGGAAATTCCTCACTTTGGGTCCATGAGGGGGAAAAGAGAGAGAACTCATTGTTCTTCGAAGTGAAAATGGTGAAACATGGAAGGAACATCAATTTGACAGTAAAAATGAAGATTTAACCGAATTACTTAATGGCATGGATGAAGGTAATAATGATGACACCTTTTTTCTGTCAGTATTTGCAGGCAGAAACAGGGAATTACTGGATTGAATGAAACAGTACCTGAGCTTCTCTTTGTTGTATTTTAAGCTGGGACCCAAGTTCCTCAGCATTTGCTATTTTCGGTATCTAAGGCATAAAGATCCATTTAATCTAACAACTGCCCCTACACACACACACACACACACACACACACACACACACACACATACACGGACACTACAGATGTGTAATATTCTGATGTTTTTTTAGTTTTTAATCAAATGTATCAATCTTTCCAAATCCCAAGAAAGTTTTCTAAGTCAAAAAGGGATAAGGTGAGATGAAATAATAATGAAAGGCATGTGAAGCATGTGGAGCATTTTCAAGAAAATAAGTTCACATTTTATTTTTGGAATTATTATTTCCAGACTCTTTCAGCTCATTCCGTTTTCTCCCAGTGTATTTCAATATTCTTCATGAATTTTTAATATTGCTTGGGCCATAATAAGTTCAAAAAATAAGTTTCAAGGTAATTATTGGAGTCTGTGGTGTTTTGGTATCTTATTCTTTGACCTACTAAGAACAGCATAGAGCTGAGCAGGTCACTTTCTCAAACAAATCTTATTTAGGATGTCTGATGCTTAGAATCATAGCAGTTTTTATTAGATAGACATTGGTAGTAGACTGGTTTTGAGAGTAGTTATTTGACAGAGATTTCCTTAAATAATGCGGGGCAGGGGAAACCAAGCTTATGAAATCTGATGCTATAGAGAAAAATGTCAGAGCTAATCTTTACTTTGTATTTACTTCCTAATCACTGCAAATCCATCAATTGTTTTAAATTATAGCTTTAGTGGAGATGTGATTCACATCCTATAAAATTCACATTTATTAATTCACTGAGTTTTAGAATGTATGTAACAGGGTTTCTTGTGGGTTCAGAGTGTGGACAAAGAAGCTAGACAAACTTAGTATTTGAGGGATGGCCTTGGACAAGTCACTTAATCCCTGTGTGCCTTTTTCTTGGGAAAAACAGAGGAAAACCCTCCTTGCTTTATAGAATTACTATTAAAAATAACAAATAACTATGTAAAGTGCTCTTATTTCAGAAATAGCCCTTTTCACACAGTGAGCCCTTGATATATTTCAGTTACTGTCACTGTTATATTCTTTCTACAAGGAAAAAAAATAATGTCATGCCAAAAGTTTTTTATAAGATATGGTCACCACCAACCATGAATATAAAAGATGCCTTCAGAGCCAGGTAGAGAGAAACTAATAATTGGAGAAATCCAGCATTCATGAGGCACTGGCAAGTGCCTTTTATATATAAAAGATTTAAAAAGAAAATACAGCACTACAGGCTCAGTCATTTTACTCTAACTTTACAGGGAAGGGAACTAAAATTCAGAGAAGTCAATACCCAGTACCACACACACACACACAAAAAAATGTAATGTCTACTACAAAAAGACTTTTCTTTTAACGGATAGCTACCCGATACTATAAGTTCCTTGAAGGTAAGGTACACACTTTTCTGCTGTTTTCACCAGGGTCAGGCACAGGGTGAGCAGACAGAAAGATATACAGTACATAGCCATCTGGAGGAAATGTCTCTCTAGTCCATTTCCTCTACCCCAGTCTTCATTAAAATTAATCTCCTGGAGAAAAAAAAGTAGCAGAACACTTGAATTTGGGGAAAAAAAAAAAAAAATGAGAAACTGATAGTATTCTCAAAGAACACTGAAATTAATGATGATGGAAATGTTCTACACCTGTGCTGTCCAAATAAGTAATCACTACTCATACATGATTCTTGAGCACTTAAAATGTAAATCATGCAACTGAGAAAGGTAATTTTTTGTTTTGGTTCATTTAAGATAGCCACATGGCCAGTGGCAACCTCATTGAACAATGCATTTTTAGCAAGAATACTGAATATTCTAATAATATTTATTCTTTATTTTTGAGCATATGTTATATATAGTATGACATATCAGGCAAAAGTCAGTTTTTTGTTTTTTTCAAATTTTAAGGTTTCTTTGGGGGATGTGCTTTTTTTGTTTCACGCTGATGTGTTTTGTTTTTAATAAGCCAGTTTTCAAATAGGAATTAGCTCTGTCTTTGCTTAGACAAATGGTATCCCAAACACAGCCACACCAATGGTATCTATCAGACTTTTTAAAGAAACAGTGATATAATTCTCTACTCTGGATTCTGTGTGTTATCTAAGAAATGGCAGATGGAATTTCTTTGCTACATTTTTAAAGACCAGATATAATTTGATTCCATATTAGATAATTAAAAGGAATTGTAAATACTTCTAGGTTTAAAGAATCAAGCCCTACAGACTCTTGACACCAAAAATGAGAACTAAATTTTCAAGGCACAGTGGTTTTTTTTTGTGTATTAAATTTTAAAATAATAATAATGAAGGAATAATAACACTTTTATAACTGAAGCTCAGTTCAATTTTGTACCAAATTCAAGTCTTAAGTTCCACACTCCTCTCTCCCCCCAAATATGTCATTCTTTTTTTTAAATATTTATTTATTTACTTTAGTTGTACACAATGCAATGCATTTATGTTTACGTGGTGCTGAGGATCTAACCCCGGCCGCTCACGTGTGAGACAAGCTGCTCTGCCGCTGAGCCACAACCCCAATCCCCCAAATATGTCATTCTTATCAGAACACCACCCCCTCCAAAACCAAGCAAAAATAGAAATTAATCTATCTTTTTAAGAAAGTTAACCTATTATTTTCCTGGATGGTCTAGGTAATCAAACCTCTAGTGGGGTAGAAGCGTAAGTGTCACACAGAAGGTTGTGTGTTTTGTGTTCTTATCTCTCCACTGTGGGCATCTCTTCTTTTTGCTCCTGGATTACTGTTAACAAGAGAAAAGCAGTGCATGAAATAAACCAGTGACCAGATCCCTCAAGATTTCCTTAAGGAAAAGAGAAGTAAATTGGCCTATGATTATTTTATTTAACTTATTAATTTCCCTAGTTCATGACAATTAGGCTTCATCTGTCATATATGGACAATGATCCCTGATAATGTCTATCTTATTATAAATGTCTCCTTTTTAAACTTACTTTTGCATAAGTGAATTCTGTGTGTTACTTTATAACCAACCTATGTGCTAATTATCAGCCCTATTATACTCTCTTGTCTGAAAATTTTAATACCCAAGTATTTAAAATTTGTCTTAGGCTGGGTGCATTAGAGCACACTTGTAATCTCAGTGACTCAGGAGGGTGAGGCAGGAGAATCACAAGATCTATGCAATTTAGCAAGACCCTCAGCAACTTATCAAGACTCTGTCTCAAAATGAAAAATAAAAAGGACTGGGAATAGCTCTGGTAAAGTAGTCCTGGGTTCAATCCCCATTACCAAAATAATAATAAATAAAAATCATTTTAAACATTATTTTGATCACTGATTTTTATTAAACAACACAATTGTAAAGTTTTGATATGTTCTATGGTGTTTTAAAATGTATAAAGCCTTTCCATGTACATAAATTTAATTATAAAACAACTTCAGGAAAAACCAGGAAGAGGAGGATTTGCTCCATTTAGTAATGTGGTTGGGACCATGATCTGTGAAAGTTACATAGACCAGAATACCAATTCTGCCTTCACCACTTATTACGTAAGTGACCCTAACCAAGTGCTCACTCTCTCTAGACCTTAGCTTAAGTGTGTGCAGGGAGGACACCTCAGAGGAAACTAATGGGCAGTAGATCATACCGCCTTCCCTGATGCTTGAGCACTGCTTGCCCAGTGTTCAGTCATGGTCACAGAGGAGTTGTATAGGGAGAACAAGTAGAGTCTGAAATCCTGCCTCTCTGACTTAACACTCCATCACCTTGGCACTGGCCCAAGAACAAATGGGCACTCTTTTCAAATTTGTTCAGTGCTGCTATTTGCTTGCCAAGCTGTGTACCTGTGTGGTTCTCCCTACCCCAAGTGGGAACCCTTTCCATACTGCACAAGGACACCATTGGCTAAACATACACCCCATGCCTACCACCCAGTCAGGAAATAGTAAATAGGTGGACCTAAACTTCCAAAATTTGGGCTTCTGTCTCCATACCCACTTATCTTTCTACTGTACTCCTTTGCCCCGGTGTGTTCTCAAATGAAGGATGCCTATGGAAGTGCTTTGTGTAGAACAAAACTGTCACAAAAATGTCAGCTGGTATTTAAGTTTTTCATTACTAATAATGATACCCTCCTAGTTCTCATCTGACTTAAAAGGATATAGCATATGTTCAGGAAAAACTTTAGCTGCAAAATAGTAGAGAAATAAGACCTACTTCTAGCACCCTTAACTAAGCCCTGGGACTAAGTCATCTGTGGTTATGCTAATTAAGCAGGTGTGTAGCAAAGCTTTCTTGATTTAAGAAGGCTAGATTGACATAGAGGGCATTTGGTCTGGGTGCAAAGAACCTGCCTTTACCACTAAGGTATCATGTATCAGGAGCAGCTTTTTTCTTTGGCAGCAGACAGAGATCTGCTCTTATCAAGTAGTGTGTTCTTGGCAGAGAAAAAGACTGCAAAACAGAAAACAAACATTTACCACCCCAAATAGTATACCAAATTTAATCCACTTTTTAAGTTTAGTGAAAACCATATTTTAATTAAACTTTCAGAACTGAATTAAACATGTTAAAATTGTGCTTCCAAAGTCAGATCCCGAAGAGTATTTTAGTTTGTGGTTATGTTGGACCTGGAAACATTTATTAGTAGACAGATCCTTCCTCTTTAGAGGTCCTTAACTTATGAATCAAAGACCTTGAGAAATGTTCTGACCTGGCACTGTCCAGTATAGTAGCCAGTATATGCCTGTGGCTGCAGAGCCCTTAGAATGGCCTAGTAGTAATTGAAATGGGCTGCAAATGTAAAATACACCAGATACATGATCACTATCCTCTTCAACATGTATCTCATTAATAATTTGACAGTGTGTGTATATTGAAATGATAATATTTTAGATATACTGACCTAAATAAAATGTCATTAAAATTAATTTCACTGGGGCTAGAGATACAGCTCAGTGGTAGAGCACTTGCCTAGCATGTGCAAGAACCTGGGTTTAATCCTCAGCATAACTGTAATAATTAGAATATTAATTATTATTACATCAGATCCATTTAATTTAATTATCTATTTATTTTTGCAGTGCTGGAAATCAAACATAGGACATCACACATGCTAAGCAAGTGCTCTACCACTGAGCTAACCCCAGACCTCCTATTTATTTATTTATTTATTTATTTATTTATTTATTTATTTATTTTTGGTACTGGCGATAGCACTTTACCACTGAGCTATGTCCTCAGCCCTTTTTATTTTTTATTTTGAGACAGGTTCTCACTAAGTTGCTGAGACTGGTCTTGAACTTGCAATCCTCCTGCCTCAGCCTTTGGAGTCACTAGGATTGTAGGCATGTGCCACCATGCCCAACTCCTTTTTATTTATTAGTGTGGCTATAACAACACTTAAAATCACATATTTGGCTTGCATTCTATTTCTATTACATGGTGCTGGCTCTAGACAGTGTGTAGACTTTGTTTTATATAACTATTAGGTTTTAAAAACAAAATTATTGCTTCCTCAATGTCTGTGCCATCAATTTAAAATCCCAGCCCAGGTGGCATACACTTGTAATCCCTGCAGCTCACAAGGCTGAAGCAGAAGGATCACAAGTTCAAAGCTAGACTCTGCAACTTAATAAGACCCTGTCTCCAAATAAAATTTTAAAAATGGGCTGGGGATGTGGCTTAGTGATTAAGCGCTCTTGGGTTCAATCCTCTACTAAAAAAGAAAAGAAAAATGAAATCCCAATCAGTGTAGTGGAATAAAATGGTGAAATTCCTCAAACAATTTTACAAAGCCAGAATAATAATTTCTCACTTGTCCTTAATTTTCAGATGAGAGCAAATTAATTTCTTAAAGTCATATATTTTAGAGTGAATAATAATACTGTTGTTTTTCTTTAAATTGAAGTGGAAAGGGAAATTACTACCTATTATGTAACAGAAAATAAATTTTCCAAATTTATCTCTTTATCAGCGAACTTAGATTTCTTAATTAGAAATGTCCACTTTGGTTCATGTTATTTTAAATTGTCTCTAATTTTTCCATATTTGTACTTGTTCATTATGTATTTAATTTATCAACCATTAGACAAATAAATAGTCATCTTAAAAGTGTCAAGTCATTGTAGTTAAAAGCAGAAAAGTGAAATGTGTGGCTTTAATTGTACACAGCACCATCTGGTGGAGAAATCTTATGTTAACAGTTTTTTAAAAATCACACAAAAAATAAATTTGTTAACCAAATCAGGATTGGGTACAAAAACTAAAAATATATAAAATTTTAAAATGAAGTACTGAAAACAAATCATAGCAAAATATTGGCCTGTTTGCAGTCTGTTGCCATAAAACTAGCATTTTAAATCAGCTGAAGACTGTATCACATTATAAAATGAAACTGTACCAAAATAGTCTCCTGAACCAGCTACCTACTTGGGAAATGAAAATATGACCAAAGCAAATGAGCATTAAGTAATAATGCCAAGTTTTATATGTGTCTTTATGTATGGATTTGCCAGCAATTAGATGTCAATTAAATGTTAAACATTAGTGGGTCAGAACAGGGAATCAAATACCATGTTTCATATGTTGGGCACAGCAGGACTGTTAGCCTTTTGAGAGGCTGGGAACCCACCTTCTCTACCTTGTGTGTTGATGTGAATAAGAGGCCAGTGTGCCAGATGCAGAGATCTGAGTTCTTGGAATAAATCAGTTATTCAGCATGTATAGTTCTCCCCATATGCTACACATGCTGAATAATTGATTTATTTTTAAAATTTATTTATTCTAATTTGTTATACATGACAGAAGAATGCATTTCAATTCATAGTACACATATAGAGCACAATTTTTCATGTCTCTGGTTGTACACAAAGTATAGTCACACCATTCGTGTCTTCATACATGTACTTTTATGGTGTTTAGTTTGAAGACATGGTGGCACATTACCTGTAATCCCAGCACCTCAGGAGGCTGAGGCAAGAGGATGTCAAGTTCAAGGCCAACCTCTGCAAGCGAGACCCTGTCTCAAAAAATGAAAAGGGATGGGGATGTAGCCTAGTGGTAGAGCACCCCTAGGTTCAATCCCCAGTATACTTTTGGAAAAGGATGTTATGTGTGATGTACTATTTTGTATATGCATTATCTATGTATCCTGGATTTTGAAGATAGAATTATATTGTTTCCCCAAGGACTGAAGAGGGACATAATGGAGTTTTGGTACCTTTTATGTTTACTCCAAGGAAGAAGGATCAGGTTATATCATTTGAAGCTTTTCCCCTGTAACATCTTGGGTGAATGTTTTACAGAATTTTCATATTTAGAAGGACTGGACTTTAATCTCAATAAGATGAATGTAATTTTCTAAAATATTTCAGTGAATATATTACAGGTACATAATGTTCAACACATTCTACAACTACAAGTGAATAATGTAAATTTATCTTTTATTTTCTTCATTTCCTCCAATTTATCTGATATTTTCTGCAATTAGTAAAATTTATTTTAAAAATTAAATGAAATTGAAATTATGGCGATTCAGATTTACACTCTGTAAAGATATAAAGCTGAGATAATTTGATAATTTTTAAAAAATCCAACAGGCTTATGACCTTAGATCTACTGCAGACTGGCTCTCTGGTTCTCCAAAACTGTGTGACCTTAGAATATGTAACTTTTCTAAGTCATTATGTGAACACAATTGTGCAGGGAGGCTTTCTGACATTTACCTAATTATATCTATCCCAGAGGACATGTCTCATCCTTATCTTATAGGTAAGAAATTCTCGGAGAAGTTAAGGAAGTTGGCCAAAGTTCATCAACATGTGCACTGTTCACAGAGCTGCATTTGAACTCAGGCACCCGTTTATAATGGCTTTCCATAGACCCCTAATAGCTAGCTTGCCCTTTTAAATTCTAACATTATGAACCTTTTTTTTTTTCCTACCTCACAATATCAAATACCCATTCTTAGAAGAATAAGCTAAGCAGTGCATTTACCTGACCAGAAATTATCCCTAGATACAGATATCATCTTTAGTGAAACTTCTGAGGTCATTTGTATTCCCTCTATAGACCATTCACACTCAAGTCACATAAACCATTTGAAACCTAATTTGATACAGGAAAGAGAGTTGTGTCCCCATTTGATAACATTTAATTATAATCACATAAGAGGCAGAACTAATCATCATGATCATTTGAAAGCTTTAAGAGTAACTTTTAGTTTGCATACGATTTCATTCTATTACTCATGTTTGTATTATGATCTCCATAACCATTTATATTCACAAAGCATTTTATGATCTTCAGTTACAGAAGATGCTGTCCCACCTTTTACAAATAAACTAAATGAATTACTGTTGATCACTAATGAGGTAAGAAGGCTTTATAACACTAGTGCCACTGTAATCAGGACTTTCTGCTCATAGATTGAGCCAGTTAGACGTCATTTGCCAATCTGTTCATTGATTAGTCACCACCCATGTGGTGGTGACACTATGTTAAATATGGTTGAAGCCCATCGTTGTGACCTCATCTCTATACCTTCTTTCTAAGGCCTCATTGCTAATCTGAGCTCTAAAACTAACCAAATCAGTTTGGTTAACCCACTTAACCAGGAAGTAAGCCTCCTCAAACTTCAGATACCTTTGTTGCCAAAATGCTGTTGTGAACAAAATAGTAATTGGCCAGGCCCAAAGTAGATATTCAGCAATTGTAAATTTTAACCTTTTTCTTGACCTAAACTACCTGTTTTAGTACTCCCCTCTCTTTTCCTTTGAATCTTTCGCGCGTGTGTGTGTGTGTGTGTGTGTGTGTGTGTGTGTGAAAACTTTTCTAGTAACAGATTAAAACAAGAGACAGGTAGGGAGAGGGATTACAAGTCACCTTTAATGATAAGAAGCACTTATATTTAATCTTAGGCTTATGTTTCATTGTTTACCTTACAGCGATTTAGGTTATTTTCTGCTTTAATATTCTAGTTATGGAGTAGTTTAGTATGTTCTTTTAAAAACCAAAACCATTTAAAAGTAATGGATATTTTGTTGCCACATAGGTACCCTTCTCATATTGAACCATCCTTGAGCTATTTTTCATGGGATTGTCTTCTGTTTTCAATAATTTGTTTCTGGCTGAGCCTGCTGGCTTAGGAGTCTGAGGCAGGAGGATTGCAAATTCAAGACCAGCCTCTGCAACTTAGCGAGATCTTGTCTCAAAAAAAATAAATAGATAAATGATTGGGGATGTAGCTCAGTGGTAAAGAATCCCTGGCTTGAATCTCCAGTACCAAAATAATAATTGGGGTTTTGATTTTTAAGGCTAGGTATAAGATGAGAGTCCATGAAGACCTCACTTCCCAAATGTGTCAAGTCATTAATTTTCCTTAAGTGAGTGTGAAAAATAGATTTTCATGTTCTACCCCCCAAGTCAGAATCTCCACTTGGGAAGTGTGGGGATCTGTGATTCCACAGTTAGTACTTGCATTTCTACCATCTAAGTCAGTTTGGGACATATCGTGCAAGGTGCTGGGGATTCTGTGTGAATGTGATACAAGTGTCACATTTATGCTACAGATTATTTTGTTAAGCTTTTCTCTGTGTGTAAAGGATGGGAGCAAGACAAAGATCTTGGTAATATATTCCTGGTTCTCTGACCTAAGTAACAGACCACTTAAATATCTCAATACAAAGAAATTCAGTCCTAGAAAGAGTACTGGCATTGTTCACTTTTAGATTATCAGACTTCTTTGCTATTTGTCTGAAAATCTGACTTCTCTGAAATACATTTTTATGTTTGCACACACAAAATTTTCAGAGGAATTCATACTCTCATTAATTTTTAATTCATTGAGAACATTCATTAATTTGAGTTATAAACACATAGACATAATAAATAAACTTCACTGTGGACTGAAAAGTAGAAAGATTAGATCCACTTTTTTGCACAATCTTTTTTAAAAATATTTATAATATTTATTTATTTGCTTTAGTTGTACACATGCCTTTATTTTTACTTGGTGCTGAGGATCAAACCTGGACCGCGCACGTGCTGGGCGAGCACTCTACCGCTGAGCCATGACCCCAGCCCTCTGCACAATCTTTTGTAAAAGCTGTGAAACACCAATCAGTTCCTGCTACTACATATATTGTAGAGTACGATTTAAGGAATTATACTGTCTGAGTCTTACTAATTCCCAGTTGATTTCTTTGTTCACTGGAGCACCTGCCATAGGCAGGGTCCTCAGTATCAAACAGCATGTAATGTATGCAGAGTGGTTTCTTTGCATTTTATGAATATAAGCCCTAATTTATACTACATACTGATAACTTCCTTAGAATCAAAAGCCTTGAGGGAATGTGCCCATGATGCTGGGTATCATGACCACAAGTCAGGGTGTCAGAATAGCTGAGTGTTTAGAGCCTGTCCTTCATTCCCGATTGCAGCCTTCTGCAGCCAGCTGTGTCTTTAGTTACCTGTTTTCAAACTTTCAGCTAAGGTCCTTTAGGTCATTCTATTTCAGTTTCCTTTCCCTCCCCTGCTCCCAGGACTGAACCCAGGAAGCTCTATCACTGAACTACATAATCAGTTCACCCCCTTCCCCATTTTTTTTTTTTTTTTTTCGAGGTGGGGCCTTGTTAAGTTGCCAAGGCTGGCCTTGAACTTATAATCTTCCTGCCTCAGCCTCCTGAGTTGCTGGGATTTATAGGTGTGTGTTGCCACCATGCCCGGCCAGTTTCCTTTTTGTTAAAGCAAAAAATGGAAAAAGTAAAATGTTGTATACTATATTTAATTATTTATTGTTATACATATTTAATATTTGTTAAACATGTAATAATTCATGAGTATATATTCTTTATAATACACAATTTTTCTCTTCTCTATCCATTTCCCCTACCTTTTTACATGAATCATGTGAATTTATATATAGATATGTAAAGATGTGATCAGTCAATTGTTATGTGTTTGGAGATTTGCATATTAAAACCTTAATTAGGCCCTCTTACCTCATTCTATTTAATACTGCACAGTATTCCATGGTATGAATATATCATAATTAACTTCTGTCCTGTTGCTGCTGATCAATAACATCATGTCACAGATTTTCAGGTGATAATTCTATAGTGTCTTTACTAACTGGTTTCCACCTTCTCTTGTCTCCTCACACTTATTTACTCTCTACATAATTTATTTTCTAATTTATGCCCTCTCCTAGGATCTAATAGCCTAATCTTTAACTGTAACTCTTAAAGGAATTATGCCTCTTTTTATAAACCAACACTTAAGTAATGCTTTTTAACATTCTTTACATTTCTTGACTTACATTTATTCTCGGGGAGAAAAGTTACAATATTTTAAGCACACAAACAGAATATAACCTGGTATAAGGGAACCATTTCATGCGTCTGAGGCCTAGAAATCTGAGTATTAAAAAAGGCCATGTGTATGATCCTGTTTCAGGAAGAGTGCATGGGGCCCCTTATTATTCCCACTTGCCTACTTTACTGCCATAAACTGCCACACTGAGTGTACCTTTAAATCAAGACTTATCTTCAAAATACCTGTTAATATGTACATTGAAGGTCAACTACCATGCATGTTTTAATGGTTACAGAAGAATTGTTAAAAACTTTATAATAGAGTGGGCACAATGCAGGGGATACCTGCACACCTAGCAAATCCTGAAAGATGTCAGAAGTTAAGTGTGGAGATTTTCCTGGGACTCTGTTTATATGGTTAGAAATCACCTGCTCTATTTACCACTCATCTGCAGCATCTGAAATGTATGTGCTTACTTTAGACTTGGGGATCTTTAATATCTTTTTTTTAAATTATTGAACATATTTGGGGTCCAATTGTGTTTTATTTCATTTTTTAAATTTATTTTTTATTTATAATAATTACAATTCATAGTGCACATATATAGCATCTTTTTACATACAACTGTTTGTATACAAAGTATATTCGTACCATTCAGGTCTTCAATCATGCATTTAGGATAATGATATCCGTCTCATTCAACCACCTTTCTTTTTTCCTTTTCTCCCCCTCCCTCACCCCTTGCTCTCTCCCTTCCCTTCCCTTCCCTTTGACCATTCTAGTGTTCCTCTAATCCTCCTATGTACCCCCATCCAACAATACTGTGAACTTGCCTCCTTATATCAGAGAAAACATTGGGTATTTGGATTTTTGAGATTGACTAACTTCACTTAGCATTATATTCTCCAACTTCATCCATTTACCTGCAAATGCCATTATTTTATTCTCTTTTATTGCTGAGTAAAATTCCATTTTGTATATATACCACATTTTCTTTATCCACTCATCTACTGAGGAACATCTAGGTTGGTTCCACAACTATCTTAATGTCAAAGGTGTGTGAGGTGTGGCCAGCCTGCTTTCATTACCCAAACTGGCAGTCCTTCCCAGTGCATTGCTATTATAGTTTCTAGGGGCAATATAGCTGTTTCTACTCTTCACAAACATCTGCACCCATATCCACAACACACAAACAGCCAAGAAGTGCACAATACTGCCAGTCCCCCAAAGGATGCCTCACTTCCTCAGTGATTCCAGACTGATCTCGAGCAAATTTCACACTCTCAGGATGCACAGTTTTATTACATTCAGAGTTAGGAATTCTGTCCTGTTTGAAAGATGCAATTTCATGGCAGTTTCCTTAAACTGCTCACTCTGTAAGGAGTCCTGAGTCATTTTGAAGGAAGCATAATGACAATTTGGTGGCTGAAGGAAAAAATACTTGCTTAGCTGACGATATGCTGCCCAGCAATTTCAACAGATTATCAAAACTTTCTCAGATGCAGCAGGAACTATGAATTCTAGAAGTACACTCTCTTGCATAAGCCAAATAATGGAGTGGGAAAAATATTTGCTCTATATGGAAAACTATTTCCTATCAATTATTGAATAGGTGAAAACTCACCCAGAATTTTCTTCTGAGCAAACTGATTCCTTCCTGTTTTTCTTCTATACTATGCTTTTTGTAAGGTTTTTTGTTTTTTCTTTTTTGGTAATTTTTAAAATTGGCATAATGTACATAATGGGATTCATTGTAATATATTCATGCATGCATAACACATAATTTGGCCTAATTCTTTTATTTTCCTTCACTAAAATCTCTCTAGTGTTTAGGTTTGCAGAGGAAAAGAAGATTATATAGGAAACAAAAAGCAAATTTTCAGTCCATTTTTGATTCGGGTTAAACCACACTTTTTCCTAGTTAACAGTTAATTTTATTTTTATATCTCAAAGTTCAGAGTTTGATCTGTAAAATGAGAACACATCATTGATCCAATCATCTCTTTTGCCTTCCTAGAAAATTTAGTTTGAAATGAACCATGATCTCAGCCCCAGGTATCTGATAAAGGACGCAGAAATATTACAGTTAAGGGACAACAGAATGTGTGCTGCATGTATCAGAGATACGAAGAGAGGATTACATGAAGTAGTAAACACGAAAAACAAAACCAATCCCCCCATTCCCTGAGGTTTGGGTATTTTCCCTTTATTTTGTTAACAAGTAACAACCTCAGCTATGTAACCTTAGAAAACTTTAGAGAAGCCAAGGATGACAGTGATGGACTACTATCTAAGCACACTACTCTGAACAGGTCTTTCAGCCCTGCAGCCTTCCACTGATGCTGGTGAGGGTCTCTTTTCCATAGGATTCTAGCTGTCTGCTGATCCAAAAGTTCCCAGTAGAGCAGACTGGGACTCAGAACAACATGTTTTTTAAATAAGACATTTTTTGCTTTCTGATTTCAAATTTAAATATATGACTTTAAATCATTTATTATAGCTAAACCTACTAGAATTATGCATAAAATTTGACTTTATAAAGAAAACCCTTCTGGTTGTACTTTGGGAGATGGGCTGGAGTCTGGGGAGACAGTAGAAAGGAGATGGTTGGTTAGGAGGTGGCTTGAGTAGTATAAGCAAGCTGAAATAGGGTCTGGTCAATCAAACGGGTGGGACAGGAAAATGAACCATTTCCAAAATATAAGCAATTGGACTTTGACCATTAGATGCAAAGTATGAAGAAAAGTGAGTCAAAGTTTTAGGTGGAAGGACTAGGCAAACTGTTAGACCCTTTTCAGAGTTGGACCTACAGGGGAAGAGGTAGGTTTGGAAACAAACAGAAGGAAAGATGTCCATTTGTGGATGGATTGATCTCAATGCCCATAAGTGGCAGACAGAAATTGATGTTGATGATACTAATCATTTGGATAATTTAAAAAACATTTGAAATAGAGTTTCAAATAAAGTTCTAGAGGTTTTTTAGACATACATAAGTTCTTATTCACTTTCATGTAAGGCCCCTTTTTTTTTGTGACTCATTCCTACTTCTGGCAGCTGTTGTAAATAATCACCGAGTGAGTGATCTCTTAAAGAATGAAATTTATCTGCATGTGGTTACTGACAGTTTTTGAAGACGTTTGTTCCTCCTCAATCGAAATATTTTTCTGTAAATACCATATATCAATATCTTTATAATAGTTTTGTAAAGCTTCATATTATGGTCACTATAGTTTTTCTATCATAAAAAAAAAAGTTTCTATTACTGAATAGAAAGAAATTTGGCCATCAAAGTTGTGAAATAAGCCAGTACCACGTGACAAGTACCACATGATCTCACTCTTATGTGGCATCTAAAAAGGTTGATCTAATACAAGTTGAGAACAGCATGGTAGTTACTAGAGGTGGGGAAGATTAGGGGAGGGTTGAGAAAAGGTTGTTCAATGGACACTATGTTAACAGGAATAAGAAGTTCTGGTGTCAGCAACTCAGGAGGCCAAGGCAGGAGGATCACAAGTTTGAGGCCAGCCTCAGCAACTTAACAAGACCCTATCTCAAAAAATAAAAGATTAAAAAAAGGCCAGGGATGTAGCTCATTGGCATAGCACTCATGGGTTCAATCCCTAGTACCAAAATAAATAAATTCATTAAAAAACAAAAGTTCTGGTGTGCTGTTACACAGTAGGGTGACTAATGAATTCATAGTATGGTATACTATGTATGGTATATTTTGAAAAGTGAGAAGAAAGCATTTTGAAAGCTTTTGTCATAAGGAAATGATAAATGTTTGAGGAGATAGGTATATTTAACCTGATTTAGACATAACACAATGTACATATGAATTGAAATATCACATGGTACCTCATTGGCATGTATGATTTTTAATGTTTAAAAAACAAAAATTATCTGACAGTTTCTCTCAAGCATTTTGTAGTTACATTTATTCTCACAGCTTTTTCATTTATTCTCTTTTCAGAACTTGACAGCCCAGAAGAGTTAGGGAAGAAGCGCATCTGCAGGATCATCACTAAGGATTTTCCCCAGTATTTTGCAGTTGTTTCACGGATTAAGCAGGAAAGCAACCAGATTGGTCCTGAAGGTGGAATTCTGAGCAGCACTACGGTGCCCCTTGTCCAAGCATCTTTCCCAGAGGGTGCTTTGACAAAAAGAATCCGTGTGGGCCTCCAGGTACTGTTCACAAAATACTGTTTCATCACAGGCACTGTTTTTCCCGGCACACTCAGAGAGCATGTGAGAGTGTTTTGCTCTGAAAATGGTCATCATAACTCATCCTTAACAATACTGCCAATTAGACCATTTTGGGAATCATTAACCTATTTCAGATGAAAATCATTAAGTGTAAAGTTAGCTTAGTAACTGGTTAAATAAGGTTATATATTTTAGAGTTTTTCTGTTCAAAAGTCTCAGTTTCTGATGAAAGATAACTTTTTTCAACCATAGGTTCTTGGGTCTGAGAATGTGAAATAACATACGAAAACTTAGTTTATAATATGCCACATCATAAAAAATCAAGTTACAGTGAAACTTGCAAGCTTTAGTGTTTGGGTTTAAGTAAATCATAAATGCTGGGTTTCCTCCAAGCCAGTTGGAACTTGTTTTGGTTTGGAAAGCTGACTGGAAATCTTGGCAAGAATGATCTTTCTTATATTTATTCATTTCAGTTAGGTTAGACCTTAACTAGTCCTTTTCTTTTCCTCATTGAATAAGGAAAATGAACTGAAATTAATTTGTGTTGATAAAATAGTAATTAATAGATTAACTGAAAGTTCATGCTCTCCTTGTGAGGCTGACACTCATGCCCAAGGGAGTTAGTTTTTGTCCTGGGAATGCCTTTAGTAAATTGTTGGGAGTCCCGGACCACCTTATGTTTCAGTCATATGAAGTTTCCTTCACCTGTCTCCCATATTGAATTATTTTGCCAAATTAGCAAAGAGACCAAAAGGAATGAGGTAGGCTTAGTAGACTAGAATTCAGATCTTTGAAACTTTGAATGCTGTTTTGTTTCTGACCTCTGAAAGCCTTGGTTTTTTTACAGGTACAAGTTGACTTTGTGAGGTTTTTTATGGAATATCCTGCATAGGTTTAAAGTATATGGAGCTAAATATTTGTTGTCCTTGACTTTGAGTAGACTAACAAGCTTCTTTGTTCTGATTTGAGTCCCTCCTTTTTATGCAAGCCAGTACTGTCTGCATTCTACTGAGGAAACAGGCTGGCTGGTTCCTGCCACAGTGTTTGGTTCTTTTGTGTTTTCATGCCTTGAAATAGTGAGAAAGGATAAAAACAAAAAAAGACAATGTTTTTGTTGTTGGATTGGTTTTTTTCTTTCTCACTTCAAAAGTCAACCTTGATGGAAAAAAAAAAAAAAAAAGTAAATTTTCATTTAAGGTTCTTTTTCTATCTCTAGGCCCAGCCCGTACCAGAGGAAATTGTGAAAAAGATCCTTGGAAACAAAGCAACATTTAGCCCAATTGTCACTGTGGAACCAAGAAGAAGGAAATTCCATAAACCAATCACAATGACCATTCCAGTACCCCCGCCCTCAGGAGAAGGTGTATCCAATGGATACAAGGGGGACACAACACCCAATCTGCGCCTTCTATGTAGCATTACAGGTTTGGCTTAGTTGCTGCTATACTTCCTATTGATTTGCAATGAGTCTGTACAAAGACATAAAACCTTTGAAATATCCACACCAGTATTTTTTTTTCTTGTCTATCACCTCATCTCTGTTATCGCTGGAATAATTTAAGATGCTGGTCTCATGAATCATTTAAAATTTAGGGCTATCCTCATCTCTGCTATTGTTAACATTAGAAATAGAGCCCTTGTTGGATTACTGAGGTATTCCTGATTCTGTTGAAGCGTCTAGGTAATTTCTCAGTAATCCAAACAGAGGTAGTAAAACTAGCAACACCCTTTACACTACCAGGAAATTGGATGGACTTTTGGGAAATAGAGGTTCCACAGCACTGCCAGTAGGGAAGTGTTGAGTACATAATTATTCTCACCTACTTCATATATCAGTTCTATCCAATAAAATAAATATAAGGCTTAGGAGAACACATTTTGTGATAAGCACCTAGAATCCCAGTCCTCAATTCATCCTTTGATTATCTCAGTCTGATTTTTAACTTCAAGTGCAAGTCTAAGACATTAACAATATGTTTGGTTTTGTTTTTTAAGGAGTAATTTTAATGACAGATTTTTTTCCTTTTACTCTGGAAAAGTAAATGGTTCAGCTAGGTACAAACTGAGCTGGTTCTTAACTTTCTTGATAGTTCTTACCAGTTTTTTTTTTTAAGACATATATTATCTATCTGAAACTATAAATCATTGCACTTTATAAATACACTATAAATTGTGGCTTTCCCAAGTTTAAACCATCCATTGTTATCCAGACAAAGTAATTTTTAAAAAAATTTAACAGTTTGGGAGCCTGGTCACTGTGGCACATTCCTGGAATCACAGCTACTCTGGAGGAGGTTGAGGTGGAAAGATCACTTGAGCCCAGGAATTCAAGACCAGACTGGGCAACATAGAAAGACGCTCACTTCAAAATATATCAACATTTAAGGAGATAATAATAAGCTGGTAAAAGTGTAAAAGGAGAAGAGAAAGGAAATCTACCTTTAGTACACACCACTGAATTGAAAGTGTCAAAATCGTGCCAGTTGCTGTAACTGGAAGAACAGGAGGAGGATGAGAAGTTAACAAGCTGCATCTCTGATAGTAAAGTCACCATCTCTGCTGCTCTTCTCAGGGGGCACCTCGCCTGCTCAGTGGGAAGACATCACAGGAACCACCACTCCTTTGACATTTATAAAGGACTGTGTCTCTTTTACAACCAATGTTTCAGCCAGGTATGGAAATAAAGATTCTAACAAGCACTAAGAAATTAGTTTTATTACCTTTTGGGAAGCAAACATGCTGCTTTCAAAACAATGTGTTTTGTTCTGTTTTTTTGTTTTTTGTTTTTGTTTTAATGGGGGAGAAAATCCTTAATGTTTACTTAGCACAATTATTATGAGTAATAAACAAAGCTTTTGCATTTGAAAAGGACAGCAAAAACCTTTGCTGTTTAAATAAACAAGTTGTTAATATTTTGGTTTATTTCCCTTATATACTGAGTTTTTGTTTTTATTTATTTTGGTGCTAGAGAACAAACCCAAAGCCTTGCACATGCTAAGTTATGTGTTCTGCCACTGAATTGCATTCCTAGCACCTGACTTTTCAAATTGTATGGGTTTTGCTTTTTTTTTTTTTTTTTTTTTTTTTTAAAGATATAGCTTTTAAATCACCTGATTTTCATAATTCTGTTTTTGTTTTTCTTAGATTTTGGCTTGCAGACTGCCATCAAGTTTTAGAAACTGTTGGGTTAGCCACACAATTATACAGAGAGTTAATATGTGTTCCATATATGGCCAAGTTTGTTGTTTTTTGCCAAAATGAATGATCCTGTAGAATCCTCCCTGCGATGCTTCTGCATGACAGATGACAAAGTGGACAAAACTTTAGAGCAACAAGAGAATTTTGAGGAAGTTGCAAGAAGCAAAGACATTGAGGTACCTTATTTACAATATAAAGTTCTTTTAATTATATTGTTCAGATACAGGCTTTTACTTAGAGGTTATAATAGCACTATAAATTTCAAGTACATTCTTTGTATTTTAAAACTTTGATAAAGATTCATTCTCAAATTATTTTAAGTGTCTATGGGTTATGAGTTAATAAGAATATAGTACTAATGAATCTAAGTTATGGTCTCCATTTTCCTGTGGCTACTTGAATTTTCTTGTTTTCATGGTCACTGTCTATACACAGTACCATGATTTTCCTTTTTCAAACACATAAGTATTGAAGAGTCAAAAACATTCAAACTAATGAGATGGATATCATTACCCTAAATGCATGTATGAAGTCACAAATTGGTGTGAATATACTTTGCATACAACCAGAGATATGTAAAAATGTGCTCTATAAGTACAATATGAAATGTAATGCATTCTACTGTCATTTATAACAACTTAGAATAAAAAATAAATTAATTAAAAAAAATTCAAACTAGAACAGTAAGTGACCTAAGGTACTTTTTCAAACATGTTTGAAATTATCAGAAGTTAAACACATAATTCTGTTTTGTACATGTTAATGATAATAATTGTTGAATTGTAAGCCCACAGAACTATTTTTTATGGCAAATAACAACATAGAAGTATTTCCTGATAAAGAGACAAATGTGACAAATATGTCTTTTGTGTGTATTTGTGTGGTGCTGGGGACTAAAGTCAGGGCCTCACACAAGCTAGTCAAGCAGTCTACCACTGAGCAACATCCCCAGCCCACATGTCAGTCTTTTAATTAATGTTACATGACTTGAAATATCAAAATTTTTCTAACTCAAATTAATGTTATATTATGTATTTCTTTTACTTTTTCAAAAGGTTCTGGAAGGAAAACCTATTTATGTTGATTGTTATGGAAATCTGGCTCCACTGACGAAAGGAGGACAGCAACTTGTATTTAACTTTTATGCTTTCAAAGAAAATAGACTGCCATTTTCCATCAAGGTAAATCATCTTTAACAGACTCCATTATTAAAAAAAAAAAAAAAAAAAAAAAAAAAACTTAGCTAATAAAAAGAAATGGTCAGCCAGGCATGGTGGCACAGGCCTATAATCACAGTGGCTCAGGAGGCTGAGGCAGGAGGATTGCAAGTTCAAAGCCAATCTCAGCAATTTAGTGAGGCCGTGTATCAAAATAAAAAGGGCTGAGGATGCTCAGTGGTTAAGCATCTTTGGGTTCAATCTCTGGAACCAAAAATAAATAAATAAAAGTGGGGGAGGCTTAATGATATATTTAATTTGAAATATCCCACCAATGTAAATTCATAAGAACCGATCAGATTTTGTTCTACTTTTACCAGAGTATACTTTCCAGTCAGTGATGTTTTATAATTAGTCAAAACAATCAACAATAAAATGTAGATGATTTTATTATAAATTTAAAATTTTTAAATGTCTAGCAAATGTTCAATGATCAAATAAAGAATGAAATCCAGATTCAGTATTCAAGTTTCATTTCCATTTCTGAGGAAGCCCAGAGACATTCTCCAGAGAACAAGATAGGACAGTTGTTTTATTACTGTTATTTGCTGTTATTTTTATGTGTTGCAAAAACTGAAGCTTTGAGAAACTGTTAAAAAAAAAAAAAAAAAAAAAAAACTTAGCTAATAAAAAGAAATGGTCAGCCAGGCATGGTGGCACAGGCCTATAATCACAGTGGCTCAGGAGGCTGAGGCAGGAGGATTGCAAGTTCAAAGCCAATCTCAGCAATTTAGTGAGGCCGTGTATCAAAATAAAAAGGGCTGAGGATGCTCAGTGGTTAAGCATCTTTGGGTTCAATCTCTGGAACCAAAAATAAATAAATAAAAGTGGGGGAGGCTTAATGATATATTTAATTTGAAATATCCCACCAATGTAAATTCATAAGAACCGATCAGATTTTGTTCTACTTTTACCAGAGTATACTTTCCAGTCAGTGATGTTTTATAATTAGTCAAAACAATCAACAATAAAATGTAGATGATTTTATTATAAATTTAAAATTTTTAAATGTCTAGCAAATGTTCAATGATCAAATAAAGAATGAAATCCAGATTCAGTATTCAAGTTTCATTTCCATTTCTGAGGAAGCCCAGAGACATTCTCCAGAGAACAAGATAGGACAGTTGTTTTATTACTGTTATTTGCTGTTATTTTTATGTGTTGCAAAAACTGAAGCTTTGAGAAACTGTTAGGCAGGAAGAAAATTCATGAACTATTAGGATAAGACCAGCAGACAATCCTATTGCTTAGGCTAGGAACTAGGTCCCTAAGTCATGCCAAATTCAAATGGGACCATTCTGGTTGACATATAATTGTTACCATCTTTTCCCTTTACCTTTCCTACCTCTAAAAGGGCTTCATGAAACAAACACATTTCATCTTACATAGACAGGAATCCTCAGAAAAGTCTCTGTAACTGTCACCTACCAAAATTCTTCTAGATTAGAGACACCAGCCAAGAGCCCTGTGGTCGTCTGTCTTTTCTGAAAGAACCAAAGACAACAAAAGGACTGCCTCAAACAGCTGTTTGCAACTTAAATATTACTCTGCCAGCACATAAAAAGGTATCTTTTAATACTGGTTCATTTTTACTTTCCCTGGTCTTGAAGAATTGGGCCCTTGGTTTGCACTTAAGGAATGCTTTGTAACACAATTAAAGCTCTTGAAACTCAAGTTTTATTAGTCTCCTTGTGTAGATTGAGTCTTGTTACTGTGGTGTCAAATTTTTATAGTGTGTATGATGGAGTCCTCTGTTTATTGCTTCTGCTGGTAGTTCATAGATTTTTTTTTATGCTTTCAAATACTGTCACACATTAATTTGCCATGGATGTACAGTTCTTGATATTTTTTGTTGGCTTCTTTTGATTTGCTTTGCTTTCTAAACCAGCTTGCATTTTGTGCTCCCTACTCAGTCCTTTTCATATCCTGATATTCTTTTCCCTGCTGTCCATTATAATATTCCTTGTCTCTGCAATGCATCTTGGGACCAAAAGGAGACAGAGTCAGATCAAGATGATGAGGTAATATGAATACTTCTGCTTTTATTCTATCAGAGGTAGAATAGATGTTAAGTATGTACAAAAGAAGTTGCAGAGGGCTGAAGTGTGGGCAATGTATAAATTATATTTATGTAGGTCTTAAGTGAGGTAAAGAGTGTATTTTTTTTAAAAAAAGGAGTTGACTCTTCCTCCAGGTATGCTAAGACTATTTCAGAATATTCTAAAATATTATAATCTAATTTATGATTTCAAAAGAAAAACTAAAGCTATTTAAACATTTTAAAATGTGATAGATTGGGACAGATTGGCATGTATAAATTGTTTTAAACTCTCATATGCATATTTTACCACCTACTGTCCTACTGCACACTGTTACAAGTTTGTTTGTTTTGTTTTGTTTTTGGTTTTTTTTGGTACTGGGGATTGAACTCAGGGGCATTCGACCACTGGGTCACATCCCCAGCCCTTTTTTTTTTTCGTATTTTATTTAGAGACAGGGTCTCACTGAGTTGCTAAGTGCCTCGCCATTGCTGAGGCTGGCTTTGAACTCGCGATCCTCCTGCCTCAGCCTCCCAAAGTTCTGGGATTACAGGCGTGCGCCACCGCACCTGGCCCGTTACAAGTTTTAAATCAAGATCATGATTAACAGATGAAATTTTACTATACCCAATCAGCTTATGTTTATGTAATATAAAATATTTCTTCACTGGTTTTTGATAGACATTTGCTGTTCTAGCTAAAGAAATTTACCTTGGTCATTTTCAAAGAGTTGAGCTGTTCAATTAAATTGTAAAAGAAATTTTTATAAGTTTACCTCCTAATGTTTCTCTAAGTTAAATGATAATTGGATTTTTAAAACCCACACATCAATCATAGAGTCAGCAGCCTTAGGACTCAGTAACATTACTGCTTAATAAACCATTCACCTGTTTTTAATCCCTCATCTATACTTTATACCTATTAACATACAGAAACATACTAATTGGAATAATCAACTTTGTGTGCCTTTTTTCCTTGAATGTACTCACATAGTGAGTGTACTTTGTGATGTATGTGCTTTCAATATGAATGAATTTGGGAACACTTATTGCTCAGCCTCAGAAGTCTCTGTAATGCTCGTCTTTTATTTGTAGTTCCCTGTAGTCTGCTGTGTTGGTGCTCTTATATTTGCTAAATCATGGTTAGTTGGTTGAGATATCGGGATGGGGTGTTAAAATCCCAGTATGAAATTAACATTGTTCAAGAGGAAAATGCATAAGAAGAAAATTAAGGATAAACAAGATATCAACGTGCCATGCTACAAAATGTTTCAAAATTGAGAGAATGTCACAGGGGAGTTGGAAACAGAGTCTCTCTTTTTTCTTTTCTTTTTCAGACGGAGAAAGCAGATAGACGACAAAGTTTTGCATCTTTAGCTTTACGTAAGCGCTACAGCTACTTGACTGAGCCTGGAATGAGTGAGTTTTCTAACACATTTACTAATCTATGTGGATTTTTATAAGAAGAGACATTTTTTCTATACAAACTAAATTTTGGTGTGATTTGAAAACCAATAACTAAGAAAAATTGCCTGCAGGAAAACCTTATCATGAAACCTAATACTTTGTACATAATTGAAGATACAAGATACCAACACCCCTAGTTCATGGCTTCAAAAGAGGTGTCTTTTTTTAACCATTTACTATTTTTAAAATTAGCAATGTTACTTTAAATCTGTGCTCAAAAGAGAAAATGTTTAATCCTGTATATTTGGGATGGCAGAAAGAATGGCAAAGTTACTTTGGTTGTTATCTCATTTTTCTTAATATAGATAGATTGTTGTATACTAGTCCCAATTCTTTTCTTCCCATTTTGCGAGCATTATATTTTCTTACTTTCTTGAGGTAGGACTTATTTGCTGATTTCTTATCTCTTCCCTCCTTTCATCTCCTTTCCTCTGTCCTCTATTAAAATATCAGTTCTAAGGCTGGTCTTCAGACTGGTTAAACCCTCTTGTCTCAGTGATGGTTCCAGATCCTTGTTAAATGGCTTGCAAGCAAGGTATAGATGCAGTCATATTCATTCTCTCTGCCCCTTCTTCCTCCTTCCTTCATCCTTGTAATTATTATATTGGTAGTCACCAGAGCCCTCTAGATAAACCCTTCTGCCCAGGGAACTGAGACCACAGGGAGCAGTACTGTGTTTGATTTATATAGAGTGTCTCTGCTGTAACTTTAGAGAGCTTCATTTTGAAGAGAATTTATACAAAAACATTTTTTCATTAGTCAGCCATTGCTAGCTTTCCCCCCACCCCATTGACTCACAGTTAACTTGAGTTCATGGAGGTTTAGAAATTTGCCAGTAAGAGACACAATTTTGTTTTTTTTCCACCTTTCCCGAATTCATGTTGCTGTGGACCAACATAACATAGGCAGCAGGAAACTACTCCACTATTCAGTTTAAATGGTTGAGGTCCAAACTACTAGTAAAGTTAATATTCAGACACAAAATGGGTAGTATGAGAGAAATGAAATCCTCCCATGATCAGGAACATTCCCTCAGTTCTGAGTTTTCTCCTCTAGCAGAAAGGTCTAAATGCTTCCAGAAACATTGCGGCTGAAATTAACTCCTATTGTGCTAGAGAGCAGGGAAAAGGTATGGATGTAGCTAGCTGGTTTTTCAATACAGTGAAATATACTGGATATGAGTTTTCTTTGGAATAGCATTTTGCTCTGGAGACCCTAATTGGGTAGTTATTTTGGACACCACCATCCCCTGCCCCAACCCAGGCAGTATCCTTAAGCTTTGGACAGGCTTTATGGACCAACTACTTAAGGTCATTGGTACCTCAGGGCAGGTGAATTTCCATCTGACTCTGGTACTTAAGATGTTTCGTTGTTTTTTTTTTTTTTTTTTTTTTTTTTTTTTAGGGATATTTGAATTGTAAGATCAGGCATATGCTCAATTTAATTTTTCTCACTTATGAAAGTGTTGCTATTTTTTGTCAAAATTTCATTTAGGTATGTGCAGTCTGCCATCCTTGACTTTTGATAGAAGGGAGTAGTTTTCTCTTATGATCAGGCACATAAAGGTGGTGAAATGGAAAGGAATAAAAAGGGACTAAAAGGAAACTAAGGAAATACCAAGACCCCTGAATTGGTGTTAGAACTCCAAGCGAAGGCCACTTGTCCCTCATTTACCCTGGCCCTTCCAAGCTTTCCCTGTGCCCCAAAAAGATTCTAGTGTAGTTTGCTGCCTAACACCCAGAATTTACCTTGGTTATAAAGGGTATCACAAAATGTATGTCATTAAAACATATAAAATGTGTAACTGGCCGGGCGCGGTGGCACACGCCTGTAATCTCAGCACTTTGGGAGGCTGAGACAGGAGGATCGCGAGTTCAAAGCCAGCAATGGCGAGGCACTTAGCAACTCAGTGAGACCCTGTCTCTAAATAGAATACAAAAAAGGGCTGGTGATGTGGCCCAGTGGTCGAGTGCCCCTGAGTTCAATCCCCGGTACCACAAAAAAAAAAAAAAAAAAAATGTGTAACTGACTGGCAAGTTGATTGTTCTGGGCAAAGTATATAAAACCACAGACATGATTCAAAAGACTAGTCTGATGGAGCCAGCATTCAGCAGTAAGCAAGGCACTTCACCAGTTTCTGGTAGTTACAAAAGTAAATTCTTAAGACATAGACATGAGCGCAAATCATTGAATTGAAGAGAACCTCCAAATCATCACCCATTTGCAATGTGGCATTTCCCAAAAGAGTTAAGCAATATAATGTTGAGAATTATGGCTAGGAATGATAATAAATAGGTGAGTTTTCCATAGTTCCACTTTCTTTGGAATAATATGTAAGCCTAGAAGAGAACATTTTCTGAATATTTGACTTTAAATGTACACTAGGAATGAAAATCTTCACCCTTGTGGGAGTAGCTGCTAATCCAAGGACTGGATTGTAGCAGTGGCACGGGCACAGCATGAAGAGGAGCATAAAAGATGAAGCAGATTCTCATTTACTCTTCAAGTTCACTGTTGTTCTGAACATTGCTTTCTTGGAGCGAGACTGTATACAACTTTGATATTGAACATTAGCCCCTGACAGGCATTCCAAATCTCTGTGATCAGCTCGGTTTGTTTGTTAGAACTGTAGAAGTAGAGTGGACTGAGAGTGTGCTTGCTGTCCTTAGTGAGTGTGCTTACCTCATCTGTGTGTTTCTTGCCCCACTGAGATAAGAATGCTGGTATTACATCCATCTTTCCTAGTGGTAGGTCTGATTCATGGCTGCTCCCATGTTTGGGACTACCCATGAATATTCTGGAAAGGCACCAGAATCCATACCTTTGTAATTGATAAGCATATATGTATACCTATATACCATATTTCACTGCAGGTACTTAAATGTGGGGTGTTAAAAATATGACTGCTTTAGATTTTCCCATGATACCTTTTGAGAATTAAAAGTAGAATAGATTGTGAAAAAATTAGCTAATGTATGTGCTTTTATTCATAATTAAGACTGCTACAGACATGGATATATTTAGTTACAGATGTATTTTATAATGTGCAGATATTATTTTCCTAAAATCTCAAAAGGTACCAAGACTTCACATCTCATGGAAAAAGTGTACTCTTCTTTCTTAATACTCTCATGAAAGTATTTTTAAAGGTTATATTTTGTGCATAATATGGCATACAAATTGTATTACTTTATTGGCTTTTTTGCCATGATATATTGCGCATGATAAAATGTTTTCAGTTGCTTTGCTTGCTTATGGTAACCATGAACCATATTTTCTAGTTTTTTTTCCCCTTTGTATGTGTATACATGCATTTTTTAAACCATTTCATATTACATTTTCTTTTTTCCTCTCATCAAAAGGAATATACTGCATGAAAAGATAAATGCAAACATTCCTTTTCTTTGTTTTTGTTTTTTGTTTAAAATTCTGACTCAGAAAATTTCTTGCTCTTATTGGCTTTTTATGGGTGTAAAGCATAACCGAATTGTGCATGGAAGATACAGATTTAAAATCCAGTGGCTTCACAGTTTTGCACATCAGTTGCCTGTCTCTTTAATAGTTATTTTGGATTCTGCATGAAATAGGCTTGAGTGGTTTTTCTAAAAAAGAATTTCAGATATTTAATGCATAGATTGACACATTGAAATGCTTCTAATTAGGTGCAATCTGTATCATAGAAAGGCTCTAGGAGAGGGAATATTAGAAATTATTAAAACAAGAGTCATATGGTTGCACAAAACAAACATACCTATACAGGCAAAACAGAATGGCTACTGCTATTTCAAAACCAGCACATAAGAAAGTCAATAGGAAGTAAGGGAACAGTGTTCCATTGTGGTTATTTTTCTCATCTTTAATTCTTTCCTCATGTTTTCTGTTTTTTCATTGTTGGCCTATTTGGTTGCGATGTGCTTTTCCTGTCTTTCATTTCACATTGCTGTTTTTTATTTATTTAGTTGGTTTTCTTTTTTAACTTTGCATTAGTTATATCTGTAGAAATTTATTTTTCCTCTTTTACTTAATTGTTCCTTTTGCCTCATCCATTCTAAATCATGCAAACAATTGTACTTGCTTTTGTAATATTTCAAAGTTTACTGACCAATTTTTTTTCTCTGGTCTCTCTGTTTCTCAACCATTTTTGTTGATTTTTGTGTTTGATTTCATTTTAAAATTTAAGAAACAGTTGAACGGAGTGCAGGAGCAACAAGATCCCTCCCCACCACTTACTCATACAAGCCATTCTTTTCTACAAGACCATACCAGTCCTGGACAACAACTCCGAACACAGTGCCCGGGCCAACCAAGTCAGGCTTCACTTCTTTATCAAGTTCTTCCTCTAATACGCCATCAGCTTCTCCACTAAAATCAATATGGTCCGTTTCAACTCCTTCTCCAATCAAATCCACATTAGGCGCATCAACGACATCTTCAGTTAAATCTATTAGTGATGTGGCATCTCCAATTAGATCTTTTCGGACAATGTCTTCACCAATAAAAACAGTGGTGTCACAGTCTCCATATAATATGCAAGTTGCCTCTGGTACCCTGGGTAGAGCTCCCGCAGTCACGGAGGCTATGCCCTTAAAGGGGTTGGCTTCCAATTCTACGTTTTCCTCCTCTCGAAGCTCTCCCGTGACTACAGCAGGGTCTCTTTTGGAGAGGTCGTCAATTACTATGACACCCCCTGCCTCCCCCAAATCAAACATTAATATGTATTCCTCAAGTTTGCCATTTAAGTCAATTATTACATCAGCGGCACCACTAATATCTTCACCTTTAAAGTCAGTGGTATCTCCAGCTAAATCAGCAGTTGATGTCATTTCATCAGCTAAAGTTACAATGGCATCATCTCTCTCATCACCCTTGAAGCAAATGTCTGGACATGCAGAGGTAGCGTTAGTCAATGGATCTATTTCTCCTCTGAAATATCCATCATCTTCAACTTTAATTAATGGATGCAAAGCCACTGCCACTTTACAGGACAAAATTTCTACAGCTACAAACTCTGTAAGCTCTGTGGTGAATGCAGCCACTGACACAGTTGAGAAAGTGTTTTCTACCACAACAGCAATGCCATTTTCCCCACTCAGGTCATACGTTTCTGCAGCACCATCAGCTTTTCAGTCTCTAAGAACTCCTTCCGCAAGTGCACTCTACACGTCTCTTGGGTCGTCAATATCTGCAACTACCTCATCTGTAACTTCATCAATAATAACAGTGCCAGTATACTCTGTAGTCAATGTTTTGCCAGAACCAGCATTAAAGAAACTTCCAGACTCTAATTCACTTACAAAATCAGCAGCAGCCTTGCTGTCACCCATTAAAACATTGACTACGGAGACACGCCCCCAGCCCCATTTCAATCGAACTGCATCTCCAGTTAAGTCATCTTTGTTCCTTGCACCTTCTGCCCTTAAACTGTCTACACCATCTTCTTTATCTTCCAGTCAGGAGATACTAAAAGACGTGGCTGAAATGAAGGAGGACCTAATGCGGATGACTGCAATACTACAGACAGATGTGCCTGAGGAGAAGCCATTCCAACCTGAACTCCCCAAGGAAGGGAGAATTGATGATGAAGAACCCTTCAAAATTGTTGAAAAAGTCAAAGAAGACTTAGTGAAAGTTAGTGAAATCCTTAAAAAGGATGTATGTGTAGATAACAAAGGATCACCCAAATCACCAAAGAGTGACAAGGGACACTCTCCCGAAGATGACTGGATAGAATTTAGTTCTGAAGAAATAAGAGAAGCAAGACAACAAGCTGCTGTGAGCCATTCTCCATCTCTGCCAGAGAGAGTGCAAGTAAAAGCAAAAGCTGCCTCCGAGAAGGATTATAACTTGACCAAAGTTATTGATTACCTAACAAATGATATCGGAAGTAGTTCACTGACAAATTTAAAGTACAAGTTTGAGGATGCAAAGAAGGATGGTGAGGAGAGACAGAAAAGAATTTTAAAACCAGGAATTGCTTTGCAAGAACACAAACTCAAAATGCCGCCAGCCTCCATGAGGCCTTCCACCTCTGAGAAGGAATTATGTAAAATGGCTGACTCCTTTTTTGGAACAGATACTATTTTAGAGTCTCCAGATGACTTTTCTCAACATGATCAAGATAAAAGTCCCTTGTCTGACAGTGGCTTTGAAACAAGAAGTGAAAAAACACCTTCAGCCCCCACAAAGCGCCGAAAGCACTGGTCCCAAGCCACTTTTTCATGAAGTCCCCATCCCTCCTGTCATTACAGAAACAAGAACTGAAGTAGTTCATGTCATCAGGAGCTATGAGCCCTCCTCTGGGGATGTTCCCCAGTCCCAACCAGAAGAACCAGTGTCACCCAAACCTTCCCCTACATTTATGGAATTAGAACCAAAGCCCACCACCTCTAGTATTAAAGAAAAAGTGAAGGCGTTTCAAATGAAAGCCAGCAGCGAAGAAGATGACCACAGCCGGGTTTTGAGCAAAGGAATGCGTGTGAAAGAGGAGACTCACATAACCACAACCACCAGAATGGGTTTATCATTCCCCACCAGGCAGTGAAGGTGCCTCTGAAAGAATTGAAGAAACCATGTCAGTCCATGACATCATGAAAGCCTTTCAGTCCGGGCGGGATCCTTCCAAAGAACTGGCAGGGCTGTTTGAACATAAGTCGGCAGTGTCTCCAGATGTTCACAAGTCTGCTGCTGAAACCTCAGCCCAGCATGCAGAGAAGGACAACCAAATGAAACCCAAACTGGAGCGTATAATAGAAGTCCACATCGAAAAAGGTAACCAAGCTGAGCCCACTGAAGTCATTATTAGAGAAACCAAAAAGCATCCAGAAAAGGAAATGTATGTATATCAGAAAGACTTATCCCGGGGAGATATTAACCTAAAAGATTTTCTACCAGAAAAACACGATGCTTTTCCTTGTCCAGAGGAACAGGGTCAGCAAGAAGAAGAAGAACTTACTGCGGAAGAGTCATTGCCTTCTTATCTGGAGTCTTCCAGAGTAAACACTCCTGTGTCCCAAGAAGAAGATAGCCGCCCTAGTTCTGCTCAACTCATATCTGATGACTCTTATAAAACATTGAAGCTTTTGAGTCAACACTCCATAGAATATCATGATGATGAGTTGTCAGAGCTAAGAGGGGAGTCTTACAGGTTTGCTGAGAAAATGCTTCTGTCAGAAAAGCTAGATGTGTCTCATTCTGATACTGAGGAATCGGTTACAGACCATGCAGGACCCCCTAGCTCAGAGTTACAGGGGTCTGATAAGCGGCCCAGAGAAAAAGTAGCCACTGCCCCCAAAAAAGAAATACTCTCCAAAATCTATAAAGATGTGTCTGAAAATGGTGTAGGTAAAGTGTCTAAAGATGAGCATTTTGATAAAGTGACAGTATTGCACTATTCTGGCGATGTTAGTAGTCCAAAACATGCCATGTGGATGCGCTTTACTGAGGACAGATTAGACAGAGGTAGAGAAAAGTTGATATATGAAGATAGGGTGGACAGGACTGTAAAGGAGGCTGAAGAAAAGCTGACAGAAGTATCACAGTTTTTTCGTGACAAAACTGAGAAACTAAATGACGAACTGCAGTCCCCAGAGAAAAAGCAACGCCCCAAAAATGGCAAAGAATGCTCTTCTCAAAGCTCTACAAGTAGCAGCCCTGAGAAAGTACTAACAGAACTGTTAGCATCCAATGATGAGTGGGTTAAGGCGAGGCAGCATGGCTCTGACGGACAAGGCTCCCCCAAGGCCGAGGAGAGGACAGCATCCAGTTTGCCTAGTAGCCCGGAGAAGAGAGTTCTGTCCGAACAGAGTGAGGATGGCAAGTCCACCGTGGAGGCCAAAGGAAGTGTCCCACAGAGCAAAGCACCAGAAGGGCCCCAGTCCGGATTTCAACTCAAACAATCTAAACTCAGTTCCATTAGATTAAAATTTGAACAAAGCACACAAGCAAAAAGTAAGGACATATCTCAAGAAGACAAAAAGTCAGATGGCCAATCCAGAATCCCAGTTAAAAAAGTACAGGAAAGCAAGCTACCTGTCTACCAAGTGTTCGCTAGAGAAAAACAGCAGAAGGCCATAGAACTCTCAGAGGAAAGTGTGTCTGTCCAAAAAGATTATATGATACTAAAAGCTAAAGATGAGCATGTCCAAAGCAATGAGATTGTTGTAAATGATTCTGGCTCTGATGACGTGAAAAAACAGAGAACTGAAATGTCAAGTAAAGCAATGCCTGACTATTTTTCTGAGGAACAGGCTAAAGACTTGGCATGTCATGTAACCTCAGATTTAGCAACCAATGGACCATGGGACAAAAAGGTCTTTAGAACATGGGAAAGTTCTGGAGCCACTAACAATAAGTCACAGAAAGAAAAACTTTCACATGTACTTGTTCATGATGTAAGAGAAAATCACATTGGTCACCCTGAGAGTAAAAGTGTTGATCAAAAGAATGAATGTCTGTCTGTGACTGAGAGAGAACACAAATTGTTAACAAATGGCTCTCTCTCAGAAATTAAAGAAATGACTGTAAAATCTCCCTCCAAGAAAGTTTTATACAGGGAGTATGTTGTTAAAGAAGGGGAACATCCAGGTGGAGCTTTCGATCAACCTCCCAGGAGAAGTGAGAGCTCAGCAGTGTCACACATTCCAGTCAGAGTGGCTGATGAGAGGAGAGTTCTGTCTCCTAATATTCCTGATGGGTTTTGTGAGCAGTCGACATTTCCAAAGCATGAACTATCACAAAAAGTGTCCCAGTCAACTATGAGTAAAGAGACAGTTGAGACACAGCACTTTAATTCTGTAGAAGATGAAAAAGTTACCTATTCAGAAATCAGCAAGGTTTCCAAACATCAGAGTTATGTAGGCTTATGCCCGCCTCTTGATGAAACTGAAACCTCCCCCACCAAATCTCCTGATTCTTTAGAGTTTAGCCCAGGAAAGGAGTCTCCATCTAGTGACGTATTTGACCGCAGTCCCATTGATGTATTGGAAAAACTTGCACCACTAGCCCAGACAGAGGGAGGGAAAGAGATAAAAACTTTACCTGTTTATGTCAGTTTCGTACAAGTGGGGAAGCAATATGAAAAGGAGATACAACAGGGGGGTGTAAAAAAAATCATAAGTCAGGAATGTAAGACAGTCCAAGAAACCAGGGGGACCTTTTATACAACCAGACAGCAAAAGCAGCCTCCTTCTCCCCAAGGTAGTCCAGAAGATGATACTCTAGAGCAAGTGTCCTTTCTAGACAGCTCTGGGAAAAGCCCTTTAACCCCAGAAACACCCAGTTCAGAGGAAGTAAGTTATGAATTTACGTCTAAGACCCCAGACTCACTAATAGCTTATATACCAGGCAAACCCAGCCCAATTCCAGAGGTTTCTGAGGAATCAGAGGAGGAGGAGCAGGCCAAATCAACCTCCCTGAAGCCGACTACAGTGGAAGAAACAGTGGTCGAGCATGAAATACCTAAAGATGTGAGCAGAGACTCTAGCCCAAGACCCAAAAATAACAGAGTTGCCTATATTGAATTCCCCCCTCCTCCACCGCTGGATGCAGACCAGATTGAGTCAGATAAGAAGCATCATTATCTTCCTGAAAGGGAGGTTGACATGATTGAAGTCAATCTTCAAGATGAGCATGACAAATACCAGCTGGCTGAACCAGTCATCAGAGTGCAGCCACCCTCACCAGTTCCTCCCGGGGCAGATGCCACTGACTCTAGCGATGATGAATCTATTTATCAGCCTGTCCCTGTTAAAAAATATACTTTCAAATTAAAGGAAGTAGACGATGAACAAAAGGAAATGACAAAATCCAAAGCTTCTGCTGAAAAGGCTTCCAACCAGAAAGAACTGGAAAGTAATGGATCTGGAAAAGATAATGAATTTGGCCTTGGTCTTGACTCGCCTCAGAATGAAACTGCCCAGAATGGGAACAATGACCAGTCCATCACCGAGTGCTCTATTGCCACCACCGCAGAATTTTCTCATGACACAGATGCCACAGAGATTGACTCTCTGGATGGCTATGATCTGCAAGATGAAGATGATGGTCTGACAGAGAGTGATTCAAAACTCCCAAGTCAAACCATGGAAATCAAGAAAGATGTCTGGAACACAGAGGGCATTCTGAAGCCAGCAGATCGCTCTTTTAGCCAAAGCAAACTTGAAGTTATCGAGGAGGAGGGAAAGGTGGGACCAGATGAAGATAAGCCATCCTCCAAAAGTTCTTCATCTGAAAGGACTCCTGATAAGACTGATCAGAAGTCGGGGGCCCAGTTTTTCACACTGGAAGGCCGACATCCTGACAGATCAGTGTTTCCTGATACTTATTTCAGTTACAAAGTAGATGAAGAATTTGCCACTCCTTTCAAAACAGTAGCTACCAAAGGTCTAGATTTTGACCCTTGGTCTAATAACCGAGGGGATGATGAAGTTTTTGATGGTAAATCACGGGAAGATGAAACTAAGCCATTTGGTCTGGCGGTAGAAGACCGCTCTCCAGCAACAACCCCTGACACAACGCCAGCCAGAACGCCAACTGATGAAAGTACCCCAACTAGTGAGCCTAACCCTTTCCCATTCCATGAAGGAAAAATGTTTGAGATGACTCGCAGTGGTGCAATTGACATGAGCAAGAGGGATTTTGTTGAAGAGAGGCTCCAATTTTTCCAGATTGGTGAGCATACTTCTGAAGGGAAGTCAGGGGACCAGGGGGAAGGGGATAAAAGTATGGTCACTGCCACCCCACAGCCACAGTCAGGGGACACCACTGTAGAAACCAATCTAGAGAGAAATGTAGAGGCACCTACAGTTGAACCTAACCCCAGCAGCCAGACCAGCGGCGAGTGTGAGGAAGGCACATCCAGTGGTGGCTCCCTGGAGAGATCAGCAGCAGACAGTAACACCTCTAAAGTTGACCCCAAGTCACGTACGCCTATAAAAATGGGAATTTCTGCATCTACCATGACCATGAAGAAAGAAGGCTCTGGAGAAGTGACAGATAAGCTAGAAGCTGTGATGACCAGTTTTCAGGGATTAGAAAATGAAATTACAGTGATTTCAAATACAGCCAGTAGCCAGATGGGCATTAGGCCTCAAGAAAAACATGATTTTCAAAAAGATAACTTTAATAACAACAACAATTTGGATTCTTCCACTATACAGACAGATAACATTACAAGTCATGTAGTTCTGACAGAACATTTTGCACCCACTTGTACCACAGAGAAAGCTAATCCAGTGAAAGGCTCATCAGGAAAAAAGACAGGGGTACTACAAGGACACTGTGCCAGAGATAAGCAGAAAGTTCTTGGAGAGCAGCAAAAGACAAAAGAATCAATAGGGATTAGGCGAAAATCCAAACTTCCCATAAAGGCCACTTCACCAAAAGATATCTTCCCACCAAACCATATGCCAAACAGTAAAACAAGTAAAATGAAGCAGGTTAGTCCATCCGAGAAAACCAAAACCCTTACTACTTCTTCATGTGTAGATGTGAAATCCAGAATTCCGATAAAAAACACACACAGGGAAAATCTAGTTTCAGTCAGAAAAGCATGTGCCACACAGAAGCAAGGGCAGCCAGAGAAAGGCAAGGCCAAACAGCTTCCATCCAAGTTGCCAGTAAAGGTAAGATCCACCTGTGTCACCACCGCCACCACCACCACCACCACCACCACTACCACCACCACAGTTAAAGTTAGGAAAAGTCAGCTTCAGGAAGTATGTAAACATTCCATTGAATATTTTAAGGGCATTAGTGGCGAGACCTTAAAGCTTGTGGACCGCCTCTCTGAAGAAGACAAAAAGATGCAGTCGGAGTTGTCCGATGAGGAAGACAGTACCTCAAGAAACACGTCGTTGTCCGAGACTTCCCGGGGTGGCCAGCCTTCAGTTACAACGAAGTCTGCTAGAGATAAGAAAACAGAGGCAGCACCTTTAAAATCAAAGAGTGAAAAGGCCGGCAGTGAGAAAAGGAGCAGTAGGAGGACTGGTGAGAATGAAGGCAGTCAGGTTTTTTGAGCACTCTTTGCTCACAGCCTGAGAGAACCAGCATAGTTTGTAAACACTTTCCAACTCGTAGACCCTAGTGCATGAACTGTCGTGATTGCCTGTGGAGTGACTTAACCGTAGTTTCTCATTCTGTCATTGTCATCTGTATGTGCTGTCTTATATACTCTTTCTTCCTTTTAATCAAACTACACTGTAGACAGCTAGGGAAGCATGCTGAAGATACTGGTGTCATTCAAGATGAACAACTTTTTTTTTTTTAAATGTGCTAATGGATATGATTCTGTCAAAGTAAAAGCACAGATACTGAAATACCATTGTGTTTTCACCAACACGACAATTCTATAACTGTTGTAAAGTAGCTAGCTTGTCAGCATGTTCAACCCCATTACATTGAGCATCCATGTAGTTTGACATTTGGCCTGATGCAGGTGAAAAACAAGTGAGCCATGTGAAAAGAAGTGTTCATGTAGGTGATTAGGACACATCTAAGTGTATAGTGTTAGCGTTAGTCTCTCTGTAATATCTGACTGCTGCTAAAAGCAATGTTCCAGTATCGTATCTTTCTTGATGATTATTTTAATTAAGAAATTGTAAATCGTAGGTCCACAGAGTCCATGTGAACGGACAGATATCAGGATGGCAATAGTAGCCGATCACCTGGGACTTAGTTGGACAGGTAAGTGTGTATACACCTGAATGAAACAAAGTACAGCTTCTTAATTCCTTGTTTTATTCACATGCAGTTTATTATGTATTTGTTAAAAGATAAAAACAAGTACTTCCATAATTCTATCTACCCAGGGATAATTACTGATAGTACTTTGTACACTATTTTTCCAGGAACAGAAACTTAAATCTTATTTTACCTTACATTTAAGTTTTTTTCTTCACAGTGCCATTTTGGGTATTTTATCTGATAGCTGCTTTCCTTTATGCCTTCAGATAAATTTGTTAATACCTATGACTTAAATAAACCAAAATCTTTAACAAAGCATATTGGGAACAGATTTCTTAGGTAAAAGTTCAATTAACCCGTGCCTACATTTCACAAAATTTTAGTCATTCATGAGTCATCTTTACAAAAGGTACTAGGCATTGAACCAAGGGCCTCACATGTGCTAGGTGAGTGTTCTGCCACTGGGCTATATATCCCCAGGCTGTTTGAAAAGAGATCGAGATAGGGTCTTGCTAAGTTTCCCAGGCTGAGCTCAGACTTGGATCCTCCTAACTCAGCTTCCTGAGTAGCTGGTGTTATAGGCTTGCACCACCACACCTGATTAACTTCACAATTTTTATGATGTATACATAAAATTTACAGGTTTATTTACCTGATGTGTATAAGTGGATTCACTTTTATGCTCAAAGATTTATTTAAAATGAAAATTTTATATTACTTCCATAATAGGGAATGGGGATTATTTGCATGTAACATCTATATAAACAAGGAAACAGTAATGACGAAGTTTAAATTTAGATTTCTTTTTGGCCATGGTGGGGATTGAACGTAGGGCCTTGGGCCTGCAAAGCATAGCATCTACCACTGAGCGACAGCCCTAAGCCACTTTCAATTATTTTTTTTATTTTTAAAAAAAAGAATTTAAGTAAATAAGTAGACTGAGTTCACAAGAGTTGAGTTCTGTGAAACCATTAACAATCAACATGTCAAAAAGGAATATTTGAGGGCTGGGGTTGTGGCTCAGTGGTAGAGTGCTCGCCTAGCACGTGCACAGCCCAGGTTCAATCCTCAGCACCACGTAAGAATAAAGGCATTGTGTACAACTAAAACAAATAAATAAATATTTTTTAAAAAAAGGAATATTTGACTTCATTTTGCTTTAATAAAGACAAGAGGAGGTTGTTTGTCAGGTGGGCCATTCTGCTTTGTAGTTTCTATCTTCATGAGGTTCCTAAAATCCTGCCTCACCTGAATCAGAAATTTTAAATTTTATAGGTTATTTTTTTAATGCATAGCCAAAAAACATAATAGTTAAAATGTTATTGACATATATAAAGTCATCTTGCATATTATCAGTGTCATATGCCCCGTACAACTGTTACTAAAAGGGAGAATGTGAAACTAGATAATTTGAACAAGTTTGTCTTTTTTATATATATATATATACTTTAAGTGCCCCCTGTCCCATTTTTCCACCCTCAGTCCACCACAGACTATCAACCCTTCTCTCTTCAGCCACCTAGATCCTATTCTAAGGTATGCTGCTGATGATCAGGAGCCAAGGGGAGCTTTGCAAAGGCAGGTGGTCTCTGTGGATCTTTTACAGATGGTTGAGAATAGAAATTTGTTATGTTTAACTATTTGCTAACAAATATTATGAAGGTAATATTTGTGTTTTAACAATGAACACTAACCTGAAAAGATATTTGATTTTATGGTAGCACATGCCCATAACTATTAGATTTCCCTTAAGCCAGTACAAGTACAGTCCTTAGTTTTTCAGAGTAAATTTGGGAAGAAGATATGGCAGCATCAGAAGAGATAGACATAAAGCAATAAAAACTAAAATTCTTAGTGTTAGGATGTCTTTGCTTTTCATAGTCTCCAGATAACAGGTACAGTTTGGTACTGAGAACTTATTGGGCAGTAGGAGTACTATCACTTAAAAAATTTAAAAATCTATAATTAACTTCCCTAATTAGAATTACTATAAGCTTAATAAAGATTAGGAAAATTAAGACTTTAAGAGAACAAAATTTAAATCTGTACTTTGAATCTACCATTAACAATCCACTTTTTTATTTGGAATAGTTAAATTTTGTAGTTTTCTACTAAATAAATATATTCTCTGATCTTGGCTTTAATGGTTAACTAGTATATCCAAAAGATATACCTTATGAGAGTCTTTTTCTATTGGTCAAATACACTAATGAGTCATGAAATCAATTTATTCTTTTTTGTTTTAAAATGGAATATAAAAACTTATATTACATGTATAACAGCTAAAGTTTGCTCCTTGGAGATCTGGCATTTATACAAGTATGTATATGTATGTAGGCTATGATCACAGAGTTTCAAGCCTACCTTATATTAAATTTTCTCCTTTTGTTTTTATGTGGATTGTTTTCAGATTTTCAGGAGTTCAACTCTGCAAGAAATAGTCAGGTATACAAATCATTTTACACAACCCTAATATATTGTCAGAATAAATTTCTAGAACTGAATCACTTGATCAAAGGATAAGGACTTTTTTGAGTTTGTGAATTCAGTTTGACAAGTTGCTAGATATATTTCTTATCAGGAATAGAATCTTTTATTTGTGGTACCAGGGATTGAACTCAGGGGCACTCGACCACTGGGTCACATCCCCAGCCCTTTTTTGTATTTTATTTAGAGACAGGGTCTCACTGAGTTGCTAAGTGCCTCGCCATTGCTGAGGCTGGCTTTGAACTCTCGATCCTCCTGCCTCAGCCTCCCAAAGTGCTGGGATTACAGGCATGCGCCACCGTACCCAGCTAGGAATAGAATCTTGATCAAACCCTTTTCCATGTGAGCATGTTTTCCTATTTCTTTTTATAAACATTTCAGGTAACACACATTTGATAAGTATTTTTTACGATACACAAAAAGTATACAGTGAAAAATAAATTTCCTAAGTTTCCATTCCCCAAATCAGCCACTAATACTCGAGACTGTATATATCTTTCAAAAGACACTCTCTGCATTTCCAGGATTGAGGGTATGAGTATATACATATGGAAAGACAGCTCTCTCCTTTTTATTTTTCAAACAAGTAGCTGCCTATAAGATAACATTTCCTGGAGTCATTATTTAACCTTCTTAGCAGGAGCAGAATTCTTGAAACTTGAGGGCATTCTAGAGTAGAATATTATGTGGGTCAAAGGTACACTTCATGAAGATTGCTTAAGGCAACCTTACGGCTAGCTCTTGTGCCATATGTATAAACTGTATACACTGCCTATCTTGTATGCAATTTGTTCAAATGGCAGATAATTGGCTGAATTAAAAGAATCAAGCAACATCCTCTTTGTAAAAACTGAGAATCTTTATAAAATGATCTCTACAGGGTATTTGATTATAAATAATTACCTAAAGAAAGCTAAGTTACAGCCTGACTATAATCACTAGTTTCCTGTGAAATCAAGTATCTGAAGACTAACGCCCAAGGCTGTACATGAGCTTTTCTATAAATTTCCTTTCCTTTTTCTTGGTAGCAGTTGAATATTACTTTGATGAAATGCATATAGTAAAAGTAGAATATGCAATCTTAATAACTTTCTTTCTTTTACAGAACTGGCAAGGGAACTGAATTTTTCAGTGGATGAAATCAATCAAATACGTGTGGAAAATCCAAATTCGTTAATTTCTCAAAGCTTCATGTTATTAAAAAAATGGGTTACCAGAGACGGAAAAAATGCAACAAGTATGCTAAAATTATATTATTTTCACCTTCAAAACTGCATATATTCAAAATTTCAGATAAGCCTGATATTAGTTCATGCAAATGCTCTGTTTTCTGCAATATACAAAAATGAGTGATAAAAAAATACTAAGACTTTTGAAGTTATACTTGTTTAATTTAGTGCTAACACTGTAAAGTTGTGCCAGTAGAAAGCCTTTTGGAAAGCAAGTAGTAGAAAACTGTTTGCATTTTATCTATTCTGTCCATGACCATCCCCCCCAAACAAAATATATGTATAAATGACTTCTACATCATGGGAATGTCATTTAAAACACTCTGAAGTTATTGCTGTGGCCAGAGGCAGATGTGCAGGGAAGTGCAAAGAGGAGGATAGAATCATAGGGGATCAAGTAGTTGTATTCTGTGTGGCAGCAGAGAATTCCCTAATATTATTAGGTCTCAAGGGGTGTACAGGGGTGCTGTAGTTTGGCACGTGCTAACCCACAACAACACAGAATAGGTTATTGTGGGTTTCCCTGTGTCAAACTTGATTTTCATAACTCATTAAAGTACTAAGCATTAAACATGAGGGTGACCTATTTTGACATTCTGAAAGGAAAAGGAACTTGAATGAAGTTAGATCCTTTTATACCTAAAAGAAGTCCAGCTATTTAAGGCCCATCCACTCTGTTACAGTGGAATGAATGCTGCTGCCTTCACACACAGCTTTACAAAGTGATTCTTAAGATCCCAACTTCCCTGCAGTAGCAAACATTCTGAGCCCTCTGGATGATATTGCAGAGCTCGAGTAAGGAGAAGCTGAAATGCCAGGAGGTCTGCAAAAGCCATGCATTTGTGTGGATATTGTGCTGACTCAAAGCAAATAATTTCATTGGGTTTTCAACTATTTGTTTTTTTCCTCCTTTTCAGCTGATGCCTTAACTTCGGTCTTGACAAAAATAAATCGAATAGATATAGTGACTCTACTAGAAGGACCAATATTTGATTATGGAAATATTTCAGGCACCAGAAGTTTTGCAGATGAAAACAATGTTTTCCATGACCCTGTTGATGGTAATTGAATTTAGTGTTCATATTTATATAATCATTTGATAAAATTTGAAAGTATAGTCAGACAAGGCATTCACTTAAAACCAACTAAATTGTGATTTGCTTGACTTAATTTCTCATTTTTATACCACTTTCTCTGTCAGAGCTGCAAATAAGCATTATGATAAAAGAGCAAACTAGGTAAATATGTTATATACAGAACAAATAATGAGGTTTGAAAGCATAAGTTATCTGAAAGAGTTGGTATTTTGAATATTTTATGTGAACAATCAGAAAAAAAGTAATACCTCAAAAATACATTGTTTTTATTTTTAATTTTTGTATTAATCTAGAAAAGTAGTGATCTTTTATTCATATATAGGTAAAACATACTGTGATCCCAGTCTTACCAAAAAAGCAAAGTACTGCGTCTAGTTTAAGCATATAGTACAAACTGTTAAGGTAAAATGGTGAATTACTGTTCTGGGAACAAATATTTAAGCATGCACTGGAAAAGTCTAATGTTATTTACCAAACTGTTAGTTATTCAAGCGTTATTTTAATTTCAATACTGCCATTTATACTTTGGAAAAAACCCTACTTGATATATTGTATATAAAAGAGCATAATTTCTAATATAAAAATTAATTTTCACATTAGCTTATGTAATTTGTCATCTTATTATATAAATTGAGACTTTTTCAGAAAAGTGTTGAGAAAATCATAATTTATTGTGTTTTCCAAGATAGTTTCATTTGACCTTCACAAATGGAAATTTATTCCTACAGTGAATTTTGAGTAGAAAATGTTGATGGTGTGGAGGCAAGAAAAGAATAGTATATTTCTATACTATTCTACATTCTAACAATATGGTTATTTTCATTTTTCAAATTGGCAAAGTTAGAATATCAAAAGTCATTAACTTCTAATTCTGCATATGTTACATAGGGGGAAAAGCTCAAGTTCTTAGAAAGTTTTACTTACTAAAGTTAAAGTCAAGACAATATTTAAAGCATATCTGTAACACACGACGTAAGTACAATGAGTAATAAAATCAAAAGTGGGGTTTTTTTTTTTTTTTTAACTTATAAATTCCATAAAATCTTGGGGAGAAGTTTCTCTCCAAGGCTTTGTCTTATATGTGAGGCCATATATAGCTAATCAAACTCTTTTTGCACTATACAAATGTAAATTATTGTTATAGCAAACTTATTGACAAGTTATAGCTTATAAATTATTCTAATATTCTTTATTAGGGAAAAAAATGAAGAAAAGTAGCTGTAATAAAAAATATCACCAAAATACAACATAAGTGTTGTGTTCTTAGCAGTTATATTTAAATCAACATTTTAATATCAGGATATCATTAAAAGAAACTCACAAGTGCTTTTGTTATTATGTGTTAATATTTTGTATTCCTTGTTTTAAAATTTCTTAAGGAAATTCCAAAATGAAACAAATTTCATTTGTGCAAATTATAAACTTCAGCCAATTTTCCCATAAGACTCTGGTTTATAGGTGACCATAAGTGAAAAAGGTTCACTTACTTCTAGCAATTTCAGTTTATAATAGCTAAGTCCATACTTACCTTGGACTGATGGGGAAGCTGCTCATGTGTAACACTTTTTTAAATGTTATAGGTAATTAATTACAAAATTTGCTCTCTTGTGGCTTGCTGTATTTTGTCCACCACAATATGAATTTGGGAAAATTTTTGTAGACAAATAATTCAGAAAACTATTCCTGTCTCTCCTCTTAGTGAATTTTTTTGTGAAACTTCCTTTCCTCACCATGACCAGACCATTGTTGACTTTTCTCTCTGCTATGGCAGAAAAATACCTCTGTAGTCCATATAGCAATGTTTAAAATGAGATTAGCTCCTTCCTTCCCTTTTACAAGCAGGCTAATTAGTAAACTCCATGTATTGCAGCATTGTTGTGAATATTCTAGTGCTCTTGGCAAATGATTTTCCTCCTATCTGTTTTGTGTCATTTTTTTTCTTTTAATTCATGGTTCTAAGTGGACCCCATCATCAACTTCACCAAGACCTTCATATATTCCACAGTCCTTTCATTTCTGTTAACGTTTGACACCTGAAAACTTTACATGGAGTCTTCTACTTCGTCTTCTTTTTACATCCTTTTCCTAACAACTTTAGGTTTTTACCCAGTGGTACTGCTCTAAAATCTAATAATTATTTCTTTCCAAAGACTAAATTCATTTCCTTTCTATAAATTTCATATAAAATAAGAATTAAGAATTGGGTTGTGTTACTCATATGTACAGTTTTAAAATAAGTTATAGGTAATTAATTTGATTTAATTGGTTAAATTTAATAAATTTACTTGGTTTCTTGTGGCTTGCTGTATTCAGTCTACCACAGTATGAATTTTGCATGCTAAAACTAGAAAAATAATAAATTTGGCCATGAAATGTGTTTTATATAATGACAACTAACTTTTTATTTAATTAAATTAGCCTGGATATTTAAGTTACTGTATTTAAATTACCAAAATTGATAGCAATAATTGATAGTATTTTCTTTTACTATAGTTTACACTAGTCTTATTTCATTGTATTACACTTAACTGAACTAAACCAATAAATTATCAACATTATTCTGTGATTCATCGTGCATTTTCATACCTGATATAATTTTAGTCATTCCATGTGTTTTGTTTGATGTATTTTCTAATTCATTCCAGTCAGTCCAAATGTACTGTCTTCCATAGGTTATTCTTCCCTTCAAGTGGAACTGGAAACCCCCACAGGGTTACACTACACACCACCCACCCCTTTCCAGCAAGACGATTATTTTAGTGATATCTCTAGCATAGAGTCTCCCTTTAGAACCCCCAGTAGACTGAGTGATGGGCTAGTGCCTTCCCAGGGAAGCGTAGAGCATTCAACAGATGGACCTCCAGTTGTAACTGCAGAAGACACTTCCTTAGAAGACAGCAAAATGGAAGACTCAATGCCTTTAACAGGAATGCCTGAAGCAGTGGATGTAGATGAGAGCCAGTTGGAGGATGTATGTCTGAGTGAGTATCCTCAATACCTCGGAAATCTGGCTGGGGTACTAAAAGATGTTAAATCAGCAAAGCCAATGAAACAGACTAGAAAAGTAGGCATAAGCTCTGAGCAGCAGGAGAAAGGAAAATCTGGTCCTGATGAGGAGATGACGGAAGAAAAACTCAAATCTCTATTTGAGGACATTCAACTTGAAGAAGGAATAGAGTCTGAGGAGATGACAGAAGAAAAAGTACAGGCTATTCTTAAACGTGTTCAGCAAGCAGAACTGGAAATGTCTTCAATTACAGGTTGGCAGAATGAGACATCAAGTGGAAACATAGAGTCCCCTGCTCAAGCCCGAAGAATAACTGGTGGGTTACTAGATCGACTGGATGACAGGTATGGCTCTATTTCAGTAAAAGCAAACTGAAATGCAGGGGACCTCTGAATGTTTTGTTTTAAACAGATATTTTTTTAGCAGTGATTCTAAATTACCAGTCAAGTTCTAGAAAAAATACCCGCTTTAAAGATTGGTTCATGATGCTAATCTAGATAGGGAAAGTGAATTTAAATTCAAATGTAATTCTCAGAACCATTGAGGATCTAAAGTAATAAGTAAAAATGTTATATACATGCCAAAGATTGTTTGTGTTATATTTATTCTAGAAGACTGACTGTATTTTGGGGGCTGGGGATGTAGCTCAGTGGTATAGCACTTGCCTAGCACATGTGAGGCCCCAGTACCATAAAGGGAGTGGGGGGAACTACACTTTTCTAGTATTTACTTGTATTATTCTTTTCATATAGCCAGTAATTAATGTTCACTTAAGATACTTTAATGAAAGTCCAAATCTTTTAAGAATATAAATATTTCTTGTTTCTGAACTACAAATATAATGCTCATAATACAAAATGTTAAAGTAAAGCCAGGCATAGTGACATATACCTGTGGTCCCAGCTGTTCAGGAGGCTGAGACAGGAGGACTGCAAGTTTTAGGCCATCCTGGGTAACTTAGAAAATGTCTCAAAAGAAAAAGGGCTCAGTGTGTAACTGAATACAGTGCCCTGTAGTTTATTCCCCAGTACAAAAATCATAATAATAATCAATACATTCCCATCATCCAGCAATAACCATCATTAAAATTTTGGTGGAAATGCTGGAGGCATAGCTAGAGGCATGTAGATCACATGTTTAGTATGTGCAAGGGCCAACACCAATCCCTAACACCAAAAAAGAAAAAATAGTGGATTCCCTATCTTCTATGTACCTTTTAGAAAATGCAGAGAAGAAATGGTATCTTTCCTGCCATAGTAATAAAACCTTAACATTTTATATGTCCTTCCAGTTTTCTATATATAATTCTCTACTTCAAAAATATTGCCATGTCTCTCATTTGTTATTTATAACCAAAATAAATCCCTAAACATGGATCTGGCTTATTTTTATACTGACCCTGATCTAGAATGATAAGTCTAAGAGACCCTCAGACATTTGGTCAAATCCCACCACTACTAAGTACACATTTTGTGACTGGATGAATTTCTAAGCTCTAACAATGCTACTTTGCTCATCTTTAAACTACTACTTCCCTCAAATACTTCCCTCAAAAAGAAAGCATGTATCATACCTACAAAATGACTAGTGCAAATAGTAATCTCTTAGTAATGGTAGGCATTATTTTTATGGACCCACATATCAGATTAAAATATTTTTACTTCAGTGGCAGCTAGTAAAAACCTTAGGTTGGATATAAGAAACTGATAACATTTTATAACCATGTGGAATATTTCCATATTGCTGATAAATCTCTTATTGAATAAAAATTCCCAAAGAGGGACTTTATAAAATTTGCAAAGAGAAATTTATGAAACTCCTTTTGAAAAATGAAGTCATCAATAAATTCCCTATATTGGCTACCATAGAACCTACAGAAAAGAAGACAAATTTGATGTCTGTGTTCAGATATAGTTATATAATAATTTGTAATTGTATATCAGGAAATGGATTTAGATATAGGAAAAGATGTTCATTATTATTAACTGGCTAACATCCCTTGTTTAATATAGGCTCTACCAGTGAATTATATTGAAAAAAATACTGAGTCATCTTGTTCCATAAAAGTAAGAAAATGATAGTGACTTCGCTTCTGGTATAATCATATGTAGGGAAATTTAGTGGATAAGCAATGTCGATTAGGGAATGGAAAATTATACTTAATAAAAGTAAATATGCTATGCTACTTCACAGTCTGCTAAGATTATTTGTCGTTACACTACAAAATGGGATGTGCTATGTTAAAATCCTTTAAAAAAATGTTCTGCTAACTAGATTTTGATTTAAAGTAGGCACACACACTTTTATACATATTTTACATATACATAAAATATTGCACCAGTCATTCATTGTCTTCTATAGACAAGACATGAAAAACAGTATACAAATTACAAAACAGTGAATATAGTCTATCGTTAAACTAGCATAAAACTAGTGTAAATTAATATACTGAAACAAGTAAAAAACTAGAAGTCAATTTAAAAGAAAGTGTTAGAATAAGAAACCAGTTCTCACAGGAAGTAGAAATAAAGGGAGTGTACCAACACTGATCACCAATTAGGTCGAGAGTGGAGAAAGATGAGTTTCAAGGAAAGTTGTTATGGTTGAATAAGTGTGATGGCTGGATTCATAACTGAAAACAAAGAACTAAAATTTGGGGTTCTTAGTGATGCTAGGGTTTCAAGAATCATTTATCCTTTGTTGGGAAGTTTTTGTGTTTTGTGTTTTGACTGTAATATGATAGCATTTTGAAATACTGGGATTGGAACTCTTAAGTATATCCACAAACAATTTAAGATGTAGAATTTAAGTAGTTCTTGAATTACAATTGAAACCTGGCATGGGCCAGTCATGGTGGCACATGCCTATAAACCTAGCAACTCAGGAGGCTAAGGCAAGAGGATTTCAAGTTCAAGCCCTGCCTCCATAATTTAATGAGACCCTAAACAAATCAGCTAAACCCTGTCTGAAGGCAAAAAATAAAAAGGATTAGAGATGTGGCTCAGTGATTAAACGCCCTAGGTTCAATCCCAGGTTTAAAAAACAAACAAAAAAACTGGCATGACTAGTCAGTTGTGATGTGGGGGATGCCACATACACCCACCTATGAAAATTCCTTAGTTTAAATCCAGTCACCAGATTTTTCATGTCTTCAGAAGTACTTAAGAAGAATGGCTGTTAAAACTTTGGAGCTTCTAAAGTCATATGTTGCCATTGTGAATTTGCACATTTTCTCTTTTGCAGCCCTGACCAATGCAGAGATTCTATTACCTCATATCTCAAAGGAGAACCTGGAAAATTTGAAGCTAATGGAACCCATGCAGAAGTCACACCTGAAGCAAAGACAAAATCTTACTTTCCAGAATCCCAAAATGATTTAGGAAAACAGAGTACTAAGGAAACTCTGAAACCAAAAATACACGGATCTGGTCGTGCTGAGGAACCACCATCACCACTAGCAGCATATCAGAAATCTCTGGAAGAAACCAGCAAGCTTGTAATAGAAGAGCCTAAACCCTGTGTGCCTGTCAGTATGAAAAAGATGAGTAGGACTTCTCCTGCTGATGGCAAGCCAAGGCTAAACCTCCATGAAGAAGAGGGATCTAGTGGGTCTGAGCCAAAGGTATGTCCTCTGGTCATCTAGAATATCATCATCAAAATTAAGAGTACTGATGTTTTGCTTCTTTTGATTAATCCCACAGCATAGGACTTAAGATTCCATTTCTAAATTATAAAAGTTGTAGCAAAAATGGTGGAAGTAAAGGAAATGCTGAGTAAAACATGCCATTTGATCAGACCTTCATTCATTGGGTAGGAAAAAGGAATAAGCATTTTTTTAGCGCTTTTCAGGAGACATTAAGTAAGTAGCTTGAGATCCAATACTGTTTGAGGTTTAGGTTTTCCAACTCCAAACCAACCTTTCTTATGGAAGGAGAAAGTAATTCTGATCTTTTTGATTCTTGGGCATAACTTAAAAAGTACAGCATGGTAACCAGCTAAGATTTCTATAAGTTCTTTTGTCTGAAAGTATTTTGAAAATTGAAGAGACACAGTTACAAGGTGGGTTATGATGTGGGCAGGCAGCAGTCAGAAATTTAAAGTTAGAAGAATCATTTTTAAGTTGATAACTAACATTTTTTTCTTAGTAATTAAAAAAACCTTCCTGTGATAGAATTATATTGATATGTTTTTGTGGTATCACCTAATGGATTTTTAAAAATTCTTTGAGGTTGACCATTTTTTTTAAATATTTATTTATTATTTGCTTTAACTGTACACAATGTGTTTATTTTTATGTGGTACTGAGGATCCAACCGGGCCGCACACGTAATTGGCGAGCTCTCTACCGCTGAGCCACAACCCCAGCCCTGAGGTTGACCATTTTTTGATATTAAAATATTTAAGCTGAAATTATGACTCCAAGATGGACATAAGAAAATACAAATGAGTTGTATTTCCTACATTTTTTCCTACTTTTTTAAAAAAATATTTATTTATTTACTTTAGTTGTTCACAATGCATTTATTTGTACGTGGTGCTGAGGATCGAACCCGGGCTGTGCACGTGCTAGGCGAGCGCTCTGCCACTGAGCCACAATCCCAGCCCTATTTTTCCTACTTTTCATGCTCTCGATTTTTGTGTAATTTGGTCAACTATGCAACAGATATATATACACTGACCAAAAAAACAAGTCTTTCCTAAAATAGTAAGTTCACAATTTATTTGAGATTTAGAAAAACTTGAGCATAAAACTCCCAGTCACTCTCTAACTAATTGTCAATTTATCAACAAATCATATCCTTTCCCTTCTGTAAACTTAACTTTCGGTTATTTTTCTGCTTGTTATAAGCTTTGGTTTGACTGTTTCTCCAGCTTTTGACTTCTTTCTTGATAAGTATAGTTTGGAATCTTGATTTCTCTTTGACTTAACTCAATATATTTAAGCAGAATGAATTTGGATGGAATGTTCCCTTTTAAGATGAGCCTACAAAATATAGGGAGAAGCAATAACTGATAATTTACCTGTAAAGACATGTTCTGCAAAAGCCTACTAAAAATCAACATAGACATTCTGCAATTTACTGTACGATTAAGCACTGCTACATGTGTATGTGTGCACATCTCTTGGCCATTGGGAAACCATACTGGCATTGGGGGTTGAAAGTGGAAACTCAGCTGGGTTCATTAGTAATGGAAACAAATTGCTATTAGAAAATGCTTTCAAGATCTCTTATAAATGAATCTGTATCTTTGGTATTGGTTCAGTCCTACTCTAATGATTAAACACTTCATACCATAAATAATCCATAATGAAGTTAAAGCTTTTGGGAGATATGAGTGACCTCACAAGAAATCCAAAGATGTTCACCATATGTCTTTCACAGATCTATCACAGTGTGTAGCAACCAACTAGGTCATCTGATGTTATGATTTCAGAAAACAGTCCCCTTTTTATCCCCTAAAAAATCAGGTCAAAAGTCCGGGTGCTGCTCTTACACGGATGACTGCTTGCTGTTACAAGGTAAAAGTCTACTATTTTCTCCCTCTTTTTATACAGCAACACATTTGCAGGAATTCTGAGAAAATTCCACTTGTAATACTAAAATTTCCCCCTTTACCAATTCCTAGGGAATTCTCTTAAAGGAATTCTCCTGAAATTCTACTACTGTCTTCTCTCTACCCTTTATTTACCTTAAGGCTACCAGAGACTGACTACAGGGAGAAAGTAGAAACTGAAACTTGGCCAAATGGCCACTTTTTCTTTATGTCATCTTAATGTAAGGGCATCGTCTCAGGATTCTTGATAGGACTATTATCTAATTGACCACTAGGTTTGTTGTTGGTATTTCCAATAATATATGTTCTTCTGCTTTTAATTTGCACAAGTGAAATCCTTTTCCCAAAATAAGATTCTTTCTGTGGATAATTCAAATTCATTTTTCACTTTTGCCTCATCCAACTCATTAATTCTGGAATGCTGGTGAGCAGTTAGTTCTCTTCTTTCATGAGTATGACTTCCTCTTAACTTTTTTTTTCTGCCTTTTTGAGCCACTGAAGACCTGCATTCATAATATAGTAGTTAGATCTAAGTCTCCCAAATTTACTTTCCTTTCTGAAATTTTTTAAATATAATGGGGAACTTAGCTTTCAAATTCTTAATCTCTTACAAGAATACTAGCTATCATTTTCTCTGGAAAACATATTATTCAATGGAATATTTTGTTCAGGTGAAATGTCCTCTAAAATCAAGGTTTAACATACTTGTCAAGATTATCTTTGGTGGGGGAAAAAAACTGGCTTACTTGATTATTTATGCAACTAATATTTCATAAATTATTTTATCTAACACCTATACTTGCTGTTGCAATTTTCTGGTTTTTCCCCACTGTTTTTACACGCATTCTCACTTTTCCAATATCCAGATTTGATGTAATTATCAGAATTACACCATTACAATTTAGAAACTCAATAAATACTCCTTGCCATGGCCCTTAATTCAAAATCAAAGATATTTTTCCTTTTGAATTATAAACTGTTTGCCACTTATAGTTTTTCCTGATTCCTACCCTTTTTGCTTAAAATAATAACATTTTGTGCAATTACTACCTTCTTATCTGCACCATATTCTTTGAGTATTATAGCTTCTAATTTCATATCAGATCTTTAAGTTGTCAGTCTTTCACATCTTACTTCTTCATTCAATTGCATAAACTTAGTACTAGCTGTTCTAATAATATTCTGCTGATACAAATTTATGTGTCACATTATGCCGATGTAAATTTCAAAATAGTTGTTGATAAAGACGTCAGATTTAACCAAAATTTCATATAAGTCAGAATGACTTGGTAGATTCAGTGAAATGTGACCCAGAATATAAGGTAATACATTCAAGGCAAATGTATATTTAAAACTAGTTGAAAAAATGAATATAAGTGTCTTTGAACTGATAGTTTTTAGTTTCAGAAGCCAAAAGTTTCTATAATTATTTTTAATAAATTATAATTTAATTACCTTGCTCTTTACCTACAGTATATGTCTGTATACACAAACACGCACACACACACACACAAACACACACACACACACATACAGACTAATTGGAATCCTGCTCAAAATTTTTCTTCCACTTAAATTTATCTTAGTATTCTCACAAACATATATGATAATATTCCTTATAGGGGAAGAACAGCAAGTAAATAATTCTTTCTTGATTTCCCTTCTCAGCAATGTCTTTTATTTTAAATGTGATGGTAAAATTATACTAAAAATGCATTTATCAGGACTTAAGAGACAGTGAGAGTGATTCAAGCTCAGAGGAGGAACGGAGAGTCACTACCCGAGTTATTCGCCGGCGTTTGATTATTAAGGTATCCCACAGCAAGATCATTATGGGCCATTGCCATATTACTAGGAATTTCTTTCATGTGGTTTTGAAAATTCAGCATGCTTGATAACTAAATGACTCTGTATGTTTCTTGCACACTTAAAAGTTTACAAAAAATTTAAAAAGGAAAGCCATGTTGCATGGAAGAGTAGTATTCTATATAGGTCCATTTGACATGTGACAGTTGCAATTTTATCTGAGTATTCTTGGTATTTGTATCCTGCTTTTCTTGGAGAAGTGTCAACAAAGATTCTATCTTGGTGAGATGGTAGTTCATATCAAATGAAATGTTCACTTGAAACCTTAGCCAAAGGAAAAATGAAATGAAAAATTAAATGAAATGAAAAAATTAAAAGGATTCCTTCTCAAATTCCTATTGCCTTAATTTTTAAGTGAAAATCAGTCTTCATTATGAGAATTTTAGGGTATAGCCTGGCATGAATATATGTGGCACAATACAAGTAAAGCAAAAATTTCTGAAGTAGGTTTTTTTTTTAAATTTAATTTAATTTATTTTAGCACTGGGGATTGAACCCAGGTCCTCATGCATGTGAGGCATGCATGCACATTACCACTGAGCTATACCCCCAGCCCTGGAATAGGTTTTTAACTATACTAACGTGCACCAAAAATAAAAGCTGCACTGTAAGTATAGAAGACAATTTTTGCTAGAAAAGTATAATTCCCCATAACTACAACACATTTGAAAACACTATGAATATTTGAAGCACTGACCTTACACATGGTCAAGTCCAGGAGGATGCTCCTTGCAGTATGCCACTTGTTCATTACTCTGTCTTTAGAGAGACCTTTCTTGAGGTAGAATAATTGAGTGCAGAGGACCAGGAAGTCATTGTCAAGGCACAGAAGAACACTAGATGTTATCCAAATAACTTGAGGCTTCTTTGTTAGAAGCTCTGTAGAGAAAAAGAAATGTCTATTGAAAACAGTTTATCAAACTTATTCAATCCCAAAGTGTCAGGAAACCCAACAAAGAGTAGAGAAGTTGGCTTGCATATCCAAAATGTCTTAATCCTGCTGCTTTGTACTTTTCACAAAGATCAGATGAAAGAAGGCACTGTAATACAACATTTTTAAAACTCTGGGAACAGAAGTTTGAGCTGTCCCCCATATCAACTTTGAGATCAGTAGGGTGCCTTTAATAAATCAATAATTGCTTCTTTGGAAATATTACTAATTGCTTTCTAGCATATTTATAAGGATTCAACCTGCTTAGTAAAATCCTCATAATCACCTCTTATTTGTTCTCTGGGATAGGAAGGGGAATTCTTGATTCAGGCGTTAAAGGCATCTTTGTGAAGGTGTTAAAGCCATACCCTTTGCTCAGGTTTTGCTATTCATATAATCAGTATCTTATAACTTGCTTTTTATGCTTAACATGTGACATATTAGGTTGCATCCAAATTCATCTCATTCTTTAATGATACCTGCCCCTAACAGAAGTGGACTTTCCTCCATCTAAGACAAGAAAACAAGCATGCAAAATAAAACAAAAAACCCAAAACAACAACATCATCATCAACAGCCTGCTAGAATTCTAGACATATACTAAAAATAAGTTTAAAAGTTATTTTATTAGGGTGAGTTATTTGAGCTTAACATGATTATTAATAATATACCACATTAATATACAATATTAATATGTAATATTAATGTGGGTTTAAGTTTAAAAGACCAAAATACAGAATGATGCTATAGGCTTCATAGAGCAGAGGAGTTCAATTCTACTCAAATACTCACTTCTTGATGTTGGGGTAATTTTACATTAAATGAGTGAAATCATCAGAGAATAGGTTTCATAACTGGGAGAGCACTGTATAACAAATCACAAACAAGCTTTGAGAAATGCGTTTTACATATGATAAGAAATCAAAGACTAAGAATAGCTACAGTTGTTCAAAATTATAGGCATAACAAAAAAAGTACTTTGTTACATATATAGAATACTTTCCAGTTAATATTTTCCTGTTCTGACTTTTGGAGCAGTTGAAAAGAATCACATCTGTTGCTCTTCTCTTTACTCCATATGGTGGTCTTTCTAAAGTAAAAGAGCTCAAGGACTACAAGTAGTATATGGGAAATATAACATCAGAATCATATCTGTCAAAAAAACATGAAATGTTATGATCTAAAGGTGTCATGAAGACTGAAATTATTCTTTTTCCTTGATCACAACACTGGATACTGGAGATGAATTTATTTACTCAAAATCACACAGCTGGGTGGCAGCAGCTCCCTAACCCTATAGTGAAGTGATTTTCCCACAACACTATAGTTCTCTTCCACAACAAAAAAAGAAAAAAGAATACCTTTTGCTAAACTAACTCAGGCATTTGGCTATTCAGACATTTCCAGTAGCGCATAAGAGGGCAGTGTTAGACTGTCATTGGTGAAAACTATTTGATGGGGCTAAAATCTACCCTACTTCATGGATGCTATATGTCCCCACACTGAACCAGCAGAGTTTCACTCATGGCCACAGTATTCCCACTAGCATCTCAACACTGAAATGTCTTTTGGGTTATTCCATGCCTCTCTAAGCTAGCCTTTCTTGGGAAGTATCCCCCAAAGAAAACAGTATGTGTGCTAAGGATCCATTGCCACAATCTGGGCAAGTCTTCCAATTTGTACAATAAGTGGGGTGACAGTACAATTTTTACTTTCATATGTGGAGTTTTTAAAACATATTTGCTATTTTCAGAACCCTAGGAAAGAGTTAATAAATTCTCCCATTGTGGACCTTGAAATTTCATCAGTATATTCATTTATTTCTATATAATTTGATAATTCCATAGTGATTTCAAATGCTTTAAAGCAATTTATCAACCTATGTTGTGAGCTTGTTTACTTTTTTTGCTTAGCAGAATCAGTGGTTGTCAAGACAAAAACTTTAAACCAACTCACAAACTATTGCAAAGTTTGATAAGATTCAAATGCCTGAGTTTTTATTTCAATTTTTCAACACTTTTTACCAGCTTTCTAAATAAGAGCTTACATATCTTTTCCCCAAAATCAAGCAATTCAAAAGTATATAAAGGTCTATCTACCCATACCATTTCTCAGAGGTAGCCACTGTGCATAAGCTTCAGATTGTTTTTACATACCTAAAATCTAAACACACACACACAGAGTATATGTACACAAATTCAGGTAATGGATTTCTTAAAATATAACAATGGGTTGTACATAATACTTAGTGACTTGCTTTTTGTAAAATGTCATTCCCCCATGTCTGTTTTAAAATTAAATTTATAATTTTCCCCCAATATATGAAACCAACCATAGAAAATATAAATAACACTCCCACAAAATACTTAATCCAGATCACAGTGCATTTAAATATGAGACCTCTACATTTTTCCAGTGTTCTTTCTTCTTTTGTGTTACTTGAAGCTAGTCACAAGCAAGATTAAGGATGAACCAAACCTGAGTAGCAAGAAACATTTTATTTTCTTCCCAGCTGTAACACATGAGGCAAAATGAGTCATATGTTGCACCCATGAGCTATAAGAATACAAAGTCACTTTGTAATAATTAAAAAATGAGAATATTGTTAGCAAAACAAGAGTGTTTTTACTCTTCATTCTGTTACCTTTCTACTGGTTGTGACTTGAGGCAATCAGAATTTCCCTCACCATTGGAACTTATAAAATGTTCGGGGCCACTACCATTCTCATGCCAGTAACACTGAAAGAGCTGGAATACAGCGGTCCTTGTCATCTGCTATTTTCCCCAGAAAAACTGTATCTGCACACTGTAGTGTAGCAGTATCCATATTTCACAAGAAGGTTGACCAACAGGTTAGTAGGTCCCTGGAATACAAGTTCCCACTTAAGATTTATCCTTGTTCCCCAAAACTATACAAGTAGTATATGGTAAATATGACATCGCTGGCACAAATCTGAACACTAGTAAAGAAGGTAATGTTATTATAGATTCAGTCCAACTTTTCTTCTCCATGCAGTTTGTCTTTTTATATAATCATAGCACTGGTAAAGCAATATTAAGGAGCCATCTGAATCTACCACGCTGCTTATGAGCAGAACATGAGCCCAGCCTGGGATTTGAGAATTTATTCCATTTTAACTTACCAGAGGAAAGCTTTAAGAGTTTTCCCCTTCTGAATCCAAACAGTTACTAACCAAAAGATAAAATCAATACCAAAGGAATTTAATATTATAACTTTCCCTTGACTTTGGACAGTCAGTCATTGTGTAAGACCCTTTTACTTCACAGTAGTACTCTTAAACTATGTCTTCATGAGACATATATCCTCACTTATCTTTTTTTAAAAATATTTATTTATTTGATTTAGTTGTACACAATGCCTTTATTTTTATGTGGTGCTGATTGAACCCCAGCCGCACATGTGCTGGGTGAGCACTCTACCGCTGAGCCACAACCCCAGCCCCCTCACTTATCTTAAGACCTGTGAAAAGCTCATTCTAAATTAGGACTTTGGGGACATAGTTCAGTGGTAGAGTGTTTGCCTAGCAAGCATAAAGCCCTGGGTTCAATCCCCAGCACTGTTATAAATAAATAAATAAATAAATAAATAAATAAATAAATAAATAAAAAAAATAAGACTTTCTCTGTACCCTGAACTTTTTCAGGGTCTTTCACAAAATGTATATGTACCCTTAATAAGTTAATTTTTAAATTAACAAGGGTGATAAATATCATGCCCCAACTAAGGTACTCTCTTACATTAGACAAAACAATCTACCAAATCTCTTAGAGATATAGTACAACTAAAGAAGAAACACTGTGCTCAGAGCAAGCTGATCTAGTCAGAGCTGTAATTGACTAAAACTTTTCAACAAAGCCTTTTGGTGTTTGTGTGTGCAACTGCATTCTATAATTATATATTTCCAGATGCTTCCTTTTTGGCATTTTGTTGTTGTTTTTCTTATATGTGCTTGAGGTTTAATGCTTGAAGGTTGTTGGCTGCGAAATAACCATCAGTGAAGCCAGTCTTTCCCTGTTACACTGGAGTAGCAAGTAGAATTCCCTACTGCCTTTTCTCAAATTCCGGAGCATGTGTGTGGTGTTTAGAGTGGTGTGGAGGTCTCTCCTTCCAGTATGTTGCTAACCTCTATGCCACATCTTTAGGGAGAGGAAGCAAAAAACATTCCTGGTGAATCTGTCACAGAAGAACAATTCACTGATGAAGAAGGCAACCTCATCACCAGAAAAGTAATTAATCATCAATGAGATTTTATGCTTCTCTTGGAATTTAAATTTTCTGCATTAAAAACGTGATTTTCATGCTATAGTATCACATCTTGAAACAGAAAAATCTCTATTGTTCACTATTGCTTCCTGCAGATCACTCGGAAAGTAATAAGACGAATTATCGCACAAGAGAGAAAACAGGATGAAGTGGTAATGGAGAGGGACTACCAAGGAAAAAGTAGATGATGAAAGCTTTGTGTGCGCCATAGAAAAAGCTGCTAATGGACTGGCATCTGCAGTGTGGCAGCTTAAAGCATTTGCTGCTTTTGATATATGCATTTGATCAGGGTCAAATGAAAAGGCTTTTCTTCCTAACACTCCTTAATGTTATATATATTTTTACTATCTTCCTTCACAAAGACGAGTTCATTTATTTGGTGACAGAATATGCCAGTTTGAAAGAGAGGAAAATGATAAAACACTTTGACACCCACAAACCCCTTGGGAGTGACCAAGCTCTGATCAGGACTGGACCTTCAACTGAGTGCCTTCCTAGGAAATGGACAGAGGACACTCCAAAGAACAGAAGTTAAACAGCTGGGTGGCAAAAACTCAGTTCACAATACTGACATCAGATCCATACATTTTCCCTCTCCAACATATTCTATAGGGAAATCTGAATTACATTTTCTCCTAAAGAGGTTACCCTCTTTGGTTTTCCCTATTTCCAATGTGCCAGTTACAGAACCAAACTCATCACTGAGCAGTGCAATTCACCCAATAAAGCCCCATCTCTCAAAGAAAACATCTAGTTATTTTTCACTTGTTTCCCACATTTTTACCCTTTCTTATTTATTTTTGTTTTTTTAATTGTAGATGGACACAATACCTTTATTTATTTTTTTACGTGGTGCTGAGGTTCAAACCCAGCACCTCACGTATGCTAGGCAAGCACTGTACCACTGAGCTACAACTCCAGCCCTACCCTTTCTTATTTAATAGATTATGTTTACATGGGAAAAATGAAAATTTCTCAGGACTACATGAGAAAAATCAAAGGATATTTGTATTTTCTGTTATAAATAGAGTAAAAACTAGTATTTGTGCAAAAGCCTCACTCTCAAGAGAAATGTGTTTAGTGAAGAAAGATCTTATTTTATGGAAAATCAGTGCCTCCTTGGTCTAGGAATGAGAGAACTGTCTTGGTAATTCTACAGACCTCAGAAGAAGAAAAGACCCTCAGATCTATACAATTTCTATGTTATTTAGTTCTTCATTAGTGTTTTACTGAGAAATTTCTGTCTCATTATAACAGGTCACTTAAAGTTCAGCTGGCTTAAAAAGTCACAAATAGTGATTTTTTTTTAAATTGGGGTTTGGTTGCTTTGTGAGCTTTAATGACAATTTCTTGTAGCTTTTTGTAAAAATGTATCACTAACCTACTGAATTATTGTGAAGTATAGTATCTCATATTATCTTTATGGTGCTTTTGCTTGCCTCAATGATGCTGAACTGTGTGGTTAAGCCAAACAGATTGTATGTCTTTTTGGACTTGAAATAACAAAGTGCTCTAAACAGTTTCATTTATCCTAATCCAGCTTCCAGGGACCAGAATGGAAATTATAACTAAAACTCTTTCACCACAAAAATCTTAATGTGTACATTCCTTTTAAAGCAGGGAGAAGGTCATAAGATGAAGATGAAGAAAGAAATACGGCATGTGGAAAAGAAGAGCCACTCCTAACAGTGAACCGGTCAGTCAAGGTGTGAAGTGTGCTTGTATCCACAAGAGTGGGACTTAAATTCCTCTGAAGCTTCTAAATTTCCCTAAAAAATAGTGATTCAGATCTTCCCCTTCATCCTTTTCACTGAATTTCAACTTGGAAAAATCCAATGAGTTATTCACTTTCTTTTTATGTTTTTGGAGGCATACACACACACACACACACACACACACACACACACACACACATTACTCTAATTATAGTCCATAAACATTAACTTCAAAAATTAGGCAGGAATTTAAATATAAATGATGTTTGCAAAAGTAAATAGTAATTTTTTAGTCTCCTGTTCTCTAAGAGCAGGAGCTAACTATGAAGTGCAGTAAGCATGTATAATCTAATAGGAAGACTTTTTGGCAACAAATAATTCTCACAAATGTACTCTTTCAGAGTTGCATTAATTAGGCTTTCACCATTTTAGTAGAACAGCATCTGAGGATATACTTTTGGTTGAAAGTTAATGCCAAGTTAAAATAAGTTTTTTTATAAAAACAAAAAATACATAGTTAATTAACAGTACACTGTTTTGAGTACTGAGGCTTGAACTCAAGGCCTCACACAGGTTGGGCGTGTACTTTACCACTGAGCTATATCCCCAGCGCTTTTCTGAGACAGGATCTTACGGAGTTACCAAGGGTCTCACTAAATAGTGAAGCTGGCCTTGAACTTGTGATCCTCCTGCCTTAGCATCCCAAATCACTGGGATTATAGGCACGTGACAGTGACACTGCACTCATCTGTTTTAATTTTTTTTTTTTTTTTTAATGTTTAGGAAGTGAACTTTCTTTAAATTTTCTGGACTTTACAACTGATATTACTTTTTTTTTAATGTTGATTTTCTGAATTTTTACATTGACCTGTTTTTTTCCACATGGCTACAATTAGAAAGGCCATTTGGGGGCTGGGTGTGGTTGTGCACACTTTCAATCCCAGCTATTCAGGAGTCTGAGGCAAGAGGAGTACAAGCTCGAGGTGAGCCTTGCCATTTAGTGAGATCCTGTCTCTAAAAAGAAGAGCTGGAGACATAGCTTAGTAGTAGAGTCTGACTCTGGGTTCAATCTAGTACCCTGGGTTCAATCCCCAGTAGTGGGGGAAAAAATTAAAAGAGGGCATTTGGGGTGAAAAAACAATTTGAAAAGTTCCCTATAACTCTGAAAGGAAAAGCAGAATCATGTCTTTAGGGCCATTCACTTTTATCCTCTAAGCCCCAAGGGCAGTTTTCACTTTCATATATTTGCTGTTTTGTACCTACTAAGAATCCTGGCATTTGGTATGCACAGGTAAGGAACTGAGAAATAATCTAGTTTCAGTATGCCTAAATTTACATGTGAGGATACTAAGACCGAGATAAGTTCCTAATCCCCCCTTTCAAATTTTATCATTTGTTTATTCACTCTTTTTCTACCTCCTATGAGGTTTTCTACATGAGCACAGAATTCACTGGTAAGCAACACTTGACATGAAACTAACCCTCACTGAACTCCCATTTGGGAGATTTAATAGTAACCAAACATAACTAATCAATCTCATCAGTTTTGATGGCATTGAGGAAAAAAAATGGCAGAAATAGGATGGAAATCTATATTGTTAAAGCTGCGTTCAGAGCCCATATTCTCAATGTTTATTAGGGCCTTCACCTAGGTCTGAATGGTGACATGGAAACTTTCCTTGAGAATGTCATGTGTGGGCTGAGTTTTAATGGATGAATAGGATTATTTGTCTCTGTAAGGATTCTGTTCTTCACCCTAAAACCAATAGGAAACCTTGGAAAATCTTTAAGGCAAGGGTGGGATATGACCCAATTTCTGTTCTTCATTACTCACTCCAGATGCAAGGTAGAGAATGAACTGGAGGGAGCAATAATGGATGAGTGTAACACCTGTTGAGAGACTATTGCACATGTTAGCTTTGGACATTACTGGCTTTTTATTTGATGAGAAGAGTGATAAATAAAATTCAGGATGACATCAGTGTAGCAATGTCTAGTAAGAATCCATCTATCATGCATGTTCTACAGTTGAACTGGTAAAAGACTAATTTTTATAGCAGATTTCTAAAATATTGAGTTTGGTATCTTGAATCAAACAACTCTAAGTGATAAATGAAATAGAAGAAGGTTCAGTCAGTTTCAGTACAACCCTGATAGTTTAGCAACTTGTCAGTCACATGCACAGATTCTGACTGGGAAAGAACCAGAAAAATCACTTATACCAACTGAGCCATTTTTCTACAGTGACATGTAGCTAGGATTTGTGAATAAATAACACCAAAAGAATATATGATGGCACTAAGCTTTTTAAATTAAATTTTAATTTCTACATTAATATGTTAATATAGAAATTACTTGGTTACTAAATATACAAGCAGCTTTAAAATTATAAATAGGGGCTGGGATGTGGCTCAGCGGTGGAGCGCTCGCTTAGCACGTGCGCGGCCCGGGTTCGATCCTCAGCACCACATACAGATAAAGGCATTGTGTACAACTAAAGCAAAATAAATAAATATAAAAATAAATAAATAAGGGGCTGGGGTTGTGGCTCAGCGGTGGAGCACTCACCTAGCGCGTGTGCGGCCCAGGTTCGATCCTCAGCACCACATACAAATAAACGCATTGTGTACAACTAAGGCAAATAAATAAAGTATTAAAAAATAAATATAAAAACAAATAAAAATAAAATTATAAATAATCACCATATAAGAGGTTGTTAGAGTTGGGCATGGTGGTGCAATTTGCAATCCTAGCTTCTCAGAAGGCTAAGAGAGGACGATCTCAAGTTCGAGGCCAGCCTCAGCAACTTGGCAAGACCCTCAACAACTAAGCAAAACCTTATCTCAAAATAAAATTTTAAAATAAGCTGGGTGTAGCTCAGTGGTAGAGTATTTGCCTAGCATGTGAGCATGTGTGAGGCCCTGGGTTTGATTTCCAGCACTGCAAACAAAGTTGTCATGTTCACTTGCATTCAAGAGACAGACATTCCAGTAGATTATTCATATGAATGTGAAAATAATTTCAACAGAAAGCAAACAACATGTCAGATGGAATGAACAGTCATGTGGCAAATGGTCTAATTCTACTTTCCAGGGTGGTTTTTACCTTCCATTTCGTGAACTTAGGAATTGAGTTCCAGAATATTGCCTAGAATCCCCAGACATTGAATGTAATACTCTGGGGGGGAAAAAAATCAATTTGCAAATATATTGAGAGTCTTTACAGTCCTGCTGGCTGCTTTCCTTTTAAAATGAAACAACTAAGCAAGTGGAATGCTGCCCAGTTTCACTGAATCTCTGACTAAATCTCAGAAATTTTTATTTCACATGCTAGAACCAGTTGACTTCTCAGCTATCTAAACCCCATACCTGCTTTTCTTTAATATGGAGTCACAGCCATCCTGTTTTGGTGGCGGTGGTTGTGGTACTGGGGATTGAACTCAGGGGCACTTAGCCCCTAAGCCACATTCCCAGCCCTATTTTGTATTTTATTTAGAGACAGGGTCTCACTGAGTTGCTTAGCACCTCACCACTGCTGAGGCTGGCTTTGAACTTGTGATCCTCCCGTCTCAGCCTCCCGAGTAGCTGGGATTAAAGGTGTGTGCCAGGGGCTGGGGTTGTGGCTCAGTGGTAGAGCACTTGCCTAGCACATGTGCGGCCCAGGTTCGATCCTCAGCACCACATAAAAATAAAGGCATTGTGTACAACTAGAACAAATAAATAAATACTTTAAAAAAAACAAGGTGTGTGCCATCGTGCCCAGCTCATCTTGTTTTTTTTATTTTTTATTCTAAGTTGTTATAAATGATAGCAGAATGCATTACATTTCATATTACACATAGAGAGCACATTTTTACATATCTCTGGTTGTATACAAAGTATATTCACACCATTCATGACTTCATACATGCACTTAGGGTAATGATATCCATCTCATTCTACCATCTTTTTTTTTTTTCTTCACCCTTTTGCCCCCTTCTTTCCCCTCCCTCCCCATTGGCCATTCTAGTGTTCCTCTAATCCTCCTATGCTCCCCATCCCAACCCGACTGTGAATTGGCCTCCTTATATCAGAGAAAACATTTGGCATTTGGCTTTTTGGGATTGGCTAACTTCACTTAGCATTATATTCCCTAACTCCATCCATTTACCTGCAAATGCCATGATTTTATTCTCTCTTATTGCTGAGTAATACTCCATTGTGTGTATATACCACATTTTCTTTATCTATTCATCTACTGAAGGGCATCTAGGTTGGTTCCACAGTTTAGCTATTGTGAATTGTGCTGCTATAAACATTGATGTGGCTGTGTCCCTGTAGTATGCTGTTTTCAAGTCTTTTGGGTAAAGACCAAGGAGTGGGATAGCTGGGTCATAAGGTGGTTCCATTCCAAGTTTTCTAAGGTATCTCCATACTGCTTTCCATATTGGCTTTAAAGAAATCTTTCCCCTTAAAAACAAGATGGCCGGGCGCGGTGGCGCACGCCTGTAATCCCAGCACTTTGGGAGGCTGAGGCAGGAGGATCGCGAGTTCAAAGCCAGCCTCAGCAATGGTGAGGCACTTAGCAACTCAGTGAGACCCTGTCTCTAAATAAAATACAAAAAAGGTCTGGGGATGTGACCCAGTGGTCGAGTGCCCCTGAGTTCAATCCCTGGTACCACAAAAAAAAAAAAAAAAAACAAGATGAAGCCCAGGAGACAGCAGGGCTTCATCTTGTTTTTTTTGTTGTTGTTGTTGTTGTTGTTTTTTTTTTTTTTTTTTTTTTTTGTGTGTGGTACTGGGGATTGAACTCAGGGGCATTCGACCACTGGGTCACATCCCCAGCCCTTTTTTGTATTTTATTTAGAGACAGGGTCTCACTGAGTTGCCAAGTGCCTCGCCATTGCTGAGGCTGGCTTTGAACTCATGATCCTCCTGCCTCAGCCTCCCAAAGTGCTGGGATTACAGGCGTGCACCACCGCGCCCAGCGCTTCATCTTGTTTTAAAGGGGAAAGATTTCTTTAAAGATTTGTATATAGTATAAGTTGATTTATAGTTTACAAGGTAATATTTTTATCTAATCTACCAAATAAATGTTTAAGCAGGCCAGGCCAATTTTGCTTGCAACCTTTTACAGATGAGAATAATAAATCTCAGAAGTTAGATGATGTGTCTTCTGTCATACAGCTTAGAACTGGTAGAGACAGGACTTGAACACAAGATTATTGATACTCAGTACATTATTCTATCGTACTAAGCTTATAAAAATGTTCATACATTAAACTGATTTCCTGTCAAATGACTATTGTATGCTTTTTTTTTACTAAAAAAAAAATGCTATTGGGTTGTTTTCTGAAATAAGAAAACTGATGTTTGGAAAAGTTAAATGATTTACCCAAGATCCCACTATTAAGAATGAAATCTGAACTCATCTAAAACCTAAGTTCTTAAATACTACTCACATTAATAGATACTTAAATACAAAATTTGAGTCAAATACATGTACAAAGGAACTTACAGTAAATTTTTTTCATACTCTACACAAGGAAAATACTTTTTTTGTCCTTTTAAAAAAAGAAAGAAAGAAAGAAAGAAAAAGGCTTCATTTTTAATGTATCCATTATCTCCAGATTTTTACTTCAAATACCATTAGAGGCTGATTAGTGAGGTCAGGGCAAGGGAACATCCTCAGATCAAAGCCATGACAAAGATTTACACTGACAAATAGCTACATTCCAAACCCCCTTCAATAAAATTCTGAGGATCTCATTCAACATATGGAAGCCAAGAGAACCTCAACTTGCTAGTATGGTACTTCATCTGAGGTCAAAAAGTTGACTGATTTCATTCGTTCCTTCAAAGATCATCTGCCTTGGCTTTTAGTAGAAGAGCTAGATATACAACAGTTACAAAACCTCCATGGTCCCTGCCTTTCTAGATTTCCTAGTCTACAAGTGTGAAAGAGATGGGACAAATATTTAAGCTCCTAAAATATAAAGTCCAAGATCCAATGAAAGAAATGTGTACACAGTTGGGAGTTAGGGAAAATCTCTGAAGTCATGACATTTAAGAACTCCTTAGTGGTGCCAACTATGAAAAGAATGACGAGGACTACAAAGGACACATCATGTATGGGGCACTGAGGTTAAAAAGAAAAAAAAAAAAAAAAAAAAGCATGCCACATTTGAGGAAATCAGTGTACCAGAATCTGGGGAGATGAGGTGAGGCAGACACAAGATAAATTTTGAAATGCAGCATCACTTAGAGCCCTGTAAGCTAGAGGAAATGATGAGACTTCATTCTAAGATGAATCTAAGCAAAAGCCTGACCTAATTTTTTTCTTTTTTTAAATATTTATTTATTTACTTTAGTTGTACACAATGCAATGCATTTATGTTTATGTGGTGCTGAGGATCGAACCCAGGCTGCGCACGTGCAAGGCGAGCACTCTGCCACTGAGCCACAACCCCAGCCCTCTTTTTCTTTTTATTAAAGAGCATACTGTATTAGAGAATGGGTAAGAGAATAAAATTAAGGTGACCTGTTAGAAAATTATTGCTGTAGCCCAACTAAGCCATAATGTGGACTTGGGCTAGACTTGAGCAATAGTTTTAGGAAGATCTACAGCATTAATAGATTAACTTTGGGGTAGGGTTAAGTCTAGAACAACTCCCAGGTTTGTGGTATAAGCAACTGGGTAATAGAGAAAGTGAAAGAGAAATGGATTTTAAGAAGAGCATTGGGCATACAGGCTTGAACGCAAATATTTGAGTTTGAAGTGCCCATATCCAAGTATTTAGATAAGTCTAGAGCTCTAAGGAAAAGATAGGGCTCGACACATAATTTTGGAGTCTGCAGAAATGGGTTTTGAACACTAAAGAACAGATGTGGTTACCTGTAGAGATAGCTGAAGTGAGCAGAAAAGGAGCTTAGGAGTGAGTCCTAAGGGACATTTTCCGAGAAGTTTAAAAGGTCATCAAGGAAGTTAGTGGGAAAAGAGTTTGAACTCAAGGCCCTCAGCTGAGAGAGACAGAAGAGGGCCTGAACTGGAACAAGACAATGGAAAGGAGAAGGCAGATTTGAGGAACATTTTAGCTAAGTATAACAATCAGATTAATTATACATAGGGAGTGAAGGTGATGACATCAAGGTTGCTAGCTTACATATAATTTTAACAAAAAGATTGAACCTAAGACCACAAAAACAAATTTAGAATTGAGGAAGCCCAGGTAAGGAAGTAGCCTTTATAGATGCTGTGTGTGTGGTACCCTCAATATTTGTCAATGATTTCAAACAAGTCTGTCTGAGCTAGAGATCTTAATGTGGCCACCTTTGGTTTAGGTGTTAGAAATAAAGTAGCCTAAGTGGATGGAACTACCAAGCAGTTTACTAGTTATGTGTGCTTGGGCAAGTTACTTTTGTGTCTTAATTTCTTTACCTCTATTTTTATCCCAGTAGAGTAGACAAGGGGCTTGAAATTAAGCTCTAATGAATAGCAATAGCCCTCTTACCAATAGAAGGATAACAGTAACATATCTCAAGAGTTGGTTTTACAACTAAATGAGTCAATATATGAAAATTAATAATAGTAGCTGCTAAGGCCACAGTAAACATTCAGTAAGCATGAGCTATTCTTATTAGTATGAAGTAAGAAGAGAACCTTGAATGGCCTGAATGATGGAGGATGGGGGTACTAAGCAGCAGCCAGGGACATTGTTATAAAACATGGGAGAAGTCAGAACAGCAGTGTCACTGAAATCCTTATGAGATGAATAAGGATTTATTTTCAATTATTCCTTACACTATCTCTCATAGTAACACTGGGAAATTATTAAAAAGGAATGAGAATACCTGTTTTACTAACGAATGAACAAGACAGAAAATCCCTGAGTCTGCAGTTAATGGTAGGTCTGGATTTTAACCTCTAGTTCCAGAATCTGCCTCCAAGAAGGCAAAGCCATGACCTGAATTGCTTCACTCCAAATTCAGAACCCTGGCCTTTCCTCCAGCTTATTTTTCCATAATTCATTTTGCATTAGATATGTTTTTATTTTATTTTATTTATTTTATTTTATTTTTTGTTAAAAAAAAAAACCTCATTAACCAAAAGCCTTGGTTTCAGGGTGGTAAGAGCAAGGTCCTAGAGTCAGGTAGCCTGACTGCCAATTCTGACTCTGCCACCTGCTATATTTCCTGAAGCTTCTTGTTAACCTCTGTGTCTCTATTTTCTTATCTGTACAATGGAGGAAATGATAATACCTTTTTGTTATTAGGATTAAATGAGTTAACCACTGGCACACAATAAATATAAAAATTTTATGCCAATATTTTTCCAGTATTTTCCTTTATTCCTACTGGCCCTATAACTTCAGGTATTCTTTTAATCACAAGTCACTAGAAAATAACAAACTCAAAAATGCTCCATCTATTGGTATTAGTTGAAGAACAAATCTGCATGAATTGGAAATTATTTTAAAACTATAGTTTATTATAATTGTAGTAATTAGAATTATTGCTTATAAAAAATATTCTTGGCCATATGACTAAAGAGAAGAGAAGGGAAGGAAGAGGCAGATGGACAGGGGGAGAAAGGAAGAACTAGAGCAAAGAAATCTGTCTTCCGTAGGCTGTGGGGAAGGTATATCAGAAAGACTCTCCTTAAGCTATGACAATTCTCACACTAAATGAGAGGTGACTCACAAAGATAGATCAAGGGTCTGTTCTTCCAAAGAGTCAGCATTTGAAACAATCTTGAAGCATACAGAAAGATGATGATTTGAAAAGGGTGGTGATGCAGGTGAATACAAATTGTGAGCTAAAAAAAATTGGAAAACAATGAAGTTGATACTGGACATGTAGTTACAATGAAATGCAGAATGTCTGGGCTTACCCCAACCTATGAGATAAAGTCCACATTTGAAGATCACTCCAGGTGATTTATATGCATATTAAATTTTGAGAAGCACTTCTCCAGGGCACCTCACTGGCTCTCAAATTTAGTAGAACACTGGAATCATTTTAAGAGTTTTAAAATAATTGTATACTGGGCCCCATCATAGAAATTCTGGATAAGCCCATATGGAATGTGGGCTACATATTAGGACTTAAATTTTCCCAGATAATTCTTTTGTTCAATCAGTTTTTAAAACCACTAGAAATTATGAAACAAAAGATAGTGGGAATTGGTGAGAATTTAAAAAACCTGCATGGAGATGGACTTCAGAGAGCTTCAGATCCTGCTGAAGATATAGGACTTTTCTTTAGGCTAGGTGTTGGGGACTAAAAACTGCCTATAAAGGAAGGTTTGGTTCCTTTATACACATGACTTGAAGATGTGAAGTACAATATTTGAGAATTATCAACTCCCATGAAGAAACATTTACTTGGTGTTTTTTTCTGTATTTTAAAATGTTTCTTTTTTTAAAAAAATCACTGAAATAACAGGAATGGTTGGTTTTCTGAGTTAGTTTCTCCTGCCTTTGGATGTGAAAGGCATACCAAATCCAAAGAAAAATTCCTGAATCAAATATGTCTATCTCATATTCATTATCTAAACCCAGCAAGGGGAGATGATTCAGAATCCTATTTCTGAAGTGCCATTGATGACTCTTGCCTTCACACTGTCCCTTCAGTTGATATTTTCATCACAGTTTATACAAAGTGTCTATTTATAAAAAAGAGTCACTTAGCCAAGCTTCTAATACTTTTTGTGCAACACTGAACTTGGTAAAAGATTTTTGTCCAATTCCACATTTCTATACCCTGTGTGGTTCGGACCCACACACAGATGGCATGATTGAGAACAAGAGATTTATAAGGGTAACTTCTTGTTTTTAACTATCACCCAGAATATACCTAATTATAAATGGATGTAACTAAGAGCATTTTAAAAAGTCTTAGAAATGATTTCTAGAAAGATAATGTTTACTCATACTGAAGTAGAAGAGAAAGACCTTAATATGAAATTAACCTGGGAAATTGGATTGATTTATTAGAAGAAATGAACAACAAAGTTCTCAAATTATAGTGATCTCACATCTGTATAAATTTACTAAAAATTATCAAACTATTTATAATAGATGAAGTACAATTTATAAATTATATACCAATTAAGGTGTAAAATGTGGGGGGAAGTTTAACTAGAGAAAGCTGCTGACAACTCTTCATTATAATGAAATGGACAGAGTACTGTGATAGTAATATCATCAGTTCATCTAAGAAGCCTGGTGCCTAAAAGATTAGGATTAAGTGGTAGAAACAGAGGTGCGAAAATCCTGATCTTCTTACTTGGATTTGCCCATCCTCTGAAATGTGATCTACTGAAATGAGTCACTTTCCTTCTCTAGAACTTCTGCAAAGTCATGGGAGAGGGGGAGGTGTTGAAATAACCCAAGAAGGAATGATACTTTGGTATTCTTGGCTCCAAGCAGTAGTGACCTGGGGCACAGAGGTCAGCAGCACTTTTAAAACAAAACAAACAAACAAACAAACAAACAAACAAAGGAAGTCTAGACCCACAGTGGGAAGATGAGGAAGTGCTATTCTAATGTGTTTACACATATGTCCTAGGTGATCCATCTAAAAAGAAACTTGTCTGGGGTAAGTCAACAACCTCAAAGTTGCTGGTAATACTTTCAGGCCCCCAAGAGACGCAAAATTCTCCTGGGTTTGTGAAAAATATTTTGTTGTATAGTTGGGAGTAAACAGGGTTATTCTTACAACTGTTCTTACTCAGGATTTCTTTAGAGGCTGTCTTGTTCTCAGGCAAGTTTTCAAGTTTTCAGTTTTTTTCACTGAGCCAGGAAAAATGACTATATGTAGGAAGAACTTTGTTTCATGGAAAAGTATTCACACAAAGAACAGTACTGCACCAAAGTATGGAAACCTCACTGGGCACAATGGTGTATGCTTTTAATTCTAGCTACTGGGGAACCTGAAGCAGGACAATTTTAAATCCAAGGCCAACCTGGGCAAATTAGCAGGACCTTGTCTCAAAATAAAAAATGGGCTGGGGATGTAGCTCGGTGCTTTCCTAGTACATGTGAGGCCCTGGGTTCAATCCTTGGTACAGGAGCAAGGGGAAGTGAAAACCGCTGCCAAGAATGTTGATTTATTTTGACACATTAAGACCAGCCATAAAACATTGATGCTTTATGTAGGAATCATCCAGTAAGACAAGACTTCTCAGTGGAGCCTCCATATAAAAGTGCAAATAAAATTATCCCATCATAACAAATGCGGGCAAAAGATAGGAACTGTATTCTTTGCAATGGTGGATATTAGTCTTTAATTTTAATTTCCACGTGGAAAAGGAAAACAATTTCATACTAACCAATGAAATTGTCTCCCCTTTTTGAAAGATTAGTTGGATTTTAAGGGGTGAGGAATGTATAAACCTACAAAAATGACAGAGATACTCCATATGCCTCTCCCTTGGTGCCCATGAAAGCTCCAGACCTCATAAATTTTGATGTTTATGGAAATCTCAATGATTACCTCTCAGCCACATCATTTTGGCTTTTGACTAAGTAACCTGAGCTTCAGAAACAGAGCAAGAAGAGGGTCTTTCCAACTCAATCTTAAAAACCACAACTACATAAGTAATTTTCTATGAAGATCAGAGGGCACCTAGATAAGGGTATTGCCTTCTGAGAGCTTTCTAGAACACCCTAAGGCCTTATCCTCTGAGGCATTTAGCAGGTAGCTTAACCACCTCTTTAGAAAAGAGTGGGCCCTGGTTCTCTAAGTTTTCCACTGAATAGTGAGGAAGGCAAGTTTTGTTTGTTTTTAAAGGAAAGAAAGTTAAACTCACTAACTACTATCTGTCTCTCTCTCCACAGGATCATGTGTTTTTACTGCCAGGTAGAGAAATTCATGGAAGAAATATCAGCAGGAAGTTAAAAATTTACCGAGAAGGGTGTGTGTGTTTGCTGCTTCCACACATTAATGGCATGATTTTTTTAATGCAAAAAGAAAACCAGAAAAAGAAAACCACTCACATTTTAATTTAGCATGAGCCAATTTACAGAGCATGGAAATTCACTTTCATTTCCGGATTGGCGCGTGTGCAATTAGCAATGCAGTGTGTATACAAGAAGCCATGCTGTTAACAGTTTATCTCAAGTAATTTGGTGTCATTTACAAAAGGAAGAAATTCCTGCCGCCAGAAGAGACAGAAGGGGATGGAATGATCAAATCAAGGAGAAACACTAAAATTACTAAATCCACAACAGCTCGCCTTATTTTTCTTGGACCCAAACTGTCAGGGTATAAACACTATTTGTTTCTTTTTTAAAACATCGATAGTTTTGCTGTAAATAATAACACTGTAAAAATTCTAACAGACAAATAGAATAAATGTTGATAAGGCACTGCCTCTTAGAACACAAACAGAATATTGCAAATGCATTTAACATAATAGGGGTCTCAAGTGACTTCACCCTAGAAGAGGAGGGAGGGATTCTGGGTGGGGGGAACTCTTCACTGACTCTTGTATATTAGCAATTATAATGTTTGTATATGCAAAACTGCTAGCTTGATTTTAAAAAGAAAAGCAAATCTTTAAAATCTGCTGCAAATTTAAATAATTCCCAAAATGAGGAATTCTGTAGTTCTGTGAAAAATTTTTTCTTCAGAATACTAATATTTTGATGCATGTGTATCACCTTATTTTGATTAAATCTTTTCCAATTTTGCAAACACTACAGTATACTGCAACACAGAAGATTTTATCTGTAAACACAAAGCCCTTCATCTAATATTTGTTGCTATTGCCAATTTTTCAATGAAATGACCTAAAAATAGGGGGAAAAAAAAAAAAACCTATACAGTAGTTGCTTTAGGGGGGAGGGGGGTGCTGTTAGTGCTTAAAAAGGGGTAATGCTTGCCGCTATAGAGGTGGATGGTGCTCATAAGAGGCCCCAGCCTGGGGGATTTAAAATGGACTGAACAGAAATCCTTAGCTAGTAGAATGGCAGCACGCTATAAAATTATTCCTGTATCGTGTACCAGCCATGAGATGTAGACACCTTTCAGTAAGCCAATCATTTGTAACCATTCTAACAGTGTCATATTAGGTTAATAAGGCTGCTGTGTTTGAAAGGGCATTTTTATTTGGGTTTTGGTGAAAATCTTTAATTTGTTGATGATCACATAAAATCAGCATTCATTGACACATAACTTTAATGACATATGTATGAAAACCCAGACACTGGATGACCTAGTCAGTTATTTAAGGATAAAATAAATTGTGTTAAAACTCTTCACCTATCTGTGCTCCACAGTGTTCTTGTGTTCTCTGGCAAAAAGTAGTTATCTAAACCCTTGTCAACTGAGTCCTGGCCACACCAACATAACTGCTAGTCCTATTTGCACCTCTGTGGTCTGTAAAAGAGATGGTCTCCAACACTCAATTCTGCTCTGCAAACTTCCAGCTTATCTAAATACTGTGCATTTTGTGAAGGAACTAAGAATTAAAAATTAACTGACAAGTAATCTATTTGGGCTGCCCCCCAAAAGTGAGAAATTGGGTCTATTACAGACAACATGTCACAAAGTTGTAAACTGGTACACACAACCAGGAACCACCACCCTATCTGCAGTGGCTTTTAGCCCATAAAGCACTTATTTTGTTTTTGAATTGACATTTGTTGCCAGTTCTTTTGAGTTGGGAGGTTTCTCCTAATAACCCAAGTTTCTAACTTCTCTTGAAAAGGCAAGATTTAGCAAGAGTACCCAGAAGACCACTTACTGGGTCAAGTTGTCCCTACCTTCTCCAACCAGGTGTGTGGTATAAAGGTACTACAGTCCCAAAACTAGTCTCATTTATTACATTTGTGGGTCCTGACTAGCCTGATCAGTGCTGGAGTTTGCAAAACCCATTCATTCCATGATTCTAAGTTCTGACCAGAGGGCAGGGGCTGTTTTTAACTTATTCTAGCCCAGAGACTGGCACGTAGTAGTAGTGGTAACATTAACCATCATCAGTAAATTTGAGTGCTCACTATATGCCCTCTCCATTCTAATCTAAGTACATTCCAGTTATTAGCCCTCATAATCACTTTATGAATTAGGTACTGTTTTTAATAATAGTAGTCCTCATATAAGTGAAACGAGTGCTTAGAGCCATTCAGCAATATCATATATTGTCTGTCAATGATTATCACCAAATGGAATGAATTCTTCCCCAAAATGGATTTGATACCAACACAAAAGTATAGAGAAACTATTTTTTATTAAGAATGAAGCTAGATTACATTTGCGTGGTGTTCTAAATAAACAAAACATGTCCTACCCTTCCTCCAAATCATCTTAGGATAGGCAAACTGACATCCCTGAAAGGTTAAAAACAAAACAACTTGTACCAAAGCCTCTGCAAAACCTGGGTCCAAATACAGGTGTCCTCTACCTTTTCAGTGAAGAGTTAATGAATTTCTAACACAGTCCTTGATAGAAGGTGATTATCCTGAACTAGAAACTTGACATGTGCTTGTCTAGGTTATGTTTATATACCTGAAAATATGACTTTAGAGATATGTGATCAAGAGCTTCAGATCAAGAAAAATTTCTTAAATTTACTCAGAAGTATCCAAAATGATAGGATTTTATTTGCATATATGTATATATGATTTATATGTATATACATGGATTGAATGGGACATATGTTATATATTCCTAATAATAGTATTTGGCCTGCCAGCTTATAAAACTGTATTCAGGTTTTTTTCTTTGACATTGCTGTAAAAAGGAAAAAAAAAAAAAAAAAGGACTGTGATTGATAAATGCCTGATATTTGCTGTTTTTCCATTTTCTATTCCTACCAAATTACTGAGTTTGTTAAAGGTATTACTATTGTTTTGCCAAATTATGGTACATAATTGTACAGGATCATTTCATCACTTCTAAAAGGATCTACTTCACTGAACAGCCTAAGCAGCCAGCCTTTCCTCTGTAAATAAGGACTGCTTATCCTGCTTCATCTTGATGTTCCACCATGTTCATTTTAGTATTATCTTGGGGTTCCATAAAGATTGAAGTTTTTCTCCATGGCAAATAAACAAAAGGAGTTGTTTGCTTGCCTTTGTTATTATGAGCATCAGCTTATGTTTGGTTGAACAACAAGGATATGTGAGAAGTCCAGAAGTAAATCACAGTAATGATAACTCATCCCAAAGTATCTGTCTGATGAAGCCAACAATCCCAAACTGATTTCTTATCTGGGTGATATTGGTATTCTTGATATGTTGAAGAGGCCCTTGCATTATTAAAAGGTATGTAATTTCCTAATCATATGGTGCTTTTCTGTCATGAACTGATGATCAAATAATCTAGAAGTAAATATTTCCAAGATTGAGATTTGAACCAAATTTACAAGAGCTTTTTTTTTTTTTTTTTTTAAATAATAGTGGCAAGCCGGGCGCGGTGGCGCACGCCTGTAATCCCAGCACTTTGGGAGGCTGAGGCAGAAGGATCGCGAGTTCAAAGCCAGCCTCAGCAATGGCGAGGCACTTAGCAACTCAGTGAGACCCTGTCTCTAATCAAATACAAAAAAGGGCTGGGGATGTGGCCCAGTGGTCAAGTGCCCCTGAGTTCAATCCCCAGTACCAAAAAAAAAACTAATAATAATAATAATAATAATAATAGTGGCAAAAGGCAGTGGTGTCACTTATTTACTGAACAAAAACTGGAATAGATTTTAATGAACATCCTTAGTAATAAGTCTGATAGCTTTTATTTCTTTAATTGGACTAAATGCAAGAAGCAAGAACTGCTGGGACCTTTCTTCTAGGGCCCCCAAGGAATTTTCAAAATAGAAAAAGAGGCATTTGGACTTTGAGATAAATTTTGTGCCAAGCCTATCTTGAATGTGTGCTTCCATCCAACTGTAATAAGCCTATGTTTGTCAAGTTGATGGAGGCTCTTTGTGCTGAGCACCAGTCCAATCTAATTAAGGTTGATGACAACAAGAAACTAGGAGAATGGGTAGACCTCTGTAAAACTGACAGAGTGCTAACCCTGTAATGTGGTTGGTTGCAGTTGTGTAGTAGTTAAGGACTATGACAAAGAATTTCAGGCCAAGGATGTCATCTAAGAGTACTTCAAATTCAAGAAATAAGCAAATAAAAATTTTTGCTTCACATACACATGTACACACACAGAAAATAAAATTTAGAATTGTATCTGTTATGCTCATTCCCTGATAACTATAAATAATATGTAAAACTAGGTGAACATGCAGTGGAGAAATTTTTATTTCTTTATCCCTTGGTATTTCCCGGGTGCAGGCTGCATTCCCAATAGAACATCCTGAGACTCCTTATACACTCCAAAGAAGCTCCATAAAAAAAACTGAGATGCATAATGCTCAGAAGATTCTAAAGGCAGTGAGAAGAACCACTGTGCCATGGGATGTACGCCAGAAGCAAGAACTGCTGGGGCCCTAGAATTCTAGGGCCCCCATGGAATTTTCAGTTGATATCCCAGAAATAAGCTAGAGAGCTGTTTAATTTCCCCCAACATCCTTGATTACCATTTCTCTTATGCCATTTAACTCAAGCAATGGCATATTTCGAGATTTGGGTGGAATGATGACTTTCTAGCTTTTGAAAAGACTTCTATGTGAGGTACACCATCAGTCTCAGAGGACAGACACTTGTTTTGTCCTCTGCTATATCCACAGTACAATATAGTAGTCCCCCCGATCCTGTCTGTAGTTTTGCTTTCCCAGTTTCAGTTACTCATGGTCCACACTGATCTGAAAATATTACAAAGTATTATTATAAATGTTCTTTTATTACTTGCTAATCCCTTACTGTGCCTATTTTACAAATTAAACTTTATCATAGGTATATATGAATAGGAAAAAATATAGACTGTATAAGGCTTGGTACTATTTATTGTTTGGGAGTCTTGAAGCAGCATATCTCCAATTGATTAGAAAGGACTACTGTAATAGTGCCTGAAACCTTATAGGTACTCGAAAAAATGTGTGATAAGTCCATAAATAAATGAATCCACAAACATCCAAAGACAAGGAACAGTATTAAGCAATTTTACTATGTACCATTTTCTTTACAGACTCAACCAAATTGGAAAACACAGCTTTGATTCTAATGATTTATTCACCAAGGCCTAACTTGTGTCATCTTGTGTCATCATTCTTCACTAACCCATTTCAGATATATGACCCCCATTTAGCCAAAGGTCCTAAATAATTGGGTTGAATGTACAAGTGCCTCATGAGCAAATGGCACACAAGTCATGTTCCTAAAGTGGGCATCCTTTCCATGACCATGGGGGGAGTCCCATCTTTATCACAGACCAACCACTGAGAAACCAGACAAGAATGTGGAACCTCCACTACAAACCCTTCTCTCTGTAAAAATCATCTTAGTTGTCTTCAGTTTGCTTTTACTAAGATATTTCTGAGTTGCTAAGGACCAAAGAGTTCAGAAATTACATCCTGGAATCCCTTGGGACACCTCTAGCCTATAGAGATGTTTTTGTTTGAAGTACAGAGTTGGAACAATAATGGGCATGCCAAATGTGGTGGCCTACACCTTTAATCCTAACTATTCTGGAGGCTGGTGCAGGAGGATAACAAGTTTAAGTCCAGCCTCAGCGATTTAGAAAAATCTGATCTCAAATTAAAAAAATAAATATATAAGTAAATAAATTTTAAAGGGATGGAGATCTGTCCCAATAATAGACCCCTCTGGGTTCAATCCCAGTAGTATTGCAAAAATTTTAAAAGCCCTCCCCTTTTTGAATCAGGAGAGTTTTTTAGGTGAAAATTTGGATTTTGAGGTTTTTTTGAATTCTGAAGATGTGACAATGCTGATTCTGAAATTGTTTCTGGCAACCTCACTTGAATCAAAGCTACAACTGCCACCTTTGAACAGACCTACTTTTCTGTTTGACTGTCTACCATAGTCCCTCCTCCTCCTTTCCCCATTGACTCTCAAACCCAAACTATTCTATTCATTTATACTCCTAGTTTATTTGATATGACTGAAGGAAAAGTAAGATGGAAAATTGATGCCATTCTGCTTAGAATTCATTTTGGCAAGCCAAATATCTACCTTGTTTCCCTCCCATCTCTCTCAATGCCAGCAGGAAGATGGAATAACTGTGTAACTGAGAACAGAAAGTTGGATCATGTGGTTCTCCAAATGCAACCCTCTCGCCCTTCATCCCACTCCACAAAAGGTATTCAGTGCCTACCACTTTTCAGACGCTGTCTTAGGCAAGAAATACATCAGCTCCTAGCCTACAACCTTCAAAATGGCAAGAATACAAATAGCCTCTGTGTGAAATCTAAATCTAGGACTCTTCAGAAAGGGAATCCCTAGAATGACTTGTGGAAACAAACTACTACAGCACATCATATGTGGTGCACTCTATGTGATGCAAGCAATCTTATCTCCAGAGATTCTAGATTTAGGTGAAGCCAGTTGAAAGTTTGAATTCATGCACAATGTTCTCCTTCCATCCATCAAGTCCCACATAGCTTGGAACTCTCTACAAAGCTTCCCCTGCTGATGCCAACCCACACTGGCAGCCCAGGTAAACTAAATTAATTCTCCATAATTCAAAACTCTATTCCACATCCCAGATTGTTTCTCTGGTAGTCTCCTGGCTATATAAGAATAAGTCTATTTTCCACAGTCCCAAAAGCAGAGCTGGGTACAGTAATAATATTCAGTTTTGCATGCCCAGTCTTTATTTGTTCTCTATAGTAAAGCCTCATCAGACTCTGATTATGCTGCAATGCATACTTGACAGCTCATTTGGGGCATGCTTTACCCACTGGTAGTCATGCTTCAGTGCACTGAATAACAGAGCTAGAGCTTCTACAGACTGTCTTGCTAACACGGTGGATATTGTGCCTTCCCCAGGCATAATCCAAAGCAAGAAGGACAGGGTATCTAAAAAACTCAAATATTATGAAAAAATACATTAAAAAGAAAGTGAAACATTAACCCATTCAAGGACGTGGCTCTCAAAAACAAAAACTGTCATGATAGTGACAATTGTGGCACAATGAGCTTTAGAGTAGCTTTCCTGCTTCTGGCTATGATTAAATTGAACTCTCAAGTTCCACAGGGCAGAGTGGTCACACTCCTGTGTATGGAGATCACACAGGTCATCCAAAACAAAAGGTTGTATAGGCCATACTGTACATAAATATCAAGGGCCTCTTCCTAAGGGTGGATTACACTTCCAGTTCCATTACTTTCCCCTTTGCCAAGGAAATTGCTTAGGACAATGAAGTGAAGGCAGATAGAGTTGGCTGTTTTATTCATGCTCTCTTTCCTCCTACTTCAACACCAGTTATAGTCTAGAAATATTGCCCCTGACATGATGATGAGGTGAAAGATGATGTGGAGGAGAACCAACTCAACCCACATTGGACATGCAGTGTGAGCAAGAAATAAATCTTTCCAGTAAGCCACAAGGATTTTTCAGTTGTTACTGTGATATAACCCTCTCTCCCAATTAATACACCTATCAGGTATAAGACATTAAGGCATGGTGGGTATTGGGGAAGTACATTCTTCTTCTAATGGGGCTATCTTGTGGCATAATACAAAACCAATTGTCAGATTTCCAAGTTTTTTAAATGCTGGCAACTATTTAAATCCTTCCCCCAATAATATTTTTGGGACAAATAAAACATACACATGGGTCACCAGTTTTCAAGCTCTGCCACCAGCTCTTAGAATCTTCAGAGTGCACATTTATGAATCATGCAATACAAATTTATTGACGTGCATATTTTAGTCTACACTGTGAAGCCTATGTGTATAAGCAAGTCAGTTAGTTCCTAAGTACATCTGTTGGACATACTTCAGCACAACATGATTATTCTCTTTGTACCATTGCAAACTCTGAAATTCTAAAGAAGTCACTTAGCTTTACTCACATTTTATCATATTTTAGTGAAGACATGATCTCTATTTTCTTATCTGATGCAACTCTTGTATGCCTCTATAACCACACTGCATGACATCTTATCCCTGTCTCTCACTACAATAGACTAGTGATAATGTGCATAGTCCATGGACTGGTCTAAGAGAATCCTGTTACCTGTCTCAAGATAAGAAACTTGAATCAGAATTTAAATCAACTATGTTACCAAGCAATTCAGGTAACTTTTTTTTTTAAATAGTAAGGCTTTCTTGAGAAGAAAGTAATACAAAAATTTACAGTGGAATGCCAAAAGGTGGTATACAAATTTTCAATCTGGTACCAATTCTTTCTCTTGTCACAGATTAATGTTCTGTATAATACAGCTCTAGCTACACTAACTTCCCTTCTGTTACTTAAAAATAAGTCCTTTGTCTGGGGGCTGGGGCTGTAGCTTGCATAACACATATGAGGCACTGGGTTCAATCCTCAGTAGCACCACATAAAAAATAAATAAATAAATAAAAATAAAAGCATTCTGACCATCTACAACAACAACGAAAAGTATTAAATAAATAAGTCCCTTGTCAGCTCATCCCATCCCATTTGTACCTACTATTCCTTTTACCAGGGAGCCTTTCATCTTAATCTCAAATGTCAACTCTTCAGTTATCCCATGGATACCTTCTCTAATATATCCTGACCCCTTTCCAACATACATACACACACACACACACACACACACACACACACACACACACAATTACACTCTACCATATCCCATTTTTATATCCTTCATAGTGTTTATCACTATAATCATCTTGTTCATTTGTATGCTTACTATTGTCCTTCTTATTCATTGCAATATCTGCAGCATTTAGTACAAGACCTGGAACTAATAGTCACTCAAACATATGTTGAATAAACAAATGAGGGATGGAATAAAGCAAAAAACAAGCATGGTTTAGGATAAGTACATGGTGAAAGTAAAGGAAAACCAGACACATCTTCAGTGACTCACTGTAAAGTATCAAAAAGACTTCAGTTTGCCTTTGAGGGTTGCTAAGCATCCACCCCCAATGAAGACTTGCTGAGAAGTGTTTTATAATTCAACTCCCCCTCCACAGCATTTCATGAGAGCTTTGTTACCAACTGTCAGGTATTATCATGGTGTTTTTCCATCTTGTGCCAAGGACATGTGATGGAAAGGTTGTTAAAGTCATCTGGTATGTGTCATAGCATCAGATCTTCAAATGCCTCTCTTAATCGCCCATGCACAACACAGCCCTTGCTAAACTGGTGCTAGAAAAATAAGCCATCTTTCTATCTGAATGAAAACCTCGAGTCTCCATCCAGTCCCACCGACCTCCGCCCCAGAACAGGAGACAGCAAGGATAGACCTGCCAACTCTGCCTGAGCCCAGGCAGGCCCAGAGCAGTCCTGCTGACCTTCACCTGAGCCAGCGGATCAGGAACAAAAAAGATCTACTCAGATAGCCTGAGTGGCTACCTTGTATAATGGTTGCAAACTTTCTTACCCTGGGGAGGGGGACCAACCCATAGTTGCAACTTATACTCTCTTTCAGCTTCACAAAGCTAAAAAATCAAATATTATGGAACCTGGAACATAGCATTATAATGTGATAGAGACCAGAAACTTAAAGCACATGCCAACCAAAAAATGCAGTTTTAGTTAGCTCTAACAAACTACTATGGTGCAGAAACAGGCCCAGAATTGTCAACTCATATTTTTCAAAAGAAGCTGAAAATTTGCACACAGGGAAGGAACCAGGATATGTGTACATGGGTATATATCAAATTCCACTCAAATGCTATTTAGTTTATACTTTGTCCAAGGGACAATTCTAAATATTTATATATGTCCAAGATACATCTAGTTATTGAAAATGAGAAATCAGAACAAAAAGCACCCCCCCTTTTTTATTTAATATATTAGGGCTTGAACCCAGGGGTTCTTAGCCACATCTCCAGCCCACTAAGGGCCTTGCTAAATTGCTGAGGATGGCTTTGAACTTGCAATCCTCCTGCCTCAGCCTCCTGAGCTGCTGGAATTACAGGCATAGTTCCCTCATTTTTTTTTATTGTAGTAAAATAGGCATAACAATTTTAATCATTTAAAAGTAGAATTCAATAATATTGAATACATTCACATTACTGTGCAATCATCACTATCCATTTCCAGGGTAATTTCATCATCCCAAATGGAAACTGTAATCATTAAGCTGTTCCCCATTTTTCCCTGCTCCCAGCCTCAAAACTTCTATTTTACTTTCTGTCTACAAATTTGCTATAGGTAAAATCATAAATGTCAGTCCTGGGCTGGGGTTGTGGCTCAGCGGTAGAGCGCTGGTCTAGCACGTGCTAGCACATGCGCACCCGAGTTCGATCCTCAGCACCACGGAAAAACAAAGGCATTGTGTACAACTAAAACAAATAAATAAATATTTAAAAAAATAAATGTCAGTCCTTTGGTATCTGGAGTATCTCATTTAATATAATGTTTTCAAGGTTCATCTGCATAGTGTAGCAGTAACAAATTCATTCCTAGCCAGGCATGGTGGCACACACTCCTATAAGCCCAGCTACTCGGGATGCTGAGGCAGGAGTATGGCAAGTTTCAGTCCAGCCCAGGCAATTTAATGAAGCCTTGTCTTGAAATGAAAAACCAAAAAGGGCTAAGACTAGAGCAATGAGTTGGATTTTCCTATGTGAAGGAAGGAGACTGAGGCAAAAGGAACAAAGCCTAGAAGAATAAAGACATCCCAATAAGCATGAACAACATTTGTTTTGGTCAGAACTGGAGGAGAAAGAACAGGAGGCAAGGATGGAAGAGAAGAATATTGAGTTTTGGTCAAGAAGATCAAACCCTGCTTTAAGCAGCCAACCTGTCGATCATATCTTACGTTTGCCGACCTCAGCTTATTTGAGAACAGTATGTACTCAACAAATGCAAGATTGTTTAATATACTGGGATCACCATAAAAGATTCTAAGGCTTGGAAACCCAAGACTATACTCAAAAAGTGTTTCTGAGTTACCTAGCAATATACCTGGCCGTCGGGACTTCTTTTGGACATGTACCATAGGAACCAATCTTCACGTAACATTAACAAAGCAATTTCTTAACATTCTTTCAAATAAGTGTACCATGCTTTTATCTAAGAGCATTTTCTAAGCATTCCCCATAGGATTTTTTTTAAGGCCTTGAGTAAGCCATTTGTGCAATTTAAAAGCTAATCAAGATCAAATGTAGACCAAGAAACAACTGCTTCTGGGACCAGAACTGCTGAGTGACTGACACAAAGGAAGCAACATGAGCAAAGTGGGACCCAGAGAAGTGATCCTTTTGTGGTCCCACAGTCAGCTTGTGGCAGAATCTACAACATGCACCTTATACCACAACTTACTGCCTCCAACGTGGTTGATGGATCAACCTGAAAAGTTAGTCTAAAAAGGCAACCCCTCCAGTTGGGTTCCTGTGAGGCTTTCCTTGCCACTGAAGTGGGGGGTAGGGGATACCAAAATATTCTCACAAGGACTTTTGGGGCCTTATTTTTTTTTAAATCCCTGAAACAGTAAACCTTCTTGTTCATCCTCTCTCTTCCTACCTCTTTGGGCCACTGGACCCTTCTCCCACCTATCCTTTTACTATTGAGATAGACCTTTGGGTCTAAACTCCTTGAGTGATCTTATTTATTCCCAGATTTTAGTAAATACTCATGTGCTAACTGTTTCCAGATCATTATCTCCTCCTAGTTCTCTGTATTGAGCTTCAAAATTCACATATCAGCAGTCTGCTTGCCTCTCTGCTTGACACCTCAAACTCCTCATGTCCAGAAGTGAACATCTGCCCATCCCCTCAAAGAAAGTCATGTCAGGTGTCATCCTGTGTGAATAACATCATCATTCATCCCTAGCCCAGGTCAGACACCAGAGGAACATCAACTACTCCCACTTCCTCAAAAAACATCCACTTAAAAAAACAAAAACAAAAAACAGCCCCTTCATTGGTCTGCTCAACTGGCTCCATTCACACAACTACTGCCTTAGACCCCCACTTCTCAACTGGATAACTGCAACCACCCCTTAACTGGAATTCCTACCTCTAACCCTTGAAGACAGTATGATAGCTCCTTAAAAATCTCTGATCATGTTATCACCCTACCTAGAACCCTATTACTTGCCTTCAGACTAAAAAACAAACTTCTTTGAAAGTCAAATAAGGATTCATTGTAAGAACTTGGACAAGTTACTTAACATCTTTGAACCTCAGTTTCCTAAACTATAAGGAGAAGTTGAACAAATGGAGAAGGTTGCACTAATCCTGATCTTCTGGGTGGGAGAAGGGGAAGGCTCCATGTGGATCACAATTAACACTGAGCCCAATGTAATGCTTGCTGGGCACAGCCTTCAAGATTCTGTATGGGACTACTCAGTCAAAAATGAAAGTAGTTTTCAAAACAGGCCCAGTGTTTAGACATTAAGGAGTTTCATGTGCATACATGCTTTTCTGTAGTTTGCATCATGTTGTACTGGTTATATGACCTAAGGTAATTTACTTAACCTTTATCTTTCTTCATTTGGCAAATAGAGGTGATAGTTTTTCCAACCACAGATGGTGGAAATGAGATCATCTACATAAAGCACTTCAAAAAGTCTGACACATAGTAAGCACTCCATAAATGTTACCTGCTTTTTATTATTTTGGTGGGGGTAGATTATACTTGGAAGTAAAACAAAGGAAAATGCCTTTCTGGGGTCTCCATGGCTTATAAGTAGTAATGCAGGAAAGAGGCTTGTGACACAAACTTTCATGGTCTAGGATGCAATTTTCTGCTGCAGAGGCCAAGGAATACCACCTCTGGGACTCCGCACTTCAGTCCCACCTCTATTCCCCTTTCAGTATCTCAGGCTTCAGCAGCCCCTCTCTCCCACCCTTACCCCTGGGCAAGTAGTCTCAATACCTAGCCTGAAGACAAGAAGTAAGCAACCTGTCCAAGAACTCTAAAATATCCTGTCCTCAATATGCAGTCTTATATCTCTCTAAAACTAACCATACTCCTCCAAGGCAGAAAAGTACTTCTTAACACAATAATCCCTAACCTCATTCTTGCTTATCCAAATCCACATCCTCAGCTCCAGGAAAAAAAGTGATTTTTGTTGTTCAAATGAATAAACAGTTTCTGCCTGGGCTGGGAAGTAGGAGGGTGAATCATGGGAAACTTCTATCTATGAGTTAAGCCCATGGTTACATTAGCAGATTAAAATAAAAAGCTTTTGGTTCTTGATTTCTTCATCATTCCAAATTAAAGTTCAAAGTGTATCAAGTCATAAAGGAGAGTGAATTTCCTGAAAAAAGGAAAAAAAAAAAAAAAAGATTTTAGAATGTAGGTGCAGGCTGGCTGGACAGGAATCCAAACCAGGAACATGCGGAGTTACAGGTATGTATGAGAGAACATGCCATTCTAAACATTTGTAATTTTATATGTCAAAGGTAAGGTTGGGAACCATTTGCCAGAAGCTTTTGAAAGTAACCTAGAGGCAAAACTGTTTGGCAAGCAGGCAGTTGATAGAAGGTGAATCAGGCAGGGGACAGTGGTACCTGTAATCCCAGAATTTGACCTAGGTTCAAATTCTGACTCTGATCTTAATCCCAATAGCTCAGGAGGCTGAGCCAGGAGGATTGCAAGTTCAAAGCCAGCCTCAGCAATTTAACAAGGCCCTAAGCAACTTAGCAAGGACCTATATCAAACTAAAAAATAAAAAGGGCTGGGGACTTAGCTCAATGCTAAAGCACCCCTGGATTCAATCTCCAGTACTGAAAAGAAAAAAAAAAAAAAAAAAAAAAAAAAAAAAAGCAGCGGGGTAGAGAAAGAGAAAGAGGGAAAATGTGAATCAAGGAAATTCAATTCAGGATTATTGTCAAATGCTTTCTCTGATGCTTGGATCTGTTTCTACTACACCACCTTCAAATATGGCAGTGTTCACTCTGGGAACATCTTAATTAAAGGCACCACTCACCCAAGACACAAATCCTTTGCAAAGTGCCAAGTACCTCAACAAGATAGCAATACCATTTAAAAAAAAAAAAAAAAAAAACATCCTATCAACAGTGTAGGGTGGCTATGAGTCATCAGAAATCATTGGAAGCCTGTTTGTTTCACAAAAGTCTATTATCATGGCCAAGGGACTAGGAATTTTAGTATTAGTGCTTTGTTGCCTTGTTATCTTGTAAACAACAGGAAAAAGAAGAAACATTATGTTTTAAAGACTTTTTTCCTAATTTCTCTAGTTTTTTAGTTGCTTTTTTTTTTAATGTTTTAAAAACAGTTTGACATGATTAAGAAAGGTTGTCCTAGTGTCATGAAATTCTCCGAAAGACATCAGGCAAGTAGAAGCAGCATGAACAAGCGGAATGGTCTTAGGCTTATCAGTGTGACAGACCTGGGTTCAAATTCTGACTCTGATCTTAGGTATTTTACCACATGTATATGGAATACTAACCCCCACCCTGCATGGCAACTTGAGGATTCAAGATAATGTGTGACAAAATTCTTTTCCAGTAACTAGCACATAACTGGTATTCAATGTGCTAGTTATTCTGATTTTATTTGCAGACAAAATTCTGACCAGGAATTAAATTATTATGACCCTGACAGGTTAAACACCATGCAGACATAGAAAAAGAATCATTTAAAGGTTCTTAGTGCTGTGGCAAACATGCTGTATGGTGGGTATGAATAAAAGGCATATAAGAGGAACAGAGAGCAAATGGATTATAAATCAAAAACAATCTCTAAACATGCTTCACTATAATTGCTCTGAAAACCAGTGTACTAAAGACATGTTTCACATTGTTTATGGGGAAATGAAATGGTTAAAAATAAATAAATAAAAATAAAGGCCTAGAATAAAAATTCTAGACATATGAAACTGAAAATGTCTGCCTTTACCTCTTTCATCAAAGGATAGGATGCAGGGAGAAAAACTGGTTTTCTTAGAAAATACATAATGCTTCAGATAGCTCATCATTAAGTACATTTTATTGACTTCTAAAATGAGCTCTGTGGGTTGGTATTAGCTAAGAAGTATGTTTATTTCCTGTACTGTACAGAGAGAGTGATTCTAAGTACATTTGTATCCCTTTATTTGTCGAAAATCCCAAATGTCCTGTTGTCATGGAAATGTATTCTGTAAGCATCACATTAGGCTTGTTTGCACTCTGTGCAGAGATTTCCAGTATGTCACACCTGCCAATCCTCTGAAGAAGGAAGCTGATTATTCAGGATTTAGAGACAGTACAAGCATCTAGCATAATTAACCCAGTGGCTTGGACTGGAATATAGTTGAAAGGAGGTACTGATGTCTAATGACAAAAAGAGAAAAGGAGAAGAATAAAATGAAAGAGTGAGGAGGACTTGGGTAAGAAGTACAAGAGACTTAACTGTTTTCTCTCTGTACTTTTCTAATGCTGGTAAGAAAGGTTTGCCAGTTCTTAGTTGAAAACAAAAGAAACTCACCTGGCCAACATGAACAGGAAGGTAGTTTACAGAAAGAATGCCAAGAAGCTCACAGGATCCTAGGAGAGGATTGATCTTTGGAAAACAGGAACAAATCAATAGAGGCTGGAGAGTGGAATTGGAGAATGGGTCATGGCACCAGACCCTACAACTACAAGAACACTCAGTGGCATTACTAGGGGACAGTGGTCTGGATTCTAAATTATCCTTGCTTTTTTGTGACACTCAGTCTAGACACAAAAAAACCTTAGGTGGGAAGGTGTGACATACTAAGGTCAGGTTGTGTCCTAGCAAGAGGATCTGGACTTTCCAACTTCCATAGTTAGAGGCAGAATTCTCACATCTTACCAGGCTCACCAAATACAAGGCTAGAATGTTCAGTATTCCCCAAAGTGCAAAGGTATCCCAACAGCTGGGCACAGTGGCACATGCCTACAATCCCAAAAACTCCAGAGGCTAAAACAGGAGGATTATAAATTCAAGGTCAGCCTCAGCAACTAAGCAAGAGCCTCAGCAACTTAGGAAGACCCTGTCTCAAATATTTTTTAAAAAGGGCTGGGGACATACATAGGTCAATGTAAATTACCTCTGGGTTCAATCCCTAGTACATAAATAAATAACGTAAATAAATAAATAAATAAATAAATAAATATCACAGGTATCTCAACAAAACATAATGCTTATGGTTCTTTAGAAAAAAATTATGGAATCTAGCAATAAAAGATACAGATTCATGGATTGTTAAAACAAAACACTGAAACCTAGAGGTCATAGAAAAAGGCTATGACCTTAGGAGGCTAGAACAGAAGAGTCCTAGAAGAAAAACATTTTTCCTATTAATTCTGTTACCCTTTTCCTCCCACATTCTTTTTCCTATGTTCCTTTCCACCTCTGTTTAGATGTATTTTCTTTGATTCTCAGTGTGAAAACGTATTTTTTTAAAAAGGTATTCTTAGCCCATAGATTTTCTAGAACATGGTTCTTCAGTGTTCCTAGGTCAGTTTTCTTGTGGTTTACATATAAAAGGTTACTTGTACACAACATTGAAAATTCTCATGTGCCAGCAAGGGCACTAAAGCAAAATGCCCCAGTCTGTTCTAGAAGTAATAAGGGACTGAGGCCAAGTGCTGTGGTAGAGAATCTCAGTCTGAGTCACCCAAAATCCTTATTCTAGTCCAAGGCGTTTCCTCTCAGGAAAGATGACCACAGGAAACACACCCAAGCCTCCATCTCAGTGCTCAAAGTAGTTGGAGTAACGAAAGACTATATATTAAAGTTGAAGTGCTTCTGGACCATCCTGTAATTCACTCAGCCATTCATCCATCTACTTATTCTCTGAGTACTTACTGTGTGATAAATATGGTCAACAAGATACAAAAGTTACTTCCCTCAAGAAGCTTACAAATGAATAGGAAAGTAACAAACTGTGTGTAGCAGCAATTGACATGTACTGGGTGGTGGAGCCTGTGGCTCAGGGGAAGTCCTGCCCAAATGCTTTTAGGTTGTGGGGGGAAATCATAACTGTAAATAAGGAATTAAGATACAGTATGGACACTGTATGCAATAAAGTATGGACAAATTAGCACAACAATTAGAAAGCAATGTATTCTTCCCAATGACAGGGGTGTTAAAGAAAGTTTCCAAGAGCACAAGATGCCTGAAAAGGCTTTTGGAAGATCCCCAGGCAGAGAAGTGGGAAAAGGGCATCTCAGGAAAAGTATGAGTATCACAGTTAAATGTGTGTACAATGGAAATGTTCAGTGTATGATGGGATCTACAGGGTCTATAATGTGTTGGAAGTTCAAAAGGAAGCAGGGAAGAAATGAGGCTAGAGAGAGTGCTAGGGCCAATAATGGCAGACCTATGGGGAACAACAGAAGGAATTCAATCATGAAACTAAGAGGATCTGGAAGCAGCTGGGAGGATAGATTTGAGAAGCATGAAACTGGAAACAAAAAGAGCTTGGGGTGGGGTGCGTGGAAAGGAACTAGGAGAACATAGTGTCATGAAAGTCAACAGAGGAGACAACTTTAAATGGGGATGGATGCCAACAGTTTGGAATGTAATGGGGAGATCATATAAGTTAAGGGCAGAAATATGTTTATTTAGGTTTGATTATTACAAGTCCTTAACCATTTTGGTAAACACAGTATAAGCAGTCTTAATGAATGGTAGGGGCTATCCCCCAGAAAAATCCACCTCAGAAAAAGCACATACAAGTAGAGTGCACAGAAGAGGGCCCACAGGCCCTATAATGTAGGTGTAGGAAGAGATAAAAAAGCGTGATTTATGACTCTTGTTTTACCACCCAGGTATATATTCCTCCTCCTGGTGACAGCATCTTGGTTTTTCTTTATAGATTAACCCTCCATCCCTCAAGAGTCTACTTTGTTTAGGATGAAAATTCCCTAATCACCACATAGACATGACTTGGGCTTGGCTAATCACAGGATTCCACTTCTTTGACTATAGCAATTGATTCAATGATGAGCCCACAACCATTGTAATGAGCCCTCCAAGAACTAGAGACATAATCCTTTAGGATTTTGTTTAGTTTAGGTGTAAGGTTTTTTTGTTGTGTTTTCGTTTTGGTTTTCACAGATTTTTAAAGTTTTTGTGCTCCTTCTGTCTTGGATTACCAAGGAAAGTTCTCTTTCTTCTGGGATTTCTGAAATTATAGAATACAAACCTGGAAATGTTGGAAATACTAGATGTAGAATATTTGCCTGGGAATAAGACCAACATAGAGAAAAGCAGAACTAAGAGATGTAGAATAGGATAGAAAAGAGAGAGAGAGACTTAAGTTCTAATAACATCATTTGAGCACCTGAAGCCAGCCATGCTCAAAACACTTTTCCATAATACGAGCTACTAAATTATTTTCATTTTTACTTAAGTCATGTAGAGTTGGGTGTTCTATCTCTTCCAACCATAAAAAGCCCTATTTGAAATAACAGATGAAGAAGTATTGGAAGCAAACTAGTTCTAGCACATCCCTGGGTTCCACCCCTGACATTTCCAAAAAAGAAAAAAAAAAATTCAGCCTTAACACCTAAAATCTCTGAGTTTGTATTGCCACTTTTGCTGGGTTATTCTAAGAATTAAGGATACTACTTATAAAGCACTCATGGGTACACAGTAAGTAGCAGTTGTTCTTATTGTGATTACCTACCCACATTCCCTGTTCTGAAATACTAAATAAGGGGAAGCAAAATGTGTTTGATTTGAACAGATGTAAACAAGGAAAATATTTGAGGTTGGTTGGGAAAGCAATCATAGTAAGTGGAATCCAGAGATGATAAGGTCTGCTAATTGTTAATACAGTGCTTATGTTGGAACAGCACCTCTTTGGAAATGCAATACAAACTTACAAAACTAGATCATCCAAGCTGAGAGTTTCCATTACTCAGAAAAAATGCCAATAAGGTAAAGAGACCATTAGTTATAAGTAGAAGTTCTTACTAGTTGCCAGACACAGTAGCATATGCTGTAATCAGCAACTCAAGAGACTGAGGCAGGGGGATCACAAGTTTGAGGTTAGCCTTGGCAACTCAGTGAGACCTGTCTCAAAATTTTAAAAAAGGGGGAGGGGGCTGAGGATGTAGTTCAGTGATAAAGCACCCTGAGTTCAATCCCCAGTACACACACACACACACACACACACACACACACACACACACACACACAAAATCTCGTTAGTTTAAATTTAAAAAAAAAAAAAAGATTCTCCAATCAAATTAAATTATGAGCACAAATAAACTGCATATGTTAGCTACATTTAGGGGAAAAATGTTTAAAATTTTTTTCCCTCTTCTTACTCCGCTCTGTAGTTGATACATGTAAAATCATTCTATATTGTAGGGTCCATGGATCCTAACTTTATCACTAGATAGCATGGCAGGGTCATTGTATATGGTATATTGATCAGGCCTAACATCAAGGAGTGCTAGTCACATAATGACAGTGTTTGGAACCCCTGGAGTTGAGCAAAGCTGTACACAGAAGCCTTAACTAGGGTTTCACACATGCTTGGCTCTATTACTAAGCCACATTCACAGCCCTGAAGCTGAGATTTAAACTCAAATCTAAGTTAAAAGCCTAGGATGATAAGAACTGGACTTGCTCACTAGGTCAGTTTAACAATAAAAAAGACAGGTATCTTAAGCTCATGGAAAACTGTCGAATTTTATCAATTTGACATCAAACAAAGTACAGTTCCTATGGTGACTGGTTTGGAGATTCTGAATATGGCCAAGAAATGGTGACCATTAAGTTTATGATGATTATGCACTGAGAGAAGAGGTCACTGACTTGGTCAATAAGCCCTGGTGTCACATTCACAGCAAGAACAGGGAGAAAGGTGATAACCTATAACAAATCAACAAAGCAGAAGCAAAAAAAGCAGATGTCAATCTTTAAGATGAAATCCAGACCCTAAAGACAGTCAAGTATTGACATACCCAGGCATAAAACATTAAGTCAAAGAATGAAGGTCCTAAGTTGAGCACTCATGAAGCTAAATATTTTCTGCTTGGTAATGAGATGATTTAGATGGTCATGACTGCCTGCCAATGGCCAAGTACTTTCCAGAACCATACTGATGACTCTATCAGTGCCATCATATGTTTGTAGGCAATAATGGGAAGTAAGGGATCCTTTACACCTCCAACTCAAATCAATGAGCAGGAGTTCAACAAAAATATCTGACCAGTTATGGTTCTCACAAAACTTTTAATATAGCACTAGGAAATTATTAAATGGAAAGAATAAATGGCATTCTATTATACTACAAGAAGACTGCTTCACATGTATTCAAATTTAACTTGAGGGAAAAAAACTAACACTGAATTTCCTGGATTTTAATTTATAAATGTATGGATTTTGGAATATGAAATACCTGTGTCTGACTCTAAATCTGAGTTTTAGAAAGACGAATGTTCTAAATAAAATTATAGAATTCAGAGACATGAGTATCCCAAAATAAAATCAAATCTTACTTTTAAAAAGTCTCCATTGGACTTACTGTCATCTAAGACAGTCACAATTACATACCTCATTTTCTATTTTTAAAAGAAAAAATTATGCCAGCATTATCAAACATGTGCATTTATAACATGGAAAAGATAAATCTAATAAAATATTCACGGATCTATGAAGAGTTGAGTATTGGGTTGTCAGTGGTCCAAAACATGCTGACATCTTGTGTGTGTGAAGGCAACTGGGAAAAGAAGGAAGAGAAGTTAATTTTTGAGATTTTTAAAGGGGTATGTTAAGAAGGGCCAAGATTGACTTAGAAGAGGATAAGCACACTTTAAAACCTCATCACTTATTGAAAGCTATGACTATCTCTGATTGGAGTACAAAACAAGAACCAAAATAAAAAATCTGAACTTCAACGCTCATACAAATTAAGCCTTCTTCTGGGGGTTGGGGGTAGGATGGAATTGACTCTGTGGCCCTTGACAGTCATTACTTCATCAGGCACTGTTCTCTCTATCCCTCCACAAAGCACCAAGCCTTTCAGTGCAAGGAATTTGCTTTGTTTTACTGATTGCAGGGCCCTTGCAGTTCACAGCAGCTGGAGCCCGTCCAAGCAGCCTGCTGGATGGGGATGGGCTGTGTATTTCATTTTTATATACCAAATGGCTTCTCAATAATTTATCACCTGTGTGATGGAAAAAAGTAACCATAAAATGTAATTGTAAATCTCCACCTACCAGGATCAAGGAAAGAACTAAAGAGAGCTAAAAGGGAAATGACAACAGTTTTGTGACCTAAAGTATGCATTTTACAAAATTAAATGCTGAGCCTGTCTCTTGAATTAAATATTCCTGAAGGTGTTGAATTTGAAACAAAGGTAAAATGATAGGGGAGGAAGGCTGCAGAAGAACTGAACACATCTAGCCAGCCTATTGAGTGACATCTTCCTGGGTTAGCCTTTGATAACGTTCCCCTGTGAGACATTTTATCTGCTATTTCCTGCTAACATGCAGAACCACATTACTTTATAACTCATGTTTGAGTACCTCATTCCAGAAAAGGTCCTACAATGAAGAAAAATAAATCATGCAGGTGATGAAGAGGAATGTGCTTACATCACTAAGAACTGTAAGAAATAAAACTTCATAAAATACAACTTTCTTTTTTAAGACAAAAAAATAAAATTTAACACTGAATGAATTTCACCAGAATCTATTTCTGGAATCGTTTCCATTTACACATTTCTGGCCCTTGTTTTGCTCCCAAAAGATATTTTTCATTTCAAGATGCTTTCTTTCCTTTTTCGGCAAAACTTTGTGATTTTAGATTCCTAGACACATCCCCAGCAATAGCCTGCAAAGGTCAGTGGAGCTCTGGCCTCTGAGCAGCCTTCATATTGCTCCTTGCAAATGCACTGCACTGAATAACCAAGCTGAAGACCTGCTCCCCTTCCTATCTTGTCAATGTCTTAGTGAAAACCTATGCATAATGGTGGTTGTTAAACTCACAAAATCACAACCACTAACATTACATAGAACTAACTGTGGTGCCAAGTACTGTTCTAAGCACTCTACTTCACAAAACAACTGTTAGGGGCTGGGCTTGTGGCTCAGTGGCAGAGTGCTTGCCTAGCACATGTGAGGCATTGGGTTCAATTCTCAGGACCACATAAAAATAAATAAATAAAATAAAGGTATGGGTCCAATTGCAACAAAACAAAACAAAACAAAACAAAACAAAACTGTTAGGTGCTATTATTATCCCCTTTTACAGAATAGGAGATAGATGCAAAGAAAGCTTAAGTAACTTCACCATGACCACATGGTTAAATAGTTTAACTGTTATTTAATTCTCATAACAACCCAGTACAGATCATTTCTCCTGGATTTTTGATAAGGACTACGAGCTTCAAAGAGGTCAAACAAATAACCCAAGTTCACACAACCCAGGTAGAATCAAACCCAGGCTAATTAGTGCTTTCTCCATGCCTGTCTACAGGCGAACAGTACAACTTTAGTACCATTTAAATTCTTTGTGAAACATCTTACTTTGATTCTTTTTTCCTTAGAAGAAACAAAAACCAGACAGAAAATAAAGCATCTAGAAACAAAAAGCTCCCAGGAAATAGAAAACATTCTCTAGGTTTCTTGTTCTCTCCATATGTGAAAAACTAATACAGAAGACTAATGTGCTTGATTGCTTCAAGCTTCACTGGCAAGAACAAACAAGTTTGAAGAGTCATATATGCTCAATACCAATAACACAGAAAAGCAGTTGAAAATATCTGTCAATGTCCTGGCAAAAACAAAGGAATTCTAGCTTACTTAAATTCAGTTACTGGTGAGAAATACTGGCACTTTATTTCTAATAAATGAACCATTTACCATGGCAAACATTGGAGTAGAAGAATTTGCTTTATAGCACAGTGTCATCTGCAAAAAATGCACTTATCTTTGCATAATAGGGACATTTGCACTGACTTCAAGTGTTCATAATCTTAGAGAGGAAACAGAACATCTTTGTCAGAATGAGTTTTTAGGCTTAGAGTTAGAATTAAACCAGGGCTAGAACAAAGAACTTTCTCTTGGCAGTTATTTGTGACACAATCAAATTTTGTTATCAGCACCCCTCCAGGTTTTACCTACCTCTTTTGTCTCCAGGTGTGTTCCTAGGACTTATGTATTGTCCTTGGGATGTTCACAATAAGATCAACTCTACAACTATCAACAGTGTCTCCATGCCAAGTTTAATATAGTTCTCTCTTATACAACAGACTCCTTTTCCTTCTTAAATAGATGTCTTTCAGAGTAGAGAGGTGTGAGCTGGAAGAGTGGAAGAAACTGCAAAAATCCTCCCCGAAATTCATTCACCTTCTCTGTATTTTTGTAATGGAACTCTCTTACCCAAGTAGGGATTACACAGCCCAGCATTCCTTCCACCTCGCCATGGTCACGGGACTAAGTACTTGCCAATTAAAATGTTAACAGGAGTGATACCTGCAACATCTTAAAACCAACTTCTTTTCTTCAAGGGTAACTACTTTACTTGGCCTCCACTCCTTTTTTCCCTTCCGTTGGGTGCTAGTAAGCCAACTTCTAATATGTGGATGAGAGTAAAAACTCCAGGGAATGGTAGGAAAAATTAAACAGAAGAAACCTAGGTGCCTGGATGCCTTCATGGAACAAAATTACCTACAAACACTAGACTTATCATTGTGAGAGAAATAAACTTCAATCTTAATCAGGCCTCTGTTATTTTCATTCTGTAAAGTAAACAAACTAATTTTCTAACCAGTATGGGCAAGAAGGAAAAAGAGACAAGCAAGATTACCTCTCCAGAAATGAGACAGATACACACACACACACACACACACACACACACACACACACACCTCCTCTGAGCAATTCTTCATCTATGAAAGGAAATTTTTCATTGTTAAATGATATATGTAATAGATTAAGCAGACCTTAGCTTTCAAGCAATAGAAACTTGAAAACAATATTAGAATCTTCTCACTTAAAACATCAAATACTTTTTCCTTCCCACATATACAAGTAGTCACCAAGTCTAACACATCTTTATCATCCATCCTTTAAATTCTCACTGCTAAAAATGCTTATCCCTTATCTAAAAATGCTTAGGGCCAGAAGTATTTCAGATTTCAAAAAAATTGCATATACATAAGAAATCATGGGGATACAACACAAGTCTAAACACAAAATTCATTTATGAGTGAAGGTAATTATATTTTTAATGTACTTGTGTTTTGGCTATGCCCATCACATGAGGCAAGATGTGGAATCTTCCAATTGAGGCGTCATGTTGATGATCAGAAAGTTTCATGTTTTGGAATATCTAGGATTTCTGGATTAGGGATGTTCAGGCTCAGGCTGAATCCACAAAAGGAGACTTCCCCCTCCACCCCTATAACTACTTACCAATACAAAAGCTAGACATCTCCAAATGCTATTTTCCAATTATGAATCTTTAGAGAAATGAGCAATTCCAAATCTGAATTATCCTACCCCAAGCCTGAGTAGGAAATAAAAAAAGATAAGCTAAGTCATCTTGTCATACAATATAATAAAGAAGTTGTCAGACTACTTAAAGTATAGCAAATGACTCAGGGAGTGAAACTGAAAAGTCTCTTGACAGATCAAAAGGGAGACAATTAATTCATCAATAAGAATCAGTGCAATGGATTGAAAAATATCAAAAGTATTTAAATATGTGAGTTTATAATTCTAATAAAAACAATTCATTTATGTTACAGTTTGGATCTGGAATTTCCCCCAAAGGCTCCTGTGTTAAAGGCTTGGTCCCCAACATACCAGTGTTAATTACTTTCCAAGTGACCACTACTTGGGGAATGATTGGATCATAAGGGCTCTGATCTCAGTGGATTAATCCATTGATGGATTCATAATTCAATGGCATTATTGGGTGGTAGAAACTATAGGAGGTGGGACCTATACCAAGTAGGTCACTGGGGTCATGCTCTGAAGGGTATATCTTGTCCATGGCTCCTTCCTATTTCTCTCTGCTTCCCAACTACCAAAAGAGAACAGTTTTCCTCTGCTATGCCCTTCCACCATAATGTTCTGCCTTGTTTCAGGTCCACAGCAATGGAGCTGGTCAATCATGGACTGAAATCTCCAAAACCATGAACCAAAATATATTTTTCTTCTTCTAAGTCATTTTTTCCAGGTATTTTGTCACAGTGGCAAAAAGCTGCCTAACATAATTGATAACCATGGACAATGACTGGGAATTAACTCATTTTGAGAACTTATAAGGGAAAGCACTTACTCTGCCTTTTCTAAAGAAAATGTACTGCTACAAAACCAAATAACAGATGAGGGAAATTTTCTCTTTATATAAGTATTCTAGCTAATGAGTAAAGATGTTTACATATACATACCCATATATACAAGCAAAATCAATATAATAGAAAAATTAGTATTCTGAAACTTCTAAAAACTATTTGAATCAGATTGTAAATATGAATACTAATAGTATAGAAAGAAGAGGATCAGAGATTATATCCATGGCATATGAAGAACACAATACTACTTATGAAGTAGATTTGTAAAAAAAAAAAAAAATTTGAACTGTAATCTGATCAAGATTCTATAATGCCACTATCAATTTTACAGAAAATAAAGAGGAAAGGCAAAAATATTAAATGATTCCTCAGGGAGATAATCAGTAAAAATCCAGACTCAAATTCTTTATAGTTCAGGCAATCTCAATTTTATTAAACAAATTATTAGGAAAAAATGCAAGACATCCATGGAGAATTGTCTTCCAACACTCAACAGCATTGGAATTTAAAGCACAGACTTTATGCAAGTCTTAACTGATAGACAAGTTCTTCTTGTCATTTCTTAGCCATTTGTATGAGGAAATTAACTTATTTTTCCCATGCTGGGGAATCAAACCCACGGTCTTGTGCATGCTACACAAGCACTCTACCACTGAGCTACACTCCCTGCCCTAACTTAACCCTAAATGGGTTAGCTATGGTTTTTCTCACCTATAAAATGATAACACGAATGGTGTATGTTTCACAGGGTTGTAAGAACCAAGACAATACATAAAATATTTGGCTCAACACCTAGCTTATGATACATCTACCACAAAAGTTATTTATCTTCATCATTAGAAAATGTGTGCTGAATGAATGACTAAATGAGTAATCTATTAAAAATTTTGAATGTAAACTATTCTTAATGTTGGCCATGTTATTTATTCATCATTTATTGGATATGGATCTGGAGCAAAAGGTAAAAATAAATAAAGTGTGACATCTACCTTCACATTTTCACCTTTTCCATAAAAGATGCCATGTCGTAACCCCAAAGAATACCAACTAACCAAATGCTAAGGCCCATTAAACAGCCTGCTACAAAGAATTTTTAGTAAAGACAGTCACCAAATGTTTTTTTCCTTTATGCAGAGCCTGGTTGAGGGTGGATAATCCTCACTGTCATGACAGTAATCCTGAAATGATTTAATAATGAAGAGTAAACAAACTATCATTTCAGAATTACTAACATCATAATGCACAACTCTATCCTGGCTCTCTTCTGCTCTTGTTATTCCACCTCTTCATCTTTTTCATCCCCAAGATTCCTTTCTTTCTACATACCTCCCAAGAATCAAAATCCTACAAAACATTCTACTCTATGAATGATGAAGAGAATAAAATCAACAAACTTGATAGAATGTTAAGAGAACAAATACTTGGTCATTAGAAACAACTGACCTACTTAAAATGACTAGATACAAGTGACTAATGCAGTACAGGCAGTTCCCACCTTATGAACACTCGACTTACAGATGACCTAGACATACACTGCTGCCCCACTCCTGTAGGTTGCTGTTACCATGGCAATCACCAGGCAAAAGGGAGGGGGAACTGAAACTTTTAGAAAATCAGGGGGTTCAGAATAAAACAAGAATACCTCATCTTCCTCAGCATGTCCCAAATTTGTTCACTGAACTATGTTTTATCACCCGAAATTCCAGTTATGAAGAGCTGTAGTTTCTAAGGTTTATTTATTTATTTAAATGAAACTACTACTTCTAGAGGGGATTTTTGCAACAATACTCTATTGGGGGGGACAACTTTCCATTAAAGCTAGGAGAAATTCTTAATATCAGTATATTTTTTAAAAATCAGGAACAGAGAGGCAGGCTGACTTTGTCAACCATGGTGGGTAGTCAGCATGTTCAGCAGAGGGCATTCGCTTCTAAGTAAAATTCACAGCCACCAAGTATATGAACTCCAACTACCACTGACACACATAGGATAACAGATGAGAAGCCAATGAAGTTGAAGGACACAACAGCCCTACATATCAACAGTCTGCTTGGATGTTGGCCACATCAGAAGCTTTTGTCATGAAAACCTAGTGAGGAATTGGTGAGGGTGTACAACACAATGGACTTGTGATTTTATAGAACAGAGGAAACAACCACTTTTGGGAACATATCTGAACCAGTCATACAGAGTTACTTAGGAGAAGCTGAGGGGACTTTAAATGTTTCAGAAAGAAAAATCTGCTCAAACACGATATATTCTTCTATAACATATTATTGAGGCCTATTTTTTCCTGAGTTACTGTGGACTGTAAAATAGGTGCTAAAAAATTTCACATTAGGGTATAGTTGTATGTAAATGATTATTTAAATAATATTTCAAAAAATATTTAAATATTTCTCACTTCTGAAATCCACTTGAATTTTTAACACCCTTTTATATTAAAAAATAACCCATGATCATTAAAAAGTTGAAATAATACAGAGACATACAAACAAAATGCACAATCCATTCCCACCACAGACATATCCTGAGGGGAACTATGCATATACTTTCAGGCAATATTTACAAACAATACACACATACATGAACACATCTATAAATTTCACACAGAGAAAGGAGATTATTCTATGTATATTGTACTGCTATTTTTTATTCTCCATCTATTTTCTTATTGAACTCTTTCCACATTAACATATAATGTTTATTTTAATCTTTTTCAAGACTGTCTAGTAATTTACCATACAGATCATATTTAACTAGTCTTCTATTAGTGAACAATAACACAACTCCATTAGAGTGTTTTTAATATTTCAATCTTGCACAATGCAGCAATGAACATACTTGTGTATGTCTTCATACATTTGTACAAGACATTTTGGTTAGGTAAATTTTCAGAAGTGGAATTGATCACTGTATCAACACCAATGCTCATTAAAATGTTCATTGAGCTCAGCCTACTGAAGCCCTGAGAAGTAAACAGGCAGAACTGTTTACCTTCCAGGCTCAGGGAAGCAGCTGGGCATCCTATCCTGTGCAGGTCAGCCAACAGAGGCCCAACAAGGTCACCATGCAGTGCTCAGACACAGCAGGCACCCCACCCAATAAACACACACTCATCTGGGGCTACCCCAACACCATATAGCCCTTGAAAATGGACAAGGTGCCAGCCTCTGCTGCCATACCAGTCATGCCTTGCCTTCATGGGCCTGCCTCCACATGACCTATAGAAATCGATGTGTTCCTACACTCACAGCCTGGCATACCATCACTAGCTGTCTGTGAAGTTGCTCCACCTAGGGAGCTGAAACCCAGCTGGCAGTGATGTTTCACAGCCCCTGCTCTGAGACACCCATAGACAGCACTTACATTGATTACAGCTGAAACTACATAGACACTAAAGCTTACACCTGGAACCAAAGCCAGGGCAACCTATCCCACTGACACCCAGGATACATTACCAGGAGACTTTTAGTATGGAACCACCCAATAAAAGAGGCAACTGACACACCAGAGGCACAAATACCAGTGTGTGAACAAGAAGCATGAAAGAACAAGGTAACATGACACAGACCCTGACAAATCATGGTATTTATTGTTTATCAAAAAAGTGACACACCCAAGGAAAAGCATATTTCAAACTTAACCAGAGTTCTCTGATATTCCACATATGGACACTGAGAAAGAGTATTCTATGGGGTCTGTAAAGATAATGGCACAAATCTGGGGGTGTCTATAACAAAGATTGCCCCCTAGGGGAAGATCAGTTAGAATAGGATAGGAACCACCAACATAAAAAGAAGCACATTTGAAAGATGAAGAGTCACAGAAAATCTTGATGGGCTGGGGTTGTGGCTCAGTGGTAGAGCGCTGGCCTAGCCCGTGCGTGGCCCCGGTTTGATCCTCAGCACCATGTACAAATAAATACATTGTGTGCAACTAAAGCAAATAAATATTTTTAAAAGAATCTTGATGTAGTTTGGGTTCCTAGATGTACCTACTAATTACGTAAGGCAATAGTATCCCTTTATGATTAATGTAATATAAACTTTATTCCTTACACACAAAGATCACAACTATGTGTGACCATTGGCTTATTTTCTGGCTTGACTCCCTCCTGTTTGGCTTCTCCATTTGGACCTTTCTAAGAGGCCAGTCTCCCCAAGGCAGTCCCAGTAGTAATATTGGGCAGTGTTTCTCAGATCAGCTTCACTCTCTGGAGGTGGCCAACAAGGGATAAATATGACTCATCTAAATGCTATCCTACCAGTAAGGATTCTGGTTTCACAGCACTAAAAAAGGATGCAAATCTGTTACTTTATACTCTTTATAAAAGATGAAACTGTAAGCAGAGGATAAAAGTCAGAGAGGGAAACATCTAGATAGTTTCTTTAAAAGGTTTTATGAAGAAGAAGAAATAACATTTATGAACCAATACTATCCCAAAATATCCCATCAGTTTCTCTGCACTTTAAGTACCTACCTCTCCTGTTCCAAGGTTTTAACTTTTTTTGGCAGGGAAGTACCGGGGATTGAACTTAGAGACACTCAGCCATTGAGCCACATCCCCAGGTGTATTTTTGTAAATTAGAGACAGGGTCTCACTGAGTTGCTTAGCACCTCACTTTTCCTGAGGCTGGCTTTGAACTCTATAGAGATCTTCCTGCCTCAGCCTCCCAAGCCACTGGGATTACAGGCATGTGCCACCACACCCAGCTGAACCATTCTTTAAGTATCCAAGCTCTAAAATCTCCAGGGTTCTATATTTAGGAAGCAGTAACAGGCTGAGGTGGTCCACATGACCCTGGATGTAGGTTCTGGAACACTCTTTTACACTGGGATTCTGCCAAGAGTTAAGAGCAGCTCTGGGTCAGACTTAGGACAATGATGACTAAAATGACAGACACATTTAAACAGTTGTGGTCAGACTGTGGCGACAAATAATCCTAAAATAGATTGGATGCAGACTTGATAAATGAGCAAGGATTTGAAAACAGTTTATCAGAGAAACATATGGAGTCTTTATAATAGGAATGAAATGTTGGCACATACCTACTGTGCCACCTACAGTGATCGTATTCCAAATGCCATGCCCTAAACTCTTGGTTTTAAACTAGCCATAATTTTTTGCCTCTAAATACATACAATGGGTGGCAGCAGGGGGGCGGTGCGCAATTTTTAAGAATACTGTTTCTAATGCAATCATCCTAGAACTTAGGTTATTGAGTGGTAACATGTGAAGAGCTTGATATTCAATCTTTTATTCACAAAACTGAGCACCTATCAGATGCTGGAAATTCAGTGGAAAGGACAACTAAGGTCCTTGTTCTTTGCAAACATATATCTCAGAAGTGAAACAAGAATGACTAACAAATAGAATAATAAAATAATAGATATAATAGAAATTGATGTTAAGTACCTGAGACACATGATGGCCAGAGATGAAAAATGACAGAGTTCAATGTGGAAGAGGTTGGGAGACCCTAAAGTGCCCTTTACAGCACTTTCCATCTTTAACAGCACTCTTTCCTCCTCTCCCTTCTTCCTCTGCCCTCTAGCAGTTTAGAGCTGCTGCACTGTCCCTACCCTACAAGTTCACACAGAGGCATTCTACTCCCTTTTTCTGATGATTCCCAGACTTCATTTAGTATTAATAGATTAGAAACACATACTTTAAAGAAACTGCTCGCCACAGATATTACTAGCAGCCAACAATGAGACTTTGCTATTGGAACAGCAGCTTGACTTCCCTCCCCCATCACCTTTTTAATCTGATATTATAGTAAGAAGAAAAAAAAAAAAAACTCTACAAACAGCAGAGTCTAGCTGACTTTTAGCATACACAGAAAGCTTAAAGTAAGAAGCTGCAGTTACCACATGTTTTAAACTGGGGTACTTTTCTACATTACTGCAATTTATGTTTATTTTCCCACACACACGCTTCAAAATTGCTGACTATTTCTTTCCATTGACAGTGTAGAATTGTCTCTGCTGAGGTTGGAATTAATCTAACTGTAGTTTCCAATACAGTTCTCACCAATTCAAAAGAAACTAGATAAATCCTACCACGGGACATGCATCCAAAGGCTGCTTTCTGAAATCCTGTGGGGAAAGGTCCAGGAATCCCAGCAATGGAGATTACACCAGCAAAATACATGTCACCTGGGATGGGAGTAGGGAGACAAATTCTGAGCTTTGATCTCCATCTATTCCCAGCTGAGTGCTTAATTAGCATGGGCAGACATACTTTGATTTCCAGAATGGTCTCCTTAAGTTAAAACCAGGAGTCATGCTGTAGTTCTGCAGCTCTGCCCCAAGGCACATGTCTCAATTTTTCATTTTGGCAAAACTTTGAATACAATCAAGTCAGCGGGTAAGGCTCTAATATGCCATAGAACCTTGTTGGATCTTCCTGGCCAAAGTTTTAAAAAACTGGGCTCATGTGGGATAATTTAACCTGAAAGAGGAAGCAAATGAATAATGGTTTGTTTAATTTTATTTTATTATTTTATTTTATTTTTGCAGTTGTAGATGAACAGCATGTCTTTATTTTATTTGCTTATTTTTGTATGCAGTGGTAAGGATTGAACACAGTGCCTCACCCATGCTAGGTAAGCACTCAGCCACTGAGCCCTAGCCCCAGCTCCTGGGTTTTGTTTTTAAATGCTATGCAAAAAATTATAGCTGAAGTTTATCATATTAATTACCTAGAGTTCTTGTTAAAGACTCATTCAGACCTCTTACATTCTTATTTACTTACACAGGGTTTTGAGACCTGCACATTGACTTGGTGGTTGCTTTGTTTTGTTTTTGTTGTTTTACATTAACTTTGGAAAAGGCACTCACAGGTAATGTGCAAACTTAAGAACCATAGAGAGTAGTATGGTTGCATCTTTATTTCTTTTTACATGTGTATCTGGATCTGTAAATATATGTACAAAAATGGTCTGAAAAATATATATCAAAATATCAGTAGGGACTAATTTTTCTTAAGGTTTCAAATGTATATTATTTATTCAATATGCCATATTTTAGTGGATACACAGTGCTTTAACTTGGCATCACTTATGAGTTGGTTTTGAAGCAAGTATCACACCAGCTGGCATGATTACTGATCTCTCCATTCCTTTAGAGTGACTCTGCCAACAAGGGACAGGTTTCATTCTATTCCAACTTGTGTCAGTGCATATGTCATACAGAAAGTGGTTCTGTTAGCTAATACAACATTACTGGATGTGTCATGACAATCAAGTGACTTTGCTATATGCCATGGTTTGCTGAATGTTTAGAATGTGGACACAGTGTAGTGAATTTCTGGCCAAAGGAAACACTGTAAAGCTGAAGATAGAACTGTGGCAACTGCAGTTGCTGTTTTGAGGCAAATCAGCTCCAGGTAGTGGTTATTTCTAAGTGTCAGTATTATGTGTGATTTTTTTATTTTTCTTTCCATTTTTCTCTGTTCCTATATTTATCAGGACAATACAGCCATTATATTTTTTAAAGTTATTAAACACTTGAACTATTTCAAAAGACATTAATTATCTGCTAATCTTCTGAAAAGGGAACAACTGGAAGACATCTTAGCAAATACAGCATGACTCAGCTTAAGTGTTATCCCAAATCAACTCAGAAGCACCTGTTTTCAAAGTTCTCTGAGCAAAACACAACTGAAAGACTTTTCATCTCCATACCACACCACATCCTGATTTATCCCTCAATGCAAATTTGTAGAACCAACTGCCTACTCAACATCTCCACTTGGATGTGTCAAAAATATATCAAAGGTAAGATATCCCAAGCAAATGTCTTTGTCTCTTTTATGCCATCTCCCCTCCCACAACTTCTTTCTCCCCTTCTAAATCAAGGGTTCCCATTTATCCATTTTCTCAGCCAGTAGTTTGAGAAGCACCCTAGACTATTCCTTTTCTCTGAAACTCCACATTCAAATTGTCAACAGGACCGCTTTTTTTTCTACCTTAAACGAAATCATGAGAGTTTCTGTCAGCCCTTGAATACAGGTTCTCTCTACACACCTATCTTATGATTTGTGCTGCTGATGAGCCTGGATAACTTATTAAGAATAGGAAATACAGCTGGGCACAGTGGCACACATTTGTAATCCCAGCAGCTGGAGGTGCTGACTGACCAAGAGGATAGAAAGTTTGAGGTCAGCCCCAGCAATTTAGCAAAGCCTCAAGTAACTGATCGAGATTCTCTCATAATAAAAAGGCCGGGGATGTGGCTCCGTGGTTAAAGTCCCAAAAAAAAAAAAAAAGGCGGGGGGGGGGTAGGGTGGGGTGGGGTAATGTTCTCATAGTTCTAGAGGCTGGGAAGTCCAAGATCAAGGCAACAGCATCTGGTCAGGGCCTTCTTGCTGTATCCTTACATAACAGAAGCAGAAAGACACAAGAAAACAAACTCTTTCCATCAAGCTGGTTTATACAGCACCTACTCCCATTCCCTTGGGAAGAGCCCTTGTGGCCTAATCAGAAAGATTCAGGTGTTGCCAATGTGATTGTGTTAAGCACTGGCTCTTAACACAATCACATTGGCAACACCTGAGTTTTGGAAGGGACATTCAAACCATAGCAACATCCTTTAAAAAAATAAAAAAAATAAAAAGTACAAATAAAATCTCATGTGATCCATGCTTTCAACTATAACACGTTCAAATTACTTGTAAGTAAAGTTAAAAACAAAAAATTAAATAGTGTTCCCATTGACACTATAGGCCTTGATTATGAAAGAAAGTAGGGCAACTTTTAGATACTAAAGAAACAAAGGAAAAAGAAGAGCAGTAAAATTAGAAACAGACAAAAATCACCCTCTGAAAAGGCACTCTGACATGTAGTGCTGAAATGCTGAAAACAAATCTGGCACTGGCTACAGGAAAGGGGCTTGAAAGGCAAGAGACCAGAGTGACGGCCTTGGAGAATCACTGCTCCTGATGGAAACAGAAGTAAATGTAGTGGCCCTCACATGTGTGCATTGGAGGGAAAGGAGAAAGTGAGAAAATTAAGGATTCTATGGACACAAAAGAAAGCCATGAGGCATACCAAATCTTCCCCTCCTCCACCACATCACCACTAAGAAAATTCATTAAATAACTGCATTTATTATGCTGTCTTACCTAAACACACTGATAACTAGGATCCCTATGAACAAATACCTAGACCATATCTATACAAAGCTACTGTAAGAAGACCAAGGAGTGGAGAAATTATTCATTCAGCTAATGAAATGTATTTCCCATACCTAACCCTGGAGCAAAATCAAACTGTAATACAACATTGCAAAGTGCATGAAATATTCTTAAACAAATATTTGGAGATATGGGAAACCAAGTAGAATCAAAATTCAAGATGCAAGAAAAATAGCAAAAAAAAAAAAAAAAAAGGAAAAGCAATGAGAGTTGCATGAATACAGGAAAGTGTTTTTCTTTTTTTCTTAAAGAGATATATCCCAGAAATAAGTAATGCATTATAAGATGTCTGAGAACAGATTCAAACAAAAATTTAATTAAATTAAGGGATGCAGAAGAAAAGTTAAAAAAAAAAAAAAAGCCCACCTATGGGAAAATAAAAATATGATTAAAAAAGAAAAAGGGTTAAAAATAAAAGTAGTTAAAATGGAAAAACAGGCAAGGAACTTCCAACATACAAATGATTTCAGATCCTGAAGACAAAATAAAAATAATGAAACAGAACTATATTTAAAACTATAATGAAGGGGCTGGGGTTGTGGCTCAGTAGTAGAGTGCTTGCCCTATATGTGTGAGGCACTGGGTTTGATTCTCAGCACCACATGTAAATAAATAAATAAAGGTCCATTGACAACTAAAAAAAATGTTTTTTGAAAATTTCAAAAATAAGAAAAATCCTAAATGCATAAAATGATATGTCCCATAATGGACCTAGGAAAATTGACATCAAATTATCAATAGTGAAAATCAAAATGGCAAAGAACCATTTTCAAGAAAGCCAAAGAAAAAAGGAGCATATCAAAAGATTTTTATATCCAGACAAGCTGTCCTTCAAGAATCGAAATAAAGAGACATGGTTTTAAACATATAAGAACTCAAGAATACTTTGCCCATGCTGAGAGCTGTGGCACACACATGTGATTCCAGCTACTCAAAAGGCTGAGGCAGGAGGATCCCAAGTTCAAGGTTAGCCTTGGCAATTTAGCAAGACACTGTCTTAAAGTAAAAAGTGAAAAGGGCTGGGGAGGTAGTACTACACACACACACACACACACACACACACACACACAAGAACAACCCCCCCACACACACACACACAAGAACACCCATGAATTTTTCCTGTGGAATACACCTGGTGCATATGCCAATCTGTCCAGTTACCAGTTGCCTTTGTGTGCAGATGTGAACTGATAATGGTTTTTGCATTTTTAAGTATTTATATGTAAAATACTACTTATTAGCCTCTATTTTTGTCTCTTAACCTAAAATATTTACTATTAGCCCTTTCAAAAAGAAAATATTTGCTGAACCCTATACAACAAGATAAACTTGATCCAACCAAAAGATGATTAAATATTGTCTAAATTATAAACACAAAGGTAAATAGAAGAATAAAAATGCAAAACTTTATAAATATCAAGTGAAATTTAGAGAGTCACAAAGTTATGCCACATGGAAAAAGAAACACAATGCTACTAATTATATTAGATCAACTTGCTTATTTTAATTTTAAAGAAGCTAGTTTCAAATTGGCTCAGGAAATAAAACTCAACTCCAGACTGCACACAAGAGATACATTTAGGGATGTGGACACGCGAAGCGGTAGAGTGCTTGTCTAGCACACACCATACCCTGGGGTCAATCCCCAGCACTGCCCCCATCCCAAAAAAAGATCACTTATAAAGAACATTATTGGGATACCTGATAAAATTGAAATATACACTGCAGATTAAATAAAAATACTGTATCATTTATCAGTTTTAGATTTCTTGAATTTGTAACTGTACTGTGGATACCTAAGAGATTAGTCTTTTTCTGGAAAATATGAGGGGTTGGGGTTGTAGCTCAGTGGTAGAGCACTTGCCTAGCATGTGTGGGGTACTGGGTTCGATCCTCAGCACCACATATAAATAAATAAAAAGTAAAAGTACAACTAAAAAATATTTTTTTAAAAAAGAAAATATTGAGATAAAGAGGCATGATGTATGCAATTTATGACCAAATTATCCACAAAATATTGACATAAAGCTATACATAGTATGTACAATTAACACATGTATATAAAAAATTGAATAAAAATACAGAACTGGATGTAAAATTTATATGAATATAGACACAGATATGGACCTGCAACAATGTGTATACACACATTCACAAACAGAGGTGAGGAATTGGTAGAGGAGGGTCAGAAAAAGTGCTTGCTTGACAATATGGCAAAATTTCAAAAGCTAGTGAAACTGAATAGAGTATATTAGAGTTCTTTTTATTATTATTGCAACTATTTTTTAAGCTTGAAACTATTTCAAGATTACAAGGTAAAGTAAATAAATCCTGAGTCCTGATTCAAACCACTTTTCATCACATCTGTCATCATCACCCAAGTCCAAGCCACCAGTTTCCCTTGCTTAGACTACTTCGGTGGCCTCCTAACTAGTCTTTGCTCCAATTATCAACTTCCACAAAGCAGCTGGAGTCATCTTTTAAAATATAAATCCAACCATGTTATTCTCATGCTCAAAATACTCCTATTATGCTTAAAATCCAAATCCTCACCAGAATCCCTATACCATGGAGGCTCTGTCTACATTTCTCACCTCATCAGCTGCCACTCTCCAGAGTGTTTACCCTGATCTTGCCACATTATCCTTACAGCTACTCAAAAACATTGTTTGTTTCAATTGTTGAGTATTTGTACTCATCATTCCCCATCTCCCTGTCAGAGGACTGTTCTCTCCCTTCATTCCAGTCTCTGATAAATGGTCTTCCCTGATCTCATTAACTAAAAAAGCAGCCCTATCACCCTCTAAACTTTCTCCCTGCCTTTATTTTCTTATAGCACTTTTGGACATGTTTATTATATCATTTTAATTGAACAATAAACTATCAGATCACATTGGTAAATATAAGAAAAAAAATTTTGTAGTTAGAGATGGACAGAAAGCCTTTATTTGATTTGTTTTATTTATATTTGGTGTTAAGGATCAAAACCAGTGCCTCATGAGTGCTAGGCAAGTGCTCTGCCACTGAGCTACAGCCCCAGCCCCAAGAAAAAAAATGTTAATGCTATAATATTTTAGTGATAGGTTAACCTTGTAATTGGACCCTCTCTGCCTTTGGTCTGAACAATTTTTATATAGACAGACAACTGCAGGTTTTAGAATGTCAAGTACCCTATGAACAAAACTGAAAAAAAAAAAAATCCCTACTCTTATGAACCCTATATTCAAACAAGAGTCAGACAATAAGCAAAACAAACATACAAAATACACAGTATGATGCTGGGGCTGTGGCTCAGTGGCAGAGCACTTGTCTAGCACATGTGAGGCACTGGGTTCAATACTTAGCACTGCATACAAAAATAAGCAAATAAAATAAAGGCATGCTGTCCATCTACAACTACAAATTTTTTTTTAAATGCACAGTATGGTAGATAGTAACATATGTTATAGAGAAAAGGGACAGCAATCAGCAAAGTTAGACTGGAGGTGGAAGTCAATTTTAAAGAGTATGATCAAAGAAGGATCCACCAAGAGAACAGGTGAGAAAGAGCCCTCGAACTATCTGAGCACTGCAAACCAGGGAGCATAACAAATACAATCCTTGAAACAGGAATGTGTCTGGTGTGTCAAGGCAGAACAAGTAGGCCAGTGTAGCCTGAGAGGAAAGAGCAAAAGGGAGAATAGTTAAAGGCGAAGTCAAAGAGGAGGGGGAAGGAGGTAGATGGGGCAAGATGGTTATGGCAGTTGGGGGCAGTATTCAAAGACCATTGTAAGAACTTTGACCTTTAAGTAAGATTGGAGAACCAATGGATAATTATAAGCAATTATTTGCCTTGTGTTTTAACAGCACTGTGCCCACTGGTCATTTGACAGTAGACTGCAGAGAAGCAAGAAGAGAAGTAGTGAGACAATACAGAGGATTTTAAGTAATACAGGAGAGGGAAAACTGTGGACCAGGGCGTGGTGGCAAAGGAGGTAGTAGGAAGTGATAGACTCTGTTGAGCCAATAGGATTTACTGGTAGATTGAATGGATACTGGGTTATATAAGAGAAAATGAAGCACCAATGATGATCCAAGACTTCTGACCTAAGTACCTGGTAAGATGGATAGTCATTCACTAAATGATAGTGCCCATAGGAGAAGCAAGTTTTGGAAAATATTAGGATTATAAGAAGCATTTTGCAAAAGCCGACTTTGATTATATAAAACAGAACTTTCCAGTTAATGCATCAAATAAATTAAATATGCTCTGCAATACTGGTGGCCTTCAGGGTGTAACATGTATTGCTATTCCTTCTCCTGAGCAGTCTCTTCCCTGTATCCCAGTAAGCCACATAAATATGATCATTTTCAGTTTGTATGTGATGTGGAAAATAGTAAACATTTAAATAAGAAAAGGGAGAAGTTGTTTGGCTGACCAGCTCATTAACTTAACACAGGTAAATGATCTTTGCAGACAGTTTGATTTGCAAGTTTGGGGCATGTGTGTATGCATGCATGCATGCATGTGTGCGTGCAACTACTACTACATAGTCCACTCAGTTGGACTTTTTTGGATTTGGAAATAAATTGATCTAAAAATGTGGTGTTTTCCCCTACACTTTCTAATAAAAAGCAGTCTGTAACTAGGCCCTAAATTTAATGAGAATTGGCATTGTCCTCATTAATTGTATTGTTTCTTTAGCATCATGTATTTATCTATCATTTGTCTCTGCTATTAAACTGTAAACTGCACTGCATGAAGCAGCAGAGACCCTGGCTGTATCATTTACTACTTATCTTCAGCACGGAGATTTGTTGAGTGAATGATACCAAGAAGCCTAACACATGATAACTGTCCTTGAAGAACTCATTCTGATGAGGGATTCATGTCTATTGGTTATTTAGCAAGTGGCTTTATTTTTTTTTAAATGGGTGCATTACAATTATACATAATAGATAATACATAATAGTGGTATTCATTATGCCACATTTGAATATTCATATAACATAATTTGATCAATTTCATTTCCTAATACCTTCCTTTTTCCTCCCATGTTCCCTCCCCTGGTCCACTTGCTATACTCTACTCATCTCCCTTCTATTATGACTATTAGTGCATTAAACTTATATATGTATGTGTATATATACATATATATGTTTATACATATACATAAAATTATATATATATATATGTAGATTCATTTTGGTATATAAATATTCAAATAGCTTCCTTAACAGTTCTTTGAGACTGTTCTAATAAGATCATTATGCTTGTTTCATTTGGGTGAACTCATCTTCTCTATTCTCACCTCAAAACCTGCTCTATGCTTCAGGAGCATGTGTCCTAAATCCCAAGTTCTTTCCAGAGTTTACTCAATCCAATTCAAGGTAGCACCCCATTTTCTGAATTTCCTTGCATTTTTGCCCATTTAAAAATATTGTTTACTTGTTTATGTTGACCTCTTGTAATATTTTTAGCTTCTCAATATTTTTAGCTTCTCATAACCATGTCTTACAGTTTCTTATACTAGTTTGTCTTCTGCAGAGCTGAGTGTCCTGAAAATTGTTCTATTGAAATGAATTTAATTAAACCTGAAGAACAGAATTCCACTATGAAGAAGCAATTTATATTTGACTCCAACAGAGGTCAGTAGTGTAAATGATTATTAAGGACGATGCAGTCTTTTTTTTTCCCTTTGGTCCTGTTTGCCAGTCTTCCCCGCTTCTTTCTCTGAAGGGGAAAACCAGCAGGGATCAGCTCTGCTGAGTCATCAGGGTGTGGCTTCAGGTATGACAAACACAACCAGCACCTAGCCAGAGTTAAGACTGTAGGAGAGAATAAGTTTTAAATAGAAAAATTCCCAGAGTTTAACTATACTTTAAAATCATTTAATGAACATGAACTAATTAGAAAAATGCTAAAGAGTTTGAGTTTCCAGATTTGGCCATGTGTCACTGCCTGAAGTGATTGCCACTTGGAGCAACGACGCTGCGGGAATAAGTTCAGAGGCAGACTGGAAATGAACAGGCTCTTTATTCTGCTAGCTTTCTCTCTCCGACTCCAACAACAACTCCAACACCATCCACACTCCTACAACCACCACCACAAAATGGCCCCGACCCGATCCGCCATGTCCCAGGCCAAGTCTCACGAGACCATGGAAGGTGGTAATGTTTGAACATCTTTATGGCTCACAGCTAACCGCAATCTTAGCTATCTCCTTAATTGGCTCCTACATTTCCCCCCTTTTGTTTTAAAAGAGGGGATGCTCTAGGACGTCCATGTGCAACCAACATTCTTACCCGTCATCGGATAATCAAGGCTGTGCCCTTGACTCCTGTCTTAGGTTGATATGTTGGCCACATGAGACTGTCCCGTGCAACTGTGCCTGTCTTAGGTTGTCCCCCTCTGGGGATCTTACCCATCATTGGCTAACCAGCCATCCAATGGAGCCCTTCAGGATCGACTGTGTATGATGACTAACAGCCGTCCAATTGTGAGGAGATGCTGTGGCTTTAAGGCGATAAGCCTTCTGCTGATGAACCAAGTTGCATAGCATATCAAATTCTTTAAACAAATCAGCTGCCCTGAGTTCTATCAAGTAACACACTGAGTTCTCTAGACAAATACCCGCAAGGCATTGTCCCATAAAGTCTCAAACAATGAAAGATCAAAATGTCCACTTGTTATAACACATTGATCTAGGAGGCCCCATGCATGCAGAGCAGAGGCCACACTGTTGGTGAGGTTGTTTGATGCTTGAGCAGCAGGGATGTTTGCAGCGACCGTGATCCTTGCAGCTGTAGCAGCAGCCATCTTTTTTATGTCTAGACAATGCCAGCAGCAAATCTTCAGGGCCCGCTACCTAGAAACTCAAGCATCAATTATTAAAGGAAAGGCAGTGCTATTGCAGCACTGAGTCAAGAGGTGAATTGTCAAACTAAAAAATAGAATTATTAGATTAGAAAATTAAAGTTGATTTCTGCTCACACACATTGCTGCTTGAGCTCCTACAAACATAAGCTGGCAAAATATCATATTCAGAACAAAACAAAGAAAGACTGAGGGTATTTACTGCATTAAAGATAGAGTAAAGAAAAGCTAAAGGCACTTCGGAAAAATAATTTGTTAGCTGGAACCCTCGAGTCTCTGTAATCTTCCATGAGGTTATCTGTTGAAATAACTCAAATTAATCAGGTATAAAACAAATAAAGTTGATTACAAATAAACATTCCTATGTCAAAACACCAAAATATCAGGTTATACAGCACTAGTCATATTCTTTGCTAAAGAGAAGTCCCTGGGACAGCTATAAATCAAAATTGAAGGTACCTTCACTTATTAAATTATTTACCCAAATTAAATACTCTTAAACTTAAATGAATTAAAGTTATTTGGATTCATATATATTTTTTTTTTTCATAAGCGCTTTGTTATTTGTGACATCACACTGGACAGATGTACAAACCTACAAACATATATTTGTGATGTCACATTTACATGAAATTTAGACAAATGCACAGACATAAAGACATATATAAAAAGAAAAAAAATAATACAATCGTGTGCACACTAAAGAGAGATCTCGTCCCAGCCGGGAGGAATGACACTTAAGTAGTAAAATATTTTGAAGGACTCTTTTAAGGGAATCATTCCATACCTTCACCTTGGTCCTCTTGATTTTGTACGTTTTTTATTAATCTTGATTCCTCAACAACTTCATCTTGATCCTTATGATTTGGTACCTGCTTTATTAATCTAGATGGTATCCATATTGGAGAGGATTCGTGCTTTGGAAAAAACACAAACAGATCCTCTCCCCCAAATTAATACTGGATCTGGACCCTTCCATGTACCTGAAAGAACATCCTTCCAGTAAACCAAAGGTTTATGTTGTTGGTGTGGGTTCCAATGTCTGTCTCCAGCAGAATAACCATTAGAGTCTAAAGTTCAAAAATTTAAGTTAAACAGGGCAATTGACAATCTGTCCCTATGATTTTTCCAATTTCCTTCTTTTTGTTTTAATAACATAATTTTCAATGTGCGGTTTGCTCTTTCAATAATGCCCTGACCCTGAGGATTGTATGGGATGCCTGTTTTATGGGATATATTGAATTTTGCGCAAAACTGTTTGAAAGATGAGGACGTGTATGCAGGGCCATTATCTGTTTTAAGCATTTTGGGGATGCCCAATGCAGCAAAAGCTTGCAAACAATGAGATGTAACATCTTTAACTTTTTCTCCAGAATGTAAGGAAGCAAAAATCATGCCTGAGCAAGTATCTATGGTCAAATGAATAAATCGCAATTTTCCGAAACTTGGCTCATGAGTAACATCCATCTGCCACAAATGATTGGGCATTAATCCTCTAGGGTTAACACCATAATGAGGATTGGGCAAATGTGTCATACAAGATTTACAATCTTTTACAATTGTCTGGCTTGCTCCTTTGTGATTTTAAACCTATGCTGCAAGGTGGTGCTATTGACATGAAACTGGGAGTAAAATAAAGTAGCTTGCTGGAGGGCTGAAAGTATAAAGATTGTTTGGGTAAGGGCATCAGCCTTTTGATTACCTTCATGGAGGGGACCAGGCAAGTTGGTATGTGCTCTAATATGCCCTATGAATAGAGGTTCTTTTCTTGCCCACAAAAGTTTTTGTATTTGATAAAACAATTTAAAGGCTGGAGTATGAGGTGCTATTGGTCCTGCTAGCTCTAATTTTGGGATGGCATGTACAATATAGTGGCTATCTGAAAAAATGTTCATGGGCTGCTCTCTAAAATTTTCCAGAGCTCTTACTACAGCTTCCAGTTCCACTAGTTGAGCTGATTTGTGTGCAGTTATGTAAGTCATATTTTCTTTTTTAGTGACTACTGCAGTAGTACCATTTGAGGACCCATCTGTGAATACATTTAATGCCTTAGGAATAGGTTGATTTTTTTATTACCTGTGGAAATATAATAGGATGATTAATACAAAAAGATAGTATAGGAGACTTAGGAAGATGATTATCAAAATTTGCAGAAGTAGAGAATCTAGCTATAGCCCAATCATTATCATTGAAGCATAAATATTCAATCTGTGAGGATGAATAGGGAGTAATAATAGTAGCAGGGTGAATGCCAAATATTTTAGTAGAAGTCTTAAGTCCTTGAAGAATAAGTTTAGCCACCATGGAGGTATAAGACTCAATTATACTTTTAGGAGAGATGGGCAAACGTATCCATAATAAAGGCCCTTGTTGCCAAAATACTCCTGTGGGTTTATATTGTGAAGAAATAATAATCAATATCAGTTGTTGAGTTAAATCAAATCTATTACAATGAGCTCCTTTGATGGCTTTTTCTACTAACTTTAAAGCTTTCCTAGCATCAGGAGTCAATGCTCGTGGTGAATATGGATCAGGGTCCCCACGAAGGATGTCAAATAAAGGTTTTAGTTGGCCAGTAGTGAGTTTTAGTATAGGGCGAAGCCAATTAATATCTCCCAGCAATTTTTGAAAGTCATTGAGAGTGGCCAAATGCTCCTTATTAATTAATATTTTTTGAGGCCTAATAAAAGTGTCCATAATTTGGAATCCTAGATATAATATTGGAGATCTAATTTGAACCTTTTCCTTAGCAATGTTTAGTCCATATCGTTTCAAGTTTTCTGATATATCACTAAATATGGCGAATAAGACTTCTTGATTAGGATGAGCAAGCAAAACATCATCTATATAATGGAGGCACATAAGCTCTGGGTATTTATTTTTGATAGGCTGAATAACTTTATCTACATAGATTTGACACATAGTGGGGCTATTAGCCATTCCCGGCGGCAAAACTTTCCATTGATATCTCTGATCAGGGCCATTGTTGTTAATAGAAGGAACTGAAAAAGCAAACCTGGGGGTATCCAGAGGGTGTAGAGGAATAGAAAAGAAACAATCCTTTATATCAAGAGTAATAAGATGGAAATTTTTTGGAATAGCTACAGGATTAGGAAGTCCAGGTTGAGTAGGGCCCATGATTTGCATGATTTTATTAATTTCTCTATGATCATGTAAAAATCGCCATTTTCCTGATTTTTTCTTGATCACAAATATGGGGAATTCCAGGGAGAGGTGGAAGGTTCAATATGTCCTGCTTCTAGTTGTTCCTGAACTATTAGGTGGACCGCTTGTAATTTCTCTTTAGCTAGGGGCCACTGAGGGACCCACACTGGCTTATCAGAAAGCCATGGTATTTTCAAAATTATTTTCTCAGTGGCCCCGAAAAAAAATATCTTTTTCCTTTATGATAATGATTACTTTTAGGGTTAAGATTACTCTGTACTTTTTGATAATGATTTCTTTTATGGTTAAGATTACCCTGCAGATTTTCACATTTAACACCTGCAGGTTTGGTTGCAAGGTGTACACCCATTTGTTGCAAAATATCTCTTCCCCATAAAGTAACCGGTAGGTTAGGTAAAACATAAGGCTGAAATGTTCCTTTATGGCCTTCATCATCCTCCCATTTTAAAATTACTGCACTTTTTTCTGGGAGGTTATTATATCCCAAGCCTCTTAAACTGGTTGAAGCTTTTTGCAGAGGCCAGTGCTTGGGCCATTGCCGTAGATTAATGATGGAAGAGTCAGCTCCAGTATCTATCAGTCCTTCCATCTCTATTCCTTGGATTTTTATTTTACACATAGGCCTCCTTGAACAATCCCGAACCCAGCAAGCCATGGGTCTCGAGTCAGTGGAACAAAATCCTCTATTGTTCCCTTTTTGAGGCATACTCATTTTAAATGAATTATGTAAATTGGGAAGGAGAAGCAACTGAGCAATTCTATCTCCTTGATTAACAGAACTTATACTTTGGGATGAGCTAAGCATTATTTTTATTTCCCCTTTGTAGTCTGAGTTTATTACACCTGGGGTCACTTGCAAACCTAATAAGCTTTTAGGACTTCGCCCGATAATAAGTCCTACAGTCCCTGAGGGAAGAGGTCCCCTGACCCCTGTGGGAATCAGTTGAACCCCCATTTCAGGTGTTAACACTATTTGGGCAGTGGAACAGAGGTCTAATCCTGCATTTCCTCCTGTTCCTCTGGTGAGGGAATGGATGGGTAGTAGGGATTGTGTCGGGGAAGCATCTGAGTGGATGCTTGAGGATCTCCTCCTCCAATGCCTCGTACATTTGTGGGCCCTGGGGCATTGGGCCCTGTGCCCCGTTTTTTGAATTCCTGCACAAATGATTTCCATAAATGTCAAATTTTGAATGGCATTTATTGGCCCAATGATTTCCCTTTTTACACCTGGGGCAGTGGCCTGGGGCATGGTATGAGCTTGGTCTTATTTCTCTTTGGGGATTTTGCCCAGAATAGCCTGATTGATTATGATAATTTTGCCTGGAATATCCTGATTGATTATAATGTCTAGGTTGAGCCCTTGTGAAATTTTGAGGGGAAGCACCTCTCATTGCAGCTGCAATAAATTTCCTGTGACAAAGGCGTCATTTATATCTTTACATAGTTGTATATATATGCAAAGATCCTTTTTATTTCTCCATGGCCTGATGGCTTCCTGGCAGTATTTATTAGCATTTTCTTATGCTAATTGAACAACTAATGGCATAGCTTGATCAACATCTCCAAACACTCTACCTGCAGTTCTCAAAAGTCGATCAGCAAAGTCAGCATATGGCTCATTAGGTCCTTGAATCACTTTTGACAAGCTACCTTGTAGATCCCCAGGTCCTTGTAAAGTTTTCCAAGCCTTTAAGGCAGCTGCGTTTATCTGAGCATATACACCTGGGTCATAATATTTTTGAGCCTGTAAGTCTGCGAACTGTCCTTTTCTTGTGAGCATTTCTATATTATGGTTTCCAAACCCTGTAGCTGTATTTCTTTTAGCCTTTTCTATACAAAGTTCTTGAAATTGTGATCGCCAAACCAAGTATTGCCCCCCACTTAATGCTGCTTTACATAGACTTTTCCAGTCTGAGGGGGTTAAGCTAAAGGTGTTAAGGGACTCCAGCACACTCAACGTGAAAGGAGCTTGGGGCCCATATGTCATTACTGCCACTTTGAGATTTTTTATTGTTTTGAAAGCTACTGACTGGTGGACCCTCTGTCCATTTTCATTTTCAAATACTGGCAGTTCCCAATGTATCTGTGAGTTACCCTCAAGAGCGCATAAGCACTCAGAAAGACTTTTTATTTCTGTTTCTAGGGTATGCAAATGCCTAGTAATACCCTTCAAATTTTCTGTAATGGATTCCACCCATGGGGGAGTAGAGGACACAAGTGGTTCCTCTACTTGATGGTCCTTTTTCTTTTAAATATATTTATTTATTTACTTTAGTTGTACACAATGCAATGCATTTATGTTTACATGGTGCTGAGGATCGAACCCGGGCCACGCACATGAGAGGCGAGCATTCTGCCGCTGAGCCACAACCCCAGCCCCCTTTTTCTTTTTTAATTTCTTTTTGTTCTTTGTACTGGAGACTGTGCTCCAAGAATCACCTTTTGATTCCTCTCACTACTATCACTTTTACTGGTATCCTGAATTTCAGCTTCTAAGGAGAGTACATATTCTTCAGTTAATTTCAATAAGTTTCTGATGGCTTTTGCAGCTCTTACTTTTTAATTTACACCACTACTCTTCTCACCGGTATTAACTGACTCAGAGGCTATGCTTTCTTGATCACTTTCCTCACTATCCACTGAGTCCGCAATATTAAAAAACTCATCCATGGCTTTTATTATCCAACCTTTTGTTATTTTCGCTACCATTTTTTAAATTTTCTTATTTCTTACCTGCTGACCAAACTCCCCGTACGGGCCACCACTTGTCGCTGCCTGAAGCAATTGCCGCTTGGAGCAAAGACGCCGCGGGAATAAGTTCAGAGGCAGACTGGAAACGAACAGGCTCTTTATTCTGCTAGCTTCTCTCTCTGGCTCCAACAACAACTCCAACACCATCCACACTCCTACAACCACCGCCACAAAATGGCCCTGACCCAATCCGCCATGTCCCAGGCCAAGTCTCGCGAGATCATGCAAATGGCGCCGACCCAATCCGCAATGTCCTGTGCCAAATCTCGCGAGGCCATGGAAGGTGGTAATGTTTGAACATCTTTATGGCCCACAGCTAACCACAATCTTAGCTATCTCCTTAATTGGCTCCTACAGCCATGGCTTTGTCTCAAAGCATGTTTCTCTGGTCTTGCTGAATATCACACATATGGACAAGATACCAACAATGCTGACATTCATCTTCATTAATGGTGTCTCTCCTGTGGGGTTGTGAGCCACATTTTTGTTCATCGGCACATATATATTTTGCATCCTTTATTCTGCTACTCTCCCCCTCCTCTTACACTCTCTCCCCTATGTATCTTCTTTCTTTCCTTGATGTGGCTTATTTTTACCTGAGAAAACCCCACCATAAAAGACAAAAATTTTAAGACTGATTTCCAGATGGTATTTCCAGCACCATACAAGAAACAGGAAACATGGACAAACATATATTTTGTCTCTTTCTTTCCTTCCTTTCTTCCTTTTTTTCCTTCCTTCCTTCTTTTTTAATTTCAAAGGATTCCACCACACATGGAGCATTTAGTCCCAGTCAATAAATGCCAGTTGTGATAATTCACTACATAATTGTCCAGTACCTGTCTTTCCTATTCCCGTCTACTCCAGTTCTCCAGGTCTGATGCTATAGGACTTCTTACTGACTAGTGTTTACACCCAAGTGATAAACTCACTTATCCTTTGAACCATGATCTTTTCTACTATTCACTCTTAGTTCTTCCTTAAACCACTTTGATGGCTCTTTTTATTGAGAGTACCTCTGTGTGGAGAAGATACACACTACTGTAGGAAACTATGAAGGAGACAGCATCCCAGTTCAGCTGACAGCTGTCTCACTAACAGGGCCCACCTGGCCCCTGCAGGGGTCCTATTCAAACACTTTCTGCAACTAGCTATGTGCTAGGTATTAAATGATCATATTTCAAAGACAGCCTTCAGCCAGGAAGATAACACAAGAACCATATCAACTTTACTAGGTATGTTTATATACCACACAGTGTTGGCCCTTTGCTTCTAGCATTTTCAGTCCTTTTGAGACAATGCTGGTCTACTCCCGCTAAAAATGCACATGACAGAGCTCCTAATCTGCATAGCCTGGATCATTTTGCTGGCTGTTACAGACTAATGGCAACACTGTAGGCATCTCTTCCAAATACCATTCCTTCTAAATACCAGTCGACTTCCCTAATAAACATTAAAGTTTGTCTCGGTTCTCCACATATCTTTTTCCATACCTGTTCTCCTGTTTAGTATAAAACTTTTTTCTCCCAGAGATATAGAAGCCTAAGAATTCTTCCCTCACCTTGATTAAAAACAGACAAAAAAAAAAAAAAAAAAAACCTCTTAAATCATCTAATAAATCCATTTACATAATGGTAAAAAAAGTGTGACAATTTGAAGACACAAATGACACTGCAATATTTGAGCATTAAGTACATATTTAGGAGAGGTCTTAGTGGTAGCCCTTCACCTGACTACAGAGTTTTTTTTATTCAATCTGTATAAGGTCAGTACAGCTGGTTGAGAGTATTAACTATGTATCTGCCACTGATATATAAAAACTGATTCGTTGTTTTAGGCTAGGTGTACCATGGATAATGATAGAGACAGAAATTCTGGATCTGTTTGTAGTTAGTAGATAGACCAAAATTAATTTTGTATCTGTGTCATAAAAAAGTAATCAAGAAGAGTTTTTAAAAATGTGACATTATCAAGCAAAGCAGCCACTCCAGTGGTGCCTGGCCACAGTTGCCAGAGGATCTGCAGCTTGAGCTGGGGCCATGTGGGTAGGTGTTAAAGAGCCCATATGGTATGATGTTCATTTCCTGCATTCCAGGCAAACAGCAGTGAACTGTCTTCCGACAGTCTTTTTAACAAGCAAAGCAACTAAAATATCCAGAGTCTGGCAGGCAGTGCAAATCCATGGGGAAAGTGAAGGGCACTGAGAGACAAGTTGGCTTGTCATATGATAATCATGATAATACTATAATGGGGCAATAGTTGAAAGTATTAAATGTGTTTCTATTTAAAGTTAACTCTAAGTGTACATGCTGCAAATTAAAAAAAAAAAAAAAGTTAACTCTAGTACTTAACTGACATGTAACTCTCTTATCAAGGGCCACATAGATTTTTTGTCATACAGGGATTTTACCTGTCATCAAAGTTGAATAATAAAACAGAGTGGTATAAGGGAAGTCCTTGTAAACAAGAAAGTGAGAAAGAAAGGGTGTCCCTTTAATACCTGTAAGTCATGGATAAGGAAGGAGAGAAAGGGAAAGAAAGACAGTTATTTGACATGTGAATTGACTTTGGCCTGGAGAACAGAAGATTATTAACTAGTTTGAATAAACAGCCAAAACAGAAGGAATTTTGCTCCACTCCCAGTTTGGAATCATGAAATAAACCCTTCTTACAAAGGACTCTGCCAGCATCTGAAGCTGGGAGGACTACTGGACTTGTAAGGGCCTGGAATTGGGAAAAGATGTACATAATCAGGAAATCCATAGACTAGAGGCAATGTTAAGTCACCAATAGGCAGCAATGGATGCCACTGTTCACCAAACAGAAGTACTCTTCTTGCAATGGATGCCAGTGCAGAGACTCAACCACAGAGAGACAAATTAAAATGGCAGTTAAATATCGCCTCTCTCCAACAGACCTCATATGCTTTTTTGCTACAGAGAAACTGTCTTTGAAAAAATATGTATATATGGGGAGAAGGAAATACCCTCATTATGAAGATAGACTTCATACTATGAAAGTCTTTTTTTTTTTTTTCCTAGTGGTGGTGATCAGACCTAGGGCCTCAGTACATACTAAGCAAGTGCTCTGCCACTGAGCTACACTCCCAGTGCTTCAAAGTCTTTTAAAACCAGAATTTTGCAGGGCATGATGGAATATGCTGCTCAGCGGCTCAGGAGACTGAGGCAGAGGATCACAAGTTCAAAGTCATCCTCAGCAACTTATTGAAGACCAGGGCAACTTTGCAAGACCCTATCTCAAAATAAAAAAATTTGACAGGAGCATTGGCACATGCCTGTAATCCCAGTGGCTCAGGAGGCTGAGACAGGAGGATCTTGAGTTCAAAGCAAGCCTCAGGAATTTAGTGAGGCCCTAAGCAACTCAGCAAGACCCTGAAATAAAATACAAAAAATGGCTGGGAATGTGGCTCAGTGGTTGAGTGCCCCTAGGTTCAGTCCTGATACCAAAAATAAATAAATAAATAAATAAATAATAAAACCAGAATGTAATTTGGTTTCTTCCAGGATTGTGAGCCACCAACTAGCAGGAGAGTCATGAAAAAGATCCATTATAAGAAGTACAGAAACTATACTTCTTTGCACATCTTAATGGAATGGGTAAATTTGCTATCTTGATACAGCTAACATTGTTTGGATGTTAATATACCAGGTAATTTACAGAATGTTAAATAAATCTTCTGTAAATAAATATACAGAATGTAAATAAATCTCTTATTTAATCCTCACGATGAAGTAGAATAAGTATTTTTATCCTCCTATCGTAGCTGAAGAAATTGAAACAATAAGTAACTTACTCAAGGTCAGTGATAGGGTAAGAATTTGAACTAAAGCACTCTGGACATACTCTATATGTTCTCAAAACTTTCATTTTTTTTTAAATATTTATTTATTTGCTTTAGTTGTACACAATGTGTTTCTACGTGGTGCTGAGGATCGAACCCGGGCCGCGCACGTGCCAGGCGAGCGCTCTGCCGCTGAGCCACATCCCCAGCCCCAAAACTTTCATATTTAACAAAGGTTCCTATATAGGTCTCTATTACTCAGCCAAGAATGATTTTGAAATTATGCTGTTTGATACTAACAGGATGTTACCAGGTGTATGATGAGTGTGAACCTATTTATATAAATTGTGTGTGTATTTTTATATAGAGAGAACTCTCTGGAGATTAAGAATTGTTGGCTTTGGGTAATAGGATTTGGATTTTTAAATTTTCCTTCATTCTTTGCTATTTAGTTACAATTTCATATGATTATAGATTTACTTTGTAAGCAGAATAATACAATGACATTTGTATTGGCAGAATTCGTTTCACTGAAATAATAATCCAAAATTTTCAGTGGCTTAATACATCCAATTTTACTTTGTCTCTACTGCAAGTCAGACAACTTCCTTTTGACTTACAACCTGCAATTCAGTCTACTTCTAGATCCACCATTTTGGACCTAAGCCTAGTGCGGGCAGGCCCAGGACAGCCGGGCGACCTCCTCGGAGTGACCTCCTCTGGGCTGGCAGGCCCAGGTCAGCCCTGCTGATACTCCCCGAGCTGAGGCAGGACCAGGTCGGCCCACTGACCTCCTCTCAATGCAGGCAGGCAAGGGTCAGCCCTGATGACCTCCAACTAGCGCGGGCAGGCCCAGGACAGGCCTACCGAACTCCACCAAGCAGGCAGGCCCAGGTCAGCCCCGCCTACCTCAGCAGAGTGCCAGCAGGTCCAGGACAAACCCTCTGACCTCCACCAAGTGCTGGAAGGCCTAGGTCAGCACCACTAACCTCAGCCAAGTGCAGGCAGGCACATGACTGGCCCGCCAACCTATGCCAAGCGTGGGCAGGCACAGGTCAGCCCCTCTAATACCTCCTAAGCGCAGGCAGGCCCTGGACAGCCCCACCAACACCCTTGGAGCACTGGCAGGCCCAGGTCAGCCCCAATGACGTCCGCTCAGAGTGGACCCAGGTTCATCCCCCCCCACCAGCAAACACTCCCCACCCCAGCTCAGGCTCTGCCATAGGATCGCCTCTTCCAACCAGCAGACCACCGCGGGACCTCAGATTCAATCAGTTCTGCCCACACCAACCTGCGAGGGACCCAGGCCCAGGGTAGGTTCAGATTCTGCTACTCCACCCCCACCTGGGTGCACAAGACTAACCCACTTCCATCTTGAGACACTGCTGGCATAGCCATAGCCTTCCCCACACAGCAGCCCCTACCTTGTGACAAGAGACAGGGCCTAAAACCAGCCACATCTCAGAGAAGGCATCCCAAAGACATTGTAAGGCCCACCCTTTCAGCCCCATCTCTGGAAGAAGCTGCATCCATCTTGGGGCACCTTCACTGTTATCTCAAGTTACCTCCACTATTGCTGACACCACGTTTAGTTGCAGTAGCATACATCCAGGGACACCTGCAGGATCTGAAAGCCCAACATTAAGGTGAGGCACAGACAATCTGCACAGAAACTACAAGAATATAGAGTAGCAACTATAATATCGCAGATCCACACTGCAAGAAATGAGGACAAATAGACAACATGAAAGAACAAGGGAGGAAAGTACCCCAAACAAACTAGGATACTACAATAACAGAATCCATATTCAGCAAAGTTGATGAAATGTCAGAGAAGGAGTTCAGAAAGTTCATAATTAAAATGATCTGTGAATTAAAGAATAACCTAAATAAGCAAATACAGGCAAAAATTGATCCCTACAACAAAAATATAAGAGAACAAATACAGGTAGCAAAAGATTACTTCAAAAAGGAGAGAGAAACTCTGAAAAAAAAAGGTCATAAATCCTTAAAATGAAGGAAAGAAAAAAAACAAATAAAAAACACAATAGAAAGTATCACCAACAGACTATATCAGTTGGAAGAAAGAACATCAGATAATGAAGATAAAGTATATAATCTTGAAAATAAAGTTGACCACACAGTGAAGATAGTAAGAAACCATGAACAGAACATCCAAGAATTATGGGACAACAGCAAAAGACCAAATCTAAAAGTAATTGGGATAGAGGAAGGCACAGAGTTTCAAATCAAAAGGAATGTACAATCTCTTCAATGAGATAATATCAAAAAATTTCCCAAACATGAAGAAGGAATTGGAAAACCAAATACAAGAGGTTTACAGGACACCAAATGTACAAAATTACCACACATCTACACCAAGACATGTTATAATGAAAATGCTTAGCATACAGAATAAGGATAGAATCTTGAAGGCCACAAGAGAGAAAAATCAGATCACATATAGGGGGAGACCAATTTGTATCATGGCAGATTTTTCCCAGACACTCAAAGCCAAGAGATCATGGAACAACATATACCAAGCTCTGAAAGAAAATGGATGCCAACCAAGAATCTTATGTCTAGCAAAATTAAGCTTTAGATTTTAGGATGAAATAAAAACCTTCTATGATAAACAAAAGTTAAAAGAATTTACAACTAGAAAGCCTGAACTACAGAACATCCTCAGCAAAATATTCCACAAAGAGGAAATGAAAAATGATGAAAATCAGCAGAGGGAGGTATTACATTAAAGGAAAAACTAATCAGAGGAGAAACCATGTCAAGGTAAACACCAAAAATAAACTAAAATGGCTGGAAATACAAATCATGTATCAATAATAACTCTGAATGTTCATAGCCTAAACTCACCAATCAAAAGACATAGACTAGCAGATTGAAAAAAAAAAAAAAAAAGACCCTACAATATGCTGCCTCCAAGAGACTCATCTCATAGGAAAAAGACATCCACAGGCTGAGGGTGAAAGGTTGAGAGAAATCCTACCACTCACATGGACTGCGGAAGCAAGCAGGGATTTCCATCCTCATATAAAATAAAGTAGACTTCAAGCTAAAGTTAATCAAAAGGGATAAAGAAGGACACTACATACTGCTCAAGGGAACCATACACCAACAAGACTTAACAATTATAAATATATATGCCCCCAAACAATGGAGAATCCACATTCATCAAAAAACTCTTCACAAGTTCAAGAGTCAAACAGACCACAACACAATAATTTTGGGTGACTTTAACACACCTCTTTCACCACTGGATACATCTTCCAAATAAAAGCTGAACAAAGAAACCATAGAACTAATAAAAAATACAATCCATAACTTAGACTTAACTAACTTATATAGAATAGTTCATCCTTCAATAAGTGAATACACTTTCTTCTCAGCAGCACATGGATCCTTCTCTAAAATATACCATATATTATGTCACAAAACAACTCTTAGTAAATATAAAAAAAAATAGAGAAAATACCCTGCATTCTATCAGACCATAATGGAATGAAATTAGAAACCAATGATCAAATAAGAAATAAAAGCTACTCTAACACTGGAGACAATATGCTACTGAATGAACAATGGGTTGCAGAAGACATCAAGGAAGAGATTAAAAGATTCTTAGAAGTGAATGAGATCACAGATACAACATATTGAAATCTCTGGGACACTATGAAGATAGTTCTAAGAGAAAAGTTCGTTGCATGTAGTTCATTCTTCAAAATAAGAAAAAGTCAACAAATAAATGACTTAACATTACATCTCAAAGCATAGAAAAAGAAGAACAACCCAACACCAAAAACAGTAAAAGATAGGAAATAATTAAAATCAGAGCTGAAATCAATGAAATTGAAACAAAAGAAACAATTGAAAAAAATTGACAAAACAAAAATTTGGTTCTTTGAAAAAATAAATAAAATGACAGACCCTTAGCCAGGCTAACAAAGAGAAGGAAAGAGAAAACTTAAATTATTAATATACATGATGAAAAAGGAAATATCACAACAGACACTGCAGAAACACAGAAGATAATTCGAAATTATTTTGAAAACTTGTACTCCAATAAATTAAAAAATATCAAAGGCATTGACAAATTTCTAGAGTTGTATGATTTGCTCCAATTGAATCAGTATGATATACACAATTTAAACAGATCAGTTTCAAGTGATGAAATAGAAGATGCCATCAGAAGCCTACCTTATCAAAAAAAGCCCAGGACCAGATAGATATACAGCCTGGTTCTACAAGACCTTTAAAGAAGAACTAATACCAATACTCTTCAATTTATTTCAGGAAATAGAAAAAGAGGGAGTACTTCCAAACTCATTCCATGAGACCAATATCACCCTGATTCCAAAATCAGGCAAAGACACATCAAAGAAAGAAAACTTTAGACCAATATCTCTAATGAATATAGATGCAAAAATTCTCAATAAAATTCTGATAAATCAAATTAAAAAACCTATCAAAAAGATAGCGCACCACGATCAAGTGGGGTTTGTTTAGTGATGCAAGGTTGGTTCAACATGCAGAAATCAATAAATGTAATTAATCACATCAATAGACTTAAAGATAAGGACCATATTATTATCTCAATAGATGCAGAAAAAGCATTCGACAAAACAAAGCACCCCTTCATGTTCAAAACACCAAAAAAACTAGGGATAACAGGAACATATCTCAACATCATAAAAGCTATCTATGCTAAGCCCCAGGCCAACATCATTCTAAATGGAGAAAAATTAAAAGCTTTCCCTCTAAAAACTGGAAAAAGACAGGGATGCCCTCTTTCACCACTTCTATTTAACATAGTTCTTGAAACACTGTCCAGAGCAATAAGATAGAAAAAAGAAATTAAAGGGATACAGATTAGTAAAGTAGAACTCAAATTATCACTGTTTGCTGATGCTATGATTCCATACCTTGAAGACCCAAAAATTCCACCAGAAAACTTCTAGAACTCATAAATGAATTCAGCAAAGTAGCAGGATACAAAACCAACACCCATAAATCAAAGGCATTTCTATATATCAGTGATAAATCCTCCAAAAGGGAAACGAGAAAAACTACCCCATTTACAATAGCATAAAAAAAAAAATACTTGGGAATCAACAAAAGACGTGAAAGACCTCTATAATGAAAACTATAGAACACTAAAGAAAGAAATTAAAGAAGACCTTAGAAGATGGAAAGATCAACCTTGTTCTTAGATAGGCAGAATTAATATTGTCAAAATGACAATACTACCAAAAGCACTATACAGATTTAATGCAATTCCAATCAAAATTCCAATGACATTCCTCATAGAAATAGAAAAGGCAGTCATGAAATTCATCTGGAAAAATAAGAGACCCAGAATAGCTAACAATCCTTAGCAAGAAGAGTGAAGCTGGTAGCATCACTACACCAGAACTTAAATTATACTACAGACCAATAGTAACAAAATAAGCATGGTACTGGCACCAAAATAGACAGACTTCTAGACCAATGGTACAGAATAGAGGACACAGAGACTAAGACATATAATTACAGTTATTTTATATTAAACAAATGAGCCAAAAATGTACATTGGAGAAAAGATGCCCTCTTCAACAAATGGTGCTGGGAAAACTAGAAATCCATATGCAACAAAATGAAATTAAACCCCTATCTCTCACCATGCATAAAACTCAACTCAAAGTGGATCAAGGACCTAGGAATTAGACCACACACACTACACCTATTAGAAGAAAAAGTAAGCCCTGATCTCCAATATGTCAGATTAGGCCCCAACTTCCTTAATAAGATTCCTGTATGGGCTGGGGTAGAGTGCTTGCCTAGCACGTGTGCGGCCCGGGTTCGATCCTCAGCACCACGTACAAATAAACGCATTGTGTACAACTAAAGCAAATAAATAAATATTTTTAAAAAATTCCTGTAGCGCCAGGCGCGGTGGCGCACGCCTGTAATCCCAGCACTTTGGGAGGCTGAGGCAGGAGGATCGCGAGTTCAAAGCCAGCCTCAGCAATGGCGAGGCACTCAGCAACTCAGTGAGACCCTGTCTCTAAAATACAAAAAAGGGCTGGGGATGTGACCCAGTGGTCGAGTGCCCCTGAGTTCAATCCCCGGTACTACAAAAAAAAAAAAAAAAAAAAAAAAAAAAAAAAAAAAAAAAAAAAAATTCCTGTAGCACAAGAATTAATATCAAGAATTAATACATGGGATAGATTCAAACTAAAAAGTTTCTTCTCAGAAAAAGAAACTATCAGTAAGGTGAATGGAGAGCCTACTAATCAGGAACAAATTTTTACCACATGCCCCTCAGAGCACTAATCTCTAGAATATATAAAGAACTCAAGCCGGGCGCGGTGGCGTAAAAAAAAAAAAAAAAAAAGAACTCAAAAAATTTTTTTTTTTTTTTTTTTGGTACTGGGGACTGAACTCAGGGGCATTGGACCACTGGGCCACAACCCCAGCCCTTTTTTGTATTTTATTAGAGACAGGGTCTCACTGAGTTGCTAAGTGCCTCGCCATTGCTGAGGCTGGCTTTGAACTCGCGATCCTCCTGCCAAGTGCTGGGATTACAGGCATGCACCACCACGCCCGGCTCTCAAAAATTATAACACCAAAAAAAACAAATAACCCAATCAATAAATGGGCCAAGGAACTGAGCAGACACTTTTCAGAAGACGATAAACAATCAACAAATACATGAAAAAATGTTCAACATCTTTGGCAATTAGAGAAATGCAATTCAAAACCACTCTAAGATTTCATCTCAAGCCAGTCAGAATGGCAGCTAACACAAACAATAAATGTTGGAGAGGATGTGGGGGAAAAGGCACACTCATACATTGTTGGTGGGACTGCAAAATGGTGCAGCCAATATGGAAAGCAGTATGGAGATTCTTTGGAAAACTGGGAATGGAACCACCTTATGACCCAGTTATCCACTCCTAGGTCTATACCCAAAGGACTTAAAAAGAGCATACTACAGGGACACCGCCACATCAATGTTTACAGCAGCACAATTCACAATAGCTAAACTGTGCCCTTCAGTAGATAAACGGATAAAGAAAATGTGGTATATATACATAATGCAATATTACTCAGCAATAAAAGAGAATGAAATAATGGCATTTGCAGGTAAATGTATGAAGTTGGAGAATATAATGCTAAGTGAAGTTAGCCAATCCCAAAAATGTTTCCCTGAATGCAGTGGGGTTGAGACAGGGAGCATAGGAAGATTAGAGGGACACTAGAAAGGCCAATGGGGAGGGAGGGAATGGAGGGGGCAAAAGGGTAAAAAAAAAAAAAAAAAAAAAAAGATGGTAGAATGAGATGGATATCATTACCCTAAGTGCATGTATGAAGACATGAATGGTGTGAATATACTTTGTATACAACCAGACATATTTAAAAAATGTGCTCTATAAGTGTAATATGATTTGTCATGCATTCTGCTGTCATATATAACAACTTAGAATTTAAAAAAAAAAAATAGATCCACCATTTCAACTCTTGGTTTCGAAGATCACAGAGGCAGACAATGAAAGAGAGTGAAGAATTTACATCTACTATTAAATGCTTCCTGTGGCTCTGAACCAGTTACATGGCCCCAACATACTATAAGGGATGAGATGTGGAATATAAGAAGGAAATAACTGGGTAGAATCATTAAAAGGAAAATTCCTTAGACCAATTAAATTTAGTAGTTACCTGAGTAAAATAAAACAAAAATGATTTGCAAATCATGCAGCTCCCACAAGCAGAGAAGGTTCCAAACTACCACCAAGAACATAATCAAACAGCATTTATAGAATAATGGAAATAAAGTATAGAAACCAACTTAACTGGTTATAGTCTAGATAATAAACCAGTCAATCAGCTATAGATTAACTAGTTGTTCACAGCCTAATTACTTAACTGGCTATAAGACCTTCTGCAACCAGTCAAAGCTCAGTTTCTGTGATTAAGATCTATATTGGTTTGGTCTACTGGGCCCAACACAGGGACTAGTCCAGATCCATAACCGTCTATAAAACCCTATTTAACATAGGTAAACACAAGCAATCTCCTCTAAAACATGAATTCCATTTTGAAAACCATATACTACTTTAAACACTAAGTGATTATGGGACTTTGAGCAAATTATTCAACCTTGTTGTGCCTCAGTTTCCTTGTCTGCCCAATAAGAATAACAGAGTTGCTATGATGATTAAATGAGATTAAATGCTAACAAGTCAATGGATTGTTAATGACTGTATGCCAGCCCATTTGCAATGGAACTTTTCCACTTCTCCCATCAGAAGGTAGAGTTTTTTCCCTATCCTTGGATCTGGTTTGTACTGTCATTTGCTTTGACTGATGGAATATGGTGGAAGTGATATGTGGAACTTCCAAGCCTCAAATGCAAGCAGCCTTAAATTCTGACCTGAAACCACTATTGTGAATAAGCCTGGTTGAGCCTACTGGAAGAAAAAAGATCAAACAGAAGACTTAACAAAGCTCTAACTGAGGCCCCCTAGAACCCAAATCCCCAATAGCTAATAGCCACTATCAATAGCCAGATATATGAATGGACAGATTATGCCACCTTTGCTGACAGATAGTTTGCAGCAACATTCAAGAAAAGCAGAAACACCAAAAAGGTACATGCAACCCAAATTTCTGACTCGGAATTGTGAGCAAATACAGTAAAATGGTATTAAGCACAGTGTCTGGCTTAGCTCTATCATATTGCTTAGCAGTGTCTGGCACATAGTCAATACTTTAAAAATGTCAAGGAGTGTGATCACTACTATCTTCATCTAATTTAAAATTCAAAATATTTTTATAAGTCAGAGCAGGGATTCCTAACCTCATTTCATAGGTAAGGAAATGAAGGGCCAGAGATGGCAAATGGTTGACCTGATGTCACTTGAGGAAGCAAGTGAGCATAAACACTTGAATCTGTGAATCCTTATCCTGTGCAGTCCCATTCTACAAAAATAAATCCCTTCATTAATAGGAATAAAGAGCTACAATACAATATTTGCTCCTACAGTTTTCAAATTACTAATTTCCCACTTAAATAACATTTAATCAGCCTCCTAATGCCCAAGTCTTTCCTGTTAATAGCCTTTAATACCTGCAATGTCACTTAACTGTCAACTTGGGAAAAGAAGCAAAACAATCATTTCTTTTAAATAACAAAGAAAATAGTTTCATTGGTGGAGACTTGGAAAGAGATCTTCTCTTTGTAATCATAAATGAGATTTTCAGAGTATCCATGTATGTGACTTAGCAGTAACCAAAATTCCCTGGGAATGATTCCTGTTACTTGGGTGATGGATCCCATTGACCTGTCAATCACATTTATTTTCAAGTTACAAAATCCACCATTTCTACACCAACTCTTAAGAGAATTTTTAGTCATGTATGTTATCTCACTGACTTTTACAGTCCTTTCTCTCTTACAGTTTAAAGATGGGTTCCATCCCATTGAGTCAACAGAGATCTATTTCTGTTGCATGTAAATATTCCTAATCTTTCTGAGCACCCCAAAGTAGGACTGAAAATCTAATTTATCTTTTTCTTCATGCTCTCACATCCAATTATTCAGCAAGTCTTTTTTTAAAATTTATTTATTTACTTTAGTTGTACACAATGCAATGCATTTATGTTTACGTGGTGCTGAGGATCGAACCCAGGCCGTGCACGTGCGAGGCGAGCGCTCTGCCGCTGAGCCACAACCCCAGCCCTATTCAGCAAGTCTTATTTGGCTTTACCTTCAGTCTCGACCATGACCACTTTTCATCATGTCTACTGTCATAACCTTGTCTAGATTATTAATGTTTCTTGCTTAACCTAGCACAGAATCCTCCTGTATCAGGTTCTTCAGAGAAACAAAACCAACAGAAGATAGATATATGTAAATACAAGCATAGATACAATACAAACAAATACAAACATATACAACAACTCTTGGAATACATGTAGGGTACTACATATTGCTTTTTCCTATGACTTGGCATTTACTGAGCACTGGCAATGTGTGCTAGAAGAGAATGAGCCAGGTCCTGGCTGATGGGGTAAGAGTCACTCTAGAAATGCCTAAGAGCTACAGAAATCATTTAGCCTTTCTCTTTTCCCCCTAAGTCTCTGTGTTTCTTCTTACTAGTGACAAAAGAAATAACCTCTGGTGAGCATGAAATGATAAAGGGTCTTTGAAATTCTCTCAGCTCTCTGTACACATTGAATATGAATGAAAAATCTCAGCAAGAATTTTCAAAATGCTTGTTGCTCAATCCCCAGCCTTTAGGAGGAGCTGTGGATTGGATGTGACCTGTGATAAGGTCACCAGAAATGACTGTAGCACTCAAGGAAAGCACATGTTAGTAATGATGAGGTGCTGAGACTCGAAGCTGTGTTTTAACCCTAACCTCAGCCCTGACTCACCACAAGGCTCTTTGATTTCCTGATGGATCTTTCATGAGGACACACCATACTTACTAAGCCCTCCTTGACCCAACAGACCCTGACTGAAGATGACAAAGACAGCTGAGGGATTTAGTATTTTAGTCATGTTCTTTCATGTGTCAGTACCTTTAAAGTACAGAGAGGTGACTATGAAATGGTTAAAAAGCAAAATCTCTGGCTTTTGTAGTCAGTGAGAAATGTCTTATAGAAACCATCATAGAGCTAAAGATTTCTGTACAGAGAAGTCATTTAAAGTCAGAGATAAATTCATTCATTCATTCATCTCCTCATTCATTTATTTCTGTCAAAAAAAAACCTTTAGGATGTTCCTACTATTTGCCAGTAACTCAGCAGAGCTCTGGGGAAACAGAGACAAATACAATATGGCCTATAGGTTTTGACCTGGGACAATTCCCCAGCACCCTTCTGATAACAAAAAGCCTTACACAGAGTTAGACAATCACCTACAGAAAGGCTAAATTAAAATCTGCACATTAAATGGTGAGACCTGTAGCCTCTTCCTGTGAACTGCTCATGACTTGTTCCCACAACCCCCCCCACCATCCCAACAGAATAGACAAGAAGAAATACTAACATTCCTAACACAAATAGATAACACTAAAGAAATACCCACGAGTCACTCTTACATAGCCAAGGATCACCAGACTTATGAGGTAAACCTCCAACAAGAAAATTGGAAGTGTGACCCACCCCTACCCCCCACCCCCACACTTCACACTAGAGAATGAACCCAGGGGCACTGTACCATTGAACTATGCCCCCAACCCTTTTTATTTTAATAGCCATCCTAGTAGTTATGAAGTGGTATCTCACTGTGATTATGATGCATTTCCCTAATGACTAATAATGTTCCCAATATTTTGGTGTTTACAACTATTCTCATTATTTTCTTTGGAGAAATTCTTATTGAAATCTGTTGCCCATTTTCTTTTCTTTCTTTTTTTTTTTTTTTTTTTTTTTTTTTTTTTTTTTTTTTTTTTTTTTTTTTTTGGTACTGGGGATTAAATCCAGGGGTGCTTTACCACTGAGCTACCTACATCTCCATCCCTTTTTACTTTTTTTAATCGATTCTTTTTAGTTGTACATGATAGTATAATTCATTTTGATATAACTGTACAAGCATAGAATATATCTTATTCTAGTTAGGACCCCATTCTTATGGATGTACATGATGGTAGTATTCACTATGATGTATTCATATAAGTACATAGGAAAATTATTTAATTCATTCTGCTGTTTCCTTTTCCTATTCCCCCTTCCTCCATTCATTCCCCTTTGTCTAATCTACTGAATATTCTATTCTTCCCATTTCCTCCCTTATTATAGGTTAGCTTCTACATATCAGTGAAAACATTTGACATTTGGTTTTTGGGGATTGGCCCATCTTACTTAGTATGATGGTCCCAAGATCCATCCATTTGCCAGCAAATGTCATAATTTCATTCTTCTTTATGGCTCAGTAATATTCTACTGTGCATATATGCCACAAAATCTTTACCCATTCATCTGTTGAAGGACATCTAGGTTGGTTCCATAGCTTAGCTATTGTATACTGAGCTGCTATGAAAATTGATGTGGCTTTGTCACTGTAGTATACTGATTTTAAGTCTTTTAGATGTAAACAGAGGAGTGGGATATTTGGTCAAACTGTGGTTCCATTCCTAGTTTTTTGAGTAATCTCCATACTACTTTCCAGAGTGGTTGCACCAATTTGCTGTCCCACAAGCAATGTTTGAGTGTGCCCTTTCCCCGACATTCTCGCCAAAATTTATTATTACTTGTATTCTTGATAATTGCCATTCTGACTGTAGTGACATGAAATCTCAGTGTAGTTTTAACTTGCATTTCTTGAAATGCTAGACATGTTGAATATTTTTTCATATATATTTTGGCCATTCATATTTCTTCTGAGAAATGTCTGTTCAGTTCCCTTGCCCATCTATTGATTGAGTTGGGTTTTTTTGTACTAAGTTTTTTGAGTTCTTTATATATCCTGGAAATTAATGCTCTGAGGTGCAGATGGCAAAGATTTTCTCCCATTCTGTAGGCTCTCTCTTCACATTCATGATTTGTTTCCTTTGCTGTGAAGAAGCTTTTTAGTTTGATGCCATCCCCCTTTATTTATTACAGATTTTACTTCTTGTACTTTAAGAGTCTTGTTAAGGAAGTCAGTTTCTGTGTCAGCATGTTGGAGTACTGGACCTAAATTTTCTTCTAGTATGTGTAGAATTTCTGGTCTAATTTCTAGGTCTTTGGGCAGAATGAGAGACAGGGGTTAAATTTCATTCTAGTACATATGGACTTGCAGTTTTCCCAACACCATTTATTAAAGAGGCTATCTTTTCTCCAATGTATATTTTTGGCACCTTCACTTTTTGAGACAGGGTTGCTTAGGGCCTCACTAAGTTGCTGAGGCTGGCTTTGAACTTGCAATTCTCCTGCATCAGCCTCCCCAGTTGCTGGGATTACAGGCATGAGCCACTGCACCTGGCCCATTTTCTTTTTTTAATTTCTCAAAGTATATTTATGATATCTCTTTTGGTTGTATGTAATTGAAACAACCTCTACCCATCTGAAATGAAAGAACAGAATTTAATATGAGGATGGTATGGGGGAAAGACATTTATGGCATCCAAGAGCAGCAATAGCTTATATCTGTAATCCCAGCTACTCAAGAGGCTGAAGCAACAGAATCACACATTCAAGGCCAGCTGGGTGCAGTGGCGAACGCCTGTAATCCCAGCACTTGGGAGGCTCTGGCAGGAGGATCGCGAGTTCAAAGCCAGCCTCAGCAATGGCAAGGCAGTTAGCAACTCAGTGAGACCCTGTTTCTAAATAAAATACAAAAAAGGACTGGGGATGTGGCCCAGTGGTAGAGTGCCCCTGAGTTCAATCCCCAGTACCAAAAAAAAAAAAAAAAAAAAAAAAAAAAAATTCAAGACCAGTCCAAGAAACTTGATAACACCCTGTCTGAAAATGAAAAAGTAAAAAGAGCTGGGGATGCAGTTCCATAGTAGAGTGCTTGCCAAGCATGTGTAAGGACTTGGGTTCAATACTCAGTACTTAAAAAAAAAAATTCTATAAAAAATATCTTTTATTAGTCTAAGTTCTAAACTAAGGCATGAGCCACAGATCTGGAATAACACTTTATCTTTTCTGGGAGCTCATGGGTAAAAATATTTGCATGATAATACTAAAACATTACTTGATTTTTTTCTTGTGCTGACTATGTGTATTGATGGTCCAAAATAATGGTGAGTAAAAACTGCTTATTCTTTAGCACAAATCAAGGTGATGGCCCAAATTGTACTAGTACATGTTGTATTCTTCACCACTATATACAGTTTACTACAATAACAAAAACATGGTTTTATTTTAAGAATTTCCCAAATGAAACAGAAAAATATTATTGCCATTTAATTTCTGAAAACATTAAAACATTTTATTAAATCTTTTTAAATAAATTTTGTTTTAGTTATAGATGGACACCATACCTTTATTTATTTTTATGCGGTGCTGAGAATCAAACCCAGTGCCTCACATGTGCTAGGCAAGCACACTACCACTGAGCTATACCCCCAGCCCATTATTAAATCTTAAATGTTCTTACCACCAAAAACAAATAAATAAAATACTTTATGAAGTAGCTGATATATTAATTACTTGATTGTGATAACTGGTATGCATTTTACAATGTAGATATACATCAAAACATTGTGCGATACACTATGTGTACAACTTTTGTCAATTATATGTCAATAAAGCTGGAAAATAATAAATGAATTTAAAATTATAAAATTTTATTAAATCTGAATGCTTCAAATGTCCATTATTTTCACAGGATGAAATGGAAAATAAAGTACCTCTGCTCTCTCAAAGGACTTTCTGTGATTTTTTTTAAAAACACCAATTTAGCTTGAAAAAAAACTGATAAATTTATAATAGTTATTTAAATTTCATTATTTAGCAGACATTTTCTTAAAACATATCAAAAGTAACCCTGGCACTTCAAATAAAACAATGAAATATTTTCTATCTAAAATTTGAGCTTTCAAACTAAATTTGAATATTGACTTTTTAATCTTAAAAAGGCTTGAAAACTTCTGGAGTTTAAAGACACTGTCATGAGACAAGTGGTTATATGTATTAACAAAAGGGATATGTTTGCTATTATGAAATAATATGTATTAACCCTGGGAAGTAATATTTTCCAAGTCATCAATGCATAGTGCCAACTGGTCATATATGAATAAAATGATTTATTCAGAATGTAATATGGGTCAATAGATTTTAATGTAACAGAATATGTAAAGTTTCATTTATATGGTTTTTTTAACACATTATAACTAACCTGTAAGAAACTTTCTTGTTAAGTTCAGCACCATATCAAAGAATATCTAAAATTACTTAAAGAGGCTTTTAAAATATCCTCCCTCCTCCAACTGTCTGTTCATGTGACACTAGTCCTGGGGATTGGACCTGGGGCCTCTCACATTCTAGGCAAGTGCTCTACCACTCAGCTACATTTCCAATCATTTTTATTTTATTTTGAAACAGGGTCTTTCTAAGTTCTCCAGGCTGGCTTTGAACTTGGGATCCTTCCACAATCTCCCTAGTAGTTGTGATTACAGGGGTGTACCACTGCACCCACATTGGAGCTTTTGTTTCTGTCTAAAAATGTAAATAATGAAACAGTATTAACTATGAAGTATAATTTGGGGGGAGGTAAGGGTGAATTTTACTTCATATGTGAAATAGTTTGCTAAATTTTAATACTATCTATAAAAATATATATTTAAAATTGTTCATTGTTTTTAAATTAAAGAACAAATCAAAAAAGTATTTTTTACTGATTATTATATTTTATTGAAAAATAAGCTAAATTGGTGTTTTTATAGAGGACAGATATGTTAACAAATAGTCTTCTTGGGTGTCATGTATACTAGGTACATCACTGTTAACACATTAATGAATGGTTATATATTGGGTGCTTTCTTTTTTTTTTTTAATATTTATTTATTTACTTTAGTTGTATACAATGCAATGCATTTATGTTTACGTGGTGCCGAGGATCGAACCCGGGCCGCGCACGTGCAAGGCGAGCGCTCTGCCACTGAGCCACAATCCCAGCCCTATTGGGTGCTTTCTTATTGAGATCAGTATCAAAAACTTGTTTTACAAGAATATCTGTAACACTTTTATTCATTTTTTGTGTGTCTGATATTTTTTTCACTCAAAATTATGACTGTGAGATTCATCCATGTAGTTGTATGTATAAAATTTCATTTTCTTCAGTCTTCTCAATCTAGTGTTATTTTTCACAACTATACTCCTATCAACATTGAAGTGAAGACCTCTAAACTCCTTAGGCAATTATACTCCCTCTGTGGTCTCACAGCACTTTGTATACATGTAGCTAAAAAAAGTGATAGGCTGGCTTCAATGTGATAAGTGTTCTTGTTTAAAGCTAGACAGCTAGGGAACAGTACTCCTAGTCAAGGGCCTAATACATCTCATTTATTGTATTAGGGTTCTCCAGAGAAAAACAGAAAATAGGATGAAGATACATATAGAGAAAAAGATACAGAAGTTTCTGTAGTTTCAGCCCAAATGTCAGCATACTCAAAACTGAAAAAAAGTGATGTTTCAGTTCAAAGCAGGAAACTAGACCCCACCTTAAGAAGTCAGACAGGGTAAGTTCCTTCTTATTCAGCCTTTTTGTTCTAGACTGGCTTTTCACTTAATGGATTAGACTCAATCACATTAGAGAAGGCAATCTGTTTTACTCAGTCTACTGATTCAAATGCTAAACTTATTCAAAATATCCTCACAGAAACATCCGGATAATGTTTGACCAAACACCTGAGCACCCCATGAACCAAAGATACATTAAAATGAGCCATCACATTTATTAATGTGTTTGAATGAATTGGTCTTTGCCATCAGTATCTCAGGAGGGGAATAGACATGTAAAGATAATATTTATAAAGCAAAATAAAAGGGCTAATGAGGCCAAATGTTTTCTCTGATAAGTGAATGCTGATTCATAATGGGGGTTGTGGGGGGAGCTTGGGAGGAATGGAGGAATTTTGGATAGGGCAAAGGAAAGGGAGGGGAAGAGAGGGGGTATGGGGGTAAGAAAGATGGTGGAATGAGATGGACATCACTACCGTAGATACATGTTTGAAGACACGAATGGTGTGACTCTATTTTGTGTACAACCAGAGAAATGAAAAATTGTGAGACATTTGTGCACTATGAACTGAAATGCATTCTGCTGTCATGTATAACAAATTATAATTAATTAATTATTTTTTTAAAAAAGAGCTAATGAGGGATACAGTAGACCACATACACCCCTTATCCATGGTTTTGCTTTCCTTGATTTCAGTTATCCATGACCAACTATATCTGAAAATATTAAATAGAAAATTCCAGAAATTAATGACTCATAAGTTTTAAATAACTTTTACTAGACTGTATTGTTATAATTGTTCTATTTTATTATTAATTAAATAGAACATTATTAATTATTAATTCTATTTTATTATTGGTTATTGTTATTAATCTCTTATTGTCCTTGACTTGTAAGTTAAGGTTTATTGTGGATATGGATAGATTTAAAAAAATAACATAGTATACATTTAGGGTCAAGGTTTCAAGCATTCACTGAGAGTGTTGGAATGTATCCCTTGCAGATAATGGGGATTATTATACATACAATTCAAGTTTCCCATCATCCAAGAATTAACTTCTTATTTGAGGAGTGAAGTGTTTAAGTAAGAATCTGATAGAAGACTTGTGTGATCATGGCAGAATCTTATAGGGGAAGCAGCCATAGCGCAGAAAGCTCTTGCCCAGTTTAGATTCTAATCACATTTGGAAAGCAAAGTCTTTGGCTAAAGAAGATTCCTGAGACTGGTGTTCAGACAATGAAATGCACAGCATGCTCCCCAACCTGAAGGAAATTAAAAACAATTTCCAGTGCTGGAATATTCACTGTTTTTATCCTCAGGGATCAATTTCAGTTCCTAATTAGTTACCATGGAGACCCATCTAAGTATTATGTTTTTCTCTTAGTGATGCCCAAGAAAATCCAGACAGATACCTATTCAGAAAAGATCCTAATATATGGCTTTACACCAAAATAGATGATTATGTTCTTTTTGGAAAACAAAAAGCAATAGTGTTTGTGAAAGAATGTGGAGGCCAGACTGTTCCAAAAATACAAATCTTGATAAGAAGTTATAATCACTATTTATATAGTATTTCACTTTTCTGATTTCTAAATAAAACTTTTTTTTAGAAAAATTGGAAAATGCATTAAAACCCCCAAAAGAAACTTAAAATCAGACAACCATTTTTTTCCTTTTATGGTTGGAAAGAAAATAAAGTAAAACATGCAAGCCTTTTCCTACTATCCCCATCATAACTTCCTTTAACAATTTGGTCCTCGTTGGTCCTGTCAATTTCTCACCTATCATTATTTTTTTTGCAATGGTATCTTACTATGTTGCCCAGGCTGGCCTCAAAACCCTGAACTCAAGGGATCCTCCTGCCTTAGCCCCCAAATGCTGGGATTACAGATGTGTGCCATGTACCAGCCCATTTATTCATTTATTGATGCAGCAAATATTTACTGAGTGATCACTGTGGGCCAAGCACTGTTCTAGACATGGGCATTTCACTGGTAAATGAAACTAATAAGATCCCTATTCTCATGAATGTTACATTCCAGTGAGAGAAGAAGGAAAATAAACTAGCAGACAATTAACAAACAGAAAAATACTAGCTAGTAATAAATATTGTACAGAAAATAAGGAAGTTATATTGTGCCTGAGACCAAGCTGTGAAGTTACAATCAGTCCAGAGAAGACTAAAAGGAGATTTCGTAGGTACAGGGCTGGGGATGATAGAGCACTTGCCTAGTATGTGCAAGGCCCTGGGTTCAACCCTCCTTCCCCCACCCCACCCCCGCCCCCACCTCTGCCCCAACCCACATACAGGAATGCAGGTACAGGAGACAGTAGAACAAAGGCACTGAAGCAGATACAGAGAGAAGGCCACTAGAGCTATACAGATGGTGGAAATGGCAAGAGACAGCAAGAGAGCTATAAGGCTGGAGGGGTGAGCTTGGAGAAACCATGAAGAGCTTTGAAAAGGAGAATGTTGAAAAAGTCTGGCTTTTAACTGTAAGAGGCTACTGAAGAGTTAACAGGGGAGTAATATGCTCTCCCTTGTAGTGTCTTGGTATTTTTTTTAAATAGTTTTTTAGTTGTAGGTGGACACAATACTTTAATTTTATTTATGTAGTGCTGAGGATCAAACCCAGGGCCTCACACAAGTGAGAGGAGTGATCTACCGCTGAGCCATAACTCCAGTCCGAGTCTTTGTATTCTTAACCTATGGCTTGTGGCAAATTGATTTTTTTTTTTTTTTTTTTTCCTTTTTTCAAGTATGATCTTTAAAAAACAAAACATGAATTGCCACATTTTCAATAATGAGTTAACATTTTTTAGAGGATAGGAAGAAGCAAGCAGGGTGATAAATGGTTTACACGCATTGTGTCATTAAATTTTTAACAGAATTTTAACAGTAAATCAGCATCTTCAGCCATTTCTAAGGAAGCATTTAAGGTAATAAGGGCTTCAACTTCTGAAGTATGACAGTGGTCTTAGCAAAAAACAAAAACCATAAAACTCATTAATTTTTTAATGTATGAGAGGATTTCAATAAAGTCATATAACAAGTAGTATTGTGGTACTATTGATTTGGGTATAGAGGAGAGAATACATAACTACTTAAACAGGTACACCTAAAGAATTGGATAACACTGAACATTCCTTGGGTTAGTCAACAAGACTAAACGCTTTATCTGCTTCAATCCCATTTAATATCACTACAGCTTTATAGAGATATGACTGTGTTTTAAAGATGAAGAAGCTAAGACACACATTCATTAAATAATTTCTATGATCACATAGCTAGTAATCAATGGAGATGGGATCTGAACTCCATCGAATTTCTGTCAGTGCACTGATGTTCAACTGCCACAAACACTGACTCAACAGCAATCTGACTGGAGTATTACATTCTTGTAGGGTTTTTTGTTGTTGTTGTTGTTGTTGTTGTTGCCATACTGGGGATTGAATCCAGGGGCACTCTACCACTGAGCTATATCCCCAGCCCTTTTTATTTTTATTTTGAGACAGGGTCTTGCTAAGTTGCTGAGACTGGTCTCAAACTTGTGGTGCTACTGCCTCAGCCTCCCAAGTAGCTGGGATTATAGGCGTGTGCCACCATGCCCAGCACATTATTCATTTTAATTAATAATTTGGATGAAGATGTAGATGACATGCTGATTAAAATTAAGCATGATCCAAACCAGGGAACGTGTTAAGGGACAGAGTTTGGATTCAAAAATTCTTTTGAGGACTGGAGTTGTAGCTCAGTGGTAGAGTGCTTGCCTGCCATGTGTGAAGTACTGGGTTTGATCCTTAGCTCCACATAAAAATAAATAAAATAAAGGTATAAAACATGCAATGACATTTTTAAAAATTTATTTCTGGCTTGTTTGGTGCTAGAACAGGTAAGAACTACTATTTGCAATTTAGTGCAGGGTTTCTCAGCCTCAATATTATTAACATTTTGAGTGGGATAATTATTTTTTGCAAGGACCTGTCCAATTAATTGTTAAGCTGTTTTGAAGCATCCATAATCTCTGACCACTAGATGCTAGTAACAGCCCCCATTTGTAACAACTAAAAAAAAAAAAAAAAGTCTCCAAATATTACCATATGTCACCTGGGAGGTAAAATTTCTTCTAGTTGAGAACAACTGACCTAGTCTTCTACCACATATCGTCTTTATTTAATTCTCATAATTGTGGTGAGAGGTAGGCAGAGTTGAAGTTGAAACCAAAATTATCTGATTCCAGGTGGCATGTTCTTATCTAGATGAAATTATCTTGAGATGAATCTAAATTCCTGCACTTAGAGCCAAGAAAAACAAAACAACACAGCAAAAACCCATGAAAGCATTATGCAAGCACACGTGGCAGAAAACACTTAGGTGTTTATATGAGTATGGGATAAAAAAAAACAGTAAACATTTATTTTGGGCTTATGCTTTTTCAGATTCTGCTGTGAGCACTAGCTCAACCTTCACAAGCTGCCCCACAATACAGCATTTGTATCCCTCTTTTAGAGTTGAGAGAAGTGGAGTTTGAAGATAGAGTAACATAACACGGTAGCGGAGATAAAGTGACAGTGCTATAACTTGAATTCAAGTCAGTGCTTTTAACTCTTAAATAATGCTGTATTTCTCACAAAAAAAAAGGAAATAAATCATCACTGTTCTATGGCTGTGAGAAAAAATACTAGGACATATAAAAAGAGGTCAGAGTCCTTTCCTGAGCTGATGAGCATACAGAACACACAGATGTCAGCTGTGATTGCACGGGCTCTTACCAACATGATCAGATTGGTTTGGAATTGCAGTCCATACTTCATAAAAGGCTAAAGTCCTCCACAAGAGTTCTGCAGATTCCATTATCTGCTGGACTGTGTTGTGCACAACCTGTTTGTCTTTTCCACTGAATCAGCTCAGATGAGAAACTGAGTACCTTTTTTCTGGGGGGTGGGAGGTACCTTTTGTTGATTCACAAAACTTACAAACTAGCTGGGAGAGGTGGTGCACGCTTGAATCCCAGCTATTCAGGAGGCTGAAGCAGGAGGATCAAAAGTTTGAGGCCAGCCAGAGCAACCTAGCAAGACACTCTCAAAATTAAAAAAAAAAAAAAAAAAGGATTTGGGATGTTGCTCAGTACAATGTTTGCCCACCATGTGTGAGGCCTTGGGTTGAATCCCCAGTACTGTTAATACACACACACACCCCACCCCACCCCCCAAACACGCATGCACACACAACTATGCAACTTGACCCAAGCCTTCCAGGATATAGCAAACTTGATAAAAGCCTATATCAGAATAAATATGGCAGCAGATTATCAAATCCCATATTAGATGATCTGTACTGAAACCTCTTCAAGCAGGAAGACATCAGGACCTTTCTTTGGGTATGCTTTTTTTCCCTGCTCTAGGCCCCCTCCCCTCCCCTTTTTTTTTTTTTTTTTTTTTTTTTTGGTACCGGGGATTGAACTCAGGGGCACTCGATCACTGGGCCACATCCCCAGCCCTTTTTTGTATTTTTATTAGAGACAGGGTCTCACTGAGTTGCTAAGTGCCTCGCCACGGCTGAGGCTGGCTTTGAACTCGTGATCCTCCTGCCTCAGCCTCCCAAGTGCTGGGATTACAGGCGTGAGCCACCGCGCCCGGCTCCTTTTTAAATTACAAATTATCCTTTTTCTATGATGGGGAACAACCAGCTGTTCCCAACTTTCAAAAGAGTTTATTTTTCCAATGAAAAGTCTTTGTTGCATTTGGAATGATAACTATGTTCTTCTCTAGTGGCTGCACCAGTGTTTTCAACAAAGAGCAATTTTGGCGCCCCCCCCCCCCCCATTGGTAGACAATTTTGGTTGTCACACTTGGGGAGGAGTGGAGTGGTACTCCTGGCTTCTAGTGCTTAAAAGCCAAGGATAAAAAGCCAAGCCCCCTATAGGAAGTATTCAATTAAAATGACAATAACTTAAAGGTTGAGGAACTCTGAATGGTTGATAAATAGAATTTTCTCCAGTGGAAATACAAAAATGATAATAGGAGATCTTGAAATTGTACAAAACGAGGAATGGCTGAAGAGAATTGCCTTCAAAAATTTGGAGTCAAGGGACAAACCAGACCACAAGATACAGTAGTAATTACAGAGTAGTAAATTTCATTTGGATTTGCAAGACTACCCTAACAAGACTGTCTGAAAATGAAATGGGCTTCTCTACTCTCTCTATTCTGTGTGAAGGAACTAGGTGATCCTTTCTTGAGGATATTGTGGAGAGTTAAGTAGAACCATATGGAATTAATTGAATTAATTAACTTCTTTCTTTCCTTCCTTTCTTCCTTCCTTCATATCTGTAATTTTATAGGATTAAAACCAGATTCTTCACTCTGGTATTCAACAAGCTGCAGTGTTAGCTAAGGGATTCAACTCAAAACTTGTCAGGATTCTCAGTATTTAACAAGCTACACAAGGTTCCATAGCAACACAATCACTTGAGGATGGCAGCTCAGAATCTTGAGTCTCACTTTCTTTCCTGTCTGTTCACATATATTCTTATATAACTTCAGCATCTTGCGGAATTAGTTTTTCCCATAGGCACAGGTAAGAGAACATGGGAGAAGCTACCTCTGTTCAGAGAACAATTCTTTGTCTATGTGAAGAACTTGGTCCATAGATGTGGATTGATGCCAAGAAACTAAATCTTTTAACCTCCTTCCACTCTCTCTGGGCTGCTGAGTTTCTACATATTCTTAAGTCTCTTGATATGGTCACATACAAAACAATGCTCAGCTGACTGAAATAAAAGTGAAGCTCTCCTTACCTCTTCCAGTTTTTTTTTTTTTTTTTTGTGTGTGTGTGTGTGTGCGTGTGTGTGTGTGTGTGAAAATTTTCAAGTATAAAGGGCAGTTAAAAGAATAGTACAACAACCACCCACATACCTACTATTTGTACTTAGCAACTATTTTAAAATTTTTTCTGCTTTGAAATATATTTTACATATATGGTTGTATAGATATCTATAATTTTTGTTTATCCATCAGAAAAGAAGTTGCAGACAACATGTTAATTTACCCCTTCACCATTTATCTCCAAAAAGAAAAAAATAATCCAACATAATCACAGTAACATCATCACATACAAAAAATTAACAGTAAGTCCTTCATATCATGCAACATTCAACATAAATATTTCAGTAGGAATCTCAAAAAGTCCTCTATAGCTGTTTGTTTTTTGTTTTTTTCCTTCTAACTAGGACCCAGTCAATTCTATCTGTCACATTTGGTTGTGTCACCAGACAGGAGTCTAAGGAGGCTCCTCCAAGAGGGGCAGTAGGACATCAACTTGGCCCATGTTGGGTTCTTGACTCAATGCTGCTGAAAAGAATTTCAAGACGCATTGAAAGCAAGGACAAGCAAATATTAAAGGACAACAAAAGGTATACACACCCTAAAGGCCGGGTGCAGGTGCCTCAAAGATGAGTGACTCAGGCAGGGTTGAACTCTCTGACTAAACACAGGATTTTCCTGGGAAGAAAAGTATAAGTTCCCAAGCAAGCTTTTGTGAAAATCAAATCCCATATCAATCATTTGATATTTGAGATCAGAATGTTTCTTCCTGGTTAAGCAGTCTAACCATAAATCTGCTGTGGGCATGTCTTTGAATCTGGTGACATTTAAATTGATTGTTTTTGTTCTAGTTCATCTGAATACACTGGAGATTTTGTTCATCTAATCAAAGAGACAAGCATGGCTGCTCATGCTCATAGATCCAGGTCTCCATCTAGTCAGGGTATTTTTTTTTTCCTCTCTCTCTCTCTCTGAGAGCTCACCTTATTTCATTTACAACTCTTAAATATCTTTTAATATAGACTATTACTCCAATTCTTCTTTGATGATGAGTATTTTTCTTTTTTTAAATATTTATTTATTTTAGTTGTACACAATGCCTTTTATATTTACGTGGTGCTGAGAGTCGAACCCAGGCTGCGCACGTGCTAGGTGAGCACTCTACCGCTGAGCCACAATCCCAGCCCCTGATGATGAGTATTTTTCCAGACCAGGTAGGTGTATTGTACAATATTTTACTTTATAGGTTTGATATATTGTTTCCTTATGATGTGTTCAGCTTTATACTTTTCATCTGTACTTACTGTAAACTGTAAATTAGATTTAAAAAACTGGTTCAATTTTGGCTAAGCATTTTTGTCCTTCATATTTTATAGGGAATACCATGTTCTTCAGATAGCATGCCATTAATAGATATACAATATTTGCCTACCTCATTATTTACAAATGGCAATTTATAATTTTGATGACTTGGTTAAAGTCATTCCCTATATTTCTTAGGAAAATGCTTTGGCATCTTGAAAAATATTCTGCTTTTCAACAATCTCCCACCCAAATATTTAGCCTTAATCGATGACCCTTATTTATGTCAATTATTTCATGCTGCAAGTTATGTGCAGAATACTGATTTATAATTGTATCATCTATTCTACATGTATTACCTGGCATTTTATTCCTTTTTCATTTTTCAGAACTGAGGATCCAACCTGGGCCTTGTGCCTCACATGCTAGGCAAGTGCTCTACCATTGAACTTACCTCTCAGCACTTATTACTTTGCAAAAGAATATTGTCATCAGTTGGAACTAAACCACATTTCCTTCTAAAGGAGCAAAATAAATGCTTAACTCTTTCCTTTTAATTAAAAAAATGATTTTTAGTGGTTTCAGAAATTTCTGTGTTATGCAGAAATATTCAGAGGTGATGAGAGCTCATCAGTGGAATAATCCATTTGATGGATTAATGATTTTAATGCATTACTGGGTGGTAACTGTAGGCCTGTGGGGCACAGCTGGAAGAAGGGGATCACTGGGGGTGTGCTTTTGAATATTATATTTTTGTCCCTTTCTTCTCACTCACTAGCTCTCTGCTTCCTGGCTGCCATAATCTGAGCAGCTTTATTCTGCCATGCCCTTCCACCATGATGTTCTGCCTCACCTGGGACCCAGAGAAATGGAATCAGTCAACTATGGACTGAAACCTCTAAAACTAGCAGCCCAAAATGAACTTTGCTTCTTCTAAGTTGTTCTTGTCAGGTGCTTTGGTCACAGTGACATAAAGCTGACTAACACAAAGAGGAAAACAACTTTAATTACAATCTACAAAATACAATTTATTTCTGTAATTATTATGTGATTAGGTAAGAACAAAACTGAAAACTCACTATCTTCAAAAACAAAGAGTTCAAAAGGCAGTAATTAAGTGGCTAATAAGTCATTATCATAAATTATTATTGCAAATATTATTTTAAGAATCAAATTAAAATATACTTCATTAAAGTAATGACTCACCAATCAGAACAACTGGAGTTTATTAGCAAACATGTGAAATTATTACCAATCACACTTCTCCATGACTATCCACTCCTCATCAAACTTAAGGATAAAAATACAGAGCTTTCCCTGTTTCTTTGACTCTCCATTTCTATTTCTGAAGGCTCCTGTAACATGAAAAAAATTACATTAAATAAATCCTTATGCTTTTGTCTTGTTCATCTGTCTTGTTATAAGGGCCTCACTCATGAACCTAGTAATAAGTGAGTAAAGATATTTATTTTCCACAATATAGTCTTTAAAATTTATTTTGGAGAAGGCTCTTATAAATATTTATTCCAGTGAATATTATGGGACAAAAAATTACAAATATGTCACAATAAACTAAAAACAAAATCTACATAATTCAATTTCCTATGTTCATTTGGTACCTTTTCCTACCACATTCATTCCCTAATTACAAAAATATTAAGAAATTTTTTTGGGCTGTGGTTGTAGCTCAGTGGTAGAGTGAGGCACTAGGTTCAATCCTCAGCACCACATAAAAAATGAATAATAAAGGTTAGATTCTTTAAAAAAAAAAGAAATTTTCTTTATAAATTTCTTACTGAAAGGAAATTTTATAATGATATTACCAACAATATGTATGTTTTTTATTATTTTTTTTCCTGTGTGAAATAAGGAACTCAGGGCCTTTTAAAATTGTAATTAATAGTTTGCTGGGGGGAGGAGAAAAGTATGTTCCTAACTGGTTAGCCATTCCTGACAACTTCATTAAAATTCCCTTTGAAATTGATGTCTTTTGGAGAGAAAGAAAAAGAAAAGAAAAAATAAAGTGTTTACAATGAACAACATAAAAATCTAATGAATCGGGATTAAATCAATTCTCCAGATGATATAAACTTCTCTAAAAAATTCCCCTTGTGTTGGGACCACATTAGCTTACTGTCAAGGCATGTTTGAATTTACATCATCTTTTCTGACTGACATATAAAAATGATCAGCATGTGCACACCAAGGAAAGATGAGATTGAATTTGAGCCCAGGAATATCCATGGCATATAATCTTTCCTGGGATAAATCAAGTGACATGCCAGACTTCTACTTTTTTTTTTTTTTTAATGTATTTTCTCAGTGCTATTTGAAAGATGGAGACATTTTTGCTCCTTTGGCAATTCTGTTATAACATTTGATTTGAAAAGAAGAATCTTTTTCCAATAGAACTGACATAGCAGGGATAATTTGATTGTAAAACAAATTTTGCACTTGTTTATGTAAGATTTTGTGTATGAAGAACACTAGGTGAATCTAGAAAACTGCATCCAACTGGACAGAGCTAACTATAAATACAGCAAAGACACAAGCCCACACCTCAAACATGTGTTAAGAGGACACCCATCCATATCCAGTGATGTCTGATATCAGATTACTCTTACTATACCAATACACAAAAATTTATAAGAGAAAATTCTTTTTAAAAAAATTTTGCCATGTATTGTATTTGGCATTGGAGATACAGAAAAGAACAAAGTAAAAAGTAATTTCTACTTTTGTGGTGCTTATATTCTAGTTGGAAAAGACAGCAATTAACAGATGAATTATACAGTATGTTTGATGGTGATACATGCTAAGGAAAAAATAAATCAAGTATAGGGATTAAAGGAGCAATTGACAGTGACTCTTACAGCATCCAAATCCAAAATTTTCTGATCTAAATTTTATAATAAAAATCGATTCCTTCCTTCATCTTTGATCATCGTTTTTTTTTTTTATTTGTTGTTTTTTATACATGACAGAAGGGTATTTTTGACATATTATACACACATGGCATGCAACCCATTCCAATTTTGATCCCATTTTTGTGGTTGTGAATGATGTGGTGTTACACTGGTCATATATTCACATATGAGCATAGAAAGTTATGTCCAATCATTTGACTGTCTTTTCTATTCCCATCCCTCCTCCCTTCCCTTCATTCCCCTTTGTCTAATCCAATGAGTTTCTATAGTTGACCTCCCTACTCTCCCTTGTTATGGGTTAGCATCCACATATGAAAGAGACCATTTGGTCTTTGGTTTTTTTGGGATTGGTTTATTCTACTTAGTATGATATTCTCCAGCTCCATCCATTTACTGGCAAATTTCATTCTTCTTTATGACTGAAAAACAACACACAAAAAAAAAAAACACCCCCAAACAAACAACAAAACACACACACACAACACACACACAAACCCCAAAAAAAACCCCCCCCCCCCCCCCCCCCCCCCCCCCCCCCCCCCCCCCCCCCCCCCCCCCCCCCCCCCCCCCCCCCCCCCCCCCCCCCCCAAAATAATAGTCCATTGTGTATATATACCACATTTTCTTTAACCATTTATCTGTTGAAGGGCATCTAGGTTGGTTCCACAGTTTAGCTATTGTGAATTCAGATGCTATAAACATTGGTATGGCTATGTCACTATAGTATGCTGATTTTAAGTCCTTTGGATATAAACGAAGGAGTGGGATAGCTAGGTCAAATGGTGGTTCCATTCCAAGTTTTCTGAGAAATCTCCACACTGCTTTCCAAAGTGGTTGCACCAATTTGCAGTCCCACCAACAATGTATAAGTATACCGTTTTCCCCACATCCTCTCCAACACTTATTATTGCTTGTATTCTTGATAACTGCCATTCTGACTGGGGTGAGATGAAATCTTAGAGTAGTTTTGAGTGCATTTCTCTAATTACTAAAGATGTTGGCACTTTTGAAAAGTTCCTGAAAGGTGGGCCATTAAGAGGGCTCCTCCATTACAAAAATAAAATTGACACTATGGTCAGAAAAACCCTACAGTTTCCTCTTCAACTAGCAAAATGTTAAACTATTGAAAACATACTACTAATGAGAGAAGCAACTTAAATGAAGGAAAGGTTTATTGTGGATCATAGTTTTAGAAGCTTCTATCAATGGTTGCTGGCCCTGTTGACATTGGACTGGTGACAAGACAGCATGTCATGGTAGGAATGCCTAGTAAAGGAAACTGCTTACCTTATGGTAGCCAGGAAGTAAGAGAGAGAATGTGAGGGAAAGAGCCTGGAGCTCCAACATCACTTTCAAAGATGTAACTTCCTCCAACCAGGCTCTACTTAAAGGTTCCATCTCATTAAAGGGGACAAAGCCTTTAACGCATAGACCATTTCAGATCCAAACTATAGCATATCTCTCCCAACTCAATCATTTGGAGTAAAAACATCTTAAGTGAATATTCCATTTGATTTTTTTACATGAGAACAATTAATAAAATTCGGATTTTATAGGGATAGAAAAAATGAACAGATATTTACAATGAATTTCTTTTTTCTTTCTAGTTCTTACAGGAAAATATAAATGGTCTGGTGATAGAAACTTTGATTTAGAGGATCATATTATTTAGACAACATAGAGACCCACCACTTAAGAGAAGAAATATATACCATTGAATCTAAACTAGTATTATTTTGAGACATTCCATTATATTATATGTCACCAAGTGTTGCCACCTGCAGCGGCTGCCGCCTGCAGCAACAATACCGCGGGAAAGAATTCGGAGGCAGACTGGAAATGAATAGGTTCTTTTTTTTTTTTGTATTTTGACATTTTATTTTTTGTGTGTGTGTGTGTGTGTGTGTGTGTTTTAATTATTTATTTACTTATTCATAATGCACTAGTATCTTTTTACATACAACAGCTTGTATACAAATTATATAAGTACCATTCAGATCTTCAATCATGCATTTAGGATAATGATATACATCTCATTCAACCACCAATTTTTTTCCTCCCCCCCCGCCCCCCTTGCTCCCTCCCTTCCCCTCCCTTTCCGTTGACCATTCTAGTGTTTCTCTGATCCTATGTACCCCCTTCCAACAACACTGTAAACTAGCCTCCTTATATCAGAGAAAACATTCGGTATTTGGATTTTTGAGATTGACTAATTTCACTTAGCATTATATTCTCCAACTTCATCCATTTACCTGCAAATGCCATTATTTTATTCTCTCTTATTGCTGAGTAAAATTCCATTGTGTATATATACCACATTTTCTTTATCCACTCATCTACTGAGGGACATCTAGGTTGGTTCCACAACCTACCTATTGTGAATTGTGCTGCTATAAACATTGAAGTGGCTCTGTCACTGTAATATGCTGTTTTTAAGTCTTTTGGGAATAAACCCAGGAGTGGGATGGCTGGATCATAGGGTTGTTCCATTCCCATTTTCCCAAGAAATCTCCATACTGCTTTCCATAGCGGTTGCACCATTTTGCAGTCCCACCAGCAATGTATGAGTGTGCCTTTTCCCCACATCCTCTCCAACATTTATTGTTGTTTGTGTTCTTGATAGCTGCCATTCTGACTGGAGTGAAATGAAATCTTAGAGTAGTTTTGATTTGCATTTCTCTAATTGCTAGCAATGTTGAGCATTTTTTCATGTATTTGTTGATTAAATGTGTATCTTCTTCTGAGAAGTGTCTTTTCAATTCCTTAGCCCATTTATTGATTGGGTTATTTGCTTTTTTGGTGTTAAGTTTTTTTAGTTCTTTATATATTCTAGAAATTAGTGCTCTATCTGATGTGCATGTATTAAATATTTGTTCCCAATTAGTTGGCTCTCTATTCACCTCACTGATTGTTTCTTTTGCTGAGAAGAAGCTTTTTAGTTTAAATCTATCCCATTCATTAATTCTTGGTAATAGTTCTTGCGCTACAGGATTCTTATTAAGGAACTTGGGACCTACTCCGACATGTTGGAAATTGGAGCTTACTTTTTCTTCTATTAGGCATATTGTCTCTGGTCTAATTCCTAGGTCCTTGATCCACTTTGAATTGAGTTTTGTACATGGTGAGAGACAAGGGTTTAATTTCATTTTGTTGCATATGGATTTCCAGTTTTCCCAGCACCATTTGTTGAAGAGGCTATCCTTTCTCTACTGTACATTTTTGGTGCCTTTGTCTAATAAAAGATAGCTGAAATTATATATATTAGTCTCTGTGTCCTCAATTCTGTACCATTGGTCTACCAGTCTGTTTTGGTGCCAATACCATGCTGTTTTTGTTACTATTGCTCTATAGTATAATTTAAAGTCCAGTATGGTGATGCCCCCTGCTTCACTTTTCTTGCTCAGGATTGCTTTGGCTATTCTGGGTCTCTTATTTCTCCAGATGAATTTCATGACTGCTTTTTCTATTTCTTTGAAGAATGACATTGGGATTTTGATTGGAATTGCATTAAATCTGTATAATGCTTTTGGTAGTATGGACATTTTGACAATATTGATTCTACCTATCCAAGAGCAAGGTAGGTCTTTCCATCTTCTGAGTTCTTCTATGATTTCTTTCTTTAGTGTTCTATAATTTTCCTTATAGAGGTCTTTCACCTCTTTCGTTAAGTTGATTCCCAGGTGTTTTATTTTATTTTTTTGATGCTATTGTAAATGGGGTAGTTTTCATCATTTCCCTTTCAGAGGCTTTGTCACTGATGTACAAAAATGCCTTTGACTTATGGGTATTGGTTTTGTATCCTGCTACTTTGCCAAAATGAATAGGTTCTTTATTCTTCTTCTAACTTCTCTCTCTGGCTCCAACAACCTCTCCAACTCCAGCCACCCCCTCTAGCCAACCTCACCCGGTTATATACTTTTTGCCTTAACAAGTATACACATGTTAACAGCCCAAACTTACAGGTGCGTCACATAGTGTTCATGGGCATAGAAAGATTCTTAGATAAATGCATGAATATCAGGTGAAAATACTTAAACACCTCTTATGGCTCTCAGCTAGCCGCCATCTTAGCTATCTCCTTATTAGGGCTCTTACAACCAAGAACAAAAAATGATGCTAATTTAACAGCATCATTGATTGTAAGTGTGTAATATCAAAAATGTTAAAAAGTGAAAAAAAAGTGTATATGAGAATTAGTGGAACACTGTAGCTGAGAATTACCATTATCATCTTTTTTGCTATTTTATTTCTACCAGAAAAACAGGTACCTGTTAGAGGGCTTTCCAGCTTTTCATTTATTTTCCCATATTTCCAAATGCCTTAGAGACATTTGGAAGACAAGAAATGATTACAAAAAATTGTTCCACTTGGATCATGTGCTTATATAAAGTGATTATTTTCATTGCTGAAGTAGCAAAGATTCAACTGATCTTATCCCTAGTGAAACATGATTCAGGCTCCTATAGCAGATAGTTGGCACCTTCAGTGTACATGATTTTAGGTCCACCTAGAGCACATATGATGGGGGAAATCACGTGTTCTTTGCTCTTGGCTAAGAATCTACATTATGAACTCCCCAGAAGTAAATGTACAAACCACTGCTCTGGCACAGGATGTTGACAGTTGGTAGGCTGTGCATGGGTGTGGGCAGAGGGTATATGGCACCTTTCTGTGCCTTTTTAATTTTTCCATGAACCTTAAACTGCTCTTTTTAAAAAGATGTATACACATTCATAATTTGCATCAGATTTGTCTACTCACTTATTATGAATGTCCAGAGGATCCTAGAATTAAATATGATCATTGTTCATTTTCCAAACATTTTACATTTGTATTTCTTTACTACTAAAGTTGCTTGCTTTTTTATGCTTAACAAGAGCTTATGATTCTTCTTTTAGAGGTATTATGCCCTTTGCCTATTTTCCTAGTGGAATGTTCTCATTTGTAGATAAATTTGTTTAGTGGGGTTATTATTTATTCTTCACACATATGAAACTTTTCCCCTTGCTTATGGATTTTTAAAAGTCATTTTAAAATTCCTGCTAAAGATTTTTTTGTTTTGTTTTGTTTGAGATAGGTGTCAGTGAGTTGCTGAGGGTCTTGCTAAGTTGCTGAGGCTGATCTCAAACTTGCAATCCTTCTGCCTCAGTCTTCCAAATTGCAGGGATTACAGGCATGTGCCACTGTTCCTGGTATTACCCATCCAAACATATTTGTTTATTATCATCAAGACATTAAGTCTTCTGAGTTTTACACTGTTTAGAATGATCTTCTCCACTCCAAGAAGATGTAAATAAATGCTTGCTTTATTTTAGTCATTTTATTCTCAAAATTTCAATCCACCTGGAATTTATTTTTATACAGGGAGCCAACCTGTATCCACCTACTTAATTTTTTTATAGTGCTGGGACAGAGTCCATGGATTATTCTTTTTAATTCCATATAGCTAGCAAAAATGTCCTAACATAATTTCTGAATAATCCATCCTTTCCCAATTGCTTTGAAATCCTCTTTCACCATGTACAAGGCATGACTATATCTTCTATACTTTCTCTTCTTTCCCAGAAATCTGTCTTGCTATTCCTGCATTAGTACAGAACTGCACTGCACTATTACTGCAGGTGTATTTGTTTGTTGTTTGTCCCACACCAGAGCTGTGTAAGTTATCTTACAAATTAGTTATCTTATAAGTATGTTGTATACTTCCCACAATTGTACTTTTAAAATTTTTGAAATGACTGTATGGTAAATTTATTAGTAAATGTCCCAGAATTCTTGTAATCTCTGTTGTTCTAAAATGCCCATAGTGAAAAATTCAAAATAAAAGAAAGGAATAAGAAAAGGAAGGAAGGGAGGGAAAGAGGTGGGGAGAAGAAAGGAAGAAAAAGAGTGGCAAACCTAGAAGAGATGGTCACTCAGGACCACACATCCTCCTTAGTTCATCATATGACAATATACATTTTGAAAACAAATTGGGAAGCTTTTCTTTGTTTTATTGTGGTGCTGGGGATTGAACCTAGAACCTCACACATGCTAGGCAAGTGCTCCAATGCTGAGCAACAACCCCCACCCTTTAAAAATTTTTTTCTGAGACACTCCTACCAGGTTGCCTAGTCTGGCCTGTGAATTTGCGATCCTCCTGCCTCAGCCTCCTGAGTAGCTGGGATTATAGGATTATGCTCCTATGCCTGACTCCAGATTTCCTTTCTCTATATGTAGCCTTGAACAATATCCATTAGCATTTATCTTCATTTCTTCCTTCCCTGAGTCGCTGGAAACTACCAATCTACTTTTTATCTCTATGAATCTCCCTAACTGAACATTTCATATAAACAAAATCATACAATGTTTGTCTTTTATGTCTGGCCTATTGTTTTCAAGGTTTATCTATGTTGTAGTATGTATCATTACTTCATTCCTTGTAATGGTTTAAATAATATTCATGGTATAGATATACCACATTTTATTTATCCATTCACCAGTGTGTTGACTTTTGAGTTGTTTCAGCTTTTAGGCTGTTCTGCACATACTGTTATGAACATTTGTGTCCAAGTTTTTGGATGGACATAATTTTTTCAGTTGTCTTGGATATATACTAGGCAAAATTGATGGGTAGTATAACAACATTTTAAGAAACTGCCAACTTGTTTTCCAAATTAGCTGCCAATTTTACAATCCAACTAGCATTATGTGAAGGAAATTGTTCTCCATCTCCTCACTGACCCTTGGTGATGTCTGTGTTTTCAGTAGTATAAAGTAGTATCTCAAAGTTTTAGTATGCTGTTTCCTAATAATGAATGATATTGAGCATTTTTTTCATGTAATATTAACTATTTTATATCTTGTTTGAGAAAATATCTATTCAAAATCCTTTGTTCATCCTTTCTTTGCTCATCTTTTAAATTGTATAATTTCCTTTTTATTGATGAGCAATGAATTCTTTATATATTCTATACAAAATCCATTATCAGATATTTGATTTGCAAATATTTTCTTTCATTATGCAGGGTTATCATATGTTTTCTTGATGGTTCCTTTGAATCACAAAAGCTTTTTTTTTTTTTAATTCTAATGAATTCCAGTTTCTCTATTTTGGTCTTATGTTACTTGTGCTTTTATCATGTCTAAGATACCAAAATGCCTAATCCAAAGCCATGAATTTTTTTTACTAGGAATATAGTTTCATACCTTTTATTTAGGTCAATGATCCATTTTGAGTTAATTTTTGTACATGGTATGAGGTAAGGGTATAATTTCATTCATTTGCATGTTGATATCTGGTTTCCCCAGCACCATTTGTCGAAAGATGGCAGTTTTTGTGTGAACAGTCTTGGCAAGCTTATCAAAAATCATTTGACCATATATGTGAAGGTTTCTTTTTTGGCTCTCTCTTCTATTCCGCTGGTCTATATGTCTGTCTTTATGTCAGTACCATACTGTTTTGATTACTGTAGCTTTGCAGCAAGCTTTGAAATGAAGAAGAATGTATCCTCCAGTTTTGTTCTTTTCAGAGATTGCTTTGGCTATTCATGGTCCCTTAAGATCCCATATGAATTTCAGGGTGGGTTTTTGTATTTCTACAGAAACTATCTTTGGGATTTTTAATAGGGATTAAATTTAATATGTTTTCCAATTGATGAACATGGGGCATGTTTCCACTTATTTGGGTAATGCCAGCCTCATAGAAGGAGTTAGAAAGTATTCCCTCCTCTGTTTTTTGGAAATTTTTAGAAGAATTGGTATTATTTCTTCTTTAAATATTTGGTAGAAATTATCAGTGAAGCAATCACTATCACTTTTCTCTGTCAGAAGATTTTTGTTTGCTTATTCCTTTTTCATGACTAGTTATAATAGTTATAATCTTTTCAGATTTTCTCTTTTCTTCAGGATTTAGTTGGTCACCCCCTCCCTCCATACTGGAGATTGAACCTAGGACCTCATATATGCCAAACAAGAACTCTACCATCATCTTCATCTCTACCCTTTTTTATTTTATTTTGAAACAGGGTCTTGCTAAATTGCTCAAGCTGCCCTCAAACTTGCAGTCCTCCTGCCTGGGTCTCTCAAGTAGCTGGGATTACAAGCATGTACCACCACACCTGGACAGGATTTAGTCTTGACAGGTGTTGTGTTTCTAGGAATTTATCTATTTCATCTAGGTTTTCCAATTTGTTAACATGCAATTGTACTTTCTTGTAATCATTTTGATTTCTGAGAATGTAGCAATGTCACCCATCTATTTTTTGTTTTAATAATTACAAGCTTCTCTCTCTCTCTTAGCCCATCTAAGTGAAGTTTTATTTATTTTGTTGATCTTTAAAAAACCAAAGCAACAGCAACAATAAAAAATTTAAAAACCAACTCTTTGGGTTTTTCCAAATTACCAACCAAGGAAATAATCAGTTTCTTTCCTTTAAAAAAACAAAACAAAACAAAAAAAAACCTTGAGTTTAGTTTGTTCTTATTTTTTAACTTCCTTAAGTTTTAAAATTAGATTGTTAGCTTGAGATCTTTCTTATCTTTAAGTACTTATAGTCATAATTTAGTCAGAACTGGTTTTGCTACATCCCATAAGTTTCAGCATGTTGTGCTTTTGTGTTACTTCATCTCTAAATATTTCCTGATTTCTCCTCTGATTTATTCTTTGATCTATTAGGGTTTTTTTTTTTTTTTTTTTAAATAGGAATGTGTTGTTTCCTTTAAAAATTTTGTGAGGTTTTGGGGTTGTGGCTCAGTGGTAGAGCACTCACCTAGCAAACTCTGGTCACAATATTTTCATCAATCAGTCAAAACATATAGCAATTTTATGTGTATTTTTATTTAAAGAAACCTCTTCAGAGCTGGGTGTGCGGCCCGGGTTCAATCCTCAGTACACGTAAAAATAAAGTCATTGTGTACAACTAAAAACAAATAAATAGGTTTTTTTTTTTTTAATTGTGAATTATAGTGTTTTACTGGAGCTATATTCCCAACCCTTTATTTTGTTATGTTTTTGAGACAGGTCTTGCTTAGTTGCCCAGGTTGGCCTTGAACTTGCTATCCTACTGTCTCAGCCTTGTGAGTAGCTGGAATTACAGGTATGTGCAACTATTCCCAGCCATGTAGTTGTTTTTAAATATCCTGATCTTGATATCTGGCTCCCAAAAGGGAAAAAGAGAAAAATGAATAAGGAGAGGAAAGGGCATTAGTCCTTTAAGCCATCTGGACCTTACTTCTTTGGAAGACTTTAGCAATTGGAAAATGTAACAACAATGGCCACCTGCCTCTGTACCTTTATGATCAGAAGCAGTACCAGGGATGAGAGCACAGATCCTCAACATTTAAAGGACGGGGTTTTTGTTTTTTTTTGTTGTTGTTTGTTTGTTTGTTTGTTTTGTTTTTTGCACATATTGGTTCCTGAAAGCTATTTGCAAGCTTCTCTGGGAAAAAATGCTCTCCTGTGTGCCATGAGCTGCATGTTGGGGGTGAGTAGCTGCTACTGTGTTAAGAGTTGAAATCTGCTCAAGTTAACCACACTTTACTACCTAAAATTTCTCCTGGAAGTTGCATGCCTCCAAAAGACTACAAAGTTCCAAAACACTTATATCTAACAGGTGAAATTGTTATCTAGGTGGGGGAATAGATTTCTGGTGCTTCCTATTTCATCATCTTCCCAGAATCCTCTTTATAGTCATTATTATTTTTGTGTTTGTTCACTTTTTCAAAAAATTTAGGAAGATATCACAGCCTGCACATTTTTTGGAAGTACTTGTTAATTAAACACCATTGATTCTCATTTTGGGGGGAGTTAGTGTTGGTTGATAGTGTTGTGATAAACACTGAAAAAGGGAAAACCAAGTCATTTCTCCTAGGAGAAATGCAGGATTAGATTCCAGCAAGACTCTGGTCACAATATTTTCACTAATCAGTCAAAACATATAGCAATTTTATGTGTATTTTTATTTAAAGAAACCTCTTCAGAGCTAGGTGTATTGTCACACACCTGTAATTGCAGCTACTTTGGAGACTGAGGCAGGAGGATTGTGAGTTTGAGGCCAACCAGTCAACATGAGGAGACCCTGTTTAAAACAAACAAACAAACCTATTTAATGTCTTGTTGATTCATTGACATTGAACAATATTACAACTTCTGCATAAATGAAGCTGATCTAATGTGTATTTTCTCAGTAAGACACATCACAAACTTCTTATCCCAAGAAACACTGGACAGCAGTTCAGCATTGTACTCTACATAGCAGAGTTGGGCTAGTGAGGTGGGACAGGTTTCTGAGAGACCAATAATACCTGGAGATAGCATGTGAGACATAAGGTTTATTGAAAATTGCTTATGGGGAAAGTCCATCAGTAATGGACTGCACAATTAGTATCCATCTTTCATGGTGCTTTGTCACCAGTGGTCACAGCTTGAATGAGTAGTACCTCCATCCTTCATGCTGTTTAACCAGAAGGTAGTGCCTAGGTACCTCAAAGAGCTTTGTTCAGTGGTGTCTGGCTGGATGAACAATTATGTATTCCACACTGCTTCATTCCATACTAGATATCACAGGGAAGGGGTTTCAAAGGTTAGGTTATAGAATTTGTGGCATCATTAGCTTGCTTTGTGCCATTATAAGACAGCATTCCAAGGAACTTTGTATACATGCAAGTTTCTACAGATAACACTAATTTCCAGTGCATGAAGGAGGGAGTCAGTGTTCTTTAAGATAATACTTATCTGGGCACTCTGGTCTGGGTCCACTTTCATTGTCCCCTTGACTGGCTGAGTTTTGGGAAATGGAAAGGGTCATTTCAGGGACATTACTCTCCTCCTTTTTTACAGATGACACATGCACTAGGCTAGTAGGCCATTTAAATAATAAAACCACAAATAAATAGTCCAAAACTGTGAAATGTGTAACACTAAACATGCTGTGAGGAAGACATATTTTAGAATATGAGAGCTGAAATAAGAAGGCAGAATGTAGGGCTGGGATTGTGGCTCAGCGGTAGAGCGCTCGCCTGGCACGTGCGCGGCCCGGGTTCGATCCTCAGCACCACGTACAAAATAAACCCATTGTGTGTACAACTAAAGCAAATAAATAAATATTAAAAAAAAAAAAAAAAAGAAGGCAGAATGTAGCTTGTTCTAATTCAGCTGTGAAGGTGCATTTTATGGTTTAGAAGTGAGGTATCCCCCAAAAGCTCATGTGTGAGACAATGCAGGAAGGTCTGAAGGAGAAATGATTGGGTTATAGCCTTAAACTAATCAATGAATTAATTGTTAATGGGATTAACTGTGGTAACTGGAGGCAGGTGGGTGTGGCCAGAGGAAGCAGTTCATTGAGGGGCGTGGCTATGGGGTATATATTTTGTATCTGGAGAGTGGAGACACTCTCTCTCTGCTTCTTGATCACCATGTGAGCTGTTTTTCTCTGCCACAGTCTTCCACCATGCTTCACCTTGAGCCTGAAGGAATAGAGCCTGCTGTCTGTGGATTGAGACCTCTGAAACTGTGCACCCCTAAATAAACCTTTCCTCCTCTACAGTTGTTCTGGTCAGGTCTTTCAGTCGCAGCAGCAAACAAGCTGACTTATACATGCACAATGTGTGACTTTAGTTTTTCACTAGTCTTTGCTATCTGTGAATGACTAACTACAAATATTTATTTTAAATTATACATTTTAACAAGTAGGTACATTCACAGATATGAAGTTCATGCCCACTGAAGATCAACTGTAATTCAAACATATGCAAAAGTATTGAACACCTTGTTATGCATGATCCAGTCTTATTAAATCTTAACATTTTGTTGCATTTACATCAGATCCTTTATATATATATATATATATGTATATATATATATATATATATATATATATATATATATTACACTGGGGATTGAATCCAGGGGCACTTTACCCTTGAGCTACATCCCCAGATATTTTTATTTTTGAGACAGTGTCTTGCTAAATTGCTGAGGCTGGCCTTGGATTTGCTATCCTCTTGCCTCGGCCTCCCAAGTTTCTGGGATTATAGATATGCACCACCTTACCTGGCTTATATGCTTTTTTTTTTTTTAAAAAAAGATATATATATATATATATATATATATATATATAATCAAAGTGCACTGTTTTCTTCTCTTGCTTCCTAGAGGCAACTACTATCCTGAATTTGCTGTTTATCATTATATTTGCTTTTATATATTTACTACATATGTAAGTGTTCACAAACAATAATTGGTTTGCCTGCTTTTGAACTTAATGTAATTACATATTCTGTACTATGCTTCTACTACTTGCTTTATTTTCCCTTAACATAATGTTCTTGAGAATTATCAGTTGACATCTATCACTCTAGAGAATTGGTTTTCTTGCCAAATAGTATGACTTTAGTCACTGTCTTGCTCAGGAACATTTATGTTTGTTCCTAAGTTTTGTTCTTTCTACAAAGGTATAATTTATCAAAAATTATTTCTAATGTGTCCTTGTGTACATGTGTGACTATTTCTGGAATATATATAGCAAGTAGAAAAACTGGCTGGGATATTAAAAAAGTACATTTTCCAACTTGCTAGATATTTCTATGATATTCTTCATTCTATGCTTCTATCATCAACAAATGAAAGAAAAAGAGTTCTTTTGCTTCCTGTTCTCATGAACACTTGTTATTATTAGATATAGACTTTGTTGTTTTGTTCATCTGAAGGCAGTATGAGAATATCCCACTGTGGCATTGCTTTGGATTACTAGTAAGGTTGAGCATTTTTGTCATTTAATTATTGGTGATTGGGTTTTCTACTTCTATTGACTGAATTTTCTTATGGATATTCTTCCCTCCCCTACCCACCACCTTTTCACTTTGGAGAGGATCTTTCTTATTCACTTGCAGGAGTTTTAATATACTCTGGATACAAATCTTTTGCTAGTTATGAGATCTAAGTATCTGCTACATTTAGTTTTTCATGGACCCATGCTGGGGCTCTGCTGTCATTGAATTTATGTTTTTTTATGGTGGTCACTATCACATGGTTGAAATTTCTTATGCTCTCTGTGTAGCATATACTACTTCCACATATATTTCACTATAGAGAAAATTATGTGCCTACACCTGACTGCAAGATTTTGGGAGATACTATATGGGTGTGTGCTTAAAAAAGGAGAGAACAATTTTGCTGAATAGTTAGCAATTTCATAGCATTTCATTTCTTTTTTTGTATGTGTACATGCTGGCTTTACTATCAGGTGCATATTATCTTCATAAAATAGTTGTGAATTATTGCCTTGTTTTCTATTTCCTGGAACAGTTTGTGTAAGCAAGGATTATTTGTCCTTTGGTGGCTTTCTCATAAATCTTTCTGATCTCAGTGGACAGTTTTTTGTGGGGGAGGGGAGGGACATATTAAACTCCTGATTCAATTTATTCAAAGATTATATTCAAGTTTTATTTGTTTCTGGCAAAATATTTTTCTACAAAAATGTTCTTTGTGTTTAGCTTTTGAAAAATTCTTGGTGCAAAATTGCTTATAGGTATTTATTTTTTATCTTTTTTTCCCCTGAATTTTACTATCTGTCTGCTTCTTTAGCAGTATCCCACACCTTTGACAAGTAGTTATATAGTTTTTATAAACATGCCAGTTTTATAAATATGTCAGTTAAATTTACTTCCAGACCATAGCTTATTTAGAAATCACATTATCTCTCTATATATTATTTTAGTTATATGTATTAATAATTTCTTATTTGATTGCATTGTGATCAGAAAACTTCACGGTTTTATGGAGTGCAGGAAGGCACGGTTCTTAAGAGCACATACCCTATAATTAAGCATTTTATCCTGTCTTTTAGTAGAAATTGTATATCAGGAAACTCAATATTAGGCAGCTAAAACCAAGAGCTTCTACTTTACAAATGAGTAACAGCTAATGCACGTAGAAGAAATGGCAGAACTAAAAAATTACTCTTTTTTAACCATTAAGGAAACTTACTGATTGAAATGAGGGTCATCTATGGAAAATGGATGATCATCCACTGAAATGAGGATTATCCATAGTCAAGTGATGATGGGAGACAGGATGACAATGTGTGTAAGTCTGAAATATCACCTCACAGAGTGTTTGCTGGTAGAAAAAGTAAGCTACAATATTGCATGGTAAGCCCTGCAATGTTCAACTCATCAATTAATCTTAGCATCCATTTTTAGCCAACAATCCAACATAGAGTACCTCCTGATGTACTGCAGTATGAAGCATATACCATCACCTGTGAAATATTTTTGCCAAAATGTTTAACTTTAATCTAAACAAACTTTAAAACTAATGTCTATTCTACAGGAAGGTAAGGAGATCAGAGGAATAAATAAAAACTATCAAAAAGAAAAATTGGGCCATCTATAAGTGGGATGTTCTCCAAGTGTCATCAATATTTTAATGAAATGAAATGGAGAAAAAAGCGATGACAGATTTTTATTTAATAAAGAGACCAAGGGAACAAAAGGATCAAATCTAATGCAACATGTGGTATTTGATTAGATCTTGGCTTGAATAATCCAGCTGCAAAAGACATGCTGGAAACAATTGGGAAAATTTTGATATCAATAGGTTATTAGGTGATATTAAAAGAATTGTTATTAATTCTATTATGGACAAGAATTGTGTGTTTTTTTTCTTTTAAATTTTTTTTTTTAGTTATTGATAGATCTTTATTTTATTTATTTATATGTGGTACTGAGAACCAAACCCAGTGACTCACACATGCCAGGCAAGTGTGTTACCGCTGGGCCCCAGCCCCAGCCCGAGCACTGTGTGGTTTTTGTGCAGGAAATTATTTAGGGTAGAATATTGTGTTGTCTCTATTTTACTTTAAAAGTATTTGAACATACCATTCCCTTCCTTAGAGAAAAATAAAACTTTTTTTGATTTATTGTTTTTACTGGATAAAATCCAAACTCCTTACTATAACATTAAAATAAATGCTTCAGGGGCTGGGGTTGTGGCTCAGTGGCAGAGCACTCGCCTCGCACGTGCGTGGCCCGGGTTCGATCCTCAGCACCACGTAAACATAAATGCATTGCATTGTGTACAACTAAAGTAAATAAATAAATAAATGCTTCAAATGTGGCCCCAGTACATGGCTTTAGTTGATTATTCTCATATAGTTATGTTCTGGCCTTGCCAAATTTGTTTTTTGGTAAGAAAGTTGTTTTTGTTATTGTTGTTTTTTGTTGTTTTTTTGTTTCCTTACTCAAGATGCTCTTCCATATAAGTATTAGAATTGATGGCCATGCTTATGTACATTCTTATATGTACATACACACCAAAAAATAGCATATGGTTTTAGTGGTGTCCGGTAGTGGTTATAATAAATGTATAAAATGTAAACTGAGGGGGCTGGGGTTGTGGCTCAGTGGTAGAGCGCTCGCGTAGCACATGCACAACCCCGGGTTTGAACCTCAGCACCACGTAAAAATAAAGGCATTGTGTACAACTAAAAACAAATAAATAAATATTTTTTTAAAAAGTAAGCTGAAAGGATATATATGTATCCAACAGGTAAAGCAGAGGTTGGTAGTCAAACTGCAAATAATTATTAAAAGGTACTTTATTACATCTTCTTCATTTTAGAAAAAAGAAAAAGACTAGAAGAACTATGACCAAGTGGCAAAACATATTCAGTGTCAAGAATGCGCGCTTATATGTATCTTTAAAATTTTTCTGTTTTTTTTAAAAAAAGAGGAGACTGAGGACATATAGCTCAGCAGTAGAGTGTTTGCTCAGTATGTGCAAGGCCCTGAATTCATTCCCCAATGCCACACACAAGGAAAAAAAGAAGGAAGAGGGGGATGAGTGGAGGGAGGGGAAAAGGAAAGAAGTGCATATCTGTAGATTGTGCTAGTGTGATTCACATCTTCCAATTTATCAGTTGATGACTTTGGACCATTTTCTTGATTTCTTCTAGCCTGAGTTTTCTTACCATTAAAATGGCAATAAAGGAGAGGATGTGGAAAAAAAGAAACACTTTTACATTGTTGGTGGAACTGCAAATTAGTACAGGCATTATGGAAATCAGTATGGAGTTTCCTCAAAAGACTAGAAATGGAACTACCATGTGACCCAGTTATACCACTCCTCAGTATTTAGCTTAAAGAATTAATGTCATCATACTATAGCAATACGTGCATAGCTAGGTTTATAGCAGCACAGATCACAATAGCCAAACTATGGAGCCAGCCTAGTTATCCATCAGTGGAAGAATGGATAAAGAAAATGTGTTATATGTACACAATGGAATTTTATTCAGCCATAAAGAAGAATGAAATTATGTCATTTGCAAAAAAATGGATGGAACTACAGACCATTATGTTAAGTGAAGTAAGCCAAACTCAGAAAGTCAAGGTTTATATGTTTTCTCTCATATATGGAAGGTAGAGAGGAAAAAGGAAAAGAAAGGCGGCGGTGGGTGGTGGGGATATCATGAAAATCAAAGGGAGATCAGTAGAGTAGAAGAAGGGATAAGGGGGAGGGAAGGTGGGAAGAGGGAAGAGAAAGGGAAAATCATGGGGAAAGATATTGGCCAAATTATATTGTTATATTGTGTACATGCACAAATACATGACAACAAATCCCACATTATGTACAACTGTAATGCACCAGGAAACAAAGATGGGGAAAAATGGCAATAAATAGGGATGGAAGCATAGCTCAGTGGTATAGCACTTTCCTAGCAGGCATGAAGCCACAGGTTCAATTCCAAACACACACACACACACACACACACACACACACACACACACACACAAATAGAATAATAATAATATCCACCCAAGCAGGGTTGCTGTGACAATTAAACAAGTTAATACATAAAATACACTAAAGCAATTATTCAGTATCTGGCACAGAGTCAGCACTTATGAGGTGCTATTTGTTGTTGGGATCTACTTTGTGGTCTAGTTCATTGTTAATTTTGTTATATTTGTACTGTAATAAATGCTTGTTCCATAATCATTTGGTGCAGGGTCTACATATACATTAGATGAAGATAATACTTAACTCTTCTACATTCTCTTACATTTTTTGTTTGCCTAATTTTTCTTTTTAATTTTTTTTTTTGTTGTAGATGGACAGAATACTTATTTATTTATTTATTTTTATGTGGTGTTTCTGAGGATCGAACTCAATGCCTCACGTGTTGTGCAAGCACTCTGCCTCTGAGCTACAGCCCCACCCCACTGTTTGCCTTTTTTTCCAACAGAAAGATTATAGAATGATCATAGATTTGTCAATTTATACTTAGAATTCTATGGATTATATACATATTATTAAAAATATTTAATATTATATAAAAATTCAGAATTATTATATCCAGATTATTTATTTCTTTAATTTTTAGGTGCCTCCCTTCTTTTTTTTTTTTTTTAATATTCATGTACAATGCAATGCATTTATGTTTACGTGGTGCTGAGGATTGAACCCAGGGCCACGCACGTGCTAGGTGAATGCTCTACCGCTGAGCCACAACCCCAGCCCGGGTGCCTCCCTTCTTGTAGAATTCTTTATTTCTCTTCCTTTTCTCTCTCTCTCTCTTTTGTGGTGCTGGTGATTGAACTTCAGTGTACTTTATCAGTGAGTTACACTCCAGCCCTTTTTATTTTTTATTTCAAGACAGGGTCTTGTTAAGTTGCTCAGCCTGACTTTGAACTTACAATTCTCCTTCCTCAGTCTCCTGAGTAGCTGTGTGCCACCCCTGCCCAAAGCATTCCATTTCTTTGAGGGGTTATTTTAATATGGTGTGCTTGTCAGCTGTTCGTTGGTGTGATAAATGCTTGAGAAAAACAATTTAAAAGAGGAAAGATTTATTTTGACTCGGTTTCAGAGGTTTCAGTTCGTTCAGCTTACTCGAAGGCAGAAACATCTTGGTGGAAGGGTGTGGCAAGAAAGAAGTTTCCCAGCTCATGGCAACAGGAGAAAGCAGGGGGACAACCTTCATTCCCATCTGAAACTTCAGAAGCGCAATCTTTTTTTTTTTTTTTTTTTTAATATTCATTTGTTTGCTTTAGTTGTACACAATACTTTTTTTTTTTTTTAGGTGGTGCTGAGGATCGAACCCAGCTGCACATGTGTTAGGCAAGTGCTCTACTGCTGAGTCACAACCCAAGCCCCAGAAGCATAGTCTTTATTGTTTGCATTTTTATCTCTTTCAAGATCACACCAGAATTGTCTATTGCTGAGGTTTTAGCTCCTTCAGACGGGATCAGCCCTCGCCGACCAGAAGAGAAACCGGGGGGAGCACACCCCAGTGGTGAGGCTGAGTCGGGAGGAGGCAGGAGTCGGCTGGTGGCCCACACTCAGCCCTCACGGTGGAGGACAATCAGAGACACCAGGGAGACCAGTCAAGCAGGAACTCGCTTATTGAGGAAGTCACACAGCATATATAGGGCGATTCAGCCAATTAGCTTTAAGATCAGCAAGCCATGGGAGGGGACACGAGCCAATCATGTTCGGGAGACTGGCGCGAGCCAATCAGGGTGTTACACTCTCGGCCAGGCCAAGTTCCCTCTACAGCAAGTGCACCGTTGTGCTGAGGTGTCTTTTTTCCCCACAGTCCATTAAGCTCTGATTATAACATTCTCAGGTTTCTCTAGCCAGCATCTCAAGCTCTTCTAAGTCCTGCAAACCAGTTCAAATGGCTTCTGAACACATGACCAGATATAGTCACAGCAATGACCCCACTGCTTGGTACCAATATTTTGTGTTAGTGGGAAACAACCTAGAGGAGAAAAGGTTTATTATGGCTCACAGTTTTGGATGTTTTAGTCCATGGTCAGTTGGATCCATTGTTCTGGGCCTGAGGTGAGTCAGAACATCGTGGTGAAAGCGTGTGGGAGACAAAAGCAGCTGGGAAGCAGAGATAGAGAAGGCAGTGGGTAGAGACCAGGGACAAGATATAGTCCCCAAGGGCATGCTCCTACTTCCTTCAACCATGCTCTGCTTACCTAAAGTTTCTACCATCTCCCAGTAATAATCCATTCAAATTATTAATCCATCAAATGAATGAGTTCACTGATGGTCCAATCACTTCCCAAAAGCTCCACCTGTAGACATTGCTGTGTTTGGGACCAAGTCTTTAATAAATGAGTTTTGGGGGGACATTCCAGATCCAAACATATGGGTTCTCCAGTTTTCTTTTTGGTAGGTTTTTTTGCATAGTATATTTTAAAAATTCTATTACTTTCAAATTTTCTGAGTCCTTAGTTTGAGTGCTCTAAGTCTGGTAAGAAACAGTTGGATGCCCAGCTGATGTGTGACTGTAATCCCAAGTACCCAGAAGGATTGCAATTTCATGGCCAGCCTGAGCAAATTTAGCAAGATCCTGTCTAAAAATAACATATAAAAAGGGTTGGGGGAGCTGGGTGCTGTGGGGCATGCCTGTAATCCCAGTGGCTTGGGAGGCTGAGGCAGGAGGATCTTGAGTTCAAAGCCAGCCTCAGCAACAGCAAGGCGTTAAGCAACTCAGTGAGACCCTGTCTCTAAATAAAATACAAAATAGGGCTGGGGATGTGGCTCAGTGGTTGAGTGTCTCTGAATTCAATCCCTGGTACCAAATAAATAAATAAATAAATATAAAAAGGGTTGGGGATGTAGCTCAGTGGTAGAGACCCCTGGGTTCAATCCTGTTTTAGTCAGTTTTTTGCTGCTGTGACTAAAAGATCTGACCAGAACAATTGTAAAGGAGGAAAAGTTTATTTGGAGGCTTATGGTTTCAGAGTCTTAGTCCATAGAAGTCTGGCTCCATTCCTTGGGGCTGGAGGTGAGGCAGGCCATCATGGCACAAGAGTGTGGTAGAGGGAAGCAGCTCACATGATGATCAGAAAGCGGAATCTCCACTTGCCAGACACAAATATATATCCCTAAGCCACGCCCTAATTCCCACCTCTTCCAGCCATACCCTACCACTTCAGTTACCACTCAGTTAAATCCTATCAGGGGATTAATTCTCTTATTGGGTTAAGACTTTTACAAGCCAATCATTTTTTCTCAGAACCTTCTTGCATTGTCTCACAGGTGAGCTTTTGGGGGATACCTTGCATCCAAACCATAACAAATCACCAGCACAAAGACGAGGAAAGAAAGAGAAAGAAAGGAAGGAAGGAAGGAAGGAAGAAGGAAAGAAAGTAAAATTTTCTTCCTCTTTTTGTTTTTTTTTTTCAATTCCTTCTGTACCAATAGGAAGTTATTATAATCATGCTTCCTGATGTATTTATGTAAATTTCTATAAACATTTTTTTTGTGTGTGATCTTTATTTATTCTGATTTTCTCTGCTTCTTTTTTCTCCTTTTTCTTTTTAAAGCTTTTGTTGGATTGAGCAAGTATTTGCTGTTCTGTTTTATTCTGCTTGACTAATTTGGAAGTTAAACATTCCAGTTCTATTCCATTAATGGTTTACTTTAGAATTTTGACATACACTATGTAACAAAAACATCAAAGAATCATTTTGTCTGCTTTCTTTTGAGCAAAACAAAGTCTCTGGAATTCTCAGCTCTTATTCCTCTCTATTCAATGTTGTTTTTCCTCCCAATATTTAAATTCTCCCTAAAATAGTAGCTCTTATTATTATTGGGTCTTAAATTCCCATTATTCATTATTATTATTTTATATTTATATAGTCAGTGTTTGTTTAAATATACCCACTTCTTTCCAAGTTTCTTTACTAATTGTTCTTCCTTCTAGGTGAATATCTGGAAATCTTATAGATGGACTCTGTTAGTGGTATAGTATTTGTCTTAAAATGTTTTTTTTGTTTGTTTGTTTGTTTTTGGTGGTACATGGGATTAAATCCAGGGCCTCAGGCATGTGAGGCAGGTGCTCTACTGCTGAACTAAATTCCCAGATCCTTTTAAAATTTTTTGTTTTGAGACAGAATCTTGCTAAGTTGCTGAGGCTGCCCTCAGACTTGGAATTCTCCTGCCTCGGCCTCCTGAGTCCCTGGGATTACAGGTGTGCCCCAACCTGCCTGGCTTTTTCTTCTTCTTCTTAAGCAATGTGGTCTTGCTATGTTGCCCAGGCTGGCCCCAAACTTCTGTATTCAAGAGACCCAACTGGCTCAGCCTCCTGAGGTTGGGACTATAAGCATAAACCACTGTATTCAATTTAAGCTTGAATGGTAATATACTTATGCACAGAATTTCTAGTATAGTTATTTTCTCTTAGCACTTTGATATCATCATTATCTTCTAGTTTCTATTGTTGCTGTTAAGAAATCTGTTGACATTGATTGTAGGTCATTCTTCTATGTAGACAATTTCTGTTTTCTCTTTTCTCTCTGATTTCACACAAGATTTTTTTTTTTTTTTTTTAGGTTTTATACCAGCATATGTTTAAAATTACTCTGCTACATTTTTATTTTTATTTACTCTATTACATTCTCATTGAACTTCCTGAATATGAACATTTATATATCCTCTATCAATTCTGAAAAGTTCTTATCCATTATTACTTTAAATACTGCCCCTCCATCCTTTCTCTTTGTTTTTAAATTTATGAATGTCTATTAGATTTATTTTGGGCCTTGTTATTCTAGTCTCTAAATCTCTTTTCTGCTCTTGAGTTTTTCTTGTCTTTATGTCTTTGGGCTGCATTCTAATTTCCTCAGATCTATCTTCTACTTTGCTAGTTCTCAGTTGTGTTTAATCTAATAATTAATTTACTTCTTGAAGGTTTTAAAATGAAATCACTTAATAAGATGAAAAACTGCTCTTTTGGCAATGGTAACTTTTTACCAGAAATAATTTTAGTACCCCTACTTCTTAAATAAAACTTATCAGGATATTTCCTCCACTTCTTGACAAGCTCTAATTTACAACCAAGCACGGTTTTTTGTTTGTTTTATTTTTTCCATGTCCCCCTCCCACCCATTCACAATACAGACCAGGCCCATGGCCCTGGCTGATTTGTACATGGAGTATGTTTGCTCTGCCTCCTCTTTCTATACAGTTAGTCTAAGAACATAGCTTGTGGTAAGCATCAGGAGGCCTGAATACTGCTCTTTAACCTTCTGTTTAGAATCATCTTGTTCAAATCAAAATCCTATAATTGTCTTGTCCCACAATTCCTGTATTCTCTTTTATTGTAGGAAACTAAATAAAGCTAACTTGTTTTTTTGACTATAAGCATATTTCTGATCTTTGGGTAATATCTTTTAACAAATTGTATTTTTAATGTCTATATATTCTATCTGGTTTGTTTGTAATTTTGTTTTTAATTCTGACTGTGATTTTCTTTCCTATGCTTTTAATTCTTTCATTATAGTTTTTAATTATTTGAAATATATTTAATTTTATCCAATCCAGCTCTATCTGATACTCTTATTAACTGAAATTGTGGAAATATAATCCTCTTCCTTATTGTTTGCTAATTTTTGTTAAAAATGAATTACTAGCCAGGCGCGGTGGCGCACGCCTGTAATCCCAGCACTTTGGGAGGCTGAGACAGGAGGATTGTGAGTTCAAAGCCAGCCTCAGCAATGGCGAGGCACTTAGCAACTCAGTGAGACCCTGTCTCTAAATAAAAAATACAAAAAAGGGCTGGGGATGTGGTCCAGTGGTCGAGTGCCCCTGAGTTCAATCCCTGGTACCAAAAAAAAAAAAAAAAAAAAAAAAAATGAATTACTTCTCTATGTACTTTATAATTTTTTAGTGTAATCCCATCTTCATTTTGAGACTGTGTCTTTTCAGAGTGAATCTGTGCTTGTTTCTATTCTGCTAAGTACACCAGGGACAATACCATTACAGCACCAATAATTTTTTTACTTGGCTTATTTTTCAGTTATATTTTCCATAGGATGCAAGAATGAAATTCACCCTTTTTAAGTGTGTATATGTTACTAAAGATTGATCCAAGGGGTGCTCTACCACTGATCTACATCTCCAGACCTTTTTATTTTTTACTTTGAGACTGGATCTTGATAAGTTGCCAAAGCTGGGCTTGAACTTGCAGTCCTCCTACCTCAGCCTCCTGTGTATCTGGGATTACAATTGTGTGTCACTACGCCCCACCCATCTCCTTCTAAAATATGTTCAATAAGATTTTACAAATGTATATGTTTATGTAAACAAGGTGTGGAACATTTCCATCATCTGTGAGTTCTTATTCCAGGCCAATTTTCAAGAAAGTATGTTATTTTGAAGATTTCTAGAACACAAAGGAAGTATGAAGTGTACATGTGAGCCCCCTAACCTCATGAACCTTAAGTCTAGATTATAACTTTTCCAAGGAGACTTTTAAAAAAACCAAACTCTGAATATGGTCTAAGTCACATAAACTTCTTTTATTATCTACCTCTTACCTACTAGGAAGACTTCCCCCCCTAGTTCAGTCTTTCAGTATGAGTGTGACTTTTTAATGTTTCTGGTATGTACGGATATCTTAATTACATTTATCTCCCTTGTATGGCCCTAAGATCTCATGTCCTATCCTTCATGGGCATTAAACACAAACTCCATGGTCAACAAACCCCAAGCCTTAGTTTCAGCTGCTAGGCTTACTACTCTGACTTTTGGGCCTCAATTCCCCCTTTTCTTGTGTTACTGAGCTACATAAACAGCCTTTTTAATTTTGACACAGGGTCTCATCAAGTAGCTGAGGGTGGCCTTGAACTTGTGATCCTCCTGTCACCCAAGTCTCTATTATTATTATTATTATTAGCTATTGGGGATTGAACCCAGGACTCTTTACCACTGAGCTACATTCCTCAGCCCTTTTTAAATTTTATTTTGAGAAAGGGTCTCTCCCTAAATTACTGAGGCTCACCTGGAACTTGTAATCCTCCTGCCTCAGCCTCCTGATTCACTGGAATTATGGGTGCACACTGTGTCTGGCTCTACCCTTTTTGGATTCATACATTTTGTTGAAGTATGACATATACACAGAACAGTATACTCATCATAAGTGTACATATAACTTACTATCTTTTTGTGCTTGTATGTAACAAGCACCTGGATAAAAAGAATACTACTAAAACTTTCCTAGTGTCCTTTCTAATCACTACCCTCTCAAAATTAACTGTGGATTAATTTTGTCTATTTTTGAAATTTTTACATAAATTATACAGCATATACTCTTTTGTGAGTATCTTCCATTGTTTATCATTACATTTGTGAGGCTCACCTACCATGTTGCTTCATGTAGTTGTAGTTTGCTCATTTGCTATATATTAGTCCATTGCATGAATGTAACAGGATTTATATTGTAGGTGTTCATTTGGGTTGTTCCATTTTTCTCTTTTGCTACTAGAGCCTGAACTTTTTCCTTACTTTTATCGAGCTCGTCTGTGAATTTAAAAAGCATTTTCTGGTCAGCACAGCAATTCTAGATGTCTGCATCAGGACAACTTTTAGGTCTCACAGGCTGCCAAACTTCCTGAGAAATAAATCATATGTTCCTTTTCTTTATTTTTCTTGCTGACATTCTTACTTGATTCTTATCTGATTTACTTCAGCTGAGCACTTAATTCTTCAGACAGCCCTCTGTAAAAATGATTTTGATTCCTTTGAGCCAATGATGAGTGAACAAAAACAGACTAGAGATGAGATATGTTATTAATTTTGTAGTCATGATCTCTTGTCAGGTTGGGATGTTGCATGTCCAAGGTTAATTTACTATTAATAAGTATAAAATATTGAAAAGGCATGTTAAAGAAATAAAATGGCTGAAGACAGCAATAGTAGGAACTGTAGATTTGGTTGTTTGGGTCCAGGGTCTCCTGTCTGGTTGACAATGGGAATATTAAATAAGAGGAAAATTCTCTTGATGACTCAGTAAGCACATAATCAATACATTGCCAGAAAAGTCACTCTAAAGTGGGGCTGCCTTTACCCTGCAAAAGTAATTATTCTACTAGATTAGTAGTTCTCAACTGGGGGCAATATTTTCCCCCATGGGATATTTGGCAATATCAGGAGAAATTTTTGATAGTCATGCTACTGGCTTCTAATGGGTAGAGGTTAGGGATGCTGCTAAACATTCCAAAATGTGCAGGATAGTTTCCCACAACTAAATTTTATCCAGTCCTATGTATCAACATCTCCAATATTGAGAACCTCTCTACTAGGCCTATGAATGAGAGACTGGTGCTAAATCAAGAGTGTTTAAATAAACATTATAAAAAAAACTTCAAAAAATAAGAGTCAAGCTGGGCTTGGTGGTGCCTACCTGTAATTCCAACAGGACCTCCAGGTGGTCAGGCAGGAGGATCACAAGTTTAAAGCCAGCCTCAGCAATTTAGCAAGGCCTTAAGCAACTTAGCAAGAAACTGTTACAAAATAAAAAAAATAAAATAAAAAAGGGCTGGGGATGTGACTCAGTGGTTAAGTGCCTCTGGGTCAATCCCTGGTATCAAAGGGTGGGGGTCAGTGGAGGAAGAAGAAGAAGAAGCCACACAGGGACACGTTCTATGATTCCATCCAAATTCTAACACTGTGGATAGTGCCAGCTCACACTTGGCTCACTCAATTATTTTCAGTTTTAATAAAATGACTTGAATCGAAGGTAAAAGTAAATAGTTACACACAGCAATTTATTTATAGCCATTACACTTAAGCAACAAAATTTCCCTATGATTTATGCCATTCATTTTATTTTACTATTCAAAACACTAAAATTTTAAGGCCACAGAATAGTCAGCTGCGAAAATGGCATTAGAGTAACAAAGATTTAGATTTGGATGTGACTTATAATTAGACTACAAGTTATCCTTTTCTTTTGTTCACATATTTTTGCGCTTATATTTAGAGCAAAGTTAAATTTCATTATTTCTCCAGTGGAACTGATGATCTAATTTTTTTTGCCTCTTCTTCCTCCAGGCAGCACATACTCACCTCTGTTCTTCTGATTCATTTCCCGGAGAAAGTCAAGAAGGAGTTTTGTAATGATATTATTGGTTTTGTAACTGGTGTTTCCATTGTAATGCTATTACTGAAGCAGTGTTGTGATAAATGGTCTGTTTAAAAGGGAAATCACTTTTACAAGAAGTAGAAAATTAGACACGCTTCTGCTTTGCAATAACAATAAAAACCACAGTGAAAAAAATATTCTCCAGTTTATTCCCATCTGTATCAGCAGGGAAGCTTTAGAAGATGACTTTTTTTTCTTAAGTCTTCCAAATACAATTATTGCCTACAAGTACCACGTCAAAATGCAGATTTCCTCCAAATCCCATTGAAGACCAATACATTCTTAAGCTTACCGTAACGTGGGCCCTTTAAGAAAGCCAGGCTCCTCAAACTCCACCCCTCTGCTGACTAGAAGCAGTCAAGCAGCCTTTACAAAGCAGTTAGTTTAGTGATAAAGCTAAGGGAGTGCTAATTTGCCCCCTGCTCTGCCTGGAAGGAACGTTCCTATTGCAGTGAGCTCTAAAAGTGGAAGCCTTAAGATACTATGGGAAGGAAACAATAGGAACTTGTGAGGTATGGAAGCCAGACCCACTCTTAAGATTCCATCACACTGGAAAGAATGCTGTTAAATCTGAGTTCTCCCCCTGTGGTGCTACTCCCTGCTAGCTTTACTCTTCCTTTTCACCCAGCAAGTGAGTTTTCCAGAAGCTCTTTCCAACTTAAGGAGCTGATTGTCTCATGTAGCAGATCAGAAAAGGAAAAGTCAGGGAGAAAAATAAGTTTCAGTAAAAATCAAACTGAATCACTTGTAACAATTTTAGATTGGCTATATGTTTCTGAAGCTCAAAACCAAATGCCCCCCGCCCCCCAAACCAACAGTGACTGAGTTCAGAGGTCCTCTTGTACCAAACTAAAAAACACGTGGGAGAAATTTAGGATATAACTGCAGTTGGCATTTTTGAGCTGTTTGCTAGGAGCAGCCATCTTGATAAAAAAATGATGTCATTTAGAACACTTGGTGCATTACTTTATTCTGGGGTACCAGTTTATATTAGCCATGGAATAGTAGTTTAATCACGAGATCAAATTTAGGTTTAATGATAATGAGGGAGTGGAAATTAAAAAAATCATGAAAGCCATCTCTTTATTCTTACTAACATTTTAAAAACCTTTGCCACAGTTCAAAACAATAGAAAACTTTTTACACTTTTTTTTTCTTCCTATTTTCTGTTTCCATGTGTTTGTTCTTCCATTGACTAAACTTGGATAAATAAAACTATCCTGGTCAGTTTCACTTTCTAATTTTTATACAAAAGTAAAAGCTGTTTTGTGTTAACAGGGTTAAGTATTTAGAATCATCTCACCTGCTGGGCCAATTTCCTGCAAACCTTTGTTGTAGAAGGGCGGGGTAAGAGTTTTTTATTTTGAATTTCTTAGGCTTCTTTAATGCTGGAACTCTGAATTAGACCACATTATAGTAATTAATCTGCTTTATTTTTATTCACTGAAGTTTTCTAGGAGTGAGCAAGAAGATAGCAAAGAAGGATAATAGTTATGTTGTTCTCTCACTTAATCATGACTATTTGTATAGCATAATGTTATGTCTGCAGTTACTTTGGAAAATTGGCACTTGAGATGTGTTTCAAACCTTCCACAAAATGTTTCTCTTTGACTAGACAAATGCTAGTGTCTTAATCCTATTTCGTGACATGTGCTAGAAATGTTTGCAAAATGCAAAGAGAAACGGGGAATAAAAGAAGTTGTAACTTGTTTAAACAATTGAGCACAGTGTGCTTTTATGACATTACTGAAGGGCGGTGTGTCTCCTGCAAATTCTTTTCGTAACAAGATTAACCTGTGGCTGCTGTTGTTTCACCCCACTCGGCCCATTGGAGGGGAACTTTCTGTTCTCTTAGCTCTATCCAAAGCTTCACAGTCAAGCAGTTGGGTCACTGTTAAGATAAAACTGCGTGTATGGGTGAAACAGACAGAGGGAGACACGCGCGCACAAGTCGGCGGAAGATGGGGCCACCACACGGTGGGGACTGGATGCTGGTGCCTGGTTGACCTTTCCACGTGTCCCCAGCACCTGTGATGTTGGTGGAGCCTTTTTTTTTTTTTTTTTTTTTTGATCCCGGAGAGGGCGCGAGCCCGGAAGAGGCTGGGCAGCTGTGGGCTTGGCGCAGGGGGCTCGGAGGCCCGCCCTCGGAACACGTGTGGCCGGCTAGCTGGTGGTGCGGGGCAGGCCTGGCTCTCCCGCACCCGCAGTGCCCGCGCGTTTCCAAACCGCGGCTGTTGCCAGGCGGCGGCGGGCGGGTCTCCGAGCTTTTGGCAAGCTTTGCAGGGCGGCCTAGCGAGCGCGCCAGGCCCGGCTGGAGCGAGCCCCAGTGCAATACTGCCCGAGCCCGGGCGGGGTCTCTGTTCTCTGGCAGAGGAGGTCCCTTGGCAGCGGGAAGCTCCCTCTCTTTCTCTCGCCGCCGCTCGGAGTCTGCGCCCTGGTGCCAGGCGCCCAGCTCGGCGCTCCCCTGTGCTTGCCCGGCGCCCACTCATTCGCAGCCCAGCCTTCGCCGCCGCCGCCTCTCTGCTCCTCCTCCACCTCCTTTCCCCAGCCCGCGGCGGCCATGGCGGACAGCGCCAGCGAGAGCGACACGGACGGGGCGGGGGGCAACAGCAGCAGCTTGGCCGCCATGCAGTCGTCCTGCTCGTCGACCTCGGGCGGCGGCGGCGGTGGTGGCGGCGGGGGAGGAGGCAGCGGTGGGAAGTCGGGGGGCATTGTCATCTCGCCGTTCCGCCTGGAGGAGCTCACCAACCGCTTGGCCTCGCTGCAGCAGGAGAACAAGGTGCTGAAGATCGAGCTGGAGACCTACAAACTGAAGTGCAAGGCGCTGCAGGAGGAGAACCGCGACCTGCGCAAAGCCAGCGTGACCATCGTGAGTGCTCCCGGGGGGCGCGCCGCATCGCCGACCTCCGCCCGCCCTCGGGAGGGACTGCACCCAGACCTAGGCAGCCTTTGGGCTCCCCCAGATTCCGGGGGACCCGCGGCGAGCACCCTGCCCATGGAGACCTACCGGCCTCCGGGGGAGAGGGAGGTGACCCTTTGGGACTCCATGGACCTGTCCTCCTCGGGGGACCAGGACACTCGTGGGGTGCGGGAGAAGACTAATGGAGCAACCACCCAGTCCCTTTTCGCCCCTGGGAGGAGGCCTCTCCGGGGCAGGGCTGAATCCTGGTGGCGTGGCTGGGCTGGGGGCGGGGTGGGACTTTTTCAGTCTTCGTGTGCCTGAGCGTTGAGTCCAGAAGGAGGGGAGCCCGAGTTGCGGGAGAGGGTGGAAGCTGAGATCTGTTCTAGGGGCCTGGCTTGTTGTGGGGGGCGGTGCGCAGCTGGGCTGGGCACCCAGCTGGCATCAGGACCGCGCTAGCTGGATCGCCCGGGGAGGGGGCGGGAGAGAGTGGCCGGGAATCCGGGAAGTGGAGTTTTCTGGCCAGGATTGAGAGGGAAGGGCGGGTACCGGAGCTACTGCTACCTCGGTTGGAAGCCCTTCCCTTGGGCTGTGAGGGTGGGCAGTATACAGCCAGGAGAGAGCAGCATCTTACACTGTCTGGGATTGGGTTGAGGCTGAAACCAGGGTGAAGGGTAGCTACTGTGAGCAAGATGTGCGTATGCTTCCTTCAGTGGTGGTGTAGTGGTTAGGAGTATCTTGTTTCTGAGACCAGATATTTGACAGGAGAACAGGTCGTCTGTTCTGTTTCCATCTGACCCCTGGAGACCCTCCAGAAGAGGGTAAGATTAGGTCTATAGGTCTCTGTCCAGGTGTGGTAGGCGTTTAGAAAGGCCCCTATAGGGGTGATGAGGCGAAACCTAACTAGAAAAAGTACACTGTGTGCTCTCACCTAACATCCCTGCCAGCTCCACATCATTAACATGCAGAATCCCCGCACAGACAACCCTATTCAGATCAAAACAGTTTCCCAGCCAAGAGCAGAGAAGAAAATGTCAAGAAATTAAGGGGATAAATTGCCAGAGCTGCTGTACAGTGGCTGATAGAATGAATCTTTAGATTGAGAGAGAGGGGGACAAATTTGGGGATGGGTCAAAAAAAAATCACATCACACCCTGGAAATGAAATGGGACAAATTTAGGATGCCCCTATGCCAGGAAGGCGTCTTCGGTGGAGAAGTGTGCGTGTGTGTGTGTGTGTGTGTGTGTGTGTGTGTGTGTGTTTTCTCAGTGCTGGCTCATAGAAAACTAGATGGCATTCTTGATTTGTGTAGATAGCAGGTTTCCACCAGAGTTTGAGTGTGATTGGCAACCTAAATAGCAATTGATTATAGAAAGACACTTTGCATGCTCAAATCCAGTCCTGGTGAATGAAATTGGATCAACATTCATGCGTCTCCAGACTGTAAAGTTCTTGAAGTGCCCTTTTGGTAGGAAGGGGGAGGAATTTGCAGAGGCAGCCACTTCCAAGCCCCAGCTTTCTTGGCTAAGAGTGACTGCTTAGTGGGGTTTGAGAAGAGTGGGATCTTGGTGAAGGCCATTTATTTCAGGTTTGAGATAGTAAATGAGAATGTTAGTCTCTGGGAGATTGTAAACCGTGGAAAATAGTAAACTTAACATGGGACAGAATCTTTAGCCTCTTGCACACACTGAGCAATTCAGGGTGTTTTTGTTTGGGAGGGAAGGATTGGGGGGTGGAGAAACTATGAAAGGGTTATCTGTTTGATACTTTGACCATGTTATAAGTAGGTCTGTATATTGTACACAAACATGTTGGCTTTGCAGGGACAAACATGTTCATTCCTGGTATGTAGGATTAGAGGCCTTCTAAATACTTGGAGAGAATAATGTGTAAAATGGTGGCTTTATTTCTTTGCACTTAACCTCAACTAAAACTGACATCCAACCAAAGGTACTTGAAGTGTTCTGTGGCCTTACTGAGTAAAGTTTGAAAAGTGTTCCACACGACAGTCTATAAGTACCAGAAACTTCTCATTTCTTCTTTAATATGTTCAGGGAGATAAAATTGCTTGTGGTTCACCTGGTTCCCTAGTACTTGGCAGGTGTTAACTAAGGAGATAAATGACAAATGTAGAAAAGAGAAGCCATCACATTTTGAAGGGTTTTGTTAACCTACCTAGAATCCCAGTTGTGTTGGAGAGGGTTCGACTCTCCGTTATGGAATTTTGGAGGAGATATGTGTAACTCCCTGAAATGGGTCCTTGATTATGAGGACCCATTGAATAGCACTGTTCCTTGGTGCATGTCAAGGTTAAGCTGTACAATTTGTGACAAGTCTGACTTAGGAATTGTCCTTGCTAGTAGCTGCCTGGGAAGTTTGTGACAAGGCCTAGATTTTCAGTGAAGTAGAGGCCTTGCTATTTTCACTATTTTAGTTAATTTGAGGGGAAGGTGCTACCATAATCCTATTACTTGTCTTCCTGGCTCTTATTAGTTCCTCTAATTATGATATTAACTTTTACAGTGATGAGCTATAAAGGTGATTATGGCTATCTTTCCTTTTCCTTAAGCAAGTTCAGGAAGGCATATTGCTTTTCACTACACTACGGAGAAGAGAGAGACACCCCCTCTCCTTTTTTAAATAGACTTTTTTTTTTTTTTTTTTTTAAGAGCAGGTTTAGGGTCACAGTAAAATTGAGCATAAACTACAGAGATTTCCCACATACTCCTGGCCCCCGCACAGGCACAGCCTCCTCACCATCAGCATCCTGCACCAGAGTGGTGCATTTGTTAAAATTCATGATCTACATTGACACATCATTATCATCCAAATTCTGTAGTTCACATTTTGGTTTCATTGTTAGAGTTGTATATTTTGTGGGGCTGAACAAATGTATAATGACATGTATCCACCATTATAGTATCACACAGAATAGTTTCACTGCCCTACTAATTTTCTGTGCTCTGTCTATTCATTTCTTCTTCCCCTGGCAAGCAAGCACTGATCTTTCTGTTCTCTCTGAAGTTTTGCCTTTCCCAGTACATCACAGAGTTGGAATCATGTAATATGCAGGCTTTTCAGATCAGATTGGCTTCTTTCACTAAGTAATATGTATTTTAGGTTCCTCTGCCCCCCCCCCCCCCCCCCCCCCGCCCCCATGTCTTATTCATTTTTTAGTGCTAAATTACATTTCATTGTTTGGATGTAACTGTTTGTCATCCATCTTCCTACTGAAGGACATCTTGGTTGCTTTCAAGTTACAGCAATATATGTGTAACATATGTTATGCGTATATTATAAATAAATGTAAAATATATAACATATATTTTGAGGTGAGATCTTGCTGAGTTGCTTAGGCTGACCTCAAACCCACTATCCTGCTTCAGCCTCCTGAGGAGGATTATAGACTCCTGTCAGTTTTGGCAGTTATGAATAAAACTGCTGTAGATATTCACCTGCACATTTTTGTTTGGACAAAAGATTTCAGCTTATTGGATAAAATTGGTGCTGGGTTGTATGATAAGAGTATGTTCAGTTTTGTAAGAAATTGCCAAACTGTCTTCCATACTGTTTAGACCATTTTGCATTCCCACTGGCAGTGAATGAGAGTTGCTTTCATGTCGTCACCAACATTGGGTGGTGTCAGTGTTCTCGATTTTGGCCATTCTGTAAAGGGTATGTAGTAGTATTTCTACTTTTTCTCAGGGAAGTCCAAAGGGTAAAAGAATTTCTAACCAATGGTCTGTCTGTCTCTTCTGGTATGTAAGTGCTTATTCTGATGGAGCTTCCCATTTCATAAAGGACTGGCTTTATGGGTCTATGTTCTTAGCATCTGTATAATACAGGTAGCCATTGTGGGGGAAGAATCAACTGTAAAAAGCCTCTCATCCATGACTATAAGTGCCTGGTGCATCTGGGAGTTAGAACTTGCTTGTCTCTAGTGCATTTTGGGGGGTGCTTAGAGGTAGATTGTTTTGAGTGATTATCCAATTTTACCCATTAAATCAGCAGTGGAACCAGGCTACTGATTATAGATTTTTTTTTTTTTTTTTTTTTTAAGAGTAGGCGAAATAAACAGAAAACAAATGCTTAGTCACCCTTTTGAATAGCTTTTATGTGTTAGGCCAGATCTGTCCTGCATATCCTGTGGGTGAGAATGTGATCTTGGATTCCTGATTCAGTCTAGACAATGCAGTCAAAGGCTGGGCTGGGTGGTGCATGCTGGCTTGTAGTCCCAGCATCCTTGGAGGCTGAGGCAGGAGGATGCAAGTTCAAGGTTAGTCTTAGCAACTTAGAGAGATTCTGTCTCAAAAAATAGAAAGGGATGCCGGGCGTGGTGGCGCACGCCTGTAATCCCAGCACTTTGGGAGGCTGAGGCAGGAGGATCACGAGTTCAAAGCCAGCCTCAGCAATGGCGAGGCGCTTAGCAACTCAGTGAGACCCTGTCTCTAAATAAAATACAAAAAAGGGCTGGGGATGTGACCCAGTGGATGAGTGCCCCTGAGTTCAATCCCCGGTACCACAAAAAAAAAAAAAAAAAAAAAAAAAAAAAAAGAAAGGGATGGGGCTGTAGCTCAGTGGTAAAGCACCCCTGCATTCAATTCCTAGTACCCCCCCCCCAAAAAAAAGGGGGGGGTGCTGTCATGGTGATGATCTCTGGGAAGGTGAGGAAATACAGTGGTGGGCAGTAATTCTGTGAGCAATAATTGAAAGGCTGCGGAGTTCTCAGCTAGCTGCTGCTATTCTAGGTGTGTAAGCAGAGTTCAGCTGGTTCCCCAGAGTGGGTACCTTTTCCAGGCAGGTTCAGACCTTCAGCATGTCTTGGTTTTAGAAATAAAGGCCTATAATAAGTTGCTTGTACTTGAGTGTCTTTCTGATTACAAAATTCTTCATATAAGATTTTAGGGAACTATAGAAATGCAACTGTTTTGAAGTGATAGTAGAAAAATATGTTGGTATGTCATGATTAGAAAACCCATTTTAAACATCAATAGTGAAATGGTTTCTTTAACCAGTAAATGGCATCCTATAGTTAGTGTGCGTATCGGATTATTTACTCTGGAAGCTTAATGTGTTATTTTCAATTTTTAAGTCTTCATTTGGCAGACTCTTGGAAGCCATCCGATTGACATTGCTCTTGTACAGAGGCGTGGTGACTTTTTTCCCCCTGCATAGAAGGAAAAAAAAATCTCTTAGATTCTTATGGAAACACCCAACTTTAGGCACAACTTTGAGGAAAATCTGACTTCACAGGTCTGCTGTACACAAATCGTCTTAAAGAGGCTATTCTCATGTGTTTTGTCTACATTTACTTTCTTAGATTTGTAGGCATCTTTTGTATTTCCCATCTCTTTGAACTTAATTTAAAAAAGTAAAAAACCTTAAAGCCTTAAGGAGGTTATGATGGGCTTTAATAGTGCTCCTCTTGTGTATTTGCTGGAAGTGGGGAATAGCTAGCAAATCCACAGTATCTGGTTCATGGGGACTGTTGTTCAAGACCAGAGAAACTGATCATCTGAAGCAAAACATCCAAAGCTTAAAAACTTTGAATGGCTCCCCTTTGCCCTCTGGAATCAGGTAAATTTCTTGGTGCTTTACCAGGCTTTGCACGATTAACCCCTACTTGCTGTTCACTTCACAGCCACATCTTTCCCATGCTTCTAGCCTACACATGATCTCGAAGCTTTCACTTGTTAGAACTATTAGTTCCCAGAATTTCATTGTGTTTCCCTGGCTCTTCAGGGCTGTATCCTGCCCTTAAATGCTCTTGCCTACTCCTCCCTTCCCTCTACCTTGTAAATTCAAGTAGATTGTGCCACCTCCCTACCCAGTTGCCCTGGCACTGCCGCTTTGTCAGCCACACACTGGCTTATATGCCTACTAAGGCAGGTCCATAGACCCTGTCACTTACCCTTGACCACACAGATCTTCCTCAGTAGATGTGGAAGTTGCTTTGGGGACAGAATTTGCTTTCCTCATCAAAGTCCTTAGTACCTAGCAGATGGAAGATGCTCAGAGGGGTTGTTGAGTTGGTTCCAAAGGCATTGTGTGTGTGTGTGTGTGTGTGTGTGATTTTTTTTTTTTTCCTTCCTCTTGGAGTGAGTATGCTAATACTGTCACTTGTACCTTGTGTTCATAAGGCCACTCTCCTGCCTTAACAACAAATACCATGTTCACCATTGGTGGCTAAACACTGGATGGATGAATGGATACACTGTATACTTTGGAGACTACTGCAATCAGTGTGTGTCCTCAGCCCTTGCCTTCTAGCCATGGGTGATTTTGTAGGCCATATTGTGGGCTATCTTGTAGCGCATACCTGGATATACCTGATACATTTCATCTGAAAGAGGGGACAAAGTGTCTTCAGGTTCACCCTTCCAAGGCTTTCTGTCACAAAGCTTAGGGAAAAAAGTAGCCCTGTTGGAAGTGTTCATGTTCAGATTTGCTGCCTTGGTTTTGATAATGGACAGATAATTCCAGGTGTTTCCTGTGACTTTTTTTTTTTTTTTTTTTTTTTTTTTTAAATGTTGAAATGTCCTGTAGCCACCCCTGTGAAACAGCTGTGGACCAGCATAGGCAGATGCATCAATACAAGTACAAGGTGACCTGTATCTCTTGGTTGGGGAAGTGTCTGGAAACAGGATCCGGAGACCTGAACTCTTGTAGATGTCCATATGTGACTTGTAGAGTGGAGGTGGGGCATTGATACAATTGTGTATTTATGTTCTATGTGGGTTTTTCCCCCCTACTAAATCATGACTTGCAGAGATAATTGAGTTTACACCTAGAAATGCTAATCCTTCCTTTTAAACTGCAGCAAGGCTAAGCAAGGAGTAACAGTAATCTTTCTTGTCCCCTCTGTGTAATTTTTTCCTCTGTGGGTAGGTGTTGCTTTTTGTTTTCAATCACAGTGTGGTTGCTTTTAGACATATTGAATTATTGTCAAAGCTAGCAAAGTAAATGCTTACAGGTTCAGTATGTTCCTGCTTGTTGGTGGTTGCAATTTTCTTGACAGAGAAACTAATGCTCTGGAAAATATTTCTAATCAGCAGGATCTTGGAGTAGTGTTAACTTGCACACTCTTCCTATTTCCCCAAGACTGTCAAATTTTCTTATCTTTTGTGGCTGTCAGATCCACAGTTGTGAAGTTTATATCAACCCTCATACCAGTAAATTGCAAACGTCATTTTGTGTAAGTTCTCTTTTAGAATGCATTAAAAAAGTGTGGGGGTTAACAATGCGATTGATGGTTAAGAATTAATCCTCCCTTTGTCTCAAGATCTAATGCATGGAGTGCAATTTAGTTTTTGAAATTCATTTTGATACTAGTTTATTTAATACTGGGAAATTTTCTGTGATTCCCCCCACTCCCCACACCTTTGCTTCTTCAGTAAAGGCAGAAAATGGCATGTAATAAATAAAAACCTTAAATAGGCAGTATTCGGCTTTCAAGTGCTTATGCATGACCTACTGTGTGCCAGACACTCAGAAACAGCCAGAGGAAGGTCAGGGCTCCTCCCGCAGCCTACCTACAAGGATCACACCTGACTTTCATTCAGCTTGGCCCTTGCCAGGTGTGCAGGCCATTTAGTGCCCAGGACAACAGTCCTTTTCTCTCCAGCCAAGAGGGTTGATAATCAGCAGACACATGCCAACAAGAAAGGCAGTTAGGACCATCTCCTGCAGCGATCGAGGGAAGGACAGCAGTTCTAAGTTTTTGCCTTCCAAAATGAAGTTCATCAGTCTCAGTGAATACCTTTAAGGAAAACAATGTGTCAGATTCACTCACAGTTTAATTAGCTTGTAGTTTGTTTTGTAATGCAGTGATGGGGAGAGCTGTTGCTCAGTTTAGGCTGAGGTGAGGCTCTTTGTTTGCTTTTGATTTTTGCTTTTATATGGTGATGATTGAAAAGAAATGTCATTGATGTTTTAATTTTATAATTTGCATCTGTCAGTTAAACTGAAATTATCTAGGTGTTTTTCCCTCTATTCCTGTTCTACTCTGAGGCCCACCCATGTATCTTCCATGGAATATTGTTGGAGGGATCGAATTTCCCACGTTTTTAATCTGAAACTGAAAGCAAAGACTTCTTATGGTAAAATTAATTAGAACTATTTTATGGGCAGTTTTGAATTCCAGCTTGTTAAAAAAAGCAGTGCTGATTGACGGACTAATCTTCCATGCATCTGTTCCAGATCAATCCAGCCTCAGGCGGTGCCAGGTGTGTGTCCAAAGTGATCTGCTTAATACCCACCAGGGCATCTCCCGGTACTGAGGATCAAATGAGGCTGCTCTGCCCAGGAGCAGAGGTGGGATGATAAGCCAGACATAGGTCATCATTCAAAAAATTTCTCCATAGAAGGAAAGAGGAAATGAAAGAATGAAAACAGCATGGGTTATGGGAGAACTAAAGAAAGTTCTTAGAAATTTAGTTACCTGGATGAAACACTTCATGTGTTGCTTTCTGAAGGGAACAGTGTGAATCTTTTGTGCTATCTGCCTTGTGAGATTGCATTAGAAGGGCTAAAAGGAATGGATTGAGAGAATAATTATACTTTGTGTTTAATATAGATAATTCCTCAATTTATGAAATTATTTTCACATCAGTGGTGCTTTTTTTTTTTTTTTCAATTGTCCTAAGAAACTAAGTCACATGGTAATATTTTCATTCTGTTGATTTTTTTTTTTTTTTTTTTTTTTTGTGGTGGTGGAGAAGGAGAAGGGTTCTTTACTTGACAGGCCTTAATTTATCCAAACAGATGTTTGCTGAGTCAAAACATTTATGCCTACTTCATTTAGCAGCTCCAGATTATAGAGAAAGTAAACTTTGAGGGTGGGGGGAAAGGCTAAATGATTTTAATATCTTTTGTTACCCAAAAGAATACAGTTTGAAGTGTATCCTCCGGAAAGTAGACAGTTGGAGTTCTTCAGGTTCCCATCACCACCTGGTAAGGAGCCATGTCTTTGGGAAAGTATATTAATTGTTTACCATTGTGAACCTTGAATGCATGGTGTTTTATTCTGGAGTGATAACCTGGGGTATCCAAAGAGAGCCAGTGATCTTTTTTTCCTTGCAAATTCTTTGTTGTAGTAAAATATATATAACAGATAATTTACCATTTTGCTAAGGTTTAGATATTTGGTGTTCCCCAAAAGCTCATGTATGAGACAGTGCAAGAAAGTTCAGAGGTAAAATGATTGGGTTATGAGAGTCTTAACATAATCAGTGCATTTAATCCCCTGAGAGGGATTAACTTGGTAATTGTAGGCAGGTAGGGTGTGGATGAAGGCAGTGGATCATTGGGGGCGTGCCTTTGGGGTTTATATTTTGTCCTTGGTGAGTAGAATCTCTCTCTCTCTCTCTCTGTTTCCTGGTGAGATATCCTGATCCACTTTCCTCTGCCACACTTTTCCACAATGTTCTGCCTTATCTCAGGCCCCAAGGAATGGAGTCGGCCATCTGTGGACTAAAACCTCTGAAACCGTGAGCTCCCAAATAAACTTCCTCCTCTAATTGTCCCTGTCAGATCCTTTGGTCACAGCATTGAAAAAGCTGAACTTTTTAGCCATTTTTAAAGTGTGCTATTATTCGGTGATGTTAAGTACAGGCAAGGCTTCACAACCATTGTCCGTTTCTGGAATTTTTTAAATCATTTCTAGACAGAAACTACCCATTAAACAGTTACTCACCATTTCTCCCTCTTGTAACTTCTATTCCTACTGTCTTTTTTATTTTTTAAAGGAAAAATTTTCTCTGGTCTAGAAAAGCAGCTGTTTCTTATTGTCTTGGCATTCAAGTTATAATTTGGGACCTAATGTGTCTCAATAGAAATGCTGTTGATAAATCTTGTTCCATCTTAAGTTTTTATTGCCCATTGGCTATCCTGCATCTAGTTCTTCTGTCATGTAACAAACATGGATGATACCCCAGCCCCGGGCTCGGCACCTGATGCCCTAATTTGTTTTGAGCACAATCACCCAGACTTGGACAGTGCTGGATGAAGGAATAACTTATAGTGAGGGCTTGTCCTCCAGGAGAAAGGACTTTGCCCTAACACCTGACATCTCATGGATGACTGTTGCTTTTTATTTTTTTATGAAAAGCATTGCAGGCGTTTAACACTTTTCATAGCATTGACAGCATTTTGAATGAACCATAATTTAACAAAGCTTGGAAGGGAAAAAAAGCTTGAAAAATTTTTATCACCAGCATCGTCTCACTTCCAAATCTTCTGTGTTGCCATAACAGCTAATGTTTAGCCAGTGCTTACTATAGGGCATTCACTGTTGGAAGAGGTTTGCATACATCTTCTCTTTTAATCCTCACCACAATCCTATGTGATCTGTACTACTGTTATCCAGTGCTATACTCTTGCAAATTTAGGCCTGGAGAGGTTGCATGATTTGTCTGAAGTTATCAGGTGGGACTGGGATTTGAGCCTAGCTCTGGCTCTATAGCTTAAGGACAAGGCAGCACAATTTTATCTTCATCTGGATGTAGGCATTTTTCTCCTAGTGGTTTCTACACAGTTCTCTTCCTTAGTTAGGGTACTCAGGGCTACCCCATCACCACAGCAAATTCCCAGGATGCTGGGCCTGAGGGAGTATTGCCAGGATAGCCAACACCCTCTCTTGGAAAAGCAGCAGCGAGAGGGTGGGGGATGGTCTGCTTCCCTTTCTGGCTCTATTGCTCTTGGGCTATAGTTTTTCTACTTCCACCTGCCCTGTCCTACATACCCCACCAGTATGTTGCTACCTCTGTAGCATAGCCATCTGGCTCTTACCTCTCCTCTTCCCAGTCTGATATCAATCATTTTCTTCCTTTGTGTTTATATTATAGCTCTTACTTAAAAATGGTCCAGTTAGCATAGCACAAGTGGAATTTTTTAACAAATAATTTGAGCATCTACTGTATGCCAGGTACTGTGTCCATGTGTAACAACTAGGATGAGATTGTACTAGGTGAATTGGTGGAGGGCCTTGACTCAATCCAGGAGTGGGATCATAGTCAGAGGGCTTGCTCTGGAAAGAGGGAATTTTATTTTATTTTATTTTATTTTATTTTGGCCAAGACCTAAAGGATAAATTGAAGTTAATCCAGAAGAAGGTGGGGGGTCAGTTGCGGGGTAGGGTGAGTGGTGACTGGAAAAGGTATTTTTCCCACATCCAGGCAGAACCTAATTGTCCAGAGAAAATTGAAGCATGGAAAGAGAGTGGTGTCCTGGTGGGCGTATTTGGGTGGGTTCTGCTCCTGGCTCACTACTTAAGGCTGGAGAGGAAGAAGGGCAGGGACCAGTAGAAGCATACCTGCCTTTTGGAAATCTGATCTGGTTGCTTAGTACAGACATTTGTTTTCCTTCTGAACTATTTGAAGACAAGTGTTTTGTCACGTTCATCTATAAGATCATCTGTCTTATTCCATGGTAACAATAGTTACATATTGCAACCTTACTTTCCAGGCATTTGCTTGGTACAGTTCTTAGCTTTTTTGTTTGGAACTGATTTAATTCTTAAAACAATCCTTTGTGAGCTCCCTGTTACAAATGAAGAAATGAGGTACAGGGAGTCTCTGCAACACCTCAAAGACCGCAGTAAGTGGTTGAATACGGGCAGTCTGACCACACCTCCCGTGGTGACCAGATCTGCTATTTGAAAGATCAGTTGTGTTTGTCCACAGTCTCAACACAATAAAGTCAATAAAGTCTGTGAAATTTATTTTGGGAGGGCCTATGTTTACTCTTCACAAACTTTTTTTAAAAAATTGACTATAACATACTATAAAATGTACAAATTTATATTTTTTGTTTTTGCAGGACTGGGGATTGCACCCAGGGGATCTCTACCACTTATCTACATCCCCAGCCCTTTTTGTTTTAAGATAGGGTCTTGCTGAGTTGGCCAGGGTGTCATCAAACTGGCAACACTCCTGCCTCAGCCTCCTGAGTTGCTGGGATTATAGGTGTGTACACTGCACCCAGCAGTTATACAAACTTGGATTTATTAGATAGTGCTCATTGAATTAAAAAAAAATGAATTCCCTGGCTTAACTACCACCTAACTATCCACCCAGCTCAGGATATATGTTACTTTATTTATTTATTTTTTAAGAATGCAGCATTCTTGAGACTTCCATTTGTTCTCAGTACTCCCCAAAAGGTCACTCTGTTCTAACTCCTTTTAATACATATGCATTTTATTTGTGTTTGAACTTATATAATTGAAACTGTGCAGAGTATTTTGCATGTCTGGCTTCTTTGATTTATTGCTATTCATTTACTAATATTCAGCAGCATCCATAATGTGGCATATAGCAGTGTTTGTTGGTCTCTGGGCAGTGGGACAGTATGATAGGAGTGTCGCACAGTAGAGATGTATAGGCCCTATACAACTTGAGGTTCCAGTCAACTGAGGTTCTAGCCACTTTAATATTTCATCAGAATTTTAGGCTTTTGGTTTAAAATAGCAGTCTGTCTTGTACCACACTGCTATTTTGAGCACCAAATGAGATGGTATACATGAAAGTGTTTTCCTGATTTGTGAGATACTCCTGGAAACAATGATATTAAAGATTATTAGTACCCATCTTCACACTGTTGTTGCCCAAAGTACATTTCAAAATCAACTCTGTTCCAGATAATCCCAGAAGATGATGGTAGAAAAATAATCTCCTGAAAGCTGGGAGAGGAGGGTTGAGACAGCAAGATTCCTGTAGACCTTGAACTGGGGAATGCCACAGCCTGGCTTCTTAAGGTCTGCATTTCTCTGGCACATGGGGTTGTGGGGGAACTCTCCTCATTTCTCAAGGTGTGTGGTGAGTCAGGATTAAAGTAGCCCATGTGGCCTTGTTAAGGTAACAGGACTGCAGGAGGCACTTACTTTCCTAAAAGATTTTTTTTTTCCTTTTAGGTCAGTTGTAGGATTCTTTGCGTTATTTCTTGAAAAAGGAGCCATTTGCCCCATTTTCCTGGGGTTAGTACTGTGGGCAGAAAGAAGACTATTGAAGCCGGCTTCTCTGACATCTGGCTTTTGACCCTGTTTTGTGAGGGTATAGATACCAGAAGGTGGACTTTGATGGGCAACGCCCTAGTGCAACTTCTGCTTAGCTGCTAGCTTAAAGAACAGAAACCAAAACATGAGTATCTTTGAAACCGACTGACTTTGCAGACTTGCAGTACCCAAGGATGGAAGGACATACCAGGTTTCAAGCCAGTGCCAGGTCTGCGGGAGGCAGTGGTTTTCTCTGTTTGCAGGGAACCCCTCAGATGACCTGTTTTTTTCTGTTGCCTCTGGATTGCTCTAGCAGTAGTATTGGTAGCCCGGGGACTCTTTAAAGTTGAGCTTGCTTTGTACTAAGAGATGATTTTGATTTTATTGGCCTGATGTAAAGCCATTGAGAATGGCAAGAGAGGGCAAGGAGTCTACTTTGTCTGGTTCAAAGACTCAACTTTGTGCCTGTGGGGTACAGGATGTTAGCCATGGTGAACCCAGGCATGCCCTCACGGCTTTTGCTGTTGTGTACCTGCCAGGGGTGCAGGGCTCTCGCCAAGACTGGAGTCTTTGGGTCTCTGTCTTCCTTCCTCCCACACTACTTGTCTTGAATGCCTTCCCACTGAACTCTTTTCAGGTAAGGAAGATTAGCACTAATGACAGTAATCCCTTATTTGGTTGGCTTTTACTTGGCCCAGAGCCTTGAAGCTCTGGGTCACTGGTGCCTGCTGGGTGATGTGGAACCGGAATTGGAATTCCCTTGTTATCCCACAATGGAAGCCAGTAGGCTCTATTGCTTTCCATAAGTACGGTGTATTCTTTCTCCAGGTCTCAAAGTCCCGCGTAGGTTCCACTGCTTTTATGCTACTAATTTTTTTTTTTAAAGCATTATTTATTTATATGTGGTGCTGAGGATCGAACCCAGTGCCTCACGCATGCGAAGCAAGTGCTCTACCACAGAGCCACAACCCCAGCCCCTATGCTTCTAATTTTAATGTGCTACCAATTAGCATCTCCTATTAGGCCATCTGTGTAAATTATCCCTCTTTTCAGTTTTCTTCATTTTCTACCCTAGGGTTCTCTGGGGGGAGAACTTGGTATAATGGGGAGAGACTTGGAAATCAGATAGGGTTGCCACAGTTAGCAAATAAAAACAGAATGCACAGCTGTATTTAATTTTTATAAAAACATTTTTTAAAAACATAAGTTCCAAATGTTGCCTGGAATGTACATATATTTAACAATCATTTGTCACTTATCTGAACTTTAAATTTAATCCAGTATTTTATCTGGAAGTCTGAAACCCTGGAAGACTTGAATTGTGTATCACAGTTCTGCTCCTTCCTAGCTGATCTTGGGGAAACCCAGTTGGCCTCTAAGCTACCTTGCCTTTTTCTCTAAAACAGGATCATTTTATCTGAGTTCTCTGGTTTTGTGGCTAAGTGACATCACTCAGTGAAAGCCCCCAGGACACGTTCAGCATGGAACTTCCCTTTTCCTCTTTAAGGATTATGAATTTGCTTCCCAACCCTTTTCTTCCTTTTCCTCCCTAGACTGATGCCTTGGAAGATGCCAACCGAGCGTCCTTTTCCTTAGTGGGCTCTTGAGTCTTTGCGGATGGTACCTGCTCTTAGCTGCTCACAGTTTGCTTTTCCTTCTGCCAACTTCCTTATTTCTCCCTATCTGCAGAGTCTTTGACTGGAGGTCTTAGGTTTCTCCCTGTCCTTGGCCACATGCTACCAACTGCCTTGTTTCATTTCTCCTTTCCTCCTAGGCCTGTGATGGCACAGGGACAATTAGGCCTCTTGGCATCTTCACGGTCTGTGGGACCAGGCATCAGTCATGTATCCTTTTGGGAGCTCATTTTGCTCCCTGTTTACCGAGAAGGTTTGCTTAGGATTTGGAGTTTGCATCTGGTGCCTATGTTTGGCCTAGGTGAGTGGTTTGGCTCTTGTTCTTTTTTTTTTTTTTGGTATTGGGGATTTAATGAGGGCTGCTTAACCATTGAGCCACATCCCCTGCCCTTTTTATTTTTTTGAGGCAGGGTCTTGCTGAGTTGCTGAGGCTGGTCTTGACCTTGTGATTTTCCTGCCCCAGTGTCTTGAGCTGCTGGGATTACAGGTGTGTGCTGTGGTGCCCAGCTTGGCTCTCGAGTTCTGAAAGACCTCTGAGACACTGTGTCTTGGAAAGGCAGGCGCTGTACTCTGTTACAGCCTCACGTCTGTCTGCTGCTTCTACCTCGTAGCTTCATAGACTATTTACTTTGCTCTGATGACCATTGAGTTTGAGACCCCTGGCTTATGCCACAGATAATGACTAATGAAGTCAAGTGCACCAGCTTTGAGTTATTAGCCTTTGAAACAAAACAGTGGAGCACAGTTATTGCATCTATACAGATAAGAGAGCAAAGTACAGAGACGTTAATTTGCCAGGGTCATTCAGCTGGTAGGTGGTAGGGCCAGGGCTGGGTAGCATATCTCTGGAGCCTCTGTTCTATACTTCTATTTTTGTGACCACTTGCAGCTGTGAGGGCCCCATGAATTCCTTGAAGGGGTTCACAATGTAACACTTTTCGTTTTGTTTCATTTTTTTTTTTTTTAAGAATTTAATAATTCAATTTCTTTGTCCTATAGTCCAGTTAGCTGCCTAATTTTTGGATGGTGAATCCTTGTCATTTTCTCCTGAGAAGAATGCTTCTCTCCCTTCAAAATTGCACACTTCTTGTGGCCACCTTTAACTTTTATGATGATTATGAAATGTCTATGAGTTCAATTAATGTAACAGTTTTCAGACACCTACTAAGTGTCAAGCTTGAGATACCCTTTGGGCACACACCTACTAAGTGTCAAGCTTGAGATACCCTTTGGGCATGAGGCAAGTACTGGTAATACCTGTGTGCTCGGCCTGTCTTGAAGTCCAGTAAGGCCTTTATGATTGTGGTGAAGGGTCTGAGGCTGTTGGGGAGACCAATAGCAAAGCATTGGCCACACTGGGTGAAGGAGGATGGTCATTTTATCATTCAGGATTCACAAGGGAAGACAGAAACCAGGGCGAGAGGGAAGAATGTAGACAGGGCAGTGGTTATCCCAGTGGTGGAGTTGCTGAGAAGTGGGCATTAGCAGCCCCGGGCTGCAGTAGCAGGATACCACTCCCTCATGTCCTGTGGAGGATGAGGAGAAGGTGTTATTGGAGACCATGAACTTCAATCACTCAGAGAAAGCTGGAACCACAGGGGGCCTTGAGACAGGCAGACTTTCCAAGCTGGAGATGAGAGAGCCACAACCTGAGTTTTCCCTTCTAGTCTCTGGCCGGTACCTCTCATTGCCGAATCCAGTTGTAGGTTGGCTGACTTTGGGAACTTGGAGCTGTAGGTCTCAGAGAGAGGTCACCCTACCTTTCAGGCCAGGAGAAGGCAGTGGAGGCAGAGATAGGACTAGCAAAGGAAGAAATGAAAATGGAATGACTGTTTGACCTGGACAGTGATTGAATATTTTGCACATGACACGTTGGAGGACCCATAGGCTTTTATTCCCTCAAGAGGATGTGAGTGAAAGGTATTGCAGGGAGAAGCAACAGCATGGACAAAGGCAGCTGCTTGGAACAGCAGGCGCCACCTGGAGCATCCTCTGCAACTCTCAATGGCTGGATTGGTACTGGGGACCTTCCTGTCCCTTCTGAAGAAGCCCTTCTGATAGAATGCTTTCTCATACATTCATGCTGTCATCTGTGGCTGATGTGCATCATCTCCACAGGGAATACTGGGTGGAAAGCTCTGCACCTGGATATCTTCCAGGCAGGCTGCTGCTTATACAGATTATATGCCATTTAACCAGTGGTGAGCAGCTTGTTATGCCCTAGCAACACTGAAAAGGAGCTTGTAGCCAAGAACAGTTGCATTTGTGATGAGCGAATGGTTCCTGGGTTCAGTGATACCCCAACTGTGATGAGGATGCTGGTGCCCTGGCAGGAGAAATGGCTTGCCCAAATTAGTGACTTGAGGCCTTTTTTTCCAGCTCTGAATATTTGGCATGTGATCAGACTGTTAGAATATGTTACTCACATTGTCCTTCTATGAAATTTTGTTTTTCTGATGAAAATGGATTTTGTGTGTTTTTTTTTCTTTTACTATGGAGATTTCCAAGCATACACGAAAGTAGAGTGAATCTACAAGCTACTAGCTTTCCCCATTTATTAAATTGGTCAGTCTTGAAATAGTTTCACCTATCAACAGTTCAGTTGGCATCTCTGATAAGAACTTTATAATTGCCATACCTAAAGAATTATACCTAAAGAAATTGGCAATATTTCTCCTAGGAAATATGTGTTTGAGAGAGAAACAGCAAGCTTGTTGTGGTTGTGCACACTTGTAATTCCAGCTCCTCGGAGGAGGCTGAGGCAGGAGGATCAAAAGTTTGAGGTCAATCTGGGCAGTTTAGTGAGACCCTGTCTCTAACTAAAAAATTTAAAAGGGTTGGGGATAAAGCTCAGTGGTTGAGTGCTTGCCTAGCATGCATGAGGCCTTGAATTCAATCCCTAGTCCTAAAAACAAAACAAAACAAAACAAAAAAACCCAGGCCTTTCAGGGCCCAGATGTATTATCTTTGTTTTCCCTTCTGCTTTAAGCCTTTATCTCTGTGCCCTGAGGCTGCTGGCTCTTAACTCTCCTTTCCCCCTTCACCTGTTGACAACAGGCTTTGGGACCTTTTCCCTGCTGCCCTGTTTCTTGGTAGCAATCCCCCAGTCATGCTGATTCTGCCTCACTGAGGTATGCAGGCTGGTGTCCCAGCCCCCACCCACGGCACGGCACGTAGCAGTATGAATTTCAAGTTGCCACCTCATGTGCATGGAGCAGGAAACCTGGCATTTGTGGCTCTACTGTAAGGAAATCTGAAATGAGGCATCTTCTGTGGTCTCTCCTGAAAGCTTTTAGCTGAGAAAGTCTGATGAGCACCCTGGGGGAATCATGCCCTGGGAAATCATAACCTGGCATCTGTGGCTTTCAGAAAGTCTGGTGAGGTGTTAGGTATGAAGCCACGGAGGTGCCGGAGCACAAGACAGGATGCTGTGGGCAGTGTGTGCAGTCAGAAGTCTCAGGGGCAGTAGAAAAACAGGCAGTCTTTGCCTAGAATCTCCAGCTCCCATTTCTGTAGTGTGGTGGTGTCTAGAGAGTGGTAATTATTTCAGTGGTGTCTCATGGCAGGTCTGGGGGGATAGGTGGTGAGAGGCTCCTGATCAAAACAAAGGCCCTGGGGCTCAGGTGAAATGTCAGGAAATTATCAGCCACAGAACAGTGCTGGTAAATGGGGCAGGTGGGATTTCAAGATAGATGGCCTACTCCAAGGCCAGGGTTCTTTCTCTGGCTCCTTGTTAGGCAAGGATAAAAGTGTAGATAAAAAGATAGAGGAGCACTAAGAAACAAAGGGGACTGAATTCCCAAATTCCTAAGCAATTTCACAATTGCTTTTGACCCAACAACAAAATTCAGGAACTGCTAGTTCATACATATGTGAGTGTTAATGGCTCCTTAGGCTTGAAATAAGGCTGCTCTTTAAAAATATTCTTTTATTCTTTTACATGATGCTGGGGATCAAACCCAGTCTTTGGGCTTGAGCTGCTGATCTGTGGCCCCCAAACTTTTTTTTTTTTTTTTTTTTTTTTGAATTGAAATTTTTGAATAGGAAAGAGCTCACATAGTATTCTCCAACGTGTATACTGTTCTGTGCTCCCTGCCCCCATTTAATTATATTTTGGAGATTTTTCCCTTATTGGTACATTGAATATTCCCTGCTCCCCTTTTTTACGATTGTCTGGTAATTCATTATGTAATTCATTCTTACCATTGGGCATTTATTTTGTTCTCAGTCTTTGGCTTCACATTCTTTGTGTGTGTACCAGGGATTGAACCCAGGGATGCTTAACCATTGACCCACATCCCCAGTCCTTTTTATTTTTTGAGACAGGGTCCTGCTAAATGCTTAGGGCCTCACTAAGTTGCTGAGGCTGGCTTAGAACTTGTGATCCTCCTGCCTCAGCCTCCTGAGCTGCTGCGATTACAGGTGTGGGAGAATGCACCTGGTTTGCCTCACACTCCTGAACTAACTGTGAGCATGGTTTGTTTTGTATGTGGGTGAGTTTATCTAAGGGGATAGGTCCTTAGCACATATGTACCAGCCACTTTCTTTCTTTCTTTCTTTTTTTTAAAATTTTTATTTATAGTAGTAGTATGTATTACAGTTCGTACTATACATAATAGAGCCTCTTTTTACACAAAACGGTTTGTATACAAAGTATATTCGTAGCATTCAAGTCTTCAATCACTTTCTTAATTAATTTCCTTATACAATATTGAATCATTAAATCCTCGTATGAGTCCTCTGAAGAAGGCAGTATTATTCTCATTTTACAGATAAGAAAACTGAGGCTTATAGAGGGTTAAGTGACTTGACTGAAGTCACTTCACAGAGAGTGGCAGAGCCAGAATTCAAACCCAGACAAACTGACTCCAGAGGGATTCCTTTACTCTGTGATACACCTTTTTGGGTAAATTCCTGGAAGCGACATTGGTGTCTCAAATGCTTTATATATGTGTACTTAGAATAGACATTTTCCTTGGTGAGGTTGTTCTAATTTACATTTCTATTAGTGGCGTGTGAGAGGGGGTGCTTGTGGCCCCATACTATGCTATCAGAGGGTTTTCTCGAATTTGGAGTTCACTGGTAAATTAAAGATAGCATTGTAATATAGTCTTTGCATTGGATTGCAGGGATTGGAAAAAAACCTTTTCCTGTGCTTGTAGGAACTGTTTGCATTTCTTTTCCTGTAATTGCCTTGTTCATATCCTTTCTTTTTTGTCTGTTGGAACCTTGATCTTTCTCTTACTCATTTTTCTTGCTAAGAAAGTGCTCTTTGTATGTTATAGTGATGTGCCCTTTATTCCAGTTTTGAGTTGCAAAAAAAATTTTCCCACTTGTCATTTATCTTTTGACTTGACTTTTGGTGTTTTTAGTTTTTGTCTACCCCCCCCCCCCAAAAAAAAGAAGTTTCTTTTATGCTTTCTTAATGTCATGTATAACCTACGGGAAATATTATTAAGATGTTATGGTAGAACTTTACTGTGTATTTACTTTTTTGAAAAAGGACAGATTACTGTTGTTTTTGTTTGAATGGCATACAGTGCATTTAAGAGAGGTTAAGAAGAAATCAGAGAAACGATGCTACAATTTCTTTTTAACTGCTTTAAACTACTTGAACTTGTAGCTGAACTTAGACACTTTTTCTGGTGTCTTTTTTTTTCCCTTATTTTTTTCTATAGTAGCACTTTATATTACATATAAAATCTTAAATTAGGATAAATCTTGTGACTAGTTGATTATCAGTTCCTGAATTGTTTGCGTTTTGGGTACTGTTACTGTAGACTATTTCTCCCACTAGAAGCTTCTTCTTTTTTTTTTTTTAAATGTTTATTTATTTACTTTAGTTGTACACAATGCAATGCATTTATGTTTATGTGGTGCTGGCTGAGGATCCAACCCGGGCCGCTGTGCGCACGTTTGAGGCTAGCGCTCTGCCCCTGAGCCACAACCCCCGCCCTAGAAGCTTCTTAAAAAGAGTCAAGTTTAATTGGCATTACTTCTCTACCTGGTTGGTTTCAGGCTCCCTCGCTCTCTGGTGGTTTTATTTTACTCTGCGCTATTTTCTGTTTCCCCTGCTTAAAGTTGAGTTTAAAGCTGTGGACCTTAAATTTAATTTCTACCCTATTGGCTAACTTTGTTCATCTCACAAATATTACTGAGGCTCTTCTGTGTGTCAAGTACTGTGCTAAGGTTTGAGGGTGATCCCTTTTTTGTAGAGCTGATGTTTTAGCAGGGAAAGACAGACGTCCGACAACTGATTTCACAGTTACAGAATTAAAATTGTGATAAGTGCTTCAAAAGATGTGTGTTGTTTCTTGGAGGAGGATGTGGCCAGGTGAACTGAACTAGTTTGGGGTAGCCAGGGAGAGCTTCCTTGAAGTGACACGTAGACTGCCATCATCTGTGTGTCATTTAAACAAAAAGTTAATCACACAAAGAACTGGTAAAGAATGTTCTGGGTCAAAGGAACTGGCAGGCTATTCAAAAGTCCTGAAAGTGACAGAAGCATGGCAAGTGTGAGGAACTGAAAGTTGAGTGTGTTTGGAGTGCAATGGGATGCGGCCTGAGGAAGGATCTGGATGTAGATGGGGCCAGATCTGACAGGATTTAGTCCTGAATCTTGAATCAGACCTGATAATTTAAGGAGCAGTGCTGGCACATGTGCCTTTTAAATTAGGAACACGTGTTTTTTTTTTTCTCTCTCTCTTTTTTTTTTTTTTAATTTCCAGGGACTATGCCAATCTAGAACTTTTTTCACTTGAATAAATTTAGCCTGCAAAAATAGCATTTAAATCCATTCTTGTTTAGTTTTTCATTAGAACATATTTTTGCCAATAGTCTTCATGCTTTAAAACCCAGATGGGGCAAAAAGATTCACTACTTGTTAAGCAAACTTCCAGAGTTGGCTTAGGCATTAAAGAAGGAATTAAGATGCAAAGGCTGTAGATATACTAAAAATGCATCCAAAATGGATTCTTCTCTTCCTCCCCCTGCTTCACACTTTTATTCTCTGCCCTCAGTTGAAAGGCAAATAGCCCATTCTGTGTTTGCTTTGTACAAGGAAAAGATCAAGCCCTCTAACAGCTCCCTATTTTTTCCCTTCAATCTATTAGTTTCTTAGATGGTTATGTGTTAGACCCTTCACCTGTCCTCAGTGGAATTTACTGGCATCTTATTAATGTGTTGAGGAGCCTTTTAACTTGCACCTTGAGTGAATTCAGACTCTAGACCTTCCTTTATTGGAGCCAAAAGACTCACATGTACTTTTTGGATCATGGCTGTCTACATGGGAGTTGGAGAGGAAGCCTGGAGGAGAAGGTAGATTAGCCGGAACTGCAAATGAGGTCAGCCAGAGGCTGGAGTCAGAGAGGAGGTTCAGGAAGGCAGGGAGGAACGATTGCTATTAGTCTTAATTAGGCAGGGGTCAGATATAGGAAAATTTTCTCCTGCATGGATCAGTCACCTGGGAAGGTAAATGGAGAAGAATCAGGTTATCTAGGCATGTTTTGGTTCTGCAGAGGGCATCAGGAGTCAGAAGAGGACTTGCTTATTGAGGAACTTTGTAAAAGTACAAAGTCCACATTTCCTGTCCAGAGCTGATCTTTGTGTATTGGCAGGTTTAAGATGTAGATGAAGACAATCAGGAGTATCCCACTGGCATTTTTCCCGGGATACAGCCTGTGTTGTTTCTTTACCCCATCCTATCATTGATTATTATTTACTGTTCACCTCTACCCCTAGTGCTGAGCTTTCTCTGCTGTTACTCACTTTGCAGTGATAGTGTAAGACTCATGCTTCATTAGTACATAATGCATAGACTTCATGTTAAAACTGCAAAACAAATAGTTTTATATTTTAGTACAGGTAGGCTTAAAACATTCAGTGAAAATGAACTTAATTGGAACTCAGACTATTTTAAAGTGAAGACTTAAAGTCTCTCTTTTTTTTAAACCTTTTTAAAAAAATAATATTTATTTATTTGTTTTAGTTGTACACAATGCCTTTATTTTTACATGGTGCTGAGGATCGAACCCAGGCCGTGCACGTGCTAGGCGAGCACTCTACTGCTGAGCCACAACCCCAGCCCCTTAAAGTCTCTTATCCCTGACTCTGGTTTGTCTCCATAGAGGTAACCACTGCTACTGCTTTCTTTTGAATTTTCTTAAGTGTCTTTCTAGATTAACTTTATGCAAATACAGAGTGTGCCTATATTTTCCTTTTAAGAGATGCCCAGAATTGGTAGCACACTGTACACGGTGTTCTTTCTTGCTTTTCTCCATGAAGAACAGATCTTATGAGTTCATCCCTATTGGTGGGCATGGAACTGCCCTATTTTTTTTTTTTTTTTTTAATTTTTAATGGGCATGCTGTAAAATATTTCATACAACGGAAGCACTGCATTTAACTGTTCTTTTATTTTTTTTCAGTCTGTTGTGTACTACAAATAAAGTCATAGTAATTATTCCTTTAAAAAAAAAGTTTTCACATAAACCTTATTGATGTTTTGTATCTGTTGGATAGTTTAGGGTTGGAATTAAATTATCCGATTCACAAAGTATGTGCTTTTACATTTTTGTTATTTATGTTTGAGTGGTATTTACTCATTTGTGTATAGTCCCTCCTGCCTTAATTGGAAATCCTTCTTCTTCTTCTTCTTTTCTTTTTTTTTTTAACACTCTTTTGCCTCTTCTCTGTCCTGTAGGAGGAAACACAGTGTATTCTTTGAGTTTTGAAAGGATTGCTTGTACGAAAAATTGCCATGTTGGTTACACTTCCTACCTGGAATTTAGTTTACTTTCTTAGCACTGAAAACTCCTCTTCCACCCACGTAACTAGGAAATAAGTGAGAGAGCAAAGACAGGACGACTTTTATTACCAAATGTTCCTCAGTAAAAATCTGCAAATTGATAGATACTGGGAGTTCAAAACTATTTTGGGAGCCCCATTAAAGACCTGTCATTGGTTAGTGTGGACCACTCCCTGGAGTCCCATGAGAAGATGGTGTTCTTTGTAAAATGCTTGGGTGCTTGCTTCGGCAGCACATATATTAAATTGTAAAATGCTTGGGACTGTTAGGAAATTTGTTCAAAGTTTGGGTTCTCTGTTCAAGTGAGGGTCTTAAATGCTAATGATAGCACATTAGATTTTATCTGGTATGTATGTTTAGAGTTTGATAAAACAGGCTCTGTCCTGATCATAGTCAGTTCTCATGATAGGCATCTTAGCCCTCTGTTCTCAAATATATTTTAAGGAGTTTTAGAGCAAAGTGGATTTACTCATTAATTGTATGATCAATTGAGTTCACTCCAATTTGTGTAAGTCAAGCCAATCAAAGAATATAAGCTTTCTGTGTTATTGTCCAGTTGGATAGGATTTAAAATTTGAGCAACCTTGCAATAAAACTTTCTAATCCATTAGGTTTCTTCCCCCATCGTTAACCCGTGTTTACACAGTTTCATTTGATAGAGTTGAAAAAAGCAAAGTCTGGATTTCTAAATCCAGAGCCTCTGGAGCAAGGTAGTGAGTGGCTCCCAGGAAAGGTGTTGGCCCTGCTTCTAGTATCATAATCGAGAGTGGTGCTCCTGGCACATCCTGGGTACACTGTAGTTTGTCTTTTCATCTTTGACAAGGTAGTAATGCCACTTGTAACTCATAAAATCAAGAGTTCACTTCCCTTTTGGTTCACTGTCCTTCAGCTTCCAGTATCACATCTCATTCGTTGCTATAGTTTTGCCTTTTATGTAACTGCTGGGTTGTCTGCTGCTTACTAAGACACAGATGGTATTTAACTCCAAGACCAAGACTCATCAGCCATTGACAGTACAGAAAGACAGGGAGCCTGGAGAGGCCACGGTGGGCAGTCCACCCAGCTGATTATTTAACTTGTTGAGACCCTTTGGAGTCAGAGTCCCTGTGACTTAATGTGTTTTTCCTCCTGAAATAAAAAAAAGTTGTGTCAGTTGTAAACTATATTAGTATAACGAACATCCTCATACTCTTCTAAATTCACCAGTGTTTAACATCATACCCCTCCTGAATGGCCTTTTCTGCCTCCCTCTCCCTCTGCCTTTTGCTCAACCTTCTGAAAGTAGGTGTTGGATATCAGGTCACTTCATTCCTGTGTATTCGGTGTGCATCTCCCAGGACAAAGCCGGGAAGTGAGAATATTTTTGAGGTTGCCATCCACCCTCCTTTATGGGTACCCACAGATGAAATTATTTTCTTATGCCTTACTACCAAGTAAAGATCCTCAAGTTTTTGAGGCAGCAGAAACTGCTAGGACTCTCAGAACTAAGTTTCAAATTGCATATGACCTCTTGATGAGCACCTGTGTAACTTTAAGTTTTAATTTCATTTGGCTAGCGGACTGCCCCCTTCTTTTCTGACCATCCTTGCCTCCTCCCCTCTTTAGATTGTATATGTTTATGCAAAGACCCCTCAGTGAATTTTAGAATGAATTAGTATATAAAAACTAGCTCCAAATAATTTGCAAATTGCAGTAGGCTCTCAGATGACCTGTAAGAGGGTCATAGTTGTCTCAGATTATGCCTTTTCTGGGACAGCGGAGTGGGTGGAATTTCCCCTGTGTAAAACCCTGATGCTTTCTTTTGAAAGTATGCTGCCTTGAAGTTCATCTTGTAACTATTGTAAGACATACAGGACATGTCACACTCCAGCTCATACCCCCTTCTCGGTGGGGGGATGGGGGGGTGTTGGGCTTCACTTTCTCTTAACAATATTTCTGGCCTGGTGTAACTTTCAGTACCAGGGCGCCTGTGATAGTGGTGGGAAGTCAGCACTACTTCGTGGTTACGTATCTGAGAAAACAGTAAAGACTGTGGATTGGGTATTGGTTGAATGATACAGAGAGTAAGCACTACTGGAGTTTAGAGAAGGACTGTGGGTATTTTAGTGGAGGATGTGATGGGGATGGTCAGACAGGAAGTGCCGCTGGAGGAGCCTCCTTGTAAGACCTGCTGGACAGGACTTGAGGCCTCAGGCTGGGGAAGGAGGAGCTATGGGAGTGTGGCAAGGGTCAGATGTTGATCTGCTCTAGGCCAGGTTACAGTGTAACACAGAGATGTGGATGTCAGGTGTGTTCTTTGTTACATGGAACATGAATGGGTTATTTTAGGAAGGGAGCCATCTCTTCTAATGTCAGAGTTGACCATTCCTGCCCAAGTTACATAAAGGAGACAGTTACTTCCCGGCAGGACTTCCAGTTGGTTGAATGTTGTATGTACCAGGCTAAGTGCAGACGTAATTGGTATAATTCTCAAAAGGGCTCTGTGAATATAAGCAGTTATCCTCATTCACAGATAGAAAATGAGGCTCATAAAGGTTAAGAGACTGGCTTAAATAGTGGACAGGTACTACCTCCAGACTTTGAGTTATGTAGAGGCCACTTTGTAACTTTCTATTACTACTTTATCCCTTCCTTTTAGAAAACTTTTTGTAGTGTAACTTATGTAATATACAGGGATGATCAGTGTACATAGATTGATGAATTGTCACAGACTGAAGGCACTCAAGTAACTTTGCACTCAGATGAAGAAACAGCAGAACTAACACCTGGGACTGTGCCCCTGCTAGTCATTATCCCTCTGCAGACAACCACGTGTCTGAGTTTGAGCTCTGAGTGGAATTGTACAATATGCATGCTTCAGTATTTAACATTTTTCTCCTAATGTTATGTCTGTGAGATTCATGTGTATCATGGAGCTCTTCCCTTTTAAGATTGTATCTTGGGACCTAGAGTGCCCAGAAAAACCACTTAGACTCCAGGGCTGTAAAATCCCCTTAGTAGTACAGTTAGCGTTTTCAGAACTTGTAAATGTGGAAAATGGTCTGTTAGGTGTCCTAAGTTTGCCATGCTTAGATGAAAAAAACTGAATCTTCAGAGTTGGCGGCAGGAAAGATTCTCTATATATTTAAAGTGATGCCTTTTGGTATTTTTTTGAAGAATGGGGTGTAAATCTTGATGCATTCAGGACCTCTGCAAAGTCATTCTGTTAAATAGATGTAACATGCTTCTGTGCGATAAGTAGGATCCTGAAGAGTTCATTTGTAAATGAAGTTAACTTTGTTTTTTCTCAAGATGTAAAGCCATGCAGGATCTTGATGTGGAAATTTGTGAAATGATGAGTCATTTGTGTCCTTCAGCCAAAGACCACCAGGAATGTACTTGTTGCACGAGTTTGTTGCTCATCGGAGGAGGGAGAACACTACAGAAAGAAGTGATTAAAAGAACCTCTGAAGCCTTTGGGCTTTGGTTGGGTAATCTTGGGAAGAGTCCATGGAAGCATGGGCTATCTTTAGATTGCATGTTTTCAAAAACCTTACCTATAGAGAGGGCAGGTTAAAATGAGCTAAAGCTGTGATTGGTAAAGAAGTAGTAGTCCCTTGGTTTATCTGGGAGAGGGGGTTTGGTATCTTGTGGGTTTCACCATGATCTTGTCTTGTCCCTCTTTGTTGAGATCTCAGAGTGACCTTGTATGATGTAACTGTTTTATGAGATTGTTTATGTCCTACAGGAGAACAATGTGACTTAGCTTGTGTCAGATCAGTTTGTAATAACATTGAGGTCTACTTGTGAGCATAAGATCAGATGTTGGATAGCAGGCATAGCTTTTTGCTTTTCAAAGGAAATTTATAGGCTCTAGTTTTTCATAAATCTATACTTTGATTGTTCCTAAAATAGGATTGACCTTTAATAGCTACTTATTCTTTAAGGTACTGAATGAGTATTCAAAATAGAAGGTATATTTAGAACATTACCCTTTGGATGCTTGTTTTTGGGCTTCTTAAGTGACTGGGTTGCCTTGCATAGACTGGTTTTAGATTATCTTGTGAAGTCACGTGGGCCTTTGGCAATTGCTTAATCACACTTGACCCTTCTCTTTTTACCAGTTGAGTGAAGGTGATTATAACAGTGACCCAAATTTCTTAATGGCACCTTGTGATGTAATTGTTGAATCTCACAATGAGATGATATCTGCTAATTTATAATGCATCTACTTCAAAAAGGATTCAAGGTGACCAAGGAGATGTGTCTTCCCTCTGAGCACTCAACCACATCTTTCCCTTTTTCTCAAGGCTTGGCCTAAATGAACAGTCACAGTGTTAAATAACTCCTTGTCCATAAAGAAAACTGTTTTCTGAAACCTCCATCCATGGGATGCCCCATGGAGGTACTGAAATATCTCATTATGATTGTTTTGAAGGTAGTGTTGGAGCAGATGTTCGTCCTTTGGCGAGCCCAGACTTCTGGTTGGTAGTGAAGTCAGGAGCTGTGTCCCCTTCTTTAGATTCCTGGCCCTTTTCACATGGGCTGGGAATAGGACTTGACCAGCTCATGCCTTCCCCATCTTCTTTTCTAACAAAGTATTTAACCTTTTGATACCTGGTTATCTTCTTTTTGCTGCTTGGATGCTTATAATATAATCTTTATCTGTGAACTGCAGCTGGCTATGGCTTCTTATCCAGTTTTATGGAAATGAACGTGAAACTGTTGAATGAGAATGGTGAGGTTTACCTTGGAGTATCCAGCTTGACAATATTCAAGGAAGAGAAGGGAAAGAAGATTAAGAGGAGTGCCTCAGCCGGGCGCGGTGGTGCATGCCTGTAATCCCAGCACTGTGGGAGGCTGAGACAGGAGGATCATGAGTTCAAAGCCAGCCTCAGCAATGGCGAGGCACTTAGCAACTCAGTGAGACCCTGTCTCTAATAAAAATACAAAAAAGGGCTAGGGATGTAACCCAGTGGTCGAGGGCCCCTGAGTTCAATCCCTGGTACCACAAAAAAAAAAAAAAAAGAGGAGTGCTTCAGTCAGTTATTTGAAGTTCAAACAGATGCAAGTGAATGAAATAAACAAGGAGATGGGAAGGGCTGGACACGGACTTTTTTTTTTTTTTTGCTATCAAGTAAGCATTTTTTTGTGCATTTTTTGAGGTATGCTCTAGTTTAATTTTGTTAAAATATATGTCCATTGGGCTGGGTGGTCAGTGGTACAGTGCTTGCTAGCATGTGCAAGGGCCTGGGTTCCATCCCCTGCAATTCAAGCAAGCTAACAAACAAAGTCTGTTCATCCCGTTGAAATCTTTGAAATGACATCTCAGTTCCATAAATACCCAGTTATGGACATTGTTATTCTTTTGTTAATAACTCTTTTGATTGTATAACTCTAGGAGGTTTTGATATACCATATAGTAAGTTCTGACATTAAAAAGAATTTTTTTTTAAGTTATAGAATGAACAGAATACCTTTACTTTATTTATTTTTATGCAGTGCTGAGGATTTAACCCAGTGCCTCACATGTGTTAGGCAAGTGTTCTGCCACTGAGCTACAGCCTCAGCTTAGTTCTGACATGTTTTTCAGCATTGTTTTGACTAATATGATTTTTTTTTCTTCCTACACAAAATTTCCTGAAAATCCTGTGGGAATTTGAGATTGGGGAGGATTCATACCTTAAAAATCTCCAGTTTATCCATTGGTTGAGGTTCATTTTCTTCATTTTTATCCGAGTGTGAGGTTTTCGTGGAGACTTTCCTTCGCATAGGGTTTACAGGCTCTCTGGGTCTTTTCTCAGGCACCTTGTTCTTGCCACTGTGAGAAGATTTTCTTTCCATTTCAGTTTGTATACAGGTTTTGTTTTGTGTTTTAATGTCACTTGGTTTCTGATTAACTTAATGAACAATGATTGGATGGTTTTCTTATACTTTCTAGGCAGATGATGTCTAGAATGAGTTTTCTGTCCTCATTTCTAGCATATTCCAATCTCTCACCATGAAATCAGGTCACAGTCACATTTAAATTAGTATATTCTATTTATACCTACTAACATAAGAGTGTAATAATTTAAACAGTGTTGGTTCTGCTGTCAGCCCTCTTATTCCATGAAGGTTTGTAGGCCCAGGGTTAGTATCTCTTTGCATCAGAGGGCCAGTTTCTTGTACATTTCTATTGGTGGTGTTTTTTATAGAGCAGGATTACCTGTCCCTACCCCATCCACATCATAATCAAAGGAAACCCAGCTTTATGCCATTTCCTACTTAGAAACCAACCTTAGAATCTAATCCTGACATAAGAAGTACTTCCACACATTTCCTTTCTGTTTATTGCTTTAACACAATAAATAGTGTTGACTAATGTTGACGATAGCAAGCATTCTTTCTTGTTCCCAACTTTTATGGGAGTGCTTCGTTAAATTTGTTTGATGAAAGCTTTTGGTGGATGCTTAGATGAAAACATTTGCTTTGTTTTGTTTGCTGTTATGATTAAACGGAATTTCATCAAATTATTTGTGCCTGCTGTTTATTTAAAATAAAAACTCAATGTAGTAAAAATACAGTAATAGATCATATATTGAACTAGCTACATGTTCTAGATAAACCCTACTAGGTTATAAATTTTTAAATTTTAATACATTGTTATATTTATTCATTCCACAAAAAAATTTTTTTTGAATACTGCCCAGCTAGCAAATGCTCTACCACTGAGCTATATCCCTAGCCCCCTTCTGCTAATATTTTGTTCAGGATTTTTTGTGTATGTGTTACATAAAAGTGGTTTTTGGCCTTTTTAAAAATTTTTCGGTACAGTTTGGAATCAGGGCTACTTTGGGAAACTTGCCTTTTTTAAAAAAAAATAATATAGTTTATATAACAGCAATGATCTTTGTCTTAAGTTTGGATCTTGCCTAGGAAAAAAAAAGAAAAAAAGAAAAGCAAACCAACCAAATAAAAAAACACCTGGTTCTGATATTCTTTCTAGGTAGGGGAGGATTTTCAAAAATATCAGAAACTTTGATGGGAGAACAGTGATGGCAGTAACTATTTAGGGAGGCAGCCAGGCATTTAATGCATCAATAATGCTTTTTTTTTAAAGTGGTGTATGTATGTACGTGTCTGTGCATGCATGTGGCTCACATACATGCCTGGGATTGTGAGTTCCCAAGATTTATTACTCCTCAGATTTTCTTTTTTTAGCAATTGTGTTTTTAGAATTGCAGAATTTGCTGTAGTATTTTGGTAGGAGTACATTGTCCAAAGTGGTATTGAAATAGCAATGTTCTTTACATAATATAAAACACATTTGGAATGCCATGTGAAAGAATTGGGATGGGCAGGTTTTTTGGTTTGGTCAGTTTGGGTCAGTTGGTACCTAATTAGATTTTAAACATCAAATTGAGTGCTGGGGATTCTGTGTTAACATGATCTGTTGTTCCTGAAATAAGTGTGTTCTCCAAAACTACACATTAAAAATTTCAGTGCTTGAGGGAACAATAGGTTTGGGTCAGACTACTAGCTCAACCTATGGAATGTTATAAGTAGAGAACTAACCAAACAGCTTTTGGTTCCCTTAAGGATGCAACTTGGACTTGTGGAATAGTTTCAACAGATCGGAAACTTTTAAATGCAGTGCCAATTTTTGAAATGTCTACAGAGGTCAGGAATTTGGCCTTCATAGATGGAAAGATGAAAAACGTCTTTGTCCAGGGTGGAATGAACCTGGCTTAACTTTCCTATGTACATATATGAATACACCACAGTGAATCTCCATGTACAACCACAAGGCTGGGATCCTAATTAGAATAAAATGTATTCCATGTTTGTATAAATACATCAAAATAAACTCTACTATCATATATAACAAAAAGGGCAACAACAACAAAAAAAGGGTCTTTGTCCTTGAAGTTAACCTGGACAAGAATCTTTAAGCTTGTATGTTCTTCTGACCTCCCCAACCCCAAGACCTTCCATGTTTTTTCTCATCCTAGGGAAGTTTGTCCATCAAAGATCTAATTCCTGCCTCAGTCACTTAGGATCCCATCATGGCCTCTTTCTAGATAAGCAGGTCTCTACCAAATATATGTATCTGTTGATACATATTATGTATCTGTTGAATTATAATTATTTATGATAGGAATTTTGAACAAATAGATTTAGTATACAAAGACGGGGTTATCAGTGCCATTCCTCAGAGCTACCTCTGTGCTTCTAGTCCTCTGTACCACATTGCAGGGTTCATGTGAGTCTCTTAAACAAGCAAAGTTATGATCATGTTGTGGTTCTCAGCCTATTTTTTCCTACTGAAATCATTATAGTTTTCTCTTGTCCTTAATTATGGCAGCATGTTATTCCATTGTCAGGATAAGCCATTTTTTTTTGTCAGTACCTGTATTAGTTTCTTGTTGCTATAACCAATTACCACACATTTAGTGGCCTGAAATAACAGATTTATTTTCTTAAAGTTCTGTCAGTTACAATCCAATGTGGATCTCACTGGGTTAAAATCAAAGTGTAGCAGGGCTACATTCTTTTCTGGAGGCCCTGGAGGAAATCCATTTTCTTGATTTGTTTAACTTCCAGAGGCTACCCACATTCCTTGGAAGGTGGTCCTTTCCTTCATCTCAAAGCCAGCAGTGGCAGGTTGAGTCCTCCTTGTATGACATCACTTTGACCTCTTCTCTTCCTCTATTTTCAGGTACCTCTGTAGTTACACTGGGCCTACCCCAAGAACCCAGAATAATTTCCCTGTTTTAAAGTCAGCAGATTAACACTCTTAATTCCATTTCCTTAGTTACCCATCGTCATGTAAGTAACATTTTCACAGGTTCTGGGGATTAGGACATGGACAGCTTAGTGGGGGAGGCATGATTCTATGGTTGATGTTGGCTCTTGGGATTCTTTCTTTCTTTTTTTTTTTTTTTTTTAAGTATTTATTTACTTTAGTTGTACACAGTGCAATGCATTTATGTTTACGTGGTGCTGAGGTTCGAACCCGGGCTGCGCACGTGCGAGGCGAGCGCTCTGCCGCTGAGCCACAACCCCAGCCCTGGCTCTTGGGATTCTAATGGATGACATTTCCATGAATGCCTCTATGTGTTCATCTCTGTCTATCTGTGATTAATTCATGGACTGACTTTCTGTAGATGAAGTCTTTCAAAACGAACATTTTAATGTGTTAAAAGTGTCCAAATTATTGAAACTCCATCCTTGGTTGGGTAGGAGAACAGGGGCAAGTTTAATGCCAAAGAAGAATTTTTAGAACTGGGAGGATGCTAGCCAGGCGTGGTGGCGCATGCCTGTAATCCCAGCACTTGAGATGCTGATGCAGGAGGATTGCGAGTTCAAAGCCAGCCTCAGCAATGGCGAGGCACTTAGCAACTCAGTTAGACCCTGTCTCTAATAAAACACAAAAAAGGGCTGGGGATGTGTCCCAGTGGTTGAGTGCCCCTGAGTGCAATCCCTGGTACCAAAACAAACAAACAAACAAAAAACCCCCCAAAAATGGGAGGATGCTAATTTGTTCCTTTCTTACATTCCTGTTAAAAATGTGAAGTCCTTTCTCTCATTGTAATTTTATTATATTTCCTGTGCCTTTTGGCATATGTAGTTTATTGGTATATATTTGCTAGGTAAATGTCTAAGAAAATGAGTGTCTACATTTATTATGTGCACTTTGCTGTTAACCACCTTCTTTACTTTATTTCTTTGTATTAGATATTAATAGATCTCCTGTCTGAATTATGAACTGCATAATTTTGCAGCATTTTGGATGTTGACAACTGTTTTGGGTCTCAATATTGCTGAATTGGGAAACAATCTTTCTTTCTTTTTTCTTTTTTTAAATCAATTTAGATGTAGTTGGATGGTTTTAACCATTCTACCCTGCCAATTTTTGAAAAGGCTAACTATGCCCTTTGTCCTCCCCTTTTTAAAATAGTTTATTACAAAATCCTCATAGACACAGTTAAATGTCATTGCCAGAAACCTTGAATGAAATGTGGAGTTACTTTGCAATATGTAGAAGAAACATTAAAATACAATTCCATAGCCTCTTATCCACAGGGCTTGATGTTAGGATGAAGGCTTTTTGGCAATGATGGTGGGGTATATTAGTTTACCAGAGCTGCCATAGCAAAGTACTACAGACTGGGTGGTTTATAATAACAGAAATTTATTTTGCCCCAGTTCTGAAGGCTAGAAGTCCGACATCGAGATGGTAGCAGGGGATGTGTTCCTTCACAAGTGTTTACGGGAGGCTCCTTCTTCACCTCTTCCAGTTGGTGGTAGCTGCAGGTGTTCCCTGGTTTGCAGCTGCAGCACTTCAGTCCGTGCCTCTGTAGTCACACAGCTGTCTTCCTCCTGTGTGATTCTGTTTTCCCTTCTTATAAGGTCACCAGTCATTTTGGAATAGGGCCTACCTGATGACCTCATCTTAACTTGATTATAGCTGCAAAGACCTTATTTCCAAATAAGGTCACATTCACAGGTACTTTTTAGTGGGGATTTCAACATAGTATTTTGGGGGAGGAGGGGACACAGTAACCCCATAACAGAGAATTAACAGAATATAGGGATATGGAAAATTGATACTGAGCACATAGTGCGTGTAATGTAATGCTGCTGGTGGGTTGAACAGCAGACACATCAAACACATCAGCAAAACATGTGAACAGTCACACAAAATGTGATGATACAGCTGCACAGGGCCTCCTGTCTATGCAGATCAAGTTTTGCCACCAAATGAATGCAGGGCAGCTTGGTTGGTTTCTTGCCAAACGGTTGCAACTTTTGGTTTTCAGTCTTTTGGATTTGGGGATTGTAACTGTTGAGGACCTGTGACAGGTTTTTGCCTTAATTCCTAACAGTGGAGTAGGGAACTTTCTGGTAAGTTCTGTTACTATTACTTATGTACTAATATTGTGCTATCTAATGTTCTCTTCTTTCCCCTTCCATCTGGGAAGTTCTCCTTTTTGACTGGATGCACACACTCAATCCCTGGTATCGAATGTGACGTAGTATGGTGACTGTGTCTTTTTGCCCAACCGGACTAAAAACTTCAAGCTGAAAGTTATCCCCTGGCAAGAATTTAAATCTTCCATCTCTCCTCCCTCACTGAACACCAGAAAATGTCCATACATCAATAACCCCACGTCGCAAAGCCAACTTTCTCGTTAAGCCAAAGCTTTGTGCCTTTCACCTCTTTGGAAGGATTAGGATTCCCTGGTACTTGAGTGTTGAGAAGCCAAACTCCTAGACACTTTGAATGAGCAAGCAGACAATGATCAGGAAGCAAGTTGTCAACTAAGTTGTCTCTTGCACAAGAAACAGACACTGTATTGGAGTTGCAAATTTAGGAGGCAATTTGCTTACATCCCCATGTTTTAACTGATACCTGGGGTTGGGGAATCTACTGGAAGGAACATCCATAGAGCATCAGACATTGTTCTAGGGTGTTCATTGTAACAATTATGACAGAAGCATAGGAAATACCTGGACTGTCAGGCAGTAGGGGAATGGTTTTGGCACATCAGTGAGATAAGATATTTGGGACATCAGAAATTGAAGGAACATTTAATTACTAAGAATACTTGCAATGTAGTAGTGGAATAGAGGGACACGGTGTGCATGTGATATGGACAGGTTTTATAAAATGTGTAAGCATAGTTTAGAAGGGATAGATGATGTTAGCAGTGCTTTTCATAATAGACTGTACTTGAGAATTTCCTCAGTTTTTGTAATCTATCCCCTATCCCCACCCAACCACCCAAAGCCCTTAATCCAGGGGCCTTTTACTTTTGCGGGAATTTGTCTCCTTACATATACATACATTAAAAAAAAAAAAATTTAGTTGTAGATGGACACAATACCTTTATTTTATTTATTTTATGTGGTGCTGAGGTTCGAACTCAGTGCCTCACACGTACTAGGCACGTGCTCTACTACTGAGCTACAACTCCAGCCTGTCTTCTTATATTTATTCACAGTGTTCTCCCTGACTGACACACACACACACACCCCATTAGCTGAATTTGGGAATACTCTATAGGGCTTGCTGTTTAAAGCAGCATAGGTCTACTACTCCTTCTCAAGGCAGGACGATATGGGAAGAGCACTAAATGTAGAGTATCTGTATTTGGGTTCTAGTTCCCAGTTTCCTACTGTCTGTCTGTCTGTTTTTGACCTCAGTTTTCTTTGTTAACAGAAGACATTTCCTAGAGTTTCTCTTGAGTATCTGATGTTATTATTGTTGTTTTTTTAAATCAGCTGCTGTGCCAGAAAGAACCTTAGACTATCTCACATTGTACAGATGGGAAATGTAGGCTTAGGGAAGAAAGTAGCTCACAGAGTTTATTTAGGAGGTAATAGCAGTGCCTTGGCCAGGGTTCCTGATTAGCTAAAGCAGTACCATTTTATCTGCTCTTGCTCTTGATTTACCAACTAGACTGCTCACTGGAACCTCTGACACCCATCACTCAGTGCGTCAGAGGTTGGATCTGGACATTAGTAACTAATTGATTTTTTTTTTTTTAAATGGATGTTACATAATCGTAATGCAGTCTTGATTTTTGACTTTGGGAGTCCATTGTCTGCATAGCAATCTCTCCCAGATTTGTGTGTGTGTTCACAACTAAACACAAGGTGTATATTCATTTTTACAGTATTTGCATGCTTAGGATGTATGAAGCAATGTTCTCAGCTTTGTAGATATGGTATAACAGGTTTGTCTCTGAACTCCAGAGGCACAGTTAATGTTTCTTTGGCCCAGATTTTTAAATTTTACATGTATTTATAATTATTTATATGCATGATACTTACATTTTTGTAACATAATACACTTTTATAATACATGAATGCATTTTATTTATATAGATTTATTCCTTATCCTCACTTCTGAGATCATAATTTGCACACTCTTCAGTGGTTTCCCTTTTTTTTAAATTTTTATTTATTTGGTTTTAGTTGTACACAATGTGTTTTATTTGTACGTGGTGCTGAGGATCAAACCCGGGTTACCCGCGTGCTAGGCGAGCGCTCTACCGCTGAGCCACAATCCCAGCCCAGTGGTTTCCCTTTTTAAGTTACTATATCTTGGGGATGTCTTTATTTTCTAAATGTAGATCTGCAATTCTTCTCAAGCATGAACTGTTTAAAGCAGCATGGATCCACCACTTTCTCTCAACACCGGATGATATGTTGTAAAGAGCAGTAAATGGAGAGTAGGGATCTTCAGTTCTAGGTTCTACAGTCTGGTCTTCTGAGTTTTCATTTCAGGATTGTCTGAGGTTTCACTGTTGAAAGGGAGATCAAGAATACAGTGGCACAGAGTTTAGTTTGTTCTCACTAAAGAATCCAGGGCTGGCAGGCGACTTTCTCTGTGAGCATTGTCACTGGTGTGTGGGGTATTCTTACCTCATTGCTCCACCTTCTCAAGGGGTTTTTAACTCTGCCTTTGTGGTGCGAACTGGCTTACAGCTACTAATGTCAGATGCCAGACTATGGGAAGAGGTTATAAGCATTGATAATAAATGCTCCCTTTTTAAAGATATGACTCCAAAATTGTGGCCACTTCCATTTGGCTTCTATTTGTTAGGTAAGTAACTGATATGTAACTAATTTCTATCAGGGAACCTGGGATATGTAGTCTAACTGGGTAGTCATGGGTCTAACTAGAATGGGGGGGGGGGGTCTGTTATCCAAAGGAGGAAGAAGAAGGTTAACACTTGGGAGTCAGTCACTTATCTGCTACAGCTCAGTACACCATCTAGCAGTGACGATGGGATATAAGGATGGAAAAGTTGAAAAGTTGAAGCTACCAGATATGGGGGTATGTTTGAGTGTTGATGACATCTGTGAGTGAATGTGGGGACACAAATAGCTGTGAGGATCTGAAATCGCTAGACTGTGAGCTCCTCCAGGGGCAGCACTAATACCATAGTTATTTCTGTCATACATTCATGACCCAGTGCATTGGACTTGGTAAACTAGCAGAGGAGAGTGGGGAGAAGAGGTTCAGAGATTGAGAGGGCTTTCCCCACATCTTAGTAACTGTTAACCAGTAGTGGATTGCTTGTTGTATGCTAGATACAGTTCTAGACTCTGAAGCTACCAGCAGATCTGGCCCAGTGTCATAAGCCCACATTCTGCCAGAAGTGACAGAAAGATAAAAGGAAAGAAGGTAAAATGAATCCCAGTGGCAGTGACTGTTCTGATGGGAAGAATGCAGTAATGGGCTGGTGAGTGACTGATGGTTGTTGGCTCTAGGTTAGGTGGTGGACAGCCTCCTGGGCATGCTATGCAGAAAGTCTGGTTAATATCCAGGTCCTACAGCAGGAATTACAAGTTTGGCCTCATCTGGGAATAGATTTACTGGTGTGCCAGAGTATCATGAACACAGGTGGGAGGGGCAGACAAGGGCTTCATCATGGGAGGGTTGGTAGATCATAGGAGAGAATCACTGATTCTGAATATGATGGGTTGGAGCAGGGTTAGGAAGTGATCGTTTTCCATCTGTAAAAACCCTGTGGATAAAGAGTGGAACACAAATAACTTGAGAGCAGGAGAGGGGCAGCTGTCATCTGCCTGGTGAGAGATGGTGGTGGATGGAATAAAGGCAATGAAAAGACTTAGAAAGAGACGTTCTCAATTGATTTCATTAGACTCAGAATGTTCCAGTGGACTAAATGAGCATAAGGGCATGAAAGAAAAGAAAAACCCAAGACTTCACTCCTTGATCTTTGCTTCTGCAACTGGGCATCTAGGTGCTTAGGCAAGATGGGAAGGAGTCGAGATACACCTATGGCTGGTTATGTTTGCCATGCCTATTTGAGCTCCAGCTGATGATGGTATGTAGGCAGTTGGCTAAGAGCCTGGAGATCTGGGGAGCTTTTTTGGGCAAAGTGGTTTCAGGTACCTCTTAAGTTGCTCTTAACTGTAATGCTTTGGAGTCTAGCTAATACTGCTACCTGAAACCATTGAGGCATGACAGGTATAAAGTATGTGCTTTTTTTCCTGTGGCTTCCATTGGTTTTTGAAAGACAGCCTGGGAGGCATTCCTTTCAGACATAGGAAGTGCAGGGGGTCACTAGCACTACCCCAGACAGGACTCTGTGTCTTGTCATTCTCACTACTAATATTTATAACAGCAAAAGCCTTCAAAGCAAAATCAGCAGTGGAAACAGGTGCATGGGATGAAGTCCAGAGGAAACCTAGCGCAAGCTTCAAGAGTCCTCCCAGTAGTCATAGGATGCACTTAATTCCTCCGGTATTGAATTGTGATCACATGTATGAAGTATTGTCTACAGGAATCTCCTTCAAGACCTAGAGCTCAGGTCTTTTTTAATTGGGGGCCAGTCATGGAGGCACTCTCTCCATTTAGCATGTATCATAATTCTAGATTCTCAAAGGAAAGAAGGTGTTCATTGTAAACAGTATTGCTTGTAAAGTTTAGACACAGTGAGCCACTTTTATCATGGTGGGAGGAATTCTTCCAAAATCAGTTGCCAGCCACGGGACAACCTTGTATGCAGAACTCTTAAAAGATCTTAATTAGACCTGCTGTGTGAACTCTTTTCTTTACCTAGGAGGTCTGTGTGTTCTCATCCTACAGATTCTCCATAGATTTGAAACCATATCCTCCCTGGCTTGCTTGTAGCATACCTGCCCATGTTGCCCCTTTGACAGGTCTTCTGTTCCCCAGCAGATCTGCCTTCATTCAGTATCTGAACACTACATATGGCGAGTCTGCCGTCAGGAAATACCTATTCTCCTACACGAACTACCAGTAGCAATAGTGGAAAGTGGCTCCTTTGCAGTTCTTAAAGATTACCTGTCAGTCACCCAAAGTTTACCCTCTTGCTTGGGAAAAGAAATTACAGGGTATCTCTTTGTAAAGATGAGCTTCTCTGTGTGACAGCACAAATAACATTGGCTTTAATTGCAAGTTAGTGACTTTTGACTTCTGGAGCATGATGCTACGACTCTTGGATCAGTGGCAGGTATTGTTACTGGGTGTTGAGGTTAGGCCATAAAAGGACTGGGAGATCTGAGCCGGGTGCCGTGGCGCACGCCTGTAATCCCAGCACTTTGGAGCACTTTGGGAGGCTGAGGCAGGAGGATTGCAAGTTCAAAGCCAGCCTCAGCAATGGCGAGGCACTTAGCAACTCAGTGAGACCCTGTCTCTATATACAAAAAAAAAAAAAAAAAAAAAAAAGAAAAAAAAAAAGGGGGGCTGGGGATGTGACCCAGTGATCTAGTGCCCCTGAGTTCAATCCCCGGTACCACACACACACACAAAAAAGGACTGGGAGATATGGAGCCAGTCCAGGATTTCAGTTTGAATTGTAGCCCTTGTCCTTAGTAGTTTGGATTCTCAGATGAGTTGCTTGGCTTTTCTGAACTTATTTCTCTATATAGGATGCAGGACTGAAATGTGAAATCAATGTGTGGATTAAATGAGATGATGTGTTTGCTGGGTGTTGTGGCACGTACCTGTAATCCCAGCGACTCTGGAGGCTAAGGTAGGAGGATCACAAGCTTGATGCTATTCTCAGCAACTTAGGGAGACCCTATTTCAAAAAGGGCTGGGGGTGTAAATCTATTGGTGAAGCACCCCTGGGTTCAGTTGCTGGTATTGCAGTGGATAGGGAATAATGTGTGGAAGAGCCTGCTGTATAAAGTTCCTATATTTGTGTACATCTATGTTCCTCACTGTTCAGCAGGTGTTTGATTGCTTATGTGCCAGGCATTAGGCTCCAGTGGCTTCTCTTTCTTCTGTTACTGTAGTGGATACAATACTTAACCTTTTTCTTCTGTGCAACTTAGTCCCATTTGAAGTCTTTATTCCTTAGGCTATTTTATATAGCCAAGACAAGATCATCCTACAGCCAGTTGCTGAATGTGTGGATTAATGATGTTGCTATTGATTGCTAAGAAGATTAGCAATCAGGGCATTGCTGGTGTCTGTGGTATTCAGTGCCATATCCATATAGCACTTGCAGTGTAGGAGATACTTTTTGTCAAATATGTTGAATATGTTTTAAAAACCTATTGACTGTAGCCTCTCTTCATAATTGGTAGCTGTTCTGATTTGGAATTAATTATTAAGAGAGTAGAAGGCAGCTGCTCTCTGGGACTAGAGTTGAGGTTCCCTCTGCCTATGTCTGAAGTGGAGAATTATTTACATATACTGGTTCCTGGTGTAGGGAAGCTTTGTGTTAGACACATGAGAAGTGGAGGAGAGGTACATGGCCAGTATTCAATCTGCAATGACGGTCACTTTCAACCAGGTTATCCTTTTCTCTCTCTTTTTTTTTTTTTTTTTTAAATTTATTTTTTTAAAATTTCTTGAAGATTCCCCTGTCTTTGGGAATGTATCTTGTGGGAAAAGGCTGAGAAGGGAGTAGGTTCTGTGGTCAGTTTTGTCTATAGCTGGCCTGCCTTCCTATTCCCGAGGACTTTTATCACAGAGCTCCCCCTATTGATTCTTGGTAGCAGGAGGTGTGTGGCTAAAACTCTTCAATGCACGGTGGCATTTCTGAAGCACTTACCTTCTCCAGGCCTCAGTCATTGCCCCAGTGCCAGGGCTGGAAGACTCAAGTGTCCAGAGTAGGTGGAAGTGAAGAAGGTGTGGCTTTCGTGGCTTCCTTGTAAAAACAGAGAGAGGCTTCGGTTTAAGAACACTGCATAGAACTCCCCCCAGTCGCTTCTGAGCCAAGGTATACTTTGGAGGTAGTAATTTCATCAACTTGAACATCATGTATTTAAGTTAGTCAGTGATGTGAACCACAAATACAGGACACTGAAGTGGGCGTTTCTCCCTTTGTTTTTCTCTCTCGTTTGTGACTCTTGTTCTTACAAATGTGTGTGGTTTGAGGCATCGTTAGGCACAGATGTGTTTTGTGTGGTCTCTCTTTCTCTTATCACTTACACATCTGAGGGGATTGATGCTGCTTCTCTCCTGAGGAGGTAGAGTCTGTTTCCCATCCCTTGATCTTGACTTTGATCTTTCAGCCACAGGAGTGAACGAACCCAGTAAAACCAGCCTAGGGAGACCCACCAACCCATAGCATGATGATAACTAATGCATTGTTGATGGGCCTGGAGCTTAGGGATGGTTTGTTAGGCAGCAGTAGATAACAGATCGTGAGCGTGTTCTGGGTGACAATACTCGGTCAGGCTTCCTGTTACGTCCTTAATTCCAACCCCGGAAACAATCATTAGGGTGAGGAAAAAGTCTGCCACATTTCACTATAATTTGGATCAGCCTTCTCAGTGGTCAGACGCAAGGGTTACTAGGCGCAAGCTAGGGAAGGAAAGTAGCTGATTCAGAGGGCATGATTCATTTTGGGGAAAGGATTGCTTGGGTGTTATCCCATATTGGGGTTGGGGAGTTAAAGGATACGAGTATACTGCATATCTGGTAAGGGTAGTAATAGACAATAAAGAGTTGTTGAGAGGAAAAATACCAAGGAAATGTGAAAGTGGCGCACTAAACTAAATCCACATTTAAAGAAGAGAAAAACCTTCCTTTCCCCAACTTTGATAGAATCTCTTTGCTTCAGAACCCAGATTCAGGCCATGTTTTCTTCATACCACAATTCAGTTACATCATGCCATGGAGGAATTTTTGAAAACTGGCCTTGGGAATTGAATCACAATTTATGTTGTTACAGTACAAAATGTTATCCTAATGGCCAGCTTATAAATCGGAACATTTATAACTTTAGAGCATTTATAATTAAAACTTGCCTGAGCAGAATAGAGAGATTATTTGAAGCATGGGCTGGCTGTTTTTTTTTTTTTTTTTTTTCTTTTTCTTTTTGGGGGTACTGGGGATTGAACTCAGGGGCACTCAACCACTGAGCCACATCCCCAGCCCTATTTTGTGTTTTATTTATAGACAGGGTCTCACTGAGTTGCTTAGTACCTTGCTTTTGCTGAGGCTGGCTTTGGACTCACATCCTGCTCAGCCTCCCCAGCTGCTGGGATTACAGGTATGTGCCACCGTGCCTGGTGCTGTTTGTTTAAACATATCAAAATGAAGTATTAGACATCTCTAATATATACTGAGTACTTTCATGAATCACTACAGTGATATAAAGTTAGAGCTTTTTCATATTTTATTCAATTATATTTTATTTAAGCCTCTATCTCTTTTGTACCTAAGGCTATTTGACACTTTTATGTTTCATTGTATTTCTGATGGGAACAAAAATGTGCTTGTTAGAGATAATTGCTTTTTTAAAAACAGCTTTATTGAGAAATACCATAAACTTTATCTGTCTAAATTGTACAATTCAGTGGTTTTTAGTATATTTACACTTTTGTGATCATTACCACAATCTCATTTTAGAATACTTTTATTACTCCAAAAAAGAATTTTGTACCTATTGGCATTCACTCCCTGTTCTCTCCCTACCACCTCAACCTCCCTGCCCAACTGCACACAACCACAAATTTGTCTTTGTAAATTTGCCTATTCTGGATGCTTCCTATAAATGTGTCCATATAATACGTGTTCTTTTCTGTTAGGCCTCTATCATGTACTATGTTGTTTTTGAGGCTTAGACGTATTATAACATATCAATACTAAGAGAAAATGATTTATGACCATTTTAAAACATTTTTACGTAATATTTTTTATGTAGTAAAGAAAAAAATAAATGGACCACAAACACATGCAAGTTATAGAGCACGAGAAGATGAACGCCTGGATTCTCCACTCAACTTAAGAACAAGAGTGGTACTGAGACCATTGCATTTACATATGAGTTTCATTCCTATCCTATTTTCCCAACCTTAATCTCACAAATGCATCCCTAAATAATATGTAATTTATTCTGCTTTTTAAACTTCATTGAAGAAATATATATTTTTTTAATTTTTTAGTTGTAGACGAACACAATCTTTATTTTATTAATTTATGTGGTGCTAAGGATCGAACCCAGTGCCCCATGCATGCGCTGTGAGGCAAGTGCTCAACCACTAAGCCACAACCCCAGCCCTGAAGAAATGTATTCTTCTGCAGTTTCAATTTTTTACTCAGTACTATTTCTTTGATTTGTTCATATTGGGTTTAGCTGTATTTCCTTTGATTTCACTGCTTTTTTGTTTGTTTGTTTGTTTGTTTGTTTCTTGTGAATATTCTGTTTCTCTCCTGAATAGGTATTTGCGGGTATTTCCAGTATTTTACTGAAGAACAAGAATGTGATGAATATTTTTGAATTGTTTCTTATATAGATGGAAGAGATTCTTTATTGTTTTAAAATCACATATTAATTAAGGCATATACCTAAGAGTTGACACATGGCAGAGTTTAAGAATGTTTAGTTTTTCAAAAACCTGTACCATTTCACACTCCCACCTATATTACATGAGAATTGCCATTGGTCCACATTCTAGTCAGAAATCATTCCAGCCGAATTCCTTAATTTTTCCTGATCTAGTTATAGAAAATGAAGATCTTAACTTGGACTTGCTTTAATTACTTGTGAATCTGAATATGAATGTTTAAAATTTGGCAAATATTTGTTTTTCTAAAGTTCCTGCTTGTATAATTTTTTCTATTAGAGATTGATTTTGTCACAGTTATTCTTTATATATTCTATGTACTAATCATTTGTTATTTACATTGCAAGTATCCTTAAGTTTGAGGGCTGCCTCAAACTTGCACTATTTTATAGGGCCTTATTTTTCTCCTGGCTGCCTTTAAGATTTTCTTTTTATCTTTGATTTTCAGTAATTTGATTATGATGACTAAGGGGTATGTGTCTGTTTTGTGTTGTTCAGTGTTTATCCTGATTGAGGTTCTCTGAGCTTTGTGACTCTATGGTTTGTTTTCATTAATTTTGGAAAATTCTTTGCCATGTCTTTTCAAGTAATTCCTTCCTTCCTTCCTTCCTTCCTTCCTTCCTTCCTTCCTTCCTTCCTTCCTTCCTTCCTTCCTTTCTTTTTTTCTGGGACTCCAGTTACACTAATAGACCATTAGAAATTTTTCCATGGATGATCTATAACTCACTTCCACCACACTTCCCCCCTGCCCCCAATTTTTATTTCAGTTTAAATGGTTTCTATGGATTCTTTAGTTTTCTGTTTTCTAATTTATGCTAAGTCTGCCTTTCCTTCAGGGTCACTGGGTCTTTGTCCAAGTTTTGGGATAAGAGGTTTCTTATCCTTTTCCCACACCATCCTCTCTATGATGATCCCATCGGAGGATGCTTCGTCTCTGATACCAAGTTATTTATACTGATCATTTCTGTTTTAACTATTTTTAGTTTCCCCTCTTTCTGTGGAAATACTCCATGTAATTCATTTTTTTCATTAGGTCTTTTAACGTATCAATCTTGGTTATTTTAAAATCACAGTTTTTGTATCTGGTATATCTCCAAGTCTTTTCTGTTGGTTAATTGATCTCTTAATTTGTTTTTGCGTTTTTGTGATTTTTTTTTAAAGTTAATTTTTGACTGAGTGCCAGGTATTATATGGAAGACCTGTAGAGACTGAGGTAGACAGTGTTTATGCCCGGAAATGAACATGCCTCCTCTTCTGTTAGGCCATTAATGTGGAGTTGAAGTAATCAAATCCACAGCTGAGTTGGGTTTGGGTTCTTTTGGGATTATTTCTTTCATTGTACTGTAGGCTTTAAGTGCCTCCAGCTGTGGGCTACTGTCACTTAGAGTTAGGGTGGGGTCCCACTTTCCTGAGTATTAATGTTCTACCCTCTCAGCTTTTAGGAATCATTGAATCCTAGGCTACGGTGTGCTCCCCACACTCTGGCCCCCTCTTCAGCACTGCTTTACTATTGGTGGTTTCTCCTGTGGCTAGACTGTTGAGGGGTATGGCTAGACTGTTGAGGCGGTTCTCAGCTCTTCTCATACGCCCAAGGTTGTTCAGCATTGCTGTCCCCTCCTCCTCTGGTAGTCAATCTCTGTCTTCAACCTGATGGGTGTCTCAGGCAGGAGAGCGTTTGCTACCTTTCTCCTGGGACAGTGGGTCTTTGCCCAAGTCTTGGGGATGGCAGGCCTTCCTACCCATATGCATGTATGGACCAGTTTTGCTTTTACCCCTCCTCCTCAAGCTGCCACTCTTTACTTGGACCTGGGGATTGGATTTTGCTGTCCTTTCCACTGTTATATAATAAAGCCTTTGAAAAGAGAGATAATTCATATGCCATAGTGAGCAATTCCATAGTTATGCAGCCATCATTATCTTATTTCCAAAACATTTTCATCACCCTGAAAAGGAATGCATACCCATTAGGGATCACTTCTCATTCTCTCCTACTCCCAATCCTAGTCACCTGCTAATCTACGTTTAGTTCATGTGGATTTGCCTACTTTGGATTTTTCATGTATATGGCATTTGTGTCATTTCTTTTTTTTTTTTTTTTTTTTAAATATTTATTTATTTACTTTAGTTGTACACAATGTGTTTACTTGTACGTGGTGCTGAGGATCGAACCCGGGCCCCGCACGTGCTAGGCGAGCGCTCTACCGCTGAGAGCCACAATCCCCAGCCCTTGTGTCATTTCTTTTTACCTAGCATATTTTCAAGGTTTACCCATGTTTTAGCATGCATCATTACATTTTTTTTAATGAGTTAATAATGAGTTTATTGTATGAATATATGGTTTCTTGGAAAACTTGGGCACTGTGATAAGCTTTTTCTGTGGGTTATTTCTTTTGTGTTTGTAACCAACTCAGGGCTCTTTCACCTCTTTCGTTAAGTTGATTCCCAGGTATTTTATTTTTTTTGATGCTATTGTAAATGGGGTAGTTTTCATCATTTCCCTTTCATGAGGCTTTGTCACTGATGTTACAAAAATGCCCTTTGACTTATGGGTATGATTTTGTATCCTGCTACTTTGCCAAATTCATTTACTAGTTGTAAAAGTTTTCTGGTAGAGTTTTTTTGGGTCTTCTAGGTAGATTATCATGTCATCACCAAATAGTGCTAATTTGAGCTCTTCTTTTCCTATCTTGATCCCTTTAATTTCTTTCGTCTGTCTAATTGCTCTTGCCAGAGTTTCCAGTACTATGTTAAATAGCAGTGGTGAGAGGGGGCATCCTGTCTTGTTCCAGTTTTTAGAGGGAATGCTTTCATTTTTTCTCTCAATTTAAGATAATGTTAGCTCTGGGCCTTGCATAAATAGCTTTTATAATGTTGAGATATGTCCCTGATATTCCTAGTTTTTCCAGTGTTTTGAACATAAAGGGGTGCTGTATTTTGTCAAATGCTTTTTCTGCATCTATTGAGATAATCATATGATTTTTTTATCTTTAAGTCTATTGATGTGATGTATTATGGTTTATTGATTTCCGAATGTTGAACCAGCCTTGCATCCCTGGAATAAACCCCACTTGATCATGGTGCACTATCTTTTTGATATGTTTTTGTATCCAATTTGCCAGAATTTTGTTGAGGATTTTTGCATCTATGTTCATTAAAGATATTGGCCTAAAGTTTTCTTTTTTGGATGTGTCTTTGCCTGGCTTTGGAATTAATGTAATATTGGCCTCATAGAAAAGAGTCTGGAAGAGCTCCCTCTTTTTCTATTTCTTGAAATAGTTTGAAGAGCATTGGTATTAGTTCTTCTTTGAAAGTCTTGTAGAACTCTGCTGTAAACCCATCAGGTCCTGGACTTTTCCTTGTTGGTAGCTTTTTGATGACATCTTCTATTTCTTTGCTTGTAATCGATCTGTTTAAATTGTTGTATTGCCTCCAGATCCAGTTTAGGCAAATCATATGACTCTAGAAATCTGTCAATGCATTATTCAGTATTTTCTGTTTTATTAGAGTACAAGTTTTCAAAGTAATTTTCTAATTATTTTCTGTATATCTGAGGTGTTTGTTGTGATATTCCCTTTTTTCATCACAAATGTTAGTGATTTGAGTTTTTTCTCTTCTTCTTTTCGTTAGCATTGCTAAGGGTCTGTCAATTTTTGTTTATTTTTTCAAAGAACCAACTTTTAGTTTTGTCAATTCTTTGAATTGTTTCCTTAGTCTCAATTTCATTAATTTCTGCTCTCTGAATTTTAATTATTTCCTGTCTTCTGCTGCTCTTGGTGTTGATCTGTTCTTTCTTTTTCTAGTGCTTGGAGGTGTGATGTTAAGTCGTTTATTTGTTGGTTTTTTTTCCTTTTAAAGAATGAACTCAGTGCAATGAATTTTCCTCTTACTACTCGCCTTCATAGTGTCCCAGAGATTTCTATACGATGTATCTGTGTTCTCATTTACCTCTAGGAATTTTTTAATCTTCCTCTTTGATGTCTTCTTCAACCCTTGTTCATTCAGTAGCATGTTGCTTAGCTTCCAGTTGTTGGAGTAGTTTTTCTTATTTCCTTGTTTTGTCGTTGATTTCCAATTTCATCCCTTTATGGTCTGATAGCATGCAGGGTAGTATTTCTATTTTTTTATATTTGCTGAGATTTGCCTTGTGACATAGTATATGATCTATTTTTGGAGAAGGAGCCATGTGCTGCTGAGAAAAAAGTGTATTCATTTACTGAGGGATGAAATATTCTATATATGTCCGTTAGATCTAAGTTATTAATTGTTTTAAGGAGTGCCTAAGATTTCTTTGTTTAGTTTTTGTTTGGGATGATCTATCCATTGGTGAGAGAGGTGTGTTGAAATCCCCTAGAATAACTGTGTTGTGGTCAATTTACTCTTGAACTTGAGAAGTGTGTTGTTTTGATGAATGTAGGTGCTCCATTATTTGGGGCATATAGATTTATGATTGTTATATCCTCTTGATGAATGGTTACCCTTAAGTAGTAAGAAATATCCATCTTTGTCCCTTTTGATTAACTTTGGCTTGAAGTCTACCTTATTTGAAATGAGAATGGAAACCCTGCTTGCTTCCGCAGGCCATGTGAGTGATAAGGACTTTTCCCAGCCTTTTACCTTCAGTCTATTGATGTCTTTTTCTATGAGGTGTGTTTCTTGGAGACAGCAGATTGTTGGGTCATTTCTTTTAATCCATTCAGATAATCTGTGTCTTTTGAATGGCCTACTTTGGATTTTTTTCATGTATATGGCATTTGTGTCATGTGAAATCTTTTAACTTTTTGGAAGGTTTTTATTTTTTTTTTTTTTTTTTAAATATTTATTTATTTACTTTAGTTGTACACAATGTGTTTACTTGTACGTGGTGCTGAGGATCGAACCCGGGTTTCTTACCCCCGCACGTGCTACTCTGTTGGGCGAGCGCTCTGATTTGTTTATGGGAGTTCTTTTTGTCAAAATGATCTTTCACCTCCTGTATTTTTGCTCCCTCATCTTCATTTTTGAGTTCATTCTTAAGTTCCGCTAACATTTGGAATATGTAATTTCTGAATTCCATCTCTGGCACCGCTGCGTCTATTCTACCTGCACTGTGGGACCTTGTCTACTTTGAGCCACAATCACAATGTACCAGCCCAGAGAGGTAATATGTTTTTAGGAAGAAGGAAGTGAGTGTTGTGAAAAGAGAGTTCTATGGAAGTGGTTTAGTAACAGCCGATGAGAGAGGAAAGAGAATGAAGTGAATGAATAGAGGAAAGACTGATTTACATATAAACCTAACTTATGCGGTGGTTGAGAGGAGAAATAAAGAAAGATGGAAAGAAAAAAAAAAAAAAAAGAGAAGAGAAAAAAAAAATAACCAAGGAGTAGTAATTAGTGTAAGAGAGAGGAGAGAGCGAATAAGTCTAGAGAAATAGAGAATAAACCATTTCTTTTACCTAGCATGCAATGGCAGGGTTTTCAAGGTTTACCCATGTTTTAGCATGATCATGTACATCATTACATTTTTTTTAATGAGTTAATAATGAGTTTATTGTATGAATATATGGTTTCTTGGAAAACTTGGGCACTGTGATAAGCTTTTTCTGTGGGTTATTTCATTTTGTGTTTGACTCAGGTGACATTACTTTCACTTTACAAAGGTGAAAACTGTGCCTTGAAGAGTTCGCATGCCTTCCCTAGGGCCCCACAGCTACCTTGTAAACCAGGCAGCCTGACTCCAGAGTTTGACACTGTATATGAACTTTCCCTTTCAGTGTGTCCTGTTTGTTATGGGCCTTTGAGAGATAAAGTTCATAAATCCAGTGTAAACATTAATTTTTCAGTAGTCTTTCATCTCTCTGTATCCAAGCAAGTGACCAGTGGACCCATCTTCTTGAGCCATGTGTGGACCAGTTTTGGTGTGGGTGAATCCACATGGTGAGGAGCTGTGGGCAATAGCACATGCGCAGATTGCTGTAGTTGCAGGGTCTCTTAGCCCTTTTTCCAAAGCTGGTTTGAGAGGTACTACAGGTTGATAAAACTTGGTAACTGTCTGGGTCCTTATTAACCTCAATCTAGGTGGTTTTATTCAGGAAGTTACTCTGTGGTGCTTGTTGTTTGTCTTACCCTCCATTCCTGTGGCAATGGCCTGGGCATAGACTCTGAGGCAAAAATAGCAGTTGCCTGGACTTGTAATGTCCTACTTAATCCCTGTGTAGGTTAGTGACTTGTTGACCATTCTAGAATAGAGCAGATAATAAAAGTTCTTTAATTGATGAATTGCTTTTACTGCCAGCGAGAGTGCAGTATGTAGAGAAAGCACACCCTATCCTAGTACTTCCACAGACTAACTGCAGAATTGTGATTCTCAGGCATATAATCAGAATCCTATTCTTAACTCTATTAGAAGAAATGAAGGTGTTTACAGGCTCGTGTTCTGTGTCACTGCCAACCACTCCTGCCATCCTAGTACTTCAGTGTTAAGCAGATTTCTTCAGGAATGTAGTTTGTTTTGATAAACCCATTGGCATGCCTGATATTTGAGCTGATCTCGTAAGTGCCAGCAGCCATCAGTCATGAGGAATTCTTTCAAACTCTAAGCGTCTCCCAGAAAAATCCATATGTGCAGTGGTGCACCTATAAATGACGGTTTAGAAAGAATTGGTGTTGCTTGGCTGTGTGTTTTGTTGTGCCTGCTATTCTAACTAGATGGTTCAGATGCTATTTTAGACTGAGATTTAAGATCATTAAAATGTAGATTACAAGTGACTTAGACAATTGAAGCGTAAGTTTAAGTACTTGGAATAATGCATTCAAATATATTATTTAAATTTAAGTAATTAAAATAGTAGATGAATCTTGCTTAGATCCTTAAGCATTAAACATTCAAGATATCTTAGTTTTATGATTCTTTTTTTAAAACAAGTGATTAACCAACTTGAAAGTCATTTTATAAAGCTGATGCAAGTGTCTTGTCTTTGTAGTTAGGTGAACTTTCTCCTAATTATATCTTTTCCCCACACCCACTATCAAATACATGTTTGGCTGTAATTTCTGGCTTTGGAAAACCCTTCTTTAGCTTATGCTTGACAGATAGATCATGAGTTACATCATCTTTTTTGGTTTTGGCATGTGGATTTTCTCATGAGCAGTGAGTGCTATTGTGGATAGATTTGGAATTCTTTTTATACCAACCCTCCAGAATGCTATGGATAACAGAGACCCTAAACAATCACATTGGAATCTCCTATCAAACTTGTGCCCAGGTCATGATAACAGTGGGTCAGAGCAAACTGTTTTCCTTATATGCAGAAAATTATGCTTATGTATAGTATGGTTACCTAAATATGTGGTAACTCAGGAGAAAATATTTTACAAGAATTGTTTTGGTGTTTATTTTCCCCTGAGGACTTGGCAAATTTCTCCTGTCCCCGCTTCCCTCCTTTTCTTTAAACTTTGGTTGTGTTGGACTTTTGGTAGATGAGAAAAGAATGATGGAGAGATACTTTAGTCTTCATATCAGTAGACACTATTACAGCTGGGTGGAGGGCACCGTGTTTACTAGCATACGCTAATAAGTGAGATTATACCAGATTTACTCTTTCTAAACATAGCAACTAGAACCATATCAAGTACGAAAATGTAATCACAGATTTTTTTCAACTTCTGCTCAAATTTCAACTATACAAACATACCAAATGGTAATAAGAAAAGTTTTCCTCTTTGGAAGAGTTTCTAATGTTTTTGTTCACGTTTTCATTTGAGAACTTAGAGGGGGATAGGTAAACCTTGATTGAAGTGTTGCTTTACTTTTGAATTTGTATGTGTTCAGGCCTGCTGAGATTTTCAGGCTTTTCAGATGAAAGAGGAAAATACGCTGATAAAACCCGAGGATGAGATTTCTTAAGAGACCTGTTTCAGCTCCCCTCTGCCCACCTGTTGCCTGGCTGACTCTTATGTCTTGCACATATGAGCCAAGGGGTTTGTTGTTGGTTTTTGGGCCACAGTCATCTTGGTTGCATCTGGGGTTCTTGCTTGGGAATACATTGGAAAGATAATTTGTTTTATGGCTTAAATAAAATGGCTTTTTTGGGATTGGAAAATAAAAACCAAGACTAAGACGAAGAATGAGATCATACTACTACACACCACACAGGGAGAAACTTGCAGGGGAAAGTGAATGGACACTTGATGCTTTTCTATCATGCATGGTTCCTTCTCTGATATCAAGTTTATTCACACTGCTAGTATGCTATGTCTGATTTTCTAAAGTTTTTCTTTGAGATTACACTGGATATAATGGATATCTTGTCTTTTTTCTTCATTTATGCATTCATTCTTAGGCTGATCTGTCCCAATGGGACACCCATCTCCCCCTTTAGAGCTTAGCACTGGTAGCAAAAAACTTGGCTAAAGGGAACTTTGGATAAACTGTTAGCCATATTAACCCTTTGTTAAGTTAAATAGTCTTTAACAAGCCAATCTCTCGTATTCATTCAGAGCTCCTGAGAGTGGCATTTTCTGTTAATGGGCTTTGCCTAGAAAGAAGTGGCTATTCTAAAATGGAGTGAATAATTTTGTTTGTTAAAGCCTCAGCTTCCTAAGACCCCTGACTTGTCACGCACTTTAGAAGGAACTGTAGAACAAGCCTATTCTTCATCTCTTTGCCCACATCCTAAAATTTTGCCATTCTCTTCGGGAAGAACTACATAGGAAACTGGGCTCTGAGAAATACAGATCCTGCCAATTATCAGAGTCCCTTTTTCTAAAATCCAGACTCAATTCACACACTATAAAATTTACCCCTTTCAAATGTACGATTAGATGAGTTCTAGTTTATTTGTTTATGTAGGTACTGGGGATTGCACCCATAGGTGCTTACCCACTGAACTACATCCCCAGCCCTTTTGATTTTTTGAGACAGGGTCTCGCTAAGTTGCTGAGGCTGGCCTTGAATTTGTGATCCTTTTGCCTTAACCTCTCAAGCCGATGGGACTGTGCGCCACCACACCCAGATGAGTTCTGAATTCTAGTATGTTTAAAAGCTTATGTAAACTATTACCATCCAATTCCAGAAAATTTCTTCACCTCTAAAAGAAATCCTATATCTTGAGCAGTCATTCTCTATTCCTTTGACAACCTGTTTTCTGTCTTAACGTTCATTTTTATATTACACTGAAATCTATTGTCCCTATAACTTAATGGTTACATCACATGGGAAGAGAGAGCTACACAAATAAAACTTAGGTTTATTTTCAGTTTCACAGGAATAAACGGTTTCCTTACTTTCCGCTTGTTACTTCCAAACCCCCATGTAAATGGGAAGATGATCTGCTCAGCCTCAGCCTGGCCCTTTTTATTGCTAATGATTAAGTTTACCAAATGTCTGAACTATTAGATGTGCAATAATGTGCAAGTAGTTGAGTCTGGCATGATAATGAAATTAATTTATGGCAGCCCCCCTTTTGAATTCTAAGTCCAGACTCACCAGTGACAGCATTATGGTTCCTGTCACCCTTTTTCTTCTATAACTTTCAGAGTAATCATAATTCAAATCATATAGGGCTTTGTCAGTCAAAACCGGAAAAACGGGTAGCTTGGAGAGACTGTGGGCTTGGGTATGCATGTCAGATATTCCTTAAGTAAATACGTTGGAACTCTGCCCATTGCAGGAGGACATCTTGAAGTTTGTGACTTTGGAAGGAGGAGTAGGGATTGATTTAAAGGGTCAGGGAAGCCCCCGTGCTCAGCAGTTTTCCTTGACTATAGTGAAAGGGCCAGGCATCCAGAAGCTCTAGTAAAATAGTAGGACTTTAAGGGAGCCACGGTATTCAGTGTGTGCCCTTGGCTTGTCATAGGAATTTATTAGCTGGTGGATATGTTCTTCATTGCTCAATTCTCCTGGACTATCCCAGAGTGGCTTCCTTAGGAACTTGAGTGCTAGACTTTCTCCCAAAGTTTCCAGCTTTAGTGTAACTGTTTTTCAGTCTAAGTACTGCGCGTGGCTCTCTTATAGAATTGTTTGGCAAGCAGTTCAAGGCACTCTGGTGTACTTCCTCTAAGGCTGCTGGGATGTGGAACCCAGGGTGTGATGCCACGTTAAACTGTAGGTATTAGGGTGCAAGTGTTAGAAGCTGGCAAATGGGTACCAAATTTAAACCATAAGTCCTGGGAGTGGTTGCCGGACCTTTGAATGCTAAAAGGTGGTAATTGATGCGGGTCCCCTTTTGTTTCCTGTCCTCTGGCCCCTTTATAATAAGTGGAGGTGCTGCTGGAGGTTTGAAATGCTTGTAGCTCTCTCTCCCTTGACTGGCTGATAAAACAGAAATGCATTATTTGGTACAGATGCATCGAAATGTTGCAGTTTAAAAAGTGCTTTTAATACAGTTGAGTCCATTTCTTTCTGAAAAGATGACTTTCCTTCAAGGATGGTTAGGTTTGCCAGGTACAGAGGCATACACCTATAATCCCAGCAATTCAGGAGGCTAAGACAGGCCAGTCTCAGCAATTTAGCAAGACTGTCTGAAAAGAATGAAGAAAGAAGAAGAAGAAGAAAAAAAAGGCAGCACCCTTGGGTCCAATCCCCAGTATTTCTCCCCACACATAAAAAAATGATTAACTTTTATTAGTCTGTTTGGTCTATTAAAGCATTTGGGGAAGATCTACAGAAGAATATCGTCACCTCCAATGAATTAAGCCTGACTCCTTTCTCTTCTGTTTTTCATGTGTTTTAATTCAGTAATACCTGTTTTTTCCATCACCCCAATAATTCCCAGTAGGGAAATAAAGTTAAAAAAAAAAATCCTTTCATCTGCCCTTACGTTTTGCAGATGAGATTCTCACTACTTTGTTAACTAGTCGTTTGGTTTATTTTCTTCTAGTAATTATATCCATGAACATGTTAATGTGTCCATGTGTATCTATTGCTTTTTAAAAATTTTTTAGTTATAGACGAACACTGATACCCTTATTTTGTTTATTTTTACGTGGTACTGAGGATCAAACTCAGTGCCTCACATGTGCAAGGTTGAGCTCTCTGCCACTGAGCCACAAACTCAGCCCTCTATTGTTTTTTTAATGGTATGCACATGCGTTCAGTAACATCTTAGGAGAGGTGATATTCTTTTAAGTGATTTGAATTTCTCTGCTCCAGTGGGATGGGAGGGGGGATGTTGCCTAGATATTTTAATTATGAGCCTTTGAGAAGTAGTGAGATGGAGAGTTGTTAGGAATGCATACTCATACTGGACCTGTCTGCTACATATGAAGGAACTTTCTGTATTCTAGTTATTGATTTGTGAATGCTTCATAAAAACTGCAGTACATGCACACCTATAATCCCAGTCACTGGGGAGACTGAGGCAAGATGTTCACAAGTTTGAGGCCAGCTTCAGCAATTTAGTGAGACCCTGTCTTAGCAGCTCAGTACCCCCCAATCCCCAATACCAAAAAACAAACACAAAAGTACCCCAAAACTGAAGTACAGTCTTTGCTAATTTGATATATCACTTTAAGAAGAAGGACCATGCATAGTACAGAGATACAGAGAGTCCCTTTTGGGTAATAGTAATATTTGCTGTTTTGTGCTTGCTGGGGTGTGTTGGTCACAGTTAAAAATAGAGCTCTAATTAAAATAGGCACCTTCTCTGGAAATAAGAACTATATTACAATTAGTAAATTTCCTGTTTCCTTAACATGTGTTTTTGTTTTGTTCTCTTTTACTTTTTTTTTTTTGTAAAATAGCAAGCCAGGGCTGAACAGGAAGAAGAATTCATCAGTAATACTTTATTCAAGAAAATTCAGGCTTTGCAGAAGGAGAAAGAAACCCTTGCAGTAAATTACGAGAAGGAAGAAGAGTTCCTCACTAATGAGCTCTCCAGAAAATTGATGCAGGTAAATTATCTTTTCTACCCTCTTTATCTTCCCTGCCTATTTTCCTCTGTAGGAAAAAAATGACTTGATAAGAGTACTTTGCTTGAAACATTTGCTGATGAGATTGAAGCTGAAGTTCTTTGGAGATTAAAAATACCAGTTTAAGGATGGCAGCAGTGTGATACTTGAAACTGTGGTTCTGTAGCCCATTTGCCTAAGAAAGTAAGATATTTTATACACTGGGTATTTCAAAACATGGTTGATAAGTATGAGGCCTCAACATAGGCAATGTTATATGCAGCATTTTGGAAATATAGGGATTAACACCAAATGTGAGATTTCTTTGTTCTTTTATAGTGACTCTATAATGAGTATATAATTTTGATAGTTATAAGTGGGTGTCTTGCACTAAAATATGAGGACATAAAGTGAAATGTCTTTAAAGGAAAAAAAAGGTTTCCATGATAGCTAAAATTATGATCAAGCATTCAGATGGGTGAGCAATGTGTTACTAAACCGATACCAGACAAGTATTAAAACTTAGCAGTGATCACTAATAATATAAAGAAGACACCACACAAAACAAAAAAGGAGGGTTTGATTCCTCTAGTTGAGGATGCATTCCTCTCTCCATATTAAAAAGAAAATTAATTTCAAAGCTTACTAGCAAAGTACAAGTAAAAATTTTTTAGACAAAATAGTTTATAGGTTACTCATTATGAACTTAAGAATACATAGGATTTTAGGATTTACGTAGCACAGTATGTGCAAAATAATTGAGCACATATAAATGATGACAGCAGGAACATTATTTCCAATTTTAGGTATCTTTGAAAGAAGCACCTTGTATTTTCTATTCACCAGATTACTAACAAGTTCATTAATTAGGCTGAAGTTTGTATTTTAGTAAAGTTGTAATAAGAAAATATTTGAAGCTTTAAAAAACATTCTAATTTCTTATTTCCTCACATAGATGATCATATAAGGATATTAGAAGATTTGTTATACAGAAACTTTAGTTTAAGACCATACAAGCATCCTGAAAATTTTTGTTTTTCCTTTTTCATTTTTATTCCTGATTACTGAATAGATACTGTTGCAGTCTTGCACAAAATTTGATTTAGATGATAGCTCCTGAAATGTGTAGGATAGAGGTACCTAGGCATTATCATTTAGCAGAGATTCATGGCAAAATTTCTGCACCGAAACTTTTTGTTTATTCATTTGCATTGTGATTTAGAGAGAAAAAGAGGGAGAAGGTTAATTTGACTTTTGATATATCTCACCTTGGCAGCATTAGGTGGCTTATTCTGCATGGTGCTTCTAAAACAATAGGGATGCAATTATGGTTTGTTTTTCCCGAGTTTAGGTACGCCATTTTTTAATACTGTAAGAAAAAATTTTGTCCCCAAACTTAATATTTTATTTAGTATTTGGGGGTGTTTGATCAAAGTGCCATAGAAAAGCAACCAAAACCTAGTCAGAAGATGTTCCTTTGCTCTCCAAAGATTCATCTCCACTGTGAGTGGCTGTTAGTTTATAACTGACCTCTCATTCATTTATAACCCACCTGCTTTCCAAGGACATTGGTGTCCCTTTTAAATAAGAGTAACAAAATGAAAACCATTCTGGTCAAAGGGAAAGGGAAGGGAGGGAGAAAGGGGGGAGGGAGGGGGAGAAAAGAACAAAAAAAGGTGGTTGAATGAGACGGATATCATTTTCCTAAATGCATGATTGAAGACCTGAATTGTACGAATATACATTGTATACAAACAATTGTATGTAAAAAGATGCTATATACGGGCACTATGAATTGTAATTATTATAACTTAAAAAAAAAAAGAAAAAAAAGAGTGAAAACCTAATAGCCATGTAACACAGAAGAGGAAGTTAGTTTTAATGATCAACAGGCCATAAGAAGCCTTGGACTTAAAGTTTAAGCTCTGAACATCCTACAAATGATGCTATAGCCTGAAGAATTGTAGTGATTATTTTTCCATAATTCTTGTGTTTTAAAAAATTAGTTCTAGTTGGTAGGAGAAAAAAATTAATGTATTAAAGTCTAGATTCACTTCCCCCGATATTTCCTTGCCAAAGAGATGGAATAGTATATAAGCTGAACAACACAATATACTGTTTTTGTCAAAAATAGCATAAGGTGTAGCTCTAGGCCATGTCTTACATTTGCCCTCAGTCAAAACATTCATGTTGTTGGGCAGTCACCAGGTGGATCCATCTCCAGGACATTTTCAGACTGAAACTCTCTACCCACTAGACAGTAATGCCTTATTTCTTTCTCTGGGATATTAGGCTTTTGGAAGGAGATGGATACCCGGCAGCTTCAAGTTGAGGCCTGTGGCAGGTTTCTGAGTGATGTCCATTCTGTGGCCTGATACCCAATCTATCACTTTAGATGCCAAGTATCACAACATTTTGTAATAATCGAAGAACCTGCCCTCTGTTGTTGGCCAGTGGGAGGGATCTTCTAGCTCTAAGTGGGGAAAGGTTCCCTGGCTTTTGGCACTCATTCCCAGGCTCCCAGTACGTATTTCCTTAATGGTTTCAACCAGTCCTTTGTTGAATATTCAAAATTTCTGCCACCCAGCATGGAAGTACTTCTCTCCATCTGGAAGATTTTTAGAGTAATTGATACCAATAGACTTTTCCAACTGTGTAATTACTTAAATATGATTTTCTAGGATGGTTGCTTCTGGAAAGGACTTTGCAATGAAATGCCTGCTTAGAGAAACCATACTGCAAGTGTCACTGATAGACAAGTGGGTGAATTGACCTGTTCACCATGAAAGTGTTTAGCATTTTTCACTAGAGGCCACTGAGAGGCTATTTTTAGAACAGTTTGAGGTTGTCCGCAAGCTCTGGCTATTTTCTCTGACAGTAATTGGATGTTGCTTTTATGTGCATTTCAAAGAGATTCTTTCATCCCGAGAACAAAAATGAGAATATTGCTGTAGAAATGTGTCCCTTCCTATCTGCTGTTGCCCAACTGGTGTACCTTTAAAAACTGAATCAAGTTTAAGTGTAGATGAGAGGAAATCCATGCTCTTTAGAAGATCAAGTTTGGGTGGTAGCTTCAACACCCCAAGGCATGCTAATCCTCACTGAAACAAACTACATACATCAAAGAGAGCATGCAGCTTTGCTCCCTTGATTTTGTGACTGTCCATTATGTCTCCATTTTGTGAAAACTCTTTTGTCTGGAAAATCTGCCCATTTCTGAGCCCAGATCATGGGATTGACTACTTGATTGGTGAGAATTTGGTCTAAAATTCTAGTATTTTTGGCAGGTCTGGCACAAACTTGCCTCTGAGCTAAATTATGCCCTGGAATGCATTGAAGAGAAGTTGTAGTTTAGTCATTATTTGTAATTAAAATTGATAAGAAATGTTTTATGAGCAAAACTATCAGAATTTGACATGTAACGTGTGTTAGGAAAACTTATCTAAGAGGTGATTCTCTAAAACATTAGGAGTTATTATGCTTGTGTGATGAGTTTAGCAGTTAATTTTTGTGTTCATTTTTGTCTAATTTTATAAAAGCAACATGAATTATATTTGTAACTAGGAAATATCTTGTTTCTTTAAAAGGGAATTTAAAAATTTGTGTTTCCTGGTTCTTACATTTTGAAACAACATCTGGGCCTGTGACTTTTGAGAGTTCAGAGTCCTGTTCTAATAGTGCTGCTCTCATAATTCTGTCTCTTTGTCATAGAGAGCATTGCACTGAAGCCTCTAAAGAGTCAGGCTTATTCGTGGGTGATACAAGGTTCTGGATGGCCCACATCATTAAGAACTAGTATAATCAGAATGCTTGAATGGTTACCTCTCTAGTTTGTCTTTACTTGTGATTCACTCCACTGGCCTCTCTCGGAGGAAAAAAACAAACAAGCCAACCTGGTTTTTCTGGGTAACTGTTAGCCAGCAATCACCAGTATTCCCTGGAAGACCTGTTATTGCTGAGATTGATAATGGCTTTAGCTGTTGTAAATTTTCCCACTTGCTTTTATGTTGGCCTGATGTATCAGGCTCACTTCCTGTTCTTTGGGGAGCCTATCCCCAGGCTCAGGGTTGTTGTTTACACTTTTCTTAGCAAATATGACTGCCAAAAGTTAATAAATATTTGTATTTATTTATTAATGTGAGAACAACACTGAGATAAGAAGAGTCCTGGGTATTAACATATAGTCAAACTTTGAAATTTCAGACCTTAGATCTGGGCATGGTGGCTTGTGTTATTTATTGGGAGACTGAGGCAGGAGGATTGGAAATCAACAACTTAGCAAGATCCTGTCTCAAATTAAAAATTAAAAGAGGCTGGGAAGGTAGCACTCCTGGTTTTGATTCTCATTATTGCCTCCCCATCCCCAATTTTCTAGACTTAAGAATAACAAATAGATTATTATTTTTTTTAAAAGTGGTGTTCTTTTTCATTTGCATTTTAAATTGAATCTGGTCCTAAGAAAATAATGCCATTATAACTATAATAGAAATAATTATGACCAAATCCTAATAGGGGGATGCATTTTTATCGATGATTGGAAATAAGAAAAGTTTTCTGGACCTCCTGCAAAGTGTCTGTCATGGCTTATTGACTTGGTTCCTGAGGTTAGAATGCCTCCTAGAATTAAAGTAGTTGAAATTTTCTTGGCATCTATGGAAAGATGACATGGAGAAGAAAGTTGTGGGCCAAAATGCTGCTGAAACTGCCACTGCCAAAAGATTGATAGCTAAGCAGTTCAGGAGGATAAGCAGCAGCATTATTCTTCCATCTCTTTTTATGGAGGAATAAAACTGGAAGAATTTCAATAAGTCCCTGGTTCTGCCTGTTCACCTAGACGGAATCCTTACCACTTCATTTGCCTTTTCTTTCTCCTCCCTGGAGAAGTCATTTCTTCTTCTAGTTCAATCTACTGGATTCATTTTTTTTTTCTCTAGAATTTACACTCTCCTCACCCCAGAACGGTTGTGTCTGTATAGCAGGATGTGTTTGCAGGTGTCAGAAGTGAGCCTAGACTCCCAGTTCCCTTCTTTTCAAACATCTACCACAGAATCGGAGGCAGCTTCCTGTCCCCCAGTTCACTAAAACAGTAATGAATTTGTTTGTGCAGGCAGCAAAATCACATGTCAGGGTGATAAATAATGTATAAAACTGTTTCCGTAATTTCAAGGGCATCAAGGCTAAGACTGCCATTGTATCCATTCAGATGAAACTTGGGTTTTGGTTGTTTTTAGCATTTTAACTGCAACTGCCAGTGCCCAAAGTATAAAAGCTAGAATTTTCCTGTTAGTAGCATGTCCTAAAGCTCCTCAATACAACATAACTTGTGTTATGATTAGAAAACACAACAAACTTGAAATAGTTTTTCACTTGTAAGAAATTTATTTTTATTATTTTTATTTATTATTATTTTTGGATACGGGTATTTAACTGAGGGGTGCTTAACTGCTAAGCCACATCCCTAGCCCTTGTTATTTTTTTTTATTCTGAGACAGGGTCTCGCTAAAATGTTTAGTGCCTCACTAAGTTGCAGAGGATGGTTTTGAACTTGGAGTCTTCCTGCCATAGCCTCACTAGTCACTGGGATTACAGGCATGTGCCACGGCGCACGGCCTGTGTCTTTTAAAATGTGCATTTTGTGTGTGTATGCACACACACCTTTGCTAATATTATTGCTAGAATTGATGTGCTCATACAGATTAAAAAAAAAAAAGTAAAGGCAGTAATAATAAAGGCTCAGAGGTGTTCTGTGCTGACATAAAATGTAAGAAAAAAGCAGGTAGAAGGGAAAAACAAAGATAGAAGGAAAATAAAAATAATTAGGTGAAGCTGGGGCAAAGGGTTGCTTTATTTTTCAGAGGTGGGAAGCTTTGATATTTCTGTGGGAAAAGTGAATCTTTTCTGTTGAATATTTGTCCCCGCTGTAGATGAACTTTAGCCATCACTAGAAACACTTCAAATATTTTTAAAACTTTGTGTTTATACATGGTGCAATATTTTGTGTTTCATTTCCAAAGTAATTAATAATCAACCCAGTCAGTTAATTACCTTATAATAATAATTTTTTTATAATAAAGTTATGTCTTGTAACTGCCTTCACCTTCTTTTCCTCTTTATTCATAAGCTAGGTAAGCCCTTAGGTAAGAAGACCTTTCTTCTTCCAGAATACTCAAAAGTTTGCCCTTTGGGTACTCTGAGTAGATAGGAAGCCAGGTGTTATCCGGAAGCTGGCTGTACAGAGGTGAGGCCCTGCCTCGAACCTTTAGTGTTGATACTGACAAGGAACCAAAATAAAAGCATTTTCTGGAAGGAAGTAGCTTTGTTTTCTTCTCACAAAAGTGATATAAGGCTTTTAATTCAGACCAACCTCAGTGATGATAAGTAAAAGCAAAATAAAATACTTTTTAAATTTTCATTAAAAGTCTCAGAGAACTAACAAGATGATGAAAAACTGTTGTACTGAGATCTGGAGGAGAGTCTGGCCTCGGGGCTGCTAACCCAGGGCATTTGCAGTTCACTCAGAAACAGCTGAGAGGAACTGGGGCTACAGAAGTCAAAGATTGTAGCTGGCCAAAGTTGGGGTCACCCTTCCACTTGAAGCTTGAAAAAATTCATCCTTAGTGAAAAAGTGAACTGTTTTCTATGAACTGTGTAAATTAGAGACATAAAACTTTGATTCTGGATTAAGGCAAACAGAGACTTAGAGTGCCTGGCTGAGGTAAAACAGAATATTCTGGAACAAAATACTACCATCCTAGGTTGTAAGTTTGTTCTATAGATAAATTTTGAAACACAGTATCCAGCCCACATCAAAGAGATGAAGATCAAGATTCCATGAATGTAAATGAACATAAATAACAGAAGAGAAATGGACTTCAGAGATACTTCAGATATTAAAATTATCAGGCCTCAACTATAAAGCAGTTATGCTCACTAAACTCAAAGAAATAAAAGCCATACTTGTGATCTCTGGCAGGAAACCAGAAAAAATATCACTTGTTTTGCAGACATTGAAAAAATAAGTGAAAATTATGATGTCACAATACATTTGAAATTTAGGTGATATGGACAAATTTTTGAAAAAAAACATAACTGTATATAGTTACTGAGGAAGAAGAAAGTAGGAGATATGGAATCACCAATTACAAACAGGCCTTTGTAGAAAATGAATTCCAGATTCAAGTGGCTTCATTGAGAGTTGTACCAAACATTCAAGGATCAAATAATTCTAATCTTCTATGCACTTTAAAGGAAAAAAAGAAAAAGACTCCCCAATGTATTTTAAGTCTAACATATATCCTTAATGCTCAAATTTAACAAGTATAGTTCAAGAATGGCAAATTATAGTACAATGTCATCATGAGAAAAATCCTAAAGCGAAATGAAGCCATTGATACATTAAAAAGGATGTACCAGGAACGTGTTGGATTTATACAAAGAGGGCACAGTTAGTTTAACAGTGGAAAATCTGTTATGTGTAATTAGCCACATTCACAGAATTAAAAGAAGAAAATAATCATGTTGGGGCTGGAGTTGTGGCTCAGTGGTAAGAGCACTTCCTAGCATGTGTGAGGCCCTGGGTTCGATTCTCAGTACCACATATAAATAAATGAATAAAATAAAGGTCCATCAACATCTAAAAAATTATTTTAAAAAATCATGTTGATAGATGGAGAATAAAAAAAGATGGTAGAATGAGATAGATATCATTACCCTAAGCGCATGTATGAAGACACGAATGGTGTGAATATACTTTGTATACAACCAGAGATATGTAAAAATGTGCTCTATAAGTATAATATGAAATATAATGCATTCTGCTGTCATTTATAACAACTTAGAATAAAAAAATTTAAAAAATTAATAATTTCTGACAAAATCCTGTAAAAAAAAATAGAAGAAAATTTAACTCTGATAGTGTCTACAAAAACCTTCCTAAACGTTGAATTTAATTATGACATTAATAATTTTCCCTTTGAAGTGAAGAATAAACAGGATGTTTGCTACATTTATTGTTGTAGATTGCTAGCCAGTATAGAAAGGCAAGAAAAAAGACGTGAGGATTGAAAGGAGGAACTATGATTGCCACTTATGTATAATTGTGTAAGTGGAAAATCTCAATCTACAGGTAAGTAATTAGAATTGAGGGTTTTTTACTCCACATAAGAAAAATGTATTTCTGTATGCCAGCATATGTTAAATATGAAGATAAAAAGATACTATTGAGTACCACAGGGAAATACAAAACTTGGTAAACAATATGAGGGTAGTGGAAATTTTAAATTGTTTAGTCATAGAAGTAATATAGAAACAGTTTTGGGAGAAAAGGAAACTGGCCATCTGGATTTCTCAGGGAAGTGTATTATAGCCAGAGGGAATAAGAAACTGCTTAAGGTGAGCTTGTATCTGCCATGTAGGAAGAGCAGCAGAGAAGCTAGTGTGATTAGAGTGGGGTCAGGGGGAGAGGAATATGAGATGTGACTGGGAGGGAAATGGGTCTGGGGATTGGGTAGCTAGTATGCAGGTTACATACACCTTGGGAGCCACTGTGAAGACTTTGGCTTTCATCTGCCATGGAAGACACCACAGGGGGTTGACAGTGAAATAATCTTATGTGACTCTTAACATGATTGCTGTGGTTACTGTGTCATGAAAAGATTATGGAATGGGGGCCAAGGTGGGAGCAAGGAGACCCAATGGATGGCTATTCTGTCTTATGGGACGAGACATGGAGAGGACTATTCTAAGATGGTAGCAGTGAAAATGGTGACCTTGGCATTCTGGGTGTGTTTGGAAGGAAGAGCTCATAGGCTTGTGGATAGATTAGAGGTGGGTGTGGGAAAAATAGAGGGAATCAAGAAAGACTTAGAGGTTTGGGCATCAGTGATGGGAAGAGTAAGGAGTTACCACCATTTAAGCTTGGGAAAGACAGCAAATAGAGTAGGTTATAGTGGAAAGGTCAGAAGTTGAGAGGTCTAGACTTAAAATGGGAGGAAACACATAAGCTGTTGGACAAAGATTCTGGCTGTCAGCAGAGAAGTCTGGGCTATAGATAGGAATTTGGGAGTATTGTCTCTAGAACTTAATAATTGCCATAGGAATTAATGTTGTCACAGAGGGGGGAGAGTATGTCTAAAGAAGAGGACCTATCATAGGTTATCCCATTAGAAGATGCAAGGACAAGCCACAGAATGGGAGATGACATTTGCAACATACATAACTAATGCATAACTACAAACTAAGACAAGCAGACAACACAGTGGAAAAATGACCAAAGACTTGAACAGATTAGTTCACAACTTCATTAGTAATCAGGAAAATGAATTGAACTGTAGGAAGATGCTAATGAATTTGCATGCTGAGCCAGTAGAGAAGGAAAACTGTTGGAACCACTCTCAAATTAAGACAGAAATACTCATTCTTTATGACCTAGCAGTTCTGCTCCCGAATGTGTCCACTGTGTGTATATGTGCACAAGATGTATAGAAGATGTTCTTTGTTACCACTGATCATCATAACCAACAACTAGAAATGACCCCAAAGCCTGCCATCAGTAGAGAGGAACGCTCATGCAGTCAGATAGTATAAGGCAATAAGAATACAACTAACGTTCAACAGATCACAAGTTCACTTAGTAGAAGTTAGACAAAAGAAAACAAAACCAAGCAAAAGTAGTATTCAGAAATAATTACATAAGGAATAAAAAAAATTATGAAAAAAAGGCTTCAGGGAAGTGAATGGCATAAAAATCAGGATATTGATACCATTTTGGAGGTGCTGTGGTCAGGAAAAGACACACTGGCCTTCCGGGGAGCTGGCAGTGTTGTATTTTTTGATTTGGATGAAGTTCACTTAAGAGAACTATACACTACTTCTTGCCATTCTGTATTCAGCAGCCTCTTTAACAAAAGTTAAACCTGGCATAATTTAACTGGTGCAGCAATGATCATATTCGTTTGTTACTCTGTCAGCTTCTTAGTGGTGTCATTTGTACTTACCCAGTTGTTTTGCTCATCATTAAATTAATCTAGGGCAGGCAGTCCACTTATCATTTATCTAGGTAGTATTTGCATACATATGGTGTTTTCTAGATGCTATGAAGTAGAGTTGAGTAAGTCCTGGTGACTGTCCTTTGTGGAGCTCGCAGTCCTGTAAGAGTGAATGCGAGTGTGCCCAGGCATTCAAGGCAGCAGCACACACTGAGAGTCAAGGCCAAAGTTTCAAAGTCACAGACGTCAGTTTGAACTTTGAATTTACTCCCTACATGCAAGACTTTGGCCGGGCCACCTCACCTCTCAAAAAATGTGGTTTTGTTCTGTACACAATGCAGATAATAATAGCATCTATTGTAGCATTATGATGATTAAGCATATCCATGTATATGAAGTGCTGGAGATGTGATCAGTACCAGAAGAGTGAGCTGCTTTTAGAAGGAAGTGAAGAAAAAGACATGAGAAGTGCCAGGAAATAGACATTAAAATGCACATGAACAGCAGCGTGCTTGTCACTGCTGAAGGATGGGAGTGCACATTATGCTGAGGGCATGTGGGAAGGCACTGCGGAAGTCTTTTGAGCCATCCCCCAGTTTCAGTAATTTGGAGGGAGGGAGTCGGGCTCCACAGGCAGATGCACAGCATGAGCAGGAGCGTGGGGTGGAACAAGGGTTGCAGTTTCTGTAAGAGTGGGCCCGTGTGACTAGCAGGGTGGTCAGACTTCCAGACCCCTGGACCAGTGTGGTCTCTCCATAAGGATTTGGCCAGTATGATGAATTTTATTATATTCTTTTAAGAAAAAAGTCTTGGGAAATGACACAGGGTTTGCCTTTAACTGCAGTTGTAACCACTCCCTTGCTTAGATCCACCCATTTCTTGTTGGCTTGATGCCTGAACCCTGAAGGCATTTATGTTTGCCAACCTTGGACTGTCACTTGGATTGAGCCTGACAACAAGGTTTGTGAAAAGACTTGAATGATTTTAGACTTAATCTGTACTAGTAGGGAGCCACTGAAGGGCTTGGAGTAGGGCATTGAAGTGCTAGGACTTGTCTTCTGGAATGATCTGCAGTGGATCTGGGGAGATCCGTTAGGAGGTTTTGGGGTAGCCTCACGAAGAAGAATCAAAGGCTTGAACTAGACTGGATCATGAGCAGAGAAAGAAGAGGCTGTGTTCCACAGCTGTTATGGAGGCTGACAGTGTGATTTGATAACTGAAGAGACTGAGGTGTTCAGCAAGAATGATGGCACCAGTAGCAGCAGGGAGGCGGTGGGAATGGAAGTGGGCTCAAGAGACACTTAGCGGTGATTCACTGAATTTGTGGTAGGAGTCAAGAATTTCTTCCGCTTGCTGGAACAGATGAAAAGTTGGTTCTTGAGAGATGCTTGATGTTTTGAGAGGTATTTCTGAACATTTTTTTCCAAGCTTATGTTAATAACTGAATGGTTTCTGACAGTCCAATGACTTAATGCAGTTGTTGTCCTATGGTAGCTTTTGCTTGGTCCCATTCAGGTGGTTCTAGTGTTTAGTATTTGTCAGTAAATAAGAATGTTGGCCGTGGGACAGCAAGTACTACACAGAAGTATGAGTGTCACCTAGTTAAAACAGAGGTAGGGGCATCTTGGATTTATACTCAAGTTGCTTTAAGAAACTCAGTTGTGAGGGTGGCAGCCAGAGGCTTGTCTTGCTTAGTAAGGGCAGGATTGATGACAAGCCCAGACCCCCAGACTTACACTTTGCCCAGCTGGGGACTTGGCTGACTTCCACTGTGTGTTGCATGGGAAGACCAGCTCAACAGCCAACCTGTGTGTGCACCTGTGGTGACTGGAAAGTGTTTCTCCTAGGTGAGTGATTTTAGTATTTTTACCTGTTTGAGAGAATTTTGCTGAAAATAAAGTTATTTGGTACACAGTTCTTGAATCTCTTATATAAGATGCTTGGTTCATTGAAGTGGTTCCAGAAAATCTGCTTGAGATCAAATTAATGCCACACTTGAATTTTTTAAGGGTCTGGATGTTTGCTTTGGTATTCTTCTTTATCATCAGTGGATAGAATAAGAAAATGCTCAAGTTTTAGTACTTAAAATTTTAGGAGTCCTGATACATACTTGTATCTTTACTTATGGCTTCCTTAGTTGCCTTAATATTTTTTCATACTGAATCCCAAGGAACAAACCTTTATTTCTATAGCCCTATTTCCATTGAAAATGTTACCCGCCAGGAGAAAATCTGTGTTATACTGTGATTCCAGTTCCACAGGGGTTTTGTTTTTTGTTAATGTTAGCAATATATTGCATTGCTAAGGGTCATAAAATTATTCCATAATCTTTGAGAATGACTATATAAAAAGTGTTATTTATAAAAGATTCTGATTTTAGAAAACCTTTTAATCTGTCTGAGCATTTAGCTTTAGTAATAGGTAAATCAAATAAATGAATTTTATTTCAAATATATCAACAGAATTTGGTTGATTACTTCTTATTTGAATTGTTTTTGGTTTGGTTTGGAAAATCTGACCTTATTGGAAGATTTAAAATTGCTCATATAGTAGTAGGTTAAGACCTGTGATTAGAAATTTAAAACCATCCCTTTAATTATTTGACTGTGTTGAAGATGAACAATTGAGAAAATGGGAGTCTGTTTCTGATAGCTAGTCTTGGGTTGCCCTGTACCCAAGATTTCCCTAGAGGGTTTTTGTGTTTATGATGTCATGAGGTACATAGCTAGCTTTAGAATAGGCAGGTGGATTCAGAGTGTTGGATGGAGCCCTCTTGGGGCCACATGGGGCAGGTTGGTCATCCCTTTTCTGAAATGTTTGGGACGAGCAAATGTTTTGAATTCTAGATTTTTTTCTGATTTTGGAATATTTGCATATATGGCACTGATGGCACTAGTGAGATATCTTGGAGATGGGACCCAAGTCCAAACACGAAATTCATTGCAATTTTCATATATACCTAACACCCACATAACCTGAAGTCCATGTACCTGTTTTTATTATGACCTAGCACATGAGGTCAGCTGTGCCGCTTTCCTCTTGCGGCATTATGTCAGCACTCAAATAGTTTCAGATTTTGGAGCATTTTGGATCTTCACATTAAGGATGCTCAGTGTGTATCTGTTTAAACCAGAAATTTCTAAATTTTTCTCAGGCAAATGATGTGAGGCTAGCTCTGTGGTTATTAGTTCCTCAGAGTCCCTGCTCCCATGTCTGCCCCCTCCCCCCTTTTTCATCTTATCTCTTATAACTTTGGGGATTTGAAAGTATTTCTATGTTTCTCCATATTTTTTTTTTTAATTGATGATTTTGTTGTTCCAAGGAAGAACTGTATTTTCTTTTCCTTGCTTTCTCTGTTCAGAAACTCCATGCCTTGCTTCTAAACTGGTTGTCATCTGGGAGGTGGGGACCAAAGTGGACAGCAGAGCTGCTCCTTTCAGCTCTCCTTGGGGGAAGATGAGAACTGAACCTTAAGCAAACAGTTAGGCCTCAGGTTGGCTTGATAGTCTCCAAATGGGTTAGTGTAACCTGGGGACCTTTCTTGAGTCCTGGTAATGACAGCTTTGCCATCCAGTTTGCCTTAGGGAATAGCTCTTGAGAGGATGAACCTCCTAAAACTGAGAGCTTTTATAGCCTTTGTTCAGTCTTCAGCCTTAAAGGAGATACCTAACCTGATATTGATAGGGTTTGAGCATCTGTGTAAATGAATATTTTCCTGCAGGCCAATGAGAGACTTAACTGTCTTCCCATTAACATTTTGTGACAAGCACTGTTTGGTAGGCAAAAGATTTTTCAGTGTTAGATTACATCCTTGATTGTCGTAATTTACCTGAGGCGGAAGCATCATTCTTTAAAAAGAAGAAAAGGAGGAGCTTCTTGCAAATGAAATGGCAGCAATTGAAAACTTTGGAGGGAAGAAACACAGCTACTATATTTAAAAACAGCTTTTTGCCAATGGTTTTAAGATTTAAGTTCATCATTTCTTTAAAACTAGTACACATCATTTAAGCTTGGTACTCATTAACTCTTTTAGGGCATGGATAATTTCTTAATAGATTTTATCTCCCACTGTATAGTACCTGCTAAACAAGACACACAGCAAATGTCTATTGAATAAAAATCTTTGATGAAGACTTTTCCATGCTTATAATCCTTATTTATTCCGCTGGGGTCTTTGTGTCTCACATGTGGGACTCCTCTTGTTCTTCTTGTTTCATTCTTCTTAGGTCTTTTATGACTGCTTAGTCTTGCAGAACCTGAGTTTTAGCAAGCTGGGTAAAAATAGACTTGTTGTTATAAGCACCTCACATCTGTGTTCCCCTCCACCCCAGGTCCCTGCAAAAAGTTGACCTTTTTTTTTTTTAAGTTGTATGTCAAAAACAGTTGGAGAGAAAAAACAGCATCTGTTTAGTCAACATTCCAGTGCTGGAAGACTATATAAATTTTAAAAGTTCTCTTCTCACTCTCACCTTCACCCCCGCCCCCCCCCCCCAAAAAAAAAAAAAAAAAAAAAACAAAACTGAGTATGTGCTTTCAGAGCAGTGGAAACTGGGTCAAAAGTAGAGAAAGTTAGATATGGCCATTTTGAGGTTGATCAGGCCCAGCTGATCTCACTTGTCCCTTGTGCCCTGTGGAGAGTATATAGAGATACAGCTTCCCTTGGGCAAGCAGGCACCAGGCACTGATGGGTGGCAGAGACTGATGGCACTGTGATACAGTGGGTGAGCACTGGCTTAGGATTCAGAGCTGGGTGTGTGGTCCCAAGCTCTGCCACTTGCCAGCTATGTTGCCTTGATCCAGTGACCTATTTTGTCACATATAAAGTGGAGGTGGTCATGCCTGTCTTAATGCATCTAAAGAAACTGATGTCCAGCATCTGTGTCTGCCCAAAGAAATAGATTTAGAGATAAACTTAAGTTTGGTATACTTCATTGTTTTTTGTTTTTTAAAGTTAATTCTCTCCTTGGTTCTGGAACATAGGGCTAACCCTGGCTATGCATCAACAAAACCCCACAGTGAAGAGTGTTAGAAAGTGGGCATGGTGGTGTGCACCTTTAATCCCAGCAGTTTGGAAGGCTGAGGCAGGAGGATCAGTGTCAGCCTCAGCAAAATCAAGGTGCTAAGCAACTCAGACCCTGTCTCTAAATAAAATACAAAATAGGGCTGGGGATGTGGCTCAGTGGTAAGAGTGCCTCTGAGTTTAATCCCTGGTACCAAACAACAACAAAAATTTAGAGATAATGTGTTATTAATGAGAACTCCAGGTTGTCCTGTCTTTTATCTCCTTTTGGTTTGGAAGTTTGGAATAGTTTTTATAAATCTTTCCTTCTAATCACACCATAGCCTTATCTTTTAATTGCATAAGTAAGAGTTTTTTCCCCTATAGTTTTTAGGAAAGTTGTGGGAGGTGTGATGTATGATTTCATTGGGCAAAGAAAAGTAATAGTGCTGATTTTTGCCCAAGTGTGCTCACTTGTGCATTGGGAAATAGTACAAAAATTCTGAATAATTTACGAAGTATATTTTGTGATTGTGATATCTCTTTTCTCTCTACAGACATGATGCAAATCTGAGTAAACTGCATTTCATTTAATAAAAACTGACACTGAAATTTGTTTTTGCAATTTGATTTTTTTTTTTTTTTTTTAATGGCAATGGTATGGTGAGACCTTTTGGTGTGATCAGTTTTTGGAGCCAGTGTTTGCTTAGCTTTTGAGTTTCTTGATTCCCACATCTGTGTTCTTTTTACTTTGCAGTTGCAGCATGAGAAAGCTGAACTGGAACAGCATCTGGAACAAGAGCAGGAATTTCAAGTCAACAAACTGATGAAGAAAATTAAAAAGCTGGAGAATGATACCATTTCTAAGCAGCTTACATTAGAGCAGGTAAGCATCTGTAGCTGTCCCTAGACACTGCTTTCTCATGATCAGCTGATTCTTTTCAGCTTTAAGATGCCCTGTGGAGTATGAATGAAAAATATTATTTCAGCCTGTTCTTTCTACAATGGAAACTTTGTTTCTGAAGGAAGCATTGGCACTTTGCATAGTCCCTGCTCATTCTCTTTACATACCTCCACTAACCTCCCCCCACCCCAAACACAGTTAGTTCAGTTTCAGGAGATATGTGGTGATACTGTGATTTATAGCAGGAAATGTCAGGTTCCTTTTTGCAAAGCAAAAGGGGAAGAGTGATTATAACCACAGGATTGTTTCTGTGAAAGTCTGTAAGAACATGTTACTGTGGACCTAAACATTTCTTTCAAGTGTTATTCAGAATAAGCAATCAGCATTTACTTTTCTTCTTTGGATTCTTGGCAACCTTATATGAATGCTATCTTCTCCCAGCTAACTTTGTTGATACTGATATGTAAAGTCTTCGACTTGGTAACTCATCCTGGGCCAGCCACCGAATAGCATGACCTTGAATTAACTTCATGAACTTCTGAGCTTAAGTTCTCCATTTGTAAACAGAGCAGGGTGGATTAAAGTCAGGAATGGCAAGCTAGAAGGTGCAAAAGGTGGAAAGCAATGGAGCAAGATAATTTTGTCTGATGCCCTTGGCAGACTGTAGTCCAGACTGTTCCTTGTATTCCTCTATCACACAGAGCTGTGGGCAGACATCATCACTCCAGACAAGTTGGTTGTTGGACTGAAGTCCCTGATATCCCTGTCCTCCTGTCCTCCAATGGCTTTTTCCAGTCTAGTGTCCTGAAATTTTATTTTCCCTAGATATATTTTAAGAGGCTGTCTGTTGTGTACAGTTACTTGAATTTTGTCTTATAAAATTCAGTGAATTAGATTGACATGTCCCAGTTTTCTGTGTTATAGATCCTGATTACTGTTATGACAGTTTGGCTAAGCCTTGTGCATAAAAAATTGATTTGTCCCAAGTTCAGGATCTTGAATTTGTATCTGAGCTTGTGCAGAGTGGTTCATCAGGCCCTCTCAGGACTGTTCTAGTTTTACATTCTATCTGAGAGTGAAACCTTGACGGGAATGGGAGGTTTGAAGGCACATTGGGGTTTATTTTAAACTAATACTGATTTGTTTTTTGTGTTATTCTTATATCTACCTGTATCAAAGAGAGAATGTTACTGAGTTTTTGAGGACTATGCAGGAAGTCTGTAAAAATTTCTTTATCCCTTTCATGTAAAAAGAAAAGAAGGACCTGAGCATAGTGACACACACCTGTTATCCCAGCTACTTAGGAGGCTGAGGCAGGAGGATCAGAAGCTTGAGGCCAACCTGAGCAACTTAGTGAGACACTATCTCAGAATAAAAATAAATAAAAAGAACTGGGATCTATCTTGCCTGGCATGCAGAGGACTTTGGGTTTAATCCTTAGTATTGCTACCACCACCAAAAAAGTGGGGGTATTGAGTTTTCATGGGTTGGCTATTGTATATATACCCAGAATAATTTAGTATCTGTTCTTACCATTAGGCTTTCAAATTTAGATGAGTCCTATGAATTTAGAAGATCTCCCCTACCTAAATAGTAGCTCCTGTTCTGTCTAAGCAAAGCTTTAGTCCCTGACATACCAAGTACTTATTATTGTACATAGTAAATATTGTTATTCATGACTAAGTGGCCAAGTGAAAGTCTCATAACATTTGGTATTGTGGAAACTTTGATCACAGTCTTCAGGATGATGGTGGTCAATATTCTAAACAGCTCCAAGGAGACTTGAAACGGGGCTGTGACCCCCAGGTATCAGCTATGGCCACAAGGTGGAGATAGTGAACCAGTTTCAGAGGGAAAAGGTAAGACTGATCTCATGAAGGGAAGGAGTCACAGCTTCAGGGTCTTAGGACCCTTTGAACACTTCAGTAACTGAACATTCTTAATACCAAAATGATGACTTAGTGAACTTTTAGGTTTATTCCAGAACTTGGCAATAAAAGGATTTCCACAATAGAATATGTGCACTTCATAGAAGTCAATCTCAGATTCAGAATATCAAGTCCACATTTTAACTAATATGGAGAAATGTTAACATCATCATCATCATCAAATCCTATCTCACCCTTTGTTTAGGTGCATTTAGTATGGTTAAATGTTGGGAATTTGACTCTGTATTTGGTTTAACTACAAATAATTTCAGTCATATTAAGGAAAAAATTTGTTTTCTACAATAGAAATGTCTTTTTCATTTCCATGGTGATATCTTGAGACTTTCTGTTAGTATATGTTATAGTCTGCATTATGTTATATGTGTCATATAACAGGCTCTGTATTGTACAGTATTGTCAGATGAGCAAAGGCATGTGCAGCACTGTGCATTATGATTTGTTATGTAGTCTGTCCTTTGCTCTTCTGACAGTAAACTTCTATGTACTTATCTGTTTATGAGCTCTTTGAAGGCAGTTACTCTGTGTGTCTTATGCCTCCACACATGTCCCATGTCCCAGAGCAGTTTACTTGTGCTTTGGGCACGAGACTAGAGAGCAGTCAAGGTCTGGGTGCTGACTCAAAAGGAACCAAATTTATCCAGGTGCAGTGCTGCACCCCTATAATCCTAGCTGCTCTAGAGGCGGAGGCAGGAAGATTGCCAATTTGAGACTAGCCTAGGCACATTGATGAGACCCTATCTCAAAGTAAAAGTGTTAAAAAAAAAAAAAAAAAAAAAAGCATTTGGGATGTAGCTCAGTGGTGGAGCACTTGAATTGAGTTCATTCCCCAGTATTGCAGAGAAAAACAAAACTGTTCCCTTTGCCTAATATTTTCATCAGTTTTCTTTTTCTTTTTTCTTTTGTTTTTTTTTTTTGACAGTTCTATTTCACATACCATATCATTCACCATTTAAAATATAAAACTCATTAGTTTTTGGTATACTCAGAGTTATGGAACCATCACTATAATTAATTCTAGGACATTTCCATGATCTCAAAAGGATCTCTGTACCCTCCACCTGTCACCTCTATTCACCTTATACAAATACGGCTTTACTTTATGTATATACATTTGCCTATTCTGAACATTTTATTTAAACAAGATTTAAACAGGATAATATGCGGTCTTTTGTGACTGTGACTTCTTCACTGAGCATAATGTATTTATCTACTTTGTAGCATGTTCCCATATTCTTTTTCTGACCAAATGACCTCTCACTAATGGATATACCACTTCTTTACCCACTCATCATTTGATGGGCATTTGGGTTGTTTCCACCTTTAAAAAAAAAATTTATATGTATCTTTACTATAGTATATACTGTGTAACAGTATTATGATAACAGTGACACAAAAGATATCCCACATGATAAGGATATTTTTGCATGCTTCATTAAAATTGTATTTCCCAAAAATATTAATTGGAAAAATGCTTATGTGGCAATGTTAAATACAAATTTTTTTTTTTGTTGTATCACAAACTACATATCTATATACATACCTTATTCCTATACTTAGTATGTTTTAATCAGCTTTTTTGCTGTGGTGACCAAAAGAACTGACAAGAACAATTTTGGAGGAGGAAAAGTTTATTTGGCACTCAGTTTCAGAGGTTTCGGTTCGTAGACTGCTGGCTTCATTGTTCTTGGCGGGGGTGGCAGAATATCATGGTGGAAGCAAATAGAGGAAAGCAGCTCAGGACATGGCACCAGGAAGCACAGACAGCTCCACTCTGCAGGGACAAAACCAGTGACCCACCTCCTCCGGCCACACCCTACCTGCCTACAGTTACCAGCCAGCGCATCCCTGTCAGGGTATTAATAATTAGATTAAGGCTCTCATATCCCAATCATTTCACCTCTGAGATTTTTTACATTGTCTCATACACGAGCTTTGTGGGGTCACCTCATATTTATTCCATAACAGTAACTATGAATTTGGGCAAATTACTAAACCTCTCTTTAGATCTCTTATCTATACAGTGGGCATATAATAGAGACATTCATTCTTTTTTATTTTAATTAAATGATTAAAGCTCTTTTACATGTAGAGATTTCTAAAGCTGATATTAAATAGTAGTTGTCTTTGGGTAGTAGCAAGACTATCCACATTTATACCCTTCTATAATTTGAAAATCTTCCACAATTAGCATAAGCATATGATTTCTTTGTGTTTAAAAAATAAAACACACATAGGACATTTTAACTTATACCTACTCCATTCAGGACTAATTTTTACTGATACTTAATTCATGTACAGAAAGCCTACCACTAGTTCATTTATGAGGAAGAAGGATTTTACAAACTGTACCCAACTGAAACTTTCCTGAGAGATTCCTTTGGATAGGGAGGGAGTCTTTGAACTGAGCATTTAACTATGTCTACATTTAGGCATTATAGTTAAGAAATATGATTTGATTTTTTTTTTTTGCACACATTTTTAAAGTTTTAAAAATTTGTTCTTTTTAGATCTACATGAATGTATTTTGACATATACATACATGGAGTATAACTTATCCTAATTAGGATCCCATTCTTGTGGTTGTACATGATGTGGAGTTTCACTGGTCATGTATTCATATATGAAAGTCATGTCTGATTCTTTCTAGTGTCTTTCCTAATCCCACCCCTCTTCATTCCCCTTTGTCTAATCCAATGCATTTTTACCTTTTGACTATTATAAGTGATGTGTCTGAATATTTGTGCACTTGCTTTGTGTGGACATGTTTTCCTTTTTTCTTGGACATAAATCTAGTAGTAAATCATTGGGTCACATGGTAACTGTTTGAAATTGTACAAAAAATAATTTTAAAATAATTCATGAAGATCTGTGAGTCTTTTGTTTGTTTGTATTTTTTGATCATATGCATTGCTTTTGGAGGTGTAGCTTGGGTTGAGATGGTCCCTGTTCTCTGTAAAGCAGAACTTAATTGGCCCTAGAGACTCAGTCTTGGACTCCTTCCTAAATAGACCCCAGCTAATAATGCACATACCTGCGGTTCTTGTTGTTTAGTCTGTCTCATTGAAAAGCCTTACTTGGGGGCTAGGGTTGTGGCTCAGCGGTAGAGCGCTCGCCTAGCATGTGTGCGGCCCGGGTTCGAACCTCAGCACCACATAAAAACACATTGTGTACAAATAAAAGCAAATAAATAAATATTTTTAAAAAAGGCCTTACTTGGATGTTTTGATTAGTCAGATAGTGTGGATTCTTCTTTAAGACCCACAACCTGGGATCCTTTCATTCTTCAAATAGGGAATGTTAACAGGTGGATCATTAACACATGACTCTATTCATGTGTTGCAGTATGTGAACTCACAGAAGCTTAGAGTTGGAATGCCATGTTGTTGGGAGACAGCCTTTGTCCTTAGACCCCAGTGGGGACATGAGACAGTGGGGAAGTTGGAAGAACAAGTAAGCAGCAGTAGATGCAAGCTCCATTCTTCTTGAACAGGTTCTTGATTGCAGCTGGGATAGCCTGAGGATATCAGACTCTTGCTTCTTTACTCTTTGAAAGGAAACTCTGCCAGTGATTCTCTAAGGCATTTCCAGAAGCTTTCGGTCTTGGACTAGGATAGGACCATTGATCCCTCTTATTCTGGGGCTTCAGCCTCTTGGACTGAGCAGCTACTGGTTCTTCCAGCTCTCCAGCCTGCAGATGGCCATTGTGGACTGTCCAGCTTCTGGTTGCATAAGCCAACCTGATAAATCCCCCTTTTATAATTATATTTCCTGTTGATTCTGTTCCTCTAGAGATCCCTGACTAATATAGTTACTTTTTGGGGATTTTTTTTTTTTTTTTTTTTTTTTTTGCATTCTAAATGCTTAATGCCAAAAGATAGTTTATAAGTAGATATACAAAAGCATGTAGAGAAGAATATAAAGCCATGAGGTCTTTGAAGCACACAGTATTAACCTAACAAACTGGATTAGTCTCATCAACATTGTCTTTAGTGCTGTTCTAGGCTTTTTAAACAAACTCTACTGGCTGTCACTGGTGAACCCTTACTGGAAAGTTTTTGTTCAAACATGTGGTCTCTCTGAGTCTGTTATTTGTTATTCACATTGTCTTAGGTGATGGTAAAAACATTTAGAACTTGGAATTTTCTTTCATTGTCAAGAAATCTGTATCCAATCTGGAGACTGTCATGCTAAGTGAAATAAGCCAATCCCCAAAAAACCAAAGCTTGATTTTTTTTTTTTTTTTTATTCCTTTGATATGTGGAAGCTAACCCACAATAAGGGGGGGGGGGATGGGATGGGAAAAGGAAGGACAGAGGGATAAATCTGGGAAAAGGAAGGACAGTGGGATGAATCTGACAAAACTTTCGTATGTACATATATGAATTCACCACAGTGAATCTCACCATCATGTACATCCATAAGAAATTAATGGAAAAAAAAAAAAAAAAAAAAACAACCACCACCACCTGCGGGTAAATGTCAGAAAGATGAATAGAGGGAAGGGAGGGAGGGGAGAGGGAAAGGGAAGGCAAGGTACTAGGGAATGGAATTAGAACAAGATATATTCCAGAGTCTGGGGTTGTAGCTCAGTAGTAGAGCGCTTGCATGTGTAAGGCACTGGGTTTGATCCTCAGCACCACATTAAAAAAAAAAAAAAAAAAAAAGCATTGTGTCCATCTATAACTAAAAACAAAAGGTCCATCAACAACTAAAAATATTTTTTAAAATATATATTCCATGCTTTTATATTTATGTCAAAAATGGATTCTACTATCATGAATAAAAAGAACCAATTAAAAAAACAATCTGGATCCAAATGTGTTTTGCCAACCAGAAGGGACTTTCCCCTTACATATTTACCATTAAAAGGCATACATGTTAGTGTTTTTTCCCCCCACTCAGTACTGAGGATTGAACCCAGGACCTTACTCATGGGAGGCAAGTACTATACCACTGAGCTAAATTCCCAGCCCCACATTAGTTTATTAAGTGACATTTAGCTCCTAAAATTATCTTATGGGAATGCTATGGTTTAGATGTGGTTTGTCCCTGTCTCCCAACAAAGTTTACGAGCTGTGGGTCCCTTAGTGTGGCAATGTTGGGAGGTGGTGGAACCTTTAGAATTGGGGATCTAGTGTGAAGTGATTAGGTTTTGGAGGGCACTGCCCTCAGAAGAGATTAATGCTGGTCTCACAGAGTGCATCAGTTCTCAAGAGATTGAGTTGTTACAAAAGGAGGAGCCTGACCCCTGAATCTCTGTGGCCCCTGCCATCGTGTTCCCACCATGATGGCATCTGCTATGTTATGATTCAACCAAAGGGCCTCCCATCAGAGTTGAACCTGACCTTGGACTTTCAGCCACCAAAAAACTGAACTAAATAAACATCTTTCCTTATTTCTGCCCAGCTTCAGGGTTTTTTTTTTTTTTTTTTTTTTTTTTTTAATACTTTTAAAAATTGTAGATGGACACAATACCTTTATTTAAATATTTTTATGTGGTGCTAAGGATCAGACCCAGTGCCTCACATGTGCTAGGCAAGTGTTCTACCGCTGAGCTACAACCCCAGTCCCCAGGTTTTTTTCTTGTGACAGAAAATGGATGAATATAGGAAAGAACATGTTATATAACACATGAACTGGACATTTCACCATTATTCAGTAATATAATGAAAAAATAGTGGAATACATTAGTAGAACATGTTATTCAGTGAATACTTACATGATAAACAGGATTCCTACCATGCACCAGAAGCCTTTCCACTTTCCTTCCTGTAACTGACTCAGTGTGGCTCTCAATTTTTCTTAGAATTTGGAGTTCTGTTCTCCTAAGTTGACTCCCCTCTCCCAAAGCACTAACATCTACGTGTAAGGTTGGCTTTAGGACTGGTATGGTAATTTCATTTCATTAATATCCATTTATAAAGACTTTGTCTTTAAGGAAACTTCACTGGGCTCAAGTCTCCCTTCCATCTGTAATAAGCTTTGTGACCCCAGGCATGCGATTTGACCTTTTTGTGAAGCTGTCATAATGTCTAATCCTTATGTTTGGGGAGAGGATTAATCTTCCACCCTCCTCTCTCATGTCTGTGTATACTGAAGTTCTTTTGTTCCCTCTGAGGAAGGATTGTTCAAATGCAGACAGCACAGCAAGAAATAAATTCACATGGTAACCTTGCGCACTGATGATTATGTAACAGGGTATGCATAAGATACACACAGTTTCATAAGACATACTTTGCACTGATTTTCTCTTAAATCCATTTCTTTTCTATTTCTTTTTTAATGTAAAAGACTAAACCAATTTCACAATCCAGTAATGGGTTGTGACCTGCAGTTTGAAAAACATGTTCTGCTGTGCCAAATGTTTTGCCTCCTCTAAATCTTCACAGATCTGTTTCCTCTGCTTAGAGCACTTGCTCCCATCCTGATTCAAGCCTTACTGACTGCCTCATTCTGGCAGCTGGGTGTCTGTGCTGTACTATATTTCTGCATCATTCAGTCCTCTTATAACACTCACATGCTGCTCAATTGTTTCTTCCCCTTCATTCCCTATTATTTAAAGGGACATTGTTGACCTGTCCATCATATTCCTGGTGACTCACATCTAGTAAGTTCTCCAAAAATTATAGCTGCTGTCATTAATAATGAAAGCCATCATCTATTTCCTATGGTGCTTTTGTCCTACCCATTTCCCAGGAAGATGCACCTGCATATATATTTTATCCTCAAATGCCTCACAACCTTCCTCAGCCTGGTTAACCATCTCTTCAGTTTATGAATCTATTGATGGCCATGTTTCATTTGTGACCCAGCCACTTTGGTTTTTTTTGGCCATTATCCAGTTGATGTGATCACATGACACACATAATATACTTTTATTAAGTACCGGTTTTGTGTTCCTAAGAAAGATGGCAAAAGATCTCTGGCCTCAAGGAGCCTGGTCCAGGATTGGGCACACTAGTAGTCTGTGGCCAGTGATGAAGAAGCACTGGGCAAAGTACCGTGGTGGGGAAAGAGCCCCCTATACAGTGCAGAAGATTGGAAATTTCACTGATATTGATGCAGAAAAAAGGGCACATGCTGGCTAGGGAGGTCCAGGTCCAGCCTTGCTGCAGGGAAGCAGAGATGTGTGAGGAGAGAGTTAGGAGAGGAGGTAGGCAGAAAACATGGTTGCAGGTACTGCCGAAAAATGCAGTTTGTGAACATATGAAGCCGAGTCTTTCCTCTTCATTAAGGAGCGTGGAGAGAGCTGGGGTGCAGCAGTCGCTGTATGATCTTGAGGGCCTCAGCTTGTCTTTAGAGCGAGTCTGCAGGAGGCAGCCATGTAGCTGTCCCAGGACCCGTCCAGGCAGAGGTGCTAATGGTGCCCAGTTACACTACACAGCATCAGGTGATTTAGCATGGCCAATAAGACCCCAGGTTCCAGGGACAATGCAGAGTGACACCCACTCTTCCTAGTGCCTTTGCCATCTGTAACTGCAGTGAGTCATAGAGGCTGGGATTTAGAAAGATGAATGTGGTCTTTGGGACAAGATTTAATTTTTGTTCCTTTTTTTTTAAAGGATTTTTATGTTATATTAAAATACACAAAATGAAAAAGAAATAACATAGATCTCAGGAGTCCTTCCACGAGTCTCAGTGTCCAACAGCCACAGAGGCCATTGCCTTTTTTTGGTCTCTGCTCTGTCTGAGCTCATTTAAAGATCACCAGAGATGACTCTAGTTCTTAAAATAAAACTCATTCCACCAAATCCAAGACCCTAAATTTATCCAAATTGTAGAACCATGCTTTTACCGCCCTTCCACCAAAATACCTCCCGTTCAGCTTTAATTGGTGATTTGACTCTCTCAAATTCTAAAAATATTCATAACTGCTTCATCATGGGGGGCATCAGGAATTTCAGATATCACACATTTTTCCAACATTGGAATATTTTTTTTTTTTTTTTTTTTTTTTAACTTTCTTCCTTGGTTTCAACTTCCAAGTATTCATCTGCCTGTCTTGTATACCAACCATGTTCCTCAGTAGGACCACTTTAGTAGGACACTCGAGTATTTCAGTTAATGGATTTGAATCTGATTTCTTGGATGCATCCTTCTGCTTGGCTTCCCCCACAATAACCTTGCCATCCCCCTTGCTGGTATTCTCCAGCAACAATGTGGTGCTCAGCTCCTCCTAGTGCTTCCTCAGACCCTGGCCTTCCCAATGCCATAGTTCTTCATGATCTTATGTGCTACTATGCCACCCATGTTAGCAAAGGAGGAGTTGCTAGATCTGTTTGGAGATCTTGGGTCTGTCCCATTCATTCATCATACATGGGGGGGAGAAATAGCAGCTTTGGAAGACTGTGATTGAGGACTTGAGTCCTCTTAAGGAAAATCCTGGGATAACTCTTTGTCTTCCTCTACAAGAGAAGTGGGCAAGGAGATGGCAGCTCCTCCCACACTTCCTTTCCTCCTACCTTGTAATCTTTATCCTCATCAGAATCTGGATCTGGTTGCCTTGAGAAGTCACTGGCATCCTGTCTCTACACCTCTTTTCTCTTTCTTCTGTTTCCCATGTCTTTCTAGTCCTGCTACTTCTTTTGATCTTTTCTTTGGCACTTCACTCCTTTCTCATAATCGTTAGGAAACACTCCTTTCTCATAATCGTTAGGAAACGTAGGATCACATTTATCAGCTAAGGGAATCACAACTTCGCAGAAAACCTACTGGTAACAGTGTCTTCAGGCCAGCTGTTATGTGTGATGGTAACACAGTTTGCCAGTTGTCTGAGGCGCCGCTTTGCTTTAGGTCAGTGACTGGGGAAAGGCTGTACTTTGTTTTGTCCTTTGCCTCTTTACCTGAGTGAGCTGCCTTCTTTATCTGAAGCTGAGACTGTGGAAGTTGGAAGTTTTGGGACCAGCTTTCTGTTTTTTGAGTTGCTGGTTTCCACTCCCAGGTCATCACACAGGGTCATTTTTTCAGCCTAGTGCCTGTCTGTCTGGCTGCCTCTGTCCAGGGGCCATGGCAGTGGCAGGTGGAGCTCAGCCACACTTTACAGAAACCTACAGACAACAGGAGCCTACAGCTTTGTGCATTTTTTTACATTAATTAATTTATTTTAATTAGGTATATATGACAGCAGAATGCATTTTGATTCATTGTACTCAATTGCAGCGCAAGTTTACATTTCTATGGTTGTAGACAATGTAGTGTCATACCATATGTGCAGTCATAGATGTACCCAGGGTACTGATGTCCATCTTATTCCACCATCTCTCCTGCACCCATACTCCTTCCCTCCCCCCCTCCCCTTTGCCCAATTGCTGGGGAATTGCAGGGGAATATTTAGCATAAATTGTATCAGAAAGAAAAGTAAGTATTAGGTTTGAACTCTTAAAACAGTGACTCGTCAGGTGTTAAAAATGGTTAATGATGGTGTTAAGGTTACTAGATGCCTTTCTGTTTGTTGTCTAGAAGGTAACTCAATCAAAATGCAAACCTGACATCACTGCTAGTTGCCATGCAGGTCTCATGCTACTAATTTTAGTAGATAACGGAAACTAGTGAGTTTCACAGATAATTGTGTCATTGTGATTTATGCGGCAGTGAGTTGAGTGTCTTGTGGCTCACATGCAGGTTTCCATCCTTGCCTGATCTTTTTTTGTTGGGGAAACAAGGTATTTCTTGCAGATTCTGGAAGTGGGAGGAATCTGTTGTAATAGTGATGGTTTCTGTGTACCGTTTGAAAGCATTAGGAATAACTCTGTACCTTGAGGATTCACTTGCATTATGGAGATAAAATTTAGTGACTGTCATGCATACTTTGAAGTTTGATTTCAAATGCTAATCTCAGATTATGGAAGTCTTAGGATCTTTCATGAAATTTAATATTTGCACAGTAAAAGCAATTCTTTACTCTTCCCAGAAAATTTGAAAAATAAGTACAAAAAGCAGTACAAAAGTACAAAATCATTACCTAGATGGCAGTTCCCCCAAACAACTATTTTTTTTTTTTCCCTTCTTCATCTTTACCTTCTTCTTTCTCCTCCTTTATTCCACCATACCCCTCCCATACTGGAGAATGAATCCTCTGATTTTTTTTTAACAATAGTTATGTATTATTTGCTGCTCTGTTTTCTGTTTTTTGACGAAACATCAGAAACTATGTCTGCTTCTGTAGACAAGCACAGAGAGCACACACAGGTAGATGTTACCATAGTAAACCCTGAAGTTGGCTGGGTGAGAACTGGATCATAGCAAATCCTGGAGGATGTTTCAGTCATTTCAGAAGCTTGGGTACAAGAGTCCCATCTACTCAGGAGAGGTGGGAAACAAATCTCAGGTCATAGTGGCAAAATACGCAGGCCTTTTCTTCTTGGAAGTAGGCTAACTAGGTTTAATACTCCTGCTTCCCCCTCCCTCCAAAACTTGAGTAGGCTGCGTTCAGTTGATGTGATTTGTTTGCCATCCTGGACCTGTTGGGATGTCAGGAAGCTCACTGAGAGGCTGAGCTCCTGGCCTGTGAGCTCTGTCAAGGGATGCAGATAGTCCCTCAGAGGGACATATGAAAGAGGAATACTCCCCGCCCCCACCCAGGTCGAATGCATTTTCTTTTAGTCAGCTTTATTGTTGCTGGGACCAAAAGACCTGACAGGAACAAAGTAGAGGAAGGAAAGTTTATTTTGGCTCCTGGTTTCAGAGGTCTCAGTCCACAGATGGCCAACTCCATACCTCTGGGCTGGAGGTGAGGCAGGACAACATGACAGAATGTTCTTGCATTGTCTCACACATGAGTTTCTGGGGCACACCTCATATCTAAACCATAACAATTTCCCTCTTCCTTAAGTACAAAAACTGCCTGTATTCCATTTCATCAGACTGTATTTTGAAGCATCGGGTAACACTTGCTATATGGGTCAGTTTGCACAGATATGTTACATGATGGGAGGGAAAATACTTAGAAAATTTCCTGTGTGTAAAAGGAGAGGCAGCACCTCATCCAAGAGTGTGCATTTTCTGTACATGCACTGGGAAGAGAGACCTTGTCTGTTAAATTGGAGGACATTGATATGCTACAGTAAAAAACAATAAAATCCATAAAATACTATAGTGAGATTTTCTCATTGCTTGTTATTTTGAAATGCACAAAGACTATTTCCTTATGACCAGGATGGAATTTGGTTGATGGCTTAGAAAAGGCATTCTCCTTAGGAGAGTGACTAAGTAGACTCAAATTTCTTCATGTGAAAAAGTTTGACCATAGTAAGGACAGGAAAGAAATTATTTTTTTAATCAAGGAAACCTCCATTTTGGATAAAGGTGCATCAGGAGAAGTTTCCCTAAGGTTATTTTCTTGAATCTTATTAACTCTAATCCTAGCAACTCAGTAAGCTGAGGGAGGAGGATCGCAAGTTTAAGGCCACCCTCAGCAACTTAGCAAGACCATGTCTCAAAGTACATGAAAAAGTACTGGGGATGTGGCTCAGTGGTAAAGTGCTCCTTGGTTAAATCTCCACTACCTAAATAAACAAATAAGTCAGATGTTGGAAGTTCAAACTATATTTTTCCATGATAAATGATAAAATGGTGGTTAGACCACCAAATCCTTTCAAAGTACGTTGAAAAATTGCACAGAAACCTTTCACATTCTGTGGCAGAGCACAATTCTGAGGCTAGAGTTCTCATCGGGCTTTTGCCAAGCATCCTTTCTCCTGTTCCCACGCCAGGGTCAGGGTCCTTTTTAGGAAAAACCAGTGGTGAGGAAGAAGCATGGTAGCCTTGGGAGCCATCCCTTGGCTGCCCCTACCTTCCTGCTTCCTCAGGAGTAGTCAGCACCTGCCTGCTGAGATGATGTAGGTAGGACAGGCTATGAATTCAGTGGAGCCACATCCACTAAATTTATCCATTGAAAAACATAACGAGGATAATTAGGAACATAACAAGAATACTTGGTCTGATGTTAACTAACCTGCAATGAGAAGTGGAGCTACTGAACAGGAGTAAAGAATTTGGCAGTCCTTTGAACTGACTTAATTACAAATCGGCCTTTTAAATGAATATTCTACAAGTCAGCTGTATCCACTGGTGTTGGGTACCTGCATAATAATCACAGTCAAGTGAGGATTAGATATTTGACTATGGATGAGCTGGTGCTTAATATATGAATACCTAATTTAAAATTAAAAAAAATGGAAGGAGCTAGGAAAGATTATTCCAGATGGATAACAATATTTTTTTTTTTTTTTTTTTTTTTTTTTTTTTTTTTGGTACTGGGGATTGAACTCAGCGGCACTTGACCACTGGGCCACATCCCCAGCCCTTTTTTTTTTTTGTATTTTATTAGAAGCAGGGTCTCACTGAGTTGCTAAGTGCCTCGCCATTGCTGAGGCTGGCTTTGAACTCGCGATCCTCCTGCCTCAGCCTCCCAAAGTGCTGGGATTACAGGCGTGCGCCACCGCGCCCGGCTGGATAACAATATTAAAAACATTGCATCATTGGGTGGATGTTTCCATCTCTGTAAGCTGCCTGGTACCGTAAACCGGGAGGAAATCTCTCGGAGGAGGCAGAGTTAAGCTTTTACTACTTTTACTTCTACTTTCTTAGAGCTTAGAGAGGGAAAGAAAGATTTTTCTTCTTAGCTTAGAGTAGAGTCTTAGCTTAGAGTAGAGAGAAAGATTAAAGAAAGCTTTTAGAGCTTAGAGAGAGAAAGATTAAAGAAAGCTTTTAGAGCTTAGAGCTTAGCTTAGAGAAAGATTAGAGTTTCTTTCTTCTCTCTTCTTTCTTCCTTCTTCTGTCTTCTGTCTTCTGTCTTCTGTCTTCCTCGGGAGCCTCGGCCTTACTCTGACCAGTCCTCTCTCTTCTGTCTTCTATCTGGTTTCTCTTCTGTAACCGCTCTGCCTACGTTCTGGCCGCTCTGATTCTTCTGACCGACCGAGTGACTGCCCGACGGACCGAATGAATTCGTTCTCCTAACTCGGACCGCTTTCACCCGGTTATATACCTTCAGGTTTGCGGGTGCCTACAGGTGCGTCACATACATATCAGGTGGAACCCATGGCTTCCAGCTAGCTACAACAGCCCTTCCTAATTAGGGCTCCTTCATATTCCTTCCCTTTAGTTTAAAAAGGTGCTTTTGTTCTATTTTCTCTATTTTATTTTCTCTATTTTCTTTTATTTTCTTGTCCCTACCTAGCTTTTCACCTTTTATTTTTGAAAGGGTGGATATTTGAGCCCTTTTTGAGAAGGTGCTGTGGCTTTAAGGAAGCCTAATGCTGAGGAGCAGCTAACGCACCTAGTTAAGCACAATTGCATAAGCGGCTTTGACTTTTTTTTTTTTTTTTTTCTCCTCTTCTTTATTTTTCTTTATGGCTTTCTTGCCAAAGCTCAATGGCTTTTTTTTTTTTTTTTTCCTGCATGGTTTTTACCATGCTATTTAATTCTCTATTTTCTTTTAAGCTCATGGCTTTTTTCTTTATACTAAAGCTCAAGGCTTTTTCTCTATATTTTTTATGGCTTTTGGCCGGCTACTCTGCTTCGGCTTTTGGCCAGCTCGCTTCGGCTTTTCGCTGGCTACTCTGCTTCAGCTTTTGGCCAGCTACTCTGCTTCGGCTTAATTCTTAACTGGCTTCAACTGAGTCAGAGGCTCTGCTACTCTTTTTGCTGGTCTCAACTGAGTCTGAGGCTATGCTTTTTCATTGCTCTTATTTCTTAGCTTTTCTTCTCTGCCTACCGAGCCCCGGACGGACCACCATTTGTAAGCTGCCTGTCACGGCCAGCCACGGCGCCGCCACGGGAGGAAAATTCTCGGAGGCAGAGTTAAGCTTTTACTACTTTTACTTCTACTTTCTTAGAGCTTAGAGAGGAAAAGAAAGATTTAGAGTAAAGAAAGATAGAGCTTAGCTTTTCTTCTTAGCTTAGAGTAGAGTAAAGAAAGATAGAGCTTAGCTTAGAGAAAGATTAGAGCTTCTTTCTTCTCTCTTCTTTCTTCCTTCTTCTTTCTTCTGTCTTCTGTCTTCCTCAGGAGTCTCGGCCTAACTCTGACCAGTCATTACTTCTTCTATCTGGTTTCTCTTCTGTAACCGCTCTGCCTATGTTCTGGCCGCTCTGATTCTTCTGACCGACCGAGTGGCTGCCCGACTGACCGAATGAATTCGTTCTCCTAACTCGGACCGCTTTCACCCGGTTATATACCTTCAGGTTTGCGGGTGCCTACAGGTGCGTCACATACATATCAGGTGGAACCCATGGCTTCCAGCTAGCTACAACAGCCCTTCCTAATTAGGGCTCCTTCACATCTCAGGGAAGAATTTCTGACTTCTTGTACTATAAGATTGTACAATATCCAAGACAATATAAGCTCTTAAAGTCTCCTGCTCTGAATTGGCAGAATTGATGTGTATACTTTGGCTCTAATTCTATATGATGTGGAATTAGGTGGGCAGGAAGTGGTGTTGGGGCGAGTCTGATAAAGAACTTAAGGGGAAGTAATTCAAGTGGCTCAATATGTATTTCCTGTCATTTCGGTGCCTTTAGTGCCAGTGATACATCTTTAACATTGCTGACAAGTTGAGATTTTAAAGCTGAGAAAATAAGGGACCCTGATCTTTGTAAGGCTAAAGATAATACAGACTCCCATAGCAGTGCCAGACTATGTACTGAAATACTGGAGAATGGAAACTGCCACGGTGGGGCCTTCTGGGTTGTCTACTTCATGGAAATAAATTGTAGAGTAAGTTGGGATCAGCAAACCCACATTTTGCACCCAAGGAACCCTGATTCTCTGGGGTGGTTAGTAGACTGATAGCTGGGAACTTTACCAATAGGTCCCAAGAAATAGCTAAGATTCACGTGTGTTTTCACCTTGTGTTTTTCTTTTCTCATCTGTTTTTGAGTATTCTTTCTTGGATTCCCTTAGTTGTCCTTATTTCTTCTCTATTAGCTACCAACAAATCTGCTACTCCCAAGTACTGTTGACAAAAGAGATGGGCTTATGTGTTGGTGAGCTTTTTGTTGATGTGACCAAAATACCTAACAAGAACAACTTATAGCAGGAAAAGTTTATTTTGCCTCATGGTTTCATAGGTCTCAGTCCATGCTCTGCTGACTCCATTGATTAGGGCCCAAGTTGAGGCAGAACATCGTGGCGAAAGGGCATGGCTGAGAAAGACTACTCAGCTCTGGTGGCTGGGAAGCAGAGAGGGTAAGGGAGGAGCCAGCAGGAACAAGATGTAATCCTCAAGGGCACACTCCCAGTGACCCACCTACCTGCAGTAACCAGTACTCCTTTCAAATTATTAATCCATCAAATGGATCAATTCACTTGTTAGGTTACAGATCTCATAATCCAATCATTTACCTCTGAACATTTCTGCATTGTCTAACATGATTTTTTTTTGGGGGGGGTATTCATATCCAAATCATAACAGCTTTCAGGTCACTGCATAATTTACTGCAAACCCAATTCTCCTCCCTTGTAGGAACTTGAAGAGGACTGTACTTGCTTATTGGGTGTGCCCAGCAATGTTGACTGCTGTTTTGACCAACATCCCGTCCTATATTTGTATCACTTTGCCTCAGTCATGCCATCTCCCAGGCTAATGGGTTCCTCATCTCTAAAATAAGAGGGTGGATTTAGGTGTTCTCTTTTGCTACTTCGGCTAATGGAATCTGTGACTGAACTAGCTCAGCGTGAAGACATCTGACTCTTGAGATTGTGTAGAGAATATATGATGGGTAAGCCAGAAAGGGAACTCAGAGTTTGCCGAGCCCAGGCTTCTCATTTCATAGGTGAGGATGCTGAGGCTCAGGGCAGGTAAGTGGGATACTTACGAGTCATGACTAGTAAGTTTTACATGGATAAAGACACCTTTTTCTAGAATTTGCTTTTCATGGTTACTGATTAGCACTTACATGATTACTTGAAAAATAATCGGGCTTACATTTACAGATATTATACTATAAAATGAGGCCTTGTTTATAAGAACAACTTACAGCAGGAAAAGTTTATTTTGCCTCACATTTTCATAGGTTTCAGTCCATGCTCAGCTGACTCCATTGATCAAGGCCCAAGCTGAGGCCTCTTGTAATGCTTGCCTTTAGCTTTTAGTTTAACACAGGGCCATACGAGGTTATGTAAATTCCTTAAAATTGTGTTTCTTTAAAGAAGTGATTATGGATTGAACTAGACCCAGAATTGATCAGCTCAGGGATTGACAAAGGTTGAGTGGAAGTGTGGGAGTTCTGTGAGATATCCAAGGGTTTCTCCTCTTTGCTGGAGATAGGACCTGTTCAACAACTGGGGGATATTTGCATGTTAGCTGGCTCCCACCTTGACAGTGCATATATATACATATATTTTTAATTTATGCTGACTCTCTGCCTCCTCTCCACTTCTTGTCCTTGAACTGTTTTCCAAAGTCACATTCCACCATGCAAACAATATTTTGAAGCTCTGATTTCAGTCTACTATGTGATCAAGGCTCATTCCCTTGTTCAAGAAGCCTCCAGTAGTTGTTGACAGCCTGTAAACTGCCAGCTGTTGTAGACACTGAGGGTACATCAATTAACAAAGCAGGCAAGCGTGGAGGCTTCATGGAGCCTATGTTCTGGAACATTGGGACAGAAGTAGAAGAGCTAATCAGAGACAGCAATTATCATTGCCAACAACCGTTGAGTGCTTTCTATGTGCTAATTAGTTAGTAATGATTTGCAGGAGTTAACTTACTTAAAGACTTAAAATAACTTAATGAGTTAGACATTATTTTTATCCTCTATTTTGTAAATGAGGAGATTGTATATAGTGATTTTCCTAGAGTCTTTCTAACTAGTAATTGATGGAAGTGGAATTTGTGGAATTTGAAACCAGACATTGGACTTGAGGTCTGTGATCATAACCACCTCAATCAATAGTGTTTTTGAGAAAGAGAAATCTCACTACAGGAGTCCTTTATACTGCCTTTATTGCTACTAAAGTTATAGAAAATAAGTTATTCAAATGGCCAGTCATTTCCACAACTATTTTACTAGTTCTTTTTCTTCTAGTCTCTTTCACATATATATTCTTGTTGTGTTTACTGTCTTGGCCTGCACTAAAATGAAATTCCATGAGGGTAGAAATTTCTGAAGCCTTGGTTCATTGCTGTATCCCTGTTATCCAGTATCTGGCATTATTCTCAGTATTTATTGTATATTGCTCAATATTGTTTGTTGAATGAATTTTTCCCATGTTTACATTATCATATGAAATGAAATGTTTGGGATTCCCTCCTGAAATACATACTGTCCCCCAAATCAAATTCTCCTTCTTCCCCCAAATCTCAGAGTAATCAGTGTAGTGAATTTGATGTTATTTTTTCATGCAATTTTTTTTTTTTGTCTTAGTGTGTATTCATCTACCTCCTCAGCCAGTATGTAGAACTGTTTCCAGGCCTTCAAGGGTCATTTACATAAATGTTAATTTAGCCTTCCTGATTTAACATTCAACTATATGTAGGACCAAGGAACAAATTCAGATAGGTTCTATACCCCTAGTAAACAGAATGCCCCAAACTCACCTGAAGAATTTCCAAGCTCCTTGATTAGATTTCCTATTTCAGTATTTAATGTGCCAGATGGCAATTAAGCCTTCATATCAAAGAATGAGCCTATCTTGGTTTTCTCAAGTAAGGGAAAAAAATGCACTTATAGGATGTGGTATTTTAGGCCTCCCAGCGACTTATGAGGCTGAGGTAGGAGGACCCTACATTTGAAGCCAGCCTCAGCAACTTAGCAAGGCCATAAACAGCTTCATGAGGATCTGTCTCAAAAATAAAAAAATGGCTGGGGATGAGCTAAAAAGCACTGCTGGGTTCAATCCCCATTACTTACGAGGGGGTGTGTGAGAAACTAGATACATTTAATATATCTGCTAGAAGATTGCTCATGTATTTGCACTGTTCTCCAAGCAAGGTGTTCCTAAATGCTTCAACTTTTTTTTTTTTTTTTTTTTTAATTATGAGAGTTTCAGTGGCATGCCATTTTTGGTAAAACTTTTTTTCTTCCTTTAGTTGAGACGGGAGAAGATTGACCTTGAAAATACATTGGAACAAGAACAAGAAGCACTAGTTAACCGGCTGTGGAAAAGGATGGATAAACTGGAAGCTGAAAAGCGGTTTGTTTAGTCTTGCTCTTCAGTGTGGGGTGTGGGTGTGGTTGTGGGACTTAGGGTGAACATAGGACAGTTGACTTCTTTGGGTGACACACACATCATTATAATTTGCCAAAGGAAAAAAGTCATTAAATATTCCGAAGTCTTCCTGTATTGGTCGCCTCTTTGCACTTTGTCCTCTTCCCCAGTAGAATTTCTGTTTATTGGGTGTCATGAGGCAACAACAGAATTCTCCATGGTGCTATTGATCACCTTTGAATTGTTCAATGTAGTTGTAATTTCAGCTTTTCACCTTGTTGAACTGCTCACTACAGTCACTCTCTAAAGTACTTAAGATATACTGTGTGCTATCAATTATGACACATCTCTAGAATTTTCTTAATTAGGAAGGCTGAGATTTTAATAGAAAAATTACTGTTTCAAAACCTACTCTAAAGAAATGCCTGTACACGCTTAAGGTGAAGAATCTTTGTTAAATGTACATATGGGTATGAACTGTCACTTAACAAATGTTTATTAAACCCCTTTGTGCAAGATGCCATTATGCTTTCAGTATTAATCACTGTACTTTGGGAGTAGTTGAGACAAGGTTTAAGAATGGCAGGAAGGTTCTGTCTGTGGGATATATACATAAGTATAAAAAATGAGTGTCTTGAAAGTATTAAATCACTTCACCATAATCTTTTGTTTGCCACCCAAATTCCTTCTGCCATAAATATCGTTTGGCTGCACATACATAAATTGTTTTGAATCATCTCTAGATTAACAAGTGCAGACATACCACACAGCTTTAAGAAAAATGAAAGTTATACACCTATAAGGAATATTCATGTGATAATTGAATAAATTTTGTTATAGCAATATAATAAATTGAATTACACAAAGTATATTTTATGTAGTAAGTGTAGGAACCATTACACTATTTGACATTATAGTTTTCTATAGAAAGTACACCTAGAGCTAATTCATAGTTTGTACTTGGGCAAACATAGGTAAAAAGTTAAAAAAAAAAAAAAAAAGAGACACCAGCAGCTTATAAAAAGGGATTAGAGATTAGAGATGTTGCCATTCAGTCTTTGGAGAATGTACCTGGAGACTTTTAATACACAAATATGAAGTTATTGAGTTGAAAAGTATGAAATGTTCATTTTGTACATCAAAAGCTATCAGGACTTAGTGTTTCAACATAATGATAATTGGTGTAAAAGTGGAAGCACCAGTTATTAACCAAATTTTGTTTTTAACTTTTTACCTTATTTTGGCCAGAAATAAAAGGGTCCCTCAGTCCAGCTTGCCATGCCCTTGGCATCAATTTTGCAGAAACAAATCTTATCAGTTGTTTCTTATTGGGGCACTATGGGGCATGTCTGTAATTCCAGTGTCTCTGAACACTGAGGCAGGAGGAATGCTAGTTCCTGGCCAAAAAATGTTGAGTTTGTTTATGTGACTTTGTCCTCATCCTCCATGAAGATTCATAAGTTTGACCAAAAGCGTTAGGAATGGAATTCCGTTATCGTTTTTTTTGTGCTCTAAAACCAACATGTTAAATAGTCAACAGATAATTTGTATTCCAGGCATAATAATCAGAACCAAATGTTAAATAGTGACTTTGCAGTAAGGCTGAATTACCAGTGGTCATTCAAAAGAGAAATAGGAGGTGAGATATTTTAGCTCTGCCCTCTTGACCTGAAATACCTAGTAAGGATGACTAAACAAATTAAAAATGGGCAGGGGAGTTGAGCGACCCTGTGAATTCTGGCAATTGCCAGAGCTTGCTTTTAAAACAAAATTCCCAGCTAGCATGTTGTTTTGTTTTTTGAAGACAAATGGTTTTCATTGTTGAAATTTTTCTTTTCAATGAAGAATCTTGCAAGAGAAATTGGACCAGCCTGTCTCTGCCCCACCATCACCTAGAGATATCTCCATGGAGATTGATTCTCCAGAAAACATGATGCGCCACATCAGGTTTTTAAAGAATGAAGTGGAAAGGCTAAAGAAGCAACTGAGAGCTGCCCAGTTACAGCGTATGTAGCCTTTGGTTTCATTGATTTTTTTCCCCCCGCCCCCCATCTCTTAATACATTTACCAAATACATGGTATTACCTAATTTACTGGTCATTTTGTATTAATTAAATTCATATTGTACTTATTGCTTAAAGATATTTACATAAATGTATCTGTCATCCTGGAATATATTTTTTAAGTATTACAGTAGAGGAGAGAAAACTGTTTAGAATACTTCCAGAAAATAATCCAAATAATGTCAGAAGTGTCCAGAATCACAGGTGGTATTTTTTTAATCTTTTCTCCCATGTTTATCTCTCGGTTTGTGCTAACCAAAACCGTGTAGGAGACCTCAGTACACTTATGGAGGCACTTACATAGGCAGAGAATAGAGGGTTTACCTTCCTTACTACTAAATTTAGTCTTATCTGACATTTGTTCATGGTATTTGAAGAATAAATGCATTTGATATTTATACTTAATATTTTGGAAAAGGCCAAGATGTTGCATTGGAAATCAAAGGAACTAGATTTCTGAATACTTAGATACACATGTGTGTATAAAATTCTTTCAAACAAATGAATACACTTTCTGTACCTTTGTTTTCACTTTTTATGTTTTGCAGGGTTTTTCCCCAGATAATACTTACAGAGCTGCCTGAGGTCCTTTTGTAAAGGATGCATAGTATTTGATTGTATGATCATACCATAATTTAAGTTGCTCCATCCCAAGGACCGTTTTTGTTTAAGGCCATAACTGCAGTGAACATTTCTGTATGTATGTTTGTTACCTATGCAAGAACACCTTCCTCATAGATCCCAGGTCATACAGAATGTGATTGGAGATTCCAGTGGTTCTTGATTTCTTTTCTAGGCTCATTGTAAGTTATAGTGCTGTGATGCATCAGGGATGGTGCATCAAGATCATACCCAGGCTCTTTATGAAGTATAGTATATAAGTTTCCTATTTCTGGAACAAATCACCCCAACATAGCAGGTCAAAACAGCACAGATTTATTACTTTAGAGCTCTGGAGGCCAGGAGTCTGACATGGGTCTCTCTGGGCTAATATCAGAGTGTCAGTAGGCTGTGTTCCTGTGGGGAGGCTCCAGGTGAGACTTTGGTCTTGCCTTTTCCAGCCTCTAGAGGCTGCTGCTTTTCTGGGCTCCTGGCTCTTCCCTGCAATGGCATCACTCCCTGCTCTGCTTCCTGGTCTCTTCTCCTTTTCACTCCGATTCCCATGTCTCCCTTTTTTTTATTTCTTCATTTTCATTTCTTATTTTGTGGTACTAGACATTAAACTCTGGGGTGCTTTACCACTGAACTACATCCCCAGCTCTCTTACTTAATTAATTAAAAAAAATTTTTTGAGACAGGGTATTTCTAAGTTGCCCAGGCTGGCCTCAAACTTTCAGTCCTCCTTCCTAGGCCTCCTGAGCAGCTGGGATTACAGGTGCAGACCACCACACCTGGCCCCTGCTTCCCTTTATCAGGACTCTTATGGACATGTTGGGCCTACCCTGATGATCCAGTATAACCTCTCCATCTCAAAATTCTTAATTTAATCACATCTGCTATGTCCCTTTTGTCATGAAAAGTAGTAGCATTTATAGGTGTTGGGGATTAGCATGTGGACAGGGACCATCATTCTAACACCACAGAGGTTCTGATGCCAGAGTAGAGTGTGTGGGCCACTCATTTTTTTTTTTTTTTTTTAATGTTAAATACAAGTAATTCTGATGTGTATCCCAGGTTGCTATATACTAAGTATACTCCAAAAAACATGTGAGGTTAATAAAAAATTGCTCAGCTATTATTTGTCTGTTTTTGAGTTTTTCTGTGTTGGGTAGACAAATACCTTTGAGCACCTTTCTGAGCTCTTTTCAGTGTTCAGTTTGCCATTTTCTTCCTTCTTTATACTTGCCTTGTTGTGCTACAAGAAAACTCCTTGGGGGAAAAATGGGGGAAGGAGTTTTCATTCTTACTTTTTTCTCCCTGTTATACAATTTGGTCTCTGAAAAGACTGTATACACCAACGCAGGTATCCATAAGTGCTCTTCTGATCTTATAAGGACAAAAACCACTGAACCAAAGCAGCAGCAAGTGGCTCTTAGCTGCCTGCAGTTGGTTCTGTTGGGCTTGGAGCATGAGCCATAGCTTTTCCTCACCCTCTGCCTCATCCCTCTTAGATTTGATGACCTGTGCCTCCTATGGGTGCAGCTGTGGCTTTGGCCCCCACTGCATGTGAATGTGATCCTCTTTCTCAATAGTTCTTTGCTCTGATTGAGCATTAGAATCTGCTGGGAGCTTTAATATAGCAGTGGCTGGGCCTTTCATGCTCAGGGATTCCAATTTAATTGGCTCAGATGGGCTCTAGGCATTAGTATTTCCTACCTATCAAATTGGATGGGAATGCAAAATGTATGGACCAGATTAGGATCCTTTGGGAGTCATTTCTTTCAAGTTTGTATGGAAGTCACCCTCAGTTGATGGTATTTTTGACTAAATTTTGGGAGGTAGCTGAAGACAAGGGGAAATACAAACTGTGGCCCCTGAAAACTAGGGAGAGAAAGAAGACAGATGACTCTATAGGGCAACTAAGCCCAGTAGAGGGCACCTGAGGTGGTCCCACCCTCTGTGCCTGGGTCCTTGACATCCAGAGGAGTTGGACCTGGGGTCTTGTCTGTGCCTCTGGCATCTGAGTGAATTGTGGAGTTGCCAGGTACTCTTCCAATCCTCCCACTGAGACCCTGCCTCCAAAAATGAATGAATGAATGAATAAGCAAATAAGCAAGCAAGCCTGGGGGGGGTGTAGCACCCTACCTGAGTTAGACAACATTCTTATAGATTTTTGTTTCAGTATTGCCCTGATGCTAAAGAATTGACATTTTCTTTGAAAGACATGCTTCCTCTTAAATAACTGTTCTGGGGGCCTAATGAGTCTTCAATTCTATGAAGCTTTTCTGTTTGTGTTAGAGAAAGGCAACTTGTGATGGTCACCCTTGTAGCTCTAGGAACAGTAAGTAAGCAAGCCCTGGGGCCCTTCTTGTGCTTCCAGTAGAGCTAAGTGAAAAATTCTGCACACTTTCGTATTTGGGAAGAAAGAAATTGTTCATATTAAAAGTGCACTTTGTAAATATTTTCCCAGCATGCCTTCAATTAAAGAGATTTTTGAGCCTAGATTAGACAGCAGGGTTTCTGGCTAGACTGAAAACAATTGGGGGATTTAGTGTTTAGTCTACATAATAATGTTTAATAATTTTTTTTAACTTCTAAAATAAGAATGTTGAACTTTTTATTTAATGTTCTGTTGTGTTCTTGGAAATCATTAAATAAGTTATAAGTTACTTGCTGAAATGCTAGACCTTCAGAGTTGCTGAAATAAATTTCATGGCCATTGGGAATCCAGGTAGGGTCAGATGTGGGAGAGCATCATGCAGCATTCAGCTGTCCCTTGTTTTTAAATTTGGACTCATCCAATAATACAGATTAGTAACCAACAATAGGAAGCTCTCAGAGACATTCACATAATCCCTGAATTTGCAGCTGTTTTAAGAAGAGAAACATGGAGATTTTTATTTTTCCTAAGTTGATTGACTTAAGGGGAAACAAAGAAAGCCAGACAATTGGTACATGCTGAGTTTTATAGTAAAGTTTTTCTCTTTACTTGGTTACAGCAGATTCTGTCTCATGTTAACCAGAAGGTAGAGGAGGAGGGTTTTGCATTTTATTGAGAGAGCCATAGGTTCCTATGACTAGTAACCTCAGAAGGACAGGGCAACTTAGCAGAAGGAGATTCTGGGACCTAATAGTGATGCAATTTCCCATTTCAGATCCTGGAAAAGAGGATCTGCCTGGATCATTCTGGGCATACAGGGCATCTCCTGAGAACTGGGTATTCATCATGAGCCCTAGAGGGGCGGGCAGTATACAGACCTGTACCTGCCATCTGACTCGTGCTGTACACCTGTCACAACAACAGCATCACACACCACAAATGAAGCCTATTTCAACTATTAGTCTCAAATTTTCTTGTTTACTGTCAATTTCTGTTTTTATCAAATCAGTGTTAACTGTTATTGAGTGTTACTAGCGTAGTGCTTCTTTGCGCACCTCCTCTACCAGGGACAATACTTGCACTAACAAGTGTGACAGGCCCCAGAGGCGACCTGCAGTGTCTGGTGCAGAGAAGCAGCCAAATCAGTGATAAGTTTTGATGCTTGGAATAAACTTTAAATTCAGATCTCTTCTGTGTGCACGCGAGTGAGAAAGGCTGTCTGAGAGTAATTGCCCTCTGCTGTGTAGAAGCTGACCTGAAGTCTCCTTTTTTTTTTTTTTTTTTTTTTTAAAGATTTGACTATGGATTGTGTGAAATGTGGTTTAATTGAGAACTCTGGCTTTTCAGATTCAGAGAAAATGGCCCAGTATCTGGAGGAGGAACGTCACATGAGGGAAGAGAACTTGCGGCTGCAGAGGAAGCTGCAGAGGGAAATGGAGAGAAGAGAAGCCCTCTGTCGACAGCTCTCCGAGAGCGAGTCCAGCTTAGAAATGGATGACGAAAGGTACACGCTTGTCCCACATCATCAAATTTAAAACAAACAAACAAAAAACAAGTCTCAAGAAGGGACTTGTCTTTTCATCCTATTATATATGGTGACGGTAGATGGCTTAAATGCACATCAAATTAACCGTGACGAGGAATGCCACCACATTAAAATAGGTGTTCAGAATGGATGAATGCAGGAGGTTGGACACTTTCCTTAAACAGAAAATGAAAAAAATTTTCCATCTTAAGATATTTGGTGGGGGAAGAAATGGGAGCAGCGTTTGCCTTTGTTGTTGACTGTGTTAAAGGTGTGTAAAGCTTGGGCACAGCTTAATTTCCATGGAAGGATAAGCAAACTGTAGTGCTGCCCAAGGAAACAAACGTCTGCTATAGGTTGAAGGAGAGACAGGTGTAGGTGGCTGTCTCAAGGACTTTCCATAGCACAGTGGATAACTTCTGAGCCTTTTTGTTGGTACTTGAAAAAATAACACTGAAGTATATTTTTCATCTGCAAGGGGCTATTCATTGAACGTCCTCACTGTACCACTAGGAATGGGCTAAACTCAGGGAGCCATCCATTGATTAATTAGAGGAAGTGGTCTCAGCTTTTGTCTACCATCTATATCTTTTCTACCTCCTCCTCTGAACATCAGAGGAACATGGTTGTTAAGATAGTTTCAAGAACCCTATAGGTAGGAAATTAGCCTTTCTGTAAATCAGATCATTTTTGTGAGGAAATTTTCTGCAGGGAAATTCCCTGTTCTGGATAAGGGTTCCCTGAGCTAGGATCACCTCTCAGTGTGAGAGGTGAGACCGAGCCTCTTTGGGGGCCCCTCCAACTCAACTGGGCAGTCAATGTATGAGTATCTGGTGTCTGAGGAGTAGTAGTAATGATGACAAAGTTGGTGAGTTCAAAGCCAGCCTCAGCAAACGTGAGGCATTAAGCTACATGTCTGAAACCTAAGCCATATGAGCACCAAGCCATAGATCCAGGGGGCTGCCAAAGCTTTTAATCTGTATGCTGTGGACCGTTTCAAGAAAAATGTAATGTGCTGAAAATCTATAAATGAGAAAAAAGACATTTATAAAAAGAGGATAGTAGGTTATCCTATCTAAAATATTTGCTCATTTGAAAAGAATAAACATTCTTTCTCAAAAATTTGTATTACAAAACTGTCATCTCTAATTCTAAATTTTACTGACATATTTCTGGCATTTCCCCCCTAAAAGTCCTCTGAAGTCCTGAGGATCTTTTGACTAATAATGTCAACTAGAATACCAAACATCTTATTAACTACTTTATTAACCACCTTGACTCTCAGAGCAGACCACGTTACCCTACACATCATCCTGTACCCAGTTTTGGATAAGACATACTCTAGGGACAGTTTCTGTGGTGATAATACTGAAGTTACTTCCAACTTCCAGATAAATATTTTTTCCAGAACAGATATTCGCTCCAGAAAGTCTGCTTTTGTAGGTCAGATTGTCCCAGCCAGAGTACAGCTGCCCAATAAGTACTTCTCTGCATTCTAGAAGTGATGATCTCACATTTGGGAGAAAGAAAATCATGACACTTCAGATTACAAGAGGTAGTGTTGGCTGGCCACCTGGATGTAGAATACAAAGTGATGTCCTTCCCAGTGTCACTGTGGTGAGCTGCTCTAAAGAGAATAGGAAGAATAAATGATAGATATTGAGTTAAAATACTTGTGAAATTAAGGAGCATGATTTTGTTTCAAGTCCCATAAATGTGCTTAGCAGTGGCCACGTCAGTTCCTCCTGTGAACTGACTGAATACCAAGGCAGAGATCTTCCTTGGGATAAGGTGCACACACACATGGCTACAGACCCATGAAGGACAGTTTATCAAGAAGTTTCTCAAGCAGAAATTTTCCTTCTTCAGCACTTTGGGATTTCATTTTCACAAAGTGAAAGCTGATATTCCCCACCATCACATTTTAGCATTCTCAAGTCTGATGTGACTTTAAAATCTAGGAGGTCAGACTTGGCAAAATGTGGCTTAGCATGACCAGCCTAATGTGCTTGGTACTCATGTCCTCTAATCCCTTTTAATGCCTAGCCATTGTTAAGCATGGCTTGCCTTGTAAAGAGGTGATATTCAGTTCTTTGGCATTTGTATCTTTAAACTTTAATTTGATGACATAAATCTCTGGACCTCCCTTGGTTTTGAGTTTCAAATTGCAATTCAGACATAGCCATTAAACTTGGCACAGTGGCATATGCCTGTAATCCCAGTGACTGAGGAGTCTGAGGCTGGAGGTTTGAGGCAAGTGCTGGAGATGTGTGATGTAGCTCAGTGGTAAAAGGCCCCTGGGAACCAGGCATGATGGTGCACACCTATCATCCCAATGTCTTGAGAGGCTTAGACAGAGGATCGCTAGTTCAAAGCCCGCCTCAGCAAAAGTGAGGTGTTAAGCAATTCAGTGAGACTCTGTCTCTAAATAAAATACAAAAATAGGGCTGGGGATGTGGCTCAGTGGTTGGTTGAGTGAGTGGTTGAATTCAATTCCCAGTACCGAAAAAAGAAAGAAACACGTGCACACACACATACACACACACACACACACACAACCATTAAAACACAGATGGCTTTTTATTTCTTGGGACCAAAGAGGGGAATCTCTGCATAGCCCTGGTGTACCATGTGACTCTATGACCAGGCCTCCATCCTGAGAAGAAGACATCTCAATTCCCTTCCCTTTGCTCCTATAGAGAGGTTTGCCAAACAGTGGAACAGTGTGACTTAGGAGTCTTATGTTGTAAATGTCTCCTGGCTACATTATCACTCTGACCATTACAGATTTTGACTTCAAGATGTGACCTCCAAACACTTTATCATAGGCCCTTTCTTAAGAATTACTTAAATGCAGTTCTGATCATTTCCTCTTCTCTCTTTTTTAGGTATTTTAACGAGATGTCTGCACAAGGATTAAGACCTCGCACTGTGTCCAGCCCAATCCCTTACACACCTTCTCCAAGTTCAAGTAGGCCTATATCACCTGGTGAGTATGTCTTCACTACCTCAGTGACTGATTTCCAGTATGTTTAATAGGCAACCCTGATTATATTCCCTTTCTAGCATATAAAAATCTGTAAACAGAGATAACAGATGTGTGGTTTGAAAATATCAAAAACATGCCACTATCAAGACTGAGTCTTAACTTGAAAATTTTAAGCACAAAAGCTGTAGTGACAGCTGGTGTTTTTCTTCAATTTTTCTTTTTTAACCTTAGAGGAATTGGACTCCAAAATACCTTTTAAAATGAAGACTGTTAAGAAGAAGAAGACTGTCTTTGACTATGATGTTAAATATCAGTGGATGGACAGAATTCCTGGGTAGATTTCCAAGATGCCTCCTAATATATCTCCTATGGGTTCCTTTACTACATTCCAAGTACATTATCTCATTTTTATTCTCAGTATAATAAATAATGTAGGAATAATTTTTCCTGTGTTTTAACAGGAAAGTTTACTTGGGGAAGCAGCCATTAGGAGGTTCCCCACCTACTGTTCACAGATCCAGTAAGAGAGAAGGCAGGGCACAGCTGTTTCCACAGCCTGTGTTCTTCTTAGCAGGAGTTGCCTCCCAATATTTCCCATGACTTGTGAGTGGGACTGGGCCCCAGTAGGCTGGGCATACAAGAAGCAGTAGACTTGTGTCTGGCAGGCTGCTTTTGGCTTTGCTCTGGGAAGCCTTTCCCTCCAAGGCAGGCTTGTTTCATCTGAACCTGAAAGCACCCTCCCTGGGGTATCTGGCTGAGCACCAGCACTGTGTGGGGCTCTTGAGCCAGAAGGACAAGTAAGTGAATCCAGCAAGAGAGGAAGAGGAAGCAGAGGAGGGGACAGGAGGAGGGGGAGGAAAGACAGGTAGCAGCCAAGGAATTGCATCTTGTCGCTGAAATTATAGGACTGTTATTCTTGTGGTTGTTAATAAACATGTTTTAAACAGAACTGGAGGGAAAAGTGTATGGAGTCTGGGAAGGGGATGGAGGAGGAGTTTCATAGTGGAATGGAGTAAGCTGACTGCCTTCAAGTGGGGCAGTGTAAAGGTTTTTTAAAGTCGAACACCTTTCATTTAGGGCAACAGTGTTTCATGTGTTCTGTTCTAATAGTTAAAAGTGAAGGACCCTCCTCTTAAGGTTGATGGGATGGGAAATGGTGCTGTAGTTCCATTGGCCATCAATGAGAACATGAGAAAGAAAAGGCTTGGTTTTGTGATTTTGGGGATCCAGTCCAACACTGGGCTGCTGTGACACTTTTTAAGTGGAAAAAATCAAAAGATGAAATGTCTAACACAAAAAGTGTCAGCTTGTGTATGTTTGGGGCCAGCATGTCGTCTGACTTCAAGTAAGGTAAAGAGGGACTGATCACAGACCAAAAGGACCATATCTCTTGGATAATAGCATGGTCATTGCCCCTTGTTCTTGCTAATAGGATGTTCCTGAACCTGTTTCTCCTCTCCAGTGGCCTTAAGTCTCCTTCCAAAGGCTTCTCTTCCTGTTTGCTTCTCTGTTTTCCCAAAATAACTCTTGGTTGCATTACCATGAAAAGGTCTTTTTTTTTTTTTAACCTACTGATTTATTGATGTAAAAAGAAGGCATGAACCAGGAGGAGGCAAAATGGAGAGCTACTTTGCAGTTGGTGACAATGCTGATTCTTAGTATAAGTTAATATCCTGTTAGATTTATTTAAACCTGAAGACATTTTTAGAGATATGTAATTTTTAGTTGATTAAAAAGAATGTCGCAGTCACTGAAATATGTAAAATACAAATGTCATATCTTGGTTCAGAAAATTGCTTCTATTATAACACATACTCTTTTTAGGAAAATTTGTCCCATCTGCATAATTTTGACATTCTCTGCTCCTATCCCTGTAAAGTGACCTATATCGAGCGTGGGGCTAGCTTGTATAGATTAGCTGTTTGGTTTTCCCTTAAACTATGTAATAAATGACATCTAGATTTGTTTTTCAGATAGCCTAAATGAGAATGTTTTTATCCTATTTTAAGTTATTACCTCAAAGTAGATTTTATCTCCTATGTGGTAGTAAGATTACTCCACTTTCATGTGACAATATTGCAATGCTATATATAGTAGATTAGCAAAATGTGAATATTCCAATTTTCTTTCCATTTTATTTTTTTCTTAGAGCATTATAATTGTACATAGTATTTGGGTCCATTTTTACAAAATAATACATGCAAGGAATTTTGTTTCAATCCCCGTTTCTCTTCTTCCCGTTCTCCCTCCTTCCCCCAGTATCTCTCTTCTCCTCTCCTCTATTGATCTTCCTTTTCCTCCTTTATGTATTTATTTTTGATTGGCATTTTCTATATATACATACAGGTGAAATTTTTTGATACGTTATATATGTATATAATGCGGTATTTTTAAAATTCCATATTTCTTCCTTTCCCTTCTTTCCTCCCTCTCATTCTCTTCTTCCTACTCCACTGACATTCCCTATGTTTTTATGATATCCTGTGCCCTCCCTTGCCACGAGACAAGACATTTGGCTTTTGATTTTTCTGAGTCTTATTTCACTTAGCATGATTTTCTCCCTATGCATCCATTTATCAGCAAAGCTATTATTTCAGTCATCTTTATGGCTGAGTAACACTCCATTCTGTATATATGCCACATTTTTGGGATGCATTCATCCTGTGATGGGCATTTGTATTGACTCCACAATTTGACTATTGTAAATTGTACTAATATGAATATTGAAGTGGCTGTATCGCTATAGTATGCTGATTTCATTTATTTTGTATAAATACTAAGTAGTAGGATAGCAAGGCCATCTGGTAGTTCCATTCCTAGTTTTTTTGAGGAGTCTCCATGCTGCTTTCTATAGTGATTATACTAATTTGCAGTCCTACCACAATGTATGACTGTACCTTTTTCCCCCATATCCTTGCCAGCATTTATTCTTGTGTTCCTGATCATTGCCATTCTGACTAGAGTGAGATGAAATCTTAGTATGGTTTTGATTTGCATGTCCCTTATTGCTAGAGATGTTGGACATTTTTTTCATATATTTGTTGGCCATTTTTCTTTTCTTTTTTTTGAGAAATTTCTATTTAGTTCTTTTTTCCTAATTTCTTTTTGTTCCACCATTTCCCATTTGTAATCTATTTTTTATTTATCATTTTTAAATTTTAACTTTAAAAAGTTTTTTTAAAACGTTTCATCATATTAGTGTTCACTGTTTTTCCATTATGCATGATTTTGTGTGGTTACAAGTGTACTCATTGCATGATAGGTTCGAAAAAATATATGTATATTCCTAAATTTTTACTTTCACATTAATTGCTTTCCTTTGCAGTAATTATTTGTCCTTGTGTTGGGGTTCAATTATATATTGGTTTGAGTTATTTTGATCTTATATTTGTGGGTTTATATATATTTTTGTTCTTATCCTAACTTTTATCTCCCCTTGTATGCTCTCTCCTCCCACTAACACCCAAATTTTCCTTACTCCACTTCCTCTTTTATTTTATTATTTTCATTAACTCTTGTATTCCTTGCATGTTACAGTCTACATCTGCTACCTTCCTCCTGCCTCTCCTCTGTTCACTTTTTAAAATATTTCAACCTTTCTTTCACCTTCCTACTTCACTTTCTCTCTACCTAAGAAAGTGTAATCCCACTAAATAATAAAATCGTAAAGTTCATGCAATTCATACCCCATTCTTAGGAATGTGATTATAAATACAGTGGATGATATAGTAGGCACCTGAGTTTGAATGCCCTGTCTAGTTCCCATTCTTCTATTGCTGGTACTCATATCAAATGCTGCCCCTGCTATTTCTGTGTAGGTGACAATTAGGGCTACAGATGTCAAAGTAGACACTGGACATTTATCTTAAAATTATACATTTATTACTGACAGTAGTGCTATTCCTGGCTCCCCCTCCCTCTAAGAGGGTCTGGTAGAAAGTCATTGGGATAGTTCAAGAGACCCTGCTGCTAAGAACAAGTCAGACAAGCAACAATGAACATCACCCCACAGTTGATCTAACCCTAATCCCCTCTGAGCCTAATCATTTCTTTACCTCATAGAGTTGGGGAGACAAAAATCCCAAAGCAGGCCCTGAGGAGAAAAAGCCAGTGGGAACTTCAGGATCCCCTACTAGACATATGCTCATATATCAAAAACAGAAATCTTATAATAAAAAAGAAATACAAGGGTACACATATAAAAGAAGAAGGGGAACCCACCTCAATTTTTGCTCAAGTCTAGGATCTCACAAAACAAGCAAATAAACACATTCTCCCCCCCAATTTACAATTCTCCAACAAAAGAACCCACAGAAATGAAAGTAGAGGAAATTCTAGAGAAAGATCATAAAAAATTGATTACAAAATGGTCAGTGAACTAAAGATCTAATGGATGAATTAAGAGAGCAGATTCAGGAGATGAAAGACAGTTTTAATAAAGAAATATAAATATTGAAAAGAAACCAATCAGAACTTCTAAAAATGAGAAAAATAGAATAATGAATCAACTTAAAAATTCACTTTAAAACATCACCGACAGACTAGATTGTGTGGGAAATAGAACTTCAGCATTTGAGAACAGAACCTCAGACCTTGACAGCACATATGAATTTGAGTACAAAGAATACATAAAGCAAAAAAAAAAAAAAAAGAAGAAGGAAAAAAGAGAACATGATCAGAATATACATGAACTCTGGGACAAATCTGAGACTCACCAGGATAGAGGAGAACATGATACAAGCTAAAGGCATTAAGAACATTTTCAACAAGATAGTCACAGAAAACTTCTCCCATATCAGAAAGAAGATAGACATACACAAATAGACATAACCAGAAAATAATTTCTCCAAGACACATCATAATCAAAATGGCTAACATAGAAAATAAGGAAAGAATATTAAAAGCCACAAGAGAGAAACATTAGTTCACATTTAGAATCAAACCAATAAGGCTCACTTCAAACTCAGACCCTAAAATCAAGGAGGACATGGAATAAGATATTTCAAGCTCTAAAAAGAAACAATCGCCAACCAAGATCACTGTACCCAGCAAAACTCTTTCATATTCCATGGAGAATTAAAAACCTTTCACAACAAGAAAAAAAACTAAAAGAATACGTGAAAACCAAGCCAGCCCTACAAAGAATGCTCAAAGATAAATTGCGCACAGAGGAACCCAAAAAGAAATCCCTACATTCCCAAATGAATGAAGATCATTAGAACACCAATCATCTAAATAAAAACCAGGACAGAATTAAATACAAAAACAACAACAAAAAAATCAAAATGAGGGGCTGGGGTTGTGGCTCAGCGGTAGAGTGCTCGCCTAGCACGTGTGCGGCCTGGGTTCGATCCTCAGCACCACGTACAAATAAATGCATCCTGTACAACTAAAAGCAAATAAATAAATGTTAAAAAAATCAAAATGACAGCAAACCACAAGAGTATATCCATAACACTGAATATAAATGGTCTCATCTCCCCAATTGAAGACAGGATATATGAATTTGAGTACAAAGATACATGAAGCAAAAATAAATAAATAAATATAAATAAATAAATTAGATTAAAATACATAGATTAGCAGAATGAATCAAAAAACAAGGCCCAACTACATGGTGTTTGCAAGAGACTTATAGGTAAGGACACTCATAGACTGAAGGTAGAAGTATAGAAAAAAATATTTCACACAGATGGAGTCCAAAAACAAGCTGGAGTAGCTGTTCTCATATCTGATAAAGCTAATTTTAAGTAAAAATTAATCAGAAGAGACAGAGGGCCATTATATTCTTGGGAAAGGGAACAATCCAACAAGAAGAAATAGGTTAATACATATGCCCCAAATGTCAGTGCACCCAAGTACATTATAAATACTCCTTGACATTAATTCCCAGATGGATCCCAATAATAACACTGGAAGATTCCAACATACTTCCATCACCAATGGACAGGTCACCAAAGCATAAAATCAGTAAAGATATTTCCAACCTAAATAACACTATAAATCAAGTGGACCTAATAATAGACATTTACAGACTATTTCACTCCAAAATAGCTGAATTTACCTTCTTAGCAGCTCTTGGAACCTTCTCCAAAATAGACCACATTTTAGGTCACAATGTAAATCTTAGCAAATACCAAAAAAAAAAAAAAAAAAAAAAACATAATCCCATACAGCATATTGTACCAAAATGGAATGAAACTAGAAATCAATAGCAAAAAAAAAAAAAAAAAAAAAAAAAACCAGAAATCACATACATGGAGATTAAATTAATTCTTAATTAATCAATTTTTTAATTCTTTTAAGTGAAAAATGGATCAAAGAAGAAATTATTACAAACAAATGAAAACAATGATACAACATCAAAATCTCTAGGACAGTATGAAAGCAGTACTAAGGAAAATTTATTGCATTGTATATCTGTATTAAAAAATCCCAGATAAAGTTATGCTCCACCTCAAGGAGTTAGGAAAAGAACAAATTAATTTCAAAATCAGTAGAAGATAGTAAATTATAAAGATCAGAGATGAAATCAATGAAGTTGAGAATAAAAAATAAACAGGATCAACTCTACGAAGAGTGGGTTCCTTGAAAAAATAAGCAAGATTGATAAACCCTTAGCCAAGCTAACCAAAAGACCCAGATCAACAAAATTAGAGATGAAAAAGAGATATCACTACAGATGCTTCTGAAATCCAGAGGATCATTAGAAACTATTTCGAAAATTTATACTCCAATAAACTGCAAAATCTAGAATACATTGACAAATTTGTAGACACATATGATGTTCCCAAATTGAACCAGGAAGATATACAAAACCTAAACAGACCAGTATCAAGTAATGAAATTGAAATAGCAATTTAAAGCCTTCTGAAAAAGAAAAGCCCAGGACTTCAGCTGCGTTCTATCAGACCATTACAGAAGAAATAACACCAGTCTTCCTCAAAGTATTCCATGAAATTGAAAGGAGGGAACACTCCCAAGTACCTTCTAAGAAACCCCTATAACCCCTGATACCAAAACCAGACAAAAATACATCAAAGAAAGAAAACTACAGACCAATATCTCTGATGATCATAGATGCAAAAATCTTCAATAAAATCTTAGCAAACCTCATTCAAAAACACATGAAGAAGATAATATACCATGATGAATTGGGCTCCATTACAGGAATGCAAGTATGGTTCAGTATATGCAAATCAATAAATGTAATTCATCACTTAAGTAGAATTAAAAATCATATGACCATTACCAATAGATGCAGAAAAGGCATCTAATGAATACAGCACCCAATCATGTTAAAAACACTGGAGAAACTAGGGATGCAAGGAACTTACTTCAGCATTATACAGGCTATCTAAGAGAAACGCAAAGCCAACATAATACTGAACAGAGAAAATCTGAAAGCATTTCCTCTAGGATCAGGGACAAGGTAAGGATGTTCACTCTTGCCACTCCTATTCAATATAGTTTACTAAACTCTACCAGAGCAATCAGGCAAGAGAAGGAAAAAAAGGGATTCTCTTTATTTTTTTTCTGGAACAATTTGTGGTTCTCAGTGTTAAGAATATCTTAACACTTTCTTAGTAGAAATACACTATACTTTTCATTGTATACTTTTCATTTCCACTTTAAACATTTTGGCTTTTTTTCTTCCCACCCCATTGTGGCTAACATTGGAAATCTTGCATTTTCACCAACTTTTTGAAGTATTTTGCATCCTCTTTCACAATTTGATTGAAAAATACCTAACAATTTATGAAATGTCCTTCTTGATTACATATGTGTGAATTACATGTAGGAGTTTTACTTTTCAACAGTTGTTTTTCAAGTTCTTCATATATTTTATGGTGCCTAAGAAAAGGATATTCCCAATTAGCATGTTCTGATATGTCTAAATCAGGGGTGGGTAGTAATGAGGTCTAAAAATAGCTCTATTCCCACTAATAATGGGCACACCCAGCTCCCAGACTTTGGTTTCTAATTCCATTCTTTAGTGAAAAGAACATGGGCTGCTTGAGTGATGTATGATTCCAGGTCTAGGGCACATTATAGTACAATAAAGTAAGGAAGTGCTCAACAAACAAAACCAGGGTGGGGTGTCTGACTACAAGAGCTCCCAAATACCAGAACTAAAACAATTTGATCAATAAAAGAAATGGGCACAAAATAATGATGTTTCTGTCAATGATGACATTATGCCTTTGTTTGTGTAAGCACCCTCTATGATGCTCAAGCACCAATGAAATTGCCTAAGGATGCATTTCTCAGATGGAGCCCTCCTCATTAAGCTATGCCTGACTATATTCTATTTAGTGAGCCAGTTTTTGCAGTTTGCAATTTCAACCTAGGGTTTTTTGGTTTTGTTTTGGATTTTTATATTTTATTATATTCCTGGGCAAGAGGGTGAGATTCTTGATCATTAGCATTTAAGGGAAAACAAAAATTAGTAAGACATGGCTCCTGGCTTCTAAGAGGCAACAGGGCCTATAAGCCACAACAGGACCTGTGGACATAGGTAAAGCAATACATATGATAATAACTCATTTTATCCTCATGATAATTTTGTGAAGTAGTATCACTTGCCAGTTGATGAATTTAAAGCACAATGGAATTAAGTGACTTGTCCACTTTTGTTCAGTGCCAAGTGACAGAGCTGGGATCCAAAGAATCTTTCAGTCTGGCTTTAAAGTCTGAGCTTTTTGCCTCTCCAAAGAATTGGGGAGGTACTGATTGACATTGGGGAAAGGAAGGGGCAGGGAAAGTAATGACATTCTCAGGCAGAGGGTACAGGATGGATAGATAGGTCTGAAGGAGGAGTTATAAGATCTCTTTACTTCTCATCTTGCTGCCCTGGAATTTGCTATGCTGAATTTTTTTTTTTTTTTTTTTTTAATTGGGGATTGAACCCTGGGATGCCTTACCATGAAGCTACATCTCCAGTCATTTGTATTTTTTAATATTGAGACAGGGTCTTGCTAAGTTGCTGAGGCTGGTCTTGAACTTTTCATCTTCCTTCCTTAGCCTCCTGAATCACTGTGATTACACACATGTTCCATTGCACCTGGCTCAAGCTGTTTATTTGGTTTGGGGTAAGGCAAGCAAGACTTTTGTATACATGTTGAGAACACTGACTTAGAACAAGAGAAGGTAGTTTGAAGGCAAACACACAGTCCTTTATAGCAGCCAGAAAGGTATACACCCCGCCACCATCACCCCCACTCCCCCACTCCCCGCTTCCCAGTAAGGTAGGTAAATCGTCTTTGGAGATGTGACTTACCATATCAAGTCAGTGACTTAATATAATTACTCTTCAGAAAAGTTAACCTAGTAATATTTGAAAACAGGCTGGGATTTTATGATTTTCTTTCTTTCTTCTTCTTCTTCTTCTTCTTCTTCTTCTTCTTCTTCTTCTTCTTCTTCTTCTTCTAATGGACCTCTTGAGCTCTATTTGGGGATAAGGAATTACTTTTGTACACTTTCTCTTAAATTTGCCACTTTCATAAGAAGTAGAATTAGGGTTTTATTCCCCAAACCTATTTAAAGGCAACCTCTTCTTCCCTTTCCCAGCTGAACAATGCCCTGTGATACCAGTAAGTATCCTATGGAGCACTCAGCTCCAAAAGACTTGTGCTTTTCCTAAGACCTCCATTTTGCAAAGGTGAATCAAAAATCCACAATGGGAAATGGAAACATGTCAAATGGAAAGCACCACTAATTGATAACCAAGAGACAAAGCAACCCCTTGGCATTAGGTGTTGAGGGCACACAAAGTCCTCTTGTAGGACAACTGAGGGTAGAGCCTTGGTGGCTGAACCTCTGTTGTGGATGCAAAAAGAGTACAACAAGCATCCTTAGCAGCTTCTCCCTTTCATGTCTTTCAGAAAAGCAGAAGTAGAATTCACTTGGCATCTAGTGGAGGATCATAAGCACTAAACAGTTGACAGGGGGTTCCTATCCATACTCCCCTGAATGGATCTTTTGTTGTACAGTGATGTACAGTGACTATACTTATTCATCTTGCTTAACAGAAACTTTATGCCTGTTGAACAGCAATTCTGCCTTTTCTGCTTTTTCTCCCCAGTCACTAGCAACTACCTTCCTATCTGTCTTTTAGTTTGACTATTTTAGATGCCACATATAATTGGAACCATTGAGTATCTGTCTTTTGGTGACTGTTATTTCACTTAGCATAGTGTGTTCCAGGTTCATTTATGTTATCACTTATAGCAGGATCTCCTTGTTTTGAAAGGAATAATATCATTTGTGTCTACCACATTTTTCCTTATGAACTCATCCATGGATCGACAGTTAGATTATTTCTGCATCTAGACTGTTGTGAGTAATGCTATGTGGAACACAGGAGTGCAAATCTCTCTCTGAGATCCAGACTTCCATTCTTAATTCCTGTTTTTCAGTGACAGTTCTGTTTTCATAGGGTGGCAAGGGGCATCTCCATACCATTTTCTGTAGTGATGGCTTCATTTTATATTCCCACCAACAATACAATTTCTCCATATTCTTGCCAAGACTTCATTTTTTAAAATAATAGCCATCATAGTAAGTGTAAAATAATTCTTAATTGTGGTTTTGATTTATTTTTACCTGATGATTAGTGACATTGAGCATCTTTTCATATACTTATCAGCCATTTATATTTCTTTAAAGAAATGCCAGTTCAATTCCTCTGCTTTTTTAAAAATTTATTTTATTTTATTTGTCATGGTGGTGCTGGGGATCAAACCCAGGACTTCACATATGACAGGCTTTGCCACTGAACAACACCCCCAGCTCCCTTTGCTCATTTTTTAAATTGAGTTGTTTGGGTTTTTTCACCATTGAGTATATTTTGGATCCCTTATCAGATACATGGTTTGCAGATATTTTCTCCCATTTTGTAGGTTGACTTGTCACTCTGTTGATTATTTTTCTTCTAGGACATTTATAGTTTCTGGTCTTGAATTTTAAATCTTTAATCCATTTTGAATTGATTTGTGTGTATGGTGTAATATAAAGATCCAATTTTATTCTTTTGCATGTGGATTTCCAGTTTTCCCAACGTTTTTGTTGCAAAACTGTCCTTTCCCCATTCTGTGTTCTTGGTATGCTTCTCATAGATCAGTTGATGGTATATGTGTGGGGTTAATTCTGAGCTTTCCGTTCTGTTCCAGGGCTTGACTTTTTATATCTCTTGTTATCCAGCATGCCATTCAGTGAGCCCACTACCCTTCTCATCTGTTTTTTATTTTTTGGTTAATTGAGACCATCTGCATCTGCACTTTAAAGCCTAGATGGTTGAAGATACTAATAGTTAATTGAGTTAGAGATGATACTTAATTTGTTGTTATATTTCAGGTCTATCATATGCAAGTCACACAGTTGGTTTCACGCCACCAACTTCATTGACTAGAGCCGGAATGTCTTACTACAATTCCCCGGGCCTTCATGTGCAACACATGGGAACATCCCATGGTATCACAGTAAGTGTCTGTGGGGTGGGAAGCAGCACTTCTAATGACGGTACCAGATGATTCTCTTCGGAGGCTATAATTGATGCCCTTAAACATTTGCCTTTCTTTCCATCACCCCCAATAGTTCACCTTAAATTGCAGGGAGTTCCCTGTATTTTGACACAGTGTTCTAGTGTTGAAACTAGACTCCTTCCTAGGATGCAAAACTTCAACTTTACTTCCTGTGAAAAACTGCCTTGTGTGAAATGTAACTTGAAGTGTGGCCAGTGCCTCAACTGAACTCTGGCCAGTTCTTTACCATAAAGAATTACTGTTGGTTGCCATGATGTCTGAAAATATTGTTGTCTGTACCTTTATAGTTCACCAACCCTTAGTAGTCCCCCTGAAGTTAATCCTCATTCTAGTTTTACTCAGAAATTTCTCTCCTGGAATTAGAAGGAAGCTTAACTGTATCTTGTTCTAACTCCATTAAAGGGAGGGTTTTTTTTTTGTTGTTGTTTTGTTTTGTTTTGTTTTGTTTTTTGTCTTTTTTTAATCCCTGTAGAATTAATTACATAGTTGACTAACAGACCAGTCAAAAAGGTAGTTACTAGGAGTGGGCATGGTGGCACACACTTGTAACCCCAGATACTTAGGAGGCTGAAGCAGGAGAATCACAAGCTCAAGGCCAGCTTTGGCGACTAAGTGAGACCCTGTCTTCAAAAAAATGGGAGGGGGGCTGGGACTGGGGATGACTCTCACTGGTAGCGTGTTTGCCTGGTTGGCATGCATTAGGCCCTGGATTGGATTCAGTCTCTCTAACCACACAAAGGAAGAGAAGAAAGGTAGCTAATAGGGTGAGAAAGGTGGAAAGAATTGAATATTTTCACTGAGATATTATTTCAAAGAGGAACCCTATTCTATGTAATCATTTAAGATATCTGTGAAGCTTTTTTAAAGCCAATTTGATGGACTTTATACAAAATAGGGATTGTTTTATTGAGCTATGACCTTCAGGATGTGGAAAAGTTGTTTGGGAGGAGTGATAGAAGAAATTGAGGACACACAACTGACAGTAAAGATTTAAGGGAATGATATGACAGTTTTTTAAAAATGTTATAGCTGTGTCATTGATGGGGCCACGTCCAATAGTATGGTCAATGCCGGTTTTATAGTAGTTTTTCCTAGTTCTTCCACAGGTGTAGGTGTAAGCACTGCCTTAAGCTTCCCTGGTTCCTGGCATCTGCTGCTCAGTGCTCCAGGAGTCTCTGCTTCTGGTGGTGCTGTGTTGGAAACTTGCTGGCCCCCAGGCTGACCTGCTTCCTGTCCTCCCCACAGAGGCCTTCACCACGGAGAAGCAACAGTCCTGACAAATTCAAACGGCCCACACCGCCTCCGTCTCCCAACACACAGACCCCAGTCCAGCCGCCTCCGCCTCCACCTCCGCCACCCATGCAGCCCGCGGTCCCCTCGGCAGGCACCTCGCAGCCTGCCCCTTCGCAACATTCGGTGCACCCCTCCTCCCAGCCTTAATGCATGTGCTTAGTCTGAATTTCAAGTTGGGACTCGTCCATTGGAGCCGTCTACTCAACGCCAAAGGCTTCCTTCCCTGGCATATTTGGATCTGACTTATTTGCACTGAGGTTATCTAGGCTTCACTATTCATTGTGTTGTAAACGTTCGTTGGAAACGCAGCCAGTGTTGTGGGTCTACAACACTAACCAGACGACTTTCCATCCGTGTTTTACTTGAATCTACATGTATGTCCATTCCCTGGCTGGAACATTGGCTATTTGGTATTTGGTAATACAGCAGCAGTGTGCAATTTTTGCTTGGCCCCAGAGCTTCATTTCCTTGGCTTTTAGGTTTGTAAAATAAAAAGGGATATATTTTTTATATTTTTTTCCATGAATCTGCAGAAAATTACTGAGCTGTTATTACCCCTTTCTCCAATTATTATGGTGTTTACCAAACCTACCAAGAATTCAGCACTACAGTTCACACCTTTGAAAACCTGACTTTCAGTGTAGAGTGGGAAGTTAGAAGAATCAGTGCCCAAGTCACACACTGTTTAGTAGAGCTTTCTACAGGTACACTTTTATAGGTTATTTTCAATGTAATTCATGTTTCTTGTAATATAGCCTGAAGAATGAATCACATGGCTAAATCTTCACATACGTGGGATGGATAATTCTTACACATTAAGATGTGATTCTTCTCTTTTATCCTTAATGCTAATCTACCTAAACTGGCCCCTCCAACATGAGTCAAACATGAGTGTCCAACCTCGGGTGGTTTCAGTGGCTGATTAGAATGTGCTCTTCGATTCCTGCTGCAGAGGGCAAGGTGATTGTAACCCAACCAGTGTGATTTCCCCTCCCATTCTTTATTTGTGTTCTCCTGAGATAGAATTTGAACAAATACTTTAAAGGTGCAAAATACTATTAGAAAATACTATCTGCCATTAGAGGACTGTCTTGGCATAATGGCCACAAAATACTGTATTGCTTGGCAGAAAGAAAAGACATGTAGAGGAAAGTGGTACGTTAGCACTGAGGACTGCTTATTTTGCCCAGTATAAGCAAATACGGTGTACAAAGAAGTATATTCTGAATACATTATTTCCATTCATTTAGCACAAATAAACCATTTGGTTTCACTTTGACGTGGAACACGGAGTCACTCTTTTCTTACTACTAGCTCCATCTTTTTGTTTTTCATCAGTTACCAATTTGTACTTTGGTAGTAAAGTGCTTTTTATCACCTGTGTTTGCATATTTATATATGCTGTGGATGAAAATAACTTACTAGAGAATGTATATTTTATGATGAGAACGTGTTATCTGACGAATATAATCAGAGAACTGAATAATAATTTATCAGTAATTTTTAAGAGTTCATGTTTTGTGACAACCATCTCTAATACCTAACTCCTTATTGCACACACTCCTAAAAATAAGGAACCATGATGTTGTAGATATTTAATATTGTACAGTATAGAAACTTCCATTTTTGCCTTCGAATGCATATTTAATGAGTTAACAGAATGAAAAAAAGTGTTATTGGATAATAGTGTTTGACTAGCATTTAAGAACTTGAGAGTAAAAGCAACAAAAAGATTTTTTTTCACTCTTCTTGCTTCTACCCCTGAACTGAGAATGTCATCCCCAATTGTTAGGAAGAAATCATTGATCTGTAAAAAATTTTATTTATAATGTCTGTTATATACATAATCATAGTGCAGTTCTCAAACATGGGGACATTTAGCATTTATTATTGAGGCTTTAGATTTTTAACATGATCTGACTGGGCCATGTCAAACTGGGGATTTCCCCAACAGCTCACTGATCCTTCTGGTACATTATTACCATTCCAAGGAATTCTGAGAGTAGGCAAACTGATTTTGCCTTCACGGTACAGTTCTTTGTTTTTCTTATGGGAGATACATGTTTACAAGAATCTTTTATGAGATTGTACATTTCAATGCTGTTGGATGGTGTCTTATGCTGAAATAAGAAAGCCCATAATATAATGATCTTCCCTCAGTTTCCTGTCAATTTCGTTACCTCCTGAAAGCACAAAGGTTAAAACATTGCCATATGGTGAATGAAAAAGCACTTAGAGTGACCAGACAGTTCCTGAAAAATGCCTTTGACAGATAAATTCTTGATATTCAGACTCTGCAGAAATGTGCTGCTGGTTCCCTAGACTCACTATTTCACTTCAAAATAAAGTATTGCTCCTTCAAACAGTACTTTTCAACATAAATATAGTTGTTTCTCCCTGTGGACATTCAGAACTCATAGAACAAAACACTACTATTTTGAATTTATGATGTTTTATGTCATTTTAAAGTGTTTTATGACCTCATGTGGAGCCGCTAATGGTTGGGCAGTACCAGTTAGGACAATTTCTTGGCAACTCCTTTGCTACCCAGGACTGGTGAGATTCAGATCCTGAGCCCATAGAGGCAGAAGCCCCCTCACCTATGGGAAACGGACTTAACTAGACTGGGCACTTCTCATGGCCACTGAATGTGCTTCGTGCCATGTTCACTCAGACAAGCTAATCTGCTTTTGGTCCCAGAAGATCTTTATAAAAATCAGTAGCCATCCCGCAGGTGGAGGGAGCAACAGTAGCTTCCGTAGCTTTATTTCCTGTCTTGCTGACAGAGACCCTTGGCTACCACTGTGCTGCTAATAGAATAAGTACTCTGTTGCCAGATTACCATGCCTTTTCTACAAAACCAAATTAACCTACCTAATACCTGACAACTCTGGGCTCTGAACTGCTTTCTGTTATCAAGCATGCTGGCATTCTAGATAGAATTCTAGAAATTTGGCAGATGGTAGAAATATTTAAGATTGAATTTTACTTACTCCTTTGATTGGAAGGAGTTTTCAGTTCTGAGCTCCTGAGATTCTGACTAGCAACCATGGAATGAATGTGACCGGAATGTGGCTTTGACACCAAGTACTGCTGTGCCTTGTGATTGGCTTCTAACTGATTTGACCAGAAATAATCTATAATGTGAATTGTTAACTCTTCAATTGTAGAGGGGCTAAAATGTGCATCACCCTTTGTTAGGTAGATATGAACTTTCCCTGCACGGAGCCTTGCTTTCCCACAAGGCAAGAAAAAGCATAGACACTTGTGCTTTGAGAGCTTAATATTTATCAGTACAGAAGAAATATTTGCCACTCAATCTTCTGTCTAGTTCCTGTCTCATAGGTAACCTACACTGAAAACTTTGTAGTGATGACTACCAAAGAAATGCATAGTAAAACAGATTTTTATTTCCAAATTAAAGAGCCAGCCATTGACGCTGCTACACAAGTTCCATGCTCAAGAGCCATTGTAAGAGAGATTAAGGGGTTTTAGGGGTTTTGATTTTTAATTTTTCTTCTTTTTCCTCTGTGTGTTTGATAAAACATGTTAGCATAAAGTTTTGGGGTGCATTTTCCAGAATGCTCAGCAGTTGTGATTAACTGCTATGCCTAGATTGATTGCCTCTTGGTAGGCAGTTGAAGGAACCCGTGCTCAAGAAAGCACGGTGCTGTGTGTGCAGGAGTGCGTGTGTGCATTCATGCCTTAACTCAGGCTACTGCTCAACTTTACTTTTTTGACTTAGTCTGCACCGTCATCTAGATTGTACTGTACATCTCAGTCTGAACTTCATCCTGGCAAAAACAAAGTTGCAGGCACAACATGTTAAGAATAATACATTCCACTGGAAAAGTATGTGGTCAGATTGACCCTGAGTTGTCTTTGGACTTTACTTGGAACTTAGCCTGGAAAGCAAAAGTGGACTGTCAAAAGGAAACAGGTCAACAGGGGAAAGAGGGGAGCCAGATGCTAGCACGCCTTTTCCCTCTGCATATCCGTGCACACTCTGTGTTGCTCCTGGCGGCTTGTCTACAACTTGACTATGTTGGGGTTCTGGTAATAGTGGCAATCTTGACATTCTTGGACGGAGTTTAGAGAGATGTAAGACTTCCAATTAATGTCTTATTTACTTTATGTTTATTAGTCTTTGATACATGTGCTGAATCAGAAACCTAAATAAAGATAATTTTTTAAAATGTACCTCTTGAGCCTTAAGCCCTATCTCTTTATCTCTCTTTTCCCCTATTCTCTGAGTTGGAAAACAAACATTTCCCTGTTGCTTCTGGCAGATATCTGGCTTAGATTCTAAATTCTACATGCTGCCTTAGAAAGTAAGCTTAGGAAAAATAGGATGAAAGGAGCTGGTGTGGTTTAGTTAAAAGTGCTGGGTACCTGTACCTGTTGAGTTTTGAAAATCCATTGAACCTTGAACTGAAGATTTGTGTGCTGTATTTCTTTAAAACAGTAAACCTAGGAGATAATGAAATGGAAAGGATAGCCAACTCTCAAAATGTTACGTATAAACAAGCATGTATAGTCACACGCCACATTAGTCAATGAGGAACTGCCTATGTTACAGTGGTTCCTCAAGACTACAGTACAACCAAAATATTCCCATTGCCTAGTGAGGTTGCAGCTGTCATTTGTTGTGCCATGCATTATGTGGTGATGCTGGTGTAAATAACCCTGTGCTATCAGTCATACAGAAATGCAGCATATACAAGTATGAACAGTGCATAATATGTGACAAATGACTTATTGCTTTATGTATTTATCATTTTTTAAGAAAATGAACTGTTTACAAAAGCATACCATAAAACAACATGCCATGTTACACGGGCAGCAGCCTCATGCATCTTGCTTTTAGAGTCTCTGGATTGCATAAGGAGGCCACGCGCAGTGATGGTGTGTAAACACACTCTGATGTTCCCACAATAACATTGCCTACCAGTGAATTTCCCGGAATGTTATACCTGTCATTAAGTGACACATGACTGCATATACTCAGGCTTTGGATGTCACCGTAGGTGTATTATTGAGCTTATTCTTAAAAGTTTACATTGTACAACATAGTTTTTTGCCTCTTACTTTGTAGGAAGAATAATTAAGAATCAATTCTGGGGTTGAGTACCCATTATTTCACTGGGCCAGTTACTGAAACTCTCTTGGGCTTAATTTTCTTACCTATAAAATACCATGATTTATATGCCTTGCCAAAATGAGAAAATTTGTTTGAAAGTACAGTATAATCCTTCAAACTATAAAACATGGACTAGTCCTACATCCATTCATTCAGGAAGAAACAGAGTGACTATTTGGAATAATGTTTATACACATTGGCACGGGGGGTGGGGTGGGAAGTATTATTTGGCAGTTGTAAGCCCATATCAATTAAAGTCCACATTCTGGGGCGGGGCGGGGGGATCACAATTTAGCAGGATTCTCTTTTAGGAATGGTCTTCAACAACTTATTTATGATACCATCTTGCAAGTACAAAGCATTTTTCTGTATAAAAGTAAATTCAACTTGTATAAGTCTTGACTCACTTTGGTGTAAGCAAGGTTCCATTTTTAATACAGTGAATTTTTAATTTGGTCAGGCATGTGGTCAACTGAAATGACCAAATGACAAGACAGCTATTTACCCATCACAGCTAGGTTTTAATGTAACTTGATGATAATATTGATCAGGAGATTCCCCCCGACTTACAAATTCAATCTTTATCCACCAGCTTGCAGTTTTCTGTATGATGGAGATGGCTATTATCAACTCAAGTAAAATTGAAGAAAACAGGTTTTAGAGTACTTTTAACAGGGCTGGGGGTATTAACTTAGTGGTACAGCACTTGTCTAGCATGTGGGAGGCCCTGAGTTTGATCCTCAGCACTAGTAAAAATAAAAATTCTAAAGCAGTAAATAACCAAAATTTAAGCTGCAAGTGTGCTTGTTTTTCTTTTAAAGGCATTTACTGTAGGAATAGATGTAGATACAACAGTGTTGCTGTTGTAGTATTGAGGATAGAACTCGGGCTCTCTAGCACAGACCTATACCCCCAGCCCTTTTAATTTTTTAATTTTGAGACAAGGTCTCACTAAATTGCTGAGACTGACCTTGAACTTGAAATCCTCCTGTCTAAGCCTCCCAAGTCACTCTTTTAATATCTTTCAAAGTTTTTGTGTCCACATGGTACTTCTAAAATTGAAATAGTTGGTTTACAGCATCTTTGTTTCTGTGTAAAGCTTTTAAGTTAATTTTGGTCCTTGTTTTAATGTATAGGTTTATAAATTTTAAGAAAATGTGCAAGAATTTTTTCCATCACCAATATCTAATCCAGGCTTACATTATTTAACTTTCTCTCTTTAGAAATGGAGGAAGAAGTTTTTTGACATGTAACATTGAATTCCTGTTTTTTGAAATTTTCTATCTTACCTATCATCCCTAATTTTATATTGGATTGAGTGCTATGAAATAAATTGTATTTAGATCTTTTCCCAAAGATCCTATTTTCTGAAACCCTACTACAGGTTGAGTATACCTTATCTGAAATGCTTGGGGTCTCAGGTTACTGATTAGTTCATATATAATACTGCATATATATGAATATCTTGGGATGAGATTCAAGTCTTAAGTACAGAGTTCTTTTGTAATTTCTATATACCTAATACACAGCCTGATGGTAATTTTATACAGTATTTTTAAATACATGAAACAAAATGGAATTTTCTACTTGTGGTATCATGTTGTCACTCAAAATGTTTTGGAATTTGAAACATCTCAGATTTCAGATTTGCATATTGGGGATTCTCAACCTGTAATAATCTAATGCAATTTTCAAGATTATTAGTTACCTAAGAGGAGATTTTTAGATGATTTTTTTTTAAAAAGAGACTAAAATGAAAGAGAAGATGAATTAGTAGACATTGATATTGCAACTTATTATCAACATTCTCCACATGTTCCAGAAGGCAAAGGGGAAGAATGACCATAATAGGAAAATGGTAGAATGTATAAGTGACCCAAATTGAACTCCAAAGATTAAGAAAATTACAATGTCTGAAAATTAACAAAAGTTAGTTTTACATCCTTTGTGGATTTAGGTTTCTTCTTTTTAAATGTATCTGAGCCATATTCCAGGGCAACTGCATAAATTCAAATTAAGTGTAATTGACCTACTTTTTATTTGGGGGGCTTTGGTTTGTTTAAATTGGCCTACTTTTTTTTCATTTCCAGAACACGTGTTTTTAGCCACTTAATGGAGAAAAAAATGTGGGAACCAGGTGGGTGTATCCATTGTGAGACAGACTGACAGACTTAAGGAATTTCAGGCAATGAGCCTTGGCAGCTGCCATGAAATCCCTCAGTAGCTATTGGGGTATAGGAACAAAGAGGAAGAGGGATGATTTGTTTCAGACTGAAGGAAACCTGTGAACTTTTTTTTGGAAGAGGTACCTGACTTACTTGCATGTGTGTTTGTGCAGGGGAAGTATGCTCTAGAGCAAGGAAGCCTGTCTCTCTATGTTTATTTCGGCACCTGCATGGCCAAAGGGATGTCAGGATCAAAGAGAGAATGGATTGAACAGTCCCCAAATTGATGTTGATATTGAAGAATTATTTATTTCATTGAAAAATTGTCATTTCTAGCTATGATAATGGTATTATGATTATTTACTTTTCAGAAGGTTTTTATCCTAGGCAATGGCTATTTCTCTGAGATCCTGGTCTGCAGTTCCATGAGACGTGACAGGAACCTAGAATGAAGCTGCTGGGAAGCTCAATCCCATATCTGGGGAAGATTCCAGACTTCTTATGATACTTCTCTCCAGGACTTTAGACAGATTTTATCCCTGAGGAACTTCCTCCTTATTCAGCAGAGCCAACATGGTGGTGGCAGAGTTGCCTGTGAAGTGCCAGAGTATTCTGGAAAAGGGCAGAACCTTTTCCAGAATACTCTGAGATTGGAGATGAATCAGCTCTTGGCTGATTTATGAGACTTCCTAAGTGTCTCTAACCTCCCTTGTTATTTTTTTCTTTTTATTGCTATACAGATCTTTTAAAATGTTATTTTTTTCTAAATAGATAATAAACAGACCAAATGCATCATATATATTGATTATCTGTTTAGAAAAAAAATAACATTTTCAAAGATCTGTATTTTTTTAAGGTTCATAAATACTTATGGAGGCTATGATAAAATATTTCAGGTTTGCTTTAAAATGGCTCATGAGGAGGATGGAGAAGTGGTTGTGTATATAGAGGAATTAAGGTGGGCAATATGTCAATTGCCAAAATCTGATTATACTATTTTCTACTTTTGTCTATGCTTAAGATTTTCTTTCTTTTAGGGATTGTGTGTGTGTGTGTGTGTGTGAGAGAGAGAGAGAGAGAGAGAGAGAGAGAGAGATCAGGGATTGAACCCAGGGGTTCTCCACCACTGAGCCATATCCTTAGCCCCTTTTTAATTTTATTTAAAAATAGGTTCTTCCTATATTGCTGAATCTGACTTTGAACAAGCTGTTCTCTTGCCTCAGCCTCCCTAGCCACTGGGAATACAAAGAGCGCCACCATGCCAGATTTTCATACTAAAACTTTCACAAATGGAGGGGATGGATATAAAGAGATTTTAATGATGGAAAAGAAGAAGTGAGTCTTGGAAAAGACAGTGGTACTGATGCCAACAGAATATTCTAATTCTACAAAAAGGCAGGAGTATTTTATATACCAGCCTCCAAAATGAGAAACTGGTAGAAAGTTGCTCTGAACAAAGGATAAGTTTATGAGTTTAGGAATTGTAAGCTCTGGACAACTGGATTGGAATGATTGACATCATGCTAGAGTTGAAGCCAAGAAAGTATTCTCTCATTTATTCCCTTTGTGTTCCCATCTACATATATCTATAGATAATAGGGTTGGCACAGTGGGGGCTTCCCTTTGGGAAAGGGATCCCACAGACTTCTGAATTTTTAGTTGGGGTGTGTAACACTGTCACTATGCTTGGGGTTCACCTCATGGAACTTTGGGACCATAAGAGCATTTGAGTAGGGCTGGGAATATAGCTTAGTGGTAGTGCTTACTCCTAGCAGATGCAAGGCCCTGGCTTTACTTCCTAGCCCCAGAAATAGAAAGGAAGGAAGTAAGGAGGGAGGGAGGGAGGGAAGGAAGGAAAAGGAGAAAAGAATTAAATTCACATAGTAGCTGGGGAGTGCCTGGTACACCAATAATAAGGTTTCTGAAGAAATAATCTACATTTATCAAGTATTATAGTGAGACACCAATAAATATGCCTGAACTGAAGAACTAGAGTAGGGACAACATTACTCTTTATTTTTCTGTGAGTTTTCAATTTTGTTGAAATATAAGGTTCAACTTTGGGTACTTTTGGGGTACTCTTTACATTAATGGCCTTTCTTTCTACTGGGTAGTTGTGACTCATTGTGGAAGCCTTTCAGGTGTACAATGCCTCACCCCAAGTTGGGCAACATGACATAAATCAAGGTAATATATAAGGCAAGGTCAACCTGGTGGTGTGACTCCAAGGATGAGCTGATTAGGGTACAGCTCTCACAGTACAGTCATTTTACCTCTGATCATTCTTGCATTCACATAGAAGCTTTAGGGGACACCTTATGTCCAAGTAATAGCACATAGTTTTTTAGCATCAAGATTGCCACAATATTAATTTCTGATGGTAGAAGTCAACTTAGCTTGCCCTATCCCCATTTTTCTCTTTCAATGTTCATTTTCAGAAAATGCAAACAAAATTGCATTCTTCAAAACTGATTTAACTTTTCTGGAAGCAGTGGTGTGCAAATGCTACATCTAAAAGATGTAATATCACCTTTCCACAGTTTTCTGAGTTTGACATAATCTCCTTTGGAGTGCTTTGATTTGTTAAGAATTACTGATGTATTTTACACTTATCAAGTTCTCACTTTGGAAATGTGATAACATATCTGTCAGATCCAAAATTATCTGCCTGTGAGATCCACACTTAAATCATCCTTAAGAAGTCCCCCTAACTTGCTCTGAAATGATAACTGGGCCAAAAGTGAGCCAGGCAGGGCAACAGCTTTAGATGACCATTCTTTGTCAGTTCCTCCCCACTACCCCAGCCATCACAAACACATTCTCATCTCTTTAAAAATATTGGGCTGATTAAAGACGGGAAATTACTTTCTTGGTAAATATAGTTGCCAAAGGGCCGTCCTTTCATTACAAATTGCAGAGACTGGGCAAGTGCTGCACCACTGAGCTACATCCCCAGCCCTTCCTTAGTTTTCTTACTTAGGTTCACCAATTTCTTCATTCAACACACATCTTTTTGTTTGTTTGTTTGTTTTAAAAAATTTATTTAGTTAGTTGTATACAATGCCGTTATTCTTATGCGGTGCTGAGGATCGAACCTGGGTTGCGCTCGTGCTAGGCGAGCTCTCTACTGCTGAGCCACAACCCCAGGCCATTCAACACACATCTTTCAAGTTCAGCTCTGCTTAATAACAAAACCCCAAACCAACTTCTTTTTAAAAATTGTGTTTTTAGAGCTTTATAGATATACATAGTAGTTGGGTTCATCCCGACAAACTCATACATGCATGGAAATCAATTTCAGTTCATGATCCCCTTTTCCTTCCCTTTCCCCCCACCCCCAGTCCTCCCACATTTTCTCCTACCTCTAGGCTACTCATCTATTAATTTGTATTTGATTGGTTCCTTGTGTAATATTACCCCTTCCTCCCATTTTCTTTTATTTTACTCTAGTTTCCACATATGAGAGAAAACATTTGACCTTTCAATTTGAGTTTGGCTAATTTCACTAAGCATAATATTCTCCATTTCCATTCATCTACTGGCAAATGCCATAATTATTTCATTCTTTTTAATGGCTGAGTAGAACTCAATTGTGTGTGTACACACACACACACATAATCTCATATATCTCTCACAATTTATTAATCCATTCATGTATTGATGGATATCTGTGTTGATTCCATAATTTAGCTATTGTAAATTGTGCTGCTAAAACACTATGTGGCTATGTCGCAGTGGTATGCTGAATTTAGATCTTTTGGGAAAATACCCAGGAGTGGGAGACTTGGATGAAACCAACTTCTTGAAAACAGCTCGAATGCATAATTCCATGCAATGTTCTTTCTTCCCTCCTTCCATCCTTTCCTTTTTTTCTTTTTTTCCTTTGGTTCTGGGGATTGAACCCAGAGGGCTTTACCACTGAGCCACATCTCTAGCCTTTTTTATTTTATTTTGAATCAGGGTCTCACTAAATTACTTAGGACCTCACTTAGTTGCTGAGGCTGGTCTTGAATTTGCCAAGTCTCTAGGATTACAGGTATGCACCACGCGCCTGGCTCCATGCGATGTTTTTTTTCATTTCTGATATTCAATTATTCAATGACAATTTTTAACTATGACTGTTTTTGAAATTTAATAAAAGTGAGAGATCTGCCTCTGGCAACAAGAATGGGTATTAGAGGCAAAGTGTTTGTTTGCTTACTCACATCTCGAGGCCTTGCATAGTGATTCACCTGTATGTAGCATTTGGCTTGTGAAAATACCATCCATGATGTTTGCACACAATGAAATCACCTGGCAACACATTTCATATATCATCATTAATGCACAACTGTACATTCATTCAATAGACAGCCAAGATTTCTAAAGTGGTCCACTGTGAAAATTTTTTTTAAAAAATGAAAGGCATCCCCACAGTGTGTCATTGAAAAAATGGTTTAATTTGAAAAAATGGAGAGTTTTCAGGCCTGTGCTACAGTAACAGGCAAGTGGAGCTTAAAAATGAAGCAATTTTCACAAGCATGGCTCCATTCAAGACATATGATGCACCTTAATATAGTTCCATAACTTTTGTCTAAGCATCAATTTTCTTTTTAACACTACTGCCAGTGTGTACTGTTATTTAGGTCTAAAGACACATTATTAGTCATCTGAATAACCTGATGTCAATTGAGAGTACTGGGGAGGGAGGAGACGCAGTTTTGAAATTTTCTAAAGCATAGCTTTTCAAAAAGAAGTCACTGCAGATCAGAATCCGGGTCATGACTGTTACCCTGTTTCTACCATGTCAGTTTTACAGGTTTCCTGTTATGAATGACAACAACCCCAGGTCCACTCCCCTCATCCCACACATAACTATACTTTTACAGGAATAATTTAAGGATCCTGGAGGAAGGGAGGCTAATGAGCTAAGAGGTAAACAAACTTTAAAAACTTGATAATGGGGCTGGGATTGTGGCTCAGCGGTAGAGTGCTTGCCTAGCATGTGTGCGGCCTGGGTTCGATCTCTAGCACCACATAAAAATAAACGCATTGTGTACAACTAAAGTAAATAAACAAATGTTTAAAAAATTTTAAAAATACTTGATAATGTATATTTGAAAATCTATTTGTTGATATATTTTGAAAATAGCAGAGTCAAAGTAAATAAGGCAAAATGTATACATTTGAAAACATATTCAGTTATCCACAAAAAAGGAGTGATCAGAAGAGCAGAGGGCAGTATAACCATTGTGCTTTCAATGTTAAGGGTATTTTTTTAGTTTGGCTGTGGAACTCAGAGCACTTAACATCAGGGCCTATTGATCATGGAGAAGCTGATTCCCTCCTGGTGGCTTATTTGAGCTGCTGTATAGGATATTTTTGTCATAATTTATTCCACCTGTGTCTGTCAATTCCTTTCCACTTGTCTCCTCCATGACATCCTGGCTCATGTTTCTTCATAAAGCTCAAAGCCAGTTATTATTAACAGCCCAGTGAGCTCCTGATCAACCAAGAGCATAAGGTATTTTTCACCAGAAAGAGAGATCATTCCCTTGACTTTCGACTATGTTTATTAAACCCCTGAACAGTAAGTGTTGTTGTTTTGTTTTTTTTTTATTATAGCATTGTAAAATATTGGTGTAGGAGGAAAGTTAAGTGGGACTCTTGTTCGCTTCTGGTAGAAGAATATAAGACTCACAGAGCCCCTTTCCATTTCCTGCATTTCAACATCTCTGCAAGTTTTATAGGGTGAACTATGAGAAATATTAATTAATTAGAATCTCATGCCTTTCATTTCCTTTCTGGCTAAATAAAAGCAGGAGACGAAGCAAGGGATTAATAATACTACATATAAATTACTTGACTAAGCCCTGTGGCAGGTTTGATACTCCTGTCTCCCTGGGTTTCCTCTCCAAACAGAATTTCAGCGATTTCAAAGAGAAGTTTCACATTTGAAAACTAACATGGGGGTGGGGGGGAGTTGAGGGGGAGACATGGGCCCTTGTTTTTCCACAATCCAGGTTTGGATGAGAGAGGATGCTATCTTGTTGCATGAGGCCGTTGCTTCCTTGCTTTTTAGCCAAAGGCTTTGTGTCTGCAGTCTTCTTTTTATAACCACTGCTTCTGAGAGTCCTGCAAAGCAGGTCACTGTGCTTGTTTTCTGGAAAAGGAGAATCCGGAAGTCCAGAGAGACAGGAGAGACAGACACTTTGTTTGCTCCTTGTGAGCAGAGCTGAAACCTGACACTGCAGGACCACAGACTAGCATAGCTTTCTATTTTTCTTACAAGAAAACATATATATATATATATTCAGTTCCTAAACATGTGCATTGGGCTTCCAGAGAGAATGTGTAAGGGAGGCATTATAATGACTTGGAAAGGGACACATATGTTCCAGGTGTGTGATGGCAAGCAGGAACTCAATCACTCTGAGTTCCAGTTTCCACCCTCATGAAATGGGAATCATAACCTATTTTACTGGGTTGTCCAGTTTACTCATAATGTATGCAAGTGGCTTAGTGAAAGCTATCTTAAAGTTATTTATGGAAACCTCCTTCCAAATTTTCTTAAATCTTCCTGATCATCTTTCATTTGTTTCATATTCAAACCCATAAGCCTTGCAATACAGAGGATGTGTGAGTGGAAGATGAGGTATTAGCAGCTCAGGACATTAAGGCTACAGTTAAGATCAATGATGATGGGAAGCTCCAGAAACCATTCAGAACATAAGCTATTGCTTTTCATAAACTTACCTGCTCTGTTATAATGAACATTCTAAAATTTTCCTTTTAGTTACTGTGCTTCTATGGTTCCAAAGGACTTGTTCCTGCCTTGCCAAATTTGATTCCATTCTGTCTGGCTACGACAGAAAGGAAAGTTGTCTCTGAGGTGCCTGCTTCCCACAAGTTACTCTGAGTGATTTGTGTTTTCTTTTATAAGCTTTCATTCTGCAAAGATGCACTTAATTCCTACTGTGTGGAAGATACAGAGCTAGGCCAGGAAGGGGCTCATTAGCCTTTTAATATGGAGAAAGAAACCATTTTACAGATTACTCTGATAAGAGCCAGAATGGGCTTGCTCACGATTCCGTGTTTTTCAGGGCCTCTCCTTGGGTGTCATCTTCCAAGTAACAACTTTGTGAGGCATAGAAGAACAATATCTCAATATCATACCATATCTCCCCTGTCAAAAAGAAAAAAAATAATAAAAATGATCAAGCACCGACTTTGTTGCAAGCCCTGTGCTAAATTCTGGAGAGTTCACTTCTTTTCTAAAAGATGGCAGTCTTTGGCTGAAACTTGAAATTTTGTTCTTCAATTTAGCCATCTACTTTCTCAAATAAGCTTGACTGAACATGAAATCCAGTTGGTATGAAGAATCATTTCTGTACCTAGAAAGCATTAAAAGATGGCAGCAGTGAATATCTGCCCAGGGGTGTGTGATATATGCCCAGTACCCAGTTGAAGAGGTTTTGCCAAATGGTCTTGAGAACTCAAACACATTCAGAGATTCTCTACTCTCTGTTCCTTGACCCCAAATCAGGGACCACACTTCCTCTAATAGTTGAATTCTGAAGATGAAACCCCTACCAATCTAACAAATACCCACCCCTTCCCATTTCTGTTTCTTCAGACCTCATGAAAGACAGATTTGGTTGGTGCCTCTGTGTTGGGGCTCTGTCAGAAAACCTCTGGTCTCCAGTCAGGGCTCTGGGCATTTCTTCTGGCTTTGCTACAGCCGTGATTCATGGAGAGGGTTGGGAAATTTGCACAGGTAAGTTTGATAACATTGTGTTTATTTTGATACCAGAATATCTCTAAATGTCAAGTGCCCATTATGGAGTAATTCATGCATTTTAGGGGCAACGCACAATCTATTTCTGGAGGAAATATGGCAGATGTAAATCTAGTCTTCAGGACTCCTAGTTGTTGGTGATTAAGGGGATACTTTTGTTCATGTATAGAAAAATTGTTCATGTTAGGCCCAGAGCATTGACTTGAAACATTTGAAGCATGGCCATAGATGGCTTGGGAAGGTCAAAACTGGTAAGCATTGACATGGAAAAAAATGTGAGAGGTACAGTCTGAGAGATGAGAAACAGTAGTTCCAGTCCTGCCTTTCCCTGGAGCCTATAGGTAATCAGGGGGTTCTTGTGAGTACGGCTAGGCCAGCCGGTGCTCTGCTGCTTCTATGTGTCTGTCTCAATTTCCCATCACTTTACATGTCTTAAGGACTGTTGGTTCCCACTCATCAGTCTGAGTTGCTCCATCCTTCTTCATTAGAGTCAGTTGGCTGACTCTCCTGCGCCATTAAAGCACTGTTTATGGATTGGCAGGCAGCATGCTGGGCTCTTGGCTTCAGTTCTTACCAGTGCTGTGATACTACAATGGCTGAGGCTATGGGCTTTGGATGTAAACACATCTCCATCCAAACCCTTGGTCACCTCTTGCTAAATGTGTGATAGCACATTTGGGTAGATTGGCTAACTCTCTGGGCTTAGGTCTTTTGATAAAGGGATCAGTGCTATTAATATTCCATCTCATGAAGTTTTATGAAATGAAAATCAAAATGTGTGTGGGCTTAACTTTAGTTTTGAATTAAAACCTTTCAGACCCATGCAAGACAGATGTTATTATCTCTGCTCTCTGGATGAAGTAGCTTCTGAGTTTAAGTGCCTTATCCAAGGCTGCAGAGCTAATAGTGCCAGAGCCAGGATCTAAAACCATTTCCATATGGCTCTAAATCCTACATTCTCTCCCCCTCCCACCTTGATGACTGACCATCTGTGACAAAACACATATTTTTGTTTTCAGTTCAAGTTTATTTTGACAAGTTTTTTCCTTGTGACCTTGACCTGCCAATTTTTCCAGTTTTTGTTTGTGATTTACTTTATTCTGGACTTTCTGGTCTTATGTTGGCTGGAATCAATGATGTTGGGAGATGGAGAAGGTAGGCTCTTTCCCAATAGCCAAGTCTGATGAAACACAGAATCTAATTTATCATGAATATAAATATTTGCCAATAGTTGTATGGTGCTAACTCTTCGTGATCTCACACAAGTCTCTATACATCTCTGGGCCTCATTTGCCAAATGAGAAGTTTATGAAAGATCAAATGTCATTTCTGTTGCCAACATTTCCTTTTTATTTCAAAATTTTCACTACTATGGTTTTTCTTAGCTGAAGAGAAGAAAATCATCTTGAAATCATGTTCTAATCAGGAGACAAAGTATAATGATCAGGGCTGCAATCATTTCAAATCCATATGCTATTTGTTTATTCCAGCTTTCTCTCATACAATGCTCATGGCACTGATAAATAAATTTCTCAGAATTGTATTAAAATTTTCTTTCTGATATAATTCAGCTTTGGGCACGAGTTAATGGCACTTTGATTCCTTCAGAAAATGAAACTTGAACTAAATGTCAGAGCCTTATAGAGCACTCAAAATCCATTTACCATTAAATACGCACATTTTTCAATGAATCCCTGACTCACATGAATTTGAGGAGCTTAGTGAGGGAACATCTCCATTATGCCATAGGAGCAGTGGCCATCCCACAAGGACCCTCCTGTCCTGAAACCCTGCAGGTCCTTGGCCACATTGTTGTTGCCTTCCAACAACTTGACTTAGTTCCCTAATTCCAAGCAAAAAACAAAAAAAGCAACAGCAATGACATAATTTTCATATGATTTCTCAAGTTTCAAGAAGACAATTTTTTTAAATTTTATTTTTATAATTTTTAATATGTACAACTCAAGAAGACAATTTTATTGAACGTAATCTTTATGGGAAAGGAAGACATTTTCCAAATGGAGATAAGATGAAAGCACTCAACACTGGGGTTTTATTTTTATTAATTATTTTCTGGATAAAGTGTGTGTGTATATATATATATATATACATATACATATATATACATACATACATATATATATGCATATGTTTTTCTTGTTGTGATTGTCATTTGAACAAAATGGACTTTCAGTTTTCTATGAAATCTTCTACTTTAAGTGCAGCTCTTAAGTTGATACTAGTTGAGAAGTAATTATTGCCAGAGACTGTGAAGTACTAGGATTCAGGATGGACAAGCCTATCCCCAGCTTCTAAAAAGACAGCAATTGTCTGTGGTGTGGTACATGGAAATGGATATAATACAGTGTAGTGACTGGGCATTTGTTATAGAAAAGTGGGAAATAAATTCTCAGGTAGTTGGAATGGGTCCCAGAGGAGGTAATATTGAGTATGAAAAGATGAGTAGAAGTTTCACAGATCTGTGTGTTTAGCTGCTAAAAAAGCCTAAGAATGATTCATTCAAGGGGTACAGTTTAGCAAGTAGCATGCTAGATTATAATTAACAATATTACCATTGCTTAGTAATTGCTTGCTTTCTTTTTTTAAATTATTATTTATTTACTTATTCATCATGCACAAGTATAGTATCTTTTTACATACAACTGCTTGTATACAAAGTATATAAGTACCAGTTTCAGATCTTCAATCATGCATTTAGGATAATGATATCCATCTCATTCAACCACCAATTTTTTTCCAACCCCCCCATATTTAGGATAATGATATCCATCTCTCAACCACCAAATTTTTTTCCAACCCCCCCTTACTCCCCTCCCCTCCCTTTCCGTTGACCATTCTAGTGTTCCTCTGATCCTATGTACCCCCTTCCAACAACACTGTGAACCAGCCTCCTTATATCAGAGAAAACATTCGGTATTTGGATTTTTGAGATTGACTAATTTCACTTAGCATTATATTCTCCAAAATATGGTATATATACAAAATGGAATTTTACTCAGCAATAAGAGAGAATAAAATAATGGCATTTGCAGGTAAATGGATGAAGTTGGAGAATAATTGCTTGCTTTCTAGGCAGAAGTTTTATTTAAATTCTTTCACTATCCTATGAAATCGGACCTTTTATCATCCTCAGTTTAAATAAGTTATAACTAAGAAACAGAGAGTTAATATAACTTGCCAAAGGTCTCATGGTAAGTGGCAGATCTGAGATTCAAACCTTAGTTTGATTCTGGACCTTTATTCAACCTCCAGGTCCTGGGAGCATTCTCATTGTGTCTAGTTAATTTTAAGAGGGTTAAGGGGAGAAACTTGTCAGGTGTGAGTTCACCAGTGGTTAGAAACGAGCAAAAACATCAATAACAAACAAGAATAAATTAGATTATACAAATAGAAAATAAGACACTGTACTTTCAGTTAACCTTATTGCTAGACAGTGAACTTGTAGTTGTGGTTTGGGGAATGTCCCAGGGACAAAGACTGTTTCCATATGAATAAATTAATGGCTCACTGTTGTAAAGATATTCTGTCAAATTCTGAAAACTCTGGGCCCACAGAGGTCATTGTTTGACAATCTATCCATTGTTTAATACTCAGTTCACATTTATAGAAAATAGCCAAGACCAAAGAAGAAGAGTGGCTATTAATTATGTGGATAGTTCCTGTCCAGTATGGTCAATTTCCATTGTATTACAATTTCTTTACAAAATAACCTCATTTGAAAAAAGAAAACATTTTTATAATGTAATGTATACCATTAAGACTATAAACTTGAATGCAGTGAAAAGTATTATTCTTTTGATTGTAAAAGAGATTTTTTTCAAGTATGTTCTGTTCTTTGTCTTGACCAAAAGTCCACATCTAATAAAGGGCTATGGTAAGGATTGAAAGAAATTGAGAAAAGGAAACTAGTAATACTTTTATATGATAAATGTTGTCATTGTTGTTTGTTTTGCCCCCAGGGGATCGAGCCATTTAGAAAATGTACTCTTCTTGTAGTCCTAGGAGTTGGGATTGATTTGGGAAACATTTTAATAAAAAAAAATAAGATAAAAAGCTGTCCAAGGCAAGGGCCTGCAAGCTGGTGGCAGAGTGAAGAACAGGGAACACCATGAAGTCCAGCTCTTAGAAATCAGGAGTTATTGCTATTCTCCACCTGTCTAGCTTACTGAGTGTGAGATGTCACTATTCAGCTGTCCAAGAAACAATGAACAGGTCAATTTGAATTAGATTCTTTGGACCTAAATCTTCATGGAGTCAAGAAACAAGTAAAGTTTTAAAAACTAGATGAGAGATTCTACTTTCAATATGACATTCTATAAAATAATGAACTGGGCCAGAGTACGTGGCTCTCCCTGTAATCCCAGCTACTCTGGAGGCTGAACAGGGAAGAATGCAAGTCCAAGTCCAGCCTGGGCAATTTGGGGAGACCCTGTCTCAAAATAAATAATAAAAAGAACTGTGGTGGTGGTTTGGTGGTAAAATGCTCCTCGGTTCAATCCCCAGTGCCTAAATAAATAAATAAAATAATAAATTGACTCCCAGTGGCCTCAGGAAATGAGGAAAAGACAGGGAGACATGTTTAAATGGGAGGGGAAATTGTGATCATGTGAAGTTTCAATATAAAGTACACTTGGCCCAAAATAACCTAGCATGTTATAGCAGAAATTGAAAGTCATGTCATATAGCTGTATTTTATTTTCATATTTATTTATTTTAATTTTTTGGTACTGGAAATTGAACCCAGGGTCTTGCACATAAGTGCTCTACCACTGAGCTACACCCATATCCCCTTTTATTTTCTTTTGAGACAGGATCTCCCTATGTTTCCCAGGATAGCCTGGAATTTGTTATCCTCTTGCCTCAGCCTCTTGAGTAGCTGGGATTACAGGTATGGGCCACACAGCTATGATGTTAAGGTTCTACATTCAAGATAAAACTAATGTCTTGAAAGATTCACATTTAATAAGTTATAGCACAGTTTTTAAAGTGTTCTAATTTGTTTGAACTCTATGCATATTTTTGGTACATGTTTTATTAGATGAAAACACCAGGAAATTTTTTTTCTGAAAATTTCTGCTATTAAATAGCTTCCCTTACTGAAAGAATTTCCCTTACATTCTGAAGAAATATCATTTGATTACTGAGACTCTAGCTGTCAGAATTAATGTAAATCAAAGTCTTGGGCTAGGTCTGTAGCTCGGTGGCAGAGCGCTTGCTTAGTATGTGTGAGGCACTGGGTTCTATCCTCAGCACCACATAAAAATAAATAAATAAAATAAAGCCATGCTGTCCATCTACAACTACAAAAAAAAAACTTTTTTAAAAAAAGTATTGTGATACTCATAATTTTAATCCTCAGTAAAATCTGCGTTTGTTAACAAATTTAGAATGATATAAACTTGCACTTTCCAATGATTTTTATGTAGAAACAAGGGGAAGAACCAAACAAAAATCACCCAAATTCCTGTTTTTCATGAGCATTTTGAATGAGACAGGTATGTGTCCTTCAGTGAAAGAGATTTGTGTTGTTGAGCATATAAATTCACCACGTTCTAATTAAAAATATTCCATTGATAAATGTAATTTCTATTTGATTCATGTTTGTTATAATAATTGCTTAGAGAAAGTTACAGTCAGAATAAATTACTTTTAAATATACGGACAGGAGCCGAATGTGGTGTCAAACACCTGCAATCTGGAGGCTGAGACAGGAGGATGACAAGATCTAGGCCAGCCTGAGCAACTTAGTGAGATCCTGTCTCAAAATAAAAAATAGAAAGGACTGGGGATGTAGCTCAGTGGTTAAGCACCCCTGGGTTCAATCCCTGGTACCAAAAATTAAACAAAAATTAAAATAATAAATATATGAAAAGGGAAGAAGACTAGCAGCAATAGGACCACTTTCTGCAGTTTCTGATATAACAGAGACAACCACGTTCTTAAAAGAAAGGGCATGAGGAATAGGAACTATTAGATATGGAAAATGACAAACCCCAAAAGTAGTGAGACCGGGGAAAGGGGAGTGAGAAGGAAAGCCATACGTTGAGAGCTTGATCCTTTCCCAATACAGTTCTTTCCCAGTGATGGAACAAACCCAGAGGAGGAGGTGTCCATCAAACCTGGAAAGGCAGTCTCTGGGAAGAGGCTAAAGCATAAACCCTTCTGCAAACAAATCTTTCCCAGGTACCAACCACTGACTCCAGGCCCTCCATCAGGTCCAGGACAATAAATTCCAGAAACTGACCACTGACCCTAGACTCCTTCCCATTTCACCCTGTAAAACAAACCCTAAATCCCTAAGCACTAAAACTGACTCTTTCACTGATTGACAAACAAACTCCAAATTCCTGGATGCCCAAAGAAAATTGATAGCTCACTAGACTACCTCTCACCAGGAAAGTGGGTCCCACCATGGCATCATTTCGTCCCTGCATCCCCTGCTCCTGTGTAAAACTTTGTTCCTGAATAAAGCGCTGAGCTGAAGTTTGTGTTCATCCTGGTCTTTTTGTGTTAACAGGAACAGCTTCACCCAACCTTAACTGCTATGACCATATTGACAATTGTATGTATTTCTCTCGTGTCTTTTAAAAATTATTATTTCTGTTATGAAGAGCACATAAAACTTCTACCCACAGTTTAACAAATAGTTGAAAATGATTGCCAGGGTAGCCACCATACGGAATAAGAAATGAAGCTCCAACCTCTCCCTTCCGCCTGCCCTCACTTAGGCACCATGACCCTAATTTTATGGTCACCAATCTTGTTTTTTTTTTTTTTTTTCTTGATAAGTTTACCACGTACACTATTGCAATTCAGATATGCACTCCTGAAAACATGCCCTTTAACTTGTTTTTCTACTTTATACAAGAGTACTTAAGTGGTGTGTTTTCTCTTGTGCCTTGCTTTAAAAAAATTCAATAGTGTGTTTGTAAGATTCCTGTTTTGTAGCCATAGTTTAATTTTCATTAGTGTGTAATATTTCATTGTGTGATTATGCTGCAATTTATCTATGTACTAATAGGCACTTGAGTTCTTTCCAGGTTGAAGATATTATGAATGATATTTGGATGTATGTCCTGGTATAGATAGCCTGATGTTTCTTTAGGGATTGTACTTAGCAGTGTAATGGGTGGCCATAAGTATGAGTTATAATCACATTTAAATATTTTCTAAGTAGCATTTCCATGATTGATTTTATTTGATAATAATCATCATTTGAATGGACAATGATATTCCATTTGTGGTGAAGTCATAGTTTATTTAGCCAGTTTCCTTATTATTGCTTTAATTTTTTTCCTATAATGAAAATGACACAGTGGATATGACTGATGGACATGATGTATGTGTTACCTTGTAAAAATCTTAAGTGTATGGTTTATTCACTTATGACTTATTATTCACTTACTCAAATTATGATTTATCTACTTTTCTATGTGTATAATGTACAGATTAAGCATTCCTAATCCAAAAATCTCAAATCCAAAATGCTCCAAAGTGTGAAACTTTTTGAGCACCAACATGACACCAATAGAACATTCCACACTTGACCTCACGTGTTGGTTTGCAGTCAAATCACAGGTGCACTAAAAATATTGTATGAGATTACATTTCAGGCTATGAAACTTAAGTGGATTTCTAGTTTAGACTTGGATCCCATCCCTAAGATATATTCTTCTATATGTGCAACAATTCCAAATCTGGAAAACTCAGAAATCTGCAGCACTCCTGGTTCCAGTCATTTGGGATCAGGATTATTCAACCTGTACTTCAGTTAATTAAAAAAAGAAACAAAAAAAGTTTACCAGGAAAGGGTGTGGTATCAGGGCAAGGAAGAAAGACTGTAGTGAAGGCTTTTGAGCATAAAGTCTTTATATTTAAGACATGCCATTCATGTTACCAGCTTAGCTTAGACTTATTTTGCTCTATTCAAGACAGAAATGATGAAGAGGGAAGCAACACCATGGGAATGAGGCTTTACTGAGCACAAAGGGAATGACATAGGGGTTTGGATTTCCAGGTGAACGCTGTGTGGATGCAAGGGTGGGCTTATACAGATAGAAAGGTGCGCTCCTGCAGGCACGTCTTATCAGTTCTTTGTTCTCAGCACTGGGAGCAGCACTTCACACTGTGGATCTTCTCCTGTGCACTGGGTCTTCTGCAATTGGCTGGGAAAAAACAGTTGAGGTACTCATAACCCATACTCCAGGAAGGTCATATAGAGGTCAAGTTCAGGCATATTGCTCTTGTGGGGGTTGTGGGAAAACTTGGGTGAGGAGTCAACAGCTCCTGAATCTGGTCATTGGTGGAAACAATGTTTTTGAAAGAAGATTGTGTTAGGCAGGATGACTTGGTTGGGGAATGGGGCACTCCCAGCTCTGTCTCAATTAGCATAGTAATTAGCCAAAAGAGAATTACGTGGTTGATGGATATAGCAGTCATATTTTAAAGGCTGTTGTTGTTACAAATTCACTCTTCCATTTTTTAATTTCTGAAAGTGATACAAAATCCTAAAACTTATAATACTTAAAAATCAGACATACAATCTGATGAGTTACTCTCTTACATAGAGAAGTTTTTGTTTTAGGTGTTGTTTTGCCATGAAGATATTGAAGCATTTGTTTTAAAATATTTTTTAGGAATGTTTTTCTTTAAAAATTGCGAATGTTTGCCCTACCAGGAAAACTCTGCAGTTGAATTTTTCTATTAAATGTTCAGGTTTTAACCGTACAGCCCAATCAAATGAAATTAAAATGTCACATTTTCTCAAAGCCCATTCTTCAACATCTCCTTCCTGTCTACTTTTGAAAGTTATTTTAGAGTTTCTGCAGGCAGACTCCCCGCCCCTCCACTACCTCCACTTCCTCAAGGTCCAATTAAATCTTTTAATGTGCTTTGACACAGGGACCAAGGTTGCTAGGAGACCACTTGTGCTGAATGTACTTGGTCTAGCAAGAGCAGACTGAGGAAAAAAGCAAAATAAAAAAAAAAAAAAAAAAAAAAAAAAACAAGGAGCTGTGCTACCTACCATTACCTGGGATTAATTCAGGTGAGTTTAATCCAGAGATGTGGAGGAAATGAAGCATTTGATGTCCCATTCAGCGACCAAAACATGAGGGAGGATTTGAGGAAAGGTGAAAGAAAGAAAGACTTTTTATTGTTGTTTTTAGTTCTGAGCTGATGGCATGGCTCAGTGGTTAGTGCACTTGCCCAGGTGTGAGGTCCTGGGTGTGATCCCAAACATTAGGAAAAATTTTTTTTTTTTTTGTCATTACCTACCTTTTCCATGTCTTCAAATCCTTATTTCCTGGTAATACCAACTTACAGGTTAGAGGAATGGCAACTTTACAAATGCCAATAAAATGCTTAAGTGATAAATGACTGAAGCTCTTTCATAAGTAAACTGCTGATGATGTGAAAAGACCTATTTCTCTTTTTTAGAATGAAAGGAAGTTTAGCATTTGGCATATAGATGGCCATGACATGGTGAAAGTGAATAGGGGGAAAATATTTTAGTTCATTGTTTGATTACAAATAGGTACAAAAGTATTCCCTAGAAGACATATCTTCATTACTGAATTTTAATAATGCAAATATTAGGTTGAGCGGAAAGAATCTGGATTATGAATGTGTTCACTTGTGGCTATTTTTCTCTTCTTTCTCGTAGGGAGCAGGAATATTCTGAATATGACTGGAAAAAGCTGGATATTAATTTCTACTACTGCCCCCCAAAGTCTGGAAGATGAAATTGTGGGGAGACTTCTAAAAATTTTGTTTGTTTTATTTGTTGACTTAATGTCTATTATGTATGTTATTATAACTTCTTAGAAAGCTGACTGCCTTTACATGTGCATTCATTTTGAATTAAATTCCAGTGAATAAAGATTTTTTTTAATATGTTGAGTGATTTTTAATTTGATGACATCACCAATTCATTCTGGAAGCCAACAGAATATTACAATAAAAACAACATTGTGCACTCTTCAGTATTTCATGGTTTATAAATAAAGTTCACAAAGATTGAAGCGGAAGGTTCTTCCCTCAAAATCAACACTACTGAGTTATAAAACTTCTTGATTTTAAGCATTGTTTTTATTTGGTATATTGACTGAAATTTGTAGGTGATATTATAAGTGAAGTTGATTTTTAAGGATCTACACATATGTGAAATTTTATATTTTTCTATTTTAATGCACCACACATAACATCCCAGAAGCACAATTTTGACATACAAAACGATAGCTTTTGTTCATTTTCTTATATACCTGCTTCATTAGTTTGTAGGTAAATTGTTTTTCTTAAACTTGGGAAATTAAATAAGAGAAATATTTATACCAAGAAAGATTTAAGAGTTTGGAATGGAAATGTGTAAAACAGATTCTTTTAGGAAAACAGGACATATAAGCAAAGAGGAGAAATAGGGGATGGCCTTTGTTATCATCCTATTTGGAACTAAATGTGCATTGTATGCCATATAAGGCTTACAATAATCCTAGGAGACAGGTGTGTGTTGTCCCCATTTTACCAGTGAAGAAACCAAATCTCAGGGGTATTATGCCAGATTGAATCCATAACCAGGAATTGGAAGAGCTAGGTCTGGAGCCTTCCCAATCCATGGTATCAGATTCCCACCAGAGAAAACCAGTAACATGTTACTAAGATAATATAATTAAAATCTGTACAGTTCAGTGTTTTTTTTTTTATTAATAATAATGCTCCATTTATGTACCTATCACTGCATTTAGTATTGCACCTGATTATTTTCTTATCCCACATTTAAAAACCTTTTATCAAGAGGAAAGATTAAGAACCTGGGATGTAGCTGAATGGTAGAACACTTGCCTAGCATAAGGCAAGTGCTGGGCTCTACACCCATCATTGAAAAAAAGTTTACATTTTTCTCATGCCTAACCTGAAAAAATTCATTCTATTGCCTTGTTTTCTTAATTCCCTCAGCGTTAGAATATAACTGTTGCATTGCTTTTTAAGCTTTTGAAAAACAAGTTCTCTCTGTCCTTTAGACTTGTTTTTTTTTTTTTTGGTGGTCCTGCGGCTCTCTACCACTCAACTATATAACCCATGTCCTTCTTATTCTCTTATTTTGAGACAGGGTCTTGCTAAATTGCTCAATATGGCCTTGAACTTGCAATCTTCCTGCCTTAGCTGGGATTGCTGGTGTATGCTATCACACCCGGCTCACTTTTTGAGTTTCTATATTGGACACACACACTTAACAAAATTCTGATTTCTTCCATGTGATGACTGTCTTCTTCTCAGATTTGGCCCAATCATTAATGCAAGGTTTCATGAGGACCTAATGAAGTATGGGAGGAACTGGACTTTTGAGACATGTTCCTTAACTGCTTCTTACCTAACTTTTCAGTGGTACTAGATATTTAAACATACACCGAATAGAGACAAACTGAGCATTAATTAAAAATTTTAACAGCACTCATTAATTTGTGAAGCTCTTAGTGACAAAGGTTGTAAATGGTCTAATATTTTAGGTGTCCACTTGATTTAAATGACAGACATACAAGAACAATAAATCATATGGCCATTCTAGTAAGAATGGACATTTCCTAACCCTGGGGCATGATGGGTTGAACTGCTTCTGTGAAGACTGAGGGCACCATTTGAGAGAAGCTCTTAAATGTGTGTTATTTGTGTGGCCTCTTACACCCCAGTTGTCCTGGGTTGTTCTCTGTATGATGGTTTGCTGATCTTACTGAGACTAGTCCTATTAACTGAGCAAACTGAGGGCAAGATGCCATGTGGGCCAATCTAAGACCAGCCATTAGTGCAGACTTATTTATAAACCCACAGGAGAGGCCCCTGAACATGCCCTGCCATTTGACCTGGGACCAGGGTGAGGGAAGATTAATCTGAAAGCACGGGAAGTCCTTAGTGGCCAGCTATGTTTCCAGATTAGCCACTGCCATTTCAGCCAGGAGGTGGCTATAAACTGATCTGCAGAGTGTCAGTGCCCCTGGACTGCTGGAAAAGGTGTGATGTCACAGAGATTGACTTTTCAGCTGTTGTTTATGGAACTTGGTTATGATTTGTACCATGGAGATCATTAATTCAAAGAATATTTTTCAAGTACCTATTACCTGTCCAGAAGTGTTGTAGGTTCAGGTCTGTATTCGAGAACGGGAGAGGCAGGGTGTCTGTCCTCATGGAACTTACTTTCTGGTGAAGAGACAGAAAAAAGAATTGATAAACACATGAGAATTTCATGTACTGTGAGAAAATAAAACAGTGATGGGGAACAAGGTTTATGTGATGGAGCCTGCTGGGCAGAGACCTGGAGGATGCGTAAGGACTCAAAGAGAATAGCAGGTAGGAAGGGCCCAAGGTATATGGAACACATCAAAAAGCATTTGGAAGACCTGTGTCGTTATAGCTTTGTGAACAAATGGAAAGTTACATTTTCAGGATTCATAAAAATCAGCTTCTGTGTAAGTTTTTTGACAGTTGTCTCACCACTGAGTTAGGATACTTTCCCATGGCAGAAGATAGAGAAAACAAAAGGCCATAAGAATTTCTTTCTTTTTTTTATATTTATTTATTTACTTTAGTTGTACACAATGCAATGCATTTATGTTTACGTGGTGCTGAGGATTGAACCTGGGTTGCGCACGTGCAAGGCATGCAAGGCGAGCGCTCTGCCATTGAGCCACAACCCCAGCCCCATAAGACTTTCTTTGTGGCATTGTCTTTCCTTTGTGCTGGCACATCACGACTAACATTGAACAGTGAACTCTCTCTCTAAGGGTTGCAGTTTTTCCATGGTTACTCTAGGTTGATCATGTAATGGCCCTTAACTTGGCAAAATGCTAGGCAGCTCAACTATTCTGATAAATGAATTGAAATTGTGTTTTAGGATAGCTTTTTTAAAAACACAGGTAAAGCTAAAATTGCATCTGCTGTATTTTTTAAAATAATAGCTTTATTGAGATTAATTCATATACTCATATACCATTTGATTTTGATCAACATACAACTTACATGTAATTTAAAGTGTATAGTTCAATGATTTTTGTTAGAGTTATACAGCCATCACCATAATCAGTTGGAGAACATTTTCATTATCCTAAACAGGAATTCTGCACACACTAATACCAATTAAAATTGAGTTAGCTCCCTATTCCTTCAGCCGTCCTGCTCCCCAGCCCTACACAACAAATAATCTACTTTCTGTTTACACATTTGCCTGATTCTGGACATTTCAATGGAATTATAAAATAAGAAGCCTTTTTTTGGTCTGGCTTCTTTCCTTAGCATAATGTTTTTAAAGTTTATCCATTTTGTAGTATGTCTCAGAACTTTCATGGTAGAAAATATTAATTGTATGGACATACCACATTTTCTTTGTTCACTTAGGGTAGTGGACATCTGGGTTGTCCTATTTTTTTCTACTATGAATAATGCTGCTATGAACATTCATATATAAGTCTTTGTGACAACATATGTTTCATTTATCATGATTACATACTTAGGGGTAGAGTTACTGCATCATACGATAACACTACCTTTAACCTTTTTTATAAAGTGGCTGCCTGTATCTATGGCTTTTGAAATGTTTTCTATTGATTCCTATGGGACACCCTCATAATTCTTAGGGTTTCAAATGTTAAATAGGTAGATTACAAAATAAAGGCTAAATATTAAAGCATTTGCCTTCTCTTCATTTGGTTTGAATTTTAAAACTTTGGCCTATTTTCTTTAAACCTCTATTTTAAGACATCTATTTTAAAACATCAATCATAGCTTATTATTTGGGTTCCTTATTATCAGTTTTAAGTTAAGAATTCAATTATCTAAGAAATTCCTCACATTTTCTTTAAGTACCTTAGGTCAAGTGATGATCAAAATTGACATAGATACTTTTTCATTGATGATAATTAGATGCATTTGCCTAATAATCAGTGAGTACTTAGCCTATGTCTGGCATGTGTGAGGTGCTGACTAGTTTACATGCTTTTCTCTAGTTTAAGAAGTTCACTTTGTTAGTTGTGTGTGTACTACAGACAGTTCCTATGGCTCGTTTTCTATAGGCAGATCTCTGGCATATTGAGCTTGTGGCTTTTGATATTCATTTGCTACAGACTTCTTTTAAAATATGCCCCTGGAGCCGCACTTAGTAAATCAAATTTATTGCAGATTACAATTCTCAGCACTGCAGGAATTTTATTAGGTATTTCTTTCCCCAGCTCATAGCAATGTTCATTTCTTGATTTATTTGGTGGCATATTATAACACCATTGGCTAAAGAACTGTGAAACAATCTTGACCAGCCAAAGAAAAGTTGAACTAGTAGCCTTCCAAGAATTACATCTAAGTCAGAATTCAATCCTGGAGTTAAGACCATAGCTGACAGGAGATGTACATACAGAGTTGTAGAAAAATTGGTGTAATGTGAAATGAGCTCAATGCCTGAGAAATGACGAAAGACTACTTGATTGAAAGATTAATTTTCAGATTTTGTTCATTTTTGGATTTTGTTGATTTTCTGAACTGGTTACTATGCCTGCCTGTCACTATAGGAAACTTCTTGAATGAAATTCATTAACTGGTTTTTATGATACACCTTCATGGATATTGTATATGACATCCATTCTAGTCATTGTAAATTTGTCAATTTTAGCACTGTTCTCTTTTAGCTATGAACAGGAGAGGTGGGTCAGAACCTTAGTTGTAGTGGGGTTATTTGGTACACACAAGAAAACAAGTACTCATATTGCACGTACTGTGTATTAGGTTTTAATAAGTGCTTTTTTCTACTTAATTCACATATTTTCACAGCTATCATGTGAGTTAGGTGTGACTCTCCCCATTTTACAAACGAAGAAATAGACAAAGAGAAGATAGGAAGACTTATCAAACTAACACTGCTATAGGAGGCGTTGGCCTCAGGGACTGGGCTCTTATCTTCTTTGCCCTCTATCTCTTCCTTTAACTTCTTGGCATTTCTGTTTCTTCATAAAAAAAAATTGTACATTGACTATGAATGCTAGTCTCCAGGTCCCTTTCAGTTCTAAGTTTCTGACTCAAATTCAGCAGTCTCAATAAAACCCACTCAGAGGGCTGGGGTTGTAACTCAGTGGCTGAGTGTATGCCTAGCATGCACAAAGCCCTGAGTTCAATAATTCCCAGTACTGAGAAAACAAAACAACAACAACAATAGCAAAAACTATCAGACATATCACACCTACTCAGGAGGCTGAGGCAGAAGGATCACAGATTTGTGTTTAGCCTCAGCAAATTATTGAGATGCTTTCTCAAAATACAAAGGGTGGGCTGGGGATGTAGTTCATTTCTAGAGCAGTTGCCTAGTATACATGAGGGTCCAAGCTTGTTTTCTAGCAGCACATACAAAATAATAATAATAATTTAAAAAATAAAAAGAGTTGGGGATATAGCTCAGTGGTAGAGTGCTTGCCTAGCATGCATAAGCCCTTGGGTTCAGTTTCCAGTAGTGGGGTAGGGGTGGGCAGACAACCAAACAAACAAAAACCCAACCAACCAAACAAAAACACATTCATGGCTGTTACTAAAGGGAAATAATCCAGGTATAAAATATCTTAGGAATTACAATATCCAGAAGCAGCCTCTTTGTGCTTCTGAGAATATCTGGAGAACAGGTAATATGGAAGAAAATGCCTCTACTTATTATTGTACATGAAGTTGTTTGTTAATTCAGCCTTACCGTGGTGGGTACCAAAATCTGTGTGAATGTTCCCAGCATTGATACAGTGGCTCATACCGTTCTGTGGATGTAGAAACATACAATTTTTTTCTCTGAATACATAGTGATGGATTTGGTGGAAGATAAAAGGGCTGTTGGCTTGCTTCTATCTGAGCTGGCTGTACATGTGGTGTCTGATAGGTATTTGCTTATGACTGCCAAAAATCATTGTTTTTTCTTGCTGAAGCTTCTTAAGCCTAGGCAGTAGTCATCCACTCCTGATTCTTCTTGGCTAGAGCAGGCTATTTCCCATGAAACTGAAGCATTGGCTTTGCCAGCCACCACTGTTCACTCTCCTGGCATCTAACAGGTCTCTTACCTTGTGTTTGTGTTGCATCTATTCTATGATCTCTAATCACTTATTCTAAACCACAAATCAGGAAACTAAGCCTGACAAGAGACTTTTGGACCATTTTCAGGTACAAAAGAAATTTTGGATATATTTGTTAGTTTTATGTGTCGTTAGAACAAGAAGACAAAATATTTAAAATTTGAAACTATTCTAGAGAATTCTGCAGTTGTGAGGCACAGTTCCTCCATTTACAGCAATTCTTTGTGAACTCTTACATGAAACTGGAAGTCATCCTAGGCCATTCTCTTTACTAATTCCTGTATTCATCAGCTGTACTTCTTGTTAGTCTCTGAAATTAGCTCTCTTATTTTTTAATAATTTGATTGATTTTATATGTTCATAATTCTGCTATTTTTAAATGATCATGGTTTTTACCTCAGCTATTAAGTCAGCCTTCTAAAGAGTCTCCCTCACAGTCCTCTACCATGGCTTCTAGGAGCAATAATTTTTGAAACACAAATTTGACCATGTCATTCCTCTGTTTAGCAGTATCCACAGTTCTCCTTTGCCTCCTGGTTAGCCTTAATATGGAGATAAGAATGTCCATGGCCTAAACCATTATAGAGGACATTTATTATGTTTGTCTAGTCAGCATCCTCATTTGCTTTTGGAGAATTACCTCTCAAAGTATCCTGTCTTCCCTTATCTCAGAGATGATTTCAAGACCCAGCCATGTCAGTTATAATCTTTCTTTGGGGACTTTGAGTCTTGAACAAAATTCTGCAATGATGGAAATATAATAGTTATAGCTTAGTAACTTCCTGAGGTTAGGTAGTCCCTACCAATAACATCTCTTAATGGACATGGGTCCTCCCAAATTTTACAATTTATGCGGTTTTGCCAACAGATGGGAACTGTTACTTGCAATCAAAACCCCCATTTCTATTTACCTTCTACTTCCCACAAATGCTCGGACTTTTAGTCATTTGTAATTTTCTGCTTTCTTTCCCTAGCACACCACAGGAGTCTTTCAAACCAGGAAGGCTTCACAAATGCTCTTCCCTCTGTCTTGGAATGCCTCCCACTCCACCCAAGCAGTGCTTTTGTTGTGTTCTCTTCACACAGCACACGTATCCTGACTGAGGTACATACCAATTTGAGTAATTGATAACTATCACTCTTCCCTCCTAGATTGTTGCCACCTGCAGCAATGAGACCGCGGGAAAGAAATCGGGGGCAGACTGGGAATGAGTAGTTGTTTTATTGTTCCTTTTTCTTCTTTCTTCTTTTTTTCTTTCTCCCTCTGTTTCTCTCTACAGTCTGGTTAAATACCCTTTTTTTTCCCATCACAGGTGCATTAGTTCTCTTAATAAGCATACACGTGTCTCATCACAAGCTCAGCACGCAGTGCCCACGAGCACGGAAAAATTCTTAGCCAATCACTATAAAGGTCAGGTCATGGTAAGTTGTCTGACAAACAAGTAAGAGCCACCTCTTGGCTCTCAGCCAGCTGCCATCTTACAGCTACTTCCTCATAATGATATATCAAAGGCTCTTACACTAGATCGCATTCCCTTTTGTTTTCATATGCTGTCTGGCACAAAATAAATGATTAAGAATTTTGAATGAATGAATAAATAAAAATGGATAGCAGACTGCAGTTCATGCATGGGAATTTAATTAATAGACAACAAATGGGGCACATCTATAGATTTCAATAAAGAGGTTACAAGCTGATGATCATAGTACCACCATAAAATACAAGAGACTGCCCATAGGTGAATTGCTGATGAAGTTAAGGCAAACCATAGAATGGATGAACACAAAGACACATGACAAGGAGAATATTTGTTATTAGCTAAGCATTTTTAAAAATCTAGGTCAGTTTAAAATGTTATTTTTAAAGCTGGGAGGGGTTATGCGTGTCTATAGTGTCAGTCCCTCAGATGGCTGAGGTGGTAGGGTCATTTGAGCTCACAAGTTGGAGACCAGCCTGAGTGACATACTGAGGCCCCATCTCAAAACAAACAAACAAGTAAAAAGCAAAATAATAAACAATCAAACAAAAAAGATTATTTTAAAATAAATCTTAGTTTAATTGTGTTGTGATAAAGTGCACAAAATTCAAAGTCAGAAGGATAGCCTGGGTTTAAATTCTACATGTCTGTTTTTCACCTTTTAAATGGGCAAAGGTATCTACCTCATCAGGTTGTAGTTATGAAAACAGAGATACAATACAGGTAAAATGCTGAGCTCAGAACTTGGTGGTTCAGGTCATTCCTCTTTGACTGCCTGCCACCCCAATCCAATATCTGCCCTCTGACACTTTGTGGGCAGCAATCCCTGGACTCCCTCAGTGCCTGGCTTCTTTTTGGCTTTGGCCAATTGTGGGCACCATCAAAAGACTTGAGAGCAGAATGAAAGGTGTAGCTTCCCCCTGTCCCTAGTTTTTGGATGGCTCTTGTTTGTTTCTTTAACCCTGCCTGCATCTCCACAAATAGGTTTTCCCTTTACCTCATTTGACTGTCTGGGATAAACTCTATTTCCTGTCTGGACCCTGACTCTGTGCCTATCAATTGCTTAAGAATGTGAGCTATTATTATTAGATATTAAATTATTAATAGTAAATGTTGACATGAAGTGTTTAAATAAAGTATTAAAGCAAATAGATACCATTCAAATAAAACAGGAAACCTCAAGTACATTTCATCTCAACAATTGGCTCTTTTGCCTATAGTTTGGAATAACTCCAAAGTACTGTGATAGAAATGTTTAAAGAGTTCTATGATGTGGAGATATAGGGATAAGGATGAGCAAATCATTCTATATGAGTCTGGCCTGAGGCTTTTAAATTATTATTATTATTATTATTTTGCAGTTTTGGGGATTTAACACAAGGGCACTCTAGTTGTGTCCCTACATCTCCAGTCCTTTTTAATTTTTATTTTAATAGCAGTCCTCAAACTTGCTATCCTGCCTCAGTCTCCTGAGTCTCTGGGATTACAAGGGTGTGCTGCCAAATCCAGCTAAGATTATTTCTATCTGTACTAATTTCAGTCTATGTTCAAACTTCTATGGAAATATAATGGAAAATGCACGAACTTACATTTTTTCCCTTAGGGGTATATTTTTTCTTTTTAACTTTTAGCCTCATGAGTTAGCTACCATCTTCCAAATCACACTCAGGAAATCGAAATTGTAGCATGTTGAACAGACAAAGGTAACCACACTTTCTGAAGGAAAAAAAAATGTTTACTTGCTGAAACCATGGAGTAAAGTCTTTGAACTAAACATAAATTTGAGCTTGTATGGACCCTGTACATATCATAGAGGTCATGCTCTTTTCCTTACATTATATAATGAATGCAGCTAAAATTTGACATTTTGAAGCCAGGCATGGTGGCGCACGCCTGTAATCCCAGCACTTGGGAAGATGAGGCAGGAGGATCGCGAGTTCAAAGCCAGCCTCAGCTATGGCGAGGCACTTAGCAACTCAGTGAGACCCTGTCTCTAAATAAAATATAAAAAAGGGCTGGGGATGTGGCCCAGTGGTCGAGTGCCCCTGAGTTCAATCCCCGGTACCAAAATAAATAAATAAATAAATAAATAACTTTTTTGAACTGAAAAATTGTTTGGGGCCTTCTAAACATCCTCATGTAATACATCCAAGGCAGAGACTGAGGTGGAGACACACTTTAAAAAACTGGTACTTTTGCATAAAAAGTTTCAATTCACTGGTCTTATGATTGTTTTAAAATAATATATAATATGCATGATTCTATGAGTAAATTAAAAATGTGAGAAATGTCCTTGAACTTTCCTTGGTACAAGAAGGAATTTTCTCCTCCCCTCCTTTAGTATGAGAACCTACTATGTGACCAACACTCTGTTGGATTCTGGGGTACATCTGTGTACAGATGCATAGCAGAGGCCATATGTCACAACTGTGGACTCTGGACTCACACTGCCTGTGTTCACCTTTTGTCCCTTAGTTTCCCTTCTGTAAGATGAGTAAAACATATGGGACTAAATAAGAGAATGCTTGTAATTAGAATAAACAGAGATTGGCAGAGCAAAGCAACTAAGAAATTCTTAAGACCTGTTGCAGCAAAACAGTTACTGAAGGTTTGGACATGCTCTCAATGCGTTTTCTCATATGGTCATTCATTCATTCAACAAATTATCTCTGAGCAAATTTCTACTCTGTTCAAGCCCCTTTCTTGTAGGGAAGAATGAAGAATAGGCTAAGTCCCACCTGCTCTTAGGAGCATGTAGTTTTGCCGTGTAAATAGATAATAAGCACATCGACATGGTGAGTAAATGTGGGTACCTTAAGTGCACACACATTGAGCACACATGGAGAGAGAATGCATGCTTTGGAGACAGCATGGATACCAGAGTATGTGTTGTTTTGGTCAAGGAATGCAAGTCAGAAGGATGTGATGTGGAAAATGTGTATTTCTGTACTTATGTATATACACATAAACACAAGAAGACATCATGTCCATTCTTTGTGACATTGTTTCTGATTACAACTTCCAAGAGAATATAGTGTGAAGGCTCAGAACATGATTCTCTGAAGCCAGGCTGCCTAGATTGAAACCCCAGTCTCATTTTTCACTGACTGGGGGTAAATGATTTAACTTCTCTTTAGTTCATTTTCATCATCAGAGAAACACAGATGATAATAATAGCATTTACTTCTTAGGTTTCTCATGAAGTGTCAGATGAGTTAATGCAAGTGAGCTGTTGATCCTCAATATTATCTCTACTTGTCTTGAATCTTTTTTTTTTTTTTTTTTTTTTTTTTTTTATGATGATGCTAGGGATTGAAGCCAGGGCTTCAAGACTGCACATGCTTCATATATCCCCAGTCTTTTTTATTTAGAGACAGGGTCTTGCTAAATTTCCCAAGCTGATTCTCCTGCCTCAGCCTCCTGAGGGGCTGGGATTACAGGCCTGCACCACTGTTTCAGGCTTTTGGATAATTTTTCTAAGGCAGAGTGGAAAGAGCATAGCCAACTCCTTCATTTACCCATTAAGTGATTCAGCAAATAATTGAACTTCTCTCAATGTCAGATTCCTCATGTTTAAAAGAGATATCAAAACTTAGTCACAGGAGATCACTTTAAGGGGTAAATGAGATCACATTCCTCTTGACAATTAGCTGCACTTGAAGAATGTCATTTATCTGCCTCCCCAAGATTAAAAGTTATTTGAACCAGTACAGTATGATGAAAGATAAAAGCAAGAAAAGTTTAAATGGTACTCCTGAGAATTGCAATAAAAATATTATGTATTGCTGGGCAAGGTTGTGCATGCCTATAATCCCACTGACTTGGGAGAATCCGAGTTGAAGGCCAGCCTCAGCAATTTAGCCAGACTCTGTCTCTAAATAAAATAAAAAGGGATGGAGATGTAGCTCAGTGGTAGTGCGCCCCTGGGTTCTATCCCAAATAAAACACACATACACACACGAACAGGGAAAGTGAGAAAGCTCATATCACTGGAGGGGGATCCTACACCTGGTGAACCAGAGGTACCTAGGAACTGTCCCCAATCAGTTACAGTGATTGGGAATACTGCACACATCCATGTTAGCTGCCATTACCTTCCAGCCAAAGACAGTATTGTTACTACAGTTTAATCAGTCACTGGATAGACTGCATGGCCTGGGATCCAGACTTTCTTGCCCTCTCTCTCCCTACACCCCTGCACCCCTCACCCCCACCCCGCGTGCCCGGTTCACTGCAGGACACTCCCCTTTCTTGCGGAGCAGTCACAAAGGACAGCATTGGCATCTTTACTTCCAACTGCCCAAGAGCACTTATTGCCCAGAGTTTTGGTGCCCGTTTCTCTGGGATTACTGCCAGTTGGATATATAGTTCCAGCCGGGGGGAGTGACCAAGGCCCTGGAAGCCAGAGTGACAAGGGACGATTTATGTTCATTTCCAGACCGGGGATCCCCACAAATGCTCATGGTCCTTGGCAGCACTAGTTGGGAAACCCCGGGCGCATCCACACCAGGGACGTCCACTAGAGAGCACCAAGAGGGCACCTGGCCGGCGGTATCCACTTCTCCCACTGCCTTAGTGGGCTGGGCTGGGCTGGGCCTTGGTCAGGATGTGCCCTACCTCCTCTACCTACAGCTTTTCTTCTTTTTCTTTTCATTCTCCTTCTCTTCTCCCTTCCATCCCTTTCCTCCTCACGCCAGCCACCTGTGCAGTCACATCTGGTTCTGACTGGCTACGGTGCCTGGCAAAGAAGAGAAACAAGGAGTGGCGGGGGGGGGGGGGTGGGGGGTGGGGGAGACAACTTGGCTGGGAGGAAGAAGAAAAAAAGAAGGTGGATCCCCATAAGAAGGAAGACTTCCCTCAGTTTCATGTGGCCGCCGAGGTTCCGCTGGCCAGAGAGCAGAGGCCCCCGGACCAGGCATGGTGGGAAGGATTGCCCAATACCCAATGCTGCCGCAAGGGGAAGGTGCCGGGGTAAATAGTCCCCGGGAGCTGCAGAGGAGAGCCGCTGCCCTGGTCCCCGTCGCATCACCCGCGCTGTTGACACCTGTCCTCTGGTAAATGTCTACTCTCAGAGATCCCAAGGGTGTGCGGCCCTTTCTGCTACCCAACCTCCTACAGGCGAGAAGTTAACTCCTCAACTCCTCAGACTCTGAGCACTAGAGAGAAGCAGCCTTGACGCTGGTCACCTGCGGACCGGCTGCTTGTTTGGTTTATACGCTGCAACCTGAGTGCTTTTGCGCCCATCGTCTATGCACCCGGCTTTTGGATGGAGTGCTTCTCCGCGGTGGGCACATTTCCCCGGGAGTCTGAAGGCTACACTGTGCGTAGACTACGCAGAGAAAAAGGGGTTCCTTCCTAGAGGGAGGTCCGTGCCCCAGGATGGGGCTGGTGGCTGCCAATCTCACAACTCCCGAAATGGCTTCTGGAGTTGTTGGCAGAGCAGAGAGGAGGTATGGAATCCGGTGGGCCACCATTTCCTGGAGGGCAGTTAACTGCCCTGGTCAGGATCGGGTCCACGCAGGTGCCGGGGGAGAACTGGTGTTGGAGCACCCCAGGTACACCTGGGCTGCTAGGAAAGCAGTGCGCGAGGCGTGGGGCTGGCAGATTATGCTTGGCTGCGCCAGGTTTTGAACCACCAGGTCTGTCCTGCCACAAAAAGCATCCAGGAAATTTAAGAAGTATTTTTACAAAATATATTACTTATAAAGTAAGTTACTTGATATAATTTTTATTGGACCAGTTTCCTGGGCCACCACAATTTGTAGATACATATATTAGCAGTACTGGGCATTGAACCCTGGGGCCTTCCACCATGCTAGGTAAGTGCTCTACTACTGAGCTACCGTCCTGGGCAATTTAGCAAGACCCTGTCTCAAAATCAAAAATAGAAAGGGGTGGGGTTTAGCTCAGTGATAGAGCAGCCCCCTTCTATCCCCAAAACCACCTGAAAAATTCTTCAGGCTGGTATAGATAGACACCTGAGGAAGCTGGAGAAGATTATGAAGAATGGAAGAATAGATTATACATTACATGACTGCAGTCTCTTTTAAGTAGGATGTAAATGCAGATAACAGGTTTAGTGTTATTACCAGAAAGAAGTTTTTCTCTCTCTAAAGGATCTTTTTAAAAATTTTTTTAAATTAAATTTAATTTGTTACACATGCTTTTAGAGTACAATTCCTTTCATATTACATATAAAGAGCACAGTTTTCCAAGTCATTGGTTTTACACAAAGTATTTTCATACCATTTGAGTTTTTATACATGCACTTAGTATATTGATGTCCAACTCCTGCCATTGTTTCTATCCCCTTGCCCTTTCCCTCCCCTCCCCCTTTTTTCTATTTAACATTCCTTCATTCCTCTCATCCCCCCTCCCTTGCCACTATAATTCAGTATCATCATAGCAAAGGAATCAATTGACCTTTGGTTTTCTGGGATTGGCTGGTTTCACTTAGCATTATTTTCTCCAACTCCATCCATTTACTTGCAAATGCCATGATTTTATTCTCTTTTAGTGCTGAGTAGTGTTCCATTGTGTATATATACCAAAGTTTCCCTATCCATTCATCTATTGATGGGCTTCGGGGTTGTTTCCACAATCTAGCTTTTGTGAATTGTGCTGTTATGAACACTGACATGGCTGTGTCCCTGTAGTATGCTATTTTTAAATCCTTTGAGTATAGACCAAGGAGTGAGATAGCTGGGTCAAATGGTGGTTCCATTCCAAGTTTTCCTAGGAATCTCCATACTGCTTTCCAGATTGGCTGCACCAATTTGCAGCCCTACCAGCAATGCAAGAGTGTGCCCTTTCCCCCACATCCTCGCCAGCATTTATTGTTTGTGTTTTTGATAGCTGCCATTCTGACTGGTGTGAGATGAAATCTTAGAGTGGTTTTGATTTGCATGTCTCTAATTGCCAGAGATGTTTCAAGTATTTGTTAATTGATTGTTTATCTTCTTCTGAGAAGTGTCTGTTCAGTTCCTTGGCCCATTTATTGATTGGGATATTTGTTTTTTTGTGTTAAGATTTTTGAGTTCTTTATATATTCTAGAGATTAGTGCTCAATCTGATGTGCGTCTAGATGTCCTTCAGTAGATGAATGGATAAAGAAAATGTGGTATATATACACAATGGAGTATTACTCAGCAATAAGAGAGAATAAAATCATGGCATTCGCAGATAAATGGATGAAGTTAGAGAATATAATGCTAAGTGAAGTTAGCCAATCCCAAAAAGCCAAATGCCAAATGTTTTCTCTGATATAAGGAGGCTGATTCACAATGGGGTTGGGATGGGGAGCATAGGAGGATTAGAGGAACACTAGAATGGCCAACGGGGAGGGAGGGGAAGGGAGGGGGCAAAAAGGTGAAGAAAAAAACAAAAACAAAAAAAGATGTTAGAATAAGATGGATATCATTACCCTAAGTACATGTATGAAGTCACAAATGGTGTGAATATACTTTGTATACAACTAGAGATATGTAAAAGTGTGCTCTACAAGTATAATATGAAATGTAATACATTCTGCTGTCATTTCTAACAACTTAGAATAAAAAATAAGTTTGAAAAAATAAAAAAGAAATTAAGACTGGAATAAAAGAACCTGTGATTGTCTGACTTATGGCCACTAAGTGACCCACAAGTATTCAGTGAGCTGCCACTGATGAAAGTGGTATAGCCTGTGACTGTATTGCTATTCAATAAATTCTGACATTATGAAAAGACACAAATGTGTTTGGTTTATAATATAGCTCCCTCATGACAAGTTGCCATGTCTTTTTGAGAACTGGTTTGGAGAGAAAGATCTTGGAAATCTTTGGAAGAAGACAGGGGTCTCTGAATTGGGGAAAGAGCATGAAGAATGCAGAGACAAACTTGACTATGCCACGTGTTATGGTTTAGATCTGAGGTGTCCTCCAAAACTCCTGTGAGACAGTGTAAGAAAGTTTAGAAGTGAAATAACTGGTTATGAGACCCTTAACCCAATCAGTGTCTTCATCCCCTGATAGGGATTAACTGGGTGGTAACTGAAAGCAGGTAGGCTGTGGCTGGAGGAGGTAGGCCATTGGAGGTGTGCTTTTGAAGTTTATATTTTGTGGTGATGAGAAGAGCTCTCTTTCTCTCTGCTTCCGGGTGTGATTTCCTGAGCTGCTTTCCTCTGCCACACTCTTCTGCCTTGATGTTCAGCCTCACTGTGAGCCCTAAGGAATGGAGGTAGCCTTCTATGGACTGAGATCATTGAAACTGCCCCAAGATAAACTTTTCCTCCTCTAATTGTTCTTGTCAGGTCTTTTGGTTACAGCAAAAGAAAAATCTCACTAAAACACCATGCTCAGGAGAAAAAGCAACTGATTTTAAAAGTCACACAAGGCTGTTGTCAATTTTGAAGATTAAGTCCTATCTCCATTCTACCAACAAGTCTTACTGGCGTAGTTTGGAGATGGTGTTGTTTCTTGGCTCCTGTGTTCTTGCAGGAGAAAATTTCAGGCAAGACATGAAACATAATAAAAGTATAGCAAAAAAAAAGCACCCTCAAGAGGGAAGGAGAAGCCAGATGCAGAGTTGCATATCTACAATTCCTAGTGGCTGGGGAGGCTGAGGTGAAAAGATTGCAAATTCAAGGCCGGCCTCAGCAATTTAGTGAGGCCCTAAGCAACTTTGGGAGACTCTGTCTCAAAGTAAAAAATAAAAAGGGCTGGGGATGTAACTCAGTGGTAAAACACCCCCGTGTTCCATCTGAGTATCAAATAAAATAAAATAAAAATAAAAGGGAGGGATAGAGTGAATCCTCTCTAAAAGGAGAGAGTGCTGTTGTAACCTATTGGTTCCCTAGGTGGTGCTGGGGATTATTTGCTAAGGGCACTTTACCACTGAGTTACTCTCACAGCCCTCTCCTTTTTTAGATAGGGTCTCCCTAAGTTGCTAAGGCTGGCCTCAACATTGGGGACCTACTGCCTCAGCCTCCTGAGTCACTGGGATTACAGGCATGTGCTTAGCATGCTACCTAGATTTATTGGAGGTCTTAGAAAGTTTTTATAGAGTCCTGCCCAAGCACCAGCTCTCAACTTTTGAATGGCAGTAGGATTGTATCATATTTTTAAGTCCCTATAGCACATGGTTATACCTTCATGTACCCAAGTGAAATCCTTGGTGGGGTCTTACTATTATAATGAAGATTAAAATCATATGCTGAAGATCTAAAGGCAACTTTTGGTCATCTTGGTTTGCACTGACTGGTTTTAATTGGAACTTGTTTTTATAGATTTTTATGGTAGGTGGGCTTTGATAAGAGTCATAAAAGTCCCGCCTTCAGGGTAGCTTGTGTTCTTATCAGGGAGGAATCTTACTATCAAGAGCCTTGAGAGATATAATTCTATGGATAACAGGTTGTTTGCCAGGAATGTAACCTATCCTGTTGACTTAAGTCAGAGCAGGGCCAGAATGGCCTTAGGTAAATAGCTTTTTATGAGAAAGCATGTGGTGGGTCAGCATGTGGCAGCTGTGGTAGGCCCAGTCTGTGAATCATCCCTTGAACTTCATGCCATGCCCATGTCTATCGGCTTTCTATCACAAGCATCCTGGTAACTGTTCAGCAGTGTCTGGAGGAGGGATGCTCATGAGCTGTGGGGCTTCCTGACCCCAGGAGAAAAGGAAGAAAGAGAGGAGAGAGGGAAGGAAGGACGAAGAATGGAGGGAGGGAAAAGAGAAGGAAGGTGGGAAGGAGGGAAAGAAGTGAAAGACATGAAAACAAACCTTGTTTGGACTTCAGTGACTTTTTTTTTTTTTTTTTTAACTTTTGATGGCTATTGTGACCTGAGGCCTTTGGTGATCTGCAAGCAGCCAATTGGTCACTGTCATTGTGGTCTTTACTCTCTGAGACTGCCTTCTTCCCACTCATTGACTTTTCTTTCTGTTAAGAAATTATGTCAAGTGCAGCATCTTCTTTCTGATGGTGAGCAAAGGCATCTCCATCATGGGCAGCAGAATCTGTCCATCTGGGGGAGCACAAGGCAGCTCCCCTAAGAGAAGATGTAGCATAAATATGGCTAATTCTGATCCTGTATGCTCTTACTGTCTTGTTTTCTGCTCATATGACCATCAGGTCTGATGCATTAATTATTAAGAACGAAACTGGTTCTGAAAATTATAGCCTTATGGAATCTGAGTTAAGAGCACAAAAACATTTTTTAAAGTTGTACTAATATAACAGGTTTCTAGTTAGAATACAGCTTTTGTAAATGCCTGCTGTTTGACCTTTTCTCGTTATAATCATGTGCACCAAGAAAAAGCTTTAAAGGTCTTTTTGTGATTGATAAGGATTCCTTTTACTTTTGAAGTAGTTTAAGATAGATATACACAAGTTCCATAGGGTAGAAGTCCTTCAGGCCTAACATTTGGCTAATGAGAAAACATCTGTTATTCTGAAAAACAGCCATACTCCCTTTTTCCTGAATTCAAAACAAAGTCATTATAGGGAACGAAGGAGCCTAGGAATTTTGAGTTCAACTAAAGATGTTAGGGTGATTCAGCCATAAAACATTATAGGTGAAATTGTTTAGACTTAAGGGATCATGGGAATAGGTTTAAGTAAAAAAACATTTTTTGTACTTTATCTTATTAACATTTAAGATTAATCCATCTACACTTTTTCTGTCTTTAGATAGATTGAGCAGTAGTATGTACCTAGAAAAAACACTCTGTTTTCCTCAGAATGTATAACCCTGAAATTCCTTGAAATTCTTTGGTGTAACCTTCAAAAGCTGTATTGTAAATCACTGTGTTTGCTGGGCTATATAAAAACTGAACTAAAAAAGTAAGAGAGTGTGTGTGTGTGTTTTTTCTTTGCTGACGCTTACCCAACATGCTTTTTTGCACCCCAACGTGCTGTTTTGCACCTTGGACGTGCTACTTGCACCCCAACCATGCTACTTGCACCCCGAGTGTGCTACTTTGCACCCCTGCTGAGGCCGGACCACGGCAGTCAAGGGATGTTGAAAATATCATTTACATATTTTTGGAGGGTGTAGGAAGGTGTGCATGGTGTGTTTCAGTGCTTGTGAACATGATGAAATAATGAAATTCTAGAACTAAGTGTCTAATAGAGAATGTTCTGTTGTGTCAAGGAAAGAGGTGGTCAAGGACATTCTGGCCAGAATTTTTTTTCTTCCCTCAAATGTGTGTGTGGGTTTTTTTAATTTGTTCTAATTAGTTATACATGATAGTAGAATGCATTTTGACATATAATACATAAGTGGAGTATAACTTTTTATTCTTCTGGTTGTACATGATGTAGAATTATACTGGTTGTCTAATCATATATGCACTTATGTATGTTTGATTCATTCCACTGTCCTTCCCACCCCATACCCTCTCTGCCCTTCACTCCCCTCTGCCAAATCCAAAGTACCTCTATTCTTCCCTAGCTCCCCATGATGAATTAGCATGTGCATATCAGAGAAAACATTCAGTCTTTCGTTCTTTAGGATGGCTTATTTATCTTAGCATGATATTCTCAAGCTCCATCCATTTACTGACAAATGCCATAATTTCATTCTTCTTCTTCTTCTTTTTTAAAATTAAGCTAAACATTTACTTCTTAAACTAAGATTCTAGGTGGAACAAAATAAATAAATGGGAATTTTTTTTACATTTCACATTATACTTATAGAGCACATTTTTACATATCTATGGTTGTATACAAAGTATATTCACACCATTTGTGACTTTATACATGCACTTGTACTACTTCTATGAAGTATCTGTTCAGATCCTTAGCTAATTTACCTGTTGTTTTTTTGGTGTTGAGTTTTTTTTTAAGTTCTTTATATAACATGGAGATTAGTGCATGTGGTAAAGATTTTCTCCCGTTCTGTAGGCTCTTTCTTCACATTATTGATTGTTTCATTTCCTGTGAAGAAGCCTTTTAGTTTGATTTCATTCCATTTATTGATTCTTGATTTTATTTCTTGAGCTTTAGGAGTCTTGTTTAGGGAGTCAAGTCCAAAACCAACATGATGAATATTTGGGCCTACTTTTTCTTCTATTAGGCACAGAGTCTCTGAATTACTAGATTCTTGATCCACTTTTAGTTGAGTTTTGTGCATGGTGAGAGATAGGGGTTTAATTTCATTTTGTTACATATGGATTTCCAGTTTTCCCAGCACCATTTGTTGAAGAGGCTATCTTTTCTTCCATGAATGCTTTAGGTGCCTTTGTCTAGTATGAGATAACTGTATTTATGTGGGTTTGTTTCTATGTCTTCTATTCTTTACCATTGGTCTACATGTCTGTTTTGGTGCCAATACCATGCTGTTTTTGTTGCTATTGCTCTGTAGTATAATTTAATGTCTGGTATAGTGATGCCACCAGCTTCACTCTTCTTGCTAAGGATTGCTTTAGCTATTCTGGGTCTCTTATTTTTACAGATGAATTTCGTGACTGCTTTTTCTATTTCTATGAGGAATGTCATTGGGATTTTGACTGGAATTGCATTAAATCTGTATAGTGCTTTTGGTAGTATGGTCATTTTGACAATATTAATTCTGCCTATTCAAGAACAAGGTAGATCTTTCCATCTTCTAAGGTCTTCTTTAATTTCTTTCTTTAGTGTTCTGTAGTTTTCATTATAGAGGTCTTTCATGTCTTTCATGAAGTTGATTCCCAAGTATTTTATTTTATTTTTTGATGCTATTGTAAATGGGGTCATCTTCCTTTCAGAGGATTTGTCACTGATATATAGAAATGCCTTTGATTTATGGGTGTTGATTTTGTATCTTGCTATTTTGCTGAATTCATTTATAAGTTCTAGAAGTCTTTTGGTGAGATTTTTTGGGTCTTTTAGGTATAGAATCATATCGTCAGCGAATAGTGATAATTTGAGTTCTACTTTATCTATCTGTATCCCTTTAATTTCTTGTCTGTCTTATTGCTCCAGCCAGTGTTTCAAGAACTATGTTAAATAAAAGTGGTGAAAGAGGGCATCCCTGTCTTGTTTCAGTTTTTAGAGGGAACGCTTTTAATTTTTCTCCATTTAGTATGATGTTGGCCTGGGGCTTAGCATAGATAGCTTTTACGATGTTGAGATATGTTCCTGTTATCCCTAGTTTTTCTAGTGTTTTGAACATGAAGGGGTGCTGTATTTTGTCAAATGCTTTTTCTGCATCTATGAGAGATAATCATATGGTTCTTATCTTTAAGTCTATTGATGTGATGAATTACATTTATTGATTTCCATATATTGAACCAACCTTACTTTCCTGGTATAACCCCATTTGATCATGGTGTACTATCTTTTTGATATGTTTTTTTATCTGTTTTGCCAGAATTTTATTGAGAATTTTTGCATCTATGTTTATTAGAGATATTGGTCTGAAGTTTTCTTTTTTTGATGTGTCTTTGCCTGGTTTTGGAATTAAGGTGATATTGGCCTCATAGAACGAGTTTGGAAGTGCTCCCTCTTTTTCTATTTTCTGAAATAAATTGAGGAGTATTGGTATTAGTTCTTCTTTAAAGGTCTTGTAGAACTTGGCTGTTTATCCATTTGGTCCTGGGTTCAGCTTTTGGTTGGTAGGCTTCTGATGGCATCTTCTATTTCATTGTTTGAAATTGGTCTGTTTAAATTGTGTATTTCGTCCTGATTCAATTTGGGCAAATCATATGACTCTAGAAATTTGTCAAAATTTGCCTTTGATATTTTTTAATTTATTGGAGTACATGTTTTCCAAATAGTTTTGAATTATCTTCTGTATTTCTGTAGTGTCTGTTGTGATATTTCCTTTTTCATCACATATGTTAGTAATTTGAGTTTTCTTTCTCCTTCTCTTCATTAGTCTGGCTAAGGGTCTGTCCATTTTATTTTATTTTTTTTAAAGAACCAACTTTTTGTTTTGTCAATTGTTTCTTTTGTTTCAATTTCATTGATTTCAGCTCTGATTTTAATTATTTCCAGTCTTCTACTGCTTTTAGTGTTGGATTGTTCTTCTTTTTCTAGGGCTTTGAGATGTAATATTAAGTCATTTATTTGTTGACTTTTTCTTCTTTTGAGGAATGAACTCCATGCGATGAACTTTCCTCTTAGAACTGCATTCATAGTGTCCCAGAGATTTCGAGATGTTGTGTCTGTGTTTTCATTCACCTCTAAGAATTTTTAATCTCTTCCTGATGTCTTCTGCAACCCATTGTTCATTCAGTAGCATATTGTTTAGTCTCCAGATGTTGGAGTAGCTTTTATTTCTTATTTTATCATTGATATCTAATTTCATTCCATTATGGTCTGATAGAATGCAGGGTATTATTTCTACTTTTTTATATTTGCTAAGAATTGTTTTGTGGCATAGTATTTGTTCTATTTCAGAGAAAGATCCATGTGCTGCTGAGAAGAAAGTGTATTCGCTCATTGAAGGATGAAATATTCTATATAAGTCAGTTAAGTCTAAGTTATTAATTGTATTTTTGAGTTCTATAGTTTCTTTGTTCAGCTTTTGTTTAGAAGATCTATCCAGTGGTGAAAGAAGTGTGTTAAAGTCACCCAAATATATTGTGTTGTGGTCTATTTGACTCTTGAACTTGTGAAGACTTTGTTGGATGAACGTGGATGCTCCATTGTTTGGGGCATATATATTTATAATTGTTAAGTCTTGTTGGTGTATGGTTCCCTTGAGCAGTATGTAGTGTCCTTCTTTATACCTTTTGATTAAATTTAGCTTGAAGTCTACTTTATTTGATATGAGGATGAACTTGCTTCTGCAGTCCACGTGAGAGGTATGATATCTCCCAACCTTTCACCTTCAGCCTGTGGATGTCTTTTCTGATGAGATGAGTCTCTTGGAGGCAGCATATTGTTGGGTCTTTTTTTTTTTTTAATCCAATCCGCTAGTCTATGTCTTCTGATTGGTGAATTTAGGCCATCAAAATTCGGAGTTATTATTGAGATGTGATTTGTATTCCCAGCCATTTTTGTTTATTTTGGTATTTAACTTGACATGGTTTCTCCTCTGATTAGTTTTTCCTTTAACATAATACCTCCCTCTGCTGATTTTCATCATTGTTTTTCATTTCGTCTTCGTGGAATATTTTGACGAGGATGTTCTATAGCTCTGGCTTTCTAGCTGTAAGTTCTTTTAACTTTTGTTTATCATGGAAGGTTTTTATTTTGTCCTCAAATCTAAAGCGTAATTTTGATGGATATAAGATTCTTGGTTGGCATCCATTTTCTTTCAGAGCTTGGAATATGTTGTTCCATGATCTCCTAGCTTTGAGTGTCTGGCCTGAAAAATCTGCCATGATACGAATTGGTCTCCCCCTATAAGTGATCTGATTCCTCTCTCTTGCAGCCTTTAAGATTCTATTCTTATTCTGTATGCTAGGCATTTTCATTAAAATGTGTGTTGGTGTGATCTGTGGTAATTTTGTACATTTGGTGTCCTGTAAGCCTCTTGTATTTGGTTTTCCAATTCCTTCTTCATGCTTGGGAAATTTTCTGATATTATGTCATTGAAGAGATTGTACATTCCTTTAGTTTGAAACTCTGTGCCTTCCTCTATCCCATTTACTCTTATATTTGGTCTTTTGCTGCTGTCCCATAATTCTTGGATGTTCTGTTCATGATTTCTTACTATCTTCACTGTGTGGTCAACTTTATTTTCAAGATTATATACTTTGTCTTTATTATCTGAAGTTCTTTCTTCCATCTGATCTAGTCTGTTGATGATGCTTTCTATTGTGTTTTTTATTTGGTTAATTGTTTCCTTCATTTCAAGGATTTCTGACTGTTTTTTTTTTTTTCAGAGTTTCTATCTCTCTTTTGAAGTAATCTTTTGCTACCTGTATTTGCTCTCTTATAACTTTGTTGTAGTAATCAATTTTTGCCTGTATTTGCTCATTTAGGTCATTCTTTAATTCACAGATCATTTTAATTATGAACCTTCTGAACTCCTTCTCTGACATTTCATTAACTTCACTAAGTATGGGTTCTGTTATTGTAGTATCCTGGTTTGTTTGGGGTACTTACCTCCCTTGTTTTTTCATATTGTCTATTTGTCTTCTTTTTTTGCAGTGGGGATCTGAGATATTACAGTTTCTACCCTATATTCTTATAGTATCCATGCAGATTATCTGTGCCTCACCTTAATGTTGGGCTTTCAGACCCTGCAGGTGTCCCTCGATATATGCTACTACAACTAAAAGTGGTGTTGGCAATAGCGGAGGTAACTCGAAATAACAGTGAAGGTGCCCCAAGATGAATGCAATGTCTTCCAGAGATGGGCTGAAAGGGTGGGCCATACAATGTCTTTGGGATGGCTGCGCTGAGATGCGGCTGCTTTTAGGCCCTGTCTGTTGTCAAAAGGTAGGGGCTACTGCATGGGGAAGGCTATGGCTATATCTGCAGTGTTTCAAGATGGAAGTGGGTTAGGCTTGTGCTCCCAGGTGGGGGTGGAATAGTGGACTCTGGACCTACCTGGGTCCCACACAGGTTTGTGTGGGCAGAACAAGTTGAATCTGAGATCCTGTGGTGGTATGCTATTCAGAAGAGGCAGTCCTATGGCAGAGCCTAAGATCAGTGGTGTTTGCTGGTGGTGGGATGAACCCGGGCCCACTCTGAGCAGAAGTTGGCAGAGCTGTCCTGGGCCTGCCTGTGCTCATCTGACATTGGTGGGGCTAACCTGGGCCTGCACGCACTCAGCGAAGGTCGGCAGACCTGACCTGGCCCCTCCCGCTCTCTGCGGGTGTCAACAGGGCTGTCCTGGGCCTGACCGCGCTTGGGGAGGTTGTCTGGCCTGTCCTGTGCCCGACAGAGGTTGGAGGGCCTGTCTTGTGCTGGCCTGTGCTTGGCGGAGGTCAACCAGCTGTCCTGGGCCTGCCCACGCTCTCCTGGTGTAGGTGGGGCTGTCCTGTGCCAGCCTGCACTCAGGGGATGTTGGTGGGGCTGACCTGGGCTTGCCCATGCTCTGTGGAGTTCGGCTGGCCTGTCTTGGGCCTCCCCATGCTTGGTGGAGGTTGGCTGGCCTGTCCTGGGCCTGCCCATAGTCTGCAGAGTTGGGTGGGGTTGACCCAGAATGCTTGCCCTAGGTGGAGGTAGGTGGGTCTGACGCACTCCGCGGGTGTCGGTGGGGCTGACCTGGGCCTGCCTGTGCTTAGGGGAGGTAGGCCGTGTTTACCTGGACCTGCCCTTGTGAACAAAAGAAGATATACATGGGGGAAAAAAAAAAAAAAAGGAAACGATTTCTGAGCTATTTTCTTTTGTTGTTTTAAAATGTGTGTGTGTGTGTGAACATATTTTAAACAGTAACTGCATCCATCATGGAAAAGCATAGAGAATTTTAAAACCATGTATGAATATCCTTAATGTACATATTTTAGGGGTGAGGTGGTATTTTAGGGGTGAGGGTGGCTTAATTCATGTTCTTAATTCAACTCCATTTGTCTTCAGCAGTCCAGTAGAGACTTTCACATTGCTACATCCAGAGAAAATTATTTTAATATTTTTCATAGGAATTGATGACTTTTCCATGATCTCAAAACCCTCATCACTAACAATAGCTGTTCTATTCTGGGGTAGTGATTTCACCCTCTTGGCATGTAAATGCTTATTACTCCCACCATTAAGTAAGCAGGAAAAGCATAGCCAGCCAGAGACCCTTGTTTGGATATCATTTCCTCATTTATGAGAAGAGAAAGAGTTTGCTCCAAGAAATGTCCTATTTCAGTATAAAAAGCTTTTGTAAACAATTATATACCATAATATACACTTAGTGATGATTTATTGGTAAGTAGTTTGTTCTTAATAAATGAGGTCAGTTTATTCCGCCTAGTTCACATTTACTCATGTTTGAGACCTTACAAAGTAGAAACAAATGTTACTGTGTTGTAGGGACAGACGAGGCAAGGCACCGAAGATAACAGGAGACAGTTTTATTATTTGGTTGCAGCCGGCTTAGAGGGTAGAGCTCTCACTGTAATCAATTAATCCCCTGAATCCCGAGTTCACGTAGTTTCAGAATTTTATATACAGCAGTAAGAAGTTCACAGTTTACAGAAGTTCACATAAAAGCCACTTTTTCTTTCACTGTTCTGGGCAAGCTAACCTTTCAAGGACCTGAGAAGGGGAGAGCTTCTTCTCCCCTTTTTTTCCTCCCCCTTCCAGCTGTTACCACGGAGCCCAATTAGTAACTTTTCTTATCTTAGAAATGTAGACATCTCTGAAGCTCCAGCTCAAGGACAGAGGCCTTGTTAAAGAATTTTTCCTTTTTATTATCACACTTTGCATTTGCAAACACACTTCTACAAACTACTATAATGGATACAAATTTGTGAAAAACAAGTAAAGGGGTGTCCAGCACCTGGAGTGCTAATTTCTTCCAGGCCAGTGGCCAAGTAATAGACCAACAGGAAAGTAGGAAGTTTATCTACATTGAACTTTTTTGTAGAGACTCTTGCTGACAGTCCTAAAATCAGCCATGATGAAGATTTCTGGAGAAGCTTAGTTAAGATTTTCTGTGGAGGAGGGGGTGCCCCTACAACTGAGTAGCAAACAATCTCAATTTTTCTAAAAAGAGCCTAACAAATTTTACCTTATTTACCATTACCATTATGAAGCACAGGCCTTCCTTTGTGTTAATATTTTTATAGTAGAGAAATAACTGGTTTGGTGGAAGAGTGCTAGAAGAAGAGTTGGAAGACTTGGCAAAAATTCTGCAGCTTGCTTATATTTATAAACTCGCCTTCCTTTTCAGAACTATAATAAAAAATATTCATTGCTTCATGTAGAAATGCTCACTACAGTTGCTAGATTTGTCATTTATCAATGTATGCAATTCTTATTACAAAAATGTTGAAAAAATAGAGAATGTGTAGAATATTTTCAGGAAAAGAGAACTAAAAAAACTGGAACATTTCATCTGTCCAAACATGTGCAAAGCTAAGGCTCATACTGTGGGTTGGCTGTATACATGAGGTATGAGAGTGCAAAAATTTATTTTTTAACGTGGTCAAACTTACTAATCACTTACTCTATACTTTTAATCTGTTGTAATTCAGAGAAAAGCTTTTTTAATTCTGAGAGTCTTTAAAATTGTAAACTCTTTTTACTCTCATGATTTGTTTTCGTAAATGAATCTTTTAAATTTTTGGACATTTATGCTTCTATAAGTTCTGAAGTTTACATCTAATTTTTCTCCAGCTGGATATCCATTTGTGGCAACTCTTTCTCTGTAAAAATGTACAGGTTATTATTTAGTGTCAGAGGAAATTGTGACATGTTATTTTATTGAGTGCTAGATAAATGTCTCCTTGGTTTTACTTAGGTTTCCACTAGGAATGAAACAGAGAAAGAGCTGTTGCATAAATAGCACAAGTTGCAGGATGAAATTGCTATGACAAGTCTGGAAATAGACATAATTAAATGTCAGATACAGAAAATGAAAAGAAATCTCTTGAGGATATTGAAATTTTAAGAGAAAAGAAGGATGACATTCAAAGGACAACTAAATTGAACAAGGAAACATAGCATTCCAGGAAAAACAGATTAATATTCTGAAAACTGAGATTACAATGCAGAATTTTAAACTGGAAAATAAAAAACAAGACACAGAAAGGCTGGAAACAGAAGTCAAATCATACCCTGTCAGATGGGCTGCTGCTCCACACCATCATGATGAAAGTCAGACATCAAAAAACAAACAACACAACACAACAACAAAAACTAGAACTTGGTTTTCAGAGAGCAAGAGATGCGTGTGTTGATCTCAAGGGCAAGGAGAATTTTGATGTCTAACCTAAATGTTAGTAGTGTAATTATTTCTCTACATGTTTCTAAGTATGAAATAAAAATCAGTAGCCTAGAAAATGAACTCTTAGCTCTGTCATACAAGAGATGATCTTAGAGAAATGACTTTAGTTTTAGAACAGGTACAAAGAGATAAAACACACAGTGCCAAATGAAGGAAATGGAACACAGGTATCAAAATGAACAATGTCAAGGGAATAAATACAATGGAAAGCAGGAATCTAGAGAGGAGAGATTATCTCAAATATAGAGTGAAAATGCATTACTACGACAGCAATTCCATGACCTTTACAACAAAGTTGGCAATAAGGAAGATGCAGTCATTAGTATCCAAGACCAATTTTGTGATAGTGTAAAAATACTTCAAGCTGAGGCTGAAAAATACAATCTCATGCTGGTTAACAGAGATATGGAGTTAATCAGTGAAAATAATCATTTAAAAGAAAGACTGTATCAACATGAAAAGGAGAAAGCAGAAAGAGAAGTAAGCATCAAGCAAGATAAATATAAGAATTGTCTTTAGAGAAAAATTCAACATGATATTTGATTATGGCTGAATGTTGAATCCAGTTGAATGTAAAAATCTGTATATTATAAATGTGTTTGCTCTCTCAGCTCAGAAACAAAACCTTGTTTCTGGACAGCATAGGTTAGCCCTCATTCTGAACATAAAGAGATGATCCATGTTCAAAGTGATGCATCTGCCAATTTCACTACTCTGATCATTAGCAATTGTGTACAAATTTTGAAATAATACGCATTACCTCATAAATATGTACAATTATTGCCAATTAAAAACAAAAGGAAATACTTAGAGTTATATAAAACTGATTTTGAAATTTAAGAAAGGGGGAAAAATTGAAGACCTTGGACCTTCATTTTGAAGAAAAAAAAAAAAAAAACAGAGAATTGTGTTTCCTATGAAGTTTTAAGAGATTAAGTTATAGATTTTAGTAGATCCATGCTGTCATTAATAAAGTAGTCAATAGTACTGAAACAATATCTGTTTTTGGCCCTGGGAATTGAATCCAAGGCCTTGCACATACTTAGTTCACTCTCTACCACTGAGCTACAGCCCAGCCCTGAATAATAATTTTAATGTTTTTGTGTTGCCATATTTTAAGACCATGATGAAACTGGTAAATGGAAATGCTCATATCTACTTTCAATTAAGTGGTTTACTTTGACAGTTGATTCCAGATTTCCCAGCTGAACTGAAACATAGATGCTGTATTTTTTAATAGATTTCCTTCATTAGCATTTATATTTTTCTAGTCAGTAATTTTATTTTTTACTTATGTCAATTTGAATCAAATCGGAAAATAACTGTCTTAATTTTTTATCCTCATGACTTTGAAACTCTTTAAAATCATCTGCTTGTTATTAAATCATAATTTGGGACAAATCTGATGAATTGCAACAAAACTATAATTGATTTAATCTTCCTACTGCATCGGTAATTTATTGCATATGTTCATGATAACTTGCTCATACTTTTCATTTCAAGGCTCAATTGCTATCATATAAAGGATATAACCTCTTCCAGTACAAAGATAATTGTAGCTATCCATGGTTCATTAATATGGCATTGAATCCCCATTTTCAGACTAATGCTGGTGCAGGATTCATGGACAGCATGAAGGGGTGAGGAGGGGAGAGAGTTATGGGAGCTGAGAACAGGGAGAGAGGTGAAGGCCAGGTTGCCTAGGGCCTCACTTTTATTAGGGCTATCTTCTAGATGGGAATCTAGTGGAATGATTTGAGCAGAGGTTTGAATATATGTGAGGAATTCTGGTATTAATTTGAGCCTCTAATAAAAGAGAAGTATAAAATTCACCTCTGTGTATAATTTACCACCAGTGGTCAGACCTGCATTCCCACTTCTGGTTGAGAATTCAGAAGGTTGTAAAGCATTGCAGTTTCACTGAGCAAGGTTGGTAGAGGACTGAATCTATTGTCTATGAAATATAATAGTGATTGAATAGGAAGATAATACCTTCTCTTTACTTAATGGAATTCAGAAGTAAGCAGGCATGTATGCACATGAGGAAAAGAGGATGAATTGGTGATATTTTTCAGAATAAATATCAGTGTTAAATATTATCAACATGCTTTAATAATGAGGTGATTTACAAAATTATTAACAAATATTCATCAGGTCGTTGTGAGACCATATGAAAAAGAACTGGCTGATATCCTAAAAAAAACAATCTATGTCAGAGGTTTTACTAGACTATCCACCAGGCAATCACATTAATTTAGAAGATAAGACACAGGATTTAAAGAAGAAACTAGGTCAAATTGTTGGGGTTTTGTTTGAGTTGCTGGGGTTTTTAGTTTTCCCCGACCTGGGTTTAGCTTCTTCCAGCCAGCGGAGAAGGCTAGGGGAAAAACACACCCCAGCAGAGGCGTGATCGAAAATGGTAGAAGCCTGCTGGAGACCCACGCCAGCCCTCCTGATGGAAGACAATCAGGGATGCACCAGGGAGCCGGTCAGAGCTGGAATTCGTTTATTGAAGAAGATGGACGGCATTTATAGAAGACATGGGCCAATCAGCAGAAGGATCATAGGAACACATAGGGAGCATGAGCAAATCACATTGGCGGAGCCATTAGCCTATCTTAGTGGCGATCTGATTTCCCAGACACGTCAGGGGAATGCCTCCTAATTAGGCCAAGTTCTGTATCAGGGAGTGGGAGGCAACCAGAGAGTTAAGTTTTTCTATTCTTTCTGCCGATGTGTTCTTAAGTCCTCAACACAAATCACAAGTCGAGTACATATAAAATTGAACACATTAACAGTTGATGTACACTTGCTTAAATAATATAAAGTGTTTTAGGTTGTTCAATTCAGTGAACTGCTTTCTTTCAATTTTAATTATAATTGATTTTATTACAAATCTATGATTTTTTTTTCTATCAGGGATTGAACCCAGGGCCGCTTAACCACCACACTACCTCCCGAGCCCATTAAAAAATTTTTTTTATTTTGAGACAGGCTTTCGCTAAGTTGCTTAGTTCCTCACTAAGTTGCTGAGGCTGTCTTTGAACTTGTGATTCTCCTGCCTCACCTGTCTGAGTAGCTGGGATTACAGGCATGTGCCACAAAAACCAGCCAATTCTATGATCTTTATATCGCACTTATTCTTAAACTCTGAATTTCATTCTTGCATTTTTTCCATATAAAGTCATATCACGTTATTCTTTAAAATATCTGCCCTTAGAAAAGCTGAGAATTGTACATCATTCTTTGAACAATTTAAGAGCCTTTTTTTTTCCTAACAAATATTTTTTAATGCTATCACTATTGCCATGGTGAATCAAGGCAGATTAAATCAGAGGATACCATTTAATGGAATGTTCCAGGGAATTACTTTATTTCTTTCCTTCATATTTGTGAATGGATACAGAGCTTTTGTGTGATTATTAAATGGATTAAACATAATTTGTACACAAATGCTATTATACTTTTCTTTAAATACACAAATGTTTTGGTTAATTTTTAAATTATTGGAAAATTTAGGCTTTTCTTTCTTTTTAGACATATTATTTTTATTACAACTTTCAAATATTATTTTTATTTTATTGGTTTCATTGTCACCCCATAGCAGAGTTGGTTGATGTGCACCATAGCCAAAGCTACAATTCGTATGGGCTAAATTACTCTTTGTTACATATGATAAAAATCATTCTGATAATGGGGAATATCCATTGACTACAAGGAAGATCAAAATGAGTGAACTTCAGAAGGTACAGGGTACCAAAAGATGAAAAGACAATGCCACTTCTGCATATAATGGCAGTTCACTGTCAGCTTAATGCTGTCTTCTTGAATAAAACTCTAAATGTGAAGGGTAGAACTGAGTTTGGTTTATTCTTTCTCCCTAAGTTCTCTCTTTTTTTGTAGGTACTCTGATTGTTCCCATTTATTTAATTTTTGCACACTTTTATTGGTGCTTGTAGTTGAACACATTGATGGGATTTGTTATTATACATTTGTATATGTATACAATATAACAATATAATTTGGCCAGTTTCACTCCCCAGCACTTCCCCCCTCCCTCCCTATCGCCCATCCCTTGGTCCCTCTCCTCTAGTGATCTTCCTTTGATTTTTAGGAGCTCACCCCACCCCAAAACTTTGTTTCCCTTCTTCATCTCTACCTTTTGCTTATGAGAGAAACATGACCTTTAACTCTCTGAGTTTGACTTATTTCACTTAATGTGGTGGTCTCTAGTTCCATCCATTTTCCCTGAAAATGCCATACTTCCATTTTTCTCTGTGGCTGAATAAAACTCCATTGTGTATATACACAATATTTTCTTTATTTATTAATCTGCTAATGTATATCTAGTCTGGTTTCATAGTTTGGCTGTTTTAAATTGTGCTGCTATAAACACGATATGCATGTATCACTGTAATAAGATGACTTTAGTTCTTTTTTTAAATATTTATTTATTTGTTCTTTTTAGTTCTACACAATATATTTATTCTTTACGTGGTGCTGAGGATCGAACCTGGGCCGCGCACGTGCTAGGCGAGCGCTCTACCGCTAAGCCACAATCCCAGCCCATGACTTTAGTTCTTAAGAATAAATACCAAGTAGTGGTCATATGATGTGGTCATATGCCTAGTCTTTTAAGGAGCCTCCATACTGATTTCCATGATGGTTGTACTAATTTACAGTTCCACCAACAGTGTTAAAGTGTTTCTTTTTCTCCGTATCTTCTCCAGCATTTATTATATTGAAGATTTTTTTCATGTATTTGTTGGGCTATTTTTCTTTCTTCTTTCTTTCTTTCTTTTTTTTTTTTTTTTTTTTTTTTTTTTTGGTACCAGGGATTGAACTCAGGGGCCCTCGACCACTGGGCCACATTTCCAGCCCTTTTTTGATCTTATTAGAGATAGGGTCTCACTGAGTTGCTAATTGCCTCGTCATTGCTGAGGCTGGCTTTGAACTCACAATCCTCCTGCCTCAGCCTCCCAAGTGCTGGGATTACAGGCGTGTGCCACCATGCCCGGCTTATTTCTTCTTTTGAAGTGTCTGTTTAGTTCATTTGCCCATTTACTAATAGGGTTATTTGATTTTTTGGTGTAAAGTTTTTGAGCTTTTTTATATATTCCAGATATTATTCTTCTGTCAGAAGAGTAGGTAGCAAAGATTTTCTACCATTCTGTGGGTTTTCTATTCACATTCGTAATTGTTTTGAATTTAATTTGCTGTGCAGAATCTTTTCAATTTGTTATTTTCCCGTTATTAACTCTTGGCATTATTTCGTGAGCTTTAGGGATCCTATTGAGAAAGTTGTTTGTCCTTAAAAGCTTAAGTATTGACCCTACATTTTCTTCTAGGAGTTTCATAGTTTCTGGGCTAATTCTGAAATCTTTGATCCATTTTGAATTGAATTTTGTGCAGAGTAAGAGATAAAGTTCTAGTTGTCTTCTTCTACATGTGGAGAACCAGTTGTTCCAGCACCATTTACTTAAAAGACTCTTTTTTCTTCAATGAATGTTTTTGGTACCTTTGTCAAGAATCAGCTGATTGTATCTGTGTGGGTTTGTCTATGTGTCCTCTATATATCGGCCTGTGTATCTCTTTTTAAATGATTTTTAAAATTTGTTCTAATTAGTTATACATGACAGTAGAATGCATTTTGACACATCATACATAAATGGAGTATAACTTCTCATTCTTTTGGTTGTATATGATGTAGAATCACACTGGTTATATAATCATATATGTACATGGGTAATAATGTCAGATTCATTCTACTATCTTTCCCATCCCCATACCCTCTCCCTTCCCTTCACTCCCATCTGCTTAATCCAAAATATTTCTATTTTTCCCTAGCTCACCCCCCCCCCCTTATTGTGAAATAGCACCCACGTATCAGAGAAAACATTTGGCCTTCGGTTTTCTGAGATTAGCTTATTTTTCTTAATTTGATATTCTCCAGCTTCATCCATTTACCTGCAAATGCCATAATTTCATTCTTTTTTAAGGCTAATGTTCCATTTGTATATATACCACATTTTCTTTATCCATTCTTCTGTTGAAAGGCAACTAGATTAGTTTCATAGTTTAGCTATTATGACTTGAGCTGCTATAAGCAGTGGTGATTTCACACTGTAGTATGATGTCTTTAAGTCCATTGGGTATAAACTGAAAAGTGGGATAGCTGGGTCAAATGGTGGTTCCATTCGAAGTTTTCTGAGGAATCTCCATACTGCTTTCCATAATAGTTGCACCAATTTGTAGTCCCACCAGCAATGTATGAGTGTATCTTTTCCCCCACATCCTCTCCAACATTTATTGTTGCTTTTATTCTTGATATTTGCCTTTCTGACTGTAGTGAGATGAAATCTCAGTGTAGTTTTAATTTGCATTTCTTTAATTGCTAGAGATATTGAACATTTTTTTCATATATTTGTTGATTGATTGTATTTCTTCTTCTGTGCAGTGTCTGTTCAGTTCCTTCAGTGTCTGTTCAGTTCAGTTCCATTTATTGATTGGGTTATTTGTTTTTTTGGTGTTAAGTTTTTTGAGTTCTTTATATATCCTGGAGATTAATGCTCTATCTGAGATGTGTGTGGTAAAGATTTTCTCCCATTCTGTACGTTCTCTCTTAACGTTGTTGATTGTTTCCTTTGCTGAGAAGAAGCCTTTTAGTTTGATACCATCCCATTTATTGATTCTTTTATTTCCTGTACTTTAGGAATTTGGTTAAGGAAGTGAATTCCTAAGCTAACATGGTGGAGATTTGGGTCTACTTTTTCTTCTATTAGGCACAAGGTCTCTGTTCTAATGCTAAGTATTTGATCTGCTTTGAATTGAGTTTTGTGCTGAGTGAGATAGGAATTTAATTTCATTTTGCTATATATGGATTTCCATTTGTTGAAGAGGCTATCTTTTCTCCAATGTATGCTTTTGGTGCTTTTGTCTAGTATAAGATAACTGTATTTATGTGGGTTTGTCTCTGTGTCTTCTATTCTTTACCATTGGTCTACATGTCTTTTTTGGTGCCAATACCATGCCATTTTTGTTACTATGGCTCTGTAGCATAATTTAAGGTCTGGAATTGTGATGCCTCCTGCTTCACTTTTCTTGCTAAGGATTGCTTTGGCTATTCTGGGTCTCTTATTTTTCCAAATGAATTTCCATGATTGCTTTTTCTAGTTCTATGTAGAATGTCATTGTGATTTTAATAGGAATTGCATTAAATCTGTTTAGTGTTTAATCTGTTATGGTGGTATGGCCATTTTGAGAATGTTATTTCTGCCTATCCAAGAGCATGAGAGATCTTTCCACCTTCTAAGTTCTTCTTCAATGTCTTTTTTAGTGTTCTTTGGTTTTCATCATAGAAGTCTTTCACTTGTTTTGTTAGATTGATTCCCAAGTATTTTACTTTTTGATGCTGTTGTGAATGGGATAGTTTTCCTAATTTCTCTTTCAGTGGATTCATCACTGATATATAGGAATGAATTTGACTTACGGGTGTTGATTTTATATGCTGCTACTTTGTTGAATTCATTTATGAGTTCTAGAAGTTTTTTGGAGTCATTTTTTGAGTCTTCTAAATATAGAATCATGTCATTGACAAGTAGTGATCATTTGAGTTCTTTTCCTATTTTTATCCCTTTAATTTCTTTCTTCTTTCTAATTGCTCTGGCTAGAGTTTTCAGGACTAGGTTGAATAGAAGTGGTGATTGAGGGCATCCTTGTCTTGTTCCAGTTTTCAGAAGGAATGCTTTCAATTCTTCTCCGTTTAAAATGGTGTTGACCTTGGGTTTTGCACAGATAGGTTTTACAATGTTATGTTCCTACTATCCCTTGTTTTTATAGGGCTTTGAACATAAAGAGTGCTGTATTTTGTTAAATTCTTTTTCTGTAGCTATTGAGATAATTGTATAATTCTTGTCTTTAAAAAAGTCTACTGATGTGATGAATTACGTTTATTGATTTCCGTATGTTGAATGAACCTTGCATCCCTGGGATGAACCCCATTTAATTGTGGCACTCTATCTTTTTATATATTTTTGCATGTGATTTGTCAGTATTTTGTTAATAATTTTTACATCTGTGTTCATCAGGGATATTGATCTGAAGTTTTCTTTCATTGATGTGTCTTTGTCTGATTTTGGTATCAGGGTTATTCTAGCCTCATGGAATGAGTTTGGAAGGGTTCCCTCTTTTTCTATTTCATGGAATAATTTGAGGAGTATTTGTTTTAATCCTCTTTGAAGATCTTGTAGAACTCTGTTGAGAATTCATCTCATCCTGGGCTTTTTTTGGTTGGTAGGATTTTTAAAAAATTTTTTATTATTCTAATTTGTTATACATGTTTGCAGAGTACATTTCATTTCATATTACATATAAAGAGCACAATTTTTTGAGTTGCTGGTTTAATATAAAGTATTTTTACAACAATTGTGTCTTCATACATGTATTTAGGGTAATCATGGATAACTCAGTCTACCATTATTCCTATCCCCTTGCTCCCACCCCTCCCTCCCCCCTCTTTGTTCTATTTAAAGCTCTTTCATTCCTCTCATTCCCTCTCTCTTGCCTTTATAAGTTAGTATCTTCATATCAAAGAGATCATTCGACCTTTGGTTTCTTGGAATTGGCTAACTTCACTTAGCATTATTTTCTCCAACTCCATTTACCTGCAAATGCCATGATTTTATTCTCTTTTAGTGCTGAGTAGTGTTCCATTGTGTATATATACCAAAGTTTCCCTATCCATTCATCTGCTGATGGGCATCAGGGTTGTTTCCACAATTTAGGTATTGTGAATTGTGCTGCTATAAACATTGATGTGGCTGTGTCCCTGCAGTAAGCTGTTTAAGTCCTTTGGGAATAGGCCAAGGAGTGGGATAGCTGGGTCAAATGGTGGTTTTATTCCAAGTTTTCCTAGGAATCTCCATACTACTTTCCAGATTGGCTTCATCAATTTGCAGTTCCACCAGCAATGTAAGAGTGTGCCTTTCCCCCACATCTTCGCCAGCATTTATTTATTTATTTATTTTGTGGTATTGGGGATTGAACTCAGGGACACTCGACCACTGGGTCACATCCCCAGACCTTTTTCGTATTTTTATTTAGAGACAGGGTCTCACTGAGTTGCTAAGTGCCTCGCCATTGCTGAGGCTGGCTTTGAACTCCTCCTGCCTCAGCCTCCCAAAGTGCTGGGATTACAGGCGTGCGCCACCACGCCCGGCTTGTTGTTTGTATTTTTAGATAGCTGCCATTCTGACTGGAGTAAGATGAAATCTTAGAGTTGTTTTGATGTGCATTTCTCTAATTGCTAGAGATGTTGAACATTTTTTCGTATATTTGTTGATTGATTGTATATCGTCTTCTAAGAAGTGTCTGTTTAATTCCTTGGCCCACTTATTGATTGGGTTATTTGTTTTTTTTCTGGTGTTAAAGGTTTTGAGAGCTTTATGTATCTTTGAGGTTAGTGTTTTATCTGATGTGTTTGTGATAAATATTTGCTCCCATTCTGTAGGTCCTCTATTCACCTCACTAATTGTTTCTTTTGCTGAGAAGAAGCTTTTTAGTTTGAATCCATCCCATTTATTGATTCTTGTTTTTAGTTCTTGCACTATAGGGGTCTTATTGAGGAAGTTGGAGCCTAAACCAACATGATGGGGATTTGGGCCTACTTTTTCTTCTATTAGGAGCAAGGTCTCTGGTTTAATTCCTAGGTCCTTGATCCACTTTGAGTTAAGTTTTGTGCATGGTGAAAGAAAGAGATTTAATTTCATTTTATTACATGAGGATTTTCAGTTTTCCCAATACCATTTGTTGAAGAGGCTGTCTTTTCTCCAGTGAACATTTTTGGCACCTTTGTCTAATATAAGATAAATGTAGGTGTGTGGGATCATCTCTGAGTCTCCTATTCTATATCATTGGTCAACTTGTCTATTTGATGCCAATACCATGCTGTTTTTGTTACTATTGCTTTGTAGTGCAATTTAACGTCTGGAATAGTAATGCCACCTGCTTCATTCTTCTTACTAAGAATTGCTTTGGCTATTCTGGGTCTCTTATTTTTCCAGCTGAATTTCATGATTGCTTTTTCTATTTCTATGAGAAATGATATTGGGATTTTGTTTTGGATTGCATTGAATCTGTATAGTGCTTTTGGGAGAATGGTCATTTTGACAACATTAGATATACCTATCTATGAACAAGGTAGATCTTTCTATCTTCTAAAATCTTCATTAATTTCTTTCTTTAGTGTGCTGTAGTTTTCATTGTAGAGGTCTTTCACTTCTTTTGTTAAGTTGATTCCCAAATATTTTATTTGTTTTGAGGCTATAGTAAATGGGATGTATTTCTGGTTTCTCTTTCTGAGGATTGCTGGTTAGTAGGATTTTTATGGCCTCTTCTATTTCATTGCTTGAAACTGTTCTGTTTAAATTGTTTATGTTCTCCTGATTCAGTTTGGGTAGGTCATATATCTATAGAAATTTGTTGATACCTTCAAGATTTTCTATTTTGTTAGAGTATAAATTTTCAAAATTGTTTCTAATTATCTTCTATATTTCAGCACTGTCCATTGTGATATTTCCTTTTTTTGTCATGAATTTCAGTACTTTGACTTTTCTCTCTCTTTCTCCTCATTAGTGTGGCTAATGGTTTATCAATTTTATTTAATTTTTCAAAGGACCAACTTTTTGTTTTTTCAATTTTTTGAATTGTTTCTTTTGTTTCAATTTCCTTTCAGCTCTGATTTTAAATTTCCTGTTCTCTATTGATTTTTGTGTTGATTTGTTTTTCTTTTTTAGGGCTTTGTGATGTAATATTAGGTCATTTATTCATTGACTTTCTATTCTTTTAATGAATGAGCTCAATGCAATGAACTTTGCTCTTAGCACTGCCTTCATAGTGTCCTAGAGATTTTTATATGTTGTATCGCTATTCTCATTTACCTCTAAGTATTTTTTAATTTCATCCCTGATTTCTTCTGCTATCCATTCATCATTAAATAGTGTATGAATTAGTCTCCAGGTGTTGGAGTAGCTTCTATTTTTTATTCTATCATTGATTTCCAATTTAATTCCATGATGTTCTGATAGAATGAAGGGCAGTATCTCTATTTTTTTGTATTTGCTGAGAGTTTCTTTGTGGCATAAGATATGATCTATTTTAGAGAAGGATCCATCTGCTGATGAGAAGAAAGTGTATTTGCTCCTTGATGGATGAAAATATTCTATATATATCTGTAAAGTCCAAATTATTGATTGTATTATTTAGTTCTATAGTTTCTTTGTTTAGATTTTGTTTGGAGGATCTATCCAATAGTGAGAGAGATGTGTTAAAATCACCCAGTATTATTGTGTTGTGGTCTATTTGATTCTTGAAATTGAGAAGGGTTTGTTTGAAGTACATAGATGCTCTATTGTTTGGGGCATAAATATTTATGATTGTTATTTCTTGTTGATGTATGATTTCCTTAAACAGTATGAAATGTTCTTCTTTGTCCCTTCTGACTAACTTAAATAAGTCCACTTTATCTGATATGAGGATGGAGACTCTTGCTTGTTTATGTGGTCCATGTGAGTGATATGATTTTCCCCATCCTTTCACTTTAAGTCTGTGACTGTTTTGCCTATGAGGTGAGTCTCTTGGAGACAATATATTGCTAGGTCTTGTTTTTTAATTCAATCTGCCAGTCTATGTCTTTTGATTAATGAGTTCAGGCCGTTAACTTTCAGGGTTATTATTAAGATGTGATTTGTATTCCCATTTATTTTGGTTTATTTCTGCTTTTTCCTTTGACTTAGTTTCTGCTTTGATTGTATTTTCCTTTAGTGTAGTTACTATTTTTACTGGTTTTCACTTTTTTTTTCCATTTCTGCCTCATGAAATATTTTTTTGAGAATGTTCTGTACTGCAGTCCGTATAGTTGTAAATTCTTTTAACTTTTGTTTGTCATGGAAGGTTTGTATTTCATCTTCAAATCTGAAGCTTAATTTTGCTGGATATAAAAATCTTGGTTGGCATCCATTTTCTTTCAGAGCTTGGTGTATGTCATTCCAGGACGTCCTAGCCCTTAGGGTCTGGGTTGAGAAATCAGCTGAGATCTGTATAGGTCTCCTCCTATATGTAATGTGATACTCTGCTCTTGCAGCCTTTAAAATTCTATCCTTATTCAGTATCCTAGGCATTTTCATTATAATTTTGTACATCTGGGGTCCTGTAAGCCTCTTATATTTGATTTTCTTTTTCATTATTCAAATTTGGAAAATTTTCTGATATTATTTCATTGAAAAGATTGTACATTCCTTTGGTTTATATCTCCACACCTTCATCTATCCTGATAAGTCTTATATTTGGTCTGTGATGCCTCTTGTGCCACTTTTCTTGCTAACGATTTTTTTTTTTGGGGGGGGGGAGGGACTATTCTGAACTTCTTATTTTTTCCAAATGAATTTCATGACTGCATTTTCTATTTCACTTAAGAATATCATTGGAATTTCATTAGGATTTGCATTAAATCTGTATAGCACTTTTGGTAGTATGCTCATTTTGACAATAATAATTCTGCCTATTCAAGAGCATGGGAGAACTTTCCATCTTCTGAGGTTGTCTTCAATTTCTTTCTTTAGTGTTCTGTACTTTTCATTGTAGAGGTTTTTCACCACTTTTCTTAGATTGATTCCCAAGCATTTTAATTTTTTGAGGCTATTGTGAATGAGGTAGTGTTCATAATTTTTCTTTCAGTTGATTTATCATTGGTGTATAGGAACATAATTTATTAATGGGTGTTAAATTTTATATCCTGCTGCTTTTCTTCTATGAGGTCCAAAATTTTTCTGGTGGAAAACGTTTTTTTGGATTTTGTAAATATAGAATCATGTCATTGGCAAATAAGGATCATTTGAACTCTTCTTTCCCTATTTGTATCCCTTTCTTTCTTTTGCTTCATCACTCTGGCTAGAATTTCAAGGACTCTGTTGCATAGAAATGATGGAAGAGGGCATCCCTGTATTGTTACAGTTTTTGGAGGGAAGTGTTTCAATTTTTCTCCATTTCATTGATATTGGCCTTAGTTTTAATGTATCTGGCTTTTATCATGTTGAGGTATGTTCCTACTATATCTAGTTCTTCTAATGTTTTGAACATGAATGGATGCTGTGTTTTGTCAAAGGCTTTATTTTTCATCTATTGAGATAATCATATGATTCTTGTCTTTAAGTCTATTGATATGGTGAATTACATTTATTGATTTCTGTATGTTGAACCAACCTTGCATCCCTGGAATGAACCCCACTTGATCATGGTGCATTATCATTTTAACATGATTTTGGATGTGATTTGCCAGTATTTTATTAAGAATTTTTGCATCAATGTTCATCAGGGATATTGGTCTGAAGCTTTTTTTTCCCTTGATACGTGTTTTTGTCTGGTTTTGGTATTAGGGTGATACTGGCTTTATGGAATGATTTTGGAAGGGTTCCCTTCTTTTCTATTTCATGGAATAATTTGAGGAGTATTGGTGTTATTTCTTCTTTGAATGTCTGGTGGAACTCAGCTGAGAATCTATTTGGTCTTGGGCTTTTCATTGTTGGTAGACTTTTCATGTTATCTTCAATTTCATTGCTTGAAATTGATCTGTTTATATTTTCTATTTCATCTTGATTTGGGTAGATCATGTCTTTAGAAATTTGTCAGTGTCTTCAAAATTTACTATTTTGTAATATAAATTTTCAAAATAGTTTCTGATAATCATTTGTATTTCAGTAGTGTCCATGGTGATATTTTTTCATCACAAATTTTAGTAATTTGAGTTTTTTTCCACTTCTCTTGGTCAGCTTGGCTAAAAGTTTGTCAATTTTATTTATTTTTTTAAAGAGTCAAATTTTTGTTTTATTGATATTTTGAATATTTTTTTGTTTCAATTTCACTGATTTCAGCTCTGATTTTGATTATTTCCTGCCTTCTACTGCTTTTGGTCTTGATTTGTTCTTCTTTTTCCAGGGCATTGAGGTGTAAGTTTAGGTTATTTATTTGGTAATTTTCTATTCTTTTAATGAATGAGCTCAATGCAATGAACTTTCCACTTAACTGCCTTTGTAATTCCCAGAGATTTTGATATGTTGTGTCAATATTCTCATTAACCTCTAAGTATTTTTTAAATTTCACCCCTGATTTCTTCTGCTATCCATTGGTCACTCAGTAACATATTATTTAGTCTCCACGTGTTAGAATATCTTCTATTTTTTATTTTATCATTGATTTCTAATTTAATTCTATTACGATCCAATAAAATGCAAGGCGTTATCTCTATTTTTTGTATTTGTTAAGAGTTGCTTTGTTTAAAATATGGTCTGTTTTAGAGAAGGATCCATGTGCTGCTGAAAAGAAAGTGTATTTGCTCATTGATAGATGAAATATTTTATATATTTGTTAAGTCTACATTATTAATTATATATTTTTAGTTCTATATATTCTTTATTATTTTTTGTTTGGAGGATCTATCCAGTCAGAGAGATGTGTTAAAGTCATCCAGTATTATTGCATTGTGGTCTATTTGATTTTTGAAATTGAGAAAGGCTTGTTTGATGTGTATCAATGTTCCATTGTGTGGGGCATAATTATTTATAATTATTATTTCTTGTTGATGTATAATTCCCTTAAATGGTATGAAATGATCTTCTTTGTCCCTTCTGATTAAGTTTGGCTTAAATTCTACTTTATCTGATATGATGACAGAAACCCCTGCTTATTTACAAGATTCATGTAAATGACATTTCCCATCCCTTTTCCTCCAGTTTTTGGATGTCCTTTTCTGTGAGATCAATCTCTTACAGACAGCATATTGTTGGGTCTTGTTTTTAAATTAATCTTCCAGCATATGCCTTTTGATGGATGATTTTACACCATTTACATTCAATGTTATTAGAAATAATTTTTATTCCCTATCATTTTATTTCTGGTTTTACATTTGAATTAGTTTCTCCTTTGTTTCACTATTTTCCACTGTACTCCCTTCCTTTGCTGGTTTCACTTTTATTTTTCATTTCTTCTTCAGGAAATATTTTTTATTGAATATGTTTTGTAAAGCAGGCTTTCTAGTTGTAAATTCTTTTAACTTTTGTTTATCACAGAAGGTTTTTATTTCATCATCAATTCTGAAGCTTACTTTTACTGGGTATGATATTCTTGGTTGACATCCTTTTTCTTTCAGAGCTTGGTATATATAATTCCAAGACCTCCTTCCTAGCTTTGAGGGTCTGAGTTGAGAAATCAATTAACCTCCAGATTTATTTCCTTCTAAATGTGACCTGCCATTTTTCTTTGATAGCCTTAAAATTCTATCCTTATTCTCTATGTTAGGCATTTTCATAAAAATGTGCCTTGGTATGAATCTGTTGTAATTTTGTGTATAAGGGTTTGGTCCTGTAAGCCTCCTGTATTTGATTTTCCATTTCATTCTTAAGGTTTGGGAAATGTTATATTATTTCATTGAAAAGGTGGTATATTCCTTTGGTTTGTATCTCTAAGCCTTCATCTATATTTGGTCTTTTCATGGTTTCCCATATTTTTTCAAAGTTCTGTTTATAGTCTCAACATCTTTTCTCCAAGGTCAACTTTATTTTCAAGATTATATATTTTGTCTTCATGTCTGAAACTCTGTTTTCCAAATAGAAGTCTGTTGGTGATGCTTTCCATTGAATTTATAGTTTGGTTTATTGATTCCTTTGTTCCAAGGATTTCTGATTGTTTTTATTTTTCAGAGTCTCTCTCTCTTTATTTTTTTTTTTAAATTTTAAAAAAATATTTATTTATTTGTTTTAGTTGTACACAATGTATTGCATTCTTAAAGTGGTGCTGAGGATTGAACCCGGGCCACACACATGCTAGGCGAGTGCGCTACGCTGAGCCACCATCCCAGCCCCTATATCTCTTTATTAAAGTGATCTTTCACTTCTTATAATTTATTTCAGATGTCACTCCTTATGTCATCCTTTACCTCACAGATCAGTTTAACTATAAACATTCTAAAGTCTTACTCTGACATTTCTTCCACTGTGGTATAGATGAATTCTGTTATTGAAGTGTCTTGGTTTATTTGGGGTGATTTGTTACCTTGCTTTTTCATGCTGTTTGTGTGTCTACCCATGTAACAGTATGGATCTGTCCTATCTGTGGACTTATAGTGTCCCTTAAGGTTTCCAGTGCCTCACAGTGTAGGGGAAGACAAATAATAACAATAACCAATGCAAACAATATATAGTATTAAGCCAAATAGTTCCTGTTATGACATCTACAATGTTAATTGTCACAATAAACAGAAATGTGATCAGTTATTTCCCACAGTAAAAACAGTATGTTTGCAAAAGTGTTTACAATTTTGAATGGTGGACAGGGAGAGCAGAGAAATGATGTAGTATGTGATGAATATGAGGGAGGAGGAGAGAAAATAGAAGTAAAAAAATAAAGGAAGAGTGAAAGAGAGAGAACAACAGAATTTTTTTTTTTTTAGCCAAAGAAAAGAGAAAGAGAATCAAGAGAAAGATAAGTGACAGAAAAAATATATAAAATAAACTTTAAAAAATTTCAAAACAAAAGTGAAATATACTAACCAAACATCATAGTCTTAAAATACTGACCCATGAAAGACAACTGCCTTCAAAAAAATGCTGAAAATGAGAAAAAAGAAACAGATATGTATAAGTGTCATGAAAATTCAGGCCACAATTAAACAGAGAAAAGATAAAAGAAAAAAGATCTTGAGGAAAAGTTAAATAATTAATTCTTTTGTAGTTAAAAAAAATTATTGGCTTCTCTTTTCAGTAGTTTTAGTTGGGATGGGCTGGAGTGTGATGTCTGATCTTCCCTCAGGGTGGATTTTCTGGAGTGTGAGAGGAAATTTCATAGGTGGAGCTCCTGGAGGTGGGGTTTAGGCTTAGATAGGCTCCATGTTCTTAGTTGAATGGTGATTGGTATGAGGATTTTAAATCAGCCTACCTCTAGGGCCCAGCAGTTGCTGGTCCATGCTGGAAGACAGCACCCCAGGAATCTCCTCTGTGCTCCACTCATGCTTTTGAGGAGCCAATCCTCAGTCCTCTTCATCACCCATGAACCCCACATTTCCTGGTCTCTCAGGTTCAGTCTCCAATTCAATCATTTCTTACCCTGCTCTTTCAAATTACTGACTATGTCTCTCTCAGCCAGTCTTATGAGCCACAGGATTTGAGATGGTGAGGAGGGGGGAGCTGTGTTTCTGCAACTTGTATTCTCTTGTGTAAACCCCTCTCCACATTTGATTTTTTCCTAGTTACTTAGGCTCTTTCTGTCATGCAGTGTGCATTGGCCTGGCCCATATTTTGGGCCCAGCTTGGGTTTGCCAGGAATGCCCCCATGCCAATTGCTGGTTCCCATGCCACATTTCCAAAATGGCTCCTTCCTTTATCTTTCATAGGCAGCTGAGAGAGATGCAGCTTCTTTCCTGCACCAGGATGTTGTGCAGCACACCATTCAGGTTAGTCTGGCACTGTCTTGATCTCTGATCTCTCTATATTCTGACATGCCACAGGCCTCCTAAATACGTGGGTTCCTTTAATTCCTTTCCCCCTCCACTGTGCTCTTGGTGGCGGGGGGGGGGGGGGACTGTTCCAGGTAGTGTCACCTGTGGCATTGGAAGTGGTGGAACTGGAGATTTCTTCCTTATATTATTATATCCAATCTCCTGAGTCCCCAATGTGCTTTGAATATCCAGTATTAACTCCCAGTCAAGTCCCCCCCTTTTTTCCCACCCACATTATTGAAAATCTGCCTATCTGCTGTTTTGGTTTCATGCCATAGAGCAGCCAGGAAAGTGACTTCCTCTATCCTGCCAACTTGAAAAATATCTTATTATTTGTTATTATCATTTTTAAAATTCATTTTTTCCAGAAATGTACTATTTTGACAATTTTGGACTTATAGAACATTTGTAACAAAGAATTCTCAGGAAATATTCCCCAAATGTTAACAGTTTACCACTTTTGCTTTATCCCTTCTCTTCCTCCTCTTTTTGTAGGTAAATATAAATATAGGTATATAACAGAGTTTCTCTGAAGTATTTGTGAGTTGCAAACAAGATACTTCCTTATTCCTAACTACTTGTATTTCCTAAAAAAAAAAAAAAAAAAAAAAAAAAAAAAAAAAACCGGAAATAAATATAGTGTAATGATCAAAATCAGGCAATTAAATTTTGTCCAATATTAACATCTAATTTACAAAACTTAAAACTTATTCAGAATTTACCAGGTTATTTCTCTAGTGTCTTTTATAACCAAAATAAATACAATCTTGGGCATTTTCAATATCTGTGAGCCACTATGTCCAGTGGTCCTGTTTCTTTAGTCTTCTTGAATCTGTGATAATTCCTGAGTCTTTCTGTGTTTTCCATGACATTTAAGTTGTTGAATGGTATATGTTGAATGGTATACATAGATTTTTCCTCAGTTTGGGATTAGAAGATGCTTCTTCTTGATTGGATGCAGGCTATGCCATTAGGCAGGAATGCCATACATGTGATGCTGAGTTCTTCTTAACGCAGCAGATGCCAGCAACACTGACAGACACTCCTGGTTTGATGTTGAGGAAGCCCAAATGACCAAGAACTGTGAACAGGCTATAGGAAGGGCAGGAATCTTCTAGGACCTAAAGTTAGCCTGTGGGCAAGAGTGAGCAAAGCTGGGGAGCCTCAGTCACACAGTCACAAGGAAATACAGAGGTGTATATTGTCACTTGGTTCCATAACTGGCCATTGTCAACTGATTAATTGATTAAGTAGTATTTGCCAGGTTGGTCCATCCTAAAGCTCCTATTTTCCCTTTGTAGTTCATAAATATCTGTGTGAAGATACATTGAAACTCTGTAAATATCTGGTTTCTCCTCAAAATTTAATCCATAAGGTTGAATATTTCACTGATGATTCTTGAGTGAAATTATTACTTTGATGATTGACAAATGATGATGTTCTTATTCTTTCATTCATTTTACATAGAAAAGTACAAAGTAAAAAAAAAAAAAAGGAGGAGAGGGTACAGTTTTTATCACTTTGGCTTCACATCCCCAAGATTTGGGAAGTTGTGACTATTTCAAACTGCTTGCACATCATTTTGATGTATTCCCATTCATCTTTGAGTACTTTCTGACTTTCTTAGACAAAAATATGCCTCAAGTGTATCTTGTATTTTTTTCTGTTCCAGACCTGGAATCAGACTTTTCTCCCTTAGAATCTCCAATTTCTGTTAGAGGAGAAAATATGGGCAGTATTTGTGGTGGTGGTTGTATTTCCTTTGAGGTTGTCATATTAAGGACATATAATTAGATATTATACTATATCTAATATATTCATATGAATGTGAATATATGTTATATATGTGTATATATATATACATATATATATAGGCATTCTCTAAAGGAACAGAATCAAGAGAATATATATATGTATATATATATATACAAACTATATGTAATCTAATATATATATATATACATACAAAATAAATGTAATCTAATAAGTAAGATATGACTTATTAGATTGACTTATACAACCAGAATCTGGATAGTACCACAATGACCATCTGCAGACTGGAGAGATGGAGGAATCAGTAGCTGCTCAGTCCAAGAAACTGGAGCCCCAGAATGACAGAGACCAATGATGCAGTACCAGTCTGGGATGGAAGATACAGAAACTCTTTGGAGAGTCATCAGTCAGAGTCTGCTTTGGAAGAGTGAAGCAGCTGGAGTTTGATGTCTTCAGGTAATCACAACAATAATCAAAGTGCCTGCTCTAGAAGAATAGAGCTTGCATCTACTACTGCTTCCTTATTCTTCAACATTTTTGTTCCATCCAGGTCCCCAACCTATTAGATGGTGCCACATTTAGACTGAGTCTCTCACTCAGTTTGCTGTCCCATATGCCAATTATTCTTAGAAACACCCTCATTGTAACACCCAGAAATCTCTTAGTCCAATCAAATTGACAATTCAGATTAACCATCACAATATATAATATAGATAACATAGGCAGGATGGGTATATATATATATATATATATATATATATATATATATATAAACATATATATGAGGTATTTATATAAATATGTCACATATATGCATAGGTATGTTAAGAATATTTTAGGGTTGTCATATATAAATTATAAATGGTGTAAATACTATTCAATATTAAAGTAGTTCTATTTTCATATCCATAAAATAATGTAGTATACAACCATTTTTTAAAATGAGGTTAGATCTGTAGTATACAGATTATTTCACAAAAAATACATTTAAATCACTTAGTTTGATGACATATTTTAGACTAATTTGGTTTTAATACCATAACAATTGCTGAGTTGCAGAAGAAGGCTGCCTGCTATACTGGCACTCTACCAAGTTACAGCAAAATTACTAGGTATTATATTTTAATTTTTGTTCCCAACACATTAGTCCTCCAATATTGGACCCTCATATTAATCTGAATATTGCTATGGTATTGAACATAGGGATCCATGTTCCACAAATATATATATATTTGGTGGTTGTTATATTATTTGGCACAAAGACATTATATCATTTTATTGTAACTTATGATTTGCCTTTATACATTTCCTTTTTGCTTAAAGAAAAAAAAAGATTCGTGATCTTTTTTTTTTTTTCTTCACCCTTTTGCCCCCTCCCTTCCCCTCCCTCCCCATTGGCCATTCTAGTGTTCCTCTAATCCTCCTATGCTCCCCATCCCAACCCGACTGTGAATTGACCTCCTTATATCAGAGAAAACATTTGGCATTTGGCTTTTTGGGATTGGCTAACTTCACTTAGCATTATATTCTCTAACTCCATCCATTTACCTGCAAATGCCATCATTTTATTCTCTTATTGTTGAGTAATACTTCATCGTGTGTATTTACCACATTTTCTTTATCCATTCATCTACTGAAGGGCATCTAGGTTGGTTCCACAGTTTAGCTATTGTGAATTGTGCTGCTATAAACATTGATGTGGCTGCATCCCTGTAGTATGCTGTTTTCAGGTCTTTTGGGTAAAGAACAAGGAGTAGGATAGCTGGGTCATAAGGTGGTTCCATTCCAAGTTTTCCAAGGTATCGCCACACTGCTTTCCGTATTGGCTGCACCATTTTGCAGTCCCACCAACAATGTATGAGTGTGCCTTTTTCTCCACATCCTCTCCAACATTTATTTTTGTTTGTGTTCTTAATAGCTGCCATTCTGACAGGTGTAAGATGAAATCTTAGAGTAGTTTTGATTTGCATTTATCTAATTGCCAGAGAGGTTGAGCATTTTTTTCATGTATTTGTTGATTGATTGTATATCTTCTTCTGAGAAGTGTCTGTTCAGTTCCTTGGCCCATTTATTGATTGTGTTATTTGTTTTTTTGGTGTTAAGATTTTTGAGTTCTTTATATATTCTAGAGATAAGTGCTCTGACGTGCATGTGGTAAAAATTTGTTCCCGATTAGTAGGCTCTCTGTTCACCTCACTGATTGTTTCTTTTTCTGAGAAGAAGCTTTGTAATTTGAGCTTATCCCATTTATTGATTCTTGGTATTAATTCTTGTGCTACAGGATTCTTATTAAGGAACTTGGGGCCTAATCCAACATGTTGGAGATTAGAGCTTACTTTTTCTTCTATGAGGTGTAGTGTCTCTGGTCTAATTCCTAGATCCTTGATCCACTTTGAGTTGAATTTTGTGCATCGTGAGAGATAGAGGTTTAATTTCATTTTCTTGCATATGGATTTCCAGTTTTCCCAGCACCATTTGTTGAAGAGGCTATCTTTTCTCCAATGTACATTTTTGGCACCTTTGTCTAATATACGATAACTGAAATTATATATGTTGGTCTCTGTGTCCTCTATTCTGTACCATTGGTCTACGGGCCTATTTTGGTGCCAATACCATGCTGTTTTTGTTACTATTGCTCTGTAGTATAATTTAAGATCTGGTATAGTGATGCCTCCTGCTTCACTCCTTTTACTAAGGATTGCTTTAGCTATTCTGGGTCTCTTATTTCTCCAGATGAATTTCATGACTGCTTTTTCTATTTCTATGAGGAATGTCATTGGGATTTTGATTGGCATTGCATTATATCTGTATAGTGCTTTTGGTAGTATGGTCATTTTGACAATATTAGTTCTGCCTATCCAAGAACAGGGTAGATCTTTCCATCTTCTAAGGTCTTCCATAATTTCTTTCTTTAGTGTTCTGTAGTTTTCATTATAGAGGTCTTTCATGTCTTTGGTTAAGTTGATTCCCAAGTATTTTTTTTTTTTTTTATGCTATTGTAAACGGGGTAGTTTTCCTCATTTCCCTTTCAGAGGATTTGTCACTGATACATAGAAATGCCTTAGATTTATGGGTGTTGATTTTGTATCCTGCTACTTTGCTGAATTCATTTATGAGTTCTAGAAGTTTTCTGGTGGAATTTTTTGGGTCTTCTAGGTATAAAATCATATCATCAGCAAATAATGATAATTTGAGTTCTACTTTACCTATCTATATCCCTTTAATTTATTTCATCTGTCTTATTGCTCTGGCCAGCATTTCAATTACTATGCTGAATAGAAGTGGTGAAAGAGGGCATCCCTGTCTTGTTCCAGATTTTAGAGGGAATGCTTTCAATTTTTCTCCATTTAGAATAATGTTGGCCTGGGGATTAGCATATATAGCTTTTACAATGTTGAGATATGTTCCTGTTATCCCTAGTTTTTCTAGTGTTTTGAGCATGAAGGGGTGCTGTATTTTGTCAAATGCTTTTTCTGCATCTATTGAGATAATCATATGGTTCTTATCTTTGAGTCTATTGACGTGGTGAATTACATTTATTGTTTTCTGAATGTTGAACCATCCTTGCATCCCTGGAATGAACCCCACTTGATCGTGGTGTATTATATATTTTTTTTATGCTATTGTAAACGGGGTAGTTTTTATGCTATTGTAAATGGGGTATCCATTTTGCTAGAATTTTATTGAGAATTTATGCATCTATGTTCATTAAAGATATGGGTCTGAAGTTTTCTTTTTTGGATGTGTCTTTGCCTGGTTTGGGGATCAGGGTGATGTTGGCCTTATAGAATGAGTTTGGAAGTGCTCCCTCTTTTTCTATTTCCTGAAATCAATTGAAGAGTATTGGTATCAGTTCTTCTTTGAAGGTCTTGTAGAACTCAGCTGTGTATCCATCTGGTCCTGGGCTTTTCTTGGTTAGTAGGCTTCTGATGGCATCTTCTATTTCGTCGCTTGAAATTGGTCTGTTCAAATTATGTATATCATCCTGCTTAAGTTTGGGCAGATAATACAACTCTAGAAATTTGTCAATGCCTTCAATGTTTTGTATTTTGTTGGAGTACAAGTTTTCAAAATAATTTTGAATTATTTCCTGTATTTCCATAGTGTTTGTTGTGATATTTCCTTTTTTATTACATATGTTATTAATTTGAGTTATCGCTCTCCTTCTCTTTGTTAGCCTGGATAAGGGTCTGTCAATCCTATTTATTTTTTCAAAGAACCAACTTTTTGTTTTGTCAATTTTTTCAATTGTTTCTTTGGTTTCAATTTCATTAATTTCAGCTCTGATTTTAATTATTTCCTGTCTTCTACCACTTTTGGTGTTGGATTGTTCTTCTTTTCTAGAGCTTTGAGATGCAATTTTAAGTCATTTATTTGTTGACTTTTTTTTCTTTTGAGGAATGAACTCAATGCAATGAAATTTCCTCTTAGAACTGCCTTCATAGTGTCCCAGAGATTTTGAATGTTGTGTCTGTGTTCTCATTCACCTCTAAGAATTTTTTAATCTCCTCTTTGATGTCATCAGCAACCCATTGTTCATTCAGTAGCATATTATTTAGTCTCCCGGTGTTGGAGTAGCTTTTATTTCTTATTTTATCATCGATTTCTAATTTCATTCCATTATGTTCAGATAGAATGCAGGGTAGAATCTCAACTTTTTTGTATTTGCTCAGAGTTGTTTTGTGGCCTAGTATATGGTCTATTTTAGAGAAGGTTTCATGCGCTGCTGAGAAGAAAGTGTATTCACTTGTTGAAGGATGAAATATTCTATATAAGTCAGTTAAGTCTAAGTTGTTTATTGTATTTTTAAGTTCTATAGTTTCTTTGTTCAGCTTTTGTTTGGAAGATCTATCCAGTGGTGAAAGGGGTGTGTTAAAGTCACCCAGAATTATTGTGTTGTGCTCAATTTGACTCTTAAACTTCAGGAGAGTTTGTTTGATGAACATGGATGCTCCATTGTTTGGGGCATATATATTTATAATTGTTAAGTCTTGTTGGTGTATGGTCCCCTTGAGCAGTATATAGTGTTCTTCTTTATCCCTTTTGATTGACTTTAGCTTGAAGTCTACTTTATTTGATATGAGGATGGAAACCCCTGCTTGTTTCCTCTGTCCATATGAGTGGTAGGATTTCTCCCAACATTTTACCCTCAGCCTATGGATGTCTTTTCCTATGAGATGAGTCTCTTGGAGGCAGCATATTGTCGGGTCTGTTTTATTGATCCAATCTGCTCGTCTATGTCTTTTGATTGGTGAGTTTAGGCCATTAACATTCAGAGTTATTATTGAGATGTGTTTTGTATTCCCAGCCATTTTTGTTTACTTTTGGTATTTACCTTGACATGGTTTCTCTTCTGATTGTTTTTTTCCTTTAGTGTAATACCTCCCTCTGTTGATTTTCATCATTGTTTTTCTTTTCCTCTTCCTGGAATATTTTGCCGAGGATGTTCTGTAGTGCTGGCTTTCTATTTGTAAATTCTTTTAACTTTTGTTTATCATGGAAGGTTTTTATTTTGTCCTCAAATCTAAAGCTTAATTTTGCTGGGTATAAAAATCTTGGTTGGCATCCCTTTTCCTTCAGAGTTTAGAATATGTTGTTCCATGATCTCCTAGCTTTGAGTGTCTGAATTGAAAAATCTGCTGTGATACAAATTGGTCTCCCCCTATATGTGATCTTATTCCTCTCTTTTGCAGCCTTAAAATTCTATCCTTGTTCTGTATGCTAGGCATTTTCATTATAATGTGTCTTGGTGTAGATCTGTTGTAATTTTGTACATTTGGTGTTGTATAGGCCTCTTGTATTTGGTTTTCCAATTCACTCTTCATGCTTGGGAAATTTTCTGATATTATCTCATTGTAGAGGTTGTGCATTCCTTTGGATTGAAACTCTGTGACTTCCTCTATCCCAATTATTCTTAGATTTGGTCTTTTGATGCTGTCCCGTACTTCTTGGATATTCTGTTCATGGTTTCTTACTATCTTCACTGTGTGGTCAACTTTATTTTCAAGATTATATACTTTGTCTTCATTGTCTGAAGTTCTTTCTTCTAGTTGATCTAGTCTGTTGGTGATGCCTTTAATTGTGTTTTTTATTTGGTTAATTGTTTCCTTCATTTCAAGGATTTCTGACTGTTTTTTTTTTCAGAGTTTCAATCTCTTTTTTGAAATAATCTTTTGCTACCTGTATTTGCTCTCTTATATCTTTGTTGTAGTGGTCAATTTTTGCCTGTATTTGCTCATTTAGGTCATTCTTTGATTAACAGATCATTTTAATTATGAACCTGCTGAACTCCTTCTCTGACATTTCTTCAACTTTTTTGAGCATGGGTTCTGTTATTATAGGATCCTAGTTTGTTTGGGGTATTTTCCTCCCCTATTTTTTTCATAATATCTATTTGCTTTACTTTTTTTGCAGTGTAGATCTGAGTTATTACAGTTTCTTCCCTATATTCTTATAATACCCTTGCAGGTTGTCTGTGCCTCCCCTTAGTGCTAGACTATTAGAACCTACCGCTGACCCTCAAAGTATGCTACCCGGGGCTGGGTTCACACTGGTTGGTGTGGGCTGAACCGGTTGAGTCTGAGCTCCTGTGGTGGTCTGGGGCTAACCGCACTGGGGTGAAGGTCAGTGGGACTGTCCTGGGCTGGCCTGGGCTCAGGCAGAGTTGGTAGGTCTGTCCTTGCTGTCTCCTGCTGTGGGGCAGAGGTCTGTGGGGCTGGCTGGAAGCTGGGTGCACACCAGCGGGTGTTGGTTGGTGGGACTGATCTGGGGCTGGCCACACTCTGGTGAAGGTCCGCGGGACTACCCTGGGCCAGCCTGGGCTCAGGCAGAGTTGGCAGGTCTGTCCTTGCTGTCTCCTGCTCTGGGGCGGAGGTCGGTGGGACTGGATCTACCTCTAAGAATTTTTTAATCTCCTTCTTGATATCTTTTGCAACCCATTATTCATTCAGTAGCAGATTATTCAGCCTCCAGGTGTTGGAGTAGGTTTTGTTTCTTATTTTATCATTGATTTCTAATTTTATTCCATTATGATCTGATAGGATGCATGGTAGTATCTCTACTTTTTAATATTGGCTTAGAGTTGCTTTATGGCATAATATGTGGTCTATTTTAGAGAATGATCCATGTGCTGCTGAGAAGAAAGTGTATTGACTTGTTGATGGATAATATACTCTATATATGTCAGTCAAAACTAAGTTATTGATTGTATTATTGAGTTCTACAATTTCTTTGTTTAGCTTTTGTTTGGAGGATCTATCCAGTGGTGAAATAGGTGTGTTAAAGTCACCTAGAATTATTGTGTTGTGGTCTTTTTGACTCTTGAACTTGAGAAGAGTTTGTTTGATGAACATGGATACTCTGTTATTTGGCACATACATATTTATAACAGTTATTTCTTGTTAATGTACGATTCCCTTAAGCAGTATGAAATGTCCATCTTTATCTCTTTTGATTGATTAACTTTGGCTTGAAGTATACTTTATTTGATATGAGGATGGAAACCCCTGCTTGCTTACATAGACCATGTGAGGGGTATATTTTATTCCATCCTTTCACCTTCAGTCTGTGGGCATCTTTTCCTATGAGATGTGTCTCGTGGAGGCTGCATATTGTTGGGTCTTTTTTAAAAATACAATCTATCAGCCTATGTCTTTTAATTGGTGAGTTTAGGCCATTAACACTCAGGGTTATTATTGAGATATGATTTGTATTACCAGTCATTTTTAATTTAATTTAATTTTTGGTATTTAGCTTGACTTGATTTGGTTAGTTTTTTTCTTTATTGTAGTATTTCCCTTTGCAGATTTTCAGTGTTGTTTTTCATTTCCTCCTTGTGGAATATTTTTCCAAGAATATTCTGTAGTGCTGGCTTTCTTGTTGTGAATTCTTTTAGCTTTTGTTTATCATGGAAAATTTTTATTTCATCATCAAATCTAAAGCTTAATTTTGCTGGATATAAGATTCTTGTTTGGCATCCCTTACCTTTTAGAGCCTGGTATATGTTGTTCCATGATCTCCTGGCTTTGAGGGTCTGGGTTGAAAAATCTGCTGAGATGCAAATTGGTTTTCCTTTATAGGGTATCTTATTTTTCTCTCTTATGGCCTTTAAAATTCTATTCTTATTTTATATGCTGTGTATTTTCATTATAATGTGCCTTGGTGTAGATCTGTAGTAATTTTGTACATTCGGCATCCTATAGGCCTCTTGTATTTGGTTTTCAAATTTGTTCTTCTTGTTTGGGAAATTTTCTGATATTATTTTATTGAAGAGATTTTGCATTCCTTTGGTTTGATTCTCTGCACCTTCCTCTATTCCAATAAATCTTATATTCAGTCTTTTGATGGTATCCCATAATTGTTGGATATTATGTTCATGGTTTTATCTTCACTATGAGGTCAACTTTATTTTCAATATTATATATTTTGTCCTCATTGTCTGAGGTCCTGTCTTCCAAGTGATCCAATCTGTTGGTGATACTATCTATTGAGTTTTTAAAATGGCTTATTCTTTGATTTTAAGTGTTTCTGTTTGTTTTTTTCTCAGACTCTCTATCTCTTTCTGGAAGTAATCTTTTGCTACCTGTATTTGTTCTCTTATATAGAAGAACTAACACCAAACTATTTCATGAAATAGGAAAAGAGGGAACCCTTCCAGACTCATTCTATGAGGCCAATATCACCCTGATTCTAATATCAGGCAGAAACAAATCAAAGAAAGAAAACTTCAGACCAATATGTCTAATGAATATAGATGCAAAAATTCTCAATAAAATTTTGACAAATCGAATATCAAACATATAAAAAAAATAGTGCACCACGATCAAGTGGGGTTCATTCCAGGGATGCAAGGTTGGTTAAACATAAGGAAATCAATAAATGTAATTCATCACATCAATAGACTCAAAGATAAAAATCATGATCATCTCAATTGACAAAGAGAAAACATTTGACAAGATACAGCACCCCTTCATGTTCAAAATGCTAGAAAAAATAGGGACAACAGGAACATACCTCAACATCATAAAGGTTATCTATGCTAAGCCCCAGGCCAATATCATCCTAAATGGAGAAAAATTGAAAGCATTCCCTCTAACAACTGGAACAAAACAGGGAGGCCCTCATTCACCACTTCTATTTCACGTATTTCTTGAAACCCTAGCCAGAGAAATTAGACAGATGAAAGAAATTAAAGGGATATGGATAGGAAAAGAAGAACTCAAATTATCACTATTTATAGATGATATGATTCTATACATAGAAGATCCAAGAAATTCCACCAGAAATCTTCTAGAACTAATAAATGAATTCAGCAAAGTGGCTGGATATAAAATCAATACCCATAAATCAAAGGCATCTCTGTACATCAGCGACAAATCTTCAGAAAGAGAAACTAGGAAGTCCACCCCTTTACTTTGACCTCAATAAAATAAAATAAAATAAAATAAAATAAAATAAAATAAAATAAAATAAAATACTTGGGAATCAACTTAGCAAAAGAAGTGAAAGACCTGTACAATGAAAACTACAGCGCACTAAAGAAAAAAATTAAAGAGGATCTTAGAAGATGGAAAGATCTACCTTGTTCATGGATAGGTAGAACTAATATTGTCAAAATGACTATTCTACCAAAAGCACTATACAATTTCAATGCAATCCCAATCAAAATCCCAATATCATTCCTCATAGAAATAAAAAAAAAGCAATCATGAATGAAGGGCAAAAATCACACCGGGGACAGCCGTGCAGCCAAGGGATTTATTAACTGGTCTTTATGGTTGGTTAAGGGTAGAAAAGGAATAGGGAGAGGGGTCAGGGAGAGGGAAGTGTGCAAGCTCTGGTGGAAGAGTGTGCAAGCTCTGAACAGAAGGTGGGAGTCTGGTCCCGCCGGCTGCGATCTCTGGAGCTATCAGCTGGGGCAGCTGCTGTCAGGCTGGAGACAGTAGGTAAGTGTGCAGTGGCTGCCTTTCTCTGTCTCCATCGTCTCTCTCTTCTTGTCCTCTGTCTTTATTGTCTCTCTCCATCTCCCTGCCTGCAATGGACGGGAACCCTTTTATACCCCCCTGGACCATTAGGTTGTCCGTTAAAACCGTTGGTGGTGAGGTCAATTGGCTCCTGTCCACTGAACAGAGCAACCTTTAATCCTATTGGCTCCTGCCTGAGGAAAGAGAAACAAGGTTGCTTCCTGCATGGGGGAAGGGAAACAAGGTTGCTTCCTGCCTGGGGGAAAGGAAACAAAGTTGCTTTGCTCAGGGCACAGAAACTTCTGGGAGGGGGAGGGGTAGCCCATCTATCAATGAAATTCATCTGGAAAAATAAGAGACCCAGAATAGACAAAGCAATTCTTAGCAAGAAGAGTGAAGCTGGTGGCATTACAATTCAGACCTTAAATTGTACCACAAAGCAATAGTAACTATACAGCATGGTATTGGCACCAGAATAGACCAGTAGACCAGTGGTACAGAATAGAAGACACAGAGACTAACCCACACATCTACAGTTATATTAGACAAAGGTGCCAAAAACATACATTGGAGAAAAGACAGCCTCTTCAACAAATGGTGTTGGGAAAACTGGAAATCCTCATGTAATAAAATGAAATTAAACCGCTGTCTCTCTCCATGCACAAAACTCAACTCAAAGTGGATCAAGGACCTAGGAATTAAACCAGAGACTTTGCACCTAATAGAAGTGTTGGATTAGGCCCCAACTTCCTCAATAAGACCCCTATAGTGCAAGAATTAAAACCAAAAATTAATAAATGGGATGAATTCAAACTAAAAAGCTTCTTCTCAGCAAAAGAAACAATCAGTGAGGTGAACAGAGAACCTACAGAATGGGAGCAAATATTTACCACAAGCACATTAGACAGAACATTAACTTCAAGGATATATAAAGCTCTCAAAAACCTTTACACCAGAAAAACAAAACAACCCAATCAATAAATGGGCTAAGGAACTGAACAGACACTTCTCAGAAGATGATATACAATCAATCAGCAAATATATGAAAAAATGTTAAACATCTCTAGCAATTAGAGAAATGCAAATCAAAACTACTCTAAGATTTCATCTCATGCCAGTCAGAATGGCAGCTATCAAAAACACAAACAACAATAAATGCTGGCAAGAATGTGGGGAAAAGGGCATATTCATACATTGCTGGTGGGACTGCAAATTGGTGCAGCCAATCTGGAAAGCAGTATGGAGATTCCTGGGAAAACTTGGAATGGAACCACCATTTGACCCAGCTATCCCACTCCTTGGCCTATTCCCAAAGGACTTAAAAACAGCTTACTACATGGACACAGCCACATCAATGTTTATAGCAGCACAATTCACAATAGCTAGAATGTGAAACCAACCCCGATGCCCATCAGCAGATGAATGGATAGGGAAACTTTGGTATATATACACAATGGAACACTACTCAGCACTAAAAGAGAATAAAATCATGGCATTTGCAGGTAAATGGATGGAGTTGGAGAAAATAATGCTAAGTGAAGTTAGCCAATCCCAAAATACCAAAGGTCAAATGATTCCTTTTCCATGATGATACTGAATTATAAGGGCAAGGGAGGGGAAATGAGAAGAATGAAGGAACATTAAATAGAACAAAGGGGAGGGAGAGGAGGGGGAGGGGGCAAGGGGTTAGGAATAATGGCAGAATGAATTAGACATCAATACACTAAGTACATATATAAAAGCACAAATGGTGTGAAAGTACTTTATGTAAAACCAGTGACCTGAAAATCTGTGCTTTTTATATGTAATACGAAATGAACTGCATTCTGCAAGCATGTATAACAAATTAGAATAAATAAATAATTTAATTAAAAAATTGAGTTCATAATAGATTACTTTCTGAATTTAGCTTCCTTTGTTAGTTATTGAATTTATTTCAATATTTTAGAGAAATACTGCCCTCAAAACTATTATTTTTCTGTGACATTTGTTGAATATGCAAAAATTGATAGTCTCTTTATATGTCAGGAATAAATATTCAAAGAACCTTTTAAGTTTAGATTAATTTTACAAATTTATTTCTTAATACCTTGGTCTAAGATTTTTGGTGCCACATATATGCAATTTGAAAAAATCTTCAAATTGTTATACATACATACTATATATGATTTTAAGTTAGGACTGAAAAATAAAGTTAATTAGATTCTCCTCAAATATGTAACTAAAATATGATGCTCTTGAACCGGAGGGTCTCTTCTCATTGACATATTCATTTGCCTTTTTCTTTCATTTTTGGTGGTACTTAGGACCAACCCCAGGGCATGCTCTGCCCCTGAGCCATGTCCTAGGGCTCTCATTCATTCTTGAACTCAATGTAGTGATTTTTCTTTCTCAATACTCCTCCAGAATTATTGTTCCTAAAGTTACCACTGATTTTCACTAGACCTCAAAAAATGGTGCAACAATATCATAGAGGAATGCAAATGGAAAAAATCTAATTTAAATATTTGCTAAGAGAATCTATCAAACAAGAAAAATGCATTCATTCTAAGGAAATAAATCTAGAAGTGAAAGAATTCCTTCTCAGAGAATTGAACTCAACAGCTTAAAAGAGGAAAACCTGAGGAAAATCTCAATAGATGAGGGAAGGAAACATTTGGTAAGTGTTTCTAAACAAAAAGAAAGGAATCTCATAAATAGAACACCATCTCTGAAAAAGCAGGAGACAATGCCATTTTTAGATGACACAATATTAGTAACATGTTAATTAAAATCTTGAACCTGTGGTATGCCAGTTATTGCTGGTACTATTGTATTTAATTAAATAAGCTAAGGAAGGAAAGGAGGTCATTGGCATATGTACTAGAAAAAAGATGAAAAGATCTTTATTACTAATCTTTTAAAAAATATTTATTTATATGCTTTAGTTGTACACAATGCCTTTATTTTTACGTGGTGCTGAGGATTGAACCCAGGCCGCACGTGTGATAGGTGAGTGCTCTACCGCTGAGCCACAACCTTAGCCCTTTCATTACTAATCTTGAGATTGTTTACTTAGAAAACCTGAGACTTGTAAAAACCATCACCAATAGTTTAAAATTGGGATGGGCTATGCGTAAATTCGATAAACAACAGATTTATTCACAATACACATTAACCATTAACTCTCTGTGGCTGTGGTCTAATTTGTTATAGACAATAAAGAAGCCTTGTGCTACATTCCTGTGCCTCTCACTATCTCCCACCCAGCACTGCCCACAGCACCTTAACATGGTATTTTAACCTAGTGGGAAAGTATGAATTGTTAGGAATAAGTGAATGACCAGTCAAGAATCTGTTTTTCCAGATAACATCATGCTAAGTGAAATAAGCCAGACTCAGAAAGTCAAGGGTTGAATATTTTCTTTCATATGAGGAAGCTAGACAGAGGGAGCAAAAAAGGAATGATAAAATGCTACCTCCAGAAAATAGGAGTGAGATGAGTAGAAGTGAGGGACCAAGGGGGAGAGAGGAGGAGAGGAAAAATGGAAAAACCGGGGAATAAAGTTGACTAAATTATGCTATGTGCATATATAAATATGGTCACAATTCATTCCAAATTTATCAATAACTATAATACACTAAATAAATAAATAAATGGAAGACCAACAGAGTACAAAAACAAGATTAAGGGGAGGGAGGACAGATGGAAAGAGAAGAACTAGGCATTGAAATGAAGAAAACTGTGCATTTGTGAATGTCAAAATAAAACCCACCATTATTTATAACTGTATGGTGTAATAAAAATAAATAAAAACATATTTAAAACTTTTAGTAGTTAAAAAAAGCATTGAAAGTAGCTAGTGCATTTCCAATATAAAGATATACAGAACATTAAATTTACAAATATCAAATATGTATTATCTTTCTAAAATAAATTATAAAAATAGTTTCAAACATGATTTAAATAAGAAACAAGTTGTGTAAAATGATTAAAATGTAATCAATTATGAGAATTTACAAATAAAATGATATTGTTAGTAAGGAAAAAAGCCAGGCAAGGTGATGCCCACCTCTAATTCTGGAAACTTGTAAGAGTGAGGAAGGAGAATTGAAATTTTTGATGCCAGCCTCAGCAATTTAGTTGGGACTCTGTCTCAAAATGAAAAATAAAAAAGGTCTGTGGATGTAGTTTAGTGTATAACACTCTTGGGTGCAATACTTGTGGGGCAGATCGCTCAGAAAACATAGCAAGTCCCAGTTTTGTCCAAATCTAAGAGTCTTTATTTAGCTGGCCAGCCTGCAATTGCTCCCCACAGGACCCATAACTGTCTCTGCAAGGAACAGCCTTGAGCTTGAGCATTTTAGGATATTTAAAGGCAAAAACTACATCTGGAGTGACGTAGTTGCAAGCAAGCAGGCACAGAAGCTGAATTGGGCAGTTAGCGAGACAATGTAATAGGTTCATTGGTATTTCCAGCGGGACTTTCCAGGTTGGCATAGCAGCAAGCAAGGAGAAGGAAAGTGGGTCAAAACATCCTTAGTTGTGTACAAGTTAAAGAATGGATACTAACATCTAGATAATCAATCTCTGACAGGGTACATTGTCCAAGAAAAATGGGAACCAAAGAGAGAACAATTTTACATTGTGTAAGAATTGCCATTTTGTGTCGCCAAACATGCTATGCTAAGCAACTGTTGATGGGTACAGAGGTGGGGCTTTACCTGTTCAAAATGCAGTCTGTTTGGTCATTGACCATATAGCCTGGCCCATAATATATTCTGTATGTATGTGTGTGTATATATATATATATATATATATATATATATATATATATAAACAGGGATGTAGGCCTGTATTTCCAGCAACTCAGGACATTGAAGCAGTAGTATTGCAAGTTCAAGGCCAACCTCAACCCTATCTCAAAATAAAAAATAAATGGAGCTGGGAATGGTAATGCCCCTGAGTTTAATCCCCCAATACTAAATAAATTAATAACAAGAAAAAAAGTCTCTCCTAAGTGTAATGTCATGTTGCCATGATTCACAATAAATCATGGGTTCATTAATGATTTGATTTAATAGAGGAAACTAAAAGAAAACATAAATTTAAAGCTGGGTGCAAGGAGAGGGGAGGAAGCATGCAGAAATTCATTTTCATTTCATCTGGAGAATAGGCTCTGGTTTCTTCTCAGAGGTTTGCACCTGTTGGTATGTTGCCACACTCCAAAATCGTTAAAAACAGCCTCAATTACTGCATGTGTTAAACTTCCCTGGAGACCTGCTGATCCCCAGAGGGATGTGGAAGGGGAAAAAACAAGAGGGATAAGGAGATGTAAAAGAGATTATTTTAAACGAGTTTTCTTGGAGATCAGATCTTGCATCACTGTGACCAATGTAACTGACGAGAATAACTTAGAGAAGGAAAAGTTTATTTTGGATGAGGGTTTCAGAGGCACAGTCTAAGATCAGCTGACTGCAAAGCTCTGGGCACAAGGTGAAGCATAATATCATCGTGGAACTGCTTGCTGAAGGAAAACATGGCTGTCACATCCTGAAAAATAATAAAATATATAAAAAAGAATATATATATATAATATATAAAAATATATAAAAAAAAGAAAAAATATATAACCCCCAATGCACACCCCCAGTGCCCTACTTCCTCCAGTCACACCCTACCTGCCTACAGTTACCACCCAGTTAACCCATATCAGTGGCTTAATCCACCCATTAGGTTACTACTCTCGTGATATAATCATATCACCTCTGAACTTTCTTGCATTGTCTCACACATGAGCTTTCAGGACACCATATATTCAAAACCATAATACCAGGCATTAAGCAGCCCCCAGTTCCTGTCTACTTTGAACCCAGTCATGGGCCTCTGGCGTCTGGGAGGTAGTGGGGGTGCTGCTCTAGCCCAGATTGTACCCTGTCCCTATCACTCAGGGAGGGAGATGGCTGCAGCATGGAAAGGGCACCCCTGCCTGGGAGGGGGTATCACCTAGGTGGAGGGACAGCTGAACTGACACAGCCTCTTTGTTGGCCTGCAGGGGGCAGCCCTGGCACAGGGAGTGAGATGTGGATGGAGCATCTCTAGCTGTGACTCTGGGCTGCCTAGGACCTTAGAGCCCAGAGATCCCGAAAGAGCCAATATCAGGAGCTGACCGAGGGAGAGCAGACCCTAAAGTGTTCTACTTGACATGGTAAACAGGACCCTGGGACCCGCGGAGCCCTGGGCCTAGGGATCCCTGGGCGACCAGCCATGGCTGTCAGGTACTGTGGCGCGGCCCTGGTGGTGCTGAACCTGGGCGACGCCTGTCTGGCCTTTCAGGCGCTCAGGAAGGCCTTCTCCCTGCACCACGTTCAGTACTTTTTGATCTGGCACCGGGAGGCTTAAGCTTCATCCAGTTCCACCTCTGCCACCCGGCAAGCTGTGCTTCAGGACACTGGGGCGAGCTCTCCTACTACCGGACAATCTACTAGGACCTGGATGCAACCGGCTCCACTTCACTTTCCAGCGATGCCTCAGGGACTGTGTGTCCCACGCCTCCACCTACTTCTGGGAAAAGGAGCCCAAGGCTGGCTGGAGCGCTCACGGCAGGCTGGGCAGATCTTGGCCGCGCTGGCGCTCTCAAGTGTTTAGCAGTGTTGCTTGGCAACGACGTTAATGCAGTTGACACCTAACGTCAAGGGGCGGGTTTTGGACGCTGTGGGGAGACTAGATTGAGCAACCTATAAACCCCAGCACTGGGTTCCGGAGGCAGCGAGAAGTCCGGGTGAAGGAAAGGGCTTCTGACACCGATGATGAACTCTGCTTGGAAACAGTTTATGACCTTTGGCTTCGGATGTAAGGTTGCTAGATGCAAGCCTGTCGCAGGATCCACAAGGCTGCAAGGGATGGAGAAGTAGCTCTAGTGAGGGATCTCCTTTTTCGTGGGAAAAGTCAGGTCGCTGACATAGACCAAAAGAACAGGGAGGTCAGAGACCCAGGGGCAAGAGGCAACCCTGGGGATGCAGGTATCGTGGGGAAGAAGCCTGCACCATCCAGGTTGTGACCAGAGGCACTGCGCAGGAGGGAGGCCAGCTCTCCTTTCACCAGGATGCTTGGCTTTCATATCCCATGGTTGCCTCAGAACCTGGAGCCTGCAGACCTTGGAGCAGTCTAGTGCCAAGGCCTTCTTAATGAGCAGCAAAACAAAACACAACTTTAGCTGGTTTCCCAGCCACTTATAATTCCCCAGAGAGCCACTGATTCACTGTCTAAAAGTGATTTAACTCACAAAATTAAGCAGTTTATTTTCAATGTATGCATTTAACATACAGTTCATGAACTTCACTTCTGAAGGAGTGGAATAGAGTTCACTGGCAGTTTTCACACTTTCCAAAGCACCAAGCATATCATGGTTTTTCAATTGTGTCACCACATCAGGCAGACTATACTACGCAACACCTGCCAAAACCTTCATGGGCAAAATTGCTGATCCCCACTGTTCTCATACCCTTTCCTGCAATTATCCATTCCTGTTTCTCTCTTCATTGTGCCAAGGAGAACATAGCATCTATTGGCAGCATCCAAGTGGTACAGGCCCTCAGCCACCAGGGGTAAGGGGCAGCAGGCAGAGGGGCAGCAGGCAGAGGGGCCCGGCCTGCACAGGCTGCAGGCTATTCCCTAATGCCCCTTCTCTGCCTTGTTCTCAAGGGACCAAGGGTAGACAGAGAGGGCCTGTGCCCTGATGTGGTGTTTTGATAGAAATACTCATTATCAGTAATGCTTAAGCATTTTCTACGGTTATTAATTTCACATAAACCAAATAATATCAGAGTTTTAACATTTTTGAGTTCCACGTGCAGTTTTTTAGGTTAGTGAAAACACTAAGAAAATGTTTGTAATAATCAAAGACTTGCCTTCTGGGTATCAAAATACACTGTCAACAGCTAAAAAGGCAGATAAATGAGTGGAACAGAATAAAAACCCAGAAACACCCAAATATCTGAAAGAATTTAGAATGTGCTACTGAATTTAGAATTTAGAATGTGGTATTTCATATTAGTAGGAAAAGAATTATTTGTGAATGAAACACCTGTTAATTATTTGGAGAAAACTAGCTAGAATTTTATGTCACAAAGTAAGTCCCTGGTTAAATATTGATTACTAATTTTAAATAATACAAAATGAGAAAAATACTAGAAGAAAAAACAAATGCCTCTTTGTACATTTTATCTTGGCAAAGTCCTTCTTAAGAAGGACCAAACTGAAAAGAAGGCTTCCTTTTCTTTTTTCTATCTTTTTTATTTTTATTTTTTATTTTGGGGCTGAGGATTAAACCCATGGCCTTGAGCTTGCTAAGTGAGTGCTCTACCACTGAGCTATACCTCTGCCCCTGAACTCTAATTTACATTGCGAAAGTATTATTCTTTTCCAGATGCTGAAGTGACCTATGGACATAGGAAAAAGTATTTAGTGTCCCTGTGAGGAGAAAGATTTAAGTTCAATGAGAAATGAAATACTTTTCAGCTACAAAATTTATGAGGATGAAGAGCAGTAATACTTCTGCTGCTTAAGGTTTAAGTTCCTTATGACTTCTCAAATAGGTGATTTAATGCTAAGTACGATACCACATATTAAAAATGTATATGTCTCTGCACATAAATTCCTTTATGTTAAATATCTTCAGGGAATAATAAGAGATGATACAATTTGTTTTACTCAGCACAGCCTAAAATAGCATTGTATAAAGAAGGATCCATAGAACTGATGGTAGGATGGGATATTTTGTGACCATGAAAATGGCAAAGTTACAGATGTATGTTGAAATGGGAAGATGTACTTTTGTACATCAAGTGGAAAAAAAAGATAATTTGAATATACATACATATGAATAGATTATGGTCTTGTATTAGCCATAAATATACGCAAAATGGGGTAAAATTTTTTATTTTCAGACATCTGAATTATAAGTAAATTTTTACCTTTGTATTAAAAGTTTATTTTCAATATTTGGCAATGTCTCCTTTTTGTTTCTACTTAATTTCATCGACAACAGAAATATACTTATTCATTATTTTGACATTTTTTTGAGTTTTGCCTTTTTGGCTGACCATATGGTTAGTTTGGGTAAAATTCCACATTCACCTTCCTTTCTTTCTTTTTATTTCTTCATACGTGATTTCTATAATAAATATTTGTAAAAGTTCTGGTAAAGTTCAGAGGTGGACTACCTTGTGTGCAAGAGATGGCCACTTCCTTCTTACTTCTAGTGATGTTAACGCTAATGCAGTTCATGAGAAGACCACAAGTTCTTATGCTGTACAGAAGGATCTTGCAGGAAATTCAGCAAGTTTCAAATGTTTATGATCACAAGTACCTGAAAGACTGGGCAAAGAAGAATTCAAAAGAAATGAAAATGCCAAGAAAGAGGACACAATTCAGATGAAATTGCTCAAGGCACTCTGCAGCTAAATGAGTTAGAAAAACCACTGTAGCATTATTCTAAGGGGTCTTCAAATCTCCATGGGTTTTGTTGCACTTAGGCTGTCAAACTGTATGTTCAGTTCTTGAGCAAAATATCAAGATAAAAATGGTGTGTTGTAGAGAGCAAGAAAAAATCACATTGAAGTAATTGCCTTAGGACTGAAAAATGTACTTGAGTTTTGAAAATGTTTCTGGATGTGTCCACAGTGTTTTGGGAAGCAAAAACCCATTGTAACATATGGCTGGTTAGCACATGAAAAGAGGCTCAACACAATCATCAGGAAAGTGCAAATTGCCTCGGTTTGGGATGGAGAGAGCTTAAAAATGTTCTTTCCATTGGTAGGAAAGCAGTTGAGTAATAAATGGTAACAAATATCATGCCAAAAAAATAGCACTTAATTTCCACTATAGTGGCTGTAATTAAAAAAAGAGAAATAATAAATGTTGAAGATGTGGAGAAATTGGAACTCTCATACAGTGCAGGTAGGAATATAAACTATCTGCAGCCATTTTGGAAAACACACCGTTAGCTTCTCAAAAGGCAACATGGAGTTACCATATGATTGAGCAGTTCTCCTAAGTCTATAATCAAGAGAACTGAACACATATCTATAAGAAAGGTGTACATAAACAGCACTAGTCAGCATAGCCAAAAAGTGAAAAAAATACAAATGCTTATCAACTGATAAATATATAAAAAATTTAGTATAACCATACAATAATTTATTTGGCAATAAAAAGAGCTTATTGTTTATAAAGTAATCCTTGGGAAGAGCAGGGATATAAATATTGTACAGATAAAAATTTCTCACTTTCTATTAATTTGTGTGTGTGTGTGTGTGTGTGTGTGTGTGTGTTTGCATACATTGCTGACTTCTGTCAACTTTTAGCCTCTTCAAAAGTGAAGGGATTCTTCTCACCTGTGCTTGCAGATATTTGCACATATACATGTCTTATATACATATGTTTTATTGCTTATAGGTTTATTACATACATGCAATTGTAGGTTTCTCATTTTTGTTTTAGTTGTATCCTTATGAAAATAAAAGCAAATATAGAAGATTATTACTATTGTGAAAGTGTTGCTTTACTTTATACAAGTTTTGTTGTAAAACCTGAACTTCCCAACTGTACATAGCCGTTTTCACCACTCGTAATCTGAATACCTATCATGTAATTGTCACATTTTACTATATATCTTAGAACCCTCCATCCTCAAAAAATTCATGTTTCCTTAACCAGAGATTTAGAACTGAAGTGATAGGACTCAATTTTAAGTGAAGTCTTTCCTCCCTCTTTTCAAATAAAAGCACTTTTGGAGGTAGGAAATTGTAAACTGCCCTTTTGAAAAATTAAGACCATACTAATACTGATTAAACATTGGAAATACTTAAAATTTACATGCAGCCCATAAATCTAAATATTGATTAAAGTGAGACATACTAATTCATTTTAGTCATACATTTCCTTTGGCTTTAAGTTTCTTGAAAAAAAAAAGATAGCTTGCTTTTAATTAGATCTTTATGTTGTTGTTAATCAGTTCTCTTTACCCATAGTACTTTTAAGAACTAAAATTTATTTAAATTCCACCCAAATGACTAGAACTGCCACAGACACGTTGTTGTTTTTTGTATCACATTTTACTTAATAAGGTAGGGCACCATGGATTGTGTAGATGGTCCTTTATTTTGTATATGAAGAAACATTTTAAGTGCTGCCAATTACAGTGTATAATACATCATGAATTATTGGTAGCATTCCAATGTCAGTGATATTAAGATGTTAGCAAAAAGAATATCTAAGACTCTGAAAAACAGAGTCCTTAAAAGATCTATGCAAAATTGGCATAATTTTATTATTTTATTAATTGAAATACTATCTTTCTTAACTAGTAATAAAAGTAATGATTATAATAGCTAACATTTTGAGTTATTCTTTGTGCTAGAAACTGTTCAAATACTTTGTGTAGATTCTCTTTTAAGTATCACAGTAGTGTCCTGGGAGGTAGCTACTAATTTTAATCCCCGTTTTATTGGTGAGAAAATTAAGGCATAGAAGAACTAAGGGTTAGCTAGTATATAACAGAGCTTAAGGTAGAATTCAAACTCAGTGTGAGCTAAATCCAAAGACTATGCTCTTTATATTCAAATGGGCAGCTCTGGACTGGGGATGTGGCTCAGTGTAAAGCCCTTACCTAGCAGGCTCTAGACTCTGGATTTCAAACCCAGCATAACAAAAACAAAACAAAACAAAAATAAAAAGCCAATAAGGCCAGTGATACTTATCTGTAATCCCAGTGACATGGGAGGCTGAAGCAGGAGGATTTCAAGTTCAAGGCCTTCTGGACAATTTAGTGAGACTCATCCTTAAAATATGGCTTAGTTTTTGAGTGCCCCCCTGAGATCAACTCCCATCAGTTAAAAAAAAAAAAAAAAAAAAAGTAAATCAATGGAAAATAGGCTGCTTATTCATTAACTTAATAAGTAAAATAGATAACAGCTAATCAATATTATAGTTTCTTCAGAAGAAAATTATTGGATTTAAGGGAGAGGAATTATATGTTATTTGATGCTGACAATGGCATGAATAGTTGTATGTTTTGAGAAGATGCTCTGGGAATTCCTAACAAATCCTCTTACTTTTATAGAATCCCTCTACATTACACCTATGCCTATGGCCAGGGGGAAGTGATGACGGTGACTCTTCTTTTTTTTTTTTTTGTATCTGAACTCAGGGGCACTTGACCACTGAGCCACATCCCCAACCCTTTTTTGCATTTTATTGGAGACAGGGTTTCACTGAGTTGCTAAGTGCCTCGCCATTGCTGAGGCTGGCTTTGAACTCGCGATGCTCCTGCCTCAGCCTCCCAAGTGCTGGGATTACAGGCGTGTGCCACCGTGCCCGCCCAGCGGTGACTCTTCTATTAGATAGAGGAGAACTGTAACATTTCACCCCTGTGATAGTGACTAAAACACACCACTGATTAAGGTAGATATAGCTAAGGATTTCTGCAGGAAGTGAATTCAATTGAAATGCTTAGAATAAAAACTGATTACTGTCATTTAAATAAACTAATTAGTGCATTCTGTGGAATATTTATCTTGAATTTCTAAAATTTACAATCCATTTCTTGGTACAAAGCCAACAGGCTATACAACAGCAGGAAGAGGAATATGCAACTATTCTTCTAGAAAATGTTGCTGATCTAAATGTTAAGAATTGCAGGGGTGAAACTCCTTTCTGCCATACTGTCTTTCACAAGGACGTTTCAAAGGCAGCAAAACTGCTTTCATGCAATACAAAACTTTAAGCTCCAAACAAGGTATACATCCACCACCTTTATTTCCAAAATAGTTGAAATACATTTGTTTTAACAGTAACATAGGGTTTTCTTGATTAGAATAGTAACAAATGTTGAAACTTTAAAAAATAATCATGGATATATTTAGTACATATAAATTTATACAAATCAAGTCAATATTTAAAATTCAGGAGATGCATACAGAAATCCGAAGTTCAAGCTTCTTTTGAAGAACCACATGGGGTCTCCTCTGAGCCCATGTTACTGAACAGTACACTGGGCACCCCCTTCATACTGGGCATGTGTTCCTGGCAAGCTGCAGCATTCCCTCAGAATTTGGTACTTTGCCTCTATAAAGAAGATTACCACTCTGTTTTACGGCACATTTTGATTAAAATTTCATGGTTTTCATGATAGTTTCTATTAATTACAAGAATATGAGTGGCCTAGGGCTGGGGTTGTGGCTCAGCGGCAGAGCGCTCGCCTCGCACATGTGCGACCCGGGTTCGATCCTCAGCACCACGTAAACATAAATGCATTGCACTGTGTACAACTAAAGTAAATAAATAAATATTAAAAAAAAAAGAATATGGCCTATGTAATATATTGATCTCTGAAATGGGATTGAAATTCAGAATTTAAAAATTAACATTTTAAAAACCTTTTTCTTATGTGTACTATAAGAATCATATTCTCATTAGAATTTCTATAAGCCTCATTAGGTTTTTATAAGCCTCATGGTTAGAGGTAGCTAGGTAATGCACATTGCAAGCAATATTATATCTTTCTCTTCAGCCTTGCTCTTTCAACATGTGGTTGATATAGTATCTTATGATGCCTAAAATATCCCATGTAGATCAGGATAAAATGTTTGTTTTTACATAAAATTTCTGAATAATATGTTGTCTATAATTATAAGTAACTTTAATTATCAATTAAAATGGAACCAGAGCAAAAAAGAAGTTGGAAAAGTGGATGTGCATTAGGGTCCCAGGATTATCATTTCAACTGAGAATACATTTTGTATTAGCTTTCTAACATGTAAGATTAACATCTTTCATGTTAGGAGGAAACACAGGGACCAATTAGGAATAAACGATCAAAATTAATTCAGAGCCCATTTTTCTGTTGATCCAAGAGGAGCAGGAGTGCCTATATTGGTGTCTGGGATCCTGACACTAAATAGAAGAGAATCAAGAGGGTTTATGTAGCATAGAGGAAACTTGCATGTTATTGGAAAACACTTAGAGATGTCTCCTTGATACTCTAATTCTCCAAATGTGAATGTCTGCTATGAAAAAGCATTGTCAAATAGGCATTAGCAACAGTAAAGAGATTGCTCTAGCACTGGACATGTAATATGCACAGTTTTGTAATATTCCTCTGATAGTGACTCAAGGAATCTTTCTAAGGAGTCTTGGTATATCTGGAAAAGTAGATATTCTTTGGGATATAGATTGACAAACCCTGATCTATAGATGAAAATTTAGCTCATCCATTCAATAAAATACTTAAATCCATTACTTCTATATTTTAGAGTTGGGGCTATTGAGATTAAAGATACAGTCCTTGTCCTCAAGAAGTTCTTGGTTTAAGGATCCAGGAATTAGTCCAGAGACCCTGTGTCTAATAGAGTAAAAAGTAGGCCCAAATATATATCATGTCAGATAAGGCCCCAACTTCCTTAACAAGACTCCTAAAGTGCAAGAAATAAAATTAAAAATTAACAAATGGGATAGACTCAAACTAAAAAGCTCCTTCTAAAGCAAAAGAAACTATCAATAAGGTGAACAGAGAGCCTACATCTTGGGAGCAATTTTTTGCCACACACAGGTCAGATAGAGCACTAATCTCCATGATATATAAAGAACTCATGGTGAAGGCGTTCCGCCCCCTGCTGTCTTGACAAGGTCACAATAAGGATGACAAGCGTTGGCAAGTCCCACTTGTGGGAAACCAAAGCCATGATTCCCTTTTTCTGTGATTGGGACTTTATCATTCTTATCCTCATATTCCTGACAGGAAGCATGAGTATACTTATTGCTAAATCAAATGAAAATCCAGGTGGCTAGAATATAACAGGCAGTTCATGCCTTGAAGGCTGTTCTGTGACTCTTCAGTTTAGCAAAGACAAAATAGAAGACTGTTTTACTATCTCAGTACATTGAGGACAAAATTGATATCAGTGGATAACAATCATTCTCCGAAGGGTCATGAGAACTTTAGGCATCACATTGATTATATCAACTAAGAACCCAAGCCCATATCTTTGGCCTCTTAAAAAGCCTAATTATTATGATTACTACTCAAAGCCCACCATATGTAGCTTATTAGATTAAAGGAAGGTTGTGGCATCTACCCAGGAGAGAAAAGGTTAATAAAATACATCTCCCCATCCAATAGACCTTCTTTTTACCTTACATAGGGACTTATGATGAACATAGTTAATATTGGCGGTAGGTGGACTGATGTTTAGAACTTGTCTTTCAGTTAGAGAGATTACAAAGATATAAGAGCTAGTGCACTTACACTAACGAACAAAGAAACTCTCTGAGAAAGCAGCTCAACCAGTTTTATGAGAATAAACATAGGCATTAATTAAAATAGGCTTTATAAGAATTATTTCTAGAATAATGTTAGAAATAATAATCTAGAATAATGCAAAATAGTTTCAGATTCTTAAATCATTACCTGTATGGGCTTCTTAGATACTTTAAGAATAAGTTTATAGATTTTAGTTTAACATAAGCTTTAAGACTTAAGGGGACTTTCAGATAGGAATCTTAGGTTAGAAATAAAGTACAGGTGTATTTTAAACTTAAAGGCTAATGATGAGCTAGGAGACTTACAGTCTGGTTACATAGTTTGTCATCTATTAATAAAGAAATATTACATCTTGGGAAAATCTGAAAAATATAAATTAATGATGATTTTGTACCCACAATAATTATTAAGGAAATGTCACATCCTGGTAAAATGTAAATTGATGATCTATTTTTCTATATCCATAATGACTATCTCAAATCTTGAGAAAACCTGGAAATTGTAAATTAATGATGTATTCTGAATCCATAATAATGAGAAAAAGCATGATAAATATGGACCCAGAGAAAGCAGAATCAGCTTTATCTCTCAAATGGAATGACTCCTCATCTCATTCCTCGCCTACGCCACTCATCCTTTGGGAATCTCTGAACCCTGCAGAGGCTGGACCTCCGCAAACTCACAAAACTTAACACACACACACACACACACACACACACACACACACACACACAACAAGTGACCCAATCAATAAATGGGCTAAGGAGCATAACAGATACTTCTTATAAGAAGATATACGTTTGATCAACAAATACATGAAAAAATGTTCAACATCTCTAGCAATTAGAGAAATGCAAATCAAAACTTTCATCTCAAGCCAGTCAGAATGGCAGCTATCCAGAATACAGACAACAATAAATGTTGATGAGGATGTTGGGGGAAAGACACATTCATACATTGCTGGTGGGACTGCAAATTGGTGCAGCCAATCTGGAAGGCAGTTTGGAGATTCCTCAGAAAACTTGGAATGAAACCACCATCTAACCCAGCTATTCCACTCCTCAGTCTATACCCAAAGGACTTAAAATCAGCATACTATAGTAACACAGCCACATCAATGTTCATAGCAGCTCAATTCACAATAACTAAACTTTGGAAGCAACCTACATGCCCTTCAATAGATAAATGGATAAAGAAACTGTGGTATATATACACAATGGAATATTACTCAGCAATAAAAGAGAATAAAATTATGGCATTTGCAGGTAAATGGATGGAGTTGGTGAATATCATGCTAAGTGAAGTAAGCCAATCAATCCCCCAAATCAAAGGTTGAATGTCCTCTCTGATAAGTGGATGCTGATCCACAAGGGGGAGTTGGGGAGGCATGGGAATAATGGAGGAACTTTGGGCAAAGGGTAGGGAGGGTAGGGAGGGTGAATGGGGGCAGGAAAGATGGACTGAGATGGACATCAGTACATGTATGACTGCACATATGGTGTGACACTACATCATGTACAACCATAGAAATGTAAAGTTGTGCTGCAGTTGTGTACAATGAATCAAAATGCATTCTGCTGTCATATAAACCTAATAAAAAATAAATTAATTAGAAAAGAAGTTCTTGGTTTAGATCGGGGAGGGGCTCTCACATAATTCCAAGATACCATGATGAAGGCTGTGACAGAGGCAAAGATTCCTGGAAGCAGTGAGCATTTTTGTAGCAAGTTTTGGAGATTATGGGAGTTGACCACTCTAGGCATAGGAGGGCATTTCAAAGTGAAAGAACAGCTCACGTGAAAGTGCAGGGTGGTAGAAGTGAGAGACTTCTCTTTCTTTATACGTTTGTGTTCATGGGGTCTTTTATAAAACTTTCAGTTCGGTTGAGAAATAAGTAATTTTGTGAATAAATTATTTTTGATTTCCAAAAACTACTTTTACTTGCTCTACAGGAAAACAAACAGCAGATGGCAGAATTTTAATTTGGAAGAAAGCAAATATACATGCAGTTAATAAGAAGGGAAGATGTAGTGCTGTAGTGCTCACTTTGGCAGCACATATAAGAAAATTGGAACAATACAAAGAAGATGAGCATAGTCCTTTGATAAGGATGACATGCAAATTTGTGAAGCCTTCCATATTTTTGAAAAAGAAATTAGGAAAACTGTCCAATTCACAATAACCTCAAAAATACTTGGGAATTAATCTAATGAAGGGTGTGAAGGACTTCTACAATAAAAATTATAGAACACTGAAGATATAAATTGAAAAAGGCCTTAGAAGATGGAAAGACCTCCCATGTTTTTGGATAGGCAGAATTAAAATGGTCAAAATGGCTATACTACCAAAAGCAATATACAGATTCAGTGTAATCCCCATCAAAATACAAATGAAATTCTTCACAAACTAGAAAAAGCAGTTCTAAAATTCATTTGAAAAAATAAGAAACCAATTAGCCAAAGCAATTCTAAGCAAAAAGAGCATTGCTGGAGGCATCACAATACCAGATCTCAAATTATACTACTAAGCTATAGCAACAAAACCAGCAAGGTATTGGTACCAAAACAGACATGAAAACCAATGGAATAGAATAGAAGACAAAAAGACAAACCTACATAAATACATTTATCTGACTTTTCTGTTATTTTGTTTCTCTTGATTCTGTTGCTGCAGGGTTGCTATTAGAACTGGTCCTGCAGTCTGATAATGATTAACTTACTACCCGGTTGTCTTGACTGGTCCCTATATCTGAGTCTTCATGGCAATACACACTTAGCCTTAAATGTTACAACATTTTTATTATTTATTTATTTATTTATTATTTGTCTGTTCTTCCAGAAAATGTTAATTAGAATCATTCAAAACTCTCCAATAATTTCAAATAATGTCACAGGTAGCGATCAGCATTTCCTTTCATCTTAGCAAATAAATCTGTACCCCAAATCCCCTTTATATCTCATGAAATACATTTTCTTTGATTATGGAAGATCCCAAATCACTGTTTTCCAGGGTGGGTACCAAGTTTTGATTGGCACCTCTAGTGATTTGTTTTCCATAGTAATAATTTTCCAAGGTATGTGTACCTCTGCTTGAAGCTTTCTGAATGTATGAATTATACCTTATAAGGAAGACATTAAGCAGAATCCTCTGAACCTAAAGTAGATTCATTGCACTTAAGAGAGCTAAGCCTCACGATGACTCATCAGTATGCAAGTATAAAACAAAATTTTGTCTTCCAAGTCAGTTGGAAATCAACATGGAGATTAAAGCATCACTCTTGACAAAAATCTTCTGGTTCCGTTTGATTAGTTGGACAAGAAATAGAAGTCCAAGCAAGTCTTGACATTAAGTTCCTGCCCTTGGTGTGATTGATCAGTTTTATAATAGGGGACAATTGATAATTTTATTGTCTAATTTAAGGATATATTATATGTGTACATATATATACATATATGTATATATATACATATATATATGTATGTGTATATATATGCTGTTTTTCCTTGAGTTATAAAGCACAAAGAAGAGCACAGCCAATAACCAAAATAGGGACACAATAGCATTTTTCAATAACTGAGAACTTGTGAACTAATACACATTGGATTTCATTTGGAATTCCAAGAGTTCAACATTAAAAAACAAATTATTCCATCATTTTACTATTGTTCTTAGCATGTTTCAGTATTATCTCATTAATCTTTGTAACAACCCAGTAAGCTAAAGCAGTACAACCCTTATTTTTAGAAGGAGACTTTGAACTTAAGAAACAGGATTTGTGCAAGAACAAAGAGCTATTGGTTACAGAGAGAGAGAACACCTGAGTTCAGGATACTTTCTTTTATGTCAAGCTATTCCAGTTAATATATTGAGCTGTGTTTGTCCTCAATCATGATCACTTCATTTTTTTTCTTCTTTAATTACAAGCTTATGGGTATAGTGGCATGTGTCTTTTCTCCAGCGATGGGCTAGGCTGAGGCAGGAGGATCACTTGAGTTCAGGAGTTTGAGACCAGCCTGGGTGTCATGGTGAAACCCCATCTCTAAACCAAAACAAAATGTAAATAATTATCAAATCAGAAAACATGTTTATAGGGATGACAAATGACATGGGATTGAGTTCTGATATTAGCTCTGATGTCTAAATCTTTATTAAGAACTGAACATATTTTGGTTAATTTTTTTAAACCTTTATTTTATTTATGTGGTGCTGAGGATTGAACCCAGGGCCTCACATACGTGAGATGAGTGCTCTACTACTGAGCCATAGCCCTAGCCCCCTTGGTTAATGTTTTATATAGTATTAAAATACCAATTTCATTACTGCTTTCTTATATAGCAGTAGGAAAATAATTATTGAACATATGAAAGCAGAACTTAAAAATTCAGAAATTAACAATCCAGGTAAAACTTCTGAAAGTGAATTACTCTTGGTGGGATTACCCTATACAAAAAAAGTAAGAATTAGAAAGTTTTGATCACAAAGGAGTGGTGAAAAAAAATCAATGTGTAAAGTTTTTCTTAATGTCTTTCTTAATCTACAATCCAGAATTATTTAAGCAATTAATTTTAGGAAATTTATAATCTGAAATAATTTTATATTAATTTAGCTTTTGCCCCTGAAATCATATATATTTTTGCATAAATAAGAAAAATATTTTTAAATTAGTATGTTGTGTTTCCTCTATGGTGACATTATAGTAAATTGGACTTATAAAAGCAAATGTTCTTTTTTACTATAAATGTTGACTCCTGTTGATTGCATGAATTAGTGTATTTGACTGACACACCCATACATACTAGTATATCATACTTGAATTCTATCCACCCTACCACCTACCTTCATTCTTTCCCTCCCCCAGTTCCCTTCCTTAATAACCCCTTTTCCATTTTCAGGTCATTCATGTCTGAGGGTGAACATATGATACTTGGATTTCTGGTTCTGAATTATTCTACTTAACATGATGACCATTCTTTCTGTCCATTTTCAAGTGTTTTCTTTGTTTCTTTTCTTCTATTTTTAATCCAGGGCTTGAGAGATACCATTTTGTGCTGCCCTGGCTTTCAAGTTTCTGTTGAGAAACTGCTGTTTTTCTGATGCGTTGACTTTGCTTTGTCCCTTCTCACAGTTTTCAATATACTTTTGGCAATTTTGTTCAACATGATGTGAAGTGGTTCTTTTCTGGTCATGTCCACTTGGGGTTCTGAATGTTCTTGTGCATGGATGTACAACCTGTTCCCAGATCTGAGAAATTTTCTGCTACTGTTTTACTGAATAAGTTTGCATTGCCTGTATCCTGTACCTTTACTCTATTGTCTATATTTATGATTCATACGTTTAGACTTTTCATCATGTCCCATCAGTCTTTTGTATGTCCTGTTCATTCTTGTTCTTTTTTTTTTTGCTATTGTCTGTTTGAATGTGATTTTCATTGTCATATTTTAGCCTTGATATATTTTCTTCTACTTGATTAGTCTATGGATGTGTATGACTTCAGCAGAATATTTCATTTGAGATATTGAGCTCTTTATTTCCAAGATTTCTGTTTGATTCCTTTCTAGAATCTCTATATTTATTGAACTGTTTTTTCCATCTGGCATTGTTTTCCTTAATTTATTTGCCTATTTATTTGTATTTTTGTTGAATTCATTGACCATAGGTAATGTTTTAAAAATTCATTTTTTTGGGCATTTCATTTACTGCAATATCTTTGGAATCAGTTACTAGATAGTTATGAACATTGTAAGGAGTCATGTTCCTTTGGTTTTTCATCTTTCTTATATTTATCTGTGAAGATCTGTCCATGTGTGGATATGTATATCTCTTCCACATTTATGTGAGTGGCTCTTAGGAAAGAACCCTCTCTCAGTGTGTACTGAGCTTTTGGTTGTTGTGTAGTGTTGACTTTATTTACAAATGGAGTTTGTACTGTAGTTGCTCTGTCTTCTCTGTTTGTGACTTATGAGTTTTGCCACAGTTTGTACAGTCAGAGCTTGAGGTCCAATTTTCTTTGTAAGAGCAGAGTGACTTTGGTTGCAAGAGTATTATAGAAAATGTGGTACCTGGGATGCATTCTCAATGGTTATTCTTCCAACTTTGTCAATAATGTTTTTTTCTACAAGTGTTTTGGAGAGTTCTAGGCTGAGGACCAATATAGGCACAACATTCATAAGAGCCATGTCAATTCTCTCTACTCTTTCTATGGGGGTTAGTGTTCAGAGACTGTACTTTAGTCCTTTCTAGCTATACCTACATGGGAACATATCAACTGGGGGCTTTTATCTCTCATATTCTTTTTGTTTAATACACTTTTTTATTTGTAGTTGGACATAATACCTTTATTTTATTTTATTTATTTATTTTTATGTGGTGCTGAGGATCGAACCTAGTGCCTCGTAAGTGCTAGGTGAGCACTCTACTGCTGAGCACCACCCCCATGCCCTATCTCCCATTTAATTTAAATTGAAATATCTGCCAAGATTTGAGTGGGACTACATCTTGGGTGGAGTAAGGTATGATTCTTCTCACCTGTGCTGTTGATTTCATGGGTGGCAAAGCACCCATCCTATGTGTTCAAGGCACAGGGATGGATTCCCAACTCAGAAGAAAAGGAACAACAGTAACAGTCATAACATAAAGACAAACCAGATATACAGTAGCAATTAGTTAACATCAAGAAAACAACAAAATACCAGTAACAATAAGAAGAAAGATGCAAAACAAACTCCACCAGAAAACTTCTAGAGCTGATAAATGAATTCAAAGTAGCAGGATACAAGATCAACACCTGCAAATCAATAGCTTTCCTACACTCCAACAGATTCTGCTGAGGAAGAAATCAGCAAAACCATCCCATTCACAATAACCTCAACAACCCAAACCCAAACCCAAACCAAAACAATGACAAAAAACCCTAGAAATAATCTAACAAACCAGGCGAAAGGTATCTACAATAAAAATTAGAAACACTGAAAAAAGAAATTGAAGAAGGCCTTAGAAGATGAAAAGACAGTCCATGTTCATGGGTAGGCAGAATTAATATTGTCAAAATGGCCATATTACTAAAAGCAGTAAACAGATTCAATGCAATTCCAATTAGAATACCAATTATATTCCTCACAAAACTGGAAAAAATGGTCCTTAAATTCATTTGGAAGAATAAGAGATCCATATAGCCAAAACAATACTGAGCAAGAAAAGCAATTTAGGAGGCATCAAAATACATGATCTGAAATTATACTACAGAGCTATAGAAAGAAAAACAGCATGGTTGTGGCATAAAAATAGCTACAAAGACCAATGGAATAGAATAGAAGACACAGAGAAAAACCCACATACTTACAGCCATCTGATCCTTGACGAAAGTGCCAAAAATATTTGTTGGAGAAAAGACAGCTTTATAACAAATGGTGCTGGGAAAACTGGATAGCCATATGTAGAAGAATGAAACTAGACCCCCATCTCTCACCTGGCACAAAAGTCAAATCAAATTGGATTAAAGACATAGGAATTAGATCAGAAATCTTGCAACCACTAGAAGTAAACATAGGGTCAATGGTGTATCATATTGGCACTGACTTCCTAAACAAGACCCCTAAAGTTCAAGAAAGAAAACAAATAAGCAGGATGACATCAAATTAAAAAGATTCTTCACAACAAAGGAAACAAGAGCATGAAGAAAGAGCCTACAGAATTGGAGAAAAAATTGCCTGCTGCTTCTCTGTGAGGAGATTAATATCCAGAATATATAAAGAACTCAAAACATTTAACACACAAATATATACATGCATGCGTGCATGTGCAAGTGCGCGTGCACATACACACACACACACACACACACACACACACACACAAACACCAAATAATAAATAGGCAAAAGAACTAAACATTTTTCAAAAGAAGAAACAAAAATGGCCAAAAAGATATACAAAAAATATTCAACTTCTCTCGCAATCAGTGAAATGCAAATCATGACCACACTAAGGGGGTCATAAAAGATGGCAGAAGGGAGCTAGTCAGTGAGTCCCAATCTCCTCACAGCACAGAAAAAAAGGCAGGGGAAAAAAAGCATAATTGAGATGTGGGTGACAATATAAATATTCTAAGATTCAATATTACGCAATTTAAGACCTGGAGAGACTTGTAGAAAATAAGGGCAGAGTTCCCTAACCCTGAACCTGAACCAGGGTAGTGAAAGGGGGAAGGGCAACAAAGAAAGAGGCCATGGCTGGGGGTGGGGAATATCAGAAAAACTCTTAAGCTCACCCACTTGAAAACATTTGGAAAGGCAGACAAATTTAAAGTGTAACAGGAATAGCAGAGTCCTTAAAACAGCAAGTAGGTTAATACCAAATCATATAAAGGATGCTGAGCAGGGAGTCCAAAGTCATCTTGTGAAGCCTCAGCCAACTGGTCACCCCCTTAAATGTGGATGCTAACACATAAAAAATGTTCACTGGATTAGACAAAGGGGAATGAAGGGAAGGGAGGGAGTATGGGAATAGGAAAGACAGTAGGATGAATAGGACATAACTTTCCTAATGTTCATATATGAATACACAATGAATGAAACTACACATCATATACAACTGCAAGAATAGATCCTAATTAGGATAAGTTATACTCCATGTATGTATAATATGTCGAAATACACTCTACTCATCTATATCTAACAAGAATAAAATTTTAAAAATCCAGCCAGAAAGAACTTCTAGAGGGACCACTACTAGCCAAAAATTATGGAAAACCCCTCCCCCCTCACCATGAGCAAGTGGACCAGGGTGGTGTGGACCAATGTGGGGAAGTGTACCTAAACCACTGCTCTGCTCACCCTCCATGACCCAGGCAAGGGCCAAAAGCTCTGAGCATGTTCCACTTGACTCAGAGACAGAGCAACAAAGCACTTATGCCTCTAGCAGAGGAAAGCAGATTCACCAGGACCACACTAGCTCCAATCACTGATATTGGGAGGAGGCATGGTGGGAAGCCTAAGGATTGTCCCTGGTTTGTGGGGCTGTACCAGAAGGAAGCTGCCTGGATATCCAGTGACATAGACCCAGTTCCCAGATAGTGACAGCTGTGGACAGAAGGCTATTAGGACACCCTAGGAAACTTAAGTGGAAGACATCTACAAACAGAGCCAGAAGGAGATGAGTTAGGGTAGAAAATTACCAGAGCCTAGGCAACAGAAAGTGCCTGCTCCCAGATTTAACTGGTACCCAGCCTGGCCCATGATTATAGCTGGTGAGTGAAATGGCATTGTTTGGATACTGGCAGGACCTCGAATCAGACACAGACAACAGAGGGAATCAACACCCACAATTTACAACCTGGGTCAGTGGAAACTAGAACATAGGTGAACAACCTAAGTCCTTTCACTACAGTACCCCAGAGAGTGGAGTTGTCAAGGGGAATACATAAGCACCACAGAACATTCACAACCAGAGTTCCTGCACTCAGAGACAGCCACCAGAATATTCACCACCACAAAAAGAATCCTGTAGAGGAGAGCAGGTGCACGGTGACCCACAGCAATCACAGGGCCACTCCAGAGTCTGAATCCTGAACTCCTGCACACAATCGAAATTAGTGAGCCATAACACTGCATCCTCTTTGAGCTCATCTCTTTGAGCTCTAGTTCTCCATTTGTAAACAGAGCAGGATGGATTAAAATCAGGAATGGCAAACTAGAAGGTACAAAATATGAAAAGCAATAGATTTTGATCCATGTTGCCCTTGGCAGATGTTGGTGAAGATCATATACCTGACCTTGGAAGTACAGACTGGTCCTTGGTCCCACTCCTCTGCCACACAGAGCTGTGGGCAGCCACTCCAGTCAAGTTGGCTTTTGGACTGAAATCCCTGATATCCCTGACCTCCTGCCCTCTAATGCCTTTTCCCAGTCTAGTGTCCTGGAATTATATTTTCCCTCGATATGTCATAAGAGGCTGTCTGTTATATACAGTTACCTTGAACTTTAACTTGTCTGATTTGTCAAATTCAGAATCTTGGATTTAAATTAGCCTGTGCAAATTGTCTCATCAGTCACTCTCAGGAATGTTCTAGTCTTACATTCTATCTGGAAGTGAAACCATGATGGGAATGGGAGCTTTGAAGGCATGTTGATGTTTATTTTAAACTAATACTGACTTTTTCTGGGTTATTCTCCTATCTACCTGTATCAAAGATATCAAAAGGGAGGAATTTTACTGAGTTCTGGGGACTATGAAGGCTGTCTGTAAAAATTTTCTTCATCCTTTAAATGTAAATGGAAAATAAGAGGCTAGTCATGGTGGCACATGACTGTAATCCCAGTTACTCAGGAGGCCAAGGCAGGAGGATCACAAGCTTGAGACAACCGAGCAAGTTAGTGAGACCCTATCTTAGAATAAAAATAAATAAAAGGGCTGGGGATATAGCTTAGTATTAGAGCACTTGCCTAGCATGAACAGAACTCTGGGTTTAATCCTCAATCTTGCCTCCCACCAAAAAAGTGGGGAGTGTTGATCTTTTATGGTTGGCTATTGTATGTGTATATATGTGTGTGTGTGTGTGTGTATACATATATTCCATATGTATATATATATATATGGAATAATTTAGCGATCTATTCTTACCTTTAAACTTCCAAATTTAAATGCGTCATCTAAATGTAGAATATTTCGCCTGCCTCATTCTCTCCCAGTTTAAAAGCATTTTCTTCCAATGTTCATTGGTTTAATTCCCAGGGCAGAAAATAGCTCCTGTTCTAAGAAAAATCTTCGAGAATTCTTATTTAAGTCCGTGACATACTAAGTCCTTGTTATTACTACATAGTAAATATTGTTATTCATAGGTAACCTAGTGGCCAAGTTGTAAGAGCCTTTGATGAGGAAGTAGCCAAGATGGAGGCTGGCTAGAGCCAAGAGGAGGCATTTACTTGTTTACACCTGACCTTAATGTAATTGACTAAGAATTTTTCTACGCTCGTGGGCACTGCGTGCAGCACCTGTAAGTCGAGCTTGTGACACGTGTATGCTTTAAGAGAACTAATGTACTGGTGATGGGGGAAGAGTATTTAACCAGGCTGGGGGCTTCAGAGATAGGAGAAGATAGAGGAAGAGATAAGAAGAAGGAACAATAAAGGAACCGCTCATTCCCAGTCTGCCTCCAGTTTCTTTCCCAAGGCATCGTTGCCTAAGGCGGCAACACCAAGTGAAATTCTCACAATAGTTGGTATTGTGAGAAGTTTGTTTGGCTATGGCCACTTCTTAGGTCTTCTGGCACCATTCTGAAGTTCCAATTACTTCATTCCTATAGTGTGTATACTTAAGGACAGATAACATAGGCCTGGAATGGGAAGAAAGTTATTCTTGTTTCTTCTATGGCTTTGGAGATGGAGAAGAGAAAGGGGAGAAAATGTCTGTTTTAAAAGAAGCCACAGTAGCAAATCAGCAAGGGTTATGAACAAAGCATGAAGTGGACCCTTATTACAGCCCCACCCTGGGAGTGCATCATTGTGGTTTACGCAGACAAATTTCTAATTGACAGTATTTCCCATTCCATCCTACCTTATACTGATGAGCAACACCAAATGAGGAAGGGTTAAAAATTCCCAGTCTTTGTACTTTCTACCTCTCAGTACATAGCATAAGAAGAAATAGAAAGAAGGATAGATAGGCATAGGCAGTGACCATCCATTTTCATTGACGGTTATGTCCATGTCAGTGGAGATAACTATTTCATTTTTTCATAAATAAGCACTTTTCCTTTTTTGTTCTTTCTTTTCTTCCTTCTCACTTTTGTATTTTTTCTTCTTCCTTCGTCTTCCCTATTTACACCCTGCCATTGCATACTCAACAGAGGCAAAAACAAGTTATATGCAGAAATTGGGATTTTTAGAACAGGTACAATTGAAATATATAGGAAAGTGGTGTTATATATAGTTTATTCTCTATTTTCTGGACTCACTCTCTCTCTCCTCTCTCTTTTTCTACTCCTTGGTCATTTTTTTCTTCTTTTCCATCTTTCTTTATTTATTCTCTCAACTGCTGCATAAGTTAGGTTTATATATAAATCGGTCATTCCACCTAATTATTCACTCCATTCTCTTTCCTCTCTCATCTGCTGATACTAAACCATTTCCATAGAACTCTCTCTTCATACTTTCTAAGAAAGAACAAGTCAATACACTCACTTCCTTCTTCCTAAACATATCACATCTGTGTCCATTACTTGAAACTATAAAACCCCATCAGAAGTGTACAGAGTAAATTGGAAACAATATCTGGGTTAACTAAATCTGTACATTGTGATCAAACTGGGATTCTCTGAATAGAAAGTGTTTGATTTTAAAGTGTAAAGGAAATATAAGGGGATCTGATAGCATTGTACTACAGGAGCAATGTAAGGTTTTAAGGTAAAATTGAAATAGTCAAGCTCCCACAGTGCAGGAAGAATAGATGCACAAGCAATATGAAGAAACAAGGGAGGGAAGAAAGTGACACAAACAAATCAATATACCTCCTCAGATAGATTCCATGGCAAGCACAGTTGGTGAAATGCCAGAGATGGAATTTAGAAATTACATATTCCAAGTATTTGCGGAACTTAAGAATGAACTAAAAAATGAGATGAGGGAGCAAATACAGGAGGTGAAAGATCATTTTGACAAAGAACTCCATAAACAAATACAGGAAGTAAAAGATTACTTCAATAGGAAGATAGAGGCTCTAAAGAGAAACCAAACAGAAATTCTGGAAATGGAAGAAGCAATAAACCAAAATAAAAGCTTAATCAAAAGTATCACCAACAGAGTAGATCACTTGGAAGAAAGAACCTCAGACAATAAAGACAAAATATATATCCTAGAGAAAAATCTGGATTACACAGCAAAAATGGTAATAAACCAAGAACAGAACATTCAAGAATTATGGGACAACATAAAAAGACCAAACATAAGAGTGATTGGGGTAGAGGAGGGGGCAGAGTTAAAGCCAAAGGAATGAGTAATTTATTTAATGAGATAATTACAGAAAATTTTCCAAACTTGAGGAATGAATGGGAAAACCAAGTTCAAGAGGCTTACCGAACACCAAACATACAAAATCACAACAGATCCACACCAAGACACATTATAATGAAAATGCCTAATATACTGAGCAAGGAGAAAATATTAAAAGCCACAAGAGAAAGGAAGCAGATTACATATAGGGGGAAACCAATCAGACTATGTTCAGATATTTCTACCCAGACCTTAAAAGCAAGAAGATCCTGGAATAGCATATTTCAAGCTCTGAAAAAAAAGGGATGTCAACCAAGAATCTTATATCCAGCAAAATTGAGCTTTAGATTCAAAGATGAAATAAAAACCTTCCACGACAAGCAAAAGTTAAAAGATTTTTCATCTCGAAAGCCAGCACTTCTGAATATCCTGGGCAAAATTTTTCATAAAGAAGAAGAGAAAAATAACAATGAAAATCAACAAAGGGAGATATTAAACTAAGGGAAATACCAACCAAAAGAGAAACCAAATCAAGCTAAAGATCATAATACAAATAAAAATGGATGGGAATAAAAATCACATCTCAATAATAACCCTGAATGTTAGTGGCCTAAACTCGCCATTCAAAAGACACAGATTATCTGAATGGATTAAAAGAAATGACCCAACAATTTGCTGTCTCCAAGAAACACACCTCATAGAAAAAGACATCAATAGACTGAAGATGAAAGGCTGGGAAAAGTCTTATCACTCACATGGCCTGTGTAAGCAAGCAGGGGTTTCCATTCTCATTTCAAACAAGTTAGACTTCAAGCCAAAGCTAATCAAAAGGGACAAAGATGGATATTTCTTACTACTTAAGGGAACCATTCATCAACAGGATATAACAATCATAAATCTATATGCCCCAAATAATGGAGCACCTACATTCATCAAACAAACTCTTCTCAAGTTCAAGAGTAAAATTGACCACAACACAGTTATTCTAGGGGAATAACAACACACCTTTCTCACCAATGGATAGATCATCCAAACAAAAGCTAAACAAAGAAATTTTAGGCCTCCTTAAAACAATTAATAACTTAGACCTAATGGACATATATAGAATATTTCATCCCTCAGTAAACGAATACACTTTTTTCTCAGAAGAACATGGCTCCTTCTCCATCAGACCATAAAGGGATGAAATTGGAAATCAATGACAAAACAAGGAATAAGAAAAACTACTCCAACAACTTGGAAGCTAAACAACATGCTACTGAATGAACAAGGGGTTGAAGAAGACATCAAAGAGGAGATTAAAAAATTCCTAGAGGTAAATGAGAATACAGATACATCGTATAGAAATCTCTGGGACATTATGAAGGCAGTAGTAAGAGGAAAATTCATTGCACTGAGTTCATTCCTTAAAAGGAAAACAACAACAACAAATAAATGACTTAACATCACACCTCAAAGCACTAGAAAAAGAAGAAAAGATCAACACCAAGAGCAGTAGAAGACAGGAAATAATTAAAATCAGAGCAGAAATTAATGAAATCGAGACTAAGGAAACAATTCAAAGAATTGACAAAACTAAAAGTTGGTTCTTTGAAAAAAAAAAAAAACAAAATTGACAGACCCTTAGTGATGCTAACAAAAAGAAGAGAAAAAACTCAAATTACTAACATTCATGATGAAAAAGGGAATATCACAACAAACACCTCAGATATACAGAAGATAATTAGAAATTACTTTGAAAACTTGTACTCTAATAAAATAGAAAATACTGAATGCATTGACAGATTTCTAGAGTCATATGATTTGCCTAAACTGGATCTGGAGGCTATACAATTTAAACAGATCAATTACAAGCGAAGAAATAGAAGATGTCATCAAAAAGCTACCAACAAGGAAAGTCCAGGACCTGATGGGTTTACAGCCGAGTTCTACAAGACTTTCAAAGAAGAACTATTACCAATGCTCTTCAAAGTATTTCAAGAAATAGAAAAAGAGGGAGCTCTTCCAGACTCTTTCTATGAGGCCAATATTACAATAATTCCAAAGCCAGGCAAAGACGCATCCAAAAAATAAAACTTCAGGCCAATATCTTTAATGAACATAGATGCAAAAATCCTCAACAAAATTCTGGCAAATCGGATACAAAAACATATCAAAAAGATAGTGCACCACGATCAAGTGGGGTTTATTCCAGGGATGCAAGGCTGGTTCAACATTCAGATATCAATAAACATAATACATCACATCAATAGACTTAAAGATAAAAATCATATGATTATCTCAATAGATGCAGAAAAAGCATTTGACAAAATACAGCACCCCTTTATGTTCAAAACACTAGAAAAACTAGGAATATCAGGAACATATCTCAACATTATAAAAGCTATTTATGCAAGGCCCAGAGCTAACTTATCTTAAATGGAGAAAAATTGAAAGCATTCCCTCTAAAAACCGGAACAAGACAGGGATGCCCCCTTTCACCACTGCTATTTAACATAGTACTGGAAACTCTGGCCAGAGCAATTAGACGAAAGAAATTAAAGGGATCCAGATAGGAAAAGAAGAGCTCAAATTAGCACTATTTGCTGATGACATGATAATATACCTAGAAGACCCAAAAAACTCTACCAGAAAACTTTTACAACTAGTAAATGAATTTGGCAAAGTAGCAGGATACAAAATCAATACCCATAAGTCAAAGGCATTTTTGTACATCAGTGACAAAGCCTCTGAAAGGGAAATGATGAAAACTACCCCATTTACAATAGCATAAAAAAAAAAAAAAAACCAAACCTGGGAATCAACTTAACGAAAGAAGTGAAAGACCTCTATAAGGAAAATTATAGAACACTAAAGAAAGAAATCATAGAATTCAGAAGATGGAAAGACCTACCTTGCTCTTGGATAGGTAGAGTCAATATTGTCAAAATGTCCATACTACCAAAGGCATTATACAGATTTAATTGAATTCCAATAAAAATTCCAATGTCATTTTTCAAAGAAATAGAAAAAGCAGTCATGAAATTCATCTGGAACAATAAGAGACCCAGAATAGCCAAAGCAATCTTGAGCAAGAAAAGTGAAGCAGGGGGAATCACCATACCGGACTTTAAATTATACTATAGAGCAATAGTAACAAAAACAGCATGGTATTGGCACCAAAACAGACTGGTGGACCAATGGTACAGAATTGAGGACACAGAGACTAATACATATAATTTCAGCTATCTTATATTAGACAAAGGCGCCAAAAATGTACAGTGGAGAAAGGATAGCCTCTTCAACAAATGGTGCTGGGAAAACTGGAAAGCCATATGCAACAAAATGAAATTAAACCCTTATCTCTCAACATGCACAAAACTCAATTCAAAGTGGATCAAGGACCTAGGAATTAGACCAGAGACACTACACCTAATAGAAGAAAAAGTAAGCTCCAATTTCCAACATGTTGGATTAGGCCCCAAGTTCCTTAATAAGAATCCTGTAGCACAAGAACTATTACCAAGAATTAATGAATGGGATAGATTTAAACTAAAAAGCTTCTTCTCAGCAAAAGAAACAATCAGTGAGGTGAATAGAGAGCCAACTAATTGGAAACAAATATTTAATACATGCACATCAGATAGAGCACTAATTTCTAGAATATATAAAGAACTAAAAAAACTTAACAGCAAAAAAGCAAATAACCCAATCAATAAATGGGCTAAGGAATTGAAAAGACACTTCCCAGAAGAAGATACACATTTAATCAACAAATACATGAAAAAATGCTCAACATCACTGGCAATTAGAGAAATGCACATCAAAACTACTCTAAGATTTCATTTCACTCCAGTCAGAATGGCTGTCAAGAACACAAACAACAATAAATGTTGGAGAGGATGTGGGGAAAAAGTCACACTCATACAGTGCTGGTGGGACTGCAAAATGGTGCAATTGCTATGGAAAGCAGTATGGAGATTTCTTTGGAAAATGGGAATGGAACCACCCTATGACCCAGCCATCCCACTCCTGGGTCTATTCCCAAAGGACTTAAAAACAGCATATTACAGTGACAGAGCCACTTCAATGTTTATAGCAGCACAATTCACAATAGGTAGGTTGTGGAACCAACCTAGATGTCCCTCAGTAGATGAGTGGATAAAGAAAATGTGGTATATATACAAAATGGAATTTTACTCAGCAATAAGAGAGAATAAAATAATGGCATTTGCAGGTAAATGGATGAAGTTGGAGAATATAATGCTAAGTGAAATTAGTCAATCTCAAAAATCCAAATACCCAATGTTTTCTCTGATATAAGGAGGCTAGTTCACAGTGATGTTGGATGGGGGTACATAGGATTAGAGGAACACTAGAATGGTCAAAGGAAAGGGAGGGGAAGGGAGGGAGCAAGGAGGGGAAGGGAGGGAGCAAGGGGGGGAAGAAAAAAAAATTGGTGGTTGAATGAGATGGATATCATTATCCTAAATGCATGATTGAAGATCTGAATGGTACTTATATACTTTGTATACAAGCAGTTGTATGTAAAAAGATGCTATACTTGTGCATTATGAATAAGTAAATAAATATTTAATAAACAAAAATAAATAAATAAGTAAATAAATAAATAAGAGAAATAGCCATGAAAAAAATAATATTTAATGTAAATGGCCTAAACTCATTAACCGAAAGACATAGATTGGCAGTTTGGATTAAAAAACAATATCCAACAATATGCTGTCTCCAAGAGACTCACTTCATAGGCAAAAGACATCCAGAGACCGAAGGTGAAAAAACATAATTCACATGGAACTCAGAAACAAGCATTTCTATCTTCATATTAGATAAAGTGGACTTCAAGCCAAACTTGTTGAGAAGGGATAAAGAAGGACATTTCATACTGCTTAAGTAAATTATTCATCAACAAGACATAACAATCATAAATATTTATGCCTAAAACAATCGAGCATTTATGTACAACAAACTTTTCTCAATTTCAAGAATCAAATAAACCACAAAACAATAATACTGGGTGACATTAACATGCCTCTCTCATCACTGAATATATTCTCCAAATAAAAACTAAACAAAAAAACTAAAAAACAGAATTAAGCATTTAGACTAAATATACATCCATCAATGACTGGATACACTTCTTCTCAGGAGCACATGGATAATATTATAAAATAGACCATATCTTAGGCCACAAAGCAACTCATAGCAAATACAAAAAAAAAAAAAAAAAAAAAAAAAAGATCATATCTTGAATTCTAACAGATTATAATGGAATATAATTTGAAATACATGATAAAACAAAAATAGAAGCTAATCTAACATCTGGAGACTAAATAATATGTTATTTAATGACAAATGGATAGAAAAAGGCATTAGGGATGAAATTAAAAAATAGAGGTAAGTAAGAATAGCAACAGAACATATAAAAATCTCTGTGACACTATGAAGGCTGGTCTAAGAGGATCATTCATTGCATTGAACTCATTTTTGAAAAGGATAGAAAGTCTGAATAAATACTCTAACATCACATTTCAAGGCCCTTGGAAAAGAAGAAAAAATTAAGACCAAAAGCAGTAGAAGAGAGGAAATAATTAAAATTAGAGCTGAAATCAATGGAATTGAAACTAAAAATTTTCAAAAAATAAATAAAACAAAATATTGGTTGTTTGAAAAAAATCAATAAAATTGCTAAGTCCTTAGCCATCCTAATGAAGAGAAAAAGAGAGAAACCTCAAATTACTAAAATTCATCATGAAAAAGGAAATGTCATGATAAACACTATTTAAATAGAGATGATAATCTGAAACTATTTTGAAAATTTATACTATATTAAAATAGAAAATGTTGAAGTCATCAAAAAATTTGTAGAGTAATATGACCTACCCAAATTGAATCAGGAGAAAATAGAAAATTTAAACACCTCACTTTTATTTCTTGTTCATCAAAATCCTACCATAAAAGAAAAGCCCAGGACTGGACAGATTCTCAGCTGAGTTATATCAGACTTTCAAAGAAGAACTAATGCCAGTCTTTCTCAAATTATTTTATGAAATAGAAAAGGAGGAAACCCTTTCATACTCATTCTATGAGGCTTGTATCACCCTGATATCAAAACCAGACAAAGATGCATCAAGGAAAGAAAACTTCAGACAAATATCCTTGATGAATATAGATGCAAAAATTCTCAATAAAATTCTGGAAAATTGCATCCAAAAATATATTAAAAAGATAGTACACCATGATCAAGTGGGGTTCATCCTAGGAATGCAAGGTTGGTTCAACTTATGGAAATACATAAACATAATACATCAATCACATCAATAGACTTAAAGACAAGAATCACACGATTATCTCAATAGATGCAGAAAAAGCATTCGACAAGTCACAGCATGCATTCATGTTCAAAACACTACAGAACCTAGGGAAGGTAGGAAGATACCTCACAATTGTAAACGCAATATATGTTAAACCCAAGGCCAACATCATTCTAAATAAAGAAAAATTGAATGCATTCACTCTAAAAACTGGAACAAGACAGGGATGCCTTCTTTCACTACTTCTATACAACATAATCTTGAAACTCTAGCCAGAGCAATTAGACAGAAGGAAGAAATTAAAGGGATATAAGTGGAAAAAGAAGAACTGAAACTATCCCTATTTGCCAATGGCATGATTCTACACCAGAAAACGTCTAGAACTCATAATGAATTCAACAAAGTAGCAGGATATAAAATTAAAACCCATAAATCAATTGAATTCTTATACATCAATGATCAATCAGCTGAAAGAGAAATTGGGAAATCTATCCCATTCACAGTAGCCTCAAAACCAAAATGAAATATTTCGGAATCAATCTAACAAAAGAGATAAAAGTCCCCCACAATGAAAATTACAGAATGCCAAAGAAAGAAATTGAATAAAGACTTTAAAAGATGGAAAGATCTCTCATGTCTTGGATAATAGGCAGATTTAATATTGTCAAAATAGCCATTCTACCAAAAGAGCTACTCTGATTTAATGAAATTCCTATTAAAATTCCAATGATGTTCTTCATAGAAAAAGAAAAGGCAGTCATGAAATTTACTTGAAAAAATAAGCCATACAGAATATCCAAAACAACCCTCAGCAAGAAAAGAGAAGCAGGAGGCATCACAATACCAGACCTTAAATTATAGTACAGATCTATGGTAACAACAGCAAGATTCTGGCACCAAAACAGACATGTAAACCAATGGAACAGAATAGAAAACACAGAGACAAACCCACATAAATACAGTTATCTTGTCCTAGATGATGATGCCACAAACATACATTGGAGAAAAAAATACCTTCTTCAACAAATGGTGCTGGGAAAACTGGAAGTCCATATATAGCAAAATGAAATTAAACCCCTATCTCTCACCCTTCACCAAATTCAATTCAAAATGGATCAAGGACCTTGGCATTAGACCAGAACCACTGTACCTACTATAAGAAAAAGTAGGCCCCAATCTCAATCATGTCAGATTAGGAACTGAATTCCTCAACAAGACTCCTAAAGTACAAGAAGTAAAATCAAGAATCAATAAGTGGGATTGTATCAAACTAAAACTCTCTTCACAGCAAAGGAAACAATCAAGTACATGAAGAGAAAGCCTACAGCATGGGAGAAAATCTTTGCCACCTGCATGTCAGACAGAGCATTAATCTCCAGGATATATAAAGAACTAAAAAAATTTAACACCCATAAAACAAATAACCCAGTCAATAAATGGGCAAAGAAACTGAACAGACATTTTAGCAAAGAAGAATTATCAATGGTTGACGAATACATGAGAAAATGTTCATCACCTCTAGCAATTAGAGAAATGCAAATTAAAACTACACTGAGATTTCACCTCAATCCATTTAGAATGGCAATTATCAAGATTACAAGTAACAATAAATGTTGGTGAAGATGTGGGGGAAATTTACACTCATACATTGCTGTTGGGTGTCCACACTGGTGCACACACTATGGAAAGCATAATGGGCATTCCTTACTTGGAATGGAACCACTATTTGACCCAGTTATTCCACTCGTCAGTATATACCCAAAGGACTTAAAATCAGTATACTATAGTGACACAGCCACATCAATGTTTATAGCAGGTCAATTCACAATAGCTAAACTGTGGAACCAACCTAGGTGCCCTTCACCCAATTATTGACTAAGGAAAATGTAGCATATATACACAATGGAATATTACTCAGGTATAAAGACAAAAATAAAATTATGGCATTTGTTAGCAAATGGATGAAACTGGAGACTCTTAGACTGAGTGTGATAAGCCAATCCCCCAAATCCAACAACAAATGTTCTGATGTGCAGATGCTAACACACAGTAAGGGAGGGGGGTAGGGAAGAATACAAGTTCATTGGATTAGACAAAGGGGAATGAAGGGAAGGGAATGGGAATGGGAATAGGAAACACAGTAGGATGAATTGAACATAATTTCCTATGTTCATATATGAATACATGACCAGTGTAACTCCACACATGTACAAGAATGGGAAATTATACTCCATGTATGTATAATAGGTCATAATTCATTCTACTGTCATGTAACTAAAAAGAACCAATAAAAGATAAAAATACAAAGAATTAAGGACAAAAAATTATCAAGTAATCTTAATAGATGCTGAGAAAGTCTGACAAAAGTCAGCACTCATTCATGACAAAAATGCTGAAGAAACTATGGATAGAAGGAAATTACCTTAGCATCATAAAGGCTATATATGAAAAATCCAAAACCAACTCAGAGTGAGTAGAGAAAACCCCAAAGGATTTACAATTTGGAGCACAACAAGGATGTCCACTCTTGCCACTCCTATGTAATAGTAAAATTCTAGCTTGTGCAATTAGGGCAGAAAAGGAAACAAATGGGATAAAAATTGAAAAGGGTGGAGACAAATTATTACTGTTTGAAGATGGTATTATCTTAGAAGATCCAAGAACTCCACCCAAAGAATGCTAGTGGTAATAAACAAATTCAGCAAAAGATCATATTACAAAATAAACATACAAAAATTAATAGCTTTCCTCTATACCAACAATGAATTGCTGAGAAAGAGATCATGAAAACAACCCCATTCAAATAGCCTTAAAAAATATTTAGGAACAAACCTAACCAAGGATCATAGCAATGAAAACTATGAGCATTTAAGAAAGAAATTGAAGAAAACACAAGAAAATGAAAAGATCTTTCATGATCATGCATAGAGTTAATATTGTTAAAAGGATCATATTCCCAAAAGCAATATATAGATTCAACACAATCCCCATCAAAATACCAATGACGTTCTTCACAGAATTAGAAAAAAGAAAGTCCTTTTGGGTAAAGACCAAGGAGTGGGATAGCTGGGTCATAAGGTGGTTCCATTCCAAGTTTTCCAAGGTATCTCCATACTGCTTTCCATATTGGCTGCACCATTTTGCAGTCCCACCAACAATGTATGAGTGTGCCTTTTTCTCCACATCCTCTCCAACATTTATTGTTGTTTGTGTTCTTAATAGCTGCCATTCTGACTGGTGTGAGATGAAATCTTAGAGTGGTTTTGATTTGCATTTCTCTAATTGCCAGAGAGGTTGAGCATTTTTTCAAGTATTTTTTGATTGATTGTATATCTTCTTCTGAGAAGTGTCTGTTCAGTTCCTTGGCCAATTTATTGATTGGGTTATTTGTTTTTTTGGTGTTATGATTTTTGAGTTCTACTACAGGGACACAGCCACATCAATGTTTATAGCAGCGCAATTCACAATAGCTAAACTGTGGAACCAACCTAGATGCTCTTCAGTAGATGAATGGATAAAGAAAATGTGGTATATACACACAATGGAATATTACTCAGCAATAAGAGAGAATAAAATCATGGCATTTGCAGGAAAATGGGTGGAGTTAGAGAATATAATGCTAAGTGAAGTTAGCCAATCCCAAAAAGCCAAATGCCAAATGTTTTCTTTGATATAAGGAGGCCAATTCACAGTCGGGTTGGGATGGGGAGCATAGGAGGATTAGAGGAATACTAGAATGGCCAATGGGGAGGGAGGGGAAGGGAGGAGGCAAAAGGGTGAAGAAAAAAAAATAAGATGGTAGAATGAGATGGATATCATTACCCTAAGTGCATGTATGAAGTCATGAATGGCGTGAATATACTTTGCATACAACCAGAGATTTGTAAAAAAGTGCTCTGTATGTGTAATATGAAATGTAACGCATTCTGCTGTCATTTATAACATCTTAGAATAAAAAAAATAAAAAAAAAAAAAGAAAAGAAAAAAGAAAGTCCTAATTTTCACTTGGAACAATTAAAGTCCTAGAATAGCCAAAACAATTCTATGCCCAAACAGCAATGCTGGAGGCAACACAGTATCTGAATTCAAATTACGCTAAAGTTATAGTAACAAAAACCATAGGATGCTGGCATTAAAAACAAAAGCCACATAGACCAATGGTATGGAATAGAATACACAAAGACAAACACAGACATCTACATCTGGTCCTTGACAAATGTGCCAAAAATGTACATTGGAGAAAAAACAGCCTGTTAACAAATTATGCTTATAAAACGGGTTGTTCATATACAGAAGAATGCAATTAGACCATTATTTCCCACCATGCACAAAAATGAACCTAAAACATACGCCTAGAAATTAGACTAGAACCTATGACATTTCCTCGAAGAAAATGATGGGACAACACTCCAATGTAGAGGCACAGACAACAACTTTTTTACTAGGACATCTAAAGCTCAGAAAGTACTTCCAAGAGTTAATAAATGGGGTGGTATCAAATTAAAAGCTTCTGCACAGCAAAGGAAACAAGAATACAAAGAGAGAATTTACAGAATGGGAGAAAATCTTTGCTGGCTACTCTTCTGACAGAGGATTAATATTTTGAATATATTTAAAAAATCAAAGCACTCCTCAAAAAAGCCCAATAATCCAATTCATAAATGGGCAAATGAACTGAATAAATACTTCTCAAAAGAAGAAATAAATATGGCCAACAAATATGTGAAAAAAATGTTTAGTATCATTATCAAATAGAGAAATGCACATCAATACTATAGTGAGATTTCATCTTGCAACAGTAAGTCAGAATAGCAGCCATGAAGAATGCAGATAATAATAATCGCTGGAGAGGATGTGGATAAAAAGGACTACTCTAACACTTTTGATGGAATTTTAAGTTAGTACAACTACTATGGAAATTAGATGAAGGTTCCTCAAAAGACTAGAAATGGAACCACCATATGACCATCTATACCACTTCTCAGTATTTATCTAAAAGAACTAAAATGTCATCATACTGCAGGGATATATTCAATCCCATGTTTATAGCAGCATAATTTACAAATTTTAGAAATTTGAGTTTTTTCTTCTTTCTCTTGGTTAGCATGGTTAAAGGTTTATCAATTTATTGATTTTTTTCAAAGAAACAACTTTTTGTTTTGATTTTTTTGAATTGTTTATTTTTTCAATTTCATTGATTTTAGCTCTGATTTTAAATTATTTCCTATCTTCTATTGCTTTTAGTATTGATTTGTTCTTCTTTGTCTAGGGCCTTGAGATGTAATGTTATTTATTTGGTGACTATCTATCCTTTTAATAAATAAGCTCAGTGCTATGAACTTTCCATTTAAGAACTGCCTACATAGTGTCCCAAAGATTTTGATACGTTTTGTCACTGTTCTCATTTATCTTTAAGTATTTTTTTCATCTCTGATGTCTTCTGCTATACATTGGTCAATAGTGTATTATTTAGTCTCCAGGTGTTATAATGGCTTCTATTTTTTATTTTGTCATTGATTTCTAACTTCTATTGTGATGTAATAGAGCACAAGGTGTAAATTACCTCTATCTTTTAGTATTTGCTAAGCATTGCAAGCATTTGTGGCCCAAGATGTGGTCTATTTTAGAATATTATCCAAGTGCCCCTGAGAAGAAATTGTATTCAGTCATTGATGAATGGAATATTCCATATATGTCTGTTAAGGCTAATTTGTTATTTTTTAGTTGTATAACTTCTTTGTTTAGTTTTTTTTGTTTGGAGGATCTATCCAGTGATGAGAGAGGCATGTTAAAGTCACCAAGTATTATTGTTGTGTCTACTTGATTTTTGAAATTGAGAAGGGGTTGTTTGATGTACATAGATGCTCCAGTGTTTGGGGCATAAATATTTATGATTGTTGTGTCTTATTGATGCATAATTCCTCTAGGCAGTACAAAATGTCCTTCTTTGTCCCTTATGATTAACTTTGGCTAGACGTCCACTTTACCTGAGGATATAAACACTTGCTTTTTCATGAGATACATGTGAATGATATGTTTTTTTTCTCATCCTTTTCCTCAGCCTGTGGGTGTCTTTGCCATGAAGTGAATCTCTTGGAGACAGCATTTTGTTGGATCTTGTTTTTTAATCCAATCTGATAGTCTGTGTCTTTTGATTGATGAGTTTAGGCCATTTAAATTCAAAGTTATTATTGAAAAATAATTTTTATTCTCTGTCATTTTGATTTATTTGTGGTTTGAATATGTTTTCTACTGTAGGTTTTCTAGTTGTGAATTCTTTTAGCTTTTTTTTTTTTGTGGAAGGATCTTATTTCATCATCTATTCTGAAGCTTAATTTTTCTGTGTATAGTATTCTTGATTGGCATTCATTTTCTTTCAGGGCTTTGTATATATTATTTCAAGACCTCCTTCCTAGCTTTGAGGGTCTGAGTTGAGAAATCAACTACCATCTAGAGTTGTTTCCCTCCAAATGTGACCTGTTGTTTTCTCTAGCAGTCTTTAAAATTGTATCCTTATTCTGAATTTTGGACATTTTCATAATTATGTGCATTGGTGTAGGCCTGTTGTAATTTTCTATATTTGGAGTCCTGTAAACCTCCTGTATTTGGTTTTCCATTTCATTCTTTAGGTTTGGGATTTTTTTTTTTTTTTTTTTGTGTGGTACCGGGGATTGAACTCAGGGGCACTCGACCACTGGGTCACATCCCCAGCCCTTTTTTGTATTTTATTTAGAGACAGGGTCTCACTGAGTTGCTAAGTGCCTCGCCATTGCTGAGGCTGGCTTTGAACTCGCGATCCTCCTGCCTCAGCCTCCCAAAGTGCTGGGATTACAGGCGTGCGCCACCGCGCCCGCCTTAGGTTTGGGATATTTTTTAAAAACAATTTTTTAGCTGTAGATGGACACAATATCTTATTTTTGTTTATATATTTTTATGTGGTGCTGAGGATTGAATTCAGTGCTTCACGCATGTGAGGCAAGCGTTCTATCACTGAACTATAACTCCAGCCCTGGGATATTTTTTGATATTATTTTATTAAAAAGGTTGTCCATTCCTTTGGTTTGTATCTCTGAGCATTCATCTGTTCTGATAAATATTATATTTGGTCTTTTTATGTTATCTCATGCTTCTTGAAAATTCTGTTCATGTTCACTTAACATCTTTTAACTATGGTGAACTTTATTTTTCAGATTATATATTTTATCTTCATTGCCTGTAGTGGTCTAGTTTGCTGGTGATTCTTTTCATTGAGTTTTTAATTTGGCTTATTGAAACCTTCCTTTTGAGAATATCTGATTTATTCTTCTTCAGGATTTTTATCTCCTTATTGAAATGATCTTTCACTTCCTGTATTTTTCTCTGATTTCACTCCTTACATGATCTTTTACCTCACAGATCAGTTTAACTATGAACTTTCTAAATTCTTTCTATAACATTTCATTGAATTCTGTTAATGAAGTATTTTGATTTGTTTGGGATGGTTGTTCTCTTGATTTTTCATGTTGTTTGTATGTCTATCCATTTATCAGCAAGATTCTGTAGCACCTCTACCCTATGAATTTATAGTGTTCCCGAAGATTTCTATAACCTCATGTTTTGGGGGGAGACAAATAATAACAATGAATGCAATCAATATTCAGCATTAAACTAGGTACTTTGTTCCTATTTTGACATCTACAATGTTAACTGGCAATATGAACAGAAATTGTGCACTAGGCAATTATAAACAGTATAGACATTATATTCATAAATGGGTTTGTTATTACAAAAATGTGATGAGGGTGAATCCAGAGGAGATAAGATGTAATAATTGAGAGGGAGGATGAGAGAATAATAGTAAAGAGCTAAAAGAAGAGTGAAAGAGAATAATAGAATTTGAAGGTTAAAGAAAAGAGAGAAAGAGAATTAAAGGAAGTAGAAGAAATAAAATATAAGGCAAAACAACAACAACAACAACAACAAACCCAGCATAATACAAAACCAAGGTATACTAATCAAAAACCCTTGTCCTCAAAAGACAGTCATGAAAATAACTACCTTCAAGAAATGCTATAAATAAGAGTGAGACAAATATTTATATATACAAATGTCCATGGATCATTCAGTACAAAAAAGTTTTAAAGTAAAGATACTTGATCAAAGATTAGGAATTGTTTCTGTTGAAATGGTAAAAAAATGATAAATTGGCTATAACATAATTATCAAGGGTTACATATTTATTTTACATGTTGGGAAAATGAGACACAGTGATGTTCACAAGATGACATACTGAGTTTAAAGGGAAGGTTGGGATTAGAATCCAAACATTCCTTGTCTCATTTCTCCTTCTTTACTGCAGGCCAAGTCCTCCCACCAATCTCCTCCATTAATATGAATCACAGAATTTGTACAATGGAAGAATACTGAGAGGTATATGTGCTTCTACACTCAATTTTACAAAAGATGTTCCTAGTTTATTTGCTTCAATATTAAAGCCAGTTTGGAAGAAATATACAGCACTTGGAACATAGCAGCCAGGTCTTTTCTGGACTCTGATGTTTTTAAATTTTAATATTTGTGCCTTAAGAGACAAATCCTTTCCTGGGCCTTTGTGTGATGAAATGTATGCCATTCCTTATCTACATGTGGAAAATGAAACTAGACCTATCTATTACCAGACAAATGTCAACTATAAATGAATTAAAGATTGAAATGTAAGATCTAAAACTATGAAAGTACTAGAAGAAAATATTTGGGAAAATGCTTCAGAATATTGGTCTGGACAAAGACTTTTTATTTTTATTTTTGGATATGACCCTAAAAGCATAAACAACAAAAGCAAAAATTGACAAATGGAATTACATCAACCTGAAAAGCTCTGTACAGAAAAGGAAACAACAGAATCAAGAGATGACAGAGAGAATGGGAAGAATGGGACAAAAATATTTGGAAAGTAATACATCTGCCAAGGGATTAATATCCAGAATTTATAAAAAACTTAAATACTCGACAGGAAGAAAATTTGAAAAATCCACCTAAAAATGGGTTAAAGACCTGAATAGACATTTCTCAAAAGAAGAAATACAGATAGCCAACAGGTTTTTATAAAACAACAACAACAACAAAAACCAACCAATGCTCAACATCACTAACCATCAGGGAAATGCAAATCTAAACCCTGGTTAGAGTAGCTGTTATCAAAAGCACAAGCTAACGAAAAATAAGTGTCAGCAAGATGCAGAGAAAAGGGAACTCTTACATACTGTTGGTGGGAATGCAAATGAGTACAGTCATCATGAAAAATAGTATGGAGGTTCCTTGAACAAAATGAAAACTAGAACTACTGCACAATCCAGCATTCCCACTGCTAGGTGTATACCTAAAGGAAATGAAATCAGCATGTCAAAAAGATCCTTCACTCCCATGGTCACTCAGCATTATTCACAATAACTGGGATACAGAAAAGCCTGAAAGTCCATCAGTTGATGAATGGATAAAAAACATGTGGTATATATACATAATGGATACTATTCAGCCATAAAAAGGTAAAATCCTGTCATTTGTGACAATGACAGACCTGGAGGACATTATGTTAAGTGAGATAAGCTCTAGGATCTAAAAATGTTGATCTCACAGACAGGCAAGATCAAAATATTATCAAGGGACAGTGCTTGATGGTTATCACAGATTTCCTGATTTATTCATTGAAAAGTGGATAGCAGCCACCAGAGTCTGAGGAGAGGAGGGGGAGCAGGATGGGGAGAGGCTGTTTAGGGGGTACAATCTACAGTTAGATAGGAGCAGGGAGTTCTGGTGTTCTTTGGCACAGAATGATGAATATAGTTAATAATATGTTGTGTATTTCAAAATAGCTAACATATAGGATTGTGAATGTACTTACCACCAATAAATAATCTAGGTTTAAAGTGATAAATATGATGATTACATGGATTTGAACATTATACAGTATATACATGAATCAAAACCTCATGTTGTAACTCATACATATGTACAATTATTGTGTCAATAAAAACTTACTCCACAAAAAAAAGAGATAAATTGGCTATAATATTATTATCAAGGGTTACATATTTTCTCTGATATGTGGAAGCTAGAGAAAAAAAAGAAAAAAGAAAAAAAAAGGTGTGAGGATCTGATAAAAATTGAAGGGAAATCAGTAGAATAGAGAAAAGATATCAGGGAGAGGAATGAGTGGAGGAAAAGGGAAAATACTGATAGATTATATTGGACAAATTATATTTTTGTATTGTGTTCATGTAAAAATATGTAACAACAAATGCTACCATTAAGTGGAACTATAATGCACCAGTAAAAAATATGGATTGAATAAAAAAATATAGTCCAAGGCATGCATTCTTTCTATCAAGTTAGATATATGACCATATCAAGCCTATATTTTAACTAAAATGGTGAAATTTAACATCATCCTCAAATCTCCCCTTTTGATTTGCATAGATCCAGGATAGTTGGGGATTTGACTCTGTATTTTACAATAATTTCAGTATTTAGGAAGAATCTTTCTCTGATTGAAATATCTTCTGAATTTCCCTGCATATAATCTGATCAGCTCTATGGTTGTCTCCTGAGATTATCTGTATTATATGATATATATTATAGTGTATATTACTTTGCATAACATGCTATATAATATGCTCTGTAGTACATATTATTGTCAAAAAAGCAAAGGCATGTACCACACTCTGCATTGTGATTTATATGTAGCCTGCCTTTGTTCTTCTGATAATAAACTCTTAGCTACTTGTCTACTTATAATATATTATTGTGAAGGCAATTATTTTGTGTGTTTCATGCCTCCACACGTTCCAAGGTTCTGTCAGGACAGTTTAAGTTTGATTTTGTAACAACAGTCCACTTGATGCCTTGAACACAACCCTTGTTACTTTGCCAATGCAACTTATTTAAAAACTGACACCCCCCCCCACACCCCACCTCACCTTTCTCTTCTCCTTCTCCCACTCCTAACCATGGGGGAAGTAAGATTAATCTTCTTCCTGTCTGAGGTTAAGTGACCTGTTTTTCAGCTCATGGACCACAAGAATGAAGGAATCCAGACTTCAGTACTGGCACCAGAAGATCTAGGGAATAGCTATCTCTCAAGGCTACAAGTGAAGTATGACTCCTGAGAGAGCACAGCTGGAGTGCACCCTTTGAATTACCTCTTTAAAATCACTCTGTTCCCCCTGACAGGATCCCAGACTTTGAGACACAAGTCCCATGCATATCTCCTTTGCTAGCAAAGCAATAAAACTGTTTTCCCCTTTTTCTCAAAACCCTGTCTTCATTATTGGATCAACATTGGGGGCCAGGCCCACACTTTCAGTATCAAATTCCTTGACAGAGATGGCACATAAAAGTGCCCCTGCTCCAGCGTTCTGGGGCAGCTATGGCATTCTGAAGAACACCCCCTTTCCACGCTGAAGACACAATGTGCTGGTAAGCATGTTGATAGTTGACCCCTGCAGAATTAGAGATGTGGCAAGTTTGCCTCAGATAGAGCCAGAGGAGGTGTTCATGTAAGTAAAGGGAGGGACTGAGGGACCATCCCAGCAGATGCTGAGGCTTCTTTTGCTTTGGGAAACTTCCACCTTCTATCCCTAAATGGTACAGTTTGCTTCACAAATTGGTCTACTTTGAGAACAAGGAAACTGAATCAGTAAAGTTGCAACACCTTGGCCATCTGGTAAGCTCTCCCAGTGTGCACATTGAGACCATTGATTCCACACATCTTGTCCCCATTTTTGGGAAACTCTGGTTTCCCTTCATGAAAACGTCTGATCTTACTTTGTGAGGACATTTGTGATGCCATTGATGTGGGGTCACAGTTAAGTGGGAGTAGAAAACCTAGGAAAAATTTTCACCTATCTGGTTCGTTTTAAAGGTTCTTATATGTCATCCATGGTTTTGGGGATCCCCTCTGGTTGTCTGTCTCTGTGTTTTTTTTCTTTTTTTTTGCATCTGTTACTGTCTCTTTAAGATATGGTAAATGGTGCATTGATACCATCAATAGTCTCTTGGGAAGGATCTTGGCTAAAAGAGCTACATATAGATATAAGCCTATGATTGAGAAAAAGATGATCTTTTATTGTAACACGATCTGACCATTGAATGATATTCTGAATTATTATGCAATCTTGCATTTGGAGTTGGTCTCTCAGAGGTCAGGTAAATGGAAGAAATTCTGTCTGAGTATACATTTATACTGTTTCATGATAAGGAGTCTAAACAGCCAGAAACTGAGTTGATGGTACAAAAACACTCTCACTCTGGTGTACAAGAACAGCAGGACACCAGAAGAAAAATGTTAAAAACAAGATTTAAATCCTTTCAAGCCAGTACTGGCAGGACAAACACTAATTCTTGCCCAGCTCCAAGCAGCTGCAGATCATCCTGCTGTGGGTCAGGGACAGGAACCCTGGATGAAAGAAAAAAATTCCAGAAAAGCTTTCTGGCCTATAGAGAAGTGAGTGATAAGGATTTAGAATATGCCTTGCCTTCCAGCCTCCTTTGCCCATGGTTGTGGAGGAGGGTGGCTTGTTGGTCACTGTCCCTTGCAAGGACAAGAGTGTGTCAGTATGGCTAGATTACAACCTGGAGACAGGAATGGTCTCTCCATATAAGATCCAATAGGACATCCAGTTTGGCAAAGGGACACCCATTGCTGGGGCAGAGCAATTCTTTCTGTGACAGCATCTAGTCCACATAAATGCTTAGGAGGATTAGCAGGATAAACCACTGCATATGGGAAAAAATAATAATAACCCAACAATAGCTTGAAAATGAATGAGTGAGGGGGAATAAAAACAAAACAAAACAAAACAAAACCCATGACTTCTTGAGCTCTGGACAAAAGCAGTGGCTATAAAAAATAAGCCTAGCAAGCAACTTCAGGGTCCTAAGTTCTGGCAAAAAAAAACAAAACAAAACAAAATCAAAAACAAAAACTAAAGCTCCTGGCCTGTCCAAGCTGAGTTGCAGCTATACCACAAGCAGCAGGGGCCATGCTCATGTGGAGATAGACAGGAACTGCCTGTCTGTCCTCAGCACCCAGGCCATGACTGTAATTTAATGCCAGGATTGCTGGGGAGAGGCAGGCATTCTTCCCCACCTTGTGTGGCCTGGACTCTGAGCTTCTGCCTGCCAGTGGACACTTCTGGGTGGAGCCCAGCCTGATGCTTACAGAAACTAACAAGTACAAGGCCCTCCTGGGGTCCTGATCCTTGGCCCTGTTAGTTTCTGCAGAGAGAGAGGTCCCCCAAAATCTCTGTATGCAATATGACCTGCATTTAGTGGAGTGCCCTGGACATAATAAAAAGCTTCAGTTGTTGGAGAGGGAAAATGGACATAAACCCCTCACAAACAGTTGATATTTTCTTGAAGATAAATAATGCAAGGGAGAAACAGAAAGTAAAGCCAACTCATGTTTGGTTGGCAGCACCTGCAAAATGATCTTCAAGGAAGTCTAAAGTGTGAGAGGGGCTTCCCTCCCTTGATAATCAATATGACTACTCTAAGAACAAGAGTTTTGGTGTACAATTGACAGTGGGGATCTCAATTAAAGTTGATGGTATTTGATAATGATAATAGTCACAAGTCAGACTCAACCATATACTATATGCTCCAACCCCTTGAATGCAACCTGGGAAAAACAAACATTAAAGCATGGTTTGTTTTGGTGGGGGGAGTGGTCCTGGGATTGAATTCAGGGGAGCTTAACCACTGAGCCACATCCCCAATACTTTTTTTAAAAAGTTTTTTTTTTTTGAGACATGGTCTTGCTCAGTTGCTTAGGGCCTCACTAAGTTGCTGAGGCTGGCTTTGAACTTGCTATCCTCTTGCCTCAGCCTCCCAAATTGCTGGGATTACAGGCATGTGCCACCATATCTGGCTGGGTTTTTTTTTTTTTTTTTTTTTTTGTGTTAAGTTTTTTGAGTTCTTTATATATCCTGGAGTTTAATGCTCTATCTGATGTGCAGTGGGGAAAGATTTTCTCCAATTCTGTAGGTTCTCTCTTCATGTTCTTGATTGTTTCCTTTGCTGTGAAGAAGGTTTTAGTTTGATACCATCCCACTTATTGATTCTTGGTTTTTACTTCCTGTGCTTTAGGAGTCTTATTGAGGAATTCAGTTACTAATCTGACATGATTGAGATTTGGGCCTAATTTTTCTTGTAGTAGGTGCTGGGTCTTTGGTCTAATGCCAAGGTTCTTGATCCATTTTGAGTTGAGTTTTGTGCAGGGTGAGAGATAGGGGTTTAATTTCATTTTGCTATATATGGATTTCCAGTTTTCCAGCACCATTTGCTGAAGAAGCTATCTATTTTTCTAATTTATGTTTATGGCACCTTTGTTTAGGATGAGATAACTATTAGTGTTTTTCTCTGTGTCTTCTATTCTGTACCATTGGTCTTTATGTCTTCATTGGTGCTAAGATCTTGCTGTTGTTGTTACCATACATCTGAACTATAATTTAAGATTTGGTATTGTAATGCCTCCTGCATCACTTTTCTTCCTAAGGATTGGTTTGGCTACTCCAGGTATTTTATTTTTACAAATACATTTCATGATTGCTTTTTTTATTTCTATGAAGAACATCATTGGGATTTTAGTAGGAATTGCATTAAATCTACATAGCACTACTGATAGTATGGATATTTTGACAGTATTAATTCTGCATATCCAGAAAATGGGGAATCTTCTCATCTTCTAAGGTCTTCTTCAATTTCTTCCTTTAGTATTCTATAGTTTTCTTTCTTTCTCTCTTTCTTTCTTTCTTTCTCTCTCTCTTTCTTTCTTTCTTTCTTTCTACTGAGAATTGAATCCAGGACATCTAACCACTGAGCCACATCTGCAGTCCTTTTTTGTATTTTATTTGGACACAGGTTTCAGTTAAGTTCCTTAGGGCCTCACTAAATTTCTGGGGCTAGCTTTGAACTCACCATCCTCCTACCTCAGCCCCCTAATATGCTGGGATTACAGGCATGCATCACTTTGCCTGGCTGTAGTTTTCATCAGTAGGGGTCTTTCACCTATTTTTGTTCTAATTGTGAATGCTTTCAATTTTTCTTCATTTAGAATGATGTTGGCCTTGGGTTTAATGTAGAAAGAATTAAACTAAATATTTCCTGCTATGACATCTACAATGTTAATTGTCACAATAAACAGAAACTATATGATCAGTTATTGCCTACAATAAAAATACTAAGTTTGCAAAAGGGCTTACAATTTCAAATGGTGGACAGTGAAAGAACAGAAGTATGTAGGATGTGATGATTATGAGGGAGGAAGAGAGAAAATAGAAGTAAAAAATTAAAGGAAGAGTGAAAGAGGAAACAATAGAGATTCACTGTTAGCAGAAGAAAAGAGAATATATATATATATATATATATGTACATATATACACAAATATATACAAAAGAATACAAAACAAAACCAAAATATACTAATCAAACATCCTTGTCTTCAAAATACTGATTCATGCAAAATAACTGGCTTCATAAATGCTAGAAATGAGAAAAAATAAAATTATGAATATGTATAAATAAATCTCCACAAACCATTAAAGTCAAAATTAAACAGAGAAAAGAAAAGAGAGGGAAAAAACTCAATGAAAAGTTTAAGAATTGTTTCCATTGGAGTTCAAAAGACCCTCAGCTTCCCTTCTCAGCAGTGTTGGGTCAGGTTATCTGGAGTGTGATGCTTGTTCCCCCCGCAGGGTGGGTTGTTGGAATGAGAGAGGTAATCCTGTAGGCTGAACTCTTGGAGGTGGGGTTTAGGTTTAGGTATGCTTCGGGTTCATTGTTGAATTGCAATTGCCCTGGAGATTTTAAATCAACATACCTCCAGGCCCAGCAGTCGCCAGTCCATGCTGGAAGACTGTACCCCAGAGATCTCTCCTGGGTTCTACTTGTGTAGAGGACCCAAATCTTAGTCTACTACATCACTTGTGGACTCCACAATTTTTTATCTCGAGTTCAGTTTCCAAATATAATCTGTCCCACTCCCCCACTTTTGAATTCCCAGCAAGGCCCATCTCTCCTAGCCAGTCCTTCCAGCAGCTGGATTAAAGGAAGAGGAGGAGAGCAGGGTGGGTTTCCATATAGTCCCCTGTGTAAACCTCTCTCCACGTTTGATTTTCTCCTGGCCACTTAGGCACACCCTGTGTCATGCAGTGTGGGTTTGCCAGGCCCTGTACTTTGGTCCAAACTCAGGTTTTACAGGAATTGGCTCCCTCACTGCCAGCCCCTGCACTGTGGCTGTAAAATGGAGTCTTCCTCTGTCCTCCACATGCAGCTGGGAAAAAGAATTTTCTTTCCTGCACAAGGATATTGTGCAGTGTGACTTTCAGTTTAGTCAAGCAATGTCTTTGATCTCTAAGCTCTTTTTACCCAGACATGCCTCAGGCCTCCTAAAAATGTGGGTTCCTTTATTTCCCTTGTCCTTCCACTTTGCTCATGCAGGGACCACTCTGGCTAGTGCCTCTGGCCTCAGCAGTGGCTGTGGCGCTGGGGATTTCTTTCTTATTTTATTATATCCCATCTCTTGAGTCCCCAATCTGCTTTGAATATTAGTATTAAAATCCAGTAAAGCCCCCCCCCCCCTTTATTGGTTCACCCACCTTGCTAAGAAGCTACCTGTTTGCTTTCTTGTTTTCACACCATGGAACATTCAGGAAAGAGACCGTCTTTATTCTGCCATCTTGAAAAAACATGGAGTTTTCTTTCCTTGGATAGCACTACCAAGCAGAAACAGAATTCTCAGGGGCTCATCTCCACCCTTGAAATGCTGATCTGCTGTTGATAAAACACATTAGAGTGCTCATGAAGCAGGGATTCTTTGGTAAATTTAATCTAGTCCCACTTAGAAGATCCAACAGACTATTTGGCAACTGATTATGAGCTGTTTCTTAGGCAACCAAAACAATCCAAAGACTAAAATACAACTGAGTACAAAAGGGACATGATATGAAAAATGCAGTCTTTTTATGAACGACAGTAGATTTTATCCAAACACATTGCACCATGGAAAACTTCAGATATTTGCTTATACTGGTAGATACCCTCTGTGTGAGTCAAGACTTATTATACCTGGATAGAAATGTTTTAGAAATAACTAGAGTCCTCTTGAAGAAATGGATCTCATGATATGGGCTCCCCTCCTTGATTCAATGGACCATCTTGATACAATGGACCATCTTTCATTGCAGAAGTGACTCAGCAAGTGAGTAAAACATTGGATATCCAATAGAAGTTACATACATCCTTGAGACTCTGATCTACAGGAAAAACAGAAAAAAAATCATACATTATGAAATATGGTGGCTAAATCATACCAAGAAACCCACCTATAGTGGAATAAGGTATTGCCAGTTGCTCTCCTCAATACAGATATCCCCAGAAGTAGGCTTAAATTGAGTCCATAAAGAAATAGTGCATTGGAGATTATTTATGACATCCTGGGGGGAAGACAAAAATGTGATTTTAGCAAAAGAAGCTAGATTAAGGCAGTATGTACAACAATCAGTCAAATATTAACTGTTGTACATAAGTGTGCTTCTTTCAGGTTCCCTCTAAAATTATGATCACCTCTCTATCTCTTCTGATAAAGGGCCAAAGGATGACAACAACAGGTAAATTCTTTCCATTCTAGGACCTTTCATCACCCCGTTTCAGTAGGAAGCAGCTTGGACATGTCACTCCCATTTTTCCATAGGAATGGAAGGTCTAGAGAATGACAGTGGGAAAAAATGTAACAGGGGTCCACTTCATGCTCTGAACATAAACACTGCTACTTTGCCAGTGCAGCTTATTTTTCAAATGACATTTTTTTCCCCTTTGTCTTTTCCCTCTGTCCCTTCCTAACCATGGGACATTCCCATTCTAAGCTGAGTTACCTGTCCTTCAATTCATGAACCACAGGAATGACTTCAGGGTTGGTACCAGAAGATCTAAGAAAAGGCTATGTTTCAAGACTACAAATGAATTGTGATGCCTCACAGGTCACAGCTGGAGTGTAGCCTCTTTTAAAAGCGTTCCATTGCCCCTGACTGTTAGAAGTCTCGGGGACACCTGTGTTTCCTCACTGCCAGCAAAGCAACAAAACTTCATTTTCCTTTTTCTCAAAACCTTGTTTTTATTGTTGGATTGGCATTAAGGACAAAGACTGAGTTTTCAGTATCAGCTTTGAACATAAGACTGGAGAGCAGTCTTTGTTTTAAAAGGCAGCATAGGGGAGTGGTCAGGGTCTGACTGAAAAGGAATCAGATTTAGCCTGAGTTGTGGCACATACCTGTTATGGATAACTACTAGAGAGGCTGAAGCTGGGAGATCATCAGTTTGAGGCCAGCCTGGGCAACTTATTGAGACCCTGCTTTAATAATAAATTTTAAGGCCATGTGCAGTGGCACATGCCTCTAATCCCAGCAGCTCAGGAGGCTGAGGCAGGAGGATTGTGAGTTCAAACCAGTCTCAGAACTTAATGAGGTCCTAAGCAATTTAGTGAGGCTCTGTCTAAATAAATATCAAAAGGGGGTGTTGGGGTTGTGGCTCAGCGGTAGAGCGCTCGCCTAGCATGTGCGCAGCCTGGATTCGATCCTCAGCACCACATACAAATAAACACATGTGTACAACTAAAGCAAATAAATAAACATTTTTTTTAAAAAATCAAAAGGGCTGTGGATGTGACTCAGTGATTGAATACTCCTGGGTTCAATCCCTGGCAAATACTACTACTACTATTACTATTACTACTACTACTACTACTACTACTAAAATTAACAAAAAGGTTGGGGATGTAGCTCAGGGATAGGGCCCTTCCTCAGTAATGTAGGAAAAAAAAAAAAGAAACCAGTTATGAATCTGTTCCCTATGCTTAATATTTTAATCAGTTCTCTTCTCTCTCTCTCTCTCTCTCTCTCTCTCTCTCTCTCTTTTCATGTATTGTTTGTGATCCAAGCCCTTTGGCTTTCTATTTGGCCCATCGTCCAGTGGATGTGATCATATGGCACACATCCTGAAATAATTAATACACTTTTATTAAGTGCCTGCTGTATGTTCCTAAGAAAGATGGCAAAAGATCTCTGGCCTCAAAAAGCCTGGTCCAGGGTTGGGCATACTAGTGGTCTGTGGCCAGTGATGAAAAAGCACTGGACAAAGTACTGTGCTGGGGGAAGGGTCCCCCTATCCTGTGCAGAAGATTGGAAACTGCATTGGTATTGATGCAGAAAAAAGGCACATGCTGGTTAGGGAGGGCCAGGTCCAGCCTTGTTGCAGGGAAGCAGAGACGTGTGAGGACAGAGAACTAGGAGAGGAGATAGGCAGAAAAGATGGTTGCAGGTACTGCCTAAAACTGCAGCTTGTGAATATGTGAAGTTGAATCTTTCCTTTTCATCACAGAGCATGGAGAGAGCTGGGGTGTGGCAGTGGCTTTATGCTGATCTTGAGGGCTTCAGCTTGTCCTTACAGTAAGTCTGCAGAAGGTAGACACGTAGCTGTCCCAGGGCCCATCTAGGCCACGGTACTAACAGTGCCCAGTGCTGTTATGCTAGACAGCATCAGGTGATTTCAAGGGGCCAGAAAGACCCCAGGTTCCAGGGGCAATGCAGAGTGATACCCACTCATTGTAGTGTCTTTGCCATCTGTAACTGCAGTGAGACACAGGGGCTGGGGCCTAGAATGATGAATGTGACTGTTGAGGCATGATTTTTGTTCATTTTTTAAAAGATAAATCAGAAGAATATTTAGTATATTTTAAGTTCTATCAGGAAGAAAAGAAAGCCTCAGGTTCCAGCTCTTAGAAGAGTGGTTCTTCAGGCGTTAGAAATGGTTAATGATGGTGTTAAGTTAACTAGATGGCCTTTCTGCCTTATTGTCTAGAAGGTAACTGATTCAAAATATAAACCAGTCTGGCATCATTGTGAGGTAGAATGCAATTCTCATACTACTTATTTTGGTAGATATAGAAACTACCTAGTGAGTTTCACAGATAACATGTGTGTACTTGTTACTTATGCAACAGTGAATTGAGTGTCTTGTGGCTCAAATTTAGCTTTGCTTGATTTTTTTTTTAATTGTTGGCAAACAAGGTATTTTTTGCAGATTCTGGAAGTGGGAAGAATCTGTTGTAATAGTTCTGGTTTCCATGTTCCATTTCAAAAGCATTAGGAATAATTTTGATCTTTGAGAATTCACTTGTATTAAGGAGATAAAATTTAGTGATTACCACACATGTTGAAAGCCATCCATGGACTATATGTGAACCAAATCAGCAGGGAAGCCATTAAATAGGAAAGTCTGGTGTTTGGGTACTTCCAGTGGCAATCCTGCTGTTAAGACTGCCCAGATACATGTGAGTCCTAGTCAGCTCTACCAGGTCCCACAGAGCATTGGAGATGGGGTGACCTGCTGTAGCCACACACCCTCTCAGAGGTGGGTGTAACCAGCCAAGATGCCAATCAACCTGTTGACTGCAAGATATCATGAAGCAAGACCCCACCCCTGAAACCTTATCCCTGCCTTTTCTGTACCCCCTTAAATAAACCCCAGGAGCCATTTTTTAATTGTTCAGCTCTAGCACCTGTGTGGGCAGTGAATTGAGTGTCTTATGGCTCAAATTTGGGTTTGTATGCTTGCTTGACCTATCAGATGCTCTGCATTTAAAACCTATTCTTTGACTCTGTCTTTTATTTCTTCACTAATTACTTCAGACTCTATTTTCTAAGGTGGCTTATCCTCTCCTGGGCAGGAGAAATTACCCTGGTGAGGCACTAGCCACCTCATGATACTTGCCTACTTTGAAGTTTGATTTCAAATGCTGATCTCAGATTCTGAAAGCCTTAGGACCTTTCATTAAATTAAGTGTTTGCATAGTAAAAGTAACCCAGTGCTCTTTCACACACACACACACACACACACACACACACACACACACACACAAATTGAAAAACAAGTGTTGTACCAAAAATGTTGTATCCAGCATAATGCCAATTAAAACTCCAAGCCACGTCACACTAATGCCAATAAAAAGCCTTTATTAAGCTGATCAGCGGCCACCATCCCCACACATCACACAGTGTGGCAAGATGGCGCGCAGGCAGTGATTTTTCAAGGGTTTATAAAGAGCAAAATCACAGAGGGTGGAATATTCAATTGCAGGGTTTTAGCCAATGCAAGCAAGCCACAGTACAGAAGCTGAATCTAGGCAGTTAGCAAGACAAAGCAATGGGTACAATAATATTTCCCATGGGACTTTCCAGGTTGGTATAGCAACAATCAAGTAGAAGGGAATGGGGTCATGATGACCCTAGTTGAGTACATGTTAGAGAATGGTTACTATCATCTAGACAATCAATCTCTGACAAGGTATTTGCCCAGGAAAAATGGAAACCAAAGAGAGCAATTTTACATTGTATAGGAATTGCTGTTTTTATGTTGTCAAGTGTATTATGCTAGGTAACGATTAATGGGTACACAGGCAGGACTTTCCGTATTCTATTATTTCTGAGAAACAGAACTATTTCTCGGAACTCCTAAGATGGCTGCTGAAGAACAAGATGGAGTCCCTTTAGTTCTCTTATCACATTCCCCACTGGTCTTATGGGAATAGACAAATCTTTGTCGTTACACATCTGTGTCTAATTTATCTAAGTTTCCAGAGGTCAACTGATCATAATGGGCATGCAATACCATGAGCTTGACAGATTGGATGTTTTGTTGAATGTATGTTGTTTACACAGTTTATTATACATGGAGCAAACATAAGTATTAAAGGTATAATAAGCAGGGGACCAGCTATAGTGCTGATCAAAGTAGTAAGCCATGGAGACCAGGAACACCAACATTCATACCAGGTTTCCTGGTTTTTTGAGGGTCTCCTTCCTTTCTTTTAGTCTCTTCCTTATTAGAGACAAACTATCTCTGATGACACCTGAATGATTAGCATAAAGGCAGCATTGTTTTCTTAATGTCATGCACAATTCACCCTGTTTTTAGGAGCATCAAATTTAGACCTCTCCTATTTTGTAGGGTGACCTCTGCTAAATAGTTTAGGAATTCTTTTAGCCTGGATACAGACTTTTCTAATTCTGATATGTCTTTGTCTATCTGGGTACTGTGCAATTTATAATTTTGACCTTGGAGTATTAATGCTGTTGCTCCTACAGCAGTAGAGCCTGCTATTCCAGTTGCTACCAACAACGGTACCAATACTGGTGCTGCCCTTTTAACTCTGTTTGTTTCAAAATGTTCTGCTCCTGCTTGTCCGTTATAATAAATAACCATAGATTAAGGCAAGGTGTTAGACCAGAAGTACAGGCAAACCATGTCCCTTTGGGGGCAATCAGGTAATTCTTATAACCCCTTGATGGGATGATGTTTCTGGTACAAGACTCTTAGTAGGGCGAGTATTGGAGATTGAAGCTAGAGGTATGAAAACAAAGTCTTTGGCCTAGTAAATCACCCAGTGTTAATTTAGGTATGTTTCCCCAATGGCGAGTAGTTATATTAACTTCCTGCACACTGACATTAACAAAGGTGGGGTCTTTCCAACATAATTTTAAAGGGGTTATTCCCTGTTTATAGGAATTGCAGCAGACATGAAGGAGAGTAAAGGGAAGGAGGTCTACCCATGTTTTGCCAGTCTCCAAAATTAACTTGGTTAAAGTTTCACAGTGAAGTTTCTAATTAATCTCAATTAATCTCTATGGTTTCAGACAAAGTTTTAGTTATTTTTGCCATGAAGGCAGGGCCATTGTTGGTCCCTATAGATAAGGGGAGGCCAAATCTGGGAATAATCTCTTGTAATGTGGGCAGTTTCTGTTTAGTTGGGAAATGCCTCTGTCCACCTCGAGGAGGTGTCTACAAAAACAATAAATATTTATATCTACACCTGTTGACTTTTATTTCAGTAAAGTCCTGGGAAGTGGTACTTCATCTTGAGCAGGTCAATCATTTTGGTTTCACCCAAATGGGTCCCTTGATGTAGGTGATGGAAGAGGGCTCGGCCGATATCCTCTGGTAGGTAAACTCTGCTGTCTGGGAGTATAGCCCACCCATCAGAGTCTTTGTGGGCATCAAGTTGCTTAATTTTTATTTTATCTTGTTTAGAATAAATAGGCTGTGAAGGCAGGATCTGTTCGGGGAGGACTGGAAGAATAGTTAATGGCCCCACTGGTCTTACGGTGGCTTGATCAGCAAAATTATTTTCTTGTATCTCTAATGTCTCTCCTTTTTGGTGGGCCTTGCAATGTATGATAGCAACTCTTTTTGGTAGCCAAATGGCTTCCAGCAAGGCCAGAATTTCTGGAACATTTTTAATAGTCTTTCTTCCTGAGGTTAATAAACCTCTCTCTTTATAGATGGTTCCATGCACATGAGCTGTAGCAAAAGCATACCTACTGTCCATATAAGTGTTGGCAGTTTTGTCTTTTCCAAATCTGAGGGCCTGAGTTAGAGCTATGAGTTCTGCCCTTTGAACTGAGGTCTGATGTCCCAACACTTGGGCCCAGTTACCTTGTCATTGGTGACTACAGCCGCTTCGGCATACCTGACGCCATCTATCATGAAACTGCTTCCATCCATGAAGAGGGTTTCCTTTGGTTTCTCCCAGGGGACATCTTGTAGATCAGGTCTGGTTCCCTGGAAGCTGTAATATGTCTAGACAGTCATGTACAGGTTGAGACGGATCATCGTCAGGAAGTAAAGTGGCTGGGTTTAAGGTTGTAGTAGCTGAGAATTTTACTCATTGTGGGTCTAGCAACAAGGTTTGGTAATGTGTCAACCTAGTATTTGTTATCCATCCTTCTGGGGAAATCTTTAATGTAGTCTCAACCACAAGAGGAGCAATGATCATGAGTTCCTGCCCCAGAGTTAGTTTTGAGGCTTCTTTTACTAGTAAAGCGGTAACAGCTGTTGCTTTCAAACAGTTGGGCCATCCTGTAGCCACAGGATCTAGGCGCTTAGACAAGTAGGCTATTGGTTTTCCAGTGGCTCCTTGTATAGGGATTTTTTGTTTTGACAGGGGTCCTCCGGATTGGTGCAGCACTGATAGCTCTAGTGTCTACTAGAAACTTTGTGGGTTTGCCCCTTACTTGTAAGGTGACCATAGGCTCTTGGGGGCTTATTGGAATAGAGCCTCAGCCCCATCAGTCCTCATCCAGTATAGAAAGGACCTTTCCTAACCTCGGTTTGGAGGGTCTGGAATTCCAGGCTTTCTGTAGGCGTTTGTTTTTCTAATGTCCTTTTTCCTTAAAGTAGGCACATTGGTCCCTTTTTAAAAATTTTTACCTCTTGCAGTAGGTGGCCCTCTAGAAGGGCATTAGGTCATTTGGTGGCAGTCAATAAGACCTTAGTAAGTCTTTTGGTTTGTCTTTCTTCAGGAGGATCTCTGTTATTACAAACTCATTGGGCAATTTCCACCAATTTAGATAAAACCTTTTCCTCTAACCTTTTAGTTCTTGGAGTGTCTTCCTAATATTGGGAGCCGACAGGGTTACAAAGGCTATATTTATCTATAGGGTGTAAGAGTAGTAAGCCTGTAGGAGGCACTTGGAGATTTGTTAGGGATTGTCTAGTGGGCCTTCTAAGGGTGGTTTGAACTCCCCACAGTAGAGTCTGGCAAAACGGTTTAGAGCCTCCTTACCTGTATCTTCATTGGGGTCCCAGTTGGGACAGATGGAGAGAATCATGGCTTCCCATAGGACAGGGTCATCTGTGGGCCAGCCATCAGCCCCCAAGATAGATTTCTGAGCTTCTCGTCTGATGCTTGCTCGTTCCTCAGATGTGAACAGAGTTTGGAGAAGCTGTTGACAGTCATCCCAGGTGGGCTGGTGGGTATAGAGAACTGATTCTAAAAGAGAGGTGAGTCTCTGTGGTTGATCAGTAAAAGAAGGATTTTGTGAAATGTGGAGAGGACACCTGATGATGGGAAAGGTGGAGACAATGGAGAAGAAGGTGAGGAGTGGCGAGGGCGTTCCAGTACCCACTGTATGGATGACAGGAAATTTGCCAACTCTAAGAGAGAAAAACATGTTGTTCAGACATGCAAGAATATTTCCAGAATGGGTCTAAAAACATAATTGAGAAATGTCCACAGGTGTCTGGGAGAAACTAAGGCAACAAGAGTTGTTTGCCCCTCAGTTAATAATTCCTACTGAGCTTCCTGTTCTAAAGCCACAACCCTTGCAAAGGCCTAATTACAGAGAAAGAATTATTTTACCCACAGTACAGGGCCAAACATATATTACCTACTTGATTAAAGGAAGATAATGGTATCTTCCAATAGACTTTTTTTTTTTTTTTTTTTTTTACCTTACACAGGGATTTATGATGAGGTTGGAAAACACATAGTTAATATTGATGGCAAATTTGTTGGCATGTTGGGTTGATGTACAAAGCTTACCTTTTAGTTAAAGATTACAAATATTTAAGGCCTGGTGCACTTTAGCAAAAGAATAAAAAAACTCTCTGAGAAAGCAACTCAACAGGTATGATCTATTGTTCCTTTTCCACTCTCACTGTTCCACCTGACCAATCTTTAAAAAGTAGGCACTGCATGTTAAAATTAGAATAGGACATGTGTTTCTTAAAAGAAGGACTACAAGAGTTATCAATGATTATAGAAATACCTTTAGACTCATAAGCTTTCAGGTGTAGGTATACTCTAAAGTTAAAGATTAGGTTAGGAGACATAGAGTCTGGTTATCTGTTAAATAAAGGACTGTTACATCTTGGGAGAATTAGACATATCTGGAAACTATAGATTAATGACACATTTTGTTGGAATGATTTTGTGCCTATAAGAAAAGAAAAAGCATATAAATAAAGACCCAGAGAAAGCAGGATTAGCTCTCTCTCTGGAGATCGCTCAAATAGAAGGACTCCTCATCCCATTCCTTGCTCCGATGCAATGCCAGTCATCCTTCAGGACCCCCTGGATCCCCACTGGGGCTGGACCCCAGCAGAGGAGGGAGGTGCCAGAGGTGAAAGGGATGGTGGAAACAAGGGCGGTGAAGGCGAGGAGGGAGGGACAAGGAGGAAAGGTTTGGAGAAGGGAAAAGGAGAGGGGATGGATTTGGGTGCCAGGTAGGGAGGAGGTTCCAAGAGGAAAGTAGTCTCAGCTTCAGAGTTATCTAAAACCAGGGGTCCAGGGGATTTCTGATTAACAGGTTTCTTTTGGGCCAATAACATGGTGCTCTTTCTTCGGAGCTCAGAATCAGAAGACTTGTAACCTATAATGCAACGTTTTAGCCATTTACGTTCATCAGTAAATATGTCAATCTAGATTTGTATATAAATCATTTGATCTGGATATCTTGTTGCCTAAAAATAATTTTTTTTTTTGACTCTAGGGAAGTAGGGAGGTTAGTTGTTCCTTGTGAGGGCCTACCGACCTAAAAAATAAGCCATTCTAATTCACAGAATTTTCACAAATCTAATTTGTTAACAGACATTCCGTAGTCAGAAGCACGTTTCTGGAAATCCTGAAAATTGTCTAAGAAACAGGTTAAGACTGTGACACACTGAGTTGACTGGTTCTCACGGTTGATTGACTTAAAAAGAGACTCAGCACACAGAGCAAAGCAAAGACACAGATAGCCACAAACTAGACGGACAACAGAAAGACGAACAGACAGACAATGACCAGATTGGGCCACAACACACAGGGGTGCCCACCAGTGAACCAGAACAGACAATGACCAGATTGGGCTGCAGGAGCCCTGTTTGGGGAGATGGCTTAAATTGAGGTTGACTATGGGCCATAAGGATTTGGGCATTGTCGCCTTCCGTAGTCTCACGGGACTTGGCCCGGGATCTCGAGTGACTTGGCCGAGATTGCTGATCGGGTCAGAGCCATTTTGGTGGTGTGTGTGGCGCATGTTAGTCGTTGTTAGAACCAGAGAGAAAAGTTATCAGAATAAAAAGCTGTTTGTCTCCAGTTTGCCTCTGAACTTATTCCCGCGGCTCCGTTGCTCCAAGCGGCCATCGCTTCAGGCAGCAACAGGTGGCGGCCCGTACGGGGACTTCAGAGAGGACAGGTAAGAACTGAAAGGTCTTTAAAGACGGGTTCAAATATAACTGAATCCCAAGTGATAGAGGCTATGCAAAGACTCCTTGATATACCTGACTCTGTTCTCAGTGAGGAGGATATAGAAAAAAGTGAAAGTGATCAAAAAAGCATAGCTTCCACTGGGCCAACTAAGACCAGTAAAGAGAGTATTAGAAGAGTCCCCAAAATGACAAAAATCCAAGCTATTAGAGCTATTCGGGAGTTGTTGGAGATAGCTGAAGGATACTTGTGCTTAATAGAACCTGGGCCTCAGGATATTGCTGTCAGTGAAATTAGCAGTGGTGAGGAATCTAGTAAAAGTGATCCTGAGAAAATGAGGAAAAAGAAACTAAAAAAGACCAAGAAAACGGACTGTCCAGTAGAGGAACCACTTGTGTCCTCTACTCCCCCATGGGTGGAATTCATTACAGAAAATATGAAGGGTATTACTAGGCATTTGCATACCCTAGAAACAGAAATAAAAAGTCTTTCTGATCGCTTATGCACACTTGAGGGTAACTCACAGATACATTGGGAACTGCCAGCATTTGAAAAGGAAAATGGACAGAGTGTCCACCTGTCAGTAGATTTCAAAACAATAAAAAATCTCAAAGAGGCAGTAATGACTTATGGGCCCCAAGCTCCTTTCACGTTGAGTATGCTGGAGTCCCTTAACACCTTTAGCTTAACCCCCTCAGACTGGAAAAGTCTATGTAAAGCAGCATTAAGCGGGGGGCAATTCTTGGTTTGGCGATCGCAATTCCAAGAACTTTGTATAGAAACGGCTAAAAGAAATGCGGCTGCAGGGTTTGGAAACTATAATATAGACATGCTCACAGGAGAAGGGCAATTTGCAGACTTACAGGCTCAAAAAGATTATGACCCAGATGTATATGCTCAGATAAATGCAGCTGCCTTAGAGGCATGGAAAACTGTACAAGGACCTGGGGATCTCCAAGGTAGCTTGTCAAAAGTGATTCAAGGACCTAATGAACCATATGCTGATTTTGCTGATCGACTTTTGAGAACTGCAGGTAGTGTGTTTGCAGATGTTGATCAAGCTATGCCATTAGTTGTTCAATTAGCATATGAAAATGCTAATAAATGCTGCCAAGCAGCCATCAGGCCATGGAGAACTAAAAAGGATCTTTCCGTATATATACAACTATGTAAAGATATAAATGACGCCTTTGTCACAGGAAATGTGATTGCAGCCTCAATGAGAGGTGCTTCCCCTCGAAATTTCACAAAGGCTAAACGTAGACATTATAATCAATCAGGATATTCCAGGCAAAATTATCATAATCAATCAGGCTATTCTAGGCAAAATCCCAAAAGAGAAATAAGACCAAGCTCATACCGTGCCCCAGGCCGCTGCCCCAGGTGTAAAAAGGGAAATCATTGGGCCAATAAATGCCATTCAAAATTTGACATCCATGGAAATCCTTTGTTCAGGAATTCAAAAAACGGGGCACGGGGCCCAATACCCCGGGGCCCACAAATGTACGGGGCATTGGAGGAGGAGTATCCTCAAGCATCCACTCAGATGTTTCCCCGACACAATCCCTACTACGCATCCACTCCCTCACCAGAGGAACAAGAGGAAATGCAGGATTAGACCTCTGTTCCACCGCCCAAATAGTGTTAACACCTGAAATGGGGGTTCAACTGATTCCCACAGGAGTCAGGGGACCTCTTCCCTCAGGGACTGTAGGACTTATTATCGGGCGAAGTCCTAAAAGCTTATTAGGTTTGCAAGTGACCCCAGGTGTAATAAACTCAGACTACAAAGGGGAAATAAAAATAATGCTTAGCTCACCCCAAAGTATAAGTTCTGTTAATCAAGGAGATAGAATTGCTCAGTTGCTTCTCCTTCCCAATTTACATAATTCATTTAAAATGAGTATGCCTCAAAAAGGGAAAAATAGAGGATTTTGTTCCACTGACTCAGGACCCATGGCTTGCTGGGTTCGAGACTGTTCAAGGAGGCCTATATGTGTAAAATAAAAATCCAAGGAATAGAAATGGAGGGATTAATAGATACTGGAACTGACTCTTCCATTATTAATTTACGCCAATGGCCCAAGCACTGGCCTCTGCAAAAAGCTTCAACCAGTTTAAGAGGCTTGGGATATAATAATCTCCCAGAAAAAAGTGCAGTAATTTTAAAATGGGAGGATGATGAAGGCCATAAAGGAACATTTCAGCCTTATGTTTTACCTAACCTACCGGTTACTTTATGGGGAAGAGATATTTTGCAACAAATGGGTGTACACCTTGCAACCAAACCTGCAGGTGTTAAATGTGAAAATCTACAGGGTAATCTTAACCATAAAAGAAATCATTATCAAAAAGTACAGAGTAATCTTAACCCTAAAAGTAATCATTATCATAAAGGAAAAAGATATTTTTTTGGGGGGCCACTGAGAAAATAATTTTGAAAATACCATGGCTTTCTGGTAAGCCAGTGTGGGTCCCTCAGTGGCCCCTATCTAAAGAGAAATTACAAGCAGCCCACCTACTAGTTCAGGAACAATTAGAAGCAGGACATATAGAACCTTCCACCTCTCCCTGGAATCCCCCATATTTGTGATCAAGAAAAAGTCAGGAAAATGGCGATTGTTACATGATCTTAGACAAATCAATAAAACCATGCAAGTTATGGGCTCTACTCAACCTGGACTTCCTAGTCCTGTAGCTATTCCAAAAAATTTCCATCTTATTACTCTTGTTATAAAGGATTGCTTCTTTTCTATTTTCCTACATCCTCTGGATGCCCTCAGGTTTGCTTTTTCAGTTCCTTCTATTAACAATAATGGCCCTGATCAGAGATATCAATCGAAGGTTTTACCACAGGGAATGGCTAATAGCCCCACCATATGCCAAATATATGTGGACAAGGCTATCCAACCCATTAAAAATAAATATCCAAACCTCATGTGTCTACATTACATGGATGATATTTTACTGGCCCACCCTAATCAAAAAATCTTATTTAATATATTCAGTGACGTGGTAGAAAATTTTTAAAAATACGAATTATATATAGCAGAAGAAAAAGTTCAAACCAGATCTCCCATATTATATTTAGGATTTAAAATCATGGATACTTTTGTTAGACCCAAATAAAGAACATTTGACCACCCTCAATGATTTCCAAAAACTACTGGGAGACATTAATTGGCTTCGCCCTACACTAAACCTCACTACTGGCCAACTAAAACCTTTATTTGACATCCTTCGCGGAGACCCTGATCCATCTTCACCGCGAACATTGACTCCTGATGCTAGGAAAGCTTTAAAGTTAGTAGAAAAAGCCATCAAAGGAGCTCACTGTGATAGATTTGATTTAACTCAACCACTGATGTTGATTATTATTTCTTCACAATATACACCCACAGGAGTATTTTGGCAACAAGGGCCTTTATTATGGATACATTTGCCTGTCTCTCCTAAAAGTATAATTGAGTCTTATACCTCCATGGTGGCTAAACTTATTCTTCAAGAACTTAAGACTTCTACTAAAATATTTGGCATTCACCCTGATACTATTATTACTCCCTATTCATCATCACAGATTGAATATTTATGCTTCAATGATAATGATTGGGCTATAGCTAAATGCTCTACTTCTGCAAATTTTGATAATCATCTTCCTAAGTCTCCTATATTATGTTTTTGTATTAATCATCCTATTTCCACAGGTAATAAAAAATCAACCTATTCCTAAGGCATTTAATGTATTTACAGATGGGTCCTCAAATGGTACTGCTATAGTAGTCACTAAAAATGAAAATATGACTTACATAACTGCACACAAATCAGCTCAACTAGTGGAATTGGAAGCTGTGGTAAGAGCTCTGGAAAATTTTAGGGACCAGCCCGTAAACATTTTTTCAGATAGCCACTATATTGTACAAGCCGTCCCAAAATTAGAGTTAGCAGGACCAATAGCACCTCATACTCCAGCCTTTAAATTGTTTTATCAAATACAAAAACTTTTGTGGGCAAGAAAAGAACCTCTATTTGTAGGCCATATTAGATCACATACTAATTTGCCTGGTCCCCTCCATGAAGGTAATCAAAAGGCTGATGAACTTACAAAAAAAATATTTATACTTTCAGTGCTCCAACAAGCTACTTTATTTCACTCCCAGTTTCATGTCAACAGCACCACCTTGCAACGTAGGTTTAAAATCACAAAGGAGCAATCCAGAACAATTGTAAAAGATTGTAAATCTTGTATGACACATTTGCCCAATCTTCATTTCGGCGTTAACCCTAGAGGATTAATGCCCAATCATTTGTGGCAGATGGATGTTACTCATGAGCCAAGTTTTGGAAAATTGCGATTTATTCATGTGACCATAGATACATGCTCAGGCATGATTTTTGCTTCCTTACATTCTGGAGAAAAGTTAAAGATGTTACATCTCATTGTTTGCAAGCTTTTGCTGCATTGGGCATCCCCAAAATGCTTAAAACAGATAATGGCCCCGCATATACGTCCTCATCTTTCAAAGAGTTTTGCGCAAAATTCAATATATCCCATAAAACAGGCATCCCATACAATCCTCAGGGTCAGGGCATTATTGAAAGAGCAAACCGCACACTGAAAATTATGTTATTAAAACAAAAAGAAGGAAATTGGAAAAGTCCTAAGGACAGATTGGCAGTTGCCCTGTTTACCTTAAATTTTTTTAACTTTAGACTCTAATGGTTATTCTGCTGGAGACAGACATTGGAATCCATACCAACAACATAAACCTTTGGTTTACTGGAAGGATGTTCTTTCAGGTACATGGAAGGGTCCAGATCCAGTATTAATTTGGGGAAGAGGATCTGTTTGTGTTTTTCCAAAACACGAATCCTCTCCAATATGGATACCATCTAGATTAATAAAACAGGTACCACATCAAAATGATCAAGATGAAGTTATTGAAGAATGAAGATTAATAAAAAAGGTACAAAATCAAGAGGACCAAGATGAAGGTATAGAATGATTCCCTCAAAAGAGTCCTTCAAAATATTTCACAACGTAAGTGTCATCCTCCTCCCGGCAGGGACGAGGAGATCTCTCTTTAGTGTGCACACAATTGTATTTTTTTTTCTTTTTATACATGTCTTTATGTCTGTACATTTGTCTACATTTCATGTTAATGTGACGTCACAAATATATGTTTGTATGTTTGTGCGTCTGTCCAGTGTGACGTCACAAATAACAAAGTGCTTATGAAAAAAAAAAAATATATATGGATCCAAATAACTTTAATTCATTTTAGGTTAAGAGTATTCAATTAAGAGTAAATAATTTTATAAATGAAGGTACTTTCAATTTTGATTTATAGGTGTCCCTGGGACTTCTCTTTAGCAAACAATATGACTAGTGCTATATAACCTGATATTTTAGTGTTTTGACATAAGATTGTTTATTTGTTATTAACTTCATTTGTTTAATAGCTCATTAATTTCAATTATCTCAACAGGTAAAAGATTGCTCTGTATACAGAGACTCAAGGGTTCCAGCTAACAAATTATTTCTCCAAAGTGCTTTTACCTTTTCTTTAATCTATCTTAAATGCAGTAATTACCCTCAGTCTTTCTTTGTTTTGTTCTAAATATGATATTTTTCCAACTTATGTTTGTAAAAGCTCAACCAGCGATGTGTGTGAACAAAAATCAACTTTAATTTTCTAATCTAATTATTCAATTTTGTAGTTTACAACTCGCCTCTTGACTCAGTGCTGGAATAGCACTGCCTTTCCTTTAATAATTGATGCTTGAGTTTCTAGCTAGCGGGCCCTGAAGATTTGCCGGTGGCATTGTCTAGACATAAAAAAGACGGCTGCTGCTACAGCTGCAGGGATCGCGGTCGCTGCAAGCATCCCTGCTGCTCAAGCATCAAACAACCTCACCAAAAGTGTGGCCTCTGCTCTACATGCATGGGGCCTCCTACATCAATGTGTTATAACAAATGGACATTTTGATCTTTCATTGTTTGGGACTTTACGGGACAATGCCTTGCGGGTATTTGTCTAGAGAATTCAGTGTGTTACTTGATGGAACTTAGGGCAGCTGATTTGTTTAAAGAATTTGATATGCTATGCAACTTGGCTCATCAGCAGAAGGCTTGTTGCCTTAAAGCCGCAGCATCTCCTCACAATTGGACGGCTGTTAGTCATCATACACAGTCGATCCTGAAGGGCTCCATTGGATGGCTGGTTAGCCAATGACGGGTAAGATCCCCAGAGGGGGACAACCTAAGACAGGCACAGTCGCACGGGACAGTCTCATGTGGCCGACATATCAACCTAAGACAGGAGTCAAGGGCACAGCCTTGATTATCCGATGACGGGTAAGAATGTTGGTTGCACATGGACGTCCTAGAGCATCCCCTCTTTTAAAACAAAAGGGGGGAAATGCAGGAGCCCTGATTGGGGAGATGGCTTAAATTGCGGTTGACTATGGGCCATAAGGATTTGGGCATTGTCGCCTTCCGTAGTCTCACGGGACTTGGCCCGGGATCTCAAGTGACTTGGCCGAGATTGCTGATCGGGTCAGCGCCATTTTGGTGGTGTGTGTGGCGCGTGTTAGTCGTTGTTAGAACCAGAGAGAAAAGTTATCAGAATAAAAAGCTGTTTGTCTCCAGTTTGCCTCTGAACTTCTTCCCGCGTCTCCGTTTCTCCAAGCGGCCATCGCTTCAGGCGGCAACATTGGGCCACATCACACAGGAGTGCCCACCAGTGAACCAGAGCGACGTCTCGACTGGTCCTGGGACTAGGTGTAAGCGACTGCATCCAGTCTGACCTATGTCCCCCAGAGAGTTAACTCACCAGATCACAGATCAAAGGCGGCTTCTTTTAAAATTGTCCTGATGGCAGGCTGGAATCCTCCCAGGAGCGAGGCTGAGAAATGTCTCTCAGGATCTCCCGTCTACTCCAGGACAGAGTCCAGGAGACTGTGACAGGAGGTTAATTTGGGTGTGACACGGCAAGGAAAAAGGGTCTCGCTGCGGCTTCCAAAAATGTTGTACCAAAAATGTTGTATCCAGCATAATGCCAATTAAAACTCCAAGCCACGTCACACTAATGCCAATAAAAAGCCTTTATTAAGCTGATCAGCGGCCACCATCCCCACACATCACACAGTGTGGCAAGATGGCGCGCAGGCAGTGATTTTTCAAGGGTTTATAAAGAGCAAAATCACAGAGGGCAGAATATTCAATTGCAGGGTTTTAGCCAATGCAAGCAAGCCACAGTACAGAAGCTGAATCTAGGCAGTTAGCAAGACAAAGCAATGGGTACAATAATATTTCCCATGGGACTTTCCAGGTTGGTATAGCAACAATCAAGTAGAAGGGAATGGGGTCAAGATGACCTTAGTTGAGTACATGTTAGAGAATGGTTACTAACGTCTAGACAATCAATCTCTGACAAGGTATTTGCCCAGGAAAAATGGAAACCAAAGAGAGCAATTTTACATTGTATAGGAATTGCTGTTTTTTATGCCGTCAAGTGTATTATGCTAGGTAACGATTAATGGGTACACAGGCAGGACTTTCCGTATTCTATTATTTCTGAGAAACAGAACTATTTCTTGGAACTCCTAAGATGGCTGCTGAAAAACAAGATGGAGTCCCTTTAGTTCTCTTATCACACAAGTACAAAAAGAAGTACAAAAATCCCAAAACATTACCTGGATGGTAGTTCCCCTATACGACTGCTATTGGTATTTTTCTTCTTCATCTTCCCCTTCTTCTTTTCTTTCTCTTCCCCTACCCCCCATAATGGGGAATGAATCCGCTCCTTTTTTAAACAATACTGTGTATATAATTTGCTGCCTTGCTTTCTATTTTTTGATAAAACATCTATGTCTACTCCTGTAGATAAGCACAGAGAGCACAGGCAAACACTACCACAGTAAACCCTGAAGTTGAATGGGTGAGAACTGGATTGTAGCAAACCTTGGAGGATGTTTCAGTCACTTTAGAAGCTTGGGTACAAGAGTCTTACCTACTCAGGAGAGGTGGCAAAGAAACCTTAGGTCACAGTGGCAGAATATGCAAGGTTTTCCCCCTTGGAAGTAGGCAAACTAGGTTAAATACCCCTGCCCCCCAAAAGCTTCAGTGGACTGTTTTCAGGTGATTTAGTTTGTTTTGCCATGCTGGATCTGTTGCCATGTCATGAAGCCCACTGAGAGGCCCAGCTCCTGGCCTATGAAAGCAGATTGCCAGTGGACACAGATAAGTCTCTCTGTAGGATATATAAAAGAGAACACTTCCCTACCCCATGCATTCCACCTCCCTTAAGTACAAAAACTCCCTTTGTTTTATCTTGTCCAACTTTATTTTGAAGAATCATATAACAGTTTCTGTGGGTCAATTTGCACAGGTATGTTACACGATAGGAGTGAATACATTCAAAATTTCCTGTGGTTAAAAGGAGAGGTACCTCCCCACCCAACAGTGTACATTTTATTATCATGCACTGAAGAGAGAGACCTTGCCTGTTAAATTGAAGGGCACTGATGTGCTGTAGTAAGAGCAATAAAATCCAGAGATATTATACTGAGACTTTCTAGTTGCTTATCATATTGAAATGCACAAAGACTATTTCCTTATAACTGTGATGGAATTTGGATGATGACCTACAAAAGGCATTCTCCTTAGCAGAGTGTCTAAGTAATTTCAACATCTTCATATGAGGCAATTGAATGAATGTATTAAGAATACAAATTATTTATTTTTTAATCAAGGAAATTTTCATTCTGAATAAAGATACATCAGAAATTTCCCTAATGTTATTTTCCCTAAAGAACCTTATTTTAGATAATGGAATGATGTAATAATGTGTCTGTGGTCTGTGATAGTCACAGATATGATTTCTTTCCCAAGGACTTCACTGATCTCAATATAGAAATACACACACACACACACATACACACACACACACACACACACACACACACACACATCCCCAATACTTTGAAATCTGCTTTTCTTTCCATTGGTGGTGATAGATGGACTACCCCCCTCCCCCAAGGGAAGTTTCCATATCCTGAGCAAAGCAACCTTGTTTCATTATCTGGGCAGGAGCCAATGGGCTTAAAGGTTGCTCAATTCCATGGGCAAAGAACCAATAGCCTTAAGGGTTGCTCTGGTGCACCCACCACCAGAAATCCCTATATAGGGTCCCGTTCGTTCAGAATTTGAGAGACACACACAACAGCTCATTCCTGCTGAGAGGAGGCAGCCACTGCACCAGCTACAGATCCACCATCTCCAGCCAGATGGCAGCTGGCCCAACCGACAGCTCTAGCTTACAGCCTGACAGCAGCTGCCCCCAGCTGACAGCTCCAGCCTCCAGCCCAATAGCAGCTGCCCCAGCCGACAGCTCCAGCCTCCAGCCCAACAGCAGCTGCCTTAGCCAACAGCTCCAGAGATTGCAGCTGGCATGACCAGGCACCCACCTTCCATTCAGAGCTTGCCTACTCCCCTCTCCCTGACTCCTCTCTCCCAGCACCTCTTCAACCTCCGACCAGCCATAAAGGCTGGTGAATAAATCTCTTGGCTGCACGGTTGTCCCTGGTGTGATTTTTGCCCTTCAGGTGGTAACTATTTGTAAGGAATCCCCCCAGATAATAAACTGAGATGTAAATTTGTGTAATAGCATGTAAAAAGTGAGTTAAGAAATCTTATCAATCTGAGCAATAAAATGTGTGCCTATTTAAAAATTCACTTTTCAGAAGAGATTCAAGATGGTGGATTAGAGAAAGGCTGCATTCCTAGTTGCTCCATGACTAGGAATTCAAGCAGTAAGAGTACTGCTTCACAGGAAGGTAGCTGAAAGAGGAATTTAACTAATATTCAATACTGGACAAGGTATATTAGAGACTCAGAAATTTGGGTCCGTTGAACAAAGAATAAAGCACATTGTAGCCAAGCTGGTTACAGAAGTGGAGCTGTTTCATCACAGAGGGGAGGGATAATACAGGGGAAAAAAAAACAACAACACACACACACAATGGAGAGTTTGGGTATTTAAAAATAAACAAAAAAACAACAACCCTGTTTATCAAAAAAGCTGCCTAAATTTAGCTGAGCTAGAGGCTACACTGTGAACTAGTGTTTGAAAAATGTTCTGTATTTCTCAACTGTCAAATGGAGAGCTGAGGTGGAGCCATCTTGAGGAGGTCATGCTGCATCAGCTGCTGTAGAGCCTAGAGATCACAGAAAATAGTCCTCACTGTCCCAGCAAGCACCAAATGTGGCCTAGGGTGTACCTAGCAGAATAGAAGCAAAACAGGAACAAAGAAAATTGTACACAGTAGGATTCAAATCAGAAAAATGAAGGGAAGCCCAACTTGCTTTCCCTTTGAGTTTGGTGGCTCATGTGACCAGTTGAAGAGTGTTGGAAATCTAAACAGGTTGTGAATACTTTTAATGACTAAGTCTGGGAAGAGAGGCTATGTTTGTGGGCAGCAGAGTGTGTGGAAGATTGTCTCCACTGCCCATGAGTAGAATTCTTGGGAAGCTCCTGAGATCTAGACTCCCACAGAGATTGGCATCTGCCTGGTGCTAAGGGTGTGTGGTGGTTAAATATCTCCATAGCATATATCACCCAGTAAGCCCCCAAGGCTTGATTAATCCTAAATCCATGTTGCTGGAAGTCTCTTCATAGAATTCTGCATAAGCCTCACCCTAAGAATTCATTGATATGGGCTCTGGACAAAAATCCAATGGACAGTACTCCCATTCCATCCTATTTTATACTGGTAAGAGGGGAAGCTGAGAGCTATTTTCAACCAGCTTATGTTTTAAGCCACTCCAACTGGCAGCTCAGTGAACAACAAAAAAAGAGGAAGGAATTAACAATGCCCAGCTATAGTGCGATTTCTCTCTGTCTCTCCCCAAAACCCAAGAAAAGGAGGCAAGAACAACAGATGGGTGTAGCTGCCTGAATCGATTGCCACTTGGAGCAACTACGCCGCGCGGGAACAAGTTCAGAGGCAGACTGGAAACAAATAGGCTTTTTATTCTGGTTGCTTTTCTCTCTGGCTCTAACAACAACTCCCACACGCACCATACACCACCAAAATGGCGCCGATCCGATCTGCTAAGTCACGGCTCAAGTCTCTTGAGATCCCGGGTCAAGTCCTGCGAGACCACGGAAGGCGGCAATGCCCGACCATGGCCCACAGCCAACCGCAATCTCAGCCATCTCCCCAAACAGGGCTCCTGCATTTCCCCCCTTTTGTTTTAAAAGAGGGGATGCTCTAGGACGTCTATGTGCAACCAACATTCTTACCCGTCATCGGATAATCAAGGCTGTGCCCTTGACTCCTGTCTTAGGTTGATATGTCGGCCACATGAGACTGTCCCATGCGACTGTGCCTGTCTTAGGTTGTCCCCCTCTGGGGATCTTACCTGTCATTGGCTAACCAGCCATCCAATGGAGCCCTTCAGGATCGACTGTGTATGATGACTAACAGCCGTCCAATTGTGAGGAGATGCTGCGGCTTTAAGGCAACAAGCCTTCTGCTGATGAGCCAAGTTGCATAGCATATCAAATTCTTTAAACAAATCAGCTGCCCTGAGTTCTATCAAGTAACACACTGAGTTCTCTAGACAAATACCCACAAGGCATTGTTCCGTAAAGTCCCAAACAATGAAAGATCAAAATGTCCACTTGTTATAACACATTGATCTAGGAGGCCCCATGCATGCAGAGCAGAGGCCACACTGCTGGTGAGGTTGTTTGATGTTTGAGCAGCAGGGATGCTTGCAGCGACCGCGATCCCTGCAGCTGTAGCAGCAGCCGTCTTTTTTATGTCTAGACAATGCCACCGGCAAATCTTCAGGGCCCGCTAGCTAGAAACTCAAGCATCAATTATTAAAGGAAAGGCAGTGCTATTCCAGCACTGAGTCAAGAGGTGAGTTGTCAAACTAAAAATAGAATTATTAGATTAGAAAATTAAAGTTGATTTCTGCTCACACACATTGCTGCTTGAGATCCCACAAACATAAGCTGGCAAAATATCATATTTAGAACAAAACAAAGAAAGACTGAGGGTATTTACTGCATTAAAAATAGATTAAAGAAAAGCTAAAGGCACTTTGGAGAAATAATTTGTTATCTGGAACCCTCGAGTCTCTGCATACACAGCAATCCTTTACCTATTGAAATAATTCAAATTAATCAGCTATTAAACAAATGAAGTTAATAACAAATAGACAATCTGATGTCAAAACACCAAAATATCAGGTTATACAGCCCTAGTCATATTTTTCGCTAAAGAGAAGTCCCGGGGACACCTATAAATCAAAATTGAAGGTACCTTCACTTATTAAATTATTTACCCAAATTGAATACTCTTAAACTTAAATGAATTAGAGTTATTTGGATCCATATATATATATATATATATATATATATATTCATAAGCACTTTGTTATTTTTGACGTCACACTGGACAGACGCACATACAAACATATATTTGTGATGTCACATTAACATGAAATTTAGACAAATACACAGACATAAATACATATATAAAAAGAAAAAAAATACAATTGTGTGCACACTAAAGAGAGATCTCCTCATCCCGGCCGGGAGGAATGACACTTAAGTTGTGAAATATTTTGAAGGACTCTTTTAAGGAAATCATTCCATATCTTCATCTTGGTCCTCTTGATCTTGTACTTTTTTTATTAATCTTGATTCCTCAACAACTTCATCTTGATCCTTTTGATTTGGTACCTGCTTTATGAATCTAGATGGTATCCATATTGGAGAGGATTCGTGCTTTGGAAAAACACAAACAGATCCTCTCCCCCAAATTAATACTGGGTCTGGACCCTTCCATGTACCTGAAAGAACATCCTTCCAGTAAACCAAAGGTTTATGTTGTTGGTGTGGGTTCCAATGTCTGTCTCCAGCAGAATAACCATTAGAGTCTAAAGTTAAAAAATTTAAGTTAAACAGGGCAACTGCCAATCTGTCCCTAGGATTTTTCCAATTTCCTTCTTTTTGTTTTAATACCATAACTTTCAGTGTGCGGTTTGCTCTTTCAATAATGCCCTGACCCTGAGGATTGTATGGGATGCCTGTTTTATGGGATATATTGAATTTTGCGCAAAACTTTTTGAAAGATGAGGACGTGTATGCAGGGCCATTATCTGTTTTAAGCATTTTGGGGATGCCCAATGCAGCAAAAGCTTGCAAACAATGAGATGTAACATCTTTAACTTTCCCCCCAGAATGTAAGGAAGCAAAAATCATGCCTGAGCATGTATCTATGGTCACATGAATAAATCGCAATTTTCCAAAACTTGGCTCATGAGTAACATCCATCTGCCACAAATGATTGGGCATTAATCCTCTAGGGTTAACGCCGAAATGAAGATTGGGCAAATGTGTCATACAAGATTTACAATCTTTTACAATTGTTCTGGTTTGCTCCTTTGTGATTTTAAACCGATGCTGCAAAGTGGTACTATTGACGTGAAACTGGGAGTGAAATAAAGTAGCTTGCTGGAGCGCTGAAAGTATAAAGATTGTGTTTGGGTAAGTGCATTGGCCTTTTGATTACCTTCATGGAGGGGACCAGGCAAGTTGGTATGTGCTCTAATATGCCCTATGAATAGAGATTCTTTTCATGCCCACAGAAGTTTTTGTATTTGATAAAACAATTTAAAGGCTGGAGTATGAGGTGCTATTTAAAAAAATATGGATTATATATAGCAGAAGAAAAAGTTCAAAGCAGATCACCCATATTATATTTAGGATTTAAAATCATGGATACCTTTGTTAGACCCCAAAAATTTTAATAAATAAAGAATATTTGACTAGCTCTAATATTGCTAGCTCTAATTTTGGGACAGCATGTACAATATAGTGGCTATCTGAAAAAATGTTTATGGGCTGCTCTCTAAAAATTTCCAGAGCTCTTACCACAGCTTCAAGTTCCACTAATTGAGCTGATTTGTGTGCAGTTATGTAAGTTATATTTTCTTTTTTAGTGACTACTACAGCAGTACCATTCAAGGACCCATCTGTGAATACATTTAATGCCTTAGGAATAGGTTGATTTTTTATTACCTGTGGAAATATAATAGGATGATTGATAAAAAAAGATAATATAGGAGACTTAGGAAGATGATTATCAAAATTTGCAGAAGTAGAGCATCTAGCTATAGCCCAATCATTATCATTGAAGCATAAATATTCAATCTGTGATGATTAATAGGGAGTAATAATAGTAGCAGGGTGAATGTCAAATATTGTAGTAGAAATCTTAAGTCCTTGAAGAATAAGTTTAGCCACCATGGAAGTATAAGACTCAATTATACTCTTAGGAGAGACGGGCAAATGTATCCATAATAAAGGTCCTTGTTGCCAAAATACTCCTGTGGGTGTATATTGTGAAGAAATAATAATCAATATCAGCGGTTGAGTTAAATCAAATCTGTCACAATGAGCTCCTCCGATGGCTTTTTCTACTAACTTTAAAGCTTTCCTAGCATCTGGAGTCAATGTTCATGGTGAGGATGGATCAGGGTCCCCTCAAAGGACATCAAATAAAGGTTTTAGTTGGCCAGTAGTGAGGTTTAGTGTAGGGCGAAGCCAATTAATGTCTCTCAATAGTTTTTGGAAATCATTGAGGGTGGTCAAATGTTCTTTATTTATTAAAATTTTGGGGGGGTCTAACAAAGGTATCCATGATTTTTTAAATCCTAAATATAATAAATTTAAATTTTCTACCATGTCAATGAATATATTAAATAAGATTTTTTGATTAGAGTGGGCCATCATCCATGTAATGTAGACACATGAGGTTTGGATAATTATTTTTAATGGGTTGGATAGCCTTGTCCACATATATTTGGCATATGGTGGGGCTATTAGCCATTCCCCGTGGCAAAACCTTCCATTGATATCTCTGATCAGGGCCATTATTGCTAATAGAAGGAACTGAAAAAGCAAACCTGGGGGCATCCAGAGGATGTAGGGGAATAGAAAAGAAGCAATCCTTTATATCAAGAGTAATAAGATGGAAATTTTTTGGAATAGCTACAGGATTAGGAAGTCCAGGTTGAGTAGGGCCCATGATTTGCATGGTTTTATTAATTTCTCTAAGATCATGTAACAATTGCCATTTTACTGATTTTTTTTCTTGATCACAAATATGGGGGAATTCCAGGGAGAGGTGGAAGGTTCTATATGTCCTGCTTCTAATTGTTCCTGAACTAGTAGGTGGGCCGCTTGTAATTTCTCCTTAGATAGGGGCCACTGAGGGACCCACACTGGCTTATCAGAAAGCCATGGTATTTTCAAAATTATTTTATTTTATTTTATTTTTTTGTGTGTGTGTTCTTGCTGTGATGACTGGTTCATGGAAATATATACATGTGCATATTTGTTTCTTCTTTTTTGCTCATTTTTGCATTTTAAATTGTAATTATTTTTCTTTGCCTTCTCTTTTGAGGGTTAGGGTTTCTGGTTTGTTTATTTTGATATTGCTTTGGTTTTGCTTATTTCTCTTATTTCTTTCTCTCCTTTTTTTCTCCACACTAACAGATAAATTCTCTTGTTCTCTTTAATTTTTGATTGTGTTTCACCTTTTTATCTTCTTTGTTTATAACCATCATTGCTACATTATTTGCATTTGTTGTTTCTATTTTTGTTTTTCCTTTTTCTATGAGGTTCTGGGAACCTACAGTGACACTACAAGTCCACAGGGTGGAGAGTGTGGAACCAAACTCAGCCAAAAGACAGCACATCTTGGTCCACACACAAATAAATGACATTCAAACTTCAACTCTACTTCAATACAAAGAATAAAAGAGATACAAAACCAAACTAATGACCAGGCCCCAACTAGGAACACCTGGGGATGGGTCCTTAAGTCCCACTTATAGACATCCACTTTAATAGCAAAAACAGAAATAATTAACACAAAGGCTGTGGATACCACACTTATAAGGGAGTCTTAATCCTGATCACTTTAGGACACTTTGGCAAGAGAAGGCTGTGCCCTAAAAAGGTCCACACATAAGAGCAGTAGAGTAATCGTTTGCAACGGATGCATACAATCTAACACAGGATTAACAAGGTAATACCGCCTACAATTCACAATCACCCTAAATATTTCAAAATGAATGAAATAGCAGATAATGAATTTGAAAGAAAGATTATAAAAGTAATTAATGAATTCCAATGAATTAAGAAAGTTAATACAGGATATGAGTGAGAAGTTCAATGAGGAGATATTTTGAAAAAGAACCAAACAAATCTTAGAAAAGAAAAACATAAAAAATCAAAGAACATGTTCAGTTTAAAGTCTCTCTAAGAGAGTAGGCCATACTGAAAACAGAATCTCAGAGCTGGAAAACAAAATGGCCAGCCCAGAATATTCAGATGGTATTAAGGAAATGAAAACAAGTAACCATAATCGGAATGTACAAGAACGCTGGGACAACATTAAGAGACCAAATTTAAGAATCATTGAAATTGAAGAGGGTTATGAGTGTAGGCTAAAGAATAGATAATCTCTTTAGGGAAATAATATGAGAAAAATTTTCAAATCTTAAGAATGAGATGGAGGGGCTGGGGCTATGGCTTAGCAGTAGAGTGCTCATCTCACATGTGTGAGGCCCTGGGTTCAATCCTCAGCATCACATAAATAAAATAAAGGTTTTTTTTAAAAAAGGGCTGATGCTGTAGCTCAGTGGTAAAGTGATTGTCTTGCATGTGTGAGGTACTGGGTTCGATCCTCAGCACCACAGAGAAATAAAGATACTGGGTGTTCACCTACAACTAAAAATATATTAAATTAAATTAATTAATTATCTAATTAATTAATTAATTTATTGGTACCAGAGATTCAACTCAGGGGCACTCGACCACTGGGCCACATCCCCAGTCCTTTTTTGTATTTTATTTAGAGACAGGGTCTCACTGAGTTGCTAAGTGCCTCGCCATTGCTGAGGCTGGCTTTGAACTCGCAATCCTCCTGCCTCAGCCTCCCAAGTGCTGGGATTATAGGTGTGCGCCATTGCGCCTGGCTAAAAATATATTTTTGAAAAAAAAAATGAGATGGAAATATAGAACTTCAAAAACAAAACAAAACAAAAACCAAAATAACTAAGATCAAAAAAGAAACTCTCCACAACACATTATAATTAAAATGAACAAGCATAGAATTTTAAAAACCTCAAGAGAAAAAACGACAGCTCACATTTAGAGTCAAGCCAAGCAGGGCACTGTGGCGCATGCCTGTAATCCCAGCACTTGGGAGACTGAGGCAGGAGGATCGAGAGTTCAAAGCCAGCCTCAGCAATGGCGAGGCACTTAGCAACTCAGTGAGACCCTGTCTCTAATAAAATACAAAAAAGGGCTGGGGATGTGGCCCAGTGGTCGAGTGCCCCCGAGTTCAATCCCCGGTACCAAAAAAAAAAAAAAAAAAAAAAAAAAAAAAAAAAAAAAAAAAAAAGAAAAAACATTTAAAGTCAAGCCAATCAGAATTACTTATGATTTCTCAGGACAGTCTCTAAAAGCAAGGAGAACTTAAAAATGGTCTGTCCCAAGTCCTCAAACAAAAATAACTCTCAACTCTCAAGATTGTTATATCCAGGAAAAAATTCTCCAAAATAGAAAAAGATGCGAGGGCGCCTGGCAATCCAACCAGTGTTTGACAAGGATCCACTGGGAGAATGATGTTTGCAAGGTCTCATCATCTTGGGAAAATGCCAGATGTCTGCCTCTGGGTCCTGGTGCCTTTTCTGCACTATCTTCTTATTAATATAATACTCAATAAATTTTCTAGTGGTGATTGCTGGGGGTGATGGGAATTCTACAGCATTTTCTGAGAATATTAATAAAATATTAGAAACCATAACCCCTTCCTTACCACAAACAGTAAATAATTTTCTGCCACCGTGTGATGTGTCTTTTTCCTGGGGTAATTGTTTTAAACATATATTGTTATAAATGAGAACAGTCACAGAGCCACCTGTTTCTCCAGTTATGAGTAAGCAAAAAGCACATAGTCTCACTGATAGTAATCAGAAACAGAATAATATCAAAGTACTTCCCGTTAAAGAGATCCCATGGGAAAAAGTCCCTTTGGTGCCTGTGACCCCGTTCTAGTAAGATTTACTTTACTAAACAATATGGCAATTATCTACAAGGAAATTTGCCATGGCAACCACTGAGGTCACTGTCCTCTTGACTAACCCTTGCCATGGCAACCACTGAGATCACTGCCCTCTTGACTAACCCGAACCTAAAGTTTAACTTAGGGAAGAATAGAGTCATAAGGTCTAATATGCTTACTATTATGAAATATAAGAGCTAAGCACTATGATGAAATAGAAACTTAAGATCAACTTTGCTGATTACATTCATAGCTTAGACATTAAATTAGAACAATAGCAAGGGATGTGGTAGGGGTATTATTATCTCATATAATCACTTTTTCCAGTAAGCCTGTTCTGTACAAAGAATTCTATGGGTTTTATGTTAACTACATTCTTGGCATGTTATACTTTAAAAAATGTATAAAAACTGTGTGTGAACTCAATAAACCTGTCAGCATTCTGAACTGGCCTGTGAGTCTGTGTGGTTGTTGTCCATCCATTGCCGACGCTGTTTACCCCGTCACATCCCCTGGACCAGGAAGACCCCTGACCCTGCTAAGGCTGGACCCTGGCAAAAAGAGAAATAAAAACCCTTCCAAGATAAGCAGAAACTAATAAAAGAATTTCTCACTACTAAACTGACAGCACAGAATCTGTTTAAAGAAATACTCCACAAAGAAGAAATAAAAAACAAACATCAGAGTTCACAAATGGAAGAGTAGCTAAGCAAATGAGATACAGAACTAAATTAAACATTAGAAATAAGGTATCAGGGGCTGGGTTGTGGCTCAGTGGTAGCTCACTGTAAGCTGCCTGTCGCGGCCAGCCACAACGCCACGGGAGGAAAACTCTCGGAGGCAGAGTAAAGATACTACTACTTTTACTTCTACTTTCTTAGAGAGAGCTTAGAGAAAGAAAGATTTTTCTTCTTCTTAGAAAGAGCTTAGAGAGAAAGATTAGAGATAGCTTTTTCTTCTTCTTCTTCTTAGAGCTTAGAGAGAAAGAGAGAGCTTGAAAGCGATTTCTTCTTTAGAGAGAGAGAGAGCTTAGCTTTTAAAGCTTCTTTCTTCTTTCTTCTTTCTTCCTCGGGAGCCTCTGCCTGACTCTGACCAGGAATTACTTCTTCTATCTGGTTTCTCTTCTGTAACCGCTCTGCCTACGTTCTGGCCGCTCTGATTCTTTTCTTCTTCTCCGACCCGAACTCTTTTTCCGACCGAGGGACTGCGTGACTGACTGAATGAATTAATTCTTCTTCTCACTCCGACCGCTTTCACCCGGTTATATACCTTTAGCTTTGCGGGTGCCTCACGTGCACTTACAGGTGCGTCACATACATACTTATTATCAGGTGGAACTTATGGCTTCCAGCTGACCGCAATAGCCCTTCCTAATTGGGGCCCCTTCATATTCCTCCCTTTTAGTTTATTCTCCCTTTTAGTTTAAAAAGGTGCTTTTTAATTCTATTTTCTATATTTTATTTTCTCTATTTTCCCTTTTAGTTTAAAAGGTGCTTTTTTAATTCTATTTTCTATATTTTATTTTCTCTATTTTCTTGTCCCTACCTGGATTTTCACCTTTTGTTTTAAAAGGGTGGATATTTGAGCCCTTTTTGAGGAGGTACTGCGGCTTTAAGGAAGCCTACTGCTGAGAAGCAGCTAACGCACTTAGTTAAGCACAATTGCATAAGCGGCTTTGACTTTTTTTTTTTTTTTTTTTTTCTATTTTCTTGTCTCTTCTTTATTTTTATGGCATTTTTGCCAAAGCTCAATGGCTTTTTCTCTGCATGGTTTTCACCGTGCTTTTTAATTCTCTATTTTCTTTTAAGCTCATGGCTTTTTTCTTTATGGCTTTTTGCTAAAGCTCAAGGCTTTTTCTCTGTATGGCTTTTCTGGCTTCTTTATTTTTTATGGCTTTTGGCCGGCTACTCTGCTTCGGCTTTTGGCCGGCTCGGCTTTTCGCTGGCTACTCTGCTTCGCCTTTTCGCTGGCTACTCTGCTTCGGCTTTTCGCTGGCTACTCTGCTTTGGCTTAATTCTTAACTAGCCTCAACTGAGTCAGAGGCTATGCTCTCTTGTTTACTACTCTTTTTGCTGGTCTCAACTGAGTCTGAGGCTATGCTTTCTTCTCCTCTCTCCTCACTATCTTAGCTTCTTGTTCTTATATCTTATTTTTTCCTCTCTGCCTGCCGAGCCCCGGACGGGCCACCATTTGTAAGCTACCTGGTACCGTAACCCGGGAGGAAAACTCTCGGAGGCAGAGTAAAGCTATTACTACTTTTACTTCTACTTTCTTAGAGAGAGCTTAGAGAGAGAAAGAAAGATTTTTCTTCTTCTTAGAAAGAGCTTAGAGAGAAAGATTAGCTTTTTCTTCTTCATCTTCTTAGAGCTTAGAGAGAAAGAGAGAGAGCTTGAAAGAGAGAGATTTCTTCTTTAGAGAGAGAGAGAGAGCTTAGCTTTTAGAGCTTCTTTCTTCTTTGTTCTTTCTTCTTTCTTCCTCGGGAGACTCGGCTTGACTCTGACCAGGAATTACTTCTTCTATCTGGTTTCTCTTCTGTAACCGCTCTGCCTACGTTCTGGCCGCTCTGATTCTTTTCTTCTTCTCCAACCCGAACTCTTCTTCCGACCGAGCGACTGCATGACTGACTGAATGAATTCATTCTTCTCCTGACTCCGACCGCTTTCACCCGGTTATATACCTTTAGCTTTGCGGGTGCCTCACGTGCACTTACAGGTGCGTCACATACATACTTATTATCAGGTGGAACTTATGGCTTCCAGCTGACCGCAATAGCCCTTCCTAATTGGGGCCCCTTCAGCTCACTTGTCTGGCATGTGTGGGGCACTGGGTTTGATCCTCAGCACTACATTAAAAATAAATAAATAAAATAAAGGTATTGTGCCCATCTACAACTTAAAAAATAAAAAAAAAAAACAAGTATCAGGAATTGATAAACATCTCTCTGTAATGATAATATTGAATATAAATGGTTTCAAATCTTTAATTAAAAGAATGCTGGCAAAGTGGATTAAAAACAAATTATACACTGTTTGAAGAGACTCAACTTATGGCTATAGGATGAAGTGAAAGAATGGAAGTAGATAAATCATATGATAGCTAAAACACAAATAGGAGTAGCTACTATCATATGTGACAAAGCAGACTTCAAACCAAAATCAGAAGAGACAAAGAAGGTCACTTCATACTAGTAAAGGGAAAACTGCAACAAGAAGATATAATGATAGTAAATATTTAGCAAATATATATGTACAACAAATCACATAAAAGAGATACTACTTAAAGCCTCGGATGGATCCCAGTACAATAATACTGGCTGATTTCAATACACTTCTCTCATCAATGGATAGATCATACAGACGTAAACTCAGTAAAGACTCTTTAGACCTGAGAAATATTATAAATCAAATGGATTTAACAGACATCTATAGAATATTTCATCAAATAACAGTTGAATACACTTTCTTCCCAAGAGCTCCTGAAACCTTCTCCAAAATAGACCTTATCTTAGGTCACAAAGAAAATCTTAGGAAATACACAAAAAATTGTTGTAACAACTTGAATCCTATCAGATCATGATGGAATGAAATTAGAAATCAAGAATAACAACAAAAAACCCTACACAAACTGTATAAACACATGGAAAGTGAACAATACACTATTAAATGGGTAATAGAAGAAACTGGGGAGAAATTTAAAAATTCTTAAAATCAAACAGGAATAGTGATAAAACACACAAGAACTTCTGGAACACTGAAGGCAGTTTAAAGAGGAAAGTTTAGACTTATGAGTGGCTACATGAGAAAATTGGGAAGATCCCAAATAAACAATCTAATAATGCACCTTAAGGCCCTTGAAAAATAAGAACAATCCAATTCCAAATCAGTAGAAGGAAGGAAATAATTAAGATCAGAGCCAAAGTCAATGAAATTGAAAATTTAAAAAAAAAATACAAAGGATCAATGAAATGTAGAGTTGGTTCTTTGAAAAAATTAATAAGATCATTAGGCATATAGCCAAACTAAACAAAATAAAAAGAGAGAAAATCCAAATTCATTGAATTAGAGATGAAAAAGGAGAAATCACCAGAGACATTACAGAAATCAAGTGGATCATTAGGGACTATTTTGAAAAGTTATACTCCAATAAAAACTGGAAACCCTAGAATAAATGGATCCATTTCTAGACACATACTACCTGCCAAAATTGAATTAGAAGGACATAGAAAACCTAAGCAATGAAGCTGGGCACGGTGGCGCACGCCTGTAATCCCAGCATTTGTGAGGCTGAGACAGGAGGATTGCGAGTTCAAAGCCACCCTCAGCAATGGCGAGGCACTTAGCAACTCATAAAATACAAAGAAGGGCTGGGGATGTGGCCCAGTGCCCCTGAGATCAATCCCTGGTACCACAAACAAACAAAACAAAACAAAACAAAACAACAACAACAACAAAGAAAACCTAAGCAATGAGATAGAAGCAGTAATAAAAACCTTCCAATGAAGAAAAGCCCAGGACCTGAAGGAGCTCAGGAGATTTCTCTCCTACCTTTAAAGAAGAACTAATTCCAGTGCTGCTCAAATTATTCCATCAAATAGAAAGGAAGGGAACATTTCCAAATTTATTCTATGAAGCCAGTGTCACACTCATACCAAAACTAGATAAGAACACATCAACAAAAGAAAACTATAGACCAATATCCCTGATGAACTTAGATACAGAATTTCTTAATAAAATATTAGAAAACCACATTCAACAATAAATTATGAAGATTTTACATCATGACCAAATTGGTTTTATCCCAGGGATGCAAGAATATTTTAACATACACAAATAAATGTAATTTATTATGTAAGTAGAATTAAAGACAAAAATTATTTAGTAATCTCAATAGATGCACAGAAAGACTTTGACAAAATTCAACAGCCTTTTATGATAAAAACACTGAAAAAAGTACAGATAGAAGGACTCTACATCAGCATCAGAAAGGCTATATATAAAAATTCAAATTCAGCATCATAGTAGGGAAAAGCTGAACACATTTGTTTTAAAATCTTATACAAGACAAGGATGTTTATTCTCACCAACTCTTTGTTTCATCAATCCTTTGTGGTTTTTTATTATTCTTAATTTCATTAATTTTTAAAAAATATGTACTTTTTAGTTGTAGATGGACACAATACCTTTATTTTATTTTTATGTGGTGCTGAGGATTGAACCCATTTCCTCATGTGTGTCAGGAAAGCGCTTTACTGCTGAGTCACCGCCCCAGCCCAATTTCATGGATTTTTTTTTTTTTTTTTTTTTTGTGGTACCAGGGATTGAACTCAGGGGCACTCGTCCACTGGGCCACATCCCCAGCCCTTTTTTGTATTTTATTAGAGACAGGGTCTCACTGAGTTGCTAAGTGCCTCGCCACTGCTGAGTCTGGCTTTGAACTCTTGATCCTCCTGCCTCAGCCTCCCAAAGTGCTGGGATTACAGGCTTGCTTCATCGATTTTTGACTCTTAATTATTTCCTTCTCTCTACTGGTTTTGGAACTGGTTTGTTTTTGTTTTACAAGGGCCTTGATATGTATCAATCTCTCTTGCTTTAATGAAGCAAGGACTACTGTACATTGTTGTTAGCTATCTTTTATCAGTTGCACATGATACATTTTATTTTTATATTTATATGTTATATTTATTAGCACATTACAGTTACATTTAATAGTGGCATTCACTTTCACATAGGCATAAACGCATACAACATAGTTTTCTCCATCCCCAGTACTTCTTCTTTCACTCACAGCATGATCTATTTTAATAGTCCCCTAATAATTCCTATTAGTTACTGCTTTACATTGTATATGCAAAACATGGATTAACTGAGGTATATGGGAAAGTAAAATGAAATGAGGCAAATAAGGTTATGTATGCTCTTGTAGTAGCAGGAACAAAACAGCTATTTTTCTGATTCTGATTTAGTCATTTTCTGAATGTTGAACATTTATTTTCCCAGGTGATCTGATGTATTTCCAGTTCAGCATTTTGAATAATTGAACATCAATTATATTACATAATAAAGTGATAGGAGATTAGGCTGAGCTGTTAATGGCCTTCGGACATGACAACTTTGGAAGGTTTGGGGAAATTGTTAATTCCCAACACCCACTTGGTTTCTTAGCATTTGCCCTTTTCCATTAACAACAACAACAACAACAACAAAAATCTGGCCAATTAAGGGTTTGGTCAATGTAGGTCTTTGAGTTTTCTGCTGTTTATTTTTATAAACATTAGTATATCATCATTTTAAATGCTTTTTTACCATATGCTGCAACAAACTGTACCTGTTCTGTTTGTATGATGTCTTTTATTTCCTTTTCTTTATTATGCCTATTGTTAGTAAATATCTTGATTATAAAGAACTGCTTTTCAGAATTTATTTTTAAGTCAAATTTTGGGAGTTCAAACTATATTTTCCCACAGTAATGATAATAAAATGATGGTTAGATTAAAACCTTTTTTTTTTTTTTGTGGTACCGGGGATTGAACTCACGGGCACTCGACCACTGGGCCACATCCCCAGCCCTTTTTTTGTATTTTATTTAGAGACAGGGTCTCACTGAGTTGCTAAGTGCCTCGCCATTGCTGAGGCAGGCTTTGAACTCGCGATCCTCCTGTCTCAGCCTCCCAAAGTGCTGGGATTACAGGCGTGCGCCACCGCGCCCGGCCTAAAACCCTTTCAAAGTACATTAAACATTTACATGAAAACAGCTTGCATCCTGTTCTGAGAACAGTCTGAGGCTAGAGTTCTCATCAGGCTTTTTCTCTTTTTGGACAAGCATCCTTTCCTTCATCTCTGCCCTAGCATCAGAATCCTAACTAAATGGGAAAATGAAGTGGTGAGAAAGAAGCATGGTAGCCTTGGGAGCCATCCCTTGGCTGTCCCTACCTTCCTGCTTCTTCAGGGGTGCTCAGCATCTATCTGATGAGATGTAGGCAAGGCAAGCTGTGAATTCAGCAGAGCCACATACACTGTTTATCCAGTGAAGAAATTCTAAATTTATTTCAGGAACATAATAAGAATATTTGGTCTTATGTTGACTAAACTACTATGAGAATTGGAGCTACTGAACAGGAGTAAAAAAATTTGGCAGTCCATTGAGCTGACTTAATTACCAATTGGCCTTTTAAATGAATATTCCACAAGTCAGCTGTATCCATTTGTGTTGGGTACCTGCATAATAATCACAGTCAGGAGGAGATCCTTTAGCCTGAGGATTGGATATTTGACTATGGAAGACCTGGTGCTTAATATGTGAATACCTAATTTAAAATAGGAAACAAAAAACCTGGGAAGGAGCTAGGAGAGATTATTTCAGATGGATAACAATATTAGAAGCATTGCATCATTGAGTGGATGTTTCCATCTCAGGGAAGAGTTTCTGACTTCTTGTCCTGTAAGATTACAATGTCCAGGACCATATAAGCTCTGAAAGTCTCCCATTCTGAATTGGCAGAATTGATGTGTACACTTTGGCATTAATTCTATACAATGTGAAATTAGGTGGGCAGGAAGTGGTGGTGGGGCGAGTCTGATAAAGAACTTAAGGGGAAGTTATTCAAGTGGCTCAATATGATTTCCTTTCATTTCTCTTCCTTTAATGCCAATGATAGATCCTCAGTATTGCTGACAAGCTGAGATTCTTAAAGCTGAGAAAACAAGGGCCCCTGATCTTTGTAAGGCTAAAGATAATACAGACTCTCATAGCAATGCCAGACTTTGTACTAAAATACTGGAGAATGGAAACTGCCACGGCGGTGCCTTCCGGGTTGTCTACTTCATGGAAATAAATTGTAGAGCAAATTGGGATCGGCATACCCATATTTCACACTCAAGAAACCCTGTTTATCTGGGGTGAGAGGAGACACAGAGTGGGAAATTTGCCAGTAGGTCCCAAGAGATAGCTGAGATTCATGTGTGTTTTCAGCTTGTGTTTTTCTTTCCTCACCAGTTTCTGAATACTCTTCCTTGGATTCCCTTAGCTGTCCTTATTTCGTCTCCATCAGCTACCCACCAAATCTGCTACTCCCAAGTACTGTTGACAAAGAAGAGGGGCTTATGTGTTCATCAGCCTCTCTTTGCTGTTATCAAAATATCTGACAAGAACAACTTAGAGGGGTAAAATTTATTTTCGCTCATGTTTTCAGAGGTCTCACCCCATGCTCAGCTGACTCCATTGCTCAGGGATGGAGATGAAGCAAGAAACATCATGGCAGAAGGGCACGGGTGAGGACAACTACTCAGCTTATAGTGTCTGGGAGCAGAGACAGTAAAGGAGGAGCTGGCAGGGACAAGATAAATCCTCATGGAGATGCCCCCAGTGATCTAATTCCTCTAGCCATGCCTTACCTACCTACACTTGCCACCTAGTACAATAGTTCTTTCAAACTATTAATCCACAAAATGGATTAACTTGCTGATTACATTAACGTTTTCATAATCTAATAATTTATTTCTGAACATTCCTGCATTGTCTAAAATGAGCTTTTTTTGGTGGGGATACTCACATCCAGCCCATAATCGCTTTCAGGTCACAGCATAATTTACTGAAAATTCTACTTTCCCTTAAATTTTCCTCTATACTTGCTCGTTGCGTGTGCCCAGAAATGTTGACTGCTTTTTTTTAAACCAATATCCAGTCCTATGTTTGTATTACTTTGCCTCAGTCATGTCATCTCCTAGCCTAATTGGTTCCTCATCTCTAAAATAAGAGGGTGGATTTAGGTGTTCTCCTTTGCTACTTCTGCTTACAGAATCTGTGACTGAACTAGCTCTGCATGAAGACATCTGACTCTTGAGATTGTGTAGAGAATATATGATGGGTAAGCTAGAAAGGGAACTCAGAGTTTGCCTAGGCCAGGCTTCTCATTTCATAGGTGAAGATGCTGAGGCTCAGGACAGGTAAGTAGGATATTCACAGGCTCATGCCTACTAAATTTTACATGATTTTACATGGATAAAGATACTTTAAAAAATTTGCTTTGTAGTTGCTGATTAGCATTTATAGGATTACTTGAAAAATAATTGGGCTTACATTTCTCTTCCAGGTTTCATACTACAAAATGATGCCTTCTTGAATTTCCTCTTCTTTACAAACTTCCTCTTGTAATGCTTGCTCTTACCTTTTAGTTTCACACAGGGCCATCAGAGGTCACACAGATTTCTTGGAATTGTGTTTCTTTAAAGAAATGATTATATATTGAACTGGGTCAAAAATGTGATCAGCTCAAGGACTGACAAAGGTGAGTGGGAGTTCTGTGAAGTGTCCAAAGTTTTCTCCTCTTTGCTGGAGGGAGGAACTGTTGAACATCTGGGGGATGTTTGCATGTTAGCTGGCTCCCACCTTGATGGTGCAAAATGCTTTTTTTTTTTTTTTTTGCTTATGCTGACTCTCTGCATCCTCTCCACTTCTTGCCCTTGAACTGTTTTCCAAAGTCACATTCCACCATGAAAACAATATTTTGAAGCTCTAATTTCAGTCTACTATGTGATCTGGGCTCATTCCCTTGTTTAAGAAGCCTCCAGTATTTGTTGATGGCCTGTAAACTGCCAGATGTTCTAGACCCTTAGGGTACATCAATTAAGAAAGCAGACAAGTGTGGAGGATTCACAGAGCTGATGTTCTAGAACACTGAGACAGACGTAGAATAGCTAATCAGAGACCACAATTATCATTGCCAACAACTGTTGAGTGCTTTCTATGTGCTTATCAGTTATGTAATGATTTGCGGTCGTTAACTAAAGTCTCACAATAACTCAGTGAGCTAGACATTATTTTTATCCTATACTTTACAAATGATGAAACTGTGTATAGTAATTTTCCTAGTCTTCTAACTAGTACTTGGTGAAAGTGGGATTTGAAACCAGAAATTGAGCTCAAGGTTTGTAATCATAACCACCTCAATCTATAGTGTTTTTGAAAGAGAGGAATGTCACTGCAGGAGTCTGTTGTAATGCATTGGCTGCTGCTTTGCAAATGTTCCTAAAGTTACAGAAAATAATGTATTCAAGTGGCCAGTCATTTCTACAACTATTTAATCAGTTCTCTTTTTCTTCCTATCTCTTTCACACATATATCCTTGTTTCATTTACTGTCTTGGTCTACATTAAAATGAAATTTCACAATTCCACATTCCTTGATTAATCCCTCCATATCTGTTATCCAGTGTCTGGCATTATTCTCAGTATTTATTGTTTATTGCTCAACATTTATTGATTGATGAATTTTCCCTATGTTTGTTTTATCTTATGAAATGGAATACAATTTGGGATTCCTTCTTCAAATAAATACCCTCTCCCAAATAAAATTCCCCTTTTTCCCTAAATCCTCACTGTACCCAGTCCTGTGAATTTGGTATTTCTTTTGTGTAGGTTTAAAAAAAATTTTAGCATGTATTTATATACATTAATAAGATGGTATGTAGAGTTGTTTCCAAGTCTTTAAGAGTTATTCATATAAATCATAACCTAGCCTTCCTAATTTAACATTGGACTATGTGGAGGACCAAGGAAAAAATTTAGATAGCTCTTGGAACCACTAGTAAACAGAACTCCCCAGCCCTAAGTAAAACTTTACAAATACCTTGAATAAATGCTGAAACAAGAAATGTGCCAGGGTACAATTAAACATTCACACCCACAAGTGATCCTGTCTTGGTTTTCTCAAGTAAGTTTTAATAATTAGATACACTTGCAGGACATGGTTGTGCACACCTGTAATCCCAGTGACTCAGGATCCTGAAGCAGGAGGATCTCACATTTGAGATCAACCTCAGCAACTTAGTGAGCTCTACACAACTTAATGAGACCCTATCTCAAAATAATAAGATGGCTGGGGATGTAGCTTAGTGATAAAGCTCTGCTGGGTTCAATCCCTAGTACCAAAAAAGGGAAAAGAAAAAAAAACAACAAGTAGATGCACTTAATGTAATTTGTGCCAGAAATTTGGACATGTCTTTGTACTTTTCTCCAAGGAAGGGGGTCTTAATACTTGAAACAAACAAATAAAAAAATCTAATTAACAATGTTTCAGTGGCCTGCTGTTCTTGCCTGCCAAACTTTTTCCTTTCTTCAGTTGAGTCAAGAGAAGATTGACCTTGAAAATACACTGGAACAAGAACAAGAAGCACTAGTTAATTATCTTTGGGAAAGGATGAAAAATGTTGAAGCTAAAAAAGCAGTTTGTTTAGTCTTGCTTTTCAGTGTGTGTGACTGAGGGATAACAATGAGACCTTTGACTTTCTTGGGTGACACACATAAAGTAAAACAGATGTTGAACCCTCTGAACTCTTCCTGTATTGGTCACCTCCTTGCACTTTGTCCATTTATTTCCCCAGTACAATTTCTTTTCATTTGGTGTCACAAGGCAACAACAGAATTCATGGTGTTATTGTTCACCTTTGAATGTTTTCAAGGTGGTTGTAATTTTAACTTTTCACCTTTACTGAATTGCTTTCTGCAGTCACTTTCCTTTTCTATTTTTTATTAGTTCTTTTTAGTTACATATGACAGCAGAATCCATTTTGATGTAATTATACAAGCACAGACTATATCTTATTGTAGTGAGAGTCCCTTTCTTATGGAGGTACATGGGGTTAGGATTCACTGTGTTGTTTTCATACATGTATATGGGAAAACTATGCCAGATTCATTCCACTCCCCCTTCCCTTCCCTGCATTGCCCTTACTGTAGGAATATACTGCATTAGCATAATAGTCTCCAGATCCATCCATTTGCTGGCAAATGTCATAAAGTCATTCTTCTTTATGACTGAGTAATACTTCATTTTGTACACACACACACACACACACACACACACACACACACATCACATTTTCTTTATCCATTCATTTATTGAAGGGCACCTAGGTTGGTTCCATAGTTTAGCTATTGTGAATTGAACTTTGTAGCCACTTTCTAAAGTACTTAGGATATACTGTGTGCTGTCAATTATTACACATATCTAGTATTTTATTAATCAGGAAGGCTGAGTTTTAAATAGAAGAATTACAATCTGTTTTAAAAACCTACTGTAAATAAATGCCTGACCTCATTTAAGGTGAAGGCTCTTTGTGTGTTAAATGTACATATGTGTATGAACTGTCACTCAACAACATTTATTAAACCCCTTTGTGAAAGATGCTCTCAGATCCTCAGTTTTAATCTCTCTATACTTTGAGGATGGGTAGGACAGGGTTTAAGAATGGCAGGAAGGTTCTATCTGTGGGATGTGTGTATAGGTACAAAAAATGAGTTTCTTGAAAGTGTTTATTAAATCACTTCACTATAAACTTTTGTTTGCCACCCAAAGTCCTCCTGCCATAAATATTCTGTTTGGATGCACATTCATAAATTGTTTTGAGCCATTTCTAGATTTACAAGTGCAGACATATGATACAGCTTTAAGAAAAGTGAAATTACATACAAGAAATGCTCAAGCTAAAATTGAATAAGCTATGTTTTGTTATTGTAATAATACTAATAAATTCAATTATGAAAAGTTTATATTATGCAATAAGTATAGGACCTCTTATAATATTTAATATTCTAGTTTCCTCAAAAAAGGGTAGAACTAGAGGTAATTCACAGTTTGCATTTGGAAACACTCAAAGGTAAAAAGTTAAAAATTAAACAGAACCAGAAACAACTGAAGCTGATAGAAAAGGATTAGAGATCTGTTACCATTCAGTCTTTGCAGAATGCACTTGGAGACTTTTTTTATATATTAATATGAAGTTATTGAGTTAAACAATATTGAAGGATCATTTTGTAGGTCAAAAGCTATTGAATATTAGCATTTCATATATTTCAATCTAATGATAATTGGTGGAGAAAGTAGTACCACTAGTTAATAACCAAATCATTTTGGTTTGGTTTTTAACTTTTTACCTTTATTTTGTCCAGAAACAGAGTCCCTCAGTCCAGCTTGTCATGTACGCCCTTGACATTTGCAGAATTTTTGCACCTGAGTTCTTACTGAGTGACTTGGAACACTGAGGCAAGAGGATGACAAGTTTCTGGCCAACTTCAGCAATTTAGTGAGACTCTGCCTCAAAATAAAAAGAATTTGGATGTAGCTTAGTGGTATAGCACTCCTGGGTTCAATTTCCAGACCCCCACCCTCCCACTAAATGAAGAAAAGTTGAATTTCTTTATGTGACTGCATCCTCATTTTCCAAAGAGATTCATAGGATTTCATAAGTTTGACCAAAAACATTGAGTGGAATTCCTTCACTATCTCATGTCCTAAAACCAGAATATTAAATAGTCATCAGATAATTCAGAGTGCCTACTGTATTCCAGCATAATAATTGGTACCAAATGTTAAACAGAGATTTTAAGTAATGGTGATTTACCAGTAGTCATTCAAAAGAAAAATAGGAGGTGAGATCTTTTAGCTCTGCCCTTTGACCTTTAATACCAGGTAAGGATGACCAGATTAAAAATTGGCAGGGGAGTTAAGTGACCCTGTGAATTCTGGCAATTTTAGGAGCTTACAGTTAAAATAAAATTTCCAGCTAGCATGTTGTATTGTCTTTTTGTAAGCAAATGGTTTTTCATTGTTGGAATTTTTCTTTTCAATGAAGAATGCTGCAGGAGAAATTGGACCAGGCTCTCTCTGCTCCACCATCACCTAGAGATATTTCCATGAATATTAATTCTCCAGAAACATGATATACCACATCAGGTTTTTAAAGAATGAAATAGAAAAGCTAAGAAAGCAACTTAGAGCCATTCAGTTACAGCGTATATAGCCTCTGGTTTCATTGATTTTCCATCTTTTGAATTAATACATTTCCCAATACATGGTATTATTACTTAATTCACTGATCATTTTGTAGTAATTAAATTCATATTGTATTTATTGCTGAAGGATATGTACATAAATTTACTGGTCATTCTGGAATACTTTTTAAAAGTATTATAGGAGAGGAAACAGTTTAGAATACTTCCAGAAGACAATCCAAATAATATCAGAAGTGTCTAGAATCACATGCAATATTTTTAATGTTTGCTCCCACGCTTATCTCTAGGATTGTGCTAACCAAAACCATGCAGCAGATCTCAATACGCTTATGGAGGCACTTACATAGGCAGAGAATAGAGGGCTTACCCTCCTTACTATTAAATTTAGTCTTATCTGACATTTGTTCATGGTATTTGAAGAATAAATGCTTTTGATATTTATACTTAATATTTTGCAAAAGGCCAAGATATTGAGTTGGAAATCAAAGGAACTAGATTTCTGAATACTTAGATACACAGGTGTATATAAAATTCTTTCTTACAAATGAATATACTTTTTTGAACCTTTTTATCTTTACTTTTATGTCTTACAGGATCCTCCCCACCCCCACCCCAGTTAATACTTGCAGAGCTGCCTTAGGCCCATTTGTAAAGGATGCATAGTGTTTGATTGTATGATCATACTATAATTTAAGTAGCTCCATCCCAAAGGACCCTTTTTGTTATCATTCATCTTTATTTTTTATTTTTATTTTTTTAGATATACAATATAGTAAAAGTATTTTGACATATACAAACATGATGTATAACTTATAATTAGAATTCCATTTTTGTGGTACACAATGTGGAGTTTCACTGGTCATGCATTCATACATGTATGCAGCAAAGTAATGCCTGATTCATTCTACTGTTATTGCTATTCCCATCCCCCTTTGACTAATTAAATATACTTTTATTTTTTCTTCCAGCCCCCTTATTGTGTGTTAGCATCCACATACCAGAGAGAACATTTGGCCTTTGGTTTTTTGGGATTGGCTTATTCCACTTATTGGCATATTCTCCAGCTCCATCCATTTACTGGAAAATGCCATAATTTCATTCTTCTTTATGGCTGAGTAAAATTTCATTGTGTATATACACCACAATTCCTTTATCCATTCCTCTGTTGAAGGGCATCTAGTTTGGTTTCATAGCTTAGTTTTTGTAAATTAAGCTTCTATGAACATTGATGTGGCTGCATCAATATAGTACATTGATTTTAAGTCCTTTGGGTATATACCAAGGAGTGGGATAACAGAGTCAAATGGTGGTTTCATTCCATGTTTTCTGAGGAATGTCCATACTGTTTTCCAGAGTGGTTACAATAATTTGCAGTTCCACCAGCAATGTATGAATGAATCTTTCCTCCCATATCCTTGCCAACAAGTATAGTTACTAGTATTCTTGACAACTTCCATTCTGAATGGAGTGAGATGGAATCTCACTGTAGTTATGATTTGCAATTTTTTTAATTGCTAATGATGTTGAACATTTTTTCATATATTTGTTGACCATTTGTACTTCTTCTCTGAAGTGTCTGTTTAGTTCCTTTTCTCATTGATTGGTAGGGTTATTTATTTATTTGGTGTTAAGTTTTCTGAGTTCTTTGTATATCCTGGAGATTAGTGCTCTATTTGAGGTTCAGGTGGCAAAGATTTTCTCCCATTCTGTAGGCTCTCTATTCATATTATTAATTGTTTCCTCTTTGCTGTGAAGAAGTTTTTAGTTTGATACCATCCTATTTATTGATTTTTGATTTTACTTCTTGTGCTTTAGGAGTCTTGTTGAGGAAGTTGGATCTTCAGCCAATTATGATGAAGAGTTGGGCCTATGTTTTTTTCTACTAGGCTCAGGGCCTCTGGTCTAATGCCTAGTTTCTTGATCCACTTTGTGTTGAATTTTATACAGAATAAGAGATCGGTGTTAAATTCCATTCTACTACATATATATTTCCAGTTTTCTTAGCACCATTTGTTGAAAAGACTATCTATTCTCCATATTTGTGGCACCTTTGTCTAGTATGAGATAATAATATGTATGTGGGTTTGTCTCAGTTTTCCTCTATTCTGTTCCATTGGTCTTCGTGTCTGTTTTGGTGTCAATATCTTGCTGTTTTTGTTACTATTGCTCTGTAGTATAACTTAAGGTTTGGTATTGTGATGCCTCCAGCTTCACTTTTCTTGCTAAGGATTGCTTTGGCTATTTTGGGCCTCTGGTTTTTCCAAATGAATTTCATGAGTGCCTTTTTCTATTTCTATGAATAATATCATTGGAATTTTAGTAGGAATTGCATTAAATATGTATAGCACTTTTGGTAGTATGTCCGTTTTGACAACACTAATCCTGCCTATCTAAGAACATGGGAGATCTTTCTGTCTTCTAAGGTCTTCTTCAATTATTTTATTTAGTGTTCTGTAGTTTTCATTGTAGAGGTCTTTCACCTCTTTTGTTAGATTGAGTCCCAAGTATTTTATTTTTTCTGAGGCTATTGTGAATGGGATAGATTTCCTAATTTCTTTTTCAGCTGATTCATCATTGCTGTATAGAAATGCAATTGATTTATGAGTGTTAATTTTATATCTTGCTGCTTTGATAATTTTTTATGAGTTCTAGAAGTTTTCTGATGGAGGTTTTTGGATCCTCCGAGTATAGAATCATGTCATCAGCAAATAATGGCGTTTGAGTTATTCTTTTCCTATTCATATCCCTTTAATTTCTTTCATCTGTCTAATTTCTTTGGCTAGAATTTCAAGGACTATGTTGAATAGAAGTGGTGAAAGAAGGCATCCCTGTCTTGTTCCAGGTTTTAGAGGGAATGCTTCCAATTTTTCTCCATTTAGAATGATGTTGGCCTTGGGTATAGCATAGATAGCTTTTGCAAAGTTGCGGTGTGTTCCTACTATCTCTAGATTTTCTAGTTTTTTTGTACATGAAAGGGTGCTGTATTTTGTCAAATGCTTTCTCTGCATAAGTTGATATAATTATACAATTCTTATCTTTAAGTCTATTGATATGATATGGTGAATTATATTTGTTGGTTTCCATATGTTGAACCAAACTTGCATCCCTGGAATGAACTCCACTTGATCATGGTGCACTATTTTTTAAAATATGTTTTTGTATGCAATTTGCCAGAATTTTATTGAAATTTTTGCATCAATGTTCATCAGGGATATTGGTCTAAAATTTTCTTTCCATGATATGTCTCTGCCTGGTTTTGGTTTCAGTATGATACTAGCTTCATAGAATGAGTTTGGAAAGCTTCCTTCCTTTTCTATTTCATGGAATAATTTGAGAAGTATTGGTATTAATTCTTCTTTGTAGGTCTTGTAGAACTCAGCTGTAAATCCGTCTGGTCCTGGGCTTTTCTTGGTTGGTAGGTTTCTGACGGTGTCTTCTATTTCCTTGTTTGAAATTCATCTGTTTAAATTGTGTATGTCCCCTTGACTCAGTTTGGGTTGATCATATGCCTTCAGAAATTTGTTGGTGTCTTCAAGGTTTTCTATTTTACTGGAATATAAATTTTCAAAATGGTTTCTAATTGTCTTCTGTTTTTCAGTGGTGTCTGTCATGATAGTTCCTCTTATATCACAGATGTTAGTAATTTGAGCTTTCTCTCTCCTTCTTTTCATTAGGATGGCCAAGGGTTTGTCAATTTTATTTATTTTTTCAAAGAGCCAGATTTTTGTTTTGTCAATTTTTTGAATTGTTTCTTTTGTTTCAATTTCATTGATTTCTGCCCTGATTTTAATTATTTCCTGTCTTCTACTACTTTTGGTGTTGATTTGTTCCTCTTTTTCTAGGGCTTTGAGCCATAATGTCAGGTTGTTTATTTATTAACTTTTTCTTTTTATTTAAACATTTATTTATTTGCTTTAGTTGTACACAATGCCTTTGTTTTTACATGGTGCTGGGGATCGAACCTGGGCCGCGCACATGCAAAGTGAGTGCTCTACCGCTGAGCCACAACCTCAGCCCCACTTTTTCTTGTTTTAATGAATGAATTCCATGCAATGAACTTTCCTCTTAGTACTGCCTTCATAGTGTCCCATAGTCTTTTAGAATCTTGAAATTGAGAAGGGTTTATGTGATGTATATAGATACTCCATCATTTGGGGCATAAATATTTACAATTATTCTGTCTTTTTCATGTATAATTCCTTTAAGCAGTATGAAATGAACTTCTTTGTCCCTTCTGATTAACTTTGACTTGAATTCCATCTTATTTGGTATGAGGATAGAAAATCCTGCCTGTTTATGAGATCCATGTGAATGATATTTTTCCCATCCTTTTTCCTTCCATCAGTGGATATGTTTGCCTATGATGTGAGTCTCTTTGAGACCATTGTATCTTATTTTTTAATACAATCTGCCATCTTTGGATGGATGAGTTTAGGCCATTTACATTCAATGTTAATATTGAGATAAGATTTTTATTCCATCACTTTAAGTTATTTCTGGTTTTTAATTTGAATTAATTTCTCCCTTAATTGACTATTCTTCTAGTGTAGTTCCTCCCTTTGCTGGTATTCACTTTTATTTTTCATTTCTTCTTTATGAAATATTTTATTGAGTATGTTTCAAAGTGCAGGCTTTCTAATTGTGATTCTTTCAACTTTTGTTTATTGTGGAAGGTTTTTATTTCATCATCAATTCTGAAGCTTTATTTGCTGGGTATAGTATTCTTGGTTGGAATCCATTTTCTTTCAGATTTTGGTATGTATTATTTCAAGACCTCCTAGCTTTTTTAGTCTGGGTTGAGAAATTAGCTGAGATATGGATAGCTTTCCCTCTAAATATGATCTGTCATTTTTCTCTGGCAGCCTTTCAAGTTTTATCCTTATTCTGTATGTTAGGCATTTTCATAATAATGTGCCTTAGTGTAGGTCTATTGTAATTTTGTATATTGGGGGACTTGTACGCCTCCTATATTTGATTTTCCACTTCATTCTTAAGGTTTGGGAAATTTTCTGTTATTATTTTGTTGAAAAGATTGCGCATTCCTTTGTTTTGTGTCTTCAAGCTTTCATCTATCCCGACAAATCTTAAGTTTGATCTTTTCTGTTATCCCATATTTCTTGAAAGTTCTGATCATGGTCTCTTACCATCTTTTCTCCATGGTCACCGTTATTTTCAAGATTATATATTTTGTATTCATTGCCTGAGTCTTTATCTTCCAAGTGATCTATTCTGCAGGTGATGTTTTCCAATGAGTTTTTAATTTGGTTTCTTGATTCTTTCATTTTGAGGATTTCTGACTGATTCTTTTTCAGGATCTCTATCCTCTTATTAAAATGATATTTCACTTCTTGTTTTTTTCTCATTTCATTTCTTATCTTATGTTTTACCTCATAGATCAGTTTAACTATGAAGTTTCTGAATTCCATTTCTGACATTTCCTCCACTGTAGTGTCAATGGGTTCTGTCGTTGAGGTATTTTGTGTTGTTTGGCATGGTTTGTTCCCTTGCTTTTCACATATTGTTTGTGTGTCTTTGCAACTATCTCTCTGGATCTGAAGCTGTAGAGTTTCTACATTATCAGTTTATAGGGTCCCATTATGTTACAAGTACCTCACAGATTCGGGGAGAGCCTAATAATAGCAACAATCCATGCAAACAACATATAGCAGTAGAGACTAGGTACTTAGTTTCTATTTTGATATCTACAGTTTTGATTGGTACAATTTGCAGAAATAATAGGATCAGCAATTTCTATCAGTAAAAATAGTAAATAATCATGAATTATGTCTGGTATAAGATCAAACAATAAGGGTTGTTGTCTATGTCTTCTGCTGTATTAATTGTTGGTGTGGTTTGGTGGTAGGGGAAGATGTTATATACGTCAATTAGTATTAAGAGATATTAAGGATAGAGTTAAGTATGAGGAAAGTAGAAGAAACAGGAGGGTAGAAAAGCATTAGCAATTTCAAATGGACGAATGGAGTGGTAACTTAGGATATGTTAATGAGGAAGGGGAAGGGAAAAATAGAAGTAAAAACATAGAGGAGGACAGAGAGAAAATTGAATTTGGCTGTCAGCAATGGAAAAAAGAGAGAAGGAGTCAAGGGAGATAGAGCCAAAGACTATACAAAACAAATTCAAAATATGCTAATCAAAAGCCCTGATCCTCAAAAAACAGAGCATGGGAAAATAACACTTTCAAAAAACAAATAAATAAAAAGAGTAGAAATGAGGAGAGAAAAACAAATATGTATAGGTGTCCCTGAATTGATCAGTACACAATCAGATAAAACAAAAACCAAAAAAACAAAAAGCAAAAGCAAAGCAAAACAACATCAAATTAAAAAAAAAAAAAAGGTTAAAAATCTTGGTGAAAAGAAATTAAGGCGTCGTTTCCAATGATGAACAGATTGTCAGTGAGCATATATGTTTGCTGTCTGTGCCCAACTAACTTTCTTTTTGTTTCTTCTTGAGGGATGAAATGAGTGTGGGAGTATGTGTGTGGGCTGTCGAGTTCTTCCATCTTATTGTTTTGCTCACTGATTTGAAGGTTGGGTATTAAGACCTCTCAACTTCCCCTCTTGGGAGATTTCTGTGGGTGGGCCAGGCTGTGGGCTGGGTGGCAAAGTGGCTGGCTAGGCTAGGTGGGCCTGGCAGCAAAGTGGCATGTTGGGCAAGCTGGGCTGAAGCCTGGCAGCGAAGTGGCTGGCTCTTCAAGGTGGTGCAGTGGCTTGTCGAGCAGGCCTCGCTGGCCTAGGCCGGGTGGGCCAAGCAGCAAAGTGGCAAGACTGGTGGGCTGGGTGGCAATGCTGGTGGCTGGGTCAGGCATGCTTGGCTCTGAACTGGTGGGCCAGCAGGCTGGGCTGCAGCTGGGTGGCATAATGGCTGGTTATGTCTGATGGGCCTAATTGGCCTGGCCAGGTGGAATAGGTCTGGGAGACGGGCTTTTCAGTCTGGTGGTGAACCTGTGGGCAGGGCCAGGCAGGCCTGGCAGTGAACTTAGCAGCCTGGCATTCTGGGCTGTGGGCTGGTGGCAGGGCTATGGGCCTAATAGCTGGATTGGTGGGTGAGATAGGGGGCTGGAGGGTTGGGAGACAGGGGCGGGTGGTGGAGCAGCTATGTGGGTCAGGTGGGCCTACTGTGAAGTGGGCCAGGCAGGCTGGGCTGTGGCTAAGTGACAAAGTGGCTAGTTATGTCTGGTGGGCCTAGCAAGCCTGGGCCAGATGGATCAGGGCCAGCCAATGGGCCTTGTGGGCTGGTGGTGAAGTTATGGGCTGGGCAGGGCTGGGCAGGCCTGGCAGCAAAGTAGTGGGCAGGCTGGGCAATGGGCCAGTGGTGAAGCTGTGGGTCTAGTGGATAAAGCAGTAGACTGGGGGGTTGGAGGGGCTTGGGTAGGTGTCAGACTGGTGCTGGATCCCGTGGGCACTGGGGACAGGTGACTGCTGGGGACCCGGCTGGTGCTGGATCTGGTGGGTGCCAAGGACCTGGTGGGTGCTGGATGGGGTGGGCACTGGGAACAGGTGACTATTGGGGACCTGGCTGGTACTGGACACGGTGGGTGCCAGAATGGGAGTGTACTGGGATCTGTCAGCAGGGCAAGTTGGGAGGAACAAGTACCCTCACACCCACCCTTCCAACTTCCTGACAGGCTATAGCTGGCCTTGTTAGCCCACAGGAGCCGTAGGACTCATAGGGTTGGGGAGAGCAGGTTCTCTCTATCCTCTCTAACTTGTGTTCCCCTGGGCAAAATGCTCTGTTTCTGATTTCCATGGGTTTTTTTAAGGTCAGTTAAGTTTTGCTAGGCTCAGACAGATTTACGTGGGACTAGCGCGAACTCTCAGATCTGGGTCTCCAGTTCCTGTTGGCACTGCCACACTGCAGTCACAAGATGGCTCCTGGATCTGCTCTCCATGGACGATTGGTAAAACTCAGGGCATTTTTTTTTTTTTAGATTTGTTTAATGAGTCAAACAGTCTCTGGTTCAGCTAGGGTAGACTGCCCCTCTAGTCTCGGGATTTTTCACTCTAAGCCTTGGGGAGGAGCAATATTCTTGCTGCATGAGTTTTGGGTAGCCGAGCTAGGAGAAATGCTGCCTCACTTTAATCTGCCATCTTGTCCCTGCAAAGGGACCCCCCCCCCCGCTTTTTTTTTTTTTTTAAGGCCACAACTGCAGTGAACATTTCTGTATATATGTTTGATACCTATACAAGAACACCTTCAGCATAGATCCCAGGTGCTTTTCCTGGGTCAAACAGAATGTGCATTGGAGATTTTAGTGGTTCTTTGTATCTTCTCGAGACTCATTGTAAATTCTAGTCCAGTGATGCATCTGGGATGGTGCATCAAGATCATCTCCAGACTCCACGAGAAGTATGGTATGTAAGATTTCTATTTCTGTTAGAACAAATCACCCCAGTGAAAATAACACAGATTTATTACCTTAGAGCTCTGGAGGCCAGGAGTCTGACGTGGGTCTAACCGGGCTAATATCAGAGTGTCAGTAGGTTGTGTTCCTGTGGGGAGGCTCCAGGTGAGACAGGGAGAATCCCTGGTCTTGCCTTTTCCAGCCTCTAGAGGCTGCTGCTTTTCTGGGCTCCTGGCCCTTCCCTGCAGTGGCGTCACTCCCACCTCTGCTTCCTGGTCTCGTCTCCTTTTCATTCTGATTCCCATGTCTCCCTTTATTCTTATTTTTTCAATTTCATTTTTATTTCTTATTTTGTGGTACTGCAGATCAAATGCTAGGGTGCTTTACCACTGAACTACATCCCTAGATCTCTTTTTTATTTATTTATTTTTGAGACAGGGTATTTCTAAGTTGCCTAGGCTGGCCTCAAACCTGCAGTCCTCCTTCCTAGGCCTCCTGAGCAGCTGGGATTACAGGTGCATACTATCACACCTGGCCCCTGCCTTCCTTATCAGGACTCTTATGGTCATGTTGGGTCTACCCTGATGATCCGGGATAACCTCTCCATCTCAAAATCCTTAATTTAAATCACATCTGCAATGTCCCTTTTGTCACGAAAAGTAGTAGCATTTATAGGTGTTGGGATTAGCATGTGGACAGGGACCATCATTCTAATACCACAGAGGTTCTAGACTTATGCCAGGGTAGAGTGTGTGGTCCACTCAATTTTTGTGTGTGTTAAATACAAGTTATTCTGATGTGCGGTCTACTAAGTTTACTCCAAAAAACATGTGAGGTTAATCAAAAATTTCTCAAATTTTTTTTTTTTTTTAAGTTTTCCTGTGTTGGGTAGACAAATACCTTTGAGCACTTTTCTGAGCTCTTCAGTGCTGTCAGTTTGCCATTTTCTTCCTCTTTTATACTTACCTTGTTGTGTTCCAAGATAACTCCTTGGTTAAAAAAATTGGATTTTTCATTCTTACTTTTTTCTCTGTGCTACACAATTAAGACTGTAGATACCAGTGACGGTAGCCATAAGTGCTATTCTGATTGTATAAGGACAAAAACAGCTGAACCAAAGCAGCAGCAAGTGGCTCTTAGCTGCCTGCAGTTGGTTCTGTGGGGCTTGGAGGATGAGCCATGGCTTTTCCTCACCCTCTGCCTCATCTCTCTTATATTTGATGACCTGTGCCTCCTATGGGTGCAGTTGTGGCGTTGGCTTCCACTTGGAAGTCCCACTGCGTGTGAATGTGATCCTCTCTCTCAATAGTTTTTTTGCTCTGATTGAGCATTAGAATCTGCTGAAAACCTTAATTTGGAAGTCCCACTGCGTGTGAATGTGATCCTCTCTCTCAATAGTTTTTTTTGCTCTGATTGAGCATTAGAATCTGCTGAAAACCTTAATTTAGCAGTGGCTGGGCCTCTCATGCTCAGGGATTCCAATTTAATAGGCTCAGATGGAATCTGGGAATTTGTATTACCTATCCGTCAAATTGGAAGGGAATGCAAAATGTGTAGGCCAGGTTAGGATCCTTTGGGGGCCACCTGTTTCAAGTTTGTCTGGAAGTCACCCTCAGTTAATGATATTTTTGACTAAATTTTGGGAGGCAGCTAAAGATGGGGAGAAAACAGACTGTGGCCGCTAAGGACTAGGGAGAGAAGGAAGGTGCAGTAAGCCCAGTAGAGGGCACCCAAGGAATGCCATGGTGCCATCCTCTGTGCCTGGGTCCTTGACACCCGCAGGATTTGGACCTGGGGTATTGTTTGTGCCTCTGGCATCTGAATGAATTGTGGAATTGCCAGGTACTCTTCCAATCCTCCCTGCAAGATCCTGTCTCCAAATAAAAATGAATGAATAAATTAAAAAAAAAAACAAAAAAACGCCTGGGGATTAGCACCCACCCTCAGTTTAGGTAACATTCTTGTAGGTTTTTGTTTTAGTATTGCCCTGCTAATGCTCCAGATGCTAAAGAATTGACACTTTTTTGTTTGTTTGTTTTGAAAGACATGCATCCTCTTAAATAACTGTTCTAGGAGCCTCATGAACCTTCAATTTGGGGAGCTTTTTCTATTTATGGAAGAGAAAGGCAACCTGCTCTGATGGTCACCCCTGCAGTTCCACAAACAGTCTGTATGTCCAGAGGCCTAACTAGTACTTACTGTAGAGCTAAGTGAAAAATTCTGCACACTTACATATTTGGGAAGAAATAATTTAAATCATTCTTATTAAAAGTGCACTTTGTAAATATTTTCCCAGCATGCCTTCAATTAAAGGGATTTTGGGGACTGGATTAGACAGCAGGGTTTCTGGCTATATTGAAAACAACTGAGGGATTTAGTGTTTAGGGTACATAATAGTGTTTAATATTTGATATTTTTATTTGAATTTATAAAATAAGGATATTTGAGAGCTTTTATATATTCTATAACGATGGGTTCTTGGAAATCATCAAAAATTATTATCAAAAGTTATTTGCTGAAATGCTAGACCTTTGTAGAGTTGCTTAAAACTGAAACAAATTTGATGGGCAATTGGGAATCCAAATAGGGTCAGATGTGGGAGAGAAATTGTCCATGCAAGCAGGGCGCGGTGGCACACGCCTGTAATCCCAGCACTTGGGAGGCTGAGGCAGGAGGATTACGAGTTCAAAGCCAGCCTCAGCAATGGCGAAGCACTTAGCAACTCAGTGAGACCCTGTCTCTAAATAAAATACAAAAAAGGGCTGGGGATGTGGCTTAGTGGTTGAGTGTCCCAGAGTTCATCACTGGTACAAAAAAAAAAAAAAAAATTGTCTGCGCAGCACTCAGCTCCTCCCTTGTTCTTAAATTTGGGCTGGGCAATAATACAGAGTTGTAACCTATAGGAAACTCTCTTAGACATGTGTATAGTTACTAAATTTACCCCTATTTTTCAAAGGAAAGAAATATACAGAGATTTTGAGATTTTACTTTTCCTAAGTTCATTGACTAAAACAGGGAAAAAGAAGGAAGCAAGCAGATAGTACATACTGAGTTTTATATTAAGTTTTTTTTCTGGTTACTTGGTAACAGCAGATTCTGTCTGAGGTTAACCAGAACAAGGGGGAGGGGTGTTTGCCTTTTATTGGAGAGAGCCACAGGTCCTCTGAAGAATAACCTCAGAAGGACAGGGGAACTTAGCAGAAGGAGATTCTGGGACCTCATAAAGATGTAAGTTTCCCGTTTCAGATCCCAGGAAAGAGAATCTAAATGGCTCAGTCTGGGATAGTGTATAGTGTATAGTGCTATTGTATGGCTGGGAGGCTGGGTATATAGGTCATCTCCTGAGAACCAGGTGTTGGGCATCAGCAAGACACAGCCCAAGGGGTGCTGGCAGTATACAGATTTTCACCTGGCATCTGGTTGGATTGTGCATGAGTCAGGGTAACAGCATTGCACACCACCAATGAGGCCTATTTGAACTCTTATTCTAAAGCTTTCTTATTAACTGTCAATTTCTGTTTTTATCAAAAGAATGTTGGGGATGTGGTTGTGACTCAGTGGTAAAACACTCACCTCGCATGAGTGAGGCACTGGATTCGATGCTTAGTACCACATAAAAATAAATAAATAAAATAAAGGTATAGTGTCCATATACAACTAAAAAATATTTAAAAGAAAAAATAGTGTTAACTGTTACTGAGCGTTACTAGCACAGTGCTTCTTTGTGCACCTCCTCTACCAGGGACAATACTTGTGCTAACAAGTGTGACAGGCCCCAGAGGTGACTTACAGTGTCTGGAGAAGAGAAGCAGCCAAGCTGGTACCTGGAGGGCATCCTGTGGCAGAATCCATTCCCCCCAACTGGGCTCCATTCTCTTCCAGTTCCAGCAACATAGAGAAGCCACTACCTCCAGACTCAGCTACAATTCCATTTCCTCTTCTTCTTAAAGCTCCTTAGAATGCAGAGGAATGGGAATGAAGATGCCTACCTCCCAGCAATGCCTTTTGTATGTTTCTCTAAATGTAAATCATTGGTAAACTTTGATATTTGGAATAAACTTTAAATACAGATTTAATTTGTGCACATGAGAGCATGCAGTACTGTCTGGAAGTAATTCCCCCATCTGCAGCATAGGAACTGGAGTCTCCTTTTAAAGATTTGGCTACTGATTGTGTGAAATGTGGTTTAATTGAGAACTCTGGCTTTTCAGATTCAGAGAAAATGGCCCAGTGTATGGAGGAGGAACGTCACATGAGGGAAGAGAACTTGCGGAGGAAGCTGCAGAGGGAAATGGAGAGAAGAGAAGCCCTCTGTCGACAGCTCTCGGAGAGCGAGTCCAGCTTAATAATGGATGATAAAAGGTGCGCACAAGTCCTATGATCTTAGAAGAAAACAAACAGGCCCGAAGGGACCTGTCTTTGCATCCTGTTAGATATGGTGACAGTAGATGGCTTAAACACAGTGACGATGGATGCCACCTTAAACAGAAAATGAAGGAAAAAAAAATTCATTTTAAGATTATTTGGTGGGGAAGAAATGGAAGCAGAGTTTGCCTTTGTTGTTGACTTAGTCTCATTCTGTGTTAAGGCTGTTTAAAGCATGGGCATATCTTAATTCCATGGAAGGATAAGCAAGCTGTAGGGCAGCCCAAGGAAACAAATGTCTGTTGTAGGTTGAAGGAACCAGCAGGAGACAGGTGCAGGTGGCTGATACCCTGAGGACTTGCCATAGCATAGTAGATAACTTCTGAGTCCTTTTGCAGCTACCTTTTAAAAATAAAACTAACACATTGCATTGCATTCACCTGCTTGAGAGGATATGTTGTTGAACCTCCTCATCTTGCCACTATGGATGGGCTCAACTAGAGGAACTGGTCTCAGCTTTTGTCCTTTATCTTGATCTCTCTTTTCTGTCTCTTCCCCTGAACTTCAGAGGAAACTGTTCTTAAGATAAATGACAAATGTAAATAAAAACAACAACAACAACAACCCTGTTTAATTAGCAGAGAAACCCTGCAGGTAGGGGATTAGCTTTTCTCTGAACAAGATAATTTCTGCAAGGATATTCCCTGTTCTGGGTTAGGGACCTCAGACCACATCTCAGGGTGAAAGGTGAGACGGAACTTCCTCAGGGGCCCTTCCAACTCCACTGTGGCAGCCAGTCTATGAGAGCAGGGTCTGAGGAGTAGCAGGGTTGATGCCAAACATGTCTGAAACCAAGCCACATGAGCACATCAGCACTTCATATTATGGAATAGATCCAGGGGGCTGCTGTTTGCTGTGGACAGTTTCAAGAAAAGTGTTAGATTTTCTATGAGAAAGTCTATAAGTGATAAAATAGGCATTTATAAAAGGAGGACAGTAGGTTATCCTATTTAAAATATTTGCATGTGTCCTCATTTGAAAGAATAAACATCATTTTCTTTCTGAAAAGCTTGTATTACAAAACAGTCATCCATAATTCTAAATTTCACTGATCTATTTCTGGCATTTTTCCATTTTTCCCCCCCTAAAAATCCTCTGAAAATCTTTTGATTGATAATGTCAGCTAGAGTACTAGATGGCTTATTAACTACTTTATTAACCACCTTGAGTCTCAGAGCAGACCACGAGTTACCTTTCAAAGCAACCTGTATCCATCCAATTTTGGATAAGACATACTGTTGGGACAGTTTCTTCTGACTGTGGTGACAATGCTGAAATTACTTCAGACTCCAGATGAATATATTTTCCAGAACTAGTATTCACTCCAGAAGGTCTGCTTTACCTTTTGTAGGTCAGATTATCCCATCCAGAGTACAGCTGCTCAATAAATACTTCTAAAAGTGATCTCACATTTGGGAGAAAAAATCATGACACTTCAGACCATAAGATAGGTGGTGTTGGCTGCTTACTTGTATGTAGAATTAAAGAGAGGTCCCTCCCAGTGTCACTATGGTGAGCCTCTCTGAAGAGAATAGGAAGTATAAGTAATGGCTATGTAGTTGAAGTACTTGTGAAATCAAGTCCCATAAATGTGTTTAGAAGTGGCTATGTCAGTTCTTCCTGTGAACTGACTGAATATCAGGGCTGAGATCATCCTTGGGATAAGGATGTACATGCATACAGCTGAAAGGCCCACAAAGGATAGTTTATCAGGAAGTCTCTCAAGCAGAAATTTCCCCTCCTCAGCACTCCGTGCTTGGTTCACAAAGTGAAAGCTGATGTTCCTCACAATCCCATTTCAGCATTCTCTGGTCTGATGTGACTTTCAAGTCCAGGAAAAAGTCAGACTCAGCAAAGTGTAACTGAGCATGAACAGCCAAAGGTGCTTGGTACTCATGTCCTCCTGTGGCCTTGTTAAACATGGCTTGCTTTGTAAAGAGGTGACATTCAGTTCATGGGTGTACATATCTTTAAACTTTAATTTGATATCATAAATCTCGGGACTCCCTTGATGTTGAGTATCAAATATTAATTCAAACATTCCCATTAAAACATGGGTGTTTTTGTAATTCTTGGGACATTGGAGGTAAATTTCTTCAAACCATGGTGTGCTGGAGAATAGTCTATCTTCTCTGTTGTATCACAAGACTCTGAAACCAGGCCACCATCCTGAGCAAAAACATCCTGAATTCCCTAACCTTTGCCAAATAGCAGACCAATGTGACTTGGGAGTTCATGTTATAAATGTCTCCTAGCTACATTATCACTCTGAACTTTCCAGATTTTGACTTCAGGATGTGACCACCAAACAATTTCTCATAGGAGCTTAAGAACTATCTTAAAGGCAATTAGTTCTGATCATTTCCTCTTCTTTCCTCTTAGGTATTTTAATGAGATGTCTGCACAAGGATTAAGACCTCGTACTGTGTCCAGCCCAATCCCTTATACGGTGAGATCTATATCAAGTAGGTCTATATCACCTGGTGAGTATATGTCTTCAGCTACCTCATTGATTGATTTCTAGTATGTTTAATAGGCAATTCTGAATATGCTCCCTTCTGGCATATAAAAATTTTATGAACAAAGTCATATGATTTTCAAAAATAACAAAAACAAGTCACTATCAAGATTAAATCTTAACTTGAAATTTTTAGGCACAAACATTGTAGTGCTAGCTGGTATTTTTCTTCAAAAATTTTAACCTTCCTTAAAGAAATTTGAATACAAAATACCTTCTTAAAAGAAGACTGTTATGAAGCCTGTCTTTGGCTAAGATGTTAAATCTCAGTGGATGGACAGAATTCCTGGGTAGATTTCCAAGATGCCTTATGACAAATCTTCTATGGGTTCCTTTATCATGCTCCAATTTTAATCTTCAGAATAATAAATATCATACTTTTATAGTATCATTTTTATTATTATATTATCATTTTTATTTGTTATATTATAGTATCATTTTTCCCATGTTAAACTTGGGGAAGCAGCCATTAGAAGGTTCCCCACCTACTGGTGGTCACAGATCCAGTAAGAGAGAAGGCAGGGCACAGCTGTTTCCACAGCCTGTGTTCTTCTTAGCAGGAGTTGCCTCCCAATATTTCCCATGACTTGTGAGTGGGACTGGGCCCCAGTAGGCTGGGCATACAAGAAGCAGTGGACTTGTGTCTGGCAGGCTGCTTCTGGCTTTGCTCTGGGAAGCTTTTCCCTCCAAGGCAGGCTTGTTTCATCTGAACCTGAAAGCACCCTCCCTGGGGCATCTGGCTCAGCACCAGCACTGTATGGGGCTATTGGGCCAGAAGGACAAGTAAGTGAATCCAGCAAGAGAGGAAGAGGAAGCAGAGGAGGGGACAGGAGGCAGTTGAAGGAGGGGGAGAAAAGACAGATAGCAGCCAAGGAATTGCATCTTGTGAAAATATAGGACTGTTATTCTTGTGGTTGTTGATAAACGTGTTTTAAACAGAACTGGAGGAAAGTGTATGGAGTCTGGGAGGGGGATGGAGGAGGAGTTTTATAGTTTTATAGGAGTGAGGTGGCTGCCTTCAAGTGGGGCAGTGTAAAAGTTTTGTAAAGTCAAACACCTTTCATTTAGGGCAACAGCATTTTGTTTTGTCTGTCATAATAATTTAAGTGATGAAGGTTGATGAAGAAAAATGGTACTGTAATGCCATCAGCCATCAAGAGCATGAGAAAGAAATGGCTTGGTTTTGTGATTTGGAGATCCAGCCCAACACTGGGCTGCTGACACTTTTTTTTTTAAAGTGGAGAAAATAAAAAGATGAAATATCTAACACAAAGAGTGGCAGCTTGTGTATATTTTGAGCCAGCATGCTCTCTGACATCAAGCAGGGGAAAGAGGGACTGATCACTGACCAAAATGACTTTCTATCATGGATAATAATGGCATGGTCATTGCCCCTTTTTCTTGCCAAGAAGATGTTCCTGAATCTGTTTCTCCTTATCCCCAGTGGCCTTAAGTCTTTTTTTCCTATTTGCCTCACAGTTTTCTCAAAATAGCCCTTGGCTTCATTACCACAGTAAAGGTCTTTTTCTGCCTACTCATTTATTGCTGTAAAAAGAAGGCATGAATCAGGCAGAGGTAAGATGGAGGGTTACTTTGCAGTTGATGGCAATGCTGATTCATACTAAGTATAATTTAATATCACGCTTGATATTAAATTAAATTTTAGAGACATTTAATTCCCGATTGATTAAAAAGAATGTTTCAGTCACTGAAAAAAGAAAAAAAAAAGTCAGACCTTGATTCAGAATATTACTTCTATTATAACATATTCTTCAGGAAAATCCTATTCCATTTGGATAATTTTGACTTCTGTTTTTTGTCCCTGTAGTGGGAACTACTTCACGTGTAAGCCTTGCTTGGATAGATAAGCTATTTGATTTTCCCTTAAACTATGTAATGATTAATACCTACTGTTTTTTTCTTTCAGATAACCTAAATGAGAATATTTTTATGTTAAGGTATATCATAAAAGTAGATTTTATCTTCTATTTGGCTGTAGATTTGTACCATCCTAATCTCATAATATTGTGGTGCTATAATAGTAGATCAGCAAAACAGGAATATTCCAATAATTTTTCATTTTTTTTTTTCTGGAACAACCTGTGGTTCTCAGTGTTAAGAATATCTCAACCCTTCCTTAGTAGAAGTTTGTATACTTTTTATTTCCACTTTAAACATTTTGGCTTTTCTTCCTCTCTCCATGTTTGTGGCTAACATTGGAAATCTTGCATTTTCACTAGCTTTTTAAAGTAGTTTGTATCCTTTTCATAATTTGATTGAAAAACACCAATCTAATAACTTATGAAAGGTCCTCTTCTTGATTACATGTAGCTTTGTATGTGTGAATTACATGTACGAAGTGAGTTACTTTTCAACAATTATTTTTCAAGTTCTTCCATATTTTATGGTGCCTAATAAAAGGATATTCCTAATTAGCATGTTCTGATGTATCTAAATCAAGGGTTGATAGTAATGAGGTCTAAAAATAACTCTTCTTCCACTAATAATGAGCACACCAAGTCCCAGTCTTTGGTTTTTAATTCCATTCTTCAGTAGAAAGAACATGGGTTGCTTGAGTGATGGATGATTCCAGGTCTGGGGCACCTGGTAGTACAATAGGGGAAGGAGGCTCAAAAAATAATATGAGGGGGGGATTGTCTGATGAATACAGGAGCTCTCAAACACCAGAACTAGGACAATTTGAGCAATGAAAGAAACAGGTGCAACATAATGATGTTTATGTCGTGATGGACCGCATATAAGAGGGTATTGCCATGTGACATTATGTCTGTCTTAGCTTGTGTAAGCACCCTCTAAGATGCTCACACAATAATGAAGTCACCTAAGGATACATTTCTCAGACAGCACCCTCTTTGTTAAGTTGTGCCTGACTATATTCTATTTAGTTAGCCAGTTTTTGCAGTTTGCAATTTCAACCTAGGGATTTTTGGTTTTGGTTTGGATTTTTATATTTTATTTATTCCTGGGCAAGAAGGTGAGATGCTTGATCATTAGCATTTAAGGGAAACAAAAATTAGTAAGACATAGCCCCTGGACTCTAAGAGGCAACAGGGCCTATAAGCCACAGCAGGACCCGGGAAAGTAGGTAAAACAATACATATAATGATAACTCATTTTATCCTTATGATAATTTTGTAGCATAGTCCCACTTGCCAGTTGATGAATTTGAAGCATAATGGGATTAAGTGACTTGTCCACTTTTGTTCACTGCCAAATGACAGAGTTGGGATCCAAGGTAATCTTTCAGTTTGGCTTTAAAGTCTGGGATTCTTGCCTCTTCAAAGAATGAGGTGCTGGGGACAGAACATTGGAGGAAGGAAGAGGAAAGGAAAGAGAAGACAATCTCAGTCAATGGGTATAGGATGTATAGACAGGTATGAAGGAGGAGTGATAAGCTCTCTCTCTGTTTCTCATCTTGCTGCTCTGGGGACCAGCTCCCCTTAATTTTGGAGATTTTCAGGTATTCAGGATTAAACCAAGAGGACCTTACCACTGACCTATACTCAGAGTTCTTTTTATTTTTTATTTTGAGACAGGGTCTCACTAAATTGCCAAGGCTAGGCTTGAATCTGAATTCTCCTGCTTCGGCCTCCTGAGTGATTGTGATTACAAGTGTGTGCCACTGTACGCAGCTGAAATTCTTATTTGTTTCATTTGGGGTAAGGAAAGCAAAATTTTTATACCTACATTGAGAACACTGACCTACAGCATCAGAAAGTAGTTTGGAGCCAAATGCAGAAGTCCTTTATAGCAGCCAGAGAAGGGATTGTTTTTTTTTTTTTTTGATAGGTGAGTAATAGAGTCTTTGAATATTCTTGTTTACTGGCTTAATATACTCATCATAACCCTTCAGAAAAATTAGCTTCATAATAGTAGAAAACAGCCTAGATTTTTAGATTTTTTTTTTTTTTAAATTTTAAATGAAACTCTTGAATTCTCTTTGGGAATAAGGATCCACTTTTATAGACTTTCTCTTAAATTTAACACTTTCATAAAAAGTGGAATCAGAGTTTTATTCCCTAGACCTATTTAAGACAACCTCTTATTCCCTCTCCCAGCTAAATAATGCCCTTGTGATACCAGTAAGCATCATCATATTAAGTGACCGCTTATCTCCAAAAGACTGGTGGCTTTACCTCAGACCTCCACTTTGCAAATGAAAATAAAAAATTCACAATTGGAAACAGAAATATGTCAAACAGAAAGCATCAGTAATTAATAATTAAACCAAGAACTATAGTAAGCCCTGTCATTAGGTGTTGAGAGTACAGCAAAGTCCTGTTGTGGGACAACTGAAGGAAGAGCCTTTTTTTGTGGCTGAATGTCTACTCTGGAAGCAATAAGAGTACGACAAGCATCCTTAGCAGCTTCTCACTCTCATGTCATTCAGAAAAGCAGAAGTAGAATTCACTTGGCTTGACATCTAATGGAGGATCACAGGCACAAAACCATTCATAGGAAGTTCCTATCCACACTCCCCCAATGGCTTCTTTGTTTCCATTTTCACTTATTCATTCTTATGAAAACTTCCCTGTGCTAGTTTTCCTGGTAGTTGCTGGGAACTCCAAGATGTAAAGACAGTTGGATTTGAATGACTAGTAAGTGATGGCCCAAACCAGTGGACCCTTCAGCCCTAACTCTCCAGAGACCAGGGTTTCCTAGGCTGCAAATAGGTGACGATCTCTTTGAGAACATTTTCAAAATACAGTGGTCTGGATAGGGGGCGTTACTCAGTGGTGCCTCTGCACGAGGCCCTTGGGTCAATTCCCATTATCACACGCATGTTAGAATGCAGCTATATGGACCTCTGTTCATTGGTAAGGAGAATCTGGACTTGTGTACTTTTAAAACACTTTAGAGAAGATCCTAAGGTCTTAGATGAAAAGTATGCAAAGCATTGCTGTGGACTGTTTTTTCCTTAAATATCACTTTCATTCAGGAAACATTGAGATATATAGAGCTTTTGTTCCCTGTGTTGAACATTTTCAGGTTGTAAAGTTTTCAGTAGTTCTGTTTTCTGTTATGCCTGCAACACACCAGACATACACAAAGTAGTTTATCTGTTTATTGTTGGGGTATCTTTTGACATTTTCCCTTTTCTCACATTTGATTTTTAACCCTTAGCTCTATTTTGTTCTCCACTTAAATCTTATGTCTTCTTACATCTTCCTATTCCTGTCCTTCACCTCAGCTGAACTCCTGGCAGGGCTCAATATTGTTTTTTCTTTTCTTTTTGGCATGGGGAATTAAACACAGGGGTATGTAACCACTGAGCCACATCTCCAGCCCCTTTTGTTTTCTATTTTGAGACAGGCTCTCCCTAAATTACTTCGGGTCTTAATAAGTTTCTGAGGCTGGACTTGAACTTGAGATCCTCCTGCCTCAGCCTCCCAAGTCGCTGAGATTACAAACATGTGCCACCATGTCTGGCTCAACATTTTTTATTTTGATAGAAATACTACAGATGAAGACAGTTCTCTTGAATTTTTAAGCATACAATACAGTATTGTTAACTATAGGCACAATGTTACACAGCAACTCTTATTCATTTTGCTTAACAGAAAATTTGTGGCCTGTTGAACAGCAATTCTGCCTTTTCTCCTCTTCCTTCCCAGTTGCCAGCAACCAACTTTCTGTCCCTGCATCTGTGAGTTTGTCTGTTTTAGAGTCCACATACACATAGAACCATTTAGTACCTGTTTTTCTGTGACTGTTATTTCACTTAGCATAGTGTGTTCCAGGTTCAATTATGTTATCACATATATCAGGGTCTCCTTCTTTTGAAAGGAATAATATTGTATGTGTCTACTACATTTTTTCTGATGAACTCATCCATGGATGCACAATTAGGTTGTTTCCACTTCTAGGCTGTTGTGAATAAAGCTATGTAGAACACAGGAGTACAAATATCTCTCTGAGATCCTGATTTCCATTCTTTTGGATGATCACCCACAGGTGGAATTCCTGGTTTCTATATCTATGGTAGCTTTATTTTCATTTGGTGGAAGAGAGCATCTTCATACTTTTTTTTTTTTTTTTTGTAGTGACTGCTCCATTTTAAATTCCCCCAACAGTATAAGGGTTCCAACCTGACAGGTATGAAATGATAACTCATTGTAGTTTTGATTTGTATTTCCCTGATGATTGGTGATGTTGAATATCTTTTCACATACTTATCAACCATTTGTATCTATGAAGAAATGCCTATTTAAGTCTGTTGTTTCTCTTTATTATTTTTAAAAATTTTAGTGGTGGTGATGCTGGGGATCAAACCCAAGGCTTCTCCTATTATGGGCAAGTGCTATGCCATTATGCAAACTGTAGTTCCCTTCGTGCTTTTTGTAATTCAGTTACTTTGTGTTTTTTTTTTCCTGCTGTTAAGTCATAGAATTTCCTTATATATTTCAGATATTAATCCCTTATCAGATATGTGGTTTGCAGAAATTATCTCCCATTCTGTAGTTGCCCTTTCTGTTGATTATTTTTTCCAGGACTTTTATAGTTTCTGGTCTTAAAGTCTTTAATCTATTTGAGTTGATTTTTATTATAAGGGTCCAATTTTATTCTTTCACATGTGGATGTCCAGTTTTCCTAGCATCTTTTGTTGAAGAGACTGTCCTTACCCATGCATGTTCTTGGCATGCTTGTCATAGATCTGTAGATGGCCTATGTGTACATTTATTTCTGGGCTTTCTGTTCTGTTGCAGGATTTACCTTTTTATATTCCTCATTACCCAGCATGCTGTTCATTGAGCCCACTGCCCTTCTCATTTGTTTTTTATTTTCAGTTAATTGAGATTGTCTGCATTTAAAAACCTAGATGGTTGAACACACTAAGTAATTAGCTAGGTGGTGGCGCATGCCTGTGATCCCTGCGATTCAGGAGGCTGAGGCAGGAGGATTGCTAGTTTCAAACCCAGCCTCAGCAACTCAGTGAGACCCTGTCTCTAATAAAATATATTAAAAATAATGTCTGGGGATGTGGTTTTGTGGCTAAGCATCCCTGGGTTCAATCCCTGGTTCCACAGGGTAGAGGAGGGGGTGCCAGGGAAGAAAGAAAACACTAAATAATTGGGTTAAAGATACTTAATTTGTTGTTGCCATAAAGAATTGCTGTTGATTGCCAAAATGTCTGAAAATATTTATTATCTACCCCTTCATGGTTCACTAACCCTTGATAGTCTCCCTGAAGTTAACCTTGTTTCTAGTTTTACCAAGAAATTTCTCTCTTGGAATTAGAGGAAGCTTAAGTGCATCTGGTTCTAACTCCATTAAGGAGAGGTTTTTTGTATTTTCCCCTGCATAATTGGCTATATAGTTTTCTAATAGAGCAGTCAAAAAGGTAGCTAATAGGACCAGTAAGGTGGTGAACATCTATAATCCCAGGCACTTTGGAGGCTGAAGAAGGAGGATTGCAAGTTCAAGGCCAGCTTTGGCAACTTAGTGGGACCCTGTCTCCAAAAGGATGGGGAAGCTGAGTGCAGTGGTACACACCTGTAATCCCAGTAACTTGGGAGGCTGAGGCAGGAGAATCTCAAGCCCAAACCCAGCCTAAGCAATTTAGTGAGGCCCTAAGCAACTCAGTGAGACCCTGTCTCTAATAAAATGTAAAATAGGGCTGGAGATGTGGCTCAATTGTTAAGCACTCCTAGGTTTAATCATAGTAATCAAAAAGGAAAAAAAAAAAAAGAAAGAAAAAAGGATGGGGAGGGAGTGGGCTTCAGATGTAACTAGTGGTAGAGTGTATGCCTGGTTAGCATGCATGAGGCCTTAGTTTGATCCCCAGAACCATACAAAAAGAGAGGTAGAAAGAGGGGAAGAAAAGGGAGGAGGGGGGGAGACAGTAAGAGAAAAAGGAAGGTAGATAGTTAATAGGTTGAGAAAGGTGGAAAAAAATTGAGAATATTTCTAATGAAAGAATATTTCAGAGAGGAGCTCTATTAAATAATCATTTAAGTTATTTGTGAAGCTCTTCCACAGGTGTAGGTGTAAGCACTGCCTTAAGCTTTCCTGACTCCCCAGGAATCAGTGGGGATAAAGAAGGAGCTCCCTGGTTCCTGGCATCTGCTGCTCAGTGCTCCAGGAGTCTCTGCTTCTGGTGGTGCTGTGTTGGAAACTTGCTGGCCCCCAGGCTGACCTGCTTCCTGTCCTCCCCACAGAGGCCTTCACCACGGAGAAGCAACAGTCCTGACAAATTCAAACGGCCCACACCGCCTCCGTCTCCCAACACACAGACCCCAGTCCAGCCGCCTCCGCCTCCACCTCCGCCACCCATGCAGCCCGCGGTCCCCTCGGCAGGCACCTCGCAGCCTGCCCCTTCGCAACATTCGGTGCACCCCTCCTTCCAGCCTTAAGGCATGTGCTTAGTCTGAATTTCAAGTTGGGACTCGTCCATTGGAGCCGTCTACTCAACGCCAAAGGCTTCCTTCCCTGGCATATTTGGATCTGACTTATTTGCACTGAGGTTATCTAGGCTTCACTATTCATTGTGTTGTAAAAGTTCGTTGGAAACGCAGCCAGTGTTGTGGGTCTACAACACTAACCAGACGACTTTCCATCCATGTTTTACTTGAATCTACATGTATGTCCATTCCCTGGCTGGAACATTGGCTATTTGGTATTTGGTGATACAGCAGCAGTGTGCAATTTTTGCTTGGCCCCAGAGCTTCATTTTCTTGGCTTTTAGGTTTGTAAAATAAAAAGGGATAGATTTTTATGTTGTTTCCATGAATCTGCAGAAAATTACAGAGCTGTTATTATCCCCTTCTCCAATTATTATGATATTTACCAAACCTACCAAGAATTCAACACTACAGTGACTTTTGGTGTAGAGTGGGAAGTTAGAAGAATCAGTGCCCAAGTCACACACTGTGCTTTCTACAGGTACACTTTTTTAGTTATTTCCAATGTAATCAGACATCCATATCTTTTAAAATGGACTAAAGAAGCAATCACATGGCTATATCTTTTCCACAAATATAGGATGGATTATTCTTGCATTTTAAGATGTGATTCTTCCCTTTATCCTTAATGCTAATCTACCTAAACTGGCCCCACTAACATGAGTCTAACATGAGTGTCCAACCTCCAGTGGTTTCAGTGGCTGATTAGAATGTGCTCTTCGATTCCTGCTGCAGAGGGCAAGGTGATTATAACCCAATCAGTGTGATTTTCCCTCCCATTCTTTATTTGTGTTCTCCTGAGATAGAATTTGAACAAATACTTTAAGGGTAGAGAATATTATTAGAAAATACTGATATTAGAGGACTGTCCTGGCATAATGGGCACAAAGTACTGTATTGCTTGGCAGAAAAAAAGATGTGTAGAAGAAAGTGGTACGTTAGCACTGAGCACTTCTTATTTTGCCCAGTATAAGCAAGTATGGTGTACAAAGAAGTATATTCTGAATATATTATTTACATTCATTTAGCACAAATAAACCATTTGGTTTCACTTTGATGTGGAACATGGAGTCACTCTTTTCTTACTACTTGCTCCATCTTTCTTTTTGTTTTTCAGCAATTATGATTTGTACTTTGGTAGTAAAGTGCTTGTACCACCTGTGTTTGCATATTTATATATGCTATGGATGCAAATAGCTTGCTAGAGAATGTATATTTTATGAGAATGTGTATCTGTTGGATATAATCAGAGAGTTAAATATTAATTTATCAGTAATTTTTAAGAGTTCATGTTTTGTAGTACAACCACTATGGAAATCAATATGTAGGCTCCTCAAAAAAGTAGGTGTGGAACCGCCATATGATCCAGTTATACCACTCCTCATTATTTATCCTGAAGAACTAAAGTCATTTTACTACAATGATACATGCATACCCATGTTTAAAGCAGCACAATTCAAAAGAGCCAAACTATGAAGACAACCTAGGTGTCCATCAGCAGACAAGTGGATAAAGAAAATATAGTATACATACACAATGTAGTTTTATTCAGTCACAGAGAAACATGAAATTCTGTCATTTGCAGGAAAATGGATGGAAATTGAGACCATTATATTAAGTGAAATAAGCCAAACTTGGGTGGTCAAGAGTTGAATATTTTCTCTCATATGTGGAAGCTATAGAATAAAAAGGAAAAGAAAGGTGCAGGGTTCAGGGAACTCATGAAAATCAAAGGGAGGTTGGTAGAGGAAAGGGACCAAGGGGTGGGAAGTGAACAGGGTGGGGAGTGTTGGGGTGTGATACTGGACAAATTATATTGTTATATTTTGTGCATGTATGAACATGTAACAAAAAATCCCATCATTATGTATGACTAGAATATATCAATAAAAACATGGAAAGAAAAAAAAAGAGTTCATGTTTTGTGAATGCCTAACTCATTATTAAACACACTCCTCAAATCAAGAACCATTACTTTGTAGATATTTAATATTATAGAGTAGAAACTTCAATTTTCCCTTTGAAGGTCAGAGTTGACAGGCCAGGAGTGGTGGTGCACATCTGTAATCCTAGTGACTCAGGAAACTAAGGTAGGAGCAAGTTCAAAGCCAGACTCAGCAACTTAACAAATCCCTAAGCAACACCACCAGACCCTGTCTCAAAATAGAAAATGAAATGGGGTTAGAGATATGGCTCAGTGGCTAAATGCCCCCGGTTTCAATCCCTGATTACCCGCTTGCTGGCAAAAAAGTGTTAACAGAATGAAAAAAAAGTGTTATTGGATAATAGTGTTTAACTAGCACTTTAAGTACTGAAGAGTAAAAGCAACAAAATTATTATATTTTTTTTTTACCTCTTCCTTCTTCTACCCCCAAACTGAGAATGTCATCCCCAATTATTAGGTAGAAATAATTGATCTGTAATAATTTAATTTAGAATGACTATGTAATATATATAATTATAGTGCAGTTCTCAAATATGGGAAAAAGTTTGGCATTTATTATTGAGGATTTACATTTTTAATATGATCAGAGTAGGCCATGTCAAAGTGGGAGGTAGAAGCCCCCTTACCTGTGGGAAATGGGCACTTATCATGGGGGCTGAATGTGCTTCTGGCCATTTTTGCCCATTCAGACAAGCTAATCTGCTTTTGGTCTCAGAAGGTCTTTGTAAAATCAGTAGCCATCCTTCAGGTGGAGGGGAGTAACAGTAGCTTTATTTCCTGTCTTGCTGACAGAGACCCTTGGCTACCAGTGGGCTGTTAATAGGATAAGTACTTCATTGCCAGATTACCATGCTTCTTCTACAAAACCAAATTAACCTGCCTAATGCCTGAAAACTCTGGGCTCTGAAACAGAATTTTTGAAATTTGGCAGATGGTGGAATTATTTAAGATTGAATTTAACTTATTCCTTTGATTGGAAGGAGTTTTCATTTCTGAGCTCCTGAGATTCTGACTAGAAACCATGGGATGAATATGACTAGAATGTGGCTTTGACACCAAATGCTACTGTGCCTTGTGATTGGCTTCTGATTCAACCAGAAATAATCTATAATGTGAATTGTTAACCCTTCAATTGTAGGGGGAAAATGTGCATCACCCTTTGGTAGATAGATATGAACTTGCCTTACACAGAGCCTTGCTTTCCCACAAGGTAAGAAAAAGCATAGTTACTTATGCTTTGAGAGCTTAATATTTATCAGTACAGAAGAAATATTTCTTTGTCACTTAATCTTCTGTTTAGTTTCTGTCTTGTAGGTAACCTACACTGAGAACTTTGTAGTGATGACTACCAAAGAGATGCATAGTGAAACAAATTTTTATTTCCAAATTATTAAAGAGCCAGCCATTGATGCTGCTACATAAGTTCCATGCTCAAAAGCCCTTGTAAGAGAGATTAACGGGTTTTAGGGTTTTTGATTTTGAGTTTCACTTTTTCTCCTCTTTTTTCTCTGTGTGTATTTGATAAAACATGTTAGCATAAAGTTTTGGGGTGCATTTTCCAGAATGCTCAGCAGTTGTGATTAACTGCTATGCCTAGATTGCCTCTTGGTAGGCAGTTGAAGGAACCTGTGCTCACGATAGCACAGTGCTGTGTGTGCAGGAGTGCGTGTGTGCATTCATGCCTTAACTCAGGCTACTGCTCAACTTTACAGTTTGACTTAGTCTGTACCATCATCTAGATTGTAGGGTACATCTCAGTCTGAACTTCATCCTGGCAAAAACAAAGTTAAAGACACAATATGTTAAGAATAATACATTCCTCTGGAAAAGTATGTGGTCAGATTGACCCTGAATTGCCTTTGGTCTTTATTTAGAACTTAGCCTGGAAAGCAAAAGTGGACTGTCAAAAGGAAACAGGTCAACAGGGGAAAGAGGAGAGCCAGCTAGCATGCCTTTTCCCTCTGCATATCCGTGCACATACCATGATGCTGGTGGTGGCTTGTCTACAACTGGACTATGTTGGGGTTCTTGTACTAGTGGCAATCTTGACATTCTTGGATGAAGTTTAGAGAGATGTAAGACTTATAGTTAATGTCTTATTTACTTTGTGTTTATTAGTCTTTTATACATGTGCTGAATCAGAAGCCTAAATAAAGATAATTTTTAAAAATGTACCTCTCAAGCCTTAAGCCCTATCTCTTTTTTCTGTTCTTTGGGTTGAAAAACAAACATTATTTCACTATTGCTTCTGGAGACATCTGACTTAGATTCTAAATTCTAAATATTGCCTTGGAAAGTAAACTTAGGGAAGATAGGATGAAAGGAGCTGGTATGGTTCAGTTAAAGTGCTGGCTACCTGCACCTGTTGAGTTTTGAAAATTCATTGAGCTGTGTACTTATGATTTGTGTACTGTTCTGTGCTGCATTTCTTTTTTTAAAAAAAATATTTATTTATTTACTTTAGTTGTACACAATGCAATGCATTTATATTTACATGGTGCTGAGGATCGAACCCGGGCCGCGCACGTGCGAGGCGAGCGCTCTGCCGCTGAGCCACAACCCCAGCCCTGTGCTGCATTTCTTTAAGGCAGTAAATGTAGGAGATTATGAAATGGAAAGGACAGCCAACTCTCAAAATGTTACATATAACAGACATATATAGTCACATGCCATGCAATGTTTCAGTCAATGAGGAACTGCCTATGTAACAGTGGACCCTCAAGACTACAGTAGAGCTGAAAAATTCCTGTTGCCTAGTGACATTACAGCTGTCATTTGTTGTGCCATGTATTACTCATGTGAATGTGGTGATGCTGGTGTAAATAAAACTGTGCTACCAGTCATATGCAAATACAGCAATACAATTTTGAACAGTGCATTATACTTGATAAAAGTGACTATGTTACTGCTTGTTTTAGTCAGCTTTTTCACTGCTGTGACTAAAGGACCTGACCAGAACAATTGTAGAGGAGAAAAGGTTTATTTCAAGGCTCATAGTTTCAGAGGTCTTAGTCCATAGCAGGTTGGCTTCATTCCTCAGGGATTGAGGTGAGGCTGAACATCATAGCAGAAGAGTGTGGTAGAAGAAAGCAGCTCCCAGGATGATCAGGAAGCAGAGAGAGACTCCACTCTTGAAATACAGAATATATACCCCAGAGCCACTCCCTAATTCCCACCTCCTCCAGCCACACACTACCACTTCAGTTAATCCCATCAGGGATTAATTTGCCAATTGGGGTTTAAACTCTTATAACCCAATCATTTCTCCTCCAAACCTTCTTGCATTGTCTTACACATGAGATTTTGTGAGTTGTGTCTCACATAACTCACATCCAAACCATAACACTGCTTTATATATTCATCATTTTTTAAAAAATGAACTACTTATAAAAACATACCCTAGAATAATATGCCATATTACATGGGTAGTGGCCTCATGCATTTTGTGTTTAGTGTCTCTGGATTGCATCAGGAGGTCACATGCAGTGAGTGATGTTCCTGCGATAACATTGCCTATCAGTGAACTTCTCTTCATCCCTGTCATTAAGTGACACAGGACTGCATATACTCAGGCTTTGGATGTTACAAGTGGATTATTATTAGTGAGCTTATTCCTAAAAGTTAAAATCCCATCATATGGTTTTTTCCTTCCTACTTTGCAGAATGTTTGGTTAGGAATCTATTCTGGGGAGATTCATGATGCAGGATTAGAAGTAGCCTGCATTCCTAGTTGCTCCATGGCTCAGGATTCAAGGAGCGGAAGTACTGCTTCTCAGTGAGGTGGGTGAAAGTAGAATTTCACAAAATTCAGTGTTGGACAGTCAGAGCATCTTGTAGTCTCATGAATTCAGGTGCAATGAACAAAGAAGAAAGAGTACATTGGAGCCAAGCCAGTTGTGGCAGCAGCAGTGGTACTGGTTCACTACAGAGGAGAAGGAAAACACAGAGAAATGTGATGAACAAATTTGATACAGAAAAACCTGTCCATCAGAACAGCCTGAACTTAGCTGATGCAGAGGCTGCACTGTGCACCTGTGTTTGAAAAGTACTCTGTTTCTCAACTGGTCATGTAGAGCTGAGGCAGGAGCCATTTTGAGGTGGTTTCACTGTGGCTGCTGCCATGAGACCTGGGAGGTCATAGCAAACACTGCTACACTGTCCTCATGAGCACCTACCACATGACCTAGGATGTACCTAGAAGAATATGAGTGAAACAGCACAGAAAATGTTTCACCCTGGGGGATTCAAGTTGGAAAAAGTAAAGGGGAGCCCAACTTGCTTCCCCCTTTGAGTCTGGCAGCTCAAGTGATTAGCTGAAAGGGTTCATGAATCCAACAGGCAAGTGTGAATATGCTCAGGGACTAATCCCAGGAAGGCTGTGTTCGAGGGCAGCAGAGTAGGTGGAGAATTGACTTCTCTGCCTGTTGTGAGCCTGCTATGTCATTAACATAGACAAAACACATTGTGTCTTTCCATGATGTCAAAATTTATTGAATAACAATAAATTCACAGGCTACAACACTTCCATCAGTGGTAGTTTACTAAATACTTCTGAATCACTTTGTAGTCATAAACTGGGCAAACCCCAAATCTTTTATTCCAGTCTTAATTTCTAATATCTAAATACTCAAGTCCCATGTGCTTTACAGAATGATGTATAAATAAGTCACAGAAAAACTAAGAAAGGGTTAAAGGAGCTGCAGTGTTACAGGATGCTGTGCCAAGAACACAGGCAGAAGGGATACCAGTGCACAGTCAGAGTCACTGTAGGTGGTCAGATAGGCATTTTAATGGACCAGTTCCACAGAATTGTCCAAGCAGAGGGTCCAAACAGACAAAAGGACAGATGGCAATTTCAGTTTCAGAGTGTCAGCTTGAGGTGTGTCAGCTTGGAATGGGCAGTGCATGGTCATCACAGGCAAAGAAACTGTAGTTGGCTGAAGCCCAATAGAGACAGAAGATTGGTGGTTCATCACAGTGGCAATTTTTCTGGACAAGTCCTGTGATGAGTGACCAGGTGACAGGGTCAAGGTACTGCTGTATTCAGTCTTGGAGGGCTGAAGTGAGGGGTTCTCATTTGGTGGGGTTGATAATTCTCATGTCTGCTGTTCCTGATATGACTTGGGATGTCCACATATCCAGGTACTCCTTGATTTAGTTTGATAAGTTGGGACATGTAAGTTTTCTTTAAAACCAATTTCTGCCTTATAAGGGTGCCAGGCAGATGATGGTTGTTTACTTGTACAAACAATGTGAGGAGTCATTTCACCTTGGTACTTGTGCTCAAAATGGAGAAGCTCATGGCAAATTACTGTTTCACAAAATGAAGTAACTCAGGATTAGGTACAGCCTGATAACAGCTGTTCTGTATATCAAAGAGTAGTTTAGAGCAGGGCACAGCCTACTCTCCACACAGCCCCATGAGAAGAATTCTTTTAAAAAAAAATTTCTTTTATTCAAAGTTGTTGTATTTATAATAGTAGTATGCATTATAATTCATAATAAACATATAGAGCATCTTTTTACATAACACTGTTTGTATACAATGTATATTCGTACCATTCAAATCTTCAATCATGCATTTAGGATAATGATATTCATCTTATTCAGCCACCTTTTCTTTTTTTTCCCCTCCATACCCCCTTGCTCCCTTCCTTCCCCTCCCTCCCCTTTGACCTTTCTAGTGTTCCTCTAATCCTCCTATGTACCCCTACCCAACACCACTGTGAATCAGCCTCCTTATATCAGAGAAAACATTCGGTATTTGGATTTTTGAGATTGACTAACTTCTCTTAGCATTATATTCTCCAATTTCATCCATTTATCTGTGAATGCCATTATTTTATTTTCTTTTATTTCTGAGTAAAATTCCATTGTGTATACGTACACAAGAAGAGCTCAAATTAGCACTATTTGCTGATGACATGATAATATACCTAGAAGACCCAAAAAACTCTACCAGAAAACTTTTACAACTAGTACATGAATTCGGCAAAGTAGCAGAATACAAAATCAATACCCGTAAGTCAAAGGCATTTTTGTACATCAGTGACAAATCCTCTGAAAGGGAAATGGTGAAAACTACCCCATTTACAATAGCATAAAAAAAAATAAAATATCTGGGAATCAACTTAACGAAAGAGGTGAAAGACCTCTATAATGAAAACTATAGAACACTAAAGAAAGAAATTATAGAAGACCTCAGAAGATGGAAAGACCTACCTTGTTCTTGGATAGGTAGAATCAATATTGTCAAAATGTCCATACTACCAAAAGCATTATACAGATTTAATGCAATTCCAATCAAAATCCCAATGACATTCCTCAAAGAAATAGAAAAAGCAGTCATGAAATTCATCTGGAAAAATAAGAGACCCAGAACAGCCAAAGCAATCCTTAGCAAGAAAAGTGAAGCAGGTGGCATCACTGTACCAGACTTTAAATTATACTATAGAGCAATAGTAACAAAAACAGCATGGTATTGGCACCAAAACAGACTGGTAGACCAATGGTACAGAATTGAGGACACAGAGACTAATACATATAATTTCAGCTATCTTATATTAGACAAAGGCGCCAAAAATGTACAGTGGAGAAGAATTCTTGGGAGGCTCCTGAGATCCAGACACCCAGCAGACTGCCATCTGCAGGCCTTAGGGGTGTGTTGATCTATTCTCTCCCCAGAAGACACCACCAAGCAAAGTTCCTAAGGCCTTATTAGACCTAAGCCCCAACAGCTGAAGCTCACCTTATAGAACTCTGCAGCAGCTCCAACCTGGGAGTTCATTAATCTAGTCTGTGCCAACAAAACTCCAACCAGCAATACTTCTCATTCCATCTACCTTGTGCTGTAAGAAGGAAAACTGAGAGTTCTTTCAGCCATCTTCAGTTTTAGGCCTCTCCAACTCTCAGCGCAGCAAACTACACAAAAAGAGGAAAAGGTTATCAACCTTCCATCCTTGATCTCTCTCTCTCTCTCTCTCTCTCTCTCTCAGTACATAGCCAAAGAAGAAACACAAAGAAGGACAGTTGGACATTCTTGTCGACTATGACTGACTCCATGGAGATTATACCTTCATTTTTCATTATGAATTTTTTCTATTTTTTGTCATTTTTTTGGGGGGGTGTGTGTGTTTGCTGTGCTGATTAGTTCATGGACCTATATATGTATACATATTTGTTTCCTTTTTCTAATTTTTCGTGTAGTTAATTTTATTTTCTTTTGAGAGTTAGGGTTTTTGGTTTATTTTTGTTATGTTTTTCTATTTGTTTTTTCTCGCTTCTCTTCTCCCACTCACAGCCAAATTCTCTTGTTCTTTTTCTTTCTTGACTTTTTCTCTATTTTTCATCCTTTCTTAAACCTCTCACCTGTCATCTCTCTTCTACATTCTCTGTGTTCACTGTTTGAATATTGAAATTTTTCTTCTACCTTCCTATATCCTTTCTTTTCTCTTAATGTACTGTACTTTCACCATCCTTGAGAACAAATTGGTTTCTATAACTCCTGTCCCCAAAATTCATGTTGTTGCAAATATTAGTGCTGTGGATGACACAGTTAACACCTTCTGTTTGTTTTAATGGTAGAACTAGTTCATGGTTATTTATTGTTTTTGCTGCTGGCAATTGCTGACCCCACAGCTCCTGTATTTTTGTAGTAACAAATGTTGTGAATATCATAGTAGGAACAGGGTGTTTATTTTAAGGCTGTATATTGTTTGCATCAGTTCTTGATGTTTATTTCCCCCTATTATGTGAGGTCCTGGGAACCTACTGGGACACTCAAATTCACATGGTAGAGACTCTGCCGCTGCGACACTCGACTAAATCATTCAGGGTCACTCCAGGTGAATTTTGGTTGGCACGAAATAATTACACAATGATAGAGAAAATACCTTTTTCTTGGGGTCCATTGATGGCTCTTGACCTAAGGGGTCTGTTGGAAAAGACAGCGAGCCACCTGAATTCTTTATTTTTTTAGGGGGCAGTCAAGGGGAGGTTCGATGGAATATTCCATCCAAAAAAGGTAAGCAGTCAGGTTTCAGTGGGTTGAGTCTAGCTTCATGATGTCTTGTGGTCAGTAGATTGAGTGACATCTTGACAAGTCACACCCATCTCAGGTGCTGTGTGGGAACACAGGCAGAGTGAGAGGAGAGTGCACACATGTGTTGCACAGCCCAAAGAGCACACAACACCAGGCCAGTCCTCCCATATGCTCAAATGTGCATAGCTCACACACACAGCCATGGCTGGCCCACGACACTCTGCTGCTGAAGTTACCTCAGCCAAAAGACAGTACACCTTACTCCACACAAAATTAACAACATTCAAACTTTAGCTACACTTTAATACAAGGAATAGAAGACACACAAATGCACATTAACAACCAGACCTGAGGTAGAAATGTCTACTGGTGAGCCCTCAGATTCCATTGATGGATACCACTGCTGCAGCAAAAACAAAATTAACACAAAGTTTGTGAATACCACACCTAACCAGGATGTATCCTTCTAGATCACTTTAGAACACTTTGGCAAGAGAAGGATGTACCACAAATAGGAATGGAAGAGAAATTCATTTCAACTGATGCATAAAGCCCAACACAGGAATACAAAAAATATGAAAGAACAAGGTAACACAATACCTCCTAAAGTCCACTGTTCACCTGAAACTGACTCTAAAGATATTGAAGTGGATGAAAAAGAATTCAAAAGAATGATTATAAAAATAATCAATGAATTCTAAAAGGACACAAAAAGACAACTGAATGAATTAGGGAAGTCAATACAGGATATGAATGAGAAATTTAATAAGGAGATAGAGATTGAAAACGAACCAAACAAATTTTAGAAATGAAAGAAATAATACATCAAATAAATGGTTCAGTTGAAAGTCTCTCTAATAGAGTAGACCATGCTGAAGACAGAATCTTAGAGCTGAAAGACAAAGTGGCCAGCCGTGAACATTCAGACAGTATTAAAAAAAAAAAAATCATTATCAGAATTCTGGAGCAACATTAAGAAACCAAATGTAAGAATCACTGGAATTAGAGTATTGTAAGATGTAGGCTAATGTAATGAATAACCTCTTCAGGGAAGTAACAACTGATAATTTCCAAACCTTGAGAATGAGATGGACATCCAGATACAGGAAGCATTCAGAAACCCAAACAGACAAGATCATAAAAGAACCTCTCCATGACACATTATAATTAAAATGCCTAACTTACAGAAAAAGGAAAGAAAGATGTCTGCTCACATGTAGAGGCAAGCCATTCAGAATTACTTTTCATTTCTCAGTACAAACTCAGCATAACATCAGGAAGCCTTGGATTGATGTGTTCCAAGTCCTGAAAGAAAACAACTGTCAACCAAAAATGCTATATCTAGCAAAGTCATCCTTCAAAATCAAAGAAAAAATAAAATCCTTCCAAGATAAGCAGAAACTTTTCTTTCTACTAAGGTTTCAGTACAGAACTTGCTTAAAGAAATACTCTATAAAGGAGAAATAAAAAACAAACCCCAGAGCTCACAAATGAACAAGTCTAATTGGAAGAGTAGCTAAGCAAATGAGAAATAGAAACAAATTAAACATTAGAAATGAACCAAACTGTCAGGAATTAATGAACATTTTTCTATAATAACATTGAATGTAAATATTGAATGTAAATGGTCTTGATGCTTCAATTGAAAGACATAGGCTAGCAGAATGGATTAAAAGCAAACACTCAACCATACATTGTTTGCATGAGACTCACCTTACTGCTAAAGACAGTCAAAGGTTGAAAGTTAAAGGATGGAAATCAGAATCAAGAAAATGAAAACAAGCAGAAGTATCTACTTTCATACCCAACAAAGCAGATTTCAAACCAAAATTAATCAGAATAAACAAAGGTCACTTTATACTGGTAAAGGGAACAATGCAACAAGAAGATACAACAACAATAAATATTTATGCCCCAAATGTGGGTACAACTATTCACATAAAAGATATATTACTCAAATTGAAGCCTCAGATAGACCCCAGCACAATAATACTGGGTGACTTCAATACACCTATCTCACCAATAGATAGGTCATGCAGACATAAACTAAATAAAGGCCCTTTGGACTAGAAAAAATTATACATCAATTGGACTTAACAGATATCTATAGAATATTTCATCCAACAAAAGTCTATAGAATATTTTATCCAATACTTTCCTCTCAATAGCTCCTGGAAATTTCACCAGAATAGACCACATTTTAGTCCGCAAAACTCTTAGGAAATATATATATATATATACTTCCTTGCATCTTATCAAATCATAATGGAAAGAAATTAGAAATCAAGACACGATTTCATTCTATAAACATATGGAGATTGAACAACACACTTTTGAATGACAAATGGGTGATAGAAGAAACCAAGGGAGAAATTTTAAAATTCTTATATTCAAACAGGAATAGTGATACAACCTACCAGAACCTCTGTGACACTACAAGGCAGTTCTAAGAGGAAAGTTTACAGCTATGAGTGGCTACATAAAAAAACCAGAAAGGTCCCAAATAAACAACCTAATGATGCATCTCAAGGTGCTTGAAAAACAAGAGCAAACTTAAGATCAGAGTAAAAAATCAATAAAATTAAGAATGAAAACCCACAAAGGAATAACAAAACAAAGCATTTGTTCTTTAAAAGACAAGCAAGATTGATAAGCTCTTAGCCAAAATAAACAAAATTTAAAAAGAGAAACCCCAAATTCATAAAATTAGATATGAAAAGGAGAAGTCATCACAGATATTACAGAAATCCTGTGGGTCATTAGTGAAGGGCAAAAAATTGAAGGAGCCCTAATTAGGAAGGGCTGTTGTAGCTAGCTGGAAGCCATAAGTTCCACCTGATATGTATGTGACGCACCTGTAGGCACACCGAAAAGCTGAAGGTATATAACCGGGTGAAAGCGGTCCGAGTTAGGAGAACAAATTCATTCGGTCAGTCGGGTAGTCACTCGGTCGGTCAGAAGAATCAGAGCGGCCAGAACATAGGCAGAGCGGTTACAGAAGAGAAACCAGATAGAAGAAGTAATGACTGGTCAGAGTTAGGCCGAGGCTCCCAAGGAAGACAGAAGACAGAAGAAAGAAGAGGGAAGAAAGAAGAGAGAAGAAAGAAGCTCTAATCTTATCTTAAAAGCTCGCTTTAATCTTTCTCTCTAAAAATCTTTCTTTCCCTCTCTAAGCTCTAAGAAAGTAGAAGTAAAAGTAAGAAAAGCTATACTCTGCCTCCGAGATTTCTTCCCGGATTACGGTACCAGGCAGCTTACAAAAAATCACACTGGGGACGGCTGTGCAGCCAAGGGATTTATTCACCAGCCTTTATGGCTGGTTAAGGGTAGAAAAGAAATGGGAAGAGGAATCAGGGAGAGGAAAGTGTGAAAGCCCTGGTGGGAGAAGGGAGTCAGGGAGAGGGGAGTGTGCAAGCTCAGGAAGTGTGCAAGCTCTGGTGGAAGAGCATGCAAGCTCCAAACAGAAGGTGGGAGTCTGGTTGCGCTGGCTGTGGTCTCTGGAGCTATCATCTGGGGCAGCTGCTGTTGGGCTGGAGACGGTGGGTAAGCATGCAGTGGCTGCCTCTTCTCCGTCTCTGTTGTCTCTCTTCTTGTCGTCTGGCTCTCTCTCGTCTCCTTGCTCTTCTCGCTGGCACCCTGGCATGCTGGCATACAAACTTCAAATGGACGGGAGTTTATACAGGGATTACTGGTGGGGGGTGTACCAGAGCAAACTTTAAGCTTATTGGCTCCTGCTCGGGGATGATGAAACATCCTGCCCAGAGACCAGAGCAACCTTTTGGCCCTCTGCCTGTAAAACAGTGTGAACTTTTGATGACCTTTAAGCCTGCCCATCTCATCTAACAGTTAGCGACTATTTTGAAATTTTATGCTGTGGTAAAAATTGGAAAACCTAGAAGAAATGAATACAATTCTAAATACATACTAACTGCCAAAATTGAATCAAGAGGACATAGAGAACCTAAAAAAACAATAGCTGGCAATGAAATAGCAGCAGTAATAAAAAGCCTTCCAACAAAGAAAAGTCCAGGACCAGATGGATTCTCAGCTGATTTCTTGCAGGAGCCCTGTTTGGGGAGATGGCTTAAATTGCGGTGGACTACGGGCTTTGGCTTTGGACATGTTTGGGCATTGGCGCCTTCCGTACTTGGCCCGGGATCTTGCGAGACTTGGCCGGAGATCTCGAGGGACTTGAGCGAGATTGCGGAGGAGGTCTGCGCCATTTTAGAGGTTAGAGGAGCGTGGACGGCGTGTCGGGGTGTAGTTAGAGCCAGGGAGAAAAGTTGTCAGAATAAAGAGCTGTTTGTTTCCAGTTCGTCTCAAAACTTCTTCCCGCGGCTTCTTTGCTCCAAGCGGCCATCGCTTCAGGCGACTACAATTTCTGCCATACCTTACAGACTAGATCAACTGGAAGAAAGAACTTTAGACAATGAAGACAAAGTATATAATCTTGAAAATAAAGTTGACCACACAATGAAGATAGTAAGAAACCATGAACAGAACATCCAAGAAGTATGGGACAGCATCAAAAGACCAAATCTAAGCATAATTGGGATAGAGGAAGGCACAGAGTTTCAATCCAAAGGAATGCACAACCTCTTCAATGAGATAATGTCAGAAAATTTCCCAAGCATGAAGAATGAATTGGAAAACCAAATACAAGAGGCCTATAGGACACCAAATGTACAAAATTACAACAGATCTACACCAAGACACATTATAATGAAAATGCCTAGCAAACAGAAAAGGGATAGAATTTTAAAGGCCACAAAAGAGAGGAATCAGATCACATATAGGGGGAGACCAATTTGTATCACAGCAGATTTTTCAATTCAGACACTCAAAGCTAGGAGATCATGGAACAACATATTTCAAGCTCTGAAGGAAAAGGAATGCCAACCAAGAATCTTATACCCAGCAAAATTAAGCTTTAGATTTGAGGATGAAATAAAAACCTTCCATGATAAACAAAAGTTAAAAGAATTTACAAGTAGAAAGCCAGCACTACAGAACATCCTCGGCAAAATATTCCAGGAAGAGGAAAAGAAAAACAACGATGAAAATCAACAGAGGGAGGTATTATACTAAAGGAAAAAAAAAACAATCAGAAGAGAAACCATGTCAAGGTAAATACCAAAAATAAACAAAAATGGCTGGGAATACAAAACACATCTCAATAATAACTCTGAATGTTAATGGCCTAAACTCACCAATCAAAAGACATAGACTATCAGATTGGATCAAAAAAACAGACCCAACAATATGCTGCCTCCAAGAGACTCATCTCATAGGAAAAGACATCCATAGGCTGAGGATAAAAGGTTGGGAGAAATCCTACCACTCATATGGACAGAGGAAACAAGCAGGGGTTTCCATCCTCATATCAAATAAAGTAGACTTCAAGCTAAAGTCAATCAAAAGGGATAAAGAAGGTCACTATATACTGCTCAAGGGGACCATACACCAACAAGACTTAACAATTATAAATATATATGCCCCAAACAATGGAGCATCATGTTCATCAAACTCTCCTCAAGTTTAAGAGTCAAATTGAGCACAACACAATAATTCTGGGTGACTTTAACATACCCCTTTCACCACTGGATAGATCTTCCAAACAAAAGCTGAACAAAGAAACTATAGAACTCAAAAATACAATAAACAACTTAGACTTAACTAACTTATATAGAATAGTTCATCCTTCAATAAGTGAATACACTTTCTTCTTGGCAGCACATGGATCCTTCTCTAAAATATACCATATATTATGCCACAAAACAACTCTTAGCAAATATAAAAAAAAATAGAGAAAATACCCTGCATTCTATAAGACCATAATGGAATGAAATTAGAAATAAATGATAAAATAAGAAATAAAAGCTACTCCAACACCTGGAGACTAAATAATATGCTACTGAATGAACAATGGATTGCAGATGACATCAAAGAGGAAATTAAAAAATTCTTAGATGTGAATGAGAACACAGACATAACATATCAAAATCTCTGGGACACTATGAAAGCAGTTCTAAGAGGAAAGTTCATTGCATTGAGTTCATTCCTCAAAAGAAGAAAAAGGTCAATGAACAAATGACTTAAAATTACATCTCAAAGCTCTAGAAAAAGAAGAACAATCCAACACCAAAAGTGGTAGAAGACAAGAAATAATTAAAATCAGAGCTGAAATTAATGAAATTGACACCAAAGAAACAGTTGAAAAAATTGACAAAACAAAAAGTTGTTTTTTTTTGAAAAAATAAATAAAATTGACAGACCGTTATCCAGGCTAACAAAGAGAAGGAGAGAGAAAACTCAAATTACTAACATATGTGATGAAAAAGGAAATATCACAACAAACACTATGGAAATACAGGAAATAATTTGAAATTTTTTGAAAACTTGTACTCCAACAAAATACAAAACACTGAAGGAATCAACAAATTTCTAGAGTTATATTATCTGCCCAAACTTAAGCAGAATGATATACATAATCTGAACAGACCAATTTCAAGAGACGAAATAGAAGATGCCATCAGAAGCCTACCAACCAGGAAAAGCCCAGGACCAGATGGATACACAGTAGAGTTCTACAAGACCTTCAAAGAAGATCTGATACCAATATTCTTTAGTTTATTTCAGGAAATAGAAAAAGAGGAAGCACTTCCAAACTCATTCTATGAGGCCAACATCACCCTGATCCCCAATCCAGGCAAAGACACATCCAAAAAAGAAAACTTTAGACCCATATCTTTAATGAACATATGCAAAAATTCTCAATAAAATTCTAGCAAAACAGATACAAAAACATATCAAAAATATAATACACCACGATCAAGTGGGGTTCATTCCAGGGATGCAAGGATGGTTCAAAATACAGAAATCAATCAATGTAATTCATCACGTCAATAGACTCAAAGATAAGAACCGTATTATTATCTCAATAGATGCAGAAAAAGCATTTGAAAAAATACAGCACCCCTTCATGTTCAAAACACTAGAAAAACTAGGGATAACAGGAACATATCTCAACATTGTAAAAGCTATATATGCTAATCCCCAGGACAACATTATTCTAAATGGAGAAAAATTGAAAGCATTCCCTCTAAAATCTGGAACAAGACAGGGATGCCCTCTTTCACCACTTCTATTCAGCATAGTAATTGAAATGCTGGCCAGAGCAATAAGACAGATGAAAGAAATTAAAGGGATACAGATAGGTAAAGTAGAACTCAAATTATCATTATTTGCTGATGATATGATTTTATACCTAGAAGACCCAAAAAATCCACCAGAAAACTTCTAGAACTCATAAATGAATTCAGCAAAGTAGCAGGATACAAAATCAACACCCATAAATCTAAGGCATTTCTATATATCAGTGACAAATCCTCTGAAAGGGAAATGAGGAAAACTACCCCATTTACAACAGCATCAAAAAAATAAAATACTTGGGAATCAACTTAAACAAAGATGTGAAAGACCTCTATAATGAAAAATACAGAACACTAAAGAAAGAAATTATGGAAGCCCTTAGAAGATGGAAAGATCTACCCTGTTCTTGGATAGGCAGAACTAATATTGTCAAAATGACCATACTACCAAAAGCACTATACAGATTTAATGCAATGACAATCAAAATCCCAATGACATTCCTCATAGAAATAGAAAAAAGCAGTCATGAAATTCATCTGGAAAAATAAGAGACCCAGAATAGCTAAAGCAATCCTTAGTAAGAGGAGTGAAGCAGGTGGCATCACTATACCAGACCTTAAATTATACTACAGAGCAATAGTAACAAAAACAGCATGGCATTGGCACCAAAATAGGCTGGTAGACCAATGGTACAGAATAGAGGACATAGAGACTAACACATGTAATTTCAGTTATCTTATATTAGACAAAGGTGCCAAAAATGTACATTGGAGAAAAGATAGCCTCTTCAACAAATGGTGCTGGGAAAACTGGAAATCCATATGCAATAAAATGAAATTAAACCTCTATCTCTCACCATGCACAAAATTCAACTCAAAGTGGATCAAGGATCTAGGAATTAAACCAGAGACACTACACCTAATAGAAGAAAAAGTAAGCTCTAATCTCCAACATGTTGGATTAGTCCCCAAGTTCCTTAGTAAGAATCCTGTAGCACAAGAATTAATACCAAGAATCAATAAATGGGATAGACTCAAATTATAAAGCTTCTTCTCAGCAAAAGAAACAATCAGTGAGGTGAACAGAGAGAATTCTAATTGGGAACAAATTTTTACTACATGCACGTCAGATAGAGCACTAATCTCTCTAATCTCTAGAATATATAAAGAACTCAAAAATCTTAACACCAAAAAACCAAATAATCCAATCAATAAATGGGCCAAGGAAGTGAACAGACACTTCTCAGAAGAAGATATACAATCAATCAACAAATACATGAAAAAATGCTCAACCTCTCTGGCAATTAGAGAAATGCAAATCAAAACCACTCTAAGATTTCATCTCACACCAGTCAGAATGGCAGCTATTAAGAACACAAACAACAATAAATGTTGGAGAGGATGTGGAGAAAAAGGCACACTCTTACATTGTTGGTGGGACTGCAAAATGGTGCAGCCAATATGGAAAGCAGTATGGAGATACCTTGGAAAACTTGGAATGGAACCACCTTATGACCCAGCTATCCCATTCCTTGGTCTTTACCTAAAAGACTTGAAAACAGCATACTACAGGGACACAGCCACATCAATGTTTATAGCAGCATAATTCACAATAGCTAAATTGTGGAACCAACCTAGATGCCCTTCAGTAGATGAATGGATAAAGAAAATGTGGTATATATACACACAATGGAGTATTACTCAGCAATAAGAGAATAAAATCATGGCATTTGCAGGAAAATGGATGGAGTTAGAGAATATAATGCTAAGTGAAGTTAGCCAATCCCAAAAAGCCAAATGCCAAATGTTTTCTCTGATATAAGGAGGCCAATTCACAGTCGGGTTGGGATGGGGTGCATAGGAGGATTAGAGGAACACTAGAATGGCCAATGGGGAAGGAGGAGAAGGGAGGGGGCAAAAGGGTGAAGAAAAAGAAAAGATGGTAGAATGAGATGGATATCATTACCCTAAGTTAATGTATGAAGTCACGAATGGTGTGAATATACTTTGCACGCAACCAGAGATATGTAAAAATGTGCTCTATATGTGTAATATGAAATGTAATGCATTCTTCTGTCATTTATAACAACTTAGAATAAAAAATAAATTAAAAAAAAATATAAACAATAATAAATGCTAGAGAATATGTGGAGACAAAGGAACACATTTATATGGTTGGTGTGATTATCCATATAATCACTATGGTCATCAGTCTGGAGGCCTTTTAAAAGGTAGGCATGAATGGATAAAGAAAATGTGTATATAAAAACAGTAGAGTTTATTCAGCCATAAATAAAAATGAAATTATGTCATTCACAGGAAAATGGATGGAATTTGAGAACATTATATTAAGCAAAATGAACCAAACTCAGAAGGTTACAGGTCATATTTTTCTCTCTTGTACAGAGCTAGAGAGGAAAAAGGGAAAAGTTGGGGGAACATCATGAAATTTAAAGGAAGATGAATAGAATGGAGGAAAGGGACCAGGGTATGCGGGGAGGTGAGGAGGGGGTGCTGTGGAGTGATATTGGCCAAATTATATTGTTATATTGTGTGAATATACAGATATGTAACAAATCCCACCATTATGTACAACTGTAATGCACCAATAAAAAATGTGGGGAAAAAAATCAATTCTGGGTTTGAATACCAGTACTTTCCCTGGGCCAATTACTTATACTCTCTCAGGCTGTAAAATAACATGGTTTATATGTCTTGGCAAAATAAGAAAACCGGTTTGAAAATATGATTCAATCCTTCAAACAATAAAACATGGACGACTCCCACATCCATTCATTCAGAAACAAACATAGAATGAATATTTGGAATGATATTTATACACACTTTGCAGGGGAGTATAGTTTGTCAGTTGCCTTTTGTAAGTTCATATCAGTTTCAGTACACATCATAGGGAAAAAATGTACAATACTTAGCAGGATTCTCTCTTAGGAATAATTTTCAAAAACTTATTTGTGATACTATCTTGTGAGTGCAAACCATTTAAATCTGGACCCTTTTCTGTATAAAAGTAAATTCAACTTGTGTAAGTCTTGATTCACTCTGGCCTAAAGAAGATTCCATTTTTACTATTAATGCAATGAGTTTTAAATTTGGTCAGGCATGTGGTCAACTGAAATGACCAAATGACAAGACAACTGTTTGCCCTTGGCAGTTATGTTTTAATTGTGATATGGTGAAAATATTGACTAGGAAATAACCCAAGTCTTGACCTCATTTACCAGCTTCAGTTTTCTGTATGAGGGGGGGATAGCTATTCTCACAAGTAAAGTTTGAAGAAAACAAGATTTAAAGTACTTTAATAGGGTTGAGGGAATAGCTTAGTAGTAAAGTACCTGCCTACCATGTGGGAGGCACTAGTGAAAAAAAATTCTAAAGGACTTTAGTGGCAAATAAATAACTAAAATGTAAGGCACATATGTATCTTTTTTTTTTTTTTTTTTTTGGTATTGGAGATTGAACTCAGGGGCACTCTAGCATAGAGGTATATCTCCATCACTTTTTAGTTTTTGAGAAAGGGTTTTGCTGAATTAGCTGAGGCTTGCCTCAAACTTGCTATCCTCCTGCCTCAGTCTCTTGAGTTGCTCTTTTGATGACTTTTAAAGTGTATGTGTTCACATGGTGCTTCTATAATTGAAAAAGTTGGTTTAGAACATCTTTTTTTGTGTGTGTGTGTAAAACTCCAAGTAAATCTTGGAGCTTGTTTTAATGCATCGGTTTTTAATTTTAAAAATTAAAAAAAATAATTAGTTGTTGTAGATGCACACAATACCTTTATTTTATATATTTATTTTTATGTGGTGCTGAGGATTTGAACCCAGTGCCTCATACATGTTAGAGCTACAGCCATAACCCATAGATTTTTAATTTAAAAAATGTGAAAATGCAATTTTTTCTATCACTAATGTCTAATGCAGGCTTAAAAGATTTATCATTCTTTTTATATTGCATTGAGCGCTGTTGAAATAGATATATTTTGGTATTTTCCCAGAAATCTTATTTTCTGCATCACTACTACAGCTTGAGTATTCCTTTTTGAAAATATGTAAGCAAAAGAATTTCAGATTTCTGATTTATTCAGATTTTAGAATACTTGTGTATCTATGATGAAACATCTTAACATAGGATCCAAATCTAAATGCAGAATTCATTTATAATTCTTACATACACATAGCTTGATGGTAACTTTATACAATGTTTTTAATAATTTTGTACATGAAGCAAAATGGAACTTTCTACTTGTGCCATCATGTCATCACTCAAAATGTTTTGGAATTTAAAGCATCTCAGATTTCAACTTTGTATTATGGAGATGCTCAACCTATAATAATTTCATGCAATTTTTAAGATTACTAATTACCCAGCAGGAGATTTTAGTGATTAATCTTTAAAAAGGGGGAAAACAAGACTCAGAAGTGAAACGAACATGAAATAAGTAGATAATGATATTACAACAGTTATTATAAACATTCTCCACATGTTCAAGAAGGCAGAAGGGAAGTACAAGCAAAATAAGAAAAAAAATAGAGAATATTAGAGACCAAAATTGAATTTCAGCAATAAGAAATAGAATATCTGAAATTAAATAAAAAATTGTTTTAAGTCCTTTGTGGATTTTGGTTTCTATTCTGGAACTATTTCTGAGCCACATTACAAGGCAACTTCTTACATTCAAATTAAGCATAATTGACCTACTTTTAATTTGTTATTTTTTGTTTGTTGCCCTACTCTTCTGCACACCCAGAAAGATTTGCTTGTTCTGGGAAGAACACTACTGCATAAATTTTTAACCTCAAGTGCATGCTACCCCGATTGGTCACTATAACTTTGGGCATGAAGTCTGAAGTTGTCTGACAACTATACAGTGGAAAGCATCTTGCAAGTTCAAGTCTGGTCTAAGTGCAGCCTCCTGAACTTCAGCTTCCCCATCTATAAAATATGAATGAGAATGGTGTCTTTATGATCAGATGAACATGTTGGTGTTAAAAGTTTAGGGTATAAATAAGGGGGACTAGGAAAGAGTAGAGTTACTTTTGATTAGGTAAAGCAGAGTGAAGGGAAGAGAGGGGGATAGTGTAGAAGGATAGTAAAATGAATTAGACATTATTACCCTATGCACATATATGACTACACGACGGGTGTGATTCTTCATCATGTAGAACCTGAAGAATGAGAAATTATACTCCATTTATGTAAAAATTGTCAAAGTGCCTTCTACTGTCATGTATAACTAATTAGAATAAATAAAAACAAAACTTTAGGGTATTAAATTCTTTGTATTGACTTCTTTACTCTTTGCAATGTCATTCCATTCCTTCTACAAATGCTTTGAAAACACTGAATTGAATTTAAGAAGTTGCCTTGTAATATGGCTCAGGAATATTTACAGAATAGAAACCAAAATTTACAAAGAACTTAAAACAATTTTTTTGTTTAATTTCAGATATTGTATTTTTATTGCTGAAGTTCAATTTTGGTCTCTAATATTCTCTATTTTTTTTTTCTCATCAGCCATTGAGCACAGTACAGGGAGTGCAGTGGGGTGTGAGAAAGCTGCAGTTCTTTCTCTTCAGGAGCTTCCAGTTTGTGAATACAGTAAGTGTTGAGATTGGGAAACCAGTGCAGGGGGACCACAGAGCATTGGGAAAAAGAAAGGGTCAAAGAAGAATTGCAACAGAATTGATCTTTGGTGGATTCTTGAGAACAAGTGGGATTTTGAGGAAGAGTCTTAAGGATAGAAGGAGAGGCAGGGATGAAAACTAGAATAAGAACTGCTATGTAACTGGTAACTGGGTTCCTTGAAATCAAACTATGAGACAGGAACTTGGGCACAGGAAGCTTATCTGCCAGGGCCCTCTCATCTCTCTTGCTTGCAGCCATTAATTAAAGAGATATGGTCCATTGGGGTGACCGGGGATAAAGAAAAGACAGATACACATAGGGAGAAAAAGCTGGGCCCAAGTGGTAGCCAAGCCCTGGTCGGGCTTGAATGACCCAGAGCTCGCTCAGTTTATTATATAGGTTTCATTATCAAAAAAGTTAATTGTGGGAAAGTTTCAGCAAAGCAGGCAATCTGAAGGATGCAGGGCTGGTGAGACATTAGGGTCGACTTGTTTTCCTCAGAATTCACTATCCTTGGGAGAAGGTGCTGAATTCAAGGCCTCGATGATAGAGCCATGGCCATTACCCATAGCCGCCCCTAGTAACTGAGGCATCTTGACTGGCACCTTTGCACAAGCAGCTCCTAGAGCAAATGCAGCCATGACAATCAGACAGGCCATAATTCAAATCACTGCTTTTTACACTTGCATGTGGAGTATAAGTATTCTAGGAGATAGAATCAGAGTAGAGAAAGTGGGACCAATGAAGTTTAAGTGAACAGAGGTGGTTGGTTAACAATGTTGGCAACTTGAGCTCAACTCCAATGGGTAGCCCCAAGGAATCACTAGAACACACTTCAGAATTGTTCCTCTAGAGGATCAGGCTTCTGGGACTTGGATCCATCAACTCCTTTCACACACTGTTTGAAGTAATTCCCAGGGAGAATGAGCCTCCACATTCATTCTTCCAGGTTGTGCTTAGGGTCTTCTGCATAAGCCTGAGGCACAAAGCCATGACAAGTGGCCACCCCATGCTTGATGAGGAGTGCCAACAAGGTTCAAGACTATCCATGGTGAAATTAGGTGGGCCTCAGGGATGTAACATATTCTTCAAGATCTGCTACAGATGCCTGGGGGCCAAATATCTCACCATCATTTTGTTTAGCCTAAGGTATTCAAGATAATTTGAAATATTTTTAATTTAAAATGAGGGAGATTTTTTTTTTTCTTTCTATTTTTTTGAAAAACAAAGTCCAGATTTCTAATGTCTCTTAAAAATAAAAGATGGCAGCAGGGCCACATTACACTTTCCACTGGGACTGAGCAGTAATTACACCCTAGAAAAGCAGAGAACACCTGTCCCTCTTCAGAACTATTCTGCTTAAAAGTTATTACAGGATGACCCATGGGCACTTTTGAATTTGCAATTCCCTTGCATAGGATATTTGGAGAATGAGGGAAGTTTGATATCGCCAAATCTAGTGTGTATGTTTAGGAAAGAGATGTGGAAATTGGAAGGCCAGTTAGGAGAGAGGCCTATGCTAGAAGTTCCTAGCACATGTCTAGCTAATAAAAGGAAAGTAAAATATAGGTACGTAAAGGACTTGGAAAATCAATCAATTTTTTAAAAGACATATTTTTAGTTGCAGATGGACACAATATCTTTATTTTATTTATTTATTTTTATGTGGTGCTGAGGATTAAATCCAATGCCTCACACGTATGAGGCAAGTGCTCCACCACTGAGCCACAACCTCAGTCCAAAAATCAATTAATCTTGCCTCAACATTAGTGAAGAGATGAAACAGAATTAAAATGTTCCAGGAATCTCTTATCTGTGCTATCATTTAATTTGGCCCTAATATCGCAAATTGAATATATAGCAGACTGAGTTGAGGATGTGTTCCTATGTTTAGAATTGTAGAGATGAGTCGGACAGGGTGTGATGACAGGTGTTTAAGAGTCCTCCTATCTGGAAGAATGGCCCTGATTGGTATGGCTTGTCAATTTAAAAAAAAATATTTTTAAAATTGTAGATGGACACAATACCTTCATTTTATTTATTTTTATGTGATACTGAGAATCAAACCCAGTGCCTCACACGTATGAGACAAGTGCTCTACCACTGAGCCACAACCCCAGCCCCTGTTTGTCAATTTTTGTGGTATAAATTCTCCCCACCATGACTGATTTGTGCAGTAGTGCACCATTATATAGTTTTTCTTCCATATATATATATGCATATATATATGTATACATGTATACATATACATATATATAATATAAATTACCTTAAGAGAACAATAAAAGCAAAACAATTCGAAAGTAAGATGCTTTGAGTATTTATTATCTTTGTTTTTAATCTTTTTAATTAAAATTCTACATAATTTAAGTGTCTATGTTTAACTATCAGCTCACATATTTCCTGGAAATTTAACAATTGGCTCTCATGAGCCTTTCTGAGTAAGTTTCTAGCACATCTCTGGGCCTGAGAGGTCAGTGGAGGCTCCTTTATCAAGGTTTCTGATGCTTATAGGTCCCATTGCAAATGAGTAACAGTGGGGGAAGAAATTTATTTTGAGAAGCTCAAACTCTATGCACAGCAGAATCAGAGCTTGGATCAGGACATAGTGGAGGACAAGAGATGGTGTGATCTCCCTGGGGACTCTCAAGACAGCTGAGGCAGCTGCTCTTGTGGGAAGGGTCTTGTGCTAAGTGCAATGTGGTTGGCTAGACCTGGGCACACTACCCTCAGGGGCTTGAGTATATGTGTGTCTGAGGCAGCATGGTTTTTGCATTGTTTTCCATCCTACCCTGCCTTTAGCTTCTCTCTCCATCACAGAAGCAGGGACATTACAAGGGGGCCTGAGGAGCTCCACAGGATGATGGTTTTTCTCTCAGCTATCCTTGTTCTTAGGCAGTCTAGACTAAATTGGCTGCCCTTCATTCCATTTCTCTTTGTCCATAAACTGCATTTTAGGAAGTTTAACTAACTTTTTGGAAAAATGTGGTAAGTGACAAGGCCAAACAGTCTGGTTCCCGAACACATGTTCTTGGCCACTTAATGGGGGAAAAAAAAATGTGGGAACAAGATGGGTGTGTCCATTGTGAGACAACCTGACAAAATTAAGTAATTTCAAGCAATGGCCCTTGGCAGCTGTCATGAAATCCCTCAGAAGCTGTTGGGAATATAGGAAGAAAGATGAAGGAGGATGATTTGGTTCAGATTGGAGTGAAAAGAAGCCTGTGAACTTTGTCTGGAAGAGGTACCTGACTTACTTGCATGTGTATTTGTGCAGGGGAAGTATGCTCTAGGAGCAAAGAAGCCTGTCTATGTTCAATTTAGCACCTGAAAGTCCAAGGACATCTGGACCAAAGAGAGCATGAACACCCCCCAAACATTGGATATCAAAAAATATTATTAATTTCTTTTCTAGCTATAATAATGGTATTATGGTTATTTACTTTATTGAAGGGTTTTTTTTTTTTATCTTAGGCAATGGTAATTTCTTTGAGATCCTGGTCTGCAGATCCATGAGAAGTGACAATAACCCAGAATGAAGCTGCTGGGAAGCTCGAGCCCACATCTGGGAAAGAGTCCAGGCTTCTCATGATACTTTTCTCCAGGGCTTTAGGCAGATGATGTCCCTAGGGGAAATTTCTCCTTACTCAACAGAGCTATCTGAGAGTTGAAGGTTGCCAGGGAAGTACCAGAGTATTCTGGAGAAGGGCAGAACCTCAAGCAACAAAAGATGCAGGTTTGAGATAAATCAGATATTGCCTGATTTATGAGAGCTCCCAAATGTCTCTATTTTCTCATGTTATTTGTTCTAGTTTTATTGATATATTAGATGCATTTGGTCAGTTTCTTATATTTTTAGTAAAAATACTAATTTTAAAGACCTGTATCTTTGAATGGTTCATAAGTATTTAAGGAGGTGATGATATAATATTTTCTGTTTGCTTTAAAATAACTCATGAGGAGGATGAAGTAGTGGTGGTGGGGATAGAGGAAGCAAGGTGGGCAATATGTCAATTGTCTAAACCTGATTATGCTATTCTCTACTTTTGTATATGCTTAAGAGTTTCTTTTCATCAGGGATTTTTTTCCCCTTTGGTGGAGGTGCCAGGGATTGAACCCAGGGGTTCTCCACTACTGAGCTATATCCTCAGCCACCCCCCCCTTTACTTTTATTTTAAAACAGTTTCTTCTAAGTCACCAAGGCTGACTTTGAACTTGTCACTCTCCTGCTTCAATCTCCCAAGTTGCTGTGATTCCAAGTGTGCACCACCACACCAGGGGTGCTTAAGATTTTTATAGTAAGGATTTAAAAAATAGAAGGGTATCAAGAGATTTTAAGGATGGGGAAAAATGAGTCTTGGGAAAGACAGTATGCCAACATAGAAAATTCTAATTTTTACAAGAAAGCAGGAGTATTTTATATACCAACCTCTGAAACAAGAAACAGTGAAAAGTTGCTCTAACCCATGGAAAAGTTTATGGGTTTAGGAGTTGTGAGAGAGTTCTGGGCAACTGGTTTGGAATAATTGACATCATGTTAGAGTTGAAGCTAAGAAAATGTCCTCTTTTTGATCCCATCTACAGATACACATCTACAGATAATAGAGCTGACATGGTTGGGTCTTCCCTTTGCTTAGGAAAGGGGTCCCACAGGCTACTAATTTTTAGTGGGTGTGTGATGTTGTTGTCATTATGCTTTGGATCCCTTTATGGTACTTGGGGGACCATAAGACTATTGGGGTAGGGCTGGGAATGAAAATGCATGGCAGAGTGCTTCCCTTAGCATGTCCTAGATTCAATTACCAGCACTGGTAAGAGAGGGGGGTGGGATTGAATCATGCAGCTAGAGAAAGATAATCTACATTTAACCAATTGTCATAGTGAGACACCCATGGGTATTTACCGTCTGAGCTGAAGAACTAGGTTAGGGACGTTAGTTTTTTTCTTTTTTTTTCCCCCTGTTTGGATTTTCAATTTCTTTGTGGACATATAAGATTCAAATTTTGGGTACTTTTTACATTGATGGCTTTTCTCTCTACTGGGTGGTTGTGACTCATTGTTGAAGGCTTTCATTGTGTACAATGGAGGGAGGGCTCCAAGTAGGGCAGCATGGCTGTAACAAGGTCAACCTGATAGTGTGGTTCCAAAATGAGCTCAGGTTCCTCTTGACCAAGTTCAGACCTTTGTAGCAGCTTCTAACTTCTTGTCTCACTGGCCCTAGGTCAGTACTAATGAACAGTAATATAAAAATTTTTGTAACAGGCCATACTGGTGTGGGCAGCACTTTTCAGATACTCTGAGCTCCTTCTCTAAGGGGATTGTCAAACCTTTGACTGTTAAACCAAATAGTTTAATAGAACTAAAAGTAGAGCAATGTAGGGTGCAGGAAACTTTCAGTCTTTAAGTTATTTTAAAAATTTAAGTTCTTCTCTTCTTAAATTCTCCACAAGGGCATAATCTGTTAATTCTTTTGGGTTAGAATCTAAATGAGAGCAGTGGTTTCATCAGGTTCTATAGGAACCCAGATTTTCAGCCACATTCTTAAATCTTTATATTCTATCATCTCATTTGAAAAGAAGTCCTGTGTTTTCCTGATCCTAAAGAAACGACCACAGAAATTCATTTAGCTCAGCTATCCAGAGTTGACTTACTGAGATCGGAAGTATAGTATATACCTGGGAAGGGGAAAAGAGTGATTTTACTTGCAAAGCAATTAAAAACCAAGTGCTTTTTTTTTTTTTTTTTTTTTTAATGTGACTTACTCTCTGTGTGTCTTAGGAAAGCAGTTGCCTTTATGGCATTATGACCCTCAATTATTAAGTAACTTTTATTGCCATTCAGACAAAACAAAGGTGATTCATACTATTGGCCTTCTTTATGTTGCAGAGTTCCTTGAAAAGCTGGGTGAGTGGGGGAGTAGATACTCATATATTAAAATCAGCCATTTGACCTGAAGTATTTAGGAGTCCAAACCCTGACTTACATTTTTGTTTTTGCATGATAAATGGAATTCTCTATGAGTGGATTGGCCCATCAATGCTTCTGGAGGAAAGTTGAACCTGTGAAGAGGATGTCAGCCTGCATCCACCACACTAAACTCTCCAGCTTCAGCAATTTCTGAGAATTTCACTTCTCCAGAATTTTCCCTCTTGTCAAATATGGTTACAGGGAGACCTTAGCACATAGTTCAGTTGACACTGGGTATGGCTTCTTTATCTTCTTATCTTCCTCCCTCCCTGCCTCCTTCTCTTCCTATTTGGGCATCAAAATATATTATAGTTTTTGCTGCAGCTACTCCTGTATATTTTGAGAGCATGGGGTTGAGAGCAGGGCATTGGGACCAGCATGCCTCATTTCAGATACTGGCTCTGACACCTGTTTCCTTGAATAAATTGCATAATCACTCTCAATCTAACTTTCTTCTTCTTCATCAAGTCATGTGAGAATAAATGTGTTACTATATGTAAAGCTCTTAAGATGAGTTAAGTCCTCAATATATGAGAACTGGTATTAGATAGTGCTACATTCAATGTGTGTTAGTCAGCTTTGCATCACTGTGACCAAAATATCTGCCAAAAAAGATTTAGAGGAGGGAAAGTTTATTTTGGCTCATGATTTCCGAGGTGAAGTTCATGGTCAGCCAACTTCATTGTTCTGGGTCCAAGGTGAGGCAGAACATCATGGTAGAAGGGCACAGTGGAGGAAAGCTGCTCAATTTATGACAGCTCAGAAGATGCACCTTTCCAGAAACCCCCTCTCCATGACTCATCTCCTCTATCCATGCCCCATAGCCTACATTTACTACCCAGTCAGTCCACCTAAACTAGGATAGACTGATTAGGTTACAGATCTCACAACCCAATCATTTTACCTCTGAACATTCCTGCATCCACATAGAAGTTTTAGGGGGACATCTCATATCCAAGTAATAGCACACAGTTTTCCAACATTAAGATTGCCACAACTTGATATTTATTTTCTACTTGTGACTTTCAAAGGTTCTACATGTGACTTTCTGAGGATGCTGTGGGTTGCTCAAAGGTCAATGTTCCTCTTCTTTTTGTTTCATAGGAAAATAAAGTTCTTACTTCCTGGGTGTGGGGACAATTTTTCGCCCTCAAATTAAAAAAAAAAAAAAAGTGCAATAAAGGAGATTCTCCAAAAACAAACAAAAAAGATTGCCACAACTTATTAAGTTCTGATGGTAAAAGTCAACGTAGCTTGTCATATCTTCTTTTCTCTTATTAAATACTTATTTCTGAAAATGCAAAAAAAGTTTTCATTCTTCAAAACTGACTTAATTTTCCTGGCAGCAGTGGTGTACAAAGGCTGTAGCTGAAAGATGTAATATCGTTTTTTCCAATTTTTTCTGAGTTTCATATAATCTCCTTTGGAGTGCTTTGATTTGTTAAGAATTGCTGATGTATCTTATTCTTATAAAGTTCCCACTTTGGAAATGTGATAACATATCTGTCAGTTCCAAAACCTGAGCAGAAGTATCTGCCTGTGAGTTCTACCCTTGAATCAGTCACACAAATTCCCCTGAACTTGCTCCAAACACTGGGCCCGAATTGAGCCGGGTAGGGCAGAGGCATAGCAACGAACGGCTTTAGATGACTGTTCTTTGTCAGTTCCTCCCCATTGCCATCACAAACACATTCTCATCTCTTAAAAACAAACATCTTGAGTTGATTAAAGACAGGAAGTGAGTTTCCTGATAAATATTATGGCTGAAGGGCCATCCTTTCATTACAAATTGCCAGTTGACTTAATTTGGATAAGTTTTCCTGCAAAAAGTCTGTCTCCCTTCCTGGAAGAAAGCTCAATCCCATGGAATACTGTGTATTCTGATAAGGAAGCATGTGAACAAACCTCCTCCAACTCCAACAAAATTTGTCAGGAGCTGTGTAGAGCCCAGGAGTCACAGGTGCTTCCTTCTGCTCTTTGAGGGCACCTGGAGGGAGGTGGATTCCTGATAGGGGAATGTGTTGGTTCTTGCATTTTATTGTTTTTTTTTTTTTTTTTTTTAATTTTTTTATTATTTATTTACTTATTCATCATGCACAAGTATAGTATCTTTTTACATACAACTGCTTGTATACAAAGTATATAAGTACCATTCAGATCTTCAATCATGCATTTAGGATAATGATATCCATCTCATTCAACCACCAATTTTTTTCCAACCCCCCCCTTACTCCCTCCCTCCCCTCCCTTTCCGTTGACCATTCTAGTGTTCCTCTGATCCTATGTACCCCCTTCCAACAACTCTGTGAACCAGCCTCCTTATATCAGAGAAAACATTCGGTACTTGGATTTTTTGAGATTGACTAATTTCACTTAGCATTATATTCTCCAACTTCATCCATTTACCTGCAAATGCCATTATTTTATTCTCTCTTATTGCTGAGTAAAATTCCATTTTGTATATATACCATATTTTCTTTATCCACTCATCTACTGAGGGGCATCTAGGTTGGTTCCATAACCTAGCTATTGTGAATTGTGCTGCTATAAACATTGAAGTGGCTGTGTCACTGTAATATGCTGTTTTTAAGTCTTTTGGGAATAGACCCAGGAGTGGGATGGCTGGGTCATAGGGTGGTTCCATTCCCATTTTCCCAAGAAATCTCCATACTGCTTTCCATAGCGGTTGCACCATTTTGCAGTCCCACCAGCAATGTATGAGTGTGCCTTTTTCCCCACATCCTCTCCAACATTTATTGTTGTTTGTGTTCTTGATAGCTGCCATTCTGACTGGAGTGAAATGAAATCTTAGAGTAGTTTTGATTTGCATTTCTCTAATTGCCAGTGATGTTGAGCATTTTTTCATGTATTTGTTGATTAATCGTGTATCTTCTTCTGAGAAGTGTCTTTTCAATTCCTTAGCCCATTTATTGATTGGGTTATTTGCTTTTTTGGTGTTAAGTTTTTTTAGTTCTATATACATTCTAGAAATTAGTGCTCTATCTGATGTGCATGTATTAAATATTTGTTCCCAATTAGTTGGCTCTCTATTCACCTCACTGATTGTTTCTTTTGCTGAGAAGAAGCTTTTCAGTTTAAATCTATCCCATTCATTAATTCTTGGTAATAGTTCTTGTGCTACAGGATTCTTATTAAGGAACTTGGGGCCTAATCCGACATGTTGGAAATTGGAGCTTACTTTTTCTTCTATTAGGCGTATTGTCTCTGGTCTAATTCCTAGGTCCTTGATCCACTTTGAATTGAATTTTGTGCATGGTGAGAGACAAGGGTTTAATTTCATTTTGTTGCATATGGATTTCCAGTTTTCCCAGCACCATTTGTTGAAGAGGCTATCCTTTCTCCACTGTACATTTTTGGCACCTTTGTCTAATATAAGATAGCTGAAATTATATGTATTAGTCTCTGTGTCCTCAATTCTGTACCATTGGTCCACCCGTCTGTTTTGGTGCCAATACCATGCTGTTTTTGTTACTATTGCTCTATAGTATAATTTAAAGTCCGGTATGGTGATGCCACCTGCTTCACTTTTCTTGCTCAGGATTTGCATTTTATTGTTTGAGGACTTCCTTAATTATCTTACCAGGTTCACCGATTCCTTCATTTAACACACAGTTATCAAGCTATGTTCTGCTTAATAACAAAATCCAAAAACCAACTTCTTTAAATGATCTACGGGGAGAAATATTTTAAAACGGTTTTAATTCATAATTCCATACAATGGTTTTCAATCATTTCTGATCTTCAATGGAAGTTTTTAACTATGACCTGTTTTTGAAATTCAATAAAAGTGAGAGATCTGCCTCTGGCAACAAAAATGGGTGTTTGAGGCCAAGCGTTTAAGTTTACTCACATCTGGAGGCCTCGCCTCGTGATTGACTATAGTATTTGGTTTGTGAAAGTACCATCCACGATGTTTGCACAATGATGAAATAACCTGGCAACACATTTTGCATATCATCATTAACTCACAAATGTAAATACATTCAGTAGATAGTCAAGATTTCTAAAGTGATCACTGTGAAAAGTAAAAAGTAAAAGGCTCTCCACCTTCTCTACTCCTTCTTGCCCATCTATTCAACTGTGGCCCCTGATTCCTTCATGCCTCTTTCTAAAAAGGACCTCAGCAGAATGACTGTCAATACTTGAGGTGTGTGGTGAGGTGTCCACTGGCACTCACCACAGTGTGCCATTGAAAAACAGATTAAGTTGAAAAAATGGAGAGTTTTCAGTCCTGTGCTAGGGTAACAGGCAAGAGGAGCTTAAAAATGAAGTGATTTTCACAAGCATGGCTCCATTCAAAACATATGATACACCTTAAAATAGTTCAATAACTTTTGTCTGTGTCAATTTTCTTTTTAACACTCACGATAGAGTCGGTGTTTTCTGTCATTTATTTTTAACGACACATTTTTAGTAATCTGAACAATCTGATGTCAATTGGGAGGAAGTGGGAGGCACAGTTTTGGAATATAGCTTTTCAAAAGAAGAGAATCACTACAAATCAGAAGCCGGGTCATGACTGTTACCCCTGTTTCTATCATGTCAGTTTTGCAGGTTTTCTGTTATGAATGGCACCAACCCCAGGTCCACTTTCCTCATCCCACACATAACTACACTTTTCCAGGAATAATTTAAGGATCCTTGAGGAAGGGAGGCTAATGAGCTAAGAGGTAAACAAACTTTTAAAAAATGATATACATTTGAAAATCCATTTAAGGATATATTTTGTAAACAGGGGAGTCAAAGTAAATAAGGCAAAATGTATAGATTTGAAGATATATTCAGTTATCCACAGAAAAGGAGTGATCAGTAGAGAAGAGGGTAGTATAACCATTGTGTTTTCAATATTAAGGGTATTTTTTTAGGTTGGCTGTGGAACTCTCAGAGCACTTAACATCAGGGCCTATTGATCATGGAGAAGCTGATTCCCTCCTGGTGGCTTATTTGAGCTGCTGTATAGGATATTTTTGTCATAATTTATTCCACCTGTGTCTGTCAATTCCTTTCCACTTGCCTCCTCCATGACATTCTGGCTCATGTTTCTTCATAAAGCTCAAAGCCAGATATTAATAACAGCCCAGTGATCTCCTGATCCACCAACAGCATATGGTGTTTTTCACCAGAAAAAAGAGATCATTCCCTTGACTTTGGACTTTGCTTATTGAACCCCTGAACAGTAAGTGCTGGATTTTAGTTTTGTTGTTTTTTAACTATAGCATTTTAAGATATTGGTGTAGGAGGAAATTTAAGGGGGACTTTTGTTCGCTTCTGGTAGAAGGAGAATATAATAGGTTAAGACTCACAAAGCCCCTTTCCATTTCCTGCATTTCAACATCTCTGCAAGTTCTCTAGGGTGAACTACGAGAAATATTAATTAATTAGAATCCCATGCCTTTCATTTCCTTTCTGGCTAAATAAAAGCAGGAGAAGAAGCAAGGGATTAATGATACTGTATATAAATTATTTGACTAAGCCCTGTGGCAGTCTTGGTACTCCTGTCTCCATGTGTTTTCTCTCCACAGAATTCCATTGATGTCAAAGATTAGTTTCACATTTGAAAGGAACATGGGGGGAGTTGGGTGGGAGACACGGGCCCTTGTTTTTCCACATTCCAGGTTTGGGTGAGAGAGGGTGCTATCTTGTTGCATGAGGCTGGTGCTTCCTTGCTTTTTAGCCAAAGTCTTTGTGTCTGCAGTCTTCTTTTATAACAGCTGCTTCTGAGAGTCCTGCAAAACAGGTCACTGTGCTTGCTTTCTGGAAAAGGAGGGTACTGAAGTCCAGAAAGACACCTTGCTTGCTCTTTGTGAACAGAGCTGAAACCTGACACTGCAGTCCTTCTGCAGGACCACAGACTAGCATAGCTTTCTACTTTGCTTATATATGTTCAGTTTCTAAACATGTGCATCGGGCTTCCAGATAGACTGCATAGGGAGGCATTATAATGACTTGGAAAGGGGCACATATGCACCCGGTGTGGAATCCCGGTTTGGACCACTTACAAGTTGTGTGATGGCAAGCAGGAACTCAATCACTCTGAGCTTCAGTTTCCTCCCTTGTGAAATGGAAACTATAACCCATTTTACTGGGTTATCCAGTTTATTCATAATATACAGACTGGCCAAGTATAGTGACAGCTATCTTAAAGTTATTTATAGAATACTCCTCAAAATTTTCTTAAATATTCCTAATCTTCTCTCATTTGTTTCAAATTCAAATCTAGAGCCTCCAAATATAGTCTGTAAGGGGAAACATTAATCTAGAGTATACAGATATTATCAAACTTTCACTGCTTTTAATATCTTCATTTTTAGGATGGCAAAAGCCCATGTATGCAGAAAATGGATGGATGTATAGAAGTAGGGTATTAGCAGCTCAGGACAATAAGTGTACAGTTACAATCAGTATTGATGGGAAGCTCCAGAAACTGTTCAGAACACAAGCTATTGCTTTTCATAAACTTACCTGTTATAATCATCATTCTAAAATTTTTCTTTTGGCTACTGTTCTTCTTACAGTTCTAAAGATTCTCTCCTTGCCACATTTGATTCCATTCTGTGTCTGGCTAGAACAGAAAGGAAAGTTGTCTCTGAGGTGCCTGCTTCCCACAAGTTACTCTGTAACTCAGGAGATACTATAAGATTTGTGTTTTCTTCTATAAGCTTTCATTCTGCAAAGATGTACTTAATTCCTACGGTGTAAAAGATACAGAGCTAGGCCAGAAAGGGGCTCATAAGCCTTTTAATATAGAGAAAGAAGCCATTTTATGGATAACTTTGATAAGAGCCAGAATGGACTTGCTCACAGTTCAGTGCTTTTCAGAGCCTCTCCTTGGGTACAAGTAATGACTTTGTGAGGCATAGAAGAAAGACACCTCAATGTCACACCTCTCCCCATTTTCCCACCATGAAAGAAAAAAAAAAAATGATCGAGCACCAGCTTTGTTGCAAGCTCTGTGCTAAATGCTGGAGACATCACTTCTTTTCTAAAGGAGGTCACAATCTTTGACTGAAACTTGAAATTGTGCTCTTCTATTTAGCTATCTATTTTCTCAACTGAGCTTGACTCAACATGCAATCCAGAAATCCCTTCTGCACCCAGAAAACATTAAGAGAAAATGCAGCAGTGAATCTCTGCAGAGGGGTGTGTGGTGCATGCCCAGTATGCAGTTGAAGAGGTTTTGCCAAAAGATCTTGAGAACTCAAACAAATTCAGAGATTCTGTACTCTCTGTTCCTTGACCCCAAACCAGGGAGGACACTTCTTTGGATAGCTGAGTTCTGCAGATGAAAAACCCCACCAGTCAACAAATAACCTCCTCATTCCTTTTTCTGTTTCTTCATACCTCTTTTTTAAAATGTATGTGTATGTATGTATGTATATGTATATATATATATATATATGTATATATATGGGTTTTTATTTTTTAAATTATCTTCTGGTAAAGTGGTATATATATATATATATATATATATATATATATACACACACACACACACACATGTATACACATGTATACACACATATGTATATATTTGATGTATATATATATTAGTTGGATATGTATTAGTTGGATACATATATATATTAGTGGTATTTATATTAGTTGGATATATACATATATAAGTTATATATGTATGTATATATATTAGTTAGATATATATTAGCTGTATATATATATTAGTTGTATATATATTAGCTGTATATGTATATATTAACTGTATATATATGTGTATATATATATTATAACAACAGCAGAGAGGAGGCAAAGTTTATTTTGGTTCATGGTTTCAGAGTTTCAGTCCACGGTCAGCTTAATCTATAATTTGGCCTGGATAAGGCAGAACATCTTGGTGGAAGGCTGTGACAAAGAAAAGCAGCTCAGGACATGACAACCAAGAAGCAGAAAGAGCTCTGCTTACTAAAGTCAAAATATAAACCCCAAAATGTCAAGATCCCAGTGACCAACTTCCTCTAGCCACACACTACCTGCCTAGAGTTACCACCCAGTTAATCTATATCAGTGGATTAATACACTGATTAGGGTATACATCCCGTAATTTAATCATTTTACTAATTAACTTTCTTGCATTGTAGCACACATGAGCTTTTGGGGGATACCAAATGTCTAAATCATAAAAACAGGTTTTGCTTTCAGCCAAATTTTACTTTGTCAAGTTCTTTACCTTTGGATGTTGGCCTGTTTCACTTGAGATTTACTTTATTCTAGACTTTCTGGTCTTACATTAGCCTGAATCAATGATGTTGGAAGATGGAGAAGACGGTCTTTCAAAATAGCCAAGTCTGATGAAACACAGAATCTAATTTATCATGAATGTCAAAGAAATTGCTCTGTGTGACCTCGGACAAGTCTACATCTCTGGGCCTCATTTTCCAAATGAGAAGTTTATGCAAGATCAAATGTCATTTCTGGCACCAACATTTCTTTATTACTTTTAATCTTTTACTACTATTGTTTCTCTTAGCTGAAGAGAGGAAAATCACCTTGAAATCATGTTGTAACCTGGAAAAAAAGATCAACAATCAGGGATGCAATCATTTAAAATTCATATGCTGTTTGTTTATTCTTATACAAGCTTTCTCATATGAGGCTTGTGTCCATGATAAGTCAATTTTCAGATATGTGGTAAAATTTCCTTTCTGATATAATTCAGCTTTGGGCAGACTTTAATGGCACCTTGATTAGTTCAGAAAATGAAACTTGAACTAAATGTCAGAAACTTATAGAACATTTCAAAATCCATTTACCATTAAATATGCACATTTTCAATGAACTCCTGACTCAAACGAATTTGAGGAGCTTAGTGAGGGAATATCTCCATTATGCCATTGGAGCAGTGGCCATCCCACAAGGACCCTCCTGTCCTGAAACCCTGCAGGTCCTCAGCCACATTGTTTTTGCCTTCCAACAATTTGACTTAGTTCCCTAATTCCAAGCAAAAAACAAGAAGAGCAACAGCATTGACATTTCTCAAGTTTCAAGAAGACAATTTTATTAAGCATAATCTTTATGGGAAAGGAGACATTTTCCAAATGGAGATAAAATGAAAGCACTCAATACTGGAGTTTTATTTTTTAAATTATTTTCTGGTAAAGTGATATATATATATATATATATATATATATATATATATATATATATAATCACATTTAAATCTCCCACTATCCTATGAAATAGGACCTTTTATCATTGTGTGTATGCATATATATATATATGTGTGTGTGTGTGTGTGTGTATTAAAATGTTACATACATATATAATGTTTTTCCTGTTGTGACTTCATTTGAAAGAAACAAACTTTTAGTTGTCCATGAAATCTTCTACTTTAAGTGCAGCTCTTAAGTTGATACTAGTTGAAAAGTAATTATTGCCAGAGACTGTGAGGTATTAGGATTCAGGATGTTCCCAACTTCTAGAAAGACAGCATCTGTCCATAGTATTGTACGTGGCAATGGATATAACACAGTGTAGTGACTGGCTATTTGTTAGAAAAAAGTGGGAAATAAATTCTGAGGTGGTCAGAATGGATACCAGAGTAGGTGACATTGAGTCTGAAAAAAATGAGTAGAATTTTGACAGATCTGTGTGTTTAGCTGCTAAAATAGCTTGGAAATAATTCATTCAAGGGGTATAGTTTAGCTAGAGCGTAATTAATAATTATTATCATTGTTTATTAAAAATTTACTTTCTAGGCACAAGTATTGGTGCATTTAAATCTCCAACTATCCTATGAAATAGGACCTTTTATCATCCTCAATTAATAGAAGTTCTGAGTACAGAGAGGTAATATAACTTGCCCAAGGTCTCATGATAAGTGGCAGACCTGAGACCCAAACCTTAGCCTGATTCCAGAGCTTTACTCAACCACCAGGTCCTGGGAGCATTCTTCTTGTGTTTAGTTAATTTTAAGAGGGTTAAGGGGAGAAGTTTTTCAGGTATAAGTTTACCAGTGATTAGAAACAAGAGCATAAACATAATATCAGTAATAAACAAGAATAAATTAGATAATAAAAATGGACAATAAGAAACTGTACTTTTAGCTAATCTTGTTGTTAGACAGTGATTTTGTAGTTGTGGCCTGGAAAATGTCCCATGAACAAAGGGCAGATTGTTTTCATATGAATAAATTAACAGCTCACTGCTGTAAAGATATTCGGCAAATTCAAAAACCTCTGGGCCCAGAGCAGTCACTGAGGATCCATCAATTGTTCAACAGGTATTTCATATTTACAGAAAGTAGCCTGTTGTCGCCTGCAGCTGCTGCTCCCTGCAGCAACAATACCGTGGGAAAGAATTCGGAGGCAGACTGGAAACGAGTAGGTTCTTTATTCTGCTTTCTCTTCTGACTTCTTTCTCCAACTCCAACTCCAACCACCCCTAGCCAACCTCACCCGGTTATATACTTTTTGCCTTAATAAGTATAAACGTGTTAACAGCTCAAACTTACAGGTGCGTCACATAGTGTTCACGGGCATAGAAAGATTCTTAGATAAATGCATGAATATCAGGTGAAAATACTTAAACACCTCTTATGGCTCTCAGCTAGCCGCCATCTTAGCTATCTCCTTATTAGGGCTCTTACATTAGCCAGGATCAAAGAAGGAACATGGTTATTAATAATTATATGGATAGTTCCTTTCCAGTATGATCAATTTCCATCGTATTACGGTTTCTTTCCAAAGTAACCTCATTTGAAAACATTAATTAATCAGTAGAGTTAAAAGAGAGTGACATATTCAGGCTGGAGTCCTAGGTTAGTATCTGGACTCCAGCATAGAATACTGGCAGCCTGGGGTGGGCTACTCAGTGTCTTTCATCTCCCAATAGTACACAATCAGTGTTTTAGTCAGCTTATTTTCACTGTGATCAAAAGATCTGAACAGAACAACTGAGAAGAGGAAATGTTTATTTGGGGCTCATGATTTCAGAGGTCTGTCTGAAAATGTAGAAGGCCAACTCCATTGTTTTGGGCCCAAGGTTAGACCGAGTATCATGGAGGAAGGGTGTGGCAGAGGAAAGCAGCTCAAGTCACCAGGAAGCAGAGAGACTACTCTGCTCAAAAAGGACAAAATATAAACTCCTCCCCCAGCCACACCCCATCTGCTTAGTTACTACCCTGTTAATTCATTCAAGTGGCTTAAAGCAATGATTAGGTTAAGGCTCTCACAACCCAATCATTTCACCTCTGAACTTTCTTGCGTTGTCTCACACATGAGATTTTGGGGGCACCTTCGATCTAAACCAAAATAATCAGGGACCAGCACATAGAAGACCCTGAAAAAACAGAAGTTATCATAATTAGGTGACCTATTAAGCAAAAATGGAGAGATATCAATGGTTTCACTTTTCCACATGTGTCTCCAGGGAACTTCCATGAATATTATCTTAACTGTTAGATATTGATGGAAACAAGAGTTGGTTTAGAAAATTCTTGTCAAAAAAGAAAATATTTTAAAAATATAAGTCATACTGTTAAGATCATAAACTTAAGTCCAATAAAAAGTATTTTTCTTTTGGTTGCAATAAAGACTTTACAAAGTATGTTCTGTTCTTTGTCTTGACCAAAAGTTCACATCTAACAAAGGGAAGTGGTAAGGGTTGAAGGAAATTTTAAAAAGGGAAACTACTAATACTTTTATATGATAGATGGTTCACATTGTTGTTGTTTGTTTTGCCCCCAGGTATCAAACCATTTAGAAAATGCACTCTTCTTGTAATTCCAGGAGTTGGAATTGATTTGGGAAACGTTTTAATATGAAAATAATAAAATAATAAATCTTTCAAAGGCAAGGGCCTGCAAGCTGGTGGTGAGTGAAGAACAGGGAATACCATGAAGTCCAGCTCCTAGAAACCAAGAGTTATTGTTACTCTCCATCTGTCTAACATACTGTGTGAGATGTCACTACTCAGATGTCCAATAAACAATGAACAGGTCAATTTGAATTAGATTATTCAGACCTAAATCTTGATGGAGTTAAAGAAAAAAGTAAAGTTTTAAAAACTAGATGAGAGATTACACATTCTATTTCCAATATGATATTTTATAAAATAATGAACTGGGCCAGGGTTGGTGGCATTCCCTGTAATCCCAGCTATTTTGGAGATGAAGCAGGAAGATTGCAAATCCAAGGCCATCCTGGGGAATTTAGGGAGACCCTGTCTCAAAATAAAAAGTAAAAAGAACTGGGATTGTAGTTTAGTGGTAAAAAGTCCCTGGGTTCAACCCCCATTGTCCAAATAAGTAAATAAAATAATAAAGTGACTGACTCCCATGTGGCCTTAGAAAATGAGAAAAAGAGAGGGAGACACATTCAAATGGGAGGGGAAATTGTGATCATGCAAAGTTCCAATATAAATATACTTGACCCTGAATAACCTAGGATGTCACAACTGAAATTAAAAGTCATGTCATTTAGCTGTATTTATTTATCTGTTTTTATCTATCTATCTATCTATCTATCTATCTATCATCTATCTATTTTTATTTTTTGGGACTGGAGATTGAACCCAAGTCCTTGAATATAAGTGCTCTAACACTGAGATAAACCGACATCTCTTTTTTACTTTATTTTGAGACAAGTTTTCCCTCAGTTGCCCAGGATGGCTTGGAATTTGTTATCGTCCTGCATCAGCCTCTTGAGTAGCTGAGATTACAGGTGTGGGTCACACAGATATGATGTTAAAATTCTACATTCAAGATAAACCCAAAGCCTTGAAAGATTCATACTTAATAAGTTCCAGCATAGTTTTTACAGTATCATTTGTCCATTCAAGTGATTGTTATCATCAAATAAAATCATGGATATACTACTTAGAATACTAAGTGGCTGGGCATGATGGCACATGCCAGTAATCCTAGTGGTTCAGGAGGTTGAGGCAGGAGGATCTCAAGTTCAAAGCCAGCCTCAAAACCATGAGGTGGTATGCAATCCAGTGAGACCCTGTCTCTAAATAAAATACAAGTTAGGGCTGGGGATGTGGCTCAGTGATTGAGTTACCCTGAGTTCAATCCCTGGCATCACTACCTCCCCAAAAAAGAAAATATTAAGTAATTAAATATAATTACAACTCATCCTTTGGCCAGTCATTACACCCCTAGGTTTTAAAAGTGTTCTAATTTGTTTAAAATCTATGTATACTTTTATTGCATGTTTTATTAGAAAAAAATGCTAGGAATATTTCTTTCTGAAAATGTCTGTTATTAAAAGATTCCCCCACTGAAAGAATTTCCCTTATATTCAAAAGAAAAATCATTTGATTATCAAAATTCTAGCTGTCAGAATTAATGTAAATCAAGTATTGTGATAATCATAATTTTAATCCTCAGTAAAACCAGTGTGAAAAAACTTTGTAATAACATAAACTTTTATCTTCCAATGATTTCAATCTAGAAACAAGGGGAAAAACCAAACAGGAACCTGGGTGGTTCCTGTTTGTCATAAGCATTTTGAGCAAGATAGGAATGTGTCCTTCAGTGAAAGAGATTTGTTTTGTTGAGCACATAAATTACACATTTTCATTAAAATGTTACATTGATAAATGTAATTTTCCTTTGATTCACATTTGTTATATTTGGTTTGACAAAAGTACAATCATAATAAATTAATTTAAAATAGATGGACAGGGGAAAGACTACTTTCTATAGTTTCTGGTATTATAGAGACAACCACTTCCTAAATGAAATGGTATGAGAAATAGAAACAGCATGACCCATAGTCCTTCCTCCAAGCCTAACTACTACAACTATGCTGACATTTGTATACACTTCTCTATTGTCTTTTTAAAATATTTCTGTTATCAAGTCTAAAATGCATACAGAAAAACACATGAGACTTCTATATACAGTTTACAAATAGTTAAAAAACCATTTGCCAATGTAAGCACCACCCAGGACAAGAAATGAAGTATTGCTGAAAGCTCCTGTCCATTTCTGTTTTAGTCAGTTTTTTTTTTTTCTTTTGTTTTGCTGCTGTGTCTAAAAGACCTGGCAAGAAAAATTTTAGCAGAGGAAAAGTTTATTTGGGGGCTCATGATTTCAGAAGTCTCAGTCCCTAGACAGACGACTCCATTCCTCAGGGATTGAGGTGAGGCAGGACATCAGGTGGAAGAGTATGGAGGATAGAAGCAGCTCACATAATGACCAGGAAGCAGACTGAGAGAGAGAGAGAGACTCTACTCACCTGATACAAAATATATGCCTGTTATGGTTTGGATGTGAGGTGTCAGATGTTCACATGCCAGAAAATGTAAGAAGGTTCACAGGAGAAATGATTGGGTTGTGAGAGTCTTAACCCAATCAGTGAATTAGCCCCCTAAAAGGGATTAACTGAGTGGTAACTGAAGTGGTAGGGTGTGGCTGGAGGAGGTAGGAATTGGGGGCATGGTTTTGGGGTATGTATTTGTATTTGACAGTGGGGGCCTCTCTCTCTCTGCTTCCTGATCATTATGTAAGCTGCTTTCCTCTCCCACACTCTTCCATCATGTTTAGCCTCACCTCGAGCCCTAAGGAATGGAGCCGGCCTTCATATGGAGTAAGACCTCTGAAACTGTGAGCCCTCAAATAAATTATTCCTCCTTTATAGTTGTTCTGGTCAGGTTTAGTCACAGCAGCGAAAAAGCTGACTAAAACATACCCCAAAGTCAAGTCCCCCAATGCCTCACCTCCTCCAGCCATGCCCTCCCCACCTTCAGTTACCACTCAGTTAATCCTGTCAGGGATTAATTCATTGATTGGGTTAAGACTCTCCTAACCCAATCATTTCACCTCTGAGCCTTCGTGCATTTTCTCACACATAAGCTTTTGGGGGACACTTCACATTTCCCCTGCCCTCACTTAGGTGCCACGACCCTGATTTTATGGCAGCCAATCCCTTTCTTTTCTTGATAAATTACCACCTATACTATTGCAACCCACATATGTAACCCTGCACCATGTGCTTTAACTCTTTTTTTTTTTTTGCTTTATACAAAAGTACTTACACTGTGTGCTTTCTTTTGTGCCTTACTTTCAAAAAATTCAATATTATGTTTGTAAAACACATTCTGTTTTTGTCTGTAGCCATAGTTTAATTTTCATTACTGTGTAATATTCCATTATATGACTTTGCCACAATTTAAACTATGTACTAATACATTTGGGGTTGTTTCTAAGTTGAAGATATTTTGAATGAAATTTGAATGTGTGTCTTGGTACAGATAGTCTAGTGTTTCTTTAGGGTATGTACCTAGGGGTATAATGAGTGTCCACACGCATGAGTTGCAATCATATTTAAATATTTAAATGTTCTTTAAGTAGCATATCCATAATTTTATTGGATAATGACCATCATTTGAATGGACAAATGATACTCCATTTATGGCAAAGTCATAGTTTATTTAACCAGTCTCCTTATTGTTGCTTTTAATTTTTTTTCCTGTAGGTAAAATGACACTGTGGATATGCCTGATAGTTTCCATGTGTATGTTTACCTTGTGAAAGTCTTAAGATTATGACTTATTCACTTATGACTTATAATTCTCTTATTCGCTTAAGATTTATTTACTCTTCCCCTATCTAAGTATTAATCAGGCCTGCCCCTGATTAGCTTCCAAAATCAAATGAGATCAGGCACATTAGGTTGTATGGCAGTAGACTCTACTTTGATACACAGGTTGAGCATCTATAATGTTACCATTGGGGGTCCAGTTGGGGTCCAGGTCCTTGGTGTCTTGAACACAGAATTGAGCAAAACACACAGAGATAAAGGTGGAAATAGCACTCCATAAGGTAGAGCAGAAGAGAGAGGCTCAAGGCCATGATATCTGGAAATTAGTGTCTTACATGCTGAGTTATGAGTCATTCTCTTCCTTATATGGACCTAATTGAAGACCTTACCCCATTTGCTCCTATTGGATAGACCTTACCCCATATGCTCCTATAGAATACTGTCCACTTTACTTCCATTGGTTATTTTAGAATACTGAACTTGTGGCAGGAGTCATCGTGGTCAATAAGTCCTCAGTGGTGGGAGCTTCAGGGTAATGGGACTTATCTCAAACAGAGACATGATGACTCATCTCCCTGTCTTGTCCTCCATGGACATTTTTCTTGTACCCTGCCTCTGCCCTCTTAGAATCCCTGAATTTCTACCTAACGCTAACCCAAAAGTCTCAAATGCAAAATGCTCCAAAGAGTGAAATTTTTGAGCACTAACATGACACTATGACTGGAAAATTCCACACTTGACCTCATGCGCTGGATTGCAGACAAATCACAGGAGCACTAAAGATAGCGTATAAAATATCAGTTCAAAGCCAGCCTCAGCAACTCTGTGAGACCCTGTATCTAATAAAAATACAAAAATAAAAATAAAAAAAAGGCTGGGGATGTGGCCCAGTGGTCGAAATCCCTGGTACCAAAAAAAAAAAAAAAAAAAAAAAAAATTACCTGAGGCTATGTTTTAAGGGGGTGTATATATTGAGACATAAGTCAATTTCTAGTTTAGAGTTGGGTTCTATCCCCAAGATACATCATTCTGTATATGCAACAATTCCAAAATCTGGAAAACTCAGAAATCTGAAATACCTCTGGTCTCAGTTATTTGGAATCAGGGATATTCAACCTGTATTTCAGTTTAAAAAAAAAAAAAAAGTCTTACCAGGAAAGGATGTGGTATTGGGGCAAGGCAAAGAGACTACAATGAAGACTTTTGAGCATAATATATTTATATTTAAAACATGCCATTCATGTTACCAGCTCAGTTTAGGCTTCTTTTGCTCTGTTCACGACAGAAATGATGAAGAAGGAAGCAACACCATAGGAATGAGGCTTTGCTGAGCACAAAGGGAGTAGCACAGGAATAGGGTTCCCGGTTGGACTCCATGTGGGGGGGCTTACACAGACAAAAAGGTGGGCTCCTGCAGGCACATGTCTTGTCAGTTCTTGGTCCTCTGCATTGGGAGCAGCACTTGAGACTGGGATCTACTCTGTGAATTGGGTCTTCTGCACTAGGCTGGGAATAGATGGAGGAGATGCTCATAACCCCTACTCTGGGAAGGTCATATAGAGGTCAGGATTATTGCTCATGGAGGTTGTTGGAAAGCTTGGGTGAGGAGTCAACAGCTCCTGAACCTGATCATTTGTGGAAACGTGTTTTGAAAGAGCTTGTGTTAGGTGAGATATCTTGGTTGGGGAATGGGGCCCTTCCAGCTCTGTCTGAATTAGTATAGGTTAGCCAAAGGAAATTACATGGTTGAAGACTGTAGCACACACATTTTGAAGGTTTTTGTTGTTGTTATAAACGCACTCATTCATTTTTTAATTCATGAAAGTTATACAAAATCTTTCCTTCCTTCCTTCCTTCCTTCCTTCCTTCCTTCCTTCCTTCCTTCCTTCCTTCCTTCCTTCCTTTCTATTACCATGGATTGAACTCAGGGGCACTGAACCACCGAGCCACATCTCCAGCCCTGTTTTGTATTTTATTTAGAGAAAAAGTCTCACTGAGTTGCTTAGGGCCTTGATAAATTACTGAGGCTGGTTTTGACTCAAGGTCCTTCTCCCTCAGACTCCCAAGCTGCTGGGATTACAGGCCAAAAATCTCATATTCCTTAAACATCAGACATATAATATGATGAGTTACTCTCTTACATAGAGAAATTTTTGTCTTGTTTTGCTTTTGGTGTTGTTTTGCCATGAAGATATTGAAGCATTTGTTTTAAAATATTTATTGGGGAATTTTTCCTTTAAAAATTGTGAATGTTTGCCCTGCCAGGAAAACTCTAGAATTCAGCTGAATCTTTCTGCTAAATGTTCAGGTTTTAGCTATACAGTTCTCTGATCAAATGAAAAGAAAATGTGGCATTTTCTAAAGTCCACTCTTCAATATCTCCTTCCTGTCTACTTTTGAAAGTAATTTCAGAGTTTCTACAGTCAGGTTCCCCCCACCCACCACAACCTCCACTACTTCCAGGTCCAATTAAACCTTTTAATGTGCTTTGACACAGGAACCAAGGTTGCTAGGAGACCACCTGTGCTGAATATACTTGGCCTAGCAAAAGCAGACTGAGGGAAAACAACAAATAAGGAGCTCATTACCTACCACTACCTGGGATTGATTCAGGTGAGTTAAATTCAGAGATGTGGAGAAAATTAAACATTTGACGTTCCATTCAGTGACCAAAACATGAGGGAGGAGTTTGAGGAAAGGTCAAGGAAAGAAAAACATATATATATATATATATATATATATATATATATATATATATGAAAAACATATATATATATATATATATATCATTACCTACCTTTTCCCATGTCTTCAAATCCTCATTTTCTGGTAATACCAACTGTACAGGTTAGAGGAATGGTAACTTCACGAATGCCAATAAAATGATCAAGTGATAAATGACTGAAGGTCTTTCATAAGTAAACTACTGATGACGTGAAAACAGCTATTTCTCTTTCTTAGAATGAAAGGAAGTTTAGAATTTGGCATATAGACCAACCTGTGACCATGACATAGAGTGGTAAATATGAGTTGGGAAAAATAATTTAGTTCATTGTTTGATTACAAATAGCTACAAAATATTCCCTAGAAGACATATTTTCATCACTGAAATTTGATAATGCAAATATTAGGTTGAGTAGAAAGAATCTGGGTTGTGAATGTGTTCACTTGTAGATAATTTTCTTTTTTCCCCTAGGGAGTAGGAATATTCTGAATATGACTGGAAAAAGCTGGATATTAATTTCTACTACTACTCCCCAAAGTCTAGAAGATGAAATTGTGGGAAGACTTCTAAAAATTTTGTTTGTTTTATTTGTTGACCTAATGTCTATTATGTATGTTGTTATAACTTCTTAGAAAGCTGACTTTACATGTGCATTTCAAATTAAATTCCAGTGAATAAAGATTTGTATTTTAATATGTTGAGTGATTTTTAATTTGATGACATCACCAATTCATTCTAGAAGCCAACAGAATATTACAATAAAAACAACATTGTGCATTCTTCAGTATTTCATGGTTTATAAATAAAGCTCATAAAGTGGAAGGTTCTTCCCTCAAAATCAACAGTACTGAGTTATAAAACTTCTCAATTCTTAAACATTGTTGTTATTTGGTGTACTGACTAAAATTTGTAGGTGAAATTATAAGTGAAGTGAATTTTTAAGGATCTAGGCCTCTGTGAAATTTTATGTTATTCTATTTTAACACACCACACCTAATGTCCCAGAAGCACAATCTTTACATACAAAATAGCATTAATTTAGACCCATTTTCTTATAGACCTATTTTGTTTAGTTTATAGGTAGATTGCTTTTCCTAACCTTGGACAATTAAATAAGAGGTGTATTTCTACTAACGAAGACTTCAGAGTTAGGAATGGAAATATTTAAACAGATTCTTTTAGGAAAACAATATTTATAAGAAAAGAGGGGAAATAGGGGGTGGCCTGTGTTAGTTTCCTATATGTGACTAAATACTCATTGTATGCCATTTAATGGACATACAATAAACCTAGGAGATAGGTGTGTATTGTCCCCATTTTACCAGTGAAGAAACCAAATCTCAGTGGAATTATGCCAGATTGAGTCCATAATCTGGAAGTGAAAGAAGTAGGTCTTGAGCCTTTCCAATCCATGGTATCAGAATCCTTCCAGAGGAAACCAGTAACATGTTATAAGATAGTTAAAATCTGTAGAGCTCAGCTCATTTTTTTTTTTTTTTTTAAATCAGGGATTGAACTCAGGGGCACTTGACCACTGAGCCACATCCCCAGCCCAATTTTTATTTTATTAGAGACAGGATCTCACTGAGTTGCTTAGTGCCTCGCCATTGCTGGGGCTGGCTTTGAACTTGCAATCCTCCTGCCTCATCCTCTCGAGCTGCTGGGATTATAGGCATGTGCCACCGTGACTGGCTCAACTTTTTTAAAATAAAAAATAATGCTCCATTTGTGTCCCTATTGCTGTATTTAGTATTGCCTATGTTTATTTTTTATTCTGCTTTAAAAAATCTTTTATTAAGAAGATTAAGCACCAGGGGTATAGCTCTATAGTAGAGCACCTACCTAGTGTGAGGCCCTTGGTTTCGTGCCCAGCCCTGGAAAGAACAGAAAAAGAAAAAATTCCCCTTCTTCTAATGTCTAAACTCAATTTTCTTGCCTTTTTTTTTTTTTTTAATTCCTTCATTTCCTGACTACCAGTGTTAAAATATAACTGCTGAACTCCTTTATAAACTTTTTAAAAAAACAAGGTCTCTGTGTCCTTTAGACTCTTTTTGTTTTGTTTTGTTTTTCTCCCTAGTACTGGGGATTGCATCCAGGGATGTGCTACCACTGAGCTATGTTTCGTGTTCTTTTTATTTTTTATTTTGAGACAAGTCTTGCTAAATTGCTGAGACTGGCCTCAAAATTGAAATCCTTTCACCTCAATCTCCCTAGTTGATGGGATTATAGGCATGTGCCACTGTTCTCAGCTGACTTTTTGAGTTTTTTATATTAGACATACACACTTCAAAAAGTTCTGATTTCTTCCATGTGATGACTGTCTTCTCAGACTTGGCCCAATCATTAATGCAAGGTTTCATAAGGGACCTAATGAGGTGTGGAAGGAACTGGACTTTGAGACATAGTCCTTCACTGATTCTTACCTAACTTTTCAGTGGTGTTGGATATTTAACCATAAGCCAAACAAAGAGAAACTGAGCATTAATTGAAAACTGTAGCAGAAAATCTTATTCTTTTCAGCACCGCATTTTCAGACTCTTCCTTTCGTGTATAAGGGCTACCTCCTGTGGTTGTGATATGTTTCTCTTCAACCTCCTCTGGCTGGCACTTCTTGGAGCCTATTATTAGGTCACCAACAGACGAATAAAATCACTTCCATCTTTTGGCAATCATTTCTTTTTCCTGGGAACCTGCACACAGTAGGCAACCTTGTTAGAAATATGAAATCTAAAGTTAGACTGTGTGGGGAAAATGTCTGGTTTCACCTCTTACCATCTGATAACATATCAACTTACTACCTAAGGATGAGTCCCCTATATCTTAGGTTTGTAGAGAGGATGAATTGAGATGTCTGGAGCAAAATGCTTAGCACAGTACCTGGCATATGGAAAGTCCTCAATTTATAATCAATTGTTGTTATTATTATCCTCAGGCAGTAGCAGAAGTAATGTGTCTCCCTTAAAACTGTTAGCTCTGTCACCCTGTGTATTCTACTTATAACCCTTACACCCAGAGTGCACTCACCTTAACCCATTCTGGTGCCTCAATGATGTGATTATATTGCACTGCAATCTAGGCATAGTTCTGTTGCAGGCATAGGTCTAAGCTGGTTAACTCTATAGGGCTTTTTTTAGTTATTATTCAGGACTTTGAAATTATGGCTAGGTATCATAATGTGACTCGAAAGAAGAAAGATACATGATAAACATCCTTTTTCAACAAGCAGAGTAATAATGTGCAAACACTATGGCTTTGTAGTTTGAGGTAGTTTATTTTCCCTTCATTCTTCAAAAAATATTCATTCAGTTTCTTTTTACCAGGAATGGTGCTGGGCAGCCAGGTCAAAGTTATGAACAAAATGCAGCTCCAGCTCTTATGAAGTTCAGAGCCTCCTGGGGAAAATGAATACCCGAGTACTCCAGTGCAATTGGGGAATAGTAGGAGGGATATGCCCAGAGAATAATGATGGCATTATGTTGCCGCCTGCAGCAACGAGACCGCGGGAAAGAAATCGGAGGCAGACTGGGAATGAGTGGTTCCTTTATTATTCCTTCTTCTTTTTCCTTCCTTCTCTATCTTATCCCTCTCTGACACCCCCAGTCTGGTTAAATACTCTTTACCCATCACAGATACGTTAGTTCTCTTTTATTTATAATAGTAGTATGTATTACAATTCATAATGCACATATATAGCATCTTTTTACATACAACTGTTTGTATACAAAGTATATAAGTACCATTCAGATCTTCAATCATGCATTTAGGATAATGATATCCATCTCATTCAACCACTGATTTTTTTTTTCCTTTTTCCCCCCTCCCTCCCCCTTGCTCCCTCCCTTCCCCTCCCTTTCCTTTGACCATTCTAGTGTTCCTCTAATCCTCCTATGTACCCCCATCCAACAACACTGTGAATTAGCCTCCTTATATCAGAGAAAACATTTGGTATTTGGATTTTTGGGATTGGCTAATTTCACATAGCATTATATTCTCCAACTTCATCCATTTACCTGCAAATGCCATTATTTTATTCTCTTTTATTGCTGAGTAAAATTCCATTTTGTATATATACCACATTTTCTTTATCTATTCATCTACTGAAGGGCATCTAGGTTGGTTCCACAGCCTTCCTAATGTGAATTGTGCTGCTATAAACATTGAAGTGGCTGTGTCACTGTAATATGCTGTTTTTAAGTCCTTTGGGAATAGACCCAGGAGTGGGATGGCTGGGTCATAGGGTGGTTCCATTCCCAGTTATCCAAGAAATCTCCATACTGCTTTCCATAGCAGTTGCACCATTTTGCAGTCCCACCAGCAATGTAAGAGTGTGCCTTTCTCCCCACATCCTCTCCAACATTTATTGTTGTTTGTGTTCTTGATCGCTGCCATTCTGACTGGAGTGAAATGAAATCTTAGAGTAGTTTTTATTTGCATTTCTCTAATTGCCAGCGATGTTGAGCATTTTTTCATGTATTTGTTGATTAATTGTGTATCTTCTTCTGAGAAGTGTCTTTTCAATTCCTTAGCCCAGTTATTGATTGGCTTATTTCTTTTTTTCTTGTTAATTTTTTTGAGTTCTTTATATATTCTAGAAATTAGTGCTCTATCTGATGTGCACGTATTAAATATTTGTTCCCAATTAGTTGGCTCTCTATTCACCTCACTGTTTCTTTTGATGAGAAGAAGCTTTTTAGTTTAAATCTATTCCATTCATTAATTCTTGGTAATAATTCTTGCGCTACAGGATTCTTATTAAGGAACTTGGGGCCTAATCCGACATGTTGGAAATTGGAGCTTACTTTTTCTTCTATTAGGCGTATTGTCTCTGGTCTAATTCCTAAGTCCTTGATCCACTTTGAATTGAGTTTTGTGCATGGTGAGAGATAAGGGTTTAATTTCATTTTGTTGCATATGGCTTTCCAGTTTTCCCAGCACCATTTGTTGAAGAGGCTATCCTTTCTCCACTGTACATTTTTGGCGCCTTTGTCTAATATAAGATAGCTGAAATTATATGTATTAGTCTCTGTATCCTCAATTCTGTACCATTGGTCTACCAGTCTGTTTTGGTGCCAATACCATTCTGTTTTTGTTACTATTGCTCTATAGTATAATTTAAAGTCTGGTATGGTGATGCCCCCTGCTTCACTTTTCTTGTTCAGGATTGCTTTGGCTATTCTGGGTCTCTTATTTTTCCAAATGAATTTCATGACTGCTTTTTCTATTTCTTTGAAGAATGACATTGGGATTTTGATTGGAATTGCATTGAATCTGTATAATGCTTTTGGTAGTATGGACATTTTGACAATATTGATTCTACCTATCTAAGAGCAAAGTAGGTCTTTCCATCTTCTGAGTTCTTCTGTGATTTCTTTCTTTAGTGTTCTAAAATTTTCCTTATAGAGGTCTTTCACCTCTTTCATTAAGTTGATTCCCAGGTTTTTTTTTTTTTTTTTTTTGATGCTATTGTAAATGGGGTAGTTTTTGTCATTTCCCTTTCAGAGGCTTTGTCACTGATGTACAAAAATGCCTTTGACTTATAGGTATTGATTTTGTATCCTGCTACTTTGCTGAATCCATTTACTAGTTGCAAAAGTTTTGTGGTAGTTTTTTGGGTCTTCTAGGTAGATTATCATGTCATCAGCAAATAGTGCTAATTTGAGCTCTTCTTTTCCTATCTTGATCCCTTTAATTTCTTTCGTCTGTCTAATTGCTCTGGCCAGAGTTTCCAGTACTATGTTAAATAGCAGTGGTGAAAGGGGGCATCCCTGTCTTGTTCCAGTTTTTAGAGGGAATGCTTTCAATTTTTCTCCATTTTAGATAATGTTAGCTCTGGGCCTTGCATAAATAGCTTTTATAATGTTGAGATATGTTCCTGATATTCCTAGTTTTTCTAGTGTTTTGAACATAAAGGGGTGCTATATTTTGTCAAATGCTTTTTCTGCATCTATTGAGATAATCGTATGATTTTTATCTTTAAGTCTATTGATATGATGTATTATGTTTATTGATTTCCAAATGTTGAACCAGCCTTGCGTCCCTGGAATAAACCCCACTTGATCATGGTGCACTATCTTTTTGATATGTTTTTGAATCCGATTTGCCAGAATTTTGTTGAGGATTTTTGCATCTATGTTCATTAAAGATATTGGCCTGAAGTTTTCTTTTTTGGATGTGTCTTTGCCTGGCTTTGGAATTATTGTAATATTGGCCTCATAGAAAGAGTCTGGAAGAGCTCCCTCTTTTTCTATTTCTTGAAATAGTTTGAAGAACATTGGTATTAGTTCTTCTTTAAAAGTCTTGTAGAACTCTGCTGTAAACCCATCAGGTCCTGGACTTTTCCCTGTTGGTAGCTTTTTGATGACATCTTCTATTTCTTCGCTTGTAATCGATCTGTTTAAATTGCCTATAGCCTCCAGATCCAGTTTAGGCAAATCATACGACTCTAGAAATCTGTGAATGCATTCAGTATTTTCTATTTTATTAGAGTACAAGTTTTCAAAGTAATTTCTAATTATCTTCTGTATATCTGAGGTGTTTGTTGTGATATTCCCTTTTTCATCATGAATGTTAGTAATTTGAGTTTTTTTCTCTTCTTTTTGTTAGCATCACTAAGGGTCTGTCAATTTTTTTTTTTTTTTCAAAGAACCAACTTTTAGTTTTGTCAATTCTTTGAATTGTTTCCTTAGTCTCGATTTCATTAATTTCTGCTCTGATTTTAATTATTTCCTGTCTTCTACTGCTCTTGGTGTTGATCTGTTCTTCTTTTTCTAGTGCTTTGAGGTGTGATGTTAAGTCATTTATTTGTTGTTGTTTTTTTTTTTTTTTCCTTTTAAGGAATTAACTCAGTGCAATGAATTTTCCTCTTACTACTGCCTTCATAGTGTCCCAGAGATTTCTATACAATGTATCTGTGTTCTCATTTACCTCTAGGAATTTTTTAATCTCTTCTTTGATGTCTTCTTCAACCCCTTGTTCATTCAGTAGTATGTTGTTTAGCTTCCAGTTGATGGAGTAGTTTTTCTTATTCCTTGTTTTGTCGTTGATTTCCAATTTCATCCCTTTATGGTCTGATAGCATGCAGGGTAGTATCTCTATTTTTTTATATTTGCTGAGAGTTGCCTTGTGACATAATATATGGTCTGTTTTGGAGAAGGAGCCATGTGCTGCTGAGAAAAAAGTGTATTCCTTTACTGAGGGATGAAATATTCTATATATGTCCGTTATGTCTAAGTTATTAATTGTTTTAAGGAGGCCTAAAGTTTCTTTGTTTGGATGATCTATCCATTGGTGAGAGAGGTGTATTGAAGTCCCCTAGGATAACTGTGTTGTGGTCTATTTTACTCTTGAACTTGGGAAGTGTTTGTTTGATGAATGTAGGTGCTCCATTATTTGGGGCATATAGATTTATGATTGTTATATCCTGTTGATGAATGGTTCCCTTAAGGAGTAAGAAATATCCTTCTTTGTCCCTTTTGATTGGCTTTGGCTTGAAGTCTACCTTATCTGAAATAATGGAAACTCCTGCTTGCTTCCACATGCCATGTGAGTGATAAGACTTTTCCCAGCCTTTCACCTTCAGTCTATGGATGTCTTTTTCTACGAGGTGTGTTTCTTGGAGACAACAAATTGTTGGGTCATTTCTTTTAATCCATTCAGATTATCTGTGTCTTTTGAATGGCGAGTTTAGGCCATTAACATTCAGGATTATTATTTGTTGCCGCCCGCCCGCCTGCAGCAACGATACTGCATGAAAGAATTTGGAGGCAGACTGGAAATGAGTAGGTTCTTTATTCTTGCTTCTTCTCTGCTTTCTCCTCTGTATTCTCCTCCAACCACCCCTCTCGCCAGCCCTACATGGTTAAATACTCTTCACCTTAACAAGTATACACGTGTCACAAGCTCAACTTACAGGTGTGTCACACAGTGTTCATGGGCACAGAAAGATTCTTAGTTGATTACATTAAGGTCAGGAGAAAACAATTAAATGTCTCCTCTTTGGCTCTCAGCCAGCCGCCATCTTAGCTACCTCCTCATTAAGGCTCTTACATTCCCCCCCTTTTGTTTTAAAAGAGGGATAAATAGATGGGTGACGACCCTCACCACATCAGGATCGACTGTGCCTGTCTTAGGCGTCTACATGTGCAACCAACATTCTTACCTGTCATCGGATAATCAAGGCTGTGCTCTTGACTCCTGTCTTAGGTTGATATATCGGCCACATGAGACTTTCCTGTAATTGACTACCAGCCGTCCAATTGAGCCAACCCATCATGAGGAGATGCTCCAGTTCTAAGGTGGTAAGCTTTGTGCTGACAAGCCAAGTTCCATTAAATAGTGTACTAAGTTCTCTAGACAAATCAGCTGCCCTATTAAAAGGGATACCTGCAAGACATTGTCCTGAGTAATGTCCCAAACATAGAAAGAGCTGTCAAAATGTCCACTTGCTCCTAGAGCAACACGTTGATTGACAATTTCAAAATGTGGTGTTAGATCTAGGAGGCCCCGTGCATGCAGAGCAGAGGCCATACTGCTGGTGAAGTTGTTTAATGCTTGAGTAGTAGGGACGCTTGTAATGATTGCAATCCCTGTGGCTGTAGCAGCAGTAGCCATCTCCTCTATGTCTAGACAATGCCACTGGCAAGTCTTCAGGGCCCGCTAAGACTGGCATAGGGATGTACCTAGAAACTCAAACAACAATCATTAGGGGAAAGGCAGTGCCATTCCAGCACTGAGTCAAGAAGCGAGTTGTAGGAGTGCAATTCAAACTAAAAAATAGAATTATTAGATCTTAGGTCAGGTATCTGAAGTTTATCTCTGCTCACATACATTGCTGCTTGAGCTCCCACGGACATTAGCTGGCAAACTATCACATTCAGAATGGATTAAAGAAAGACAGAGTATTTAGCTGACAAAATATTTCATTTAAGATAGATTAAAGGAAGGCTAAGAGCATTTTAGAAAAATATTTTGTTAGCAGGAACTTTTGAGCCTCTGCATACACAGCAACCTTTTATGAATATACCTGTTGAAACAATTTAAATTAATCAGCTGTATAACAAATAAAGTTAATTGCAAATAAACAATCCCATGTCAAATACCAAAATATTAGGTTGAACAATATTAGTCATATTCCTTGCTGAAGAGAAGTCTTAGAGATACTTATAAATTAAGTTTGAAAGTACCTTCATTATCAGCTGCATAACAAATAAAATTAATTACAAATAGACAATCCATGTCAAATACCAAAATATTAGGTTGAACAGTATTAGTCATATTCCTTGCTGAAGAGAAGTCCTAGAGATACTTAAAAATTAAGTTTGAAGGTACCTTCATTTTTCATTTGTTTACCCAGTTTGAATATCTTTAACTTAAATGAATTAAGGTTATTTGGATCCACTTTTTTTATATTAATTTTCATGAGCGCTCGGTTTTTGTTATTTGTGACGTCACATTTATATGAAATCTGGACAGACGCACAGACATAAAGACATATATTTGTGACGTCACATTTACATGAAATCTAGACAAGTGCACAGACATAAAGACATATATATATATAAAAGAAAAACATAATTGTGTGCACACTAAAGAGAGATCCTCTCATCCTGGCTGGGAGGAATGAGACTTAAGTTGTGAATTTATTGAAGGAAAAAGTTTCTTAGCTGAAAAGGCAAAGATGAGGTTCCCTTGTCGGAAAAGAGACAAACTCGCACAGGTGCGTGGATTGATAAGGGAATCATTCCACAAAAACTTCATCTTGGCCCTTTTGATTTGGCACTTGTTTTATTAATCTTGATTCTGCAACAACTTCATCTTGGCCCTTTGATTTGGTACCTGTTTTATTAATCTTGATGGTATCCATACCGGCGAGGATTCGTGCTGTGGAAAAACACAAACAGATCCTCTCCCCCAAATTAATACTGGGTCTGGGCCCTTCCGTGTGCCTGAAAGTACATCCTTCCAGTAAACCAAAGGTTTATGTTGTTGATGTGGATTCCAGTGTCTGTCTCCAGCCAAATATCCTTTGGAATCCAAAGTTAAAAAATTTAAAGTAAAAAGGGCAATGGCTAATCTATCTTTAGGATTTGTCCAATTTCCTTCTTTTTGTTTCAAAAGCATAAGTTTGAGTGTGCGATTAGCTCGTTCAATTATACCTTGGCCTTGAGGATTATATGGAATACCAGTCTTATGAAGTATACTGAATTTTGCACAAAACTGTTTGAAAGATGAGGATGTATATGCAGGGCCATTGTCTGTTTTAAGCATTTTGGGAATGACCAGTGCAGCAAAAGCTTGTAAACAAAGAGATGTAACATCTTTAACTTTTTCTCCAGCATGTAAGGAAGCAAAAATCATGCCTGAGCATGTATCTATGGTCACATAAATAAATCACAATTTTCCAAAACTTGGCTCATGAGTGACATCCATCTGCCACAAATGATTGGGCATTAATCCTCTTGGGTTAACCCCATAATGTGGATCGGGCAAATGTGTCACACAAGATTGACAAGCCTTCATAATTGTTTGAGCTTGATCTTTAGTTATTTTGAAACTTTGTTGTAAAGTAGTACTATTAACATGAAATTGAGAATGAACGAGGTAGCTTGTTGGACTGCTGAAAATATAAAGACTGTTTGAGTAAGGGCATCGGCCTGTTGATTACCTTCATGTAGAGGACCAGGCAAATTAGTATGAGCTCTGATATGTCCAATAAACAAAGGTTCTTTACGTTACCATAGAAGGTTTTGAATTTGAAAAAACAATTTAAAGGCTGGAGTATGAGGTGCTATTGGACCTGCTAGCTCTAATTTAGGGACGGCATGTACAATATAGTGGCTGTCTGAGAAAATATTTATGGGCTGTTCTCTAAAACTTTCAAGAGCTATAATAACAGCTTCTATCTCTACCAATTGAGCTGATTTATGGGCAGTAATATCAATCATATTTTCTTTTTGAGTGAGTACTGCAGCAGTGCCGTTAGAGGACCCATCTGTAAATACATTTAATGCCTTAGGAATAGGTTGATTTTTTATTACCCGTGGAAATATAATGGGATGATTGATACAAAAAGATAATATAGGAGACTTAGGAAGATGGTTATCAAAATTTGCAAAAGTAGCGCATCTATCTATAGCCCAATCATTATCATTGAAGCATAAATATTCAACCTGTGACGATGAATAGGGAGTAATAATAGTAGAGGGGTGAATGCCAAATATTTTAGTAGAAGTCTTAAGTCCTTGAAGAATAAGTTTAGCCACCATGGAGATGTAAGACTCAATTGTACTTTAGGAGAGACAGGCAAATGTATCCATAATAAAGGCCCCTGTTGCCAAAATACTCCTGTGGGTGTATATTGTGAGGAAATAATGATCAATATCAGCGGTTGAGTAAAATCAATTCTATCACAATGGGATTCTTCAATGGCATTTTCTACCAACTTTAAAGCTTCCCTAGCATCAGGAGTCAATGTTCGCGGTGTGAAGATGGATCAGGGTTCCCGTGAAGGATATCAAATAAGGGTTTTAATTGGCCAGTAGTGAGGCCTAGTGTAGGCCGAAGCCAATTAATGTCTCCCAGCAATTTTTGAAAATCATTAAAAGTAGCTAGATGTTCCTTATTTATTAAGATTTTTTGAGGCCTAATAAAAGTATCCATAATTTGGAATCCTAGATATAATATTGGAGATCTAGTTTGAACATTTTCTTCAGCAATGTTTAGTCCATATCATTTCAAGTTTTCTGATATATTGCTAAATATGATGAATAAGACTTTTTGATTAGGATGAGCAAGCAAAACATCATCCATATAATGGAGGCACATAAGCTCTGGGTATTTGTTCTTGATAGGCTGAATAACTTTATCTACATAGATTTGACATATAGTTGGGCTATTAGCCATACCCTGGGGTAAAACTTTCCACTGAAGTATTTGATCAGGTCCATCATTATTAATAGAGGGAACTGAAAAAGCAAACCTGGGGGCATCCAGAGGATGTAAAGGAATAGAAAAAAAAAATCTTTTATATCAAGGGTTATAAGATGGAAATTTTTTGGAATAGCTATGGGATTAGGAAGTCCAGGTTGTGTAGGGCCCATAATTTGCATAGTTTTATTGATTTCTCTAAGATCATGTAACAATCGCCATTTTACTGATTTTTTCCTAATCACAAATATGGGGGAATTCCAGGGAGAGGTAGAAGGTTCTATATGTCCTGCTTCTAGTTGTTCTTAGACTAGTAAGTGGGCCGCTTTGTAATTTCTCTCTAGATAGGGGCCACTGAGGGACCCAAACTGGCTTATCAGAAAGCCATGGTATTTTCAAAATTGTTTTCTCCGTGGCCCCTAAAAAAAATGCTATACTTTTTCGATGATGATTTCCTTTAAGCTCAATAGGGTTAGGATCACCCTGTAGATTTTTCCTAGTCGTTTACCTAGGACATATCCCTGTTTTTCCCTGAGACTCCAGCTTTTATTAGTAATACCTGCAGGTTTGGTTGCTAGGTGTACTCCCATTCGTTGTAATATATCTCTTCCCCATAAAGTAACTGGCAAGCTGGACAAAACATAAGGCTGAAATGTTCCTTGTTGCTCTTCATCATCTTCCCATTTTAAAACTGTTGCACTTTGTTCTGGGCTATTAGAATATCCCAAGCCTCTCAAACTAGTTGAAGCCTTTTGTAACAGGCCAGTGTTTGGGCCATTTTTGTAAGTTAATAATGGAAGAGTCAGCCCCAGTGTCAATCAACCCTTCCATCTCTATCCCCTGAATTTTTATTTTTCACATAGGCCTCTGTGAACAATCCTGAACCCAGCAAGCCATAGGTCCCGAGCCAGTGGAACCAAATCCTCTATTCTTCCTATTTTGAGGCATACTCTTAAATGAGTCATGTTAACTGGGAAGGAGAAGCAGCTGAGCAATTCTATCACCTTGGTTAACAGAGCTAATGCCTCGAGGTGAACTAAGCATAATCTTAATTTCTCCTTGATAGTCTGAATCTATCACACCTGGAGTCACTTGAAGTCCGGATAAGCTTTTAGAACTTCGCCTGAGGATAAGTCCTACAGTCCCTAAAGGAAGAGGTCCCCTGACTCCCATGGGAATCAGTTGAACCCCCATTTCAGGTGTTAGCACTATTCGGGCAGTGGAACAGAGGTCTAGTCCTGCACTTCCTCTTGTCCCTCTGACAAGGGAGTCAATGGGTAAGAGGGATTGTGTCAAGGAATCATCTGGATGGATGTTTGAGGATACTCCTCCTCTAATGCTCCGTACATTTGTGGGCCCTGGGGCATTGGGCCCCGTGCCTCATTTTTTGAATTGCCAGACAAAACGTTACCATAAATATCAGTTTTGGATCTGTACTTACTACCCCAATGGTTTCCTTTTTTTACACCTGGGGCAGTGGCCTGCGGCACGAGACGAGCTTGGCCTTATTTCTATTGTCTCTTGCCTCCTTTGGGGATATTGTTTTCTAAAATAACCTGATTGACTACAATAACTTTTAGGCTGAGCCCTTCTTGTAAAATTAAGAGGAGAAGCACCTCTCATGGCTGCTGCAATTACATTACCTGTAACAAATGCATCATTTATGTCCCTGCAAAGCTTTATATAGACAGAAAGGTCCCTTTTAGATTTCCAAGGTCTGATAGCATCTTGACAATATTTGTTGGCATTTTCATATGCCAGCTGAACAACTAATGGCATGGCTTGATCAACGTCTCCAAACACTCTACCTGCTATCTGTAAAAGACGATCAACAAATTCAGCATATGGCTCATTAGGTCCCTGAATTACTTTAGACAAGCTACCCTGTAAATCACCAGATCCATGTAAAGTTTTCCATGCCCTAACAGCTGTGGTGTATATTTGAGCATAAACTCCAGGATCGTACTGAATCTGAACCTGTAAATCAGCATATTGCCCTTCTCCAGTTAACATGTCTATGTTACAACCTGGAAATCCCACAGCCGCATTTCTTTGAGCTGTTTCAACACAGAACTCTTGGAATTGAGACCTCCAAACTAAGTATTGTCCCCCGCTCAATACTGCCTTACATAAGCCTTTCCAATCTGAAGGAGTTAAATTCAAAGTATTAAGAGATTCTATCATGCTTATGGTGAAAGGGGCTTGGGGCCTATATGTCATTGTTGCGTCTTTAAAATTTTTTATAGTTTTGAAATCTAAAGATTGATGATATCTGTGTTCATTTTGATTTTCAAACACTGGCAGATCCCAATGTCCCTGCAAATTTTGACACTCAAGGGCATGCAAGCGCTTAGAAAGATCTTTAATCTCTGCTTCAAGGGCACGCAAGCTCCTAGAAAGACTCCTCATAGTTTCTGTAATTGATTCAACCCATGGGGGAGCAGAGGGCACAAGTGGTTCCTTCACTTGATGGTCCTTTATCTTGGTCCCCTTTAATTTCCTTTTTCTCTTCTTATCAGAGATTGTGCTCTCAGGATCACTTTTACTTAATTCCTCCTCACTAATACTATCCTTACTGGTCCTAACTGACTCAGCGGAGGCTGTGCTCTCATGATCACTTTCACTTTTTTCCAAATCCTCCTCACTAACAACCGACTCAGCTATATCTAAGAATTCTTCAATAGCCTTTATCACTTGGGTCTTAGTTATTTTCGAACCCATTTTAACCACTCTGACTAGAGACTCCTGCGAGGTTCCTCAATTCTTATCTGCCATGCCGATTACAAACTCCCCGTTCAGGCCACCACTTGCTGCCGCCTGCAGCTATTCCTGCCTGCAGCAATAAAACCGCGGGAAAGAAATCGGAGGCAGACTGGAAATGAGTAGGTTCTTTATTCTTGCTTCTTCTCTGCTTTCTCCTCTGTATTCTCCTCCAACTCCAGCCACCCCTCTCACCAGCCCTACATGGTTAAATACTCTTCACCTTAACAAGTATACACGTGTCACAAGCTCAACTTACAGGTGTGTCACACAGTGTTCACGGGCGCAGAAAGATTCTTAGTTGATTACATTAAGGTCAGGAGAAAACAATTAAATGCTTCCTCTTTGGCTCTCAGCCATCTGCCATCTTAGCTACCTCCTCATTAAAGCTCTTACAATTATTGAGATGTGATTTTTATTCCCATCCATTTTTATTTGTATTATGGTCTTTAGTTTCTCTTCTGGTTGCTATTTCCCTTAGTTTAATATCTCCCTTTGTTGATTTTCATTGTTATCTTTCTCTTCTTCTTCATGAAAAATGTTGCCCAGGATGTTCAGAAGTGCTGGCTTTTGGTTTGCAAAATCTTTTAACTTTTGCTTGTCGTGGAAGGTTTTTATTTCGTCTTTGAATCTAAAGCTCAATTTTGCTGGATATAAGATTCTTGGTTGACATTCCTTTTCTTTCAGAGCTTGAAATATGCTATTCCAAGATCTTCTTGCTTTTAAGGTCTGGGTTGAAAAGTCTGAACATAGTCTGATTGGTTTACCCCTATACGTAATCTGCTTCCTTTCTCTTGTGGCTTTTAATATTCTTTCCTTGCTCAGTATATTAGGCATTTTCATTATAATGTGTCTTAGTGTGGATCTGTTGTGATTTTGTATGTTTGGTGTTCGGTAAGCCTCTTGAACTTGGTCTTCCCATTCATTCCTCAAGTTTTTAAAATTTTCTGTAATTATTTCATTAAATAAATTACTCATTCCTTTGGCTTTAAACTCTGCCCCCTCCTCTACCCCAATCACTCTTAAGTTTGATCTTTTTATGTTGTCCCATAATTCTTGAATGTTTTGTTCTTGGTTTTTTACCATTTTTGCTGTGTAATCTAGATTTTTCTCTAGGATACATATTTTGTCTTCATTGTCTGAGGTTCTTTCTTCCAAGTGTTCTACTCTGTTGGTGATACTTTCGATTGAGCTTTTATTTTGGTTTATTGCTTCTTTCATTTCCAGAATATCTGGTTTCTCTTTAGAGCCTTTATCTCCCTATTGAAGTAATCTTTTACTTCCTGTATTTGTTTATGGAGTTCTTTGTCAAAATGATCTTTCACCTCCTGTATTTGCTCCCTCATCTTATTTTGGAGTTCATTCTTAAGTTCCGCAAACACTTGGAATATGTAATTTCTAAATTCCATCTCTGGCATTTCACCAACTGTGCTTGCCATGGAATCTACTGAGGAGGTATATTGATTTGTTTGTGTCACTTTCTTCCCTTGTTTCTTCATATTGCTTGTGTGTCTTATCTTCCTGCACTGTGGGACCTTGACTATTTTGATTTTACCTTAAAGCCTTATGTTGCTCCGGGAGTACAATGGTATCAGATCCCCTTTTATTTCCTTTACACTTTAAAATCAAACACTTTCTGTTGAGAAAATCCCAGTTTGATCACAATGTACAGATTTAGTTAACCAAGATATTGTTTCCAATTTACTCTGTACACTTCTGATGGGGTTTTATAGTTTCAAGAATTGGACACAGAGGTGATATGTTTAGGAAGAAGGAAGTGAGTATATTGAATTGTTCTTTCTTAGAAACTATGAGAAGAGAGTTTTATGGAATTGGTTTAGTATCAGCAGAAGAGAGAGGAAAGAGAATGGAGTGAATGCTTAAGTGGAAAGTCTGATTTATATATAAACCTAACTTATGCAGCGGTTGAGAGAAGAAATAAAGAAAGATGGAAAAGAAAAAAAAATGACAAAGGAGTAGAAATTAGTGTAAGAGAGAGGAGAGAGTGAGTCAAGAAAATAGAGAATAAACTATATATAACAACACTTTGCTATATATTTCAATTGTACCCGTTCTAGAACTCCCAATTTCTGCGTATAACTTGTTTTTGCCTCTGTTGAGTGTGCAATGGCCGGGTGTAAATAGGGAAGATGAAGGAAGAAGAAAAAATACAAAAGTGAGAAGGAAGAAAAGAAAGAAAGAGAAGAGGAGCAGAAGCAAACAAACAAACACACTGTCAACCAAAACAAAAACAAAAAACAAAAAAAACCCAAAACAACAAAACAAACAAACAAACAAAAAAAGTTGAACCCAGGAACCAGTCTCAAACAAAATGGACCCTGGGAAGCCCTTCTTTTTTCCCTTCCAGATTAAGCCAAATGACTTGGTTCACGTCCAGTCAGCGATCCTGTTAATGGAGTCAAGGCTGCACCTTTGGCCAGTTGCAGAATGGCACAGCGGAAGAGTGGTTCGGCAGGTGCCTACCTCTTGTTCTGGTCACAGCTGGGCAGGTCGCACTTCCCCCGGGAGTGGAGGGGGCTTTTCCTCAGGTGGAGTCCTGTGTGCAGCAGCAGGGAGCTGCTACTCTGGGCCCTGGAGGCCAGGTGAACTGGCCAGCTGGGTCTCTCCTTCAGGGCGGGTGCATTGGCAGTCTGAACTGGGAATTCCGTCCATCCGTAGGTCGCAGGGCCTGCAGGGGAACCAGGATCTCACAGGGGCAGGCTGAACTGGGAATTTAAGCCAGCCCTCGAACTGGGAACTCCGCCCACAGGTCGCAGGGCCAGCCGGCCAAACTGGGAACTTACTGGCAGTCTGAACTGGGGAGTTCCATCTGTAGGTCGCAGGGCCCACAGGAGGAACCAGGATCTCATGCGGGCAGGCTGAACTGGGAACTTACGCCAGTTGCCAAACTGGGAACTCCGCCCACAGGTCACAGGGCCGGCACCAGAACCGGGATCCACATTACTTCTCTTAACAAGCATACACGTGTCACAAGCTGGACTTACAGGCGCGGCACGTGCCCATGAGCACAGAAAAATTCTTAGTCAATTACATTAAGGTCAGGTGTAAGTTGTAGTAAACAAAGCCTTGCTTCTGACAAACAAGTAAGCGCCACCTCTTGGCTCTCAGCCAGCCGCCATCTTAGAGCTACTTCCTCATCAAAGGCTCTTACAGCATTAGAACGAAAATCCAAGGAATATCCACAACGGCAACTTTGGGGGGCTTGCTAGATATCCAGAATCCTACAATCCCTGAAACCTAATGAATTCAAAATTGTAAGAATATCCCCATTGAGTCACATGCATGCTATGGTTTGAGAAGCTCTGGGACAAAGTATTCCTATCATTTTTTTGCTCTGACTCCTGAACAGCCATGTGAACCTTGGACAATTTGCTTAACCTCTGGGTCTCTGGGTCTCAAATTCCTCTTATACTGACATAAAAAGAAAGAAAAATGGCATTAATGTTATCTGCTTTGTAGAATGGTGTATATAGAAATACTGTGCATGTAGAAGTACTGTGAATGTTAAATAAAATGCACTGAGACATAGATGAAAAGACACAAGAGAAAGGAACTATATGAATCTAAGATGTTATATACATCAGGAAGACAGGAGTAGCCCTGAGATGTATAGGACCCAGTACTATGGAAGGTGACTCCCTTTAATAGAATTGGAAAAGGATTGTTTTAATGAATTACAACAATATTTATGACGTGTGTGTGTGTGTGTGTGTGTGTGTGTGTGTGTGTGTGAGTGCTCACATGCAAACCGGATTAAATCTTTTTTTGTGGGAGTGATTGCTGTAATATTTCATAAAACTTAATGTGACCCCCACCTTGCACTATTATAATCAAGCCCCTAACTAAAGTAGAGTTGTTTTTTAACTTTCCACCAAGAATTATGCATTACCTGGGCATGTCTAAACACAGATACCCATGTGCTCTTAATTTCATAACCTCTGGGTATCAATTCAAGTGGCTTTGTGTCCTTTCCCCACGCTGTGGCCTTGGGAAGAAAGTATCCTGAATTTGAAAAGAGAGATCAGAAAATGCCTGCTAGAACCCTTGTTAATTATAAATGTCAATACTGAGAAACACACTGTGCTGTGATGTTTTGCAAATTTTTTTTTTTTTTTTTTTTTTTTTTGTACCAGGGATTGAACTCAGGGGCACTCAACCACTGGGTCACATCCCCAGCCCTTTATTGTATTTTATTTAGAGACAGGGTCTCACTGAGTTGCTAAGTGCCTCGCCATTGCTAAGACTGGCTTTGAACTCGCAATCCTCCTGCCTCAGCCTCCTAAGTGCTGGGATTACAGGCATGTGCCACCACACCCGGCTGTTTTGCAAATTTTTGAAATTTAATCTGAACTAAGAAGTCAATAAGGAATTTCCATCTCACAGATGAGGAAATAGAGCTTTAGAGGAATTAAGTCAAATGCTTGCATTCACACAGGACATTCTAACTATGGTAATGTAGCTGGAATATAAGTAAGCCAAGACCCTCAACTCAAAACCATCTGCCTCGGGCTGGAGCTGTGACTCAGTGGCAGAGTGTTTGCCTAGCATGTGTGAGGCACTGAGTTCGATCCTTCGCACCACATAAAAAACTAAACAAATAAAGGCATGCTGTCCATTTTCAACTATATAAAAAAAAAATCTGCCTCCAGAAATTATTGTTAACCAGTTATCTGGCCTCAATTTAAACCAGAGTGACTTCACTGCTTTCTCACTTGGAAGGTGAGAGGTTGGGTCTATAACAAGACATCTCAATCCTAAACTCAAAGATTCAATGTATAAAACTCAACCCATCCTAAATATGTTGTGAATTCAATGACAATGTGATTGATAACTTCTTCCTCTTTTATAAGGCTTTAGTCTATAATCAAATGGCATGTGTAGTCTATAGTCATTGAGCTCCATTGTATTGTGTTATGGCTTATAAATAGGAGTCTCAGATCATTGTTCTACATTTGATATACAAAAAAAAAAAAAAAAAAAAAAAAATTAAAGTGGGATCCAAGCCAGGCATGGTGGTGCACTATTGTAATCCCACCCTTTTAACCAGGAGGCCAAGACAGGATTGCAAGTTCTAGGTCAGCATGGGCAAACAAAGCAAAACCCTGTCTGAAAATAAAATTTATAAAAAAACTGGGGATACAGCTCAGTGGTAAAGTGCTTACTTAGCATGTGTGAGGTCCTGGATTCAATCCCCAATACTGTAAAAAATGACAAAAAAACTGTATCCATAAAGTCATTTTAATGTGAGTGTTTGATACAGATAACTGAAAAATTCCCAAATACTGGAGCACCTCGTTTCAGAGAACTCACAAGTGACATACTGGTAATAGTGTCAATTTCTTGGGCGTAATAATAAAGCCAATTTTTTGTGTCATCAGTACTTAACACCTGGTGAAGCACTTAGTGAAAAGGATTGTAAATGGCCTAAATGTCCGCTTGAATGAAATCACAGACATAAGAAAAACAAGCTGTTTAGCTATTCTAGTATTCCTTCTGGGCATGGTGGCACATGCCTGTAATCCCAGCACTTGGGAGGCTGAGGCAGGAGGATCACGAGTTCAAAGACAGCCTCAGCAATGGCAAGGCACTTAGAAACTCAGTGAGACCCTGTCTCTAAATAAAATACAAAAAAGGGCTGGGGATGTGGCCCAGTGGTTGAGTGCCCCTGAGTTCAATCCCCAGTACAAAAAAGAAAAAAAGAAAAAAAAATGAATGGGCATTTCCTAACCCCGAGGCAGTATTGGTATGAAATGCATCTGTGAAGACTGAGGGCACTGTTTGAGAGAAGCTCTTAAATGTGTGTTATTTGTGTGGCCTCTTACACCCCAGTTGTCCTGGGTTGTTCTCTGCATGATGGTTTGCCAATCTTACTGGGATCGGTCCTATTAACTGAGCAAACTGAGGGCAAGATGCCATGTGGGCCAGTCTAATACCAGCCATGAGTGCAGACTTATTTATAAACCCACAGGAGAGGCCCCTGAACATGCCCTGCCATTTGACCTGGGACCAGGGTGAGGGAAGATTAGTCGGAAAGCACGGGAAGTCCTTAGTGGCCAACTGTGTTTCCAGTATGAGCCACTGCCCTTTCAGCCAGGAGGTGGCTATAAACTGATCTGCAGAGTGTCAGTGCCCCTGGACTGCTGGAAAAGGTGTGATGTCAAGGCACAGAGATTGACCTTTCAGTTGTTGTTTATGGAAGTTGGTTATGACTTGTACCATGGAGATCATTTACTCAAAGAATATTTGTCAAGCACCCACTGCCTGTCCAGAAGTGTTCTAAGTTCTGGTCTATATTGGAGAACAAGAAGAGAAGGGTTTCTGTCCTCAGGGAGCTTTCTTTCTGGTGAAGGAGACAGGAAAAAAAATTGAAAAACACATGAGTGTTTCATGTGCTATGGGAAAATAAAGGAAGGAAGGGAAGGTTTATATGGTAGAAGTATTTTTTTGCTAGGGGGCTCTAGGAAGTCTTTCCGGAGAAAGCAACACTGGAGCAGAAATTTGATTGAAAAGGAGCCTTCTGGGTAGAGACCTGGAGGATAAGTGAAGACTCAAAGAGAATAGCAGGTACAAAGTGCCCAAGGATGGGCTAGGGATATAGCTTAGTTGGTAGAGTGCTTGCCTTGTATGCCCAAGGCCCTGGGTTCAATCCCCAGCACCACAAACATACCCCCCCCCCCCCCCACACACAAAATGCCCAAGGTAGGTAGAACTCATCAAAACATTAGGAAGAACTAATGTGTGGTTATATAAAAATCAGCTTCTGTGTGAGTTCTTTGACATTTGTCCCACCACTGAGTTAGGATACTTTTCCATGGCAGAAGTTAGAAAAAACACGAGGCTCTTTGTGGTCCTGTCTTTCCTTTGTGCTGGCACATCACAACTCACATTGAAAGGTGAACTCTCCCTAAGCATTGCAGTTTTTCCATGGTTACTCTAGGTTGATCATGTCTGGCCCCTAACTTGGCAAAATGCTAGGAAGCTCAATTGTTCTGATAGATGAATTAAAAAATGAGTTTTAGGATAGCTTTTTGAAAAACATAGCAAAATTAAAAATTGTATGTGCTTTTTAAAAAAATATTAGCTTTATTGAGATTAATTAATATACCATTCAATTTCAATTGGCATACAACTACATACAATTTAAAATGTACAATTCAATGATTTTTGGTAGAGTTGTAAAGCCATCACCATAATTAATTGGAAAACATTTTCATTGTCCTAAACAGGAACTCTGCACACTTGCACATGCTAATGTCAATTAGGAGTTACTCCCTATTCCTTCAGCCTGTCCTGCTCCCCTGCCCTACACAACCAATAATCTATATTATGTTTACAGATTTACCTGATTCTGGATATTTCAAGGGAATTATAAAATAAGAAGCCTTTGTTGTCTGGCTTCTTTCACTGAGCAAAATGTTTTCTAAGTCTATCCATTTTGTAGTATGTATCAGAACTTTTATGTTAGAAAATATTCATGGTATGGACATACCACATTTTCTTTGTTTATTCATCAGTAGGTGGACATCTGGGTTGTCTTATTTTTGCTATTATGAATAATGCTGCTATGGACATTCATATGCAACTCTTTGTGGCAACATGTTTCATTTCTCATGATTCTATACTTAGGAATAGAGTTACTGCATCATATGATGACACTACCTTTAAACTTTTGAGGAATTTCTGGACTGTTTTTTAAAGTGGCTGCCCATATCTGTGGCTTTTAAAATGTTGTCTACTGAGTTCTATGGGGAGAATAAGCTTTTAGACACCCTCATAATTCTTAGGGTTTCAAATGTTAAATAGTTAGATTATAAAATAAAGGCTAAATAATGCCTCCTCTGCATTTGGTTTGAATTTTAAAACTTTCACCTATTTTCTTGAAACCTCTATTTTGGGACATCTAGCAATCATAGTTTCTTATTTGGGTTCCATGTTATCAGTTTTATGTTACGAATTCAATTATCTAAGAAATTCCTCACACTTTCTTTAAGTGTATTAGGTCAGGTGATGATCAAAAGTGAAATGAGATGATTTTCATTGATGATGATCAGATGCATTTGCCTAATAATTATTGAGTACTTAGTCCTCTGGCATGTGTGAGGTGCTGGTGAGGTGCTGGCTACTTTACGAGCTCTTCTCTATTTTAAAAAGTTCACTTTGTTAGTTGTGTGGTTAGAGGAGCACCGTGAACTATAGACAATTCCTAAGGCTCATTTTCTATAAGAAGACCCTTGGCATATTGAGTTTGTGGCTTTTGGTATCCATTAACTCCAGACTTCTTTCAAAATACCCAACTGGAGCCACACCTAGTAAGTCAAATTTATTGCAGATTAGAGTTCTCAGCACCACAGAAATTCCATTAGGTCTTTCTTTCCCCACCCCATAGCAATGTTCATTTCTTGATTTATTTGGTGATAAATTGTAACACCATTGGCTGAAGAACCTACTGCAAAACAATCTTGACCAGCCAAAGAAAAGTTGAACGAGAAGCCTTCCAAGAATTACATCTAAGTCAGAATTCAATCCTGGAGTTAAGACTATAGCGGACAGGAGATGTACAGAGTTGTAGAAAAATTGGTGTGATGAGAAATGAGGTTGATGCCTGAGGAATAACGAAGTCTCTTTGATTAAAAGGTTAATTTTCGGATTTTGTTGATCTCTGAACTGGCTTACCATACCTGCCTGTCACCACAGAAACTTCCTGAATGAATTTCAATAACTGTTTTTTATGATACACCTTAATGGATAGCATATATGGCATCCATCCTAGTCACAGTAAATTTATCAATGGATAGCTCTGTTCTCTTTTAGCTATGAACAAGAGAGGTGAGTCAGAACCTTAGTTATAGTGGGATTCTTTGGTCCCCTCAGGAAAGCAAGTATTCATATTGTGTTGTAGGAGCCCTGTTTGGGAAGATGGCTAAGATTGCGGTTGACTACGGGCCATGGAGATGTTTGGACATTGCCACCTTTCGTAGTCTCACGGGACTTGGCCCGGGATCTCGCGGGACTTGAGCGAGATTGCTGATCGGGTCTTGCCATTTTTGGTTGTTGGTTGTTTGGTGGTGTGTGGTACGTGTTAGAGTTGTTAGAGCCAGAGAGAGAAGTTGACAGAATAAAGATCCTGTTTGTTTCCAGTCTGCCTCTGAACTTATTCCCACGGCTTTGCTGCTCCAAGTGGCCATCGCTTCAGGCGGCAACATTGCATGTTCTGTGTATTAGGCTGCAATAAGCATGTTTTTCTGGCTTAATTCACACATTTTCACAACTACCATGTGAGTTAGGTGTTATTCTCTCCTTTTTACAAATGAAGAAATAGGCAAAGAGATGATAGGAAACCTCATTAAAGTTACAATGCAAATAGGGAGGCTTGGCTTCAGGGACTGGGTTCTTGTCCTCGATGCCCTCTGCCTCTTCATTCAACTTCTTGAGATTTCTGTTGCTTCATCAAAAAATTAGCAGAATAAATTATACACTGAGTAAGACTTTGTACCTGCTAATATCCAGGGTCCCTTTCAGTTCTAAGTTTCTGACTCAAATTTAGCAGTCTCAAAAGAAACTTGCTCATAGGGCTGGGATTGTAGCTCAATGGCTGAGTGCTTGCCTAGCATGCACAGAGCCTTGGGTTCAATAATTCCCAGGACGGAGAAAACAAAACCGCTGCAAAATCTGTTCTTATCTCAATTACTTAGGAGGCTTAGGAAAAAGTATTGCAAGTTTGAGGACACCTCAGCAACTTAGCAAGACCCCTTTTTCAGAATAAAAGGGTATGGTTTAGTGGAAGAGTGATTGCCTAGCATGTGGATTCCCCTTGGTTCAATTTTCAGTTACACACACACACACACACACACACACACACAGTGAAACAAAAATCCTTTCATGACTGTGACTAAGAGAAATAATCAACATTCAAAATATCCTACGAATTAAAATATCCAGAAACAGCCTCTTTGTGTTTCCTAGGATGTCTGGAGGACCACGTTCAATGGAAGGAAATGCCTCTCATTATCATTGTCCATAGGATTGGTTAATTCAGCCTTAGCCTGGTGAGCACCAGAGTCTGTGTGCTTGATCCCAGCATTGATATTATGGGTCATACCACTCTGTGGACATAGAAACATGATGTTTTTCTCTGAGTACATAGTGAAGGATTTGGTGGAAGGTAAGGGCTATTGGCTTGCTTCTATCTGAGCTGGCTGTACATTAGGCGTCTGATAGGTATGTGCTTATTACTGCCAAAAGATATCAGTCTTTCTTCCTGGAGCTTTTTAATCCTAGTCATCCACTCTTGATTCTTCTTGCCTAGAGGAGGCTATTTCTAAATGAAACTTACACATTGGCTTTGCCAGCCACTGGCATCTAATGGGTTTCCTACTTTTTGTTTGTGTTGCATCTATTCTGTGATCTCTGATCACTTACTCCAAACCACAAATCAGGAAACTAAGCTGACAAGAGAATCTTGTACCATTTTCAGGTACAAAAGAAAGTTTGGAGTCATTTTTAGATTTAACAATGCTGGAGTTTCTCGGATTTTTTTTTTTTTTTTTTTTTGGTATTATTGGGAAAACAAGACATAATATTTGAAATCAGAACTATTCTAGAGCATTCTGCTTTTGTGAGGCACATTTCCTTAATTTCCAGAAATTTGCTGTGAACTCATAGGAAACCTGGATGTTGCCCTAGGTCTTTCTCTTTGCTAATCCCTTTATTCATCAGCTGCACTTAATCTCTGAAGTTAGTTCTCTTACCTTTCTATGATTTTAGTGATTATAAATGCTCATAATTCTGTTGAATTTAAATGTTCATGGTTTTACCTCAGCTATTAAATCAGCCTTCTAAAGAGTCTCCCTCCCAGTCCACCCTTCACCATGGTTTCTAGGAGCAATAATTTTTGAAATACAAATTTGACCATGTCATTCCTCTGTTTAGCAGTATCCACAGTTCTCCTTTGCCTCCTGGCTGGCCTTAATATGGAGATAAGAATGTCCATGGCCTAAACCCTTGTAGAGGACATTTATTATGTTTGGCTAGTCAGCATCCTCATTTGCTTTTGGAGAATTACCTCTCAAAGCATCCTGTCTTCCCTTACCTCAGAGATGGTTACAAGACCCCAGCCATGTCAGTTATAATCTTTCTTTTAGGCCCTTGAATCTTGAAATAAACAGAAACAAACAAAGAAAAGCAAAACAACAAACAACAAACAAAAACAATAAAATTTTATTTTTATTAGAACTTGATTTAATTTGTGTGGTGGTAAACAGCACGGAATCCAGTCAGCAGGATAGCCTGGGTTAAAATTCCACACGTCTGTTTTTCACCTATAAAATGGGGCAATAGTGTCTACCTCATAAGGTTGTTGTTATGAAAACACAGGGATATAGTACAGGTAAAGTGCTGAGCTCAGCGCTGGATGGTTCAGGTCATTGCCCTTTAACTGCCTACCACCCTAATCCAATATCTGCCTTCTGACCCTTTGTGGGCAGCAATCCCTGGACTCCCTCAGTGCCTGGATTCTTCTTGGCTTTAGCCAATGGTGGACACCATCAAGAAAATTGAGAGCAGAGCAAGAGGTGAGGGTAATTCTCTCCTCACCCATGTTTGTCTCTTGTCTCTGACTATAAAGTTCTTTTCCTTCTTTTTTTTGTACCGGGGATTGAACTCAGGGGCACTAGGCCACTGAGCCACATTCCCACTCCTAGTTTGTATTTTATTTAGAGACAGTCTCACTGAGTTGCTTACCACTTCGCTTTTGCTGAGGCTGGCTTTGAACTTGCGATCCTCCTGCCTCAGCCTCCCGAGCCACTGGGATTACAGGCATTCGCCACCTCGCCCACCTTAAAGCTCTTATCTTTTCCCAAGTCCAGCTTTTTTCAGGTGGTTTCTCTTTTGTAGATGCTCTTCTTCCAGGTGTTGGGAATACTAGGTCTTTCCTTTGTCATGTAAGCACCAGAGTCAGTTGTAGCTTCACACTGTCCCTAGTCTTTGGATGACTCTGATTTATTTCTTTAAGCCTGCCTGCATCTCCACACATAGTTTTATTCTGGTAAGTTTCTCTTATTTAACTGTCTGGGATAAACTCTGTTTCCTGTCTGGACCTTGATACTGTGCCTAGCAATTGCTTAAAAATGTAAATTGTTATTATTATGCTTTAAATTATCAATAGTAAGTGTTAACATTAAGTATTTAAATAACTAAGTGTTAAAGCAAATAGATATTATTAGAATAAAACAGGGGACCTCAAGTACATATCATGTCTACAGCTGGCTTTTTCACCAACATTTTTGAATAACTCCCAAGTACTGTGATGGAAACGTCTAAGCAACTCTATGATGTGGTGGGTTATGAGGACAGAGATAAGCAAATATTTCTATATTAATCTCCCTGAGGTAGAGGCAGATAGAGGTTAATTCATTCATACTTTTAGATGATGATGATGATGGTGGTGATGATGGTGAGTCCTGGGGATTTAACTCATGGTTAACTCAGGGGCACTCTGTGTGCCCTTACTCTACTGAACTATACCTCCAGCCCTTTTGTTGTTGTTTTTTTAAACATTTTATTTTTTAGTTATAGGTGGACACAATATATTTATTTTATTTTTATGTGGTGCTGAGGATTGAACCCAGTGCCTTAGGCATGCTAGGCGAGCACTCTACCTCTAAGCCACAACCCCAGCCCTTTCAGTTGTTTATTTGGATACTAGTTCTCATGAAGTTACTGAGACTGGTCTAAAACTTTCTTTCTTTCTCAGCTTCCAGATTTGCTAAGATTACAAGGGTGTGCCTCTGCACCCAGCTAAGATGATTTCTATCTGTATTAATTTTAGTCTATGTTCAAATTGTTATGGAACTGTTATGGAAACTGTATGGACTGACATTTCTTCCCTCAGGGGTATATATTTTTTTCTTTTTAAGTTTTAATTTCATGAGTTAGCTACCATCTTCCAAATCACACTCAGGAAATAAAAATTGTAGCATGTTGAATAGACAAATGTTGAACTGACTGCATTTTCCAAAGAAATAATGTTTTCTTGGTGAAACCATGGAGTGAAGATTTTGAACTAACCATAAATTTGGGCTGGTGTGGATCTTGTACATAGAATAGAAGTCATGTTCTTTTCCTTACATTATGTAATGAAGAAGAGAAGAAAGCTAAAACTTAACATTTTGAACTGAAAAATTGTTTGGAATTGTCTAAATCTCTTTATGTAATACATCTAAAGCAGATACTGAGGTGGAGGCACTGTCATCATCATTTTTAAAGAATGGCACTGTTTCATAAAAAATATTCAATTCACTGGTCTTATGCTTATTTTTAAATTACAGTCACCTACTCTACCTGTGTTTTCACAAAAAGAAACTGGATACATTTATACATTTGAGCTCAATAGCTTGCTTCTGGGAGTTAACCATTCCCTCCTAATCTATTATCTAACATGATTATACCACAGACCATGTAAGCTGAATATGTAATGCATGATTCCATGCATAAATTAAAAATGTGTGCCAGGCGCCATGGCCCATGCCTGTAATCCCAGCAGCTCTGGAGGCTGAGGTAAGAGGACCACAAATTCAAAGCCAGCCTCAGCAACTTAGCAAGGCTCTAAGCAAATCATTGAGATCCTGTCTCAAAATAGAAAAGGGCTGGCAATGTGGTTCTGTGGTTAAGCACCCCTGAGTTCAATTCCCAGTACCAAAAAATAATTAAAATAATGTGAGAAATATCCTTGCACTCTCCTGGATAATAGAAGGAATTTTCTCCTCTCCTCCTTCAGAACACATATGAGATCCTACTATGTGACCAGCACTCTGTTGGATCCTGGGGTACACCTGTGAAGAAGCACAGCAGAGGCCGTATGTCTCAAGTGTGGGCTCTGGACTCACACTGTTTGTGTTCACCTTTGTCTCTGACACTTTGGTGCCCTCTGACTCTGGGCAGCTCACTTTACCTCAAAAAGCCTTGGTTTCCCTTCCATAAGATGAGTAAAAAGTATGGGAATAAATAAGAGAATGCTTGTAATTAGAATAAACAGAGCTTGGTGGAGTAAAGCAACTAAGGAATTCCTAAGACCTGTTGTAGCAAAATAGTTACTGAAGGTTTGGACACGCACTCATGCATTTTCTCATTTGGTCGGTCATTCATTCAACAAATGATCTCTGAGCAAATTTCTACTCTGTTCAAGCCCCTTTGTTGTAGGGAAGAATGAAGAATAGGCTAAACCTCACCTGCTCTCAGGAGCATATAGTTTTGCCTGCAAATAGACAACAAGCACCATTGACATTGTGAGTAAATATGAGCACCTCAAGTGCACATACATTGAGCACATGGAGAAAGAATGTGTGATTTGGAGACAGCATGTATTCCAGGGTGTGTGTTGTTTTGGTCAAGGCTTTGAAACCATTCAATGCAAGTCAGAGGATGTGATGTGGAAAATGTGTATACACGTACTCACATATATACACATAAACACAGTGGACATCCTGCCTATTCTGTGTAATATTGTTTCTGGTTTCAACTTTCAAGAGAATATAGTGTGAAGGTTCAGAGCATGATTCTCTGAAGCCAGGCTGCCCGGTTTGAAACCCCAGCTTCAGTTTTCACTGACTAACTGGGGGCAAGTAATTTAATTTCTCTCTAGTTCACTTTCATTACCAGTGAAACATAGATGATAATAATAGCATTTACCTTTTAGGTTTCTTGTGAATGTTAGTTCTTAACTGTATTGAATCTCTCTGTGTGTGTGTGTGTGTGTGTGTGTGTGTGTGTGTGTTGTTTCTAGGGACTGAAGCCAGGGCCCTGCACATGCTAGGCTCTACCATTAAGCTACATTCCCAGCCTTTTTGTTTAGAGACAAGGTCTTGCTAAATTGCCCAAGCTGATTCTCCTGCCTCAGCCTCTGGAGGGGCTGGGATTATAGGCCTGTGCCACTGCTTCAGGCTCTTGAATAATTTTTCTAAGGCAGAATGGAAAGAGAATGGGACCACTCCTTTATTTATCTGTTGAGTGATTCAGCAAGTAACTTAATCTCTCCCAATTTCAGATTACACATCTATAAAATAGAGATAGCAATACTTAATCACAGGAAATCACTTTAAAAGTTAAAATGAGATAGCAGACACTTGAAGAATGGATTTATTTCTCTTCCCTCTTCCCCTAAGATTAAAAATCATTTGAACTAGTACAGTATGATGAAAGATAAAGGCAAGAAAAGATTAAATGGCACTCCCTAGGGTTACAAAAAATTTAAAAAATGATGTAGTGCTGGGCAAGGTGGCACATGTCTCTAACTAATCCCAGTGATTTGGGAGGCTGAGGCAGGAGGATTGCAAGTTTGAGAACTGCCTCAGTAATTTGAGGAGATTCTGTCTTTAGATGAAATATGAAGGGCTATGGATATAGTTCAGCAGTAGATTGCCCCTAGGTTTTCAATCCCCATTTAATATATACACACACAGTGTAGCTTCAAGGTTATTTAAAAACAAATTTTTTTAGTTGTAGATGAACACAATACCTTTATTTTATTTATTTATTTTTATGTGGTGCTGAGGATTGAACCCAGTGCCTCACACATGCTAGGTGAGCACTCTAACACTGAGCCACAACCCCAGCCCTTCAAGGTTATTTTTTTTTTTTTAATTTTTTTTGGTACCGGGGATTGAACTCAAGGGCACTCGACAACTGGGCCACATCCCCAGCCCTTTTTTTGTATTTTATTATAGACAGGGTCTCACTGAGTTGCTAAGTGCCTCGCCATTGCTAAGGCTGGCTTTGAACTCATGATCCTCCTGCCTCAGCCTCCCAAGTGCTGGGATTACAGGCGTGCACCAGGGATTACAGGCATGCACCACCACGCTCGGCAAGGTTATTTTTAACATTTGAAAATTTATCCTTTTAAATGAAAGCTCTATAAACATAAAATAGAATGATTGACCCAATTTTTTTTTTTTTTTTTTTTTTTTTGTACCGGGGATTGAACTCAGAGGCACTCAACCACTGAGCCACATCCCCAGCCCTTTATTGTATTTTATTAGAGACAGGGTCTCACTGAGTTGCTAAGTGCCTAGCCTTTGCTGAGGCTGGCTTTGAACTCGTGATCCTCCTGCCTCAGCCTCCCAAGTGCTGGGATTACAGGCATGCACCACCACGCCTAGGTTTGATTGACCCACTTTTATTAATTTACAGTCTTTTATCTGTTAGAGTGTGAGAGTATAAAATGGAATTTATTATTGAATGACTTAGAGATGTCTAGCTAACTTCTATAAAACCTAAAGTTATCTTCTTTAGTTATTTTTATTTCAAAGTACAATGTTTTTGTGGATAAGCTGTCATTCATAAATAGGGGAAGAATAATGTGTCAAAAGAAAAGAATAACTTAGGAAGGAAAGCTTGGTCAGCTGGGCAATTGTGCGACCAGTGCAATTTGGGCTGGTCCCTTGCATTCCCTGCCCCTGCCCCACTGACACCTTTCTCTGCTCTCTCTGCTTTCCTTCCTCACTTCAGTAAGGACCAAGGAGCAATTTGGAGTTAATCTCTTTCTCTAAAGTACTGAGACAGCAAATAGTTCAGAAACAGGAAACCTTAGAATGAAATATTCTAAATTACAAAGTTCTCTCCCACCTCCAGCCCCACCCCATACTGGGGATTGAATCCAGGGGCACTCTACCACTGAGATACTCCCCCAGCCCTTTTTATTTTTATTATGAGACAGGGTCTAAATTGCCCAGGTTGGCCTTGAACTTATAATCCTTCTGCTTCAGTCTCCAGAGTAGCTGGGATAATGGGCATGCACTATTAACTTGGCAAACAAAGTTCTTAATAAATGCTCCATAAAAAGAATAATGCCAAGCAAAGCATTAACTCCTTCATTTAGGGCATAAGCTCTATACCAATTGCTTCAAAAGCTTTGCCTCAGGTTCATTCAGGTCCGGCTTATTTAATGACTTACCTTTTTCTCTTACTCCATTGGTTGAAAGTACATTGTTATGGTTTAGATATGAATTGTCCCCCAAAAGCTTTTGAAATAGACAAGGCAAGAATATACAGAGGTGAAATGATTAGATTATGAGAGCTGTAACTTCAGTGGATTGATCCACAAAAAGGGATTAACTGGGTGATAACTGTGAGCAGGTAGGTTATGACTGGTGGAAATAGTTCACTGGGGTTTATACTTTGTCTTTGGTGAGCAGAGCTCTTTCTCTCTTCTTCCTGACTGCCATGTCCTGAGTGGCCTTTGTCTGCCATGCCCTTCTGCCATGATGTTCTACCTCATTTCAGGCCCAGAGCTATGGAGTTGGCCAACCATGGACTGAACCTCTGAAGCTGTGAGCCAAAATAAACTTTCCCTCCTCTAAATTGTTCTTGTCAGGCATTTTGGTCACAGAGATGCAGAAGCTAACTAAAACATACATGAACTTCGGGACCTTGTAAGAGGGACTGGACAGATCTGCTCAGAACAGGAAAACTAGCAATATTTAACTTATCAGACCCTTACCTTGCCAGCAGATCTTGCATTTTCATGCTGCTGGGAATGAATATTTGGGAGCATAAGGAGGTGTTTTAAAAATTTTTTTTGCTCACCATGAGTTTGTCTGACTTTATTTTATGTAAAATATAATGGGATTCCCCCCCTTTATTTTCTCTTTTAATACATAAAATAGTTTTATTTTCATTATTACATACTCGTACACGAGTGTGCATGTATAAATACTCACCAGTAGAGAAGTGATTTTAGCTTTTTCTCTGCCAACCTAACTGCCCTTCCTCTTCCCAGTGATGGAGGCACTTCTCAAGCTTCCCTGGGTCAAATTCCATCCCTAGGTACAGTGTGGGGATTAGACTAAATCTCTGAATTCTCTTGCATGTCTCAGTGATCTGCTGCATTGTGACTGAACAATGAACTGTCATAGGGCACAATTTTCACACTTCAGCCTGGCAAGAATCCCTTGTGCCAAGCAGCTATCACCCCCAGTGTCAGGTCCCATGCTAAGTTCTTCAGGCTTCCTTCTATCCATTTCATTCATGAAACAAGCCTGGCCCTGAAGCCATTTGATTTTTCAACCCCTGGGGTCTAGCCTTACTCTAAAGCTGTGAAGTTGCCTGTGCGTGTGGGACAAGCTCATTTTCAGTTCTGGGTAGAAATGAGAGTGATGGCTATTGCATCTAAAAGAGATCCAGAAAAAATTTGGTGTGGGTAAGTGTAACAGGCGTTCGTTCACTTGATGTGGCTTTGAAACTTACACGTTTTTTCTTTTTCCCAATCTTCTTTTCCCTAAACTTCTCCTCCCTGTTCTCCTCCTTGATCTTCTTTTCCCTCATCTTCTCTCCTCCCTAATCTCATTTTCTCTGAATCACCTCTATAAAAGCTTCCTGTTCCTGTGGATAGGCAAAATCACATCCTTTGGGACAGGAGTCCCCTGTGTTCCTCCTTTGCTAGCAAAGCAATAAACCTTTTTCATTTTTCTCAAGACCTTGTCTTCGTTATTGGATTGGTGTTGAGGATGAGGACCAAGCTTTTGGTTACATAAGTACAGAGATTTCAGAAACTAGTTGGTGATAAATATTTTTCACATAGGGTACACTATATTTTATTAAAGTATACCAATTATTATACCAATTAACACATTATCTCAAAGTGAACACACTTGAGTAACTACAAACTGGGTCAAAAATAGAATGTAATAAACAGCCCCTACTAGGTCCACCTCCTCTTCAGAAATAAATTTTTGATGGTGTTGACAGGGTTACCCCACCCTATACTGTACTGTTTAGGTAGCCTAGCTGAACTTCTGTTTCCTCCCAGTGGCTACTTCCTTGCTAAGCAAACACTCTACCTTTGAGCTACATCCCCATCCCCCTTTTGTTTTGTTTGGAAAAAAAAAAAAATATATATATATATATATATATAGTGGGAATTGAACCAGGGAGCCCTTTTACAATGAGCCACATCCCCAGCCTTTTTTTATTTATTTATTTTTTTATTTTTTTTTTTTATGCAGGGATCTGCTAAACTGCTAAAGAAATCACAAAATTGCCGAGGCTCATCTTGAACTTGCAACCCAATTGCTTCAGCCTCCCAAGTTGCTGATATTACAGGCATGTGACACTGTACTCAGTCTCATCCTTTTAAAAAATATTTGTTTTGAGACAGCTATATTGCCCAGGCTGTCCTTGAACTTGCAATCCTTCTGCCTCAACCTCTTGAGTCAATGGGATTACAGCAGTGGGACACCATTGAACTTCTATCCCATCCTAGTTTTGCTTATTTTTGAGGACAGGATTCCTAAGAGCCAGAAGTTCCTCTTCTGGTGAGCTAACTGAAACAAGTGGGATTGAAGATGGCTGCCAGAGGAATCACCAGACAAATGCAAATTTCATTATAAATCCTTCTGCATGCTAATGACACACCCATTCATTCCATGTGATGAATTGTCAATTGTCCTGAAAATGACCAGAAAGAATCATAAAAGGAGGGGAAAGAGACAGCACCTAAATTTGCAGAAAATCTGCACCCATTTTCCGAAAATGCATTAGAATTCCTTCCTTTATTAGCCTATCTTTCCCCCTCATTTCCTTTATATCTATAACCTTCCAATCCCCAACAGGTTGAGAGGCCGACCTTTGAGCCTTTCTCCATGCTTCTCCTATTATTGGAGAATTATTGCCCAATTGAGCTCAGTCTTGTTACTAGTTCTGCCATTCCAAGAGAGAAAAAGGACCAGTTTGGGGGCAAAAATTGGTTACAACAGCATCACCTTTTCATTTGTTTTCCTTCCAGAAACTATTTTGAGACCACCTCCCTCCAATTCTTACTGTAGTGATATATTTCCCTACTCTTTCTTCCTTTTGGGGGAGGGGGACAAAACATAAAACTCTGCTCATTTCCTTTCCCATAACCTGGAAATCAGTAAATTGAATTGAAAGGAATGATATGGGGGAAAGGATGACCTCCACCATTTCTGTATGTAGAAAACCATGACAGGTGCAGCCAGATTCCACAGTTTTTTGTTTGTTTGTTTGTTTTTTATTTTGTTTTTTTTTTAATTCTCACATAGATTCCATGATGCAAGCAAGAGTCTGGGACTCTCATTCTGATGTTATAAATTAGGAAACTGAGGCTCAAGAGAGTTACACAGCTTAATCTGGCTTTCTGACATCAACTTTTTACAAGATGTAGTTTTTGTCTAGGTCAGAAATCAAATCCTTCATTGTATAAAGGGGATCCTCACTGAGGTGGTGCATGACTTTAGTCCCCTTTGTACTTTAAGAAGAAAAGCAATGCTGCTTCCCAGACAAAAGCACACACACACACACACATGCACACACACTAACAGAGAAAGTGACTACGCTGGAGTTGGGGTCCCACACCTGGTGAACCACTAGTACCTAGGAACTGTCTCCAGTTTGTTACAGTGATTTTCTGGTGGGAATATGGCCCACATTCAAGTTAGTTCTCCATTAACAGCCAAAGATGGTATTGATGGTACAGTTCAGTCAACTGCTGAACAGACCGTCCTCAGATGAAGTCTCTCTCTCTCTCTCTCTCTCTCTCTCTCTCTCTCTCTCTCTCTCCCCACACACACACCCCCACTCCTTCTCTGGTCTCTCTCTCCTCTCTCTCACTGCCTCCCTCCCTCCCTCTCCTGTGCACTGCAGGACACAGTCCTTTCTGGCAGAGCTGTCACAAAAGACAGCACTTGGCATTTTTACTTTCACTGCCCAGGAGTACCGACTTCACAAAGTTCTGGTGCGGGTTTCTCTGGGATCACTGCCAGTTTGGTATACAGCTCCTGCCAGCAAGGGCGCCCGGTGGCCTTGGAAGCTAGAGAGACGAGGGGGGACTTGTATTCATATCCAGACCCGGGATCCCCACAAATGCGCACGGTCGGTAGCCAGCAGACTAGAGCACACAGTGGGCGGCGGGGGCGCAGTGGCGCCAAGAACGCGCCTGTGTGCGCACGGGGAGGTCGCCTGGCCGGCGGTGCCCACCTCTCCTGCGGCCGTTGTGGCTCCGTGCTGGGCCTGGCCGCGGTCAGGCAGTGTCCTCCCTACTCCTGGCCGGCCCGGCCTGGAGCCACGAGAGCAGGCGCAGCGCCCCTACCGCCCGCTTTTCCGCCTCCATCTCCTCCTCCTCCTTCCCCCAGCCACCAGCGCAGTCACAACCGGTTCTGACTGGCCAGGGTGCCCGGCAAAGAAGAGAAACAAGGGGGGAAGACCGGGGGGGAAACTTCGCAGGGAGGAGGAAGAGAAGAAAAAGGTGGAGCCCAAAGGAGAGGGCCGGCTCCCCAGCTCCATGTGGCCGCCGCCGCCGCCGCGGGGTTCGGCGGGGGCAGAGGGCGGCGGCCCCCGGGACAAGGCGTAGCGGGACGGATTGCCCAATACAGCTGCAGGGGCCGGGTCCCGGGATAAATAGCCGCCCGGTCCGGAGCTGCAGGGGAAAGCGGCAGCCGCGGTCCGTACCGCACCGTCTGCCCGGCCTGCGCCGGGTGCTGCGCCCCGGAGCCCCCTCCGAGGCCGGTACTCAGGTAAAGGGCTAGGGCTCGCGGGGAGGGTCCCAAGGGTTGCGGCCGTTTCTGCTGCCCAGCCTCCTGGAGGCGAGAAGTAACTTCTTGTATGGACTCTGAGCGGTAGAAGGAGATGGCCACGGCGCTGTCACCCGCGGTCAACTTGTAACCGGTTTCTTGTTTGGGGTATGTGGTGGGAGCTGAGTGTCCGCGGTGCTCTCGCGACCATCCCTAACACCCGGCTCTTTGATGGAGTGCTTCTCCGCGGTGAGCACATTTCCCGGGGAATCTGAGAGCTACATTATGCGTGGAATAGGCAGAGAAAAAGAAAGGGGGTCCTAGAGGGAGGACGGTGCCCCGGGATGGGGCTAGCGGCGTTATGTCTCAGAACTCCGGAGATAGCTTCTGGAGTTGGTGACAGAGCAAAGGCGTGGGATCCAGGTGGGCTCCTATTTCCTAGAGGGAGGCTAGGCCTCTGGTCAAGATTGGGTTCAAGCAGGTCCCCCGAGAGAGTCGGTGTTGGGGCGCCCCGGTTGCGCTTGAGCTGCTAGGAAAGCAGCACGCAAGGCTCAGGGCTGGCAGATTACGCCTGGCTTCGCCAGGTTCAGCACCACCGGGGAAAGCCCTTGCGCCAGCGGAGGAGCCCAGCCTTCTCCACGACCGCGGGAGGCACAGGCACCTCTACCTGGACCACCCAGCGGAACTTGCTGTCCTATCTGTGGTTCGACCTAGGTAACACATACCCTGGCTCCAGAAGCGCCCAGAGACTTTCCAGAGAGATGATAACCATTTTACAATTCGGCCATTAAAAACAAATCAGTTCCTTGCCTTCTAGAGATGCCAGATCTGGCACAAACCATCCGGGAAATATAGACAGTATTTATACTAAGTATATAACTTATACAGTAAGTTACATGATATAACTTTCATTAGACAAATCTGGGCCACCACAGTTTGGAGATACATAGAAAACGTATATTGGAGCGAGGCGTGATGGCGCACGCCTATAAGCGGCTGGGGAGGCTGAGGCAGGAGGATAGCAAGTTCAAAGCCAGCCTTAGCAGTTTAGCGAGGCATTAAGCAACTCAATGAGACCTGTCTCTAAATAAAACACGAAAAAGGGCTGAGGATGTGGCTCCGTGGTTAAGTGCCCCTGAGTTCAATCCCTGGTACAAAAAAAAAAAAAAAAAAAAAAAAAAAAGGTTGAAAATGTATATTGTCACTACTGCACTACTGGGCATTGAACCTGGCCTTCCTCTTGCTAGGTAAGCACTCTACAATCTTGGGCAATTTATTGAGACCTTGTCTCAGAATAAAAAATAAAAAGGACTGGGGGTGTAGCTCCCCCTTCCCACACACACCCTGGGTTCAATCTCCAGTACAGAAAAATAAAAAGAAAAAAGAAAAACAAATTCTTCAGGCAGGCATAGGAAGACCACTGAAGAAGCTAGAGAAGATTATGAAATGGAAGGACAGATTAAACATTACATGATTACAGTCTCTTTTAGCTAGTATGTAAATGCAGATAATAGGTTTAGTATCATTACCAGAAACAAGATTTTCTCTCCCTAAAGTTTCTTGAAAGTAGAAATTAGATAATAAAATTCTTTAACCTGCAGTCTTGCAACAACTCATACTATTTGTTCCCCTGAGTAGCTTAAGAGCATCCATGGATTGTTCCATTTTGTATATAGGTGCTTGGGATGACAGGGGCCCTTCAGATCTATAGGATGAGTTTCTGGAAGGGCAAAAGGTATGGTGAGGTAGATCAGGACATTAGGAAATTTTACTGGCTTTGGATTGGACTCTGAGAAACTGGTAGTGATGGTGGTGTGCATTGGTTGGTGTTTGAATATTTATCTGGACAAATTGTAGAGTTAGAAGATAACAATTAGATGTGGTCATATTTTCAAGTTTTACCTCCTCACCCCAATATTTAGAACCCTCAAATATTTTATTGTTTTTTTTTCTACAGTGAACTTTATTCATAGAAAGCAAGAGGGTGTGGAAGGCCTGTGGGAAGGTGAAATGAGACAAGGTCTTGCTTGAGAAACTACAACTTTCCAGGAAAGTGTCACCTAGTGACTTAGATCACCCTCCCCCCACACACTACTGGGGATAGAATTTAGGGCCTTAGGCATGCTAGGCCAATGAGCCACATCCTCAGTCCCATGACTTCAATCTTTTTTATTTCTTGTTTTTAGATATACATGACAGTAGGGTTTGTTTTGACATGTTATACATACATGGAGTGCAACCCATTCCAATTAGGATCCCATTCTTGTGGTTGTACATGAGTAGAGTTACACTGGTCATGTATTTACATATGAGCATAGGAAAGTTATGTCTGCTTCTTTCTACTGTCTTTCCCATTCCCATTTCCCTTCCGTTCCCTTCATTCCCCTTGTCTAATCCAATGAACTTCTATACTTCCCCTCCCTACCATCCTCTGTTATGGGTTCAATTTTAGTTAAGGATTGCAGCTGTGAGTGGTGGTACATGCCTGTAATCTCAGCAGCACGGGAGGCTGAGGCAGGAGGATTGCGAGTTCAAAGCCAGCCTCAGCAAAAGTGAGGCACTAAGTAACTCAGTGAGACCCTGTCTCTAAGTAAATACAAAATAGGGCTGGGGTTGTGGCTTAGTGGCCAAGTGCCCGTGAGTTCAATCCCTGGTACTCCCCCATTCAAAAAAAAAGGATTGCAAAAACACATCTATTTTTTGAGCTAGCCGATGTTTTATTTGGGAAATATTCTCCCACCATCCTAACACCAATGTATTCTCTGTGGATAAAGGAATTGAACTCTAACTTAAAATTGAGTTTAAGAGAAAGAATGATCCTTTCCTTTGACGACTTAAGCTAATGGGAAAGATAGGCATGTTTATAAATATTAACAATACAAGATAGTATGAGTGGAGTCATATGACAGAATATCAATGGGATGCTGTTAAATGACAAAGAAAAAGAGGCCTTCATTCATTAAGAACTGAGAAAAGTTTGTGGTGGGTGCAGCATTTCAGCTGGAACTTGAGAGCTCCTTGCTGGGAAGGAGGCCACTGGAATGAGAGTGACACAGAGGTATGGAAGTGTGGTGTGATCCAAGGAAGCAGAGCAATTTGAAGTGGGTGGAAACTGGAATTTAAGCTAGATAATGCTGGGAGGGGTAGAGTATGGAGAACAAGAAAAATCATGCTAATAAATTAAATGTGACTGAAAATTATTAGAGTCACATCAACAATCTCAGCATCCTTTACTACACTTTTTGACTTTACATTCAGTTTTGTGAGTCTCTCCCTTAAATAAGCAGTTAAAATCTCAATGATGTTTGCTTCCTCTCACTATTACTATAAAAAAATAATGTGTTCCAAATAGCCTTTAGAACTTTATTCCTATCCAACAATGCTTCCCTCCAAGTGGGCAATTTTATGGTGTAATAACTCAGCTGATTCAAATTTTGACAGGGAAACATCTCTACTTTCCTGAACTAATCCACAAAGTAAAGCCACTTTCTATTATCTGTTTTCATTGTTAATAGCAATAGGGTTTAGTAAACATGTTATGTCAGGGGAACCACATACGTTACCTAGGGAGACATTATTTTGATTTTAGACTGAGAATTTTGATAAGAGAAATGAGAAATTTGATAACTCAACTAAGTAAATGATAGCACCAGAATTTGAACCCAAGCCATCTGCTTCCAGAGCTGATTCTTTGAACTGTTGTTGTGCTATCCCTAACAAGGGCATCATACATGGTAACTTTTATTAATAGCAGTTAGAGTTTAGGCCTGGTACCTGCAAGAGTATTCCTCCTTTTTTTTATTTCTTGGCATCCTCATTCCCATAATTCAGATCAATTTCCCTCTACACATTCAGTAATGTGGCATTTTTCAACATCTCGATACTCCTTAAAACTATTATATGATCTGATCTTGTACTTTAATAACCCACTCAAAAGAAATGAGCTCTTCAAGTAGACACAGGATATGGGATGAGAAAAACATTCGCAAATGTTATAGCCTCAAATATGAGGACCAAACCAGACAGATTCTCTGGAACAGAGTATGAATTTCAGTATTCTCATTATTCCCCCAAAGCACCAGATATTTTTCTATTTCAGCATCCCATACACATCACTGTTGTGTCTTGATTTTTTTTTTTTTATTTTGAAGGTGATGTAGCAAACATACTAGTTTTACATGGAATACGAAAGTGTGAATTCCGACAACAGTCTGGACCCCACATGGTTGTGTATAAATTTATATGAAGCCGAAGAGGACTTCAGGGTCCACAGCATCATCATCGATTTCTGAACCTGAACACCACTCCTTGGCCAAGCTTTGGGTAGGGTTGTATGGAAGACAGATAAGCTGTAGCAAGGGTCTGGCAGCACAGAGAGCACAACAAGAATGTGGGAAGCAGGTAGATGATGATGCCAATCTGTATCTGTGTGGACAGCCCTCATTTTGCCTGTGTTTAACTCTGTTAAATCTCTAGACCTTTCCATCTGTTCTCAGACTCTGAATAGTTTACAAAGCCTGCTGCCTTTTCATCTGAGCTTGAAATCAGGACTTAGAAGTAGATGACAGTTCACTGGATTGGTGAGTAAGAGATGCTAACACTGGTTTCTCTCACACGACATCTTTAAATCTCAGTTTCCTTGTGTAAGTCCAGGGATGGACTATGATCCATGGTGCCAAGTTCATGAGGTTCCCCCAATTGAGACACATTTTGTAAATGAGCCAAGGAGCCTGGGGGTAGAGGCACAAGGGAGGTGGGAGGTAGCACAAATGCAAACTCCAAGTGCATGTCAGTCTAGGCCCTTTGTCAGGGAGATTTCAGGGAGTAGGAGGAATTGGAGAAAATAAGCCTCATCCATTGAGGGTCAAGGTTACTCAGGTCCAATTAATTGTTATATGAAAATGATGGTTCAGTTCAGTGTTACTAAACTGTTTTTTTAGTGAATTCTGAAATTCGGATTTTTATGGGAAATCTTTTTCTTCTTTTTTCTTTTTTTTTCTTTTTTTTGAGATGGGGGTCTCACCAAGCAATCTATCTGCTTCCAGAGCCAGTTATTTTGTCTGTTGTGCTACCACATAACAAGGGCATCACACATGATAATTTTTATTAAGAATAGTTAGAATTTGGACCTGGTAACATAGGAATATTCTTCTATTTTTGTTTCTTTGCATCCTCATTCACATTATTCTGATTATTTTCCCTCTACACATTTACTCATGGGACATTTTTCACTATCTTAATAAACCCTAAAACTCTTATATGACCCTGTACTTCAATGACCCACTCAAAAGAAACTTAAACTCTTTGGGAAGAGAGAGGCTATGGGATGAGGCCTAGACTGGCTTCAAACTTCTGGGTTCAAACAATCCTCTTACTACAGCCTCCCAAGTGCTGGGACTATAGGTAAGCACTACCCTCGACTGAAATCTTTCAGTTTTAAAACATTGGCAATTTATTCAAATTTGCTAAAAACAAAAACAAAAGCATTAGCACTGAGCAGCTGAACACACACACACACACACACACACACACACACACACACACCTAGAGATTAGATTTGGCCTTAGTGTTGCCAGTGTGCCAGATGATTTCCAGGTCCCTTCTGGCTTCAGTTTCTATGACCCTAGACCAAATCCACTTTATCTCCAACCCATCTTGTCCTTTTGCTGAAACACATTGTCTTGCTCCTCCCTGTATCCACAGGGTAATAGCTTTGGAGGAGCTCTTTGTCAAGCACGGATGTGACAATCTACAAGGCCTTCAAGGTCAAAGGATATCCTTTTCCCATGTCCGTACTGTTGATATAATTTAGAGGTTCCAGTAGTTAATTACTCATGTTAATTATCCCTTTCAGGCACAATAGTGTGGTTTAATTCCAGGACCCAGAGCTGTTTCTCTAAACATTTTCCTTCCTGCCCCAGTGTGAAATAATAAACTGCTAAGAAATTGATTCTGGTTTCCACTTGGACAAAGTGTACTTGTACACTTGGCTTATGGTGCTCAAATCGTCATCATGGCTGGAGCTGCAGTTCAGTGGTAGAGCCCTCACTTAGCCTAGCATGTATGAGGCCCTGGGTTTATATTTTGGGACAGGTCTTACTAAGTTGCTGAGACAGGCCTCAAATTTGCATTCATCTTGTCAGCCTCTAGAGTTCCTGGGACTGCAGACATTTACCACTGCCCCCAAGGTAGCTGGGTGTTTAAAGGTAAAAATATCTAATGTAGTATGGACAAAACATGGATTTATAAAATAAATCTTTTTTCATTTTTATTTATAATTTTTGAATAACATCACAGTTTCAGTGAAGGAAACAATAAGCTTCCTGAGGTTCAAAATGATCATTAATGATTTCTTAGTGTGCTTTTAAACAATAAATGAGATTAAAAAAAAAAAAAAAAACCCTCTGCTCTGCTCATGGGAAAACAGTGGGTGATGATGAACAATGGGAGGATTTGAAAAGTTGGAAGCATAATTAAGATGACCCAAGAACCTTGGTTTGGAAGCATGGGTCTGGTAGCAGCTAGGCAGATGAACTGCATGCATTAGGGAGAAAGTATAAGCAGAGGACCCGTCATTAAGTAGGTGGCTGTGACAGGCCAAGTATTTGTGGAAGTGATGGAGAGGAAGAGTATGGTGCAGAGCTCATTGTCTGAAGGACCCTGGGATGCTGGGTAAAGAGGAGTCAAGATGCAATGAAGAGAAGGCTTTGTGATTGGGCTGATGGAATTAGGTAATGTTGGTTTCCAGATGGAATTCAGGAAGAGAGAAAATGGACATGTTGAGTGTGAGGGGCTTGAGAACATCCAGGTGAGATCTTGACATAGACAATGGTGAGAAATTGGCTAGAAATATGGATCTGGAGTTCTGAGGAGAGGTTAGGGCTGGGGTGGAGATGTCAGATTTCTTGCTCTGCTTGTCTGTGATCTTAGTGGAGTTAAAGCTTGGGAAGGTCATGTGGGAGTGGATTCACAAAAGCTACTGGGGAAGTTTTGATTTTGGGGGGGCTTGTTTGGTTTTGTGCAAAGAGGAGGCATAAATAAATAGTGTTAGGCCTTGAGCAGGCTGAGCTAAGAAGGTGCAAGGGGACACAATAGCAAGGACATTTTTCTTGTTTGGATGCATCAGAAACCACAAAACACTAAGTTGAAGAAATGGAGGCAAATAAAGTATTCTTCCAATTTTTTTTCTAAGAAAATCTTTAAAAGATGCAACTAGAAGTCCAATGGCTCGAGAGGCTAAGACAGGAAGATCACAAGTTCAAAGCCAGCCTCAGCAACTAAGTGAGGCCCTAAGCAACTTAGTGAGACCCTGTCTCAAAATAAAAAATAAAAAGACCTAGGGATGTGGCTCTGTGGTTAAGTACTCCTGGGTTTAATTCCTAGCACGTGCGCGCACACACACACACACACACACACAAATGCAACGATTGTACAATATATAACATTTACTAAATCTTTATTCCAAGCACTGGGCCTAGTGTTTCGTAGCCATGTTTGAAATTCCCTATAGGCTAGTGCAGGCTTATTTTTTTTTTCTTTTTCTTCTTTTCTTCTTTTTTTTTTTTTTTTTTTTTGGTGGTATGGGGAATGGGGAATTGAACCTAGGAGCATTTTTATTTTCTTTAGATTTTGGACAGGGTCTTGTTAAGTTGCCGAGGCTGGCCTCAAATTTGTGATCCCCCTGCCTACCTCAGGCTCCCAAAGCCCTGGGATTACAGGTGTGAGCCACCATGCTCAGCTCCAGCAGAGATCTTGATTGTTAATACAAACATGCTCATGTGGAGCTGCAACCTTGGAATGGAGTCCTTCATTTCCTTTTTGATACATGTTGAGTTGCCACCTGTTTTGTGAGAACTCGTTTGGAAAGGAAGATCCTGAGCATCTTTGGAAGAAGAAAGGGGTCTCTTTGAACTGGATAAAGAGAGGAAAACTTTGGCTTGAATAATGTAATGGCAAAGTTGACATGCTTAAGAGACAAAACAGCTGATCTTAAAGTCACATGTAGTTTTTGTCAGTTTTGAAGATAAATTCTCATTTCCATTTTACCAACAAGTGTTATCAGTGGTAGTCTGGGGATTTTGTTGTGTTTTTTTTTTTCCTCCTGTGTTTTTGCAGGAGAAAATGTCAGGCAAGGCATGAAATGTAGTAAAAACATAGCATGAAAGCACTCTCAAGAGCAGGGGAGAGAGTGAGCCCTCTCTAAGAGGAGAGAGAAATGTTGTGTCCTCTTTGTTCCCTAGGTGTGTGTGTGTGTGTGTGTGTGTGTGTGTGTGTGTTACTGGGGATTTAGCCTAGGCACTTAGCCACTTTATTTTATCCCCAGACCATTTTTAAAATTTTATTTTGAGACAGGTGTTTTTGAATTGCCCAGGTTGGGCCTGAACTTGTGATCTGCTATCTCAGCCTTCAGAGTCATTGGGATTACAGGCTGTGCCACCATGCTCCCTATTATTAGAGGTTTTAGGGGAATTGCTCAAAAGTCCCACCCAGGTACCATCTCTCAACTTTTGATTTACAGTAAGATTTTTAAGTTCTTGCTGTACTTGTTCTTACCCACACATGCCCAAGTAAAACTCATGGAGGAGGTGGGATTAAAATCATATGCTAAAGATCTAAAGACAACTCTCAGTCAACTTGGCTTGCACTGACTGGTTCTAATTGGAACTTGTTTTTACAGATTTTTATAGTAAGTGGGCTTTGATAAGAGTCATAAAAGTCCCACCTTCAGGATAGCTTGTGTTCTTATCATCAGGGAGGAATCTTACCATCAAGAGCCTTGAGAGATATAGTTCTATGGATAAACACGTTGTTTGCCAGGAATGTAACCTATCCTGTTGACTTAAGTAAGAGCAGGGCCAGAATGGCCTTAGGTAAATAGCTTTTTAATAAGAGAAAGCATGTGGTGGGTCAGTATGTGGCAGCTGTGGTAGGCCCAGTCTGTGAAACATCCCCTGAACTTCATGCCACGCCCATGTCTATCTGCTTTCTATCACAAGCATCCTGGTAACTGTTCAGCAGTGTCTGAAAGAGGGATGCTCATGAGCTGTGGGGCTTCCTGACCCGAGGAGAAAAGGAAGGAAGGAAGAGAGGAGAGAGGGAAGGAGGGAGAAAGAATAGAGGGAGGGAAAAGAGAAGAAAGGAAAGAGGGAAGGGGAGGGAGGGAGGGAGGGAGAAAAGGATGGTGGGAAGGAAGGAAAGAAGGAAGAAGGAAGGGGAGGGAAGGAAGGAAAGAAGGTGGGAGGGACCAGGAAGGAAATGAAAGAAAGGATATGAAAGCCAACCTTGTTTGGACTTCAGTGCCTCTTGTTTTGTTTCATTTATTTATTTATTTTTAACTCTTCTTGGCTGTCATGACCTGAGTGAGGGCTCTTGGTGACATGTCAGCAGCCAATTGGTCACTGTCATTGTGGTCTTCCTCACTGAGACTGCCTTCTTTCCATTTGTTGACTTTCTTCTTTCTGTTAAGAAGTCATGCCATAGGATGTTGATAACATCATTTCCATATTTTAGGGGGTGTAGTATGTGTGTGTGTGTGTGTGTGTGTGTGTGTGTGTGTGTGTGTGTGTGTGGTGTTTTCAGTGCTGGTGAATGTGAGATAATGAAATTCTAGAACCAAGTGTCTAATAGAAGATGTTCTGTTGTGTCAGGGCAGGAGGCAGTCAAATACATTCTGGCCAGACTTTTTTATAGGCTCAGTATTTTCAGATTTTAGGAGGAGCTGTGCCAGTATTAAAAAAAAAAATCATTTTGTAAATTGATTAGGTTTAAAGGTATAAAAATAATAATATATGTTAAGATTACTGTCTGCCAGGCATCATGCTAAGTACTTTACATAAATTAACTCACATAATCACTCCAACAGTGTAAGGAGGTAAATCCTATTATTCCCCTACTAAGTACACAAAGCAAGTGAGAGGCAGAGGTATGATTGACCTGCTGAAGGTGATGCTACTACCTCATACCAGAGCTGGGAAGTGCACTCAGTTTATTAGGGTGCCCAGCCTGTGCTCCCATTCCTTATACTGCAGTTCCTAGAATTATGTCTCTACATATTAATAAGTATATCTGGGTGTGTTCTTGTGCAAAAGTGTAGCTATTGAGGTAAAAGAAAGGTGAAAATCTTGCTAGCCTTTCTTGTAGACCACATGACACTGTTACCAAAAGATCATAGCTTCCCAGCCTTTCCTAAACTGAGAGGTGGTTTTGCTAATGTGAACAAATTAATAGGTGACTACCATGTTGACTGCCTTATTATAATTATCCTCCTCCTCAGCAACACCATCATCATAGTTAGAATCTTCTCAGGATTTTTCCTGACAACCCCATAACTGCTGTGCTGGGGACTGCAGAGGCTGGCTGTGGAATGTGGTGTGGACCAAAAAAGTAGGGGTGAGTATCTTGACACTGGCTGCCTGGAGATTCTTGTCTTATCTTGGCTGCCAAACAGCAGGAGAATGACACTGTGGGGTGGTTGAACCCATGTTTGGCCTTTTTGGACAACAGGAAAGATAGGAAAAGACTTTCTTCTGGCTGGCGATGGTGTGTGTGGCTTTCTCTGGAGCTGCAAGGGTAAAACTAGGCTCATTCTCTAACCAGACAGCAGCCAGTAGATTTTGGAGATTTGCCACATCAAAGTGGCAAATAGGTTAATAGCCTTGTTACCACCAGTGCGGACAGAGCCAAATACCCCAAGTGAGGAGGGAGCAGGTGGCTGTTCATGTGTCTGTTCTCTCTCTCTCTCTCTCTCTCTCTGCTCCAGTGTGCTTAGGAAAAAGGCCATGTTCTCCTGTGAAGGTCCATTTGTTCTTCACTCTTGTTGTGCCAAATTTTGCTTCTTTGGAGAGAGGTGCTTACTTTTCTACAATGACACAATTCACCCGGGCTCAATGGCATGTTAGAGGTCTTTTTAAAAAGCCATTTAATACACTCTTATACCACTTTCTCCATTTTTCATTAAAAAAAAAAAAAACAACAGAAACAACCTTTGCAAATCTGCTGATAAATGAATATATTCATCTTTTAAATTTTGCATCATTGACAGTGTTCTGCATTTCCCCCCAAATTTTATAGAAAATCAAAAAAGCATCTTTTTCCATGGCCATTCTTTCTGTAGGTAGCTAGTCATCCATGAATGGGTGAGCAGAGAAAGGACAAAAAGGGGCAAATAAAAACCACAGGAAGCTTCATCTAACAGACAAGTATGGGTGCCTGGTCTGTGATATTGGATCACTTTAAGGAAAATTATTGTTTCAAGATCAGATCACACCCATCCAGGTAGCCTGGGTCCTTTTTTATCATATAAACTAGGTCTAAACCCACTATCACCCTTACAATCACCACATCAAGACCCTCACAAAGAATGTTTTCTAAGGGTTACCCAAAGGGTAACAAACCAGTTAAGTGGGGGGCAGGGAACTGAGGCAAGAATTGGGGGGACTCAATTTCCTTATCCACAGTTCTATGAGCACCACACCCTCCTCTCTCAAGGTGGTCTGTGCAATTCCTATGCTATCAGTCAAAAGTCAAGAGGTGGACCTGGGTGGGACTCTCTGGAAACTTCCTTGAGACCTCCAATAAAAATAGATTGCTGGAGGGGTACCCTGTCCTTCTCTCTGAGAAGGTCCACTCTCCCTTGAGAATGTCTCTTTTCCCTTTTCCTTTCTCTTCAGTAAACCCAGGCCTGGTTACTCTGAGTGACATGTCTGAAAATTTTCTGTTGTGATCACAAGAATCAGGGTGAGAAAGGATTGCTGTTGCTGCTTCAGCTTTCTGGCAGGCCTTCACCTTGTAACATTTCCTATAAGAATTTGTTTTCATTTCTATTTGAAACCCAGATATGAAGATTCAGTAAGATTGGGCAGTGGTGAGCTAAATAAGCTATGCCCTTGACAGTGAAGAACAGTGGAGTTAAAAGAACAACTGACTGGTTGCTGTAGTGGGTGGGCACAGGGTGCTCTATGGTCTGAGTATTAAAGTTCCTCCTCACAGATCTATATGTTGAAATCCTAGTCCCCAAGATGATGGTGTCAGGAGGTCGGGCCTTTGGGAGATGATTAGGTTCAGAGGGTGGAAGCTTCATGAATAGGGTTTGTGTCCTTACAGAAAAAAAAAAAAAAAAAAATACCCATCCCCTCTTGAACCAGGTGAGGACCCAGTGAGAAGGCATCATTTATGAACCAGAAAGTGAACCATCCATCACCAGACAATGCATCTACCTTGAGTTTGGATTTCCAATTCCTGAGAACTCTGAGCAATTCTGTTGTTCTAAACTCCCAGCTTGTGGTTTTTGTTAGTGGAGCCGGAATGACTAAGACAGCGTGGGAGTTTACACTTGTTCCAGTGCCCCTCTTGCCCACAGCTCCTGCTTATCCTTTTCCCTCCCTTGCCTGAGTCCTTACTCTCTTGAGTCAGAAGAGGGGACAGTTGTTCTTCATTTCATAGGGCAGCGATTCCCATCCCTGCCTGTACATCAGACTCTCCTGGGAAGTGCCTGAAGGAAGTGGGAGGTAGGCCCCACTCTGGAGCAGTCTGGTGCTGGGATTTGGTATCAGGTTTGTGTAGTTCTGTAGAGGATTCCAGGCAGGTTGAGAATCACTGTGGTTTGGTGAAGTTTCTCAGAGTGCCAGTGTGGATGACCTGGGTCAGAACCACAGGGTGCCTTTTTAATAATGCACTGATCTGTAGGCGAGATGGCATGGTTCTGTAATCCTAGCTACTTGGGAGGCTGAGACGGGAGGAACAAGGTTAGCCTAGGCACCAGAGAGAGAACCTGTCTCAAAATAAAAAAAATAAAAAGGGCTGGGGATGTAACACACACTGCACACACACACACACACACACACACACACACACACTTCAGATTATCACACTAAAATACTCCTTGAACCCCAAAACTAAAGGAAAGCCAAATATTAACAAATCCCTTATCCAAAATGCTTGGGACCAGAAGTGTTTTAGATTTTTGTGAAATTTTTAATATTTGCTTATATATAATGGCAATAGAACTCAAGTCTACCCATGCAATTTATTTTTGTTTTGTACCTACATAGTCTGAAGGCAATGCTAGAAAATGTTTTTAATGCACCTATGTTTTGACTACAATAGGTCAGGAGTGAAATTTTCCACTTGTGGCATCATGTTGCCACCAAAAGTTTCAGATTTTGGAACATTTTAGTTATGGGATTTTTGAATTAAGGATGCTTGTCCTGTAAACACCACTTTTGAATTATTGCAATCTTCTGGTGTTCAGATGTTGGTTCAAATGTTCTAAGTATCAAGACATGAAGATGGAAAAAATCTTAAAAGCCCTAGATTGATTAATTTCCTTCCTTTGGGGCTGGGGCTCAAACCCAAGGCCTTATACATGCTGGGCAAGCACTCAACCACTGAGCTACATCTCTAGCCCTTTTATTTCTGTTTGATTTTAAGGCAGGTCTCACTAAATTGCCCAGGCAGGCCTTGAATTTGTGATCTTCCAGCCTGCACCTTCTAAGTAGCTGAGATTATAGGCATGTGCCACCATGCCCAACTAAAAGCCCTAGATTTCTAATGCTCCCGTAACTAGTTGTTCTATAACAACGGGTGAGTATCCTGTAACTATTCCTTAGAAAGTGGGTATGAAATTATGAGAAATTCCTTCAGGTTATTAATTTAATAGCTGATATTTATTAAGCATTTTACTGTATGACAGTCACAAAGCTTTGCATTTTGAATCCATGATTGTACCATTTAACATATGAGAAGACTGTGGTTCAGAGCCATTAAGTAGTTAGCTCAAAATCACCTAGTAAGTAGCATAGACTGAATCAGAATGCAGATTTTCATTTAAAAATAAAGCCCATGCTCACTTTCTGTCACTCTGGAACCAGGTATTAGCCAAACTTCCCTTTTTCCACTCTTACCTTACCTACATGGTAGCACTCAGAGGAATAAGGGAGGCTATCAAGGAAGGATATTGCTAACTTGCTTTAGATGATTTTCTTTTACTTCTTTTTTTCCATATGTATATAAAGCATCCAAAGTTCTCCAGTGTTTGCTTTAGAAACCTGGGATTTATGCTGTTTTAATTGCTCTGATTCTTTTATGATGTTTAGTCACAACTGTGCCTGAGAAGCTTTGCTCCCTTGTCATTTGAGGAGCCACAATGTCAGTGAAAGCAACACACAATCTCCTATATAATTGCCCTTGTACAAACATGTTTCTAGGTTAAAAACCTGGGTGTGTGTATTGGTGGGGGTGTAGACATGAGTGAGAGAAGGACCACCACCTAAGAGTGCCTCATAAATATAGTTGATTTTATCTCCAAATCAGGCCAAATATATAGTCATTGTAACTGAGTGTATTCATAGCATTATTATTTTTCTTTTTAAAATCACATAAATTTTTGAATAATTTACATACAATAGAATCAAACAATCATAAATATAATGAATTTTGACAAATGTTCACAGTTGGGGTCTACATTTGTTTTGTAAATAATAGCTTTATTAAATTGTATTTCATATACCACACAATTCAACTACTTAAAGTATACAATTTGGTGGAGTTTAGTATATTCATAGTAGTGCAGCTGTCACCATAATCAATTTGAGAACATTTTCATCACGCGCAAAAGAAATCTCATAATCACGAGTAGTCTCTCCTCTTTCTGCTCCAAAACTTCTTAATCACAGACAGGCACTAATCTACTTTCTGTCTAAACAGATCTGCCTATTCTCTACATTTTGTATAAATGGAATTATGCATAAAAGCCTTTCTTACTTGGCTTCATTCCCTTGGTTTAAGGGTTTTTTTGAGGGGGGCGTGCTGGGGATTGAACTCAGGGACACTCAACCACTGAGCCGCATCCCCATTTTATTTAGAGACAGGGTCTCACTGAGTTGCTCAGCACCTTGTTTTTGCTGAGACTAGCTTTTAACTAGTGATTCTCCTGCCTTGGCCTCCTGAGTTGCTGGGATTACAGGCGTGCATCACTATTGCAATATTTCTGTAATAATAGCTTATACAACTATGTCATATTATATAAAATGCTTATAGAATTGTAGAGATAAACTATGTATATCTATATCATGAGAATGGTGATATGATTTTATAGAGTTTTAAAGTTTTGAAGCACAGCCGTGTAGATTTCTTTCCTTTACAAATTGATATTGATTTATAATTAAGTTTAGTTGACTTTAGAAGACAAATCATTGACAAGTATTATGAAATGTTAGTGGACAGTGACAAAAATTGATCCAGTGGCTACAACTTCTAAAGAACAAATGTTGGTGAGACAAGGCTCACTCATATATGGATCAACAAATAGTTTGGATTCATTTGCAATATGTCTTTGACCTAGAGGGAACTCATATTATTTTAAAGCTTGCTGCAATTTACAATTGTTGTAAAAAGTAGGTTATAAGTACATGGACACTTTTTGCCACTGGTGACTGCAGATGTTGTACTTTTTAACCCTTGGTAATTACAGACTGAAAGTGCTTTTCATTACTGTAACAAACACCTGAAATAATCAACTTATAAAGATAAAAGGTTTATTTTGGCTCACAGTTTGAGAGGTTTCAGTTAATGATTGGCTGACCCTGTTGCTTTGGGCCTGTGTCTGCACATCATGGTGGGAGTGGAAAACAAAGCAAAGCTTCTCTCCTTGTAGCCAAGGTGCAAAAGAGGAAGAGGGGCACTATCACCTTCAAGGGAATGCCCCGAAGTCCCACCCCCCACTCCTGCCTAGCCCCCACCTCTTAAAGTTCCCACCGCCTCCCTAAACTGGTGTTTAACCCTTTAATACATGGTCCTTGGGGGACATTTAAGACCCAGATTATAGTGGCAGGGGTAAGGATGTAGCTCAGTGGTACAGCACTTGCCTAGCATGCCTGAGGCTCAGGGTTCAGTCCTTGGTACTGCAAAATAAATAAATAAGTAAAATTAATAAAAAACAAATTATAGTCAGGCACAGTGGCATACACCTCAAATCCAGTATTTTCTCCAAAAGGCAATTAGGGAATTCCTAATGAAAGAAGTGCATACAAAAAGGGAGAGGAAGACTAGGTCTATTTCTGGAATCACTTTATGGAATACAGACCATCAGAGGAATAGCAGGTGAGAGGTATCTAAGCAATAGAGGAAACTACAGGTGAAAATGAGAAATCACTAAATGGTATTTTTAGACCATATATATCTTAAATTATGAGATGACAATAGATCAGAAGCTTTTAGTCATCTCTGTAAAGACTTGTCTTTCTAGTTTAAGTTGATATGCATGGGTACTTTGTATTTCACAGGTATGTATTTCTAAATATTTAACATGAAGAAGAATTTCTTTGGCCCTTGACCTACATGTTGAAATGTCACCAAGGAAAAGACAAAAGAGAGCAAAGGTTTGGGGAATAACAACAACAATAATACTTTCTTTTGTGGTAGTAGGAATTGAAGAATTGAACCCAGGGACACTTTACCACTGAGCCATATCCCCCAGTCCCACTGACCCTTGCTTTTTTTTTTTTTTTTTTTTTTTTTTTTTTTTTTTTTTTTTTTTTTTTGAGACAGCTTCCTGCCAAGTTGCTTAGGACCTCACTAAATTGCTGAGGTTGGTCTTGAACTTGGGATCTTCCTGCATCAGCCTGCCAAGTTGCTGGGAAGGCATGTGCCACCAGGTTGGGCATTAAGAGGAATAAGGGAGATAATCCTTTTCACTGTCATCTTTTGGAAAATACTGGCTTTCTTCATAATTCTGCTGCTCTACCTATGTCAGTCTACTTCTCCTGAAGTGCAATAATTTGAGAATTTCAATGAAAGATGATCCCATATGCATTTGTCCTTATACAAACTCTTGGTCTCATTAGTTTCTTTGGCTTGCTTTTTCCTTTTTTATTTTTTTGTCATACTGGGGACTGAATGCAGGGGTGCTCTACTGCTGAGCTACGTGCTATATCATCATCCCTTTATTTTTTTTTTATTTTGAGACAGGGTCTCACTAAGTTGGATGTTTGGTTATTTCTATCACATATTGTCTAGTTAGGGAAATAAGATTATATTGAATCAACATAAAGGGTATTCTGAGCAGGAATTTTAAAGTACTAAATTGACATTAGAAGGACCAGAATTACATTGTTTACTTTTACAATGGAGTAGGTACTAGAGATAGTACATTTCTGATGGAGGGATATTACTGATTATTTCAAAAGATCTCCATGTCTGGAAGTTTGAATTATTTTCCCTTTTAACACAAATGTTTAAGTGTGCTTGACTGTCTGTGTTTTAGACTCTACAGCTTTCTGACAAATTCTAACATCTTTCAATTTTCAATTATTAAATGTGGAAAGTTAATTTGTACAAAGGTTTCTGACAGGTCATGACATGAGTTTTGCCTAGCACTCTGAATTTGAAGTGAAGAAATTCACTACAGCCCAGGTAAATGATGGGTGTAGCTTTGACTCTTGAGATAGCCAAATGCATTGTCATCTAATTAAGGAAGTGCGTGAATGGATGAATGATACTCCACTGTCCTTACCTATTATCTGATGAAACCACAGCCAAGGGAATGGCTTGGCAAAACCTGTAGGCAAACAAGATTCTTGTTGAACCTGACTATAAAACTGGCCTGGTGAAGAGACACTGAAAGAATAGGTTAAAGGGGCTGGGTTGTGGCTCAGGGGTAGAGCGCTCGCCTAGCACGTGCATGGCCCGGGTTTGATCCTCAGCACCACATACAAATAAAGGCATTGTGTACAACTAAAGCAAATAAGTAAATATTAAAAAAAAAAAAAAAGAATAGGTTAAAGTAGGAGGGCCTATTGGAGATATTGAGGTTAGGCCTCCGGTCTCTAAATCCACGGTCATGTAAGCTTTTCAAACCTAGAGAAGGAAAAATTTTAATTTTTTAAAAAACTAATTATCATTTTGAAACCAAAACCTAGTAAAAATAAAAAACCAAAAATAGACAAATCTCATGTGTGTATTTAAAAATTCCTCCCCCAAAATAGAACAACATGGTCAGAATTGTGCATTAACTAAGGAAGATTTAATCCAATGATTCATGAATATTTCAATAGTAGATATATAAATTTTATGATGTTAAAATTTAAAGAGGAAAACTCATATCATCATCGTCCCATTCACTGAAAATGCATTTTATTAAATGCAATAACTATTCTTTATAATAACACTCAAAAGTAGAGAAATACACTTTTCTTAACTTTACAAAATAAATCATGAGGTGGCACATGCCTGTAATTCAAGTAACTCTGGAGGCTGAGGCAGGAGGACTACAAGTTCATAACCAGCCTCAGCAACTTACCAAGGCCCAAGCAAGTGAGACCCTGTCTCAAAATAAAAAGTAAAAAGGTCTGGGGATGTGGCTCAGTGGTTAAGTGCCCCTGGGTTCAATTCCTGGTACCAAAAGAAAAAAAACCTAAGCTCCCGAGGCAGTACCATGGCATTTGAAGGCATTCTTCTTAAGGTTAGGAATTAGACAAAACAATTATTTAACATTATTCTGGATGTACTATTGAAAGCAAAGGAAAAAAGAAGGAAATAAGTATAAAAATTCAAAATAAGCAGTGTGTGTACATGATTGTAGAACTTTATTGCATTATAAATTATATATACCTAAGAAAATCATCTGGAAATCTATTACAAAGAGGAGAATCTAGTAAGGCAATGAGATAAAAAATAGCATACAGATACTGATAGCTTTCACCCACATAAACAAAAGGCAAATTAAACAACTGGACCCATTTACAAGATTAGCAAAAAGAATAAGATACATAAAGATACACTCAGAAGTGTTTAGGGAAATTTTAAACACTAAGAACACAAAAGGAGACTTGGAACAAATGCTAAACACACCATGTTCTTAGAAAGATTCAACATCATAAAAAAATCAATTCGCCTAGTCTGTGTGTGTGTGTGTGTGTGTGTGTGTGTGTACGCCCACGCACGCAGGTGTGTGTCTGTGGTGCTGGAAACAGACTGATTCTGAAGGTCATATAGAAAAGTAAGCCAGCAAGTTGACTCATGCCAGTAATGCCACCAACTAGGGAACCTGAAGGTGGAGGACTGAAAGTTTAAGGCCTGCCTGATCGATTTAAGGAGACCCTGTCTAAAGGTCTGGGTATATAGCACAGTGGTAGAGCACCCCATAGGTTCATTCCCAGGTACTGCAATAAATTAATTAATTAGGTTGATTAATTTGATTAATTGATTAAAAAGAAAGTAAACAAGAATAACCAGAAAATATTGAAAAGAATTACAGTGATGGAGTGGGAAGGAACTTAACCCCACTAGAGATTGAAATACGTTTTAAAAACTTTTTTACAATTTCAAAGGAACCCTCCCTTTGACTCAGCAATTCCTCTTGAGTTCTGCCTGAGAGATATGCATAAGCAAAACAGATGTGTGTATAGGTAAGACTAGTTGCTGCAGCATTGCTTTACAAGATCAGCCACAGGGACTGATTAAACAAATTAAGAGAAAGCCCTGTGCTGGAATACATTGTAACAGCAAGAATGAGGAAGGTAGTAAGCATTAATATGAAAGGTCTTCAAGATATGATACCAATGTGTATAGGATGCCTTATAAAACATAGAGGAAACTCAATTTGAGTTTGCTTGTGTGTGCATAAAGAAACTGTAGGCATAAAAGACAAGCTTTTGTTACCTGTGGAAGAGATGGGATTAGGTGCGAAATAGGTTGATGGGTGATATATACCTTTTGTCCTTTTTTGAGTTTTGAACCATACAAATGTTTTGTCTATTTAATATGTAAGTAAAGGAACAAATAAACATATGGCCATATAGTGAGATACTATGTGCTGATTTAAACTACAACCAAAAATGAGAAAGAATGCTTTCTGTGTATGTGAGGGAAAAAAATCTCTAAGGATGTTAAGTAAATGAAATAAGGTGCAGAGTATAATGTACAATATGATTTTTTTTTTTGGTTTGTTTCAAAAAAGAGGGCAATCTAAGTGTATTTGCTTGGTTTTGCTTGTATATGTGAAAGGATACTCAATTTGGCAAATGTGATGTGCTGCCAGCACCTTCAGGCCCCTGTCAGGAATGAAAGATTCCTTGCCCCAGCTGTTGGGACAGCTCTTGGCAGATGGCCATCAGCTGATTCCCCCCCCCCCTGCCCCGAGGTCATCACTCCTTCCTGGGGTGACCTGAATCCAGTGAATGAACAGCTTTGGGTAAGAGGCCGGTCCTGGGCAACTCTGAAGAGTCATCCCAACTTTAGAACCCCCTCCTTTTAACTGGCTTGAGGTTTATTTTCTCCCTTTGCTGTTTTCCCTTCTGTAGTTGCAGACCTAACAACACTCTTAGTAAATTATTTTCTTACTAAGAGTCTACTTCCAGGGGAGTCCAAGAAACTAAAATCATGGGTTCCCTGCCTTTGGGAAGGGATGAAAACTTGGTGAAAGGGGACAAGGTTGGAAAGGCAAATTTTCACTCTCTGCCCTATTTTTTTTTTTTTTTTTAACCCAGGGATGCTCTACCACTGGGCACATTTCCAGCCCCTTTTAATTTTATTTTGAAATAGAATCTTGCTAAGTTGCCCAGGCTGGCCTCAAATTTGTGATCCTCCTGCTTCACCTCCTGCATGACTGGGATTACAGGTGTGTGCCACTGTGCCTTGCCACTCTTTGCCTTTTTATAATTAAAATTTTTTTTGTACCAGTGGATCCATGATTTCATAGGTGAAACTTTAAAAACAAACTTGATCTGTCAGTAGTATTTTCTGCCTGTTCACGTTTAGGGAATCTTTTTATTTCTTAACTTAGAAGGAGATATTTTAATCTAAAAATACTGTGCCTACCACAATCTAAATTTGCTTTTCTTTTCTGCTTTTTTCCTCTTAGGACCTACAGAAAACACTGGTTTCACCTTACAATGGAATTTAAAAAGTCACCTGATGGTGGATGGGGCTGGGTAATCGTGCTTGTCTCCTTCTTCACTCAGTTTTTGTGTTACGGATCCCCATTAGCTGTTGGTGTCTTATATATAGAATGGTTGGATGCCTTTGGTGAAGGGAAAGGAAAAACAGCGTGGGTCGGATCCTTGGCCAGTGGAGTTGGCTTGCTTGCAAGTAAGTGGAGAAATGTATGCCCCTCCTTACTGTTTCATCCTTAATTACATTTGCTGCTTTGTTAACATTGTGCAAGGCATAGAAAGGCTTTTTTTTGTTTTGTTTTTTTAAGTATAACATGGACTGTGGTGTAGCTCAGTGGTAGAGTATTGCTTAGCATGCACAAGTCTATGGGCTTGATCCCAAGCACTGAAAAAAAAGGTATAACATTTTCTTTTGCCACTTCTTCTCTATAATACATCAATATGAAAATACAGAATTCTCTAAGATAATCACTTATTTATTCATGAACGAATGAATTCCTCCACAAATCTCCCTAAAGATGACAGAAATCTTAGTGTGCCAGGCAACGCAGTACATGCTAGAAGTGAAAAAATGAACTGCAAACACAGGGTTCCCATAATTAAGAAGCTCATGGCCTGGGGATGAGGAGGTAGCTCAGTAAATGTGGCTCAGTGGTAGCATGCTTTCTGCATGTTTGAGGTCCTGGGTTGGATCCCTAGCACCAAGAGCGGGAAAAATGAAGCTCACAGTCTCATGAGGGGACTTATATACTTTCTTGAGTACAAAATAAATCAGAGTGATGAAGGGAGTGTGCTAGGTATATTCAAGGTGTGTTGGTGATCAAAGGACCAAAAGATGTCCAGGAGATGTCTAAGTAGTTTCCACATGACTCTTGATTGCTCTTCTGATTTGCTACACCAGTCAGATCCAATGTCATACATTCATGACAGCTTTATAAGAAAAATCTGACATAGCAAAGTATAGTCTTGTTTTATAATGATGATGTTATTAAGGATTTTAATCCGGGTTCTATAAAAGATAAATGTGTGGTAGTTTGTACGTCTCTGAAAGGAATATTTTGAATAAATGGTTGCATAGTATATAATACTGTTTTCTGTCATCTTTAAAAAGAACTGTAGAGGATTTTTAATTTTCTTTTACCTTTATACTCTACTTCAATTTCTGAAATCATTCTCTGAACTCTGCAGTAACATTTAGTGATCATCACTCTAACTTACTTGGAACTACTTAAGCATAAATATGCTAAGACAGTGACTTAGATGGGGTCAGTAGCCCTGGAATCTCTTTCTGTATGGCACAAATTTGACATGATTTGCTGAGCAAATCACATTCTCTCTTCTTGTGAGGAAAATAAGAACTTTGAATAGGTTATTTATTAGGTGTTTTGGAGTTCTAAAATGGTTTCATGAAAATCTGCTCATAACAAAGTGCATTAGCTGTTCCTTCTTTTAAATATGTGTGTCTCTTGGATATTAAAGGGACTTCTGGGGGGGGGGGCAGTCAGGAAGCAAGTGCTTCCAATTGTGGTGTTACCTTTTCAAATTAAAAACAAAGACATGACAAATAATGTGAATGATCTGACTGTGACAGGTAAGATAACTAAGCATAATTAAACAAATGAAAATAATATTGGCATTATGAGCACAAGAGAAACAGGAAAAGTTTACCCAAGTTTTATTTGAAAGAGATTTTCAAATAAAAAAGGACTGTTTGTTTGACTGTTGTCAAAGTACAAGTGGATGATAATTGATATGTTAATAAAGAGATTTAAAAGTATTGAAAACAACCTGTTGTGGAAAGGAGAGAATTTTTAAAAAATCTTCTAATTGGTCACTGTTATGATTTGGATATGAAGTGTCTCCCAAAGGCTCATGTGAGACAAGTAGGAATGTTCAGAGGTGAAATAATTAGATTATGAGAGCTGTGACCTAATCAGCAAATTAATCCATTTGGTGGATTAATAACTTGAAAGGTCTACTGTATTGGTAGTCGTTGTAGGCAGGTGGGGCATGGCTGGAGGAGGTGGGTCACTGGGGGTGTGCCCTTAGGGATTATATTTTGTCTCTGGCTCCTTGTATCTCTCTCTCTCTCTCTCTCTCTCTCATACTCTCTCACTCTCTCTCTCTCCTTCCTGGCTGCCATTAGTGGAGTCACCATACCCTTCTGCCATGATGTTCTGCCTCACCTCTAGCCCACAGGGTGACCATGGACTGAGACTTTTGAAACCCTGAGCCAAAATAAACTTTTCTTCCTCTAAGTTGTTCCTGTCAAGTATTTCAGTCACAGTGACAAAAGGCTGACTAATACAGTCACCATTTCCATTAGGAAATCCTTAGGTTAAATAGAAGTGTAATTACCCCACCTTCCAGCAAGGGTCCAAGGATAATTTAAAAATGGTATCTTCCTTAGCACATAGTTAGAGAATGAAGCTTCTCTTCATAAAGTCTGTCCAGGTAGGAGAAGGCTGAGGTCTTCTTGAGATGGGGCCAATTTTCCCTTGAAAATTGAAGTGTAGCTATACACTTTCTCCACATTCCTAGTGGATATTCAGTTTTCTCCAGAACCAGGGGCAGCCAGCTTCACTTTTAAGCAAGAGGGTACATAATTTGTAGGCTCTGGTGCAAAATAAAAAAATACAGGATCCTTGTTTAAAAACTTAAGAATTTCAAGACAATGACTGCACAGCATTAAATAAAATGTGGGTCCCTTCTAACAGCTAAGACTTGTGCAACTAATTAGATCACAAGTCCAAGAGGCCAACCAGGCTTATAGGGGCTGGAGTGATGAAGAATCTTACCAAAATTTAGGGAGAGAACAAGTACTTGGAGGAGCTTGGGGTGAAGTCAGAGGCTAACTCAAGTCCTGGCTCTGCTATCATTTATCTGAGGAACCCTGTGCAAAGCCCTTTATTTCTCTAGGCCTGACGTTATCAATTTGATGAGGAGGCACTTGGACTTGCCAATCAAAGCTTTTGAAGATGAGCATAGAAAAAGGAGAGCAGAGAGTTCAAGATGAGGAAGCAGTGAAAAACAAGATGGCTAAAGAGCTAACACTTATGGGACTGCATGTGTGCCCTTCTGATGTTGTGAGCATAGTTCACACCACTGAAAATATGAGATGTTTCTCCCATGGTTCTTTGTAGCATAAATTAAGAGACAAATCTTGAAAGCTGAGGTTGTATTGTACAAGCAAGCAATGTCTAGCAGTATGTAAGCCACACTGAAAACCTGCTTTCTTGACAACTGTGTTCTAGATAAATAAGATCAATATGACCTTGGAAGTGGGACAAGCATGTTTCATGTTGGTGATCCAAATGGTTACCAGTGGTTCTCAACCAGAGATATAATTAGAATCATTTATAGAAAAATTTCAGCATATGATTGCTTGGATTTTCCCCTTTAATCATTCTAATTCAGTTACAATGGGCCCAGATATATTAATGTGCATGCCTGTGTGTGTGTTTGCGCGCGCACGCGTGCAGGTGCACAGGGGATCAGATCAGGGCCTCACGTGAGCTAAGCAGACCCTCTACCACTGAACTACAAGCCCAGTCCCATCACTTTTCCCCCAGAAGTCTCAAGAATGATTTTTACTTGGGAACTATGCTGGTTCAAACCTTTTCTATTTAGATTTGGATTTTGTACTTTTGTGATAACTCTCAAGTTTCTTTGTGGGTGTGAGATTGCTCATGCCATGTAAGTTATGAAAAATAAATTATGTTTCCAGTGATCCTGGTTCTGGTAGTATTCTAGTGAAAAAAATACATAGACATCTTTGCATTCTTTTTGATAAAAAATGACTTTACACATGTGTGTTTATATTTACATATGTACATCTTTTTGATAAAAATGAACTTCACATACTTTTACACATACAATTGTGTATAAATTCGGGGGTATGTATGAATTATTTGAGTTTATCTAAAAAGCATAGTTTCTACCCATCAGTGGATGGGGGTGGAGGGGAGGATGGGAATAGGGTATGGTCCTGGGAATCTGCATTTTAACTAGCTCCCCCATTAATTCTGATGCAGGCAGGCTATGCAGTATCTCAGAAACATTGGTTATTTTCTTTATCCAGTTTTGCCCAGAGAAGGCCTGGAAGATGTCATGCTTGATCAATTCTGTGATCTGATCTCTAGAACTTTATAATAGCAGAAGAAAGGCATTTGCCAAGAAACATACAAATTCTGCTTTTCATGTACTTAATTTTCCATTAAATTCTCTAACTGTTCATTGAGTGCTTGGTTTCTACCAGTCACTTTTACTTTTTTTTTTTTTTTTTTTTAATCTCAGTTGATCCTCATAACAGTGCAGTGAAGTGGGTATTATTGTCCTCAAGGCTTAGGGACAATGCTCAAGATGTACATTCTCTCATGGGAAGAGTAGTACCTGAGATCTGGCTTTTCTAACCTGGCAGGCCTATTCACATTTAAATTGAAGATAATAAAACTACCAACCATATAGGATTATTGTGCAGAATAATTGAGATAATACTTGACTTATGGTAAGTGCTGGATAAATGTTAGGTGTTAGAGAAGAAATTGCTCACAGGTAAAATTAGTCACCCAAGCAGTTCCAGCAAAACTGTAGACCTGAATGCATGATTGAAGACTTGAATAGTATGAATATACTTTGTATACAAACAGGGTTATGTAAAAAAAGGCTCTAAGTGTGTATTATGAATTGTAATGCATTCTACTATTACAAATATGACAACTTTGATTAAAAAAAAAAAAAGAAAGAAAGAAAGGGACCTTTCAGAATGAAAGACAAAGACACTTCTTGGAAGAAAGGGTTAGCAAAGAGAGCCAGAACTTTCCCTGGGTTGCAGTTAAGCATCTGGAATTTAAAGACCCATCCCTTGTCTCTGACAAAGCTGACAAAGCCAGATTTGGACAGTAGCTCTTCATATTAGAACTAGGAAGAGACATGCAATTCTGAACTTTCCCCTCTCCATAACCTTGTTCTTAATAGCTCTTCCATGAAACTTGAGTTGAGGAGAAAATATTTTTTTTTTTGCCTGAATTACTATTATTAATTCTGGTACTGGGGATTTAACCCAGGGGTGCTATACTGTTGAGCTACCTGTCCCCTGCACCTTTTCAGACGGGGTCTCCCTAATTTTATTTTGAGCTGGGCTGATCTTAATCTTGAGATCCTTCTGTTTCAGGGTCTCAAGTAGCTGGGATTACAGGTCTGCACCATTGTACCCAGCATGTGGCCCGAATTATTTGTTTATCTAGATAATCCTTGGGATTGTCACTGGAGGTGGTATGAGTAGGTCCTGGAGAGGGGGACTTCAATTCAGGACATTGGTGTCCTTGACATACAAGACAAAAAAGAATTTCAGTACTTGTCAGCATTGAGGTACAGAGATTTATTTAGGAAAACAAGCAGTACACAGTCAAGGGAGAATGTAGGCCATCTCAAGAGTGAGGGGTGGGGCATGGAAAGGTGTGTGGGGCTTACATCAGTCTGGTGACCACAAGATGTTTTATGGTGGTCTGGCAATTCTCACGATCCTTATATTGATATATTTTCCATTATCTCATCAATGGAGAATGTTAAGAAAGTAACTTATATTACAGATTTTGTATTTCCCTTTGCTCAGTCTGCAACAAGGACTTAGATGCTTCACTTTTACCTGCAAATGTTCAATAGGTGGCTAAAAACAGGATCAAAGACTTGGCATCTCTGCCTCCATTGCATTGCTTCCAGTTACCTTGGCTTCCAGGAATGAGGGCTGATCCAATAAACATCTGGTGATGAGTCGAAGCTGACCCCAAGGCAATAGCAACTGTTATAATTTTATCTGGAACAAGGCCCTGCCTGACCAATCCTGAGACAGTGATAGACAGCCAACACCAGATCAAGATCAGCTGCTTCTGCAGCTATGAAAAGCCCCCACCACCCTTGCCCTCATTCCTCTTTCTATAAAACCTCAAAGTCATTGTTAGCTCCTTCAAGACAGGGATGAGGGCATGGTTACCCTTGTCTTCCCAGAGTAGCTGTTCTGACTAAAGTTCCTTTCATGCTTTTCACCACTCCCTTTTCTGCATTTTTTTTTTATTTTTGTGGGGAGGGGTGGTGGTGAGTGCCCAGACTTGATTTATTGGATCTCCAGAGTCAAATCTCTAGCCAAGGACTCTAATTAAAACAAACAAAAAAGCATTTACCTATGTTAGTGTGCTAATTAACAGTTTGCAGGGCAATTTTTATAAGTCAGTGGATTTCTAGTAACTTTAAGATTGTGAGTAAAGATTTGTAGATTTCTCAGAAACTTGGGAGTGACAGACCTGGGAGATAACTGGCTTGGGCAGGAAATATAGGAGGAACTTTAGTGCAAGACGTTCAGAGCTTTTGTCTCCTTTTTACCTATCTTTTAAAATTTCTTCTGTCCTACCCCAGGGTGAGTAAATCTGGGCATAGATGGTCTTTAATTCCTGGCTTGTACATTGAAAATGAGCTTTTCATCATGACACACATTCATAAGGTCTCATCTGTGCTGGTGGTGCCAAGATATCAGACACCATTCATGCTTATAAGCAGTTTATAATCTCAGAGAAGAGACATTAAAAAAAAAAAAGATAACTAATGATTTGAAACTTCACAAATACTAAGGAAATAGCAAGGTTGAGACAATATCTAGGATTTGTTGACTGAGAATAAAATCAACTTAGTCAAGACCAAAAAAATTACACTTGTTTGGGGCTACTTAGGATCACAATTTAGGAAAACAGATTCAAGCATATTGAAAATGTGTTCCGAGGTTCTATAAGATGATAGCTTAAAACTGCAAGGGAGTTGGAAATGACATCATTTATTAATCTGGAATTAGGATTGGTGCTGTTGGAAGTTAAGCTCTTTCATGAGAAAGGACTTAGGCATGGTCTCAGGATCTAAGTAGTGTGGGGAAGAGGTTCCTTGTTCACAATGTGACAGACTTGGTCAACTTGCATCCAGGGGTGGGTGTGTCTGCAGCCCAGTTCAAAGGTTCAGCTCTGGATGTTCTGAGGTCTGCTTAATTATGGCTTCCTGACTCTAAAGTGCTCTGAACCCCTGAAACTTCTTTTTTATTTTGTTACTGGGATAAATCTGGGCTACCCACCACTGGAAGGCTGATGTTCTAAAGATGAGTTGGTAGGAAGGAATCAGGTTTACTCAAGGGCTGGAAATCTTGAGAAGATAGAGGGGTATAAAGCTGCATCTTGGGAATTTCAGGGTCACAAAGCACTTTATAGGGAAGGAAGGGAGGAGATAGGCAGGAAGGCTGTGTGCTGAGCACAGCCTTCATTATCTGGGTGTTTCTCCTTTCTCTTCTCCTGGAACAAAACCCTATGGGCCTCAGTCACCTGGGGCTAGCTCATGTAATTCTTTGTAGGCAGAAGTAAAGACTAAGGAGGGGTATTGCAAAAGTCATCAGAAGTTTTGGGATCTGTAAATCTAAAGAAAGATTTAGCAGGTAGCATCCTAACTATTTAGGTGGGGCTTCTCTTTAAAATTTAGACTACCAGAGAAAAAGGAGGGGCCCAAAAAGGATTAGAGAGAAGCAGGGTGAAGGATGGGGAAATGAAAGTGACTATTAAGGACAAGTTTCCAAAAGAGCCACCTTGCTACAGTTTTTCTACATCCTTTTTGAAGCCACACTAATTCCCACATTAATCACAGTTTAAACTGTCCAGTTTAACCATCTCAGTTTTTGAGGTGGGCCAGATAGGAGAATGCACTGTTACAGGTAAACAGGTAGGGAGAGGGCTCTCTGCAGGTTTCTGTATGCAAAGGTCTGGAGTTTGCACACAGGTGACAGCTCTTGGTGGAGGAAATTTGGCTGTAGAAAAGGGATTGTGTGGGGAGGTGGGAGGAGGGCATGATGATCAGTCTTCCGTGTCAACTTGGTTAGGCCACATTCTCTGGTTATTTAAGTACTAATCTAAGTATCATTGTGAAGGAATTTTGTAAATATGAATAATGTCCATAAATGGTGAAGTTTCAAATGGGAGATTTTCCTAGCTAATCCTGGTGGACTTGATTCAATCCATCGAAGGCATTAGGAGCAGAAATGAACTTTCCCAGAAGCTCTACCTGAGGGCTGCACCTTCAGACTTTGCCTGAGAGTTCCATCTTGCCCTTTCTGTGGCCTGCCCTGTGGATTCTGTACTTTCCTGTCCTGGCAAGTATCACCTGGCCATTCACCCACACCAATTACTTGCCATAAATCTCTCCATATTTATTTCCTACTGGTTTTGTTCCTCTGGTTGAAACCAGGCCATACAGAAGGAATGGAAGTAACCAAACTGGAGGACTGTCATGACCTTGCAGTTTTTTTGTTGTTTTGTTTTGTTTTTGATGATGAGTTAAAGCATCTTTTGGTTACTTGTCTTCAAATTCCAGAAGGGTGGAGCCACTTCTCAGACAAGCTAGTTGCTGAAACAGCAGGGAGATCTTTTGTTCTGTAGTTTTGTACTCAAAGCAGATTTTTAACAGTCCCCTCCCCTATTTTTTGTCCTGCTTCCAGCCTTCCAGCTCCTAATATGAGTCAGTGAATTTATCCCCAGGTACATGTAGTGAACCAACACAGGAAACCCCCACTTGCTGAAAGAGTTCTGACTGCCATCAGAGCTGGGTTAGAGCTGTGGCATTAGCCCCACACACTGTTAACTCCTTCAGGGAGGACTGAATTCCTGGCACCCACGGGATTCTGTTGCTTTGGCCAATTTCCAGTGCAACCTGCAGTTTCAGAATTGGAGTAACTGGGTTTTGGGTACCCTTTTCACCATTCTCTATGAATATCACCAAACCAACCAACCCATGAGGTAGTCAGTACAAATGAGATCAAGGGTTTCAGCTCCTTAGTGCTTTTCTCTTTCTCAGGGAGATGCACTTGAGATTCACAGTCTCTGCTGGAGCCAGGAGTGAACACCTGTCAGTTCAGGGCAGCCAGCACTGTGGGCTCCCTGCAATTTAGGTGGACCGGTAGGGCTCTCATGAGCCCAACTGATCCCCTCTGTCAGGAAATCCTTGCTGTGAGGCAGGTTGACAACCAGTTTGTATTATATTTCTTACTATACCAGGGACCAGTTAATGGCCTTAAAACAGCAGACCTGGCCATCCTTCTATTCTTGAGTCTCTCCGAAACTTTTGGGGTGGGGACAAAGTGTAAGGAGGTTGAGTTTGTTTCCCAAAGGAAATAATTTGTTTCTCAAAACTACCTTATAATAATTACAAACTGGAAAATTGCATTATGTTTCTGTTCCTTCTGCATAGAATGCATTTTCATCTTTTTTTTTTTTTTAATATAACCATATTTCATGGCCCAGTTTAAGTCTCAGTTACTAGGCCTAGGGCTATCTCCCTCTTAAGAAATCCTAAAATGCATTGTTTGAACCTTTCTTTTGGAGCTTTCTGCCTGTGGCCTTGGGCTTTGGTTTAACTGTTGATGTGTGTGTGTGCTTTGCTTTCTAGTCTAGGTCCTGGCTTGTATGTGATTTTCTGTGTCATCTTCTAACATGGCTTGAGATTCTAGTGTTCTGTTCAATACACTGGACACATGTGGTTGGGCTGCTGGGCACTTGAAATTTGGTTTATTTGATGTGCTGTAGGCTTGAAAAATACATAATGACTTTCAAACACTTAGTATAAACTGGGTGTTGTGACACATGCCTATAATACCACAGCTACTCTGGAGGCTGAGGCAGGAGATTGAAAAATCAAAGCCAGCCTTGGCATTTTGGAGAGACCCTGTCTCAAAACAAAAAATAAAAACGACTTTGATGATGTTTATAGCAGCACAATTCACAATAGCTAAACTGTGGAACCAACCTAGATGCCCTTCAGTAAATGAATGGGTAAAGAAAATGTGGTATATACACACAATGGAATATTACTCAGCAATAAGACAGAATAAAATCATGGCATTTGTAGGAAAATGGATGGAGTTAGAGAATATAATGCTAAGTGAAGTTAGCCAATCCCAAAAAGCCAAATGCCAAATGTTTTCCTCTGATATAAGGAGGCCAATTCACAGTCGGGTTGGGATGGGGAGCATAGGAGGATTAGAGGAATCCTAGAATGGCCAATGGGGAGGGAAGGGAAAGGAGAGGGCAAAGGGTGAAGGAAAAAAAAAAAAAAAAAAGATGGTAGAATGAGATGGATATCATTACCCTAAGTGCATGTATGAAGTCACGAATGGTGTGAATATACTTTGCATACAACCAGAGATTTGTAAAAAAGTGCTCTATATGTGTAATATGAAATGTAATGCATTCTGCTGTCATTTATAACATCTTAGAATAAAAAATAGTAAAAAAAAAATAACTTTGATGTAGCTCGGTGGTAGAACAGTACTGGGTTCAGTCCCCAGTACTGGGGGCAGGGGTTACATATCTCATTAATGATTCTTTTTTTATTTTTATTTTGAGCCAGGGTCTTACTAAGTTGCCCAGGCTGTCTTTGAACTTCAGATCCTTCTGCCTGCCTAATTAATGATATTCAAATGATATTTCGGGTATATTAGTTTAGATAAAACGTATTGTTCAAACTAATTTTAACTCTTTATATTTTTAAATATTGCTGTTAGAAAGTTTAAAATTCCAAATGTGGCTCAATGTGTGACTCTTTGTATTTCTGTTATATAGCACTGCTCTAGTGGATGCTTGGTAGATAATGAAGGAATGACAATTGTCTATTATTGATTTTCTCTTTGATTAACACATTGACCTAAATACGGTGTTATTACCTGTTTTAAAATGTTAAGTATTCTTCCTTCACACCTTCTTTTTCTTTCCTTTTTTGCTGTGCTGGGTATTGAACCCAGAGATCTTTGAACTTGCTAGGCAAGTATTACACCTCCATACAAACTTTGACAGCAAAAATCAAACTCTGTTGGATCTTCCCAAATTTTCTGAAGGGATGAAGGAAGCAAAGCTATCTCTTCCTTTCTAACTTCTTTAGAAACAATTCACTATTTTCATTTTCCTAACTCACCTGTGATCATAACAAAATACTTCTTCAGATAGACTTTTCTTTTTCCTTCCTCTCATTGGCTAAAAATTCTATCAATGCATCTGACTTGCAGATGACTAATAAATAAGTATTTTCTATATTTTGTTTTGTTTTATATTTAAGAGGTCACAAAGCTCAAAATCTCATCTCTCTTTTCTTTCTTCACTCCTCACTTTGATTGGGTTATTTATTCTCCCCAATGCACACATTTTTACCTTTTTTGAGGGCATGTGTCAGCATTATGCCAAAAAATGGTGCCCAGGCACCACAAAGGAGGGTAGAGTATATTTTACAAGATACTACCTCATATGGCCTAGAATGGATGGAGCCATTCACCCTTCTTTAAAAAAAGACTTCTTTACTAGTCACCTGCCCCATGCTGCCATGGAACTTCCTTAGATCATTCCTGTGTGCACCAGCTCTGTCAGCTAACAGTTCTGCACCAGACAAGAGGGATCCCCCAAACACAGGTAATAATAGTAGTAGTGGCTTCCAAAGACCAATTCCAACACTGCTAATAATGGCTCTTACACTGATACACACCTTAAATTCCAGAAAAACTTTCCCCAAAGGCAAAAGGAATGTAAAGGCAGTTATAGGATGTGTGTGTATATGTGCGAGGTTCTATCCTTCCATTGTCTTGCATTTCATTCTGATATGATATCCTTCTTATTGTTTCCTTATTAAAAGATTTCTTCTTTTCTAAGGAAGTGGTGGTGATAATGGATGGTCATTGAATTAGTTAATTAATTAATTAATTTTTGATACCAGGAATTGAACCCAAGGCACTTAACCACTGAGCAACATCTCCAGCACAGCCCCCACACTTTTTTTTTTTTTTTAAATTTTGAAATGGGGTCTCACTAAGTTGCTTAGGGCCTCACTAAATTGCGGATGCTGGCCTCAAACTTGTGATCCTCCTGCCTCAGCTGGGATTACAGGTGTGCACCACCATACCTCCTGGTTGTTTGTTGCATTTTAAAATATGTCAATGACAAAATAAGCAAACTGCCTTTTTTTTTTTTGCTAAAATTTTCATGTTATAGGTTAACTAACTTCTATTCAAAAGGTGCCTTGTGCAATGTGAAAGACTTGAAGCCTCATAGGAAATCTCCCTTCAGAAGAGTCCTTTGATTTTACTTGTCTCTTGAAACTTATCCAGTGTTGAGGATAAATGCATGGTTATTATCTTGGCGAACTTGTGTGTTATGACAACAACTAAACACAGTGTGTTAAGCTTTACAGATGTGGCTTGATAGTTACTAGTGATACTTTGTTCTAATTGTTTTTGTTGAAATATGAAGCTATTGTGGTTTGAATCTTTGCAGATAGAATCTATAAATACCCTAGTTCTTAGGATGAGGATTCTAATAATTTGCTCTAAACTTTTAAATGCCAAGTGATTATAAATGTTTTGTATTAATTGGATATAAATTTATAAAAGTACTTACTCTGTAAGATATTAACAAAAGTAATTTTTCACACATATTTTGATTTTTAGGAAAAAAATTAAGATCCTGATTGAAATACTTCTCAGTGGGAAGAATGCTGGACTAACTTTGGCCCCAGCTGGGTCCTTGACTGGCTATGGGTCTTGCACAAATTACTTATCTTTCTGAGCTCTAGTTTCATCATTTAAAAATGAAGTGTTTGAGCTGTTTCAGTGCCTCTTCCAGCCTGAAAATTCTTTGTCTTTTCTTTCCCCGTAACTTTTGGTGGTACTGGGGATTGAATCCATGACCTTAGGTGTATGTACTAGACAAGTACTCTACCACTGAGCTACACCCCAGCCCTAAAATTCTGTCTTTAATCTCTGACATCAATAATTTTTTTTCTTTAAGTAAGCAGCAGATGTCAGTGTGAAAATAATTTTTTTAATAAAGCTTTCTATTTGTTGTTTTCCTCTGTCAAAAGAAGTTTTTATCATTTCTTCTTAGAGCTCAAAGATTTTTGGAAAGAATCATGATTTAATATTTTATCATATAATTGATTATGATCATATTTTTATTTTACTTTATTTATTTAAAATTTTTTTTTGTACTAGGGATTGAACCTAGAGGTACTCTAGTACTGAGCTACGTTCTCAGCCATTTTTAGTTTTTGTTTTGGGACAAGGTATTGCTAAAAACCTCTAATTTGTTATCCTTCTGCCTTAGTCTTCTAAGGCATCATGTGTGCCACCATGTCCCAAGATGTCATATATTTTATAAAACACTGGGTTTGGTTGTATATGCTATTAAAATTATTACCTTTCGTCACTACCTCCAGACACCCCAACTCTGTGTTTTTTTGTGGCGTTAACAAGCATTAAGGAGCATATATTTAAAGTCTTATTTTGAAGATGCAACTTGAAACCTTTCAAGCCTTTCAGTAATAATCTCTCTGTGCTTCATTTCCATTGTGGCTGTTAAATTTATAAACACTGACGCTAAGTGTGGATGCAGTTTGGTAAACAACAGAGAAGGGTCATGCCTTTATGTTGTCAGACATCCATTTATGAAATTTGACTCTTAAAACCATTTCTATTTTTGAAACATCTAAATATTCTCATTGGGTATACAGATAGCTCAACTCTTGGATAATACATTTCATCTTTCAAGTGGATTTTCAATTTTAAACACTGGTGCAGAATATTCCGTAGCCTGGTGCAGCGGTGCACGCCTGTAATCCCAGCGGCTGGGGAAACGGAGGTAGGAGGATCACAAGTTCAAAACCAGCCTCAGCAATTTAGCCAGGCACTAAGCAACTCAGTAAGACCCTGTCTCTAATAAAATACAAAATAGGGCTGGGGATGTGACTCAGTGGTCGAGTGCCCCTGAGTTCAATCCCCAATACCTCTGCCCACCCCCCCCAAAAAAACCCAATCAGAATATTCCTGTCTGTTTGTCATATAAATATATCTGCTGTTACGAATTGGCTCACAGAAAAGGGCCTGAAAATGGCAGAAGCCAGTTCATGGCCAGAGAGAAATGTGGGTGAGCCATAGGCATTGGGAGTTATGTGGTTTTAATCTCAGTGGTCATAATTCAGTTTTAAATGTGTGTAAGTCATGATATTGGGAAGAATGTTGGACTTTGGGACATTGGATTCTGGCTCTGCCATTAACTAATAGTGTGAATAGAGAAGGATTCCATCATTTCTCAGTTTAGGGTTACTTAAAAAAGAAGTAAAAGGCTGGGTGCATTGGCACACACCTTTAATCCCAGTGGTTTGGGAGGCTGAGGCAGGAGGATGGTAAATTCAAAGTCAGCCTCAGCAACTTAGTGAGGGCCTAAGAAATTTAGTGAGGCCCTTAACAACTTAGTGAGACCCTGTCTCAAAATAAAATTAAAGAAATTAAAAGGGCTAGGGATGTAGCTTAGTGGTAAAGCACCCCTGGGTTCAATCTTCAGTACTGGAAATAAAAAACAAAAACCACCAATAGTACATACAGAAGTGTGCACATATCATATGAGTAAACTTAATAAATTTTCATAAACAGCAGCCATATAATCATTCTCATGCAAACCCAGAACATGAGCTGTACCTGGAAGTTCAACTGTGTTCTCTTCTGGTTACTACTCTTCTCCACTACAAGGAAAACACTATCCTTGACTTTTCACCATAGATTTTTATTTATTTATTTATTTTCCAGTACTGGGGATTGAACCCAGGGCACTTTACCACTGAGTTTCATCCCCGGTACTTTTTATTTTATTTTTGTCTGTTTGTTTGTTATTGTGGTACTGGGGATGGAACCCAGAGGTGCTTTACCACTGAGCCCCATCCCCATCCCTTTTTTAAAAATTATTTTTAAATACACATGATAGTAGGGTGTATTTTGACATTATACATACATGGAGTATAACTTACTATTCTTGTGGCTGTATATGATGTGGAGTTACAGGGTAGTATATTCATATATGAACATAAGGTTGAGACAGAATCTCACTAAGTTGCTTAGGCTCTTGATAAGTTGCTGAGGCTGGCTTCAAACTTCTGATCCTCCTCCTTCAGCATCCAGAGTCACTGGGATTACAGGTGTGCACCACCATGTCCAATTGCTTGTTTCTGTCTTTTAAGGTTGTAATTACATGGCTTATGCATTTGCATTGTGTGTCTCTCAAGAAATGTTTGAAAGATTACAGTCTTATCATTAATGTAGTTGTAGATCATTCTTATTCATACAGTAGTCCACTATAAAAATATATCAGAATTAATTCATATACTCTATTGCTGGTGAACGTCCGAGTTCCCTGATTTGAGCTGATTTTAAAATCAGTTACCTGATTTTATCAATAGCTGTGCTATGAACATTTAAGTAGATGACTTTTGGTATAGTAGTACTTCTATTGGGTATATCCACAGAATTGGAATTTCTGTGTTTCATAGTACGTCATGTTCAGCTTTAGTAGATTATGCCAGCACCATCTGAGGATCCTGCTTGCTCTACATATTTATTAACAGTATTGACTGCCTTTAGCCATTTGGGTAGGTGTGTATTTTGAACATTGAAGATTATAATTTGTACCTTGCAGTGTTGTTCTCAGTTAAGGTATATTTCTCTTCACTTCAAATCTACTATGAACTTGGACTACTTATCAGAATTTCATTTTCCCTCCATGTAAAATGAGACCATTGGATTAATTAACCCTAGTGTCCTTTCATAGCTCTGTAATTCTGGTACACTGTTAGTGGAATTTTACTATCATTTAAATCCCATTACATGAGCACTTACCCTCTTATACACAGAACAACAAATCCATGTAGTGATTGGTTTTACTAACAGTGCAGAGTAACACTATAAGGTGGGAACTTTCATTATTTTAGTTATTAGATGAGGAAAATAAATCAAATAAGATAAAATAAGTTGTCCAAGATCAAACAACTAGCAGGTAGTTAAGATCAAACAAGGGCTGGGGTTGTAGCTCAGTGGGAGAGTGCTTGCCTCACATGTGGAAGGTACTGGGTTCAATCCTTGGCACCACATAAATATAAAAAATAAAGGTATTATGTCCATCTACAACTAAAAAAAAATTTAAAACAAATCAAACAAGTTATCCAAGATCAAATGACTAGCAGGTAGTTAAGCTAGAATTTGAATAAGTGACTCCAAAAGCAGCCCACCCTCCCTCCCTTTCCCTCTTCCTTTCTTTTTCTTTCTTTCCAGGAGCATTCTATCTCTGCTCAACATCCCTCCACCCTGCTTTTAATTTTTTTTTCTTTAATGTTAGAGACAGAGCCTGGATTCAAACTTGGGATCTTTTTGCCTTGGCCTCTCAAGTAGCTGAGGTTACAGGCATGCACCACCATACCTGTTGTAGGGGTTTATTTTTGTTGTGGTGGGTTTTATGATGGAAAAAAATCATCTTGAACTTATAATGGTTGGATCATGTAATTATGGGAAAGGGGTTACTGTTAAATAGTGATGGTTTCTGTTTTTTTTTTTTTTTTTTTTAGGTCCTGTCTGCAGTCTATGTGTCTCATCTTTTGGAGCAAGATCTGTCACAATCTTCAGTGGCTTTATGGTGGCTGGAGGCCTGATGTTGAGCAGTTTTGCTCCCAATATCTACTTTCTGCTATTTTCCTATGGCATTGTTGTAGGTAAGGAGCTTGGTCACTATGACTTTTCTAACTTCACAAATCACACATCATTTCACCAGAGTCAAGTTTATTATTCAGTTAAGATAAGGAGTGAAAGTGTTCAATAATAATTTACTCTCAGTGACAACTTCTCCAAAAAATATTGCTTTAGCAAAATGTCTTCTCAGTGAATCAAAGTATGTAAAAGGGTGGCTGGGGATGTAGCTCAGTGGTAGAGCTGTTGCCTAGCATGCACAAGGTCCTGGGTTTGATCCTTGGCAACACATACACAAAATGTGTGAGAGGATAAGCACATTTGAACAATCCACTTTATTTCTGCTTGTAAGACACAGGAACGTTTTCATGCTAGCACTTGTCTTGCTATAAGCACAAAAATGGAAAAGCAAGAGAGGAGAAACATACAACTTAGATGTCATGGCATCTGTGGCTTCTCAGACCTAGAAGTGGTCCCTTTTGTATTGAACAGTCAAGCAGGGCTCCGTTGAACTATTTGTGTTCCACATATCTATTGCCAGGGCCCAAATCAAAAGTTACAGTGGAAGTAGTAGGTCGATTTTATAACACATTATTTTTAAAAGACAAGGCATGAACCAGGTGGGTGTCTGTAATTTCAGTGACTCAGAAGCCTGAGGCAGGTGGATCACAAGTTCCAGGCCAGCCTGGGCAATTTAGCCCCTGTCTCAAAACAAAAAATAAAAGAGTAGGGATATAGCTCAGTGGGTAAATTCCCCTGAATTCAATCCCTAGTACATTTCTCCCTCCCCCTGAAAAAAAATGATAAAGCATGAGAGTGAAGAAAACTGTATGGTAAGGATGATTTTTGATGAATGATCTTACAAAAGAGCCAAGAATGGAGAGCACATGGCCTGAGGACGCTGACAATGGAGGTGGGGACTTCATTTGCCATGTGTTCCACTAGTCGCTTTCAATGTTAAAAATCACCAGACTCTGTGAGGTGGTACATGCCTGTAATCCCAGCTAAGGCAGGAGATCTTGGGCAACTTAGCAAGACCTTGCCTCAAAATAAAGTAAGAAGGGCTAGGGCATGATGTAGTGGTAGAGTACTTGCCTAGCATGTACAAGGTCCTGGGTTTAATCCCCAATACTAAAAGTGAAATAAACAAACAAAATCACCAGACTCTATTCTTAACATCTGTTGAAATTTGAAAAGGATGACCTATAACTTCCAAAAGTTTCATCTAAGTATCTGAAAGAGCTAATTTTATTTACTATCAATATTCTTTGTTTACTTGGAAATATTTCCCCAATGATGAGTACTGGAAATTATAACAGCTAATATTATTTACACTTTGTGTGTGGAGGGGTGTGGTGCTAGGGCATCAAACCCAAGACCTCATGAATGCTAGGCAAGCACTCTACCACTGAGCTACAGCCCAGCACCCCCCCCCACACACTTTTTATTGTTTTACCTTTTTAAAAATTTGTTCTTTTTAGATATACATTACAATAGAGTGTATTTGGACATACATACATGGAGTATAACTTATTCTAATTAGGATCCCATTTTTTGCATCTTACATAATGTAGAGTTTCACTGGTTGTGTATTCACATGTGAACATAGGAAGGGTATGTCTGATTCATTCTACTATCTTTCCTTTTCTCATGCCCCCCTCCCTTCCCTTCATTCCCCTTTGCCTAATCCAATGAATTTCTATTTTTCCCTCCCTACCCACCCTTATTGTGTATTAGTATCCACATATCAAAGAGAATATTTGGCCTTCTTTTGGGGCAGGGATTTCTAGCCCTTCATAGCAGCTAATATGCATTAATTACTTACTTTGTGCTTGGGAGTGTACTAAGTGCTTTACATGGTCTTATTCACCTTCATAAAAACCCCTTTACAGAAAGGGAAAGTGAAGCTCAGAGGAGTGGAATTGTTAACCAGAACCACACAGCTAGGAGACTTAGGGTTGGAATCACTCAGATACCTGAGCCTGACTTCTTTTTAATTTTTATATTTATTTCGGGTAATTTTAGAACTCAATAATAAGTCAATAATTTTCTTGTTAATTCCTTGAGAGTAGGCACAATGTATTTTTATTTTATATTCCCTATAAGGCTTAGTACAGTTTGAACCTTTGACTAAAAATACATTAATCTCATGTAAAATTTGAGAGCCTTTGTTGAATAACAATTCTGCATTCTTGTCTAAAATCTTAAAAATAAAAAATAGATACATCTGTGTTTTTGCCTAAACATTGAATTGTTCCTTTTAGGAAAAAACATCTTTTTATGTGGAAAATTGAATCAGCATGCCTGTGATTATTTGAGAAATTTCCCTAAACGCTAGTCAAATTATTCAAAATTTCATTGGGTTTTACTCTTTGAAATGGTTTCAAGTTCAATTTAGGCCTTTGTGAGTACATTAGTGCTGTCACTGTCTTAAAAGTTGGCAATAAGTGAGTGATACCATAGCATTTGCATTATCTATAGGTAGGAATGAATTTTTATAAGAAAAAATAGCTTATATTGCCTTAAAGATTTATGTACATTTGATTGTTAATATAAGGAGTTATATATAAGAGTGAAAATACCCACTTTTGATGAATATCTAAGGTACTTGGAAAGAAAAAGGAAAACTAACTAACCTCCATAAATAAATCTCAAAATTCTGGAGCAGTAGAGAGAGCTTTACCAAACTATGAAACTGATTTTGATTTGGCTCATGTTGTGATAATCCTGCACTTCCTGCCTTCTCCTCTACTGTGATTGAGTAGTCTATCTAGGTGGGATTTAATATTATGAGTTTGAATTTGCTGTCTTGGTTGTGGTGGTAGTGATAGTGAAGTTATAGCACTTTTCCCAAAATAGCTCACTCCGTTGGCCAAAGAACCAGGGAACAATGTAGGCATTATACAAACTGTCATGTTTTTGTGTTCAAACTAAGTATCAAGGTCTGAAGAAATGAAAGTTGGATGGGCCCCTGGGCCCAGTAGACCTATTATTAATAAGACCTGGGCTATGATCCCATACATTACCTGGATCTCAAAGGAGCCCACTCCAAGGGGAGGCCTTGTAGACTCTTCAGGTCCTTAGTTAGCAATGTCAACCCATAGCCTGTATCCAACAATGCACAAAGGGTATTTCACTTTCCCCCATATATAAATAAGAGGCCATAGCTTTCTTTGGGAGAGAATTCAGATTATCATTACTTACATACCTGTCATAGTGCTTGTTGCAATCTCCTTCCTTCCAAATCCTGACCTCTTCTTAAGTTAAGGGTTCTGAGTCAGAAAACAGGCCCATGTCTGATAGGTGGTGAATCGCAGAGATTAGGAGGAAGCTGTCAGCATGTGAAGCAAACAGTGGACATCAGGACAAGAGATGTAGGTTCTATGACCTTGAGAAAGCTCTTTAATATCTATGAACGACCTTCCCCTCATCTGTGAAGACAGGCTATGAATCCTGCCTCATATGGGTCTTGTGAGGGCTAGATGAAGCCAAGCAAAGTTAATAACGATAAAAAAGTAAAAGAGTGAGTTGGATTTCAATGAATGAAAAAATAAATCATTCACTCTGGTAATTGTTGGGGTCCTGTGAGCTATTCCTTGCTAGTATATTATTGACACTTACTACCATGATTGACTTCTTCGTGGTTTGACTTCTTTGTATGTTCATGATACAGGACTTAGAGAATATTTGTGGGATAATAATGTACAACACCACTTCCATCTGTCACCATTTGAAATAAAGTATCCAGTTGAAAAAGAAATGGCAGGAAATTGTTATACAGTCAAAACTCATCTCCTTTCTGTGTCATGAGTTCCTTAGAAAAAACAAGAAAAGTTCAGTCTAATGGTAGCATTCACTGAGCCCCAGCTTTGTGAAGAATTATACTCTAAGGACTCTCATGTGTCTGGAATGAACTGGGTGGCCTCATAAAACAGATGGTATGGTGTAGGTAAAGAGCTAGTGCTAACAGGCAGGCTCTGGGGTCAGACCATAGGTTGACTTAGCCAATTCCCAGCTGTCAGTCTATAAACATGTTTCATGACTTATATTTTCTTGTTTGCTTTTTGGTAACGTGGATTGAACCCGGGGTACTTTACCACTGAGATACATCACCAGCTCTTTTTATTTTTTATTGCTAGATAGGGTCTCCCTAAGTTGCTGAGGCTGGCCTTGAACTTGTGATCCTCCTGTCTGAACCTGTAGCTTCACTGGGATTGTAGACATGTGCCACTGTACCCAACTGTTCTTTTATTCTTAAATTATTTTCTGACCTCTTTGTTCAAGACTATGGCAGCAGTTTTGGCTGTTCAAGAAGCTCTCCTGAATCAGAAGTATATGTGTAATAGATAAAAGAATATTTAAAAGAAATTAAACCTATATTGGATGTCTAATTTCAATCTAAAATGCCAAGATAATACCAAAGTATATTAACTGGCATACTTCTCTTTAATAATTGATCTTTAAAAAATATCCCATCTTAAAAATATTATCTTGTTTAGTTTTTTTTTATTTTTTGGGTTTTTGTTAGCTCAAATAAAATCATGTCTCACTAGTTTTCAAATAACTGTAAGCCTTATAGTTAATCCTGGTAGTTTAGACTCCTATTTTCTCAATAACTTTACTAACTCAGAAGAAGACAGTGTTGTATAAGACTGGGAATAGGTGGGAAAGGGGGGTGGTAATGTAGGAAATGTACCATTAATGAATTAATGAAGGCTCTTTCTAATATTTTTTTTTCTGAGCATAATTCCAAGATAATTTGTTTCTGTAGAATTCTCTTTTCTGCAGAATGTATTGTCTCTTGGCTACTTGGTTATGATTTTCTTAATACTCCCTTCTTGATTTTTGGAAAAATCCAATTTTTCTTCTTTTGTCTTCCTTCATTTTATTTCTTTTCATTTCTTTTTGGTACCAGGGATTAAACTCAGGATCACTTAGCTATGGGGAGGTGACCAGCACCTCACCAGGGGGACCTTTTTCCTGCCCAGGAGGGTATAAGCCACTGGAGAAAATAAGTTAGAAATAATTAGTGAAGAAATAAGAAGCAGAGTCAGAATTATAGTTTTGAAGCAGAGCACCTGATAGATCCAGTCTACATAGGAGCTGGAGCTGGACAATTAAAAAATGGCTCCTGTGATTTATTTAAGGGGGTACATCAAAGGCAGGGATAAGGTTTCAGGGGTGGAGTCTTGCTTCCTGGTGTCTACAGTCAGCAGGTTGATTGGCATCTTGGCAGGTCACACCCATCTCTGAGAGGCTGTGTGGCTGCAGCAGGTTACCCCATCTCCGGTGCTATATGGAACCAGGCAGAGCTGAATAGAAATTCACATCTATTTAGGCAATCTTACCCTGTGGGATTGCCACGGAAAGTTGCCAAATACCAGATGTTCCTATTCAAAACCTACAATGCTGGTGTAGTCCACACATAGCCCATGGATGACTCTCGACACTTAACCACTAAATCACATTCCCAGCTCTTTTTTATTTTTTATTTTAAGACAGAGTCTCACTAAATTGCTAAGGACCTTGTTAAATTGTTTAGTTTGATCTTTTATTTTCTTGATATCTGTATAATCCACTGAAATAGAAGAAGGGAAAAATAAAACTCATGTTCATCTGATTTTCTTACTCTAATTGTGGCAATTTTACAAGTAGAATTTTACAAGCCTCTCCTCCACTCCTCATTTTTAAATAGTTATATCATTAAAGATAGTCTTTTGATGATCATGGATGTGCAGTTGTAGTAAGGAATTAAGATTTTCTAATACAATCTGAGGTTAAATCTATACAATGCCATAAAACTTAGATGAAAAGTGAAAAGAAAAAAACAATATAATGACATTTGTTAGTACTTAATTATATTCCAGGCACAGATAAATACATCTTTACATTTTTTAATCTGTCTCAGCCTTTATAAATATCGAGATGGTTATAGAAATAGGGAAACTGAGAATTAGAGAGTCTTAGTGACTTTCCTGAAGTCACACAATTGATCACCTAATTGCAGGAATAGAATAAGTACAACAGTGAAGTGAAACCAGCGTTCAGCACTGGTGTACTATATATGTGCAGGAAGATGGTGTGGAAATTTATATGTGAGTAGAATCTTGAAGGATAGGCAGGATGTGGCCAGTTGGATATCCATTGGAAGGGGAGTGAGGGTGGTATGAGGAAGACATTTCAGAGCACAAATGCTTAGAAGCATGAATTAGAATGGATAACAGCAGTCTCTCTCTCTCTCTCTCTCCCGTCCTCCCTCCCTCCCTCCCTCCATGAGTCACATGGGGAGCTATAAATATATCAAAGCATGGTGTGCAATAGAGGCCTGATGAGAAAAAGTTTTATGTAGTCTTTATTGCAGGAGCATGATGTAATGAGTACTGTTGGGCAGCAATTTCAATTGGTGGGGAAAGCACTGGAGGTTGAGACAACTACTAATTAGGAGGCCATATTCCAGATCAAAAAAGCTGGAGGAGGTCAACTGAGGCAATGGCAGTGCAGCAAGTGATGGTGGTTGATAATATAGAGTGGGTGTGATAAACAGCTTGATGTGCCAACCTAACAATCAGAGAGAGATTCTCTAAAGATCAATTAAGCTTATTTGAGAGTATAATATCATTGAAATGGAGATATTCATACCATAGAAAATGATAAGCATATTTAAGGAGGTTGAAGGAAGGGGAAGTTTTTAAATGTGAAATAAGGAAGATTATATACGATTTTTGGAACAATGATCCTTGGCTACAAGAATCAATAACAAGTGTGGCATCTGCCCAGTTGTTGAAGATTTTCCCCCTTCCTTCCTTCCTTTCTTTCTGAAGGGCAAAAAACCCATGCCAGAAACCGCCATGTAGTAAAGGGGTTTATTAACTGGCCCCTAACGGCTGGTCAGGACCGAAGGTGTGCGTGGAGGGAAAGGAAGCAAGGGGAAGGAGAAGGAGGGGAAGGGGAAGCCAGTGAGGAGAGGAAGGGCGTAGATGGGGCAATGAAGAAAAAAGGGCGAGTTCCAACCTGGCCGTGGGGGTTTAAGTAGCGACTCCGGTGGTCCGAGGGACCCCGGACTCCATAGGCTACCGGTGGTCGGAAGAGGGACCCCTGTGCCATGATTGGCTCAGTAAGGCACCTGAGGTGTGGCCAGTTTAAGGCACTTGGAAGGTGTGTCCTGTTTAAGGTACCTGGGAGGTGTGGCCTGTCAGCCCGAATTCATCTAACACTTCCTCCCTCCCTCCCTCCCTCCCTTCCTTCCTTCCTTTCCTCCATCCCTCCCTCCTTCTCCCTCCCCTGCTCCTCTCTCTTTCTTTCTTCCTGGTTCTTGTGGCCTTTTTACAGTTACAGATCTGACAGTGTCTTTTGTGAGTAGTTCTTGCATTCATGTATGAGATCCTCTCCTTTATAACTTCCCATCTTTATTAAGTTTCTGGTTATGGATGGAAAAAAGTGACTCTGTTTTGATCTGACAACTTTTATAGATATGAGGAGATGGGGAAAAGGTGGCCTCTGGAATTGTGGTCTTACCCAAAGATGTGTGAAATCAAACAAAGAATGTGAAAATAAATGTTAGAATATCTAACTATATTTAATTTTTACTTATTTAAGCAAAGGGAAACAATTATGTTTTACTCATGTTTTATGCTTTGAATTGTCAGAAGTATGGATATTTAATTTTAAATTTATGCTTCTACTGGAGATTGACGCTCAGAAATCTTTTGCACTAGAGTCTGATCAAAACTGATTAGGACCAGGGAATGCTTTAAAGCAGTAGTTACAAATGTTTTCATCTTACTTTCTTATTTAGGACCACAGGGAGCTTTTGATTATGTGAATTATGTTTTTCTTTATTCTATAAAAATTTACTGCATAAAAGATAAAAATTTTAAAATATTTGTTTAGTAATTCATTTAAAGAAAGCAAACCTAGAACATGTTAACATAAATAACACATTTATTATACAAAATAACTCTATTTTCTAAAACAAAATGCAATTCAGTGATAATTTAGTAAGAAGAATGTTTTATTGTTGTTGCTGTAGTTGTTTTTCTTTGTTTGTTTGTTTGTTTTTTTGTTTTGTTTTGTTTTGTAGTGCTAGGGATCAAATCCTGGTCCTGGGTATGCTAGGCAAGTGCTCTATCACTGAGCTACACCCCCAGCTCTAAGAAGATATTGTTTTTATATGTTTGAAAATCTCTTAATACCTAGTTTCATAGAATACATGAGTTATCATATGTATACCTGTACTCACTCTGTTGCAGTCTGTTTTTTTTTTTAATTGAAAGTTATATGAAGAAAATTTGGTCTTACAGAAAGATATACTTAGAAAAGGGAAGTGTTTTTTGTAGCTTTTTCAGGCAACTGGAGATATTCTTTGATGCTATATGAAAATTTGGTAGGAGATAATTTCCTAAAGATTAATTGCAATGTGCACCTGATACCACATCAGTATACATTTTTGTATATTTTACATTAAACCCATTTATTTTGTAACTTGATTAGTTTTTTCAAACCTGACTCTATAACAGCATGAATTATTTATTTGAAAAATATTAGTTTTCTAAGTAATACAAAAACTTTAAAAATATTAAGATATTTCATTTTTACAACATCAAAAATCACTTTTGTTAATATCACCAACAAGCTCATTGGAAAACCTTTATGTGTTGGGAAGCTGTAAAATTTATGGTGCAAGATACAAGTTTTCTAAAATTCTAATTTTTTTAAACTGGAAAATTTGGCTTTTATCATTGGTGGTAATTACTGTCACTTGCTTCCTTTGTTAGTTCATTTTTAAGGAAATATTTGCCAAATACTCAGAGTGAATAATCATAGTTTATCTATTAGACATTGTACAAATAAAAAACACAGGGTTATATGAAAAAACAGTGGCTATTTTAGCTGGCTACTAAAACAATTGCTTAAGTGCTTGTCTTTATAGCAATTTTTGTAAAATAGATGAAGCATTTAAAATAATTTTGTTTGATTTTACTGTGAATGTGTGGTGGTAAAGCCTATGAAATATGAAGTTTGGTACAAATACCTTGATTTCTGCCAAGTCTTTTGCAATATTTTGCCATCTTTTCTATACCATCAGCATAAATATGATCATAGTGAAAAAAGTAAAGAACATCTTCGCATTCTTGTAACAATATTTTAGGCTTCATGGACTTCATGAGTGCATCTTGGAGACTGTAGTTCTTCACGATCTCTCTTTAATAACGGTTGGCTTAAGATCTTCCTGGTAGAGAGGTGTGAGAGTAATATGCTACCTTCTGCATTGCTGAAAAACTTTGAAGAAAATACATTTTAAATTTCTGCTGTTAAAAAAATAAATAGCATTAACATTAGGAAAGTGCTATTAGAAACAGAAAGAAAATAACTGGAAAGTGCTAAGTGCTAAAAATTCTAAATCAGTTATCTCATGAGATTTTCATGCACTGTTAAATACTGACAATAGGTTCCATGAATAATGCAGTTGAGATGATTTCTCCTTGAATGGATTGCCACTTCTGGAAATCAGTAAAAGTAAAGAATAAATTAAAAAACAAATGAAAAAAATAGATAATCTTATTTGACATCCATGAACTGTAAATTATTTTTCAAAAATTTTATGTAATCTAAGGTTGAAAATTTCAAAGTTGTTGTTTCAACATTATTGGCATTGGCATTTAGAAATCTGAAATATCTTATTTTCATGTCTCGAACGCCTAACATTTAATAGAACACTGACAACCAAATCACAGAAAATTAAATCCATTCCTCTTCCAAAGGCATTCAAAAAGAGTCTCAGTTAAGGTTGACACTTTCTGGTTTCACAAAATTGACTTTTCAGAACTAGCATTACTTTATGTCATGAAGTGTTCTATATGTTGTAATGACAGCTGTGTAAATTGATCCAACTAATGTTTAAATTAGTGATATTTTTCCCCTAAATCATGCAAAATAAAGTATTGTTTTTATGGTACTGGGAATTGAACTCAGGAAACACTCTACTACTGAGCTATATCCCCAGTTATTTTTAAAAATTATTATTATTATTATTATTATTAATTACTTTGAAACAGCATCTTGCTTCCAGCTTTCAATCCACCTGCTTCACTGGGATTATAGCCATGCACCACTGCCCAACTTGGAAATGATCTTAATTCACTTATTGGGTCATGGTTAAAATTCAGTTTTCAGCTATGGCTTAGAGTGAGCCTCAAAACCATAATGTTGAAAAAAAAACACAGGCAAAAATTAAGTGCATTAGAGACAAAGGAGAATTTTGTGGTGTATCAAATACTTAATAGAGAGAAAAGGATTATGCTAACAAACAAGAGGCTTGGACATAATCTGGAGACAAATATTACCTTTAAGACACAAGAAGGGAAATTTAGTTATAAGCTTTTTAATGATGAAAAATTTAAAATTTACAGAAAATTACAGAATAGTATACCAAATAGCCATACTTAAATAACCACGACTTAAATTTAACAATTGATAGTATTTTGTCATATTTGCTTTTTTCCCCCCAAAGTTGCTTTAGACTCAATTAAATGCATCATCACCACATGCTTCTTCTAAGTAATACAGTGTGCTATCCCTAAAAGACGACGACTTATGAATATTAGTTGTTCTGTGATGGGATGATTGAGCACCCCAGAAGAACTGCCTGAGACCTTTGTTTTGCAGACTGAGTGATAAGCCACGCTCCAACAAAATAGCTTTTGGAAAGGGGGATATCTAGAAGCTGTTTAGGGTACCTAAAGGAGGAACACTGGCATTGACTTGAAAGAAAAACAGATATTTAATGGTCAGATTTGGTTAAATTTTACTAGTTGGTGTATATTTTAACCATTTTCTCTGTCTTCCCAAAATTTGCATGATTGATTTTTGCTTTAGAAATTGTATTTTTAAAAATTTTGATCTTGACCTTAATGTGGGTGTAGGGTGAAAACTGCCCAACTTGTCCATTGGAGCATCAGAAGTAACACAGAAGGAGGGGGGTCCAAGGACCCAAACTCTGAAGTTTTATCCAGCAGTAGCAGAAGATCCTGTTGGAGATACTTGATTATTCCTTTCTTCTTTCTTTCCCCTCTCTCTCTTCTTTCCAATCCTCTCCTTACCTTTTTTTTTAATTGAAGTAATTCAATCTGTCTTAATATATGTAATGTCTTCTTATGCTTAGGTCTCGGATGTGGTTTATTATACACTGCAACAGTGACCATTACGTGCCAGTATTTTGACAGGCGACGAGGCCTTGCACTTGGCCTGATTTCAACAGGTACACTTTCAAAATAAGTACCACTAGTAATCCTTCTAAACAAAAGTTATCAAGCACAGATATGATCAACCAACCACTACCCAGCTTACAATCAGGTAGCAAAATTATTTTTTACTCTACTCCTAGAAGGAAATTTCACTTTCCACTGTAAATATAGGAGTAGCTTTCAATAAAGCACTAAAATCACTGGCATGGTGGCACATGCCTGTAATCTCAGCAACTCAGGAGACTGAGAAAAGAAGAATGGTAAGTTTGAGGCCAGCATCAGCAACTTAGGGAGGCCCTTAGCAACTTAGTCAGACCCTGTTTCAAAATTTAAGAAAGGGGTCTTGGGATATATATAGCTCAGTGGTAAAGCACCTCTGGGTTAAATCCACAGTACTAAAACCAAACAAGCAAGCAAACAAACAAAAAAACCCCACTAAGATGCATATATGAAAATTCTAGGGCATTGTATGTACAACATAATATATAAAAAGGGAGCTTATAAGCCCAGCATATTGAGCCCCACGCTGGTGAGAGCTTTGCTAAGAGAAGCAGAGAATGCTATATAAAATGCTTATTCTTGAGAAAGACAAGAGAAAGGGAAGGAAAACAGATGCTCCCAGAGCCACTGTCAGAGAGAGCTGGCCATCTCTATCTACACCTCAGAAATTGTACAGTGGTGTTTTACTTTTCAGATTATTATTTAAGCTGTTTAGTTAACTCAGAAAATTTTCTGTGGACAGTATTTTATGAGTCTATTGAGGGGATATAGCTGCCACGTTACCAAAAGCTGTAAGCTTACATAAGCTAATTGTTCATAGGAAGGTATTCCTGAGAGGTCAGGCTTCAAGATAGGCTGAAGAACTTCAGTAGTTGTTCTGGCAAGAGGATCCACACTAATTTTTTGATGGTTCTTTATTCATAAACTTGATGCAAATTTGCAAAATTTACTATACATTGCCAAATAAATCTGCAGTGAATCCACACTAATTTTTATTAGAATTGCCATCCAGGAACAATAAGATTTGTGGTTTAATTGAATTGGGTTGGTTATTTACCCCTAGTAGCCCTATCTCCCCAGCCCCCATGCTGGAGATTGAACCCAGGTGTGCTCTACCACCAAGCTACATTTCTAGTCCTTTTTCTTTTTCTTTTTCTTTTTCTTTTTTTTTTTTTTTTTTTTAATTTTGAGAGAGTCTTGCTAAGTTGTTCAGGCTGGCCTCAAACTTGCCATCTTCCTGCCTCAGCCTTCCTGGTCCCTGGAACTATAGGCCTGTGATCTTGTGCCCAGCTTACCCATAGCAGTTTAAGGAAGCATTGCCAGGTGAGAAATGTGAACCATGGTCCAGGAGGAGACATGTCCAGAGTCTGAGGACACAATTAAGGCAGAATTGGGAGAAGAAATCTAAAACACAGATGTTGGGGAATCTAGAGCAGTTGGAATGCAGCTTAAGGAACCTGTCAGTGTCCTGAACCTGTCAGTATCCCCACGTGTACACAGAGGGTGAGAGCAGGCATGACAACTTAAAGGAAAAAAGGTCTCACCTGAACTATGGTTTTGTGGAGGCAAAAAACAGACCCTGGAGACTGCCTGATTTTTGAATCTCGATTGTTACTCACTAGCTCTCTGGTGTTGGATGATATTTGTTGTGTGTTTCCATTTTCTGAACTGAAAAATGGGGATAATGCTACTAGCCATCACATCAGGTTATTGGAAATAAAAAGAAGGGTATGTGTAAGGAACAGGACGAGGGTTCTAAAAGTGCCATTCATTAAAATTCACCGAGGTTTCCCTTAATGACCAAATTTACTTGTGTTGAAAGATACTGGAAATTGTATGCTGTGAAAGTGACTTTTGCTTTTCACTCAGTCTAGAGGGCAGGATACAGGGGCTGTGCCACACTGAATAAAAAAATGGAGCAATTATGAACATTCAGATTTGAAGGTATTTTCAATTTCAGCTCATGAGAGCTAGGTGAGGTGAAATTAGGAAGAGGCATGAATCTACCTTCAGTGAAAGTGATCTACCTTCAGGCAAGCAAAAGAAAAGTCACTGTAGAATTTTTTTTTAATGACAAAGAAATCTCAAATCAAAATATTTGAAATATTGTGCTTTAGTTGAAAGGAAGAAATAGGCAGAAAACAAAATTTGGGGTACACCATGTTTCTCTGTGGTGGACAAGGGTTGGTAAATGGATGCCCAAAGATCAATTCTGGTGCACTGTTTTTTATATGCCTCAGAAGCTAAGAATGGTTTTGATATTTTTAAAAATCAAAAGAATATTTCATGACATGTGACAATTATATGAAATTCAGTGTCCATAAAGTTTTATTGAAACTCAGCTGTGCTCCTTCCTTTATGGATCGTGTCTGGCTATTTTCATGTATCACAGGCAGAGCTGAGTATTTGGAAAGGTTTTATAGAGACCATAGTGCCTTAAATATTTACTCTCTGGTCGTTTACAGAAAAAGCTTATTGACCTGTGGTATCAATGAGTTAATCAACACATGAGTATATTTCCTGTTTCAGTTTCCCTGAGCACCAATTAATATTTTCCCTCTTTGTAATAATGTATAATCTAGACAAGAATGAAAGCAAAATTAGTGTTTTATTTCACTTTGTTCTTTACATGACCATTTGTCCAATTAGGATGTTCTTTTTGAAGATTTAAAAGTAGACTCTTAGAGTTTATAAAATTGCACAAGGAAATTCTTAAATTTCTGTCCCTTGCCCTGAAAGAATTTCTGCATCTTTTAAAGCCATAGCCATGTTCTCATGGGATGTAGCCTGAGGTGTATAGTATGATTTTCCCTTACCTGTCATACAATTAGCATATCATAGGTGTTCAATAAATAATATCTATTTGATATATTTTCTTATATTTCATGATGTTGACAGGCTAACTTGGTTGGCAAACAATGACAAAGTTATTTATTTTTTTGAATTAAGGTCAATACATAGAACATTGCAAACACCAAGACCTTTTGAAAGTGTCTAATCATGTCACATTTTGTTAGAATCTGTACAAAGTTAGTGGTAGAAAAAAATCACAAATTGACAGTTAATGGATGCTAACGCAGAACAATGGTCCACACAGTTGCTCTGCTACATTCAATCATTTTTTTAATTGTTTTCTGAAGTATTTGTACTTCAGAAGCATGTGCCACTTTTACAAAGATAAGGAGAGATAAATTTTTCTTCTATTACTCTCAGTAGTAAGTAAAGTTCTCCCATAGTGAGGAAAAATGCAAGGGCACTTACTCTCCCACCAATAGTACTATTTTAGCTGCCAATGCATTAACCTGAGTCATCAATTAATGTCTGCATGAAAAGATTTTTTTCCCCCTTTGGGGATTAAGGAGTAAAGTAGAAAAATATTAAGAAAGGGACAACTGCGGTCTCTTAAGAAAATACTTTCTTACAACTCCATGACACAGAGCTATTCAGTTATTTGTGAAATCAATTTTTTTGAGATCATGGGTTTTCACAGCAAGCATGTCCATGTCATCAGTCATGTGTCAGAGCATGTTCCCACTGGTATCCGTTGGGGTTATGATATAATTTGGCATAGATCCATTTTAAATGTATAATCAAACAGTAGACTTTTAAAAAACTGATCTGTTTATATTTCTCCTCTTTTGCATATGACATTTTCCAATGATACTTAAATTTTAAAATGCTCGATGTTTAATAAAAAACAAAATTAGAAGCAGATGAGAACAGTGCAAATTAATTGGGTCAATATAACTTGGCATTCTGGTGTGTTGAGTATGATTAATGCTGAAAAGGCTGCATATATATCCTGTTACATGATATACAAAACAGCACACTTTTTAATTAAAATACTGTATCAAATTCTACTTTACTCTTCTCATAATTTTGTAATGCAATAAAAATATATATCAGTCATTCTGGTAATTTGGTAATGGATTTTAACTAACAAACCGCTATAAATATCCTAAAACTAAGCTGAAACTAAGCTGTATTATTCATCTCAAAAATAAAATATGAAAGTTTACTTTTTCAGTGGCAATAAATACAATATTTCATGGAGATTGGCACATAATAAATGCAAAAAGTAGTTCCATAATGATATTTGTTAAGAATATGGGCTCCCGGAATCAGACCAACTGAGTATGAATTCTACTTGTTATTTATAGCTTTGTGATTTCTGGCAAATTTCTCAAGCTTTCTAGTCCTTAGTTACTGAATTAGTAGATTGGGAATAATAATAATAGGACTTACTCAATAGGATTATTTAAATAATTAAAGTATTAACAGTGTTATCTGAATTATAAACAAACATATCAGTATTACTGTTGCAATTGTTATCTTTAATATTCTTGTGATTTTAACATGAAGGTATATATGAATGCCAGTAGAAATATAAATTGAATTCTGATAAATAATAATGCTTGTCCTGAAAGCCCCAAATTATAGGAGCCTAAGACTAACCAGCTCCCTTTTCCCTTTCAGGTTCAAGTGTTGGCCTTTTTATTTATGCTGCCCTGCAGAGGATGCTGATTGAGTTCTATGGACTAGATGGATGCTTGCTGATTGTGGGTGCTTTAGCTTTAAATATATTAGCCTGTGGCAGTCTGATGAGACCCCTCCAGGCCTCTGATTGCCCTTTACCTGAAAAAACAGCTCTGGAAAATGTGGCAGAGACATACTCCATTTACAGTGAAAAAGAAAAGAACCCGGAAGAAAACATACACATTCTTGATAAGAGCTACAGTAGTGAGGAAAAATGCAAGGGCACTTTGGCCAATGGTGACTGGAAACAGGACAATCTACTTCATAAAAACCCCACATCAATGGCTCACACAAAAGAGCCTGAAACGTACAAAAAGAAAGTTGCTGAGCAGACATATTTTTGCAAACAGCTTGCCAAGAGGAAGTGGCAATTATATAAAAACTACTGTGGAGAGACAGTGTCTCTCTTTAAAAACAAAGTATTTTCAGCTCTTTTCATCGCTATCTTACTTTTTGACATTGGAGGGTTTCCACCTTCATTACTTATGGAAGATGTAGCAAGGAGTTCAAATGTGAAAGAAGAGGAGTTTTTCATGCCTCTTATTTCCATTATAGGCATTATGACAGCAGTTGGCAAGCTCCTTTTAGGAATACTGGCTGACTTCAAGTGGATTAACACCTTATATCTTTATATAGCTACCTTAATAATCATGGGCCTGGCCTTGTGTGCAATTCCATTTGCCAAAAGTTATGTCACATTAGCAATACTTTCTGGGATCCTGGGGTTCCTTACTGGTAACTGGTCCATCTTTCCCTATGTGACCACGAATACTGTGGGAATTGAAAAACTAGCTCATGCCTATGGAATATTAATGTTTTTTGCTGGACTTGGAAATAGCCTTGGACCACCAATTGTTGGTAAGATATTTCTCTTCAAGTCAACTCATTTTTACTATTCTTCATTGTGACATCTCCAGACAAATTCAGATTGTAATAATAGTACAGATTTGTACAACAGAAATCAGCATAGACTATCTCATGGTGATAATTTATTCAAGATCACTTTGATATAGTTGAGAAGCCAAACATACTTTCTCTGGCATGGCTCCCATTCTTTATTTGGGAGAAATGTCTGTCCACCCATATTAGAAGTAGGTGGGGTAACATGTATAAAAGTTTCCTAATCCTAACTGCATATAAAGTTGATGAAACTCAGATATTCATACGATTTCTATGAAACTCACTTTTTTCTTACTGTCATTTCAGGTTGGTTTTATGACTGGACCCAGACCTATGACATCGCATTTTATTTTAGTGGCTTCTGTGTTCTGCTGGGAGGTTTTGTTCTGCTGCTGGCAGCCTTGCCGTCCCGGGATACATGCAACAACAAACTCCCTAAGCCAACTCCAACAACTTTTTTGTACAAAGTTGCTTCTAATGTTTAGAGGAATATTGGAAGCCACTCTTTTGCCTTTTTTATACCATAAGCAGAACATATTTTTAAAAATTCTTAAGCAAATTCTCTACAGTTAAAGACTGTTTTCTCATAACAAAATTTCACTGTGGCTGACTCTGAATGTGGATTTTTTAAAAAAACATATTTTATTCTTTATGTACTGTATGTGTAGACTCTATCTCCTGTATTTTTTCCCCTCCTTCCCTCCCTCAAAGTAGACTATTCTGTTCTACTATTATTCATTAGTTTTGTGTATTGTAAAACATTTGACCAGACTCTGAAGATTTTTCTCTGTGTAAAGAAGTATAAATTCTCTGCCAACCCCCTTAGTTCCACTACAAAATACTCAGAGGGCTCTCTTTGATTTTAAAATTGATGCATGCTGGGTGTGGTGGCACACACCAGTTATACTTTCTGGAACCCAGGAGGCTGAGGCAGGAGCATCACATGTTCCAGGCCAACCTGGACAACTTAGTGAGACCTTGTCTTAAAATAAGATTAAAAAGGCCCGGGATGTAGCCCATTGGTAAAGTATCCCTGGGTTCAATCCCCAGTATCCCCAAAAATTAAAAATAAAAATAAAAAATAAGATGGATGCAAGCCTCATGGTGGGATATGTGTGAAGGTCACTAGGGAGTAAATGACTTCCTTCTCTGTTAGACCTGCTAGTCAGTGGAAGACATCAAGCCATTTCATTTCTGGAAATGAAAGTGGTTATAAAAACATTAGGCCAGGTATGGTGGTGCACGCCTGTAATCCTCATGATTCAGGAGGCTGAGGCAGGAGAATTGCAAATTCTAGGCCAGCCACAGCAGTTTAGTGAGACTCAGTTTCAAAATAAAATATAAAGGGCTGAGGATGTAGCTCAGGGGTAGAGCTCCTCTGGGTTCAATCCCGGGTACTACCAAGCAAACAGGCAGAAAACAGCATTAAAACTTGCAGTGGAACAAACTCATCACTTAAAGAAAAATTTTTTAAATTATAGTAATCAGTTTCCATTATTCTATTTTATTTAGCTTGAAGGATGCACGTGGTGTTTGGGACCCATGGTGCATCAACTGTTTTGATTCCTAAGGTGTTTGCTGAGATGCAGGCAAACTCCTGAGCAACAGCCACCAGAGCCCTTCTTCGTGGCTGTCCACTAGAACCTCGCTCACTTGTGTTTGTCATCATCCATTCAGCTGATGTTTCACAAGAAGTGCTGATTTTACCCATTTCCAAATTGGAAATGTATTTTTCAACCATTCCTCCTGGCAAATGGGAAATATCCATTTGCTTTGGGCACAGTGAGGATGGATTGTAAACCCTTGCATATCTTCCTGATAAAACATTTATTTGCTACTATCAGATATTACCACTATCAAATTTAAATTCAAGGGCAGAACTAAAAAGTGTGTGTGTGAGAGAGAGAGAGAGAGAGAGAGAGAGAGAGAGCGCACGCGTCTGCGCGTGTGCTCTGAGTCTGTGTGGGACATGGGAAGGAAAAAAAACCTGATAAGTTGATATCCTCTCCAATCTCACTTAATCTTAAGAATAATGAGTGTTCTAGGAAGAAAATAATGTTTAATAAGTTGATAGTTTTTCCCTCTAAATAAATGGGGTTTTAAACTTTGGTATGCATCTGAATTTCCTGTAGATCCTTCAAAAAGTATAGGGGCCTGGGTGTACTTAGAGATTTTAATTCTGAATGTTTTAATTCTGTAGGTCTACTTGGCTGTAGTCCAAGCATCTCTTTTTCTAACAAACTCTACAAATGATTCTAATAATAAGGCCTGGGTTGCAAATGACTATTAAAAAGATAGACAATAAGTGAACATTTATTCTCTTAAAAAAAAAAACAAAAACAAGACCACAAGGTCTGAGGTTTTTATAAATAGCCAAGTATTCCTAAATAGAATCCTTCCCATTGTGCCAAAATTGTCTTTTCATTTCTTTTGAAATACATGATTATTTTTATACTTCTATTTTGCCTTTCTTCAAAGGCACCTGAGGCACTTTATTAGTCTGAGCCCTCACAACACCTCTGTGAGGTAGATAAATAGTACTTTCCTGTGTAGTAAACATGGAGTTTGGAGAATTCATAATTGAGTTAATCCTACTCAGTATGCAATAACAGGGCTCTAAGTCTCTTTGGACTTCTGCTCCATACTCAGACTTCTGGAAAGTTTTCTGTACCTCATTCTTTAGTCACTGTCAAGGTTAGTAAAATAAATGAACAAGTAACATTTAAAAGAAAAAAAAAAAACAGCTACATGTTTTTGTATTGAAAGTTCCTTTTGCCAATATTATGTTCAAGAAAGTTAGTAATCTGAAAAAGTTTGACTTTTGTGATGTCTCTGCATTCATCAATGTTGATAATTATCCAAATATATCCACCGTGTCTACTAATACATTCACTGTGGGCATTATCCATTGTCTAGGGAATGAATTTTAAGTTATAATAAATATTTTTACATCAGTTTGTTTTGTATCAGTTTGGTTGCTTTCTGTCTTAGTTTTCTTGCCAATTATAGTGCCACTTCACTTGAATGCAAATATACATTTTATGATGTAATTCAGACTTACAGAATTTGATAATCAGGTAACAGTATATTCAAAAGTCAAATTGCTTAACTAATTTGATCATTGCCTGTCCAAAAGTTAACATATCAGACCTTCAGAATCCTCTTGAGGAAAAGAAGATAGATTCCTCTGAGATTCTTAATAATGATCCCACCAATCATTTAAGACTTTTTTTTTTCTTTTAAGATGAGGTCTTCGTATGTTGCCCAGGCTGGCCTCAAACTCCTGCCTCAGTCTCAGTCTCCCAAGTAGCTGGGACTACAGTGGGATTACAGGTGTATGTCACCATGAAAGCTTAATCATTTTTTTGAATTCTTTTTCTTTTTTGCACTACTGGGAATTGAACCCAGGGCCTACACATATACTACACAAGCTCTCCACCACTGAGCTACATTCCCTTTTCATTTTCTTTAGAGACAGGGTCTTGCTAAGTTTCCCAGGCAGGCCTCAAACTTGCAATCCTACTGCAAGTTATGTAAATAATTATTTAGGACTTGCCCTTTTCCTAAGAAAAGATACCATTTTAAAAAATACTTAACAAAATCATATTGATTACAAGGAAATATTTCTTTTTTGACTTGAAAGATACTTTTGGACCTTGGAAGTGCTTCGGGCTGAGTTCTGGAAGTGTCACGTGAGAGTTTGTAGGTGGCCTTCCTCCCTGAATTTTTTTAGCAGTTCCTCACTCCTCTTTGCCTCCTCCCTCTCATAATGAGCCTCAAGGAGCCAGGTGGTGATCTAATTTTCTCTAGGGCAATTGGGTTGTCATGAGAGAGTTTCAGCCACTAATTTTGTAAAGGCCTCATGAGGAACAGTTCCCAAGAATCACAATTCAGCATGGGGAGTTTATGACTGGATGGCATGTGCTGATCTAGAAGTTCAATGACCTTAGGTAACCTCAATACTACCATGATGTTCCAGGAAATGAAAGAGAGCTCTATTTTGAAGGAAATAATTCTTACTTAGAAGGAGTAGTACATTAAACACATAAAACACACAATTTACATTAGCAGTTCTACACCATTACTTCTCTCTGATCAAAATCTTGGGATCTTTTGCTGTCTGATTAATTTTGTCAGAAGGTCAGTTAGTAAGATCCCTCTTTGTGTATGGAGTTAGCCTAGCTAGGTGAAATGATCAGAGACCTATGAACAAATTCATGGATGCTATTTGGGGATGCCGTAAACACACTGGTAAAAGTTGTGGTTCCACAAGCAGATTGCTTGGGTTCAAATCCTATCTAGTCCAGTGCCTGTAGCTGGGTGACAGTGAGAAAATGATAAGCTCTCAAAGCCTCACTTTCCTTATTTATAAAACATACCATTGAGCTATTTTTGAGAATTAAATAACACAGAGATCCTTGGCATGTGACAGACATCCAATACATATTAGCCTTTGTTCTTCTTGGCCATTCTCAAGATTGTGGCTTCTCAGTACCTGCGGGAGGCTGCCAGTGTTCCTGGCACAGGTGTGGGGTAAATGATTCATTAAAGGGCTTCATTTAGGAGAATAATGAGCCTTTTGTTATCCTTAACTTGTACAACTGTCACAGCTCTTGCCCTCCCCCGAGAATGTTTCTGTCAAAATCTTTTATCCTCAGGGATTCATGACTCAGCAGATTTTTCTGGAATTGCCATTCAGAAGCTCTGACACCCAGCAAACAAAACAAAACACAAGCTGTTTCTCCACCAGTCAAATAGAACCCACCTTTTAAGTTCAATTGCTATGGAAATGTGAACTTTTATTTTTTGCCTTAAAAGTTTAATGTGAGCAGCTCAGAAAGTGGGCTTGAAATTGGACAGAAAGGAAATTAATCTGATTTGTTTACTGAGTGCTAATTGGCTTGAGCTCAGGGCCACCTTACCCCACTGTCTTTCCAGGACTCCTCTGAGACTTACTCTTGGGGGAATGTACTTTCTTGCCAAGTATTCTGGGATTCTATTCTCAGCAGTTGCAACAATATTACTTGCTTTTTACTACATGCGTTTTTGTCCTATAGGGTCATCTACTTTTAATGCTTTTTCCTGGCAAAAAGGAAAAAAATATATATATATTTTTCTAAATGGTATTCTAACACCTTTGATAAGCAGCACATTTTCAATAAAAAATAATTAACAGTGGCCAAGGTGCTTTCCCACTCTAGGTTATCTTAAAACTATGTAAAAAAAAATAATAATCACAAAGATGTGCCTTTTTTTTTTTTTTTTTTTCTGAAATGTTTCTGATATAAGAAACCAAGTTGTTATTCCTCTGGCTTACATCTGCAAACTCGTGAACATATACCACTTTAATAATGCATTGCTAATAGTAGCCCAAATGACCCTAGGATCCTAATAAAAGAGATAGACGTTTTTCTGGAAAGCACTCCATAGTTAACTTCCTATATGCAAACTGTTTCTCATATTATGTTTATCTGAAGGAAACTCCACTGAGGACACCTGTTGTGCCAATCCAGTAGTGTATTGGCATGCATGCATTGTGATCAGAGCACAGTGAGAGGAAATTGGCTTTTGGGGGAGTTTATTGTGGGCCAGATATTGTTACAGGTACTTAATAAAACACATTTTGTCCTGAGGCTTTGAGTTCCAAAGGCTTTTGCAAGTCTGGTGGCTATCAAGATGCGCAAGGACACCTTTTATCTTAGAACATTTGGGGTCTGGCTCTCTCCTGGTAGGTCCACATCCTTCATTCCTTATTCATCCAACAAATCTTAACTAAGCAGCTAGTATGTGTAGGTACTCTTTCAGGACCAAGGATAAAAGAGTGAGCATGACAAGGTGCCTGTCCTCTTGGAGCTTGTCAGAGACCTGGAGCTGATGGGCAAAAAGGAGACTGAGCACAGTTGCAACAGAAGCCTCCCTTCCTATGAGCAGCTCTGGAGGTAGGATGGCTCTTTGGCATCGTCCCAATGGGGTAAAGTCACATTTGGCTCATGCTGACATTCCCAAGGAATGGAATTATGTCACACTGCCATGTGTGACATAAACTGCCAATTTATTAATTTGCATGAGAAATATAACAGCTGAGAGGAATTGGGTCTTCCAGTTCTTGTGGAAGTCACATTTTCCCTAAATAAGGTAAGTCTAACAGGAAGTCAAATAATAATCAGAAGGTGTTCGAGGCTCTTGTGTTCGGAGTCATGTTTGCTTGTTGAGTGACCTGAGTGTTTAGTAGCATACTGAGATCACAGCCTGGTTTAGCCTTTGTCATGGTACTGCCTCTGGACGGTGTCTGGTTGGGCACAGAAAATGTTTGCTTTTGTGACAATCATTCTGTGAATGTGTGACCAACTCCTCTTCTCTGATGTGTTATCATGTTTTGTCAGGCTATAGCCAAGTGCTCCAGGTCAGATCTGAAGGGCAAAAACCCCCACACCAGAACTGACAGGTAGTAAAAGGGATTTATTAACCGGCCTCTATGGCCGGAGGAGACGCCAAAGGGACATGTGAAGAGAGGGGGACTGGCAGGGAGGAGTTGGGCGAGGATGGCGCAAAGAAGGAAAAAAAGGGGGGGGGGAGGGAAAAGAGGCAGCAAGAAGGAGAAGGGAAGAAGTGGAGAAAGGGAAGGGGAAAGGGAAACCAGTGAGAAGAAGGCGAAGGAGAAAAAGGGACGAGTTCCTGCCTGGTGGGGGTTTAAATAGCGACTTAGGTGGTCCGAAGGACCCCTGACTCCATAGGCTGCCGGGGTTCGGAAGTGATACTTGTACACTTAGGATTGGCTCAGAAAGGGAGAGCCTGCCCCCAGGTGAATTCCCTGGAGAGGTGGGCACTTCCGGGAAGGCAAAACTCAGACTTACAGGATAACCTAATGCACCTGGGGCGTGGCTAATTTAGGGCACCTCGGGGTATGGCCTGTGAGCCCGATTTTATCTAACAAGATCCCCAGTGTACATGCTCTGCTCAGTGGTGTCATGTTTGATTTTGTAACCTATTGCTCAGTTTACTTGGCTGGTACTCAACTTTTGCTGAAGGAGTCACCGTCACTGTGAGACAGATGAGGAAACTGAGGAATCAGGTGAGTCAACCAATGTCTGTACATTAATGGACGCAACATCTAATTGTCTCTTTTTTTATAATAGTAAGATTGATCATTGTGTTCAGGTTGTCAACATGATGGTCGGTTGTAAATTCATTGTCTTCTCCTTATGACTTGTATAGCTCTTTGTGTGCACGGCCTATGCTCCTTATTTCATTAGAGCTTGCAAAATCCCTGTCATCCTATTATTCTTTCATTTATGAATGACATAATTCTGTGAAGATTTCACCTGGGAACTATTGATTTCCCCGGAAGAATGGTATATACAAAACAAACAGGATAAACTTTGTTTCTTTCTTTATTAGTTCCAGGAAAATAAGTTTTTTGGCATACTGCAAAAGCAAAGAATGAGTCCTCGCTCCCTGTTAAGGTTAGATGTGACTATGAACTCATGGATTTTTTTTTAATATTTATTTATTTGCTTTAGTTGTACACAATGCAATAGCATTTATGTTTACGTGGTGCTGAGGATCGAACCCGGGTCGCGCACATGCTAGGCAAATGCTCTACCGCTGAGCCACAACCCCAGCCCGAACTCATAGATTTTTAATTTGGGGGCAGGGAGGCAGGGAGAGGGAGTTTTCAGCAATGGCCAATTTTCTTCTTTGCTGCTCAAATTTTTCTATTGAATTGACTCCTGAGTCCTAAAAACATAAGATGAATAGTCTTTGATAGTTTCTCTACTTCCTGATAGGACAAGCAGTTTTAGGTTCATCTTATCTGGGTGATTCATTCCTCCAAGTAGTCATTTGGGCTGGTTTTTAGACCATAATTTGGGCAATGCAGATGCCCATTAATATTGAGTTGGAGATTGTGTCTACAAAATAGGTATTTTGTTTTTGAAAGTGAAAATATGTCATGAGTTCATACTGATGATTCCAATTTAAACTGATGATCACATATTTCTATCTAACTTTATTGATTTTATAAACTTCTCTGTGGCTAAAGGCTTGATTTTTCTAATGATGGTGACACAGCATCTGCTCTATCCTACTATGTGTATAACATTTAAAAAATAACAATATTATTACTAATAACATGATTACAAAACTACTATGTAGTTCTTTTTGTCCTTAGTGTAACCTATTCTGTTTCCTAGTTGTTTTTAATAGGGGGTTGAACTTAAACTCAGGGGTGTTCTACCAGTAAGCTACATACCCAGTCCTTTTACTATCTTTTAGTTTTTAATTTTGGGACAACGTGTCACTGAATCTCCTAGGCTGGTCTTGAACTTGTGATCCTCCTACCTTAGCCTCCCTAGTTGGGATTACAGGTATGTGTCACTGTGTTGGGCAATGTAACCTATTCTGGATATGTACTCAGACTATGTTTTGGTTCCTTGAAATAATTCTTCTCTGTGTGATTAAGTCACCAAGTTGATGCTTCGGTTGTAGAGTTTTAATTTGCATTTCTTCTATTATGGTGGAGGTTGAGCATCTTTTTATATATTTAATGGATATTTGAATTTCTTTCTTTGTAAAATGTCTTTTCTTATAGGATGATTGGCTTTTTTACTCCTATTTTTTTTTTTTTTTTTTTTTTTTTTGGTACCGGGAATTGAACCAAGGGGCACCCGACCACTGGGTCACATCCCCAGCCCTTTTTTGTATTTTATTAGAGACAGGGTCTCACTGAGTTGCTAAGTGCCTCACCATTGCTGAGGCTGGCTTTGAACTCGTGATCCTCCTGCCTCAGCCTCCCAAGTGCTGGGATTACAGGCGTGCGCCACCATACCCGGCTTTCACTCCTATTTTTTAAAAACCCTTTATATATTAGAGATATTTATCATTTGTACTTTAAGTTGAAAGTGATTTTTCCCACTGTCTCATTTATCTTTTAATTGATTTATGGTATTGTTTCCTCATTAGAACTTTTTCATTTTTATATTCAACTAATTTTAATCATTTTCCAAATTGATTTTTAAGTAAATTTATATATAATTTATATATTAGCTATGAACATGTTTTAAAACTTTCATTTATTTGCTTATTTTTGAAATTATGAGATTTACATGGTATGGAGTGAATTTTTTTTGAATATTTCTATGTGTGCATTATGGGTTTTGTGTCTTGCTTAGAAAGGATTTCTCAACCCAAGATTAATTTATTTTTTGTTAATTTTTTCAATCAAATCAGCTTTTTAGTTTATTAGTGTCAGGTTTTGTCCCATATTTTTTATTGGTGTATTATTGGTATTCATAATGATGGGGTTTGTTGTTACATATTTGTACATGCACACAATATAACAATACATTTTGGCCAATATCACTCCCCAATATTATTTTTATAAAATAATTAAATTACAGAATATCAAATTAAAAGCTTAAAGTATATTGAGAGTATTTGTTATTTTGCATAGCAAAAAATCTGGTGCTAGGAAACTTCCATCTGTTATTAGTTCATTTTGTGGCTCAGTGATATCATCCAGGACCAAGGCTCCTTATATCTTTCTGTTTTGCAGTCATAAGCATAAGAGTTAACTCTCTTGGGCTGGCTTCCTTCATTGCATCAGAAGGCTATATGTCCGCCTTTGAAATATCACATGTAGTCAATTATAGAGGTAGAAAATGAAGGTTCCTCCTCAGACTGCAGGTTCCAACAAAGTAGAAAACTGTCTCAGAAGGTCATGGCAAATCTCAGATCTGAATCATGTCCCATTTCCAGTGAAGTCAATGGCATTAGAGATAAAACTCAAAATGACTCATGGGGATTTAACACTGGGATTTGGGAGGGCTCTGAAGCATATCTGAACATAATCTAGGTATTGAGAGCAAGGAAGAAGGAAGAAATCACCAATGGGCAGTTTTGCAGATTCATTTCTTACGCATAAACCTTTGATCCACTATAAATTGATGTTGGGGTAAACAATGAGTTAGGGATCAAATTTATTTTTCCCCAAAAGTAGCTAAATGTCCTATTTATTAAATAAATTTTCTTTTAAATCATCTCTCTTATCATAGTTTCCTTAAGGAAATTTAAGAAAGCCTGCTGATACTGCAGGAACTTCTGGTCAAGTCTCTTTCACAGTCATATAAAGCCACAGTAGGATAGACAGCTCCTTTAACTCACGTTGCTTAGATCACATCAAACTCACAGCGTAAGAACTTGAAAATTCATATCTTCTGTGCGTCTAAAGCCTCTACAAACAAATAATATAGGATGTAACTTAAAATGCATGCACCCTATGCTGAGAAATCACATGATATGCAATTTTTATTCTGAAAACTGAGTCCTTCAGTGTACTTGCATAAATGTATATGTGTGTGTATATATACATATATAAATATATGTATATGTATATATAAATATATATACACACACAAACCCTGGTTGCCTACTATGTACCAGTCACATACTGGCCCCAGGAAGCTTAGATTTAATGTGAAGAAGAGCGGGGAAAAAATAGATATTGGGTGGGTGTGAGCAGACAGAGTATGATGGTAGGTTTTTTTTTTTTTTTTTTTTTTTTTTTAGTTGTAGTTGGACATTTATTTATTTATTCTTATGTGGTGCTGAGGATGGAACCCAGTGCCTCACATGTGCTAGAACAGCACTCTACCACTGAGTCACAACCCCAGCTCTGATGGCGTGTTTTTTAATATGACTGACAGGAAAGATTTCACTGAGAGGTTAACATTTGAATAAGGGCATAATGTGAAGGAGAGAGCAAGCTATATGACCATCTAGGCAAATGTCAGCTTATGTAGAGGAATGAAGTGCCAAGGGCATTAGGCAGGAGCATTAACTCTGGAGGCAGAGTGGAATGAATGAAGAAGAGTTGAGATCAGAGAATGAAATACTTATGGGTTTCATACAGGGCCTTAGAGGCCATTGCAAGGATGTTGGCTTTTACATTGAATGAGGTTGAGACCAGGGAGAGAGAGAGTGAGGGAGACAGTGCATAGGAAATGAGTGAGGAAAGAAAGAAAGAAAAGTGACAGATCTGGTTAATGTTCTGGTTGCTTTGTCAAGAACGGACTGTATGGAGACAAGGGGGGAAGCAGAAAGACAATGTAGGAAGAAATTACACTTATTTAGTTGGGAGATGAGGATAAATTGGAACAGATTAGAGGTGGTGAGAAGTAATCAGACTCTGGACGTTGAAGGTAAAGCCAATAAAATTGTTGATGGGTTCAGTGTGGGGTATGAAGGAGAGAGGAAAGCGTACTTTCAGGATTTGGGGCTTCAGCACTTGAAAGCATGGAGGTGCCATTTGCTGAGATGGGAAAAGTTTTGCAGGTTATACAAATAAGAATTCTGCTGTGAATATGTGAAGAATACAATTCAAGTGCAGATGAGCAGGTAGTTGGATGTCCCTCAGAGTTCAGGGATGTTGTCTGTGGATGTGCAGGTTATCAGTCCTATATTAATATGTAAAGCCATGAGTCTGGATGAGATAGACAAGAGACCAGGGACAAGGACTGGGCCTTGGTATATCATTGTTTATAATATTGGAAGATAAGATAAATCCAACAAATGAGGCTGAAGATGACCAGTAAGAGAGGAAGAAAGTCAGTAAGATAGGAAGAAAAAGAGAGAGTAGTTTCTGTGAAACCAAGTGAAGAAAGTGACTCTAGAAGGAAGTGACCATTTGTGCTAAATGACACAGATGGATCAAGTAAGGTGAGGACTGTACACACATTGTTGACTTTAGCAGTGTGGATGGAGATCTTTTGGTGACCATGAGAAGTAGTTTGGAGGAGTAGTCTAAAGAGAGTGGGTTCAAGGGAGGATGGGGAAAAGTGTTTAGGTTCCTTCAAAATCAACTAATCATGGAGTTTTATTTGTGTATATGATTAAAGTATTATTAATTCTGCTGCCTGACTTGGGCATGGTATCAGTTAGCCCCAGATTTCTGCTTATATCCCTAAGCGAGATTTAAATTCAGGGCCAGTTTGTTTTGCTTTGACTCATGGTTGAAAATGAATTCCTGACTTTGATCATTCATGATACTCACTACTGGCATGACCTGGGAGAGTGTGGACAGATCATTGCAAACTCATTCACAGTCCTGGATAAACAACTTGAAATGTCTGGCTAACTGTTAATCCTTTTCCCTGAGAGGTATCTCCACTGAATAGAATAAACTAGAACAAGACATTCTGGTTGGATCTTTTGGGTGGCAGTTGCATAGATGGGGGTGTAAAATAATAGCCTCCTTTGATTCTGCAGTACAGCCTGGCTTACAAAGTGTCCTCTTCTTCATTTTCCCATCTGATCCGCATAACAATCACAGATGTAGGCCAGGGTGATGACGCTATGATTATTTTACTGAGGAGGGAATAGAGAAAAGCAAACTGAGGATTCCAGTGACTTGGGAATTTCCTCAAGGTACAGAGCTAGGATGAGTACCCAGGACCGCTGACCACCTGTCTCCTGTGGTTCCCTTTTGGTCAGATTCTAGTAGCTGGCTCAGCCCTGCTGCGCAGAGCTACAGTGAGCAGCAGCCTGAATTTGTTCTTCTGTGTGATGTCTTCCTGGTAACAGGAAGGGAGGAGAAGGATGGCATTTGGCTCTCTCAGCCTGGTACATTCACAGCCTGAGGCAGCCTCACCCTCCCTCAGTTTCTGGAAGTCGACTCTAGCCTGAATTCTTTCTTCTCTTTGACCTCTCCAGATTGTCTAATTGTCACAGGTTGTGTCTCAAATTTGGACAAGAGTGACAAGACTATCAGATTGCTCTGGATCCCATCTACCTCCATTAAAATAAAGTATAGCTCCTTTTAAGCTCAAGAGATTAAAGCATTAGATGAAATTGCATACGAGCACAACAGGTAGCATTTCATTTTGTGTTGCTGAGATTATATAACTATTTTTCCATTTCCAAGAATGTTCCAGAACTACTTTAAGAGACTATAATTCACATTTTAATATTCCTAGTCAAAGAAAACAAAACATTTTTATGTTACGTGTCGATGAGAGGGCATTAAGGGGAAATTTGAAACTCAGGAGGCAGAATTAATGAATCTGAATTTTTTTTCTAAAAAGAATCTGATCATTCCTCCATGGATATGTGATAGTGGGTTCAGAAAGGCACCTAGGAGAGGTGCTGCTACTCCCAGGAAGCAAATACACACTAAGTGAGAATGAGAAATGTGGTCACTGTTCTGATTCTTGGCCAGACAATGAGGCATATTTACCTATGACAGTCTCATGATTCCAGGTTAACTTCAAGTTTTCTAGCCCTAGACACTTAATGGAATCACTGAAGACTCTGAACTCAGAGGGGAAGGAGAGAAAGTGGAAACTCCTCCACTAGTCACATCTAACATAGTAGCTCTGATGATCACAACACAGTCTACAGGACAGGAAGATAATAAGAGTGTAGGCAAAACAGGGATGAAGGTACACTTAGGCCAAGAGTGATCTTCCTCCAGTTCAGCAAGAAGTCTGATCCACAGGAGGCACATGGACGGGGCAGAAAAGAAGTCCCCCTTAAGGGTGGACACACTTTTGGTGACTATGTGGTGATGCAGCCACTCACATATACCATGATGCCAGGTATCAGAGTAAACTTCTGATAGATAATTTGGCAATATTTATCAAAATTTAAATATACATATCCTTTGATTCAGCAGTTTCACTAATAAGAATTTATGCCAATCTTGTAGATGGGTGCAAAAATTTTCACAAATGCTCAGAGCAGCACTGTTTGTAAGGGCAAATCTGGAAACAACCTTGATGTCTAAAATAAGGGGTTGATAAATACATTGTATTGATACAGGGAACTGTCATGCAGCCAATAAAGAAAATCAGACTGAGATGAGCTGACATGGAATGTGCTTCAAGATATATTAAGTGAAAGTGTGTGTGTGTGTGTGTGTGTGTGTGTGTGTGTGTGTGTGTATCGCGTTTGTGTGGTATGTGTGTCAGTCAGGCTCCTATCATGAAACAGAATTTGACTGACACACATAACACACAATTGAGGTAAGACTGTTGGGCTTTAAGGGTGTTGGGCTTTTGTATCCCTGAATCAGGAAGTCATTGGCCATAGCCACCCCCAGGAGGAAGTGTTATCTTAATGTGCTGTCTCCGTGGTGGCTAAGGGCAATTCCCAGTGTGATCCAATAACCATTGGTATTCCCAGCCCTGCAGATGGGTGCCTCAGCCCTCAGGAGACCTGGATGGAGCACCACAGTATCCACTAAAGGGTGGTAACAGTGTCCCAGTGGTGCTCGTGTCTGAGTATTTTAATGCGCCCTGCCCACAACATTTGAATCATCTGTGGCAAATTTGTATAATTCTGAAGAAAAACTCCAGCCATTTCAGCACCAGCCAAAGCCTCACTGGATTGTATTTCAGGTTAGGTTTCCTTTGACCAATTCTTCTTTCCTCCTTCTCTTACAGGTGTGTCTCTCAGAGTACTACTCCATAAGCCACTTGCATGAACTTCTCCATCTCAATCTAGAGTATAAAGTGCTAGAGCTGAAGGGGCTGAAGGTGTTGGAGCCTGGAGTAGAGACTGCATGCAGGAACTGAAGTTGTGTAGGGATGGAGTTGCCAAAGTGGAGAAGGAACATGTTCTCATCTTTTGCTCTCCAATCCTCTTCCTTTATCTCTCACTGGAAAATCCCAACTGGAAACTAGCCAGCATGGGATCCCAGGTCATGAGGTATACAGGGGCCATTTCTGGAGGTAAAGAATAAGACATAACCTGGATGGAGAATGAAGAGTAGCAGATGAAGAATAAATACCACAGTATCTCTCATTTACGTAAAAGGAGGAATACACACATACACAAATGCACAAAATACACAAATACACACATACACAAATGTACAAAATATGCATGGTTATGCACAGAAAATTTCTGGATTGATATAGAAGAAAATAGAAATAGGGATTTCTTTTGGCAAGGGAAATTTTACAACTAGGGTATGTAGAAAATTTCTCCTTCATTCTCCTCTGATCATTTGGATTTAAAATTTTTTTGTTGTTGTTTTTATTTTTTGATGCCAGGGATTGAACCCAGGGGAAATTAACTACTGAGCCATGTCAGCCTGTTTTATTTATTTTTACTTTGAGACAGTGTCTTGCTAAGTTGCTTAGGGCTTCACTAAGTTGCCGAGGCTGGCTTTGAATTTGCAATCCTCCTGTCTCAGCCTCCAGAGTTGCTGGGATTATAGGCATGCGCCATTTGTGCCTGGTCATTTGAATATTTTTGTATAGTGTATATGCATTTAATATTATACTGGAGAATATATTAAATAAAAGTATTGAGCTCATAGAGTCAGGGCAGACACCAACACGTTGAGTCAGAGTTCTACCACACTTGGACAGCAGGACTCACAGAGGGTAACGAGAGGAGTAGCCCTAAGGATAAATAATGTCAGGAGAAGGAAGGACCCAGTGTGCCGTATTCAAGATATTCAATATTGAAAATTCGTGGGGTCTAGTGTTTGTTTTTCGAGGTAAGTATACAAATTGAGGAATTTTGTTAGGTGTGTATTTAAGTGTATATATGAATCTTGCCCGCTCATGAACTTCATAAAACAGAATCTCTTAAGATCTACTCTCTTGTGTCTGAGTTTGTTTGTTCAATATCATGTTTTTGAGATTTTATCCATGTTGTTTGCCAGATACAGTTCAGGATTGTCCAATTAAAGTTTGAATTTCAAATCAACAAAAATTCCTTTTTAATAAAAGTGTTCCATGTCATTTTCTGTCTTTATTTGCTAAAGCCGATAACCTTAATCTGTGTCATTGTGTTAAATAGTTGTTTTATTCTTTTTTAATGCTGAGTAGTACTCTATAGTATGAATAGACCACAATCTAATAACCTACTCTCCTATTAATGGAGATTTAGGATATTATTGTCCAAATAGTTTTGTGAATGTTTTTTAATCTCTCCTGGGAGAAGTAGATATACATTTTGTTGTTATTTGTTTTCTTCCCTCCATAGAAGAATTTTGAGCTAGGAAGTAACACAATCAAGTTTGCATTTCAGAAATCTCCCTCTAGCAATAGTCTTGAGGGCATGGCGGATAGCTGGGGTAAGAGTAGAGGCAGGAAGGCTGGAGGTGGCCCTTTCAAGGTCTAGATGAAGGCAATGCGTACTTGTGATGGAGAGATGTATAGGAGGCAGACTCAGTAAGACTTTTATTAAAAAAAAAAATTATTTTAATGGTACTTGGTATTGAACCCTGGGGGTACTTTACCACCGAGCTGCATCTCAGCCCTTTTTATTTTTTTGAGACAACTTGCTAAGTTGTCCAGGAGGCCCTGATCCTCCTGCCTCGGTCTCCCAAGTCACTGGGATTATAGACATGTGCCACAGCACCCAGCTCAGGGAGACTTCTTGATGAACTATTAGTGAGAGGTTAAGAAAGAATAAAAAGTTTGAGTGTCTGTGTCCTGCCAGACAGAACATGACTAGGACTGGTACGGATGAAGTCGGCTGTGTTCACTAAATTGTATTTAGTTCAATGTTTAATCATAGTAGGCTACAAATCAACATTCATTTCCTAACTTCTACTTTTTGTGACTCTAAGGAGAAAAATCCCTTCTAAATCCCTCAGATGATTATATTTCCATCAATATTTTTAATTAGTACAAATATAAGTACTGTATTCAAAGGGCTATGACAACACAGAGAAAAGATGGCATTTAATTAATAAGGATTACCTTTTGACAGGCACTGTAATTTCAAATTCTTTTTTGGCACCTGAATTTCTCCTGTGGTCACACAATCATAAGGTTCAGAATGACCTTGAAAGGGTAGCTCATCTATGCTGGGAAGAAGCAGACTGTTACTATAGAAGCTGGTAAGTCCTTACTAGTCATGTGACAACTGTCAAATCACTTAACATCTCTGAGCCCCTATCCCCTCCCCTCCATGATGTGAGGGTTGAACAAAGTCATATGCATATGTACTTCAACACCCCCTCTTTTGTACCTCTAATTAGGTAGCAGTGGATCACAGCTGCATCCTTACATGCAATTGATTGACAGCTATGCTCATCAATCATCTCCTAAATCAGCCACTTGAGTCTGAGAACAGTTACAAGGTGTTAGCTGTGATGATGTTACCTCAATGTCCTCCCTCTAGGCCAAGCCTCACTCCCTGCACGTAGAGAGAGGGGTTGGTGAGACTTACCTTCTGTCAGGCCAATGTTTTGCATTCTCTTCTTGAATAATTAACAGCCCTTATGTATGAGAAGCTGCTGGGGGCCAGCCCCAGTCAGGGGGTACAACGCGAGCGCTCAGCGAAGTACGGAGGCAGAGAAGCAGCGATGGGAAAATAACACACCGACACGCGAGTCAGGCTGTGGAATCTTCTGTCTTTACTTTTCACTTTCTTTTAGGTTATAAGCACAATATTTGGCAGCACAGAATATTTACATTTTCTTTGGTGATTACATTATAGACATGATTTACTTTTTAGACATATTAAATTTCTTATTTTTATATATTTCAAGGTTTTGAGGTCACTTGCACCTTTTCAAGGCCCTGTACATGACTGCCTAGGCATATTATGATTTCATTATTATTAATCTAATTAGTTTGGGTAAGAATTTATTTCTCACGGATTCCCTGAAACTGTTTTCTCTGTACACTATTTAGGCTGTCTGATAAAAGTCAACCTTCTCTGTCTGGGATTCCACGGCACTATTGTTTTTCTTTTATAGCAATTGTTTATAAAATCTAGAAGCAGGGAAAAGAGGGAGTCAAGGCTGAAGGACTTTTTTTGCTCTAAGGGATTTATATCTACTTTAAAAGTAAGAGAAACTCATTTTTAATCACAAAAAAACTCTTAAAGCTTATTAGCTAGAAATTAAATACTTATAGAAAAAGGTTTGTGTTACTCTTTTCAAGAAAAGATAAATGTACAGAGTTAGTCTGGATCTGAATAATTGAAATAGCAATACCTGGTGGCCATATATGTGAATAAAGAACTAAACAGCAAGTAGAAGTCAAAGTTAACTCTTTCAACACCATGATATCTTTCATGAAAAAGGAGAGGGCTTTATAGAAAATGCCACAACAAGAAGCAGCATTTTTTAGTGATTAAGTGCTGGACTTTGACTTCAGACAGACCAGAGAAATCCTTAAAATCAATTTGCTGTGTGACAAGTTGCTTAACCTGTCAGTTTCGCAAAGTGTAAAAAGTGAAGATTGATAATAGCACTTATCTTTCTGTTTAGGTCATTGGGTAAGGTTTGGAACCCTCTTGGAACAGAGCTTGGGACCTCAGGAATACTCGTTAAAATGTGGCAGGGAGGCTAGCCATGACTGGGGGCTCTACTCTTAGGAAAGTGCTGTGTTCCTTCTTTTTTTTTTGTAATTTATTTATATTTTATTCTAAGATGTTATGACAGCAGAATGCATTACATTTCATATTACACATATAGAGCACTTTTTTACAAATCTCTGGTTGTATGCAAAGTATATTCACACCATTCGTGACTTCATACATGCACTTAGGGTAATGATATCCATCTCATTCTACCATCTTTTTTTTTTTTCCCCTTCACCCTTTTGCCCCCTCTCTTCCCCTCCCTCCCCATTGGCCATTCTAGTGTTCCTCTAATCCTCCTATGTTCCTCATCCCAACCCGATTGTGAATTGGCCTCCTTATATCAGAGAAAACATTTGGCATTTGGCTTTTAATAACCCAATCAGTAAATGGGCCAAGGAACTGAACAGACACTTCTCAGAAGAAGATATACAATCAATCAACAAATACATGAAAAAATGCTCAACCTCTCTGGCAATTAGAGAAATGCAAATCAAAACCACTCTAAGATTTCATCTCACACCTGTCAGAATGACAGCTATTAAGAACACGAACAACAATAAATGTTGGAGAGGATGTGGAGAAAAAGGCACACTCATACATTGTTGGTGGGACTGCAAAATGGTGCAGCCTATTATGGAAAGCAGTATGGAGATACTTTGGAAAACTTGGAATGGAACCACCTTATGACCCAGCTATCCCACTCCTTGGTCTTTACCCAAAAGACCTGAAAACAGCATACTACAGGGACACAGCCACATCAATGTTTATAGCAGCACAATTCACAATAACTAAACTGTGGAACCAATCTAGATGCCCTTCAGTAGATGAATGGATAAAGAAAATGTGGTATATACACACAATGGAATATTACTCAGCAATAAGAGAGAATAAAATCATGGCATTTGCAGGAAAATGGATGGAGTTAGAGAGTATAATGTGTTCCTTCTTAATGAAAGCCAACCTGCATTTATCTTTCTGGGCTGACTGCGCTGATATCTGTCGCTCCTTCCTCCCCACCCAGTGAAAACACCTGGGAGACAGAAATCTCACCAAGTGCTCTACATTTAGATGGGCAAGCCATTTCCCTTCACACTATCCATTAGTCAGCTCCAAGCACTTATGATTAGAGAGCTGAGAAAATACCCTGGAGCAGAATTTCTATTCTCCATATCAATGCACTCCTTCCTGTGATTGTTCAGGTCTGGGGGCCATAAACTCCTGCAGGTCTGCTGACAAGTTTTAGTCTCCCTCAGGGCACAAACAAATCCACTGTGTGTCCTTTCAAGGTATTCCTCCCTAGGGACCCCAGACAAAGGCAGCCCTTCTTCAATTGATCTAGGTGGCAATGACTTCATTACCAAGGTCTCTTGTGACAAGGATTATGTTAGACCTACAATCAGAGAGGAGAAAACTTACCTAATTCTGTGTCCTGGATTTTTTTTTTTTTTTTTTTTTTTTTTGAGTCAAGTGAGAGTTTGGAGAGAAATAGACATCTGTAAGTAGGAAATAGAATGAAAGGGGTTTTAAAGAACCAGCTCAGATGGAGACTGAAGCCCACAATGAACATGACTTGGTCATTTCATGCTATGAGATTCCCAACAGAACAGTTGAATTCTAGATTTCAGCTTTCTTCCCCAGGTAAACACTTAAGAGATTTCCTGCGTTGTGTTTTTCCCTAGCCTAACCTAAAGGAGGACACTGACCTCAGTACTTCTGTTGGGAAATCAGCCTCCTTTCTGGATGTCAGAGGCAGTTTGGTCTGCAGGGCCTCAGGAATCCAGGGCACCATGTAGCCTCTGATACCGGCTTGGGGTCTTTCCATTACTCACCTTCAACATCTACACCAAGAGTATATGCACAAAGGACATGCGCATGTGCTCACAGTACTGAGAGAAGGCTGGTTAAGATTTTTCCTGTCCCGGGCTGGGATTGTGGCTCAGTGGTAGAGCGCTCGCCTAGCACGTGCGCGGCCCGGGTTCGATCCTCAGCACCACGTACAAATAAATGCATTGTGTACAACTAAAGCAAATAAATAAATATTAAAAAAAAAAAAAAAAAGATTTTTCCTGTCCCCCATGAAGAGACCAACATACAATTAGGTTGTGTCATGTGGACTTCAGACCTAGGAAACAGACTCAGGCTTCTGGCAGGTGGAAGAAGATGCAAGAGGCAGTTAGGAGAGTAGATGTGCTTTATTCAGAAGTGGCAACAGCCTCCAGCCTCCAGCTTTAGCTTTAGCCCCCATCAGTGTCATTTAGTCCCCAGTCATTTCCATTTAGCCCCCATCAGGGCGTTTTAGCTCCAGCCTTTTCCATAGGCCCTTTTTATATGCAGGTCAAACAAAGAAGGCACATTGCCCACAGGTTACATCAGGGGGCACATGCTCACAAGCAAACGTTTATGACTTTGAGCACAATATGCTGAATCAGAGTGTTTCTCATCTTGACTACACAGTGACCATAACAGCTGATTCATGGCCTTGGTTACACACTAAAAATAAAATATAGCTTTCCAGAAGCCTCGGTGAGGGATCCTAACTGTAGCTATTTGGGGGCTGCCCCACAGGTTGCAAGTTGATAAATGTCATGATAGTAAAGAAAAGCATAAACTTATCTCTACTATTCAAAATATCTCTACTCTTCAAAATCTCTGACAACCAATAGAGTCACTGCATCAGCCATGGTAGGGTGACTAAGGGGTGCCAGATGGGCACAGGGCAGTTGTCTGTAGGGGGCCAGCACTACCACTCATAATGTCAGCTCTCCTTTGGGTCCAGTGCATTCTGAGGTGATAGAATGAACACAAGGGCTGAAGGGCCTAACTCAGGCTGACTGGGTGACAGGCACTGCAGGGCTCTGAGGGACCTAGGCAGTGGGGACTTGAGTTGCGGAGGAGTTGGGAGACAGACTGAGGCACTGCTATTATCCTGGTGGTACAGAAGTACTTCAAAAAATTTCAAATGATATGGTATGGCTGTACCGATGCCTTGCTCCTAGAGCATCAGTATTCAGCGGAAGGGTAATGTGAGCCACATATATGATCAAACACTTTTTAAGGATACAAATTAAAAAAAAAAAAAAAAAAAGAAACAGGGAAAACTAATTTTTCTATTTTATTCACTGACTAGATGAAAAATGTCATTTTGACATGTAATCAATATACAACATGAGCTATTTTATGTGTTTTTGTTTTGTTTTGCAAATTCAGTGTGAATTTAGCATATTAATTTAGAAAGCTCAAAAGTCACATGTGGTTTCCGTACTGACTGGCACAGGTCTCTAAGGAAGAGGTGTGGGCAAGGCTGTTTTTTTTCCTTCCCTCTCTGGATTTTGGAGAAGGTGTCTGGAATTTCCGAGGATCTGCCTGTGGTTTCCTTCACTGCTAGTCCACCTATAAAAAATGCACAGCCCTTAACAGGTACAGAATTTACAACAGAGAGTGGTAGCCTCATGGTGGCTTTCTCAGCTCTGAGCTCAATTATATTAATTATCCAGCCTATTGCTTAGCACCGCCTTCATTACTAAATTGAAGACTTAATTGTCCTCTTAAGTGCTTTTGAATTTTCAGGCCTAATGTACCTGCAACCTTGAGCTCCTGAAACCAGGCTCCGGTGAGTTTAAGGGGGACCCTGTTGTGCACTGAGACCTGAGAAGATGGATCTTTTTTCCAGTTTTTCCCTCCTCCAGGCAGGTGACGCTTGCAAGTTTATGAAACATTTTCCGTGCTTTAGCACCATCTTGTGGCAGGAGAAAAAAAAAACAACAGAAATAGGCCGCATCCATTTTGAAATGATTGCTCATAATGAACAGGCTTGAAGGGCCATCTGGCTTTTCTTGTTTCTTTAAATCCGAGAGGAAATAAGATTTGTTACTGACTATGGAATGTCTCCTACAGACTGAACTGCCTGCTGAGAAATCAGGCAATGTAGTGGTTCCAATTTGACCTAAGCAGGCATCATGCAGAAACATAAAGCCTGGCTGCCTCTGCTCTATTATTTAAATTCACCTGTGTCCACATTTCACAGATGACTCAGCTTAGCCAGAGAACTTGGCATCTCTATCTGCTGTTACTGTAAAATGGTGAGTTAATATTGTCAGTTGCTCAGAATTAGGAATTAACTCCTGATGCATTATCTCAAGTGAATGAATTAAACAAACAAACAAAAAAAGGCCTAGTAAGGCTGAACCTAGTCTCTCTGACCCTTCCTTTCTGGCAACTGAGCTGGTAGCCCTGGTCCAGAATGAAGAGCTCAGACACAAAGGAATGCACATGTGCCTGCAGGATTTGAACTACATACTTCAAAGATGGCTAGGAACAATGACGGTACTCAACAGAGCTGATCTATTTATACACTCTCCCTCAATCCCCCAGATTAATGGTTCCCTGGGTGTTGTGGCTTCCCTACTCCTCAGAGTCTGAAGGCCTCTGTACTTTCAAGATTCCAAATAAAATCAGACCCAGCCCCTGACTTTGCAGGCTCCCAGATCAAAGGCCACAAGGTCAAGTCCTGTCTGCTCTTGGCCTCATTCTTCAAATTGCTGAGGCACATGGGCGGCTGTACTAGTTACATCTGGTTACAGTATGTGAGGGATGTAAGTGACCAGGAGAAAAGAACCTCCGAAATAAAAATTCCTTCCCACCAGGTGGCCTCAGCACCCAGAGTTCCTGACTGAGTTTCTCCTTTCCCTTAAAGCATTAGAAGGCCTTAAAAGTACAATTTTGCTAAGGGAGTAATTTAAGCTTTTATCTGACACTTTAACCTTAGCATAAAAGTACATTTTATATGGGTTCTGTGGAGGATGAGTTTTTATGGAAGTTAGTGGCATAAAATTTGGGGATTTCCCTGAAAGAAAATGTCAGCATGCAATACTGCAAGAGGTAGGAATATTGCTGCTCATCTGCGCTCGCTCTCTCTCTCTCTCTCTCTCTCTCTCTCTCTCTCTCTCTCTTCTTTCTGTGTGTGTGTATACACACACACACACACACACACACACACACACACATATATATATATTTCTTTTTTTCCTCTGATGGAGAGATGATTGGAGTCTATGAGCAGAAAGCTATGCTACACGAGACCAGAGTATTTGCCTAGCATTTATTTTTCATTTGCCTTGGGCTTCTGGATAGCACCTGAACTCTTCAGTTGGTCCTTGCAGTAGGAGAAGAGGAGTTTATGCTTAGGCAGTCCTGCTGGAATTGGAACCTAATGGCATGTTACAGTCTTGATGGAGAGGCAGATTTAGGGCCAACATTAGATGATAAGTCATAGACCAAACTATTGGACAGTAGGCCTAATTCAGGAGGGGAGCAAAGATAGGTGAAGAGTTGACCATCAGGCACAGGTTTGCAGGCAGCTAGGTAGAACCTGGCATGGGTAGTAGTCTTTCTGAGCCTCCTATGACTATTTTACTGTCCAAGAGAAGCAGGGAATTGAAACTCCTGTTTTCAAGGAGACAGAGTAGAGATCAAATATTTACCCCTGGCTTTTCTAGGTTTATCAGTTAGGATGTGTGGATGATCTTTATATCATGTAAGAGCAGGTGGGGCCCCAGGGCAGTTCCAAGGCTAGTCATCTATGCCATCAGATCCTCCAGTCCTGTCTCAGTTGATGTTATAAAGTCCTGTCTTTCTGCTCTGTCATCATTAATCAACCTTCTGTCTTTTATTTTGCAAAAATTGTCTCATGGTATAAGATGACTGCCATAGCCCCAGGCCTCACATTCTCACATAATCACAGCAAAGACAAAGAAAGAAACAAAGAGGGAGTAATTTCTCAAGCATTCCTTTCTAGGAGGAAAGGAAGCTTATCTCAGAAGTCTGAAGACTACTCCATGAATACCACTGGTCTAGATGGCTCACATGCTCATGTGATGGTTTTAGCTTCCAGAATGGAAGGTACACTCTGCCAGCAGGGAGGTAGTGAGGTAATGTGGCCAGAAAGATAGCTCAGAGTATGAAACACAGAGCAAGAGCCTTAACATCTCTGTCCACAGTTTCTAAATTCATAAATGGGTGTTCCAGAATTATATTCCTAACAGAATGTCCGATATACAAGATAGACTCAACGAAAGTATATTCTTTCATTTCCAGCATCCACAATGCAAGTGTTTCAGGAGTCTGTTGCCTCAACGGTTGTGTGTTGCTGGATCATGAGGGCCAAACAGGACAAATGATGGGAACAAGTGACCTTAACTTTGATATGGGTTGTTCCATTTCCATGGACTTCACTGAGTGGGGATGGGACTCTGAAAAGGAAATGGGAGTGGGGGACAATAAATCTCACAAGAAAAAACAGACCAGGGTTTGAGTTTATAAAGCTTTTTTTCCCTATTAGATATGTAAAGCACTTGTGCCTATTTCACAATCCCACTTAAGAAAATGACAGCCATCCCAGTTAACTTTACATGTGAGTGCCATTTCAAATAGTGTCATTTTAGAACAGAGAGGCATGGGATGATAGTTCCTGAAGATTTGACCAGAGTTAACTACCCCCATGCTGAGCAAGGCAAATGTGGAAGCCGATATATGTTCATATGTGCTCATTTTAGCCAGAATGTTAAAGGGACCATTAACATGATGCCCTGAGAATTCACTATGGGATTGGGTACATTTGTGGTGCTCAAAGGGGAACAGATACTTTTAATATGCAAAGAAGGAAAGAAATAGGAAAATATGGTTTGAGAAACTTGTAATGAAAGTATTGATTCAAACCTACATGGTCAATTTGTGCTTAGATATCTTTGGATGGCATAAGGAGAATGCCACAGTAATGCCACACAGAACTGCTCACAGATGCAAGGGGTCATTGTCGCCAAGGCAGGGGTCAAACTTAACATCACCAATGATGTGTTAAGATATTATATGTCTTTTGATGTGATGCAACTTGAATCCATCAAGACTTTAGATTGAAATTCTGTTTTACAGGAAGAGCTAAACAACACTACAATAGAGAAATGAAGCAAGTCCAGACCCAGAAAGACGGACAATCAAGGCTATTTCATAGATCTGAAGGCTAAACTAGATTTTAAAAGATGAAGAGAAAAATTTTTTTTTAAATATTTATTTATTTGCTTTAGTTGTACACAATGGGTTTATTTGTACGTGGTGCTGAGGATCGAACCTGGGCCGCGCACGTGCTAGGCGAGCGCTCTACCGCTGAGCCACAATCCCAGCCCCGAAGAGAAAATTTTTAAAGATCTAATTTAAAAATGCCATCAACATCCTGGGTAAAATATTAGTTTAAACAAATCATTTCAAGGACATTTTGGGGGTCGGCTGGGAAAAGTCATATTGTCTTCATTTTAGTTGAAATAATAATTTAAAGATCATTCATTGACTGTAGAAATTATGTACAATATATACAAATATATACACATATATAAAATTTGAGTTTTTGGAAACTTCAGCTGTGCTGTCAACTTTGGAAAAAGTGTTCAAGTGTACCATGCTGAGTAGGTATTTTACAGAAATTAACAGTCTTATTGGTCTAGAATGTTAAACTTAATTTTTTTATTTTTATGTATTCCATTTATATTGTATTAAATATATAAGCTCTTATTTCTGTGTGAGTTTGATTACAGAAACTAATAAAATATTCTCTAAATAATTAAATAAAATTCTTGACTGAAAACGTAGGTAATAAGCAGCACATGACCTGATTTCCACACGTATGTAGATATACACATGGAAAATGATACAGAATGACACACGCCAAAGTGTCAGGGCAACCTCTGTATGGGGTTGTGATGTTTTTATTTTTGAAGTTTTACCTATTTACATTTTATTATTTTATATGATGTACTGGCTCTGTTTCTGTTGTAACAGTTAACTTTAAAGGTGAAAATTATTAGACTGAACACATAAAGAGGGAAGAGGAATAGAAAGTGAAAACTGTTTAATTCTTAATTTTGCTGACATTGGGCTTGGTCTGGAAAAATGGCCTTGAAGAACAGCTGTATTGTTTGTTCTCACTCCCCTTTTAAACCTCAGGGGCAATGGTGGGGGCAGCTAGAAATGGCAGCCTAGATGTTTTCTGTGACTGTCACAAAATTGTGATCAATCTGGCTACTTCCACCCAGCAGTGGAAGTGTTCCTGGAACATATTTTGAAGACCGAGAACTTTCAGTAAAAAGTATGCAGAATGTTTTTGCTTTTTAATAGTTGGAATAAACAACTTCCCTCATCCCTGCTTGAGAAAAATTGAGGTCAAGAGTCACCAGGTGGTCACTGAAGGGCGGACAGCTAGTTAGTGGGCCTTCTAATGTGGGAATCTGAGTGTTTTCATCTAATTAATTGATCACTCACTTTATGTTTACTTACCATCTATTGCATTTATGGGCACTGAGAGGTACAGTGAGGCAGCTACTGTCTGCCCACTGTGTTTGAATCCTCTGAGAGGAGTGCTTTGTTTCTCTGGCAATGCCCTTCCCTGCAAAATACCGGAGGCGGGGTGCTTTATAAAGAAAAGAGGTCTGTTGAACTTGTGTTTGGAAGATTTACATGACTTACTTGTAAGAAATACTACAGAGAGATTCCATATGTCCTTTATGCAGTTTCCCCCAATGGTAGTATTGTGCATAAGTATAGTACAGTATCACAATCAGGAAACTGTCATTATTCCCATTTTTTTGGAATAATGAATTAAAATCCAAATGCACTTATATGAACTTTCATATGACATATGAGAATTGTTAATTCAACATCAAAGTTTAATTACAGGGACAAAAATGGTTACATGTGGGGAAATAAAAGAGTTCTATGCAAAATCAGCATTTCTGTCTGAAACCAGTGCACCCTAGGAGAAAATGCTCTTAACCACATTTTTTGATTAGTATTCAACATTCTTAAGAGATTTAGGGACTCACTCTTTTGTTGATGGATCATTTTTCCAAGTACTTCTTAAGTGAGTATTGCAGGCAGAAACCACAAGACAGGTGTGGTTGGATTGAGAAACACTGGGCCCAGCACTTAGCTTTTATTTTTTTTCCGTTTTCCATTTTGGGAGAATAAACTATAGGAACAGAGCTGGACATGGAAACAGATTGTTCCAATAAACAGCATCGATTATTTCAGCAGTACAAACAGAGCCTGAATCCTTGGCCTTGTTTTCCACTGGAACACTATATTTTATAGCTTTGTAAAAGTACATTCTGTTATGTATTATTCCACTTTCAATTACTATAACAAAATACCTGAGGCAGGGTGCTTTTTAAAGAAAAGAGGTCTATTGAACTCTGTTTGGTAGATTTACATGACCTACTTGTAACAAATACTACAGAGAGATTCCATATGTCCTTTACTCAGTTTCCCCCAACGGTAGAATTGTGCATAATCATAGTACAATATCACAACCAGGAAACTGCCATTACTATAATCCATTGGGTTAGTTCATATTTCAGTAGTTTCATGTGCATTCATTTGTGTGCATGTGTCTATGTGTGTACATGTGTATGTGCATGTCTGTAGTCATTTAATTCTATGGGATTTTATCACTTATTTGGAATAGTGGGGTTAGCAATGTAGCCAAGATACAGAACAGTTCCATCAGAAGGAACCCTTATACTGCCTTTTCAGAGCTACCATGACCCCAACTCATGGCAACCATGGATTCATTCTTCATCTTTACAATTTTGTCATTTCGTGAACACTGTATAAATGGAATCACATGGCATGTAACTTTTAAGGAATTTTTCAATTAGATTATTTTCTTTGCGATTCACTCAAGTTGTTATATGTATCAATAGTTTTTAGTTGCTGAGTATTATTCCATCATATGGACTTGCCACTGTTTGTTAAAGCATGTGCTGGTCAAGTGACATTCAATTTGGATTGTTTCCATTTTGGGAGAATAAACTATAGGAACAGAGCTGGACATGGAAACAGATTGTTCCAATAAACAGCATCGATTATTTCAGCAGTACAAACAGAGCCTGAATCCTTGGCCTTGTTTTCCACTGGAACACTATATTTTATAGCTTTGTAAAAGTACATTCTGTTATGTATTATTCCACTTTCAATTACTATAACAAAATACCTGAGGCAGGGTGCTTTTTAAAGAAAAGAGGTCTATTAAACTCTGTTTGGTAGATTTACATGACCTACTTGTAACAAATACTACAGAGAGATTCCATATGTCCTTTACTCAGTTTCCCCCAACGGTAGAATTGTGCATAATCATAGTACAATATCACAACCAGGAAACTGCCATTACTATAATCCATTGGGTTAGTTCATATTTCAGTAGTTTCATGTGCATTCATTTGTGTGCATGTGTCTATGTGTGTACATGTGTATGTGCATGTCTGTAGTCATTTAATTCTATGGGATTTTATCACTTATTTGGAATAGTGGGGTTAGCAATGTAGCCAAGATACAGAACAGTTCCATCAGAAGGAACCCTTATACTGCCTTTTCAGAGCTACCATGACCCCAACTCATGGCAACCATGGATTCATTCTTCATCTTTACAATTTTGTCATTTCGTGAACACTGTATAAATGGAATCACATGGCATGTAACTTTTAAGGAATTTTTCAATTAGATTATTTTCTTTGCGATTCACTCAAGTTGTTATATGTATCAATAGTTTTTAGTTGCTGAGTATTATTCCATCATATGGACTTGCCACTGTTTGTTAAAGCATGTGCTGGTCAAGTGACATTCAATTTGGATTGTTTCCAGTTTTGGAAACTTATGAATAAAGTTGCTGTGGACTTTGTTCACAGGTTTTGTGCAAACTTAAGTTTCCATCACTTTTGGATAAATGTCCAAGAGTGAAATTGCTCAGTCACACTGTAAATATATGATTAGTTTTGAAAGAAACCACCATACTTCTGTTTTAGGAGTGGCTGTACCATTTTATATTCCCATGAATAATGTATGAGTAATCTAGTTTCTCAGGTTTTCGGGTTATCACTATTTCTTGTGTTAGCCCTTTAGATAGGTATGTAGTGATGAAGCCAGAATCTGACAGGCAGTCAGTATAGATAGGTAAATTGAGTCAGGTTGGATCAAGAAAGCCAATTTGGAGTGAGTCCCAGGAAGTTAGACTGTCTGTTCCCTGAGGGATTGGAATGTTAATCCCCTCAGAGCCCTTCTTCCACCCTTATCAAGAACCCACCCCTGCCCCAACCAGTTGCCAAGGTAACCTGTCCCAGGAACTGTCCCTCCCTACAGGGACCTATACAGTTGTTAATTCCTGTGTCCTGGACTGCTCCATCCTGCCCTTCCCCCTTCAGCCCATCTGCTTCTCACATTTTGGCCAGCCCACTGTGCCTGGTCAAAGGAAGGAGAGAGAGAGAAGGGGAAGAGAGCAGGAGAACAAAGGAAGTCCAGGACTTATAAAAGGGGTAAATCTGCCTCCTTCTTGGGATACCAGGATAACCAGCAATGGCCCCCTTCTCCTTCCTGTGAGAAGTTTATGTTACCCCTTTAAAATAAATCCTGCTTTATATGCTTGCCTTCTTTAATATTCAAACTTCAACATTTGGGGAAGCAGAACTCCTGGGTTGTCAGTATCAGTGACACTGCATTGGCATTTTAATTTGCATTTCCTTAGTGGCTAATGATGTTGAACAACTCTCCATGTGCTACTCTGCCATCTGCAATCCTCTTCGGTGAAACAACTATTCATGTCTTTCACCTATTTTCCTATTATTTCTAATTGTTGGCTTTTTTCACTGTTGAGTTGGGAGTATTCTATATACATTTAAAATACAAATTCCTTGTTGGACTTGTGTTTTGCAAATATTTTTTTCCAGTCTGTAGGTTGTCTTCTCATCCTCTTCACAGGGTATTTCCCAGTGTGGAAGCTTTATTTTTTGTTTTAATTGGGATAAGCTCCAGTTCATTAACTTTTTTTATTTTATGGATCATACTTTTGATATGCCATTTTGTTTTCATCCCTATCTATTTTCTTGAGGTATGCATATTTGTAGTTAAAAGGAAGACTTTGAGCAGAGCACAGTTGTGCGTCCCTTCCATTTTTTTGTACTTCCAGCTATTTGCTCATGTGGGTGAACTTGGATTGTTTCTTTTATAGTCAGCTGTGCAGTGCAGGTTGTTGGATTCCGGACAGGGAAGGCACGCCTCCCTCAACTAGCTACACCCCCAGGCACCTTAAGACTCCAAAGCACCCCAGGTCGGCCACACTGCTGGCCACGCCTCAGCTTGACCATGCCGCTGACCACTCCCCAAGTGCCTTACTGAGCCAATTGCGACATATGGGCTTGCCTTCTGACCCCCGACAGCCTATGGAACTGGGGCTCCCTCTGGGGGGGGGTCCCTCAGACCACCGGTCCACTACTTTAGCCCTCTCCAGACTGAAACCGGCCCTTTTTCTTTTTCCCCTTTTCCTGTTCCACGCGCCGATTCTCCCTACCCCCCCCCACGTGTCCCTTCAGCTGATTAATAAAATCCCCCCCCTTTTCTACATGGCGGTCCCAGCGTGTGTTTTGTCTACCCTTCATTTTGGTGCCGTGACTCGGATGGGAAAGTGTGTCTACTCTTCATCTGTTCATCCTTTCCACTACAGCATCGCTGGACGCTGGTAAGCTGCCCCATGCCAGGAGTTCCAAAAACCTGTCTGGTCACTACGTGGTGAAAATTGACTGTTGATTTTCCGGCAATTTCACTCGTGACCTGTGCAGGGGGGAAAGCATCCCACCCGAGTCTTAAAGGCAATGGTGGACCCCAGGAACTCTATCTGCCTGCTCTAGAAAGTTTTTGGCTGGGAGTGGTTAAAGAAGTTCCTTTCCACACTCCGGACTTGAGCCTTTCTTTCCCGTCCAGGAACAGGAACATGAAACTCCCTGCACAGGGGGGCTCACTGTCTTCCAGCAGCCTGAGAAGGACGCTTCTCACAGTGCCCCATTTCTTCTTGACCTGGTGACGACTGGGCGAGTGGACTTGGATCTCACTCTAATACATATTTTGAAAGGGATGCTTTTCGAAATATTGTATTAGCCTTTCCCCACTAACGGGAAATATGGGAACTTCCTTATCAACTCCAGCTGAAACTCCCCTTAACTGCCTTCTGAGAAATTGTGCAAACCTAGGCTTAAAGCCACACATAAAGAAAAGGAAATTAATAAAATTATGTACAAAAATTTGGTCTTCCTACCCATTATCCAATAGGTGGCCAGAGTCAGGGTCCCTAGGTGCTCGGGTTTTGCAGGAACTTTCCAGCTTTTGTCAACGGTCGAAAAGATGGACAGATTTGCCTTATATAGAAGCATTTTCCCTTCTCCGTTCAAATCCTTCCCTGTGTACTAGGTGCAGTCCTGAAACTGTGTTGCTAGCTTGCAAACCTAGCTACCCGCCCCCATCCTTGATTGATCTTGACTTTGACCCAGGATTAGAAGCCCCGCAGCCCCCACACTGACAGTCTAGACCTCTCACCCCTCCCCCTCTCCTGGCTCAAGAGCAGAATTCCAAAATTCCCGCGCCTTCGTGCTTAGACCTCCCCCTTTCTTCTACGTCACCTTCCGCCCCTCCCCTTCTCTCCAATTCAGCTCTAACTTCCGCAATCGCAGTGCCTTCATCCGTAGACCCTCCTTTTTCTTCCATGTCATTTCCTATGCCTCCGCTGCCACCTTCCCCGCCCACTCCTCCTCCGCTGTTTTCCCCGCCCACTCAACTTCCATCGCTTGGTCCTATGTCATCTTTTGACACGCCCCCTCCACCATCTTTGGCGACGCGTCCTTCACCGGCCTCATGGCCTCAGACTTTAGCCACAACCCCCATGAATTCCGCTCCGCTTCGGGGCTCTTTCCCAAAGGCTCCAGCAGAGCAGGGAGACAGCTGTGCAATGCACGCTTCTTCCCCAGCATCTCCTGTGGAGTTTCTCCCAGCCCTGGAGGCGCATGTGGAGTCTCTCCCAGACTTGCAGGTTAGTCTGCCACCCTCCGCGTTCAGTCCCCCCATAACCCGTTCAAGGAAGCAGGCGAGACAGTGCACCCAGGTTATCACCCCGCTAAGAGAGGTTGCTGGGGCAGAGGGAGTTGTACAAGTTCACGTTCCATTTTCTATGTCAGATTTGTCCCAGATAGAGAAGCGATTGGATTCTTACTCTACAGACCCCACAACTTATGTAAAGGAATTCCAGTGGGTCACCCAAGCCTATAGTCTCACATTTCATTTTGTCAAATGAAATGTGTACTTCATTTTGTCAAATACTTCCTGAGGAGCACAGACGGGTCTGGGAGCAAGCAAGAACATATGCGGATGAGACTCACAGAGTAAACCCAAACTTACCATTTGGTCCTGAGGCTGTTCCAGATAGAGATCCGAACTGGAATTACAATGCCCCAGAGGATGTGGTCTTGAGAGATCAGTTTTTAGTTTGCATAGTCAGTGGTCTTAAACGTGCAGCTCAGAAACCCATTAATTTTGATAAGCTGAAGGAAATTATTCAAAAAAGGGAAGAGACTCCTTCTGAGTTTCTTGATCAGTTGATGAAAGCTCTTCAGCATTTCACAAATTTAGATCCAGAATCTCAGGGGGGCTGTCAAGTCCTTATGACGTATTTCCTGTCCCAGAGTTACCCTGACATACGGGCTAAACTAAGGAAGCTGGAGCAGGGGCCTGCAACCCCTCAGACCGAGATTTTGGCCACGGCGTTTAAGGTCTATCATAACCGTGAGGAAGACGCCGAATGTCACAGGTTTCAAAAATATGAAAAGGCAGAGCGATCAAAGTTCCAAATGTTAGCTCAGGCCCTTCGGGGCCCGGACGCTCAAGCCTTAAAAACAGGGACACATAAGTCCACACAGGAGGAACCCCCAGGGCCTTGCTATAGGTGCAGGAAGGATGGACACTGGGCTAGAGCCTGCCCTGATCCCAGGCCCCCTAAGTACCCGTGCCCAAAATGTTCCAAGGTGGGCCATTGGGGCGTTGATTGCCCCAGTCCCCGCAGGGGGGCTGGAACGGTTACAAACTGCTGGCACTGGCCATGGAAGATTGATGGGGCCCAGGGGCTCCTTTCCCTACCATTGACATCGCATTGAAGGAGCCCAGGGTTACTCTCCTTGTTGATGGACGTCCTGTGAACTTCCTGTTAGATACAGGAGCCACCTCCTCGGTCTTGAGGGAGTTTTGGGGCCCCACCACCACAGCACCGTCCCCTATTGTTGGGGTAGAGGGAAATGCTATTCGCCCCTGCAAGACTCCTATCCTGTCTTGCTGTCTATACCACCATCCCTTCACCCACCAGTTTTTTAGTAATGCCTCAATGTCCCGTGCCCTTGTTGGGTCGAGACATATTGGCCAAGTTTCAGGCTTCAATTGTGTTCTCTGATCTGCCTAGCTGAGTTGTGCTCCCTGGTTCGTTTCACTCCATCTCCTCTCCCATCTTTCTTCTTGCTGTTTCAAAGGCAACTGACCCACCACCCCCTACTGAAGTTGATGAGGACACCTCACAACCCCCTATTGATGTGGGAACCCCTTAGCCCCCTACTGAGGCAGAAACCCCTCAATCTTCTACCAATGCAGAAACTCTTCAAACCTCTACCGATGCGGAGACCTCCCAATACCTTGTCCCCACCGATCTAGTAGACCCCAAAGTCTGGGATACTCAGACTCCCTCCCTTGCTCAGTGTGACCCTGTACAAATACACCTTAAAGATCCTCAGCGTTTCCCCAACAGAGCCCAGTACCCACTTCCAGCCACTAGCCTTAGGGGTCTTCAACCCATTATCTCAGATCTTTAGTGGAAATGTTTTCTCAAACCCACCCATTCCCCTTATAATACTCCCATATTGGCAGTTCAGAAGTCCAATGGGTCGTATCGGCTAGTCCAAGATCTTCGTCTCATCAATGAGTCTGTTAAGCCCATACACCCCGTGGTCCCAAATTCGTGTACTATTCTCTCCTTAAGTCCTTCCTTATCCACCCATTCTCGGTTATTGACCTCAAAGATGCCTTTTTCACTGTCCCTTTAGCTCTGGAATCACAAGACCTCTTTGCCTTTACTTGGACAGATCCAGATACCCAGCAGTCCCAACAGTTGACCTGGACAGTCCTTCCTCAGGGTTTTCGAGATAGCCCTCATATCTTTGGACAGACATTGGCTGCAGACCTCAAAGACCTTAAATTCTCTGACTCCACTCTCCTGCAATATGTCGATGACCTTCTCCTCTGCAGCCCTTCTTTTTTCACAGCTCATGAAGACTCTTACACCCTTCTAAATTTTCTTGCCTCTCATGGGTATCGTGTTTCCCCATCTAAGGTGCAGCTTGCCCAGACCAAGGTAGTATATTTAGGAGTTCATATTTCCAATCAATCAAAGGCCATTACTGTAGACAGAAAGGCCCTCATCAAGGAGCTTCCATGTCCCAAGACAAAGGAAGAGATTCTTTCCTTCCTAGGCCTAGCGGGATATTTCCGTGCCTGGATTCACAATTTTTCTCTTTATGCAAAGCCCCTGTATGAGGCAGCCAAGGGGATTGAGGAAAAGTTCCTCCCTGAAGGCATTCAGGCTGAGTTTAAGCATCTACAGCAGGCATGTCACAGGCCCCAGCTCTTCATCTCCCAGACTTTCTTCAGCCATTCACCCTTTACATCCATGAAATGAAGGGCTTGGCTCTTGGTGTTCTAGGCCAATACAAGGGCCCCACCTTTGCTCCAGTTGCCTATCTTTCTAAACAGCTTGACCCCACCATTCGCGGATGGGCCCCTTGTCTTAGGGCTTTGGCTGCTGCTTACCTACTTCTACAGGAATCAAAGAAGTTGACCTTTGGTGCCCAAGTCACTGTTGCCTCTCCTCATCATTTAAAAGAATTACTAACCTATAAGAGCCTTCAAACTCTCCCACCCTGTCACGTTCTCTCTCTCCTTGTTTCTTTTTTGCATGACTCCTCAATCACCTTCCAACCCTGCTCCTCTTTACACCCAGCTTCCCTCCTCCCAGTCTCCTCAGAGCCCCAGAGCATGATTGTATAGAGATGCTTGAGGCTTTAATCCCCCACGCTTCCCACATTCAAGAGGGACCACTTCCTGATCCTTCCCTAATTTGGTTCACAGATGGCAGCTCTTTCTTTAAGGATGGGCAATGTTTTGCCAGTTACGCTATCGTCTCCCTATCAGAGGTTATTGAGGCAGCACCCCTTCCCCCTAACACCACAAACCAACAGGCTGAATTGATAGCTGTTATTTGTGCCTTCGAATTAGCTGCTGACCAAAACCTCACCCTTTACACAGACTCAAAATATGTTTACCATATTTTGATTTCCCATTCAGCAATATGGAAAGAGCGAGGACTCTTGACCACAAAAGGCTGGGCAGTTACTAATTCTAAATGAATATCAAAACTCTTGCAAGCCTCTCTTCTGCCCAAGCTAATAGGAATTTCCCATTGTCCTTCACGCCAAAGTGGAGACTCTCCCATAATTCAGGGAAACACAAAGGCTGATAGGGCAGCAAGGGAAGCAGCACTATCTTCTCCTCCTCTTCTGGCTCCAGTCCAATCTACTACCCAGACCCCCACATTCCCTTCCACACAATCAATCCTCTCCTATCTCCATTATCTTTTCCATCCTAACCCTCAGGCCCTCAAAACTTTCGCTACCTCCTTCCTCACCCTGACCTCAGAGGACACAGTTTCTCCATCAGCTTACCTCTGCGTGCACTGCATGTCAGTGCACCAACCCATATACTCCCCTTAAACCAGGAACGTTTTCCTCTCACCAAGCTCGAGGTCAGCTTCCAGGAGCCGATTGGCAGATAGATTTTATCAACATGCCAGCCGGCCAGAAAACAAATATCTCCTGGTCTTGGTAGACACCTTCTCTGGATGGGTGGAGACCTTCCCTACTTCCAACAAAAGGGCCTCCACAGTAGCCTCTATTTTAGTCTCAGAAATCCTTCCCCACTTTGGATTGCCCACATCCATCCAGTCTGACAATGGGCCTGAATTTGTTTCTCATGTCACCCAAAATATTTCTACTTCCCTTAACATTCCTTGGCATTTTCACATCCCATATCATCCCAAGTCCTCAGAGAAGGTAGAGAGAACTAATAGAACTCTTAAAGATATTTTGACTAAACTCTCCCTAGACCTCCACTTGGACTGGGTCAAGTTACTCCCCCTCACCCTCTTTAGGCTCTGAGTCCTCCCAAAGAAGGCTTCTTTGCTATCCCCTTTTGAGGTTATATATATATATATATATATATATATATATATATATATTTGGGCAACCAGCTCTTCCACCTGGAGTTTCCCCAACACAAGGACCCCTACCCAAAGATCTTTCTCTTCCCATCTTGTCCTTCAGACATCAGCTATGGAAGTGCCAAGATTTCATTCTGCCTGACCCAGGTAGATTAACTGCTTCATTCCCATTAACACCCGGTTCTTGGGTATATTTCTCCCCTCCCCAGGACACAGGAACAGTCTCCCTTGCCCCAAAGTGGACAGGCCCTTTCCAGGTTGTGCTGTGCACACCCACAGCTGCTAGGCTTCATGAAGCTTCAGGGAATTTGATTTCTTGGATTCATATTTCCAGACTGAAACCAGCTGCTCAACCAACTGAGGATCCACAAAAGGACGACAAACAACTACCTCAGTATACTTGCTCTCCCCTTCCCAACGATCCCTGAAAAGTCCGCTTCTCTTGTGTCTCTAACACTGACCTAAATGACCTTTTTTGTCCTTTTCATTCTATCTTTGGCTCTCTTTCCGCTTGTCCCTGCAAGTTCTGTGTTCTATTGCTCTGCTCCTCCATGCCAATTACTTTTTGAGGTTTGGCAACTAGATAACCACGGGCAAAAGACACGCCTCCTTAATCAATCGTCCTGCCCTTTTGATAATTGTCCCTCCATCCTGCTCACCTTTGATGCGGTCTCTACATGTGCTCATCGATGCTTTTCTTAAATGACATTATCACCAAAGTACCTTTGTTTTAAGGAGGACCAGACAGAGGATTGGTGCAATGACCCTAATGGATGGGTCGGATGTCCATCCTGGAGCTGTAAATATCACTGGTCCTATCCTGTTATGGGAGTAACAAAAATTCCTGGGGAATCACACCAAGCCAACTCCAATCTTGGAGGTACAGTAACAATGTGACTTTCAAGATTATTAACCCTTCTTCCTGGCAAAGTCGTGTTGCTGCAGTAGGGTTTGCTAATCACGACTGGGTCCATGGTCGAAGTGAAATCATTATAGAGAAGACTATAAAGGACTCTTCTGCTGTCAGGGCTCTTGAGATACTTAATGCCACCAGACAACAGACTCGAACCCATTTTCAACATTTGAGCGAGTCTCTCTCTTTCTCCTGGAACTCCATCCTCTCTTTATCTCTCTCCTTATTAGCAAACTACTCCTCCTTTAATGCCTCAACTTGTTTCCTCTGTGCGCTTCTTCACAAGTCTCTATTGGTCCCAGTCCCAGTTCAAGCCAACGCCACCCTGACCTCCTCATGCCACGATCGACCATCTCTTTCTCTCCTTCTTCCGACTATTCCCCCTTTCTTTAATGTTACTTCTTCTTGGGCCACTGCCAAAGACTCTTGCCCAGAACACACCTGGCATCCCATAACAGGTAATTTGACTCTCCCTTTCCCTTTCCTATTTTGGTGCTCCACCCATATGTTCCAGTGCATTGACGCTAAGACCCTAGGTCCCTGCTATCCTGTTGTTTTAATTCCAAGTTTGACTTTGTACACAGAGACTGAGGTTGAACACCTTCTTACCTCCCTACAGTCTCAAGGGGGGGCGCTCTAAATGAGCAGCCACTCTGGCAGCCTTAGTGGGTGTTAGCTTAGTCACCGCAATTGCCTCTGCAGGCCTCTCAATTGGAGGATTGGCTCATTCACTTGTAATGGCTCAATCCTTTGGAAAGGAGCTCTCTGATCTCACAGATAAGCTCACCACCACAGCTGAAGCCTCCGCCTACTACATCCAGGCCCTCCAGCAACAACTCTCATTATTAGTGGAGGTTGTATTCCAGAACAGACGAGCTTTAGACCTCATCACAGCAGAAAAAGGGGGTACCTGCATTTTCTTGGGTGAAGAATGCTGCTATTATGTCAACCAGTCAGGCAAGGTGGACCACAACATACATCGCTTGAAGAAGGTGGTACAAGATCTAGGGGACAAGAACATTCAATGGCAATAGAGGTCCTCATGGGAATTATGGGAAGGGATGGCTCCATGGATCCTCCCTCTCCTAGGCCCACTTATCTATATGTCTTGTCCTGATGATAGCCCCTTGTCTTATAAGATGTCTTCAAAATCATATTTCTTAGATTTCTAACCAAGACTTTAACTAGCTTCTCCTCAGGGATTATCAACTGCTAAAAACCACAGATGACTTTCCAACCAGAGATGACTTCTCTTCACCTCGGGACAGATTTACCAATCTCTAGAGGGACCAACTAAACGACTCCTCGATGGCTACCTCTGAAGGGCCCTTACCTCACTCTCTATTGGCCTCTTTGCTGTAAGTCCCAGTGAAATATAGGCAGTAGGACAATAATCTTTCTCACCTTCTTTCTCTTTGCTGTTTTCATAATAGTGTTAAGATGCTACCTGTAAACTCGAGGCCTATAATTCTTGCATGCTCTTTGAGAAGATAGCTGGTTGATTCCCCCGGTGACCGCTGCAGAAGCTTGGTTTGACACCCTCACTGATTTATGGCTTCAAGAAACCTTCATCCAATCCACTCCTGCAGAGATTCATCTTTTGGTGCCTGCCTCCTGGGAACTTTTTGCCCTCAAGCCTGACCTACCTGCCCGCATCTTCCCCCTCATAACACCCCACTTCACCCCATTTCAGCTTGAAGCAGCTAGATTGAAACATAACGCCCCACTTCCTAAGAAAACAAAAAGGGGGGAATGTTGGATTCCGGGAAGGGAAGGCATGCCTCCCAGGTAGCTCAACTAGCCATACTCCCAGGAGCCTTAAGACTCCCAAGCACCCCAGGTCGGCCACACTGCTGGCCACGCCTCAGGTTGAGCATGCTGCTGACCACTCCCCAAGTGCCTTACTGAGCCAATTGCGACATATGGGCTTGCCTTCTGACCCCCGACAGCCTATGGAACTGGGGCTCCCTCTGGGGGGTCCCTCAGACCACCGGTCCACTACTTAAGCCCTCTCCAGACTGAAACCGGCCCCTTTTTCTTTTTCCCCTTTTCCTGTTCCACGCGCCGATTCTCCCTACCCCCCAACGTGTCCCTTCAGCTGATTAATAAAATCCCCCCCCTTTTCTACATGGTGGTCCCAGCGTGTGTTTCGTCTACCCTTCACGGGTGATGTCTGGAGCCTTGGTAATTATCAGCTGCATTTATCAAGATTCCTTCCTCCTTGTTTCCACGATTGATGTTCTTTCTCAGACTTTGTAATGGTTCTGGTTTTGAGGATTGCACCTACTTTGTGCATGATCCAAGCTACAAGCCATGGCTACTAGCTGTACAAAGGCTCATTCATTTTATAGTAGGAAATCTATGCAGCATAGGTAGAAAGCACATGTGTGAAATTCCAAGGTGGCCATGCCCAAAATTGACTCTTCCAAGCTGTATGAACTCTTCATGCTTTTTCTTTCTCACCAATATAATGGGGCTAACAATCCCAAAGTCACCATGAGATCAAAATGCGGTAAAGTATGTAAAGCAGTTTATAGAGGATCTGGTTTATTGAAGTGCTGAATAAATATTACCTATTATGGCTATAGCTTTTTCTTTTCCTTTTTATAATTTGAGATGGAATCTCATTCTGTTACTTAGGCTGACCTCGAATTTGCCATCCTCCTACCTCAGCCTTCCAGATAGCTGGGATTGTGGCAGGAACCACTGTGAACAGCTTCAGCTTTTCCTTTGGCGTGTATTCTGATTATTTTCATCTAAAGTAAAGAATTTTCAAGTTTCATAGCTGCTCCCACTCCCTTACCAAGGTCTTTAAGAACAAGGATGCCTAAAGGTCAGTGTTCTGACCATCCCTACTGCCCCAAGGGGGATGAAAACAGTGGGTTCCTGCCTGGAAAAGGAGCAGATCCTCTTAGCTTATTTATTAACGGAAGAGATTTTTTTTTTCCAGTACATAACTCTTCCTTTGTAAATGTATAACAGAAAGTACATTCCTAACAAGTGTGTCTTCTTAAAAGCAAGTCCTGAGACAAGGATTCAAGTTATTTGGAAGATGATCAAAGAAAACACTGGTAGGGGAATAGAAAAATGAAACAGGAAGGAGAGGCAGCTGAATAAGAACCACTGTGCAACAAGATTCTGATGCATGGGCAGCAGGAAATTAATTACTCTGGGAAGTCTAGAAGACAATATAGAAGACAAACTTGAATTATCTCATTGGAGGACTGAGGAATCTGGGTGCTTCATCCATCAATTCCCTTGACATTGATCAGTAGTTGCACCAGAATAAAGATGGATTAATCCCAGTTACCTTTCATTAGTTGCAGGACAAAGAAAGCCCTCAGGCAGGAAGTTGAAGGTGGTAGAATTTGGAAGTCGAGCCAAGAAGATGGTGTCAAGGGGATATGGGTGAAGCTCTCATGGCTGCTGTTACAGTCCCTTGCCCCTTAGAGACATACTTGTGTCCCATGTTATGTTTACTCCACCACATACTGTTTCTTCAAATTTGTGGCCAGTCACAGTTTCAAAAAAAAAACTCTAAAAACAGGAGAGTTCATGGACAAGCTATAGTCTCCATGGCTGCAGTTGGTCCCAAATAATTGATACTTATAATCCCCTTCCTCCGCTGTCCACTCTTGATGCCCCTTACCCTTAGCCAGCAATCTAGCACTTCTACATATGGAGGTTGCATATGTAGGAGGGAATCCTTATCTTCACCTTCAAGGATCTGGGTCCCTAGGACCTTTCTCTACCTGTCCATAATAAGAAACTTGGAGGAACACTTACCATTTTCCTTTATAAAAGTATTACCCTCACCTTAGGCCCACCCACATTCTCACTGCCCAGACATAAATTAATGTGAGAGTTTTACCTGGGATAAGGTTATCATCTTAGCCCGGTGCGGTGGCACACTCCTGCAATCCTAGCACTTGGGAGGCTGAGGCAAGAGGATCATGAGAAAAAGCCAGACTCAGCAATGGCGAGGCACTTAACAACTTAGTGAGACCCTGTCTCTAATAAAATATAAAAAAGGGCTGGGGATGTGGCCCAGTGGTCAGTTACCCCTGAGTTCAATCCCCAGTACCAAAAACAAACAAACAAGCAAACAAACGATCAAAAAAGTTATCATCTTTATTACATCTAGAAATCGAAAAATTGACCCATTGTGAGACAGACTCAGGCCAGGACTTCATTTATCACCTAAAGTCCAGCTGCTCCCCCTATTCTATTCAGGAACCTTCTGGTAATTTGCATTCCTCCATATTTGATCAGAACCCATATCAAAGAATTCTCAAGCAATCTGGTCAGTCCCCTCTCCTCATTGTATAGTTATATGGGTAAATGACTGTAGACCATTTTTAGGTGGGATTGAGAGAATCATTTTTGAACCTGTTTTCCCTGGTATTGCAGATAAAATGCCTTCAATTAATTGGCTACAGATGGGAACCTGACTCTGCTGTAGACTCTAGGCTAGGGTTGGAGGGTTTACCCTTTACCTATTATCAGTCATTGGTTAAAGGTTGTTCCAGACATCATTTATTCCTCAGCAGTTTTGATCTGGATGGTGGGAGCAGAGTGGGTTCCTGTGCTCAGAGAAAGGCCTTAACGAATTGCAGGCTTTGACAGTGACAATTTGGGCAGCCATGTATGGAAACGGTAAGCACAGAGGAGCTATAGGGTGGGGGGTACCCACTACATGTGGACAAACCCTACTTTGGAAAAATTTAGGAACCCACTGGTATCAGAAAATTCAGTGGATTTTTGCATCAGCCAACTAAGAGATTTATTTTCTCCTATAATCTCAATTTATAACCTGACTATGGCTAAGATCTGTTATTTTTTCTTTTAAATTAAAATGCAAAGTTCATTAATTAAAAGAAAATCATTATAAAAGCAACAGGTATAATCAGTGAGATAACACTGTAACACAAAGCAAGGAGCAAGAGCCACAGAGCATAAAAGAAGCTTATAATTGTTATGAGTGAGTTAAGGGATGAAACTAGGCAGGAACCTTGAGCATCCCTGCAGCTTCCCTTGTGGTCTGGTCTCCTATGGCATCAGAGCGTCCCTGTGAGATGGATAAGATCTGAATATCATTACCATTTTATTAAAAAGGAAGATGAATAATAAAACACTAACATGTTCAAGGTTACACAATAAATTTTAGGGATACAGCTGTGCCTCTTGATTACCATTGAGTATTCTGATATTCACTAAACTACTCTTTATCTCATTTCAATTGCTATCTCAAATTGTATTGGTAAGCCCATACTCCACAATCTGTTCTCGCTAGAGGAACAGAGAATGACAGGCTATATATTATCTATCTTCGCTTTAGAATGAAATGTGACTTTTATATAACTATGGTAATATATGTATGCTGTAAAAATGAATTGCTGTCTGAAAATGCTACAAATAAATTGGGAAATGAAGACTAATATGCTACTGAAAGGTTATAATTTTCAACTCTCTCAGCATAAGTCAGGCTGCATGTGCCAATACTCCCTTGAAATGAAGTTGACAGTTCTTTTGCTTTAAATGGAAATATGATAGAATTATAAATGTCTTGCATCCAATACCACAATGACACATGAAAGACTTGGGAGCTTTTTTTGAACGAGTGAACCCCAAAGCATTGTAACCCCATAGTAAGATTTTCCTATTATTATTTGCTTTTACCAAATTTTCCCTTTCAGGAATATTCTATACCAAATGACCACATACCATGTTTTCAGTTATATGCAGAGAGATCTGTGTACTGAAAGTGTCAATCCTTTGCCTCAGTGTCTAACATCATTTTAGCAAAAGTTTTGTAAGCATACACATACGTGGAAGACGGGGATGTGTATGTCAGTTAAAAACCACTTCTTCAAGTGGTTCATCTATACTTACAAATGAAATAATAAATTCTTGTATACAGCAGCCTTTCTGGAAGGAAGTCATATGTTCCTCCTTGTTTTAGGACTGTGGAATCTTGGAGTTATAAAGCGTAATTCAGCTTTCTTTTCAGAGTGGTGGATAGAAAGAATATAGGTTTAGAGGCCTAATTTCAAATTCCAATATCAATACTTATTAGCAGTGTGTATAGTCAACTGCATACTCTATTTGCCAGTCAGTTTTCTCATCTGCAAAAGAAAGAAAAGAAGTTATGCCTCACAGGATTATAAAATCAAATGATGTAACATGGAAAGTGATTGGAGTAGTGCTCAGACAACCCATAACTGGGGGGCTAGAAGAGTTAGAAAATTCTTCCGTTTGGTAGTCTAAATGTATCTTTAACTTTCAACCACTGATTCTTTTTTTTTTTTCTGACTCTTTTTTTTTTTTTTTAAATTGTTGTTTGTTCTTTTTAGTTATACATGACAGTAGAATGTATTTTGACATATCATATATACCTGGAGTGTAACTTCCCTTTTCTGTGGTTGTACATGATGTGGAGTTCCACTGGTCGTGTATTCATATGTGAACATAGGTAAGTTATGTCTGATTCATTCTGCTTTTTCCCATTCCCATCCCCCCTTTTCCCTCTTTCCCCCACTACTCCCTGTCCAATCCGGTGAACCTCCACTCCACCACCCCATTGTGAGTCAGCATCCACATATCTGAAAGAACATTTGGCCTTTGTTTTTTTGGAACTGTCTTATTTAACTTAGCATGATAGTCTCCAGTTCTATCCATTTACCAGAAAATGCCATTAATTTTATTCTTCTTTATGGCTGAGTAATATTACATTTTGTATATGTACAACATTTTCTTTATCCATTCATCTGTTGAAGGGCACCTAGGTTGGTTCCATAGCTTAGCTATTGTTAATTGAGCTGCTATAAACATTGATGTGGCTATGTTACTATAGTATGCAGATTTTAAGTCCTTTGGGTACAAACTGAGGAGTGGGCTAACTAGATCAAATGGTGGTTCCATTCCAAGTTTTCTTAGAATCTCCATACTGCTTTCAAGAGTGATTGCACCAATTTGCAGTCCCACCAGCAATGGATAAGTGCACCTTTCCCCCACATTCTTGCCAACATTTATTGTTACTTGTATTCTTGATAATTGCCATTCTGACTGGGGTGAGATAGAATCTCAGTGTAGTTTTAATTTGCATTTCTCTAATTGCTAGAGATGTTAAACATTTTTTCATATTTTTTGACCATTCATATTCTGTGAAATGCCTGTTCAATTCCTTAGCCCATTTATTGATTGCATTATTTGTGTTTTGTTTTGGTGTCAAGTGTTTTGAGTTCTTTGTATATCCTGAAGATTACTGCTCTATCTGAGGTGTTAATGGTAAAGATTTTCTTCCATTCTGCAGGCTCTCTCTTCACATTCTTGATTCTTTCCTTTGCTGTGAAGAAGCCTGTTGGTTTGATACCATCCTACTTATTGATTCTTGATTTTACTTCTTTTGCTTTCAGAGTCTTGTTGAGGAATTTGGTTGATGGGCCTATTTTTTCTTGTAGTAGGTGCAGAATCTCTGTTGACCATTGACTTTTGATCAACCTTGAAAAGGGCATGTATAGACAATCTAATCTTTCCTTTAAGATGGGATCCTTTGCATACAGGAATTTTCCCTTCTTGTAAGATATTATAATTTACAATTCCTCACTACTGTGGTTCCTGCCAAAGGCCCCTTTCATTATTCACTCTTACTTCCTTTCTGGGCCTTCTCATCCATTCCAAGGCCTTAATGAACTAAAAATCTTCTCATGTAAACCTGTTTGTTGGTCAGTGTTTGAATCTCAGTAAGGGTACCACTTATACACCCATATTTTAAGCCACTGAGTGGCTTAGAAATAACAGAAATTTATTTCTCATTTTCTGAAGACTAGGAAGTCCAAGACTAAGGCACTGACAGATTTTGTGTCTGTTAAGAACATATTCATAAATGGTGCCTTATTGGTGGTTCTTCGTGGTGGGAGGGACAAACTCTCTCGGCCTTTTTCATAAATACACTAATCTCATTTGTGAGAGCTCCTCCCACAAGACCCAATCACCTCACAAAGGCCCACCTACTAATCCCATCACTTTGAGGTTAGGATGTCAAGGTGAATTTGGGTGAGACATGATCATTTAGAGCATAATAACCCAGTTACTTGTTCCAGAAATCTGGGGGTTAACTCTCCCCACACTGACCTCCTCCATTCAATATTTTTGCTCAGTTTTGTGATTTCTATCCCCTCAATATCTCTTGAATTTACCTACACCTGTCTTTATTCAAGATTACCACTCTAATCCAAACCGCCACTCTCTCTAGTCTTGACAAAAGCAATAGCCCCCTATATGGCCACCCCCAATCTCTAACTTACCACATTCAAGTCAATTCACCACCCTGAATATATAGTGATACTTTACAGCTGCAAATCTGATCCGGTCACTCTCCAGTCAAAAATAAATTAATGGCATCCTATTATTTCATTCATCCTAGAGTGAAATATAAACTCCTTAACATAGCTATAAGGGTGGCTATCAACTTCTCAGTCTTGTTTTTATCTCTCTTCTCATTACTTCACTGACTTAAACCATGGAAGACTTCTTTTATTTCCTTGAACAAGACATTCTTTCTTTTGCCTCTGGGCCTTCAGACACATTCCTCCTGGCTGAAACCCTCTTTTCTTTCTACTTTCCTTCCCATTCATTTGGCCCAATGTTGTCCTCAGGCCCAGTTCTAGGCCACTTTCTCAGAGAATTATTCCCTGACCTTCCCTACAACTGAATGTGTCTCCCTGTTATGAGTTTCAGAGCAACTTACACCTTTTACTTCTTAATACTCTTTATGGTTGTGATTATGTCTTTGTTTCAATTATTTTCCCCTTTAGGCTACATACTCTATTAAGGTTGTGAATTGCCAGATATATATCAGGATATTCATCATACAACCTAGATGCCCAGCAATAAGAAAGATATTTTTTCCCATGGAGCATCTCTAAGAATGAATACTACAACATCATTGAAAATTATATTAAGGAGAATATTAAATGGCAAAATATTTAATGGGAATTTTTTCATAGTATGCTGTTTTATGAGAAGTCTTTGTGTGGCTTATCTTATTTCTGTATCTCCTTTTTATCAGGGCATTAATCCCATCATTAGGGCCCTACCTCATGACCTAATCTATGCAAGTATGGTTGAAAAGTGGGGAAAAGATGCCTGGCATGTCAGAATCTCTCTGTGTTCAAGTATAGAGGAGATAGTACTTGCTTGGGGGCCATGTAGGCTAGGGTTAAGATCCTCATAGGCATATGTTTATGTGTGTGTGTGTGTGTGTGTGTGTGTGTGTGTGTGTGTGTGTAAGAATCCTGAATATAATGTACTTTTATTTTTTAAATTTTCACTATTTTTAAATACCTTTTGTAGTTGTTGATGGACCTTTATTTTATGTATCCATTTATCTGTCTATCTATTTATATGGGGTGCTAAGACTCAAACCCAGTGCCTCTCACATGCTAGTCAAGCATGCTATCACTGAGCCACAACCCCAGCCCACCAGCTGTGTTTTGTGGACTGAGTTGGTTGACTTTTTAAGTATCAGTTTCCTTATTTGTAAAGTTGCACAATCATGGAACTTGTGCCATAGGGTTACTGTGAGCACTGAACTTGGGACCTGGCATATGCAAGGAACTCTGTATTAGGGGCTTATTCTTTTGTTCCATGTTCTGTTTGTAAATCTGGAGCCCTGGTCATGGTTAATGTGTCTGGAGGTCTAGCATCATCCTGCTGATGCCTGAGAAAGAATGTACAAGCCACTGGTAATGTCCTTCTTTAGCGAAGCTGCCCCCTGTGCCACCACTGCTGTTAGCTGTTCCTAACAGCAGTGGTGTTCATGAAAGAGGGTTTCAGCCAGGAGGAACAATCTAGTCTTTGCAGCCTTGTGCCTGGGCTAGGTCTGGCCTCCTCACTTCCCTTATTCTTTACTGAGCATAGGCTGTGTCCTTCTCTTCCCCTTTACTTAGCCTCACTTCATAGGATGTGATCTCCATAGTCTTGGGGGCTCAACCTAGGCCTTTTTGGATCTTTGCTGTAAATCACTGCTCTTTATTCAAATATTGAGTGAACATACAGTTCTCCTTCACTTTAGCTCTGTAGAACATGAAGGTGAAGGTAACTGGATGAAAAGAAACTGGTTGCATTTCTTCGGTTACCTCCTAGCCACCATGTATCCATTAGCACTGTTGGTGGATCACATTAAGCCGTCTACAGTATTTTTGTTTGTATATTTAAACTACTTGGAGCTTGTAGATGCCACTGTTTTTGTGACAATAGGAACTATAATTATTCTTTATTTTCCTTTGATTTCTCAAAAATTATCCACAGTAATTCCGTCTGCATCCCTTGGACTCATTCTTTGTCCAGCTTGAAACTCATTTATAAGCAGCTAGGTCTGGTTTACAATCTCCTTATTTGTATGTGGCTTTGATTCTCTCTGACCAATATTAGTTTCACCTTTCCCAGGGTAACAACAATGCTTTTAGACAGAGCAGATGAAAATAAAATAGAAGTTGAATGAACACATTTCTTATCGTTTGTTAGCATTAAATCTTTGTCCCTAAAGCAGATGCAATACAGCTTTTATCATGAGCTAAAACAAAACAAGCAGCAAAAACTTGAAAATAAAAACCAAAAATAACAATGCTACCACTGTCACCATTATCTTTTTCTCTAACTCCCAATTTATTTTATATCTTAATTTTTTTGGTTTAGTAGTTATGGCTCTTAGTAAAGCACCCCCAAATAAAACACTTTGTTATTTCCATCTTACCAAAGAATTGTATACCATCTTTGTTTTTAAATATTTTCAATGTCTTCCAGTGAACCATTTGTTTTGAATTATGATTGGTGCATTGAAATTACAGAATGATTTGAAATTTATTATTTCAAACATGGGATTTGTAACCTAAAGGCTTTATCTTCTAGCATTTAAACACTTGGGTGACCTTCACCAAGCAGATTAACATCTTTGAACTGTAGGTTCCTCCTCTACAAATGAACTCTTAGGATTAATAAAATACCATATGTAGAAAGCCCTGAATAGGGTTTTTGACATAGGATAGAAAATCTGTACAAGTTCCTTTGCCCTTTCTTTATATGAATTGTGACAGAATTGAAGCAATCAATTTTGAAGCAATATGAGAAGTTAATTTTTATAGATTTTTTTTCTGTAAATTAAGGCAACAAGAAGGCAAATTCATTAATCAGGGTTCTGGATATATCTGCATTTATATTTTTATATTAATACGTCCAATCAGTACTTTAAGCCCTCCCAATGAATTTCCCAATTTTTCTAACAATATTCTTTTCTCAATGTTTATAATTTAATACGAGTGATATAAAGACTACAATTTGTCAGAGGATCAATATGCACTCTTCCTCATAACCAATTCATACATCAAAGTTTCAGATAATGAATAAAATTATTTTAATTGCCAGACCTATACCATCTAATGTATTTCATTGTAAGGAGTTTTATCAGGGAATGGAGAGTGGAGATCGGTGCAGTTCAGGCTGGATGAAAAATATTCCTGTTGTCTATTATCTCCCTTCAATTATCAAACAAGAGGTATAAATGAACTTAACACAAAATGAGACTTATTTATTTATTTATGGCACTAGGGATTGAACCCAGGGGCACCTAACCACATCCCCAGCTGTTTTACTTTATATTTTGAGACAGGGTCTCACTGAGTTGCCGAGGCTGGCTTTGAACTTGTGATCCTTCTGCTTCTGCCTCCCAAGCCTCTGGGATTACAGGCATGTACCACTGCACCAGCATAAGACTGCTTTTGAAATAGAAACATGAGTGGGAAAATTAAACTCTAAAATCCTCAACTCAATATTTTTTGTTTTAAAAAACGGTGTGTTTTAAGGCTTCTTTTGATTGTTGATAAAAACCCAGTTCAATCAGGTTAAGCAAAAATAATTTAAAAAATTATTGGCAGGATGCTGGTGTACTCATGGAAAAAGCCAGCCATGGGGTGACAGAGGTGCCACTGAGCCCTAGAAATGCAGCTAGAATACAACTGGGACTTGAACCTTCCTTCCGTGTCTCCAGTTCTCTCTGAGTTTTCATCCTTTCACTTGCTGTAGACTGACTCTCCACGTGGCATAAAACTCAAGCTGGTGGTTTCTGAGTTTATATCTTGCTGCTCCAGCAACAGAGCACATGATATTCTGACCACATGGAAGACTGTCAACCCTGGGGAAGGCTGAGCTTTGGTCAGCTGTCTATTACTAGTTCCAACAACTATCGGGAGGGAGAGGGTCTGAAGAAAACATGGCTGTCCCCGTAGAAGTCATTAGGTTGTGTGGAAGGCAGGCGAGAGTTTTCTGTGTAGAGAAAAGCAATAGGAATCTTTAAAACTGGGCTCTGTTATCTGTAAAGCCATCATGTGTCCTCCTTGTACTTTTACCACTGTGAATGCCATATTGCCATCTTTCATCCATGGGCTTATATTTATTTCTCTGGGCCAAATACTATTCTTCCCATCTATTGCTTTGTCCCGATTTCCCTGTTATTTGCACTTTGAACACACTAGCCCACAAGAAAGCCTTCCCTGATCCCAGTCCAGTTGGCAACATAACCTGGGCTAGGGAATCCAATTATAACTTAAATTTCTCATCTCAAGGCAAGTATCATGCTATATCGTCTCAGCTCTAATTAGGCCATAAAACCATGTGGGCAGGGAACTTATTTATCATGTTTATAGCTTGTCTTTAGCCTTTGTCCCAACATCTGTCACAAATAATCATTTAATAGAAATTGTTTACTAAATGAGACCCCAGAGCAGCAGCATCAGGTCAGTCCCGCTGACCCCCACTGGTGTGCGACCAGGCTCCAGCCAGTCCTGCTGACCTCCGCCCCAGAGCAGGAGACAGCAAGGACAGACCCGCCAACTCTGCTTGAGTTCAGGCGGGCCAAGGACAGTCCTGGGGACCAACATTGGAGTGCCACCAGGCCCAGGTCAGTCCTGCTGACCTTCACTCCAGCGCGGCCAGCCCCAGGTCAGCCCCGCTGACATCCTTTGAGTGTGGCCAGGCTCAGGGTAGTTCTGCCAACCTCTGCCCAAGCACAGGCAGGCCCAGGTCAGCCCAGCCCACACCCGCAGAGCTCGGCGAGTCTAGGACAACTTCACTGACCTCCGCTCAGAGGACCGCCTCTTCCAACCAGCAGACCACTGCAGGAACTCAGACTCAACCAGTTTGACCCACACCAACCTGTGTGGACCCAACCCCAGGTAGCATACTTTGAGGGACAACAGCAGGTTCTGATAGCCCAACATTAAGGGGAGGCACAGACAATCTGCAAAGATATTATAAGAATATAGGGTAGAAACTGTAATATCTCAGATCTATACTGCAAGAAACTAAGGCAAATAGACAACATGAAAAAACAAGGGAGGAAAGTACCCTAAACAAACAAGGACTCTGCAATAACAGAACCCATGCTCAGCGAAGTTCATGAAATGTCAGAGAAGGAGTTCAGAAGGTTCATAATTAAAATGATCTGTGAATCAAAGAGTGACCTAAATGAGCAAATACAGGCAAAAATTTACCACTACAACAAAGATATAAGAGAGCAAATACAGGTAGCAAAAGATTACTTCAAAAAAGAGATAGAAACTCTGGGAAAAAAAACAGTCAGAAATCCTTGAAATGAAGGAAACCATTAATCAAATAAAAACACAATTGAAGGCATTACCAACAGACTAGATCAACTGGAAGAAAGAACTTCAGACAATGAAGACCAACTATATAATCTTGAAAATAAAGATGACCATACAATGAAGATGGTGAGAAACCATGAACAGAACATCCAAGAAGTATGGGACAGAATCAAAAGACCAAATCTAAGAGTAATTGGGATAGAGGAAGGCACAGAATTTCAAACCAAAGGATTGCACAATCTCTTCAATGAGATAATATCAGAAAATTTCCTAAGCATGAAGAATGAATTGGAAAACCAAATACAAGAGGCTTATAGAACATCAAATGTACAAAATTACAACAGATTTACACCAAAACACATTATAATGGAAATGCCTAGCATATAGAACAAGGATAGAATTTTAAAGGACACAAAAGAAAGGAATCAGATCACATATAAGGGGAGACCCATTTGTATCAGAGCAGATTTTTCAACTCAGACACTCAAAGCTAGGAGATCATGGAACAACATATTCCAAGCTCTGAAAGAAAAGTGATGCCAACCAAGAATCCTATACCCAGCAATATTAAGCTTTAGATTTGAGGACAAAATAAAAACCTTCCATGATAAACAAAAATTAAAAGCATTTACAAGTAGAAAGCCAGCACTACAGAACATCCTCGGAAAAATATTCCATGAAGAGGAAAAGAAAAACAATGATGAAAATCAACAGAGGGAGGTATTACACTAAAGGAAAAAACAATCAGAGGAGAATCCATGTCAAGTTAAATACCAAAAATAAACAAAAATGGCTGGGAATACAAAACATGTTTCAATAATAACTCCGAATGTCAGTGGCCTAAACTCACCAATCTAAAGACATAGACTAGCAGATTGGATCAAAAAAACAGACCCAACAATATGCTGCCTCCAAGAGACTCATCTCATAGGAAAAGACATCCATAGGCTGAGGGTGAAAGGTTGCGAGAAATCCTACCACTCACGTGGACTGAGGGAACAAGCAGGGGTTTCCATCTTCATATTGAATAAAGTAGACTTCAAGCTAAAGTCAATCAAAAGGGATAAAGAAGGACACTACATACTGCTCAAGGGAACCATACACCAACAAGACTTAACAATTATAAATATATATATGCCCCAAACAATGGAGCATCCATGTTCATCAAACTCTCCTCAAGTTTAAGAGTCAAATTGACCACAACACAATAATTCTGGGTGACTTTAACACACCCCTTTCATCACTGGATAGATCTTCCAAACAAAAGCTGAACAAAGAAACTATAGAACTCAAAAATACAATAAACAACTTAGACTTAACTGACTTATATAGACTATTTCATCCTTCAACAAGTGAATACACTTTCTTCTCAGCAGCACATGGATCCTTCTCTAAAATAGACCATATACTATGCCACAAAACAACTCTTAGCAAATATAAAAAAGTAGTGATACTACCCTGCATTCTATCAGACCATAATGGAATGAAGTTAGAAATCAATGATAAAATAAGAAATAAAAGCTACTCCAACACCTGGAGACTAAATAATATGCTACTGAATGAACAATGGGTTGCAGATGACATCAAAGAGGAGATTAAAAAATTCTTAGAGGTGAATGAGAACACAGACACAACATATCAAAATATCTGGGACACTATGAAGGCAGTTCTAAGAGGAAAGTTCATTGCATTGAGTTCATTCCTCAAAAGAAGAAAAAGTCAACAAATAAATGACTTAAAATTACATCTCAAAGCTCTAGAAAAAGAAGAACAATCCAACACCAAAAGAAGTAGAAGACAGGAAATAATTAAAATCAGAGCTGAAATCAATTAAATTGAAACAAAAGAAACAATTGAAAAAATTGACAAAACAAAAAGTTGCTTCTTTGAAAAAAATAAATAAAATTGACAGGCCCTTAGCCAGGCTAACAAAGAGGAGAGAGAAAACTCAAATTACTAACATATGCAATGAAAAAGGAAATATCACAACAAACACTATGGAAATACAGGAAATAATTCAAAATTATTTTGAAAATTTGTACTCTAACAAAATACAAAACACCAAGGCATTGACAGATTTCTAGAGTCTTATAATCTACCCAAACTTAAGCAGGATGATATACATAATTTGAACAGACCAATTTCAAGCAACTAAATAGGAGATGCTATCAGAAGACTACCAACCAAGAAAAGCCCAGGACCAGATGGATACACAGCGGAGTTCTACAAGAACTTCAAAGAAGAACTGATACCAATACACTTCAATTTATTTCAGGAAATAGAAAAGGAGGGAGCATTTCCAACCTCATTCTGTGAGGCCAATATCATCCTGATTCCTAAACCAGGCAAAGACACACCAAAAAAAGAAAACTTCAGACCCATATCTTTAATGAACATAGATGCAAAAATTCTCAATAAAATCCTGGAAAAATGGATACAAAAACATATCAAAAATATAATGCAACATGATCAAGTGGGGTTCATTCCAGGGATGCAAGGATGGCTAAACATATGGAAATCAATAAATGTAATTCATCACATCAATAGACTCAAAGATAAGAACCATATGATTATCTTAATAGATGCAGAAAAAGCATTTGAAAAAATACAGCACCACTTCATGTTCAAAACACTAGAAAAACTAGGGATAACAGGAACATATCTCAACATCGTAAAAGCTATATATGCTAATCCCCAGACCAACATTATTCTAAATGGAGAAGAATTGAAAGCATTCCCTCTAAAAACTGGAACAAGAGAGGGATGGCCTCTTTCACCACTTCTATTTAACATAGTAATTGAAATGCTGGCCAGAGCAATAAGACAGACGAAAGAAATTAAAGGGATACAGATAGGTAAAGTAGAACTCAAATTATCATTATTTGCTGACGATATGATTTTATACATAGAAGATCCAAAAAATTCCACCAGAAAACCTCTAGAACTCACAAATGAATTCAGCAAAGTAGCAGGATACAAAATCAACACCCATAAATCTAAGGCATTTCTATTTATCAGAGACAAATCATATGAAAGGGAAATGGTGAAAACTACCCTGTTTACAATAGTATAAAAAAAAATACTTGGGAATCAACTTAAACAAAGATGTGAAAGACCTCTATAATGAAAACTACAGAACACTAAAGAAAGAAATTATGGAAGACCTTAGAAGATGGAAAGATCTACCCTGTTCTTGGATAGGCAGAGTTAATATTGTCAAAATGACCATACTACCAAAAGCACTATACAGATTTAATGCAATGCCAATCAAAATCCCAATGACATTCCTCATAGAAATAGAAAAAGCAGTCATGAAATTCATCTGGAAAAATAAGAGACCTAGAATAGCTAAAGCAATCCTTAGCAAAAGGAGTGAAGCAGGTGGCATCAATATACCAGACTTTAAATTATACTACAGAGCAATAGTAACAAAAACAACATGGTATTGGCACCAAAATAGGCCGGTAGACCAATGGTACGGAATAGAGGACACAGAGACTAACACATATAATTTCAGTTATTTTATATTAGACAAAGGCGCCAAAAACGTACATTGGAGAAAACAAAGCCTCTTCAACAAATGGCTCTGGGAAATCTGGAAATTCATATGCAACAAAATGAAATTAAACCTCTACCTCTCACCATGCACAAAATTCAACTCAAAGTGGATCAAGGATCTAGGAATTAGGCCAGAGACACTATACCTAATAGAAGAAAAAGTAAGCTCTAATCTCTAACATGTTGGATGAGGCCCCAAGTTCCTTAATAAGACTCCTGTAGCACAAGAATTAATATCAAGAATCAATAAATGGGATACATTCAAATTACAAAGCTGCTTCTCAGCAAAAGAAACAATCAGTGAGGTGAATAGAGAGCCTACTAATTGGGAACAAATTTTTACCACACACACGTCAGATAGAGTTCTAATCTCTAGAATATATAAAGAACTCAAAAATCTTAACACCAAAAAAACCAATAACCCAATCAATAAATGGGCCAAGGAACTGAACAGACACTTCTCAGAAGAAGATATACAATCAACAAATACTTGAAAAAATGTTCAACATCTCTGGCAATTAGAGAAATGCAAATCAAAACCACTCTAAGATTTCATCTCACACCAGTCAGAATGGCAGCTATTAAGAACACAAACAACAATAAATGTTGGTGAGGATGTGGAGAAAAAGGCATGCTCATACATTGTTGGTGGGTCTGCAAAATAGTGCAGCCAATATGGAAAACAGTATGAAGATTCCTTGGAAAACTTGGAATGGAACCACCTTATGACCCAGCTATTCCACTCCTTGGTCTATTCACAATAGCTAAACTGTGGAACCAAACTAGATGCCCTTCAGTAAATGAATGGATAAAGAAAAGTTGGTATATATACACAGTGGAGTATTACTCAGCAATAAGAGAGAATAAAATCATGGCATTCGCAGGTAAATGGATGAAGTTAGAGAATATAATGCTAAGTGAAGCTAGCCAATCCCAAAAAGCCAAATGTTGAATGTTTTCTCTGATATAAGGAGGTTGATTCACAGTGGGGTTGGGATGGGGAGCATAGGAGGATTAGAGGAACACTAGAATGGCAATGGGGAGGGAGGGGAAGGGAGGGGGCAAAAGGGTGAAGAAAAAAAAAAGATGGTAGAATGAGATGGATATCATTACCCTAAGTGCATGTATGAAGTCACGAATGGTGTGAATATACTTTGTATACAACCAGAGATATGTAAAAATGTGCTCTATAAGTATAATATGAAATGTAATACATTTTGCTGTCATTTCTAACAACTTAGAATAAAAAAATAAATAAATTTGAAAAAAAAGGAAGAAAGGAAGAATAAGAGAAATTGTTTACTAAATGAAAGCATACACAGCAGAACAGGGAATGAGCATATTTTAAGAGTTGAAAAAACTGGGAGAAGGTAGTGGTAGTGGTAACAATGTAGGGAATATGACAGTTTCTTGCATAAAGATACTTGTAGCTCATTTAGAACACTTATACATCTGATGCTGTGCTCAAAACTTGACATATGTTATTTCCCTTAATCTTCTCAGGATTCCCATTTTACATATGAGGGAGCTGAAGTAACATGCCCAAGGTTCCACAGTGAGTCCATGGAATAGTTTGTTTTATAACTCAATATTTGACTCTAATTCCTGTGTCCCTAAACACTGTCCTGCATTGATTTCCATATAAGCAGCCCCCAGATAAGAGAAGAATGGATGACAGATCTTCAAGGTCTGAAAGTCTATAAGACACCCATTTTTCAGGAAGGAAATCTTCCAGGTACCTAATACCTGTAGGTTTTTTTGCCAATTGAATAAGTTGACAAATTCTTGTTGTTTCTTATAGTGAATAAAAATGTGAAAAATAAAATTCCAGCTATGAGGGAGAGAAAGAAAAGTAAACTGGTCAATCAATTGCTGTAGCTTGTTTAGATTCAATGGTACAAATTATTTAGAGTTAAAAATATGCTGAATTTGATAAGTATTTTCATTCATATTATTTGATAAAAATTTTCCAGGATCTAATGAATTATCTGTTTCTGAATGGCTTATAATTTAGCAATAATACCATAATTACCAAAGAAAAAATATTTTTTTCATTTGCTCTATTTCAAAGCTCATTCTTATAATCAGTTTTCAGGTGACAATTATAAGACATGTGTTATAATCCTATATTTGTTTTTTATTCTGATGGCAAATTTGTTTTAGGTAGCTTCCCCAGAAAGCAAGTTTCTTTTATTTTACTCTGTGCTTAATCCAAAACACATGTTTGATAAGTGAAAATTTTGTCCAGTATTCTGATTACCTTTTTTTTTTTTTTTTCCAGTGCTAGATACATCCAGCTCAAGAATAAATGACAATCCTGTCATTCAATGACAGGCCATTATAAACATGAATGCTAATGATGGACATGTGGAATTGACTTCCATATGTGCCTTAATATCTTTTTAACTGTGATCATTTCCTGAACTTGTAATTATAAACCATAGAGTTGGATTTTTGAACATAAGTTCTGAGTCACAATTTTTTGATGAAATTGTGATAAGTACATAGGCCTCTTTGATTAATCAGGGAATGTGGTCACATCAACCCTCAAGCACATGAAAAACTTGTGTGTGTATATATATATATATATATACATCTTTTGTATATATATATATATATATATATATATATATATATATATATCTTTGTTCTTTCCCTGCCTCACTTATCATAAACTTCAATGGAAAAGATTTGTCCCTTCTTTCTTTTACACCATGTTTAACAATGTCCCCTAGCAGTACTTTAGCACCCAGTGGGCATTTGCTAACAGTGCATAACCAACCCTTCTCTCTTTGGGGTGTAGCTGCCTTTGGAGCAGCAGTATAAAGGTTTCAATGACATGTTCTAAGTATAAGGCAAATCTATATTTCCCCAGAAGTTGTTAGATTCCATATGACTTGGTAGTAATTTTCCTCATTTCTCTTTTTTCCTGTACATCCCACGACCAACCCCTTAGTAAGTTTAAACCCCTTAGTCTTTAAAATACATACCATTTCATGGAAGGAACTGGAGACTATCATGCTAAATGAAATAAGCCAACCCCCAAAAGTCAAAGAAAGGTCAAATGTTTTATATGCAGAAGCTAATTCAAAATAAGATGTTGGGAGAGGAGGATTAAGAAAATAGAAGAAAAGTCAGTGGCCTATACAAAGGGGAAAAAAGGGGAGAGAGGAGGGATGGGATAGGGAATGGCAGTGGAATGTATATGAATTAACTTTCCTATGTACGTATATGTAGACCACACTGAATCTCACCACCATGTACATCACAAGACATTAATTAAAAAAACAAACTATAAGTAAATAGCAGAATAGAGGGAAGGGAGCAGGGGGTGGAAGGAAGGGAAAGGAGGGGAAAGTATTGAGGACTGAATTAGAACAAATTATATTCCACGCTTTCATAATTACATCAGAATAAATTCTGTTGTCATGTATAACTAAAAAGAAACAATAAAAATTTTAAAAAAATATACAATTTCTTTCCATCTCTACCATTAGTTTACCCAGACCCAGCCATAGTTTTATGTACTTGCCTTTTATACTTCATTCCATGTTTCTGCTTTTCACACAACAGAAAGAACATGTAAATTTAGTTGTATAGCTACTCTGTTGAAAAGTCTCAATGACTTCCTGTTACACTTTAGAATAATATCCAAGCACCTTTCTGCTGAATATGGGATTCTACAAAATCCACCCCTGCTTACCTCTTACCTCAACTTCAAGTCTTACCACCCCTCCCCAAGCTTACCAAGCATGAAACACTTCAAGTTCATTCCATCTTGGAGGCTTTTCTGTTCTTATACCTTCTGCCCAGAAAGTTCTTTCCCTTTCTGAGGCTGGTTCTGATGGTCATTCAAGTTTGGGCTCAAAAGTCCCCTGTGGGAGAGATCCTGTAACTCTTGCAACTCTTCTCCCATTTACTTATCTGTAACTATATATATTGCATTTACTGAATAGTCATATTTCATATAGAGGACAATGGCTTTCCATTGGACTTCATCTTTGAGTACTTTAATAATCTGAATCAAATCCAAAACACATATTTTGGTTGTAAAATTAGTTTATACTTACGGAATTGTGAAAACTCAGAAAAGTAAAAGGAAGGTAACTAAAATCACCCTTAACTCCACCATTAACGCTATCGTGGGTAACTATTATTAATTTTCTGCTAGTTTCTCTTTTTGTGTACAATGATGTGTATAATAATACCTTTTTTTCTGCTTAGGATTACATATTTTGCTTATCTTCTCTGATAATCTCAAGGGGCATATCTCAATATATCTTATTAGAAATTTGCTTTAAACCAACTGGTTCCAACTATGTATTAATGTGAGTCTTTTACCACATTGTAGCCACTCTCTTTCCTGTCTGCTCCTGTATAATTCATCTAATTCACAATCCTATCCTGTGACTTTTACATCAACCTAAACAACATTTCCTTCTTTATTAATTTCTTTACACAAATATTTAATGAAGACCTACAATGTACGAGGCACTATGCTTAGGCTGGAGACACAGTCATGAATCTGACAAAGTCCCTCTCTTATGGATTTATTCTGTGAGTTCCATAATCAAATGTTCCATGATTAATGTGAGATAAAGGGGAAGAGAATCATGGAGGTGAGTAAGGCATTCTTTTTCAGTTGTGGTCAGGGAGATTTAAGCAAAGATCTGAATGATGTAAAAGAATGAGCTACAGAGGATATCTGCAGGAGTCTCCCAGACAGACACACAGCAAGTTCAAAGACCCAGAAGCTGGAGTGTGGTTGGACGATCTGAGAATCACAAAAAGGCTAGTAGAGAACAGGAGGCAGATGAGTGAGATCAGGTGGGGTCACAGTAAAGACTTTGCACTTTCTTATGCTCTGAGATGATTCACCAGTGAGGACTTTGAACAGAAGAGTTTCACATCCTGTTGTCAGTAAAAAGGTTTCCCTTGTTTCTGTGAGGAGAAAGGGCTGGAAGGAGCCAGGAATGGGAACAGGTGGCCAGTCAAGAGGTTTTAGGAGAAATCTTAGCCGGAGATGACTGTGCAGATTAGAAGTGGCCAGATTATGGATATATTATGCATAGATATCCAAACAAGCCTCATTTGAGAAGTGGGGACTCAAAGAGAGAGAAGAGTCAGCATGAGTCCGAGGTTTATGCTCTTTGTGACATGAAGTATATATTTATGAAAATGGTGAATTTGTGAATGGGTAGAGTTGGCAGTGGTGTTGTGTGGTGGAGCTTATTAAAAGTTTAATTTGAGAACTCCATATGGCAATGTCAGATATGAAGCTGGATATATGACTGGATTTCTGAAGAGGACTGAGTCCTAGAAATATGAATTTGGAAATTACTATGCTATATAGATGACATTGGAAATCATAGGACTGGATATAGTTACCATAAAGTTATTACAGATAGAGAAAAATAAGAAATGGAAGAGGAGATAAGGGAGGGGAAGGGATGGAAGGTGTCTATCAGCTTTAAAAAAATCTTCCACACTCAGGTTAAGTTTAACTTTCTTTTCAAAGCTTGTCATTATCTAGATTACATTTATCTTTTGATTTCCTGATCTTTCGATACTACTTTAATCCTGTGATGGAATTTAGCATTTAATTTGATTGTATTAATTGGGTAGTTACTATTTGTGTGTCAGGTTCATTGCTAGGCATTGGGAAGCCAATGGTGAAACAGATGGACATGGAATTTCCCTAGTAAAGTTTTGTTCCCAATAGAATAACCCTATAAAGGGATATGTTATATGTGCCTAGTATATATAGAAGTATATATAGTATATATACTGATACAGTTTTACTGACTACTAAATATTAAATCCATATCTTCTTATCTTAGTATTTCTTTAGTGGTGTTAACCCCTGAAGAATGGAATAGAGTTAAGCATTGATAAAACATCATTCATTTGCTTTCTCAAGGAGATATTTTTAAATGCATAAATACATCTTTTCAGATTAGATCTGAAAATTGCATTTAATCAGTGTCTACAGCATGTACTTTGTTGTAATGGCAATATCTGTTACAATGGTGTTCCATAAAGCAGTTCCACTTTGGCTAATTCTGAATGTTTTTCCAGCATATTTCTCTAGACTAATAGCACTATCTTTTATCATGTACTGAGTAGACCTGGTTATCCTGCCCCAGAAGCAGCGTATCCTTGATTTCTCGTCCCTTCTTTCTCCATCTCTGCTCTTCTGGTGAGTAGCTGTGTCCTTAGACCTTCTCTTTGCCTTTCTTAACCTGTCTCAGCTTTCCATCTCAAGAGGGTATCCAGGTAGGGAGGTCAATCTCAGGTGGCTAGCTGCAAAGGAGAGAGGGATACAAAGCCCACCCCAGCATGACTGAATTCTAATTTCCTAGGGTGAAACTCAGATCTAAAATTTTAACAAGTTGATTCTGAAACTAGTTTTGAGATGTGCCAATGAATTTGTCTAGATGAATATACTGGCTGGCCCAAGTTGACCACACCCTATGGAATAAAGAATAGGGCCTCAGTAGGAATTAGATAGGCTCCTTGGGGATGGCCTACTGAAGTTTTGTTTTGTTTTGTTTGCAACCCCCTTCAGTTTTACACACTAGATAAATAAGTGCCTTACTTGCCTTACCCTAGTCTTATCCCTGTTTAGAATCACTGAGTGGTGGTTAAGAGCCTGGAGCCACAGCTCCTGACACTTCTTAGCTGTACTATTTACACTCTAATCCCCAGTTTCCTCTTCAGGAAAACAGGAATGATAATCACATCAATCTTACAGAATTTGCTGTGATGAACAAATGGAATAATTCACATGAAAACCTGAGAGCGGTGCCTCTTGCAGTGCAGGGGCACAGTAATGGGCCATAGGCTGCTTCTGCTAGGGAACACTTTTTTCCCTTCATGGGAAAGCTTTGTCCTCAAATGATGAATTCACATATTTCCTGAACAACCCATTTATCACTTGGGGATGCTCAACCTAAATGGTTTTGGCTTTGCTGCTGTTTGGAAGAGTTAATCAGCACTGTGAAACTGCAGTTATCCCCATGCTAATTCAAAGAATGAAGCCCTGGGCAGCAAACAAACCCCAATAGCCTGTGGTTGGTTCTGTATCTGCCAAGATCTTTCTTTAGAAGAGCACTGATCGCTTGATTGAGATTGTCAACTTGATAAATAACCTTCACAGAATCTCTTGAGGAAGAAGTCTTATTAAAATTAGATTGTCTATAAGTTGTTTTTGCAAATATGGTAAAACATAAAAAGTTAAATACTCCTAGAGAGAAGGCAAAATCAAAGAAAATTTATTTGGGAGTATGGGATCAGTGAAAGAAAAGCAAGTGTTTCAACTTAGTCTCCCTGTTATTTTATTGTCATAGAAATAAATGGGAAATTGTAGATAATTGTAGAGGGAACTATGGGTATTTTCTTAATTTTGTTGGTATCTATAGTGGTCCTTTATTTCATATTCCTTCAGGTCAACCCTAGAGGCTGTACCTGCTTTACTTAACCTGGGGACCACTTCCAAATGAGTCTTTGTTTCCCCAACTCTCACACTCTCTGTTAAATACTGCACATGCCCATTGGAGATATTCCTAAATGCTCTCTGCATAAATATCTCCCCAACTTTAGAAACTTCTATGATTCCAAGTACCAGAGGATGAAAACAACAGCATCTCAACATACCCCCTTCATAAACTTCCTCTTCCTGGCTTCTCTTTACCAATTCTGACATAAACCTTTTTAAATAAATAGACAATCCTTTTTGCTTGAAGAACATGCTATCTAAATTCTGACCTCCATGCCCTTTGCCCATGTCATCTCCTCTTCCTGGCTTTTCTTTCCCGTCCCAGTCTATCTCCTGCAACACCTTTTATTGGAGTGAATTCTAACACAGGTTATTATTTTTTTCAGTATTGAATCCCCCTCAGAGTAGGAGGAAGGGCTCATACTTCTTTGTATTCCCAGCATCCGGTGTCCTAGATGCTTAATAAACATTTGTTGATGGTGATGATAATGATGTTGACTCAAAATTGGGTTGATTCTCAGGCTGTTGTTATGATTAGAGTCTGAATTAACTTCAGATTTATTATAGCAATACATAAAACCAAAATTGCTCCCCACCTTGGAAATTAGGGTTGTGATCAAGGAGAGAATTCCCAAAGAAATTCTCTAAGTAACTCCCTTCCTTTCCCTGTGTCTGGTTGGTGTGATCGTCAGGTTTTGAGTAACTTATGTGTGGTACCAGAAATCTGCTAGCAAGGCTACTTACTACCATGTGCTTCCATGAATTTCTTTCTTTCTCTTAGCTGCAGAAGGACACTAGCTTTAATTTGCCACTCCACCCCATTGCTCCCTGATTCTAAAGGATAAATGTAAGAAAGGCTCTGGAGGGACTGGTTTCTACATGTTATCAAAGGCGTGTTATTAAAAGTTAATGTATTTCGCTCGCTAGGTTTGGGACTAATGTAGCAATAAATTGAACGAAGATGGCTTGCACTGTCTACATAATGAGAAACCAGCTAATGTGGAACTAGAGGACCTTCTGTTTTTCCAGAGGGGGGAAGGGCAGGAGTTAAGCATTGCTAAATGTCGGTTTCCAAAGCACACACAGCTGCACATGAATCCAGGAGAAGAGGGGACGCTGCCTCTGCGCTCACAGCCGCACTGCTGATTGGTCGGGCCAGCATGGTCCCATGAAACCCAGCATTCCTGGGCACCTCCAGACGTTTGTAGGAAAGGGAGAGGAAGCTCCTGTGACGTTAAAGTGAAGTCTATCATTTATTGCCTTTGGCTAGTCATTAAACTACTAGGTCTCACTTTCCTCTTTTGGGGGCTGATAATACTACATGATCCACATAGTTACAAGGATTTAATAAACGTCATAGCTGGAGGATGCTTCAGCATGCCTAATGCATTGTATATTCACAAGGAAAGGCAGTGGTTTTTACTATTACTATGAAAGAATTTCAATTAACTCCACTCCTGAATTGGTGAAAATGAATTCAAAATTTGTCCTGTATTTTCTCCTTTCTTTTGTTGTTCTGTTTCTCCCTCTTCGACTTTGTTTCCCTTTCAAGTCTTCATAATTTTATTGGCCTTTGGAACAATAGGACACATTGAAATTTTTATTGTTGAAGGTACATGATAAACAATAATGATTGTGTTACAGGATGGAATAGAATGGGCTAGGATTTCACTGCAAGACACTTAGGGCAATAATGACAAAGATCTTCTGACCTTGAGAAGAAAGAAAATGGGCTTCCACTTTCTGGCCCTCAAACTGTTCTATAAAATGACAGGTTGGACTGGATGACATGCAACTGGGCTTCTAATGTGTTAGTATTTTCTCCTCTCTAGATGTGGCTCAGATGTAGTGACACATTGTACTTGAGCTAGCTTTGATGATGAGAAACTAAGAGTACCCTGTACTGGAGCAAAAGATGGGAAAGGGGAGGCCCATTCCTAGAGAGTTTTCAGTTGAGCCTGGGTTTTGATCTGCAGCTGAACGGGGGTCTTTTGTGACCAGTGGTCACAACTCTAGAAAGCACATGCCAGTCATCTAACCTGCAGGCTGCTGATCTGAGATCTGAAGAGCCTGGTACTCACAGGGGTGGATAAATGGATGGGTTGAGGCAGGCAAGAAGTCAAACAAGAACAAGGAATTGTTTGGGAATGACTGGCAGGAAGTCAGGACACACTCTGGTTGATATGTCTGTAGAGTAAGCAACAGAGTAAAACCAGATGTTGGCCAAGAGCTGAATTATCTCAGAGATCATCTGAGAAATGTTGCACAATGGAGAGGAAAATGCATTATCTTTCAGTCCTTCAGGGAAAGGTTTGCATCCTGGCTCTGCTGCTTTCTAACTTTGCAAATGGGAAGCTGTTTTTACTGCTTGTGGCCTTGATTTCCTGATTTGCTAAATGGAAATGTGAGTGGCAGTTTTTCAAGGCTTTTGTGAAGATTAGCGACAATGGGTGCAAGGCAATGTGTTCAACAAGTGGAAGTGCATATTATCAACTCCCTTATTTTTTTTGGGGGGTGGGGGCAGGGGTTAAAGAGCCAATACTAAGGCAGGTATATGATTCAGTTGCTAGTTTGGAGCTACAATTGTGTTTCTTCAACTGTTATGTGCACAAAAATCAGCCAGGGAGCTGATTAAAAGTACTGAATCTGGTTTTGTAGATTTAAGTCCAACAGTGTGTAGTTTTGACAAGTTTCCAGGTAAGGACTGTGCTGTAAACTTGTGAACCAAAGTTTGAATAGCAGGAACCTACACAATACAATTTACTAGACTATAGTGAGATTATGCCTAGCGCACACCTGTACAGGTACACACCTGTAATCCCAGCTACTCCAGGGGCTGAGGAAGGAGGATTGAAAGCTTGAGGCCAACCTGGTCAATTAGTAAGAATCTGCCTTTATTTACAAAATAAAATTTATAGAAGGGTTGGGAAGGTAGCTCAGTGATAGTGTATGCACGAGACCCTGGGTTCAATACCAGCATAGCAAAGAGAAAAAAAAAAAAATACACACAAGGTTGTGGCAAAATGAAATTAACTAGTATAAATATAGTGCTTAGCAAAAAGCCTGACCTATAATAGCCCTCCAATAAATTGTATCTACAGGTTTTATTGTAATATTCAAATTTCCAGACTAGTGTGCTATTATATCCCCTAAAGCAGCCCTAAAGAGGGAACAGATTGTCTGCTTTTCAGGAAGGCAAGAGTCTTTCCACGAAGTGCCCCTTTAAGTCTTAGTAGGATATGTGCTAAAACCAAAAGAAATTTGTGGAGACCCTCACAGACAGAGACCCCAGACTCTTTCTGGCTTTTAGTAATCTGGGGCATATTTAGTGGGTCTATCTTTAGCAGCTCCAGCTGCCAGGGACCAACTGGGGAATATAGCATTAATGCTTCATGGTGGTTGGAACTCTCTTCTGGAGGTGGCCTCAGAAAGGCCAAGGAAGTGGGAGACCAGCCAAAAGAAAGACGACCCTTCTTACTAGTGTTCCCTGTAGGCAAGTTTATAGCTTAGAAAAGTACAGACTGTTCTCTGTGGGTCCAGAAAGCACACATCTTCAACTTAGAGTGATATTAAAAATTTAATGCCTGTGTCTCGCTCAGCTAATAGTATTCTTTTGAAAACAGAACTAGATATCAGCTCATGCTGCCTGTCTGGAGCCCTGTTTAAGCTCTCCTTGTCCTGAATTGTCCCCAGCTGCTGGGTTAGGCATTTATTGATATTTCTTTATCAGATGTCTCAATCCTGTCTTTACTCTCTGGAAGTGTGTCAGAGCTCTTGGAAAATTCTTTTTAAAGGTCAGCTCTTGAGGTAATTTCCTATCACCAATCGTCCATCCCAATGCCTTATAGAATACTTTTTCTACTGTCATAGCTTCTCATTAGAATCAGAGCTAGATTAGGAAAAGATTCTATATGTACTTTGAATTAATAAGATCAGCACCAAGGATACCTATAACATAAGCAAGAGGGTTCATTGCACATCCCTTGGCACCACTGAGGCCATCTGATTCAGAGGCTATAAAGGAGGGACCTCCAAATCTCTATTTTAAAATAAAGTACACATTGTTTGAGAATCACTGACTTGAATATGAGCAGCAGTTGAGACAGTTAAGGGGAGACTGGTATAAATGGGCTTTCTGGCTCTAATTTATATCCTGGAGGTCTGCATAAAAATTCAGTTGCAATAAATGTTTCTATGACTAAAAATAAAATTATAAAATCTTTGGGGTACTGCATACAGAATGATTCTCTTCTGAGTTTGGATCTCAACTGCCAATTGTTTGCTGAGTGACCTTAGGCCAGGGATTAACTAATTATAGCTGACTGTCAAGGGCCAGCCAGCCTGTTTTTATAAATAACCTTTTATTGAAACACAGCCATCCTCATTCATTTACTATTATCTATGGCTATTTTTTGTTATAGTGACAAAGTTGAGCACTCATGGCAGAAGATTTTATGGCCTGCCAAGCCTCAAATGTTTACTACCTTATATTGGAAAAAGCCATGCTGGGAACGCCTTGTAGCAAAAGGGGGTTTATTTAGGGGCCACGTGGAAGGGGTGTAAGGGCAGGGCAGGGAAGGGAAGGGAAGGACAAGGGAAGGGAAGAACAAGAAGAGCGCGGTTTCAGTCCGGAGCAGGCTTAAATAGGACACTCATGACCAGCCAGACCCCTGCAGAGAGTCCGTGTCCCCATAGGCTGCCGGAGATCAAGAGAGGGGTGGCACCTGAGGGCTGGCCAGCAGAGCTGATCAGCCTGAGGCACCTGGGAGGTGTGGCCTCCCTAGGCTACCTGGGAAGTGTGGCCTCCCTGCCTGGAATCTAACACCTTGCCCTTTAAGAAAAAGTTGACCAATGTATGAATATATACCAATAAATCCTACCATTATGCACAGCTATATTGTACCAATAAAAAAAAAAAAAGAGAGAGAGAAAAAAAGAGAAAAGGTGACCAATGCTTTACTTAGGTGAATTAAAGTATCTCTCTCAGCCTCAGTTTTTTCTCATGGATAACATGGAATTAATGACACCTGTCTTGTATGGCCATTGAAATGTTTAAAAGTGTTTAAGTTATGTAATTAATGGAAATTTTTTGGTATAACTTCAAACACTATTGACTAATATTTATTGAGTGCTTATTGGATGATGGACACTGATTAAAGCACTTTATATGTTTATTCTTCATAACAAAACTGTGAGAGCTTTATTACTCCCATTTTTAAAAAATGTTTTGGAAGTTGTAGATAGATAGCGTACCTTAATTTTATTTGTTTATTTTTATGTGGTGCTAAGGATCAAACTCAGTGCCTTACACATGATAGGCAAGTGCTGTGCCTCCAGCCCTTATTATTCCCATTTTACAGATGAGAAAATGGAGGCAGAGAGATGGTAATTCATTCAAGGTTATACATACTACAATTGGTTGAGCCACCATTTGATTCCAGAAGCTATGTTCTTCATCACTGTGCTGAATTCTTTCAAATAAGGTTAATTTACTGTCTTTCTTCCCCCTGTTGAAGCTGGTATTGACTGTCCCTCTGCTCATAAATCTTAAAATAAACCCCTTGAACATGAAAGGAATCTGATTGGGAAAGGCATTGTAGAGTCTACACAAAACAAACACCACTTCAAAGTTGTGGAACTTAAGACTCGGTCTACAGCCCTACAATCAGATATATGCATAATGAATGATAAACCCATGGGAACCCTCAATCACTCATCAGATAATAAAAAATGGTTCACTAGTTTCTCTCAATGTGGGAAAGCATGAATAGCTCTTTGGGGAGTTGAATACATACTAAACACGCAAATCCTTACTGTCCTCATGGTTCATAACTCTCTCAAATATATTCACAGATATTGGATGGGTGAAGTCTGAAATGCCTATTAAACGCAGACCACCTCATAAGGTGGCCATATTGTGTTTTTTATGTCTCTGCTCCTTCCTACCTCCAGGGATTCAGTGGTATGCATCAGTATGGACATACTGCTTATTAAAATGTGAAAATATTTCTGAATGCATTGGAAATTATGGCTGCCCTGAGCTATCTGGGTATCCTCCCACTGACCTGGCTTTCTGAGCTCTACCCTCCTCTCAACTCCCCATGATCCAGCAATCATATTTAACCCCTAGAACATCCTGCTCCAGGCTTCAGGTTGAGCAGCTCCTGCTCTAGGCTTCAGGCTGGCACCAACTCTCATTGTTCAGTACTGGGCTAACTGATAGCTACAGTAATTTGGGTGACACTCTGATGACTACAATAGGATGAGCTGAGCCAATCATGTTCCCTCTTTCAATAATTTGTACCTGGAAGACAAGACAGTGAGACCTTTCTTTAGCAGTGGAAGATAAACATTCAAGAGGTTTGTGACCAGGGTGAACTCTGAGCAAAAATGAGATGCAAAGAAACTGGAGATTAGAGGGGAGAGAGGAGGGAGAACTCACAAACAGAGAGAAACAGTGATACCATCAGAGAGAAGCAAGTAGCCCAGAAGAGGGACAGAGGGAATAGCTGGTCCTAAGATCCGCCCAAGTTGTTGATCATTGTCTTGTTCCCTTAGTCTCTTAGTCCATTTGGGCTGTTGTAAGAGAATACCACTGTCTGGGTAATTTATAAAGAACAGATACTTATTCTCACAGTTCTGGAAGTCCTAGATCAAGGTGCCAGCCTTCATGCTGTGTCCTCATGTGGTGGAAAGCAAAAAGAGTGCTCAAGCAAAGGGGAGAAACTCCCTTGTGAAACGTTTTTATAATGACAGTAATCCATTCAGGAAGGCAGAGCCCTCATGACCTAAACACCTCCCACAAAAACCTCCACCTCCCATCACCATTGATTTGGGATTAAGTTGCCAGCATGTGAATTTGGGGGGACACATTCAGACCTTAGCTGCCTCTGCATAGAGACCTACACCAAACTTCTTATCTTGAGTGAACCTCTTAAATGGGACAGCCAGACTCATCAGTAAGGTTTCAGGCCACAGTCATTATTCCATTTAAATAAAACCACAACGAGATTCATTTGAATCCTAAAATCAATTACAAGCAGCACCATGTCATGGATATCCTTGACATCATCGACGTGACCATCTCAAGGTGGTGAGAAGGTAGACCTTGACTGTAGCCAGGTTACACGAGAAGGCTGAGTAGCCTGAAGAATGTTTTGCTTGCTCATTATTGGCCTTGATTCAGGGCTGCTGCCCATGAACATGAATGATCACTTTTAATAACCAAGTAGACATTGAAGTGGTAATGAGAACATTATGGTTTTTCCAAATGAAAAGCTTCAATCTAATACATTTTCCTTTGAGAACACTAATTTGAAAATAAAGTCATAGCTAATTTGAGTTGAGTTAAATATAAGACCAATGGAAAATAACCAACAAAAGCCATTTATACTATTGCTTTTTTATATGGGTGCAGGCATATCTGCATGTCTTCTTACCCCATGACTTATAAAATCTATTACCATGTTATCCAATGTTTGTGGTATACATTTGACATTTATAAGTAGACTGTAAGCTACCTAGAGCTTTTGAACATGATTTTTCTGTACACTTGAAAAATATGTTGACCCTTTCCTTTGTCCTCATCATATTTAGTTAACTTACTCATCTTTAAATCAATGTTTAAAAGATGATCTAGATCCCTCAGACTAAGTCAAATGTACACATAATTCTTTGTTCTTTCTTTGTAATAGCACTATATATTTATATAATTATTTTATAAGAGTCTCTCTTACTCTAGACAAGTTAGGAAATATGATAAATAGACTCCCAGGTCCCAGAAATCTGATCTGGGGGACATGAGAGTTTCTAAGTTTAACAAGGACCCAGGCTATTCTTATCATATGAAAACACTGAGGATCCTGCTCTAAGTCCCCAAAGACTCAGACTTAATTGGTCTGGGGCAGGGCCTTGGCAAAGTGTGGGAAGAGATAATATTTTCCAATTTCAGTTTTTGGTTTAGTTTCATGTTTTGTAGGAAGACTTGCTCCCTCCCCCACCCTTTCATCCTACATTATTTTTTTGATCAGGAACAACGAGAACATCTGAGAGTTCACAGTAGCAACCTTTACTCATTGATCACTTTAATTTTATCTGTTTCAACCTCTACTCCATTCCTATCTCTACACTGATGCTGGTTGGCCTCTTCTCCCCTCTTATTCTAGATTCAAGGAACCCTGGGGTAACAAACAAGATAGGGTCTTGATCAAAAGACATTTTGGACAGCTGATTGACCATAGAGCATTTCCCAAGAGATGGGCATGAAGAAACAGGTGAAGCTGAATCTGATGCTGAGAGGGTCGTTCTGAGTGATTTTTTCCCATATTTTTTTATTGGTGCTTTATAGTTGTACATAATGGTGGGATTTGTTGTTACATATTGTTACATACATGCACACCAGATAGCAATGTAATTTGGCCAGTATCATTCCGCAGTATTTCTCTTCCTTTCTGAGTGATTTTATAAACTCATTCAATCACTTTTTAGTTCTCTTCCTACTGTTCCATCATATTCTTAACACGACTAGGTAAGTGGACACATTTGGGTGACAAAACAGGCAGATGTGAAGAAACGCCTTGAGGCGAGCTTCTGTGTTTGTCCAAGTACCCGATCCCATCTCTCAGCACTTGCTTTTTCTATCTTCAGCTCTACGAAACACTGAGCCCAGAAATGAGTTTCTAAATTTATAAATTCAAATTACAAAACTTTCATTCCAGTTCTAAACTCTTTTATTTCTATTTAGGGCAGATTATTGAGAATTTCCTCAGTATTTGCTTGTGTTTTTCAGGGGAAATATTACATCTATCTAAACTAGAGATTATTAACCTTGCCCACATAGACTGATAACTGGAAAATTATTCATGCACACAATGACCCTGTAGGATATTTTACCTGAGAGCAAATATTCCCTAATGGAACTCTTCTGTCTTCACTACCAAAGCTTATTATAAAAGTGGTTTGTTCTTAGAGAATTCTGTAAATTTAGCATCCCTATTCCATTTTTCACATATTGTTTAATTTAAATAATTTAAAATTCTTTTTTTGGGGGGAGGTGTCACTGAAAACTCATGTTTTTCTTGATAAATTAAACACTTTACACACAAGGACTTTTGTGGAACTGTCCTCCTGTGTCCCATGATCAACTTTTGCCTCTGCCAGCTAAGGGTTCCTGGGTGCACTCTGTTCTTTGCTTCTCCTTATGTAGGGGCACCCCCTCCTCCACAGAAAATCTTAACTAAGCTTCTTCAGAAATTTTCACCATGGCTGATTTTAGGACTGTCAGCAAAAGACTCTCTACAAAAAAGTTCAGTGTAGATAAACTTCCTATTTTCCTGTTGCTCTATTACTTGGCCACTGGCCTGGAAGAAATCAGCGCTCCAAGTGCTGGACGTCCCTTTACTTGTTTTTCACAAACATGTATCCAGTATGGTAGTTTGTAGAAGTGTGTTTGCAAATGCAAAGTGTGATAATAAGAAGGACAAATTCTTTAAAAGACCTCTGGCCTTGAGCTGGAGCTTCAGAGATGTCTACATTTCTAAGAAGTTACTAAATGGGCTCCATGGTAACAGTCGGCAGGGGGGGAGGAAAGAAAGGGGAGAAGAAGCTCTCCCCTTCTCAGGTGTTGTCCTTGAAGTGTTAACTTGCCCAGAACAGTGAAAGAAAAAAAGCTGCCTTTATGTGAACTTCTGAGCCCCTCCTCTTACATGCTGTGTATAAAATTCTGAAACTACCTGAACTCAGGGTTCAGGGGATTAATTGATTACAGAGAGAGCTGTACCCTCTGAACCGGCTGCAGCCAAAATAATAAACTGTTTCCTGCCATCTGTGGTGCCTTGCTTTGTCTGTCCCTACGAAACTTACCCTGGCTGTTCAGTGGTGGATGAACACAGGGCACAGGAGCATGAGGTCTTCTGCTGGGAATCGTCCCTGCGCAGTCAGAGCTTACCTTTTGATTTGGGGATCAATCTTCCATCCAGAGTAGTTGGGAATAAAATTCAAAATCCACCCCAAAAAGCTTATTCTAGATGAAAAAATTCAACATTTTAGTCTTTCCCAAGCATCTTGAAAGCTCAGCAGCTTTGTGATATTTCTCTTCTGTCAGATCCTGTGGGTCTCACCTCTGCTAGGGACACTGAAATACCATTTAGATTTCATTCCACTTGGGGTCAGTATTGTGCTCCTGATGTGAGCAGTGTTCTTATTTTTATAACTCCTAAAAATATTCATTTGGGAATCTCAGTGGAATGAATTAACTGTATAGTAACAGAATTGGGAGCTGGGAGCAAGCTCCAGCTCTGGATGTTTTTACTCCCTTTGATTGCCAGCTACCAACTTACTTTGCAGCAAACTTTGTGGCCAGTTCATTATTGCTCCCTTTAATACCGTCTGAACATTTTCATCCTCATAAATGCTTTTTAAGGGGGGACTTACAGTGACAGCTTAGTAGCTACACAGTTATAACAAAGGCTTAGGAAAAAAAGAGGAATCTACAGGGCAATGTTTTACCTCCAGCTGTTTCTCCTTATTACTACGAGGAAAAATATTTTATAATTTTAGGTTACAATTAATTATTTGAGGTAGAAGCAAATACAAAAACAGTTCCCATCCTTGACTGCACACTAGACACTCCCAGGAAGATGAAATAAAATCCTGATTCAGGCATTATCCTATAGCAGGGACAGGAGAGGAGGGGACATTCAGGTATAAGCATATCTTTATAGCTCCCCAGACAATTTTAATTGTGGACAGGTTAAGAACCACTGACATTAAAAAAAAAAAAAAATTGGAGAGCTAGACTTAACATTAAATACAGAAGAATTCTAAAGCTAAGGTAGACTGAACATGAGCCAATTCCATCTAGTCTATTAATGATCCACATGACTTAGAATCAGTCACACCACTACCTTGGAATTTTCTCCTATAAATGCTATAAGGCCAAGGGTCATGGAACGTGACAATCATTTGAGAACAGAATTTATTATTATGTGCATTTTAATAACCATGGTCTTTCATTTCATTGAATTTATGGAACTTAAAGAGTGTCCTCTTTCTTCTTTCTGTGTTTGTCTTCTGTGTTTCCTGGGCTTGGTGCTGATGTAATGGAAGCAGACATTCTTAGAGGGGTGGTGGGCAGGAATCTGCATTTACAAAAATAGATCATAGGGTCTTCAATTTCAGGCACATAGAGTAAATATATTTCTCCCTAACCTTCCTACTACATATAGCCCCAAACCCTGGACATTGTGTATAAAATACCATACACAAAGCTTTTTTTTTTTTTTTTTTGGCACTAAGTACCCTAGTTCTGCAAAACACCAGGGAAGACACCATGCTTCATCCTTATCTTGTTGAAAAGTGTGGGTGGAATACCTAGACTTCCACCTCACCTGGAGGCAATGGACCACTGCTTCCCTGCCACACTGGGTGGTGTCAGAGGAAAGCCAAGTGGGGAAACTAAACTTTTCTGCCTCTGCTCTGTGGTGAGGTGAGGAGGCTCCCCTTACTGGATACCACCCCTCTAGTGCAGTAGAGGCCACTCCAGGCGTGTAACTTCCACTGTCATCTGCTAGTAACAGAGTGGGGGCTGAACGGGGCCAAGGTGGCATCAGGAAGGCTGAGTGAGCAGTCTGGTCCTCCAATCCCTCTCAATGGCAAAGCAGTAAAGACTTGGTGCCCCTCTTCCACTGTTTCAGTCAGTTTTTTCACTGCTGTGACTAAAATATCTGACCAGAACAATTGTAGAAGAGGAAAAGTTTATTTAGGGGCTCATGGTTTCAGAGGTTTCAATCCACAGACAGCAGGCTCCATTTCCCAGGGCTTGAGGTGAGGCAGAACATCGTGGTGGGAGAATGTGGCAAAATGAAGCAGCTCACATGATGATCAGAAAGCAGAGAGAGACTCCACTTACCAGATACAAAATATATACCCTAAAGCCATGCCCCCAACGTCCCACCTCCTTCAAATACACTTCACCTACCTTCAGTTACCACTCAATTAATCCCATCCGGTGATTAATTTACAGATTGGGTTAAGGCTCTCTTAACCCAGTTATTTCTCCTCTGAACCTTCTTGCGTTGTGAGCTTTTAGGGGACACCTCACATCCACCATAACATCCACTATCAGCCCAGCTTCAGCACAGCCCACTTAAAATTCTAAAATGCCCAGAATTCAATAAAGAATCACTCATCATGCCAAGAACCAGGAAAATCACAAATAAGAGAAGAAAATCAACAGATACTGTTACTGCGATGGTGCAGTTGAAGTTATCTGGAAGCACTTTAAGGCAGACATCTTAAAAGTGTTTTAATAAACATTTATGAACATGTTTGAAACAAATGAGAACAAAGTGTTCAGGTGATTTTTGTACCCACCAATGATCCTTGTGTAAAGATCACCTGGTTGGTAAGTTTAGGCTTCTTTTAAGAGACAGGCAGCTGGCCATCAGGTCTTTCTTTAATTCTGAACTGTTATAGGGTCAGACAAGGCAAGGCATGGAAGCTAGCAGGAAACAGTTTTATTTGGCTGCAGCCAGGTTCAGAGGGTACAGCTTTCACTGTAATCAATTAATCACCTGAACCCCAAGTTCAGGTAGTTTCAGAACTTTATACCCAGCATGTAAGGGGAGGGGCTCAGAAGTTTACAGTTTATAGAAGTTCACATAAAAGCAGCTTTTTCTTTCACTGTTTTGGGCAAGTTAACCCTTCAAGGGCAATACCTGAGAAGGGGAGAGCTTCTTCTCCCCTTTCTTTCCTCTCCCTGCCACTGTTACCATGAAGCCCACTGGTAACTTATCTTATCATCTTATTTTATTATCTTATCATCTCATCTTATTATCTTATCATCTCTGTGAAGCTCCAGCTCAAGGTCAGAGGCCTTGTTAAAGGATTTGCCTTTTATTTTTATTTTAAATCACATTTTGCATTTTCAAACACACTTATACAAAGTACTATACTGGATACATGTTTGTGAAAAACAAGTAAAGGCGCGTCCAGCACCTGGAGTGCTGATTTCTTCCAGGCCAGTGGCCAAGTAATAGAGCAACAGGGAAATAGGAAGTTTACTTACATTGAATTCTTTTGTAGAGACTTTTTTGCTGATAGTCCTAAAATCAGCCATGGTGCAGATTTCTGGAGAAGCTTAGTTAAAATTTTTTTGTGGAGAAGGGGGGTGCCATTACAGAGCAATTCTATGTGGTCCTGAGGCTGCTTAGGGTTAAATATGTCCTGAATGCAGCCAACTTATTTTTTGGCAGTCTCATGTTAAATCAAAATAGTCTGAACAGGAGCTTATAATATTCAACCTTATTGTTCTGGAAGGCTGAACCTTTAAGGAACCAAGAAGCGAAATACCTTTTTATCAGAGGGTCCAATTATAAATGTCTCTGCCTAACTCCTAACTTAATCTTCATTTCTTAATAGGGACCACTGCTACTCTTTGTAATCCCTGGAGCTCCCATACCACCTCCAGTTACTTTTCTTTCCTCTGCTTACTTCCTTACCTGGTATCAGTTTAGGGGAGTTTGGTTGATAATTCAGTGATGGTCATTTTCATGAAAATGGGTGGAAGTTGGGGGAGGATTGAGCAGAGACTGACCTTCCTTCTCCTTCCACTGCTACTGCTATTGGTGGGAATGCCCACACCACAGTCCTGAGACACTTTCCCACCTCACTTCTGTCAACCTCCTCTGTCCACCCTTACCCCAGCTTCCTTTCATATTCTTCTTTCAAATGCCCCAAACTCCTACAGGAACATGCCCAGGAGAGGTTAAGGCTGGGCTTTCTCTCAAACACAGACCAATTATTACTAACCCATTAAGCTTCAGACTCATTACTAGAACATACATATCATCTGGCTCCTCCCTTTTTAGGATTCATGAGAAAAGAAAGAAGACAGTGAGTTTCACATTGGTTTCCCACCATCAGCAATATTGAGTTGCAGTTTAGAGAAACCTAAAGGGGCTCTGTGCTGTGGGGAAAGGGAAAATTCTGTCACAATGCCTCAAAGTCTACCCCTTTGCTGTGAGGATCAGACAAAGTCATTGTTCTGTTGTCTTATTATAAATTCATGATACCTGGGAATGAAAAGATTCCTTCTGGCCCAACATGACCTTTAAGTGAAGAGAAGAAAGTCACCAAGAAACAGTAATACTTGCCCTTGTACCCAGGATAAGTTGCTACCTAGTCTCCTCATATTCTTAACCTTCTAAATTCCTTGTCTGATCATATTCCTGTGCCCCCAAACTTGTTGGTATTACTTCCTATCATGTGTTTAGTTTCAGGCAGCTAAGTGTTGCTTAAACAAAAACACAATTGTTTTTGGTCTTGTCATGCCATGTGATTCCTAAGTCTGTTCTATCATCCAAAATTCTCTAAACAATCAGCTGTTCTTCAAAGGGTTGGGTGAACTTCTAAAGAGAAAACTGGAGATCAGATCATCCTACATTGAATGATATTTCTCCAGAAACTTTTGAGGCTTTTTGGTCAATTTTTTTCCTTGTTTTGATATATTCAATTATGTAGGGATAAATGACTATAATGATTATTATTTCATATCAAAGTGCTGAACCAAGGGCAACACAGTAAATTCCCAAGTCATTGCTTCTCTGATACCATCAAGTAGATCTTCAAAAAAATCAAGAGACTGGAGGAAGTTTGTGGTGACAATTTTGAAGTTCACAGCTTCAAAGATGAGGTAATAATAAATTAGGGAATGTAATGACCCAGGCAGAACCTAATATAATAGGAAATGAGGACCACTGAGAGAAGTGAGGATGTTTTTGGCTAATGTGATCACACGCAAGATGAAGACTTGGATAATGAACTTATAAGTAAAATATAATTTTTATGCAGTGACAGACTGCTTAAGAAAAAAATATCTAAGACCTCTGTAGTAGAGGCTCTTGAGGGATATGCTAGTGAGGTGACCACGGATGCTGAGGGACAAAAACCTCTTAGTTTTTAGGATGCAATAAGAATCCCTAGAAAGTGTGGTTGCAATCTTCAGAGTCCCCACATTTTCCACTCCACCACTCTACTGACCAGTGAGGAAGTAGTTTCAATCACAGCAATCCAACTCACTTTATCTGTACACTCCATCCCCTAGCCCATAAAACTATTTCTGGTGAGAAAATCGTGATCAGATCAATCAACAAATGGATACGGGTAGCCTGAGTTTTTGTTCAGGTGTACATTATGCAGAAATTGAGCAATGTGCCTTGGCAACAACAAAGTCTAAATAAAAAGCCAATATTCTCAGGCTGTGTTTTTTAGGTAAGATGAAAAAAATGTGGTAAAGTCTTAGACCTGCAAATCATGGTTATAAAACAGGAAGAAGCATAAGCATCACATTACCCATCCCTCTGCCCCATCAAGATCACGTTTCATTATAAATTAATTGCTTTCATGGAAAGATATTGCAGCTTCCAAAAGCATCACTTTCATAAAATTTCCACTTTATATTTCTTTATATTTTACCTTTGCGAAGATTAGTTTCTTGTCCTTTGAGAGAACAGATGATCTGGCTAAATAATAGTCTTACAACATTCCAATTGTGTGTGTGTGTGTGTGTGTGTGTGTGTGTGTGTGTGTGTTTCTGGGGATTGAATCTAGAAGCCTCTACCACTGAGCCACATCCCCAGCCCTTTTTATTTTATTTTTAGAGAAGGCCTTGCTAATTTGCTGAGGCTGATCTTGAATTTGTAATCCTCCTGTTCAGTCCACCCCAGTCACTGAGACTGCAATTGTGCACCACCTCACCCAACTCAAATACAACACTCTTAATAAAACAGTGCTAAATTTCTCCTTCTCCAGTCTAGATAATCCCCTTTTCTTCTTTGTCTTTACTTCAATTATCTGTATTTGATACTAATTTATTTCTTTTAGCATCTATAAACCAAATTGAACATAGAAATGTAATAAGAGGAGAAATGTATAGAAAAGATAAAGAACTTGGTGGTTTTCACCTCCTATGTTTCCATTTATGAAGACGATGTTGACTTAATTTTTAGAAGTACCAACTTTACTAATTTCTACACATAGTTGTTCTGAGTTAGTAGTGTATTCTAACCCAATACTTTTTAAACAGTTTACTGAGGTATAATTGACAATGAGCTTCACATATTTAAATTGAAGTATTAACAAATGTTTGCACTTAACAATCCATCACAAACTCAAGATAATAAACACAAGCATTATTTTCAAAAGTTTCCTTTTGTCCCTTAGTAATTTCTCCCTCCCACGCCTTTCTCTCTCTCCCCCCAACCACTGACCTCCTTTCTGTCACTCTAGATTAGTGTATCTTACATTTTGTTTAGTTCGCTTTTAATTTATTTCTGCAATGCTCTGTAGCATTCAGGATAAGATCTTTAAATTCTTTAACAGATTTGTTCTTAAGTACTGTGTATTTTTTATGCTATTGTGAATGATAATTTAAAATTTTCAACTTAGATTGTTCAATTATATATGATTGATATTTGTACACTGACCTTGTAGCTTGCAAACCTGTTTAAATGAATTCATTTATTGGTACTGTAAGTTTTTGAAGATTTCACCAGATTTTTCCATATAGGAAACCATATGATCAGTGAATAGAAGGGATTTCATCTTTTCATTGTCAATTTCAAGGCCTTATTTTGCTTTCTTTTGCCTTGTTAGGCTGGTTGGAATCTTGAGTTGAATAGAAGTGGTAAGAGTGGACATTCTTGCCTTATTTTGAATTCCAGGGGGACAACATTCAGGTTTTCACCATTAAATATAAAGTTAGCTGTAGGGTTTTCACAAATGCCTTTTGTCAGGTTGGTAAGCCCTCTTTCCTCCTTTGGGGCCTTCACTACATGTATATTAGATGGCATGAAGCTTTTTTTGTAACTTATTGACCTGTTCATTTTTTCCCCCAGACTTTGTGTGTGTTTTATTTTAGATGGCTGTATTGCCACATCTGTAAATTTTTCTTTTTAACATTACCCTGAAATTTTAATTTATCCTTAAATATCTACTTTGTCAGTGGAAATGAAACTCCAAGGGCAAGAGCTCCCCTACAGGTGACCTTAAGTCTCTGGGTAGACCAGAAAGGGCTTTCACAAAACAAAGAATGGGTCAGAGCCTTGTGCAGTCCATCTTCCAAGATATTCCTCTTTTCCTGCACCATCTACCCATTTTGCCATCTTGGAAATAAGCTATCTGTGAGCCCTTACCCCAGCTTTCAGGGCCTCTGGGTGTCAACTCTGACTGTTTTTCCCTGCTCCAGATACAGCCTCACATGGCTTTCAGGTCTCAATTAAATTGAAGTTTTTTGTCATCTCAGATTGTTTCCAGATCTTTATTTGAGGAAGCACTTAGGTACATGTGCGTCTAAAAGGAATTATCTGTTCACCAGTGGTTTTCAGGAAAGATGTGGCCTAGGCCTTGGCTGTCTTATATAGTCTGTATTGCCTACAGAAGCTCAAAGGCATGTGCTCAACACAGGTCCCCAACACACATGCAGGCATTATCACTGTTGTTATATCACTGCCCAAGGGTTCTGAAATGTCAAATTCCCTTTGTTGTTTTTCATACAAGAACAAATAAATGTGCATCCAATTCTATGACTGGGAGGTGGGGTTCTGGAACCAGGGGGAAATCCAGGATACAGGCCAGTGGTGCTAAGATTTTCTCACGGAGATGTAATGAAGGCCAACCACACAAGAATGCTTTAGTTGCAATTGCCAGCTATTCAGTTCCTGACATGGTAAACAGCAAACAAATCCATAACTACAACATTTCCTAAGATAGTCAAGGGACACTTTCTGTTTATTTATTTATTTTTTTAGAAACTCTATCTCCCTACTAATCTTTTGCTTCCTGTATTTGTTTATGTAGCTCTTTGTCAAAATGATCTTTTGCTGCCTGTATTTGCTCTCTTATATCATTCTTTAATTTGCAGAATATTTTAATTATGTACATCCTGAACTCCTTCTCTGTCATTTCTTCTGCTGTGCTGGCCCGTGAATTCAAATAATGTGGAATCTTGATTTGTTTGGGGCACTTTCTTCCCTTGTCTTTTCATATTGTTTGTGTGTCTTCCCTTCTAGCACTGTGGATCTGAGGCATTACCATTTTTACCCTCTAGTGCCCCTGTAGGGTTCGAATACCTCTCCTTTGAGGTGAAGGACAATGTTAACAGATCCCAAGATAAACAAAAATCACCCTAAAAACAAATATTTACTATTAAGACGTTTACAGTTTGGTCACAATGTACAAATATGGTGAATTCAATTATTATCTACAATATACTGGTAGGATTGTAAAAGGGCTTACAGTTTCTGATGGTGGACAAAGAACTGGGAGTAAGGAGTAAGATGATATGCTGATGAGGTAGGAGGTGAGAATATGGAGTTATTATATCTTAGGAAGTGTGAAAGAGAAATCTAAAGAGAAAGATTAGTAGCAGGAGAAGAGCTAGGAAGTAATTTTGGGTAGATAAGTAAGTGGGAAGACAGTGGAGTACATAAAACAAACACAGTATATATCAAGAAAAATAAAAAATGTCAAAATAGTAGAAATTGGCGGAAAGAAAAAAAAGAAGTAAAGAAACAACAAGAAAAGATACACAACACAACTGTAATATACTATTCAGATGTCCCAGTCCTCAAAATCCTAATTCATGCAGTGAGCATCAATAGATTTTAGCACAATAGCTGAGGACCTATGACTTCTTGTGGGCTTGAGGATCAAAGGCAGCAGCCCCTGCTGCTCCAAATCACTGCTTACCCTTATCTAACAGACCTCATTGTCCCAAAGTTTTCTGCCTTTTTCCTCTTCCTTTTTCTTTTCTCCTCATCCTCATACTCCTCTTGATTCCTCTTCTACCTTTTTCTTCTCCTCCTCCCAATTTGGTCATAGCTCTCTTTTTTACTCTCGGATCCTTGGCTATTTATGTTGCTGAACAACTTAGCAACCGGCCAAGTTATAGAGGAAGAAGTCAGTTGCTTCCCTCACCCTTCAATGTTATTGATTTCTTATGTGCATCAGTCATTCTATCTTCTGCAATCCTTGGATATCTATTAAGAAGATTTCACCCTATGTTAACTCTGTTGTGTGATTTCCAATTGGAGCCACAGACCCATATCTGCCGAGCCCTGGTTGTCTGCACCAGGGGATCAGGTTGGGGTGCAGTGGTGGACAGAGCAGGCTGAGTCCAGTCTGAGCCCTGCTTTCCCATGACACTCTTTTGAGTGGATACAAAGCATAGTGTGTTGATGATTCCCAGCACATCTCTCCTCTCTTCTATGTGGGGGATAACTGGAGTGCAGAGATCAAGTCCCCAACCCTTTGTTCTCTCATAGTTTCCTTTCTAATCCTGCCTTAGAATGCCCTCAATGTTTGCTGAATTAAATTTAGATAATTTTGTGCACTATACAATTCTAAATTTCCTTAGAATCTCATCATGGCAGAATTATAGAGGTGGAAGGAACATCAGAGAATTTTTAAATTCTCCACAATTTGGAAGATTACAAAATCTAGTCCCAGAACAATAAAATATCTTGCCTTAGGTCACACAGCTAGTTGGTTGCGAAAGCTGATACTGGGAATCTCGTCTCCCAGTCGTTGGTTTGGTGCCCCTCAGAAAGACTGAATATTTTAGTTAACTGAGACTTTGCATTCCATCAAGTACCTTCTCCTACAAAAATAGACAGCAGTAAAACATACATAACATTGCGATTATTGGATGCAATGTAATTACCATTGCAACATTTGCATGCTTTCTGCATAGATAATGTGTAACTTTGCAAAGTTAACTGAAGTGTTTCAGTTTCTTGAAAAAAATATTATTGAATTCACTTTGGAATTTTTGCCATTTATTCATCATGATCATGTTATAAGCCAGTTTGGAGGATCTACTTAAAAACCTCTTTGAAGAGATGTTTTGAACAATGAAAACTGTTAAATAGTTAACAGCATGACTCACACAAAGCCATCTCTAAAGTATCCTGAAACACTGAGAAAACTTTTTTTAGGGGCCCAATTACTGCATAAATCTGTGAACGCAGAGCAAAGTGGGAGTGTCTCTTTGTTATGTGAGTGGCATATAAAAGGCAGGGGAATGGAAGCACCCGTGGGAGAGAGGTATCATCCTGTGTATATTGCAAGGAGAAAGAATGAAAGAAGAATAAGGAGGAAAAAAAAACCCAGAATAATTAATGTAGCAGCAGAAGCTGAGTGAAAGATTCAAATCAGATAATCGGAAAGTTCATGGTCATTATCTCCTTTTCTCTAAAACTAAAAATAAGATATGAGAGAAACAGTTCTGCTCAGAGCTAGAAAATTAGAAACTCTGGGAAATAAGTTGTTGACTTTGCTTCCCTCACCTTTGTCTAATATAAGTCAACCCTTGCAGATCACCCTGGATGGTGTCCTCAGTTGTGAAAGGTCAGGCTGGGAAATGTCCTCTGGGAACAACCTCTGTGAGTCTTGATAAGTATCTCTCAAGCAAAGGACCTCTACTTTTGGAACACCACTGTGCTTATGTAGGTGAGATACAGTTTACCAAACCTTGGTTCAAAAATGCTGGTCTTTGAAATCTTGCTAAAACATTGTTAATGGCTGAATTGTTAAGCATTGTTACTAAACATTGTTATTTGCTATTACACATTTGCTATTTGCTATTAAGCATTGTTAATAGCAAATTGGAGCTGGGTTTTGACAAAGATTATGGGATGCAGTGAAGAGGGTCTCAGCTGGGAAAGCAGGTTCTTGATTTCTGCTCATGAGGCTTACAGTGGTGTTACTGGGACAAGTTATGTGACCTGTTTGTTGTGCCCATTGTCTTACAATGGGATAGGTGGAACTGTAGTTTGAATGTGTTCCCCAGAATTCATGCATGGAATTTAATCTACAGCGCAATGTCCTCAGAAGTGGGACCTAATGGGAGGTATTGAGGTCACCAGGGCTCTTTCTTCATGAATAGATTAATGCCATTATGAAAGGGTTTGTGGGAGAGGGTTCACTCTTGCACTCCTGACCCTTCTACCTCTGCTATGTGAAGATCCAGTGCCTTTCTCTTGTAAAGGATGCAGCATGCAAGCACCATCTTGGAAGAGATGGTTTCACCAGACACTAAACCCGTCTGTACCTTGTCTTTAGAATTCCCAGCCTCCAGAACTATGAGCCAATACACCTTTGTTCTTTATCATTCAGTTTCAGGTATTCTGTTATAGCAAAACAAAATGTACTAAGACAGGAGGAATATATGACCTCAGAGGTTTTTTTCTAAGATATTCTAAGACACTTTCCTTTTCTGTGGATTGTGGGAATAATCAATCCACAGGTAAAAAACCATGCTCCTGACTATCTTGGGACTTTTCTATGACTATTAGCAATTCAGTTCTCCTGGTTTCTAAAGTCCCTTTAACCTCACTGAGACATTTCTCCTTTGCTCAGTTACTATTCTGTGCACTGTTTTACTTTTGACAGACAGGAAACTGTCTAATCATATAAGCAAATCCCTTCTAATTAATTAGCCAAATAGTGTGTTGACATCTCAAATGGAAAAGTAAAATGTGTTGTCCAGGATAAGACATGCTAATGCTGTAAACTCCAGGAAATGGTACAGAGCAGTGTATGTGTGTGTGTGTGTGTGTGTGCGCGCACACACACGCACACGTGTGCATTTCTGTGGTGCTTGTAAGGAAGAACATGATTGCTGCTCAGGCTTAACCCACAATGTTGCTGCCTATTTGCTTATACACAAGCTTATCAGGTCTAGACACTCAGGTCAAAATATTACTGAATTTGAACAAAATCATATTTTCTAAGTCAAGAGTAAGGGTTAGCCAAGCAAAAATTTTTTTTCAGCTCTGGTTGTTGACAATCGCTTTAAATGGTTCATGTAAAGTTGGCTTAAAATTTTATGTTGACTATTGGGGGGATGTTAATCAACTAACTATAACCTAACTTCATAATAATGGACCAAGGTGGCAGTGGAGGAGAGGGAAAGAACTATTTAGGATGCGACATAAATGAGATAGGGTGAATCTTGCATCCCACAAATTTCTGGGAACCCTGGTGAGAGCAACTTCTGAGTCTCCACTCCTCTGTTTGCTCTCAGTGGAGCTCAGCTATCCTCCTTTATGTCCCGACCCAACTGACTCCTCCTTCTTCATACTTTCTGCCTCTTCTAACTTGAGTTTGCTCAGTCCATTGGGGCCTTTGAGTTATAAGTCTCACAGCTTACGTATCATTTTTTTTCCTTGTATCATAGCTCATTTTTCTGGGAAGTTTAGTCTGATTGACCCTGTACATTGTTCGGTCTTTGGTCAGATGTTGGAAAAGTGGCCTTTTGTTTCATCCAATATATTTCTGTGGGTTTGTGGGTGTGTGAAAATTGATATTGTCACATAAACAAACACAGCTGCATAGTTAGTACAAGTAAAGGTTGTGGTGGGAAAGGACCCCTTAGAAGGATACAAGCCGGGGGTGGTAGTGGTGCAGACAGGGTGAGTTTCATATTACATCAAAATGCCTCCAATCATGATCTCATTTTTGTCTATACAGTAACATTGGGACACAGGATTGACAGGAATAATCTTCATTCTATGAACAGAAAAAAAGAAGTTCAGGGAGGATGTGGTTTGTAGAGATAGGGGGAAAAAGGCATGTGATTCATACTTTTGGTATCCTTTTTCAGTCTTAGAATATTAGACATGAAGAATTGGAATATAATCCAGATGCATATCTACTTGAATGAAACCACCCTTTTTCTACAGGGGTAGAGACCCAGGGAGGATACCATAGGCTGTTCACTATGCAATTGAATTATTATATTTATTTGAATTAAAAAAAAAACTATAGATTTTATTCAATGCAAAACTTATGAAAGTAGCAGGAGCTTGCTGATTTTTGCTGTTGTTCTTTTTTTCCCCCCTGATTAGTGGGTTTTAATTTTATAGAACAGTGGGTTTCATTATGGCATATTAGGCATTCACTGTTTTTGACAATGCTGGCTGAATTATAACACCATTCTATTTTTTCCTTACCCCAATTTATCTTCCCTTTATAAAGGAATAACTTACGGTCACAATATGAAAAACCGAGGCTATACAACAGAATTTTCATGAATTTCTCAAGAGTCTTTAGGTGTTCTATGTTCTTTACTTTCAACCAGGCAAGGTTTGATTCATTCCATCCAAGTTCCTGTAATGATCTCAAACCTTCCAGGATGTTGGTGTTAGAGAAAAATGTTCTGTTCACACAGAGAGCAGAAACTTTTCAGGTCATTCCAATCTCTCAAGAGCTGATTAACTGCTGGACAGCGAGGAGGGAGAACTGAGAAGGGATGCAGCCCAGTGAGCCCAGGGTTTTCACTCTGATGGCTGTCATTACAAATGGCTCTTTCATTCGGCATCTTTATCTCCTTTACTCTTATTGAAGTTTTGAGGTCCTTGCAACTCCACAACAAATACAACCCAAACACAGTTCTTAAAGGATGGGAGGAAATTTTCATTGGCAAGTTTTATCCTTAGAGATTTAGATTAAGAATGGTCATGATGTCTATTTTTTTTAATTTCTTATTGACATTTTGTGACTCCCATGTGAATTTTTTTTTTTTTTTTTTTTTTTTGTACCAGTGACTCAGCCCCAGAGTGTTTAACCACTGAGCCGCCTTAGCAGCCCTTTTTAAAAATTTTTACTCAGAGACAGGGTCTTGCTGAGTTGCTTAGGGCCTTGTTAAATTGCTGAGGCTGACTTTGAACTTGCCATCCTCCTACCTCAGCCTCCTGAGCTGCTGGATTGCAGGCATGTGCCACTACACCTGGCTCTCTGTGTGAATTTCTCTGGCCCCTTCTCTCTTTCATGCTCTCCTTACATAGACTGAGTGCAGACCATACAGTGCTCATTGCTACCAATGAACACAGAGCTGCTAGACTGGTGGTATAAAACAGATGAGTAATTACAGAATTTCCATAAACTAGCATTCATGGCAAATCTGAAATTGTCTGGCAAATGTGAACCATGTTAAGAGCTTTGGAGGAGTATACCAAAATAAAATCCATCTGGTTTTAAAAAACAAATTCAACCATCTGCAATAATCTGAAGATCAGGAAATTCAACATTTGAAAACTACTTGGGATGGAAAATGGTTAAGAATGTTCCTAAATTCTGCACATAGGAAAACAGGGAAGGAGAAGAAAATGGTGTATAGAATTCAGAGCAAGCTGTAATCAGGAGTCCCAGATTCCTGGATTCCAGCCTTGCTTGTGCTTAGATAACTTCTCAAGCTATGTGATTTTCATACTGAGTGATAAAATTAAAGTTTTCAACTAGGTGATCACTCAAGTCTCTTTTAATTTAATGATGTTGTGAAATTCGTGACAGGAAAACCAATTCTGCTTGTGGTCACATTTTCTTCCATTGGCCTGATTGCAACTTCTGAGATCATAAGTAAAACCTCATTAACTGGTGTTGAGAAGGTTGGTTACAGTGTAGTCTAATTACTCTCAACATCTTGTTCTGTTCTTTTAATCTCCCTCCTTTTTCCCTTTCCCCTGAGAAATTTGAGAATCACACCTGACACACTTATAAATTGGATATCCAGAGAAGTGATGCATTAAAAAACAGGAATCACATTTAAACATTTGGTGAAATGCATTTAATTCTAGGAAATGAAAAAAAAATCTGATTTATACTCTCCTTTGCATAATAGTTTAAATGCAATAAGCAAGGATTGCTTATTGGAGCTTGGTAGAAAAGGTAGACAAGAGCTATATTTATGTGCTTATCTTGCCTTTAAATTAATCCCCCCACCCCCACACACATATTTTTTGCCTGAGCCCTTTGGTTGCCATAGAAACTGGCATGGCCTCCAGCTGAGATTCCTCTGAGACTTAATTGCATTCGGAATTTCATAAACTCTCTATTAACCTTTGCCTGACAGGTTATGTGTGTGATGCAGAATGAGGTAGATTCATAGTTTTAAATGACATGTATATCTGGGTTTCTTGTGCCTCATGCTATCTGTCAATTAAACATATTTATAAATAACTGTGGTATTGTTATTGTTGATGTGTTTCTTCCTTTTTAGAAATAATGCTGGATTTACTATATATATAACCAAGAGTTTAGGTCATTTCTAAGGAAAGGTCTAAAATGGGAGGTAAATAGGCATGTATGTATGTTTTAATATATTTAGATGCAACATATCTAGCTATCCATCCATCCATCTATCTCCATAATACACATATTTGCATGTGTCAGGCTCCATACTTAGTATTTAACATGTGCTATTTTCACTTAATCCTTATAATAACTCTAAGTAGCAGGTAAAGGGATTGCCTCTCTTTTATCATCGAAGGAACTGAGACTTCAGGAATCAGAGATCCCACAACTGCTAAAATGGTAGAGTTTGTCCACATTTGTCTGACTCCACAGCTCCTAAACCTTCCCTATGTGTCCATTTGGTTAACCCTCATGCAGTGCCTCCAGAACTCTCCTGGGGACTCTAGGTAGGGTTCCAGAGGAGTTCTCATCTTCTACAGGAATAATTTATTAGAAACTATGGTCAGATTCTGGTCTAGTAGCAGGAGAAACAAATAAACAATGCATAAATAAGGAGAATCTGGAGACTGGGTGAGGCAGTGAAAGGAGGAGACACATGAAAGGAAATTCCAAGTTGCTAAGACGGACCTGACAGGTGAAATGAACAACTGACACAGTTGTGTTCAAAGACACAATAACTTGAATGTAGAATAACAGAAAAACAATTTCAGGTCTATGGAAGCTTCTTTAAGAATGCCAAAGGCAATCCCATTTATACAGCATAATAAAAACATCAACTTCCTCCATCCCCATGCATCTCATATCACCTGCAATAGCTGCAATGGTGCAAGGGCCATTTTTGCATCTAGATTCCAGCACCATTTGTTGAAAGTGCTCCCTCTTTTTCATTGCCAGTACCCTCAAATTCTTTCAAAGACTTGGCTTCTGGAGGCTTCCTTGGTGCTCTCCAGTCCCTTCTTAGGCTCATCTCTTTATTATATAGATTAATTCCATCTCTCTGATAGCTTTTACTTTTATTGTTCTTCCATTTCCCAAATTTCATATGGTGAAGAATTACTTATGAACTGGCCAGAAGCTGAGTTTTTCTCCTAAAAGGAGAGATGGATTAAGGAGAAGACAACAGACAAAACATACTACCTTTTAGAAAGAACTTTGCTATGGAGGAATAAATTGAGTGTGGTGGGAATTAGAGCAGGGCATGCAGTCCTTCCTACCAGGGGAGGAGTTGGGCATTTGCAAAATCTTACCATGGAAGATAAGGTAGTGCTCCCCAGGTGCTGAGTGGGAAAGAGGCATTCCCAACAAAGGAAGCAACTTGTGCCAAAATCCACAGGCATGCACATGGTATACTTAAGGAATAGATAGATGATTCTCTTGAAGAGAAATTCCAAACACTTCAGAGAAAATTTAGTCCACTATCTTTCACTTTAAGTCATGATCTCTTGCTTTGAGAGCTTATGGGTATTTCCTTCAGCCCTGCTCACAGGGTCCTGGTCATGAGATCTGCCACTTTTGGGAGAAGTTGTTCTAGCATAAAAATAAGAAGGTCTTTCTAACAGTTTTTATCTATATAAATTCATTATTTATATTCAGTCAATAAATTTAATATACATTTCTAATAGTGATCCCAATTAAGTGGAAGGGGTAACTGTACAATTATAGATAATGAATTTGTAACCCATTACTCCTACCTTAAGACTGGTGAAACTGGCCTGCTGGATGTTTAAAACCAAAAACTCGAAGACCAAAGTCAAGGAAGTAAAAGGGCCAAGGACAAAGTAGCCAATATTTTGGCCCTTGCCCTCTAAAGTCAGCCAGGTTCCAGAGAATGACAGGACCCCTCTCCGGGCTCTGCAACTCTGGTGAGTCACCCAATTTGCTGATCAGGGGGACTGAGAGACCCTAGAGAACAGGAAGCCAATCAGTGCACATTCTGCAAAGAGGAAGGTCACTGGAGAGGGAAATGTCCCTGATGCTTCTAAGAGAGCCCATGTATGGTGAGCAAGATCTGACCCATCCTAGCAGATGACACCACTGGTAGAGGAAAGCTAAAAGAGCCAAGAGGCTTCTCACATGTTTCCGAGAGTGATCGCTGAGGCATCTCAGCTAACTCTTAGTAAGTAGTAGAGAGGAACAAGGTCATTTTTATTGAATTGGTCTTAAACAACTGGCAGAAAACTATGACCAGAGCATTTCCCTATATGGACATTTAAAATGAAAGAAAATGATTTTTTTAATGTAATTTAAGATGTATATTTGTGTCAGCCATACCAAAAGTAAGTAAAATTGGAATCTATAAAGGAAGGGTTCTTGTGTGGGATGACTAATAATGATCACAAAGGACTTTGGAGTCACAAGTTTGTCCTGAGTCAATTTGAGCCTGATCTCATAGATCTACAAATCTTCCTAATCTCTTATGTAGATAAACTCAATCTGTTTTTCATTGATACAATTATGAATTACTATCTTCATGGTTTTCAGAGACTGTCTGAAATATTAATTGCTTTTGTGCTAATTGTTTATAAAAAAGTAATGCTTTACTCTCATGTTTATTCTTGTCTTAGTGTGATCCCTGTCCTGTGTATGCCTTGTCCAGTCACCTGCCATCTGCCACTGTGGACCTCTGGATTGCCCTGATTCAAATCAGATACATCTAGTTTACCATTCTATCTAAACTGGATGGGGTACAAGGCTGAACTCTTATTTTTCTATTTGTCAGAGCCTGCCCTCCCACTCTCTGCCACTGACCTATGTTGAATCTCCCTTCTCTGCAGGATAGTGGATTCCTTACTGACATCTTAGGAAAAATTTATAATTTCCTGATCACTCTGGTTTTTAGAAGTCTGATTTGTTTGAAATTACGATATCAAATTTAAAAAAATTTCCCAGTCATAGGATAGGTGTATGGCTCTATGAATTGTAGTGTGTGAGTGTGTGTGTGTGTGTGTGTGTGTGTGTGCATGCGCGCACATGTGTATATAAGGGTGGTGGCCAGAGGGCGCATGACCTGATCTCTTATTCTATATCCCCCTCTGAAGGAGCCCCAATTAGGGAGATGGCTATTGCGGTCAGCTGGAAGCCATAAGTTCCACCTGATAATAAGTATGTATGTGACGCACCTGTAAATGCACGTGAGGCACCCGCAAAGCTAAAGGTATATAACCAGGTGAAAGTGGTCAGAGGAGGAGAAGAATGAATTCATTCAGTCAGTCATGCAGTCGCTCGGTCGGAAGAAGAGTTCGGGTCGGAGAAGAAGAAAAGAATCAGAGCGGCCAGAACGTAGGCAGAGCGGTTACAGAAGAGAAACCAGATAGAAGAAGTAATTCCTGGTCAGAGTCAGGCCGAGGCTCCCGAGGAAGAAAGAAGAAAGAACAAAGAAGAAAGAAGCTCTAAAAGCTAAGCTCTTTCTCTCTCTAAAGAAGAAATCTCTCTCTTTCAAGCTCTCTCTCTCTTTCTCTCTAAGCTCTAAGAAGATGAAGAAGAAAAAGCTCTATCTTTCTCTCTAAGCTCAAAGAAGAAGAAGAAAAAGCTATCTCTAATCTTTCTCTCTAAGCTCTTTCTAAGAAGAAGAAAAATCTTTCTTTCTCTCTCTAAGCTCTCTCTAAGAAAGTAGAAGTAAAAGTAGTAATAGCTTTACTCTGCCTCCAAGTTTTCCTCCCGCGGCGCAATGGCTGGCCATGACAGGCAGCTTACACCCCTCCCTCATGTTGGGGGATAGAATGAGCTCATTTAGTCTCCTACCCTCTTCTTCTGAGCTCAAACCCTTCATTGTCTAGGAACAGAGAGGAGGAAGAAAAGGGACAAAAGTCTCTTATTTGACTGGTAATGTTGTTCTCTGTGTTGGTTATTAATGCCTTTCTGATCAATGCTGACTGCCTGACCACTGAAGCCCACTGGGTGGCAAGTATTACTGGATCTTGTGGAATAGGAGTCTCCCCAGTGCTGTTCCTTCGCATAAAAGATCTGCTCCCAGCTCCTGTTCCAAGCCATCCATCTCAAATTCTTATTACTACAGTGGTTCCCTTTAGAGTTGAGATCCTTGGGTGGCTCTCAGCAAGATGATTCAAATCTAGCTACTCTGAGTGGTATTTATTTGACCCACATAACCACAAGCATTTCCATAATTTCAAACAATAAGAGCAAAGCTACTGCACTTGTGAGGCCCTGGGTTTGATCCTCAGCACCACATAAAAATAAATAACAAAATAAAAAATCCAATATAAATATATTTGTGTAATAATTAAGTAAACATGTGTTGAACATTATTTTAAAAATGAGTTTATCAAGGTTTCAGGATATAAGGTGAAAATACAAAATTTGATCATATTTTTATATACTGGCAAGGAGCAATTGAAAATTGAAATATCATTTATAGTAATATTAAAATAAGAAATACTTAGGAATAAGTTTGATAAAAGGTGTGCAAGACCTGCACATTCAAAACTATGAAGTGTTGCTGAAAGAACTTGGAGAAGACCCTAATTAACTGGGGAAAACATATCACATTTATATGTCAAAAGAAACTTATTTTTAATAAGTCAGTTATCTTCAAAGTTATCTATAGATCAAACATCTTCAAATTGAAAGCCTAGAAAACATTAAAAAATATTGACAGACTGATTTTAAATACAAGGGGCCTCAAATAGTCAAAACAAAATTTTAAATTAAGAGCAAAACTGAATGACTAACACTACCTGTTTTTAAAACACTCAATATAGCTATATTAATCAAGACAGTTTGGTGTGGGTATCAAGATAAATAAATAGATCAATGGAACCAAAATAAAGAATCCAGAAGTTATTACCACCGAGCTACATCTGCAGCCACTCCCCCATTTTTTCTTCTTTTTTATAAATTTTGAGACAGGGTTTCTCTAAGTTACTGAGTCTGGCCTTGAACTGGAGATCCTTCTGCCTCAGCCTCCAGAGTCTTTGGGATTACAGCATGCACTACCACTACCACTGTAACTTCACTTTTTATCAAAACTCCTAGGTGGAAAGCCATGTATCTATCTGATTGGCTATCTTCTTGTGCAAGCATTTTAGTTTCTTGATTCCAAAGCTTCCAAAAGAGCACAGTGAAAGCTACACAAACTGAGGCTAAAATTCTATCCTTCATCCTGCCCCTGGATCTTTTGTTCTTGTAGTATAGACTCTAAAAGCAGGTTAAACCCATCATCCATTTCTGCTTCCTCAAACATCTGTTGACCACTGAGTGTGCACAGGGGATGCACAGCAATACTGTATAAGGCACAACTTTTAAATACACAATTTTATCATTTCTTTGGATTGATAATTATATTTGGTTGGATAGTTGTCCCCTCAATTTCAAGCCCTACCTGGAAACTCAGAATGTGAACTTATTTGGAAATAAGGTAATTGTAAGCTGTAATCACTTAAGATGAGGTCATACTAGGGTAGGATGGGCCCTTAATCCAATATGATAGGGTCTTATGAGAAAAGGAGAGGCAACACAGAGACAAAAGACACAGGAAGAAGGCAATGTAGAGGTAGAGACAAATTGCAATGATATACCTATAAGCCAAACATTCCCAGGATTTGCTGGCAGTGCCACAAGAGAAAGGCATGGAACAAGTTTTCCTCCAGACCCTAGAGAATATGCTTGTGCTTATACCTTGATTTCAGATTTCTACCCCAAAGGACTGTGATAGAATATATTTATGTTGTTTTACACCTCTGAGTTTGTAATACTTTGTTATGAGAGTCCTAAGAAAGCAGCAAATATTTATAAAAAAACTAAGCTATTGTTAAGCACTGACTATATTCCAGGTCCTCTTAGACCTGTTTTCTATTATAAGATATTATCTAGGCATTATCACTATTATCTATGAAGAAGCTTAACAACTTCATCAGTATCAATCAGCAAATATCAACAGCTCTAACCCTGGACAATCTGACCATTTTTCTAAACCTGAGAAGATGGCCCACATAAGTAGGCAGAAGGCAAAGTGACAGGGGACAAGATACCAAATTGAGAACAGCCTGGATATCCATAAACAGCAGAATGGAGAAAGGAATTGTGGAATAGTCATATGGTGGAATACTACTTAGTGATCCAAAGGAACAGACTATTAAGACCTACAATGATATGGATGAATCTCAAATGAGCAGGCTGTGCGTGTGAAGCCAGACACAACAGAGTGTGTACGGCCTATGATTCTATTTACACCTGAGAATGGTAAAAATAAAAGCAAAGCAGCTTACTTGCTGTGTGAGAAATGCTCTTTGGGGAACTAGACACTGAGGTCCTTGATCTTTGTTTTTTCAGGGTGGCAACTTCAGATCCAAGACCTGCTCCTAAGCAGCAAGCACCCACCCACGTGTGTACACACATCTGGGAGGAGAAGAGCCTACAAATGTCATGAGGATCATGCTAGTTTTGCTCATTGTTGTTTTCCAGTATCTGCCACTGAACCTGGCTCTCAACAATCCCTCAATAAGTATTTGTGGGATAAAACTATTTATTTACAAACTGGGTATGTCTACATGTTGGTATCCATTGCCCCTAAATTCCTACAATTCGTGCCACATAATTTAGCACTTAATTATATATATGGTAATATTCCCTAATGTGTGTCATTATATCCCCCAATCATCTATACTAATGCAGCAAGCAAGTAAGCAATAGAAAGAGAGAGAGAGAGAGAGCAGGAAAGAGAAAAGATACTGAGATAACTACAGAAATTGGGTAGCAAACTAAGAGGATACCTCCATATATTCTGCAACCAGCACTCTAGAATTGCACAGAGTTAGTGATGATAGTTCAAGTCAAGAAAATAAATGTATGGACAATGTGTTGGGCATAGGAAAAGCAGAATATGGTAGTCCCCCACTTGTCCAAGGGAGAGGTGTTTCAAGATCCTCAGTCTTGTGCATGCTCTGGGGATACCTGAAACTATGGACAGTACAAACCCTATATATGCTGTTTTTCCCTGTACATACATGTCTACGATAAAGTTTAACTTGTAAATTAAGCACAGTAAGATATTAACAACAACAACTAGTATAAAATAGAAGTTATATGTACTATAATAAAAGTTATGTGGGAACTGTCTCTCAAAGCATCTTATTGTACTGTACTCTGTCTTCCTGTGATGATGTGATAAATCCCTGTTCTATGAGATGACACAGCATCTATGTTATGAGATGAAGTGAGGTGAATGACATTGGCTTTGTGCCTTAGCATTAGGCTACTGTGTAAGAATTATGCATCTGTAAGCACTATGGTACTACAGCTGCTGATGTGATCATCAAAATGGAACCAAGTGACTAACAGGTGGGGAGTGTACGCAGTGTGGATATGCCAGATAGAGGGATGATTCATGACCCAGGTTGGGGAACTGGGATAGAGTGGGAAGGTATAAGATATCATCATGCTACTTAGAACAACATATAATTTAAAACTTATCAATTGTTTATTTCTGGAATTTTCTTTTTTTATTTATTTTTTTAATCTAAGTTGTTATAAATGACAGCAGAATGCATTACATTTCATATTATACTTATAGAGCACATTTTTACATATCTCTGGTTATATACAATGGGAAGGTATCTCCTTGGCACCCCTGGGGATTTTTCCAGAGGCCCAGCACTGCAATCTCATCATTCCTGCGATGCCCTCAGTTCCCAACATGTCCTCATTTCTCCCTCTGACACCTTACCAAAAAATCTGCATTTTAAAATAGAATCCTTGCTGCCTGAAGGAGCTACTTCCTATTGTCATCTGAGGGTGAGGGCCAGGGAGAGGGGAGAATTTTATTGGCATGGTCTTGGAAACATCAATACTCACATCCTATTCTGCTAATGATTAAGACTGACCTTGACTTTGATTCCTGAAACTGCTATATTCACACTTTTCTAGGTTGGGTCAGTGTTTTGTATTGAAAAAAAAAAAAAAAAAAAAAAAGAACCTCATTTTCCACAGTAAAATCTTCCACAATTTCTTTCTCTAAACTTAATGGCTTTTTCTACAACAGATGATAGATGAAGCCAAAGAATAGTCTAGCCGTAAAAGACATATTGATTCGATCAGATTTGCCAGGATACAACAGCAGAAAAAAAAATTTCTAAAAAATGACTTAAGAAATCAAGATGCTGCCAAAGCAGTTTTTTGGCCAGGAATCTTTTGGCAGCTTCTTGTTTTAAATTCTTTCATTTTGCATTTCGGGAAGTGACTCTCAAATTAAAGCCGGAATCCTAAATGCAAAGAGATAAATGCTGTTTGCTATGAATTCTGATTATTTCTCTTCAATGAGTAACCAAGAGCCAATTTCTCATATAATAGTAGTTTTGCATACTAAGGAGAAGCAGAATTGATTGAGTTCCACAAATTCCAATTCTAGCTGAGCTGAAAGAAAAATACTTTAGAGATGGAAAGGACCTCAGAAAGCACCTAATTTAATCCTTCATTTTATAGAACCAGAGATGGTGAGAACCTTGCCCAAGAGCACACAGCAGAATGGGTGCTCAGGGAGATCCAGGAGCTGCATCCCAGACTTCTGGGACAGGTGTGTTCATTCTCTATGTACTGCCATCGAGGTTCTCAGCCATAATTTACATAGGCATGTGGCAAAGATGAAATTTTATTCCTTAGAAATAGTGCTACATGAGTAGCATGAGCACCTAAGAGGACTTCCTTGTTTAAATTCAAAAGCCAGAGTGCTGTTTAAAACAGTCCACCTGATATACTGGATGCCTTGATTTTTTTAAAAAATATTTTATTGTTCTAATTTGTTATACACGTTTGCAGAGTACATTTCATTTCATATTACATATAAAGAGCACAATTTTTCGAGTTGCTGGTTTAATATAAAGTATTTTTTACAACAATTGTGTCTTCATACATGTATTTAGGGTAATCATAGATAACTCAGTCTGCCATTATTCCTATCCCCTTTCCCCTCCCCTCCCTCCTCCCTCTTTGTTCTATTTAAAGCTCTTTTGGTCACTGCATGGTGTGGAAGCCTAAATGAACAGACACAAGCCCTTGCAGAACAGAGCATGGTTCTGGGTTTGAGCTCATACAAACAAAACTAAAAAGTAAACGTTGCAAGGTTTGCTACAATGGGATCATGTGTGTGGTGACAGGAGACAGTGCTCCCTGGCTTGGCATGCCCCGGCATGAGGCATGAAACATCACCCATCAAGCTGGCTGGAAGGCTGCAGTCATGCAGGGCTCTGAGCTGAGCCCCGCTGAGGCCATGGGCCTCTGCTCCTTCCTCCCTTGTCAAACAAACAGCCAGTTCCCTTCTGAGCTGTCCTTCAGCATAATAATTCAGCATATAGATGAAATTTGGAGTCCTACAAATGGCAAAACCCATGTTTTGTTTGCATTTCTGTAAGAGATGAATTTGCTCCCTAAACACTATTTTGAAATATACATGCTGCATTATCCAATAATGAATTTTTAATTATAAGCTTATTAAGGCATATGTTGAAATAAGTCTAACATTGTTGCTATTCTCACCTATTACTCAGTGAGCATGTTCCAGCTGGACAGAAAGACAGATGTATCTGTTTTCTGTCTGACTCATTGTTGGTAATAGTTGTCAGGGAAGCAGAAGCCTTCTTCAGTCTATTGATGTGTTCCAGCTGTGCAACTTTGAATATCCTATTTCCACTGGGGGAAAAAAAGACTTGGTGACTTTTGCAAATGCTCCTGCCATTTAAAAAAAAAAGTCTGTTGTCATGAGATGCCAATTTTCAGTTTTTTGAAAAGGTTAAAAATTGATGATGAATCACTCTTTGCTACCACAATTTGGTTGTATTGAAGGGAGCTTTAGATCATGAAAATAACTGCTGGACATTTTGTAGACCATTTTATGGTAGCTCCAAATACCTACTTTCAAACCAGATACTGATATTTTATGCATTTAATGGTTTTTTAAAATAAAGGTCTAGTGGCACATAGCTGCAATCCCAGCAACTCAGAGGTTGAAGCAGGAGGATCACCATTTTGAGGCCAGCCTGGGTAACTTAGGTAGACCCTATTTCAATTAAAATTTTAAAAAGGGCTGGGGATGTAGCTCAGTGGTAGAGCACCCCAGTGCCACAGGGGCAAAAAAGACTATTAAAATAGCTTTATTGAGGTATAATTCACATACTATCCAATTTACTCATTTAAAATATATAATTAAATGATTTTGGTTTATTTAAGGAGTTGTGTACACATCAACACAATCAATGTTAGAACATTTTCATTGCTCCAAAAAGAAAGCCCATTCCCCTGGGCCATCAATACCCCTTTAATTTCACACTCACCCCCAACCTCAGGCAACCACTAATCTGCTTTCTATCTCTATGGATTTGTCTATTCTGGGCATTTCATATAAATAGAAGTATACAATAGGTGGTCCTTTGTGACTAGCTTCTTTTTTTAGCAAAGTTCTTTCATGTTGTAGCATGTATCGGTATTTGTTTTGATGGCTGTATAAAATATCTCATTGCACAGGTGTACTGCACTTTGTATATCCATCACCTATTGACAGACATTTGGGTTGTCTTCATTTTTGGCTATTTTGACTAATGCTGTTATGAATATTCATGTAAAGTTTTTGTGTGGACATATATTTTCATTCCTCCAGGGTATATACTGAGGAATAGAATTGTGAGAAACTTCTGAGACACTGGCAGAATGTTTCTCAAAGTGGCTCTACTGTTGTATATTTCCAGCAGCAGTGTATGAAGGTTCCAGTTTTTCCATATCTTCTCCAACACTTGGAAACACATTATAGCCACCCTAGTGAGTGTGTAGTGGTGAAGGCTTCTTACATTTAGAATTAAGGTATCATAATTATTTCCTTAAGCCCAGATGGATCCTGTGCCAGGGAGAAAGGAAAGCAGGAAGAACCAGCCCCACAGGTGCTTCCACTGAACATGCAGGAGGGCAGAGCCCACGGGCAAGAATAAGAGCAAGCACATAGTAGGCAAGTTAAATACTTGTGGAATAAATGAATGACCAAATGAGTCCATGGAGAGCCTACTGCATGCTACCATTGGTGTGGGTGCAGAGGTAGAAAAGTTCCTCCTCCCCACAAGCTTGTCTTTCTGGAAAGAAAAAGAATGACACTATTACTGAAAGAGAGATTAATGGGGAGAGTTGCACGTCTGGGCAATGCTCATTTTTAAACCACTAAAGTGTAGAGGGTGGAAACTTGAGGTCCTCTGGTCTTAACTTGACTTGTAGAGTCAGACTTCCAAGAAATCATGGGGGGAAAAAAACACTATTTACCCCAAACTGGTGAGGGAAGAAGCCTTCCACACACTAGCTCAAACCTCCCCAGACATTAAGCATTGCCCCCGCAATGCATACACTTGCCCCTCTCCATCTGCCTCTGTGTGTGTGTGTGTGTGTGTGTGTGTGTGTGTGTGTGTGTGTGTGTGTATCTGTGCCTATGGGCTCAGAATTTACAATTCTTCTCCTCAATTTCAGATGTTTAGTGATTTGCCCATTTTTTTTTCCTCCTATCATCTACCATTATCATAGTCATCCTCTGCTATCTACTTATCTATCCTTATCAGATTTAAGGTACATTTTATATAACTTTTTGCAGATTTAATTTAATATATAATGATTCTTTAAGTGGGCATGCCATAATTTACTTAATAATTCTCTTACTATTAGGTTTTATTTTTATTTTTTGTTATACATAATGTTATAAATGAACTTGTTCATGACTTTTCCAAATTGGATTTTTTGGTGTATGTTTGTGGTGCTGGGATTGAACCCAGGGGCATTCTACCACTAAGCTTTATCCCCAGCCCTTTTTGTTTATTTTTTTATTTTCTCACTAAAATGTCCAGGCTGGCCTCAAATTTGCAATCCTCCTACCTTAAGCTCCTGAGTGGTTGGGATTATAGGTGTCTACCACTGTGCCTGGCCCAAATTTGGATTCTAAAAAAAAGTACTATCTGGTTGAATTCTTGGGACTCTGAGCATTCCTTTTGTAGTGATTCATGAAACCAAGTCCCTTCCCTCTGTGGGTACCTGTACGCTAGGGATGTTGAATAGGCTTCCAGACAACAGAAGGGGAATGTGTGTGGAAAGTACTTGCTTCTTCATGTTGCCCAGAATTGGCACCCATTCTGTTGGATGGCAAAAAGAGGTATCTTTTCTGTTTACATTCCAGTAAACTTGTCATGTAGCCCATCTGGATGTTGAAGTTTGGCTGAGCAGACACTTCCTGTAACAATTGCATATTCTTGAAGGACCATGAATTTTGGGTGAAGGGTTGGTCTTTGTATTACAGACTTCTAGTGGCATGATCTCTGATCATTTTGTCCAACAATCCCCACTTCCAGAGAAATATTTTCATTTTAGTTATTTATGATAATAAAAGAATTATGTATTTGTTCTTTGCCAGTCAATTCCAATAACTCTCTATATGTGACTTACTCATTATGTGCAGAACTAATGTGGCTACTATTACAATTCTGTTTTTCTTGGACTAATGCTACCTGCCACTTTTTGGTTTAATGCTTATAACACCCTGATTAATTATTTTGACTTCTATTGCTATATAGAGAATTTGGTTGAAACTTTACCAGTGATGGCATGTGAAATAAGCAGGGAGAGATTAGCTCCATTGATTTTGAAAAGACTAAAAGGATCCAATGACCAAAGAAATTGTTTTTCTTCCAAGGAGACTGCAGAGCTGCAAAAAAAAAATATCTCAGTTTAACTTTAGGGCCTTACTAAAAATTTTTTTTAAAAAATGACTTAGTATTATCTGAAAATATTTTCATTTGTCATTGTTTCTTTTCCCTGCACTAGTTATTTTGTATATATCTTCTGTTTCTTTTAAAATTATTATAATTAAGATGTCATTCTTTGTAGATGAATAATTTATAACTACTTGCCCCCATCTCTGCCACCCAACTCCTCTTCCAAATCTGAACAACAACAACAAAATTCATAAGTGTTTTAAATGTTAATAGTACTGCTATAATTCTGTTAAAGAAATAGCTAAATTCTTGCTCAGCCAAAATGAGTCTCAATTTTAGTTGATCCAATCTTTTTTTATTTCTCCTTTAGGAAATTAAAGAGTATAATCAAGTTTAGTGAAGGATAAGAAATTTTGATGTTGACTACAGATAACTTTATTGGAACATTTCTCAAGTGACAGACCAGGTAAATTTCACAATGTTAGAAAAGGGAAATTTATGCTGAGTAAGGAAATTAGGCAAGATTCATTCATTCAGTCTGTTTGTTCAGTCAATAAATGTTGAATCACCTCCCATGTGGCCAACACTGTTCTATCTGGGATCTAGCTAGATATATTTAGGGCCTACATTCTTCTAGCTTGGAATCTACTATGGGATGAAACAAAGATTCCTGTCTTTGCAAGACTTATATTTTAGCAGACTGTGACAATAAGAATAATAAGTAAATTTACATAATAAATTAAACTGGAATAAATATCCTACTCTATGAAAAGGATGCTATTAATAATTTTTCTTGTAGGATCCAAGATGGCGAACCAGAGGGTGGAAGCACTTCATGTTGCTCCGTGACTTGGGTCTCAACTAATAAGAATACTGCTTCTCTGAGAAGGATAGAGGACACCTCCAGAGCTGCTGTCACGCAGAAATCATCGCAGCTATGCCCCTGCACAGGCTCCAAACCTCAGCTTTAACGCAGTGCTCCCAAGTGCATTAACAGGATCGCTACATCAGCACCAGCTGCAGAATTCCCAGACACAATTTCCATGTGGGACACGGAGCTGCTACCCACCCACAGGAATGCCAGCCACCATTCCCCTGTGGACTCCCTTCTACCAACGTGGGGCTCCACTTGTCACTTCCCTAGTCGCCTCCATCTTGTGACTGGGCTGCAATCTCTACGTCGGTAGTCTACCTGCACCTGGGGACATTCCACAGGATCAGAAGACAGCTGATGACTGCAACTCTGCACACCACTGAACTCATCTCTGAACACATCGCACAAAGTCATCGCCTGATCCCACCCACCTGACCCGACACCCCAGTGTTGGAAACATTGGAAACTGATGCCATCTTGTGTACCTTTCTTGCCATCTTTGCGGGGGGCAGCTCCCAGATTGGAACTCTAGCTGGACAGGTACCCGGTATCCATCTTTCTCCTCCCCCCAGTGGCCTATAATCCAGTACAATAACTGCAGGACACAAAACAGCTCTCAGTGGGATAGGTGCACAGTGCGACCACGGTACTGTCCATGGGAGCCCCCGTGAGAAAGACCTCTTAATTGGGAACAAGTAAGGTAAAGAGAGAGGGTGAAAGAGTTCGAAGACTAACAGAGAGACCAGGAAATGGGAAATCTTCAGGCAAGATAGGGAGATAGGATCGGGTGCTCAAGTCATGGGAGTGGGTCCAAAAAGAGACCCTTGAGGTGCAGTCTCCCTCCAGGGACTGGTGGATGCCACACCTCACTTCCAGGTGCCCTGCACCAGGAGCACCCTTCCTACCTGATTGCCTTCACCATCCGGAGGACGGAGATAGCAGCTAACAACACACAACCCCACCCATTGGATGAGAAGGGAAGCAGGAAAGAGACTGATCTCCAACCAAAACAATCAACAATCCTGGTTTCTGCCTTCAAGATATTTTTTCTTTCTCTTTTTCTTCTATATTTTCCCGCCCTCACATCCCTTACATAAGTGAAGCCAAATACTTTGCATAAATTAGGTTTTTGAGGACTGGGACATCTGAATAGTATATTATAGCTGAGTAGTATATTTCCTTTATTTCCTTTCTTTTTCTTTCTCCAATTTTTTACTATATTAAAGTCCTTTATTTTTCTTAATATATATGTGTGTCAGTTTTATGTACTCTACTGTCTTCGTACATACTTGAACTCTGTATCCTCATATCCTGCCTCCTCAGCATATCAACCTACACCTCACCCCTGGATCATTGTCCACCTTCAGAAACTGTAAACCCTTTTACAAACCTACTGATTATATTGTAGATAATAATCAAATCCAATATTTCTGTACATTGTGACCAAACTGTAAATGCCTTAATAGCAACAAATTGTTTCATAGGTCATATATTGTTTATATTGGGATCTGTTAACATTGTCCTTCCCCATAAAGGAGAGTTAGTGGAAGCCTACAAGAGCACTATAAGCTTAGGGTGAAAACGGTAACCCTTGGACCCACAGTGGCAGAAAGGAAGACACACAAGCAACATGAAAAGACAAGGGAGGAGAGTGCCCCAAACAAATCAAGATACCACATTATTAGAATCTTCTGCTAGCAAAGCAGAAGAAATGACAGAGAAGGAGTTCAGGATGTACATAATTAAAATATTCTGCAAATTAAAGGATGACATAAGAGAGCAAATGCAGGCAGCAAAAGATCATTTCAACAAAGATTTACATAAACAAATACAGGAAGCAAAAGATTACTTCAGTAGGGAGATAGAGGTTCTTTAAAAAAAAAACAACAACAACAACAACAACAACAACAACAAAAAAAACCAAACAGATATCCTGGAAATGAAAGAAACAATAAACCAAATTAAAAGTTCAATTGAAAGCATCACCAACAGAGAGGACCACCTGGATGACAGGACCTCAGACAATGAAGACAATATATATAATTTTGAAAAGAATGTAGACCACACAGTGAAAATGGTAAGAAACCATGAGCAGAACATTCAAGAAATATGGGCTAGCATAAAAAGACCAAATGTAAGAGTTATTGGGCTAGAGGAAGGCATAGAGTTCCAAACCAAAGGAATGAACAATCTATTCAATGAAAAAATATTAGAAAACTTTCCAAACATGAAGAATGAATTGGAAAACCAAATTCAAGAGGCTTACAGGATGCCAAATGTACAAAATCATAACAGATCCACACCAAGGCACATTATAATGAAAATGCCTAACATACAGAATATGCAGAGACTATTAAAAGCCATGAGAGAAAGGAATCACATTACATATAGGGGGAAACAAATTAGGATAACTGCACATTTTCAACCCCCGGAAGCTAGAAGATCCTGGAACAACATATATCAAGCTCTGAAAAAAAGTGGATACCAACCAAGAATCCTGTATCCAGCACAATTAAGCTTTAGATGTGATGATGAAATAAAAACCTTCCATGATAAACAAAAGTTAAAAGAATTTACAGCTAGAAAACCTGCACTACAAAATATCCTTGGCAGATATTCCATGAAGAGGAAACAAAAAACAATAATGAAAATCAGCAGAGGGAGGTATTACACTAAAGGAAAAACTAATAAAAGGAGAAGCCAAGTCATTTAATAACATTTAATAAACAAAAATAGCTGGGAATTCAAATCATGTCTCAATAATAATCCTGAATGTTAATGACTTAAACTCACCAATAAAAACACATAGGCTAGCAGACTGGATTAAAAAAAAAAAAAAAAAAAAAGAGCCAGCAATATGCTGCCTCCAGGAGAATAATCGGATAGGAAAAGACGTACATAGATTGAAGGTGAAAGGTTGGGGAATATCATACCATTTGCACAGGCTGCGGAAGCAAGCAGGGGTTTCCATCCTCATATCAAATAAAGTCAACTTCAAGCTAAGGTTAATCAAAAGGGATAAAAAAGGACAGTTCATACTGCTTAGGGGAACCATACACCAACAAGCCATAACAACTATAAATATATATGTCCCAAACAATGGAGCATCTAGGTTCATAACCAAATTCTTCTCAAGTTCAAGAGCCAAATTGACCACAACACCGTAATCTTGGGTGACTTTAACACAGCTCTTTCACTGCTGCATAGATCTTCCAAACAAAAGCTGAACAAAGAAAATATAGAGCTCAATAACACTATTAATAACTTAGACTTAACTGACATATACAGAATATTTCATCCTTCAACAAGCAATTACACTTTTTTTTTCAGCAGCACATGAATCCTTCTCTAAAATAGACCATATATTATTCCAGAAAGCAACTCCTAGCAAGTACAAAAATGTAGAGATACTACCCTGCATTTTATCAGATCCTAATGGAATGAAATTAGAAATTGATGACAAAATAAGGAATAAAATCTACTCCAAAACCTGGAGACGAATTAATATGTTACTGAGTGAACAATGGGTTGCAAAAGACATCAAGGTGGAGATTAAAAAAATCTTAGAGGTAAATGAGAACACTGACAAAACATATCGAAATCTCTGGGACACTATGAAGGCAGTACTAAGAGGAAAGTTCATTGCACGGAGTTCATTCCTTAAAAGAAGAAAAAGTCAAGAAATGAATGACCTAATGTTACATCTCAAAGCCCTAGAAAAAGAAGAACAAATTATCACTAAAAGCAGTGCAAGACAGGAAATAATTAAAATCAGAGCTGAAATCAATGAAATTGAAACAAAAGAAACAATTGAAAAAATTGACAAAACAAAAAGTTGGTTCTTTAAAAAAATAAATAAAATTGACAGACTTTAGCTACGCTAACAAAGAGGAGGAAAAAGAAAACTCAAATTACTAACATACATGATGAAACAGGTAATATCACAACAGACACTACAGAAATACAGATGTTAATTAGAAATTACTTTAAAAACTTGTACTCCAATAAAATAGATAATATTGAAGGCATTGACAAATTTCGTGAGTCATATGACTTGCCCAGATTGAATCAAGATGATAAACACAATCTAAACAGACCAATATCAAGCAATGAAATAGAGGATGCCATCAGAAGCCTATCAACCAAGAAAATCCCAGGACCAGATGAACACACAGACGAGTTCTACAAGTCCTTTAAAGAAGAACTAATACTAATACTCTTCAATTTACTTCAGGAAATAGAAAAAGAGGGAACACTTCTAAACTCATTCTGTGAGGCCAGTATCACCCTGATTCCAGGCAAAGACACATCAAAGAAAGAAAACTTCAGATCAATATCCCTGAATGAGATGTAAAAATTCTCAATAAAATCCTGGCAAATCAAATACAAAAACATATCAAAAAGATAGTGCACCACGATCAAGTGGGATTCATCCCAGGGATGCAAGTTTTGTTCAACATACGGAAATCAATAAGTGTAATTCATCACATCTATAGACTTAAAGATAAGAATCATATGATCATCTCAATGGATGTAGAAAAAGCATTTGACAAAATTCAGCACCCCTTCATGTTCAAAACACTAGAAAAATTAGGGATAACAGGAGCATATCTCAACATCATAAAATCTATCTATGCTAAGCCCCAGGTCAACATCATTCTAAATGTAGAAAAATTGAAGGCATTCCCTATAAAACCTGAAACAATACAAGGATGCCCTCTTTCACCACTTATATTTAACATAGTTCTTTGAAACACTACCCAGAGCAATTAGACAGATGAAAGAAATTAAAGGGATTCAGATAGGAAAAGAAGAACTCAAATTAGCACTATTTGCTGATGATATGATTCTATACTTAAAACACCCAAAAAGTTCCACCAGAGAACTTCTAAAACTAATACACGAATTCAGCAAAGTAGCAGGATACAAAATCAACACCCATATGTCAAAGGCATTTCTGTATATCAGTGACAAATCCTCTGAAAGTGAAATGGGGAAAACTACCTCATTTACAATAGCCTCAAAAAAAAAAAAAAAAAAAAAAAAAAAAAAAAAAAATTAAATACTTGGGAACTAACTTAACAAAAGACAGGAAAGACCTCTATAATGAAAACTACAGAACACTAAAGAAAGAAATCAAAGAAGACCTCAGAAGATGGAAAGATCTACCTTGCTCTTGGATAGGCAGAATTAATATTATCAAAATGACCATACTACCAAAAGCACTATACAGTTTTAATGCAATTCCAATTAAACTCCCAATGGCATTCCTCATAGAAATACAAAAAATCAGTCATGAAATTCATCTGGAGAAATAAGAGACCCAGAATAGCTAAAGCAATCCTTAGCAAGAAGAGTGAAGCAGGTGGCATCATTATACTGACCTTAAACTATACTACAGAGCAAGAGTAGCAAAAACAGCATGGTATTGGCACCAAAATAGACAGGTAGGTCAATGGTACAGAATAGAGGACATAGAGACTAACCCACAAAATTACAATTATCTTATATTAGACAAAGGTGCCAAAAACATACATTGGAGAAAAGATAGCCTCTTCAACAAATGGTGCTGGGAAAACAGGAATTCCATATGCAACAAAATGAAATTAAACCCCTATCTATCACCATGCACAAAACTCAACTCAAAGTGGATCAAGGACCTAGGAATTAAACCAGAAACCCTGAGTCTATTAGAAAAAAAAAATAGGCCCTAATCTCCATCATGTCGGATTAGGCCCCAACTTCCTTAATAGGACTCCTATAGCACAAGAACTAAAATCAAGAATCAATAAATGGGATAGATTCAAACTAAAAAGTTTCTTCTCAGCAAAAGAAACAATCAGTGAGGTGAATAGAGAGCCTACATCATGGGAGCAAATTTTTACCCCTCACACATCAGATAGAGCACTAATCTCTAGGGTATACAAAGAACTCAAAAAGCTAAATACCAAAAAACCAAATAACCCAATCAATAAATAGGCCAAGGACCTGAAGAGACACTTTCTCAGAAGAGGATATACAATCAATCAACAAATATATGAAAAAATGTTCAACATCTCTGGCAATTAGAGAAATGCAAATCAAAACAACTCTACGATTTCATCTCACTCCAGTCAGAATGGCAGTTAATAAGAATACAAGCAAAGATAAATGCTGGCGAGGATGTGGGGCTAAAGGCACACTCATACATTGCTGGTGGGAATGCAAATTGGTGCAGCCAATCTGGAAAGCAGCATGGAGATTCCTTGGAAAACTGAGAATGGAACCACCATTTGACCCAGCTATTCCACTCCTCAGTCTATACCCAAAGGACTTAAAAACAGCATACTACAGGGACACAGCCACATTGCTGTTTATAGCAGCACAATTCACAATAATTAAATTGTGGAACCAACCTAGATGCCCTTCAGTAGATGAATGGATAAAGAAAATATGGTATATATACACTATGGAATATTACTCAGCAATAAAAGAGAATAAAATCATGACATTTACAGGTAAATGGATGAAGTTGGAAAATATAATGCTAAGTGAAGTTAGCCAATATCAAAACACCAAATGCCAAATGTGTTCTCTGATATAAGGAAGCTGATTCATAGTGGGGTAGGTAGGGGGAGCAAGGGAGGAATAGACAAACTCTAGATAGGGCAAAGGAGTGAGAAGGGATGGGTATGGGCAGGGGGTTAGAAATAATGGTGGAATGAGATGGACATCATTATCCAAACTATACGTATAAAGACATGAATGGAGTGAATATACTTTGTATACAATGAGAGATATGAATTATGCCCTATATGTATAATATGAATTGTGATGCATTCTGATGTCATATATAACAAATTAGAATTTTAAAATGTTTTCTTATATTACACATGTATCCTCTCAGAGTAAAGATGGGATAAAGAATTTTAAATGAGGTGGTGAGGGTGCCTTGAGAAGGTACGTTATAGACCTAAAAGACAGAAGGAAATGAACCTGGCACAGATATGAGAGAGATTTCTAAGCAAAAGACATCAGTGCAGAGTCCCTTAGGCTAAGATGCACCTATGATTTGAAGAATAGCAAGACAGTAAATATGGTTGAATTGGAGTTGTTGGAAGTAGATAACAAGGTATCAAGTCAGAAAGGAAATGGGGGATGTTGGAAAGATAATATAAAGTCTTGTAGACCATTGCCCATTGTAAAGACTATTGGGAGAAAGGGAAATCTATAAGAGGGTTTTAAGCAGTAGGTGACTGGATCTGACTTACATTTCCTTGGGATCATCCAGACTGATGTCTTTAAAGTATGTGGTAGGGAAACAAAGGAGGAAGCACTGCTGGGAGCTCCTGCAATATTCCAGGTCCCAGATGATGGTGTGTTGAACCAGAGAGGTGGTAGTGAAGATGACAAGAAATTATTACATTCTGGATATAGTTTGAAGATTGATCTGACAGGATTTCCTATCAGGGTCTGAAAGGAAGAGGAGACAAAGGTTCTGTGGTAACTTTTATCATTGCCAAAATATTTGTTAACCCTTCCCACTGGGCTCATCCGCCTGGAAGACATGTGACTTGTTCTCTCTCTAGTGAGGTGGGAAATGATGTGCCCCTTGCCAGCAGAACCTTTAAGCATCACCACATGGGACCTCTTCTGTCCTCTCCCAAGATAAAGGCAATGTCCAAGATGGGTCTGCTCCTTCAGCCTGAATCCTGGAGAGAAGATATGAAACAAAGTAACAGCTCACCTTCTGCTGGTATAGAACAAGCAGAAACCATGGCTTCAAGCCTCCAAGTTTTTTTTGTTTGTTTGTTTTTTTTTTTGTTACTATAACATAAATCAGTGAAAGTTCATGGATATAGATTCTGTTTAACTATATTTTTCCCCCATGCTTCAAACTAAAGACCTGATAAGAACAATTTTAAAGAGGAAAAGTTTATTTTGGGACTAACTATTTCAGAGGTGCATAGATGGCCAACTTCATTCCTCAGGGCCTGAAAAAAGGCAGAAGATCATGGCAAAAAGGTGTGGCAGAGGAAAGCATCTAGGGACATGTTCCAGGAAGCAGAGTGTTGTCGGAGCTACCACACAGGAGCTGAGCACCCCCTAGCTTTGAGTGATGGAGATGTGGAGACTGGCTTCCCTGCACAAGGAAGCAGGTGGATCTCCATCTCTGCTCAGCAGGGGAATGAAGCAATGGGAGTGGGTGTTACCCAATGGAGTGGCTGCCTTCTTGTTCCTTTGTAATACTACCTCTTACCTTTTTTGGATGGAACGTTCCATCAAATGGCTCCCCTCAATAAATAGGGCTTCAGATATGCTGTCTCCCTCTCTCTTTTGTCTGCCTCTCTTGCTTCCCTTGTGGGAGCTAGGGCTGAGGAGCTGTCGCAGAACCCTAAGACAAAGGTACTTCCTGGAGTGACCCTGACTGATTTAGTCATGTTATGTCTGCAGAGAGAGAGAGTTCTGCCCAGCAAGGACAAAATATAAACCCTAAAGGCATGTCCCCAGGAACCCACCTCCTCAAGGCAAAACCTTAGTTACCACCAAGTTAATCCTTATCAGGGGATTAATGCACTGATCAGTTAAATCTCTTATAACCGAATCATTTCATCTCTACACTTTCTTGCATCATCTCACACATGAGCTTTTAGAGGACACTCAAATCTAAACCATAACAGAGGTCCTCAGCAGCTGAAAGGATGACACTTTCATTGAACAAGATGGAAAGATTATGGGGGAAGTAGGCTTCAAAGGAAGTATTAAAGTTCAGTTTTGAACATATTGAAATGTCTGTCATGTATCCAGGTAGGGATATTGAGTAGGCAATTGACTATAAGAATCCAAAGTTAAAAGGAGAGGCTAGGCTGGAGATAAAAATTGGGGGATTGTCAGCATAAACCTGGTAATTTCTAAGTTCATAGGATTGGTTATAATCATCAAGGAAGTGACGATAACTAGAGGAGACTCTATGAGAGATCATTGGTGACCCCATCAGGAGGTCATTGGTGACCTCCTGCAGTGGGGTCCTAATTTTTTGAAAAGGATATAAGGAAAGAAATTGACTACAGCAAGGATTGTTCATTCTTTGGAGTTTTAATCTAAGGGGAGCCAAGAAATGGGCAATAACTGGAATTAGACATTGGATCAAGGGAGGATTTTTCTAATAGGATGAAAACATCAGAACAGATGCTCTCCTTGAACAGTTGAGTGCATTATTTTTATTTCTCTTGGCCTGTTTTTCAGTTTTAAAGAATGCAAAGAAGCTAGCACTTATTGTGCTTTTAAGATGTGCTGTATATGGTACTGAGCATGTTCTCTTATACAGTTGGTCCTCACAACCACATTATGAAGTGACCATGATTACCTTTTACTGTAATCTGACAGGTAAAATAACTTGATTAATATCACACACCTACTACATGGCAGAACTGAGATTCAGTCCTACATCTTGCTTTTGACAAAACCTGTGCTATTTTTTTCCCCTTGTAATTGGCTTCCAAAAGAAATTAAAATATTCTGTGAAGCAAACTGCATGAATATTTCCCGCATAGCTTCTTAACCAGCCAACTGTAGTATGGGATAAAATTGCCACTAGCAGGTGATTTTATTTCCTAGTATTTACTATCAAGCCATGTTCTACCTCTGTTTGTTTTAAATAAAGAGTTCTTGCCCAACCTTAAATGTGAATTTAAACTCACCATGGGTGATGTCTAGAAAGAAAGCTCCAAACCCACCAAATGTCAGATGAACATTTGACTCCTCCTTTCGTTTCAGGGGCATCCCAGTTACCAAACAGAATACTATAAAGTTTGGTAGAAAGTTATTAAATTCGTGATAATTATTGAATGTGTGTGATTTAAAGCTTAAAAATGGTATTCTAGGGCAGAACCCACCTCTTCTTATTAGTTTTTTTTTTTTTTAATTACCCTACCCACAATAAGTAGATGCATCAAATAGCAATGGCTAGGCCCTTAAAATGTTAGTTTCTGTGATAAGAATCTTTTAGAAAACATCTTTCAGTGAATTGTACAACTTGTGACCTAAACACTCATCATACATTGTATTATTAAAAAAATATAGCAACATCTGTTTTTTTAATGCAATGGAATGTGTAAGTTGTTTTAATCCATTCAGGTTGCTACAACAAAAACACCATAAACTGGATGACTTATAAATAACAAAAATTTATTTCTCATAGTTCAGGAGGCTAGGAAGTCCAAGATCAAGGTGATAGCACCATCAGTGTCTGGCAAGGGTCCTCTTTGTGGCTTGTAGATGGCCACTGTCCCACTGTGCCCTCACATGGTGGGAGAGGGGGCTGGTCTCCCTTCCTATTTATTAGGACACTAATGTTATCATGTAGTTTTTACCCTCATCTAAACCCAGTTACTTCCCAAAAGACCTCACTTCCAATATGAATTTGAGGGTGGGGCAAAACCATTCAGTCCATAACACTTGGAAAGAGATTTTATATTAAAATAGAGGAAGGAAGAAAAGAAGGATGGAGTGAATGAACACAGAGAAGGAGGTAAAGAAAACAGATGAAATTTCTATTCTTCTTGAAAACTTTCCCCTTTAATTGCATTGGGTCAATAAATTCTCCCTCCACCTCTCTAGTTTTTTTGTTTAGTGTTTAGCCTATTTCAGTTGGTTTCTGACAATCAGAATTGAAGGAATTCTAGTTAATTCTCCATTTCTTTGAAGGTGTTATAAATATTATTCTGCATGGAATTATATCATGAAAGAATTAGGGGATACATTTCTAATGGGAATTTTCTCAGCTCAGTTCTTCAAATAGTGTATCCAGTGAGTGCCTCTCATCAAGTGTAATAAATTCTAACTGTAATCTCTGCCCTTTCTTGCATAAACATGAGGAAGACATTGTGTCAAGAACTTCCAGAAAAATGTCAGTGAAAATTCAAAGGAAACATTAAAACTTAACCACTAAATAAAAACATGGGCATAGAGATTCTAGGAAATATCAATTAAAGGCGAAAATAATATAAATGTGGAAAGAAGTAAAATTGGGGGGGGGGGAATTCTTCATTTTCAAACAAAGTTAAGTTTGCATTTCATTTCAGTACCACCAGACTCTTTCTCCTGCATTTTATTCCTTAATTTTTTTTCATGTTAATGTCCTACTCTGCTTCATGAAGAGGATGTTATTAATAATTTGTCATGACATTCTAAATGTATCATCTTGAAGGTTTGATTAATGCTGTCTCTCAAGGTTAAGATCCAGGCAGCTGGTTTCTTGCTTAGGCAAAGAAAAGTGAACCAAGAAAGTGATGAATGACGCTATGTAATTTTTAAAATGACCGCATCTTCATGGCTTTGAGTTAAAAAAGAAAAAGAAAATTAGAAGTGTTAGAATGTTTTGGAAAAAAGTAATAGATGAAATAAAATTCAAACAAAATTAAAAGATATAATTTAAGTTGATGAATATAATTACAGAAAAATTTAAAAATGCTGTTCTTAGTTTAAAGTAAACTTAGTAGAGTGTATGCTCCTTTTACAAAGAATTACATTTTCCTGATCCTGTGAAAATGACAGGGCATCTAACTTGCTTACCATCTCTCTTCTTATAGAGATGAAGTTAGCTATTGTTCAATTGCAAGCAAGTCCAAATATGCCTTCTTTTCAATAAGGATAACAAATCAACCCATTTGTTGCAGAAAAGGGGGAAGGAGTATATGTTGCTTGATGGAGATTCTTTTTCTTTTCAATTATCTTTGGTCTCAAATTATAGATTCTGTTCCCTAAATTAATGGCTAAGGCGGTGTCTTCATGTGTTTTGTGTTGCTTTAACAGAATAACAGAGACCAGATAATTTATAAAGAAAAGAAACCAATTTCTAACAGTTCTGTAGGCTGGTAAGTCCAATACCAAAGTGCTGACACCACACGAGAGCCTCCTTGCCATGTCTTCCCATGAAAGAAAGCAAGAAGGTGAGAGAGGGTGAGAAAGGAAGAGGTATGGGTTTTGTATTAATTAGCTTCCCGTTACTATAACACAATACACAAGATAATTAACTTATAAAGAAAACATATATTCTGACTCATGGTTTTTGAGGTTTTACCCAAGATTGGCGGTTCCATTGCTTGGGGCCTCTGATGAGGCATCCCATCATGATGGGAATGCATACCAGAACAAAACCAACTTATAGCACAAATTAGGGGTCAAAGAAGTAGAAGCCAGGATCCCACAGTCCCCTTTCAGTACATGATCCCAGTAACCTAAGGACTCCTGCTACATCCCACCTCCTAAGTTGATGAATATAGAACCACTCTGGTATTGAGCCTTTAATACCTGGACTTTGGTGGACACTTATCCAAACTCTAGCTGCAGTAACATTATTTGTAAAAGTTGAAAAGTAAAAATAATTTAAATACCCATCAACAGATGAGTGGGTAAACAAAATGTGGTATGTCCATATAATGGAACATTATTAATCCATAAAAAGGATGAAGCACTGATATGTACCACAACTTGGGTGAACTTTGAAAATATTATGATAAATGAAAGAAACCAGATACAAAAAAAATTATATGATTCCCTCATATAAAATGCCCAGAATATGCAAATCTATAGAGACTGAAACTGTCCAGGGATAAGGAGATGGAGGGAATGTGAACTTTTGTATGTATTCGGATTAAATAGTAGTGATGGTGTACAACTTTGTGAATACTATGCATTAAAAGCCATTGAACAGTGCACAATAAAATGGCAAGTTTTATGGTATGTAAAGTATAGCTTAATTTGAAAAACGAACTATGGAAAGCAGAGTAACCATCAACTCTTGATGACCACCAATTGGCAAAAGGTATACTTAGGAGCAACCTTAGCTAATAATAATGATCAATTACTAAACTTCATTTTTCATTCTTATTCTCATAGCAAAAGAGCAAGGCTATATTTTACAGATGAGGAATGGAGGAGGCTCAGAACAATCAAGTGATTTGACTGACATTTCTTGGCCAGTGGACTAACTCTGGACTGCACAGCATGTTCTGCTTTTGGAGCACAGGTCTTGTGAATACCACCCTAGGACTTCTACTCTCCCTTTTTTCCCTGGCCCTGAGTTTAGTAGAATCTCAATTATGCCCCACCCCCAGGAGGTTTGCCCTATTTTTTAATCTAATTGCTGACAGTCAAGTCATTCAGGGTTAGAGGAAGGAGGATCATGGGAAATAAGAATGGTGTCTCTCATTCTGACCTGCACTGAACTCACTCCTAAACCATTTCATTGGAGTAGGGAATGGTAAGTGGGTTTGTGACAAAACATTGGAAGGGCACGAGAGAACATGGTTTCGGGACACCCTTTCAAAACTGTGTTAAGATTTGCCAAAAATAAATTTAAAAAAATAAAAATTGAAAAAAAAAAAGATTGAAAAAAAAAAAAAAAGGCAAAAACCTGACTGTGCATCCCTTCCCAAACTCATGTTGTGGAGGCCACTGCCTTTTAGGGGCCCCTCTCTTGCATATCCTCAAGCCTAATCCTCGAGCCTAATTTCTGCTTTCAGGAAATGATCTGTAGGAAAGTTCTCAAGTTGTGCTACTATTTGCTGTTTGGAAAGTAAAATGCTACGCAGACGAATTGTCAGGATGAATTTGCTAGCCAGGGAGAAATTAACATCAAGGTTTTGTTTAAATGAATGTTGAGTCAGCTTAATTCCTGCCAAAACTGCCTTTTGCTATTACTTCTGGGTAGCTCCGAAGACTGAAAATTATTTCTTTTCCTTTGAGGAGCATGACAAGTTAAAATATTCTTCTCCTTGGTTTGTTGCGTTATTAGTAAAGTACATTAGTTGGATGATGTGTCTCTAAGTTGTGAAGGGTCATCAAATGTGTACCAGTGGGACACTTTCCAATAGCTTTTCCTGTCCTCTCAGATCCTGGGTCATGATGCTAAACTTCGGATTTCTATAATCAGATTCCAAGTGTCACCTGCCACCTATTTGCAAAATGCTAAAATTCCTGAGACTCAAGGACAGGAGTAGGAAGTGGGAGGGTGAGCCAAGAAAAGCACACCTGGTGATGACTTAGGAAAAGAAACACAAATGCTATCTTTTCATAACTCCAAAGCATAGACAGAGTAGAGAAAACACAACAGAATGGAGTCAAGCTCAGGTTTTCATCCATTCAACAAATATACTGAACATCTCTGTATAGCAGATGCTGCTCCAGGCACTGAAGCAATGATATTGAACAGGGCGAGTAATCCTCTTCCCTCAAGATCTCTCAGCTATGTTTTTAAAATTTGTTTGTTTTTGTCCTATATTTTGTCCTAAAATTTGTTCCAATTTGTCCTAAAATTGGGCCTGTATTTGAGTCTTCATTTCAGTTGATTTTTTTTTTTTTTTTTAAGTAAGAATTTGGCTTTTATCGGAAAAATCTGGTCAGAGACAGAAGTTATCCATAGAGTGCTCTGGGGAGAACAAGAAGGGAGGGATTGTGTGGATGGATGGAACAAATGGAACATTCTGTACAAAGTCACAGAGAACTGAACATCAGGGAGAAATTAAGGTGGGAGTCTTGGATGGTACAGCTGCAAAGTGAAGATGACTTCTGATTTGAGTAAAATACAAATAAACCTCCTTTGGTAGAAAGGACAAAAGTAATAGCTTTTTCTCCTCTGGGAGGGAAATTTTCTGTCAAAAGCACATCTTAAGACATTACTGAAATTTACTTCCAAATTCACACTTCCATCCATTTTTGGGTTTTGGTGCCTATAAGTTGGATGTGAAATATATTTTGACAGGAGTGAAATATGTATGATTATGAAAGTCCATCACTGTGACAAAGCAAAGAAATTGATAATGGTAAAAGGACACACAAACACACTATTTACAATGCAATATGTAGCTTTTATACTGTAGTGCATAAATACACACATATGTATGTATATATGTTTGTTTTTATTTTTACTTAAAGAGCCTTACTGGTCACAATTGCTAAACTGTGGAAGCAACCTAGATGCCTTTTAATAGATGAATGGATAAAGAAACTATGGTATATATATACAATGGAATATTCAGCATTAAAAGAGAATAAAATTATAGCCTTTGCAGGTAAATAGATGGAATTAGAGAATATCATGATAAGCAAAGTAAGCCAAACTCAAAAATCCAGGGGCCAAATGTTTTCTCTGATGAGTGAATGCTAATCCATATTGGGGCAGGGTTGCATAGAATAAGTGCAGGAACTTTGGATGGGGCAAATGGGGGAAGGGGCAAAGGGTAGGAAAGAAGTGGAATGAGATGGACATCATTACCCTAGGTACATGTATGATTGCATGAATGGTGTGACTCTTCTTCATGCACAACCAGAGAAGTGGAAAAATTTTGCTCCATTTGTATACAATGAATAGAAAAGCTTTCTACTGTCATGTCTAACTGACTAGAACTAATAAATAAATAAATAAATAGATCTGAAAAAGAGCCTTAATGGAGCTCAGGATAAATTACAAAGAGAAATTAATGTGAAGAACATGTTCAGTTCACCTTGGTGTTCCATATTTGAGCATATATTGGTTACTGGAGAGGCTATCCCCATATTCCCTGAATCTCATTCTATGTATCAGAGTGGTTGCTATTTTGGATTTATCTGAATTGCTTGCTTTTCTTCTTTCCTTTGCTTACCTCCAACAGGGAAAGTGTGGGATACTGCTATTCTGTTCCTAATTGCACATCTATTTTATTTAATCATTCTCCTGTACTCATTCCTGTCACTTAGAAGTATATATCTCAGTCCAAAATTTGGATGTAATTTTAAACCAACATGACAGTAACTCTGAGCCTTTCAGCTTGCAGTCGAGGAAGAAATTAAAATTCAGTCCCTGTTGGGGATTCGTTCTCAAGAAATTGCCCCACTGACCAGGGTCCTTCTGTATCAACTGCTGGTCACACGTGGGGGAATGATAACCATTCCTCGCTAAAAGCTCCAGACCACTGTCAGAGAGGGGGAACACTGCTCCCAGCCCCAATATGATCTTCCTGATTTGCTCTCCTTGCCTTAGGAACAGGGAGAATAAAATTACCTTCCTCTTTCTCATGCTTTTCTCAGAGACACCTGCTCATTTCTTGCCCCCTGGGATACTTGGCAAACACTTATAAGTAAGCTTAGATTTTTGAAAACAATAGTCAGAAAGGAAAGGATTTTAAAAGTTATTTTTCCATTAATTTCCTAGGGACAGAAAGCACAGAGTCTGTTGGTGTTCAGTGACTCCCTTTCTAATCTGATCTCTCAAGATAGCAATGACAGTAAGTGGGGAGGAGTGGGGTCATGTGGAGCCATGGACACTTGCTCCACTTTCCAAAGGTGGAAACAACCCAACGCCCACCCACTGGTGAATGGAATGTGGTATATCCCATGCATATAAATGGAATACTCATCCATTCCAAGGAATGAAGTGCTAATACATGCTGCAAAATGGATGAAAACTAAAATCACTATGCTAAGATCTTCTATTGTATGATTACAATTAAAAGTAATATTCAGAATAGGCAAATCTATGGAGACAGAAGGCAAATTGGTGTTTGCAGAGCTGAGGGGATGAGGGAATTGGGGAGTGATGAAACACTCTCCAACTGATTGTGGTGATGATTACACAACTCTTTGGATGTACTAGGAAACACCAAATTGCATTGTTTGAAGAGGTGAATTGTATGGCATATGAATTAGTCTCAATAAATCTGTTCTTTAAAAAAGCCTCTGGAATATTATTTTCTGACCCCTACTCTATGTACTATCATCAAAGAAGTGAATGTGACTTTTTAGTTATATGTTCCATGAATGTTACTGCTTCTTTGTCACAGATTCCTGATAACTAACTGCTCTTCCAAGCAAATCACTTTTTCTGAAGCAAAACATTGTTTTTATGTATTTCTCCTAACAAGGGGGTCACTAGATTTTTCCAAGGTTCTTGAAAGAATGGAGGAAGTGACTTAATCTGATTGTTCAGGAGAACAATTTTATTTGATAATTTTTTTGTGACTTTGATAGTATTCAAGGAATGATGAATATATGATTGAATGAGATTCTAGAAATAATACATCCCAATAGATTTCAAATATTTTCATAGAATCTGGAGCTGGAGAGGGAGGGGCTTCAGGGACAACCAAGGAAAGGAAGCAGAGCAGGTAATAACATGAGCAGTGAGGCACCCACTCTCCTTCCATCAGAGCAGCCCTGATCTCATCATTGAGTTTCAGCAACATTTTAGTTGAAGAATTTAGCAGCTAATAAATGTTTAAGATTCCTTTGTTTTTTAGTTCTACAGAAAATGACAATGAGGCCCAGGGAAAAGTCTCATCAAAGTCAACACATCAGTTTAGTGGCAGGGCAGGGCTGAGAATCTTAGATTTCTTAGAATGGGAAGGGTGGGTAGGCTCATTCGATACAACCATTTTTGAAGCTGGATTTCTCACAACTATAGAACTCCTGCTCAGCAAAGGCAAGCGAATGTGACAGACAAGCAAATGGCCTCCATGGCCAAATGGCCTGTTGCTTAAACCCTGCTCCGGCAAATGTCAACTGTAATCTTGATCAAGAAAATAAGTCCTTCCCTACTCCAGCTTCCTTATCTATAAAACGGGGCAATGGCAGTAGAAACCCTTGAAGATTAAATGGGATGATGTCCAGTGTCTGGCACATACTAGCAGTTTGATAAGTGTTGGCCATTATTATGAGACAGATTTTCTATATACTTTGGTCCTGACCACTTCACTGGTTAAGAGGCAGTGCTCCTGTGAAGTTTTCTTCACAGAGTTAAATTGAATTTTTTAAAAATAAAAACACAGATGAATCAATCTTCACTACTCTGCTAATGATTTCTTTTTCATTACTTCCTTCTGCCACTGAAATGTGTTCATTAAACAACTTAATGCATTGCTTTTTAAAGCTCCCAAATCAATTTCCTTAGTGTCTTGAGTATTGACCGTGTTAGCTTGACAGAAAGTCATGTTCAAAGGGATCATAAAGGGCAAGATGGTAACTTTTCTTATTATAAAGGTGGGAAAAATGAGATCCAGAGAGAGTAAAATTGTACCAAGAGCATACAGTCTTGGGCACAAAGCTGGGTCTAAGTTCTTTGTGCCTCAGTCAAGCCATAGTAGATCTGAGGGCTGGCTATGTCATAACCTTGTGGAAAGCTATTAAAAGACAACAGGTTGGGAGCAAGATGATGGCTAAGATCATCTGGTGATTAGTTCCCTCATACACATGAAGTTGAATAGCTATTCAGGCACCAAAGTACCCTAAGAAGAGCTAAGAAAATCAGGTAAAACCATAGTGCCTGCGTTCAGTACAACAAAACAAAGACTATTAAGGCAGGAAGTAAAGTGTTGTCTGCAACACCCCTCTTAGAACTCAAGCAGCCTGGGGCAGAGAAAAAAGACCTCCTTTGGGTGAAAGGAGAAAGAATTAAGTCCAGGCCCTGGACTTGAAACCCAGTACCAGGACTGCTACAGTGAAACACAGGGTTGGGCACATGAGTATTGGTTGCCAGGTCAAACCAATGGACCAAGCTGATGGAACCACATTAGGCCAGATACCTGACAGCCTCCATAACCCCTCTCCAACCTTGGTCAGCAGAGTGGAGAGCAGACTCCACCTGCCCAGAAGCAGGGCATGAAAACTAGCACAGAGCTTTGTCTCAGAGCCCAGTGCCATGTAGAAACTGAAGGTTCCTTATCAGGCCACAACTCACAGATGGCTCCTCTAGACTAGGCCAGCATCAGGTGGAGACCTGTGCACTGGTGAGGCAGATTTGAGTTTCTGCCTGCAACATTGCCAGTCTTGGAGTGGGCCCAGGGGCACACTCACCCTTATCCCAAGACTGTGCAGGCACCTGTGGTGGTGAGACGCAGGTAGCCAAGGGAGTGCCTCCACCTTGGGCAGCACAGCCCAAGAACTGCCCAGGCACCAAGCAGAGACCTGAGCCCCAATGGGACGGATGCCTGTTTCTGTCTGCATTACTGCCAGATGGGGCACAGGCCTCCGTGCACCCCTGAGACTGCAGGTCCTTGCAGCTGTAAGACTCAGGTGGCACCCAGCTGAGCATCAGCCTAAGCGGCCAAGGGCTTGTTCTCACCAATACTATCCTAATATTGGACAGCACAGTGTGGTACAAGTTCCCATTCACTGGGGGTAGTAGTCATAAAACTTTGGCTTGGAATGTTTTACCAGGCTGGTAAAAACCAACACTGGGTAAATCCTAATGGCTCCCAGGCCTTCCTATAAATGTGAACCTCTGGAACAGCTTGAGTGCCAGGAGAAGACACACAGACCCAGTTTGATGGACCAGAATTACCTTGACTTTGTAGCAGTCTTGGGCCACGAGTCTACCTTGGCAATAGGCAGTCCTATCAAAGTCCTGGGGTAGTGAAGGAGCCCTAATTAGGAAGGGCTGTTGTAGCTAGCTGGAAGCCATAAGTTCCACCTGATATGTATGTGACGCACCTGTAGGCACCCGCAAACCTGAAGGTATATAACCGGGTGAAAGTGGTCCGAGTTAGGAGAACGGAGAATTCAGTCAGCCGGGCAGTCACTCGGTCAGTCAGAAGAATCAGAGCGGCCAGAACGTAGGCAGAGCGGTTACAGAAGAGAAACCAGATAGAAGACAGAAGAGAAACCAGATAGAAGAAGTAATGACTGGCCAGAGTTAGGCCGAGGCTCCAGAGGACTGGTCAGAGTTAGGCCGAGGCTCCCGAGGAAGACAGAAGACAGAAGAAAGAAGAAGGAAGAAAGAAGAGAGAAGAAAGAAGCTCTAGTCTTTCTCTAAGCTAAGCTCTATCTTTCTTTCTAAGACTCTCTAAGTTCAAGCTTTCTTTCTCTCTAAGCTAAGAAAATCTTTCTTTCCCTCTCTAAGCTCTCTAAGAAAGTAGAAGTAAAAGTAGTAAAAGCTTAACTCTGCCTCCGAGAGTTTTTCCTCCCGGTTTTCGGTACCAGGCAGCTTACAGGGTAGGATCAAAGTCCTACCCCAGGATTGTGCTGGTCTTGGCAAACTGTGGGCTTGGAATGAACCACAGCTTGCTGAGATGGTGGCCATAGACACAACATAGGATACTGGCCCTGGTTTATCTACAGTGACTTGGTTCAGACACAGGAAGAGTTACACAGTGCCTGATCATAAACTCATAACTGTGGATGAGGCACTTGGGCCTGATCCAGCCCCAAGGAGAGGCTTGTGGGGACACACCACTCTTTCTAGTCTCATTCTCCTGGTACTTTCTGAACAACACACCAACAGTGTATTTGAGACAAACCTAGGTTTGGATTGTCCTCTAGCACTGAAACAGTGCTTCTGAAAAATATGGAATTCATTAAAAAATGGGCCATATATCTAAATAGACATTTCTCAAGAAGATATGCAAATAGCCAACAGGTACATTAAAAAAAAAATGCTCAAGCATCACTAAGCATCAGGGAAATGCAAATCAAAACCACAATAAGATGTCACCCCACACCAGTTAGAATGACTATCATCTGAAAAATAAAGATAACAAGAGCTGGCAAGCAGAGACAAGGGAACCCTTGTGCACTGTTAGTAGGAATGTAAATTACTCTAGCCACTATGGAAATCAATATAGGAGTTCCTCAAAAACTTGAGAATAGAACTACCATATGATCAAGCAACCCCACTATTTTTTATATGTCCATGTGAAATGAAATCAGTATATGGAAGAGACATCGATTCTTCCATGTTCATTGCAGCACTATTCACAACAACCAAGGAATGGAACAACCTATGTATCCATCAACTGATAAATGGATAAAGAACATGTGGTAATATGCACATGGAATACTATTCTGTCATAAAAAGAATGGAATCTTGTCATTTGTGGCAACATTTGCCCTACTTCAGACACCATGACTCCCAGCTACTGATTTACCTACCTCTACTCCTGTTCCTCCAATTCTTTTGACAATTTTTTTTTCCAAAATGAAGTGGGCTCCAAAGCAGAGTGAGGGTTCTGTTAATGCCCATCTTTAGTCTTGATAACAGCCTTGTTCATAACACACTCAGCCAGAATACAGTCCTGTAACTGTTAGTCATGTTATAAATGTTGGGTGGCATTGTTTATTGACGTCCATCGAATTTCTGACCAAGGTAAAATATTGTCAGTTGCTACCCTTGCAAGTTATCACCATCTATCTTGCAGAAAACAACATCCAAAAATGTAAGGGAAATTAAAATATGTGTTCAAATGGGTGACCCCTAAAACATCAAAAAAGACAGATCATTACAATAGAAAGCACATAAGGAGAACAGAAGAATGTATAAGGAGAATTTTGGGGGTTTTAAGAGGTGTTGTTGTTTTAAAGTATTCATTTGATTGAATCTAAAATAGTGTGAGCTGTATCCCAAGCCCAGCATTTCTGCTTTTTACATGTAATTCCCACAAACATGTGACTGTCCCTGCAACAGAAGGGTGAATACATGTCACAAAGAAATTCTGCATATTGGTAATAAAGCCAAATTTTCCAATGATTAAAAAAAGTTAATGTTTATTTCTTGAAAAAGCCAGAATAATTTAGAAAAAAATTAACCACTCCCTAGTTTTACAATTAAAGAGAGAATACTGAGCCTTTGAGGAGCTGAGTGTTACACCAAAGGAGAATACATTTCTAGTTTACTGACATAATTTGTCATTTGTTTTCTTTTACTACTGAAGTCTCTGTAGGAAAGGGGGAAGAACATACAATTTCTTAATTTCTGTCAAATACTTATAAGATAGGAATTTGTTTTTTATATCACATGAGCAAGTTATTTGTTTTTCTGACTTTATTTTTTAAGTAATATATTACATTTCTTCTGGAAATGTTTATAATGAGCAGATGTCTATAGCCTTTGAACATTGTAATACAGTCCCTAATCAGCTTTGAAGTTGAGACTCTTTTGGTTTCACTTCACTATTTTCTCTTCATGAAAATATTAAAATGAGAGATTATGAATAATTAAAAGTGCTGTAGATTCAGCACTGCTATTGGAATATAAAATTCACCATGCAAATAGGTATATTTTTAATGTCTGAAGAAATTTATATCCATACCAAGTGAACTTCAAGGTCATTGGAGCTTTGATACATGTACACAAAGATTGGTGTTGAGGAGGAGGACTGAACCATCTAAAAGAATATAAGTATCAATTTCTTTGCATTTCAAGTTGAACTCTGTGTTGGTATTTGTGACTGTATTTAATCTGAAGGTTCTGTATATTGTTGTATATTGTTCTGCATATTGTATAGTTCAAATTATATATTGTGCAGCTTTGGCTGGGTATGAAATTGGGTGTGATCTAATGGGGTCATACTAATGGTTTTTAATTACTTCCCTTCCTCAGCTTTGCCTCACACAATAATGGGTGTTTGTTGGCTTCTTAATGCCCCTGGAAAAATGACTTTTTCTACCTATAACTGGATCTATGGTCTGGTCACTCCTCTTCAGAGAACTCTTTTACATCTCATCTAAATCTCTACATGTTATAAGCCTATTTCTGCTTATATCTGGGAACGTAAGAGGAATAGTACTGAGCAACTTCTGCATGACACTTAGCAAGCTTACTTTATTGTTCAATTTAAGGAGAAAAGAGGCTTATCACAGCAAAGAAAATTTTATGCAATTTCTTGTATGGTAATTTTGAATTGAATTCTGGCAAGAGATTGGCCAGGCCATTGTTAGAACATGGTTAAACTGCTGTTCATCCCACAGCTAAGCATGTGCTGGTTGTGAGAGCCATTGGCCAAAGCTACCTCTTCTAAGAGTTGGTATTTGGCACCCAAAGATACTCCCAGCGAGGAGAAGCCATAAGCAAAGAGTGTGCTGCCCTATGCTTCACCCCACCCCAGAGGGAAAGTGAACCTCCCATTTCTTAGAGGATGTCTGTTACTTCCTGTATCAAGTTCACACACATTTCAATAAAATCACTAGTGAAGGGTGACGTTACAGTCCATTCATTTGGTTATGCTTTACACTCCTTGGTAGCACTTGAAGAATCTTTTGCAATTTAGGCAGACAGCAATCCCTATGACCTACATACCTCATGCTATCCCAGTTTCTAATAGAATAGGAATTTGATAAGAATCAAGAGTCTTTATGAGTTTTTAAAAATTTATTTGTTTATTTTTTATTCTAATTTGTTATATATGACAGCAGAATGTATTACATTTCATATTACACATATAGAATATTACATATATAGAACACAATTTTTCATATCTCTGGTTGTACACAAAGTAGAGTCACACCATTCGTGTCTTCATACATGTACTTAGGGTAATGATGTCCATCTCATTCCACCATCTTTTCAACCCCCATGCTGTCACCCTTTCCTCTCATCCCTTTGCCCTATCTAGAGTTTGTCTAATCCTCCAATGCTATACCCCCCCACCCCCACCCCATTATGAATCAGCATCCTTATATCAGAGAAAACATTCAACATTTGTTTTTTTGGGATTGGCTAACTTCATTTAGCATTATATTCTCCAACTCCATCCATTTATCTGCAAAATGCCATGATTTTATTCTCTTTTATTGTTGAGTAATATTGCATTGTGTATATATACACCACACTTTCTTTATCCATTCATCTACTGAAGGGCATCTAGGTTGGTTCCACAGTTTAGCTATTATGAATTGTGCTGCTATAAACATTGATGTGGCTGTGTCCCTGTAGTATGCTGTTTTTAAGTCCTTTGGGTATAGACAGAGGAGTGGGATATCTGGGTCAAATGGTGGTTTATTCCCAGTTTTCCAAGGAATCTCCATAAGGCACACTCATAAATTGTTGGTGGGACAGCAAATGGTGCAGCCAATATGAGTTGTTTTAATAAAAAAGACAAATTTAACCTTTTACACAGGACTTTTATTTTAAAATACAGCCTCTCAATTGTGCAGTCAGTATTGTAATTTAAAATGCATAATTTAGGATGCATATATTTTATTTTTCATTCATACTCAGACACTGTGAAATACCGACTAAGATGCCCTCTGCAACATTGTTCATAGTAGTCAAGAATGGCAATATATTGAAATTTCCATCAGTAGAGGGTTGGTTGTGGTTATTAGAGTTCTCTAGAGGAACAGAACCAATAGGATGTGTGTATGTGTGATTATAAAATGGGATTTATTAGGTTGATTTACATGATCAGAAACTGAATATACTAAAATGGTTGTCTGGAGAGCTGAAGGAATGAGTAGCTGCTCAGTCCAGGAAGGTGGAGCCTCAGTACAAGAAGGACCCATATGTAGCCCCAGTCTGAGGCTAAAGGTTTTGAAACTCCCTGGAGAACTTCCATTGGAAGTCCATACTGGAAGAGGAAAGGAAATGACTACGGGCAATGGCATTAACAGTAGATGCACCTGTGCTGAAGAATCAAGCTTACATCATGTGACTTCCTCCTCCTTCTGCTTTTTGTTACATCTGGGCCTCCAGCTTATTAGACAGTGCTGACCACATTTGGGAGGTTTTCTCCCTTCAATTTTCAGTCCCACATTCTACCCAGAAGTCTCTTTATCCTCAGTGTTTGCTTGTCTTCTTTCAATTCAATCAAGTTGAAGTAGACCTCTTTGTACCAATACAAAAATCTTCAAGATAAACCGTCAAGTGAAATTTGAAATTTGAAAGCTATAAAACTATAATAACTATAAAACAGTATGAAAATGTTCTTTAAATATATATCTTGTATTTTACACATATGGATGGATACACACAAACACACACACACACACACACACACACACACACACACACACGTGGGTATCTCCATAGTAAAATATTCAAGTTACATGCCAAATTGATAAAGAGTATATCTCTCTGGTAGTTATGGGTAGTGGTTGAATAGATCTTTAGTTACTTCTATAGTATTTTAAATTTAAAATAAAAATGTGGATAGTAGACACAATTCTAAGATGGGCCCACATCCCTGCCCCGTAGTATGGATATCTTGTATACTCCCTGGGACTATGAATTTGATGGATTTTACTTTCTTTCATGATTAGGTTATATTCTGTGGGTTATCTGACTTTAAGAATGGCAGATTTCTTTGGTTGGCCTAACCAAATCACATGAGCCGTTCAAATTTGGATCTAGAGGTTGAGGAAGAGGAATCATATATTCAAAGAAAGAGTATCTAACTAGAGCAATTATCTTTTCTTTAAATATTATGTATTTATTTATTTACATTAATACTAGATTTTTCCTTTTTTTTTTTTTTTTGCTATCGCAGATTGAACTCAGGGGCACTCAACCACTGGACCACATCCCCAGCCCTCTTTTGTAGATTTTTCCATATTTTTATTGGTGCATTACAATCATACATAATGGTGAAATTCATTGTAATATAGAGAAATTCTCATTGTTGAAGGGGACTATATGTCAAGGAATGCAGGAATCTTTAGGATCTGAGACAAGAATGATCAAGAAAATGGGGGCCACAGTCTTACAACTGTAAGTGAGCTTGGAAGAACATCTGAGACCTAAATAAGATAAGCAACCCGGTCAAGACATCTCAATGTTTGCCCTGTGATACCCTGAGTGTTGAAATGAACACTTTATTGGACTTTCTACTCTCATTAATACTCAGACAGCAGGAGAACACACCCACATCATGCCCAGACTTCTGACCTGTAAGATATAAATGGTTGTTTTAAGCTACTAATTTGGTAGTGATTTGTTATGTATTAATAGAAAATCAATACAAATGTATTTGAATACCTTCAATTAAAAATAATTGCTGTTACCATAATAAAGTTTAGTTAATCTTAATAACTTTTGGAATAGGTAAAGAGTAGTAATTGTATTTATAAAATGAATTTTGGGAGCTGTCCATCATGGGGCATTTCTGTGGGTCATTTTATCTTCTCATCACATTCACGTTGGGCCTCAGCATGGCCCTTGAGACACATGAGTTCACTTGTAAATGATGGTCCTTTAAATACTCTTAAGACTTTGTTCATGTCTCCCATAACCTCAAAGCTGAACATTTTCATATGGTCTCCTCATTATTCCTCAGCATAAATAACAAAAGACCAAAATCTTGTTTCCATGGAGATTTCACTCTCATCATAGAAACAATTCTAATTTATAAATTGAATATTAATTTCTCAGGGTCATGGTTTCGTGGAGATCCACATTTCCCAAGTGCTTCAGGAAGATAAGCATCAAAGTAATTGTGTGGCCACAAAGTTTATGAATCATTGATGATGCACTTTTGGTGCCATCAGAATGGAAGAAAGCAAGAATTTGTCCAAAATAAGTACAAACAAAATGTTTCCATTCTAGTTAGCAATGTTTTATATTTGACTTCTTACACAAGTGGTTTTGTGACCACAGGCATGACCTTTAGTATCTTAGAAATGAAAGAAACTCAAAGCTTTTGTAATCCAATTATCTTTCAATCCTTTTAAAATTCTTCTTGGAAAAACCTTAGCAAATTTTGCTTGAATATGTCTGGTGATGGGGAGCTCACTACTTGGTGGGGTACCCAGATCTATTTTTCTTTATTTTTGTTGTTCTTTGTTTTTTAAATTGACAATTAAAAATTGTGTAAATTTATGTGCACATAATAATGTTTTGAAACATGTATACACTGTGGAATGGCTAAATAAAGCTAATTAGCATGCATTACCTTACATACTTATTTTTTAGTGGTGAGAAAATGTAAAATCTATACACAGTAATTAAAATATATAGTACATTTTTAAAAAAATATTTATTTTAATTAGGCATATGTGACAGCAGAATGTATTTTGATTCATTGTAAACAATTGCAGCACAACTTTACATTTGTATGGTTGTACATGATGTAGTGTCACACCATAGGTCATACATGATGTACTGAGGGTAATGATGTCCATCCATGGGAGGTAGGGGAGGGAGCATGCATGGGGAAGGAAAGATGGTGGAATGAGATGGACATCATTACATTCTTATTAACTATAGTTGTGATGTTGAATAATAGATCTCCTGAACTTATTCCCCCTATGGGCATGTTATTTTTATATCCTTGACCAAAATCTCCCCAGTCTTTCCCTGTCCCTGATCCCAACCAGTGCAGACTTTTGGTTCTGTGAGTTCGACATTTTTAAATTGCACATATAAGTGAGGTCATGCATTTTTGTGTCTGTCTTATTTCACTTATCATAATGTCCTCTGGGTTCATCCATGTTTTCACAAATGACAGAATTTCCTTTTTTTTTTTTTTTTTTAAGACTGAATAGTGTTCCTTTGTATATATGTGCTACCTTTTCTTTATCCATTTATCTGTTGATGAATACTTAGGTTGATTTCATATCCAGGTATATTTTTTAAAATTCATTTATCATAGTTAAAAACACTTTTTAAATGTGAAATTTGCATTCTTCTAACTTTATAAAATTTTATGATTCCTGCCTGTTCTGATCTCTGAATCTAAATGTAGATCTACCTAATCCATTTTCCTTTCAGATACTTAAAGCCAGCTGTCATGTTCCCTTAAGTCTCCTTTTCTCCAACTGAACATTTCCAATTCTGTAATTAGAGGAGTAGAAGACAATTGGAGATTTTCTTTTCTTTTGTTTATTTTTAAAATTCTTAATATTTTTAAAATTTATTTTTACTGGTACATTTTACATAACGTAGTATTCATTGTGCTATATCCACAAATGCACAGAAGGAGGTTTTATAGGGATGTGTGTGAATGTGTGTCACAGACATAATAACCTTGTCTCTTATTGAAGTTGAATGTCTCTGGTTCCTCTCATCTGGGCTTCTAAAAGGATTGCTGCATCTTCTTGCCTTCCTGTTGTGCTGCAGAGAGCCAAGAAGAGCCAGATATACAGCATTAACAATTTAAAAACCAGTAGGAAAATGTTTAAATGATGGTCATCTCATTTTCTTCCTTCTTCCTGTGTGGATCCCAGAATCTACCTTACTTGACCTCCAGAACTTGTTAGAGGAATCCAATCAACAGTTCTTAGTCCCTAATGTAACATTTTAGATATTAAACAACACAAGAGGTACAAAATTAAAGTGATTCATTCTATGTTCCAGTCCCCAAACAGTTCATTTTTGTTTATACTTGTACCTTGCTCATATTTCCAGGGATTTTCTATGCACTCACATACCTGCACAATTATAACAATTTTAACACAAATAGTAGAGTATTATAAACATTGTTCAGCAGTTTGATATTTTTCATTTAACTGTATATTTTAGATATCTCTTAATATCAGAACATGCAAAGCTGCTTTGTTCTTTTTAGTGCTTGCCTAATATTCCATGGTACAGATGTACCTTAATCATTTTAATCCACCCTTTCTGATGGGCATTTAGGCTGTTTCCATTTTCCTTTTATTTTGCAATTATATACAACACTGTAACACACACACACACACACACACACACACACACACACACACACGAGTGAGTATATGTCTAGAATAGTGATTTTCAAACTTTACCATGTGTAGAATCACCTTGATGTCCCTCAAGTTTTGGGTTTAACAGGTTTGAGGTGCAACCTAAGAAGTGATTTTCTTGAAAAGTATCCTGTGATGCTGATGCCACTGGTCCAGGAATCACACTTTGAGGACCATTGCTCTAGAATATGCTGAAGTGCAATGGTTCAATTGAATTTTCCATATGTTGTTAATTTTGATATGTTTTTGCTAAATAACTCTTTCAAAATGTCATGACATACTAAGTCCTTCCCAGTGATATATGAGAAGAACTGTTTCTCACTCCCTTTTCCTACTCTGCTCAATTGTTTGATCTTTACTTACATGGCAGGTAAACAATAAGATGTCATGATGTTCAAGGGGAAGGAATCAGCACAATCTTATTAGAAAGAGCAGTGAACTGGAAATGGAAGATCTGGACCTGAACGACTTTCTCAGTAGGATCCCTAAAGCTCAGAACATAATGCCAAGAGTTACCAAGGGGAATGACGTAGAGTTAAAAAAAACAACAACAACAACAAAAAAAACTTCTGCACAGCAAAGGGAACAATTAAGAGTGTGAAGAAAGAACCTACAGAATTGGAGAACAACTTTGCTAGGTACACTTCTGACAGATATTAATACCCAAAATATACAAAGAACTTAAAAACACTTAATACCAAAAACCTCCAAATAACACAGTTAATAAATGCACAAATGAATTAAACAGACACTTCTTAAAAGAAGAAATACAAATGTTCATATCATTAGTCATTAGGCAAATCCAAATCAAAACTACACTAAGATTTTTTTCTCATTCCAATTAAAATGACAGCCATCAAGAACACAAATGGTAATAAATACTAGAGAGGATGTGGCAAAGAACTACCATATGGCCCAGGTATAACACTTCTAGGTATTTATCCCAAAGAATTAAAGTCAGTATATTATAGCGATACATGCATATCCATGTTTTTAGCTGTGTAATTCACAATAGCTAAACTATGGAACTAGTCTAGTTGTCCTTCAATGGATGAATGGATAAAGAAAATGTGTTATATATACACAATGGAGCCATGAAAAAAATGAAATTATGTCATTTTTAGGAATATGGATGGAACTTAAGAACATTACGTTAAGTGAAACATGCCAAACTCTGAAAGTCAAGGGTCATATGTTTTGTCTCCTATGTGAAAGCTAAAAAGGAAAAAGGAAAAGAAAGTGTGGGGGAGCAAATCTCATAAAAACTGAAGGGAGATCAGTAGAGTAGAGGAAGGAATCAGGGGGAAGGAGGAGGAGAGAGAAAGCAGAACTACTGGGGTATTATGTTGGCCAAATTATATTGTTATCTGTGTGCATGTATGAACATGTAACAACAAATCCCACCATTATGTACAACTATAATGTATCAATAAAAAATATGGAAAAACATAACAACTGGGTCTGGTGAAGTTCCTTCTCTCACTGTATCATCTTGCCTGGTATCCTCATTTGAAAGTGGAAGTAAAAATAGTACTTGCATATTGTCATAAAATTCATTATATTATAAAGCCAGTGGGAGTGAAAGTGAGTGGATATTTATAAAGCACCTAAAATTGAACATATAATAGGCAATCTCAGACATTGGGTGATGTGGTCTGTGGGTGGTTATGAAGTTTGTTTTGCATGAAGAAAAGTTCTGCTGTCAAACCAGCTTGATGTATCCCTCTATTCAGAGGCTAACTCTTTACCCATCAGTGACAAGACTGAGATTCTGGTAAACACAGGATGGAAAATAGTATAAATCACTTCTCAGGGCTTGGCTATCATGCTCAAATCTGAGTTGATTCTCTGCTGGAGCAATATTCCCTGAGAACTGGAAAGGTCAGAGTTGGCCTTTCCAAAGACTGTGCCAAGTGGACTTTATTCCTGCTTGAGGGAGTCGGGCCAGGGGCCTACTGCATTTGAAGAGTAACTCAATGCCCACCTGTCTTGTTAGGTCTATTCCTTCCTTCTAAGGCAAGGACTTTGGATGATTTGATTGAACTCTTAATTCTTGACATTCTCATTTGTCACTGATAAGAGATCTTCTTAGCCTAGAGAGGCAGCCACTGGGAATGTCATAGAGGTAAGGTTTGAGGGCATTGTAAGAGGTCATGGGGCAAAAGTAGTTTGGATGCAGGATCTACAATGAGGTCCTGTTGATAAAACTAAATTAGAAATTTTTATTTCCCAGAAAATGATGCTACTCAGTATCTTTATTCTTAAACCTTTAAGTAATAACAGCTTACAGAGTAGTTAATTACAATATCTGCCCACACACAGGTTTCTTACCTCAGCAAATCTGCACACCAATTCCAGTAACCCACATATTGCTGCAGCCAGAGGGTATCAGTGATACCATGTGTGAAGGTCCTAGGATTGGAGGACTGCAAAGGGGGCATGCCTAAAGATAGATGTATGTTTCTAGACAGTCAGTGTTAAGAGTAGGGGTGCTATCTTAGGCTAGTCACCCAGTCTGTTGAGGTCTTTTCCTTATCTCAGTCATTACTGCAGAGGAGTTGCATGTTTGAGAGGTTGCAGAGCTGGAGGTTGGCTGGACCTCAAATGAGTTCCATGACCTTAGGCAAATTATTTACATTTGATAGGTCCCATTTTCCCAGCTATAAAGTGGCAAGTTGATATGATCCTCACAGGGTTAACATGAGAATTGTGTCTCCATCTGTTTTCTGTTGTCATAACTGAATACCAGAGTTGGTGCTTATACAGCCACTAATGCCATTATAGGGGCCCCCACCATCATGACCTCATCTAATCCTAATCACATCCTAATGGCCCAGCCTCTAAATACCATTAACATATAATTTGGGGATTAAGTTTCCAATATCTGACACTTGTGGGAACATATCATAACCATAACAAATTAGATGACATGATTCAAGTGCAATAGTTAGTGTAGTTTCTGACAAAGATTAACCAGTAAATGGCAGCTGCTATTATTATTTAAGGTATACATTTCTCTATTTTTTTCATAGAAGATTTTTTTCCTCAGACACCTGCCAGAATATTTCCTCTTTTATCTTTTCAGTCAGAACTGAATAACCCTCAATCCCTCCCCTCTACTAACTCTCTACCTTTATACCACATTAGTCACTGAATGAAGTGTTATGGGTTCACAAACAGTGGATTTTGCCTTCTTAAACTCCTCTTTTAATGACCCTTATGCATTCCAATGATACACGCTCAGTGTAGGCCTCAGAGCATCAGCAACCAGTACCTGCCATGCCAGACTGAACGGCATAAAGTCTGGGTTCTCTGAAGATGGAGACCCACCTAAAGGCAACTTTACAAATAAATTTATCACTTTAATAACATCATAAAAATATGTAAATTATTAAAAGTGTTCTTCAATTACAACTACAGAAATAACCAGTGTTAACGGCATGATATCTATCTTGTTTGTGTGTAATAACATATATTTGATATAATACATTTTTTGTCAAATTGGTCCTTGAAGGCTATACTTCATTGTATTTCAGCTGTGATCGTCTGCCCATGAACCACACCTCCTGGCATCCATATCTGGCCACTATGCACTAGTAGAAGGTTTGCTGTGCCAGTATTAAGAAGGACCAATAACTTTTGTTTTTGTGAGAAAAAAAAAATCCTCTATGGACAAAAAAGAGAAATGTACACCTTAAATAGCAGCTACCATTTACTGAAGGTAAATGTGAGAAGTCCACTGACTCTATTGGAAAGACCATGTGGAGAGGTCAGTGAAGAAGGACCAGAGACCTTGAGACTGATGGAGAGAGAGACCCAGCATTGCAGCTGAACCCAGCCGTCTATCCATTCCTATCACGGTCCCATTGTGCATATTCCAATTCCACCTGCACCTTATGCCCAAGGGTGACCATCAGAAGAACTGTCCAGCTGAGCCCCACTAAAGCCACAGAATTGTGGGAAATATTATAAAATTACCATTGAAATATTAATATTTCAAAGAACTTATTTGAGCAATATATAAATCACATTGCTCTATAACACTTGCCAGTTCAGGGCTCTGCCAAAATGGGTGCTAGGGAAAGTCTTTTATAAGTTGAACTTGAAAGCAAGGCAAAGAAAATATTTGGATGGTCAAAGTGCAGGAGTAGCCTTAATTAGGTTTATTAGTGTTGGATTGGTTAAGACTCTTTACAATAAGTTGAGCTTTGGTTTGCTTAGGTAGGAACATGGGCACTACAGCCACCTCAATCTAATCGCCTCCCAACTAAGTATTTTAACGGAAATAATAACATGTTTTAAGCCACTGTGATTTAGGGTGGTTTGTTATACATCAGTAGATAACTGAAAAGATGATGCAATGGATACCTATGAGCCTATCATCCACCCTGAGAACTAGGACAGTAACGACTACTCGCATCTACTTCTGTGCTTCTGCTCTTCCCATTCTCCAGCCTTCTGCATGAAGGGAAGCTGGGTGAAGGGTACACAGGAGTCTTTCTATTATTTTTTTAACTCCAGAGAATATGTATTTATTTCAAAGCAAAAAGTGTTTTTGAAAAGAAAAAAAAAAGTAACAATGCTGTAGCATAGCTTTCACCAATAAATGTTAGTTTCCTTCCCCTCACTTTTCCCAATTCCAATATCCTAACCATCAGATTAAATGTGAACTGTTTGTCAGGTAAGTCTAGGCAAGGGAGGACTCAGAAGCAGGCCTGCTTCTGTACTGCCCCCTAATGGGTAATGAAGGGGAGGGCATTGCCCTAAGCTTGGGGTTCAGAGCCCTGTTGCCAGGGCTCTTGGCCTGGGGTCTGTGAGCCAGCTCTCAGACACTGTCATTAGCTCCTTAATTATCTGTCTCTGCAAGCAAGAAACAGGAAAATGGCACTGGACAGCTGTGTCTTCTGGCCAGGTGGCTCCCTGCACAGCCAACAGTCAGACACACCTGTAAATGCTTTCACAATATGGATCTGCAGTAGGGACAGGATGGCTTCATTGCTGTGATGCTCTCCACTGAGTGGTCTCAACTTTCCATGACCCTGTGTGTCACCAGGCCCCATGGTACACTTCTTCCCCATCTCTTCTCTAAACTGGTACAGTGGAAACAGCTCAATACCTATGGTGTGCTGAGCACACAATAACTCAATAAAATAGCTATGTGCTATTACCTTTATTTTATAGACAAGGAAACTGAGGATGGGAGTGGGATTATAATAAGTGGTGGAGCCAAGACTTGAATCCAGGACTCCTGTTGAGCTGGTTGTGTTCTATCTGCTCTGCTCTACCTCCTCTCACATAGCAGAGGAAGTGAAATGGATTAGTTTGTTCTGGGTAAATATATGATCTCCCCAAAATATATCATCTGGGATTGAAAACTTAAAATGTCAGCTGAACTTGTCATAGCTTGTAAGTGAGCTCCCTGGGTGTTTTTTCCTCGTTTTCTCCATTGTGACTCTGAGTCAGGGCTGTGTCACTGAGTTACACCATACTGAGTTGTATCCCACTTTCAGAAAGAACAGAATTTCAGATCAGGAGGGGACCTCTATTTCAATGTTTATGCTTTTGTTTTCCTAAAGGTAGAGAACCAAGGGAGATGGACAAGTCATAGGGGATAGCAGACTAAGGCCACCTCTCACCACAGAGATAGCATGACTTTTGGCTCAGATTCCAGCCCTGCCACTTAATAGTACTGATACCCTGGCTATGTGGCACCTATTGTCTGTAGAATGACTACCAAAAGTAAAAACAGTGTCCTCTAATACAGGTTTTACCAACTTGCCTGATAAAATCACTTAAAGTTCATATTATGCTGTGTCTGCATAAAACTATACCCCAATGAATCCTGCATATATATTACTACATATTTGCACTAATTGAAACAACAATAAGATAACAATAACAATAACAGAAGGGAGATCAGTAGAACAAGCAGATTGAAGGAAAGAGGAGGGGAGGGAAAAGGAAGGTACTGAGGCACAAGATTGATCAAATTATGCTACGTGCATGCATGACTATGGCATAATGAATCCCACTATTGTGTAAAATTAAAATGCAACAATTTAAAAAATCAGATTTCTAGATTTTTTCCCCTAGGAAGTCTCAGACAGTGAAGGTTGGGTCTAGGAATGTTTCTGGTCAAAATAAATCGTGGAGAATATTTCACTGAAACAGAGTACCATTGTCTCTCAATGTTGATGATAGGGTAGGTTGTGTCCATTGCCTCTCACTAAGGCACAGACAGTCAAGAGTGGAGACCCTCAACACCTTCCTACTCCCAACTCCCAGATAGGATAACATTAGTCAAGGCCAAGTATTTTCCTGAACTCATTGCTGCAGAGAAATGTGTGAATAGGTCTTTAGAGCAGCCACACTGCCTTTCCAGTTTGCATATAATTGGGCATTTGAGACTTATGGATCACCTCACAGAAGAAAGGGACTAGAAGTGGGGTGAAACCCTGAAAAAAAGTAAACGCTAACAGATACTAAAATTAAACAATTGATGACCATATCTAGGATTGGCACCAAATGTTTAAAAAAAGAAAAGTCCTGTCAGTAGGAAAGGAGGAAACTAAAAATAATTTCTAACATTTATTGAGTACTTAGTCATTGCTGAAACTGCTTTCCACAAGAGGGAGGAATTTTTTTAATGGTCAAGGTTGTTTTTTTATCTCTCATTTTCACTGACAATGCCTCCAGGGGCACATGGATACAGTTTGAAGCAGCCTGAACCAACAGAAAGAAATGACCTTGGTCTTGACCTTCCAGAATTAGCCTGTTCTTTAATTTTCCTGCATACAGTTTGCTGTGCTGTCTGGTATAGTGGTGAAGGTTTCCAAAAGAGATCTTTTCAGGGCATAACCTGTACAACATCTGCTCATTCTCACAACAACAACAACAACAACAACAACAACAACAACAACCTCTCAAAGCAATCATTCCTTGGCATAGCAAATGCAATATGAACAAAATTCAATAGGAAATCAATGGGAAGCAAGAGTGACTGCATTAGGATATGTGTCTGACCTCTGGTTCTCGCTGCCCTCAGGAATGGAAGTAGGAGTGAATCACAAAAACCTAACACCCTCCGGATATTAATTCTTATTCTGTCCCTGTATCACATTGGCACTGGTTTTGAATCTACTGCCTGGAGGTGGGAGGAGGTTCCATTTGGATGACAATTTAGGCTGAGTATCTATTTGAAAATCTGCATTGGGTATTAAGCATAAGAAAGATATTTTTAAGTGGAATTTGAATTATTGATAAATTAGAAATAAAGTAGAAGACAGTTCAAAGTATTAAAAAATGAAAGAAAATAATTTCTATAAGTCGAATAGAAGTGGATAGCCTCTAACTCCAAAGAGGGATGAAGAAAATTCTCCTGGGAAGATGGTATTTCTCAGACTGCTATCCTGTGGGTGGTTGCAGCTGAATAAGAATCTTACTAATAGTCACGTTTCTTGATGAGATGTAAAAACATTGAGAGAATCAAAATTAAAAGATTAAAATTAGTTAAAAATGTGACATCTGTGGTCCGAAGATGAAGCAAAATTGCAAGTTCTACTTGATCCCCCATTCTAAAGAATGATGCAAAGGACAGGACCCATTCAGTAAAACAAAATTGAACATCTAGACAAGGATGACTTACAGAACATTTTTTCATGCTAAATAATTTCAAGTGTCCTGGTCGGGAGTGATGAGCTTTCAGGGTGTACAGAGAGTTGCCAATAAGCATTTTCTGTACCTTTAAGGAAACCTGTGGGCTGGAAGACATGAAAATTCTGGAAAGAAAGAAACAGATTAACCTCTTTTGGTGAGTTTGAGATGCCACGAAAGCAGAATTCTGTAATAAAATAGCAGCAGATTATTCAAGAAATAAGATGATCATTTAGAGTTGATATGGATTCACCAAAAGTGAAATATAGTCCACTAAAACAAATCCCTTTCTTCATAGGAAAGGGATTAGAGCAATAGATTCAGGGAGTGCTTTGACACAGTGTTTCTGGATGTTAAAGGTGACTAGAGATGTCTTTCTTGCTTTCCTCATAGATGAGATAAATAAATAGGGACTGTGTTACAATCATGTGGAATTTGTTATTGGTTGATCAAGAATGATGACCTTGGAAATAAGTCTTTGGTAATTTGCCTTAGGATTCTGCTATTCCTGCTTTCCTCATTCATCGTTTTATTAATGACTTAGCAAATTATATTAATGGAAGGTCAGTTAAGTTTCAATGGACTAAGAGACTAGAAGAATATTTAAAGAAGATTGGGATAAATTAGCACCCCAAATCATTGGGTGGCTTCAGTGAACTGACCTCTAACAAGGTTAAAATTCAGAGAAACAAATAGAAATTTTCATGCTTGGTTTTAAAAATTTGTCAGTGGAAATGTAGCTGATTGAGTGACTAGAGCATAGACTTTTCCTGGTCCAGATCCAGGCTCACTGCTTACCAGCTCTGTGACCTTGGACAAGTTACTTAAGTTCTCTGTGCCTCTTGGATGTGTTGGGAAGATTAAATGAGTCAAATCTATACAGTATTTATATTAACCTGGTTTCCAATGAATGCTATGCATGCTTGTGATCATTGTAGAGACTGATGCAAAAGCTTATGTGCTTCTTTCTTTCCTTCTTTTTCCTTCCTTCCTTCCCTTCCTTCCTTCCTTTCTTCCTTTCTTTCTTTCTTTCTTTCTTTCCTTCTTTCTTTTTATTTTTTTTGTACCAGGGATTGAACCCAAGAGTGCTTAACCCCTAAACCACATCCCCAGCTCTATTTTGTATTTATTTAGAGACAGGGTCTCACTGAAGTTGTTTAGTGCCTTGCCATTGCTGAGGCTGGCTTTGAACTCACGATCCTCCTGTCTCAGCCTCCCTAGCCACTGGGATTACAGGTGTGCACCACTGAGGTTGGCTGTTTTGTTTTGTTTTACACACACACACACACACACACATTTTACTTAGAGTCAGGTCTTGCTAAGTTGCTGAAGCTGACTTTGAACTTGTGATCCTCCTGCTTCAGCCTCCTAAGCTACTGGGATCTCGGGTGTGCACCACTCTGCCTGGTGTAAGTACAGCTATTTTATCAGGGAAACGGGAATAAAGGGAAGGAGGAGTGAAGATGGAAAAGAAAGAGAGTCAGTGGGAGAAGTTTGACCCTTGCTTGATATCCAGAGGGACTGACGGTTCAATCCCATGGAGCCACAGGGGATCAGGTGGGCCATAGGAACCACAGAATCTCAGACTGGTCCATAAGGGGAGAAAGTGGGAGAATTTACCTCTGAGCTCCTGCCTTACCTTGGTCAACACTGCTTCTGTGGATGTTGTGAAAGTGGGCACTGAGCAGGTCTGCAACATTTCCAAACCTTGGCACCGTGGTGATGAGGAGTGAGTTAAGAGACATATGGTGGCAGCATGAAAAATAAGATGCTATCAGGTTGTACCTGCAGAAACTTGGTCAGAGCCCACAGAATACTGGAACTGGAGGCCAGAGACTTCAATGACAAGTGAAACCAAGAAGATTTGAAGAGATCCATCAGAGATGTCATATGCAGCTTTGAAATCCAGAACAAAGAAGGTGAGATTCCTCTTTCACTAAGGCCTAGTCAATTCATACCCAAAGAACTGTATCAGTGTGTGGGAACTCATCTCAAGAGAGGGGAAAACAAACTAGAACACATCCAGGATGAGGGGTACAAAGGTCAAAATCATTTACTTATATAATAGGGGTTAACTTGGAAAACAAGATTCTGGGTGGATCAGAAAATATTTTCATGCATCTTACAAATAAGTATTATGTTTGGAATCAATGAGCAAAGGTCACCAATAGGCAGTTGTTGATTCAATGTGAAGAAAAACACCTGAACAGTCCCAGATATGCATGGATGGGCAGTTTGGGGGTATATTGAAGTCCTTCAGTTGGTGGGGATGGTGTTCAGTGTGTTTCAGCATTGATGGACAGTATGAGTGTTGGAGCTCACTGCAATGCCCTGTACACAAATCACCAGGAAGGAGAAAACCAAGTGTCTTCTCAGCCTATTTCTAGAGAGACAAATTTTATTTCTTGCTTAACAGGGGTCTGTGTATGGAAAGTTTAAAGGTTCTTGAAGAGCAAGAGGAGGGCCAAAGGGAATGTTTGACAGACAGACATAAGAAAGCATACAACCTTTGATAGAATCTGTTTTAACTGAATGTTTCTTAACTAAATATTTACTTGGCATCAAAAGTGCAAAGTGAATAAAATCTATGATTCATTTGACAAAGTATTCACATTGGCTACATTTCTGTATAGCTCTATAACAAGCTTTCCCCACCCAAGGAATGACATTTAAAATTTTTGTTCTCTCCATATTTTCATCATATCATAGAACATGAGAGATTAGATACACATAGCTATTTAGTTTCAAATTTTAAAAGTGAATAAGGGCTCCACATATCAAATGCCAGGGACCACTATTCATACACATTATCACCAAAAGATGGATCACACAATTGGTGATTTCCCTCTTTCCTTTCAGTTTAAGGTCAGAAAGGTGGTAAATATCATTGCTTCAAGCTGTGGTGATATGTAGTTACAGAGTCTCTAAGTCAGAACAAATTTTACAATTCCCAGATTGATCTGATATGCAAATCTTCTTAATGAAATTGCCCCAAGTGATTGTCCTGCTTCTGTTTGAATAACTCCTGCAACAGGGAAGTGGAATTTCACATCTAGAACATTTTCCCTGTTTGATTTTTCAGTAAGGGAATGCTATCCTGTTGAAAGTAGGGATGCAGAAGATTCCCAGTTGGATCCTGATGGTGGATGTTATGTTCTAATTTGTTTAGTGTACAATTTGTGTGAACAGAGGAAGATTTATACATGAAGTAGTCAACAGAACAAAGCGATGAGTGGTATAAAATAGACATGTGTGGCTCCAATACTTTGTTTGCTCCTTTCATTCACTTGTTCACTCATTCCCCAATAGTCCAGGCTTAGATTAGGCAGGTTTCCAAGAATGGGGAAGATCAGCTGAGGCTGGAGTGGGTATGGAAGACTTCTGGGAAGAGGCAGAATGTGCAGTGAGTTCTGGTGATGGGTGGGGCTTCCATGGAGATGCGTATGAAGAACTAGAAGGGCAATGCAGGGACAGCATTGCAACCAAACATAAGGCAGTGAGTCTGTCTCTGGTTTTGTGGGAATTGAGCATACAGTGGGAGCAGAGGTTCACATTAGAGATAAAGGGACAGCCATTTGTATTTAGGAAGATGGAGACCTATTACACAACAACTACAGTGTTTGTCTCTGGAGCCATTGGCCATGTGAAGGTTTCTCTGCAATGGAGAGGCAGAAAATAGATTCTATCTCCTAGTTTAGCAATATACTACCATGGAATTTGTTCTATATAGAAGCAAATCCTTATCATATAATCTCTTTCTGTCTTATAGGCAAATACTTTAACACTTTCTGTGATTTTAAATTTACCTCACTAAATACAGACCCTCTTCTTTCCATCCAGTTCCTTCTTCCTGTCTCCCGTTATTCCCTTCCCCCTGTTTTCTCTCCCTTTCTCTCATGCTGGTCCTCTCATTATGCCTTTATTTTTCTTTCTCTGTTTTAATTCCTATACTTCGGAGCCCACTGTGATCTTGCTCCAGCATGGGCCAGCTAAGCTTCTCTAGCTGACAGTGTATTTCATGTGCTTTGTGTCACAGTGGGTGTCTTTGTTGCTTTGTTTTTCTTCAAAAGAAGTGTGTAGTGACTTTGCAAACATATTCCATATTTAAGTATAAGAAAAGAAATGAAAGACTCAGTAAGGTAATGGGGAGAGCTGACTTTTAGGACTCCTGAGGGTATTTCTGTACTGACCCTATTCGTGCCACCTTCTGAAGTCACATAAATTTCAATTGCTGCTCTGCCTATTTTTGCCCATCAAGCTTAGGTTATAAATTCTTAAGGTTATATAATTTTTTTCCAGGTTTAGTACTATAAATTGTTGGTTGTAGGAAATCTTCAAGAGAAGAAATGAGGTTGAAAAGGTCATTCGATATCCCAAAGCATTAGCTTGGTGGGATGAACAAGACAAACTCTAAATTTTCTTTTTATTCCCTCCTTCACCAGTGTTTGCTTGAGGACTTAGAATGGCCCAGGGGAAATATCACCTCCTGAGGTAGGTGATACATAAGGGAAATGGGCAGTTGTGATACTCTGAGGTTAGAAAAAACAACAATTATGAGAGAATTCTGTTGAAAAAAATCATGTTGGAAAGCAAGGTGTCTTAATGCTTGAAAATTCATGAATCTTGTTGAAATAATTAATGATTAATGATAATCTTATGGTTTAAAAAAACACAACAGGTTTTGATAGCCTTAGGTCTTAGCTAGTAATACTCTATTTCTCTAGTAGCCTTGAAATCAAAACATAAACATTTTATCCTGATAAATAAAATTGTCTTACTTTTATTTTAACCATTAGTCTTCTCAAACATTTGCCAAATTCCATGACTTTTAGATGAAATACATCAATTAGAATATATTTGTATGGCAGTTACAGAAAGTCCATATTGCCTTTCATAGTAACCAAAATATATTGGTTCTTATAAATGAGAAGTCTAAAGTATGGGTGCATTTGGAAGGACCTGATCCAATGGCTCCATGATATTACTGAGAAGCCAGTGCTTTTCCCCCCCTCTATGGAGTTGGCTGCATCTTGAAGCCAGCTTGTTTCAAGAGCACAGGATGGCTCTCAGTACTCACAGGAATGCAGGATTTGGCTCTCACAGGATAAAGAAAGTTTCCTTCCACAATGATCTACCAAAATGGTGAGCTGCAGTCAGATTAGACTAAGAAGACATGTCTGCCCAACTCCAGCCAAGCACAGTGACTGGGGGAGGACCACACACTGTCCATGGCCTCTATTACACACCAGGCCCTGATTCAGTCACTATGACAAGGCAATAGCAAGTGTCCATTCTAGAAGTTCAGAAATTCTACAGCACACAGGTACTTCAACATCAATGTAGGCAAGTGCTCTACCACTGAGCTACATCCCCAGGCCTAAAGCACAATATTTATTACAATAACCAAGGTATCCTCATTTATAGGGACTACAGTTAATGATATTATATTGTATTCTTGAAAATTGCTGAGAGTAAGTTTGAAATGTTCTCACCACAAAAAATAATAAGTTATACATATGTTAATTAGCTCAATTGAGCCATTCCACAAGGTAGAAATTTCAAAACAACATATTGTACATGGTAAATATCTACAATTTCAATTTTCCAATTAAATAAATAGAATGTTTTTAAAGTTACCTTTTGAAAGGGAGAATGGTAACAATTATTAAACAAGATAGATGCATGAGGATTCTTTATGCTTTTTTCTTTAGTTTGTGTACATTGGATATTTTCATAACAAAAAGGATAGAAAGAAACCCTATATTGTTAAAAACATTGGTTTTCCTGAGGATCCTATAGTTTTGTGGTCTATTAGTATTGTCATCTGAAAAGCCCATTCAAACTCTGTCTCCTATAAAAGATGGAACCTGTGTCTAGGTTTTATGTGAGTGTTGCTTATGTAGGGAAGTTACCTCAAGGAATGGGAGTAGTAATCCAGGAAGAGGCCAATAGGGAATTGAGGAAAACTGGTCACTGCTATGGGATAACAGACTTGAGGACCCTCTGATAAACCAGTAGCACACAACTCAGACTTGTCTCTTCTGGACAGGCAGAACGGTGGTGTTTACCCAGGGAATTCCATTGGTATTGGTCCAGAGTAGCACACACTCCTAGGTATGCACATGCATCAGAATGACTGAGAAGATCACAGCAGATGCCAAGGAGCCCTGTGTGCAGGTAGGCAAGATGCTGTTGGGTTGTGTTCATGCTCAGCTAGTTGCCATTGCAAATAGTGGAATAAAAGGCCTAGGTAACAGGGCAAAAAAGGGTTCTGATATAGCTGGTGTGGTCAGAACACTTGGCTCTATATCTGTAACTTCAGATTAGCTTCTGGGTGCCTCCCCCCCCCAGATGAGAGAAAGAGAATCAGGTATTATTTTTCTTGATGCTCAATAAAGGGAATCATTCATCATAAGATTTTCTCAGAATGTGGAAAATTTTTAGGTAGTGTTTTTTAGCCTCCTGTCTCCCCTCCTCACTCCAGCCAAGAAATCCCCTGTTGATTTCTGCTTGGAGACATCTGTGCTCCAGGTCACACTCAACTCCACATGAAAAGGCCCAGCTCAGCAATGGAGGAATTATGCACCACCTCAAAGGGGAGTCCAAGGGGCTACATGGCTACTGCTTAAAATAAATGCCATGTTCACTGGACATTCACCAAACACATTAGAACTGGCACCCAGAAACTACAGAAAATTCATCTCACAATTCCCCTGTCTTTTTTTTTTTAATCCCCTCTCCCTGAAGTATATGAGTGACAAATGATATAGTTTTAATTATTTGATAAGTAAAAATGATAGAAAAAAGAATTTGAGCTGATACTGTTTCTACCTAATTGATAATATTTTGGGATTTGGGGCCACACAATAGTATATAATAGGACTATTTTAGACTCTAACTCATTCACCCATGTTGAAGGATGTAAGTTCCAACCCCTCGTCACTCTTACATTTGGGTTCTAGTTGGTGGAAAATGGTCCCAATGAGTCAGTGCGTATCAACATATCAGCTTTATGTGTGGTGGTCCAACAAAACCCCAGGAAAGCTGGACTGAGAAAGTAACCAAGTCTGAGTTCAATGTTGGGATGTCCTACTAACACCCACTTATACTTAGACCTTGTGGCTCATTGGTGAGGAGAATTGGAAAAAATAAATAAGCCCTGAGTTTATTTACCTGAAAGTGGACCATCATAGACCTCTTCAAACAGAAAATAGCAAGCAGATCAGCAGTTCTGAGAAAATGTGGGCCTTCTGACTGTCAGGAGCAAGAAAGAGAAGAAGGCCTCTGTCCTTGGCATGTTGTGTGAGGTGGACATCACAGAGAACATGGGAGAAAGTCCATGTTACCTTTTTGTATTCCCACGCTGGTACAAACATCAGTAGCAGAAACAGAATCAATAAGTGAAAGAAAACAAGGATCCTGAAAAATGCCTGCATAGATGCCAAGCTGCCATGAATCCATGAGTGTCTGCTCCTCCTTGGTAAGGAACCGAGAAGGATGAAAAGAGATGCAGACATTAATTTGGTTAGTTCCTTCTGTCTTTTGATTCAGAATTCTCACATGTGTAAGAGTGAGTCCCATTGGTGGTAGGTCCTAGAATCTCCAGCGAAATGGCTGAGGTGGATAGCCATCCACTAAAGAGAAATGTTCTGCTTCCATCATGTAGAGGGATAGCCAGAGGGTACTGCCAAGCCAAGGACTACATTTCCTAGCCTGCCTAACCCACCCACCCACTGAGACTACCTGTAACCATATAAATGGGTTCTCATCAATGCAAGGTAAATAGATGTGATTTGCCACTTGGGACAGAGTTTGTTCCAAAGAAGGTGTACATTGCCCATATTCTCTTTCCTATCTGCTCCCTGGACATGAAGGATTTTGAGGCCCTAAAAAAGGTGGAACTGGGTGTGGTGGTACACATCTGTAATCTCAACAATTTGGGAGGCTGAGGCAGGAGGATGGCAAGTTTGAGGTTAACCTAGCAAGTTAGACTATCTCAAAATAAAAAATTAAAAAAAAATGGCTATGGATGTAGCTCCATGGAATGGCTGTGGATATAGCTCCATGGTATAGTGCCCATTAAATCTCCAGTACCATACACACCAAAAAAAAAAAAGGAAGGCTGAGGGGCTGGGGCTGTGACTCAGCGGTAGAGCGCTCGTCTAGCACATGTGCGGCCCGGGTTCGATCCTCAGCACCACATAAAAATAAACGCATTATGTACAACTAAAAGCAAATAAATAAATATTAAAAACAAGGAAGGGTGAGTCACCAGATCACCAGATCAAAGGAGCATGATTCCTGAATCACTGCCTGCCCAGCACCAGTGATGAACTGTTTCATGAGTGAGAAATAAGATCCTACTCATTAGGCCACTAAGATTTTACAGTTTATCTGCTTTAGCACAGAGTATTACTTTACCTATAGCCATCCAAGTTTGTTCTTGGAACAAAGTAGTAGGTGCTTGATTAATGCTTTTGAATAAATTAATGAGAAAATATGCTTTCTTCCTTTTGGAAGCTTTTTTAGTGAATCTACATATAAGGAAGCAGAAAATGGTTAATGAGAAACCACAGATGTTGCTGAGAAATGGCTTTGTTGGAAAAGCAACACAAGAATTAAACACAGAGCAAATTACTCCTGAATATTAAGAGACAGTGCTTCCAGATGGCACCCAGATCAGAAGTTGTCATTTATATGACAATAGGCATGGGACTTAAAATGACTCTCATCCCACAGAGAAAAAGGCATGAAAATCAGCTGCAGCAGTCATTTTACAATCCTGAAAGTTGCATTTTTAGCATTTGTGTAGCTCTAGGGAGCAAAACATAAAAATTAAAACGTTTTAAAAATACTAATATATGCAAAAATAGCCAGTGCTCTAGAGAAGGCATTTATTTCTATAGCAGATGAGAAACTGAGAACTCTCTGCAGTTGGTCACAATGGTAAGCGGGAGAGAACAGGACAGTGTGATTTGCAGACCCTTTATGGAGATGACCATTTTCTTAGTCCCACTACAATGCAAGTCTCTCAAATAGGCTGTGCTCTCACTGGCATAAGGGCTTTGCCAGAGCAACTGGTAGGTGAAGTCTTCCAGTCTCTCCTGCAAGGGCTTACGTCTTCCCACCCAGCCTTCAGTCTTGACTTCTGTTGAAATGTCATCAGTGTGAAGCCTTTTCTGGTTTTCTTTTGTCTGCTTCTCTTCTGGATTGACATAGTACATCCTACAAAGGATCTGGGCAAATCTTTGCAATTTTATGTTTATAATGAGTTTCCCCATCAGACTGAACTCATTGAGGTTATGCAGTGAATTTGATTTATCATTGCAACCAAGGTGTGACATGATGTTAAATTCATAGGAGTTACATTATGTTTCCAAATGAACTATTTCAATAAATAATTAAGAGATTTGAGGAAATATCTCAATTTAGTTTAATGCTCAATAGAATTTGTTTCTTCAAACTCAATGTTATTTTGAATAGTTTCAGTAAATGTAGTTTTTGTTGCTTTTCTGTTTTGTAAAACAAGGTACTTTTTCTTCTAACTGAAACACTTTCCCTCCTTGTAACTTCAAACACAGTAAGAAAAAATACTTTGAGCACATTAATTTTTCCTATTGTTTTCAATGATAACATTTACTTTTCTAATAAAACAATTATTTTTAGACTAGTTTTAGATTTACAGAAAAATTGAGAAAATAAGTATTTCAGTAAGTATTTTAGTCAGCTTTTTTGCTGCTGTGACTAAAGGATCTGACCAGAACAACTGTAAGGATGAAAAGTTTATTTGAGAGATCACAGTTTCAGAGGTCTTAGTCCACAGAAGGCCAGCTCCATTCCTCAGGTCTCCCAGGTGAGTCTGAACATCATTGTGGGAGAGTGTGGAGGAGAAGCAGCTCACATCAGGAAGCAGAGAGAGAAACTCCACTCTCCCGATACAAAATATATATCCCATAGCCATGCCCCCAATGAACCATTTCCTCTAGTTGCTACTCAGTTAATCCCATCAGGGATTAATTCACTGATTTGGTTAAGACTCTCACAATCCAAGAATTTCTCCTCTGAACCTTCTTGTGTTGTCTCACATGTGAGATTTTTGGGGGACACCTCATATCCAAACCATAACAGTAAGTTTCTTCATATTCGCTCCAAGTTTCATCTATTATTAACATCTCACATTAGAATTGGACATTTTTTACAATTAACAAACCAGCATTGATATATTGTTGCTAACTAAAGACCATTGTTTTCTCAGATTTCCCTATTCTTTACCTAATGTCTCTTTTATGTCCCAGAATCCCATCCAGTTAGGTCTTCTTTTGATTGTGGCAGTTTTTCATAATTTTCTTATTTTTGATGACCTTGATAGTTCTGAGGAACACCTGTGAAACATTTGGTAGGATGATCTATTTTTATTTGTTTGTCTAATGAGAGGAAGCCCATAGAGTGGCATTTTGTCACACCTTATCAAGAGTACCTGTGGTCAGCATGACTTCTCACTGTTGAGACTGATCTTGGCCACCTGGCAATGTAATGTTTGTCAGGTTTCTCCACTGTGCTCCTATTTTCCTGGGTCTTATATTTAGAGTAGGTTTCTTACAGACAATATATAGTTGAGTCTTACTTTTACCGACTTATGGTTGATTATCTCTGACTTGTAATACAGTGTTTAGAACATTCGATTTAACATTCTCTCCATATAGTAAGTAATAAGAACCATTTTGGAATTATTTTCTATTTGCTACACCCCTCGCTTCTTTTTTTTCCCCTTCCTTTCTTTTTCTATCTTTTCTGGTTTTACTTGAATATTTTATATAAATCTTCTCTTACTACATTAATTATACTTTTGAAAAAAATATTTGAGTTATTGCTCTAAAATTTGCAATATGATTTAAAAGTTTCAAATGACACTATACCACTTCCCAGTTAGTATAGGTACCTTATCACAGAATATCCCTGATTTAGCTCTTCTTTATAAAATTGGTATATTGATTTTACTTATAATATGCTTAATGACCCAATATATTGTTACCATTATTACTTTGAAACAATTAATTTGATCTATTTTATCAGTTAAGAATGAGAAAGATAAAATATATATATTTTATTTTTTATTATTTTTTTGGTGCTTTATTTAGAAAAAAAAGTAGATTTAAGTTTCTGACCAATATCATTTTACCTCTCTCTGAAGAATTTTCTTAAAAATAATTTCTTGCAAAGCACGTCTGTTGGTGATAAACTCTCTCAATTTGTTTTGTCTGTGGAAGTGTTTTTCCTTTACTTTAGAAAGTTAATTTTGCAAAATATATAATTCTAAGGGTGTGTTTTTTTAAACTTTCATTCAATGTTTTAAATATGTTACTCTACTCTCTTCTTGCTTGCATGGATTTTGAAGAAAAATGTCCTGAGATTCTTAACTTTTTAATTTAATAAGTAATGTTTTCATTCTCCTCTGACTTTCTTCAGGATTTTCTATTTATCTTGGTTTTCTTTAGTTTGAAAATGATATTCCTAATTATAGAGTTTTTTTCTTTTTATAGCCAGGAATTGAACTCAGGAGCACTCGACCACTGAGCCACATCCCCAGCCCTATTTTGTATTTTATTTAGAGACAGGCTTTCACTGAGTTGCTTAGCACCTCTCTTTTGCTGAGGCTGGTTTTGAACTCCAGTCTCAGCCTCCAAGCTGCTGGGATTGGGATTACAGGCATGCACCACCGCACTTGATGCCCTAGTTATAGAGTTTTTGACATTCATTCTCTTGGTGTTTCTTATACCTGAACATGGTTTGTTATCCTTCATTAAATTTGAAAAGTCTTATGTCAAATATATATTTTTAATATTCTGCTCTTTTTCTTCTTTTTCCAGTATTCCAATTATGCATATTTGAGCCTTTGGAATTGTTCCACTGTTCTTGAATACTCTTTTTTTCTTTCCATTTCATTTTGGACAGTTTCTATTGACATATCCTGAATTTCAATTGATTCTTTCATCACCGTGTACTTCAAATTCACCCTTAGCTTTTGTTAGTCTTTTTTTTTATTTTATTTTTTTTATTTTTAGCACTTCTTTTTTCTTCTTAGAGTTTTCATCTCAATGTTTATGTCCATCTGCTGTTGCAGGTTGTCTCCCTTCTATATTAGAGCCCTTAACATATTAATCAGAGCTATTTAAATTCCAGGTCTGATAATTTCAAAGTCTATGTTCTCATGCTTGCTTTGTTTCTTTGGACGTCCTTTTTGCATTCCTTCTAGCTTCTTTTGAAGGCCAATCATGATATAACTTACAGTAACAACTGAGATAAATAGACCTGTGGTGGAAGGTTTGAGGTTGACCTGCCTGTGAGTTGGGCTGTACATAATGTCTCTGGTAGCTGTAGGTCCCATGAACTTCAAATTCCTCTAGTATACTTCTTTTGTCCTCACAGTTGTCTTTGAGTTTCCCTAAGAACTCCTTAAAGGAGCTGAAACTCCTTGAGCTGCCACCTACGGTTACACTGAGTCCTTTGTACATGGGCCATTTATGTTAAGAAGTGGGTGAGGGGCAGCATTCTGCAGTCTTATCTCAATTTTTAGTGGGCCTCTGTCTGTGGTTGTGAGTTCCATAAGAGTTTCTTATCTTTTTTCCTGCTTCTCATGTGAGACAAGAGGCTAGAAGAGCACTGGAGTTCAACCATTGCTCTTCTGCCTAGGTGAGATAAAGCTCTGGTAAAGTCTTTTTTCCACTAGAGTGTAGCATTCTGTTATGGAGAACACACTATGTATATTCCAAAATGATTATTCCCTCCTTCTTCTTATCAAAGACATAAGGTGATTTTTCTTGGTCCTTGTTTATGAGAATCTGCCAAAGTTCCTGGAGATAAAATCGTGATTGGCTTAGCTTGGGGAGCTTTCTAAGACTGGAGTCTCCAGGAAATTTTCATTCTCATGTTAGTCTACACTCAGCCTAAAGCAATTCATCCAAACCATTATTTAAATGTTCCCACTGATGTATGGCTCAAGTGGCTTCTCTTTGGGTTAAGCAATCTTTCCCAAGTTTCTTTCTCTTGGTCTCTCCAGATTTTAGAGTGCTGTCTACCCTGCAACCTCAGTTCTCTAATTTTCCAAGAAGTCATTGATTTTCAGTTTGTTCAGCTTTTTCTTATTCTAAGGATAGGACTGACAACATATAAACACTTTACTTGTGTGAATTAAATCTAAAAGTCTCTTCACAGTCACTTTGTAGCATTCAAAAACTTTTTCAAACAAGAGTACCTTGAAAAATGACCTGTATAAATCTAAGGTACAATTATTGTTAAAATTTTGTGAATTTGATAGACTGTTGGCATCTTGGTAAAGGAGAAAGGGTTTGAATCATTTTGAATGATAATAAAAGAAGTGATTGCTTCTGCTCTCTGGTGGGCTGCCTGAAGATATACTCCCTGTATAGATGACTTTTAGGCCTTTCAAATCTGAAGTGAAGCAAATTGGGAACATACACTGTTTTATCACAATCAGATTGTAAATGTAGCTACATGGGCCATTTATCCTCCCCTGGAAGCTTGCAGAGACAGATCGTTAAAAATCTTGCACCTTTGGCAAAATGCACAGCAAATAAAGTGACATTTGCCTGTCCCTTCCCCAATCTGAAGGCATCAAACCAAGGGGAGTGAAAATGGAAAATCACAGCATATCTGAACTCAAGGAACTATACTCAAGCTTACAGGCTGGAAAATTACCACGAATATGCGTGTGCAACCTAAGACAGTACTTTAACAGGAGGCAGGACCAGTGCGATTTGTTTCAAAGTGTGTCTTTAGTCCTATCAGTGAGACATTAAGCATGTCCACATGATGTGATTAGTGGATATTCAACGAGGCTGTGATACAGCCATGAAATGTCAGACTGAGGAAGACCTATGGGGGAATATGGCTGTGATTTCTTCCATTAGATTTTATAAGAAGCAGCCAGAGGGCAGCACAGCAATTTGGTTTTAAATGCCAAAAAGCTCTCTCAACAGATCTTTATGCCAAAGAAATGAACTGCAGATGGTGTTTCTTATTCAAGGTTCACAGACGCCTCTCACAAACACCAGACAAAGATATAGTCAGGCATTCAAATGAGTATAAGAATAAACATCTAGAATTTAGAGAATCTGTTTGAAAAATGGCAGCAAAACCTGGATCCAGTAATTGTAGCAGGCAAGAAAAAGATGGGCATACACAAGGTAGACAGATTTATTATGTAGCACCCTTTTATAAAGAATCTCCAGTCCCGAGCAGAATTGGGATCCTTTAAGAAAAAAAGGTAAATAATAAGGTAGTATAACAGCATGTGCATAGTTTTTTGTTTGTTTGTTTGTTTAAGCTTACTATCCTAAATACCTTTAAGATATTGTTTAAAAGTCAATCAAGCTTTAGTCCAAAGACCTGCACTGACTATTTTCAGAAACGGCTCCTGAAATGTTAAAGTACAGAATGATGATCCCAAACCCATAAAGCAGATGTATTTCCATTCACCATATTGGTACTCTAAAGAATGACTCGTATAATTCAGGAAGTTTATTTCTGCAAGTTATTTTTTTTTCCTAATCCTTAGGTAATCAGAAAATCCTATTAAGAAGAAAATTCCTTTATTGTTCAGTATTTAGCTGATGTATTCCTTTTACCTATTATTCTTTGGCCTAGACCATAGTCTGTTCTATTCAAGGGCATTTTAAGATGTAACATTCATTCCATGAAACAAAGTGAGTTAGCACCAAGATGAATTCTTCTTACTTTATAGCAATATCATAAATTTAAACTGAGCTAACAATGTTATTACATCATTCTATAGTTATGAGTTCTTGTCCAGAACTCCTGGTTCACAATACATGGCCCATTTTTTTCTGAATCCCAAATCAATGTAAATGAAAATACTTTTGTGGATTGATGATAGATTATTTAAAATGTTAGGTTTTCTAAAACTTTCCTGTTGGTCAGTCACTTGATCCTCCATTGTACTTTTCACTGACTTGGAAAAGTCTGGAGACCTTGATAAGAGACCACTGCATCCACTTATTCATTCATCTAAGCTTCAGCCTTTACAGCTAAAGATATATTTGAATAGAGCAGAAGCATTTTTTCTAAATAGAAGATGTGTCTTTTTAATGTCATGGGATAGACCGGTATGTTTTCTCTTTTCTGACAGATCCCTCACTTAAGTCAAGGTCATAGACTTTCCACCAACTGCCCTCAACTCAAATTAAGTTTTTGACCCTTCCAGAATCTGTAATTAACAAAGGCGAAAAGCTTTGATTGCTTCTGATTCATGTTAAGGTCAATCAGTGGAAATAATAGTTTCAAGCCAATTTATGAAAGCCCAGAATGTCAGTAGTTACTCATTTTGGAAAAGGGAGTAGATAAAAATAACAAATATAGAGGCAAGGGTTCAAGGCTTGGTATTTTGATTTGTTTCTGAGATTTTCCCCCCACTTTAAGACAAGCTAGCATGTTTTGTACTCTTTCAAAACATAAAACACAGATAATAATGTGTTTTGATTTGATGTTATATGGAAAACTGTTTATGGATTTTTGCCCTTTTCTACTTTAAGGTGGTTACTGCTATTATTAATATTATCAGTCCAGTATCATTTTTTCACTTATCCAATTCTTTCATTCAATACCTATTCCTTAAGCATCTTTAAAAAGAATGTACAACATGACTCCTCTCTCCTTCCCTTGCTCCCTGTGTTCCCTTTTCAAGTAATCTTGATAACCCTAGTCATTTTGGGCATTCACTATTAGCTATTAAATAACAAACTTTTGCTGGTAAAGTAGAAGGGAATGTAAGTACAGACCTTTCCATGGCTTGAGCCATTCTGGGGCCCAATCCTGGGCAGGGGTGGAGTATGTCTATACCCAGTGTGCATTTGCATCAGTCCCCCTCTGCTTTCAGCACCTCCATGTAAAACTTCTGCTGCCCCATTTCTTCTTTCTTTCCTCCCTGAATATCTGCATCCAAATAGTTTCACATGTTTATATGTCAAGCAGAAAGCAAGCAACTCAAACCAGATGACCTCTGTTCTGCTTAAATGCATAGACATCTGAAGAGGCTGAACTTCAGATGAATGAATGGATCTGGTGATCTCTTAGTGAGGTCTCCAGACTTTCCAAGCCTATGGAAAAGAACAATGGTAGATACAGTGAGTATCCATCCTGAATTCCTAAGGAAAACCTAACATTTTGAATAATCTGTCATTAACCCACAAAAGTATTTTCACATCTATCATGTACCATAATTTAAAAAATGGCCCATGTATTTATATCTTTGCAGGACATAAGCTAATAGTAGCTTAACTATTGTCACTGAAAGGTTGTTTTCCTATTCATAGGAAGAATTGAAGGATAAAAATCTTCAAGATATAAAGCAATAAATCTTTAGTACTAGAATTTCAGGTTACTTGAGGTCTTGATGGAGATAAGATTTCTTTTTGGCCTGAGGATGGCCTGGCACACTCATTTCACGCCAAGCAAGCCATCACTCATTTTGACTGCAGTTAAGGTACAACTGATCCTCTTTGTTTACAGTGCTTGAAAGCTTATCATTTCTTTAGACTCTGGCAAGTACACTCGTGGGCATAGTGTATTCAATTGAGGTAGAAAGAGAACAGAAGAATCACTAAAGCTATAAGCTACTTAAGAGTCCAAGTGATCTTTTGGGACTAGATCCTCTTGGGTTGGATTCTGCCCCAGTTCCCAGTTTGACATCAGGAAATCTATATAGTACTTTCAGAGCAGAGGCTGTGTCTTGTGTAACTAAGTACACTTCAACACACCCCATACACATAGGTGCTTAATAATTTGTTAGTGATGAGAAGTTATAAAAGTCATAAAATCAGTGGTTGCTTTGTTCATTAGAGATATATATCTGTTCTTTTTTTGTGTGTGTGGTGCTGGGGATTGAACCCAGGGCCTTGTGCATGTGAGGCAAGTACTCTACCAACTCAGCTATATCCCCAGCCCTGTTCATATTTTTGTCTCTGTGAATCTAAACATCAGTGAGCAAAAGACCAATAATGATTACTTCCTTTGCTTTTATTTCAAATTATCAGAGATGGTAAGGGTTATTTTTGGTAAGGATTTGAGTATTCAAAATAGAGAATATCAAGATCAATACTGTTTTGGTCAGTTATTTTGCTGCTGTGACAAAAGGACCTGACCAGAACAATTTTAGGGGAGGAAAAGTTTATTTGAGGGCACACAATTTCAGAGGTCTTAGTCCATAGAAAGCCAGCTCCATTCCTTGGGGTTCTAGGTGAAGCAGAGCATCATGGCAGAAGAGTGTGGCAGAGGGAAACAGCTCACATGGTGACCAGGAAGGGGAGAGAGAGAGAGAGAGAGAGAGAGAGAGAGAGAGAGAGAGACAGACTCCACTCTCCAGATACAAAATATATACCCTATCTCCACACTCCCCAATGAGCTACTTCTTCCAGCCACACCCCATCTACCTCCAGTTATCACTCAGTTAATCCCATCAGGGATTAATTCACTGAATAGGTTAAGGCTGTAACACAATAATTTCTCCTTCAAACCTTCTTGCATTGTCTCACACATGAGCTTTTAGGGGACACCACATGTAAACCATAAAGATACAAATAAATGTATTCAAATAAAACAATTTGTATTTTTATATTTTTGGTAAAACATAAATAAAAACAAAAGTAGAAAACTGGGCAATATTAGTGTGGCTATAGTAGAATCTATTCACTGTTTTATTCCTAACTACAGAAATAACACATTCACTGGGGGGAAAAAATTAAATGCAGAACAAAACTTCTTTTTCTTTTTCAAAAAAAGTTTGTTTTTTTTTTTGTTGTTGTTTTAAAGTCAGATTCCATAATAATGCCTAAATCTACCATTGAGTTTTTCTTTTCTTTTTTAAATTCTAATATGTTATACATGCTTGCAGAGTGCAATTCATTTCATATTACATATAAAATTCACTGGTTTTATATTAAGTATTTTCATACCATTGTGTTTTCATACATGTACTTAGGGTATTGATGTCTAATTCATTCTGCCATTATTCCTATCCCCTTTCCCCCTTCCCTCCCCTCCCTCCCCTTTGTTCTATTTAAAATTCCTTCATTCCTCTTATTCCCCCTCCCTTGCCATTATAAGTCAATATCATCAGCAAAGGAATCATTTGACCTTTGGTTTTTTGCATTGGCTAACTTCACTTAGCATTATTTACTTTTAAAAAAGTTGCTATCTTGAGCCGGGCGTGGTGGCGCACGCCTGTAATCCCAGCACTTGGGAGGCTGAGGCAGGAGGATCGCGAGTTCAAAGCCAGCCTCAGCAATGGCGAGGCACTTAGCAACTCAGTGAGACCCTGTCTCTAATAAAATACAAAAAAAGGGCTGGGGATGTGGCCCAATGGTTGAGAGCCCCTGAGTTCAATCCCCAGTACCAAAAAAAAAAAAAAAAAAAAAAAAAAAAAAAAAGTTGCTATCTAGAAATAACCACCATTGATATTTTGGTGAATAGCTTTCTATTTTTTTTAATGAATATTAACTTAAAAATTTTGTTTTGTACAGAGATGAAAACATACAGTTTTGTAGCTGCACTACCTGTCCTTGGCATCCTATATTAATAGATAAAAATCTAAGTGTGTAAAAATTCCATGCCACAATTTTACTGGGAATGATAGACATTTATGCTGTTACTATAGTTTTACTACCACGAATATAACAATATTGAAATTGCTTGCTCTTCACCAGCGTTCTAGAATATGCTTTCATGCCTCTGATGTGAGCATGTGAACTTGAATGATTGCCATGTAGGTTGGTCCTGGGCTGCTGCTGGAACCTCAGTTTCCCTATCTTCAGGAGGGAGTGTGCTACCCCTTGTAAATGGGAAAACGTTCTTTGAAAAACTGAAAGTAGTTTTTCAGGCAACTTGAGAAAGTACATATCTTACTACCTCCTTGCTTCTTATCTTGGTTATCCTGAAGGATATGGAAACACTTTTACCTTTATCTATATAGATCTTATTTTTCCTATAAAACACCCCACTTTTCCAGAAATACCAAACAAATACTTGTTGAAATCCATGTCATGGTGAGTTTTCTGTCTGCTAATAATAATATTATCTTACGTGCAGTGGGAGTGGAATACTTCAAATTTAGGAACAAGGATTTTTCTGCAGGAGGACTTGCCATGTGGGTTTGGCTTGTGGGTTGTTCTTCAATTATCTTTTTTTGGAAATAAATCCATTTGCTGATTTAATTCCAACTTGCATTACTCTGATTTTGCCTCTGAAGCAGGAAGAAAAACTGATTTCTCTAAATATTATTATAAATATTTTATCAGATTCCTTTTTGACATCACAGGAACTCTAGCATTCTGGAGTTGGAAGGAATTTCAAGACTACATAGCAGTGGGTCCTTAACCTGAGATACTTGAATGAATGTAGGGAGTCCCTCAAGCCTTAGAAATAATTTGCAGCTTTATATGTGTTTATGTGTTTGCATCCATTTTTCTTGAGGACCAAATGTCCAAAGTTTTCATTAGATTCTCAAAAGAATCTATGATGGAAAAAAATCATTCAAATGTTCTCATTTAGAAAAAGAGCAAACAAATCCAGAAACATCACCCAAGATCAGATCTATGACTATTCAAATTACTTACATAACCAAACTAAATATAAATTCAATGCTCTTAAAGCAGATCAACATGATTTTAAACCATTTTTGTTGTGTTAGAAGGATAGATGAGGTTGGAATGAGAAATTCTGTGTTTGTACTCTGGTTCTGCCATTAAACTTGCCAAATATTTGAATTTGCTTCCTTATCGATAAGATGGGAGTTAAAAATATCCCTTATAGAGTTGTTTAAAAGTCATAAGGAGTTTGCGGTATATAAGCATGCCTAGAATAGGCATAGAGAAGACCTACGTGCTGGGAATGGAAACTTTCAATGGCATATTAAGGGCATGATTAAGATTAAAATTACTTTAGCAAGTAGGTAGTACTTGCAAGTGAGTTTTCATTTCCTTGGTTATAAATTAGGCCTAAGCACAGAACCTATCTTATATAGGGTTTGTATTTATCACCTTTTTGTCACTGTAATGAAAGCTAGTTATAGTTTGTACATAGCTACTTATGAAGAAAGAAAGTTTCATTAGCTCATAGTTTTGGAGGTTCAAAGTCCAAGATCTGGTGGCCCTGTTGGTTTGGTTTCTGGTGAAACCCTAACAACAGATGGCATCACATCATGACAGGAATACAAGTGAGGGCAAGGGATCACACTCAACAGAAAGCCAGAGAGAGAGAGAGAGGAGAGGCTGGGCTTGCTTCTTTGAAAACCACCCTCTCGTGAGAATTACCAAGGGGTCACACAGAACTACCTTAATCCCTTTTAAGGGTGAATCCCCAGTGACCCAAGGACCTTCTACCATGTATTAAAGTTTCCACCATCTCTCTGGACCACCACCCTGGTGACCAAGCCTTTAACAAATGGACCCTTGGGGGCTAGTCAAACCATATCCAAGTGATAGTAGGGTTGTTATGAGGTTAATCGTTCATATTACTGGGGAAAGATTGATGTTTAAGTGTTTAATAAATGTTAGCTATAGTTATTAATATTTTCTCATCAAGAATTTTGTATTATATCACTGTATATATTACTTTGGATCATAATAATAACCTTATGAGTTATGCATAAAAAAACTGTGAAATAAGGACTTTCATTGTAAAGGATTAGATAAAATTATTTTCTTCTTTTGCATTTTCCAACCTTATACATGGCACATGTATAATTTCATAATGAAAAATCACATTAATTTTATTTAAAAATCACAATAAACCTATATATTTGTAGTCAACTCTTTTCTGACTAGGGTACTGCTTCAGTCAGCTTTTTTATCACTGTGACCAAAAGATGTGACAAGAGCAATGCAGAAGAAATAAATGTTTATTTGGGTCTCGCAGTTTCAGAGGTCTCAGTTCATTAATGGACTTCATTGCTCTGGGCCCAAGGTGAGGCAGAACATCATGGCAGAAGAACTTGGCACAGGAAAGAAGCTCAGGACATGATAACCAGGAAGTAGAGTGAGAAAGACAGAAAGAGAAAGTTTCATTCACCAGGGACAAAATATAAATCCCAAAGGCACACCCCCAGTGACCTACCTCTTCCAGCCACACCCTACCTGCATACAGTTACTAACCGGTTAATCCACATTAGTGTATTAATCCACTGATTAAGTTAAGGCTTTCATAACCTAATCATTTCACCTCTGAAAATTCTTGCATTGCCTAATACATGAGCTTTTGGGGGACACCTCATATCTAAATTATAACAGGTGCCAGGAAAATTCAACGAGGGAAAGAATTGTCTTAATAAATAGTTCTGGGAAAATTGAGTATCCACATACAAGGGAATGAAGTAGACTCTTTACACAAGTGTGTGAAATTAACTAAAAATGAATCAAAGACCTGCACATGAGAGCCAAACCACTTCCCTACCCTACTTGCATCTTTGTGGTAGTGTAGGAACTAAGCCCCCCTTTCAGCAATTAGATATGCAGAAGACAGCCACCATCACACATGCTTCCTTAAAGGTCTTTTGGTTTTCTTTTGATCATCCTTCTTCCCTATAACCCAATCAGTTTGTTTTCCACTATCCCTACTAGTAAAAAGAAGAAACAAGGAGAAAAATCTGAAAGTCCAGAACCCACTGAATGCTCCTCACTTCCACTGTTACCACCCTCTTCTACCACCTGGTTTCCTTGCTAGGCTCCCACAGGTTATTCCACGCATCCAGTGGTCCTTTTAAATGTAAGATTCTGTCATTTCTTCCCTTGAAACTATTGAAGACTTCCCATCTTAGAATAAATGTTCAGGGCTTCAGGGCTTAATAAGTTTACATCATACTCACCCCACCTTTCTGATCCCATCCCCAGCACTGTCTCCCTTGCTTTCTCCAGTCCCACTATACTGGCCAAGAAAGCTCCTACTACCACAAGGATGCAAGTAGGGTAGGGAAGTGGTTTGGCTCTCATGTGCAGGTCTTTGATTCATTTTTAGTTAATTTCACACACTTGTGTAAAGAGTCTATTTCATTCCCTTGTATGTGGATACTCAATTTTCCCAGAACTATTTATTAAGACAATTCTTTCCCTCGTTGAATTTTCCTGGCACCTTTGCACGTACGTACTCCATCTTATACCTGGAGTATTATCTCCCCAGATATTACCTCTGTACTTCATTCAAGTCCCTGTCACCTTATCAGAGAGATCACAAATGCACCTTGCCACCATCATTCTCCACTCTCTTTGCTTTATTTATCTTCAAAGCATTTATACAACCCGAATTACCACATACTAGTTTCTTTTATTGCTTATCTTTTCTCAAGTGAATGGAACTACAGCAAGATCAGGGATTACAGACAGTACCCAATTTATAATATTTCAATATTTTTCAATGGTTTGATGGTACAAAAGCAATACACATTAAAGGAAGGAGCCTTATAAGGCTATAAAATTTTGTGTCCTGAATTCCTGTTTCAGAATTCCTTTCCCCTGCACAAAAAGAAAATTCCAACATTTTAGCAAAGAGAAGCCAAGGTCAAATAAATGGTTCAATAGAGGCATGTTTGCCAAAGGAAAATTCAGAATCAACAGTATTTTAGAAAAGATAAGAGTGCTGTTTGCAAAGAGGAGCAAGGGAATCAGACATCAGAAATAACTGTCTCCACCAAATAAAATACATTATGATTTCAAACATAGAAACCCAAGATCTCAAAGGTTTCTAATTCATAATGGTCCTAACATGTTGTGAAAAAAACCAGAAAACTTTGACAATTATTATAGCCATAAAGACCAGGACATTTTTTCAGACATCAGCCTTGTATAAGATTGTTTCCTTAAACAGGAAATGTTCAATGCTTCATTCATTTTAGTGAGCAGAATTTGACAAGCTGGCCTATTATTTTTGGTCAATTCCAGTGCGGGGTGTGTGTGTGTGTGTGTGTGTGTGTGTGTGTGTGCGCGCGTGTGTGTGTGTTGTCTGTGTGTCTCCATTCTGAAGGTGGGTTATGATGTACACACACATTTTTTTTATATAATTTTATTTTTATAATTTTTAATATGTACAACTCATAGTGCATATATTTAGTATCTTTTTACATACAACTGTTTGTATACAAAGTATATTCGTACAGTTCAGGTCTTCAATCATGCTTTAAGGAAAATGATATCCGTCTCATTCAACCACCTTTTTTTTTTTTTCTCCCCCTCCCTCCCCTCTTGCTCCCTCCCTTGCCCTCCCTTCCCTTGACCATTCTAGTGTGCAGGAGCCCTGTTTGGGGATTGACTTGAATTGCAGTTGACTATGAGCCGTGGAGATTTGGCCATTGTCGCCACCCGTAGTTTCACGGGATTTGTTGCGGGAAAAAAGGCGACTACACTAGTGTTCCTCTAATCCTCCTATGTACCCCCATCCAACAATACTTTGAAATAGCCTCCTTATATAAGAGAGAACATTTGGTACTTGGATTTTTGAGACTGACTAACTTCACTTAGCATTATGTCTTCCAACTTCATCCATTTACCTGCAAATGCCATTAATTTGTTTTCTTTTATTGCTGAGTAAAATTCCATTGCACACACATTTTTATAATGGCAACAGGGTAGTGTGCCTGTTTTACCGCCATATAATTGAAGAAATGACTCAGAATGATCGATAGCAAAGCACCTGTCACATTACAAATATCAGAAAATGTTTGATTCAAATCTACGCTGGTACTGGATATTGATGATTAAACAAAGTGGGAAAATGAATTAAAACTCTCACAAAATATTCTTCTGCTATCAACCAATTGTTCAGAAAGGATTAGATTTGTTGATAATTATTATTTTGATTCAATCAATTACTACCTTTCACTGAGTTCAGATTTCAGTTGTTGAAGGAGGTAAAATATTTAAGTTGGACATAGTTTAAGAATAAGTCTTTATTAGAGTATTTGGTAAACTGGAAAAGTCTTTTCAAAACAGTTCTAATCTTCACTTCATGATATGTATTAGTATTTTGGCATTTATCCTTTAGTATTTTTTGTTTCCTAAATGGTGTAAAAATGCTCAGAAATGAAATGAAATCTTAGAGTAGTTTTGATTTGCATTTCTCTAATTGCCAGTGATGTTGAGCATTTTTTCATGTATTTGTTGATTAATCATGTATCTTCTTCTGAGAAGTGTCTTTTCAATTCCTTAGCCCATTTATTGATTGGGTTATTTGCTTTTTTGGTGTTAAGTTTTTTTAGTTCTATATACATTCTAGAAATTAGTGCAGCTATCAAGAACACAAACAACAATAAATGTTGGAGAGGATGTGGGGAAAAAGGCACACTCATACATTGCTGGTGGGACTGCAAAATGGTGCAACTGCTATGGAAAGCAGTATGGAGATTTCTTGGGAAAATGGGAATGGAACCACCCTATGACCCAGCCATCCCACTCCTGGGTCTATTCCCAAAAGACTTAAAAACAGCATATTACAGTGACACAGCCACTTCAATGTTTATAGCAGCACAATTCACAATAGCTAGGTTATGGAACCAACCTAGATGTCCCTCAGTAGATGAGTGGATAAAGAAAATATGGTATATATACAAAATGGAATTTTACTCAGCAATAAGAGAGAATAAAATAATGGCATTTGCAGGTAAATGGATGAAGTTGGAGAATATAATGCTAAGTGAAATTAGTCAATCTCAAAAATCCAAGTACCGAATGTTTTCTCTGATATAAGGAGGCTGGTTCACAGTGTTGTTGGAAGGGGGTACATAGGATCAGAGGAACACTAGAATGGTCAACGGAAAGGGAGGGGAGGGAGGGAGTAATGGGGGGGGTTGGAAAAAAATTGGTGGTTGAATGAGATGGATATCATTATCCTAAATGCATGATTGAAAATCTGAATGGTACTTATATACTTTGTATACAAGCAGTTGTATGTAAAAAGATACTATGCTTGTGCATGATGAATAAGTAAATAAATAATAAAAAAATTAAAAAAAATGCTCAGAAAGAAAAATAATGTTGAGCAATTTGTAACTATAAAAGCTTGACTGAGAGTTAGAGGGTAGGCTAGTTCACTATGGTAGTCAGCCCTCATATTTAGGGTCTTTTCCATGACCCCCAGTGGATGCCTGAAACCATAGGCAGTACCAAACCATATATCTATATCTATACTATGTCTCCTCCTATACATATATACCTAAGGTAACATTTCATTTATGAATTAGGCATAGTAAGTGATTAAATAATAAGTAGTAATGAAATATATCAATTATAACAATATACTATAGTCAAAGTTATACCACTGTCATGTCCTCTCTCAAAATCTTATTGTACTCTACTCACCTGTCTTCTCGTGATGATAGGTGATGATACAATGCCTAAGTGATGAGATGAAATTGAGATAAATTCTGTGGATGTTGTGACCTAAGCATACAACTTGTTTTCTTTCCTTATTAAATCAAGAACTTTCATCTTTTCATTTAAAGGAAGCATTTTTTGGTTTCCTCTTTGTCATATCCAAATTGCCAATATCATTACTTTTGTGCTCTGGGGCCATTATTAAGTAACATAAGTGTATTAGTAAGTTTTCTACTGCAGTAACAAGATACCTGAACCAACTTAAAAAGAGGGAAAATTAATGGTTCCCAGTTTTCAGAGATTTTAGTCCATGGTTGCTGAGGTCCATTATTCCTGGGTCTGTACTGAGGCAGAACACCATGGGAGGAAGCAGGTGGTAGAGCAAAACTGCTTACTTCATGGTGGCTAGGAAGTAGAAAGAGACAGGGAGTGGACCATGTCAAGGACAATATAGAGCCTTCAAGGCCACACCCCCAAGGATCCACTTCCTCCAAGTAGGCCCCACTTCCTCAGTTCATTCCACCTTTGAATAGCCCATTAAATGATGACTCCCCCAATGGATTAATTCTTTGATGAGGTTAGAGCCCTCATGGTCCAATCATTTTCCAAAGACCCCACCTCCAAACACTTCAAGCCTTCCTCTTATGAGCTTTTGGGTGACATTTCAAATACAAACCATGACAGTAAGGATTACTTGAGCACAAGCAGGATAATACCACAACAGTTGATCTGATAACTGGGGTGGCTGCTAAGTAACTAATGGGTAGTGTTGTGTACAGCATGGGTACACAGGACATGGGGATGATTTATGCCCCAGGTGGGATAGAGCAGAATGATGTGAGAGTTCATCATGCTAGCCAGAACAGTGTGCAATTTAAAACTTAGTAATTACTTATTTGTGGAATTTTCTATTTAATTTTTGGACCTTGATTAACTTGGATATGGAAACCAAGGAAAGGAAGACTGCATGTTATAGGGACCACTCTACTGGATTATTCTCACCTGTGCTCATCTCTGGGCAAACAATGGCTGACTTAGCTTGACTTAAATGAAATATACTCTATTCCTGTGCTGGTTTCCAAGACAGACTGGGACAAACTGCACCAGTTTATCAGCATTGTTTGTAGAAAATGTATGCATACATTACTTGCACCCAGTTTATATTTTTTTTATTTCTATCATTGAGTCTTGGTCAATGGGCAGGATTTAGTTATATGATCAAAGGATTATAAAAGACTCATATTTGAACACATGATTCTTCTGAAACCAAGTGGTTCTTTACATATATCATGGTGATCTGAACTTAACAAAGATTTCACTTTTAACATCCATGTATAGTCTGCTTTTCATTTGTGTGATGAAAGAACAACTTAAAAATAAAGCACATGCTATGAAACTGAGAAAGGACACAGGAAACTGTGACTAGAAATATCATTCCTCTCTGATATTTTCTATTTTTTTCTTTATTACAACCCTTATCATTAACCCATTAGATGTTTTAAATTCTTTGAGTATTTCAATGGAATTAACATAGTTGCATTAAAATAGATTGGAAATCATAATTTAGAGCTTATATTGTTATGTTAATTAACTTTTATTGTCAATATTATAATTATATAATTACATTACAGGTTATATATTATATACTATCTCTAAATTTTTATAGGTATTCCACATCTGGGATGATAGGATAGAATGAGTTCAGCCTCTCATCAGTACAACATCAAGAAGCCACACATCCTTTCATTTGTCAGCTCCTGCATAACTGCTGCAGCAATGTGTCAGTTTTTCTAAACAGAATGACTCAGAAAGATTAATTGTTAAAGAATAGGCAAAGATACATCTGGCAACTGCAAAAACAACGGCAAGCAGGCATCACATGAATAATATCAGGCAGCCCCTGATTCATGAATAAAAGCATTTAATGGGATAGAGATGAGTTATAATGAAGAATAGCACAATTAACAATAGCAGTATAATTGTGAAACTTTTTGAAAAATAACATCTTTATGTGAACATGACTTAAACACAAAACTCAGAACTAGGAAAGAAGATGGCATGTGATCACTGGACATGCAGATCTCGTTGTGTCCTCTTGGTTCTCGCACAATTGAATTGTGGCACAGTAATCGTCTGCTCAGGCTCTAAAGAAGAAAGCCAAGCTTCACATCCTAGCTCTTTATTCTCACCTATGTGACACTGCTCTAGTTAACTAATCTAATTTTGCTTCCATATAGATAAAATGGGGATGATGATGTATACCTCACTGGTTATTATTTGGGTTTAATGAGACCAATGAGGCACTTATGTATAAAAGTGCCTGGAATTTTATTAAAGCCAAATAAAAGTTAGATGATGTCATCATCATCATCACCACCACCACCACCACCATCATCAATATAGCAGCCTCTTTCACAGGGTAACCTCTTTTCCTCCATAATCTTTTAGGTTATGTTGGCCATCGGATTGAGGAAACAAAGATTTCACTTTTAACGTCCACGTGTTAGTCTGCTTTTCATTTGTGTGATGAAAGAACAACTTAGAGGAGGAAATGTTTATTTTGGACTCACAGTTTCAAAGGTTCAGTCCATGATCATTTAATTCCATATTTCAGGGCCTGAAGCAAGGCAGAATATCATGACAGAAGGACAAGGTCAGGGAGTTGCCACTCACAATAGCCAGGAAGCAGAGATAGAAAGGGGAGGGGAAGGCAGGGAAGATGAAACTTTCTAGGGCGTGCCCCCCCCCTCCAGCCATGCCCTACCTGCCTACATTACCATCCAATTAATCCATTTAAACTAGGATGGAAAAATTAGGTTGCAGATCTCATAATCCAGTCATTTCATCTCTGAATATTCATGCATTAGCACAGGAGCTTTTGGGGGACACCTCATATCCAAATCACAACAATCCCATAATCCATAATTTAAGAATTCCATCTCATAAAGGGAGTTTCCATAAAAAGCAATTTGTGCCTCTTTGCATGATTAAAAAACAAAAAATATAGTAACTTTATACTGAGAATTATGGTCCCTCAAAGATAATTTCTTTTATCATATTTCCATTCTCCTATTTAAATTGACTAATAATAATATTTTAAATCAAAATATCTGTGGAGCACAGTAACTTGATTCCTTTGACCTTTACCACTTTCTGCCACTTAGTTAACAGAAACAATTAAAAATCATTATGAGTATTTAACAATTCAAATTTTGGAGTTGGACTCAAGGCAAAATACCAAAGGCCATGATTTATTACCCAAATATTCAAAACTGTTTTATTTTAAAAAAGTATTCTGTAATGAAAATGTAATACTACTTTTAAATGCTTCCTTGGGGTAGAAAACACTATCCTCTTCTACTTTGCCCTAGTATTTTATTTACTTGTTTGCATGGAATTGAAGTCAGGGCCTCATATATGCTAGTCAAATGCTCTACCCCTGAGGTACATCCTCAGCCCTTGCACTGGTAAATTGAAGTTCCATCTACAAATCATTTCCAAATGAATTCATTATTTTTTTAGAACCACATATGTAAATTAAATGCCATCATTCTATTTTGCTACATATAATGTTGCCTCTTTCATTTTTCTTTGGAGACCTATTAAGCAAAGTCTTTGGGGGAAATTTTTAATTTGAGATAAAGTTTGTATTTCCATTCACAAAAAATTAATTTTATGCTGGCTATGTCTCAAAGGAACTAGAATAGGCTTAAAATCATATGAAAAGCAGTGTTTGATTTTTATGAACTTGATTTTTTATGCCAAAAAAGTAAGAACTCTGGGGAACTGATATCGGATAATATTTAGAGTTATTTTAAATTAGGGTACCAGAGTCATACAAATTAAAATGTCTATGGGTTGACATTTATCCATCATTTTCTCTTTTTACTTTTGGAAACACAAAAGTGAAATAAGGACACTATTTTACAGTAACAAAAAATTATCATTTGCTTGAGTAAGTTAGTATTTATAGGGCTTCAAACAGGTAATTTTCTTCAATAGATTGAGCAGTTCCTGATAAAAATACTATATGCCGGATGGGGTGAAAGGAAGAAAGATGTAAGAGGTAAGGAAGTGTTCAGGACAGTTAAGAACATTAGGCAGTTAGAATAAGCAAGACCTTGTATTAAAGGCCAAATGAGCAGTTCAAAAGTATAAATGAGTGCTGGGCACGGTGGCGCATGCCTATAATCCCAGCACTTGGGAGGCTGAGGCAGGTGGATCACGAGTTCAAAGCCAGCCTCATCAACATTGAGTTGCTAGCAACTCAGTGAGACCCTGCCTCTAAATAAAATACAAAAAAGGGCTGGGGAATGTAGCCCAGTGGTGGAGTGCCCCTGAGTTCAATCCCCGGTACCTTAAAAAAAAAAAAAAAAAAAAAAAGTATGAATGATGTCACATTTTATATAAATTCGAAATTGAACAGTTCAAAATTATTACTAACATTCATATTTTGCCCTCTACATTATACAAATATGTCCAAATATCACAACTGGCTGTTTGGGTGTGTTGTAAATTGTGTTTCCACTGTGGGAAAATGTTGGTACCACTTTAGCTGGTAAATAGAATTGCCCACTCTTCTTTGTCAGAATTACTTACTATTGTTTATATACAGGTGGTTTTAATGATTGTTGAGCTATTATTTTAAGACTCCTTATTATTATAATTTAATTTTTTTTGTTTTGGTACAAAACCATCTAAGCATTCATTATGTGGTTGTGCTAGGATAAATACTAATGCTGATGTTAAAAATCATGCCTGGAAACCAAGAACTCTGGTATACAAAATAGAAATGTTGAATAAAACTCAGTAAAACAATCCCCACCCCTCAAGAGTTTCTGCTGAAGATTAGGGACAATGTTGAAAAATAAAAAAATAAAATTAAAGCCAATCTATAGTGGTTCCAGATTTATACAACAACAACAACAAAAATACATCTCCTCTATGAGGATGTCCCTATGAAAATATGCCAGTTTTTAATTTTATGAGGTCCTCAAATATGTTCTATTGAAGGATGACATACCTAGAAAAGGCAAATATAGAGAGACAGAAAGCAGGTTGGATTGTCTGGAGCAGGAGCTAACAATAGGAATTAACTGGTATAAACAGGATAAGGAATATTATTGGGGCAAGGAAATGTTCTAAAAGTGGATTATGGTGATGATTCAGCAACCTCATATATCACTAAAAATTATAGTACTGGGCTCTTAAAAAGGGCAAATCTTGTGCTAAGTAGAAAAAATATTTATAGGAAGTGAAATGACTATGGCATTAATCTATTGGCACAGCCAGCTAGCTATGTGATGAAATTGACTTCATTTGAGTCCTGAGGAATGATTAGGAATTAGATAGTATATTAATTTTCTATGGTTGTTGTAATGGATTGCCTCAAATTTGGTAATTTGAGACACAAATGTATTATCTTGCAGTTCTGGAGGTAAGAAATCTAAAATGAGACCTGTGGGACTAAAATCAGGATGTTCACAAAGCTGTTTCCTTCTGTAGGCTCTAGAAGCAAGCCTTTTCCTTGCCTTTTTCCAGTTTCCAGAAGCTTCCAGCTTTCCCCTGGCTTTTAACTGCATTACTGAAATCTCTGTTTCCATTGTTACATCATTATGCTATCTCCCACTGGCCCTCCTGCCTCCCTCTTATAAAGATCTTTGTGATTACATTTAGGGCTTCCCAAGTAATCCAGGATAATCTGCCTAAATCAAGATGCTTACCTTAATCACATCTGCAAAGATGCTTTTGCGGTATAGGGTAACACATTCACACATTCTGGGATTAGGACATGAGCAGCTCTGGGGCCATTATTCAGCCTGCAACAGATGGGTAGAGAAAAGAAGACAGGAACTTTGATGTATTCATCTTTGTTCTCTCCATGCTCAGTATTATACCTGGCCCATGGCCAGTACATGCTTTCCAAAACAAGGAAAGATACAAAGATGGGCGTGAACAATATGTGTCCTGGTGATTCTGGCTGGATTGTTAGATGTGAACTAAAGGACCACAAAATTTAGAATGGTAGGAAGTGGAGGGGAAAGGCAGTTTGAGGCCACATTACCGAGTACCCTAAATATCAGACCATGTTTTAGACTTAAACTAGTGAGGAACTATTAAAGACTTTTGGTTAGAAAATCATTGGGAGGAGATGATTACAGGGGGGTTTGCTGAAAGATTAACCTGGAGAATACCAATCAGCTTGGAGAGGAAAGGAAATACTGGAGGTGGATGCTCATTTGGAAGCTATTTCAGTTGTCCAGCTATGAAATGACAGAGCTCAGCTTTAGTTCTGATGATTATTAAAAAAAAAAAAAAAAGGAAGGCAGAAGAAAGAATTGCCAGTTCCTTAATAGTTGAGTTATAATAAGGAGGTATATATGTAAGATTGATTGTGTTTGCGCTGCAAGGAATTGAGATAATTAAATAAAAGTTGTTTATTTTATCAAATAACATAGAAAATGGAGGTAGGTGGCTGTGAATTTACATAAAGCAACTTTCCCTATGATCTTGTAGCAAAATCCAGATGGGAGTTAGCTCTGTCTTTTCAAAATAAAGAAGTGGGAGACATGAACACAAATAAAAAACATTTCTCTCCCCAAAAGGGTCTGACAGAATGCTTTTTTAGGAACTTTTCAGAGTTTCCGAGCAATAAGTAACATGTGGCTAAAAGTTCACTATCCTTTGACCTTCAGAGAAGTCAAACTATCAAGTCTGGCCCTGCATAAACCTCTCAGCCTCAGCCCACTACAGATCTTTTGTTATCTATTGATTATATCTGCAATTGAGTTGGAAAATGTGAGGAATAGGAAATGCATTTTGTAATGACTACTTAATGACTTAATATAATGATTTTTTGGCAATGTCTATTTCTCCTTTCTCACTACTATCTTAAGAAGAAAAAAAGACAAGATATTGTTAGGTCATCTTTGGTGGTCACAAATGGGCAGGAAGCAAAGTAAAAAGCTCTTTGATACCAACATCCTTCCTTTATAATTACACACAGCTATCTGAAAATCTTTTAAAGTTCTTATTATGGCAGAAATGACATTGCAGATAGGGTGAACTAAGCAGATCATGGATAACAAGAGATTTTTGAAAAATGGCAATTATCAAAGAATAGGAAGTTCTAAACCAATAATCCTAAAATTAGCCAAATAACACAGTTACAGTTTGTAAAACGAGACTAAATGACTTTCAAGATATTCCAGGATTACCAATATTGTAATGATAAAACATTAATTCTACTTTTCATTATTACTTTTAAAAAGAAAGCTTCCCAGAGTGGACACTTGATTATTTTTGTGTGACATTCACTCTGGTCCAGACTTCCCAATCAATCTCTTCTGTCATTATGGTTTTTACAATTTTATGAGGGAAGAAGTAATGTTTTATGGGTTGGATTAGAAATATCCCTCAAAGGCTCATATGTTGAGGGCCAGTTTTCAGTGCAATATTGTTCACAGATGGGGATTCAGGAAAGCGATTGGAACATAAGGGTTCGGACCTCAGAGTTAACCCACTGATAGCTGAATGGGCTACAGGGAGGTGGTGGAAGCTGTGGGAGATGGACATAGCTGAATGAGTGGGTCCTTGGGGGCATGCCCCGGGGAACTAGGGGTCTCTGACCCCATTTGTCCACCTCTCTTTCCTGGCTTCCATGAGTTGAGCAGCTTTCTTCCACCTTGCCCTTCCACACTGAAGTTCCGCTTCACCTCAGGCCCACAGCAATAGAGCCAGCAGGCCATGGACTGAAGTCACTGAAACCTTAAGCCAGATCAATCTTTCTCTCCTCTAAATTATTTGGCAGATTTTTTGGTCACAGCAATGAAAAGCTAACACAAAATGAAAGTCTCAGTTGTTACCACATTTTTAAGAAAAAATTTTAAATGTTGGTTGTCGAACTATCAATGTGGTAGCAAGTTCAATTAAATCCAGTCATACAGGGGTTCAGCCTTTTAAAATTCTGAAGCATTCTCCCCAAAAACCACACTGTGGACTCTTCCTTCAGGAAGAAGCAGCTTCTTTCTTATCTTACAATCATCAAGCCACATTTGCCAGAAAGTAACTATTTTGCCTGCTGTTATTCTTCCCTTTCCTCCACATGGATGTCCTGTAGGTGAGTTGAGAGCTTTTGTCCTCCAGATTTGTAACATCTCTTGTTGGGCCATATGGACTCAGGGTATATATCCTAGAAACTGGCTCTCTGCATGTGTGTGTTAGAGAATTTGGGATTGAGGCACCAAGGCAGGGAATTGCTCCAATTCTGTTTCCCCACCTCTGCCTCAAATGTCATCAGATGCTGATCCCAAGAATACTTTTTAAGTTCCATCTCCAGTTTTATTCTTTGAGTAGGAACTTGTAGGTGCAGGAGGGAAGTGTTGATCCATAAAGCATTGGTACATTCTGGATGCACTATCATGGATTACCTTCCAATATAATCATTCTCTGTACGATTTGAAACGAGCAGTTTGGAGAGTCATGTGATAACATTGAATAAAGATGAATATGTACATGCCTTCTGGCCAGCAATTTCACTCTGGATAAAGAGCTAGAGAAGTTTCCTCAAGTATCCCAAGAAGACATTTGTGAGAAAGATTGTTGCAACTTTGAAATCACAAAATAATGAAAACAATCTGAATATCTGTTGGTTGTAGAATGGAGAAATTGGTGGAGGCTGTGGAAGATGGGACATATTCATAGAATAAAATATTATTTAACAATAAAAAGAAAATGAGCTAGGGGTCTCTCAGTTTTCATGTATTGAAATGCTATGTATTTCACGAAAACCATGCTATGCATTTCAATGGGTGCATCCATATGATTTGAACTGAATGAAAGCAAGAGATACCAAGTCCTTGGTAGGGATATTGAGAAACAGGATTGTGGAGAGGTACAAAATGGCTTTAATTGTATTATTTTCATGTTTTAGGCCACATATAAAATTATTCATGTGTTCATTAAATCACTCTGTATACTTGTTCACGTGCTTGAAATATTTTATTTCTAAATATCTTTTGAAACCCCTAGTCATGTCAAATATTGATGTTTTGCAAAAAGGGAGGTTTATTTTAAGACTAAATGCAACAAGTAACTTGTTTTTCCTGAGGAACTCTTGCATGTATCACTTCACTAACCAGGTAAATCAGTCACTGCCAATGTTTCCCTTTTCCTTTGCCTGCTTAGAAGCTCAGAAGCAAATTTGAGGCCTTAGTAACAAAACAGAACCCTACATATCTGAAATCTTCTCCCTAAATTTGATTTTCTATCAAAATATGTATTTATTTTGGTCCTGCATTTATTTATTATATTTTATGGCTTTATAAGCTGTTTCATATTGTTAGAGAACTAAAAACAGTTGTGAATGAAAATATAAAAAGTATTTTTTATGTTCTTTTTTTCAATTTTGTTTATATAACCTCAGCATTTACACAAGGCAAGACTGTATATTGGCTTTCTTTACCTTGTAAACCTTTTTGTCTCACGCAGTGTCTGGCACATGACAGATATATCACTACTTGTTGATCAAATTAATTTAAAAAAACCTGCAAATTTGTGCTCAAACATTGTTATTCTTGCACATATTGGAGGTGTCCAATTTGTCCTATTGTAAATATAGCTTTAATAATAATAATAATATCTTGATGAATATAGTTTTGGATTATTTCCGAAGGCTTTTTCCAAGAGTAAAATTACATGGGTCAAAGGATGTGAGTGACTATAAGGAAAATTATAGAACACTAAAGAAAGAAATCATAGAAGAACTCAGAAGATGGAAAGACCTACCTTGCTCTTGGATAGGTAGAATCAATATTGTCAAAATGTCCATACTTCCAAAAACATTATACAGATTTAATGCAATTCCAATCAAAATCCCAATGTCATTCTTCAAAGAAATAGAAAAAGCAGTCATGAAATTCATCTGGAGAAATAAGAGACCCAGAATAGCCAAAGCAATCCTGAGCAAGAAAAGTGAAGCAGGTGGCATCACCATACCAGACTTTAAATTATACTATAGAGCAATAGTAACAAAAACAGCATGGTATTGGCACCAAAACAGACTGGTGGACCAATGGTACAGAATTGAGGACACAGAGACTAATGCATATAATTTCAGCTATCTTATATTAGACAAAGGTGCCAAAAATGTACAGTGGAGAAAGGATAGCCTCTTCAACAAATGGTGCTGGGAAAACTGGAAATCCATATGCAACAAAATGAAATTAAACCCTTGTCTCTCACCATGCACAAAATTCAATTCAAAGTGGATCAAGGACCTAGGAATTAGACCAGAGACAATACGCCTAATAGAAGAAAAAGTAAGCTCCAATTTCCAACATGTCGGATTAGGCCCCAAGTTCCTTAATAAGAATCCTGTAGCACAAGAACTATTACCAAGAATTAATGAATGGGATAGATTTAAACTGAAAAGCTTCTTCTCAGCAAAAGAAACAATCAGTGAGGTGAATAGAGAGCCAACTAATTGGGAACAAATATTTAATACATGCACATCAGATAGAGCACTAATTTCTAGAATGTATATAGAACTAAAAAAACTTAACACCAAAAAAGCAAATAACCCAATCAATAAATGGGCTAAGGAATTGAAAAGACACTTCTCAGAAGAAGATACACGATTAATCAACAAATACATGAAAAAATGCTCAACATCACTGGCAATTAGAGAAATGCAAATCAAAACTACTCTAAGATTTCATTTCACTCCAGTCAGAATGGCAGCTATCAAGAACACAAACAACAATAAATGTTGGAGAGGATGTGGGGAAAAAGGCACACTCATACATTGCTGGTGGGACTGCAAAATGGTGCAACCGCTATGGAAAGCAGTATGGAGATTTCTTGGGAAAATGGGAATGGAACCACCCTATGACCCAGCCATCCCACTCCTGGGTCTATTCCCAAAAGACTTAAAAACAGCATATTACAGTGACACAGCCACTTCAATGTTTATAGCAGCACAATTCACAATAGCTAGGTTATGGAACCAACCTAGATGCCCCTTAGTAGATTAGTGGATAAAGAAAATATGGTATATATACAAAATGGAATTTTACTCAGCAATAAGAGAGAATAAAATAATGGCATTTGCAGGTAAATGGATGAAGTTGGAGAATATAATGCTAAGTGAAATTAGTCAATCTCAAAAATCCAAGTACCGAATGTTTTCTCTGATATAAGGAGGCTGGTTCACAGAGTTGTTGGAAGGGGGTACATAGGATCAGAGGAACACTAGAATGGTCAACGGAAAGGGAGGGGAGGGAGGGAGTAAGGGGGGGGTTGGAAAAAAATTGGTGGTTGAATGAGATGGATATCATTATCCTAAATGCATGATTCAAGATCTGAATGGTACTTATATACTTTGTATACAAGCAGTTGTATGTAAAATGATACTATACTTGTGCATGATGAATAAGTAAATAAATAATAAAAAATTTAAAAAAAATTTTTTTTGATAGTTTATCATGCTAACCTAAATTTGATGAACTTTTAAAAACGGTGGTGGCAAGTGAGAACCATTAGAAAATATTATACTGAGCAAATTTTATCTTCAATTTTTCTAATGTAGAACCTAATGCACAATTGATACTCATAAACATTTTTTATGTTGAATGAATGCTTTCTAAACTTAACTATTTTCTAGCCTAATGGTCTGACATACAAATATTTGTCCCAAGCTGTCAGTATAATTTTGGTTGGGGCAGAGATAAACGTATGTATAGTTGCCGTACTAAAACTTAAATATTATAAGGTTTCTTTTTCCTATACGGATGGTGTTTTTATACTCTAACAATTTGTATGGGTCAGCACAGATGGCCATTATACATTTATTCATATATGAAACTTTCATTATATCTATAATCTGTGCTAAGAAGTACTGTTTAATTGAAGAATAAGCCATGGTGTTTTCCACCAAAAGTTCATAGTCCTTTGGCTGAGAGAGACTCAGAAACTAAAGGTATTAATAAATTGTAAAAAGTGCTACCTTCAAGGCAGAAGGAAATGAGCATATGCCTGATATGCCCAGGGAACCAAGGGAAGCCATCAAAGACTTGAATGGTATGAATATACTTTGTATACAAACTGTTTTGTATAAAAAGATGCTCTAGATGTGCAGTATGAATTGTAACACACACTACTACTATAAATAAATAAATAAATAAATAAATAAATAAATAAAAAAAAGAAAATAAATTCCTTACATATGAATATACAAAAAAAAAAAAAAAAAAAAAAAAAAAAAAGGATGTGAGTGAGCACTTAATGGCTATTGAACTGTTTTTCCAAACTGCTGTCCAAAAAAGCTTTTACCAGTTTCTACAGCTATGAGCAATGTATGAAGGTATCACTTCACTATAACACTGTGTTCAGAAAGTATTTTGTTTTGTTCTGTTTGCATTTCAAAAGATGTAAAATTTAGCTTGATGTAGAGTTAACAATTTTTAAAATGAATTTTACCTACTATTTGTATCATCTCCTATTTTAAGTCGCTACTATTTTTATAGTAAATTGCCTGGCTCTGATAAATTAACTTGCTTGGATTTTCCAGCCCCATCAATGATTTTCATTATTTAATATAACCCAGCAGCAAAGAAAAATAACCCATGGAAACTATTGAGGCTTACTAATTTCTAAAAACTGCCTTTATAACTGATAGTCACTAAACTTCTTTGAACTTCAAATTCCTCACCTTTAAATGGTAGCTAAGAATTTGTACATTGGATGCCTGCTGTAAATACTGCAAATCATGTAAGATACTTACTACCATGTGGCACACAAAAGATGGTTGGTAAAATTATTACCTATAAAATTAGGTTCATAATCTATATAAACATTGACTTCACTTCCTGTTTTTTGTTAATAAGGGACAAGTGTGTGTGTGTGTGTGTGTGTGTGTGTGTGTGTGTGTTATTTATGGATTCTTTTGGTAACTACTCTGGTTTGGATATTTGTTTGGGTGTTTCACAATAGTCGATGAATTGAAGGCTTGGTCTATAGGATGACACTATTAGGAGGTGATGGACCCTCTGGGAAGTGGGGCCTTGCAGGAGATCTTGAGGTCATTGGGGCATACTCCCAAAAGAGGTTTTGAGACCTGAATTGTCCTCTCTCTCACTCTGCTCTAGTTTGAGATACTATAACTATTTTGGTCCTGACACATGCGCCCACCATTGCCATCAGTGCAGTGAAGTGATACAGTGGAGGGTCAGCCCTTGCCAAGCCTGTGTTATGCCATTTGGACTTGGGACCTTCAAATATATGAGCTAAATAAACCTTTTCTCTTTGTAATTTAGTTGCCTCAGGTATTGCATTGTAGTAATGCAAAGCTGGCTAACAGAGTAGCCCATCTTGAATGACTTTAAGTAAAAAATGGAATTTATCTATATAAAGGTAGAATATTTAGAAAGAGGAAAAGAAGAGGGATTCAGCTGGGTTTCAAAGCAAAGAATTCCTCAACCCTGATTTTGCCAGAAGAGTTTCTCACCAACTTTAACCTCTGGTTCTCCTTGCACCTAAGTTCCATTCTCTTTCTCTACCCTACCGGTAGACTTTCCCCACCCAGCTGTCAAAAGTGCTGAAGTTTTATTCCTAACAAGTTCATTTTCTGAGGACAGCTTGTTTTGACCATCTTAGAACCTGTCTTCAAATGCTTTCAGGGAGGGTTTTTTGTTTGTTTGTTTGTTTGTTGTACCAGAGATTGAACTCAGGGGTTCTTAACATTAAGCCACATCCCCAGCCCTTTTTATTTTTTATTTTGAGGCAGGGTCTCACTAAGTTATGCTTGGGAACTTGCTAAATTGTTGAGACTAGCCAGTCTTCCTGGCTCAGCCTCCTGAGCCACTGGGATTATGGGCACGCACCACCATGCCTGGCTAGGGGAGAATTTTTTTTTGACCTAGCATGGTTAAAGTGCCCCTTTCACCAATTTCTGATTAACTCTGACAGGTGGGGATGCAGTTAAGTGAAATGAGAATATGGCAGCTTTTATAGGAAATATCAGGTAGAAGGGGAGTAGTATTTCTAGAAGTGAGGGATGAACAGAACAGTACGTGCAAGAACCCCTTGTTAGGAAGAAATTGATTATTTGGGGATAGATAAAATCCTTTTTTGGAAAATCTGAAAACTTGGTTAGAAAGCAGCATAAAATTTTAAGTCTGGAACACCTCAGAAGTAAAAGGATGAGCTGGTACTCTGTGAGAAGAAAGCCGTGTGTGTGTGTGTGTGTGTGTGTGTGTGTGTGTGTGTGTGTGTCTGTGTGTCTGTCTGTCTGTCTTTTTGAATGTCTTGCAAGTTATCCTCCCTCAAGGTGCTCAATGAATAATTGTTAAATGTGGAAAAAAATTAACAACTGCCAAACACAATACTTAGGCCATATTAAGTGCTTAGTGAATGAATACCTGTTGAGATAATGAATAACTAAAAGCCTGGGTTACATTCTGGGTATAATTCTAAAAATATAAGTGCAACAGTACCTTCATGATAACTAGAAGAGACAATCCAAGATACGGGTGCCATAGTAACCAGTAGAATACATGCAAAAAGCAGTTGGCAATCAAAAGCAATGCCAATTAAAAGTGCTGGACTTGTTGAGGTAGTGTAGCAGAATAGGTAGACTCTAGTATAACAAAAGTGAGGAAGGACAGAAAGATAAACTCCTTGAAGTCATCTGATTATATTGTTTCCAGAGACCTAAGAGTCCTGAATCTTGTAACCAGGAGAAACTCAGTAACAGTGGATCTGCAGGTAATTATTTGCTATCATCAGTATTAAATGTTTCTGGTATCCTCATGAAGAAATATCAATAATTACAAAAAAGTCTGTATATTTGAGCACTTACTTTATTCCATTTCCCTAAACTTTGTTTTTCTATCTAGACTACATTGACTACACAACGCATCACTTCACTGATTTGTTCCCTTTGTCCTTCTGCCTTTCCAACCTTAGCATGTCCATCCCCAGATAAATAATAATAATAAAACATATTCCTTTTCCATTCTGATGTGCAGGTGCTCCAAGAGAGCATCACACAATGAAATTGGGGCACCCAAAAGTTAAGGGTTTTTAACTCTAGCTGACCCCACTGGTCTGTTTTACAGCCATAATAATCAGAATAAAATTCTTCACTTGGAGCTCATGGGACATGCACCATCAATGTTTGATGATATAGACAGATTTGTTGATGTTAAAGCATCTTTTAAAAAATTTTCACTCTAAGAGCATTCCATAGATGATTTCATCTCCTTCCATGGTTTCCCAAATACAGATGATCCCTGACATATAATAGTTCAACTTATGGTTTCTTGACTTTATAATTGTGTGAAAACAATAATTCAGTAGAAACCATACTTATAATGCTAAGTGAAATTAGTCAATCTCAAAAATCCAAATACCGAATGTTTTCTCTGATATAAGGAGGCTAGTTCACAGTGTTATTGGATGGGGGTACATAGGAGGATTAGAGGAACACTACTAGAATGGTCAAAGGGAAGGGAGGGGAAGGGAGGGAGCAAGAGGGGAGGGAGGGGGGAAGGAAAAAAAAAAGAAAAGGTGGTTGAATGAGATGGATATCATTATCCTAAATGCATGATTGAAGACCTGAATGGTACGAATATACTTTGTATACAAACAGTTGTATGTAAAAAGATGCTATATATATGCATTATGAATTGTAATACATACTACTATTATAAATAAAAAATAAACTAAAAAAAAGAAACCATACTTCACATTGTCATCTTTTCCTTGGTTACAATATGCAGTACAACACTCTAAGGCAACCTTGAGCAGTGACAAGGAGCTGCAGCTCCCAGTTTACCACTGGATCATGAGTAAACACCTGATATTCTACAGTGCACTATGCTGCCAGTACTTTTTGTGTACTATTATGTTTTGTGTTTGAACATCCCATTGTGTCTACAAAACCTTGATTTGTATATGTACATCAAACATGAATGTTCATTTTGTTTCCACACAACATGATGGGGATGTTTTCACACACTTGTACCAGATCTCTATGCCAGTTAGGCACATTCCTGTAAGTAACTCTCAGTGTCACATCAAACATCATAATGGCACACTGGGCAGGAAAGTGAAGGCAAAATCTATTGTCTTCCATCAAAAAAAGAATCTTTAGTACTATGACCTCTCAGCCAAAAGTAACTACAACTTTGAAAAGCCCTTCCTCTGGCTCACTAGAAAGCTCATTGGAGTGGGCTGGGCATATAGACATGTGTGAAGACATGAATGGTGTGACTATAATTTGTATACAACCAGAAATAAGAAAAATTGTGCTTTATTTGTGTAATATGAATTGTAATGAATTCTGCTGTCATATATAACAAATTAGAGTAATAAAAAGGATTAAACTCCTGAGCACATTAGGCTTTTCCTTCTCCTTCATTTCCTATGACTCATTGTTCATCAAGTTCTGTTATTCTCACTTCCTTCTAATCTCAAGGATGTTCTTGTTTTTGTAATTGCCATTGTACAAATCCCAATTTCTTGCCTGTATTAGTGACATAGACTCATAAAATTATTTAAATTATGTAATAAATTAGAAAGATCCAAACAATACAAAAATACAAACGGTCAACTGTCTCTCTTCATACCACTTCAGCCCACCCAATCTTTCTATCTTTCCACTGATGTATCTACTATTAAACTTCTGGTGCATAGCCATTTAGTTTGTATTCCTTTATAATTGCATGTATAAGCATGTACATATAAAAAGATATAGGATTTGAGAATTTTTTAATACAAATGGGAATATGCATTACATAAGCTTCTCACATTTTTCATGTAATGAGATATTTCAATAAATTTTCATTTCAGTGAAAGGCAGCAACTTTTCTCCCTGGCTCTAACTACACCCCGACACGCCGTCCACGCTCCTCTAACCTCCAAAATGGCGCAGACCTTCCTCCAGCAATCTCGCTCAAGTCCCTCGAGAAGCCAAGTCTCGAAGGATCCCGGGCCAAGTACGGAAAGAAGGTGCCAATGAAAAAACATGTCCAAAGCCAAAGCCCGTAGTCCAAAGCAATTGAAGAAAGCCATCTCCCCAAACAGGGCTCCTGCATTTCCCCCCTTTTGTTTTAAAAGAGGTAATGCTCATTGGACGACCCTAATTTGGAGTTTGGTGCAACATGCCTGCTCTTACCCCATCGGATAATCAGAGGCTGTGCCATTGACTCCTGTCTTAGGTTGGCAGCACATGAGTGTCCCGTGCACTGTGCCTGTTTAGAGGTTGTCCCCCTCTGGGGACAACCGCTGTACCAAACGATGAGCCCTTTGAGATCGACTGTGAAGGTGGAGCCCTAACCCCGCCTCAGAAGTCTTGCGGCTTTAAGGCAACAAGCCTCTTGTGATGTCAGCAAATTGCCGCGTGTGTGCCAATTAGTTACTAAAAGTTTCATCAAGCTAAGCAGACATGTGCTTCATTTGTGTAAAGTCCCAAACAATGAAGTAAATGAATGGGCTTTGGAGCAAATGTGGCATGTTAAAAAAAATACCTTGATTTCTTGCTTGAGCTTGCATGCTTTTTAGCGTATTGCAGGAATGCAGTCTTTTTTTCCTTATTGAGTTTTGAATATCTTGCTACAGTCAAATCACAGTATTCAAGTGCTGAAAATGTTATTTTGTGTTAGTTGTCAAATTAAAAAACAATTATTTTCATTTTAAAGTTGATTTCTGAATAACATTGTTGTATTTCAAATATCTAAAAAAATCCAAAAACAAATGAGAACAAAAGAAAGAAATGCTTTATTTATTAAAATAGATTTTTGCCCAACTGTTGGCTAATTGTCAGTGTTCTGAACATTTTTAAAGGTAGTCTCTGTCTAAGCTTAGTTTTCAGTTGGTTATTGTAATCAGCTATTAAAATGAAGTTTTTCCATTTTCAATGGGTGTTTTGAGACATAACACCATTAGAAGTCAAGAGAAGTCATGTGTGTGTGTGTGTGTGTGTGTGTGTGTGTGTGTTGAAAGTATTCCTTATCTAAATATTTAAGTTTCAACTCTATCAACCTATGTAATTCATTATATCCATATTTTATAATTTCTCATATATATAGGGCATGTATTCTTTTTCATACCCACAAGTCACACATTCACACTAATTCATTCACCAATTACTTCTGTATAACAGTCACTGTTTGTGATCACTGGAGGTATGGAAATGAAGAAAGTAAAAGACATATGCCCTAAAAAGTATTTATAGTTTACTGCTTCCATCTTCATCCCGGCCGGGAGGAATGTCTCATCCAAATCTGTGTTACCATTTTGAAGGACCTTCCAGGGAGTCTTCTATAGCTTTCCTGCCCTTAATATTGCTTTTTCTGAACTCTTCATTATGGAGCTTGATTAGTTATCCTAAACTATCATTTTTTTTTCCTGCCATTATCTTGCTTGAAACTCTTCAGAACTTGCAGGATTGGAAGTTTAAATTCCTTTGAAAAACAATTTGATTCCTTCCCCCATTTGCTTATTTAGCTTCATCTCGTTCATGCCCCCTTACAAACAATGTAAGGAAGCAAAAATCATGCCTGAGCATGTATCTATGGTTACATGATTAAATCGCAATTTTCCAGAGCTTGGCTCATGAGTAACATCATCTGCCACAAGATGAATTGGGGCGATATTCCTCTAGGGTTAACCCAAAATGAGGCTTGGGGCAATTGTGTCATACAAGATTTTACAATTTTTTACAATTGTTCTGCTGCTTTTTTGTAATTTTTAAACCTGAAGAACATCCTTCCAGTAAACCATGTTGTTGGTGTGGATTCCAATGTCTGTCTCCAGCAGAATAACCATTTCTAAAGTTAAAAAATTTGGTGCCTCTGTCTTTAGGACTTTTCCAATTTCCTTCTTTTTGTTTTAATCATAATTTTCACTCTTTCAATAATCTGACCCTATTGTATTTGCCTGTTTTATGGGATATTGAATTTTGCGCTGTTTGAAAGATCGTATATCATTTCTGTTTTAAGCGTGCAGCAAAATAAACTGGTGACATCTTTAACTTTTCTCCAAATGTAAGGAAGCAAAAATATGCCTGAGCAATCTATGTGAATAAATCGCAATTTTTCCAAAGCTTTCATGAGTAACATCCATCTGCCCTGTTAATCCTCTAGGGTTAACACCAAAATGAGGATTGGGCAAATGTGAAGATTTACAATTATTATTGTTCTGGCTTGCTCTTTTGTAATTTTCTAGGTGGTGCTGTTGACGTAATTTAAAGTAGCTTGTTGTAGCGCTGAAAGTGTCTTCTAAAACCTTCTGGAGGGGGCCAGGCAAATTAGTATGTGCTCTAATATGGTGTAGAGGTTCTTTTCTTGCCCACAAAAGTTTTTGTGATAAAACAATTTAAAAGCTGGAGTATGAGGTGCTATTGGTCCTGCTAATAATAGTGGCTATCTGAAAAAATGTTTATGGGCTGGTCTCTAAAATTTTCCAGAGCTCTTACCACAGCTTCCAATTCCACTTTGAGCTGATTTGTGTGCAGTTATGTAAGTCATATTTTCTTTTGTAGTGACTACATGATTAATACAAAAAGATAATATAGGAGACTTAGGAAGGTGATTCAGAGGTAGAGCATCTAGCTATAGCCCAGTCATTATCGTTGAAGCATAAATATTCAATCTGTGACGATGAATAGGGAGTAATAATAGTAGCAGGGTGAATGCCAAATATTTTAGTAGAAGTTTTCTTGAAGAATAAGTTTAGCCACCATGGAGGTATAAGATTCAATTATACTTTTAGGAGAGACAGGCAAATGTATCCATAATAAAGGCCCTTGTTGCCAAAATACTCCTGTGGGTGTATATTGTGAAGAAATAATAATCAATATCAGCGGTTATCTGTCACAATGAGATGGCTTTTTCTACTAACTTTAAAGCTTTCCTAGCATCTGGAGTCAGTGTTCGTGGTGAGGATGGATCAGGGTCCCCTCGAAGGATATCAAATAAAGGTTTTTGGCCAGTAGTGAGGTTTAGTGTAGGGCGAAGCCAATTAATGTCACCCCCAGCAGTTTTTGGAAATCATTGAGGGTGGTTAAATGTTCTTTATTTATTAAAATTTTTGGGGTCTAACAAAAGTATCCATGATTTTAAATCCTAAATATAATATGGGGTTTGAACTTTTTCTTCTGCTATATATAATCCGTATTTTTTTAAAATTTTCTACCATGTCACTGAATATATATTAAATAAGATTTTTTGATTAGGGTGGGCCAGTAAAATATCATCCATGTAATGTAGACACATGAGGTTTGGATAGTTATTTTTAATGGGTTGGATAGCCTTGTCCACATATATTTTTATGGTGGGGCTATTAGCCATTCCCTGTGGTAAAACCTTTCTGATCAGGGCCATTATTGTTCATAGAAGGAACTGAAAAAGCAAACCTGGGGGCAATAGAAAAGAAGCAATCCTTTATATCAAGACTAATAACATGGAAACTTTTTGGAATAGCTACAGGATTCGGAAGTCCAGGTTGAGTATACTTGCATGGTTTTATTAATTTGTCTAAGATCATGTAATAATCGCCATTTTCCTGATTTTTTCTTGATCACAAATATGGGGGAATAGGTGGAAGGTTCTATATGGATTCCTGAACAGGTGGGCCGCCTTCTTTAGATAGGGGCCACTGAGGGACCCACACTGGCTTATCAGAAAGCCATGGTATTTTTAAAATTATTTTTCAGTAAAATAATGTAATAATAACTTTTTGATAATGAATAACCCTGTATATTTTCACATTTAACACATAATGCAAGGTGTACTCCCATTTGTTGAATGCACTTTTTTCTGGGAGGTTATTATATCCCAAGCCTCTTAAACTGGTTGAAGCTTTTTGCAGAGGCCAGTGTTTGGGCCATTGTCGTAAATTAATGATGGAGGAATCAGCTCCAGTTCTATAAGTCCCTCCATTTCTATTCCTTGGATTCTTAATGCATATTCGTTTTAAATGAATTATGTAAATTTGGAAGGAGAAGCAGCTGAGCAATTTTATCTCCTTGATTAACAGAACTTATACTTTGGGGTGAGCTAAGCATTTTAGTCTGAGTTTATTACACCTGGGGGTCACTTGCAAACCTAATAAGCTTTGAGGACTTCGCCCTGTCCTACAGTCTGACTCCTGTGGGAATCAGGTGTTAACACTATTCGGGCGGTGGAACAGAGGTCTAATCCTGCATTTCTTCCTGTTCCTCTGGTGAGGGAGTGGATGGGTAATAGGGGTTGTGTCGGGGAAGCATCTTTTTCCAATGCCTCGTACATTTGTGGGCCCGGGGCATTGGGCCCCGTTGAATTCCTGAACAAAGGATTTCCATGGATGTCAAATTTTGAATAACATTTATTGGCCCAATGATTTCCCTTTTTACACCTCTCCTGATTGATTATAGTGTCTAGGTTGAGTCCTTGTGAAATTCTGAGGGGCAGCATCTCTAACAGCATCATTTATATCAATAACTAATGGCATAACTTGATCAACGTCTCCAAAAACTCTACCTGCAGTTCTCAAAAGTCGATCAGCAAATTCAGCATATGGTTCATTAGGTCCTTGAATTACTTTGGACAAGCTACCTTGTAGATCCCCACTTGTACAGTTTTCCATGCCTTTAAGGCAAGCATATACTCCTGGGGTATAATATTTTTGAACCTGTACGTCTGCGAACTGGTCTCCAAACCCTGCATCTGCATATTACTGTATATCAACGTGAAAGGAGCTTGGGGTTATGGATACACTAGTGTTCTGAACATTTTTAAAGGTAGTCTAGTCTGCTCCAGATTCTTAACTAGCTTTCCTGCCCTTAATATTGCTTTCTTCTGAACTCTTCAGTATGGAGCAGTAGATGTTTGCATAGCTGTCTCTTTCCGTGAATCTGGCAAAGTCCTATTAACTTGTCAGATATTCTGTTTCCCCTGACTCTGATAGAAATAATTATTACTTCATTTCTATAATTTTGTGTCTTCTAAAACTCTGCTCTTGTGTATATCTTGTGACACTATATGAATTTATTTACATGTCTGTCTTCTATTAAATTAGAAGATCCTTTAGGGCAGGAATGTGGTCTTATTCTTCACTGAGTATAATGCTTATACAGAATATGGGATTCACCCTTATTGAACTTTATAAAAATGTAATAATAACAATAATGTACATAATAGAATGTTCAAATGAGGTTTATTCTGTCCCAGTTTTTATTGAGTCTCCAAGACAATAACTGACAAGAACTCACATTACTGATTTATGGAACACTACTGCTAGACTTGAAAAGAGTTGAAAACCAGTTTTGGAACCAAAGGAAACTCATTCACATGAAGGTACACACATGTATAAGATAAAGTATCAAAGCAACTGGAAATTAGATATAAGACATCTTCAGAGGAAGATAAAGTGTGTTTCTATAGAAGGAAGAGGAGGATGAGCCTCTATTAATATACGAGCTTAGAGGATTAGATTTCAAGGAGATAAAATGAATATCTTGATCTGTGGTCTGTGGAGACTGTAGGACAACATGATGGAACAGAGAGCAATGCTGTCCAGCAAAATAAGATTGTTCCTTAGGAATGACCTGCACTCCCAGGGCTCATCAGGGTGAAAGAGGCATGAAGAATGGGTACTTTGGAATAGAGAGAAGGACTGGAGTCATTTTAAAGGGACTTTGAACAACAAAAGCACTTCCAGGCATAATGGATTTTTAACCTTTTCATGATGTAGAAGAGCCCTCTGCCATTAAAAAGACTGACAATCATAAGCAGCCAGCCATAGGAGAATATCACCCAAGTATAGAATCTCAAGTAAAAGATGAGATAGCTCCAAAACTGGGGGATTCTGAAGAACCTGTATCCTGCTCCAAGAAAGAGAATTCTTTCAAGAATTCAGGAAGCTCAGAGAATGTGAACTTATACTGCCTACCACAGTCAGAGGAAATCAATGTTAGGTATATCTTTGTTTTACAAATAACATAGTGCCTGCTCTTTTCTGGGAGCAGACTCTAAACACAGAGATGAGGGTAAATATTTTACTGCTTCTTGGAGATGATCCCCAGAAGCATAGGCAGGAGAATGGTTAGAAGGAAAGGGAAGGAAGCCAGGAGCATGCAAGAAACTGAGTAGATTAAAGCTAGGGGAACTGGAGTTTAAGTATCTGTTCTGCGACACAGCAAAGAATGTGCCATGGAGTTATTCCAGCTGAAAGAGCTGGGCCTTCTTTAATTCTTGTCAACCATCTGTGGAGAGCTCCTCCTAGGAGGACTAATTCCTCAGCAGTTCTGGCCTGCTCTGGATGCAGAAGAAAGGAGGTCCAGGGGCCAAAGAAAGCTCTCAGCTGAGGTGTCATGGCATTGCAGGTGGCAGCCTTGGGTATCCTGGACTGAATGTGATGGGTTACAGGGAGGACAATGGCACAAATTGCTTGTCCTCTCCTCCCTCCTCCTATTTAAATCCTTGGAGGTGTTGAAAGCAGCTTTGTAAGTGGGAAGAGAGGAGTAGAAACACCATCTAGGAAAATAAAGAAGAATCCTGCTGGGTCCTTTCCATTGAGGCTTCCTGCCTGCAGAAACCTCAAGATGAGGGAGGAGAGAAGTTCTATTGGAACAGAGTTTCAAGTTTTTGCTTTTGCCAGAACTGGGTATTTTGATGCTTGAAGTGAGGATTTTGTTTGTTTGTTTGTTTTTGTTTTTTGTTTTTTGTTTTTGTTTTGTACCAGGGATTAAACTCAGGGGCACTCGACCACTGGGCCACATCCCCAGCCCTTCTTTGTATTTTATTTAGAGACAGGGTCTCACTGAGTTGCTAAGTGCCTCACCATTGCTGAGGCTGGTTTTGAACTCGTGATCCTTCTGCCTCACCCTCCCCAAGTGCTGGGATTACAGGCGTGCGCCACTGCACCCAGCTGAAGTGAGTATTCTTAACACTAAAAGTAACTAGAAAACCAGATTTGTTATCTGATATTCACCAGGAAAGTCATGGGACTTGCCCAAGACTTCATTGAATAGATGGGGAAGAACTCTTTGTAGAGAAAAACTGATAAGACCACACACACACACACACACACACACACACACACACACAAATAATGTTATTCTTATTGCATAAGTTCTACTAATCTGCTACTCATCTGAAGAAACCAGATATTTTATCTATAGGAGAGCAAATATTCCTAGTAATCAAAAAGCGTTAACTGTAAAATTTTTATGTGACTAGCTCTACACTAAGAACTATAGGGGATATTTTATAGTCTCAATCCTGGTCCCTAAATAGAACTTTTTGCAGTTTAGATAGTTGGGATAATTTTTCAATTATATGATCACATGACTAATTTTCCATTCATTGCTTGTATATTTTCTTTTATAATTATTAGTCATCTTCAAATAGGACCTTCACTCCTTCTTAATTCATCTAAACAATGTCCTGGAATTTAGCATCTGTTAACAAGTCATTGTTATGCAATATATTATATTTTTATTTTGCTGAAAAATCAACTTTGCTATCAGCTGAACAGCATTGTTATGCTCATTCTTTATGTGAGGAAACTGAAGTTCAATGAGACAAAATGTCTTGCTTAATGTCACAAAATCAATAGGCAACAGAATGAAAACCAGGATCAGAATTTAATTCTGTTTGACTCAAATCCTGTGTTCTTCCCATTGTATGAACATTTGCTTTGGAAAGGGATTTGGGCATATCCAAAAGCAAAGTCAGGATCTTACATAGGACAGCAAGAGTCACTTCACATGACTTTAGATATTAAACTTGATATTGAAGAGGATCCTCATCTTCACCTAACAAATATTCACTACCTAACACATATTCACTATGAAACCTACCGTTAAATTTACTACTGTTACATTCACTGCGTTGTAAAAATAGAACAATCATTCTATTGAATAAGATTGCATAGAAAATTTTGATTACCTGATTTTTTTTTTCACTTTTAAATTAGATGCTTGATGTCATGCAGACACAGCCTATGGTTCAATACATGTTACTGTCTTATTTGTCCAGCTCCTTAGGAAGTGATATTTAAATACAGAATCTTAACCCTAAAAACAAATAAACCATATCTACTAGCTATATCATTTTGTCATGGATATGGTTAGAGTTCAGTGTAGATTTTGATTCTCTATCACATTCACAGAGAAAACAAGTTCAGAGATGTCCAGCAATCTATTCAGAATCAAGACTTGAACCTATAATTCCAGACTCTCTTTGTTAACTGGCCTTTTATTCTTCCAAACCAATTAAATAAATCTTTCAAAATAATAGGTGGGTTATGGTTAGAGTTTTGGATTATTTTGAGAAAATCTGCTTAATGTAAGTAAAATATGCAACTGAAGATAACCTTATTATAAATGTGTTCTCTGTTGGGGATAGTGATTCATAAGCTCATTTTGCTTCATGACTCATAGCTCTTAGAAAAGAACAAGATTCCAAGGAAATATTGGTTCTTATTCAAAACTAGTCCCTTTCAATAACAATAACAAAAATAAATCACTGTAGATAGCCTGTTAGAATTCTTAATAAAGTATCAACAAGTAAATCTTTATTACTAAATTGCATGGTAGTGGAACTTCTTTGCTGTGCTCATACATGTAAGAAAATTGATAATAGTTATCTCTGTAAAAAATAGCTATAGATGAAAGGCTTTAGAAAAAGAATTTGGGGCATATTGTAATAGATCACCATTACTCATAAGCTTTTCTCTAACTATGATTCAGTCTAAACCCAGGTGTTGTTCAGAATCTACAGTATATTTTGAAGATTAGATTGTCATAACATAAATTGAAGTGGGCATCTCAAAGTATCACAATTCGTTCAAACTGAGATGTACTAGATGATGGGATGAGTAATAAAATGTGCAAGACAAAATTTTCTTGAGATAATCATCCTCCCCCAACAGCATCAAGGGAAAGAAAAATAACTTGCTATATATATATATAAAAAAAAATACATCTGCACTTGGTTTCCCAAGTAGAAGATTATTTGAAGGAGTCCTCATATTTGACACCAATGTAACATCTCTCCTTATCCTTTTTGTATATTTTTCCTTTAGTCAGCTTCCTATTGTAATCCAGTGTAACAATGAAAATAGATACCATATGTAAGTAGGGTCAGTTGAAAGTAATAAAGTAAAAAAAAAAAAAAAAGTCAACAAAAACTCGACACAGACTAGATTACAAAGTAAGGAGTGATTTAAAGGCTTATATAATTAGGACATTCAAGGGAAACCAGGTATGGTTTGATTCAGGGACTCAAAGAACGTTAGTATCTTTGTGTGCCTGTGGGTTTAAGTCACTCAAGGTCTATTTTCTCCCATATTGGTCTCTTTGTGAAGTAGCCTCTTCTATGAAAGTAAGAAAGTTTATTGCATCTACCTTCAGGTCCACAAGCTTACCCTTCTGAGAGAAAATACAGAAATATTTTTTTGGACTGTTTGCAATAATCAGACCCAAAGAAGCACTGAGGCATCTTTGGAATGGCTTGGGTTGCAGTCTGGCTCTGATAATTCACTGAAGCTAAGTGTGAATAGATTATATTACTGGCCAGGCCTGGAGGGTCACATGACCATCATGATTGGTAAAAGGTGGGGCAGGAGATGAGGTCTGCCCTATGTGATCCATGAGGACTGAAAGCAAGAGAGGAGAACCATACTTTCTGTTACTGGAAGAAGAGATGGGCAGGCGAACACAATGGACATCAATGGCATAGCCTGCTGATTGCCATCTTTTGAGCCCCCAAATGCTCCCTTGGTGCCTAGAGCAAACCTTCTTTGATATGGCATTGCTCCTGAGGCATAGAATGTATCCTAGAGGACTTCTTTCTCTTCCTCTTCCTTTCAGCAATCTCTGTTCTGTCTCCATCTTAATTAAGCCTTGGATTCATATTCCCCTTTATTTTCTTGCCTCTTGCTGGTTTCATCCTACCTCATTCAGTCTACAAAGAAACTATTTGCTCTAACCTGGGGTGCACCACTAGTAAATTTGAGAGGAAAGAACCTAAACAGAGAGTGAAGCAGAAAATAAAAATGATTTTTCTTGCCAACACATAACAGGAATTCATGTTGATTGCATTTCCCTTTCTCAGAGTCTAATTCCTTCATCAAGGTAGAGCACAAATATAAGCGTAAGAAATTGTAAGTAGCTAAAGGATTAGATATAGGGCTCCAGATGACTTACCTTATTTACAATACCAAGGTGTCAGGCTTTTTCTAATAGGTCTTGAAACAATTTTCTTAGATTTAACAGAATTATATTCTTTTAAGAAATGTCAGAGCTCAAATCCAAATGAGACAACGGAAGAGCTGAATTAATAAAAGCTCTGCTTATGGTTATACTCTTATTCCTAAGGAACTTATAGGGAACTGAAATTCTGGAGTCTGGAAATTGGAAACACATTGATGAAAATTGGCATTTATTTAACATCTAGTTCATGTTTTCTGTACAAACCAGAATTGAGCTCACTATTCAGCTAAATGTCTGCTTTGTTACATCCCTGCTGTTTTAAATGTTTAGGAATTGGATTGAATTCACAATGAAGGTGCTAAGGCATTTTGCTCATCTGGAAACTGAATACAAAACCATGCAGATGACAATTTTGAATTTATTTTGGATCTGACTCCCAAGGTTGTCATGTTCTATGCATACAGATGCCAAATACCTTCTCCCAGAGTAAAGGATGAACTTGGCAGGTGGCCAGTGGGTTGAGCTGAAGATTCTTTCTGAGTTGAGCTGAGGCCCCAATCACTGGCATAACATTGGAGCTTGATTTGAGTGATAACTCATAAAAAGACAGCATTATGCAATCGACTCACCAAGTGAGTCACCCTTGATGAACTGTGCACTTTCATTATTCTCAGAATTCTATAAAGAAATCCTCTCATTGCTTGCCCAGTGCAAATGGAAATGCCTGACATATTGATTCTACTCCCAGTTCATATTCTGGACAGAGCCCAATCTACACCTGGGGAATGTGCCAGTATCCTGCTGGTGCACAATTGTGAAAAAGGCAGAAGTTGTTTCCCAGCCCCTCTTCTCAAGTCCCCTTTTAGTGTATATTTCTCCCTACTTCTCAAAGGCCAAGCATTTTCTCTCCTCTCTTCTCTTCCCTTCTCCTCTCATTTTCTGCTTTTCCTTGTTCTCTTACCCACTTCCCCACCATACACAAATACATGTACATAGTCACACATAATCCCAATCACTTGTTGGCCCCTGATAGACATTCTTTCTCACTAGGAACACCTTTTGCTCTGAAGTTTTCTCCTCTACCTTTCTGCTTTCCTAACTCTAAACTAATCTGTTCTTTAAGTCCCTATCCCTTGGATCTTGCTAAATGGTTGAAGTTAGTTTGACAAAGATGGAATCAAGATGGCTTTGAGTATTATGGAAGGCTCCAAATTTTCCATCAGGCTGGTGTACATATACACTTGGGACTTCAGTAACTACTATTTGGAAAGATAGTATAGTGCACTAGAGATTACCAATGAGGTGTTACACAAATTGTGTTCTCCATCTGGGAAATTTAAATAATCCTTTAACTTTTTTGAGATTAGGTATTATTACCTCTAAAACTGGAGTGAGAAATTAATACCTTCCTTTCTTTCTACAGTGGTCATCTACTGCTCTTGTGTACTATGCAACCATTTCTCCTCCTTCCCCATTTTTTGTTTCAAAAACAACCCTACCCACAGTCAGCCCATGTGTACTGTTTTGTGGTACCCAGGACTATACTTGATCCAAAAGAGGCAGAGATAGCTTTGAGAGTTTGCTGCAACTACTAGAAGAGAATTTCCTATTGGTAACTTAAAGTGGCCAGAGGCCATCTTTGGCTTTGTATGGTGAGAGCTTCAGGACTAGGCACACCAAGTTTGCACCATCAGCAAAAGGGCATAGTAACCACCTTTCCTTCAGGATCTGCCTATCAGTCACAAAGATAATTGGTTGGCCTGACTGCATCAAGAGCTCAAACTTGAATCTGGTCATGTCTCTTATTAGATCTACTCCTAAGCTACATGATTCAATAAATTAAGCAAGTAGGAGAATACACACACACGCACACACACACACACACATACACACACATTCTGACAAACTTTTTCTCTAAAGGGTTATATAGTAAATATTTAGGATTTATGGGCTACAGTTTCTGTTACAACCACCCAACTCTACCACTGTAGTAGGAAATAGTCATAGACAATATATAGATGACTGAGTGGCTGTGTTCTAATAAATCCTTATTTATGAGCAGTGAAATTTTCATATGGTTTTATTATGTCTCAAAACACTCTTCTGTATTTTTCAACTACTTAAAAATGTACAAATCACTCTGTACAAAAATAAAAGTCTCATCATGCAGAATGATGAGAAAATCTGCCAGCTACTCTTCTGACAGGGGATTAATATCCAGAATATATAAAGAATTCAAAATCATCAACACCAAAAAAAATTATAACCCAATCAGTAAGTGATCAAAAGATATAAATAAACATTTTTCAAAAGAAAAAATACTAATGACCAACAAACATCTGAAAAAACTACTTAACATCCCTAGCAATCAGGAAAATGTGAATCAAAACTACACCACTCCTGGGTCTATTCCCAAAGGATTTAAAAACAGCACATTACAGTGACACAGCCACTTCAATGTTTATAGCAGCACAATTCACAATAGATAGGTTGTGGAACCAACCTAGATGTCCCTCAGTAGATGAGTGGATAAAGAAAATGTGGTATATATACAAAATGGAATTTTACTCATCAATAAAAGAGAATAAAATAACGGCATTTGCAGGTAAATGGATGAAGTTGGAGAATATAATGCTAAGTAAAATTAGTCAATCTCAAAAATACAAATACCGAATGTTTTCTCTGATATAAGGAGGCTAGTTCACAGTGTTTTTGGATGGGGGTACATAGTAGGATTAGAGGAACACTAGAATGGTCAAAGGGAAGGGAGGGGAAGGGAGGGAGCAAGGGGGGGAGGGGGGGAAAGAAAGAATAAAAAAAAGAAAGAAAAGGTGGTTGAATGAGACTGATATCATTATCCTAAATGCATGATTGAAGACCTGAATGGTACGAATATACTTTGTATACAAACAGTTGTATGTAAAAAGATACTACTATATATGTGCACTATGAATTGTAATTGTAATACATACTATTATTATAAATAAAAAATGCATTACAAAAAAAGATTTCATCTCACTCATTACAATGGCAATCATCAAGAATACAAATAACAAATTCTGGTGAGGATGTGGGGGAAAAGATACACATTGTTGGTGGGAATGCAAATTAGTACAACCACTTTGGAAAGCAGTATGGGAATGGAACCACCATATGACCCAACTATTCCACTCCTTGATATTTATCCAAAGGATCTAAAATCAGCATACTGTAGTGATACCTAATATATACATACAGACATACCATCAAGTATTATTCAACCATAAAGAAAAATGAAATTATGTCATTTGTGGGTAATGGATGAAATTGGAGAACATTATACTAAGTAAAATAAGCCAGATTCAGAGAGTAAAAGGTTGAGGAAGTTAGAAAAAGAGAGACAGAAAAAAGGGAATATTTAAAAAGGGTGGATGTCACAAAAACAGAAGGAAGGTCAATAGAGTAGAAGAAGGGATAGAAATGGAGGGAGGAGGGGAGAAAAAGGGAAGGTACTAGGGAATGAGATTCATCAAATTATGTTATGCACATGTAACAATATGGCATAATGAATTCCACAATTATGTATAATTATAATGCACCAATTGAAATATAAGAAAAAATAAAAGGCTTATAGTGGTTTGCTCACTTGGTCTACAGGAATAGTTAACTGGCAACCGTCTTTCTGGAAATAAAAGCTTCAATTAATAAAGAACATTTAGAGCCTATTTGCAATCACTGACTCAATCATTTTTCAGTGACTTCTTTTCCATCTTTACAGCTAATGTCTGCTCAGTTAATAGGACTGGCTACACAGTAGATTTGATTTGAATGTTAAATGGCCCAACCATTAGGTTTTTAAGTAGTTGTTGAATAATATTTTCCCCTAAGGAGACTTTTACATTACATATCTACCGAGACAATGAATTGAAGAGATCCACAAGTTCGATCAATGTGGTAAATAAGAAGTAAAGATTCACTATTAGGGAATACATTAACTTAGCCATAGAGGGGAATGACTTATAATTTATGTCCATGATCTAAAAAGCAAAGAGAGTGGCTAAAAAAGGAAGGTAAAATTTAGCAGAAACTCCAAATGTCACCTAACTATCAGATATACCAATACAAAGTGTCCATTGTCATCATCAACACTCTTATCTTACGTGCAAGGCTATGTGCTAACAGCTAATTGATCCTGTCTCTCTCTATCTCTTGATTCATAGATACAAATTGATTGATAGATATCTATATCTACCAATGATGGATAATAGGTAGGATATAATATGGATACATAGGTAGGTAGATGTGCATGGTATGTGTGAGAAGCTATTTACTTATTCTTTCTGTCCATTTGGAAATCAATACAGAAGATACAAAACAGAAATTATGGGAATACTTTTATGTGTTAGTAAACTAATGCCAATTGAAGATTGTTCAGGGATTTAGTACAGGGAGAAACAAATATATCAAGATTTCCAGATAATGTTCAGATGTATGAGAGTCTAAATTTTTTAATTAATTAAGTAACTCCACATTTTATTAGCTCTCTTTTCACATAGTTCTTGGAACAATCATTATTTTTAATGCATATGTGGAGGATTGCCCCCAATCATTGCCAATGGATTACTAAGTAAATCTGAATAAATTTAATTGAAGACACTGAAAATACTTGAAATGACTTAGAAATAATCTTCAAGAGTTAAACCTCAGGTCTTCCTTTCATAGAGATGAGTTTCTTAGCTAAAATACAACTTTGGAAAGACCTATGAGAACTGAGAGGTATATAAATGCCTGAATGTCCAAACACCTTGGTGCCAGAATGAAAAGCATTTCAATTCAAAAGTAAATGTTCTTTCTCTTTTGTGCAACACTAGAATTTTATTGAGATAGAGATATTTTGTACACTAAACCCACCTTAATTCCATGAAAAAAGCAGAGTGTATGAACAGGATCCTGTTTTCTTTTGTTGCAGAAAAAGGCTAATTCCTGAGAATTGGTGGGTTTTCCTCTTCTTTTGATTTGGTTTCTCCTGTTAGAGGAGCAGAGTTTTCAGGTACTCAGGCCTACGTGCCTTAATTCCTGTTGGGGCAAAAGGGCTTAGGTCAGACAGCAGATCAATAATACCAGCATTAAGCTGTAGTGTCTCTAAGTGAAGATGGCTCAGAGTTCTTTGATGCATAGTAAAAAACCATGCCCTTTCTTGGCAAACAGGATGAAAGCAGTGATAAAATAATTTCCAATACCAACATCTTTTCCAACTATTTTCTATCATTTCTAAACCTAAGTGCCAAAATTGCTTTTTCAAGAAAAGAAGCTTACCTTAAGTTGCCTTCTCTCTTTTCAATTTACTTCTGTTTTTCTATTCTACTACTCAGACCTTATTACTTCCCTATCAAAAAGATCTCAGAGGCTCCCAAAGGCTAAAGGGCACTCAAATTCAAACTCCCAGAAAATTTACAAAGCTCTCCACAGGTAATGGGAACTTGCTTTCCCACCCTGTATCCCACCAGTACTGTCCAGACATTATTAAGAAGGCCAATCAGAAAATCTCACAATTTCTGGTTCACAACCTTTCTTTATCTCTCTCCAAACCTTTTTTTCCAAACTGTTTCCTACTTCTCCATATGTTGAAATTTTACTCATTCTTCAAATTTAGTCACTTTTGCCAAGAAACAGAGACTCCCAAACAAGACTTCAATATCACTGTGGTCCCAGTGCACTTTTTTTTTGGGGGGGGGGAGTATTGAGGATTGAACTCAGGGGAACTGGACCACTGAGCCACATTCCCAGCCCTATTTTGTATTTTATTTAGAGACAGGGTCTCATTGAGTTGCTTAGCACCTTGTCATTGCTGAAGTTGGCTTTGAACTTGCTATCCTCCTGCAATGGCTGGGATTACAGTCATGTACCACTGAGCCCAGCCGAGTACACTTTCTTATAGCACTCATTACAATCTGTATTGGATTATATTTATACACATATATTTACATGATATCTCTCTTTCTAGAGGACAATTTTTTTTAAGAATGATCATTTTTTTAAACATTGTAATTCTAGAATTTTCCATGAAATAGAGAGCCAGAACATTAGAGACTAAAATAATACTTCTCTTGTCTTTTTCCCTCTTCCTTTTCTTTATTTCCTTCATTTATTCTCAGTTTTTTCTCCAGTCTCTTTTTCCCTTTTGCATTTCTGTGACTGACCTCTCCCCATTTTCCCTTTCTTCACTTCCTTTCCATTTCTTCTTCATTCGTTCTTTTACTCATTAACTTCTTTGCGTGTTTTTTTCATTCAATATTGTGAGTTTATCAAAATATTTCTACCATTTATTCAACTACTCTTTTGTATTTTTATTGTAAAATGTTTAACATGTTCAAAGCAAATTTTGGCAATGCATGTTCAATAACTCACTCATTTATTTCATGTCACTAAATAAATATTTGTTGTTGAATCACTAGTATAAGGCACTTTTCTAAGCACTGGAAACCCAATTCGAGTAAGACTGATAGAGTCGCTGTTCTTTTTAAAAAGTTATTGTGGTGTCATACAGAGAATTTGGGGATAAAAAAGCAAAGAAACAAAAATAATTCTAGAATCAAAAATAGACTTAAAATGACAAATTCCACCAGGCGCAGTGACACACGCTTGTAATCCCAGCACTTGGGAAACTGAGGCAGGAGGCTCGCGAGTTCAAACCCAGCCTCAGCAATGGCGAGGCACTTAGCAATTCAGTGAGAGCCTGTCTCTAAACAAAATACAAAAAAGGGCTGGGGATGTGGCCCAGTGGTCAAGTGCCCCTAAATTCAATCCCCGGTATCACACACACACACACACACACACACACACACACACACACAAAGACAAATTCCTAATCTGAGCAATGACAAAGTTATAACTATCAGATTTACCTTCATCCATAAACAAAGGTAAAATTTTTTAAAAATAGTAACTGTTTTCAGATATTTCAGATATCGACTGCCTAGGGCTGATAACCTCCAAAGGAAAGAAAAAGGAAGTGAACAACCCATTTGCTCTGGTTTTTGAATTAGCAGTGAAATAGAACCCAAACAGAGATCAGTGGTGTCCAAGGTAGGAATTAAGAGATTTATGGTGGCTGGAATATATGAAGCATGTTAGTAGAAAGGAAGTATTGTTTAGAAATGAAGCCTCATAAATCTTTACCAAGGTCCCCTTGGGTCAGTGGCTACTAGGTCCTACACTTGCAGGGCAAGATTCCACGAGGCTCAGAAGAGAGAGCTTGAGGGGTAAAATGAACAGAGATTTTAGTGTTTGAATAGTGTGGAGATACCCTGGAGGTCTGATGAGGTTAAGAAGTGGGACCTTGCTGAGCACAGGGAGCATTGGACATTCAGGTGAGATGCCAACAAGCCATCAACTCTGGCATAATCCTAAGGCCAACCCTCAAGAGGATCAGGTATAGCTACCAGTGAGGTAACTGCCTGTCATAAAAAAAAAATATATTGTTTTTTAAAAAAGCAATAGTAGAGAGAACTTCTTAAAAAACTGTAATTAAAAAGGACATGTTAAATTTACCATCCTTAATATCTTCACATGTATGATTAAAATTGTGTTTACTATATTCATATTGTTATGCAAAAAAAAATCCTCTGGAACTTTTCCATTTTGCAAAACTGAAATGCTGTACTAATGAAATAGCAATTAATTTTCCCATCCCCCTAGACCCTGATAAATATCTTTCTACATTCTGTTTGTATGAGACTGTCCACTCTAGATACTGCATAAAAGCAGATTCATAGAGTATTTAGTTTTGTGGCTACCTTCTATCACTTAGCATCATGTTCTTAAGGCACATCTATTTTGTAACATGTGATGGAATTTCTTCCTCTTTCAAAAAGTGTATAATATTCTGTTATATGTGCATACCAGGAGGGAGGTGCTTTGACGCAGTTGTCTAATGAATGAGCCATAGGCAGACCATTTGGATAGCTTGCACCTCTTGGCTATTTTAAATAATACTGACACACAATGAACACTCGACGTTTTTTTTTTTTTTTTGCTGTTGTTGTTGGTCGGGTCTGCTTGTGTTATTGGCCTTTTGTTAGATTGTTTATTGATTGTTTGTTGTTCTTTCTCTTTTTTTTTGGCTTTGTTCTGTTCTGCTTTTTTTGCATTGATTGTCAGAGTGTTTGATTGTTTGCTTCTGCTCCTTTTTTCTCGTTCCTTCTTTTCTTCCTTCTCACTTTGGCATCTCTTCTTTCTCCTTCATCTTTCATATTTGCACCCTGCCAGTGCATACTAGACAGAGACAAAAACAAGCTGTACGCAGAATTTGGGATTTCTAGAAACAGCGCAATTGAACTGGATAGAAAAAAGAGGTGCTATATATAGTTTACTCTCCATTTTCTTGATTCTCTATCTCCTCTCTCTTACACCAATTTCTACTCTTTTATCATTTTTTTCTTCTTTTCCATCTTACTTTATATATAAATTGGTCTCTTCACCTAAGTGTCTACTCCATTCTCTATCTTCTCTCTTCTACTGATACCCAAACCACTTCCAGTAAACCACGTCAATAGAACTCTTCCTCTCATACTTTCCAAGAAAGAACAATTCAAGAACGCTTCCTTCTTTTTAAACATAATAACCTCTGTATCCAATACTTGAAGCTATAAAACCCCATCAGAAGCATACAGAGTAAACTGGAAATAATATCTCGGTTAACAAAATCTGTACATTGTGATCAAAATTGAATTTTCTGAATAGAAAGTGTTAGGTTTTAAAGTGTAAAGGAATTATAAGGGGAGCTGATAGCTTCGTTACTACAGGAACAACATAAGGAATTAAGGTAAAATCGAAACAGTCAAGGTCCCACAGAGCAAGAAGAAAAGACACACAAGCAGCATGAAAAAACAAGGAAGAAAGTGACACAATCAAATCAAACATGAGTAATCTATTTTAACGAAATAATTACAGAAAATTTTTCCAAACTTGAGGAATGAATGGGAAAACCAAGTTCAAGAGGCATACCGAACACCAAACAAACAAAATCTCAACAGATCCACACCAAGACACATTATAATGAAAATGCCTAATATTACTGAGCTCTTCCAGTCTTATCACTCACATGGCCGGCGGAAGCAAGCAGGGGTTTCCATTCTCGTATCAAATAAGGTAGACTTCAAACCAAAACTAATCAAGAGGGACAAAGATGGATATTTCTTATTACTTAAGGGAACCATTCATCAACAGGATATAACAATCATAAATCTATATGCCCCAAATAATGGAGCACCTACATTCATCAAACAAACGCTTCTCAAGTTCAAGAGTAAAATAGACCACAACACCAGTTATTCTAGGGGACTTCAACACACCTCTCTCAACAATGGATAGATCATCCAAACAAAGGCTAAACAAAGAAACTTTAAGCCTCATTAAAACAATTAATAATTTAGATCTAACGGACATATATAGAATATTTCATCCCTCAGTAAACGAATACACTTTTTTCTCAGCAGCACATGGATCCTTCTCCAAAATAGACCATATATTATGTCACAAGGCAACTCTCAGCAAATATAAAAAAATAGAGATACTACCCTGCATGCTATCGGACCATAAAGGGATGAAATTGGAAATCAACGACAAAACAAGGAATAAGAAAAACTATCTACTCCATCAACTGGAAGCTAAACAACATGTTACTGAATGAACAAGGGGTTGAAGAAGACATCAAAGAGGAGATCAAAAAATTCTTAGAGGTAAATGAGAACACAGATACTTCATATAGAAATCTCTGGGACACTATGAAGGCAGTAGTAAGAGGAAATATTCATTGCACTGAGTTCATTCCTTAAGAGGAAAAAAACCCAACAAATAAATGATCAGAATATAATTAGTAAATTTACTTTGAAAACCTGTACTCTAATAAAATAGAAAATACTGAATGCATTGACAGATTTTCTAGAGTCATATGATTTGCCTAAAACTGAATGTGGAGGCTTTACACACAATTTAAATAAACAGACAGATCAATTACAAGCAAAGAAATAGAAGAAGTCATCAAAAAGCTAACCAACAAGGAAAAGTCCAGGACCTGATGGGTTTACAGAGCCGAGTTCTATAAGACTTTCAAAGAAGAACTAAATTTCCAATGCTCTTCAAACTATTCCAAGAAATAGAAAAAGAGGGAGCTCTTCCAGACTCTTTCTATGAGGCCAATATCACATTAATTCCAAAGCCAGGCAAAGACACATCCAAAAAAGAAAACTTCAGGCCCATATCTTTAATGAACATAGATGCAAAAATCCTCAACAAAATCCTGGCAAATCGGATACAAAAACATATCAAAAAGATAGTGCACCATGATCAAGTGGGGTTTTATCCCAGGGATGCAGGATCCTCAATTGACGCAGAAAAAGCATTTGACAAAATACAACACCCCTTTTCAATTCTTTAGGATGTACACTCAGAAAACTTTTACAACTAGTAAATGAATTTGGCAAAGTTGCAGGAAACAGAATTGAACTCAGTGGTCCATACTACCAAAAGCACTATACAGATTTAATGCAATTCCAATCAAAATCCCAATGTCATTCTTCAAAGAAATAGAAAGAGCAGTCATGAAATCATCTGGAAAAATAAGAGGTAATTCTGCTTTTTGACTTTTTTGGGTTTTTTTAAATTTAATTTAATTTGTTATACATGCTTGCATTAGAACAGAGACAATACGCCCTAATAGAAGAAAAAGTAAGCTCCAATTTCCAACATGTCGGATTAGGCCCCAAGTTCCTTAATAAGAATCCTGTAGCGCAAGAATTACTACCAAGAATTAATGAATGGGATAGATTTAAACTAAAAAGCTTCTTCTCAGCAAAAGAAACAATCAGTGAGGTGAATAGAGAGCCAACTAATTGGGAACAAATATTTAGTACATGCACATCAGACAGAGCACTGATCTCTAGAATATATAAAGAACTCAAAAAAACTTTACACCAAAAAAAACAAATAACCCAATCAATAAAATGGGCTAAGGAATTGAGAAGACACCTCTCAGAAGAAGATACACGATTAATAAACAAATACATGAAAAAATGTTCAACATCGCTGGCAATTAGAGAAATGCAAATCAAAACTACTCTAAGATTAATATTCTGTTATATATGTGCATACCATATTTGATTTGTCTAATGATCCATAGGCAGACATTTGGATAGCTTGCACCTCTTGGCTATTTTAAATAATACTACAATGAACACTGGTGTGTCAACATCTCTTCCAGATCATCCTTTCAATTCTTTAGGATGTACACTCAGAAACAGAATTGGTGGATCATATGGTAATTCTGCTTTTTGTTTTTTGGGTTTTTTTAAATTTAATTTAATTTGTTATACATGCTTGCAGAGTGCAATTCCTTTCATATTACATATAAAGAGCAGTTTTCCAAGTCACTGGTTTTACACAAAGTATTTTCACACCATTTGAGTTTTTATACATGCACTTAGTGTATTGATGTCCAACTCATTCTGCCATTATTCCTATCCCCTTGCCCCCTCCCCTCCCCTCCCTACCCTTTGTTCTATTTAACATTCCTTCATTCCTCTCATCCCCCATCCCTTGCCACTATAATTCAGTATCATCATAGCAAAGGAATCAATCCACTTTTGGTTTTGTGGAATTGTCTGACTTCACTTAGCATTATTTTCTCCAACTCCATCCATTTACCTGTAAATGCCATGATTTTTATTCTCTTTTAGTGCTGAGTAGTGTTCCATTGTGTATATATACCAAAGTTTCCCTATCCATTCATGTATTGATGGGCATTAGGGTTGTTTCCACAATCTAGCTATTGTGAATTGTGCTGCTATAAACATTGATGTGACTGTGTCCCTGCAGTAAGCTGTTTTTAAGTCCTTTGGGTATAGACTGAGGAATGGGATAGCTGGGTCAAATGGTGGTTCCATTCCAAGTTTTCAAAATGACTATTCTACCAAAAGCACTATACAATTTCAATGCAATCCCAATCAAAATCCCAATATCATTGCTTATGGAAATAGAAAAAGAAATCATGAAATTCATCTGGAAAAATAAGAGACCCAGAATAGCCAAAGCAATTCTTAGCAATAAGAGTAAAGCTGGTGGCATTACTATTCTGACCTTAAATTGTATTACAAAGCAATAGTAACTAAATCAGCATGGTATTGGCACCAAAATAGACCAGTAGACCAATGGTACAGAATAGAAGACACAGAGACTAACCCACACATCTACAGTTATCTTATATTAGACAAAGGTGCCAAAAACATACATTGGAGAAAAGACAACCTCTTCAACAAATGGTGTTGGGAAAACTGGAAATCCTCATGTAATAAAACTAAATTAAACCTCTATTTCTCTCCATGCACAAAACTCAACTCAAAGTGGATCAAGGACATAGGAATTAAACCAGAGACCTTGCACCTAATAGAAGAAAAAGTAGGCCCAAATCTCCATCATGTTGAATTAGGCCCCAACTTCCTCAATAAGACCCCTATAGCGCAAGAATTAAAACCAAGAATTAATAAATGGGATGGATTCAAACTAAAAAGCTTCTTTTCAGCAAAAGAAACAATCAGTGAGGTGAACAGAGAACCTACAGAATGGGAGCAAATTTTTACCACAAGCACATCAGACAGAACATTAATTTCAAGGATATATAAAGCTCTCAAAAATCTATACACGAAAAAAACCCAAACAACCCAATCAAAAAATGGGCTAAGGAACTGAACAGATACATCTCAGAAGATGATATACAATCAATCAACAAATATATGAAAAAATGTTCAACATCTCTAGCAATTAGAGAAATGTAAATCAAAAAAGATTTCATCTTACTCCAGTCAGAAGGGCAGCTATCAAAAACACAAACAACAATAAATGCTGGCAAGGATGTGGGGAAAAGGGCACACTCATACATTGCTGGTGGGACTGCAAATTGGTGCAGCCAATCTAGAAAGCAGTATGGAGATTCCTAGGAAAACTTGGAATGGAACTACCATTTGACCCAGCTATCCCACTCCTCGGTCTATACCCAAAGGTAATTCTGTTTTTAATTGAGGAATCTCCATACAATTTTCATAGCGGCTATTCCATTTTACACTCCAAATAACAGTGCCCAGGAGTTCTAATTTCTTCACATCTTTAATCAACTTTTGTTATTTCCTGCTTTTTGATAGTGACCATCCTAATGGGTATGAGGTGATATTGCTATTTTGATTTGCATTTTCCTAATGATTAGTGATTTTGAGCTCTTTTCATATGCTTGTAGGCTATTTGTATTTATTCTTTGGAAAAATGTCTATTCAAATCCTTTGCTCTTCTTTTAATTGGATTATTGGTTGTTTTGTTATTGTTGCTATTGCTATTGTTGTTGGAGGAGTCCTTTATATATTCTGAATATTCATCTCTTATCAGTCACATGATTTTCAAATAGTTCCATTCTGAGAATTACTCTTTATTATGCTGGCTACTTCCTTTAATGTATAGAAGTTTAAAAGTTTGATGTAAACCCAATTGTCTATTTTGGTTTTGTTGCCTATGTTTTTGAGGTCATATCTAAGAAATAATTGCCACATGCAAAATCCTGAAGATTTTAACCTATGTTTTAATCTAGGAGTTTTATAGTTTTAGGTACTATATGTAGGTCCTTATTCTATTTTGAGTTAATTTTTGTATATGGTGTGACATAAGGACTCAACTTCATTCTTTGGCATTTGGGTATCCAGTTTTCCCAACATTATTTGTTGAATAAACTGTCCTTTGCCTAATGTATGATATTGGCACCCTTGTCAAAGATCATTTGGCTAAATGCATGTGTGTTTACTTCTGGGCCCTCTATTCTGCTTCATTGGTCTGTATATTTGACTTTTTGCTAGTATAATATGGTTTTGATTACTGTGATTTTGTGATATATTTTTAAATCAGGAAGTATGAGACTTCAAAATTTGTTCTTTTTCAAGATTGATTTGGCACTTTGAGGTCCCTTGAGATGATATTTTTCTATTTGAAAGAATTTTTGGATTTTTTAAATTTATGCACACATACAAAATGTCATTGGGATACAGATTACATTGAATCTTCAAAAGGTAGTATTAACATTTTAACTATTTTAGGCCTTTCACTGCACATTGTATTACTTCCATTCATTTCTATATTATTTAATTTCTTTCACAATGTTTATTTTTCAGTGTACAAATCTTTCACCTCCTTGGTTCACTTTATTCCTATGTATTTTATTATTTGTGATGATATTTTAAAATGGGATTGTTTTCCTAATTTTCTTTTCAGATTGTTCATTGTTAGTAATATAAAAACACAACAATTTTTAGATTGATTTTTTTATCCCACAACACTGCTGAATTCATTTATTAATTCTGTTCTTTTTGTGGAACAGTGTTTCCTGCATGATTTTCACTCTACTATGTAATGTCATCTGTCTACCAACATAGGTTTACTTTTTTTTTTTTTTCTAATTTGTGTCTTTGTTTATTTTTTTTCATATCTAATTGGGTAGAACTATAATACATGGAAATGTTGAGAATGGGCATCTTTATCTTTTTCATGATCATAGAGAAAAAGCTTTCAGTCTTTTAGCATTGAATATAATTATAGCTTTTCATATATTGCCTTTATTATGTTGAGGTAATTTCTATTTCTAGTTCACTAAACTGTATTAAATGCTTTTTTCTGCATCCATTAATATAATACAGAAGGGATTTTCCCCCTTCATTCTGTCAATATGGTGTATAACATTGACTTTAATATGCAGAACCATTCTTGCATTGAAATAATAAATCCCACTTTATCATGGTATGTGATCCTTTTATTGTGCTGATGAATTTTTTTGTTGTTGTACGAACTTTTCATTGTTAGTACAAAATACCTGAGAAAATCAACTTAGAGGAGGAAACATTTATTTTGGCTCATGGTTTCAGTTTATGATTGACTGGCTTCATTGTTTCTGGACTTGTGGTGAGGCCATACTTCATGGCAGAGGGGCATGGTGGAGGAAAAGCACTCACCTCATGGCAGTCAAGAAGGAGAGAGGAATATGGAGGAAGAGGAGGAGGAGGAGAAGGAAGCGAGAGACAAAACATGGGTCTCATGTCCTACAGCTTCTACTACCTCCCAATAATGCCATCAAATTATTAATCCATTAATGAGGCTAGAGCTCTCAAGATCCAATCACTTTCCCAAAGTCCCGCCCTTGGGGAGCAAGTCTCCAACACATGAAACTTTGAGAGACATTCTAGATCAAAATCATAACATTAGTACTTTGTTGGAAATTGTTTACATCAAATATTCATTGAGGACACTACCCTCTGTTTTCCTTTTTTGTAGTATCTTTGTCTAACTATAGTATCTGATTAATGTTGACCTCATAAAATGATGTTGGAAACTTTTTTTTCCTCTTCCTTTTTTTTTTTTTTTTTTTGTAATACTTTGAGAATGGTCTTAATTCTTCATTAGATATTTGATAAAAAATTTTCCTGTGAAGATTTTGGTACTGGGCTTTTCTTGGTTGGCAGGTTTTTGTTGTTGTTTTGCCACATATTTTATTGGTGCATTATCCTTGTACATAATGATGGGATTTGTTATTACATATTCACACATGCACACAATATAACAATATAATTTTGCCAATATCACTGTTGGCAGGGTTCTGACTACTGACTTAATTTTCTTACTAGTAATAGATTGGTTCTGACTTTTTATTTCTTCATTATTCAGTCTTGGGATGTTTTATGTTGGAATGCATGGTTCATACTAATCTTTTAACAGATTTTTAAAAGTTTCTGTGGCACCAGATGTAATGTCTCCTCTTTCGTTACTGATTTTATTTGCATTTTCTCTTTTTTTCCTTTGTCTAAGTAAGAGTATATCAGTTTTGTTGATCTTGATAAAGAGATAAATTTTGATTTTGCAATGTTCTATATCATTTTTTGTATTCTTAGTTATTTCAGGCTTGCTCTTTTAAATTTCTTTCCTTCTTTTAACTTGAGTTTACTTTTCTATTCTTTTTCTGGATTCTTGAAGTAGATTATTTCTTGGAGGGCAAGTATTGTGAGGATGACATTCCTTCCTCCCTCCCTCAGTTTTTGTTTATCCAGGAAAGTCTTAATAAAACCTTCACTTTTGAAGGACAATTTTTATGGAAAGTTTGTTGGCAGTTTTCTCTTTCCGCACTTTGAACATATCGTTTCATTACCTTCTGAACTGTAAGATTTCTACTGCTAATCTAACAGCTCCTTTCCATGTGACAAGTTGCTTTCCTCTTGCCATTTTCAAGGTTCTTCTTATCTATGAATTTTGACAGATTACAATGTGCCTCAGCATATGCTATTTGAATTTACGTTAGTTGTGGTTCATTGAGCATCTTGAATTTGTATGTCCATTTGCTTCCTGAAAATTAAGAAGTATTTGGCCATTATTTTTATATGTATTCTCTATCCCTTTCTCTCTCTCTCTTCTCATTCGCCAACTCTTTATGCCTATATTGTTCTCTTTGATGATGTCAAATAAGTACCTTAGGGTCTCTTCACTTTTCTTTATTCCTTTTCTTTTTATCCTTCAATAAGATAATTTTAATGAGATCTCTCCAATTTGCTCTTTTTTTTTTTGGCTTGGTCAAGATGTCTATTGAACCCCCTAATGAAGTTTTCATTTAAGTTATTGTATTTTTCAGCTCCAGAAGTTTTCTTTTAAACAGTTTAAACAGAAAAAACGATTTTTTTCTTTTAAACATTTTTTTATTCCTTTGTTAACATTCCCATTTTGTTCATGTATTTTTTCTGATTTTTTATTTGTTGTCTATCTGTGAGCTCTTTTTATATTTGAGCATTTTCAAATGATTATTTTTAATTCTTTATAATATAATTTATAGATCTCTGATTTTTTTAGAGTTGTTTTTTGGGTTTATTTAGGTCTTTTGATTGAGACTTGTTTCCTGTTTGTTGAATGCATTGTGATCTTTTGTTGACAGTTGAGCAAATTTGAAAAAAAATAACCATCACTCTCAGCTTAATGGACCAGCTTCATACAAGGGAAGAGTTGGCTAGAAATTATGGTGGCTTCTCAAAACTTTTCGTATGTGCATCATCTCTGAACTTGTATGTGTGAATTACCTGTTAGAAAGGTCTGCCCTGTTTTATCTGAAGAGTCCTGTGATGGTTAATTCTATGTGTCAGCTTGACTGAATCACATATACTCAAATGTTTAGTCAAACATTGTTCTAAGTGTTTCTTTGGTGAGTGATTTTTGGATGTAAGTATGACCTAAATTGGTACATGGAATAAAGCAAATGGCTCTTCCTAATGTGGCTGAGCTTCATCTACTCAATTTAAGGTCTTAAAACAAAAAGGCTGATCTTCCTCTGAGTAAGAAAGAACTTTTCCAGCCTTACTGCCTTTGAACTCATCTAATCAGCTCAAGGTCTTAATAAAACAAAAAGGCTGACCTTGCCCTGAGTAAAAGAGAATTTTTCCATCTCTATTAGCTTTGGATTAGAACATCAGCTTTTTCCTGCCTTTGGATTCAAGGTGAAACATCAGCTCTTCCTGGCTTTTGAGACTGCTGCTTTTTAGACTGATTCCCAGGCCTTCAAACTCAGACTGGAACCATATTATCAGGGATCAGACATTCCAATGAAAAGTTGTAAATTTTGACTGCATTAAAAAAAACAAAACAAAACACCACAAGATCTAGTTATGTGTTGTTTAGAAGAAAGAGAGAAAAGTAAATTTCAGAGAATGATATGTCATGAAAACACTAATCACCAAAAAGCTAGATTTGCTAAATTAATATCAGACACATTATTATTTGAAGGCACGGTGTATTATCACAGAAAAAGCAATATTTTGTAATAATAGGGTAGATTCATCAAGAAGACATAATAATCCTTTGTGCATGAAATAAGCCTACTAGCAAAATTTTAAACTATCTGAAATAAAAATCGAACGAAATATGGCTGGGGTATAGCTCAGTGGTAGAACTTGCCTAGCATGCATGAGGCCCTAAATTTGATCCCCAGCACACCAAAAGTAAAAATAAATTGAGAGCACCAAAGGAGACAAATTAGTATTATGGATATGTCATAAGATTATTATGCTAAGTAAACTAATAAGTAGTTACTATTTCACCCATAAAATTTTAGAAAATGCAGAATAACCTATATTGACAAAAAGCAGAATCTGTTATTGCCTTGGTATGAGGAAGGCATGAGGAGTTTGGAAAAGGAGGGAGAGATTTCATAGGGGTCCTTGCAAATTATTGGGTTTAGTGTATATTTTTATTATCTTGATTGTAGTCATGGTTTTATGAGTATACACATACATAAGAAATTTACAAATTTAGACTGAATATGTGCAAAGTATTGTATGTTAATTATACATCAATAAAGCTGGAAAACATAAACAAAAATAACTTACTTTCAAAAAATCTTTTTTCTTTTTTTTTTTTTCATTCCTGACAGATGGTTCCACTGGGTAGAGAATTCTAGGTTTACATTCATTTTCACTTATTTATTGGCAACTTTGATTCTACTGATGAGTCAGGTGAAACCATTATTTTTGGTCCTTCAGAAGATGGTCTTTCTCTTTGGTCATTTACAATGTCTTCTTTAGTATCAGAAGTTTTTGTACATTCCTCATTTTAATTACTTGGATGTATTTATCTTGTGTGAAGTTAGTAGTATGTTTTATATCTGTGTCTTACTATCCTTTACTTTTGGGAGAAAATTCTCATGGTTGTATCTTCAAACATTGCTTTTGTTTCATCTGTTTTATCCTTTGTTTCTGTGCCTACAATTACAGGTATGCTTTCAATTTATCTCCTTTGTATATTACTGTTCTTTCCTGAATTTTCCACTCTTTTACCAAAATTCATACTTAATTCTAGATATTTTTCTATCAAACTATATTTTTTTTCCATTGGTCTTTCCTCTGAAATATAAATTTTAGGAACCTCTTGACTGTTTCTATAAAACCTGTTGAAATTATGTTTGTTACTGTGATTTTTACTCTATCAGTTTAGCATCTCAATCTATGAATCTGATAAATTCTCACTTATTTAGGTCTTCTTTGATTTCACTCAGCAATGTTTTAATGCTTTACCAACTTTTATCAAAGATATCCTATTCTACCCAATTTTTATTAGGCTTATTCCTAGAGATTTTAAGTGCTGATTTCAGCAGAATTTTCTTGTTTTACTTTTCAATTGTTCACATATACATACAGATACACATGCTAATTGTTTTTGTATGTAAATCTATATCCTGTGACCGTCCTAAATTCATTTGCTAATTTTGTTAGATTTTTTTTCCATAAATTCCTTGGAATTTTCTCTGTAAATAATCATTATCATGCCGGGCGCGGTGGCGCACGCCTGTAATCCCAGCACTTTGGGAGGCTGAGGCAGGAGGATCGCGAGTTCAAAGCCAGCCTCAGCAATGGCGAGGCACTTAGCAACTCAGTGAGACCCTGTCTCTAAATAAAATACAAAAAAGGGCTGAGGATGTGGCCCAGTGGTCGAGTGCCCCTGAGTTCAATCCCCGGTACCAAAAAAAAAAAAAAAAAAAAAAAATCATTATCAACTGCAAATGCAGGCAGTTTTAATTCTTTTTTTCCAAACTTTATGCTCTTTCCCCTTGCTTTATTGTAATGACTAGCATGATAATCAGTGTTGAATAAAAATACTAAATAGGTATTCTTGTTTTGTTTCAGATTTAAGGTAGTGAATATTATCAAAATGTTATTAACTGGAGGAAGTTTCTTACTGTTTCAAATATGCTGTAAGTTTTCATTATGAAAAATGGATTTTTTCACATACTTTTCTTATGCTACTGAAATGATCATATGATTTTTTGCATTTTATTATATTATTCTAAACAATTACAGAGATTTATTTTTAAGTAATATAAACCAAATATACATTCATAAGATAAATCCTGCTTGGTCATGATATATATGCTTTCTCTGTATTAAATAATTTGATTTTTTAATACCTGGTTAATTCCTTGTTTTGCAGTGTCTTTATTTATTTATTTATTAATATTTATTTTTTAGTTGTAGTTGGACACAATACCTTTATTTTTATTTTTACATGGTACTGAGGATCGAACCCAGGCTGTGCACATGCTAGGCATGCGCTCTACCGCTGAGCCACAATCCCAGCCCCTGCAGTGTCTTTATGAGCTTATAGTGAGTATGGCTTCTTAATAAAATATTCCTTTTATCATTATAAAATGTGTCTCTTTTTATGTTTTTATTTTCAGTTGACACATAGTAATCACACATTTTTTTTAGGGTACAGTATGACATTTCAATCCATGAATACAACCTGTAAAGATCAGAACAGGGCAACCCGGTATGGCATATATATTATCTCAGACATATATCATTTCTTTATGTTGGGATCATTCAAAATTCTATCTACTAGCAATTTTGAAATACTTAAATGTTGTCAACTATAATTATCCTACCTATACATATTAATATGCCAATAGGTATGTAAATATATAAAATATATTTTATATGTAAAACAATATATTTTAGATTATTTATACATACATATATACAGATATATGTGTATAAATAATTTCAAATTGTCCCACAGGTTTTGATTGTTTCTTTTTAAAAAAATATATATTTTTCATATCAAACAGCTCATACTAATTTCTATTAATTTATTTTTACCATTCTGTTTCCTGTGTTGAACATTCTGCTACTAAATCCATCCAGTGAATTTTAAACTTTTTTTTTTTTTTTTTTTTTTTTTTTGGTTCTGGGGATTGAACCCAGGGCCTTGTGCATGCAAGGCAAGCACTCTACCAACTGAGCTATGTTCCCAGCTCTCATCCAGTGAATTTTAAAATTTGTGATAAGTACATTTAGTTCTAAAAGTTTCATTTAGTTCCTTCTAATATTTTGAATTATTTGTAAATTTGTAATATTTTGAATTATTTGTAAATTTCAGTTATTCCAAATGTGTTTTACTTTACTATGTGGAGCATATTCATGATAATTTCCATAGAATATAGTTATTTCAATAAGTAGGCCACCTTAGAGTTAGCTTTTGTTGATTGCATATTCTCTTGAAAATTGTTTACATTTACCTAGTTTGAATTTTAATTAATTTTTAATTGGATTTAAAAATTGTCATTGTTATGTCACATAGACTTTGGGTTCTGTTATAATTATTTGGGGAATGTTGTTTTTGACCTAGCAGGAAATCATTATGGTTAAATCTATACCACAAATTTTATCTTGTCTTTTGTGGACAGTGTTTGAAATCTTAGTTAAATTCTCCAAGACTTTGCTGTGGTGGTTTGAGTCTGTCCCACACATTCAAAACATAAAAGAACCTAAGATTTGTATAGATCTATGAAAAATATTAAGGGATCCCTTTTTCTGATTCTCTCCTAGTTTCCTTCAGTACTTTAATAAGACACTATTCCACCCATGAAGGTGGAGCCTTCATGACTTATCACCCCTAAAGGCCCTACCTTTTAGTACCATCATAATAGGGATTAAGATTCAAAGCGAACTTTAGAGGGAACACCATCATTGAAACCATAGTAACACATTTCTCTTAGTTTCTCAGAAATTTTCCTACATAGCTTAGGGACCAGCCACTTTAATTGGACAAACTAGGGAAAACAAGATTAAGTTTGGGGTCTTTGGCTGGGAGCTGGTGGGAAGGCACAAAATAAGGATACAGAATAAGGAAGTGCTAAGCTTAGGATGAATTTCTTTAATGGAAATGAAGGCAACATTCTCTTTGGGTTATTTTGGCACTCTGGAAAAAAGAGAGATTGCCAATGACGGGGTTGCTTGATTATCAAGGACATTATAGATTGCTCTGTTTTCCCTATCTTGGCTACTCCAGTGTCTTTGGCTTATCCAATTTTCCCTCATGAAATGAAGAACTATGTTCTCATGAAATTTATTTTGCCGAGAACAAACTCTCTTTGAGGAAATGCAAACAATTATGTAAAATCACTTAGAAGACCTGGAACAAAAGTGGAGCCCAATAAATGTCATTTTTCTTAACTCCACTCTCTCTTGAGTTAGACCAGCTGTCACACATTAATTTTGTTTTGTTTGAACCATAATGTTTTTGTTGTTGTTGTTCATTTGTGATATTAGAAATCCACATTCCTTAATTCTCTTCATAAATAAAGGGAGTTGAAGAGACCTGGAAATCCAGACATGCTTTTTCACATGGCAATAATTGGCTGGGGGTGGAACAGGGTCTGCCCACATATCAGATCACAGGCACTCCAATTCATCAACTCCTCACTACTTCTTAGTATCTTTTACTGAGACTGCTTGACTACAACCAGCTTGACTTCTGCAGGCTTTTCTTGCAATGTAGTGACGTATATTTCAAACACAGATTCTGGGCCAAAATTCCCTCATTACTAGTCGTCATTATCAATTATGGACATTAAACACACATGAAACTATAAACCAATACAGAATGTTGATTTAAAACTTATACTCATTGAGATATGCCTTGAAGACTTGATATCTCAAAATGTGGAATGTGTAGTAAAATTTTAATGGAAGCAGTTTTAGCACTTGGAAAGAGTCTTGGAGATTTGATTAGAATTTTGCTGAGGTCCACTTCTCTGATAATGGCAATTTGAATCCAGAAGGTGTTTCTTAATTTCCTGTTATACTCCACCACCCCTATTAAAAAATGTTGATTTTTAAGACTCCTTATCTAAGTGTCTACAATTTTTACATAATGGTGATTTAGTTGGAATTTTGAACAGGGTTAGCAGTGATTTTTCAAACTCAGAGGCAATATGAACAGTGGTTTGAGTAAAAGCTGTTGTTTCAGACTACCTGCATTAGAATCCCAGCTATGTCACTTATACACTGTATGCTCTCTGGTATGTTATTTAACTTCTCTATTATTTCATTTCTGCATGTATAAGATAGGGGAATATTAATAGTATTGAATACTAATAGTGGTATTATTGTGAAGAATAGTATATGTAAAGTGCTTCATATAACAGTATCTAACACTTCATAAATGCTTTATAAGGATTAGTAATTAATGTTTTAAGTGATTTATAATACACTTTTATAATAATGATAATAATAATTATTATTGTACAAAAATCTTCTCTTTGGAGTTTGTTTTAAAATGTAGACTTTTTAGGCCTCACCCCACTGATTTTCATATCCTAGGTCTGGGTCAAGTCTGCACCTTTCTTTTTATTATGTCACAGAATGATTTATTAACTTCAAATAGATTTCCTTTTATTAAAATAGTTTGATTTGTCATTTGGTACAGAAGAACGTAAGGACTCAGATTTAAAAAAAATATTAGCATAAAATAAAACTTTAAAAATTACTATTTTTGTCTGAGGAATTTATTACACATCAATTTGAGTAGCAAAATGACAAAATCGAGCATATTATGCCATATTTGATTGAATCTAAGTTATCATCAATTGTAGGAACATTATTTTATATACCTCTAAAAAGAAAAAATGTCTTAATTCTATTACTCACTGCTTCTTTGGTTTCTTTTAAATTTATATTATTTTTAATTGACAAATCACAATTGCATTACATTTATGGAGTACAATGTGATGTTTTGATACATATAAACAATGTGATGTGATTAAATCAAGCTAATTACACACCATCAGCTCACTTACTTGGCATTCTTTTGTGATGACACATTTGAAATTTACCTTCCTAGTTATTTTGAAATATATAATATCTTATATTGACAACAATCACTCTTCTGTGCAATAGATCTCAAACTTATTCCTCCTATATAGCTCAGTAACTCCTCATTTCTCACTCTCCCCAAGGCCTCTTAGTAACCATCATTCTACTCTCTGTTTCAATAAATTCAAAGTTTCTTAGATTCTACATATAATGAAGATCATGTAGTATTTGTCTTTCTATACCTAACTTATTTCACTTAGCATAATAGCCTCTGCATGGATTCATGTTGTTCCAAATAACAATTTTATTCTTTTATTTTTTAAGCTAAATAATATTTCATTATGTGCATGTACCACATATTCTTTGTCCACTCATTTGTTGGAGACATAGGTTGATTCTATATCTTCACTATTGCAAATAATACTACAATGAACATGAGAGTGCAGATATGCCTTCAACATATTGATTACAATTTCTTTGAATGTATTCCCAGAAATATAATTACTAGATTATATGGTAGCTCTATTTTTAGGCTTTTTTGTGGAAACCCTGTATCAATTTTCCATAATGACTGTACTAATTTACATTTCAAAAAAGAGTCCACAAATGTTCTTTGTTTTTTCTGTACATTCACCATAACATATCTTATTGATTAAAAATCATTCTAAGGTTTGAGTAATGTCTCACTGTGGTTTTAATTTTTATTTCTCTAATGCTTAGAGATACTTAGCATTTGTTCATGAACTTATTGGTCATTAGTACATCTTCTTTTGAGAAGCATCTACAAAGAACAAAGCTGGCAGCATCATAGAATATCCAGAAACAAACCCATGCATTTATGGTTAATTGTTATTTGATGAAGGTTCCAAGAACACACAATGGGAAAAGAACGGTCTATTCAGTAAATGATGTTGGCAAAACTGGATTTTCACCTGCAGAAGAATAAAACTAGATGGTTATTTTATACCTTGCACAAAAATCAACCCAACGAAGATTAAAGACTTAAATGTAAGAGCTGGAACTTCAAAAAACATAGGCAGAAAGCTCCAAAATATTGGTCTGGGCTGTGATTTTTAAATTTTTTTAATTTTTTATTTTTCATGCCTGAAAGCTAAGATATGAAAATAAAAATAGACAAATGGGATTATTTTAAACTAAAAAAACTTCTGAACAACAAAAGAGACAATTCACAGAGTGGGAAAACATATTTACAAACCATATATCTGATAAGAGGTTATTATCCAAAATTTCTAAGTAACTCAAAAACAGGAGGGGAAAAATGGATTTTAAGAATGGGTAGAGTCTCCATTTTATTCAAGCACCTTAGTTGATTCAGAGGCAGGTGATCCTTGCATGATTTGAAAATTCTTAAGCTTCTACAATCAGGAGCAGAGCCTGGGGTCATTTTGCCAACACTAAGATATTTTCCAAAATAGGTTGATGAAGCATCAATCAAATGAAAATCCTCCCTGTGGTGACTAGGAACACTCAGTTGAAAAATAAAATTTCTCTTAAATCTTATAGTAAAATCAGATTAACCATCAGTCTATTTTTGCAATGTGGGAATGTCCTGAGCATTCTGGAAGGCCCTTTTTTCACTGAAGTTCCTATTCTCTTCTTTCTGTCTGACTTGAAGTACCATCAATAGTGGAATGGCATCTTTGAATGCAAAGACTGACATTTTCCACATGAAGTCCTTAGCTCTGTAATCTGATGACATATAAAAGGGAAAGTTAGCTAGTCCATACCTGAGATCCTGAAGGAAATAAGCAAAGATTTTTATTTTAAAAGAGCATTGTAGGTTTACAGTGGCCAGATGTAAGAAAGCATGAAGAAAGAAATTCTGAAAGAGAATTGATAGATGAAGTCCATATGCTAAACATTAATGGATTTTGGATAGAGTCTCTACATATATATACATATATGTGTGTGTGTGTGTGTGTGTGTGTGTGTGTGTGTGTATTACAAATCCCTTCCTAAATTTGACAAACATACAATCATATTTCTGTATTTGATAAATATAAAAGTCCAACCAAAATGGGGTAACAGGGTTCAAAATTTCCTTCCTTCCTGAAACAACCAAAAATCAGAACAAAATATGTAAATGGTCTCTAAGACTTTGGGCCTCAGGAAATGAAGAGACAGAAAATAAATGAGGTAAACGCCTAGGTTGCCCTATTCTGCTACCACATTTAGAGAGTTTTTAGACTTAAGTGCAGGCAGGGGATCCCATGTGAAGCCTGTGGACTCCATGAGTTGAGAAGACAGAACTGGGGATCTTGGAAGGTCAAGACAGAGTTTGCAAGTCAAAAGATCAGAAAGAAAAATGTCGCATAAATAGAGAAACCAAAATATCTACAGATTTTCTCTTTGAGGAATTAGCAATGTGCTAGTAAGTATACACATGTGAAGAAACTATCTGAGTTTGGGGAGAGAAATACCTGGGAGAATTAGAAAATAATAACTAATTTTCTCACAGGGCAGGTAATAGTGCCTATTTCCCTAAGCCAACTGGAAAATTTATGAGTCATTGCTTATGATACTCACAAGGGTATTGCCTTGGTTGTGAGGACTAATTGGATATAAGACAAACACTTCTCTGATCCCTGCCTAACAAATTTTAAAACCAAGATCCAAAATTATCATACTGTTTCTAAGTAAATTAACTGCATCTCAGAACAAAGCCCAGGCATTTTAATGGTAGTAAAAAATTAAGCATACAACAAGATAAAATTCACAGTGTTGGGTAAATAATTTAAAACTACAAAGTATGCACAGAAGCAGAAAAATATTACCCATAATGATGGCAAAATTAAGCAACTGAAACTGGTGTAAATGTCAGCATTATTAGAGAAAGACAGCAAAACATTTATTACTACTCTGTCTTATATGTTCAAAAAATAAGTAGAAATGTGGAAATTTAAACCATAGAGCTGCTTTTTGGAAAGTACTGTTTTTCCACCCCTATTCCTTTTCATATTGAATGTTCTAGGACTATCTCATGCTCCTAGATTCAAATAACTCTCTTCTCTACACCAACCTGTTACAACCTTTTGGTCTTCTTGTATCTCCTCTCCACAGGCCTGCATGATGTCTTATCCCTTCCTCTCCTCAAACTGCTTTAGTTAGTTGATAGCTATTTCCTTGTTGATCTTCTGCTTGTAACCTGGAAAATAATAACTGGAGACTTCAAAACCCCACTTTCAGTAGTGAAAATCCCCAATTATTATTGTTCAACGTCTATTTTTATCTTCAATTCTGTTTTCACGTCATATATTTGGGGGTTTTTTTGGTGTTGTTCTATACCTATAATTGTTGTATAATTTTGATGAGGTGACCCATTTATCATTATAAAATATCTTGCTTTGTCCTTTAACATTTTTGTCTTAAATTCTATCTTTCGACAATCACCTTCTTCAATTTTTGCTTGGGATTATATAAAAGTAATCTGTGTTCAATGGGCTCACAGTTTTCCCCCTTTCTCTACTTCTAGCCAAATACCACCTTCTTCTTGCCTACTTTTATGTGAAGTAAATAGATAAAAGTAAAAAATAGAAGATTATCCCAAGTAATTACATAAAATACAGAAGAAAAAGACAATACAGAAAAATAAATCAAAAGTTGATTTTTTGAAAAGATCAACAGAATTGCCAAACCTTTGGACTACTGCAGATTGATCAAGAAAAAAAAAGAAAAGGCCCAAATTACTGATATCAGAAATGGAAAAGGAGGCATTACTTCTGATCTTACAAGAATAAATATAGTGATCAGAGGAATGGGGCTGTGTGGGCCACAGCTGTTTAGGTAAGACCTGCCATGGGTTTAATAACTGAGGCATTACAGACCAGTGAATTGTAAACAGTGATCCACAGACAAAATTGAACAGGCAGATGTTTTTCTGTCATCTCACCTTTTTTTGTCATCTCATGTACTTTTTAAATCTTTAAATGAATTAATGATATTTAATAATCAAGGAATTTCACTTTTAAATTTTTTCTGGCTCCTTTAGAAAAATCTCAATATTTGCCTGCCTGTATTCCAAAGGGACAGCATCAGTATAACAGAGATGCACCGTTCTCCGGAAAGGAGACGCATATTTTCAATTATTCACAGTATCATTAGCCCCTGTTGTTTTATGCCTGGCTATTTCTCTCATTTATTCAACTTTCCAGTTCTTCTGAGCATTTTATCTTTAATTCCTGTTTACAGACCCATTCAGCTTTTGACAGTGTATGACAGGAGCTCATTGTTCCTAATATCAAGTTCAAGTGTTAGTTTCAGGGAATATCAAGCTCAACCTTTTTTATTCCTCTTACACATGCATGTACAAAGTAAGATGCAAAATCATCAAATGCTTTCCCTAATGTCACACAACCAACTATGGCAGAGCTGAATGTTCAGACCCAGGTGAGCTTGCCAACTTTGTCTTCTAAATTCCTTTGACAACATTTCAAGTATTATTTATACCAATTCTCTGAGCTGTTATTTCCATTTTCATTAAGTTCTGTATGATAGTGACTTTTGGTAAAACGTCCAAAATTAGCTACTTTCCCACAGATAGTATGAGATTTCGTTCAAATAATAATCCATATTCACCCCTTCTCTAGAGCTTCCTGATTCACAGACTTTAGCAATTTTCCCCTCAGCCTTCCTCTTTTGGAACAAACAACACTAACTTCTCTGGGGGGCTTGGCTTAGAAGTGTTGGGAGGCCAATTTTGCTACAAATTTTTCTGTTTTATGTTTTAGGGAGACACAAGGGATATAAGTTGTAAGAGTTCTCTCCAGCATCTTGATGCCCCACCTGCAAGGACTACCCCATTTACCGGTAAGTCCCTTATGAGGCAAAGAGCCTCCGCCTCAGAACTGTTGACCCCATCATATCACCCTCTACTGAGGCAAACCTGCATGCCCTACCATTGTTTCCAGTGATTCTCTAAAGTTTGACTTTTCATTTTTAGACCTTTAAACCTAATTTTGTTTAATCCTCCTTATATTGATTTTTTCATCATATATTTTTACTTTGCCTTTTTATCTCTTAATTCTTGCTCTTAATCCTTGATCTTTTATGCTTATGTGGGTTTTGTCTAAAATTTTATTTCATGGAGTTTTTATCCTTTACCTCTTTTGCTTTTAGGTTTTTAGTTTTTAATCTCATTGACCTCTAGAATTTTATACTTTATTTTAAATGTCATTTATATTCTTTCATTATTTTTAGCTGTTCATCTCTTGTCTTTTTTGGCATATTTATTCACCAATTTAAATCTGTGCTTCATTCTTTTTACCCTTTTACTCCCTTATTTTTAGTGTTTCAATGTTACTTCCTAATCTCCTGTTCTTCCTTATTATTCCTTTTCTTCCTTCATTAACTTTTTATCATGATTGACAAGGAGTAGGACCACAAGGCAGTAGCCACAGAGAGAGCTGAGCTAGAAATGTGGGGACGTGGAAGATTGCTTCTCTGCATATCCTATCTTCCCAGACCCTCTCTGAGTTCTTTTATTTGTCCATATTTCAAGTGAACTGTTCATCTTTTTTTCTTATGATTTTATGAGAGTATTTAACATTTATTTAAACATTTACCAAAATGGGGTTATTTATCTTTGAGGACTTGGGCTTGGGGCTTAGCAATGGTCTAAGGGGGTCCCACCCAGAACCAAGAGGATAAAATAAACTAGTTATGAAATATTATTTAAATAAAAATTTTCTCACAAGATATGGACCTATGAACTGAGATGATGCTGGTTGGTGTATATGGTAGCTTAAAAAATATTCCAGAGAATTTCACCCCAGGGCCTACACTTCAGAACATTTCAGAATCAGAGACACAGGCTGTATACAATGTCAATTATGCCTCCGAGGTTTATGCAATTCCTACAATGGTCTGACTTTCTTTATCAAGATTACATCTCTACTTATCACCATCCTCAGTATAGTTTATTTGTTTTCCATTGAAAATCAAACACAGCATTTTTAAATTTTTTTAAACAAAACAAACAAATGTTTAATTTTGTAAGCACTATAGATAAGTGGAAATTGCAATGATTGGAATTCTCAGCAGATGTTTATCATACAATTTTTGGTGAAAGGCGAGTGACCACACCAAGAGACTGAGATCTGCCAAGAGATTTATTGGGAAGCAGCAAGGTGGCTGCCGGAGGAGGGAGGGAGCGGGGCAGCAGCAAGGAGCAGAGAGCAGAGAGTAGGGGCCACAGGGTGACTGGGAGGGAAGAGCAGGGAGAAGGGAGTAGAGACAGAAAGCAGGGAGTAGGGGCAAGGGTAGGGAAGGGGGGAGCAGGGAGAAGGGAGCAGGGGCCTTGGCAGAGAGAGAGAGAGAGTGTACTGCAGGCTTCAGCTTATATCTACTGTTTGTGGTATCTGTCATATGCTAATTGGGCCATGAGGGGCTGAAGATTGTGAGACCATCTTACTGGTTCTAGGCAAGGTAGGCTTAGGTAGTGCGTGCAGCTGCGACTGGCCTTGAGGGGAAGCTTTGGCTGGCCTGGAGGGGAGCATCAGTGGGAGAAGGCTGGCAGTGGGTATAGCACCATCCCTGGGTGGGGGGCTCTCTTGGGGAAATGGGAACCTACTGATATTTCTAACATTTGGTACCAGGGATTGAACTCAGGGGCACTCGACCACTGGGCCCATCCCCAGCCCTTTTTTTGTGTTTTTATTAGAGACAGGGTCTCGATGAGTTGCTAAGTGCCTTATGTGAATTAGCCGGGTGTGGTGGCACATGCCTGTAGTCCCAGCACTTGGGAGGCTGAGGCAGGAGGATAGAGGTTCAAAGCCAGCCTCAGCAATAGCAAGGCACTTAGCAACTCAGCCTCCCTGTAATCCCCTTGGATTACACCATGCCTGGCTGTTTTACTTTTAAAATGGCTTAATATCTATGTATTTCACACATTTTATTTACATTTTTCACTTTCGATTTGCTGTTTGGTTTATTCAATAATTTTTGACCTCACAACATCTACAAATCTGGGACAAACTATAAATACAATTAAAGAAGAATTTCTTTTTCTTTCTTTCTTTTTTTTTTTTTTTACACATAGTGACATCTGTTAATTATACAAAATTTTATACTGAGCTTTAGTCACCCACTTTATTTTTTTTCCTTTTCTCTTATTCTAAGTTGTTATATATGACAGCAGAATGCCTTACAATTTGCATTACACTTATAGAGCACATTTTTACATATCTCTAGTTGTATACAAAGTATATTCACACCATGTCTTCATACATGCACCCAGGGCAATGATATCCATCTCATTCTACCATCTTTTTTTTTTTTTTTCACCCTTTTGCCCTATCCCTTCCCATCCTTCCCATTGGCCTTTCTAGAAACACAGCATTTTAAAATGTAGCCTAGTTATCCTATAGTCCATTACTCATCCCCAGACCAGGAGGTTACAGAGCTGAGAGAAATCTTTAAACCCTGTTGTTCCTACTGTTATTCAAAGCATGTTTAAAACTCTGTCCTTGATGCCCTAGTAGAAAATTTATCCCTCCCTCTTTTATCAATGTTTTATTTGATCTTAAAATAAAAAACATTTTTAGTGTGTGACAGCATATGTGGGGCTCATCCAAGTGCTTGTTTCAAAATAAACCTTTGTCAGTTTAGAGAGAAAAATGGGAACCAAAAGAGATCATCCAAGTCTTGCTTTAAATCAAGTTTCAATAATTTTATAAATTCTTATCACCCTAGAAACCCCTTAGATTTAAACTGTTGATGTAGGAAGAAATGAATTTGAATAGTGTATATGACCACAAAGTGTAAGGGCAAAAGGTACTGGGATGTGAGACTAAATCTTGATGGGCAGGAGGGAGTTCAGTCTCCTAGTTTTATAAATGAAACTTATCATTCCAAACTTGCTTTGATAATTTGAAGCTGCCTGCTAATCAGCTCTTTCATTGTACCAATGGCCAAATGAACAAGTGAATAAACAGAAAATCTTACAACCTAGATAAAACACCTGAGAAGATACCGTGCCAATGAATTCTCCTTTATCAATGTGATAGCAGAGATTGACTAAATCCAGAATGAGGACTACTTCAGAGGTTCTCAAATCACATCCAGAAACATAATCTAGGTCCATAATTTTACTGTGAGAACTTAAAGTACTTTGTTTCAATGAAAATCTTTTTTAAAATATTTACTTATTTGTTTTAGTTGTACACAATGCCTTTGTTTTTACATGGTGCTGAGGATCGAACCTGGGCTGTGCACGTGCTAGGTGAGCGCTCTACCACTGAGCCACAACCCCAGCCCCTCAATGAAAATCTTTAAAACATAAAATTAAATAAACTGTCAACCTAAGCTCTACCTGGATGGTCAGAATGATACCCTGAAATGGGAGATTTCCAGGAGAGCCCTTTTTTGTGTTTTTATTAGAGACAGGGTCTCGATGAGTTGCTAAGTGCCTTATGTGAATTAGCTGGGTGTGGTGGCACATGCCTGTAGTCCCAGCACTTGGGAGGCTGAGGCATGTCTTTGTGGAAGGATATTAAGTTGGGAATATACACAGAGATATTAATAGGGGATAAAATCAGATTTAAAAAAAGGAATAGAGGGATGACTCACCAAGATTCAAATTTTCGAAGACAATATTTGAGAATTGCTTATGACTTTAGGATCTTTTATCCAGATGGAGAACACCAGTGAAGAGAAAGAATGGAAATTCAGTGAGACTATTTTGAAACTTCATTTGGAATAAGCTGAGCTGTGAAACAGAAAGAGAGAGAGAGAGAGAGAGAGAGAGAAGGAAGGAGAGGGAGAAGAGGAGGCTGGTATATGTCTCATACCAAAGACAGCCCACTATATACTTTTTCAAAAGAAAGAAAGAATACATCTATTAAGTAAACTATATGGTAATAATATTTAATTGTGTGTGTGTGTGTGTGTGTGTGTGTGTGTGTGTGTTGTGCTGGGAATTGAACCCATGCCTTGTGCATCCAAGGCAAGCACTCTACCAACTAGGCTATATCCCCAGCTCCATAATATTTAATTTTTGAAAGTACATAATTTATTCTGTAAAAATTAAAAATATTTATTACCTCAATATACATTTATTTTACTTATTTGTGTAAGGTATTCATTTCTTGATTGCAAGTCTGAGTTTGGGGCCAGAATTCTAATCAAGGAGCAAATAAATGCTATTTTACTCGTTATCATGTGGAGGAGGGTTTTTTCCAAGAATGAACTGAAACAAGTTCAGTGCTTTTATCCATTTTTTCCCCCAGTGTTTGATTGAAGGCAACAGATATCAGTTATGGACTGAGTTGATGAGCTTAAAATAAACCCTTTGTTTTTGTTACATATACAGACTTCATATGACTGCAAGTGTCAGGATTTATTGTTATATTCTTTTGATTAATCACAAAGCAATTTTTATCTCGTGAGTGTTTTCTATCCATTTTCCTTTTAGATCAAAGCTTCCTGACCTGAATCTCCTTTAGATGAGATAGAAACACACTATCTCCCTTTCATAGAATGCAGAAACATAAACATTTTTGAAATGCAAATGTCATTATTTTATTATCACAAACCAGCAGTTTCTCTGATGAATAACTAAACCAGCTCTGTAATTACTGCCAAAAACTGAGAGATTCAGGTAAAATATTTTAATATCAAAGACATTGTATTGGAAGGATAAGATTCACTCTGTTTGTGTTCTAGCTGACATTTCTATGTGGCAAGTTTTAACTCTTCAATTATGTTGTATTATATTTTTAACTGATTTATTTTGGAGGATATACCAGAGTACACAATTAAGAATATTATCTGGCTTTTCTGACAGTTGTATTTTTAGTGGCACAAGAGGATATTTGATGCTATACACATTCCCCAGTCTAAAACTACTTTAGCTATGTTCTGTGGTTTGGAATACATGGCTCAACAACTTTTTCATGTGTGTGCTAAATGTGAACCAAAACAATTTCCTGAGGGGCCACACAGTGATTGTAAAGGCAGCCTCTCAGCTCAAAGGTAGAGTGGTGTATTGTCAGAATCCACATTTTTAATGAGAGAATATTAGCCCCACCTCATTTCTGTTGGTTGTTGAAATACACATCTGCATATTTAACTAGAAGTAGGAACTACAATCCAGGTCTTGACAGTGAACACTCCATCTATTGCTTTGTCTGTCCAGCATTGCTCCCTCCTATCCTGGTAGGAGTAACTTTCTTCATTAGAAAATGGCCAGCCCACCTTGTTATAGATTGAATGTTGTTGTTGCCGCCTGAAGCGCTTGGAGCAACGGAGCCGCGGGAAGAAGTTCAGAGGCAAACTGGAGACAAACAGCTTTTTATTCTGATAACTTTTCTCTCTGGTTCTAACAACGACTAACACACGCCACACACACCACCAAAATGGCGCTGACCCGATCAGCAATTTCGGCCAAGTCACTCGAGATCCCGGGACAAGTCCCGTGAGACTACGGAAGGCGACAATGCCCAAATCTCCACGGCTCATAGTCAACTGCAATTCAAGCCATCTCCCCAAACAGGGCTCCTGCATGTTGTGTCCCCCCCAAAATTCATGGTTTGAATTCCTGTTTAGCTGTATTTATAGAAGGGGACTATGAGGCAGGAATCAAGGTTATATGAGTCATAAAAGTGGTGCCCTGATCTGATAGGATTTGTGTCTTTGTAAGAAAAGACACCAGAGAGCAGCTCATTCTCTCCCTCTCCATACACAGGCCCTGAGGAGAGGCCATGTGAGGAAATACCAACAAAGTGGCTGTCTATAAGCTAGGAAGAGAGCCCTTGCCAGAAACACAACCAGGTACCTCTACCCTTCAGAACTATGAGGGGAAAAAAAGGTCTGCTGTTCGAGCCTCCCAGTCTGTGGCATTTTGTTACATCAACCCGAGCTGACTAGTGCAGATCTCTTACTCCCTAGTTTTTCTAGTGGGCACTGCCTTATAAAATGCACTCCCATCCTGTCCAAAATCCTGGCCATTACTTAAACTAAGCCAACCATCTCTTAAGATGTTTCACATGGAGAGAAAAGGGAAGAAGGTATGGGGTAGTTGAAGATGCCAGTGGTCAGGATCTGAGTAGTGCTAAAGAAGCTAGTCTGAGAGAATGCAGAGAATATCCAAAAAAAGCAGAGGCTTGACAGGGAAAGTCCTGCTTGTCATCAAGGCCTTGGTTACAGTTGCTGGTTGTAGGCAAGTTGCTTCTTGGTAATTTCAAGCTAAACCTATTAATTCCTTTTAACCAAAGTTGCTAAAATTGGGTTTCTGTCACTCATATCTTCCAGTGCTTCTTAATGCAGATAGCATGACTTTCATGCTTAATGTAACTCAAGGATCAGAAAAATTTGATGAAACAGGAAAATTGCCTCATGGACATATAGTCCATTCATGCTCACATACAACTGCTTGCATGAAATCCTTCGTCAATATGACATTAGCATTCTGTATTGATGCTTAATGTTAGAAGCCGCCCTATAACATTATTATGGTTTTCTTAAGAATCTTGGGGAAGATAAATATGTTTCTAGTGGAGGCACTTTATAACTCATGAACTAATACTATTTTTGAGGGATAATAGCATGCATTGGTGAGAGGGACATAGGGTTGAATTCACTATGCTGAATTCAAGTCAGGCTCTACCACTTAAGACAATCTTTGTAAGCTGCCTGTCACGGCCAGCCACGGCGCCGCCACGGGAGGAAAATTCTCGGAGGCAGAGTATAGCTTTTGCTACTTTTACTTCTACTTTCTTAGAGCTTAGAGAGAGGGAAAGAAAGATTTTTAGAGAGAAAGATTAAAGCGAGCTTTTCTTCTTGTCTTCTTAGCTTAGAGTTAGAGTCTTAGAGTTAGAGTTAGAAAGATAGAGTTAGAGTTAGAAAGATAGAGCTTAGCTTAGAGTTAGAGTTAGAAAGATAGAGTTAGAGTTAGAAAGATAGAGCTTAGCTTAGAGAAAGATTAGAGCTTCTTTCTTCTCTCTTCTTTCTTCCTTCTTCTTTCTTCTGTCTTCTGTCTTCCTCAGGAGTCTCGGCCTAACTCTGACCAGTCATTACTTCTTCTATCTGGTTTCTCTTCTGTCTTCTATCTGGTTTAACCGCTCTGCCTATGTTCTGGCCGCTCTGATTCTTCTGACCGACCGAGTGACTGCCCGGCGGACTGAATTCTCCGTTCTCCTAACTCGGACCGCTTTCACCCGGTTATATACCTTCAGGTTTGCGGGTGCCTACAGGTGCGTCACATACATATCAGGTGGAACCCATGGCTTCCAGCTAGCTACAACAGCCCTTCCTAATTAGGGCTCCTTCATATTCCTTCCCTTTAGTTTAAAAAGGTGCTTTTGTTCTATTTTCTCTATTTTATTTTCTCTATTTTCTTTTCTTGTCCCTACCTAGCTTTTCACCTTTTATTTTTGAAAGGGTGGATATTTGAGCCCTTTTTGAGAAGGTGCTGTGGCTTTAAGGAAGCCTACTGCTGAGGAGCAGCTAACGCACTTAGTTAAGCACAATTGTATAAGCGGCTTTGACTTTTTTTTTTTTTTTTTTTTCCTTCTATATTTTTCTTTATGGCTTTCTTGCCAAAGCTCAATGGCTTTTTTTCTGCATGGTTTTTACCATGCTATTTAATTCTCTATTTTCTTTTAAGCTCATGGCTTTTTTCTTTATACTAAAGCTCAAGGCTTTTTCTCTATTTTTTTTTTATGGCTTTTCGCCGGCTACTCTGCTTCAGCTTTTGGCCGGCTCGCTTCGGCTTTTCGCTGGCTACTCTGCTTCAGCTTAATTCTTAACTGGCCTCAACTGAGTCAGAGGCTATGCTCTCTTGTTTACTACTCTTTTTGCTGGTCTCAACTGAGTCTGAGGCTATGCTTTTTCGTTGCTCTCCTTATTTCTTAGCTTTTCTTCTCTGCCTGCCGAGCCCCGGACGGACCACCATTTGTAAGCTGCCTGTCACGGCCAGCCACGGCGCCGCCACGGGAGGAAAATTCTCGGAGGCAGAGTATAGCTTTTGCTACTTTTACTTCTACTTTCTTAGAGCTTAGAGAGAGGGAAAGAAAGATTTTTAGAGAGAAAGATTAAAGCGAGCTTTTCTTCTTGTCTTCTTAGCTTAGAGTTAGAGTCTTAGAGTTAGAGTTAGAAAGATAGAGTTAGAGTTAGAAAGATAGAGCTTAGCTTAGAGTTAGAGTTAGAAAGATAGAGTTAGAGTTAGAAAGATAGAGCTTAGCTTAGAGAAAAATTAGAGCTTCTTTCTTCTCTCTTCTTTCTTCCTTCTTCTTTCTTCTGTCTTCTGTCTTCCTCAGGAGTCTCGGCCTAACTCTGACCAGTCATTACTTCTTCTATCTGGTTTCTCTTCTGTCTTCTATCTGGTTTAACCGCTCTGCCTATGTTCTGGCCGCTCTGATTCTTCTGACCGACCGAGTGACTGCCCGACGGACTGAATTCTCCGTTCTCCTAACTCGGACCGCTTTCACCCGGTTATATACCTTCAGGTTTGCGGGTGCCTACAGGTGCGTCACATACATATCAGGTGGAACCCATGGCTTCCAGCTAGCTACAACAGCCCTTCCTAATTAGGGCTCCTTCAAAAGGGTGGATATTTGAGCCCTTTTTGAGAAGGTGCTGTGGCTTTAAGGAAGCCTACTGCTGAGGAGCAGCTAACGCACTTAGTTAAGCACAATTGTATAGCGGCTTTGACTTTTTTTTTTTTTTTTTTTTTCCTTCTATATTTTTTTCTTTATGGCTTTCTTGCCAAAGCTCAATGGCTTTTTTTTTCTGCATGGTTTTTACCATGCTATTTAATTCTCTATTTTCTTTTAAGCTCATGGCTTTTTTCTTTATACTAAAGCTCAAGGCTTTTTCTCTATTTTTTTTTTATGGCTTTTCGCCGGCTACTCTGCTTCAGCTTTTGGCCGGCTCGCTTCGGCTTTTCGCTGGCTACTCTGCTTCAGCTTAATTCTTAACTGGCCTCAACTGAGTCAGAGGCTATGCTCTCTTGTTTACTACTCTTTTTGCTGGTCTCAACTGAGTCTGAGGCTATGCTTTTTCGTTGCTCTCCTTATTTCTTAGCTTTTCTTCTCTGCCTGCCGAGCCCCGGACGGACCACCATTTGTAAGCTGCCTGTCACGGCCAGCCACGGCGCCGCCACGGGAGGAAAATTCTCGGAGGCAGAGTATAGCTTTTGCTACTTTTACTTCTACTTTCTTAGAGCTTAGAGAGAGGGAAAGAAAGATTTTTAGAGAGAAAGATTAAAGCGAGCTTTTCTTCTTGTCTTCTTAGCTTAGAGTTAGAGTCTTAGAGTTAGAGTTAGAAAGATAGAGTTAGAGTTAGAAAGATAGAGCTTAGCTTAGAGTTAGAGTTAGAAAGATAGAGTTAGAGTTAGAAAGATAGAGCTTAGCTTAGAGAAAAATTAGAGCTTCTTTCTTCTCTCTTCTTTCTTCCTTCTTCTTTCTTCTGTCTTCTGTCTTCCTCAGGAGTCTCGGCCTAACTCTGACCAGTCATTACTTCTTCTATCTGGTTTCTCTTCTGTCTTCTATCTGGTTTAACCGCTCTGCCTATGTTCTGGCCGCTCTGATTCTTCTGACCGACCGAATCTTGAGGACCCAGGAAAAGCAAGTACATTTGCAAAGTGAAAGTAAATAATGCATGTCCTACATATCTCATATTGAAGTTGTAGGACAGTGCATGTGAAAAGTGCTTCGTAAATTAGGAACCATAAGTCATAAATCACAAATGTGATACATCAATTTCAATCCTGCTTTTATGAGCATTTCAAAGTAACTTGTTTAACTCTCTTTTTTCTTGCTGTACTGAAGCTCTGAATACTGCTTCCTGGAAAAATCTGCACATTGAGAAGAGCAGTTGGTTGTGGGAAAAGGCAAGAATATCTGTGAGATGGGTCAGCAGTTCTGTTGGCCTGAGATGATGCAAATCTTTTATCTGCCATGTAGTTCCAAGCTCTGAGTCTTCTGTGCAGATAAAAGCAAGGTCAGCCAAGGGTTTGAGTGTTTACAGCAGACTCATCTAATTTGGTTCCCCCAAAGGGTTATTTGGTTATCAGCATGTTGTCTGCTTCTATGTCAAATCTATTTTGAGTCAAACGTTGGATTTCTTCCTTCAACTCTGTGTGTGTGTGTGTGTGTGTGTGTGTGTGTGTGTGTGTGTGTAGGAAGAAGCTAAAGGAGAAAGACATTTTCATTTTTATTTTTCTTTCTGATAAATGCTCATTGAAAAAATTATAGAATATAGAGAAAACATTCATACAAATTAAAATTTATTCCACAATTCATCTATGCAGAAATTTTGCTAGCTGTTTCTTTTCTGTACATAATATGTTTATACCATTGAGCTTATGCTTATATGCAATTCTGCATCCTGGCTTTTGTATGTATGACTTCTTTTTAAAAAATTAAATTAGTTAATTTTTAATTGACAAATAGTAATCATGTGTATTTATGGGTTATAACATGGTTATTTATTCATGTATATACTACAGAAAGATTTAATCATGCTAATTAACATATCTATCACCTCACAATTTATCATTTTTTTGTGGTGAAAATATTTAAAATATATCCTCTTAACAAATTTCTAGAATACATAGTTATTAGCCACAGTCACCATGTTGTACAATAGACCTCCTGAACTTACTCTTCTCAGCTACCTGAAGTTCTGCATCCTTTGCCTAGCAGCTCCCACTTCTGTCCCCTACTACCCTATCCTCTGGTCATCATTTTTCTCTCTGCTTCTTTATGTTCAGCATTTTTAGATTTCCTATGTAAGTATTTGTCTTACTGTATCTGGCTTATTTCACTTAAAATAATGTCTTTCCATTTTCATCTATGTTGTCACAAATGACAGGATTTCCTTTTTTTTTATGGTTGAATAGTACTTATTGTATTGTGTGTGTGTTTATGTATATGTGTGTCTCACATTTTCTTTATCCTTTCATCCACTGATGAACACTTAGGTTGCTTTAATAGCTATTGTGAATATTGCTTAAATGAACATGGTAGTGCAGATATTTCTTTGATGTATTGGTTTGAATTCCTTTGCAAATATACCTTGTAGTAGGACTGTCAGGTTATATTGTAGAACTACTTTTAGTTTTTTTTTTTTTTTTTTTTTACCAATTTGCATTTCTACCAACAGTGTACAAGAGTTCCATTTTCTCCATGTTCTTGCCAACATGTGTTATTATTCGTCATTTTTTATAATAACCATTCCAATCCATGAATATGTGTTATCTTTCCATTTGTTATGTCTTCTTAAAACCTGTCATCGATATCTTATGGTTTTTAGCCTATCAATATTTCATGTCATTGGTTAAATTGAGTGTTAAGTATTTTATTCTTTTTGATGCTATTGTAAGTGAAATTGTTTTTTAAATATCTTTCTTTTGAATAGTTCATTGTAAGTATCTAGAAATGCTATGGATCTTTGTACATTTATTTTTTAATTTGCTATTTTGCTGAATTTGTTTATTATTTTTAGCAGTGTTTTTGGTGGAGTCTGCAAGTTTTTCTATAAGATCATGTTATCAGCAAATAGAGACAATTTCATTTCTTTCTTTCCTGAATTGATGCCTTTTTATTACTTTTTCTTGCACAATTGCTGAGGGTAGAACTTCTAGAACTGTGTTGAATGAAGTGGTCAGAGTGGGCATCTTTGTCTTTTTCCTGACTTTAGAGTAAGGCCTTTAATTTTTCATTGAGTATGATGCTATCTGTGAATTTTTCACATATGGCCTCTATTGTATTGAGGTACATTCCTCTAGTACTTATTTTTTGAGAGTATTTAGTATAAACACATGTTGAATTTTGTCAAATGCTCTTTTTACACTTACTGAGGTGCTTGTATAGCTTTTGACTTTCATTTTGTTAATATGGGGTATCATATTTATTAATTTAGGCATACTGAAGCATCCTAGCATCTCTGGGATGAACCCCACTTGATTTTGGTGAATGATCATTTGAATACACTGTTGAAGATTGCTATTATTTGTTTCATATTTTTGCATCTATGTGTATCAGGCATCTTGGCCAGTAGTTTTCTTTTCTTATAGTGTCCTTGTATGGTTTGGGTATTAAAGCAATGTTGGTAATGAATTTACATAATGAAAAAAGGGTCAATTCATCAAGAAGACACATTTTAAATATATATGCATTTAAATACTTAAGTAAACATTAACAGATTTGAATGGAGATATACACTGCAATACAATAATAAGGAGACTTCAATACCTTACTGTCCACACAGGACAGCTCCTCTAGACAGTGAATCAGTAAGAAGACAATGAACTTGAATTACACTTTATGCCAAATGGACCTAACATATTTCCAGAACATCACTTCAAACAGCAAAAGAATACACATTTTCTCAAGGGTTCATATAACACATTCTCCAGAATATATCATATGTTAAGTCACAAATGAGTCTTCAATTTAAGATTGAAATCATATACAGAGTATATTTTCTGACAGCAGTGGCAATAAGAAATCAATAAGAGGAATAAACTTGAGACAAATAAAAATGGAAACCAACTTAACAGAACTTATGGGATACAACAAAAGCAGTTCTGAGAGTGACGTTTATAGCAATAGACATCAACATTAAAAAAAAGAAGAAAGATATCAAATAAACTGCTGAGGTTTAGTCTCAGTGGGGGGTGCAGAGCAGCACGTTTGGGGCAGTTGCCAAAGTCCGGTTATGGGCCAGGGGTGCTGGGGCAGTACAATGGAGGTGCAACGCGATATGTGTAATGTGGCACGAAGGTAAGGAGTCAGCGATCAGAGACGGAGAAATCAGCACACAGACACGAGAGTCAGGCTGCTGAATCTGTCGTCTTTACTTTCTTTCTTGCATGTAATATAGCATATTTTTTGGCAGCATACATTAACTTTTTTGGTTACATCACAGTCATAAGATCCAGGGAAGCAGCAACGTCTGCTGATTACATTTTAGACTTTTTGATCTTTTACCCAACATATATTTCAAGGTCCTGTGTACTCATTATTTGAACGCCCTGCATTACTGTTACACTTTATCTGTAACTAGTCTGGGTTCGATTCATTTCTCATGGTTTTTCTGAAGCCATTCCTCCGACACCTGTTTATCTGCCTGATTGAAGTTAATTTTTTCTGCCTGGTTTCAAAGCACTATTGTGTTTCTATAATAGTTTTGTTTTGAACCTAGGGACAGGGAAGGGAGGCATAGCTGTTTTTCAGAGGTCGAGCTAACAGGTATTGTCTCATAGCCAAATGTTAGCTCTGAAGGACTTCTACCCTAAGGAACTTGTATATATCTATCTTAAACTACTTCAAAAGTAAAAGGAATCCTTATCAATCACAAAAAGACCTTTAAAGCTTTTTCTAGGTGCACATGATTGCAATGAGAAGAGTTCAAACAGCAGGCATTTACAACAGCTATTTCCTAACTAGAAACCTGCTATATTAGTACAACTTTAGAAAATGTCTTTATGCTTCTAACTCAGATTCCATAGCTATAATTTCCAGAACCAGTTTCATTCTTAATATTAATGTATTCATACCCGGTGGCCATATATATGAGCTGAAAACAAGACAGTAAGAATATACACAGATAGGGTTAACTTTCTCAGCGCCATGTTTGTGTTACATCTTTCCTAAAAAAGGAAGAATGCTTTTGCTTCTTTCCTTTATTTTGATGATGAGGATCTTTGCTCACTCTATCATAAGGAAGATGTCACAATAAACAACTTCACATTATAACTCAGGGAACTAGAAAATGAAGAACCAGGTAAGCCCACATTTAGCAGAAGGAAGGAAATAACAAAAATTGGAGCAAAACCAAAGAGATTATAGACAAGAAAAACAGTAGGAAAGATCAACAAAACTAAAAGTTGTTTTCTTTGAAAAGCTAAAGTAAGTTGACAAATCTTAAGGTAGAGTAACAAAGGAAAAAGAAAGAACACTCAAATAAACAAAATTAGAAATAAAAGAGGTGACATTACAGCTGATACCACAGAGGTGCAAAGGATCGTAGGAGAACACGATGTTCACATCAACAACTATACACTAACGACTGTATAATCTGAAAGGAATGAATGAATTTCTAGAAACATGCAGACTACCAACACTGAATCAGAAACAGACCAATAAGGAGGATGGTGATTGAATCAGGAATAAAAATTCTATCAAAGAAAATTCCAGGATCTAATGACTTTGCTGCTGAATTCTACCAATCATTTCAAAAAGAATGAACTGATACCAAATTTCAAATTCTGCCAAAAATTGTGTCCTGGTTTTTTAAAGTAATTTCACATATTGATTATTTCCCCAAATTATTGGAGTTCTGTGTAAATATAACCAATAGCTATGTAATCATCTGTTATATAGCTGTATTGTTCGTGTCTCATCATTACCCCATTTGTAGATATTTAGCTGAATTCCGAACTTATAAAAATCAGTACTCTTTAAAAAAGAACTTCCCATTTCTTCGTAGGATTTCTTTCACTATATGTATTGTGGAAAGCCATCTGTGAAATACATGAGGATCTTCTCTCCCCATGGAAGCCATGGAGAGATAGGCCTGGCATTGGAAACTTTTCGTGGCTCTCCCACAGCAATAGATTGCCCAGTGCACGTGACCTTTCCCTCAGCTCTGCTAGGAAGGTTCCTCATAGTAGCTCTGGAGATAGGCAAAACCTGCTAGGAACTGAACCTTTAACCTTTTTTGGAAAAGAACATTCTATACAATCTCTTTGACATTTCCTGATATAAATAAAGCAGGTGCATGCTCCATTTTGTCTAGAAGCTTGACCTGTCTGATCAGCTTGCCCATTCTGCCCCTGCTTTTGAAACTAATTTCTGTGTTCAGTGTTTTTTGTTTGTTTGTTTGTTTGTTTTGGGTTTTTTTTTTTTTTTGCCATTTTATTTCTCTTAGTTTTATTTCTCAGCCAGCCCATTCTACGGAGGGGAGCTCTGTTTCCACTGCCTGCAGAGGATGTGAGTAGGAGTGTCGTTTATATACTAATAGAAGAGCTCTGAAGATAATATGTAAGTTCATTTGTTCCTAAGTCTAAAAGGACCAGGAAGTCTAATTTCATTTATTGGTGGTAGAAGAAGATAAAGGACCTTTATCATTACCTAGGTCTTTAAGCTGAAAATTTATAAGAAGATGAACTCCTGGGCTAAATTCTTACATGTTAGATCTATTTCTAATCTATTACACAGGGCTATCAAGTTACCCAATTTTATATATAGTATTTTTCTCAAAAAAGATATTGTTCTGATTATATATTTTACTGTAAAAATATGAAATTCACAGGAATTTATGAAGAAGAAAAAGTTACAATTATCTACAACTGTATAGTGCTTAACCTTCAGGCATATATTCTTTTTTCATGGTATGATTTCATGTGTTACCAGGACACCCCCCCACCCCCCCATAATTAAACTTATACTACACATACATGTTGTTATGCTAAGCTCCTTGTGAATCAATCCTGATGGTGTGCATTTCACATCTTGGTGTACGAGTTATACTCTGGTTTTTGGTGGGCCATTTTGTATACTGTATTCTCTTGCCTTACCCAGTCCTATGTCTGAGTACTAATAATAATGAACTTATTGGTAGATAGAGTATATTTTGTGGTCCAGGTGGAAGACAGATGTGAACTCAAACTTCAAACTATGTCTACTAACTCTATGACCTTTAGCAAAGTTTATTCTCTCTGAGCCTTATTTTTTAGACTTATAAAACAGAACTGATATTATGCCTACTTATAGTATAAGGCTTAAATGGAATAATGTATATGAAAATCAAAACTTGTTATCTCAATAGATGCAGAAAAAGCATCTAAATACGAAATACAGCATCCATTCATGCTCAAAACACTAGAAAAACTAGAAATAGTAAGAACATACCTCAAATTGTCAAAGCTATCTATGCTAAACCCAAGGCCAACATAATTATAAATGGAAGAAAAATTGAAAGCACTTCCTCTAAAAACTGGACAGGGATGCCTTCTTTTACCACTTCTATTCAATATAGTCCTGGAAACCCTAGCCAGAGCAATTAGAAGAAAGAAATTAAAGGGATACAAATAGGAAAAGAAAAACTCAAATTATCACTATTTGCAAATGACATGATTCTATATTTAGAAGACCTGAAAAACTCCACCAAAAAATCTTCTAGAACTCATAAGTGAATTCAGGAAAGTAACAGGATATAAAATTAACACCCACAAATCAGTTTCATTCCTATATATCAGTGATGAATCAAATGAAAGAGAAATTTGGAACTATCCCATTCACAATAGCCTAAAAAATAAAATAAAATATTTGGGAATCATTCTAACAAAATAGGTGAAACATCACTACAGTGTAAACTACAGAACTCTAAAGAAAGAAATCGAAGAAGATCTTAGAAGATGGAAAGATTTCCCATGTTCTTGGATAGGCAGAATTAATATTGTCAAAATGGCCATACTACCAAAAGTGCTAGACAGATTTAATGTAATTCCTATTAAGGTTCCAATGACATTCTTTGTAGAAATAGAAAAAGCAATCATGAAATTCATTTGGAAAAATAAGAGGTCCAGAATAGCAAAAGCAACCCTCAGTGAGAAAAGTGAAGCAAGAGGTGTCACAATACCAGAACTTAAGTATACTACAGAGCTATAGTAACAAAAACAGCATGGTATTGACACAAAAACAGACTGAATACCAATGGTACAGAATAAAAGGCACAGAGAAAACTCCACAAGATGTCATAAACATACATTGGAGAAAAGATAGCCTCTTCAACAAATGCTGCTAGAAAAACTGAAAATCCTTATGTAGTAGATGAAAATTTAGCCCCTATTTCTCACCCTGCACACAACTTGAAGTGGATCAAGGACCTGGGTATTAGACTAGAGATCCTATACAGACTAGAAGAAAGAGTAGGCCCAAATCTCCATCCTGTTGGCTTAGGAACTGAATTCCTCAACAAGACTCCCAAAGCATAAGAATTAAAGTCAAGAATCAATAAATGGATGGTATCAAACAAAAAACTTCTATACAGGAAAGAAAACAATCAAGAACATGAGAGAGCCTACAGATGGGAGAAAATCTTTGCCATCTACAGCTTAGATAGAGCATTAATCTCCAGGATGTATAAAGAACTCAAAAAACACCAAAAAGACCCACAAATAACCCAATCAATAAATGGGCAATGGAACTAAAAAGACATTTCACAGAAGAAATAAGATCGGTCAACAAACACATGAAAAAATGTTCAACATCACATGCAATTAGATAAATACAAATTAAAACAACACTAAGATTTTATCTCACTCCAGTCAGAATGGCAATTATCAATAGTACAAGTAACAATAAATGTTGGCAAAGATGTGGGGGAAAAGGTACACTCATACATTGCTGGTGGAACTGCAAATTGGTGCAACTACTCTGGAAAGCAATGTGGAGATTCCTTAGGAAATTTGGAATGGAACCACCATTTGACTCAGTTATCTCACTCTTTGGCATATTCTCAAAGGACTCAAAATCAGCATACTTTAGTGACACAGCCATATCAAAGTTTATAGCAGCTCAATTCACAACAGCTAAGCTATGGAACCAACCTAGGAGCCCTTCAACAGATGAACAGATAAAGAAAAAGTGGTACACATGCACAATGGAATATTACTCAGCTATATAAAGAGGATAAAATTATGACATTTGCAAGTAAATGAATGGAACTAGAGGCTATCATGTTTAATGAAATAAGCCAATCCCTCCAAAACCAAAGGTTTTAGATATGCATGATGCTGACTCACAATATGTGAACAGGAGGGAGGAGTAGAGGTTCACTGTATTGGATGGGGAGTCGGGGAAGGGAGGGCGGATGGGAATGAGAAAGACTGTAGAACAAATTGGACATAACTTTCTTATATTCATATATGAATACATGACCAGTGTAACTCCACCATTTGACTCAGTTATCTCACTCTTTGGCATATTCTCAAAGGACTCAAAATCAGCATACTTTAGTGACATAGCCATATCAAAGTTTATAGCAGCTCAATTCACAACAGCTAAGCTATACAATAGCCTATATAGCTATACAACCTAATAATAGCCTAATAGCCTATACAACCAAAAGAATGGGAAGTTATGTTCCTTGTATACATGATATGTCAAAATACATTTTACTGTCATGTGTAAACAAAATATATTTTAAACATCAAAATGTTACCTAAGTACTATATCATTGTTCACTAACAAGTAAAAGTGAAAAAAAAAAAATGGTAAATGGAACATCTGAAAAGAGCTGTCTACTTTTATGCTACAAAAGCCTAAAATCCAATACTGTGTTCCATTTTGGCAAATATATTTGCTTATCTTTTACATCTTGCCAGATCAGCACTGCCTTAGAATCTTGTGGAAAACTTATCTGTATAAGTTATGGCAATGGATTTATATGGTTATAGATTCACTCATTGGTTGATATGCTCATTCATTAATTAAATAAAATATTAATTAATATTCTACTGTGTGTCAGGTATTGTGTAAAACCCTATGGTTTTGAAAATATAAGTAAGATGTAAAAATTGAACTCAAGGGTGCAGAGTTTGGTGTGGAAAACACAGCAGAAGCACAACCTTACAACCACTGTGCACAAAACTTATTGAGGGAACACGGATCAACAGCAGTTAATTCTGTCTGATTTTGGTGGTGAGTTGGAACATGGAAGATCATAAAGAAAAATGGTAGTTAAATAAGTCTTACATATGCAAATAATAGGGAATGTTCCTTCTCATCTAGGAGGACAACATATGCAAAGGTCAAGAGAAGAAAGAGGGAATAATGAGTAAGGCTAGAGCAGGGCAGATTAAAAAGGGGACATATAGAAAATAAGGGAATTTAGTCCAGGATTTGTGGGCTGTGTTTTTTTCTTCCTATCCAGGTAAGAAATTTCCTTCTCCCTTTTTTATTGCAAGTCACTTAAATAGAGTTGACCCTACCTCCTGCCTTGAGTGTCAATAGACATCATTAATAAAAATGCTTCCATAATAATTATTATTCCATAATAAATAATTTTGTGAATATATCTTTTTGATTCAATTATTTTATTTTTTTAATTTTTTAAATTTTTTATTCTATGTTGTTATAAATGACAGCAGAATGCATTACATTTCATATTACACATATAGAGCACATTTTTATAAATCTCTGGTTGTATGCAAAGTATATTCACACCATTCGTGACTTCATACATGCACTTAGGGTAATGATATCCATCTCATTTTTTTTTCTTCACCCTTTTGCCCCCTCCCTTCCCCATTGGCCATTCTAGTGTTCCTCTAATCCTCCTATGCTCCCCATCCCAACCCCACTGTGAATTGGCCTCCTTATATCAGAGAAAACATTTGGCATTTGGCTTTTTGGGATTGGCTAACTTCACTTAGCATTATATTCTCTAACTCCATCCATTTTCCTGCAAATGCCATGATTTTATTCTGTCTTATTGCTGAGTAATATTCCATTGTGTGTATATACCACATTTTCTTTATCCATTCATCTACTGAAGGGCATCTAGGTTGGTTCCACAGTTTAGCTATTGTCAATTGTGCTGCTATAAACATTGATGTGGCTGTGTCCCTGTAGTATGCTGTTTTCAAGTCTTTTGGGTAAAGACCAAGAAGTGGGATAGCTGGGTCATAAGGTGGTTCCATTCCAAGTTTTCCAAGGTATCTCCATACTACTTTCCATACTGGCTGCATGTTGGATTAGGCCCCAAGTTCCTTAATAAGAATCCTGTAGCACAAAAATTAATACCAAGAATCAATAAATGGGATAGACTCAAATTACAAAGCTTCTTCTCAGCAAAAGAAACAATTAGTGAGGTGAACAGAGAGCCTACTAATTGGGAACAAATTTTTACCACATGCACGTCAGATAGAGCACTAATCTCTAGAATATATAAAGAACTCAAAAATCTTACCACCATAGCCGGGCGTGGTGGCGCACGCCTGTAATCCCAGCACTTTGGGAGGCTGAGGCAGGAGGATCGCGAGTTCAAAGCCAGCCTCAGCAATGGTGAGGCACTTAGCAACTCAGTGAGACCCTGTCTCTAAATAAAATACAAAAAAGGGCTGGGGCTGTGACCCAGTGGTCAAGTGCCCCTGAGTTCAATCCCCGGTACCACAAAAAAAGAAAAGAAAAAAGAAAAATCTTACCACCAAAAATACCAATAACCCGATCAATAAATGGGCCAAGGAACTGAACAGACACTTCTCAGAAGAAGATATACAATCAATCAACAAATACATGAAAAAATGCTCAACCTCTCTGGCAATTAGAGAAATGCAAATCAAAACCACTCTTAAGATTTCATCTCACACCTATCAGAATAGCAGCTATTAAGAACACAAACAACAATAAATGTTGGAGAGGATGTGGAGAAAAAGTCACACTCATACATTGTTGGTGGAACTGCAAAATGGTGCAGCCAATTATTTTATTTTTAAATTAACAGAATTTCATCTTTGAGTTGTTTTAGGTTTATAGAAAAAGGAGAGGAAAGTATAGTTTCCATATGCTTCCTCTCCCTGTTTCATTCTAAAATTATTATCTCACATTAGTGAAGTATATTTTGTTACAATTTATGAACCAAGATTAAAAACAGCTTGTTGGATTGATAAAACCTTGCAAGATGGAAGGCTTATTGAGAAAATTAATGAAAGGAACTCCTGGTTTTGATCAAGTTTGGAAAGCACTAATCCGTACAACATGGAACACACCTCCAACTCAGTAATTGTAATTGAGTAACATATGAATTAGTATACGCATGCGATCCTAGCAGCAAATGTAAGATATTTATTTATAGAAGAGGGAGCATAAATTAATATAGACTAGATAATTAGAGAATTTGGTCCTGTGTAAAGAAGTCTTCAAAAAATTAGGCCAACCCATGGCAACTGTGTGGTTCTCAAATATTACACATTTATTTTGGGGTATCAACTGTTGAAATAATGTAGGTTAGAATAATTCCTTTTCCTGGAATATTTTTGTCCTGGAATAAAAGTATACATCTTTAGTCTTTGCTTAATTTTTTTTGTTCGTATACAGCTGGTTAATAATTAATTAGGAATGTGGGAATGTATTTCTAACAAGTATTCCTGGATTCACTGAGTATAGTTGTTTATTCCTATAAACTCGGGTTTTAACAATTGTGAAATAGGGAAATTGTCAAATTTTGGAAACTATTCAGCATTCTGATGCCATCTTAGAAGCAAATGACTGAGTAATACTTTATTACTACTTTCTTAGCTTTGCCATCCACATTATAATGTAAAGTCATTTTCTCATCTTACAACAAGGACAGAACAATGGAAAGAACAGAGGCCAAAATAACATCAGCAGCTTCTGAATGGAAGAAAGCATTTGAGGCACAGACCCCAGGCTAGATGAGAACTTCCAATGTATTACCTAAAGAGTAAAGAGCTTCTGGCCTGGAAAGGTTGCTTTTCTGCTAATATTGTAAGTATTGATGTGGTCATTGTCACTCCTTTGGCCATGGTTATTAATCTTAAGGTTTCAACAACTGGAAGTGAAAAAATAAATGGAATGGTTCTTTTTGTGTGGGATTGAATATGGGACTTAGTTCAGAAGAACCATTTCTAATGACATCAATTTGAAGTCAAGATGAAAGATTGTCTAGGCATATCACCCAGCACCTACATGGCAATAGAAATGTTTTAGCTGGGAGAGATGTGAAGCTAGAAAAAAAAATGTATGGGTATAAAAAGTACTTTGTTAGAGATTTGGATGGGAGAAAGAGATGCTCTGTGTTTGTGTGAGTCACACTATTCTGCTGAAAATGGGGCATTCTAGCTTGACACAAGTGATATGAAATCAGCTTGATCCAGCTGTCTGAAGCATCAGAAGCAACTGCAGCTGGCTAACATCTAATCATAGAATCTCTGTTATTGGTGACGTAAGTGGCTGAATTTGTGGTTTGACTTCTATGATCCCTAGCTTTGTGAAAAGTTGGGATTTTTAGATAATGTTTTTTTTCCCTCTGCATAATAAACTAAACAAATTTAAATTAACTCTTAGGGCAAATATAATTAAGGAGTTGCAGATGGTATTTTTGTTCCTTTTGCTGACCAGAATATGCCCTAACTGTGATTTTGGATGAAGCTATTAAATCCTGTTTCCATGGGACTCAGTACAGAATGTTTAGCTCTGACATCCTAAGGTATTTGGAAAGGGCAAGGTCAACATCAGCAATTCTGAGTTTCAGAGCAAGTTTATTTCTTTAGTGGTTTGTGTTTAGAGAAGATTTCAGACAGAATTATTACATTTCAGCTTTACTCTGAACTCTTCATCGATCATCTGCCTTTCTCCTTCTCATTCTCTCCACTAATTTTGTTTTTGCTGAGTGGTTTAGATACACAGAAAGTGTCAATCTTGAATCTAAGTAAGTTATCGGTGCCGACGTATTACTCTGTGTGGTCTGCCATAACGAAACACCATAGACTGGGTGGCTGAGACACAAACATCTATTTTTTGCAATTATGGTGACTGAAAAGTCAGAGATCAAGCTGCTAGCCAATTCCATTCCTGGTGAGGGTCCTCTTCCTGGATTGTAGACAGCCAGTTTCTTACTGTGTCCTCACCTCACATGGCAGAAAAAGAATGGGTTTCTTCCTGTGTAAGGACTACTGAACTCATGAGGACCCACCATCAAAGCTTCACCTAAACCTAGTGACATACAAAGGCCCCTTCTCCAAATACCATCACATGGGGGATAAGGGCTTTAACATATGAATTTGTTGGGGAGAGGACACAACATTCAGTCTATAATGATCAGGAAAACTTTGGTTAATTGGGATTTATCAGACTATAACCCTCAATTTGCCACTAAAGAAAAGGAGGCAGATCACAGATTTGTTTGGTCAAAGGGATCCCAAGCAGTCCCAGAATGGTCATCCACATAGTCTCTTATATTTTTTCTGTGTTTGGCATGCCACTATCATGATTAATATTGGGAATATTAAATAACACAAAAAATCTTTAGGCATTAAAGAGTCAATATACAGCATTCACTCATAAACCTGTGTTTTCATTTGTTTTGAAGTAAAATGATTTAAATGACAAGTAAGCCAGGAAGTTCATGTAATTGGTATTCTGCATCCCCTAAATATTTTAGCAAGATATTCTTGGACTATTATAAAAATAAATAATACAATTTCTATTTTGATTTTTAAGTAGACAATTGTTGGATGAATTTAACTATTCTTCACTTTGCAAATCAATCTGTTATTGAGCAATCAGCAATCCTAACTCAGAAAGCATGTCTTTGGGTTTTTTCCACCCCCCACTAGAAAGCACAGATTAAAGCAAAGATTAAAATGCTGCAGCTTGCAGCCAGGCATGGTAGCACACTCCTGTAATCCCAGCAACTCAAGAGGTTGAGGTACCAGGATTGCCAGTCCAAGGCCAGCATCAGCAATTTAGCAAGAACCTGTCTCAAAATAAAAAGATTTGGTAGAGAACCCCTGGGTTCAATCCCCAGTGCCCCCCCACCAAAACACAAACAAAAACAACAACAACAACAACAAAAAACCCTGAAGTTTTATTTCAGAGGCAAATCCCTGGGGTGGGTAGAGTAGGGAAGAGGAAGGTGAGTCAAAGAAAGATGGGATGCTAAGTGATGTGATATGCTCCCATGCTGGCTAACATATCCCAATGAACCACAAAGAGAAATGCCCAGTTATTCTGGAGTCAGATTCACTAGCATGAAGAACTCTCCAGAAGGGCTTAGGACATGCCCCTCAGTGTAGCACACAGAAATGGGGACTTCCTATTTCCTCTGTTTCCACTGGTCAAGACTAACTGCTTAGGAACCCATCTCCCCCACATTTCTGGATTGTATCACCAGTCCTGGCCCCTTGGCAGCTTAGAGAACCATTTTAGTATTTGAGTCCTGAAGCACAGGGGTGATTTGGCATGAGAGACATGCGGGCCACAGAGACTGGAGAATTTGTCTCACATCTTCAATCTCAGGGATCCCAGTGAAGGCAGCAACACTGTTGTCCAGAAAGCATAAGTTGCCTTAGAAAGTAGAGGGAAGTCAAGCCAAACCTAGCTCACAGAAAGGTTCAACATGATATGAAATACTTCTAATTTGGAACTTTGTAATACCAGAAATGTAGAAAAAGTAAAAATGATTAAACTATTCAAATTATTATTGCATAGGAAAATTGATCTAATTCAGAAATATTTGTGTGAAGAAGGTTTTATTAGGGCTCTGCAGAGAAATAGAAACATATACAGATTTATTATAAGGTATTAGTTTACACAATCACAGAGGCTGGTAAATCTAAAGTCTGCAAGGTGAGCCAGTGGCACAGGGTACCTACAGAAAAGTGATGTTCAAGTTCAAAGTTCATAAATCAGGAAAGGCTGATGTTGCAGACAAAGTCTGAAAGCAATCTGCTGGGAAATGCTCTCTTACTTTTGGAAGGGTTAGTCTTTTTGTTGTATCTAGACCTTCAACCGATTCAATGAGGCCCACCATATTACGGAAGGCAGTCTACTTACTCCACTGATTTAGACATTAATCAAATCCAATGTTCAAGCCCACCAATTTCAATGTTATCATCCAAAAGCACTTTCACAAAATCATCCAGAATAATGTTCAACCAAATAGCTGAGTATCCAATGGCCCAGTCAAGTTGACACATAAAATTAACTATCACTAAGATTGTCCTCCACAATGTGGTGGTCCTCATTAAATCAATTGAAGGTCTGGATACTACAAAAAGACTAAGCCTGCAACAGCTAAGAGAGAATTTCCCAGCACATATAATGATCCATCTTGTGTGAAAATTCAATTTGAAATAATAAGAAGGTTATAAACCTAAGGAGTTCTGAATCCAAGCCCAGGCCTTGCCAATGATTAGCTTTTTGATCCAAAGTAAATCAATTGATATATTTGGGCCTTGGGCTCCTCATTTATAAACCATGAAGGGTTAGATATTTAAGGATTTTACAGGGCTAAAATTTAGCTTATATAAATCTTAAAATTCACTTACCAAAAACATCTTACAGGGAGATGACAGTCCATTCTTTATTGTTGAAGTTGAATATAAAAAGTTGATTTAAATTTACATCAAGATAGATTGATGCCATACATATGGAAAAACTTCCTGATTTACTTAAGGGGATTGAGGGAGGCTGAAAAATGGTTAACTGGATAAGATTAAGGAAACAATGATATCCCTGTTTTCTGATTTCATATGCTTTTTGCTTAAAGTAAGGTTCACTATTTGGGGCTTGCAGTTCAATATACCACTGCATTCCTGATGAATGATTACACAAATTGTGTATTTTGTGTTGCAATGCTTGCTGTTTTAATTATTGTTTAATATTTTAAATATCTAATCTGTGAAAAGTTGCTTAGAGAAGAGAAATGGAACTCCCACAATAAGAATAAAGGTTTCCAAGAATAAATCGAAGAGATCCATTTAGAAAGGTCAATTTTTGGAACATCAAGTAAAATACAATTTTCCCATCCTGTGCAGTCTTTTGTGACTACCCTATAAGATGAGCAGTGTTTAGCTTGCCAATTCTCTTACTGGGCTCTCTGTGATGATTTATTTAGCATCCTTATCTTCTTGCCCCAGTTATTCTCTATCCCAGTGCATTTGTGTGGGAGTAGACATATTAACACACAGAATCCAGTCCCAAATGTACTCAACCCTGCCAGGTATAAACACGGAAACTTTATTAAACTCAGATAATTATCATCTGGTTTATTTGTATGTAGCAGTTATAATTGAATTACAATATATATAGTATGTACACAAATGAATAATTGTAATTATTATTACCATTCCAAATTGACTCTGTTATTCCAATTTGAGAGTGGGTGAGGTTGAGAAGTTTGGCAATATTCTATATAAAACAGTCAACTTGAGAAATAGGAAACATTTGGTCATTTGGGTACAAAATATTCCTTCAATTTTTGCCCAAATATGATTCCTCAAACACCTTAATCTTAGATTAGTCAACTTGCCATCACTGGGGGAAACCTACAGTGTCCAACCACATTCTCCAGGAACTTCTTTCCCTGTTCAGAGGCAGGTAGTGCGAGAGACTCTCCCTTAGCTAGGCAGTTTCTAATTGGTGGTGGTAGCCATGAATCATAATGAGAAGGGACAAATTTGAGAGTGAAGGGAGAGAGGCAAGGAAATGAGAGGGAGGAGGGCAAGGAGAGAATGGTGGAAGAGGAAAGGAAGAGGGAGTAGTGGAGGAGGGGAAAAAGGAAATAGAGGACAACAGATACCCATCAAGGAAAAATAATGAGAGATGGCAGAAGAGTACAAGGTGTGTTAGTTCATGCCCTTGTTACCTTAGAGATTGTGAAACGGTATTTTATTGGTTTAATTTGCCCCAACAGCCACATTTTTTCTATGTTGTTAAAAAAATCATTTCAAACTGAAAAAATTTATGTAAACATATGCATATTTCCAGTTTTTTATTTAAAAAGCATAAACTGGCAATCCACATTCTCACATGTCCCCTTTAGACACAGCATTAGCTCTGCCCATTGTGTCCAAGTCACTACCACTCCACACTACCTTCCTCCCCATTGACTTCACTTGTTTATGACATCTCTCTGTGGTTTATTGAGTAAAAAAGACTCTTATAGGAGCTTTTCCTATGGTCTAATTACCTTTAAGTTTGTATCCTTTTCGATTTACTTATCATATCATTGGTGCCAATCACTAATGTGATTAATGAATAAAGGTATTTCTGGAAACAGGCCTTCCCTGGTCTCTGAGAGGCTTCAGACAAGAGTACACACATTTACAGGGTAAAAATCAAGTCAACGAAATCTTAAGTAAAACGTGTTCTATCTTCACAACTGTGGCAAATACATCTTCATAACATAACAAAGCATCAAGAATGTCTTTGAAGCTATAGTTTTAGTAGAATTAAATCTGGCAAAGTGTCATAAATGACCAAATTTATTTTTGGATATATGTGGTCTGTTTTTTAAACAGACTAGTGATGTTTGTACAAGTAGTGAAATAAAGACCTACATAATTTATAAAATGTTTTACATTTAAAATTTATGTTTCTTGTTTGTATTTTAGCCAAATAAATAACTATGTGGCTACAATCAAGATTTTCAAATAATTTGTGGTCTATTTTCTGCAATGCCATCCTTGTGAGTTATTATAGTTTTTAGATAGCTTTTTTAATTGATTTTATTTCAGATAAACTTTACTCTCCCAAAACAAAAGCAAATGGAATTATCAAAATAAGAAAAAAAAATCTTAAGGGTTGGTGATGTAGTTTGGTGGTAGAGTGCTGGTCTACCATGTATAAGGTCCTGTCTTCAATCGCTAGTACCACAAAAAAATATAAATAAATAAATAAAAATCTTTTAAAAATATTTTTAGATGTTGATAGACCTTTATTTTATTCACTAATGTACATGCAGTGCTGAGAATCTAACCCAGTGCCTCACATATGCTAGGCAAGCACTCCACCACTGAGCCACAACTCCAGCCTCATAAATGAAAATCTTAAAGCAATATTTTGACTTGATTTGAAAATAATCATGTGCTTTCTATATTATATCAAAGTCATCAATGTATGTATCATGTCCAAATACCATAATAGGACTGTATATGATAAAATATGATCACAAAATATATTACAAAATAATTTCATTATATAAATCTATGGCACATACTCCTCAGTTTTCACCATTTCTTAAACCAATTTTAGATCCATTCAAGAATATAAAAAAGTGTTATCATGCTTAATACATGTCACCCCTTTAGGCATAGGGGTGTGTGTGTGTGTGTGTGTGTGTGTGTGTGTATTTGACCCAGAAAAGCTATCCTACAATAAAAGGGCAGCTTTATATCATTCAACTTAATATACATTTTAGATTAAATGAACAGAATCGTATTGTAAACTATTCCTCAGCTGCCAACATCTCCAACACCTCACTAATTTGTGAGAGTCTCCAGAACACAGAATAAGAAAGAAGGAAGAAAGGTAAAATAAATACTCAGCATTCCTGGGGTATAATTTGTTATGCAAGAGCTTAGTACAATTGTGCTCTCTGAGAGGGAAGATTGACAAGTTAACTAATTTGTCTTTTTACTTCCTCAAGCTGTTGTATCATTCAGATCCTCCCAGCACTCTGGAGCATTGTCTGTGGAGAAACACTAAACCACGAGGGCATTTAGACACAGTTGTCTTTCTTTCTGAGAATACAAGACAAGCCATAAGGAGGAGTGTGTCCCTGGAACCAAGACAGTATTAGACACAGGAATTGTGGGTCACATTCTGCCAGACCTGAGACCAGGTCCTGAAAGCAAGCAATCTCCACCAGCTTCAAAAGCTGGTGCCAAGCATACAGCCCTCTGTTTTGAGTCAAAGGGTAACACAGACTATGAAATTCATATTGCCGAAGCATGGCTCTAATCATTTCAGCATCCTGCTCATAAACATTCATTCACACACAGAGTACTGTCAAATATGGCATTGTGGACTGTGGATGGTCGGACCCCAACATGACTTGCTGTCCTTCCCTCCTACTCTTTAACATGCTCCTCAAGGGTAAATTGCAATAGAAACATTAGCATGTTCTGGATGTCAGACTCCTCACTTACATGACTTCTACCTGATTTAAAAAGACTGCAAGATGTCGTATTTAATTTTGAAACTTAAGAGACATTAAGAAATTAGATACTAAATGATTCTTTCAAGATTCCCACCCAGGTAAAACTCCCAAGGTGGTGTTTTCCTCACCGAGGCAAGACTTTTCCTTTCTGCACAAGCTTTCCTTGCCCTGCATTTAAAACAGGCCCAATTAATGTTTGTGGCCTGAATTCACTTAAGATTTACCAGAAACTCAAAGGAGCAAAGTTCAAAAGCTATCAATTTACTATTCCACTGCTTTCATTAAAGGACTTCACTATTCCTTAGTATGCTTGCCCAGGATATAAACATTGTCAAAAGTTTACCTTTTGTTAAGGCTGTTTTCCTCTTTGGAACAATGCTTAATTTATTAAAAGGGGGCTGACTTCACCCAGCATGCTGCCTACAAAGTCCACATTGAATTGGTGCTGGCTGGTTCTCTGCTCCTGGTATCATGGCTTAGCCTGGCTGTTTGCCTAATAAGGCAAGGATTTCTGTTTAGAGCTTTTTGATATTCTGAATAGTCTTCAGCATTTTTATGCCAGAGTGTGACAGTGAACTTCTAGCATGAGAGTTATTTCCTTGGCTTTTCTGATGAAGCTAAGAATAGAACTGGGAGAAAAAAAGAGCAAAATGTAAGGTTCTGGATATTAGAGGTTTTATGTAATTATAGAGTGTGTATATGAGCTGGATGCCATTGGCAACGTAAAAAATATAGACAAGCAATAATTTAATATATTCTGGTAAAGAACAATAAAAGTGAGGTGGGGCTAGATAACACTGAACACCTAAACATATCACCCGTGGAATGAATGTGTACATTAACAGGACTTCAGCTGCTTCACGAAACTATTCATGTGTTCAACACATAATGCCAAGCCACTGTTAACTCACCAAGACTCTTTGAACCCTTCACTTAAAATCCTACTCTTGTTGTGTCTACAGATCATACGTCATCATATCATCATGATCTGTACTTATTCCTAATGGTGTCTTCTTCGATTGAGAGATTCACATTATAGCAGACTCCACAACTTCGTAAATATCTCAAGTTTCCCTTCAAGAAGGTGCTAAGACTCTGGCAAGATAATATCTAATCAGGTGAGAATAAACTCAACTTTGTGTTGTCAATAGGTCTTTATTGATGACATTTTGAGGGAGCTAGCATTTGGCAAAAGAGGAATGGCCAAAGGCAGATAATTGTTGAAGCTGAGTGAGGAGCCCATGGGGGCTACTCATACCAGTCTTCCTACTTTTGTGTATGTTAGAAAAGTAAAAAAAAAAAAAAAAAAAAAAAAAAACCAACAGCTAAAAATCCCTGTCTGGGCTGGAGGCCAAGGAAGGGAGCTTCAGTGATGAGAGCTCAAGACAATGTGATAAGTTGACTGGGAACAGCCCGGATCAGCTTTCTGTGGCTTCCCTCAATTTAAGAAGTGTGAACATGAAACTCCCAACTTGTCTTTAGTAATATACAGCACAAACCCCTCCCTGCCCACTCACCAATGCCACAAGGTGGACCCCAGCCTGCTTCGTGGGAGCTCATGTTATCAATCAGCAGGCAGTGTTCATGCCAGACCCTGGAGAGTGTGAAGTGAGCCCCTTTCTACTGTGTCACTTCTTGTGATGGCAGGAAGAAGATAGATATTATATACACAAGACAGGGGGTCCTTTGGGTGTAAAATAGCATAGGAGGCAGGCAGTTGGAAGAATCCCAGGGCCTGACTGAAAATCCCGATTTCCTCATTGCCTCATGACATCCACGCATATTTCGCCAGCCACTTCTTCCCTCCTGCTCTTTGGTACTTTTCATTACCCTTAGTTTTCTCCTTCTAAACCTTCTTCTTGATCTCCGTAGACTCTAGGATCTTTGTCTCCTCTCCTTCTACTCCCAGACCTTCAGTGACTCTAATGGAGGGAAATGTCATCTTAGTTTCCTTAGCTTCCTCCCACTGAAAAAAAACATCATGAAGGGTGGAATCCTAGCTGGCCAGGCTGGTCCACAGAATACAATTTACCCATCATGTTACAAAAATTCAAGTCATTTTTTCAGTGGAAAACTGAAGCAAGCACTACTGAAATAGTCCCATTCTATTTCCAAAAATATAATTCAATTTTCTGATTGGGTTTTTGTGACTTCTTAGAAGCTTATAAATAGAACCCACAAGTTAACAGTCTGTGTATTGAGCCAATAATGTTTAGTAGCACTGTATGCCATTACCTCAGATTTGTAGCTACTGGACAGTCCTTTACCATGGTAGTTTCATTAAGACATTTATTGTGTTAATATCATTACCTAGATAGAGATTTAATTTCAAAGATCCCTTTTTCATAGTTTCTTTCAGTTCTCCTTTATTTATTTTTTCCTCCCTCCATCCTTTCCTTCCCCTCCTCTTTTTTTTTTTTTTTTTTTTTTTTTTTTTTTTTTTTTTTTTTTTGGTGGTGCTGGGGATTGAACTCAGAGCTTTGTGCATGCAAGGCAAGCGCTCTACCAACTGAGCTATATCCCCAGCCCAAAATCATAGAATTTTTAAAGCTGTTAAAAACCATCAAGTCTAGCTGTCCCATATCTAGTGTCTCCTAAGGCACTAAAGTTTAGAAAGGTTCATATATTCACCATTCAAGGGTGAGGGTGTAAATGGTAGAACCAAGGCAGCTTCCAGATCCCAGAATGGTCTCTGTTGTGTATTTTTTCTTGTATTATGTGGCTCTTTCAGGGTTTTAAGCTTTCAGAATTATAGAGATCAAATGAAAAGTATTTTTATCAGATAATACACATTTTTTGAAATTTGCATTTCTTTATAATTTGATTATAGATATTTAGTTTTTGCTCAACATATTGATCATTTCTAATCAATTTTGTGGCAGTAATTTATATTCTACTGATTTTAGGACTTGCTATTTACTATTGGGTTGAAAGTCATAACATTGCACTTGAAGTTTCAATTACTTTTTAAGGAACATTAAGAAGCTAATTGGTTTCTGTGCAAAGTGAAACCTAGTGACAATAGGCCTAGCAGTGATCTGAGTTGAATCCTGCACTGAGAGATTGATACCAAATATAGAATCACAGCCGCCCAGAGTGCTCCAAAGCCCGAGGGAATGCTGCTATCTGTGGATGCATGTAAACCACCTACATGTCAAGCAGCTTGCAAGGCCATGGAAAACAGAGCCAAGTCATTATCTCAAGGAGGTGATAGGACAATTATTATTTTGTGTAAAAATATACTTAGTAATTAGAAATAGTTGTAGTGTAAGACATTATGTTTTTGGAACTATATTTGTTGTATTCAGTATTAGCAAACATTGTTGCTGACCCAATTTTACCAAACAATGACATTGAGTTATTTTTGCAATATGATTGGTAGCTCATACATTTACCACGTCTTGTTAGTCTACATTTGCAATCCCTTAGGGGGAAAAGCTAGGAAGGAGAGAGACAGGATGAAAGGAGAAGGAAGGACAAGACTATGTTGCTCTCCAATAAACTTCAAACTACTTCATATCTGGATTTGATCCAGCTTTTATCTCACTAGTTAATACTGGCTTTGTAAGCAAAATGCTCTAAAATAGGCTTTTTAATCTTTTTTTTTTTTTCCCCTTTTCTAAGCTAGATTTGATGGATGATGGCTAGGGTATAGTACTTTCCCATCAGTGTACCAGGGTGTTTTAGTCAGCTTTTTCATTACTGTGACCAAAAGACCTGACAAGAACAATTAGAGGAGGAAAAGTTTATTTGGGGGCTCATGATTTCAAAGGTGTCAGTCCATAGAGAGTAGGCTCCATTCCTTGGGGCTCAAGGTGAGGAATAAATCATGGGGGAAGAATGTGGCAGAGGCAAGTGTCTCACATAATGGTCAGGAAGTAGAGAGAGACTCCACTTGCCAAAGGTACAACCCAAATTTCCACCTCCTCCAGCCACACCCTACCTGCCTTCAGTTACCACCCTAATGGGGATTAATTCACTAATTGTGATAAGGCTCTCATAACCTAATCATTTCACCTCTGAATGTTCTTACACTGTTTCACACATGAGTTTTGGGGAGAATACCTGATATCTAAACCATAACACAGGGGTTATGAGCATTTCCCAGGGGAAGAGCTGTAGTTAGTAAACGCTTTGTTTCCATTGAAGAACGCAGTTAGGAATACATGTGTGTGAAAGAGTGATGTTATTATAGAGAAAAACTTGGATCTGTTCTAATTTATTATTTAGAAATTGAATTATTCACAAATGTCAATATTTGACAAATGACTTGCAAGTGGCAATATGCCTTACAACTAATCATTGTGTGCCACAATGTTAAGCCAACACTGTCAAGGACTATTGCTTGAGTTAGCTAAGTTAAATAGCCAAACTTTTTGTTCTCTGAAAATATCAGAAATTTTGTATCTCTCTTTAGTAGTTATTTCTTCCATCTATCCATCTCTATGTTCATACATATGAACTGAATATATTGGTATCCCAGAAGGGTAGATTATAATCTATTGAGATGAGAAATATAGCTCTCTACTGTCATGACTCAAAGAACAAGAAAAGCAAGAATTATTCCTAGACACATTATTGCAAATGTCTGTGATAGATTAAAGATTGTCATAAATTCTAATGCTCCTCCCAGAAGGAGGTAAGGTCTTTTCTCCTGCCGTTGAATCTGGGCTGACTCATATGGTTGACCAATAGAATTTGGCCAGTTCTAGGCCAAGCCTTTAAACTGACTACTAGCTTCTGCCTTGGTCTCTTGGAAGTCAGAAGTTGTGTAAGATAGATTACCCTAAAACCATTACACTGGAAGAAGTTCAGGCCACATGGTGAGGCCTTGAATAATGAGATGATACATGAAGAAGCCATGGAGGAGTACTGAGTGGGTATGTGAGTGAAGAATCTCTTTGGAAGGTGATCCTTCAGCTCCTCCTGCACTATATGACACCATATGGATCAGAGATGAACAGCCCAACTGAATGCTACAGGAATTCCTGACACTCAAAATCATTAACAAAGTAAAATATTTGTTTTAGGCCATTAAAATAATAGGGAACCAGAATAATATACATGGCTTGAGAATTTCAGAGATCAGATTATCTGGTAGTAAGCCGACAAAAGCATTTATATCAAGAGATTACTAGTGCAAAGGTAGACAGATTTACCTAAGACAAAGTTGATATGGCATGTGTAAAGAAAGAACATATCAAAATTGAAAAAAAGAGGAGATACAACATGGGAGGAGAAAGCAAAATAAAAACTTCTCTTTGAAGGTACAGGAGGAATTTGAAGGGAGAAAATATGCTTCTAACCTTCATAGACTAGGGAGATTTCTCTGGGTGGAGTTCCCACATTCCAGATGTGTCCTGGCTTATGTATACTCAAGGAAACACAAGCTGTCCTTCAAAAGGGCAACTCATTAATTGCTCTCTATGTTTGACTAGGGCTTCAGATATACCACCTTACTGGGAGGAAGAGAATGAAAAAGAGGTTAGGAATACCACTCTCACCTTGCATAGGTTTGTGCCTCCATGTTACCTGCCACCTGCTAACTCTGGGGTCCCCATTTGGCTTTCTCTCACCCTAGCAGCACCTCAAATTATTAGGTCTAAGCCTCATTTCTCATTTCTTCTCTTTCCACATACTACCTCTAAAGAAATAATATTGATAGTTTAAAGTTTAATGTACTCTTATTACTCAATAATTTCCCCTAATTTATAAAAGAAAACATGAATTGAATGAAAATGTATTAATTACATGCTATAATTTTTTGAAAGCACCATGTCCACAGAGAACTAATTATATAAAACTGGAAGGGATAGACTCTGTAATTTTTGCTAAAATGTATATCCTTGAAGACTTGGAAGTTTGAATTTAAGAGTACAAAATGTCAAACAATATAGAATTTCATGGAATATACACAAAGATGGTACTTATATTCAATAAACCAATTGCTCTTCTGAATGGCACAGACATAGCTCTGGTCGCCTCAATCATGTGAGTCTGAAGTGTGATATAACTGCCAAAACCACTCTTGGAGATCTTGGTCCTCATGCAAGGGTACAATATTAAGGAGAAGGAGGCACAAGTTGCATTTCACTCTTCACTAAACAGACCACACTTGGAGTTATATGTCCAGTGTGGGGGCTAAACTTCAAGAGGATATAATTGCATTTCATCCAGTACTACACAAGATGCTGAAGGATTCTGTCATGCCATATGGGATTTTACTGAAGGAACTTGAGGCTGGGAGATGAGAAGATGAAGTAGATTAATTCTGAGGGTAATTCAGCCATGGGCAGAAGCAACAAGGAGCAAAGGAGGACTCAAGTAAATTATTTTTTTCCTTCAAGAACTGGAGGATCTAATAAAGGAGCTTTGTGAAGTATGAATTTCTGGTCCCTGAAGATTTTAAACAGTGGTTGGAGATTGTTCTGGAAGTATAGGTATTAAAAAAAAATTAGAGGTGCAATGGTGCACGTCTATAATCCTAATAGCACAGGAGGCTGAAGAAGGAAGATCACAAGTTCAAAGCTAGCCTCAGCAGTTTAGTAATGCCCTAAGCAATTCATCGAGACCCTGTCTCAAAATAAAAAATGTAGGGCCAGGGATGTGGCTCAATGGTTAAGCACCCCTGGATTTAATTCCCAGTACCAAACACAAAAACAAAACAAACAATTAAACAAAAAAGAATAAGATGTGGCTCAGATAATTCCTGAGACTCCACATCAATAGCAGGAATGTATTTGGTTATCTAAAAATTAACTCAAGCTAAGGTGTTAAAAATAAAATGTGCTTTTCCCAAGAAAATTTTTATTTTAACAGTTTCCTAGGTTGACACTTCCACTACTATGCCCACATTCTGCTCCCATAGCATACACTACTGAGCAAGCAATCCCAGAGTTCTGCTGGGTAGAGTGGGACCACACCTCTGAACAGAGATCTGGACTGCCAGTACCAACAACTGGATGCATAACAGAAAGAAAGCTGTTTGTCATACTTGCAAAGTGAAGGAAGGAATGTCTGATAAAGGAGCGTATCATTACCTGAAGATAACTTACCGTGGAAAATCCTACTTAAATTGAATATCTTACAACAGAGGCTAGCCCTTCATACTAAATAGAAAAAAAAAAGTGAGGAGTTCAATGGAGATTTATCTCAAAAAAAAAAAAAAAAAAAAAAGACGTATTTATTAATATCATTCCATAAGAATTTATTGGGTAACTACTTTTGGCCCTGGAGATACAGTAGTGAATATGATCCAATAGTCTTTGTTCCCATTGTGGGGAGGCAATTACAAAACAATTAGACAAATGAAAATTAAATTCAAGGTAGTTACAGGCTCTATGAAGAAAATAAAGAATGATAGACAATACTAATATAGGAAGGGTGGTTGGGAAGCTCTCCTTGAGGAAGTACATTTCAGCATATTTCAGCTGATGTTTCTAGCAAAGGAAATGACAGGTGCAAAAGTCAAGGGCAGGATCAGGTTCACCTGTTGTTCTAATAACAGGAGGACCAGTGTGGCTAGAGAAGAGTTCAGTTGTCCCTAGGCAGAGCACTCAGGGCTGCTAGGCCAGAGCAAGAAGAAACTCTTATTTTGGGCTGGGGTTGTGCTCAGTGGCAGAGCATGCCTCGCACGTGCGAGGCCCGGGGTTCGATCCTCAGCACCACGTAAACATAAATGCGTTGCATTGTGTAACTAAAGTAAATAAATAAATATTTAAAAAAAAAATATTCTTATTTTACATTCTGGATATAATAGACATATTAAGTTAGTTATTAGAAACAATGGTGATTTAATCTTGTCTATTGCTGGAGTTATAAATAACTTTTCAGAAAAAAATTAATAACTCAAAATGATAAACTTAACATTCGTAAAATTAATTAAGGGTTTCATAAATTTTTCCAAAGATCACTCTTCATTCTTTTATATTTGATACATTCCTTTCTGAATTGATATGTCACCAGCCTTGTCAATTTTTTACTCTTTGGTTGCCGCCACCACCGAAACCTTCCTTGTAATTAGTTTTGAATGTGATCCAAGCTGTTCACAAATATCACTGTCATTGACTTCATGAGGTCCCGAATCGTTGTAAAAACTGAAATTTCACTTAGTAATCAACGTACATGGTATTCTGCATTTTGTTTTCAGATGAGTCAGAGAGAGATTGGCAGACAAAGGTAGACTTGATATACACTAGCATTAATTAGGGAGGAAATGTTTGAATGGAGACCAACATTATAAATAGTCTGTTCCCAGTATGTATGTATGTATGTGTGTTTGTGTTTATGTATACACACACACACATATATAAGTTGTGCATACATATATAATTATGTATATATATTTTTATATCAAGACTTTGCTTCTCTGGGCACCTTTGACTGCTCAGGAGTTCAAATATTGACCACTCAAATAGTGAGGCTCCTTTTGTTATGGTGTCAGGTATTGGGGTTGGCAAAAGAAAGGATTAGAGGACAGGGAGTCAAGGAGAGTTTTGATTTTTTTTTTTTAATGGAAAATTATTGTTTCAGGCAAAAGTCCTCTTTTTTCACAGGGAGGCCTGGTCATTCCCAAGGGTACTGGCAGGAAGCTACAAGTCACTATGTCCAGGCCAATAGAGCAGGCCTCTGTTGACTTCCTGTCTTTGTGAAGGTTCTGGCTCCTTGCCCCAGCATCTTGCAGAAAGTGATTTCTCAGAATTGTCTGTTCCTCCAGGGATGTGCAAGTATTTTAAATTGAAGAGTCATAAAGCAAGCATAAAGCCATTCTGGGTAAGCTCATTTAATAAAGTTTTAAGTTTTATGACTCCTAAAAATTAAAAAAGAAAAAGAGCTATGGAGGGACTGTGCCATCACAGGCAGTAAAAAGAAAATATGATCTGTAAGTCTACTACCAAAGCACAGCAGTTTTTTTTTTTTCATCTTCTCAAACTTTGTTTATATACATTTATTATAATAATAACAATGAGAATAATGATGATGAAGCTAGCATTAATCAACTGTTATTGTTTCATTTCCAAGAATACCATAAGCTTTGTTAAAACCTACAAGTACGCAATTATTATCTTTGTTTTACAGATCAGAAGATTGAGGCACATAGTGGTTTTCAAATTTAAGCTCCTGCTAAGTAGTGTCTTGAGCTGTAGCAACTTTGGAAATTCTTTCTTGATCACTAGCCTATTGTTCTACATTTTGCATATGGCCAGGTCAATACATAAGAATTTTAAAATTTCCAATTATAATAAAGATATTATTGATATTAAATGTGAAATTCAGATGTTGGTTTTGTTTGTTTATTTGGGTTTTTTTTTTGTTGTTATTTTTGCACCAAGGATTGAACCCAGGGACACTTAATGACTGAGCCATATCCCCAGCCCTTTTTATTTTATTGTTTTATTTTGAGACAGTGGTCTCACTAAGTTGCTGAGGTTGACCTGAACTTGTAATCCTCCTGCCTCAGCCTCCCAAGCTGCTGGGATTATAGGTGTGTGCCATCATACCTGGCTAGATGTTGGTTTTATGAGCACTGACAGAAAGATTAAAACATTGAAAAATTTTAGCATATAAGTGAATTAATCGTATTCAAATCTGGCATCTCTATTTCCCCTTTATTCACATATATTGTCTAAAATAAATTTGTACATATAATACCTACACTATGTATTTTATACATATACACACATATATAATATATATCTGCACTCAAAACTTTATGATAACAGGAAGTGTGTCTGTCTTGTTCATTACTATGGGACAGAGATAAGCATGTAGCATCGTTTGTTTATTCATTAATGTTTTAAGTAAATGTTTTGCTTTTGTCCCCTGATATATGCAGGAATTTATATATGTTAATTGGTATGTTTAAGCAAAATATTATTTTAATCTTCAATGAATTTGAGAAGCACTGGCTTAAAATAGATGAAATGTTTTTCTTTTCTGCCAAGTGTACTTTGTGAATTTATAACATGTCGCCTTTCAAAACCTTACTTTGACCATGTAAAAAAAAAAAAAAAAAAATCCTGAACCATTTGGGAGACTAGAATGCCACTGCCACTTTGGGACATACTAGTCTAGAATTTACTTCTTCACAAATTTCTATATTAATTTTTCTGATTCTCCTTTTGAACACTCCGAACTGCTATTTAGATAAGCAGAGGGTCTCAAAAATAACCATATGCTGTGTGATATTCATTAGCAGTGTTCTATGTTGAATAGTACAAAACATTTTTTTAAATGCACTTGAAAAGACAGTTATAAAGACAATTGAAAAACTGATTTAAGATAAAAACAAAATATAAGAATTGGGTGAGGGGCTGGAATTATAGCTCAGTGGTAGAGTGCTTGCCTTGCACATGTGAGGCACTGGGTTTGATTCTCAGCACCACATATGAATAAGTAAATAAAATAAAGATCTACCAACAACTAAAAAATATTAAAAGAAAAGAATTGGGTGAGTAGTAGAAATTAAAATGGTTTCTTATAAACTGCCAAATGACAGGTTATTCTGGGACATTTTTAGTTTTTAACCATAATATACTATACCAACCAATTGTTTTCATTGTATATGAGTAGTATTTAAAACTTAATTTTGGTTCCTTCTATTTATGAGTTTCTGAGAACTCTCATTTCTTTTTTGTGGTCTTTATTTAATGCTTGCATGTATTGAATACATTTGTTATTTCATTTCATTTCCAAAATGTCTCCATTATTTTATATACTTGGCCAAGTCCTGGTTCAAAGTTCAAAGCATTACACTTTTCCATCTCAAATGAATTACTGGGATCGTTTACATGAGAAAAGTATGCTCTTTCTCCATACCAGAACGGCTGGAACCAGCAAGATAGCTAATGAGTAAAAGGGCTTTCTGGAAACTGACCACTTGTTGAGTCTGTGGAAACCAGAAGGCTAAAATAGACTTAACTTCATCAGTTTCAATAAACAGAACAGACCTCAATTTGTGATGAACACAGTGAAGAGGCTGTATCTGTCACTCTTGAACCTAGCTCATCTAAGTAAACCACTGTAGGTAGTTTAAGAAAAAATATGCACAATATACTTGTGCATTCAGGGGATTAATATTTCTAATTTAATCCATAGAATTCAAGTAAAAAACCATATTAGGCTTTTATTCAATTGATTTAAAGAATATTTGGAGACAATATCTTTATTTATTTTCATTTGGTGCTGGGGTTTGAACACAGTGCATTGCACTTATAAGGCAAGTGCTCTACCACTGAGCCACAATACACTAAGTACATGTATAAAAACACAAATAGTGTGAAAATACTTTATGTAAAACCAGTGACTTGAAAAACTGTGCTCTTTATATGTAATATGAAATGAATTGCACTCTGCAAGCATGTATAACAAATTGGAATTAAAAAAATTTAAAGATATTTGGAGAAAGGGAAGGTTGCAAAAAATAACTATTTAAACCTGATTTTCTTTAAAAATTCAATTTTGATTTTTCAATGTACAATTTTTTAAAGTTATAATCAGATTCTTAAACAAATATAGGCATGCACCTCATTTATCAATGAGGAAAACTGTAGTATGGGGAAGCAGCTTCCAAAAACATTTTGAAGATCTGACTATTTGTAGGCATTTATAAAGAATGTTAGTTTGGTTCGTTGCAAAATTGCTTAAATCCTCCAGTGCAATAAAACCTTAAACATTGGCATTATCTTTTTTTTTTTTTTTTTTTTTTTTTTTTTTTTTGGATAGGCTCAAAATGTGCAAGTTAACATGTGATTTCACCGTGGCTGGGATATAATTAGAAACTAGTTGCAAAGTCAAAAAACAAGTGTTTTCCTATAGAATTAACTAGTCCCAGGCTGGGCTTGTTAAACAATGTTTTGGTGTAACAATGAAAGTCATGCTCCTTATTTCCAAGTTTTGGGTAATTTTTCTAATTAAAAAATATTTAAATCTGAATTTTTCTTGTTGCTATTGTAATTTAACTCATTTGGTTGGATATTTGGACTAAAAACCACCATCTCAACTGCTTCTAGTAGTGAAAATATTTTAAAAAGAGGGATAAAGATCTTCTTATTTAGAAATTCAAATAAGCATCTATCACGTGTGTTTCATTCCATATCAAGGTCAACATGGCAGGAGAAATGAACAATGGAAAGAAGACAGAACAAATATCCCCATGGGATGAAGCCAGTGGGAACTGTCTTCCCTTCCCCCAACAGGGCTGCCTTTATTCAAGGGAGTAGCCTTTGTGGATTTGATCTCTCCAGCCTTTTGTACAGGTGCTAGGCAGAGGAGCTTAGGCAGGCACAGCAAGCCCCACCCCTTGCACCGTGTCCTAGTCACTAGCTAATGCCTGGAATAAATTCGCCACTCGCCCTGCGTGGGCTCATTCACAGCTCCGTAGTCCAGGGCTGGGCGCTTCCTCTTTGGGACTGAAATAACAGAGCACAGATAGATCGGGCGTGATGCCGGGAGCTCTCCTTCCTAGGCTCTTCTTTTTCCTAGGCAATAAAAAACAACTCGTAATAAAAATAAAACAAAAACCTGCCAGCAACGTCTCTCTCTCCCCCTTCTCGTTCCCTTCCGGCTTTTTCTGAACGATGGGTGAATCTTTGCAAGCCTCCATCCCTGGAGGGTGGGGTGGGGGTGGGGGTGGTAGCTCAGTAAAACTGGTAGGAGACGTCTGGAAGAAAGCAAGTCTCCCGGGTATTTCAGCACCTAGGCACAAACAGCGGGGCAGTCTACTGACAGCCCCGGAGTGGTGGGCCTGGCAAGCGGTGAATTCAAAGCTGCGCCGGGCCTGGCCAGGTTGGGGTCGTGGGCTAACTCTCCAGGTGCTCTTTGCTGGATCTTGGGGTCTGGGCCGCCAGCGTGCCCCGCCCGGCTCAGTCCCCGCAGCCTCTCGGGCTGCCGGGCTTTGTGGTTCGCTCGTGCGGCTGGGCCCCTGCTGGGGGTGTCGTTACGAGCATGTGCAGACAGCAGCCCAAGGTAGAGCGAGCGTGCCGGGCAAGCCCTGAGACTTGCCTTGCAATGCCATGTTTGTGTATGTGCTCTAACTCCCGGAGAGCAATCAGGGAGACGGCTCCCCGGCCGGACTTGGCTCATGTTTTCTTGTTTCTGTTTCAGCCTTCAGGATAATTCCTTCAGCAGCACCGCTGTAACAGAGTAAGTGATTCTTGCCATTAAAAATTAGACTTGCATGCCTTTCTCTGGAAGCAACTATGATGAAGGTATTCACCGTCCCCAACCCCTCTTCGTATTCGATGCATTGTCTTCTGTAATCCGGGCTGCGAAGATCGCCAGACATGCTGACTGATGGGGCCCAGAAATCTTTACAGGTCGAAATCAGCATTTTAGCAGCTGCAGGAGAGATATTAAAACCAGCTGATTGCTTGCAGGAGCTCCATGCTCCAAGATGAGTTCTTGGAGCTCGAATTTTTTTAAAAAAAATCTATCTGACATGTCAGAAAGGGAGCTTGGTTGTATTTTGCCAACATTAGTGTCAGTTTTATGGAGTGCAAACTGTGTACTTGTACCGCAATAAGAGATGGATGCGAAATGACTTGAGTTTAATTTCCAGCATGTAATAAACAGACTAAACTTACCCTTGTTCTCTCCTGTCTACGGATTTTTAAGACACAGTGGAGTAAACTTTTCTTGCATGCTGTTTGTCATTTTTATCTTCTGACCTCAGAGATGTGGCTGTAGGAGAAATGAGTTATCTGGTCCTATAGTTAAAGCTGTTGACTAGGGCAACTAACACTATTTTAACATGGAATGAAGGAGTACAGTGTTTTACTCAAGTCCAGCAGGCACAGTATTTTTTATTAGATATTTATCGTTCATCATTTTAAGTCTTGTCATCCCTTCCTTAATGTTTGCCCAATATTATACTCTACATGTTAAAAATTAATAGGTAGCTTATTTTGGTAATACTGTATATTTATATAGACATATGTACAAACTATATGTATGCACATCATTTTGCAGTCTTTCTCTAGGCTAATTTATGTTGTTAAACTTCCAGGACCTTTTGTTAGAATTGGCTCCTAACAGCTTTTTAAGAACAAGACAAGCATAAAGGTGTATTCTTAAATGTTATTTAAAGATATTTTAGGAGTTTGACACAGAAACCCCAACTAACTTGGGTGTTGTTTACCAAAGTTTTCAAAAGAGCAAATAAATGTAGAAATGAACATCATTTGAATTTCAGGTCCCACCACTGTCACAATGACTTGGTGATAGAGGAGTAAGATTCTACAGTGTTTCCTAGGCCCTCTATTTCCCATATTATTATTAATTCCTCTGTATTTGGGTTGCTACTCTCTTTGAGCTTTGAGCTCACTTAAGTAGAGTCATTTTAGGGGGAAAAAAGAAGACACGGTTGACTTTAGAAGATGCTCCTGTGAATGAGATTTCTTAGTAACCTGTGCTCTACTTTACTTTTCTAAAAGCATGGATAAAAGGAGAGATGTGTGCCACAGTTTGCAGGGTGAAGATGAGCTCTTGACATTCTGGTTCAGGTGCACAGGTGCTCCTCTCCTCCCTTTGCTGTACTTCTAAGCACCAAGTGCTTTTCAGAACCTGATTCTCAGGAACCCTGTGCCATCAAATCCCTGAAATCAGCCACAGGCCTAACAACTTCAAAATGGAAACACTTAGTTCTGTATTTCATGTTTTCTTTTAAATTTTGGTAATGGTTCTATGGTTAAATGCTGGGGAGAGTGTGGTGCCTTGTCTTTGGATACTCCCCAAGGAGTACTGATTGCATAAGATCATGTTGTTACTTTCAGAGAAGTGACAGTGATTTATTTTAAAAGGCTCTGAGTGATAATTGGGAAGCCATCTGGCTAATGTAAGAATCTAAGAAACATACTTGAAAACATACCAAAAGCTTCATAGGTGTAACACAGCACAGACTAGGGTCATTTAAAACTAGTCATTGTCTAACATAACTCCCTCCACCTGCCTCAATAATCTGAACCATGTTCCTTCCTTCTCTGGGAATGCTCCCTTAGCTTGAAGGACTAGGAGGCACTATCTTGAAAAACAGATATAGCAGGTGCTCAGTGAATGTTCCCTTGAGGTCTTGCATTGAGGAGGCACTTTCCTCTCTTATATGTTTCGGAGACAAGAAAAGTTCTTCTTCCTCCTGTCCCCACTCTATTCCTACTTTCTCCTTATTCACACCCCCTGAAACTGCACCTGGGGATGACTTCTTTTGGATTAAGGATTCTAGTAGTGACCCTTATTAAAGTGGAAATGTAAGTCTATGGTCCTGGGAGGTGGATTCAAGTTGTCATTAAAACTTTAATATGAGTTATTTTATCAGATATTCTGAAAGGGTTTCACTTGACCAGTTTGAGATTAATAAAAGTCAAACAGAAGTGGAATTGGTAGGGACACAAGGACAGATTTTTTTTCTCTTCTTGTTTTTTTCCTAGTCCTAACATTGTCTGTGTGGCTCTGGACCAATTCAATCTCTTTTTATGTCTAGGTCCTTTCAATATCAGAATGGCCTTGGCCTTTTCTTCTATATCTGCAGCATCTTCACATCTATTATTTTACCATGGTCAATTTCCTGTGTTGCCCTGGCTAACTTTGTATTTGAAATGAAGCCTGGTCTGGCTTGCAATTATTCTGACTGGTTATTATTCAAAGCATTGGTTCTCAAAACCTACTGATCATCACTATATCTTGGGAAACAAGATTGGAGCTTGTAGACAATATAGATTCTGAGGCCTTATCTCGGGGGATCTTAGATTTGGTGGTTGTGTTGAAATCAGCCCAGTACTGGTCTGGATTTTGGAAATCTTTAGGTCATAATTTTTTAGAAGCTTACTAGTTAAGCAGGTGGGCAATCTGGCTTAAATTTTTCATTTCTAGGCCTAACCCTAAGAGAGTTGTATTGGGGCAGAGGTGGTGGGGCAGTGGGGAGCTGGTGTCAGCTGTTTTAATTAGTACTCCAGGTAGTGCTAATGCAGGTGGTCCCAGGGATATACTTTGAGAAACCTCCTATTCCTCTGCAACTTCACCTTCAGGGAACATGGTACTATTAGGGTGAATAGAAATCCCTTTGTAGTTCAACTACATTTTATCTACCAGCCAATCTTTTCTTCCTATTTAGTCAAAAAAGAGAATTTTTCATGGACATTTCTTTCACTACATTATTCTAAGAAATGTCCTTCTCCCTCTCTCATGAGCCTCTGGGTATACAGACTAAGGAGGCTATTTGACTCCTGCCTTGTGGACTTTGTATGGATAGAGAAGAAACAACCCTGGCTTCACTGCTGTAGGCCTTGGAATTCTAGGCAATAGGATTCACATCACCCTGTGAGTGATGGTAATTCCTACCTTGTAGCATGGTCAGGTTGAATTGAGATAGCGTGAAAGAGTAGGTAAGATGTGAAGTGCCATGTACATTTACCACTGAGCTACATCTCCAATACTTTTTATTTTTATTTTGAGACAAGGTCTTACTAAGTTGCCTAGGCTGACCTTGAACTTGTGATCCTCCTCCTTAGCACCCTGAGTCACTAGGATTACAGGAAGGCGTCACTAAGCCTGACTCACATTTTTTTTTTTTTTTTACCATGAACAATCATAAGAAAAACATTCTATATATCAGCCCAATGCACATATATGTAACTTAAATAAGTTCAGCGAAACAACAATTCACACTTAACTCTGCTGACATTTTCTATTCCGTCTAACAACACAAACAAAAAAAGTGCTGGTAGCTGCTGTGTAATTTTACAATTCACTAACAGGTCACAGCATACAATTTGAAAAAAAAACATTTCATTGCAATATATTCAGTATTGGATATCTAAGAAAGATTGTGCAAGGAATTGGGCTTAAAATTCCTGTGCAGGGCTATAAGGTAGGAAGATGCCCCAGATCAGTGGATCTCTTGGTTTGAGTTGATTTTTTTTTTTTTTTTTTTTTTTTTTTTTGTCTAGGAATGGGGATATCTGGGTATGGGTTCCCACTGTGGAATCTAATTTTGTAAACAGACAAGTATTATACATTTGCAGAGTACTCCTGAGCAAGAACAGAAAGGAGTTGCTAAATTAATGGAAGCAGATTGTCTTTACTAAAGTAACCAAAAAACTCCACAGAACTCAAAGGGTTTGTGTATGTGTGCCTTGTATTCTGGTAGGGAGGTCTATGTCAATTGCTAATCTATGAATCTTAGAGTTGTGCTTCTTTGAGTGGCAAATTGATTTATTTACTTTGAATTAAAATTGGATCCACTAATTTGGTCCAGCCTCGTGCTCCAGAAAGCTTCTGCAATTTTGTATGTTCTGGTGCTCAGTTTCCATTTTTAACTGATTATACTTTGAGGAGAAAGATTAATAAATCAAATGAGGGAACAAATAAGTTCTTGCCAAATCCCCAAACAATTGGTATTGTTGAGCTCCAGGGTTAATGTCAGATTGAGTCTTAAAGGCAGAAAACTAGATGCCTGTTCTTCATAGATTTTCCTACTTTGCTATTGGAAAACATTATTATACACATTATAAAGCACAGTTGATCTGGTAGGTGAATGTTGCTAATGGAGTAGAACAAAACAATACTTGTGAATTTAATATTGTTTTCTGTGAGATGGACAGAATGGATTATTGGTGGTCAAAAATAGGACAAAGCTAGACGATTTAGATCATTTGGTTAAAAGGAGTGTTTATTTATTTATTCATTCATTTATTTATTTATTGGATAGAGGGAACAAACTATTTCAGCAGGTAAAGAGGGTTAGAGTCTGTAGGTGGCTTTGTTTATTTAACTCACTACAAAAGCCATAATTTAAAAAGATTGTAAGGGAAGCTAACTGAAACTTTTATTAACTCATTTTGTGGGTTATTTATATACCATTGCAAGTTAAGACTACTTAAAATTCTAAAGTTATTTAATATAGTACAACTACTATAAATATCATCATGTTCATATGTATAATAGGTATTAATTTACTTGTTTATTTTTGTCTACACGTTATTCTCCAAATTCTTCAGAGCAGGGACCAAATCTTTTCGAAATTTTGTGTCTTTTAGAAGCAATGTTTCTCAAAGTGTGGGTATCCAAATTGTAATTTGAATGAGATAAGAAAAGAACAGAAATAGGGAGTAAACATTTAATAATTTTAATAGAAGTTTGACATTGCTGTGACATTCTTACCAAAGTATTTGTACACAGGGGATGCATTATATACAACAAACAAACAAATAAAAATCTGGTCAGTTCTGAACCCCAGAAAGTTTTAGAAGCACAGCTATAATGCCTAATTCAGCACTTGGGGTCAGTAAATGTTCAATTAATATTTGTTAAATCATTTCAGGGACTAGACCTGCTGAAGGAACAGAATTAATGTTTTAATTCAAGTAGTTTTTGAGTGTCAACTCTGAAATAGCACTATATCAGTGTATCTAGAAAAAGAAATTATAGTTACTTTTTCTCATGGAACCCATTAAATCTCAGAAGTGGAAAGGATTATATAGCAGTGTGAAGCAAGAAATGGTTTGTTACCTGAGAATGAAGAGTAAACATTGTCAAGGTTAAAGTAGGAACATGGCAGGTGTGTGAACTTGGCTGGGATGGTTCTCAGATCTGGTGAGACCTAACTTGGGCAGTGAAGAATGAGTAGCAATTGAAGATGGAAAAAGCATTCCAGGATGGGCTGAGGCAAGGTGAGAATGAGAACAGGAACATAGACCCCTTCCTACCCTAGAGTCAGAGAATGGTCCTACTCCAGATTTCCCTAGACAGTATGAAGCACTGGAGATTTTTCAGTACAAAAGGGTCAAAGCTTTTCACAAGATGAAAATCCTTTTCACAAGATCAAGAAAGTCTGAGGCCAATGGGAGCAGGCATGGTTTGGGACTACTTGATGCAAAGAAAATGCAAAGAGTTATGTGATCTAAACTCTTTTGAGTTAACCACCATCCACTCATCATGGTTCCTGAAGTCCCTATGCTATGAACACCTAGGTCCTTGGTAAGATCTCGTAATCTTAGGTGATGTCTGTTTAGCATGGAGGCAAAAAGGAAAGTCACATCTCATTCTGAGCTTTTAAGCTTACGTGTTGTGACAACACTAGTGACACTGTGACAACACAGGCATCATTACCCGGTGACATGTTAGGGCTCAGTTGGTTTGGGAGAGATTGTTGAGAATTGTTGCATTTTGCAGTTTATATGTTAATCTTGATATAATTCTAGATCATTGCTGCTGCTGCTATAGCAGACAGTTGGACCTGACATGTTTTTATCCCCTACTTTCCTTAGGTGTGACGAAGACATAGTCTCTTTACATGAAGATCAGACTGACTGCTCCAGTCTCAGGTATGGCCCATGATTGCTTGGTTCTTATTTGTGAGAATCAGAAACCATCTAGGTCTGGTGTCTGTTTGAATTCTGGTCTCTTTATACTCAAATTATTTGTTTTCATCTTTTATACTTGATGTTCAGGTTTTTTGTTTGTTTTGGCACTGGGGATTGAATCCAGGGGCACTTAACTACTGAAGCCACATCCCCAGCCCCTTTTAAAATTTCTCATTTTGAGACAATGTCTCCCTAAGTTGCTTAGGGCCTCACTAAGTTGCTGAGTCTCACTTTGAACTTGCAATCCTCCTGCCTCAGCCTCCCAAGCCATTGGGATTACAGGCATGCACACTATGCCTGGCTAGATTTTTAGCTCTTAAGGGAAGTTTTGTCTTGTGTACTTTTGTATACCCACCTTGTACCCAGGACAATGACTTGTATTTGGGAAATGCTCAATAAATACCTATTGAACACTGATTAGCCTATGTCAAGGAACACATGTTGCACTCTTAGGAAGAAATTCTAGGTGATTCACCAAACATGTTATTTGGGCATGGTCTTGGCCATTAGGGGGATCATGGTACAAAAGCAAAATATTTATGGTCTGCTATTTCTTCAACATTTATTTTGTTTTGAGTACTCTCATGAACATTTTCTTATTTAACCTAAACAACTGAAAGAAAACTGATGTTTTCTTTTCATCCTGTAGATGGAGAAACTGAGGCTCAGAGGGATTATAGCTCATCCAAATAACATGACACTCTGAGGCAGAATTTGGACCCAAGTCTGCCAAATTCCACAGTTCAGTTATTGGATAACAACATTTGTTTAGGGACTATTTTGTATGTCACAAATGAGTCAAGATTTGGGATAAAGTCAAACCAAATTCTAATTCCTCTAGCAGAATTTGGTTGGCTAGAGGAGATAGGCAAGAACATAGATGAAGTATTAAAGTACATTCAGTGCTAATATATTAGAGGTATGTATAGGATTCGCCTAAGACTGTGTTAGTCTTTTTATTGCTGTGACTAAAATATCTGACATGAACAACCTATGGGAGCAAAAGTTTATTTTCCACTCACGGTTTCAGAGGTCTCAGTCCATGGTGGCTGAGTCGTTTGCTCTGGGCCTGAGGTGATGCAGAACGTCATGGTAGAAAGGCCTGGTGGAGGCAAGGTGCTCACCTCATGTCAGCCAGGAAGCAGAGAGAATACTAGGAGTCACAGACAAAATATATACTCTCCTTAGATCACAACTCTCATAAGCTAATCATTTCACCTCCTGTATTAACACAGGAGATTTTTGGGGACACTGTACAAACAAACCATAACAAGAACCAAATAGCCCAGACAGCATTCGGGACAGATACCTGAAGAAAATTACACATGACAAAAACTGTCGTGTATGTGTGTGTGTGTGTGTGTGTGTGTGTGTGTGTGTGTGCGCGTGTGTGAGTGTGTGTATCTAAGGCCATGAAAAATTTGATGCCACCAAGCAGAGGGAGCAGCTTAATGGAAAGCCAATAGTAGGCAGAGAATTGGGGGAATAACAAGTAGTTCAGTAGGAACCCTGAGAAGTTGGGGTTAAGAGGCAAGGGGTAATAAGAAATGAAGCTTTAGAGATAAGCAAAGATCAGATTTCATAGGGTTTGTATTCCCTGCTAAGGAGTTTGGAATTTAGGTTTTGAAGTATTGAGGAAACTAACAATAACATGAGTGTGTGTGAATATGTGCAAATAATCACTTGGCCAAGGCCCTGTCTGAGAGACACAATAGTTTTCATTTATTGGGTTGTGGCCTTGAGCCAGCTTTCTATGGTAGGCATTTTACAGAGATCATACAATGCTGCAAGGTAGAGATGATGTCCATTTTATGTATGAGGATTGTAGAGCTGAAGTGATGTGGCCCAGACTACACAACTAAAGGGAAAGATCTTTCAAACTCTTACCCTTTTCTTATCCATGCTCCTTGTCAGTTATGATTTATTCCAATGAGTACTGACATAAAATACATAACATGTACTTTTCTGTTTTGGGGATCATAAGGAACCAATAAATAATATGTTAAAAGTATATTTCTGGAGGTGACTTTTATAATCAGGTCTTACACGTATGTATAGGTGAAAGGTACCTTGCTCCTTTCCCCTTTTCTTTCCCTTCCAAGTCAATATATGATCACATTTATAGATTTGGGGCAACTTGGAAATATGATGTTAAACAAACTTCAGGCATTCTGAGGGAATGAGTCTATCAAAGGAGTCATTTTAGCAGAGAGCGGTGGCACACGCCTGTAATCCCAGCACTTGGGAGGCTGAGGCAGGAGGATCGCAAGTTCAAAGCCAGCCTCAGCAATGGCGGGGCACTTAGCAAGTCAGTGAGACCCTGTCTCTAATAAAATGCAAAAAAGGGCTGGGGATGTGACCCAGTGGTCACGTGCCCCTGAGTTCAATCCCTGGTACCAAAAAAAAAAAAAAAAAAAAAAGGAGTCATTTTAGATTTGAAAAAATTACTTTTTTCCCTCTCTTATTCCTAAGTGTTCTGGAATTCTACTTGAATTAGGAACGTTAAGTTAATTGTAAACTTTTCTTTCTTCCACAGGAATATAAAGTAGATGAGTATTATTCCAATATTTCCTAGTGGGGAAAAATGCACTCAAATGAACTAGTATGAGATCCAATTCATTGTTTGATATTAATTTCTAAATTCATTAGTGACAGATTTTGTTTTTCAGGACCATTGTGCATGCTAGGCAATCTCTCTACCACTAAGTTATATCTGCAGTCTGGAAAAAAATTAATTGTAAATTATCTTAAGATTAGTGTCATTGGCATTGATTTTTTTTTTTTTTTTTTTTTTTTTTTTTTTTTGGTTACTAACAATGGAGAATTATTTCACTTGTTGAGTTCTTTTTTATCAGGCAGCACTAAGTTTGTCCTGAGACTTAAGCTTAACTGTTCTATATTATTTTATTTCTACCCCTTGCCCATTGCACCCAGACCCTACTCCTGATTACCTATCCCAATCTTTGCTTTGGTCTTTCCAGGGACTGATGGAAGTTGATTTTCCCCTGAGATCATCTTAGTGAATTTAATCTTTCTTTTATTTGTGAAAATGTGTCTTTAGCAGAGAGCAAGAAATCATCTTTTGCTGGTCTCGCCTCTTGGCTTTATGTATCCTTAAGCAAGGAGGAATAGTTTTCCAGATCTTTCCAAATCTCTTTTATGGGTGGTTCCCATAAGAGAGCATAAGGCAAAAACACCTGGGGAAGTGGCTGCTCCTAATGAACTGTATGATCTGGCCTAAGTGATTTCCAGAGGGTTAAGGTTGATGATATTGATCCCATATTTGGTTATGTCCATAGTGTTTGCTTGATTCTTAGCGAATTGAAAAATAAAATGCATCTAGGTTTAAGTGAGACCCAATGGCTTCAAATAGGAGTGTTACCGTGTCAGTATTTCTGAGAAGATTAGAACTGAAGGGGTAAGGGTGTATTGTATTGAATATGTTGAGTGAAAAATGCAAGCATCATTTCTTGCACCTTAAGTGTATGGTGGTAATGCCAGCCTCTTCTATGTTCTTTAGTGACATGGCGCTGATAGAACCCAAACACCAAGATCTTTTGACTTTCCATTCTGGGCTTTGTTCAGATGCCTGGTTAAGTAAAATCAGGCTCTTACCTTATATTGGATCCAGAAGACTTGTATTCTATCAAAATAGGTCCCATTAAACTCTTAAGTGCCTCTGAAAATTGTAGGGAGATGATTGTAAACTGGGGAGGCATTCCATCTTGAACCCTGACCACCCTGGGTCTGGGTGAATTGGCCCTTCCATTAGGCATGTTATTTGCTGCATCTTAAATTTATAAAAATTTATAAATCTATAAATTTGAGATTACAATGTCTAACCTGAATATCTCACATTATTATTGTGAGGAAAACGTGATATATGTGAAAGCATTTAAAGTGAAAAATTTTAAACCAATGATGGTATACACCTAATTACAACTATAAAAATTATGTGTCCACTTAGAGAATGGAAGGGAGAGTAGAGAAATAAAAAGCGTGAAATTCGCCATTTCTTAAGTTGTTCCTGAGCCTGCACTAAAAATTTTGTTAGAAATCCTATTGGTATAGCAGCAATGAATGAATAGCATCAGCGCCTCTTTTGTCCCACAGCTTTATTCAATTTTTGGTGCTTTCTAATCGGGGCTCTCCTCTTTGTAGAGATGAAAACAATAAAGAGAATTACCCAGACGCCCGGACTTGTGTAGAGGACCACGTGCTGACCTCTGGTGAGGCACCGCAGCATGTAGAGCAGCCGGTGCAGGTGGACTGCGTACTGCGACCCACCATGGGCAACTTCAAGTCTAGGAAGCCCAAGTCCATCTTCAGAACCGAGAGTGGGAGGACCCACGGAGAAAGTCAGGTATGGCTAACATTTTGCTAGGTACCTTGGCCAAGATGAGTGCCCCTCAGGTGAGAGCACAGTCTGAAGGATACTTTTAGGGCTCTGCTAGCCGGAGACACATGGATGCTCTTGTGAGTGGAAATTGCACATTCTGGACAGGTTAATGCTTTACTGCCCTTTCAAATCAGTATTCTTAAATACTGGATTTTTCACTGAAAGGAGTGGTTTCACTCTTTTGCGGGGAGGAGGAAGACCTCCTTTTCCTTTCTTTATTCAAGACAACATAGCTCTTGCTCCAAACTTGGAGATTCTATTCAGCAAAACCAAAAGTCCCAGCTTGACCTAGAGCCATTATTCTTAGGCTACAGTTTTAGTGGCCTTGAATAAACACTCAGGTATGTATGTGTGTGTTTTTCTGTGTGCTGGTGGTATTTGGTTCTTTGGAGCTAATCAATATTTAAATGAATGAATGCAGCATCTGTCCAGCTAGATTCTGGTTATTTATAATTGTTTTTCTGTTTGTCTGGAATACAGCAAAGAATGTGAATTTAAAAATCTAAAAGTCGCTCATAATTTATGATGCTTTTAAAAGAGATTAAATATAATCTGCTTTTATCTTACTAGGAAATTAATATTGCCCACATTGAGATCATACTTATAATGCACTTAACATAGTTTTGGGGACATGGATGTTCCACAAATGTAAGCTTTACTTTTTTGTTAAGATGATAACCTTAAAAATAATTCAGGAGACTCTTAAGTGGAATAGGTTAATTATGTAGGAACCTTAAGTCCAATACTATTTAGCAAATGGGCGCCAGGTGATCTTCCTGTTAGAACAACTTTTGCTGGGCAGCTTATCTGACCTTGCAGTTTTGTAAGGTACCTGTGGTTTTTTATCTCTCTCCTTCCTTGGCATTGTGACCTCTTATTTTTGCAGTGAAATTTAAATGCCCTCTGCATTCATGAAGCTGCGTTGTGATTGTTGTGGTTATCTTATTCTGCATATGACTCCCATTGCAGAGGGACAGCATAGACTACCACTGAGTTGTGATAAGCTTGATGCCCTGAGCGCTACTGAATGTACCCCAGCCTCTGTCTCCTTAGGGTTTCACTGGGGAGGCACAGGTTCCCAAAGGGCTGTCTTAAGTCTGGGTGATTTCAGGGAGGCAGGCTGTGACTCCTACTAGGAGTCACCTGTGACATTGTGGGCTTCAGAGTGACCAGCCATCTCAGAATACCTTCCTTTTGTCATCCTGTAGTCTGGCCTCACAGAAATTACACAGGTGTCACTTGTAATAGGGTGGCAATGGTGTATGTAATTCCCACCTGTTGCTTATACATAGGCAGATTAGAGGAGAGAGACATACTTGCATGGTCTTTGCACATAAAACTGCATAGGAATTCTGATGGGATTTGAGTGGTCAATTCTATCTAATTCATTAAGTTTTATTTTCAGATATAACTTGTGTAGTCAAAATATTGCTTGTATTGTGAATTTTCCCTATTATATCCCAGTTAAAAGGAAGGATTATTATTGAATGCATACAAATAACCCTATTTTCCGGAAAAAGTATGGACACTTGGTATGAATTTTTTAACTCTGGGTTTTAGTGAAACTCCAATATCATTTTTTTTCTTTTTTTAATATTTATTTATTTTAGTTGCTTTTATTTGTATTCATTTTAGTTCACATAAGCAGTGTGGGCTATCAATAGTTGAAATATAAGACTCCTTATTTTCAGAAAATAGAACAGTAAAAATACACTGAACAAATAACTAGAATAAAACTTCTTAGAGGTCCATTCAGTCTTACATAACTAATTCTTTTTTCCCTTGGCCTGGGCTTGGTGGTATCATGAAACTGTCTACTTCTTCACCAATGTCCTGCAAATCCTGACACAGTCTGCTGGTCTCATAAGCTGTCTGTATCCAAGGTTCAGTTCTTTGAACTGTCAGTTGTTTAAAGGATGTGATGCTTTTCCATGGGGCAATTGAGATTCTTTGTCAAAGACACAAACTGAGTAAAGCCTTAAGCAAGCATTGGAGAAAAACAAAACTATAGATGATTGAAACTGAAATGGCTGTGATTAATTTACTACTGATAATTTAAAAATGTGAAATGCCTGATGAACCTCATAATAAAATAGCACATAATGTGAGGTGCAAAACAATAAAATCATCCCTCCACAATTAGAATACCTTGAAGGATAATGACTAAGCCAATGACTAAGCCTATTTTCAAATAAGTCAGGGAATATTATTTCTGGTATTACAAAAATGGATGAATATAATTTTTACAGAGGAAAAACACCCTTAATGTGAAAACATAATTATCCTAAGACCATACCAAGAATATGAAGTAAAAAGATGCATTAAGTTGGGTGTAGGTCCTAGACATCTGTATTTTTATTAACTCCATAGGTAATCTCTCTTCCTTTTAACCAAGATTTAATTGGAAAAATCTACTATGCAACCAACATCTTGTTTACAGTGTTGTTTTGATAATGAAACTCAAATGAAGCTCATTGCTATATTTGAGAATAAACTGAATTATAATAGGCCACTTAAATTTCACTGCAAATCTTCTGTTGTGTACCATAGGTTGAAAACTAGTGCTTTAGATAATGCTAGATTCAACTGAAGTCTGTGGATAGGTCAACATTTTAAATAATAAATACAGTTATCACTGATAACACTATGGAATTGTCTGATATCAGGTAAAGTTTCACCAGTACTTGGACAAATATAGGAGAATTTTATAGAACTGTTCCATAAGAGTTTTGATCACAGGGCAAATGTTATATTCATTAAGCTTACCATGCAAGGTTGTAGAGGGAATCATTCTCTATAAAGCTGGATTCGCTTGGGGGAAACTAAGTTGAAATTGTAGCTGTGAATCCTGTCTGATGTTCATTGCCACTATTAAGACATTGAGTTCTTATATGTGTGGGATCATCATTCCTTGAGAGCACCTGTAAAGAACCTATGGGGACAAACTTTATACATTTAAAAACAAACCTCTTTGAGACTGAAGAGCACTGTTGCATGTGTTGAGCTATTGACATTTCTTGTTTTTTCTTTTCACAAAAGTTGTATGCAGGACCTGAGAGTAACTGTTCATTCTGATCCCAATCAGAATGTAGGGAAGGCAGAAGAAGCCATATGGTAACCATTGAAAGTTTGGCTTGATGCCCACCTTTCTTACCTTTAAAATTCAAAATTAGCAGTTCCACTTGTAATTGGTCAAATTAGGATTTTAATTTGAGCAATTTTTCTTTAATCTTGGTCTTGACACCTTTATGAGAAGGAACCTGAGTAGAGTAGCAGAATCTGAGATCTTGTATGCATTTTTGAATAACTAATTCCAGTTTTGCATCCATTTTGAATGTTTTAAAATGGGAAAGTTTAGTATATTTACAATAAAAAAGACAACCAGGAGCCATGAAGACAATGCAAGAATGTCCTCCAAGAACTTAAAATGTTTGGGATTAGGAGAATGTTTATTTGAACCAGAATCAGTTTTCCTTTCTGCTTGTTTATCCTTTTCTTTCTTAGACAATGAGCTTTGGAAAAGAATGGCTTGGATTAGGATCATTTAAGGACCTGTCTCCTGAAAGGCTGGGTTTTCATTGATATATTAAAGTTAAAACAAGATGTATGAGTCTGTGCGAACCATAAACTCTTGATCCAGTTTACTCTTGAGTGGAATGTCTAGTCAAATAGCAAACACTCTTGCCAAGGAGAAGAACCAATTGAAGACATAGATTATGTGTGTTAATATTTTGTGAAAAAATTAAAAGTGGTCCTGTATTGATTGTCATGAAAGTTGTAATATTAATTCCTGACAGGCTAATTTGAAACAGATTAGATTTAACTAACAGAAACCACTTCCTGTATTGGACCTTAACACTGTCCAGAGGGCATTCATTTTTAGCATTGGTAGACAGAGTCTTGTCATCCTCACTCCCTGCCATCTGGCATCATGCTATACATCATCCTTCTGTCCTCTCCTCAGGTGGCTATTTTAGCAAAATACAAAAAGTACGAAGCTATATAGAGCTTTTCTGCAGTGAGCTGTATACAGTGATCCTTCTGCTGATCCACTTCCTTGGGGAGACCAGCTGTTTGGTCTGTTGTACATCAGCATCAGTTTTCTTCCATTTGGCTCTAGTAGGCACAGTAAGAAGCTGGAAAGAAATCCAGGTCTGACTGTAAAATTTTCATGTTGATGTTTCTGCAGAAATAAAAAATAAAAACTTCTAAATAATTTTAAGCTAAGTAACTCAACTATGAAATATTTACAATATTTCTTTATGGAGAATATTGTTATTGCAATAGACTCTGAATTAAAAGAAAGATAATAGTTAATTCTGGGTCATTTCTCCTACCTCTCCAAAATTCTGTTTCCAATTATGGATCTACTTTATGCATTGTTTGCCTTTTGCAGGGTATCAAGAGCATGAATTCACTGATTCTAATAAGAGGGAGGTAATTGTTTTTATTATCAATTTATGACCTATTATTTCTCATGCGTGATTTTTACAGCTCCAGTGAGGATGTTTTACTCTAATTTCTGTTTATGTATGGATTTTCTGAAAGATTTTACTGGTCAGGAAGAAAAGTGGTCCTTTAGTATGTTTTCTTAGTTTTCCTTAATCATCCCAAGAGTAAAGTGATAGAGATTCAGGAGAACAGGGTTCTGAGAAATGCAGTGTTCTAAAAAGTAAGGCCAACTGAGTCAATGTTGAGATTTAGGGGTTTCTCATGCTCTATAAGATTTGATACTCCTCTTTGAATTTAGCCACCATCCTGTTCTCAAACAATGAATCTAAACAAGAAAGATGTTTAGAAAGAAACATGGATGTCTGTAATAGAACTTTATCACTTTTTTTGAATTATGAAAATATATTTAGCTTAAATACTGACACAAAGGAATTTCAAAGAGATGTGCTTTGTTTACTTGGGTATTTAATGTGAGAATTGTAAAAAGTTGATACTCAGATGGAATTTGCATTCAAAACAACTGATTTGAGACTGTCATGTTTTATAAGGAAAGGGGAACTTGAAAATTTTACAGTACTCAGGGCTACATTATCTAATTGATAGTCCACCTATTTAGAAATTACAGAATGATTATTTTGAAAAATGAACAAGGGCACTGGGGATGCAGTTCCGTGGTAGAGTGCCTACTTAGCCAGGGAAAGGCCCTGGGTTCAATTCCCAGCACCACCCAAAACAAAAACCAAGTGAAATAATAATAAAGTGCTGATGCTATTGGTTGGTTGTAGCAATAGAGGATGGCAAGGACTTATCTCTAGTTAACACTGCCTATAATATTAAACAGATACAGACTACTTCTGTATAGGATATAAAAATGGTCTGTTTTGTTTCTTCTTTTGCATCTTTTGCACGCACAAATTTTTAAACAATTTGTGATTTTCCCTACAGAGTTCCAAAGATGGTTTCTAACATTATGTAGCCATATAAATTCTTCCCATAGTCAAGACATACATGGGAAAGCATCCTTGGGACATTTTCCTTCTCGGCTATTTTCCTTTGTTATTTTAAACATCAGCTAACTAGATCTTTAAGTTCCATTTTTTATTTCTATAAAATGGGAGAAAATTATATCAATCTTATGAGGATTAAAAAGGATAGTGATATAAACTTAAACATTCAGCAAATTTTACGGAACTAAAAGTAGTTTATAGGGGCTGGGGTTGTGGCTCAGCGGTAGAGTGCTGGCCTAGCATGTGTGCAGCCCAGGTTCCATCCTCAGCACCACGAAAGAATAAAGGCATTGTGTACAACTAAAAAGCAAATAAATAAATATTTTTTAAAAAGTTGTTTATAGAATGTTTTATGCCCATTTGGCTGGATATATACTAAATCTTATTATTTGTATGTCTCCTGAGTTGTGCAAGGCTGGTAGCCCCCCAAATAACCCAGAGTCTTAGTGATTTAAGCTAACAAAAGTGCATTTTTCACACACATTAGCAAGCCAGCATTTGTCACTAGGAGGTATCTGTTCACACAGCCAATTAAGGAACATGGTTAATGAAGCATTTTCAGTCTTGAATGTTTCTGATTTCAGTCAGAGAGAAAAAAAGGGTACTGTACCAACTGTTATAAATTCCAGTCCTGAAGTTGTATACAGGATTTCCTTTCTCATTGACCAGAGAGTTCCCCCATTCACACAAGCCCATAATACACTGGGTCAAGAAATACAATCCTACAACACTTCCTAAGGGGAAGAATGGAATAATGGCCAATAACACTAATGACTTCCACATTCTTTATTCAAAATAGCAGGTAACCCAAAGCAAAATTAAATTTTTTTCCCCTTCTGGTCCTTAAAATACTAAAATATTGACATTTTTAATGTGAAGGATTAGAAGAAGAAAAAACATTAATTAGGTTTTTTTCTGAATAATATACCTTATATTATTGTTTTCAATAGGAGCTAGAGTTTTGTACAAGCATCCCTTCAATTAAATACCTGCTTTATTATTATGTGGAACAAAGAAGTAGGTCTAGTATTGATTTCTTCTGGATTGCCAAATAAAACTTTAGAGCTCACTAATTTTGCTGTTTTGTTGGGAATAATTGGGGTCTTACTCTTGTCGGGAAATTGTAGTATCTTTGGGTTATGCCATCTAAGCCTGTGATGGAGTGACTTGGAGGCATTTTAAAATTTGATCCAAAAATACTTCCTTGTAGAAAGTGTATTTGACAATTTGAATGTTGTAAGATGTGGGAGCTGGGTTTCAGCATTCACATACATATGCAAATTCACATCCTCACATACTTGGTGATATTTATCCAAGAGCAGAGTGTTCTTTAGGCAAAGAAAACAGCTTAGCAAGGACTTCCACAGCCTGTTTTTGAGCTTGGAAGTAAAGCTGTTTGGAAGGTCTGGATAGTAGAAACGTAATGAACTGACATTTTGGGCAACTGAGAATCACCAATCTAAACTTTATCAAACACGGTTAAATATCACTCTGAGACTGAGACGTAACACATCAACCTCAAGCCTACAATTTTGGGCCCCATATTTTCCAAGAGATATAGTTGCCAGATACAATATGGGATGCCCAGTTAAAATTTGAATTTCAGATAAACAATATTTTTAGAATAAGCATGTTCCAAATATTACATGGGATATACTTAACATAAATTACATATTCAACATAAATTCATTGTTTATCCAAAATTCAAGTGTAACTAGGCATCCTGTTGTTTTTTTTTTAATTTGCTAACTCTAATGAACCTATCAAAAAAGAGCAGAATGAGCATTTAATCATATTCACTGTCCCTTCTCAAGTTAGAGGTAACCCATTGTATCCCAGTAAGCCTGAGAACTGCCTTGTTTTTTGTTGTTTTGTTTCCTGTCCTTCAAGAATAGTTAAAGATGACCTAGGAAGGGAGGTCTGCAGCCTGTCTAAATGGAGGAGACTTGTTTCAGCATTTATTGTATCTTTAGTGTTCAAAGAGCATGAAACATTTTAGAGAAAACTGCCCACTCTCTTGGGATGATAAAGCCTTAAAAATAGGATAGAAGCACTCAAATTTTGAAAATTTGCCCTCAAAGTTTGTGGACCTATTCTATAGGATCCTGCTTGCTATGAGCAGTGGCCATAATCAAACCAATAGGAAGGCTGACTTTCATGATCCAGCTTTTACATTAAAACAACCAAAAGTAGCTGGGTGTGGTGGCTCACACCTATAATCCCAGCACTTGGGAGGCTGAGGCAGGAGGATCACAAGTTCAAAGCCAGCCTCAGCAATGGCAAGGCACTTAGCAACTCAGTGAGACACTGTCTCTAAATAAAATACAAAAATGGGCTGGGGATGTGGCCCAGTGGTTGAGTGCCCCTGAGTTCAATTCCTGAAAAAAAAAAAAAAAAAAAAAAAAAAAAAAGAAAAGAAAAGAAAAAAATACCGACCAAAAGTGACATAGCTTTTGCCATAAGTAGACAGAACAGTGCTGCCATGTTTTGAGCATTAATCCTATTGAAGATAAGTGGCCAACCAGAGCATTGTAGTTTTGAAAAGTGCTATTCTGCACTGAGGCTAGTGTTGCACACACATGTACACAAGCATGTGAGGATAGTTACCTATTTTAAGCATGATGTTATTATGTGTATGCCTCCAGGCACAGGTCACTTTATGTTTTTTTATCACAATGGAACTTTATCTTCCTGGGTGATCCTGGGTGTGGTTTTGTTCTGAATCTTTATTTAGATGAACCCTTCACAGCTTTATTGTCTAATAAGTTCTAGCCACAATTGGGGGATTTTTTGTATAAACAGATGTTTGGCACTATCCCTTTTGTGCTTTAACATTCTATTTTCAATATGCCTATGTTCTCAGATTGTTGCAATTGCTTGACTTGGTAATGTTGTGTGCCTGAGAAATTTTCAACAGAAAAGGTCATTTCAATGTTAGATTTGGGGGCTTCTTCTCTGTAAATAACGTTAAATACCTAAGGTTTAAAGCTAAGTCAGTTTGCCAGCAAGGTAGGGATTGTGGTTGTTTTTCATTGTGTTTTAATCAGCAAACACTGATTATATGAAAGGTGTGACCTACTAGATGCAAAAACTACTGGGGGAAACCATCACATGGCTGTGCTTGTGGATCCACAGGAGGGCATCCTTTCCTCCCACCTCTTTATTCTGTCAGTTTCTCCCTATTGCTAGTCTCTTCTCAGCACTATTGAAACTGGCATTTGATTTAGAAATACAGCCTGGCCTTGTGAAGACCTGGACAGTGCTCTCTGAAAAACAAGAGGATTGAAAAAAAGCCTGAATTAGTTGAGTTCTAAATATAAAAAATACCTTTAAATCCTTAGTATTTGCCTATTCCTTTTAAAAATTTTTTTGAATTTTTTACTGGTTCCTTATAAAGACTTTGGTAGTTTTTGATGCTTTTTACCTGATGTGAAGCAGCATGATGGAAGTGTGTGGGGCAAGGAAGTTTTAAATCCCCGACTTTTCCTTCCAGCTTATGCTAAAAATCATATGGGAACTCAGTGATTGGTTCCTGATGAAGCGTCTGGAGTTTAGAATTCAACTGGGCCATGTGCTAGGCAGGGATCATTGGAGTTCTGTTCCCGTCAATATAGCTTTGATGTCTTCAGGGTTTGGTGGAAAATGAGGGGCTCAAGCTCAAGCCCAGTTCACCAAGAAGTTACCAACCCTATGCAGAGACTGTGGTGCATTCAAGGTAGGCATCAGGATGAGGAGCAGCAGGGAACACATACTGGATTAGACAGAAATTCTGATCTCTAGGAAATGGAGGCAAAATTTTAATACAACAAATAATGAAGGTCTTTGTAGAGTGATTTTTAAAATTATTTTAATAGAAAAAAATGAAGTAGGTGCAACAATTCTTGAGCATTATTTTACTTTCCTGTTATTGAAATTCTCATTATTTGGTTAAAACTTTAGAAACAACACACCCAGAATTTATTAGGGTGTCTGATTGTGATGCCATACCTCTGAATACATTTTGTTGTTGACTAAGGTACTTTTGAAGTTGGTTTATTTTGGCTTCCTCTTACTTACAAACTAGTTGCTGTGAAATTTTTTTTTTTTTTTTTTTTTCTCTGTGAATTTCTCAGACTTTAATATTGTGTTCTTTGAAAGGAGTCTTTTTCATTGTAATCAAGACTAAAGAGTATGCCTTTAATGCGCATGCACACACACAAATAAACACCTGTCTCCTTATTTTGAAATAGATGATTTTAATCAGTCACCTTTATTTCTTCAGTGATGTCAGGATATACATTCTATTTCAAAGATGGTCCACCCCAGACGAACTAACTTGGCCTTTTCCTTTTCAAACTGTCAATTTTACTAACTATCCCTTCCTGGGCAAAGCTTTCAGTCGGTTTTGCTTGATTTGACAAAATGGGTCAATAATATAGTGTTTCATCAATGATGCCAGATTAAATGTGTCTGAAAGGACTTCAAGGGCTACTGGATTGAATAGTGTTCCTCCAAAATTCATATCTAATCGGAACCTCAGGATGTGACCTTATTTGCAAATAGGTTTGATCATTGCATCAAAGAAGGAGAATTGGCTACAAAGTAGTTGGCAACCAGATAGAATAGATAATCTTAAGGTCTGGCTTTCTTAAGATCACATATATATTTGACATATTAGTCTGTGTTGATTTTATTTTCAGCTGAGATATTTTCAGCTGAGACAATGGTTGGTTGGATAGCAAGATGCAGAGCTTGTTGACCTTTAGATCAGGTTTTGAACTAATAGGAATCCTAAAGACCTTTGTCTATGTATCTGTAACAGTGGGCATTTGAAAATGCCTCTATATAAGAAGCCCTGGACCACTGTGGTTGTCGCCACAAAAGTAGATGAGATTTGGTGCTTGTGGCAGGCATACTGTCTATCACAGGGGAGACAGGTGCCAAGTCAGTGGAGTCCTCAAGTGCTGGTGAGAACATGGTGTCTATTGTCATTGTGTGCACTTGGATCCTAGTGAAGTACGCAAGGTGACTGAGGGATGACAGTACCCACCTATATATTTGTTTGAAGGATTGAGATAATACTTTTAAAGTACTTACTATAGTTCCTTGTACATAAATACATATTAAATAAATGATAATATTTATTGAGCACTTATTTAACATTATTAACTAGTATATTTATTATATCCTCACATATTGTCACTATAGTGAGAATGAAAATTATAAGTTTGTTTTTTCTTTGGAAAAGACAGATTCCCCCCCCCCCCCCCCCCCGTGGCCATGATGACCAGTAACCATCAGAACCTGTCTTTTTTTTTAAATATTTATTTATTTGTTTTAGTTGTACACAATGCCTTTTTTAATTTTTACGTGGTGCTGAGGATTGAACCTGGGCCACGCACGTGCTAGGTGAGCGCTCTACCGCTGAGCCACAACCCCAGCCCCTCAGAACCTGTCTTATCCCTGTCTAGATGGATCAGTAACAACTTGCTTCTGTAATTTTTCATGCCTCTGTAAGCTAGCCAGTCAGGGCATCTGCCAGCACAGGAGATTATAAAGCCTGACAATTAGCAACAGCTTAACTGTAATACATATGCTTCTGTGAATCAGTCAGTCAACAGCATTCTTACTCCAGCTTTGCTTCTGCAGCTGAAGGTCACCTAATGCTTCAGCACATTCTGAAGTCTGCCAGTGCCTGACCTCTAAGGGTCTTCAAACCCTGTGTATAATGAGCTCTTTGCTTTATTTAGGTAGACTTACTTAAAATGCAGCTCTCTTTTGGTTTAGCAAGCAAGAAAGTCCACTTTTAGTGAGATATTAAGTTGGGACCTTTTTCTTCAATTTTAGAGATCTGTATAAAGTGATAAGGGGGTCACAAAGATGGGAGATGGGGACATATGGAAGAGGTCATACAAGAGATGATTTTTGGTCCAAGTTTTGCAATGGGAGTCAGCTAAGTGGAGAAAATGACAGTGAGGTTTCCTAGGTAGAAGGAATATACCACGAGTGAAGATATGAGGGATAATGGCAGTTCAAGGGCTGCCACCTGATTTGCCATGCCTACACTGTGAGATGTGGTAAAGTATGATAGACTAGTGAAGTTTGTTGTGGCTGGATTGTAAGGGCTTTGGATTCCATTCTAAGGAGGTTTTTTGTTCTGGTGTTGCTCTAACATTTTGTTTGTTTCTAAGTTCTAACAGCAGAGGAGACCTAACTTTTACCATAAGAGGGAATTTCTTTGAAATCTTTCTATAGAGGATATTTTTCATTCCATTTTGACTGCCAAGCATCTGAACTCTGTTCTTGTGCTTGGAGAATTTCCCACAGGAGAAAATAAAAGCTGACTCCTTTTATTTTTACTTCTTTCTTTCTTTTTCCTCTGTAGAAGTGGAAAAGGCCAATATTTACTCTTCCATCTTCCTTTCAGGTAGAACATGGGGGCAATCTAGGTTCTTCCAGTTGGATATATCTGCCTTAATCTTGGCTTAAGAGCATATGGCTCAAAGAAACTCCAGAGGTTGGGAGTGTTTGCTACAAGAAACAAGATCTGGCTGCATGTAGTGGGCATGGTGGTACCCATTGTTCAGTGTGTGGGGAGCATTGTACACTATAGAATTAACTGTTTTTCATCATTCCTAAAATTCACATATTACCAACATTTTAACATCATTGAAATCAGAAAGCCCCTTAAAAATAAGTGTTGAGATACAGTTTATAATGTTATAATAAGAATTCACAATAATGTTAAGCAGTATTATTTACTTAAGACTATTATGGTATTATTTTAATTTTTTAAGCTTAATCATTGAAAATGCAGTGTCCAGGTTAGATTAGTTCTGAACTTAATTTTGTTTTTATCCTGGCCTAGCAGCCCAGTGGGTTGGTTCTCCAACCCTTTGGGTTGTTCTGTAAGTTTCCCAATAAATTCACTCTTTGCTTAAATTATTTAGTTTATGTGTTAGTTTTTCATCACCATGACCAAAATACCCAATAAGAACCACTTAGAGGAGGAAATATTTATTTAGGGCTCATGTGTTCAGAGGTTCAGTCCATAGTTGACTAACTCCATCAATCTGGGCCTGCAGTTATAATATGGTGCAAGGGAGCAGCTTAAGAGCAGAACTAGCTCATGGAAGCTGGGAAGCAGAGAGAGGGCAGGTATCCAGGGTAATAAGATATTATCCCCAAGGACAGGCTCCCAGTGACCTACTTTCTTTAGCCTATGGTTACCACCCAATAGCCTGTTGTTGTCTGAAGCGATGGCCGTTTGGAGCAACGAAGCCGCGGGAAGAAGTTTAGAGGCAAACTGGAGACAAACAGCTTTTTATTTTGATAACTTTTCTCTCTGGCTCTAACAACAACTAACATGCGCCGCACACACCACCAAAATGGCGCTGACCCGATCAGCAATCTCGGCCAAGTCACTCGAGATCCCGGGCCAAGTCTCGTGAGACTACAGAAGGCGACAATGCCCAAATCTCCATGACTCATAGTCAACCACAATTTAAGCCATCTCTCCAAACAGGGCTCCTACAATAGCCCATGCAAACTGGACCCACTGATTAGGTTACAGTTTCCATAATCTAATCAGTGCATCTCTGAACATTCCTGCATTATATATCAGAGGAGCTTACTGGGGGACACTTCAAATTATAACAGTTCATTTCTACTGTTTGAAGTTAAGGATCTTGATTGATACATGATGTTCATCTTAAAATGTTTGAGAGCTCCACAGTTTATTAATGTTTAAATGAAAAAAAATCTTTCTAAATTATATTTGATGTCCCAGGAAATTATGTCATCTTAATAACTCATTCAACAAATATCTATTATCTGTGTGATATGATAGATAATGAGTTCTATGATAGAGTAGGTACCATGAAAATTTCATTCCAATACATATCTTGTGGGCTTAAAGCCCCTGTCACAGCACCCAGTGCATGAAATGAAACACTGGTAGATACCTTAGCACAGGAAAATGATGTGACCTAATTTTGGAATCTCTTCTTATGGACTTTCTTCAGTTATTCTTAGTTATTCTTCAGTTATTCCCTGGTGGAATCCTATCTCCTTCAGGGTTTCCTGTATCTTCAAGCTGTAGAAAAGATAGTTTGTAGTATGTATGTGTGGCCTTTAAATTAGAGATGCTGTATTATCCATCAGCCCAGCTCCAAATGTTATTGAATTGAAATGTTCTGGTGTTAAGCTCTCTTTCTTGGTTCCAGATAAAAACCTCAGAATGAGCAGTGCTCATTCAAATTAGTATTTAAATCTAATAATCCCTTCTTAGACTTTTCTCAGGTCCATATGAAAACTTTCCGATAGTGCACATACCCTTTACTTGGAATATTCAATTGAATCCAAATGTATCATCTGATCCTGTTGTGTAAATGGAAGCCCCCTTTGAAACAAAACCTCTACATAGTCTGCTTGTGGCTAAAGAATCTGTATTAATCAGCTTTCTGTCACTAAAAATACTTGGATATCTGTCAGCCCAGCTCCGAATGCTGAACATTCCTCCTACTTTTGAATTAAAGAAAAGATTATTTGGCTTTCAATTTTGGAACTTCAAAGTCCCAGATTGGGCAGCGTGGGTGTAGGTTTTGTCCTCCAGTGATAGCAATAGCTGTGTGGCAGGAATGTGTAGGAGCAAACCATTGCCTCTTGAACTGGAGCAGAGACAGAAAGAATAGGCAGGGTCCCACATCCCTTTTGAGGACATGCATCCAACTTCTCACAGGCCCTACTTTTAAAGATCTAAAACCCCTCACAGACCACACCCTGTTGACCAAGGCTTTTTATATATAATATATATATATATATATATATATACACATATATATCCCTTTGGGAGACACTCAATAAACAAATCATGATAAAAAACTTAAGAGATAAACAGTCCTATTGGCTGTTAATTGGGGGAATCAGAGAGGCTAAGATGAGAGTTGGCCCCTGGAGGGTCAGTCCTGCTTTGTGGTAATATTCAGATGGAGACATTAATGTCTTGTACCTTTGTGGAACCTCTTCCCCAAAGTCTGGCATCTTGGGTTCTGAGGGTATGAATAATGTAATACTGATTATTTAACACTAAAGACTGGACATCTTTTAATTGCTGTTAAAATGGATGTAAAACCATAATTGCAAGTGAATATTTGAGATTGATAAGATACCATTATCTTAAATATGTCTATTCTTTTTATGTATCTTAGAATAATTTTCTTTTGGGAATTAACTTTCTTACTAGTAATTCATTTTTAGTTTAAGATGGTATGGTGCATAGAATTTCATTTCTAGCTTATTTTCATCCTAGTTATGTTTCTTAAGTAAATTTCTGTGAAATTGAAATCCATCTAAGCTTTTATAATACATGTTTCCCTCTTTCTTCCCCTGTGTTATAAAAAAAGAAAAAATAAATAAAAGGAAAAAAAGAAAAAACACAGAACCATGTATTGTAATACTAGGAAATATCTGATGTTTCCACACTCATTAAAAGGGGGATGTTCAAATGGCATGATTTTTCCTTTATGTTAACTGATCCATGTTTCAGGAGTACAGTTAGACTTGCCTTAAAATCCTCAATGACTAGTTCAGTGGCAGGGAAGACAGACATGTCCCTTGATGATACAGGAATGTGTTTAGAGCCCAGTGCTGAAAACTGTCAAATGTCCCTGCCTAATGCAGTGTTTTATTCAGCACTTGGATGGATTTCAGTGCTATATAAAAAAAGCTAAAGCTGTTGGATTTAAATGTGCTCAGAATTTGTGAGAAACTGTCTGGTTTGACTTTTACACAACCACCATCTATGAAAAATTGTTAGGCATAATACTGATGTAGGCAGAAAAAAAAAAAAAACTTAAAACTAATACTTTCCAAGTACCTAAATGCCCTCATTTAAAAACATACTTGATAAGTTATGCTAATGGATGGGGAGAGCAGTTGAAAAGTTTACATACTGCCAATGCAAGCTGCTGTTAGTGTTTGGCAGTTTCTTATTTATTCAGTAAAACAGCTGTTCAAGGCCTTTCCTTAGGCCAAACTCTCTTAGCCTCATTCCAGTTACAGAAAAGAGCAGGCAAGCAATGAGAAACTGGCATTTCAGTAAAGATATTTTGTAGTTCCTACTTTCCAGAAATAATTCAACTGGTATTTCCCTTAGATAAGTCCCAAGTTTTAGAGGTACCAAGTTTTAGAGGTTTTATGTGTGTGTGTGTGTGTGTGTGTGTGTGTGTGTGTGTGTGTGTTGTGTGTTTTCATGTTTCCCAAACATACAAATGGCAGTGCCCAGCACTGGTGCTCAGTGGACCTGTTATGACTGAATGAATGAATTGTTAAATATTTTGTATGATGCTGAAAAACTTTGAGAGAGTGAAAGAAATGTAGGACAGACATTTTTCTTTGGGGTGCTTATATTTTTAGCATGGAGGACATACTCCAAGCACATGGATTCTGCATAGACTGCAAAATACAGTTGTATAGGGTTCAAAACCACAAAAAAAAAAAAAAAGAAAAAAAGAAAGAAGAAAGAAAGAAAGACACAGGACTGCTCATGTGGCCTCAGGTCATGGGGGAGGTGGGACATGGAGTAGACCATCCAGGATTCTGGGCTGTAACTACAGTGGGAATACAGCAAATCCCGGGAATGAGGAAACTGCATTGAGGAAGCAAAGGGTATGAATTAAGGGATGGTCATGGTGCAGGGTCCTCCTCAAAAGATATTTTACATCTTGCAGTGCTCTTAGGCTTTTTGGTTTGATCATTCATTATTATAAAAAGGAAGGAATGGCGGTGGGGAGATCTGTACTGATTCTGCAAAAGCCTAGAACCTTATTCTTGCTTTTTGGTTGTTGATTCCTGAGCTCTGATCTATTTTGTTTGCTGCTGTAGTCCATAGCTGTATGTGTCCCTGGAAGAGTAGAAAGTATATCATAAATATTTGAATAAGGAGCCACCATAAAAGCACAGATTTTATTCACAACTAGAATTAGAAAAGCCTTTTTGCCACCTGCTCCTTGAGTATGGAGTTTTCTCTGAAGGTCCCTGATTCTACTTGTGCTTAGCCCTAGTGGGGGAGCTTGAGCAAAAGGGGTAATTGTTGTGATGGTAATTCTGGATTTTTCTCATGACTGTTTTGGGAACTGAAGAATAATTTGATTTTTGCTGAGCTAAAATAAAATAAACAAGGGAGCTTATGAAATGAAGCATTGAGAGATCTTTAAAAGCAAAGAATAACATAGTTTAATAATTTCAGAAAATAACAGGGTAGAGATTTCATATTAACAGTCTGTTTGCCTTCTCAGGCAAAAATGATATAAAATATTTTTTTTCTGGGGAAAGTAATGCTCTGGAGTAAGAGGTATGTATGGGAACTTAACAACTCATATGGAGTCTATTTAAAAATATTTTTAATTTAAAATCAGAAATGAGCATTTCCAGTTTTTAAATTATAATAATCTTTTAAGGTCAAAATAAATCACTAGCTTCTGTAATAGGCCTGAGAGGCCATGTGGATGAGAAGGAAATGCACATTTGTCAAAAGGACCATTTTTCCTTCCTTTGATACCTCTGCACTGTGCCTATGACCAATTTCTGATAGGAAGGCTTGAGCTAGTGTTGCCATATTTATAGGCACTGACTCACTCTCGAGTTGTCCCATTTAGGCATGAGTTTTGATTCATTGCTTTGAAAAATGAATGTCTTTTTAAAAATTTAACAAACTGTGAGAAACAGTGACACCTATTTGAAAATTTATAACATCTTAAGACAAAGTTGTATTGAGTGCACTTTCACTAATACTTAATGTTTTAATTTTTTTTTTACCCTGGTTTTTCTAGTGGACCTAAAATTCTTTAGCATTTCACTGAAATATGAAAGAGGTAGGGACAGGCAATCAGCTTCCTCCTTAGAACTTCCATGACAAACACACACTGCGTTTTCTTTCCATCTGTCTTTCTGGGTCTCCTTTGAGGTCTCCTTTTCATCTGCCTGTCTCTTAAATTTTTTAAAAAGTCAGTATTCTTATTTTAAATTATAAAAGCAACACATACTCATTAAACAGATCAAGTAGTTGAGTAATTTATGAATCAACACATTCCACATTTTAAAAACCCATCAATACACAGTAATATCCTTATCCTCACCACCACCACCCCACACATATTTGATCTTACTATCCACTACTTTACAGCTTTATTTTTTTTTAATTTTATTTTTATAATTTTTAATATGTACAACTCATAGTACATATATTTAGTATCTTTTTACATACAACTGTTTGTTTACAAAGTATATTCATACAATTCAGGTCTTCAATCCTGCATTAAGGAAAATGATATCCGTCTCATTCAACCACCTTTTTTTTTCTCCCCCTCCCTCCCCTCTTGCTCCCTCCTTTACCCTCCCTTCCCTTGACCATTCTAGTGTTCCTCTAATCCTCCTATGTACCCCCATCCAACAATACTTTGAAATAGCCTCCTTAAGAGAGAACATTTGGTACTTGGATTTTTGAGACTGACTAACTTCACTTAGCATTATGTCTTCCAACTTCATCCATTTACCTGCAAATGCCATTAATTTGTTTTCTTTTGTTTGCTGAGTAAAATTCCATTGTGCGTATATACCACATTTTCTTAATCCACTCATTTACTGAGGGACATCTAGGTTGGTTCCACAACCTAGCTATTGTGAATTGTGCAGCTACAAACATTGAGATAGCTGTGTCACTGTAATATGCTGTTTTTAGGTCCTTTGGGAATAGACCCAGGAGTGGGATGGCTGGGTCATAGGATGGTTCCATTCCCAGTTTTCCAAGAAATCTCCATACTGCTTTCCATAACGGTTGCACCATTTTGCAGTCCCACCAGCAATGTATGAGTGTGCCTTTTTCCCACATCCTCTCCAACATTTATTGTTGCTTGTGTTCTTGATGGCTGCCATTCTGACTGGAGTGAAGTGAAATCTTAGAGTAGTTTTGATTTGCATTTCTCTAATTGCCAGCGATGTTGAACATTTTTTCATGTATTTGTTGATTAATCGTGTATCTTCTTCTGAGAGGTGTCTTCTCAATTCCTTAGCCCATTTATTGATTGGGTTATTTCTTTTTTAGTGTAAAGTTTTTTGAGTTCTTTATATATTCTAGAGATTAGTGCTCTATCTGATGTGCATGTATTAAATATTTGTTTCCACTTAGTTGGCTCTCTATTCACCTCACTGATTGTTTCTTTTGCTGAAAAGAAGCTTTTTAGTTTAAATCTATCCCATTCATTAATTCTTGGTAGTAATTCTTGCGCTACAGGATTCTTATTAAGGAACTTGGGGCCTAATCCAACATGTTGGAAATTGGAGCTTACTTTTTCTTCTATTAGGTGTATTGTCTCTGGTCTAATTCCTAGGTCCTTGATCCACTTTGAATTGAGTTTTGTGCATGGTGAGAGATAAAGGTTTAATTTCATTTTGTTGCATATGGATTTCCAGTTTTCCCAGCACCATTTGTTGAAGAGGCTATCCTTTCTCCATTGTACATTTTTGGCACCTTTGTCTAATATAAGATAGCTGTAATTATATGTATTAGTCTCTGTATCCTCAATTCTGTACCATTGGTCCACCAGTCTATTTTGGTGCCAATACCATGCTGTTTTTGTTACTATTGCTCTATAGTATAATTTAAAGTCTGGTATGGTGATGCCCCCTGCTTCACTTTTCTTGCTCAGGATTGCTTTGGCTCTTCTGGGTCTCTTATTTTTCCAGATGAATTTCATGACTGCTATTTCAATTTCTTTGAAGAATGACATTGGGATTTTGATTGGAATTGCATTAAATCTGTATATTGCTTTTGGTAGTATGGACATTTTGACAATTGTTGCTGCCTGAAGCGCTTGGAGCAACAGAGCCGCGGGAAAAACTTCAGAAGCAAACTGGAGACAAACAGCTTTTTATTCTGATAACTTTTCTCTCTGGTTCTAATAACGACTAACACACGCCAAAAACACACCCTAAAATGGCGCTGACCCGATCAGCAATCTCGGCCAAGTCACTCGAGATCCCGCAACAAATCCCGTGAGACTACGGGTGGCGACAATGGCCAAATCTCCACGGCTCATAGTCAACTGCAATTAAAGTCAATCCCCAAACAGGGCTCCTGCATTTCCCCCTTTTTGTTTTAAAAGAGGTAATGCTCTAGGACGTCTATGTGCAACCAACATTCTTACCCGTCATCGGATAATCAAGGCTGTGCCCTTGACTCCTGTCTTAGGTTGATATGTCGGCCACATGAGACTGTCCCGTGCGACTGTGCCTGTCTTAGGTTGTCCCCCTCTGGGGATCTTACCCGTCAATGGCTAACCAGCCATCCAATGGAGCCCTTTAGGATCGACTATATATGATGACTAACAGCCGTCCAAATTGTGAGGAGATGTTGCGGCTTTAAGGCAACAAGCCTTTTGGTGATGAGCCAAATTGCATAGCATATCAAATTGTTTAAACAAATCAGCTGCCCTAAGTTCCATCAAGTAACACACTGAATTCTCTAGACAAATACCCGCAAGGCATTGTCCCGTAAAGTCCCAAACAATGAAAGATCAAAATGTCCATTTGTTATAACATGTTGATGTAGGAGGCCCCATGCATGTAGAGCAGAGGCCACACTGTTGGTGAGGTTGTTTGATGTTTGAGCAGCAGACGTCTTTTTTATGTTTAGACAATGCCACCGGCAAATCTTCAGGGCCCGCTACCTAGAAACTCAAGCATCAATTATTAAAGGAAAGGCAGTGCTATTGCAGCACTGAATCAAGAGGCGAGTAGTCAAACTACAAAATAGAATAATTAGATTAGAAAATTAAAGTTGATTTTTGTTCACATACATCGCTGGTTGAGCTTTTACAAACATAAGTTGGAAAAATGTCATATTTAGAACAAAACAAAGAAAGACTTAGGTAAATTACTGCATTAAAGATAGATTAAAGAAAAGGTAAAGGCACTTGAGAGAAATAATTTGTTAGCTGGAACCCTTGAGTCTCTGTATACAGAGCAATTTTTTACCTGTTGAGATAATTGAAATTAATGAGCTATTAAACAAATGAAGTTAATAACAAATAAACAATCTTAAGTCAAAACACCAAAATATCAGGTTATATAGCACTAGTCATATTGTTTGCTAAAGAGAAGTCCCAGGGACACCTATAAATCAAAATTGAAAGTACCTTCATTTATAAAATTATTTACCTAAATTGAATACTCTTAACCTAAAATGAATTAAAGTTATTTGGATCCATATATATATATATTTTTTTTCTTTTTCATAAGCGCTTTGTTCTTTGTGACGTCACACTGAACAGACGAAACAAACATACAAACATATATTTGTGATGTCACATTAACATGAAATGTAGACAAATGTACAGACATAAAGACATGTATAAAAAGAAAAGAAAAAAAAATACAATTGTGTGCACACTAAAGAGAGATCTCCTCGTCCCTGCCGGGAGGAATGACACTTAAGTTGTGAAATATTTTGAAGGACTCTTTTGAGGGAATCATTCTATACCTTCATCTTGGTCCTCTTGATTTTGTACCTTTTTTTTTAATCTTGATTCTTCAATAACTTCATCTTGATCATTTTGATGTGGTACCTGTTTTATTAATCTAGATGGTATCCATATTGGAGAGGATTCTTCTTTTGGAAAAACACAAACAGATCCTCTTCCCCAAATTAATACTGGATCTGGACCCTTCCATGTACCTGAAAGAACATCCTTCCAGTAAACCAAAGGTTTATGTTGTTGGTGTGGATTCCAATGTCTGTCTCCAGCAGAATAACCATTAGAGTCTAAAGTTAAAAAATTTAAGGTAAACAGGGCAACTGCCAATCTGTCCTTAGGACTTTTTCCAATTTCCTTCTTTTTGTTTTAATAACATAACTTTCAGTGTGCGGTTTGCTCTTTCAATAATGCCCTGACCCTGAGGATTGTATGGGATGCCTGTTTTATGGGATATATTGAATTTTGCGCAAAACTGTTTGAAAGATGAGGACGTATATGCGGGGCCATTATCTGTTTTAAGCATTTTGGGGATGCCCAATGCAGCAAAAGCTTGCAAACAATGAGATGTAACATCTTTAACTTTTTCTCCAGAATGTAAGGAAGCAAAAATCATGCCTGAGCATGTATCTATAGTCACATGAATAAATCGCAATTTTCCAAAACTTGGCTCATGAGTAACATCCATCTGCCACAAATGATTGGGCATTAATCCTCTAGGGTTAACTCCGAAATGAGGATTGGGCAAATGTGTCATACAAGATTTACAATCTTTTACAATTGTTCTGGCTTGCTCCTTTGTGATTTTAAACCTACGTTGCAAGGTGGTGCTGTTGACATGAAACTGGGAATGAAATAAAGTAGCTTGTTGTAGCGCTGAAAGTATAAATACTGTTTTTGTAAGTTCATCAGCCTTTTGATTACCTTCATGGAGGGGACCAGGCAAATTAGTATGTGCTCTAATATGGCCTACGAATAGAGGTTCTTTTCTTGCCCACAAAAGTTTTTGTATTTGATAAAACAATTTAAAGGCTGGAGTATGAGGTGCTATTGGTCCTGCTAACTCTAATTTTGGGACGGCTTGTACAATATAGTGGCTATCTGAAAAAATGTTTACGGGCTGGTCCCTAAAATTTTCCAGAGCTCTTACCACAGCTTCCAGTTCCACTAGTTGAGCTGATTTGTGTGCAGTTATGTAAGTCATATTTTCTTTTTTAGTGACTACTGTAGCAGTACCATTTGAGGACCCATCTGTAAATACATTAAATGCCTTAGGAATAGGTTGATTTTTTATTACCTGTGGAAATATAATAGGATGATTAATACAAAAAGATAATATAGGGGACTTAGGAAGATGATTATCAAAATTTGCAGAAGTAGAGCATTTAGCTATAGCCCAATCATTATCATTGAAGCATAAGTATTCAATCTGTGATGATGAATAGGGAGTAATAATAGTAGCAGGGTGAATGCCAAATATTTTAGTAGAAGTCTTAAGTCCTTGAAGAATAAGTTTAGCCACCATGGAGGTATAAGATTCAATTATACTTTTAGGAGAGACGGGCAAATGTATCCATAATAAAGGCCCTTGTTGCCAAAAATACTCCTGTGGGTGTATATTGTGAAGAAATAATAATCAACATCAGCGGTTGAGTTAAATCAAATCAATCACAATGAGCTCCTTCGATGGCTTTTTCTACTAATTTTAAAGCTTTCCTAGCATCAGGAGTCAATGTTCGTGGTGAAGATGGATCAGGATCTCCACGAAGGATGTCAAATAAAGGTTTTAGTTGGCCAGTAGTGAGATTTAGTGTAGGTCGAAGCCAATTAATGTCTCCCAGTAGTTTTTGGAAATCATTGAGGGTGGTCAAATGTTCTTTATTTATTAAATTTTTTGGGGTCTAACAAAAGTATCCATGATTTTAAATCCTAAATATAATATGGGAGATCTGGTTTGAACTTTTTCTTCTGCTATATATAATCCATATTTTTTTAAATTTTCTACCACATCACTGAATATATTAAATAAGATTTTTTGATTAGGGTGGGCCAATACAATATCATCCATGTAATGTAGACACATGAGGTTTGGATATTTATTTTTAATGGGTTGGATAGCCTTGTCCACATATATTTGGCATATGGTGGGGCTATTAGCCATTCCCTGTGGTAAAACCTTCCATTGATATCTCTGATCAGGGCCATTATTGTTCATAGAAGGAACGGAAAAAAGCAAACCTGGGGGCATCCAGAGGATGTAGGGGAATAGAAAAGAAGCAATCCTTTATATCAAGAGTAATAAGATGGAAATTTTTTGGAATAGCTACGGGACTAGGAAGCCCAGGTTGAGTAGGCCCCATAACTTGCATGGTTTTATTGATTTGTCTAAGATCATGTAACAATCGCCATTTTCCTGACTTTTTCTTGATCACAAATATGGGGGAATTCCAGGGAGAGGTGGAAGGTTCTATATGACCTGCTTCTAATTGTTCCTGAACTAATTGGTGGGCCGCTTGTAATTTCTCTTTAGATAGGGGCCACTGAGGGACCCACACTGGCTTATCAGAAAGCCATGGTATTTTCAAAATTATTTTCTCAGTGGCCCCGAAAAAAAAAATATCTTTTTCCTTTATGACAATTATTACTTTTAGGGTTAAGATTACTCTGTACTTTTTGATAATGAGTTCTTTTATGGTTAAGATTACCCTGTAGGTTTTCACATTTAACATCTGCAGGCTTGGTTGCAAGGTGTACTCCCATTTGTTGCAAAATATCTCTTCCCCCATAAAGTAACTGGTAGATTAGGTAAAACATAAGGCTGAAATGTTCCTTTATGGCCTTCATCATCCTCCCATTTTAAAATTACTGCACTTTTATCTGGGAGGTTATTATATCCCAAGCCTCTTAAACTGGTTGAAGCTTTTTGCAGAGGCCAGTGCTTGGGCCATTGGCGTAAATTAATAATGGAAAAGTCAGCTCCAGTATCTATTAATCCCTCCATTTCTATTCCTTGGATTTTTATTTTACACATAGGCCTCCTTGAACAGTCTCGAACCCAGCAAGCCATGGGACTTGAGTCAGTGGAACAAAATCCTCTATTGTTCCCTTCTTGAGGCATACCCATTTTAAATGAATTATGTAAATTGGGAAGGAGAAGCAACTGAGCAATTCTATCTCCTTGATTAACAGAACTTACACTTTGGGGTGAGCTAAGCATTATTTTTATTTCCCCTTTGTAGTCTGAGTTTATTACACCTGGGGTCACTTGCAAACCTAATAAGCTTTTAGGACTACGCCCGATAATAAGTCCTACAGTCCCTGAGGGAAGAGGTCCCCTGACTCCTGTGGGAATCAGTTGAACCCCCATTTCAGGTGTTAACACTATTCGGGCGGTGGAACAGAGGTCTAATCCTGCATTTCCTCTTGTTCCTCTGGCGAGGGAGTGGATGGGTAGTAGGGATTGTGTCGGGGAAGCATCTGAGTGGATGCTTGAGGATACTCCTTCTGCAATGCCCCGTACATTTGTGGGCCCCGGGGTACTGGGCCCCGTGCCCCGTTTTTTTGAATTCCTGAACAAAGGATTTCCATGGATGTCAAATTTTGAATAGCATTTATTGGCCCAATGATTTCCCTTTTTACACCTGGGGCAGCGGCCTGGGGCACGGTATGAGCTTGATCTTATTTCTCTTTTGGGATTTTGCCTAGAATTGCCTGATTGATTATGATAATTTTGCCTGGAATATCCTGATTGATTATAATGTCTACGTTTAGCCTTTGTGAAATTTCGAGAGGAAGCACCTCTCATTGAGGCTGCAATCACATTTCCTGTGACAAAGGCGCCATTTATATCTTTACATAGTTGTATATATACGGAAAGATCCTTTTTAGTTCTCCATGGCCTGATGGCTGCTTGGCACCATTTATTTGCATTTTCATAAGCTAATTGAACAACTAAAGGCATAGCTTGGTCAACATCTGCAAACACACTACCTGCAGTTCTCAAAAGTCGATCAGCAAAGTCGGCATACGGCTCATTAGGTCCTTGAATCACTTTTGACAAGCTACCTTGTAGATCCCCAGGTCCTTGTACAGTTTTCCATGCCTCTAAGGCAGCTGCATTTATCTGAGCATATATATCTGAGTCATAATCTGTTTGAGCCTGTAAGTCTGCGAATTGCCCTTCTCCTGTGAGCATGTCTATATTATAGTTTTCAAACCCTGCAGCCGCGTTTCTTTTAGCCGTTTCTATACAAAGTTCTTGGAATTGCGATCGCCAAACCAAGAATTGCCCCCCGCTTAATGTTGCTTTACATAGACTTTTCCAGTCTGAGGGGGTTAAGCTAAAGGTGTTAAGGGACTCCAGCATACTCAACGTGAAAGGAGCTTGGGGCCCATAAGTCATTACTGCCTCTTTGAGATTTTTTATTGTTTTGAAATCTACTGACTGATGGACACTCTGTCCATTTTTCTTTTCAAATGCTGGCGGTTCCCAATGTATCTGTGAGTTGTCCTCGAGAGCGCATAAGCGATCAGAAAGACTTTTTATTTCTGTTTCTAGGGTATGCAAATGCCTAGTAATACCCTTCATATTTTCTGTAATGGATTCCACCCATGGGGGAGTAGTCACTTCCACAAGTGACTCCTCTGCCTGACGGACCTTTTTCTCGGTCTTTTTAAATTTCTTTTTCCTCATTTTCTCAGGATCACTTTTACTAGATTCCTCACCACTGCTAATTTCACTGACAGCAATATCCTGAGGCCCAGGTTCCAGTGAGAGCAAGTATCCTTCAGCTTTCGCCAATAACTCCCGAATAGCTTTAATAGCTTGGATTTTTGTCATTTTTGGGTCTCTTCTAATACTCTCTTTACTGGTCTCAGTTGGCCCAGTGGAATCTACACTTTTTTGATCACTTTCACTTTTGTCTATATACTCCTCACTGAGAACAGAGTCAGGTATATCAAGGAGTCTTTGCATAGCCTCTATCACTTGGGATTCAGTTATATTCGAACCCATCTTTAGAGACCTTTCAGTTCTTACCTGTCCGCTCCGAAGTGCCCCGTACGGGCCGCCACCTGTTGCTGCCTGAAGCGCTTGGAGCAACGGAGCCGCGGGAAAAACTTCAGAAGCAAACTGGAGACAAACAGCTTTTTATTCTGATAACTTTTCTCTCTGGTTCTAATAACGACTAACACACGCCAAAAACACACCCTAAAATGGCGCTGACCCGATCAGCAATCTCGGCCAAGTCACTCGAGATCCCGCAACAAATCCCGTGAGACTACGGGTGGCGACAATGGCCAAATCTCCACGGCTTATAGTCAACTGCAATTAAAGTCAATCCCCAAACAGGGCTCCTGCAGACAATATTAATTCTACCTATCCAAGAGCAAGGTAAGTCTTTCCATCTTCTGAGTTCATCTATAATTTCTTTCTTTAGTGTTCTATAATTTTCTTATAGAGGTCTTTCACCTCTTTCGTTAGGTTGATTCCCAGGTATTTTATTTTTTTTGATGCTATTGCAAATGGGGTATTTTTCAACATTTCCCTTTCAGAGTCTTTGTCGCTGATGTACACAAATGCCTTTGACTTATGTGTATTGACTTTGTATCCTGCAACTTTGCCAAATTCGTTTATTAGTTGTAAAAGTTTTCTGGTAGAGTTTTTTTGGGTTTTCTAGGTAGATTATCATGTCATCAGCGAATAGTGCTAATTTGAGCTCTTCTTTTCCTATCTTGATCCCTTTAATTTCTTTCGTCTGTCTAATTGCTCTGGCCAGAGTTTCCAGTACTATGTTAAATAGCAGTGGTGAAAGGGGGCATCCCTGTCTTGTTCCAGTTTTTAGAGGGAATGCTTTCAATTTTTCTCCATTTAAGATAATGTTAGCTCGGGGCCTTGCATAAATAGCTTTTATAATGTTAAGATATGTTCCTGATATTCCTAGTTTTTCCAGTGTTTTGAACATAAAGGGGCGTTGTATTTTGTCAAATGCTTTTTCTGCGTCAATTGAGATGATCATATGATTTTTGTCTTTAAGTCTATTGATGTGATGTATTATGTTTATTGATTTCCGAATGTTGAACCAGCCTTGCATCCCTGGGATAAACCCCACTTGATCGTGGTACACTATCTTTTTGATATGTTTTTGTATCCGATTTGCCAGGATTTTGTTGAGGATTTTTGCATCTATGTTCATTAAAGATATGGGCCTGAAGTTCTCTTTTTTGGATGTGTCTTTGCCTGGCTTTGGAATTAATGTAATATTGGCCTCATAGAAAGAGTCTGGAAGAGCTCCCTCTTTTTCTATTTCTTGAAATAGTTTGAAGAGCATTGGTATTAGTTCTTCTTTGAAAGTCTTATAGAACTCGGCTGTAAACCCATCAGGTCCTGGACTTTTCCTTGTTGGTAGCTTTTTGATGACATCTTCTATTTCTTCGCTTGTAATCAATCTGTTTAAATTGTGTATAGCCTCCACATCCAGTTTAGGCAAATCATATGACTCTAGAAATCTGTCAATGCATTCAGTATTTTCTATTTTATTAGAGTACAAGTTTTCAAAGTAATTTCTAATTATATTCTGTATATCTGAGGTGTTTGTTGTGATATTCTATTTTTCATCACGAATGTTAGTAATTTGAATTTTTTCTCTTCTTCTTTTCGTTAGCATCGCTAAGGGTCTGTCAATTTTGTTTATTTTTTCAAAGAACCAACTTTTGGTTTTGTCAATTCTTTGAATGGTTTCCTTAGTCTCAATTTCATTAATTTCTGCTCTGATTTTAATTATTTCCTGTCTTCTACTGCTCTTGGTGTTGGTCTGTTCTTCTTTTTCTAATGCTTTGAGGTGTGATGTTAAGTCATTTATTTGTTGGTTTTTTTTCCTCTTAAGGAATGAACTCAGTGCAATGAATTTTCCTCTTACTACTGCCTTCATAGTGTCCCAGAGATTTCTATATGATGTATCTGTGTTCTCATTTACCTCTAGGAATTTTTTGATCTCCTCTTTGATGTCTTCTTCAACCCCTTGTTCATTCAGTAGCATGTTGTTTAGTTTCCAGTTGATGGAGTAGTTTTTCTTATTCCTTGTTTTGTCGTTGATTTCCAATTTCATCCCTTTATGGTCCGATAGCATGCAGGGTAGTATCTCTATTTTTTTATATTTGCTGAGAGTTGCCTTGTGACATAAAATATGGTCTATTTTGGAGAAGGAGCCATGTGCTGCTGAGAAAAATGTGTATTCGTTTACTGAGGGATGAAATATTCTATATATGTCCGTTAGGTCTAAATTGTTAATTGTTTTGAGGAGGCTTAAAGTTTCTTTGTTTAGCTTTTGTTTGGATGATCTATCCATTGGTGAGAGAGGTGTGTTGAAGTCCCCTAGAATAACTGTGTTGTGGTCTATTTTACTCTTGAACTTAAGAAGCGTTTGTTTGATGAATGTAGGTGCTCCATTATTTGGGGCATACAGATTTATGATTGTTATATCCTGTTGATGGATGGTTCCCTTAAGTTAAGAAATATCCATCTTTGTCCCTCTTGATTAGTTTTGGTTTGAAGTCTACCTTATTTGATATGAGAATGGAAACCCCTGCTTGCTTCCGCCAGCCATGTGAGTGATAAGACTTTTCCCAGCCTTTTACTTTCAATCTGTTGATGTCTTTTTCTATGAGGTGTGTTTCTTGGAGACAGCAAATTGTTGGGTCATTTCTTTTAATCCATTCTGATAATCTGTGTCTTTTGATTGGCGAGTTTAGGCCATTAACATTCAGGGTTATTATTGAGATGTGATTTTTATTCCCATCCATTTTTATTTGAATTATGGTTTTTAGCTTGATTTGGTTTCTCTTCTGGTTGGTATTTCCTTTAGTTTAATATCTCCCTTTGGTGATTTTCGTTATCATCTTTCTCTTCTTCTTCATGAAAAATGTTGTCCAGGATGCTCTGAAGTTCTGGCTTTTGAGTTGTGAAATCTTTTAACTTTTGCTTGTCGTGGAAGGTTTTTATTTCATCTTCGAATCTAAAGCTCAATTTTGCTGGATATAAGATTCTTGGTTGACATCCCTTTTCTTTCAGAACTTGAAATATGCTATTCCAGGATCTTCTTGCTTTTAAGGTCTGGGTTGAAAAATCTGAACATAGTCTGATTGGCTTCCCCCTATATGTAATTTGCTTCCTTTCTCTTGTGGCTTTTAGTATTCTCTCCTTGCTCAGTGTATTAGGCATTTTCTTTATAATGTGTCTAGGTGTGGATCTGTTGAGATTTTGTTTGTTTGGTGTTCTGTATGCCTCTTGAACTTGGTTTTCCATTTCATTCCTCAAGCTTGGAAAATTTTCTGTAATTATTTCGTTAAATAGATTACTCATTCCTTTGGCTTGAAACTCTGCCCCTTCCTCTACGCCGATCACTCTTAAGTTTGGTCTTTTTATGCTGTCCCATAATTCTTGGATGTTATGTTCTTGATTTCTAACAAGTTTTGCTGTATGTTCTAAATTCTTCTCTAGGACATATATTTTGTCTTCATTGTCTGAGGTTCTTTCCTCCAAGTGGTCTACTCTGTTGGAGATGCTTTCAATTGAACTTTTATTTTGGTTTATTGCTTCTTTCATTTCTATTTGGTTTCTCTTTAGAGCCTCTATTTCCCTATTGAAGTAATCTTTTACTTCCTGTATTTGTTTTTGGAGTTCTTTGTCAAAATGATCTTTTGCCTCCTGTACCTGCTCCCTCATCTCATTTTTGAGTTCATTCTTAAGTTCCATAAACATTTGGCATATGTAATTTCTAAATACCATCTCTGGCATTTGACCAACTGTGCTTGCCATGACATCTACCGATGAGGTATCTTGATTTGTTTGTGTCATTTTCTTTCCTTGTTTTTTCATGTTGCTTGTGTGTCTATTCTTCCTGCACTGTGGGACCTTGACTATTTCGATTTTACCTTAAAGCCTTATGTTGTTCCTGTAGTACAATGCTATCAGATCACCTTATAATTCCTTTACACTTTTAAAACCTAACACTTTCTATTCAGAAAATCCCAGTTTGATCACAATGTACAGATTTTGTTAACCCAGATATTATTTCCAATTTACTCTGTACGCTTCTGATAGGGTTTTATAGCTTCAATTATTGGATACAGAGGTGTTATGTTTAGGAAGAAGGAAGTGTCTTGAATTGTTCTTTCTTGGAAAGTATGAAAGGAGATATCTATTGAAGTGGTTTAGTGGAAGTGGTTTAGTATCAGTAGACGATGGAAGAAAGAGAATGGGGTTGACAATTAGGTGAAAAGATCAATTTATATATAAAGTAAGTTGGAAAAGAAAAAATGATAAAAGAGTAGGATTTGGTGTAAGAGAGAGGAGAGAGAGAATCAAGGAAATAGAGAGTAAACTATATATAACGCCACTTTGCTACCCAGTTCAATTGCGACGGTTCTAGAAATCCCAAGTTCTGCGTATAACTTGTTTTTGCCTCTGTTTAGTATGCACTGGCAGGATGCAAACATGAAAGATGAAGGAGGAAGAAAAGATACAAGAGTGAGAAGGAAGAAAAGAAGGAAAGAAAAAAGGAGCGGAAGCAAACAAACACACCAACAATCAATGCGGAAGGAAAAAAAAAAAGCAGAACAAAACAAAGCCAAAAAAAAGAAAAAGAAAAATAAACAAACAAACAGACAAACAAACACACACAAAAAAAACCTCCCTGCAATCCAACAAGACAAGCAAACCAACAAAAAGAAAAGGAAAAAAAAAAAAGTCGAACCCCAAGTCTCAGACAAAACGGGCCTTGGGAAGCCCCCCTCCCTTCCTTCCCCTCCAGTTCAAACCAATTGCCACTGGACCACGTCCAGACAGTCTGTGATCCTGTCAGCGAAATCAAGGCTGCATCTCAGGCCAGCGGCTGCACGGTTCAGTGAAGGTTTTTATCGCCGGCTTCACGCTGGTGTGCCGTGAGCCTGGCTGGGGTTGCAGTAGTAGCGCGGTCTCCCCACACTGACTTTGTTTTTGGACGGCCTGTGCACCACCCAGGCGGTTTTGCAGGAGCCTTGCGGCTCCAGCCGCTGCAGACAGCTTGTCTCTTTCTCTCTCTGGTAGTGTTAATCAAACCATCCAGGAGATCGGTATTTTCAGCCTATATATATATATGATGAAAGGCAATTTATCTGCTTTGTTGGATTCTTTCCACGGAGCTGTCCTGAAGTGCGTCTTCCTCTAATCTGCCATCTTGGATCCCAGGACACTCTAAGCAAGTGTTTCTGGAAAGGTATTTAATGTTGGGTGCTGGAGATGTCAGCTTCTGCACAAATGTACAGCTCTTCTTCTGTTCATTCTTCAGTCAGAAGAGATTTGTTTCCAGCAGGGAGTTCTTTAGAATGCTGTACACTGAGAAGATGCCACCGTAATAGTCAATGAAGCCTTTATTCCGGCTGGAGCCACCAACTATGTCCCGCACAAAGCAGGGTGGTAGAAAATGGCGCCTGCTCATAGCAAGCCTTTATTTTTAATATGGCAATATGTCGTAAATCTCATAAAGGTTGGCATTCCTCAGGGATTTCTCCTGGACATTCTCCCAGGTTTTCTCTTCCGTCTTTGCACACTGACTAGTGGTGCCCCGCATGTGGTTTTAGTCACTCTCACACTCATCCCCAAATTTGTAATCCCAGCTTTGCTCTGAGATTCTAGCTCACCTGTCATTTCCTATTGGATTCATCATAGGCACCTTATACTCCATTTTCCCTGAACACCATGTTTCTTCTTGTGTCCATCTCAGTGAGTGACAAGAAGTCATTCAGTTTTCCTAACTAGAACATTTAGCATCACCTTTGGGCTTTCCTATTTTTCATTCAGTCACATCCTGTCAATCAACAGGCCTATCTCTCTACCCCTTTAATCTTGTAAAGCAATTAATTTTTGTCCATACTGACTGCCACCTCAGTAGTCCAAGTAATGGCAATTTCTTTCTTGGGAAGTTGTAATTGTCTAACTCTCCTCCCTTCTTCTACTCTTCCTTTTTACTTTGAAATTTACCAATGCACAAGCCTGAGATGATCTTCCTCCTGTGTAAATCCAAACATATCTTTCTTCTAATATTAAGTGACTTCCTGTTGCCTTAAGAAGAAAGCCAGACTCTTCAGGACTTAAAGGTTTTAATACATATAGGGTTCATGTGATAGGTGCTATGACTGTGCCCCACTCACCTCATTGGTCAACTTCTCCCCTTTTGGCTCAAGCTCCAAAGATGGTCACACACTCTGAAGTCCTTGAACATGCTGTGCTCTCATTTTCACATGTTTGATTTATAGCATTCTTTCTTCCCATCTCTGTCTCTTCCAGGGTTGTTGCTTCATCCTAGTGATACTTCTCCTGTGAACTGGGCGTGGTGTCATTCCTATATATTCTCAAAGCATCCCACACTCCTTCGTTCTACTGTGGCCTCGATCATATTATACTGCAGTTGAGTGTTTATGGTTTGTGTTGCCTACCTTTCAGTACTATTCCCATCACCATTACTAGACTGTGAACTTCCTGAGGGCAGAACTAGAAAAGAACAGAATACGGTACTCCATGGAAAACAAGTATTTGAATGATGAATAAATACAGTCAGAAACCCAGGAGGCCCATAAAGCTGCAGGAATGGACAGTTACTGAATCCTTAGAGTTAATGGCAGACAAGTCTAGGAAGCCTCATTAGCTTCAAGGGATTGGTCTGGTTCAAGGGTCAGTGTTAGCACATTTCAGCACTTGGGCTTGGCAGTTATCCACACCAGTACTACCTGAGAGTGAAGCAACGTGATCATGGCCAGAACTTGTTGCCTTTTGCTTTCCTTCATGCTTCATTCTATTTGGGGCATTCTGTAGACTTGAGGAAGTATTATAATTGCAGAGTTGGAGGTTCCTATAGGTTTAATACCTCTGTGGGGCAGAAGCATAAATGTAAAGATTCTAGGAAAGAGGTAGCAAGATTTTGGGTAGCTCATTATTAGAATACCCAGAAGTTAATCTTTCTTTTTACTTGGCTGATAAATCCTGCCCCGATCCCATCTGTGGAATCTCGTTGAAGAGAAGACCTTAAGTTCTTTATGAATCTCCCTCACTTACGAGTTTCTTTGTTTTAGCCACATGCTGCAGAGCATAAAAAACAAATACCATTGAAAATTCTTATTATATTGATTTTATACTTGAATACCACCAGCCCCAGCTGTTATATTGTGTTAACTCTGACTGTGTTCACACTGATTTCCTTGGGGGTACCTCTCAGATCTTTTGTAAACATGGGTCACTGAAACAGCAGGAAGAGCTTTGAATTTGGGTTTAGGAGATTAGGGTTTGGAACTGGGCTGTTTAGCTCAGTTAAGCAATACAGAGTGGTTCTAATTTATGCAATTTTAAATTAGTATGGGGTTTAAAGTAATCGTGTCTCTTAATGGAAACTACTTGAAATATTGCAGCTCCCCTTAAATTAATGAGAAATGGATCTATTGAATGATAAGCTGTGTTTTGTTGAATCATTTCTACTTTAGCCAGTAAACAGAAATACCAACTACCTTCTGTCATGGGAATAGTTTTAAAATACATGAATATTAGTCATAGTTTGCAAGTTCTTCCCAAAAGCGTCTCTTGCACCAAAGTCCATCTTTCTGGCCTAGGGAACCCATTACTCTTCTTCATACTGGAGAAAACAGGGAGACTAAAACACACCTCCTCCTAGTTTTCTTTTATTTCTTTACCATGCTTTTTCTAATGGATTTAAAATTCCTTAACATTTCATTGAAATATGAAAGAGATAAGGTCAGGCAATAAACCTCCTTTTTGAAGCTTTCGTGACAATGCACTCTGCATTTTCTTTCCATCTGTCTTTTTGGGTCATCTTTGCATTCTCCTTTTCATGTGTCTGTCTTTGTAAAATAGTGGATGGTAGGATCCCATGAGGAAAGGTAGAGGAGAAGATCAAATGGGGTGGGGTGTGTGATGAGGATGTGGATATTACCGTGTACTTAAGGTTTTTTTTTTAATTTGTGGAATGTGTTGATCCATAAATTACTCAATTGCTTGACCTGTTTAATGAGTATGTGTTGCTTTTGTAATTTAAAATAAGAATACTGACTGTTTTAAAATTTAAGGAAATGTAGATAAAGTGCCTGGTTTAGTTCAGGCGCTCAGTGCATGGAAGTGGATAAAATAGACATTTTAATCTGTTTTCTACTAGACATTCTTACAATAGAGCAATACCTGAGTACTAACTCTATATTATAGAAACTTCTGTTATAAATTCCAAGGAGATCCTAACTTTGTGGACATGTATGAATTTTGAAACTATGCCTCCCTTCAGGATTTATTTATTGAAATAATGACTAAGGTAACAAGAAATTAGTTTTAAAAATAGATCTGAAGAAACTGTTCATACTGGTCAGAACATATTAAATAATAGACACGCATTTCTGAAATTAGCTCTTTCAGGGCCTCCTTTACTCCAATTATGGCATGAATGTAATAATCCAGTAGTTCTTTTAATCAGGAGATAAAAAAGGTTTTAAACTTCCCCAATCATTCAACAAAACATTAAGTCACTTTCACAGATGTATGCAGGTTTGAGGTAAGGAGAAAGTTAAGCTGATATAGGATAGAGTAACTTCATAGCACTTTCACTTGTTTGTCTTAAAGGTTGACTATACATAGTTTTCCATCAACTATCATCATAGTGGTAAGAATTGAGGCTCTTGGGAAGCACATGCTCTGAAAATGCGAAGCACTGCTATTAGCACAGAATGATTAGTTATTGAACATTTACTTTAAAATATAAGACAGCAGTTAAAGAAAATAAGTATTATCAGTTTTGGAACAGAATGAACAAAGAAAAAGTGTGATCAGGTAAAAAGATTCAATGTTTTAATGTGCCACATCTCAGAAGGAAGCTTTAAAAGATGCATATATCTTGAGACCCAGAGGTACCATTTTGACTTGTCAAGTCAAAGAACTGGGATGAGGAAGTAGAATGCCCCCCCCCCCCTTTCTCTCTCTCTCTCTCTTTCTCTGTCTGTTATGGATTTGCACAAATTGGGGAATCTGGGAGGTTCTGAAGCAACAGCCATGCCATTGAAACAAAACTAGTTCTACAGAAGTCCGCTGCACTCATTAAAATCCCAACAAGCATGAAATATATTTCATCATTCCTGCTTTGGGGAAGCTAATTATTCCTTAACTAAGCTGGGATTCTGAGCCTCTCAAGTTAATTCCTTTTCTGTTGTCATTGTGTACACTAGTCTCTCCTGTGTGCATGGATCAAAAATAACCTAAAAGTTGTCTGTTTCATAGGCAGCGTTCTAATGGAATATCACAGAGCTTAGTCAATTTGATGGCTTCTAAATAAAGCAGAGAACCACAAAATCACTTGTCTGAAGCTGGACTTGGGATATATCAGGGTGAAGTAGAGGAAGATGACTGGAAGCAGGAAAAGATATACAATGACTCTTTTTCCAGGTAGCCATCCAAACTCTCTCTGGCCAGGTGGCAGGCAGGAAGACAAGACAAGAAGAGATTTGTTCGTAGTCATCTTGGACCTGACTGTTTTAGAAATGCATAAATACTGAAGTAAGAAAATTAGAGTGTGACATCTTACACTTTATTCTTTGTCAAATAGTAGATTTTAGAATTCTTTGGAGGCAGGGGTGTGTTATTCACCTTTATATAACCCCAACTATCAAATGCTTGGTATGCAGTAGTGAATTTTTTTTTAAAGTCAAAAAATGTATCTCAATTATTTCAGAATAAAAACTCTAGTGTTCTAGAATTTTTGACGTAGGTGTTACACCTAATTCTGAACAAAGATGTGAGGAAGCTTAAATGGGGAAGGTAACCAAATGCATTATTTCTTGTTCATATGTTGTCACCTTTGGAGGAGAGATTGGAGTAGAGATAAAATGTTAACTCTAAATCACCCTGAAGTGTATTATCTACTCTGATGACTTTGTGACTTTGTTTGATAGCCCTTGTTAACCTTGGCACTGGCTAAACCATGGAGTCCAACTGGAACAGAGATGTGGGCTAACCAAGGGAGTGAGACCTGGTCTCTCCTATGTGTAGCTCCAGCTTTTTTAATGGAAGCAGATACATTTGAGTACTATTGTTCTTGTTTCGTATTTTTTCCTTTCTCTGTGAATAAATTATGACTGGTAGCACAATACCTTTGAAAGCTATTGTTCTGTTAATTCAGTAAGATGATATTCCCCATTTCTTCTGCTTTCTCCTTTGAGGGAAAGTGTGAAATTATTTTTCAAAACTAGCACAATAAAGGGTTGGGTTTTCTCCCCCTATTGCTTGTGAGGCTTCCAGATTGGACTTTCTTGCAATCGCTTTTTCTGGGTTTGTTTTTCTGACAAGACTCATTGTGTTTTTCACATGCCAGGCTCTACCGGGCACGCTTTGTGGTTTCTTGATTCCAAAACACAGATCCTTTTAGACTTTCAACTTTTTCATATCTGTACCTTAAAATGTACAGGTGCATTTAGTGTGCATTATTTTCTGCTAAAAATATTATTTAATCATATAGATGGTTTTTTTTCATTAATGGTATCTTAGAATAGAGGAAAGATTCACGGCTGTGTGACAAATAACTCTTAAATTTAAAATAATAACCACTTATTACATTTCATAGTTTCTGTTGGTCAACAACTCACTTAGGACACAGGGAGGTATTATCTCTATGATGTCTGGGACCTTAGCTAGAAGACTTATGGCCTTAAAGTTACAATCACTTAAAGCCTTATTGATTCTCGTGTGAGATTTGCTGGGGTTATTGGCTCACACGGGTACATTTCATGAAGAGATAATGGAGTAGAAGGGACTAAATGGAAAATCTTTAATATTTTTCTTATAAACAGAATATTTTCCAAGCTCACAGGGGCTTTGAAGGAACTCATTCATCATTTTCTGACAGAGGCTGGACTTGAGTTTCTGATTAGAGGGGATTTTGGAGATCAGAACTTTGGGGTGTGATCTTTCAACATTGGAAAGGGCAACCCGTCATTGCCATCATACATCTGTTTCACATCAAAACCTGTTTTGTTCCTCAGTGTTCATGATGATTTTCACTATACTCCTTACTCTTTCCCCATCAGCACATATATTGAGGTTTGGAATTCTTAATGCCTAAGGAAGCATGACAGTTCTACTTTTCTCTGCATTTGAATAAGGGACTTGATTGTCCGCTGTCTCCAAGTACTCCTTATTCACCCATCTCAGAAGTTCTCCTCTTGCAATACTTTGAGAATTCTGACCAGATTATGAGACTGCTCTCTTCAAAGTCCCTCTTATTCATCTCTGAGATAAATTGTTAGATCTAAGGGAATCCAACAGCGAGTGGCCTCTTCTACCCTCTCAATGAGTTGAAGGTTCAAAGAATTAGATAAAACACTGTCTTTGGAAAAAGAATCTGCTCTTCTTTAAAAGAGGAGGGTTTTAATAAAATGTGAATTTTAGGTTTAAACTTTTTTAGAGACTAGAAGAGTAATTTCTTAAGGCCTATAAGTCATTGATGCTGTAAATATGACATTTATTATAATATTGATGTTAATACAGAAACCTAAAACCAAAATTCTACAACAAAAATAAGTTTTCTTCTGCTGAACTCATTTGGTTAAGGATTTCCTTAGCATGAGTTTCAGAATGTTGATTTTTAAGGGAATTTTATATATCTTGAGCAATATTATCATCATCAATAGTTTAGATCTGCTGTATGATCTAGTTGTCAGGCACTAAAAGAGCTGTCCATGGCATCTTGTTTAACAACCTTGTGAGGTTGGAGGTAAAATTCCCATTTTATAGACAAGGAAACTGAGGGTCATATAATTTAAATAACTTGGCCAAGGTCACATACCTAGCAAGTAATAAGAAAAGCCATCTCACTTGAAATCATTGTGTTGGGGAAGTTGGCCAGTGTTTGTGTAGCTATGGAATTTCTAACAAACTACTACTAAGTCTAGAAAACTAGTGCATGATTATGGAACATTTCATGTAAAGGGTCTTTTCCCTGAACATGGAGGCTTGGAAGAATTACAGTTCCTGATAGATCTAATTAATTCCTTCCCTTCAGCTCTCCTCCCTAATCCCACCATTCAACCTACCTTATGTGAAGGCATATGTGAGATTTTGTTTCAGAAGCTTGTGATGATGACTTGGCAAATAATCCCACCAGATTATTCTAGTATTTTAGAAAAATGACTTCGTAGACACTTGACACATTGTCACTTGTACAGACTTCAATGCAACCCCTAGTACAAGAGCTGGGTATCTATTGTCAACACAATGTACTGCACAGTTAGACAAAAAAAAAAAAAAAAAAAAAAAAAAAAAAAAAGTCACTGCACTTGTCAAACATTTTGGCTATATGGTGGTAGCCATCTGGATTTATGGAATTTCTCATGGATTTTCATTTTAGTATCTCTATTAGGTAAAGAGGACTATCTTATTCTAAGAATTTGTTGGAGGTTTACTAAGGCTCAAAGGTTATAGTAATTGAACTGCTAGACTTTTAAATCCTTCATTTTGTATATGTCTTTGTATTAAATCCAGATTAGTTTTATCTGGGTATGTTTATGATATTCTCCAGAGTTTAGCACTCTGGAGTTTTCTAAATTAATGAGTGGATTGCATCATGGATGCTCAATGTTGTGGTTTATTTGGACGCAGTGTAGCCAATGGCAATAGTTATGTGTGGAAGGCAGAGATATCAGGCATGCTTGGGATTTGGAGTTTATAAAATGGGTTGTTCCTTAGTTTTCAGATTAACTTAAATTTCTTATTATAGAAAATTAAGAAAATCCATATGAGCACCCAAAAGAAACAAAAATGACATCTCCAGAGTTAATCATGGTTAAGATTTTGATTTAGCTTATCCCTGTGTGTATAAGTGGACATTCACACAGATTTGTTTTGCAAATGTTAGCCTGTGATATAAATATTGTTCTATAAATTATATTTTCACATGTAGCTATTCATTAAATTGTCTCCTATAACATCATTTCTAATGTCTATAAAATTCGATTGGGTAGCTATTTCATAGCTTTTGGACATTTGATTTTTTTTCAGTTTTTTAATTTTATCCTATAATCTTGCAGCAACTGACTGATAGAAAGAGACATTTTAAATTTTAGACCACTGAATTTCTCCCTTCCCACACTATATTCAGTAGAGTGTGCGATGTGTTGCTACTCCCCTGCTCTGAGATAGCCCCCAGCCACAGAAAGCTGTGGAAGTGATCATTGCTGACAGCTCATCTACATTTACAATTCCTTCTTGTAGGAGACAGAGCACGTGGGGCCCAGCCAGTTGGAGTGCCAGGGCAGAACGGGAACGCCAGTTCATGAGAGTCCACAGAACAACACCTTCAGATGTCAAGAAGCAGTTCGACTTCAACCAAGGTGGGCCCTCTGTTGTATGGAGCTGCACTATGCCTGGAGTTTGTCTTCCAAAAGTACTAATTTTTGTGATGCCACCCACATACAGTCAAGGAATTTTTATCTTTGTTGGCATTCCTTATAGTCTGAAAAGGGGCAAAGAGAAATGTAAAGACCTACTTTCCCTATCTTCTATTTGAAGATAATCAGCGGTAAGATTCAGGGAAGAGTGGAGATAGGTCCTGCTTTGGGGGAGAGAAATTGATTTAATTTATTCTGCCCCTTTCATTTCATGGCCAAGGGGATTAGATTTTCCTCTGGGATAATGACAAATTAGTGACAACTGTGTACACATAGTGCCAGTTACTTTTCAACTCTGATCTCATTTAGCCTTCTCTACTTGCTGAGAACGCTGGTCCCTCATAGTTCCATTTCGTGGAGGAGGTTGAAGCTGAGAGGCTTTAAGGCACTTGCCTGATGTTGCACAAGAAAAAGATGGAACCAGAGGCAAGAGGATTACAGGTTCAAGGCCAGCCTTAGACCTGTTTCAAAATAAAAAAGAAAAAGGTTTGGTGGTAGAATGCCCCTGGGTTTAATCCTCAGTACTCCCTCCAAGAAAACAGGATGAGTCAGAATTTGAACCTGCAAATGTCAGAGGGTGGCACAGCAGGTATAGCTTCTATGCTGACCCAAGTGTCCAGTGATCTCAGCCCTGAAGTAACCCATGGCTGGCTTTGGTAGCCTATCAGACCAGCTGGACCAAGGGCAAGGATGTGGGTGGAAATCTGCCTGCTGAAAGGTTGGCATGACATTCTGATGGGAGACTGGCACTGCAGCTGTCTGTGGAAAGTCTCCTCTGGAAATAAACAGAAGAAAGAATTCAACTGTGAGTTGTGTCAGCTGTCTTTGTAAGATCTTATGTGTGGTGTAATCATAGCCCTCACTCAGTGGAAAGGGAATGTTGTGCCTCTGAGTTTGACCTTTAGAATTTTTTTTTTCCTAAGGCAGCACAGTCTAAGTGAATCAACTACAGAGAGATTGGCTGTGCTCTATAATTATGCTTTAAAATGTTCAGCATACTAAATTTAGGATCCTAGAACCCTAAAGTTTTGGAGGGGACCTGCAAAGAAAAATGACCCACTCTCCATGTGAATTCACAGGCACCTTCTGAACTCTTCTTACAAGTTGCTGTCTCTTACCTGTTTATTCTTATCTGACCTTAGATAACACCTGTTGGACTCAAATGTATCATTTCCTCATGGATAAGAATATTCTCCTTACTATTTGAGGCCTTCTTGTAATTGTTAGCTGGCTAGAATCAATTTAGGCAGCGACCCTGTCTCCCTTCACTAGCCTGAGGACTGCATCTCAGCAAGAATAAGGTCAACTAGTTCCCATGCATATTTCAAAATAGCGTAAGAGCAAAACAAAACAAACAAGACCCAAAGCTAAATTATTCATGCCTGTGTGTGGAATGTATGGCAGTCCCTTGGGGGTGGATATGCAACAGAGGCTGATAGGGAAAAATGGTATTGGCAATTAACTTTCTCAAGTTTGATAAACTTAAAATTATTTTATATCCTATTGATGGTAGGGATGCTAACTGATAATTTTACTGTTGTCAGAGGGCAAGTCTGAACTTTAGTAGGATTCTGTGGTGGAGATCATTCATATTGAGTAGAGAAGAGCTAAGGATATTGATTTAAAATCATTCTTGGAGTGAACATATAGCATAGCAATTTTTCCATTGTTGGGGGGGTGGGAGTTGTACTTTATCCAGATCCTTAGATTTATGGTAACTTGCTACAAGAAGAAAGAAAACACACACACACAGACATATATAGTTTGTGTAAAATTTTAGGAAGTTCCTCGACCTCTACATAACGGGAAAAAAAATCAGATACGGAGTCACCTTCCTCTTTATGTCTATGGACAGGAACATAGTCCTATTGATTGTCAGCTTCTCCTTATAAAAGCATATTTGGTTTGTTTATAACTAACCTTTAACAAACCTTTATAAGATTCAAAATACTTTCTAATCCTTTTCCTCTTCTATCCCCCATGCCTCACTTTTACCATTTTCATACAATCTAGCTTTCTGAACTAGTAGCACTCCAGAATTCTTCTATGCACTGGTGTCAGTCACAGGATCTAATGTTAAGTCATAGATAGGGAGTGATGTTAGGCCATTTCTGTCTAGAACTATTAGGTTTAGTATTTAGATTAGGTTGGTAACCTTTAAGCTACAGGGTTATTCATCACAACCATAATGGCATTACCCAAGGACCTTCTAATGGATTTAAAAAAAAAAAATACATACCTCAAAATATTACTGGGATTGTGAAATTTGATGAACTGGTGAAAGGAGATCTGAGGCTAAAAACAACTTTGAGTCAGATAGCTCACATTCCTGATAACATTCCTCTTCTGTCTTAAGCCAGCATATGGCCAGGTTCAGACACGTCATGCCCAGTAAAATCTTTGATAGAGACATGATACTGTAACAGGACACGCTAGACCTTGGTCTGGCTGAGAGTGAGGGAAGAAGCCAGGCTGAATCTCAGCAGGTGTAAAATGCCACCTTCTTGGAGGTGGGGGGCAATGTAGGGAGAAAGTTATAAACATAACCAACCCTACAAGTAAGGAAGGAAAATCTTCCTGTAGCAAGGAGCCACGAAGGGTTCACATATCATGTGGCTGAGACGTGAAGACACAGCCTTCAGAGAATTAATTCATTCTGTTAAAAGTGGGATTTCAGAGCTTTTCAAGGTCATGGGGTAGGTATTGATCTTTCCACACAAACCTATAGCTTATACAGCTTGTTGTGTCTTGGGCTCCTTCCAGCATAAGGAGCCTGTTTCTTTGTCTGTAGATAAGCTTCAGGAAGATGTAGGAATGTTTTTGCCAAAGTTTGAGAGTATATATACTATATTGATTTTCCAATGTTATTGTGGTAAGTGACCACAACTTGTGACTTAAAACAAAACAAACTTATTATCTTACAGTTTTGTAGGATAAAAGTCCAACATGGCCCCACAGGCCAAAATAAAGGTGTCAGCAGGACTATATTCCTTTCAGGAGGCTCTGGAGGGAATCATCCATTTCCTTGCTTTTTCAGTTTTCATAGGCTCCCTATATTCCATGGACCATGGCCCCTTCCTCTGTATTCAAAGCCAGCAGCATTGCATCTCTGGCCTTTCTTCCATAATCACATCTCCCTCCCTCTGACAAGGGCCAGGACGGATTTTCTGGTTTTAGGGATTCATGTGATTAGATTGGGCTCATTAGGATAACCTAGGATAATCTCTCTATCTCAAGATCTTTAATTTAATCATATCTGCAAAATCTTTTGTTTTTAAACTATGAAGTAACATGGTAGGGGGAGGAATGGGTAAGGAATGAGGACATGGACATCTTTGGGGAGTCCTTATTTGACCTGCTACATTTAATTTTTTCCACAGAAGATCCCTGAAGAAAATCATATGGAGTTAATCACACCAAAGAGTTTTAACATCACTGATATCTTCTACCCTCAAGTTTGCTTGCTCTTTTGAATTTCCTAGCAGAGCCAACCTCACTTCCTCACATCATTTTAGCCCCTTGGTCCTCCTTCCTTGCACCCCTCCTCCCATTTTCCATGCCTCCCCCAACCCTGCTTCTATGTTATCTCCCTCCCTATGTTATGTTCTTGATGGTACAGTGTGCTGCATCCAAACTCTCAGGTGTATTTGGTGTGGAGACATATTTGACTTATACAATGTTTTAAAATATTTTGATCCAATATTTTAAAATTGAGAGCTTTTACAGCTTTTCAGCATTATTTGGAAAACTCTGAGGATGAGATAACCCCAGAGCCTTGATTCTTCTAGGCAGCAATCAGTTAGAGCTGAGGACCAGCTCTCCATTTTTTCACACTTCCACTCAGCTCTTTCCATTTGTTTGTGCTCTTAGCCTGTCTCTACAGGCATTTGATTTATAATGCCTGCTTCAATCCTTTTCTTCCCAGCAACTGCTCATCCTGGGAACTCTGACAGCCTGAAGCTAACTCCTACCATGGTGCTGGATGATAGTCTTAAAGCCACTTTCCCCAGATGGCACATTTACATTTTAACATAGACTTTCAGTGCATAGGAGTAGAAGTATTACACTATGGCATCTACTCAATTTCTGGGGCTTTTCCAAACATGTAAAATCATAGAACTGCATTTAGCTGGAGCTGGAAGAAGCCTTAGTAATAGTTTAATACAACTCTCTCATTTTCTAGTTAAGCAAATCATAGCTTTGCTGGGTGCCAAAGTTCTCACTCCCCTTAGTAACAGAACCAAGAAAATCATTATTGATCTGTTTAATGCAGCTGCTTGATGCAATATGCATCAGTCTGACTGATTTTTTCAGCTAAAGACAGTGCCAATCCTATAAACCCTTAGATATGACAAAGGGGAATTTGTGAATGTCAGAGAATACTAATGGAGTTGGGGATTTCTTACCCAGCTGAATAAATTTATTTCTGAGAGTGATTAATCACTTGTATTTAAAATATGTATTATATTTGTGACAGAATTAAACTTTTAATGTTATTAAAGACTGGGTAAACAGGAACTATTCCATAGCACTGTGTTACTGCTAATTAGGTTGGTGGTTATATTTATGAGGTACAGTTCATTGACTTTTTTTAAATTTATTTTTTAAAATTTTTATTTATAGTAGTAGTATGTATTACAGTTCATACTACACATATAGCGCATCTTTTTTTCACAAAACAGTTTGTATACAAAGTATATTCGTAGCATTCAAGTCTTCAATCCAATCATGCATTTAGAATAATGATATCCATCTTATTCAACCACTTTTTCCCCCTTCCCCCCTTGCTCCCTCCCTTCCCCTCCCTTCCCTTTGACCATTATAGTGTTCCTCCTGTGTACCCCGACCCAACAATACTGTGAACCGGTCTCCTTATTGACTTTTTTTTAATCTGGAAGTCTCCTGTTAGAAGAGGTTGAAGATTCTTAGCAAGAATAATGGTCTTTGATGATTTCCACTATTTTTGTAATATCCAGATAAAAGAAAAAGCTGGAAAGCTTTGTTGCTTTTTAGAAAGAGGAAGTTTTGTTGGCAGCAACTTTTCCATAGGGGATAAATTCTTTCATCTTTTGTTTTTGAGATTGACAACTTTGTGTGTATGTGTATTTCTTAGAAGCAGATTCGCTCTGCCCCTCCCCTACCCCATTACTGGGGATTGAACCAGGGGTGCTCTACCACCAAGCTGCATCCCTAGCCCTTTCTACTTCTTTTAAGACAGGATTTCACTAAATTGTCCAGGCCAGCCCAGAACTTGTGCTCCTCCTGCTTCCCTAGTAGCTCGTATTATAGGTGCATGCCACTCTGCTTAGCTAAGCACAGTCTTGATCATTTGTGCTAAAAAGGGAAAGAATGAGAAAGTGAATGAACACCCAGGGATTTTTATCCATACAAAGGATATGATCTTCCTCCCTGGTCTGTACCAGAGCAGGAACTTTGCATGTCTCTGGCATATTCTTCTTCCTTGTTAGTATGATCTTAGTATTTTGTTTTGTTTTGCTTTTTATGGGAGGGACAGGGATGAGGTAGAGATTAAATGTGTGTGTGCGTATACATATACATATATATATGGCTTGTACTGACAATATTTAGGGTTGACAGTAGTTGGGTAATGAGTGCATCTTAACATACTTTACACTGTTTACACTGAGAATACTGCACAGGAAGGTGATCACAGAGCTGCCATTCACTACCCTTTCCCACTACCTTCACCAATGGGCACAGAAGCAGTCTGGTAGAATGAAAAGAATATTTGAATTAAAAATTTAGGGTCTTATGCCTGTCAGGTGGTCTTGGTCACTTCACACTAGTTCTTGGTCCCCTCTTCTCAAAAGGAGTTTCGTTCAATGATTACTAAGGCCCCTCTGTCTAACATTGAAAATGCTAAACACTCTGTTAGTCAGATTTTAGCTGAAGAATACAAAATCTTGCAGACACAGATAAAAATAATTCCCCACTTCCTGCTGTAGAGTACACACACACACACACACACACACACACACACACACACACACAAAATCCCACACCAAATCCTTAAACTGCTGATTGAAAAGAACCCATACTTGATTATTTTGGGAATGAAAATTCCCCCTCCCACCAGCTCTCTCTTCTCTCCTCTCTTTCTTTAAAGGATTTGCCCTTGCTCATTTGACAAATCGTTAGCACTTTCATCACACAACAACTAAACATCAGGGTAAAATGGAAATTCCAAAGTCCTCTCATTAACAACAACAACAACAATCATTAAACACTGGAAAATATAGAAAATACCAAGGACATAAAAATGTTTTTTAATCCTGCCATCTGTAAATAAGCACTGTCACTATTGTGTAAATTTTTATATTTTTGCTGCTATTTTAACACTGGCATGAAAAGGATATGTGTATGAAAGGAGCTCCCTAGTGCATTGGGATCTGAATCTGCTAGAAGCACTGTTGATTTCAAATAGGACCAAGAGTAGAAAGGCCAGAATGAATTCTGACCATATGATATTTATATGCAATAGTGTGCTTATTCAATATAAGTTGAGTACTAAATAGGTTAGTCATCACAAGAGAAGTTCATTCATGGCAAATTTAGTTTTCTGTAATAAATAAGCTTGTATACAATTCCTATAGTGAACATATTTTACAAGCTTTGGTATCATTATAGCCCTGCATTAGAAATATTTCTAGGAGATTGGGCTGGGGTTGTGGCTCACCAGTAGAGTGCTTGCCTAGCATGTGAGCGGCCAGGGTTCGATCCCTAGCACCATGTAAAAATAAACGCATTATATACAACTAAAGCAAATAAATAAATATTTAAAAAAGAGAAATATTTCTAGGAGATAAAATAGAAAACCATGTCTTTAACATCTGAACATCTTGGAAAACCTCTTGGTTTAACTTGGAATAGATTTAAGAGAGAAATTTTAGTAATGATTATAGGATACTTAAGCAGGTGGTCAAAGTTCTAAATTAGGATTAAGTATTCAGTGCTCGTGAGGTCACTAGAATGAGGCCATTTTTCTACTTACTTTTCATCTTCTCAATGATGAAATGGCTACTTCTATACTTCTGTTATAGTATTTGTCAACAAAGTTATTTTTTTCAGGATTTATGTTAATTACCACACACAGCTCCCAGCCACCCCTTCTATATGTATTTTTTCCCTTTCTATTGTTAGCTAATACTGGATTAAAATTTTGGAGAACTAAATTTGTGTATGCATCATTATTTTCTATATATAAAGTAGAAACACATTGTTATGTAACTTGTTTATATCACTTAATATTTTTCATATCACAAAATACTCTATCATATTTAATAGCTATAAAGTATCCCATTCTGCAATATGCCATCATTTACTTAACTAATTCCAGACTTTTTGATATTTTTGTTACTTCTAGGAGTTATAGATATTTCTATAGAAAACATCTTTTTAAAATATTTTTCCACCTATTATAGTTTTCTTTCTTTGTGCTCAAAGGTCAAGCTGTCTAGGCATGGGATTTGAATTGGTGAACTGAAATATGATTTAGGATATAAATTTTTCATTTGTCTGGTCATGGAAGAAGAGAGGAATATAATAGAAAGTTAATAACTTTGAGAGAACCATGTGGCTGGATTTCTGAAATCCTAACTTGTGACTCTGGGTAGAAAATTTGAAACAATTCAGTTCAATCCCTTCTCTCCTTATTACTAGATAATGATATTTCATCCACTGGCCTCATCGTTTTCTAGTTCAGAAGAAGAAGCTTTGAGTCTTCAGATCTACCGATTCAATGTAATTCCCATCAAAGTACCAATGGAACTAAAAAAACCAACAAACAAACAAACAAAAAATATTACCAAATTTGTATGGACACACAAAAAGACCTGAATACTCAAAGCAATTCTGAGTGAAAAGAGCAGTGCTGGTTATGGAACCCACCTAGGTGTTCATCATTTATGAATGCATAAATAAGATGTAATATGGGCTGGGGTTGTAGCTCAGTGTCAAGAGTGCTTGTCTAGCACATATGAGGCACTGGGTTTAATCCTTAGCACTGCATAAAATTAAATAAAATGCATTTTGGCTATGGACAACTACAAAAACATTTTAAAAAACGAAGATGTGATATATAATTTCATACACACACACACACACCCTATGTATATATACAATGGAGTTTGGTTCAGACATAAATAAGAACATTATGACATTTGCAGAAAAATGGATGAAACTGGAGAACTTTATGCTAAGTGAGATCAGCCAGATCCAGAAAGTCAAGAGTAGTATGTTCTCTCTCATGGAAACTAGAGGGAGGCAGGTAAGGGGACTTCATGAAAAGATCAGGGGAGGGAAGAGGGAAGGGAAAGGGGTGTTAGTGAAACAGACAAGGTTATGCATTGTGCATGTATCACAGTGAATTTCATTATTATGTATAATTATAACAAAGACCAATGCTGGAGAGGCATCACAATACCCAATTTCAAAATATACTTCAGAGCCATAGTGACAAAAACAACATGGTATTGGCATATAAACAGACACGTAGACCAATGGAACAGAATAGGGAACCCAGAATTAAATCCACATATCTACAGTTAACTGATTCTCAACAAAGGTGCCAAAAACAGGTTGTAGAACAGACAGCCTCTTCAACAAATGGTGCTGGGAAAACAGGATATCCATATGTAGAAGATTGAAACTAGGCCCCTCTCTCACCTTGTATAAAATTCAACTCAAAATGAATGAAAGACCTTAATGTAAGACCTGAAACATTGAAACTACTAGAAGAAAACATGGGGAATCACTCCAAGATATTGGCATAAGCAATGATTTCTTAAATAATACTCAAATATTTCAGAAAGCAAAAGCAAGACTTAACAAATGGGATTTCATCAAACTAAAAAGCTTCTGCACAGCAAAGTAACAGAGTAAAGAGACAACCTACAGAATGAGAGAAAAAAATCTTTGCAGCTATTTATCTGACAGAAGATTAATATTCGGAATATATAGAGAAATTTAAAAACTAAACAAAACAAATAATCCAATCAAAAAATGGGCAAACAAACATTTTTCAAGAGAAGTAGTACAAATGACAATAAAATTATGAAAGAAAAGCTCTATATTTTTAGCCATCAGGGAAATACAAATCCAAATTACATTGAGATTCCATTTCACCCCTGGAAGAATGGCTATTATAAAAAATAACAAATGCTGGTGAGAATATGGAGAGAAGGGAACCCTTACTGTTGGTGGGAATGTAAATTTGTATAGTTACTATGGGAAAAAAGTATGACGGTTCTTAAAAAAAAAAAAAAAAACTAAACTAAAAATTGAACTACCAATACAGTACAGCTATATTAATTCTGGGTACATATTCAAAGGAAATGAAATCAGCATACAGAAGAGCATGCCCCTGTATACTGCAGCAGTTTTCACAGTAGCTAAGATATGAAATCAGCCTCATCATTTTTCAACAGATAAATGGATAAAGAAAATATGTAGATAAACACAGTGGAATATTAGCCACAAGGAAGAATGACATCCTGTCATTTACAGGAAAATGAATGAAACTGGAGAACATTATATTAAGCAAAATGAGACAGACACAAATGGAAAAAATCACATATTTTCACTCCTATATGGAAACAACCAAAGATGAAGTAGAATAGAGACTTTAAGAGGATGGGGGCGGGGGTTGTGGCTCAGCGGTAGAGCGTTCGCCTAGCACGTGCACGGCCCGGGTTTCGATCCTCAGCACCACGTAAACATAAATGCATTGCATTGTGTACAACTAAAGTAAATAAATAAATATTTAAAAAGAGAAGAGGATCGGGGGAAGGGATTATGGAAAAAGGGAAGAGCAAGAGGGAAAAGAAGGGAAGGTGGACATGATCAAGACACAATATATGCATGCATATAAATGTCCAATGAAATTCATAGATTTGTATAATTAATGTAAATTATAATTAAAAATAATAAAACCATGTTTTATGAGCATTTTTAAAAGTAGGTAAATGTTCATCTCAAATAGAAAAAATTATGTAACAATATTAGAATATTATCCATTTTTATATAATTGTGTACCCAAACATACTGAAAAAAAGACATAAATCAATATTTTATTTGTGTCAACTTTTGAATGGGATGTTTGTGGGTGATAAAAAATATTATTTTTTTCTGTTGCTTTTCAAGTTTTTCTCCATTGAGCCCCTATTAGTTGTAGAATTGGGGAGAATGATAAACTCGTTAATCTAAGAAAAACAATAGTACATACTATTTATATGAATTTCCCTGTTTGATTTACTATTATATCTTTGGAGTAGATAAGAATATTAGAAAAGTATTAGGAGAGAATGGATTTATTTTTTATTTTTTATATTATCTGGGAGAATCTTAAAATGAATTTTCTGTAGTAGCTGTGGCTTTTATGATTTGGGTTAGTTGGTATCAGAAAGAATATATTAAAGATGATTTCCCTGGACTCAGATGATATTTAGAACTAGAATTTGTACCCCCTCTTTCCCTGAATGCTTGACTCTGGATGAAAGCCTTCAGCAGCTCTAAGCCTCTCAGGGGTCCAATAACAGTTCTTACCAAACACCCCATCACCAGCAGATGCCAGGAACAAAGGAAATTCCAAGGCCCTTTCAAGTAGGGTGGGGTCCAAAAAAGAGAAAGGTTGAGAAGCAGTAGAAGTGGGAGCCAGATATCAGAGGCTTCTTAGACAATGTCTTGAACTTAGCACCAACACAAGAAAACTGTTTTGGTCACACCCAATCTATTGAATAAATCCAAACACACATAATAGAGCCCCTGGGAAGGGCCTAGAAGTGTATCCAAGATGCTGTAATGTAAAAAGAAAGGGCTTCTGTAGTAGGCAGAACTGGATGCCAGTTCCAGCTTTGCTGCTTTCTTGGACAAATTGCTAACCTTTCCAGGCTTTGACTTCTTTAGATGTACATGGAAATGAAAATACCTATTTCCCAGAGCTTCTGTTGTAAGGATTAAAGGAGATACTACAAGTCCAGCTTCCTTCAGGGTCTGGCCTGCAGCATATGCTTAACACATTGATGTTGCTGATCCTCAGAGACCAGTCCGGTCCCTTCAAGCAGGTCTCCATCTGGTTTCACCGTACTGACCTAGGCACTGCCTGTCTCTGATGGTCTCCTTTCTCCTGTCTGTTTATCCAAATTCTGAGATTGAACTCAGAGCCCAGCTTACTCCTACCTTCTCCTGCACATTTCTCTTTTCCCAACAGGCCACATTAATCTCCATAGTTAGAGAATGTTCAACTGAACTATGCACATGAGTTGAAACAAGAGTCCTTTGTTTGTTTCTTTTCAAATAGGATATAAGGTTATTTTTCTATAATTCTTTTGAATGCACCGTTCTCAGAAAAGTTTCTACTTATTGATTTGTCAGTAAACAAAGTTCTTGGAATTCTAGGTTGCCCTCCAGAGTCCCATGTCTCTCTTTGTCCTGCTTCTTTATGATCTTTATAATTACAGGCCCTTTGCAAATTCTGGTTTATCTTTATGTGCGTTGTATGCATTTGCCATGCTTCTGTGACTCTCCTTCACAGAATTCAGATAACCTTCATGTCCTGCTCTTCTGTGCATCTTTTAGTTAGGCCTTATCTTCTTGCTCGTTGAATCAAAAACTTTGCATACCTTGAAACCAATTGATTAATTTTCCTGAATTGTCTATTGAGACCCCAATGGTTTGGAGTCTTTTGCTTAACTTGGACATTTGATTAAGATAATTTAGAAGAAGCTTATATAGGTGCTATACAAGGCCATATGGTCCTAGGTGGCTATGGACAGAGGCAGTTGGGAAAAATAGGCATCAAGAAGATGGTCCTGTACATTATGAAGTTTCTGGCAACTTTACTTTTTTGGCTTGTGTACAGCAAAGGAGACCTGGACTATTATTGCATGTCCAGTGATTATTTCTTGGTAATAGTCACAGAGGAAAGAGGGTTAATGTTCTTTGTAAATAGTGGAAACTCAAGCAAGGAAAGGGGGTCTAATGGAAGTTTATGGGGATAACTTACAAATTTGAACTAAGGGCAGCTAGTCCAGCCATAGGAAGAGAAAGGGTTCAAGCCTGGTAAATGTATTTCTAGAATCTTAGTGACAGGGACTTATCCTCTTGGGGTATCCCCATTAGATGATCTAGTGATAATAGCTTTCCATTCCTGATCAAATTTCAACTTCTAGGGAGAAGTAACTAATGCACACAGCTCAGGCCAGTGTTCACTGTTGCACATGGAATAGTGAAGGGCTTGTTCCTCAAAGGAAAGAGAGGAGATTGGTGTCAGAAAAAGTGGGTTGGAGATGAAAAAATGCTAGGCACATAAAATCAGTGTTGGGTGACTTAGGGACATGGGAAGAACCTGAAACTGATGAAAGAAAAGAATTATGAACTAATTTTAAGAAAACTGCAAAAAAAAAAAAAAAAAGTGTGGTGTACCTCATTAATTTTGAGTGCAACAAAGGTATAGGAAGACCCAGGCTGCTCTGACTTGACTCTCAGACTGAACCTGGACTAGGTGCTGTTCACCTTGCGCCAAGTCCACATCAGCCAGGACAAGGAAGGCTGGAGTGTAGTGAACTGCAGAAAGAAGGTGTTAGATGACATCAGAAAGGCTGATAATGGCCAGACTGCACAGGACCTAGTAGTCCTGTGTGGGTTCTGGATTTATCTAAGTCCAGAGGGAAGTGAGATTATAAAAAGGGTAATGACTTGCTCAGATTTACTTTTTTAAAAAGCTACTCTGGGTACTCTCTGGTACTTGAGAGACATCTTATAAACTAATAGGTCATCCATATGGGAGATGATGCTGGCAATAAAGATGGTGAGTGAAGGTTATAGGCTCAGGAATCTCTCCTTTTGGCTGGACTGGCTGCCCTTAGTTCAAATTTGTAAGTTATCCCCATAAATTTCCATTAGACCCCCTTTCCTTGCTTGAGTTTCCACTGTTTACAAAGAATACTAACCCTCTTTCCTCTGTGACTATTACCAAGAAATAATCACTGGACATGCAATAATAGTCCAGGTCTCCTTTGCTGTACACAAGCCAAAAAAGTAAAGTTGCCAGAAACTTCATAATGTACAGGACCATCTTCTTGATGCCTATTTTTCCCAACTGCCTCTGTCCATAGCCACCTAGGACCATATGGCCTTGTATAGCACCTATATAAGCTTCTTCTAAATTATCTTAATCAAATGTCCAAGTTAAGCAAAAGAAAAACTTCAATAGGGAACAGGTAGCATTTAGACTGTTTAATATCAATGCCTACTTAAAATGTTTCTTTTTAAAATTCTTCATTTTTGGAGCTAGTCTGACTCATACTTTAAAAGTTAATAGTGTTGAAAGTCTGAGCATAGCTGTAATATCACAGTGCCAGTACAGTTAGTATTTATACCTATGCAGCCAATATCCATCTGTGATCCTCTGTGCCCTTCATTACAGCTGCCCCTGAAATTATTTGTGAAATTGGTTTGTTTTCTCTTTCCCTGGCTTTAAGCTCCAGAAACACAGGGATTGTGTCTGCTTTGTCATGTTGTTCAATCTTACTCCAGTTTTCTCCTGAAAGTAGAACTTGGGAGGGAGGAGGACCTAGGAAATAGGGAAGGTGGAAGAGCCCACACAGATGTGTAGCTTAGTAGGTTACCACTCTCATGCCTCTTGGAGGAGCCCCTCATTTACCCTCTGAAAGTTGGAGTTGTGCATTCCTCTTTCCACAGACAGTGGCCTCCAGGGGAGTTGGTTGTAACACACAGGGTTGAGAAGCAAGCTGTGCCTTGCAAAAAAAAAAAAAAAAAAAAAAAAGTGAGGCAGAAAAGGGAGACTTGGCTGGTGCTTGAGGTGGGGTGAAGCAAATGATCAGAACTGTTCACAGAGCTGAAGTATCAGCTATAACCACTCAGTCTCCTGGGCTGCATGCTTCCTGGCATAGGGAGCAGGTATCTGATAATTACTTATCAATTAATGCAGTCAATGAGGCAATGCAAGCATAGTGCTTTGTGGTCTGCTTACCAAAACAGGTGCTGCTATGTTGTTGGTACTGATAATGCATTATTGGGGCCTCTGCCCTCACTCAGTCCCTAAATACAAACTGGCTGGATCCCAATGTCATTAATATCGTACTGCAGTCTTCCTTTCTGGTTCATAAGATGTTTTCATCCACCCCCATGACTGCTCTGCTATCTTCCTTCTACCAGTTTTGATCCTGATTCACTGCTTACCTATTTCCCAGGCATTGGCATTGATCCTGCCTATTTATGGCTATGTTGGCCCACCAAAGTGAGGGGTGGTACCTATTCAAGGGAAGTGGGACTATCTCTTGTTTGGGGTTTTGTTAGTGTCCCCAGGGTCACAGTCTTTCCCTCTCTGGTTATGTATCCACTTTGAGGCCAGGCCAGAAATACCCAATCATTCCAGCACTCCAACAAGTCCCTCACCTGTGCCCTTTAGCCACTGGTCTCCTCCTAGGGTGTTGCACTTGAACTTTAGAATAATGTTTCTCAATGAGAATCCCCTGGGGTGCTTCTTAACTACACCTTGCCATTCTGCTCCTCTGGAAAATCTGATTCAGTAAGTCTGGATTTGGGCCCAGGAATCTCTGTTTTAATAGTACTGGTTGTTTCTAATCTCTAGAGAAGTATAAGGTGGGAGGTACGGGTGGGTTGAGACTTGGGCCCCATCTACTAGGAGAGTGTGTAACTGGGAATTGTTCTGTTTCTACCCATGACCCTTGTCCTCTCTACAGGAGTTCTTGGACTGGAAAAGTGGATATATGAATTGGGCAGTCAGTTCATGATAATCTATTTATTCTAGTTTGTTTTCTGTTAGTGGTGGTCTGTGGGAATAATTTCAAACTCTGTGCTTCAGTTTTAGAATCTTTGAAGTTAGCTGTCCAATATTTGACCTCAGTCATTTAGCACAGAAAATTGATTCTTAAAAGAAAATGCCTTCAGTGTGGTTTAGACTCCCAGAGAATGGCACTTTATATTAACTGGTATTGAGGGTTGTTTTTGTTGCTAATAATATTACTGGAATGTATTGGCGTCTTCTCTGTGTCTGCATATAGAGCAATTGTTTTTATATAAAGAATGTTTTGCTCAGACGGTTGTCCTCTTGGGATATACCTTTTGTTTTCAAAAGAGTTTCAGGAAGCAACAGTCTACAGCCAGCCAGCAGTCATCCGGGTATACATTAGTATATCCCAAGTGTTGCTTTCTAATACACAGGCTCAACTTAATGCAGTGGATTATCTTAAATCTTAAGAAGTGATCTGAGGTTGGCACTGCTCAGTCCTAAGGCTCTGATTCTACATGAAGCATTCTGAAAACTGTGCTGTGGTGCTGCTCTTGGTGCTATCCTATTACTCTTTCTGCCCAAGTTTTCAAAATTATGGATTAGAAAGCCATTTGTGAATCTTTAGTAGATGTTCTTGGGGGAAGAAGTGTATTTGCTTAGGGTAGCATGCTGTGGGTGTAGGAAGGCACATGAGTTGCATTGCAGTCATTGTACACACTCAGGGCCATAATGGAATTGGTAGCTGCATATAACCCAGGGATGAGCACTTCAGTAACAAACAGATGAAGGCCCACTGTACGTCCTATGCCAGAACAAGCACTAAAAATAAAATGTTAAATAAGACTTATATGTCCCTGCCTCACAGAGCTTACCATCATTAGAGTCAATCAATTAAATATGTGATTAGAATCCAAGAAATAGTTTTCTACTTCTACATGGCTGAAGTATAAAATCAGAATACAGTAAGAACATATAAAAGTGAGACCCACTTAGGAGCTACCTGGTATTTAAGGGATACATTATTTCATTAGAAGAGACAGTTGCATGGGAAGAGCTTTATGGGCACAGGGACAGCCCATCTGGAGACATAAGCTGTGAAGAAGCATGGTGCATTCAAGGAACTGAAACAATGCCAGTGTAGCCAGAGCACAGAGAGGGAGTGTGGCACAGGGTGTGGTTGAAGAGGTGGGCAGGAGCCAAATCCTTCAGGATATCATCGGGTACTTTAAAAAATCTGTTCTTTATTTTAAATACAGTGCACTAAGGGTAGTGACAAGATCTAAAGTGGGAAACAGTTTGGGAGGGCAGAGGGAAAGATTGGAAACCAGAGAATAAGAAGCTTTGTCACTAGGTAGTCCAGGTGAGAGATGGGTTAACAAAGTAATGACCTGGCTATTGGACTTTAGGGAGAAGAATGTTTCAGATAACTCTCACGTGTCGTCCATAAACTAGATGGTAAGCTTTTCACTGAGAAAGGGAACATGTTCCTCTATTAATTTAATTATAAAATGTTGATATAAATATAAAATCCTAAGCTAAAAATGTGGCTTTTTCACAAATTATCGTATCCTGTGGTTTGATGTTGTCCTTCAGCCAAGAAAAACACCGTAATGCTCAGTTGGCTTGGCTGTTCTGAATTCCATTACTTGTTCAAAGAGAGGCCCACTGCAGGATGACCCCACAGGCTGAATCAGCACTACATACTGGAGGGTTCTGGCAAAATAGGAACATGAACAATTTTTAGAAAAGTTGCACTTCAAGAGGCCATCCACAAGTTTTGTAATCATAGAATCCAGGGAGAAACTCTAATACCAGGACACAATTAAGTTCTGTATTTCTCTGTTGAACAGATTTTATTTTGAATGACTGTAGTGGTAGTGGCAATGGTAGTGTGTATGGTGGTGATGGTGGTGGTAGTGGTGGTGCTGTTGGTGATAGTGCTGGTGTTTGCAGTACTAGTAATGATGATGACAACAGTGTTGGTATTGGTGATGGTGATGGCATTGTGGATGATGCTGATAATTATGCTGATGGTGGCAGCTTTGGGGTGGATGATGGCAGGCTTGAAGGTGATGATGGTGGTGATTGGAGCCGTCATGCACTCATTAGTACCAAGGACTGCAGTTGGACTCTGAGAAGCAGACTAAATTTCCCATTGCTGAAACCTGGGTTAGAAGGCGAGATTATAATGGAGTGGCAGGGGATTGACTAGCTTACTCATCTCCTCTTCAGAAGCACAATTTGATATAGATGTGCTAATCTCTTTGATTTTATTGTTGTGGGTGGAAGGAGGCAAGAGAATTTGGGGGTGGGTGTTTCAGCGTGATAGTTTGTGAGTAGGCTATCTTCCTGGCAGGATTGTGCAGCATGGTTTGAGCAATATATTTAAAAATATTAGAAGAGAATTTGAGACAGCTAGATATTATACTAGTTCTCCTCTTCTCACTGCTGTACTTTACCAGTGGAACGTTTCCTTTTTCCTCTTCTGCCATGACCTTCATCTTTTTTAATCCAGTGCTTTTGTTCTCATTGTCTCTGGATGACTTACACTTTCTGGCAGCATGAGCTTGGATAGTCCTTCTGCAGGTCCTATCCTCCATGCCTTGCTGTCTCTTCCCTGTAAAACTGAGCATTTTGTGCATCATAGATCATTACTGGTTTATTTCTTTATGTTCTCTCTTCTCCCATGGGAATAAACATTCCACAAGGACAGACTGCTTTGTCTATGGTTTTATTTCCAACACTAGAATAGTACCTGGCATATAGTCAGGGCTTAAAACATTTTTTGAATGAAGTTTTTAACTGTCCTTTCTCCTGTTAAGCCAAATGGATGTAATAATGCAAATCGTATTGTTACCACCCATGGACATCAAGTGAAATAACATACATAGAATGTCTGGCACAACCAGCTTGGCATAGTAAGGGCTGGTGAATTGTTAGGATCCTCTTGATGCTATGACCAAAAGACCTGACAAGAATAAGGTAGAGGAGGGACACTTTATTTTGAGCTCACCGTTACAGAGGTCTCAGTCCACAGTTGACCTATTCCATTGCTCTGGGCCTGAGGTGAGACAGAACATCATAGTGGAAGGATGTGGTGGAGGAAACTAGTTCAGGAAGCAGAGAGAGTATTCCTCACCAGGGACAAAATATAAACCCCAAGAGCACGCCCCCTTTGACCTACCTCCTCCAATCACCCTACCTGCCTATAGTTACCTCCCAGTTAATTTATATCAGTGGATGAATCCACTGGTTAGGTTTAGGCTCTCGTAGTTCAAGCAGTTTACCTCTAAACTTTCTTGCATTATCTCACACATGAACTTTTGGGGAACACCTTGTATCTAAACTATAACATTCCCCTTTCTTATAACTTCCTTCTCTGGTATTTAGAGTGCTGATTCAAGTTGACTTCTTGCCTCCTTAATGATGCTTCTGTATTTGCTTCATAGCTTATCTTTCTTTTGTTTTCTAAATGGCCTTGATTGCTTCTCTCCTTCAGCTTATTAACCAGACTTTAATATTATTAATAAAATATACCATTAATTATATTTATGATAATTCTCGTGGAATTTTTATGGTTATAGAATTCATATGTTACATTTAATATAGCTAACAGTAATAGAAAGTATTATTGACAAACTATCCTTTACATCATGCATTAGCCCATGAGGTAGCTGTCATTATATTCATTTTGCAGGTGAGGAAACTGAGACTTGGAGAGGTGTACACACCAGGAGTACATATCTAGTAAGCAATAGATCAAAACTCATTCTTGGGTTTGTTTTTTTCTATCTATTCATCTAACATTGTATATGTACTGGCAATGCACCATATGTCAGGCACAAAGCTAGGCTCTGTCTACATGGTGAGGAAAAAACTGGTATAGGACCTGCCCACATGACCTCACCTGTGGCCACAGTGATCACTGTCATCATCACTCATACTCTGCTGAACACTTCGACCCCCATGCTCATGTCTTGTGTGAAACCTGATCAGCTGTTTTTGCTTCTCTATTTTAGACTAATCTCAATTTTGAATATCTAAATCTGAATTTATTACCTCTCTCCATCTCTAAATTACATATTTTTCTAATATTACATTATAAAAAAAAAAAAAAACCACCCTGTCATTTTCCTTGCCACACGGGCTCACAACTTTGGAATAATTTTCATCACCCCATCTCTTCATTACATATTTTGAATTCATACCCAAGACCTCTTGGTTGCTTTATCTTTGAAAATGTCTTTTACTTGTCTCTACCTCTCTAATTCCTCTCCACTTTTCTAACATCTGGTCTCATGCTCTGATTTTCTAGAATATCCTCAAGGCTGTGTGCTCATTAGTTTTATCCTTTGTTTAAGATTCCATTAGATTTTAAGATTCCTTAATGCATAGACTCTTCTTCTTTTCATTGTTGTTATATTATTTCTCCAACAAAGAGAAAGGTTTGTCCCTGTCCCCAGTACCAGGCATGTAGCAGACACTAAGATGATTAGTAAATTAAAGGCCTTCAATGTTTCGGACCATAGTTCTCAAACTTGTTCTGGAGGATTATGTAATGAATAGCAGTTTTATGGGAGATTATGTGGCTGTTCTCTGCATCTCCATAACATACATTGTATTTTTTGCACAGGAGATTTCCTCCTGCCTCTATTAGTGTTTGCCATTTCTTTTGCCATCTCCTGTCACTCAACAACAGGGAGCTGAGGCCAAAGCCCCATAAAAATTTATGTTTGAAAAGTGTAAACCAGGAAATATTCTCCCTATTCAGAAACAGCTCTTTCATTTTTCTGGTGCTATCATAACTGTTATAAACATAGTTTGAGAACCTGGCCAACCATTGGTCTGCTGGTCGTGTAGGTGTGGAAGGCATCAGGCTGTCTATCACATTTAATTTTTAACCATCTCCTTACTTTTCTCACTAGAAGCAAATTGCTTGAATCAGGCATGGTGGTGCATGCCATGGTGGGACTCCTAGCTATTTGGGAGTCTAAGGAAGATGATGGGTGCAGACCTGCCTGGGCAACATAGCAAGACCCCATCTCCCTGTCCAAAAATTAAATAAATAAAGTGCACAGTTAGCAACACCAGTGGCCTGAAAGAATTCTCATTCTTAAGAACATTTGAGGTTGGGCTTATGGCATTTCTAAATGTACATTTCTAAGTGACACTTAGAAATCATTAATCCTGTTGACCATTCAGAGAAGAAATAGTCTTTCTTTAATATTCAAATTGGGGCAGAATAATAGCAAGAATTAATTACATCCCAAAATAAATCTTTTCTTATAAATAACTTACTGACTAAACCTCTTATTCATTAAGATAGCTGGCCTTTTTATAAGGATAATAACTATAATTTAATGTTTATTATATAATGTCTTGCATATTGCAGCAGAAAAAACTTGAATGCTACGTAACAGATGCTGTTGGGATCTAGAATTTGCCAAATCATGATTTGGACCTAAGCATCTGTCAGCACTATCAGCAGTAAGGCTTTTTTTTTGTTTTTTTAAACTAAAGAAAATTGACTCAAAGTGATATGGTTTCCTTTAAATCCTTTTTCTTCTACTGGCAACTATGTAGTGACAAAATACAGCTTTACCATGTAACCTAACACTGACTGTAACATTTATTGTGTAGTTTAGAAGGTGGGATAAGATTTCTAAAAATCTGACTTTAGTGGATAAATAGTATCTTTCTGTACCAATTGTATCAGATAATATTCATTCACTCAAAAAAAATTATTAAATGTGTACCATGTATTGTGGATTTAGCAGTGTAGAAAATGAACATAATTAATGCTTTCTTGTATATTTTAGTGCAGAAATGCCAATAAACACATAATTTCAGATAGTAAGACACACTAAGAATAAAATTTACAGGACAGTACTAGAAAGTGAGGAGGAAGGCTGCTTCTGATTAAGGAGGTCAGGAAGATCTTCCTGGGGAGGTGACATGTGATCTGAGCTGATGCTTAGGTGATGAGGAGAGTCAATTATGTGCAGACCATGAGGGAGAGCAGCCTGGGCCCAGAGATAGCAAGTACAGAGGTTTGAACAGCTGACAAATACTATGTGTTCAAGAAACAGAAAGCCAGGGTGGCTGGGGTGTGTGGACAAGGGTGAGACTAGTAGGCAATGGGGTTAGGAAGGCTGGCAGGATTCAAACAGTATAGTGTGCCCCAGGCCATTGTAAGGAGTCTAGATTTTATCCTCTAGTCAATGGGACCCCACTAAGGGATTTTAACAGAGGCATGGCCAGATCTGTAGCTACCAGCTTCAAATGTGCATTGTTGTAAGGTTTCTTTTAAATAGACATAATTTTCCTTTGTATCTTATAGAATAGACCAGAGGGCTGCCAATTGGCCAAAGGATGCTTTTGAAACTCGGCAGGACTTAAATGAGGTAGGTACAATTGTTGCTGGTCATATGAACATGAATTAAACGATCACAAAATTTACTGTTCTTCTTTGACAGTAGTAGAAATTCTTTCTGATTTAAACTATGAGTATTTTTGCTCTCTAGTAAACTTGTTGTGTTTACACTCCATTGTTCAGTTGGTAATGCTTTTTCTTGCTATGGAGCAAACACATTTGCAATGTTATTTTCGAGATTGTTCACCATATCTTGGACCTAACCCCGGTCCAGTAGTCATTTCATTATACACTTTACACATTTGCTTTACGATTGTATAACCATGCCTGTCAATTACAAATTAACATTTGTAACATTTTCTCTTAATTTTATTTACCTGCATCTCTCTGTTTTTCCCATTGGCCTTTGCATTCTCAGACATTATCGTGCTTATTCTTTATTCACTAAGCCTCGTGTATATTGGTGTTTGCAATATGGTCTTCTAAATATGCTTCAAGATAAACGCCCTGTTTCCTAATCCAGATGGTTTCCCATTGAACTGGACATCACAACATTAGCTTATTCTAGATTTTTTGCAATATATAATTCAATTCTAATGATGGAAATCAATATAATTAGGATGCCTACTTTTATGAATTCCTTTGCTTAAAACATTGGTTTGGAATACCCAGACTGATTTTTCTTCTCCTAATGAAATTAGAGCAGTGGATAGTATGTGGTATGTCTCATTAGGATTATAGAAAATAAAGTAAAAAGACTTGACACTCAGATGCCCAGATGAGAAATGATGGGCTTCAGACAAGCTGTTTATTTGGCATTTTGAAGACACACCCCTCCTGTACCCCTCAACACCCCCATAAAAAAGCATTAAGTTGGTGTTTTTCAGTAAAACTTGGCAAAAATGAATAGTCAAAGGTAAACCAGCTATCTGGTTAAGCCAAATTAAATAGCTAAAGTTGTGAAAAATGTCTTAAAGATAACAGAATACTGTGGTTTATTTTTGTGCATTCATAAAGATAGCCCTTAAATTTCACAACCTTACTCATGGTAACAAAAGTGGAAAGAGTTTCAAAGAAAAGAGGCAAGAGCTTGAATCATATATGCTGTCTGCCCCACTGTGAGCAAGGGCAGTGTTAGTTGTAAAGAAGCAGTGATTTGTTTTAACATAGCTGACTAGAAAGAAATATGAGGTGATTGTAACAGTCAATTCATGATAACTTTCAAGTATTTGGAAGAAATTGATTTTTAAGCTGGAAACCCATGAGAATGCTGGGATTATTTGAGCATTCCTAAATCACAGCTGTGAAAAGTTTTATTTGAAAATCTGCTTTTCTGAATTCCTTCACTGTATCCTATTTGCAAATGATGTGAAATGTGTGTATTCCTGTGACATCATGTAGGCTCAAGAGCACTGAATGGAAATGTGCATTCTGAAGGGCCAGCAGTGCTGTATTTTGAATGTGCCTGCCTCCAGGAAAAGGTTGTGCTAAAGATTGGTTGAACACAATGAGCATGTGCTCCATCCAGATGGTTTTGTTCCAGTCAGGGTGTAAACTGCATGTACACGTTTTATGCAGTTTCTATTGTGACCAAAATTTGGGGTACTGAAGGAGACCTTAGAGAAGCTGGAAGTGGGGCAGCATGAGTAGGAAAGAAGTCTCAGGGAAGTGTCAATAGGGTCACATTCATTGATTAAAACATTCTGCAGAATGGAAATCTAAAATGCATGCTCAGCATTTCTCAAACTTAACACCACACTCTGGTTTTTTGTTTTTTATTTTTTTGTACCAAGAATTGAACCCAGGAGTGCTTAACTGCTCAACCAGATCCCCAGCCCTTTTTTATATTTTATTTAGAGACAGGGTCTCACTGAGTTGCATTAGGGCCTCACTAAGTTGCTGAGGCTGGCTTTGAACTCAGGATCCTCCTGGCTTAGCGACCCAAGCCTCTGGGATTACAGGTGTGCACCACTATACCCAGGAAACACTCCATGCATATGGAAAAACTGGGTGATTGAGTCCTATGGAACATGGGTGGGAAGCTTTGCTTTGATATTTTTATGGAAATAGAAAATACATAAGGGAAAGTGCATAGATAATAGGCATGTAGGTAGGTGAATTCTTAGGAAATGAGTAACCAACACTTAGATCAAGACACAGAATACCACCAGCATTATCGATGTCTCTCATTCCTTCTAATTACTACTCCACTTTGAAGATAATTGCTATCAGATTTTTTGTGACTATTTTTGAGTCTTTTATATATGAACTATATAAAATCTTTTGTGTGCCTGGCTACATTTGTTGAATGGTATGTTTGCGAGATTTATCCATGTTTTGCATGGGTTGTAGTTTCTATTTGCCTTGTTGTAATGAATTATATGGTTGTTTCTAGTTTTTTTTAAACTATATTATGATCAGGTTTTATTTATTGTAATTGTCTTATTATGAACTGTTTTCTTTTTTTACATCTAAACATTTATTGCTAAATTATTAAAAATAATTTCCACAATTTGGGGAAGCAGCAGCTTTTTGTTGTTGTTGTTTTTACTTGTTCTTTTTAGTTAAATATGACAGTAGAAAATACTGTGATATGTTTATACAAGCATTGAGTACATCTTATTCTAACTGGGATCCCAGTCTAGTGGTTGTATGTGTTGTGGAAATTCACTCTGGTGTAATTGTATAGATACATAGGAAAGGAAAGTCAGATTGATTCCACCATTTTTCCTATTTCCATCTTCCTTCCTTCCTTCCTTCCTTCCTTCCTTCCTTCCTTCCTTCCTTCCTTCCTTCCCCATTTGCCTAATCTATTGAACTTTTATTGTTTCCCTCTCATGCATTGTTGTGTGCTTACCATCCATATTATCAGAGGCAACATTTGACCTTTGGCTTTTTGGGGATTGGCTTATTTCACTTAGCATAACCATCTCTAGATCCATCCATTTACTGGCAAATGTCAAAAAGTCATTTTTATGGATGAGTAATATATAGCACTGTGAATATATAGCACATTTTCTTTATACATTCATCTGTTGAAGAGCACCTAGGTTGGATCCATACCTTAGCTATTGTGAATTGAACTGCTATTAATATTGATGTGGCTGTGTCACTATAGTATGCTGATTTTAAATCCTGTGGGTATATGCTGAGGGGTGGGATAACTGGGTCAAATGGTTCCATTCCAAGCATTCTGAGGAATCTCCACATTTCTTTCCAAAGTGGTTGCACCAATTTTCAGTCCCACCAGCAATATATGAATTTACCGTACCTCTCCCCACATCCTCACCGACATTTATTGTTACTTGTATTCATTTTTTGTGTTGTTTTTGTTTTTGTTCTTTTTAGTTACACGTGACAGGAGAATGTATTTTGATATATCATACATACATGGAGTATAACTTTCTATTTTTGTGGTTGTACGTGATGTGGAGTTGCATTAGTAGTGTATTCATATATGAATATAAGAAAGTTATGTCCAATTCATTCAAAAAAAGTCTTTCCCATTACCATCTCCCCTCCATTCCCCCCACTCCACCCTGTCCAATCTGGTGAACCTCCACTCCTTCCCCCACCCCCATCTTATTGTGAGTCATCATCCTGCATATCAGAGAGAACATTTAGCCTTTGGATTTGGGGCATTGGTTTATTTCACTAAGCATGACAGCCTCCAGTTCCATCCATTACAATCCAATACAAACATCCAATACAAGTGGGATGTTACTTGTATTCTTGATGTTGCCATTCTGATTGGAGTGAGATGAAATTTCAGTGTAGTTTTAATTAGCATTTCTCTAGTTCCTAGGTATGTTGAACATTTTTTCATATACCTGTTGACCATTCATGTTTCTTCTGTGAAGGATCTGTTTAGTTCCTTTGCCCATTTATTGATTGGGTTATTTGGGGTTTTGCTAAGTTTTGGGGGGGTTCTTTGTATATCCTGGAGATTAATGCTTTCTCTGAGGTTCCAGTGGTGAAGATTTTCTCCCATTCTGTAGGCACTCTCTTCACACTCTTGATTGTTTTCATTGCTGTGAAGAAGCTTTTTAGTTTGATACCATTCCATTTATTGATTCTTTTGTTTAAATTTATTTATTTTAATTAGGTATATATGACAGCAGAATGCATTTTGATTCATTGTATGCAATTGCAGCACAACTTCTTATTTCTCTGGCTGTACACATTGTAGCATTGCACCATATGTGCATTCATACATGTAATAATGTCCATCTCATTCCACCATCTTTCCTGTCTCCATACCCACTCCCCACCCTCCCCTTTGCCCAATTAAAGTTCCTCCATTGTTCCCATGCCTCCCCCCCCCCCCCATTATGGATCAGCATCCACTTATCAGAGAGAACAGTCAGCCTTTGGTTTTACTGGGATGGCTTACTTCCCTTATCCTATTCTCCAACTCCATCCATTTACCTGCAAATGCTATAATTTTATTCCCTTTTAATGCTGACTAATATTCCATTGTGTGTGTGTGGGTGTGTATACCACAGTTTCTTTACCCATTCATTCATCTATTGAAGGGCATCCAGTTTGGTTCCACAGTTTAGCTATTGTGAATTGAGCTGCTATGAACATTGATATGGCTGCATTACTATAGTATGCTGACTTTAAGTCCTTTGGATATAGACCAAAGAATGGGATAGCTGGGCCAAATGGTGGTTCCATTCCAAGATTTCTAAGAAATCTCCATACTGTTTTCCAGACTGGTTGCACCAATTTGCAGTCCTAGAAGCAATGTATGAGTGTGCCTTTTCCCCAACATCCTCACCAACACTTATTGTTGTTTGTATTCCTGATAACTGCCATTCTGAGTGGCTTGAGATGAAATCTTAGAGTGGTATTGATTTGCATTTCTCTAATTACTAGAGATGTTGAACATTTTTCATATATTGGTTGTTCAATCGTATATCTTGTTCTGAGAAGTGTCTGTTCAGTTCCTTAGGCCATTTATTGATTGGGTTGTTTGTTTGTATGGTGTTAAGATTTTTGAGTTCTTTATATATTCTGGAGATTAATGCTCTATCTGAGGTACATGTGGTTAAGATTTTCTCCCATTCTGTAGGCTCTCTCTTAATGTTATTGTTTCCTTTGCTGAGAAGAAGCCTTTTAGTTTGATACCATCCCATTTATTGATTCTTGATTTTATTTCATGTACTTTAGGAGTCTTTTTAAGGAAGTCAGAGCCTAATCTGACATAATGAAGATTTGGGCCTACTTTTCCTCTATTAGGCACAGGGTCTCTGGTCTAATTCCTAGGTCCTTGATACACTTTGACAGAGTTTTGTGGATGGTGAGAGACAGGGGTTTAGTTTCATTTTGTTGCATATGGATTTCCAGTTCTCCCAGCACCATTTGTTGAAGAGGCTATCTTTTCTTCAATGTATGTTTTTGGCTCCTTTGTCTTGCATGAGATAATGGTATTTATGTAGGTTTGTCTCTGTGTCTTTTATTCTGTATCATTGGTCTACATGTCTATTTTGGTGCCAATACCATGCCGTTTTTGTTACTATAGATTTGTAATATACTTTAAGGTATGGTATTGTGATGCCTTCTACTTCACTGTTCTTGCTAAGGATTGCTTTGGCTATTCTGGGTCTCTTATTTTTCCAAATGAATTTCATGATTGCATTTTCTATGTCTATAAGGAATGACATTAGAATTTTAATTGGAATCACATTGAGTCTGTATAGTGCTTTTGGTAGTATGGCCATTTTGACAATATTAATTTTGTCTATCCAAGAGCATGGGAGATCTTTCCATCTTTTAAGGTCTTCTTCAATTTCTTTCTTTAGTGTTCTGTAGTTTTCATTGTAGAGGTCTTTCGCCTCTTTTGTTGATTCCCTAGTAATTTTTTTTCCCTGAGGCTATTGCAAATGGGGTAGTTTTCCTAATTTCTTTTTCAGAGGATTCCTCACTAATGTATAGAAAAGCATTTGATTTATGGGTATTGATTTTATATCCTGCTACTTTGCTAAATTCATTTATTCTAGAAGTTTTCTGGTGGAGTTTTTTTGATCCTCTAAGTATAGATTCATATTGTCAGCAAATAATGATAGTTTGAGTTTTTCTTTTCCTATTTGTACCCCCTTTAATTTTTTCATCTAATTGCTCTGGCTTAGAGTTTCAAGGATTATGTTCAATAGAAATAGTAAGGAAGGGCATCCCTGTCTTGTTCCAATTTTTAGAGGGAATGCTTCCAATTTTTCTCCATTTAGAATGATGCTGGCCTTGGGTTTAGCATATATAGCTTTGACAATGTTGAGGTATGTTCTTACTATGCCTAGTTTTTCTAGTGTTTTGAATATGAAAGGGTAGTGTATTTTGTCAAACGCTTTCTCTGCATCAATTGATATAATCATGATTCTTTAAGTCTATTGTTGTGATGAATTATATTTATTGATTTCCATATGTTGAACCAACCTTGCATCCCTGGAATGAATCCCACTCGATTATGATGCACTATTATTTAAATATGTTTTTGTAGACAATTTGCCAGAACTTTATAATTTTTATATCAATTTTCATGAGGGATATTGGTCTAAAATTTTCTTTTCTTGATGTGTCTCTATCAGGATGATACTAGCTTCATAGAATGAGTTCGGAAGGGTTCTCTCCTTTTCTATTTCATGGGATAATTTGAGGAGTATTGGTATTAATTCATCTTTGTAGGTCTTGTAGAACTCAGCTGTGAATCCTTCTGGTCCCAGGCTCCTCTTCATTGGTAGGCTTTTGATTGTGTCTTCTATTTCTTTGCTTGAAATTGATTTGTTTAAATTGTGTATGTCCTCTTGACTCAGTTTGGGTTGATCATATACCTCTAGAAATTTGTTGGTGTCTTTGAGGTTTTCTATTTTAGTGGAGTATAAATTTTCAAAATAGTTTCTAATTGTCATCTGTGTTTCAATAGTGCCTGTCATGATATTTCTTTTTTATCACAAATTTTGTAATTTGAATTTTCTCTCTCCTTTTTGTTATAGTGGCTAAAGTTTGTCAATTTTATTTATTTTTTCAAAGAACCAGCTTTTTGTTTTGTCAAATTTTTGAATTGTTTCTTTAGCTTCAATTTCATTGATTTCTGCCCTGATTTTAATTATTTCCTGTTTTCTACTACTTTTGGTGTTGGTTTCTACTTTTTCTAGGTCTTTGAGATATAATGTCAGGTTGTTTATTTGTTGACCTTTTTTTGTTTTAATGAATGAGCTTAATACAATGAACTTTCCTCTTAGCACTGCTTTTATAGTGACCCATAGATTTTGATAAATTGTATCAGCATTCTCATTTACCTCCAATAATTTTTTTTATCTCTTTCATGATGTCTTCTGTTATCTATGCATCATTCAATAGTATATTATTTAGTCTCCAGAAGATGGAGTAGCTTCTATTTTTTATTGTATCATTGATTTCTAATTTCATTCCATTATGGTCAGATAGAATGCAGGGTAGTATCTCTATTTTTTTGTATTTGCTAAGACTTGCCTTGTGGCATAACGTGGTGTATTTTTGGAGAAGGATCCATGTGCTGCTGAGAAGAAAGTGTATTCAATCATTGATGGATAGAACATTCTAAATATGTCTGTTAAGTCCAAATTATTGATTGTATTATTGAGTTCTGTAGTCTCTTTTTTTTAGTTTTTGTTTGGAAGATCTATCCAGTGATGAGAGAGGTGTATTAAAGTCACCCCGTATTATTGTGTTGTGTTCTATTTGGTTCTTGTAGTTGAGAAGGGTTTGTTTGATATACATAGATGCCCCATTGTTTGGGGCATCGGTATTTATGATTGTTATGTCTAAAGTAAAAATAATAATAATAATAAAATAATCAGTTTCTTGAGTCTCATAAGAAGATGGTCCACAAGTGTTTTTATATGTTTCCATGTATGAAATGTCATATATAAATAATAACACTAATAAGATACTAGATATTCCCCTTATACTTTAACTTCTACTATTGGGATTTCTTAATCCATTTGCCCTGCCACAGATAAATGGGGGCTTACCTGCACATTGGTTTTGGGCCTGGTCCTTGACCTGAGGTTTCTTAGGCCCATCATGGTGATTTATGGTATGACATATTTATGTATGTCCTCTTTCTGTGTGCTTTTCATACCTTCTTGGTGGGTTGAAAAGCTTCCTAACTTCTTGTTTCCACTTAGCAGAAATATATGTTTGACTCTTATCAATATCTCTTTTCTTCTACTAATCTAGAGTTCCCAGTTTTTGACCTTGGGTCTCTTGATAGGATTTGCATCTTCATTTCTGCAAGTGTGTGTGTGTTTGTCTGTAGCATTGGAAATTGTGTTTAAGAAAAACTGATTAAATCCTCCTACTACCATTCACCTGAGTCATCTGACTGCCTTTCTAAGATATCTAGAGATTTTGTGTGTTGGGGGTCTCCTGAAACCTGATTGGAAAATATTCTAGACTGGACATTTGTAAATTTCTCATCCACTTTAATCCTTCATTTATGAAAATGTGAAATTGACCTTGGTCTTTAGTTATTCCACTACATCCATATAAATGATAAGCATTCAATTCAGTAGATCCAAAAATTGCTTGAAAGATAAAATGAGGAAAAATGACTGTTTTCTCTGCTTATACCTAGATTCTATTACTGACTTCAGTTCTAACTAAGATAAATAACAGATATATAATCTAACTTCTGGATCTCCCTTTTCCCTAAGCAAACATACCTAATTTGACTCTCAAACCAATTCCTGACTACACAGCATACATCACATCAATTCAGTTTACATTTGTAAAATTGGGGAAGAGGTTATGAATTAGATTAACTCCAAGAACCCTGTCATATTTAATACTTATTGATTCTACTCCCTTTCTTATTTTCTCAGTTTTTGTAGAATTTAGTCATATGTTCCCATCTGGGAAGAGATGAGTCACATTGTCCCAGAGTTACTTATAATAAAGCTTCATCAAGTTCAGCCCTATGAAGGCCAATGGGGGAAGTGAATAGTAAATAGTGCTTACATAATTATTTATCAAAGGTGGGGGGGAGGTCATTTTCATATTTTCGTAAATGAAGAATTGGGAGTGATTGAGGATTTGAAATAAGCTCTGATTCAATTTGAGCTTTCTGATTCTGCATTATATTTGCTCAACTTTTATGTTATCCTATAAAAAAAGATTATCACCTCAGAAATGTCCTGGGCCTTTATAATCAGGTTCCTGTGCTCATTTTTTTTTAAATTTCATAGATACTATGAAAGATATTCTTCACTTAACTTTGGGATAAAGCAAGTGTCAGCTGGAGAAGAGTTGGTTTCATGTCACTTTAAAAAATTTATTTATTTATTCTAATTTGTTATACATGACAGAAGAATGCATTTTAATTCATAGTACACATATAGAGCAAAATTTTTCATGGCTCTGGTTGCATATAAAGTAGAGTCACACCATGCTTTCATACATGTACTTAGGGTAATGATGTCCATCTCATTCCACCATCTTTCCTACCCCCATGCCCCCTCCTTTCCTCTCCCTCCCCTTTGCCCTATCTAAAGTTTCTTCATTCCTCCCATGCTCCCCACCCCACCCTTATTATGGATCAGCATCCACATATCAGAGAAAACATTCGACCTTTGGTGTTTTGGGATTGGTTTACTTCACTTAGCATGATATTCTCCAACTCCATCCATTTACCTGCAAGTGCCATAATTTTATTCTCTTTTAATGCTGAGTAATATTCCATTTTTTATGGAAAATTTCAGGATCCTAAATATAAAGTCATCCCTAAGCCAGCTGGTCCCTGAAGAGAAGTTTGTCTTTGGTGCCCTTAAATTAAGCCCTTATTTACCACCACTTTTGAGGCTTGTTAGTTGGCATGGACCAACTCTATATTTTGTGTCCTCCAGGCATATAAAGTTGGCTTATAAATCTGGAGGGAAAATATCTTTCCATGGCCTAATGAACTTATCCAAGAGAGATGTGTCAAACACAGTGAAGTAGATGCTTAGTCTTGGAATGGGAAAATGAATAAATTTTGCATTAGTCTTTGCCCAAGAGTAAACCTTTCACCTCTATTGGTGATGATTTTAGGGTAGCCAAGACTTAAGATGTCCTGGAGGGAAATACTTTTAGGTATGTATACTGTCATTTTGTGACCCCGGAATAAAACTGTGATGATAATAGCTGCCTGTTTCCCGACATATGGTTCCCACTAGTTTAGAAGTCTGAGGGAACTGGTCTTAAGAACATAGAAGAAACCAGAACTTTAATGTAATTGGAAGGACAGAATAAGTTCTCTTACAGGGTATGATAAAAAGAGATGAAAAAAAATGGGGTTTATATTTAGAAACTCTGAGATCCTGGAAGTTCACAGCAATCTACTGAGGTAGCTAGACATATTTATGTGAAGTACCATTAATATTGAGGAATTATGTGACCAGATATTAGCATAGTCATCAGTGTGGATGTTAAAGTAACTAAATATGGAGGGGGCCACAGGTGGGGAGGAAGAAACCAATCCAGATAGAAGTTACTGAGTCCTATACATTCAGGTCATAGAAAACAAGAGGATGGTATTGTCTTTTCTATGGAAGGAGAAATTGTTGAACTTGGCAGCTTTAGGGTCAAAGGGAATGGTAATAACCTGTCCTTCCCACCCTTCTTCCCTTTTCCTCACTCTGTAAAGAGGACAAAAGAAATGGTTTGTGAAAGTGGAGAAAATTCTAGTCACACTTACCCTTCCTGAAAAAAACTGACAGTCACATTGGCTATGCCACTTCACCTTGTTGTCACAAATTTGATACAATTTGTGCTCCTTTTCCAAATGCTTTGATTAGGAGGCTAGCATCATCTCTTGAATGGGAAGACTATTAGTGTAACTTTATTCTGAGGATTCCATTATGGGTACTCTTGGCGTTTAGAGAATAGAGTTAAAACATTTTGGGTGTTAATGACCTTATAGGACATCCTAGAGATATATTATACTTTTATGGCTGCTTTGAAGTTTTACTTTATCAAAAATATCTAGGGGACTTCCAGGTTTGTGTGTGTAATCCTCACTCAATGTTGGATGAAAAGCACACATGGAGAAGATGCTTATGGTCAGAGTGTGCTGGGCAATATTTTCATTGAGCTTCCACCATAGGGGGCAAAACTATTAGGAATTCTCAGAAATGGCCTATGTTATAAAAAGCAAAAGTAATAAATTACTGGCATGATATAAATACTTAATGATGACCTAATATTAATAGCCATTTTAACCTGTAATCTTACTACTTCTGTAATCTGTAGTCCGTAATCTTACTACTTCTCATACAAACACAGCATCTGTTTGTATTTGTGAGTATAAAAGAAATAATTTTCCTCCAAATATGAAAAGTTAATGTTTTTTTCACATACTGTTACCCCTTGTTTATTAATTATGCAGGCATAATAGCTCAACATCAGCCTCAATATTAAATATCTTTTTCCTCTTAAAACTGTGAAGAATCTTTTAATATTTTTATTGAAAGTAGAACAGTTTACATATTTGTAGTATCCTATTTGAGTCTGTATACATGTATCTGTGTGTGTCTCCATGAGGAAGATGGGGTTGTCTTTTTATTACCATTTGCAGTTTATTATATAAATACGTTTTCATCAATCCATAGCAGACCTCAAATTGATACAGTCATCCCTCAGTATCTTTGAGGTATTTTTTTCAGAACCCCCTGCAGATATCAAAATTCATGGATGCCCAAGTCCCTCCTGTAAAATGGAGTCGTATTTGTATTAAGTTATGCACATACTCCTGCATACTATAAATCATGTCTAGATTACTTATAATCAGCTAATAGAAATTAAATACTATTTAAATATTCTTATACTGCACTGCTAATATAACAAAAATAATTCTGTACCTGTTCAGTCTAGACACAATATTTTTTAACATTTTCTATTTGCAGTTGGATGTGAAACCCACTTATACGAAGAACTGGATGTACTCAATGTTTTGATTGAAATGTCTTTCTCCCTAAAACTTATTCTAGTTTTGGGAAAATTGTCTATCAATAGTCTTCTCTAGACCTTTGACACTCCCAAGTTGGCTGAATGGTATTATTTCTATAAGAATAGACAGCTGGGTTTTCTTTGCTTTAATTGTTTTTTTAATGCCTACATAGTCTATAGGATTGGGCCTTAGTTCAGGATTGAGTTGTTGTTGTTGTTGGACTTTTTAAAAATTTTTTTAATCTCAGATTCTTTCCATGTGACTAAAAATCAATTCAACCTTGCTTTAATAATAATAGGATTTTATTGGCACACACCTTAATGTTTGGCATTGGCATAGGTTTCATGCATGGATAGAACCAGGGATTAAAAACTTTTTATAGAAATCCATCTCTATCTCTGGGCTCTTTTTCCTTAAATTGGAAAGTTAGCCCCTCTGTAGCCACTATATTGGAGGTCAGACCTGATCTAGTAATCAAGCATATGAGTTTGCAGTTGCTGTGCAACAAATTATCAAAAGCTTAGTAGCTTTAAACACCCATGTACTGGGTCACAGTTATGTACATAAAAATCTTGGTGCCTTCAACTGTGTTCTCTGCTTAGAGTCTCACAAAACTGAAATCAAGGAATTGTCTCAGATGGTTTCTTATCTGTAGGTTCTGGAGAAGGATCCACATCCAAGCTCATTCAGGTTGTTGCCTCGTCGTGGTTTCTTGTAGTTGTAGGACTGTGGCTGCTGTCCCCTAGCTGCTTATCAGCTGGGTTACTCTCAACTTTCAAAGGTGGCCACATTTTTACTCACATGGCCACCTTCACATTTGAGCCAGCCATAGCACACTAAAGCCTTCTCTTGTTTTGAATCTCTTTGATGTCATCTTCTGCTACCAGTTAGAAAAACTCTGCTTTTAAAGAGTTCATTTTATTGGGCCAGGCCCACCCAAATAGTCTCTGTATTGGGTCAAATGATTTAGGACTTAATTAGATTTGTAAAATACCTCAGAACAGTACCTAGAATAGTGTTTGATTCGGTAACCAGGTATAGGAATCTTGGGGGCCATCTTTTGGGTCCTGCCTACCCCACAGTGGAATTAGAGACTGTTCATTTTAGTTCTAAAACTAAAGCATTCTAAAAGTTTCATACTTGAGTATCATTTGTCTAGCTTGGGGCCTTTGTCCTTTTCTGAACTACTCACCACAAGCTTGGGGTTTATAATAAGATTATTGCTAGACATGGGCCATATTTCCCACTTTGAAACTGGGACTCCTGTTCACAGAGATGAGTAATTGGATGCTGATCCCTGTTAACATCATCTCCAAGGTAATTTTCCTCTCTGCTGGACCACTGCAGGATGCCACTTGGCATTTTATCATATGGTTTTTGAAGATGAAGATAAAGTTACCTTATTCCCTTACCATGGCTTCTTCCTCAGCTAGAACAGTGTCCTCTGATTCATTTAATTTTAGCCAACTTTTGTTGTCAGTGTCAACAAGGATGTCCTGTAGCCAAAAGTCATGGTGAGAGTCCTGGCTCTCGTTCCCAGTTCATGTACATAGCAAAGAAATTCTTAACTGCTTCCAGGCCTGGTTTATTCTGCCCCATCATTCAGAAGCAACTATCCACTGACTTCTTGTTTCCAGGGGAACCAGGTCTGTAGCCCTCACCCCCAAGAGATTCGTTAGAGAGGTATTGGCAGAAAAGGTGGCAGCCATGCCAGCTGCTGCCCATATTCTTCCTTGCCTGAGAATTAAGTTGGAGAAACATCACAGGTATTGGGTTGAGCAGAGAAGATGTGGAAAGACTTGTCATAGCCAACACACCTGTGTTTATCTTCTGCTTGCCACCATTACTCATCTGCCCCACTCCACTGTGACTTTGTCCCAGTGACTGCTGCTTGCTTTTCTGCTTGCATCTTGGTCATTTCTCTTGTTTCTCATTCTTTTATTTATTCCTCTTTGTGCTGTGGATTTCCTGCTCTCTCAGTGGAAGCTGGAAAAGGCTCTATCCAGTTTCATGGCCCTAGAGGGTAAGCCTGTGTTGCAGTTTTCATGACTTTGTGGCAAAAGTATAAACATAAGGGCAAAGAGATTTAAAGTTTTTTTTTTTTCATTGTTTTTTTCATTCTCTGATGAAATGACCAGTAGATATTGTTTGTTTTCCAATAAGCTCTCATTTGGTAATGTATTTTTCCATATATTTATTGATGCATTATAATTATAAATAATAGTGGGATTCATTTACATATTAATTTATGCACACAATATAATAGTATAATTTAGCCAATATTATTCCCCAGAATTTTTCCTTTCCTCTCCATGATCCTTTGCCTCTAATCTACTGATCTACTGAATTCCCTTAAATTATCCTGAAGGCCTCCCACCCTGCCTTTCTTTTCGTCTTTCCTCTCTAGTTTCCACATACGAGAGAAAACATACAAACCTTGACCTTGTGAGTTTGGTTTATTTCACTTAATATAATGTTCTTGAGTTCCATCCATTTTCCTGCTAATGACACAATTTCATTCTTTTTTATAGCTGAGTTTAACTCTATTGTGTATATATGCCCCATTTTCTCTATCCATTCATCTATTGGTGGACATATAGGCTGCTTCCATCATTTGGCTATTGTGAATTATACTGCTATAACCATGTATATACATGCATTGCTGTATCATGTTGACTTTAATTCTTTTTTATGATATTTATTTATTTGCTTTTAGTTGTACACAGTAATAATTTTACGTGGTGCTGAGGATCGAACCCGGGTCGCGCACGTGCTAGGCGAGTGCCCTACCACTGAGCCACATCCCAGCCCCCAACTTCAATTCTTTAGGATAAATACTGAGGAATGGTATAGGTGGGTCACATGGTAGTTCCATTCCTAGTCTTTCGAGGAACCTATATACTGATTTCTATAGTGATTTTACTGATTAACAATCCTGCTTTTTCTTTACATCCTCTCCAGGATTTATTATTGTTTTTATTCATGATGGCTGCCATTTTAACTGGAGTGAGATGAAATCTCAGTGTCATTTTGATTTGCTTTTCCCTAATTGCTGAAGTTGTTGAACATTTCACTTGGTGAGATATAAAGTTGACACATGCATATACCACTTTCCCCAATCCCACTAACTTAAAAAAAAATATTATTGCTGGTCCCAAGACCAAATTTTGCTTGGGAGCTATGACCTTTTGGATGTCTTTTCTAAAAAGCAATTCTTTCAGCAGTATTTACCGAGAGGCAAATATATACCCAAATCAATGTTTAGCACAGAAGTGGGGGACAGGGGTTATAATAGAATGAGCTTTGTCATCCCCACATCCCCAGAGTTTTATAGGGACACATGTCAATTCTGGACTTACTATCCTAGAGTCTGTCTTTTCTCACATTGGCACATTTTGCCCTTCATAGGATGGTTTTGGCTTTCTTAGGGCAGGAAAAAGCTGCATTTTCTTATTTTCTAACAAAATATTAGTATTTGAGGAAATAGCTAGTGCTTTCCAGTATGGATTGTCATCATTAAAGACATAAATACATCATGTATTTCTTATGACATGCAACTTTATGATTTCCAGTAGGAGCGTTACCAATTTCCAATAGTAATGAAATTTAGAAATTGAAGGTAGTTAAGGTAGTAATATCATCAGAAAAAATAAAAGGCCTGTGTAGGAGCCCTGTTTGGGGAGATGGCTTAAATTGCGGTTGACTATGGGCCATAAGGATTTGGGCATTGTCGCCTTCCGTAGTCTCACGGGACTTGGCCCGGGATCTCGAGTGACTTGGCCGAGATTGCTGATCGGGTCTGCGCCATTTTGGTGGTGTGTATGGCACGTGTTAGTCGTTGTTAGAACCAGAGAGAAAAGTTATCAGAATAAAAAGCTGTTTGTCTCCAGTTTGCCTCTGAACTTCTTCCCGCGGCTCCGTTGCTCCAAGCGCTTCAAGTGACAACAGGCCTGTGGGTCAGCACAGTTAGGTGGTTTGCCCAGTGACATAGAATGAGTCAGAATGAGGGTTCAGTCATCCTCTGTATATAGGACCACTAAAACTAAACCTCTTACTGCGTTTAATTTTTAAATATAATATTTTTCAGGGCTTAAAAAATAGAATAAAATTAGCCACAAAGGATCCACATGAGTAACAACACAGAGTAGCTTTGTGGACTTCAGCCCATGAGATACAATCCAATAAAAAAAAATGTTAGCTAGCAGGTATAGCCATTATAACACCCATGCTGCTGAGTAGTTAAGGACTAGTAACTCTAGTGAGAAACTACTGACATTCATTCCATGAGTTGCAAGTGAGACACATTGTATTTTTAGAAAAATATATCAATGTCTTCTTATCTAGAAAATATTATTTAGATTTAAAATGTGAAATTATTAAACCCTATTAATCTTTCCAAAATATCTTGTTTTTATTATTTAACAAGATGAATATAGAAAGGATATAATAATGAGGTTAAACTAAGTACAGGGCTATCCCTAGGCCGAATCTTTTGACTAACAGGAAACATAGTTGTGTTATTGTGTTGTGGTTAGGTTGTCCTTGTTTTAAAAAAGTACTGATAGGATTCAACTTAGACTTGGATCTTTTTGTCAACAGTGGGATCCTTTAAATGAATAGTGCTCTTCTTTTACAATGAATTTCCTTGTTAGTAAGTACAGGAAAGTAAGTGCTGAGCCTCCTATACCAAAGGAAGCTGGAGTGTGTTGAACTGAGAAATGTCATGCTGAAAATCATGCTGGCATATATGCCATGTAGTCCCCAGAGAGATTAGCCAAAAGCCCAGTATCTCTAGGGGAAGAATGAATTTGACTTTTCCTAATAGCCAATGACATTGGAAGAAGTTCTACTTTGCTTGGGAAGAACATCTAGAGTTCAGCAGCAGTAGTTCAGGAGGCAACCCTATCTTGATTCTCAGCACTTTGTACTTTCTGGTGTGGAGGTCCAGTTTCAAAAGGAAGCCAGGGCAAGAATAAACAGAGTTGCAGAGGGCTAGAACTCAGAGGAAAGCTGTTGTCCCCAGGGCAGGTAAAGCTAATCAGAAAACCATGGTAGTATTTAAAGTGGGTCAAGGCCGAAGAGAATAGGGCAATATTTTTCAAAGCATAGACCTTGGATGTCTTAAATCAAGATGACCTCTGCCTCAGACCTACTGAGTCAGAATCTTTGGGGTGGTGGTCCCTCCCTAGGAATTCACATCTTTTGTAAACTCCCCATTAATTTTAAAGCATTTAAAAATGTCTAAACTAGGATACTAGGGGGCATGAAATTAGATACTCAGAGCCCCCATCTGAAGTACCAGTTCTAAAAAATAAAACTAAAGTGTAATGGCAGTCATTTTTATTGATTAGCTCTTTTTCTGTTTATTGTGCTCAGATACAACAGTGAACAGTGGTAGCATGGTTTTATCCCTTATGGGGCTGGAAATAGCCCATAAACAGGTAGACAAATAAATAAAATCTCGCATTGTAGTGATTGTTAGGAAGGAAATAAACATGGTGCTAAGAAGAAATTAGGGGAAGCACCGTTTAGATAAGGTAATCAGAACTGGCTCAATAATTAGATGAAAATTGGACCCCAAGCAAGTAGGATCTGAGGGTCGAGGCTATTGTGTGTATATGGGGGTTTGGTGGTAGGGGTTATACTTGGGGAACATGAGTAAGAAGTAGGTAGATACTTGGGGACTGAGTTATAGTCCAAATTTTTTAAAGCAGATTTCCTGTTTGTTTCATATCACCATAGAGAATCTACATCCAGTTCTTAGAAAGACAAAGGAATGGAAGAGGGGCACTAAACTCCTTTATAGAAACTAATTGGGAACTGTCCCTGCTCTGCAACTGGTGAATTGCAGACAAACACACCCTAAAATAGTTTTTAACCATCCAACTGGTGTGGGTGTTCTCTATCTCAACCCAACTAAAGTGGGACCTGGGTAATTGTAGAGAAGAGAAAATGAGTATTTTCTAAAACAAGAAGCATATTCTCCATTATGTAAAAGAGAAAAATTAGCTTTTATAAAACCACACGTAGGTTTCCTCTCTCTCTCTCTCTCTCTCTCTCTCTCTCTCTCTCTCTCTCTCTCTCTCTCTCTCCCCCTCTCCCTCTTTTTGTTACACAGATGGGACAGTTAAGAAGCAGAGGTAGTCATCATTCTTTATTGAATCCATGAACCCTTACTCAATTTTTGTGAGGATTCTACGTATCCATCCATGGAGACTTTGGATGTAAACCTGGAAGGGCATTAGCAGGGGGGCTCTGAATGTTTGGCTGAGGCAGTTAGTCTCACAAGGAATAGAAGTCCCAGGTGAGATGGGATGGATTGAAGTAGCACTTGGATCACAAGTGAGGTAGGGTACTTCTTCGTGTTTTTATAGAGGGAAAAGCACATGCCTGTATTAAAGGGCACTAGTTAGCCATGATGGAATAGTGAAATGACAGTTTTGACACTCTTCCTGGGCTCACCATTTCTTTCCTCTATAGCCCTATGAAAATGATAACTGTCATTTTACTCATTTGCTTATTTATTTTTCCACTGGACTAGAGGCCCCATAAGGAAGGGGCTGATGACAGTTTCACACTCTAGAGCCTAATAAGTCTCTTTGTGCATTGAAAGCCACCTGAGCTTGAGAGCTGCCGGAGGGACATGAACCCTGCCTGTGTGGTGAGAGCCACCCAAAAACTTTCTTGGTGTGACTCTATGGGGCTCAGCCCTGATACTACAGGGTGAAAGTCTCCTGTTGTCCACAGGAAAGACATGCATGCAACATTGCCATAGACTCTTCATAGGTAAGTCTGCCCTCCCCCACCCTTGGGTTACCTGGTCATCAGTAAAGGTACCCTGTTGTGGACCTTACCCACATGGGGTGCCCCAGTTCCCGCCTTCTGTTCAAGAGGACTTAAAGAGCATTCTGCAATGCTGAAAGGCTTGTTGTCATCAGGTGATGGGACAGTACAGGGTTGGGATGAGATATAGTTGAGGGCCGATGATCTTCAGAGTTTCTTCCATTCTGTCTTCTTGTCCTCTATAGCAGTAATGTGGTTCCCTTCTACTTGAAGATCTTCTTGACTCTTGAGACCTTCATCTTATCTTTCCTGTTCCATTTGCCAATTATTTTCTCTCCCCATTTCTTTAAGCAAACCATCCATGCAAATACATCTCCTATGGCACTCAGAATCCTGTTTAGATCAGTCTAAGTGAGGGAGCGGGAGATGGATGAGAGCAACTGGTTTATACTTCTAGTCATTATGGGGTCACAGCATTACACTTCACTCTCTAAGAGGATCCAGAAGCTTCTGAATATAAAGTATAATGTACTCTTATGCAATGAGATTTTTTTTTTTTTTTTTTTTTTTTTTTTTAGTGTTCGTGTTGCATGAACCCTTGGTTCCATTCTACAGTCCAAATACGCACTTGGTTCCAGATTCTGGGCCTCAATCCTCAGTACATTTGCTTTTTTCTCCCTTCAAGTTGGAAGGGGACTTAGAAGTCATCTAGCCTGAGGTACTTGCTCTGCAGGTACAGAAGTGAGACCTGAGAGGTGGAACAATGGGTGGAGGCTTCAGAGTCAGTGTGGAGTATGTCCTCACTATATGGCCAAGCCTTTCCCATCGGCTCCTAAGGTTTGGAGAGGCTCATACTGACCACAGAGTCCAGTGCTGGAGGATGGGCCTCATGCTGGTGGCTCTGCAAAGTGCCTGCCTTCCCTCATTTTGTTCTTAGAGCAGCCCTCATAGCAAATGCCATCATTACTGTCATCTTTGCCTCTTTTTACAGATGAAAAATCAAGGCTTGGAATAGGCAGGATGCTTGCCCAAAGTCAGCCACAGTACACAACAGAGCTGTTATCCCTTCTAGTTCTTTAAGAACCTGAAAGTTATGCCCTCTTTTGCTTTGCAGGAATATAAAGAGCACATGTGAGTTTGAGCCAGGCTGCTGGTATCACAATTTTAATTTTTAAAGAATGATAGGTAAAAGGTCTATCCCATTTTATCCTTCATTTTTTTAATGCTATAAAATACATACAATATAAAATTTGCCATTTTAACCACTTTTAAGTGTACATTTTTAGTAGGGTTAAGTATATTCATATTGATGGCAACCATCTTCACCATTCATCACCATATCTCTCTTCATTGCATACAACTGAAGCTCTGTGCCCATTAAAAAACAACTCCCTATTCTCCCTCACTGTCAAACCTGGGTAATCACTATTCTACTTTCTGTCTCTACAAACTTCACTATTCTAAGTATCTTACATAAGTGGAATTATATAATATTCATCCTTTTGTGACGGGCTTATTTCACTTAGCATAATGTCCTCAGAGTTCATCTGTGTGTCAGAATTTTCTTTTTAATACTGAATGATGCTCCATTGCAAGTATATACCACATTTTGTTTATCCATTCATCTTTCCATGGACATTTTGGGTGGCTTCCTTCTTGTTTGTGAGGGCTGCCTTAACAAAATACTACAGATGGGATTACTTACACAACAGAAATTTACTTTCTCACAGTTCTGAAGGCTGGAAATCCAAGATCAGAGTGTTAGCAATGTTGTTTTCTCCTAAGACATCTGTCCTTGGCTTGTACATACTTGCTTTCTGACAGGGTCCTCATGTGGCCTTCTCTCTGTGGGGAACATCCCTGATTTCTTTTCCTCTTCTTGTGAGGACACTAGTTATATTGGATTAGGTTTAAACTTTAATTACCTCTTCAAAGGTCCTTTCTTCAAATACAATCATATTGGGGATTAGAGCTTCAGCTTATGAATTTTGGAGAGACACAATTTAGTCTATAATATACCTATTGGCTGTTAAAATGCTTTGAGCATAGGTATACAAATAACTGTCCAAGTCCCTGCTTTCAATTATTTTGGGTATATACCCAGCAATGGAATTGCTGGATTATATGGTAATTCTAGTTGTAATATTTTCCGGACCTACCATACTGTTTTCCATAGTGACTGTACCATTTTACATTCCCCTGAGCATTATTTCTAAATTTTCAGAGGACGTTTGCTCTTTTTGAGAGGTCACTGTAATTCTAGGACCCTCTAGTAGGAAATTTGTCTGATATTTTTTTTTTTTTTTTTTTTTTTTTTTTTTTTTTGCCTGCCAGCTGGTTGGTTACTAACTACTAAATCCTTCCAAACACTTGGTGCCCTTGCTCATTCTGCACCTCCTGCTATCAATCGTGAGCTCCTGCTCCTACACTCAGCTGCTGGGAAAACTCTCAGAAAGGAGGAGGGAGTTGTAAAATGTCTGGTCTCAGGCAGGTGCTCCATCTGAGCTGTGCTCTCTCAGCCTCTGAGCAGTAGAAAACTTTCTTTCAGATCCTGCCGCATATCTGGCAGACAGAAAAGGTGCTCACTGCTTTCCGAATGGCAGAGGTGCTAATATTTAAGACATTGCTTGGTGATCAGCTTTTAAAACACTGGTATACATGGGTAGCTACTCATGTCAACAGAAAGGTTAAGGCTGTGTGGGAGTTGGTATTGAATGGAAGGCAGTAGTTGTGGTGTGGGGAGGTGTTGGAGTATATGTTTATATGAGGCCAAGTATGAGGATTAGTGTGGGGTAGGGGTGTGTGCTTCTGGGATAAGGTATGAAGTAATAGGGGTTGGTGTGAAGTATTGGGTGTTATGAGGGAGAGGTAGGTATGTGAAGCAGTCAGGAATGTGGTGTATATGTGTAACAGGATGAAGAGTGTGGGGTTGATATGTGAGTGTGTAGTAGGCAGGGTATGGATGTGGGGAGGTGTTTTATGTGTATAGACTATGGTATAAGAATGTCTGTTGAGTGTGAGGGTTTTATGGGGGTAGGGTATGAGGAGTAGGGGTGAAGGTGTGTATGAGGTAGAAGAGGGGGCCATTTGTGGATTAGGGTGTTTGTGTATGGAGTAGAGGGTGTGGGTGGGTGAGGATGGGTATGAAGAGGGTGTACATGTGTGTGGAGTAGGGTATGTGGGTGAGGGGTGGGGGTAAGGTATGGGGTAGAGCTGTGGAGGAGGGTGCTTGGATGTGTGGAGGGTAGTGTGTGTGAGGAGGAGCGTGTGTATTTTGGAAGGTTATAGAGGGAAAAGGATCGTTTTCTGTGCTCCCTATAGCTGTCCTTGCTGGAACTGGAACCAGGTGGGCAGAAGAGCTCCTGAGACCTGCAGGGCTTTCCCATTGTCAGGAACAGCACCCTGCCAGAGCCTCAGCATGACTCACTTTCACCTCATTAGGGCAATTAATTTGCTGGGCATCTGCATCATTGCAGGATATGTGCGTCAGTCTGTATGACTTGTTCTCAGTAAGAACATGGGAGAAATTTAAAATGAGAAATGAAAGGAGTGGGCAGGAGGTTGTACTGGGGGCTAAGAAAGATAAATCCATTCTCCCTCCGTGACTAAGTTAAGCTGAGGGACCAAGATTGTCTCCCTCTCCCTGTTCTTGATAAAAGACATCTGCAGCCATCCCATGTGAGAGAAGTAACTTTAGAAGATACACACACAGTCACAGTGTGGATAAGGGAGCCCGAAGCCCCTCCCAGATGCCAGGGAGCCTCTGCAGCAGTAACTCTTTGTGCACTGCGGTTTGCTGCAGTCTTTGCATTGGAGGGACGATGGCTTTTATGAATGGTAGCCTGGGAGGGGCCTAATGTCATCGACTCCTGATGTCAGCACAATGAATGAAACACTTGCAAAGCGTAAAGGCTCAGCGTGCAGGAGGCAGATACCTTCTGAGATTGGTTCTCCAGATGTAGCGTCTCCTGCTGACGAAATCAATCGCCAGTTCCATGGGTCACAGATAATCCATATACGTTAGGATTTAAATGAGGCAGCAACCGAGGCTGCATGTGGAATAATGCACATCTGATTGAGGCACAACCAGCTCTGTTCTTGAAGCAGCTATTCCATGATACCCCCCTGCCAGGCACTGGAGAAAGGTGCCTGCAGGAGCTGCAGACCCACCGTTGTGTGTTAGGCATCTACTTAGCTGGCCTGATGTTCTGCTTTTGCTGGCAGAATTCCTTGCTGAAGCTCCAAGCTCTCGAATCTGATCTGTGTTCTGCATTTTTGACAAACCAGGAAGAAGCTGCCCAGGTGCATGGAATCAAGGAGCCAGCCCCAGTGTCAACCCAAAGTGCGCCTGCTGATGGGGCAGATTCTGCAGGTAAGAGGCAGGGTTTGGGATGTCCAGATCATACTCTCAAGATAGTTCATCCTCTTGCTGCTTCATCTTTCACCTGGGCCCCTGAAAGAAATGGTGATGCATGAAAGCCCAAAATGTTGCCCAGAGGGAGGAAACAGGAGGAATTAAGATCTGCTGTAACATAGATCTCTCTGGCTGAGACCATAAGTCAGACTTTTAAATGGGTGTCAGGTGAAATCACCCACATACCTTCTCATCTTTGTTTTCCTATGTGGTCTCTTATGACAAAGGAGTGGTGTGTTATTTTATATCACTGAACCTAGATGCTCTGTGCTGTCTCTTTGAACTCTTGATATATTTGAGGGACCAGGGAGTTTCAACACTACTTCTTTTTTTCTTGTTCAATGCTTATAAGATGATCCATCAAGACAGGAGAAGTGGAGGCAAGTGCTCCACTGTTCACTCATTCTGATCCTGTATTCTTGTTCTGTCTCAATATTTTTTGCACTAATTTATGTGTCAAAAAGTCTCAAAATCAAGTCTGTTAGTTTTTTTCTGTTACTGTAGTTTTAATCCTGACAATGGTAAATTTGTTAGCAAATTAATGCCCCCAGGAAGACTTAGAGCAGAAAGAAGCACTATTTTATTTGAGTAGAAATGAGAGCCCAGCTTATGTTTTCTAAAACAAATGGTCAGAGTCTTGCAGACTGCTTTCTGGATAGATAGTAGAAATAGATTTAGGTGAGCTTGTTCATAAGACATCCTTAATCTCCCGGAGTTGAAGGAAGATATCTACACAGGTAATCTATTGCAGTACCATTAGCAATAGTAAAAGACACTACTGTTTAAAATAGTCCCAGGTGGTGTAAGCAGGCCAAACGGTCATCTCCAGTGTTGGGATGTATATTATTAACAGTAGTGGCTAATAGGAACAACCAAGAGTAGCTACTATTACTATTTAAACCTTTTTATGATCTAGGAACTGTTTAAACACTTTATGTATGTTATATTAAACCTTTAAAGTGATTTTTGAAATAATATTAGTTATAGTAAGGACACTAAGGAAGGCCTCCTAGTATGATAGTACTGTAAGTGGTAAATTCCCTATGGATACACATTGTTGGCCAGTTGGCTGTCCTTGTTGTATCATGAATGCTGTTGCTCTGATGGCCACTATGTTTGGATGAGATGCAAAAATTGGGTGAGAGCCTGATCAGGGATTTAAGTCAGGGTATTTGACAGTGTCCTTTTTCTCCTCCCCCAACCCCATATTATACCCTCTCCAAACAAATAGCATACAAAACACATAAAGAAGTCTCAATGAGATCCTCATTAACTTCAGAATTATCTGACATTTTGGATTAGCTATACTAGTATCTAGCAAAGAGTGTTCAATATTTGTTGCATGTTGGATATATTTCTTTTAATCATGACTTTATTTCTAAATATCAGTAATAATTTTGCACTTTCTCATTCTGGCTGGACAGGATGAAAGCAAGCTTATTAACACTCCTTCTAAAATGAAAATAAATACTGGTTTGTGGTGAGGTTGCTAACATGAAGGAACCAGCCATACAATACATGTTAATTATCAAATTTCAGAAATGGCAGAAGCCTTCTTAGAGAGGAGGCTTATGATTTGGATGCTGGACTTTCCAAAATGTAGATAAATTTGAATTATCCTAGAGCCCTTATAAGAGAATCTAGAGCACTAGACTCTAGAAACATCTACGAAACTAGATGTTTTCAGAGATCTAAAGCATATGTCATTTGGCAGGGACATTGTCAAAGTGACAGGCATTTGTAAGATGCTTTTAAGATTGAAAATATGGGATGGCTTGGTCTCACTGGTTTCTAAATATGTATGCATTCTTATAAGAAGTCCATACATTTTCTAATATATGCGTGTCTCAGCAGGAAGAAATGTATGCTCAGCTGTTTCTAACTTGGGGGTCTCTAAGCAGATTATTTCAAGTGATTTTTTTAATACCTTGAAACGGTAGGGATTTTTGGTGGGTAATTCCCTGGCAAGAGGGTATTCATATAATATTATCACAAATGATCATAAGCCTATAATGGATTATAGTAATTTAAAAATACTTCTCTTCATGGCACCCCATAGGGACCTTGTGTTCTCAATAATGTTCTAGAACTGTCTTACCCATCATGTTGGAAGAGCTTTTTGGTGATTGTGGAGATTCTCGGGCTTCATTAACAGTCAGAGGTAGAAGTCCTGGATTCTTCATATTTCATAAACATTCCTGAGTAATGGCATCCACTGGTCAAGGATTGCAAACAACATGCTGTGAGATAGAAATTATTAGACTGAATCTGTGTGTCTCCACAAAATTCATATGTTGAAATCTAATCCCCAATGTGATGGCTAGATGTGGGGCCTTGGGATTGTAATTAGGTCATGAGAATGGAGCCCTCATAAATGGGATCAGTGCCATCATAAAAAGAGTCCAGAAAGCTAGCTTGCTCTCTTTCTGACATGTGAGAATACAATAAGAAGTCAGCCATCTGCAACCTGGAAGAGGATCCTCAGCAGAACTTGACCATGTTGGCATAGTGACCTTAGATTTCTAGCCTCCAGAAATGTGTAAAGTAAATTTCTCCTATGTATAAGCTACCTAGTCTATGGTAGTTTGTTATAGAAACCTAAACTGACTGAGACAAAAACCTACATAATAGGCTGAAAAATTCCTCTAACTGGATCAACAGCCTCTTACAGCTGAAATAAATGTTTCTTCCATGGCATTAATAAGCATTTATTCTGGTGTCATTGAATGGAAAATGGAATGTGTATTGTCTTTTTATCTGCCTTTCATTTTCAAAGTATGCAGAAGGATTGTTTGACATTCCATATGACTAAGCATAACTCTTATGCTGTCTCACTAGGGATAATTGATAGTATGAAGGTGTTAGAGAAAACTGTCACCAGAGATAACTTAAGACCTATTATTAGAAGGAATAGTTTTATAGCAGTTCCTAATTAATTCCTTTTGGCTAAAATTTTGATTTTCAAATTGAATTCTCCATTTGGTTATGATACTACTAATATAGTATATCCATTTACAGTCTATAATTATTTTAATAAGGAGTTCTGAATAATCTGTAGGTCTCATCCTAATGTTGACTTTGAGGTGGGGCAGAGTCAAAGAAAACTTGACCACTTCTCACATATTTCAAGAAACTTCCCACTTGACCAGAGTTTCCAATTAATTGGGAATGTACTTTAATTTTTACTTTGTTAAAAGGAAAATTATTAATAACATTTATTATCAAATAATTTATAAATTCATAATTAGAAATGAACTTTAATTTTACTTTCTGAGATAGAAAGAAGTTCCACCTCAGAAAGTAAAATTAAAGTTGAGAGCTGAGAACTGAGAATTTCTATGTTGGAAAAGCTTCCCTGGTGATTCTGACATGCAAGAAGGTTGAAGCACACAGTCCAGAACACAGTTCTATATGAGGGGTAACATGAAATGTATTCGTGTTGCAGGAAACTTAGTAATTGGATTTCTAGAGCAGGAAAGCATCTCCAAGTATCCTTCTAGGTGGGGCCGATTAGCCATACCTTGGTTCTTCATCCTTTTGGTGGGCAGCCCTAGTCAGACTTTGAAAGTCAGTAAGAATGGGGTCCCCAACCTCAGAAGTGTACAGAATCCCCAAATATATTTTAGAAACATTATTCTGTATTGAACTTTTCATGTGTGGGTTTGTGTGTGTATGTAATTTCAAACCTTTCTATATTTTCACTATGTACCACTTGTTATTTTACTAAAAAATAGACACTACTGTGGAAAATAGAACTTCATTTGTTTGTCCTAAGTTGGTTCCTTTAAAATGATGGCTTTCAATTTGGGTCTGTGGTTTTTGTTGTTGTTGTTGTTTACCCTTTCCCTTGGAGACATTCTACAATATCTGGAGACAATATTTGTCACAACTGAGGGTTGGGCACTATTGGCTGCTTCTAGTAAGTACAGGCTAGAGATTCTAATAACTATCCTACAATGCAAAAGACTATCCCCAGCTCCCAGGGAGGAATTATCTGATCTCAAATGTCAGTAGTGCTGATGTTTAGAAACACCATATTAATAGTTTTTAAATGAATGACAACATTAGACGACTTTCTGTCTTGTATCAGAAATTATTGCATGCATTTTCTTAGTTCATTCTCACAAGAATCCTATGAGGTAGGTTTAATTATTATCCTCAGATTAAAGAAGATGAAATAAACTTGGAAAGTCAATTTGCTGAAGGTGCCATGGCTACTGATTAGTGGAGGGGTCGAAGGAAAGAGGAGAGGTCTGAGTGGGGAATTCCCCACTTTGATGACATAGTCTAAACTCTTTACCACTTGCTGTTTACCATCTAGCCCATGTGTTAAGTCCCCATATTTCTAAAGTTTTATAATTTGAAAGTATGTCAATATACACTAAATATACTTCATAGAATTAATGTTTTGAAAGTTACTTTTTTTTTTTTGTTTGTTTGTTTTTTTTTTTTTCTTTCTTTTTTTTAAATTTATTTACTTATTCATCATGCACAAGTATAGTATCTTTTTACATACAACTGCTTGTATACAAAGTATATAAATACCATTCAGATCTTCAATCATGCATTTAGGAGAATGATATCCATCTCATTCAACCACCAATTTTTTTTCCAACCCCCCCCCTTACTCCCTCCTTCCCCTCCCTTTCTGTTGACCATTCTAGTGTTCCTCTGATCCTATGTACCCCCTTCCAACAACACTGTGAACCAGCCTCCTTATATCAGAGAAAACATTCGGTACTTGGATTTTTGAGATTGACTAATTTCACTTAGCATTATATTCTCCAACTTCATCCATTTACCTGCAAATGCCATTATTTTATTCTCTCTTATTGCTGAGTAAAATTCCATTTTGTATATATACCATATTTTCTTTATCCACTCATCTACTGAGGGGCATCTAGGTTGGTTCCATAACCTAGCTATTGTGAATTGTGCTGCTATAAACATTGAAGTGGCTGTGTCGCTGTAATATGTTGTTTTTAAGTCTTTTGGGAATAGACCCAGGAGTGGGATGGCTGGGTCATAGGGTGGTTCCATTCCCATTTTCCCAAGAAATCTCCATACTGCTTTCCATAGCGGTTGCACCATTTTGCAGTCCCACCAGCAATGTATGAGTGTGCCTTTTTCCCCACATCCTCTCCAACATTTATTGTTGTTTGTGTTCTTGGTAGCTGCCATTCTGACTGGAGTGAAAGCTATCTTATATTAGACAAAGGCGCCAAAAATGTACAGTGGAGAAAGGATAGCCTCTTCAACAAATGGTGCTGGGAAAACTGGAAATCCATATGCAACAAAATGAAATTAAACCCTTGTCTCTCACCATGCACAAAATTCAATTCAAAGTGGATCAAGGACCTAGGAATTAGACCAGAGACAATACGCCTAATAGAAGAAAAAGTAAGCTCCAATTTCCAACATGTCGGATTAGGCCCCAAGTTCCTTAATAAGAATCCTGTAGCACAAGAACTATTACCAAGAATTAATGAATGGGATAGATTTAAACTGAAAAGCTTCTTCTCAGCAAAAGAAACAATCAGTGAGGTGAATAGAGAGCCAACTAATTGGGAACAAATATTTAATACATGCACATCAGATAGAGCACTAATTTCTAGAATGTATATAGAACTAAAAAAACTTAACACCAAAAAAGCAAATAACCCAATCAATAAATGGGCTAAGGAATTGAAAAGACACTTCTCAGAAGAAGATACACGATTAATCAACAAATACATGAAAAAATGCTCAACATCACTGGCAATTAGAGAAATGAAAGTTACTTTTTAAATTCATTCTTGGACCATAGAGACCTAGATTTGTAGTTGATTAGCCTATTGTAGCACCATTGTTCCCATTTTCATTTTAGCTGCACTGATTTAAACTATCCATAGGCCTCTGCACTTGTTTTGATTGTATTACCTGACTTGCAAGAGTATTCCAGATGGAGTCTATTAGTAGAATTTTATTCATAAATATGGTAGAAGTTATATAGTTTTGCAAAATGTTAGCGCTGGGGCAAACTAGACCAAAGTGGCAAAAGAGGACAAGGAATCTCTCTCTGTTATTTCTTATAATAGCATGTGGATGTATAATGATCTCAAATTTAAAAGTTAATATCTAAAAAAATACAGGCCTGGGGATGTTTTATAAACTAATTACAAGATAGTTAGTACCCATAGGAATGTTTTCCAATCCCTTCCTAAAGGTGCACGCTATTTTCTTGGCTTTTCTGTTCTATCAGGGTATTCTATACAGCTACAAAAATGCCATCCACTCTCAAACTAGTATTTTAGTGCTTAGTATTTGTTGAGAATAGTTTTATCTAGAAAAGAAGAGTTGAAGATTAGTTTTCTTTAACTCTATTCCCTCCTGACCCACACCACAGTTTAGGTTATCTACAACTGTGAGTTGGCTCTGTGGTTGCTTAGTGTTTCTACTCATTGGAAACTTTCAACATCATCTGCAAACTTAGACTTATCACTCTGTACTTCCACGTCTGTGTCATTTCTGAAATGTAAAATAAAATTAATCCAGGATTTGTTTGCAAGGATTGGTACTGACTGGTCCATCAAAAGGCTATTTAATTTGACTCTGCCCTTTGGTACATATTTTTAAGTGAATTTTATATTCATGGACCAATCATTGGTTTTATTTTACACTTGAATTTAGCCAAAATACCAAGAAGTGATTTGTTGGTTTTGTTTTCAAACTAGATATGAAAACTATGCTACAGACTCCTTGAATCCCAAATATGTTAAACTTATTGACTCTGCTTTGTTCTGAAAAATTACTCCTTGCAGAACTTCATGTGCTAGTTGGATGATATTGGACAAGTTATTTAATATTTCTATGCCTCAGTCTTATTTTCTTTAAAACAAGAGAAAGCATATTATTTTGGTTGTTGTGAGGATTACATGGCATAATACATACAAAATTTCTCACACCTTGCCCATGGTGAATACTCAATGTTAGCTACCACTATTTAAAAAGCTGGGTGTTCTTGCCCTATTCAAAATTTATGTTGCCCTTTCTCCAGTTAATATTGTTTACATTTGTTGTTAAGTACCTACTCTGTCAGAATTTCTGACTACTTTCAAGGTATAGAAATGACATTTTGTACTCCCTAGCTTCCCTCTAGAGTCTTGCATATCATTGACATTACACTAGTTCCTTAAGCCAAAGGTATTTATGACAGCAATAATCTGTAGAGCTGATGGTTAAATAATTACCGCCTATTAAAGTTGAAACTACATTTGTTATAATAAAATCTATCCTGTGCTATACTATAAGTTGAATAGAAAAGTTCTATTAATTTTTTATCTGAAGTTTTTATGACCATTTTCATAGTTTCTAAATGAGGGAGTGTTATATTAACTCCTTGCTTTCCAAAGAAAATATTTTTAAAATGATTTCAAAATTTATAGATGACAATATAATTCTCTGAGGCTATTTCTGCAACTGACTTGGAGGAAAGAAAATAATGAGTCATACAGTGCAAATTGCCAGGTGATTATTCACAAATGTTTTTAAAATTCAATTTTAAAGTGAGAGCAAATACTGTGTTAACATACATTATCCTGTTTCTCTCACTACAACCCTACTGAATTTGAAGAGGCTTGCCTAGGCAAACATGTAACAGGTCTCAATAAGTGGCATCACAGACCAATCCCACAACTCTGACTCCAGAGCCCAGGATTTTAGCCATCAGTCTTATATTCATTTAAAAAAATTAATAGACTTTTTAAAAAAAGTTTAAGGTTTATAGAAAATTGAGTAGATAGTACAGAGTTCTCATTTATCACCTTTCCTCTGTTCAGAGATTTCCCACATGTTGCAGTCATTTTAAAAATACTTTTTATTTGGGTTATTTTGGTATTGTTCTTCCATGCTTATAATATTTATATCCTAGGAATAACCTGATGGCACATAGAAGTGTGGTGTCTGAAACTTCTCCAGACACCTTCCAGGCCTAGAGCCAGATGGGCAACCTCTCCCTTGTTTTCTGATTCTCTAAGAATCATCATTTCCTGGGGCTCTGTTGAGCTGCTTATCCAACTTCTTTAATCAAATTGACCAATCCAGCTGAACTAATAGACACTTGAAAGCTATGCTTCCTAACTGACTTTGGATAAGCCCAGAAAATGTACAGCTCACAATGAAGGTTGAGTTTCCTTTAGAAGTTTTCCTGTCTGCTTTGTGTATTTAATTTTCCTTGTGTTTTTCAAAGCATTTCTGCTTATAAATGAAAACTCCCTTCTGAAAATGGCTTCTGTCATCTTAATAATAGATTTTTATCAGCTGTACCACTGAGATGATCAATTGTGCAGGAATTGACTAGAAGACCTAGGGAGTCAATTAGACTGAAACCTGAAGAGCATCACAACACCCAGCTCTCTCTCTCTGCTCTGACAGGGTGCTTCTAGATGATTAGCACTATCATGGAAGATTCCTGTACCTGGGCAGGGCAGCCAGACTGTTATGTGAATAGTTGGCTTCACTTTGGTGTCACAGGGAGGGAAAATGATGTTCTCAGAAATCAGACATTGCTCATTGGCCATTTTCCTTAATAATCTTTCAAACTCAGAAAGAGACAGAAATATTAAGTAATGTGTCCCAGATTACACAGGTGGCAAAACTGGGACTTGATTCTAGATTTTTCTGAGCTTACAACCCATGCTTTCACCTGTGAAGGCAAACTGCCTTTTGGGATCTACAGGGTCCCTGTCATGAAGCCCAGCCTTACTTTCATGGTTGGCAAATTTTCCTGCCTGCTTGGAGTGCATGCCTCTCCCTGCTAGGTCAGCCAGCCCTACCCAGAATCCTTTTAAATCTACTTCATTCTCATTGCCCTGCTAACATGGTGAGGCCCCTTCTTCTCTCTCAGTGCTCTCTAACAAGCAAGTTCATGTTTTTCTAGTGGTGGCTATATTGTGATGACTACAGGTTTTTTCCTTCTCTGGCCCTGTGGCTAACCCTTATTAGTACCTTCTGACCCTTAAATTCAGTATACTTAAAACTGAAAGCATCATGTATCCATCAGATATTTTTGATTGTTTGTCTTTGCAGCTTTCTTTGTGTGAGTGACACTATTCTCCCTTCTATCTGTCCTTAGACATGCTGGATAAGAACTCTGATGTTTAAACCTCATTAGAAACATGGACATGCCTTTGGCTCATTTAGCTTTTAAAACCAACACAAGCTGATGTTTGGCATTTTGGGGATACAGTGGAATGCTACCTATGAGCCCACCACAATAGGCAAATCTGAGGGTGCAACTTAACAAATGTACAAGACTATAGCTGATTTATTACAGTTAAGTCTCTGCAGTGCCTCTCAAGTTTTTTTCAGATAGAAATTTATTTCAATTTTGAATTGCTTTAAGAACTCACATTAAAAAGATATATTTTAAAATCTGACTGAGTCATTGAACAGCTGTAATATAGTATCTGCTTCTGCCTGGGGTTGCAGCCAGAGCAGAAGTGGTCTCTTGGCCTTCATACACTGATGATAATTATTTCTCTTCTCTGTGTTCCCTACTGCTCAGTGAGTGGGCTGCCAGAAACACTTCAGCTTCCAGAGTTAGAGATGTGGATTCTTCAATCCCAGGCACTGGTCAAACCCTCCCTGAATGGAATTAACATAGTTATACAACTCTCCCTACTGAGTTTAAAGCAGGAATCACATTACTACTAGTCTCACATGGTTGTTATGAAGATTAAATACATGCAAAAACTTTCAGAACAAGTGTGAAGACATAATGAGTCACTCCATAAATATTAGGTATTATTAAATTATTATTCTTATTTACAAATAAGAACTAATAGGAGATGGGGATGAGATACAGAGGGATATATTGATTCTCATCTCCCTTATTAACCCCATAAGGGCTCAGTAAAACAATATTTAAGTGCCTTATTTTGGTAATAATGATTAAAATGATGGTTTGCACAGATATTGTGTTTACAAGTTTCTGTGCTTTATCCTATTTTTTTCACCAAGTATGCTATTCAAAGGATGCATGGATGCATGTTATTAGTTTTAAGAGAAAATTATTTTAGTGTGTATGAGTTTGAGAAAAATGTGACTAGCACATCAAATTCATGACTTCTTGGTCATCATTGCTCAGTATGAAGCTGAAATTAAAATCTATAAGCCAAAATCATATTTGTATGTGTGCATATATATAAATTGCATGTGTGTTTAAAAATAGTGTAAACATATAGATTTATATGGGATGGCAAAATTTTTATAGGGACACAGTTTTCTTTCATTTCATCCTCACTTAATTTTGTGAGGCAGACATCATTATTATCCCCATTTAATAGATTAAGAAATTGGGGTTCAAAAAGAATCATCATTTTCAAAGTCTCTTAACTAGTGGTCAGCTAAGTCTTTGCTCATCTGAGATGAGAAAAGTCTTTGCTTCATCTGAGATGCTTTCACACTTTCCTTCTGGGGAAAGCTTTTTTCTTCCCAAATTTTACATTAACTTATGTTTTCCTTCCTTAAAAACAAGATATATTTGTTAGAAAAAATTTTTAAAATAGAATAAAATTTTACTGTAGTAAGAGCCCTCAACATGGATCTATCCTTTTTAACAACAATTTAAGTATACAATAGAGTATTATTAACTAACTATAGGCACAGTGTTGAACAGCAAATATCCTCTTATTTTTCTTATCACAACCCTATGAGAAAGATGGGCCAAACAAGGAAACAAAGAGAGAATCGGAAACTGACTGGAGTCGCATAAAAAAGTATAGGCACATCAGATTCTTGGCTTTCAGACCCTTCCTCTAAACCATAATGCATCACAGCAGAGGCTTTTGAAAGCTGCCCCTGCCTCTGGAAGAAAAATAATGTGACCCCAGGAATCTTCCAGACCCCTCCCCACTAGGAGCAGCTTGGGCTGTTTTTCCCAGGAGGGTAGCAGCACTGGCTCTGAATACACATTTGCCTTTTTTAAGCAAAGAGCTCAATGGTTCTGTCTACACAAATGCACACACAAATACACGTGCCAGCTGATTTAATTAAACCCCTTCTCAACTCAAATGGTGAGTTTGGACAAAAAACTGAAACTTTACCAAAATACCAGTTTGGGTTTCTGTTGCTTTTCAACTGGTCGCTTTGGGGATCTTTCTGGCTCCCAGCTTCCTTCAGTAGTGAATTGAAGGGAAAGGGAGATTAGGATATTAATTAGGCAGTACTGATAAATTATGCAAGTGCCCATTGAAAGCAGATACACATGAATGGATGTTTACAATCACTATTGCAATACGGTTTAAAAAAAAAAAAAAAAAGCCATTCAAAGTGATCTGTGATTCTGTGAAGTTGTATCTTAGGACTCTGTGGGTTTCATAAACTGAACTATTTTCCAGCTCTACTTCATGGTCTTGTGGCTAGGAGCCCAGGGGCTTCCGTTTGAACATTATAAAATGACAACAAGAGACCTATGTTAATTTGGGGCCCAGGGCCATAGCTGAGGTGAATAGTTGAAGGTGTCAGAACTTATCCCATTTCAATTAAAAACATGCTGATCCCAGGTGCTTGCTAGAGATTATTTTCTCCTCCATTATTACCAGAATGTAATTCCAAGAAATAGGCAAAATGAATAAAATATATTTCTTCTTAAAGCCTGATGGTTTAAGGGAAGGATTTGGTAGAATCTTCTGGAGGATTCTGAAAGTGACTGTATTGTGTGTGCCTTGAGCTTATTGGTTAGTAGGTCTCGTTCCTATTACTCCTCATGGGTCCTGCCCAGCCTCAGTGCAGGCACTGCCCTTTTATCACCTGGCTCCACTCTGCCCTCACTAGCCTCAGCTGCTGACAAAAGTGCTGTCAGTGAACTTCAGAGGTACAATGGGAAGTATTATCCAGTGTACAACCCACCAGGAGAGAAGCCAACTGAAAACACATCGGGACTGATCAGACCTTTGATGTTATACAAAGCAAATTGCATTTCAAGCTCTAAAGAATAAGGAGTCATTCTAAATCTGATTAGATTCAAATTGTGATAAATGTTTGTTTTGGAAAAGTGAATTGTCAGTATTTTCTGATCCTGCTTATTCACCCAGAAAATCTGTTTTCCACTTTCTTTACAGAAATAGGCATTAGAAAAAGCCTTGAGTTGTACTGACTTGTCTGCTAGGGAAAATTGAGAAGTTCATTTGGGCTGCCTCCAGAGCCCTAGATGGAGAGTCTCTTATCCTTGGTTCTGGGTCCTGAGGACCCTTCATTGACACATCTCACTTCCTACCCTCCATAGTGCAGGTGTACTCACCTTCGAGACTGACCCTGAGGTGGGGAGCTAATGGGCTAACTTAAAAGAATGGCCATAGCCAGAATTCAGGCACAAAGCTGGCTAGCTGGGGAGAGGAGTTTTTTTGGAGTACTTGTTTTCATTTTGTCTGAAATAAAATGTTACATATGATTTCAAGGAAAGAAATAGAATCATTCCTAATCTTACCATGTTTTGCAGTTACTTCATAACTTCTTTGATCTTTTGGTATGTTTATTTGTACACATATATATGAAATGGAACCATTACTGCTTAGTTGTGAGATCTGTGGTTTTCATTTAACATATTCTGAACATCATTCCATCTTGATGAGCAAAGATCTCCATCATTTTTGAGGACTGCTGGATAATTTTCACTCTGGGGACTCCCATTCCCTCTCTTCCTTTTTTGTTTTCTTCCTCCCTACTTCCTTTGCTGGCAATTCTGTTATCCCTTTTATTCTTCATAATCTATAAGCTTTTGCAACAGTTCCATTTTATTGTTCTCTTTTTATTCACCCTCATGCTTTGTCATATATCCTCCAACATATGCAAATACTATGAAATAAAAATATTTTTGTAGTTTTGGGTTATGCTGACTGAATAACTCATACTGAAATAATGTTTCCTTTTTTATTGTTGTTGGCGGCTTTGTCATATTTTCTACCCATGTTCTGTGAGGAAAAAAAAACATGACAGTATTTTGAAAGCTTTTCATATCCCCAGAAGGAAGAAATGACAAAGAGGCAAGCCATTATAATGAATGTTTATGATCTTTATTTTAGGAACATGACAGTTTCAAGCCCTCTGTCACTTCTAAGTGTTGATCATTTATCTTGTTTCCCAGACCCCATTCCAGTCCACAAAGATGGGCAGAATGAAGCCGACAGCACACCAGAAGACCTCCAGTCTGTTGGGACCAGCAGGCTGCTTTATCACATCACTGATGGTGACAACCCACTGCTGTCGCCAAGATGCTCCATCTTTAGCCAAAGCCAGAGATTCAACTTAGACCCTGAGTCAGCCCCTTCTCCACCCAGCACTCAGCAGTTCATGATGTAAGAAAACCTAACATCTTCATTTCATACAGTTTTTTAAATGCCACATTTGCAAACTATAATGAACTATTATGCCTTTGGAATAAGTAAACAGCCTGATAAATGCAACTGTGAGACCTGAATGATAAAGCTAAAATTGATGTACTTTCTAGTTGGGAATCCTGTTTCAGGACTTAATGCCTAATGAGGAAATGGTTATGAGACACAAGCTAACCAGGAACATGCATGTTTGAATGTTTTTGGTGAATTACCAGAATCCTAATCATATGAATGTTCAAGTATCATGAATATGATTCTTGATTAGTGCAATTTGTTTTTCCATGTCCAACAGTAGTGTCAATGGATGGATTATAGGAACGCTAGATAATTTTCCCCCTCAATTTCTTAGATTCTAGAAAAGTGGTAACTTATAATTGGTGTTCCCCAAAATTAGATACAGACATCTAAATAGATATATGTCCCTTAATCTACTCCATTTGAAATTTATATTTGGCATTGGAATAAGATAGAAGAAATGTTATTTATTTTGGGGTTTCACAAATCATTTTGATGCATAGCTAAAATTGAGAATCCCTTGACTGAAAATATGCCCAGGAAATCCTTAATTTTCCCCTCATAAGCACATTCTTTAATTGATCTAAACTGAATCCTTGAACTATCTACTTGAATTTGAGGGAGTTAGTGATTATTACTATTGCATGTAAAATATGTGTCATGTGAGGGTGTACACATTTTCTGGGGAGGAGGCCCATTTTTTTCATCATATTTGAAAAGATTTGTTTTTGTAGTATGTCAAGAAAGCTAATGTAAATTAGCTTTGTAATGTAAATTTAAATCTTCTTTGAAATTGTTGACAGGTGTGGCTCAGCAACCTATTGAAGATAACACCTCAATATGGGTGTCTTTCTGAGCCTTAAATTGGCCTCTATCAGTTTTAAGAAATGTGTTTCCTGGACTAATATTCTGACATTTTGTTTACTAAAGACCCTGAGGACAACTGCTCATAAGCAGTTCTGTTATCAGGCTACTAATGAGCAGATGGTTGACTCATCAAATTATGAACTGCATCTAGACTTCTCTGATAACATTGGTTTGTAGACCAAGCAGCAGTGTTTACTGGGGTACCGTTGTTTTTCATGCTCTTTTCCTCCTTCTAATCATGGCAGGCCCCGAAGTTCTTCACGGTGCAGCTGTGGTGATGGTAAGGAGCCACAGACCATAACCCAGCTCACCAAGCACATCCAGAGCCTCAAGCGGAAAATTCGGAAATTTGAAGAAAAATTTGAACAAGAAAAGAAATACCGGGTAAGGACCTTAGGATTTAATGTGAGAACAGATCGTGTTAGGCTGAGGTGTGTGGACCTTCCTGAGTCTCTCTCCTTCCTATCTGGGCACCCCTCTTTGCCAGGGGTCAGTTTTGTTCCCACTGGCCAATCCAGGTCTTATCAATGAGCTCCCATCCTGACTCTCTGTCTTATTTTCATATGCTGCCAGTTGATCTCCTCTAAGGTACTTCCTAGTGATGGATTTTAACTCTCATTTCTGAACTTATTTGAGTATTCATTCCCCTCATCCATGCTGTTCTTTTATTTTCCCCTAAGGAATCCTACTATCACCAGATTATCTAGGACCAAAATTTGGAGAGTTTTTGAAGTATAGTCTTTTTTTTTTTTCTTTAACATTTTCCTATTTGCATTTTGATAAGAATTTATTATGTACTTGAAGGGAAGAATCTCTAAGGGTACAGCACAATGATGGGGAGATTGTTTTGACATGGAAGTATTTCCTGGTTGATAAGTGGAGACTTCTCAAGTGAGATTTTTTTTTCCCCCAAATATTTATTTATTTATTTTAGTTGTACACAATGCCTTTATTTTTACGTGGTGCTGAGGATTGAATCCAGGCCGCGCACATGCTAGACAAGCGCTCTATCACTGAGCCACAGCCCCAGCCCCTCAAGTGAGATCTTTTCAGGCCCCTCATGAGAACAAGCTTGAACCATCATTTCCAATCAGACACCAGTCTTCATGCTGGCTGTATAGTGCTGTAAACACAAGTCTTGTCTCTTCCCAATAAGAAACAATGAGTGCCATAGGTAAGCATCTTGATGGCCAATGCTGCTTTTATTTATTTTCTCTCATGGTGACCATGACGTACAGAAAAGTCATATTCATGCAGAATTGCACAAAGATATTGGGTCTTTGGCAGAAGGCCCAGAACAGCTTGTTATTAGAATAAAAGAGAACAGGGAATAATTTCTCATACATCTTGAAATATTTAAAGCTCACTAAGCACTTGGTACAAAGGCAAGTAGAACTGTGAGTATAAGTTCTGGAGAGGGAGCTGAGAATAGGTAAGATTCCACTCTTCTTCTTGTCCCATGTGGCCTCAAATTCACTAGAAGAGAGGTTTTTAAGGAGTGATTTTTAGATTTGCAAAATGGAAAAAAAAAAACAACTGGCTTTCAAGACAACCTCAGTCACTTTATTGTAGATCCTTCTCTTCTCCAGAGTCAGGCAGTCACAGCTACTTGCTATAGTTTTTTTATAGAGCAGGAGGGAACGCTAACCCTTTTTATTTTTTAAAGATAAGGAAACTGAGGCCCAGTGAAGGTTTATAACTTGCCTAAAGTAGTTGTGTTCTATCAGCTTAGGCTTGAAATAGTGAATTAAAGATGAGTGGGCTTTGAAATATAGGAGTAGAAGTAAAATTCTCAAGTGTCCAATTGTTGCTTTTTCTGGGTTTTTGTTTTTTCATGGATCTGGTGCACAAACCCAGGGTCTTCAACATGCTAGTCAAGTGTTCTTTCACTGAATTACATCTATGACCCCTCAAATATTCATATATTGAAAAGTCCAGATATCTCGAGAGAGGCTGATTCCACCTGTTTGCTGCTGGAGTGTTATTGGATCTTTGATGTCCTCACATTGGACTCTGTAGAGTAACAACTAGGGGGTACATTCCTAGGGCCAATTGACTTTTCTGGATTTGAATCCAGCCAGACACTTAAGAAATTTGCAATTTTGGACTTGTTACTTGACCTCTGAGTCTCAGTTTGTCCATCTGTAAAGTTGAGTTATCAATTGTAACTTAACTTTAAGAGTATCAAAATGAACGAACACATGTATAATGTTTATTATAGTATTTGCATAAAGGGAGTGGTCCTAGATTTTGTTAACTATTTAATCTGTTTGAGCATTCTGTGCCTTGTCAGAAAATGAAGGGAAATTGTACACATTAATTCTTCACTGGATTTCTCTACCTGCAGCCACAGATCCTGAATTATTTCCCTTGACTATAGCAGTCACCCAGCAGTTGCCCATTTTGGAACAGAAATTCTTGAAGCATCTCCTGCTTTTGTTTAGAGAAGGTTTGAAGCCACAAGTACAGATGCAAAAGCAGTAGTAGGAGGAAGAGTTTCAAGGTCACCATTCTTCAGCATCTGTAACTCTTTGATGTAATCAGACCCTTGCATGTTCTAGGAAACAGGGCTTCCCCTTGTCCTTTCTGTCAGGATGCCAGGCTATGGTTAGAGGTTTGATATGTCAATAGGCTTTAATTGGTTGCTGTAAGACTTCCCTTCCTGGCAGCCTGACTGTGGAATTAATAGCACCCACTGCTAATTTTTGAATCCAAGCTCTTGCTGGGCTTCTGTGCCACTCTGATCTCTGGGTGTAACATACATTTCCCCCATCTCTATTGAATGTAACCATTTCATATTTCTATTCAAAACTATACTTATTCTCTACTACTGACTTTGCATTGATAAATGGGCTCATGGGTTTAGAAAAGGTTACTGCCACGAGATGTCTAGTTTCAGTGGAAACAAAATGTTAGAATTGGAAGGGTCAGCTAATCTATTTTCTTATCAGATGATTGAAGAAATTGAGACCATGGAGGTGAATTTCCAAGAATCACACAGCAAAGAATTGATCTATACAATACAATATCACAGGTCTTTTCATTACCAATCCAGAAATCCCTCTCATATGTTTATGAACCATCTTTGGCAGACCATAAAACTTCTCCAATGATATTCCCAGTAATGTGGTTTAGGTGTCCCATTTTAATTGTATTGAACAAAGCCAAATCTCTGTAAATTCCAGTATATGACTGTTAGTGTCTATTAAGTCAGATTATTTTTCAGTTCCAAAGTTAGAAGGATTGAAGACCCACACTAGTACATGAAAACTATTATGTCACTTGAGAGCTGCCATCCCTGTGAGCTTGACTTACCCTCTTTTAAAAGCTCCCCAAAGGGTAAGGAAATAAGAAATTCATTTCTGAGACTGATTTCAGGCTTTAAATTACTTTGCTGGAAAATTGACCCTTAAATTTCTCTTAAGTCTGATGTGTGGTGGTAAAATCTCATTTCTTTGTTGGTCAATGGCTTAGGATTTTTCTTTTTGTTTTTACTGTATTCAAAAGATGGAATTAGCTGGGCGCAGTGGCACATGCCTGTAATCCCAGCACTTGGGAGGCTGAGGCAGGAGGATCGCGAGTTCAAAGCCAGCCTCAGCAACGGCGAGGCACTTAGCAACTCAGTGAGACCCTGTCTCTAATAAAATACAAAAAAGGGCTGGGGATGTGGCCCTGTGGTCCAGTGCCCCTGAGTTCAATCCCCAGTACCAAAAAAAAAAAAAAAAAAAAAAAAAAAAAAAAAAAAAGATGGAATTAACAGTATGGAGCAGATCCAGTTAAGCACTGTTCAACAAGATAACAAGATGTGTTCTTAGACTGAAATGGAGGATTTTCTGAGGATTCTGAGAAACCAAATGTAAAACATTGACTATATAACCAGACTGCTACCCAAAGCCAAACTGCTAGATTATATGCCAGGGAACCAGTACAGAACATCATTCAGCAGACCCTAGGCAGCATCACAGTAAACTGGTTTTGTGGGCAGATTAGTGACCCCTGTGGCACTGTCCATGGTCCTAAATGTAGGGCCCCTTTATGGAAATCAGTCTTCCATTCAAGCTCCCTTGGGAAAGAATCATCATCAACTTCCTTCCTCTTCTTTCCATCTTGATTTTAAAATGTGAGGTTTTTATATCACCTGAGAACTGACAGAACCATGCCATTTGTGTCACAAATAAACAACTGTCCCATGTACATTTGATCCTGTCATAAAAGTACTGCTTTGTCCTTTGAACTTGAAAGGAATGTGTTCTCCATCTTCCTATACCTGGATTTTGGGGATCCTTAAGGAAACATGACAGCTCCTAAATTTATTCACTATACTAACAGTGATATGTAAAAAGATGCTCTATGTGTATTATGAATTATAAAGCATGCTACTGTTATATATACAACAACATTGAATAAAAAAAAAGAATGAGCAAATAATATAGAAAAGAATACACATATTCCAGGCAATGATATTGTTTATTATCATCCTTTTTGGGCATTACTATATAGTTCTTTATATATCCTTAGTTTAGAGTAACCAATTGATCTGCCTGAGCCCACAAGTAAGTTATTGTGGAGGCCTTGGCTTCTTACTGCTCTGTGGGGGTAGAGTGAAGGTTTGGCTACTTGTCATTCCTACTTTCTTTTCTGTATAAAGTCCACTTTTGTGTTCTGAGAAGGAATCCAGAAGTCAAGTAAATGATTTGTATTGACAAAAGAATATCCTTTTAAAAATGTTCTTCATGCCATATATAAGGTATGATTAGCTATTTGTAGGACCTACCTACCCCTCCATGTATATTTGCCAGTGAAAACAATTCAGTATTCTTTTGAAGGTTTAGTGGAAACACTACTACTATCACTGCTGCTACTGAAAATAAAACCAATAATAGTTATTGCAACTAACTCTTCTATAGTGTTTGGCATGCACCTGGAACTGTTTTCAGATATTAATTAACTCCTTGCATCAACACTACAAGGGAGACAGTGTTCTAATCCTTATTTAATACATGAGGCCATGAAATGCAGAGAAGCTAAATAATTTGCCCAAGGTCACACACATACAATTAAGTTTCACATAAATGCTAGCCTCATGAGGATATTGAGGCTAGAAATATTGCTACTTTCCCTGACAGTCTAACTTCTCCTGACTATTGCCAGGTTTTAGAACCTGGGATCTTCTTTCTTCAGCTTGAAGGATATGGCTGATAAGAGCCAATCTCCCAGTTTGTCAGTATCTTCCATCAGGTTATGGTCCCAAGCCATGTATGTGAGTCATAGGCAAGGTTAGTAAGAAATGGTCTGTATTATCATCTGTACTGATACAGAGAATGGCCTAGCAACATTGTATGGGGTACAGGTGGCCTCAAAGGTGACATAAGGGTTAGAAAGTAGGGGGGCAATGGCATGGTTAGGACTGTGAAAATGCTGGGTGGCCAGGCATGTTTAGAAATGATGCCCATGGCAAAGGTGAGAGAGTGGAAGAGGTCGAGAACATTTGCTGTTTTGCAGAAGCACCTCTGTCAGCTGGAGTTTTCATGCCTGGATGTCTCTCCTAGGTTTTTAATGTTCCTGAACTGTCTTTATGTAGCTCATGTTTAAAATTTTTGTTTTCCTTTTCTTTCTCCTTCCCTCCCTCCTTCATTTCCTTCCATCTTCCCTTTTCTCTCTTTTGGTAGCCTTCACATGGTGACAAGACTTCTAATCCTGAAGTCCTGAAATGGATGAACGATTTGGCTAAAGGTCGTAAACAGCTCAAAGGTAAATGCCAGCCAAAGGTCTCTTTTCTCAGAAGCAGATAAAATAGTATAAAATGCTGCAGGGTATTTTTGATTCATTTCCACCTGTGCCTTCTTGAACTTAGTTGGAGGCCCCATTTGAAATAAAGAGTCCTCAATCTCCTGCACTGTTTAGCCCTACTTGGTAAACCTCATTACAGAGACTGGGGACCTCCAGCTTCCTAGTGGAATGACTCACTTTAATGCTAGGAACATTTCAACCTGTAGAGCTATAACCTCCCTAGTTATTGGATTCTTAGATGTTAGAAACAACATCTAAGAAATAATAGTGAGAATTTATTCTGTATACATACCCAATTGCATATATGGGCATGTTTATACCCAGAAAGGTCACACAGCTTGGAGATGGTAAACCAGATGTAAAACTTGGTTCTCCTATGTCCTAGTTTAGTGCTTGTCTTTCTTTATCCCTCTCTGGAGATGGCTCTATAATACATTGAAAAAGGACTATCATTATTTACCAATAAAAATTTTCTTTTTACCTCCACCTTCCAATTTCAGTTCTTAGACATGGGAATGTTTCCAAATTTCTGGAAGGATAGTGATTAAGAACTAGAAGGAATATTAAATCAATGGTATTAAACTATAATGATGTAGCATATTTCGAAGATGTGCAGTGTTTAAACACTAAGCTGAGTCTCACTAAAAAATAAACATCAAAGAAAATGAGCTATGTAATTGAGAAATCAATATAAATAGCCTCATTCAAACCACCAGTCCCCTAACATTCCAAAATGCAATTCCCTGATAAGTCCCTGGTGGCTTTTTTATTTTTAATTATCTGTTTATGTAAAGCCACATTGCAATAATGGTGGTTCCTGGATTTTTGAAACCTGGACTTCGACAAATTTGTGAAATGTGTCAATCTGGTGCTGGCATTCCATTTCCCCCTTTACCATCCTCTCCTGCATTTCCTTGAGTACCTACATATGTAATGTCCTCTAGATGAACTAGTATTTCCACAGAAGGTACCCTTTCAAAATTGACACGAGCAAATCTTTGGGTATAGAATTTCAGGTGCTATAGTAGGTAACAGGTAGAAACTCTGGGGTCAGGTACCAATGATCTTCCTCCAGAATTCTGCTGAAATCAACACCAGAGTTATTACCACATATGATCCTCAGCTTCATGAGGACCCATCTTTTGGGGCCCATTGTTTTCACACTTGTTTGGGTACTTATAAAATAAATCATGGTTATTAGGGCTGCCCTTGTCACATGGAAAGCTATCATTAGCATTGTTCATTTCTACCAATATGGCATCAAGGGAGGGAATTCCTGAAGGGTTCTATGTTCTTATTAGGGATGGTGAGTCCTCTTTCTCATGGTAACTCATGGCATTTCTCTTAGAATTAAAGCTGAAGCTGTCTGAAGAACAGGGGAGTGCTCCTAAAGGCCCACCTAGAAATCTGTCCTGTGAGCAACCCACAGTCCCCAGAGAAAATGGGAAGCCAGAAGCTGCAGGCCCTGAGCCAGGCTCCTCTGGAGAGGAAACTTCAGATGCTGTCTTGACATGCCTGAAGGAGAAGAGAGAGCAGTTTCCTCCCCAGGAGGATTCTAAGGTACTTCACCATATCATCATGGGGTCCCAACATTACATACCATGCCAGTAAGATCATGCTGTTTACCATTTTATTAGAGCACTTTGCCACCACATAAACATCTTTAGGATATTGGCTCCAAAATTTCGGTTAGATGATTTCTGGTGGGTTACTGGCTATGACCTCTGGACACTGTCCAATGATTGAAGGACGTATTGCTGTTTGGGAGGTTACGTTCACTTAGCAAGTGAACTAATTATGAGATTTAACTTCCTCATATGCAAAATACAGATAGCACTGATATAACTATTGTGACAATAAAGGAAATGTCTTGTGACTGGTAGACAATCATTTGTTTGCAAAAAAATGCTAGTATAAAAAATGATAAGACAGAAAAAATAAAACAAAGAAGTCATGGCGGGGTTCCTCCATGTTCTTGGAGTGGTATACAAGATATCAACAACTCAATGAACAAAATCAACAAGGAGTTTGATAAGTACTGTGCATGAAATCAAACAGGTGAAATGATAGAAAATAATGGGTATGGTTTTTCTTCTTTTGATAGGGTGATTAGGGAGACAAAGAACATGACATTTTTAGGCCAAAAAGGTACAAAGCACATTCTTGACAAAACTGAAAGTATAAAGTTCTTAAAGGAAGGAAGATCTTCTTGTGTTCTTGGAATTCACAGGTCCGAGGGCTGGAACACAGGATGGAGTGAGATGAAAGGCATGAGATGAAATCAGAAAGGTAGATGGGGACCCATCACACAGAATCTTTTAGATTATGACAAGAATTAAGGTGCCAAATGATTGTAAGCAGAAAAGTGACGTGAGATGATTCATATTTAAGAGATCTCTCTGATTGCTGGCTGAATCATAGGGGAAAAGTGAAAATGGGGAGATGGAATTGGTGGCTTCATTAGCATGATGGCACTAGAGATGGAGAGAAGTGAACATATTCAAAGTATATTTTGGTTGGAAACAAAATAACTTGCTAAAGCATTGAATAAGAGAAAGAGAAGGAAAGGAGGGATCCTGGATGGCGATGAGTCCATTTATTAGCATGAGAAAACTAAGGAACAGATTTTGGAGTGGGAATGGAAACTTAAGGGGGTCTGTTTAGGACACATTAAATTTAAGATGATTCAAGAATAGGGTAACCAACCATCCTGGTTTGCCTACGACTTTCCTGGTTTTAGTACTGAAAATCCCATGTTCTGGGAAATGTCTCAGTACTAGGCAAACTGAAATGGTGGTTCATCCTTCTGAAGCATCTAAGTCAAATACGCACATGCAAATGAATTCTGAAGATTAAAAAATAATCTGAGTGCTTCAGTAGTTACTCCTATTATTCTAAATAAAGTATCTACTGTTAGAAGTCCCTTCAAATAAACATGGTTAGCTCTACAGTAAGTGAAAGTTTGAGCCCTCTAGCTAGAGAATCTAAAGTTGAGTATGTAAACTTACATATTCAGTATTATTGCTGAGAGAGCAAGACACAATAAACCATGCTGTGGCTAGTCAACTGTAAGAAGAGTCCTCAGGGTGAGTCCAGAGGCCACAGCAAGACTCTAAGGCAACATTATATATTAAAGCAGCCAATCTTATTTCTGCTTCCTCAACAAACTCAGCAACATTTCAGATCATCTCATTAGGTTTCATTTCTTCAAACTCAAAATGCCAGGTGACTTTCATCTGGGGTCCTTGCCTTGTTACTAAAAATACATCAAACATTAAGTTTTTTAAGGTGAAGAATGATTTCTTGAGATACTTTTATTCTTTTTCTTAATTTTTTATATTAGTGTCTAGTCAGAGCCCCTACTGAAGCTGATAATTCCTACAGCATTGCCTTCTTGGTTCAGATATAGCTAATGGGTAATTTCCTTCCTCTTTTAGTTATGGATAATTTTTTTAAATTCCAGTTCTGCACACAGGGCATTATAGTACACCGGAAATGATTAAACTCTACTTCCTATCTAATTCTATACATTGCTGGCTCTCTATAGTATGAAAGATGTATCTAACTTTTAATTTTTGTTATATGAATGGAGGAAACCATATTGAGTAACCTAAAACGGCCAAATAAAGCTATCCAGAATGCAAATGGATTGTGATTTTTCAAGGTCAGTATAAGCAGATAAACCACAAAGGATAAATAGACTTACTTTCTACATTTTTATAGTAGAAGGAATAAAACTAAGAGGAGACTGAAGAAGAAAGAACTTGTATAAAATATAATTTGATCTAATTTGTTGATAGCTTGACAACTTTGCCTTACAAAAGCTCCTAGCCCCCAATTCCAGTAGATAATTCAGTCACCAAGTAGCCTTGAAACAAGCTGGCTTTCCAAGAGGGAAATGTTATTTAGTGGCCAGCTCAGATATTTCTTGCTAGGTCCTGGTCAGAAAGTTGGAAAAAACCTGCCATAATTCCAGTACATTTACTAGTGTACTTATTTTCCTTTCTTCCCATGGAACTGATGCCAGGTATTCTTTTTCAGAAAACCACAGGACCTTATAAATAAAATAATAATCCTCATAAAGGAGCTTTCTCTTAAAAGACAGAAGTAAAATTGACATTCTCCTCTCTGGACAGTCAATGATACGAAATTTACTCTTCAGCTTAATGGATAAAGTCCTGTCAGGATTTCCCTTTGTCTAAGAAACACATCTGAGCTGGTCACTAAATCCTTATGTTTCTCTTTGGGGATTGTTTTAGTAATGATCCTAAGAGTAAACTTATGGAATTATTAGAGTAAAAGGTGAGTACATACATTGTATGTGTACCCTAGTTTAAATCTGACATCTGTGTAAGATTTTTTTCAAATGGCATTCATCATTCTAACTTGCCTTTTTGGTGACTCTTTTGTTGTTATTTAGGATTAATTTTGGCTTTTCTACAATCTGGATAATATTCTAAGCCTAAAATCATAAAAAATCAAAATTTCAAAAGAGAAACCAATAATAGAAGCATAATTTTCTTGTTTTCTATGGAATATATATAAAATCCCAAATGAGGTAACAAAAAGCATTATTTCAATATTTTCTGATTGAAATTTGTTTTCTCCCTCTGTCACCTCTTAAAATACAACAGAATACATTTTGGTAGGCTTTATTTTTTTCATGAGAAGGTGTGTTATCACTAAGAAAATGTTTATGGAGGAATTGGGCTAGAAAATTAAAGGCTTTCGGGGTTATTGAACCCATGCTTAAGAGGCTTATACAGAGAAGTGACCTTTCTTTCTACTGAAAATAAAGAAAAATGAAACAACTTAGGCTACAGTTTGTGAAATATATATATATATATATATATATATATATATATATATGAAAAAGGACTCTAAAAATTAGATTCCTTTTGTATATAAACTTGTGTTGACAGTATGGTAGTAGGGGTTAGGCTGTTTTGGGTACTGAGAGAACTTTAAAAAAATTAAGTGATGTGATCTAGGTCCTCCAGAAACTTTGGTTCAGGGATATAAGACTGAAACAGGAAATAGTTAAGGATACAATTAAGATAGAGAAGTTCAAAGAAAAGGGAGATTAATATGGGCTAGAATGGTTTATAATTGGAGTGGGTGGACAGTATTCTAACTGGGAAGCTTAACACATGGTTATGCCATTTTCTTTTCCCTCAAGAATCTCTTTGAAAGGTCTAGAAGACTGCTATTTGGTATTCTTGAGTGTGTATACTTTGATAAAAGATATCTGGATGATTATACCATGAGCTATTTCTATCATTCCCTTCCTACTAGCTGCTGGGTGCAAACTATTGGCATAGAATGAAAAGGAGGTTCTGTATAGTGGACATGTAGTAAGTAAATGCAGGATACAAAAGAGAAAAATCAAGGAAAATAAAAGAGTGAAATAGAAAAAAATTGACATCTATTTAAAATTTTACATACAATGTGACTTGGGGACAGTAGTGTCTAGGGTGAATCACATGTAAACAGGTACAAGAATCCATTAGAATACCAAGAGGCTATGGAATTTCCTAGTAGAAAGGAACTTGGGATAATCAATTGAGAAAACTTCACTATTTTCAGACTGGTCTAGAAGAAAACTTTGTAACTACAACCTCTTTGTTGTGTGGGTAGGAAGCTGAGAATTCAAAGAAGTTAATTGTTTTGTTCAAAATAACAGTTTAGTATCAGAGCTAACCAGTAAGCTAGTATATAGTCATGATGAAGACCTTCATACAGTTTATGTTTGTGAATATAATCATTAAAGTCCAGGTTAAATAGATGTTTCAGAAGAAAAATATCAATGTCTTATTTATTCTTAAAAGTGATTAATTAAGTTATTAAAGAAGTTTCATACTATTTATGCTTTGCACACACTTTCAGAAAGCTTTTAAAAACCATCTTTCTAGACTTTGACCTATTCTTAAAGAAACTTTTCCTAGAGAAAATTGACCTGTAACACATATAGTATCTTATAACTTCCCTTTTTCTAACTAGTAGTGTATTTCAGAATTAAAATCTTTTACTTTGAGACTTTTATTTTTGGTCAAGAATATTGACATGTTTTAATTCTTGCATGAAAAAGGAAAAATAATTAATATTATTGTTTTTCAGGTAACTAAGCAAGACAAGAACCTCATAAAGCCTCTTTATGACCGATACAGAATTATCAAGCAAATCTTGTCAACGCCTTCCCTTATTCCAACAATTGTAAGTCAGGATAACCATATTAACTGAAAACTTGTACTGGTGCTCTCTATTGATGTTTAGTTGACACTGTCATAGCTACTAGCACTATGAGAATTGTAAAGCAGTCCTCTTGACCATATATACCACTGATACCACTGTTGTTACTTCAAAAAGTAGGAATGTCATCTTCCCTAGACTCAATACTATGACTGATAATTAGAGCTATTATGCAGCAGGAATATACAGCACTTATACATTTGAATCCAATTCTAACATCTGTTTTCATTACCTTGGATGAAGAGAAAAAATGATAAATTTCAGTTTGGCATAATCTCATTTATAACACAGCTAGACAAACCAGAGTCTCTCTATTCTGCATGTGTTGGTTAATTTATCTACTTTAATAAAGAAAATTGACAGTATATTCCTTCATGCAGTGCAACATTTGTTATTGGTACAATTTGAGCACACTATATGAATAGATTTATTTCAATAGAAAGTAGGAGTGCTGACATTGAGTTAACTACTTTTAATAAAGAATGATATATGGGAATACAGAAAAGCATCACAAATCCTACTCCATTAATATCAAAATAGCCACTTGGTCAAGATGTCAATATAAAAAGAATTAAATGTTTACAAATATAAGTTTTAGTATACTTGAGTACATTTACACTTCTATACTTTTAAAGAAAATAAGAGAATAATAATTTTTAGTCTTTAAAGTTTTCCCATTGAGGAAGCATAACTTAAAGTGAAATATGATTTTCAGATTTCTCTGCAAGAAAATCTTTTGGTTGTGATAGTTATCAGAATAGGTTAAGGAGGAAACCCACTTTGGTCTTCAAAGAGCTCTTTCTTAAATTCGCCAATTTTGTAAGTGTTCTTTGTATCTGAATGTGACCCACACTAGGACCTAACTTGGAGTATTTCTGGATGGCAAGGTGTCTGTAGACCATCTCATCCTAACTCCTCTCTCTGGTGTGAAGCTGGAGCCCAGGTGTAGGTGAAAGGGAGGAACCATTTTGCAGTACAGTCCAGACTGGGTCACATCCTACGCCTTCTTTGGCCAAGCAAATACAAATGAACTTAGCATGTATGCCTCTTTCCTCATTAATTTTTCCAGGTTTTTTAATGCAACTGAGAAAGTTCTTGTTTGCTTCCAATTCCAGTTCTCATTTAGCACATGGGTCACCTATGGGCTTTCATGGTGTCTATTTGTGGTCCCCCTTCCATTTTTGCATTCTCAATTGGCAGCATTTTGTGACTTTCTTCATTTAACTTTGCCTGTGACAAGCAGGAGGAAGAAGACTCTGATGAAGATTGTCCACAGGGAAACCAACAACATTCTTTACCAGATCCAGCATCTTGCCTTCCTGTCAGTGACCACCTCACCTATTCTAATGAAACTGAGCCTGTTAGGGCCCTGCCACCTGATGAAAAGAAGGAAGTAAAAACAACCAGCCCTCTCCATGTCCAATTTACACGAGGCAACCATGTGAGTGTGAATCCTAAGTACAGAGTCTCTTTAACTCCTGGTTTGAGGTACCTTATTTGTACCTAGAAAGTTTAGAATGGCTGTTAGGACTCTCTAAAAGGAACTATCCCACAGAGAATAGCCTTAAAAGTCTAATCTGATTGTCCTCTTAACTGGAGATCTAGAAGACAAAGGCTATGAGGAACAATAGCTCCCAGTAAAGTACTGAAGATGCCATAAATGGTAATATTCAGTTTGCTTTAATCAGACCTCTTTTTAGCAGGCTTCTGGCAGCAGTGTAACCCTTGGCCATGTGTGAGTTAGAGCTGGCCTTTAAAGATGCTGGACACAAGAGTTAAAATCCTGTTAGGGTCAACAATTATCAGAGTCTGTATTCTGGCCTGTTACATTTAGATGAAATGGTTTTTCCAGTGTAGGAATCCCCTTAGCTTTAAGGAAATGAGTTGTACTTTGTCTCCTAATGGATCCTCAGTCAGGAGTTATTTATATTTTCATTAATATTATCATTACTCAGTAGCTGGCATTCTCTTGATCATTTGGCCTTCTTTGGTTTATATATTACAGTCCAGATTATAAGATTTTTCTTCAATATATTATATAGCCTGGGGGGTTTCTATATGCAAATAGGGATGAGGTAAGACCAAGGACCAAATTTAAAAATGAGGTTTTAACCTGTTTGGAAGTAGAAAATCCTTTTGTGTGTGTGTGTGTGTGTGTGTGTGTATGTGTGTGTGTGTGTGTGTATGTTTTTAAAGAAAATGCTAACATATAATTTCAGATTCTCCAAATTATCTGAAACCATATATAGGTTCTAGAATAAGAGAAGAATTTGCAATGGAACTCCAGCTTTCTTCTGGGTCTTAGTTTCATTCAAAGGGTTTTGTCATCCTACCCACACTCTAACTTAAGGACTTTTCTTTAAAATATTTTCCTCCCTTGTCTCTTGTTCAGTCCATCATTCCAACTACTGATAAATATTCCTTCAAAATGTCTATTCCCTGCCCTCATCTCATATTGCCATTGGTCTCACCATTTTGCCTCTTTTCTGTCCTTTCTCCTTTCCTATATCATTTCAATCAGGTAATTTCCCATGCTTGTGGGCTGTCCCTATAGTTAGTGCTATACTTACTCAAGAGACTCTTATGATGAAAACACTTTCAAATCATAATATATTTGTTTTTGCTGAACAGATAAGTCTGCTCATTATCTCTATGTCAGTGCTCATTAGTGGCAAATATATATTTTACCTGATACAGGCCTGTACTTCTTGATCATCTTCGAGAAACTAGGGCTGACAAGAAGAGACTGCGAAAAGCCCTAAGAGAATTTGAAGAACAGTTTTTCAAACAAACAGGAAGGTAAGTATGGGCAGATTTTTTTTAACTTACATTTTCCCAGGTAACTATTGTTCAGAATAAACTATAATGTTTTGCAGACCAGTGATACAAAATATGATTAATTTCCACACCAACTTAGACTTGGAATTTTTCCAATTCAACATTCCAATAGGGCTGTTATTAGGAATGTTTTATGGAAGGCTATAGCTTTCAAGTATGACAACAATCTTTAAGAAATAAACAATGAACTCTAGGTGGGTGCAGTGGCACATGTAATCCCAACAATTTGGGAGGCTAAGGCAGGAAGATCGAGAGTTCAAAGACAGCCTCAGCAACTTAGCGAAATCCTGTCTCCAAATTAAAAAAAACAAAACAAGGCTGAGGATGTGGCTTAGTGGTTCAGTGCCCCTGGGTTCAATCCCTGATAGCAAAAAGAAAGAATGAACTCTTAAAAAAATCTCTAACATGGCATAACCTTACTATTGAAATTATTTAACTTTTAAACAACACCTACTAGATTTTTTTAGCTCATATAACTTTGTTGTTCTTAGTTCTACAAGCCCTACTTATTTAATAATAATTCTTCCTTTACTTCAAATATCTCCTTTAAACTCCAGGATGTACACCTGATAATGTTGTTTTAGGATTTGGTCAAAAGATCATAGCCAGTCTTTCTATCCCTTAAATACTTAGCTATGACCTCTTTTTTATACTCTATTTTTATGTCTCAACCTAAGTTAACTTATACATTCCATTATCTTGTTTTAATTTTTAGTTTATCACCAACAGAATTACATATGTAATCAGGAGAAAAGTGTTACTGCTCTATTTTTTGGAAGAAACGGGGACAAATCACATAGCTAACCTGAGAGCCTCAGCTTCCACTTTTATAAGCTGAAATGATTTGACTCCTGAGATCATTTTGGAAGTTACAAATGTCATAAGGGCATAACTTTCCCAAAAGCAAAAAGTTATTAAATGAGAGAGATAAGATTTAACTATTCTTTTGGGTTTTAGAGCATAAGCATTAGTCAGTGATATACTATTTCCTTGGTATTCCTCCCCATCTAGGTATTTGTTTTTTTTTTTTTTCTGAACCATTTTCAGAGTTGCCCTGATGAAGGGTCTATTTTCCAAACACACCTTGAAACATTCAAGAGGTCTACTTACCTCTTAGTCCTTGGCAGCTTTTCCATGTCAGTTTATCAGAGCTATTCACTAGGACTGAACCTATTAAGTGAGAAACTTTTTGCATTCAGAATATACAGCATAATTCACTCAGTGTTTCACCTGAAATCATTCTTTCCGGTGAATTGCTATAAGTCTAACTTATCTTTCTGCTTATGTTAACTATGTGAGAAATGATATGTATTCAATTTAAATGATTTGTTTTCTTCTATAAAACACTCATTCAACTTTTCCTTCAGAATATTCCTTGGAATAGTGGCTTTGGACTGTCTTCTCCATTATGCTTTGTGAATATATGTGACTTGTATTAAAAATTTTGATCTATGCCTTTTTAAAGGCATTCTGTGTGAGTTTTTCATTTGGGGAAAAATCAAGGAAGATGTTTTTATATCCTAAATCCAAATAGTCACTGCATGACTAAATAGTTTAAATAGACTAAACAGTCATAAAGTGAGTTCACTTTAAGATGTGCATACATTCTTTTCATAACTTTGAATTCCTAAAATAAATTTACATTTTTACCTGTTTGAATCCAGTATTCTACTTTAAAGAGTTAGAAAATTCCCAAGGTATTAGTAGTCCTGCCTAGTGGATTTACAGTGTTACTTGGCATGCCCTTTGACATATTGGAAGGTTAATTTTTTGTGTTTTACATACAGCATTCTATTTTATCTCTGAGTCCTAAACCCACTTCAGATATACCTATATTTGGTTATGAAGTTGCACGCCCCCTTGTGGTGACAGCATTTCATCTAAATATAAAAGTGGTAATTTACTACAATTAAAATCAAACAGTTGAATGTCTATTTTATTGGGAAGGCCTAACCATCCATAAAGTAAAATAACAATGCAAATGATGACTAAAAGTTTTATGGCACCATAAAAGTTCTTGGTAACAGTAGACTGCATATGTATAAAAATTTATGTATTGTTACATATCTCATTTTAGTAGAATTAGTGTGAAGAGAACAAATGCAATTTAGACAGATAAATTACTTCACTCAATGAACAGCTCAGTGATTGTACTACACATTAGCAGAGATGGGTATTATAATTACAAGAAAACTTGGAAATGTTTCAAGTTTGTGAGGTGACCATTGGGTGTATTTTCTTGTCACCACAAATTTATCAATTATTTATGTGATCAAATTTCTCTAGAGTTTTCAGATTGACAATTTTAACAACTTTAAGACTGAACATTCTGCATAGGCATGGGACTATGGCAAATAGTGAGAGAATGACTAGGAAAAGACTAGCCTTTGTTGTTCCTCAGATCTTTTCACTTACCCTATTGTTATACCACTAAGCACTAGAGAGAATACCTGTGACATTCAAATCCTCCAAGAGAACTATTTGTAAACATGGAAGAGTAAGTGAAGGTGAAGAATGGGTAAAGACGACAATGCAAAAACCAAGTGGAAGCTGCTACCCTGTACTTTCATGTATGAATTATAAAAGTATATGCAATGACTTGGTTCATTATGAACTAATAGATCATCTTTTCTGTTTTGCAGAAGTCCACAAAAAGAAGACAGGATACCAATGGCAGACGAGTACTATGAATACAAGCACATAAAAGCCAAACTGAGATTATTAGAGGTCCTTATCAGCAAACAAGATGTGGCCAAAACTATTTGAGGTTTAGGAAATGTCTATGATCACTTTCACCCAAGATAAAGTCAAGCATATTTCCCTCTGCCACTCTTGCTAAGTAGTTCTGACATACTGAAAATGGAAGCACTTTAGCTGTTTTTAAGATGGGATAATAAGTGTAATTATATATGAGAAGGGATTTAAATGGGGGGAAATGTAACAGGCAACCATCTAACTGGGAAAAACAATTCAGCCTCCTCCATTCCAAGATTCATCTAATATTTTAGCAAATCTAAATAGCATATAGTTGGGCCACATTTGATAGGGAAAGTTTATTTAATGTCCAAAGATTATTTATATTGATGTATGGAAAAAAGCACGTTTTTCCCCCCCTGAGGAAAAGAAATTCTGCTTTTTGTGAAAGAAGACAGCTAGTACAAAAAAATAATTTATTTGACATTTCTAATCAGCTTTTAAGTGATACAACATTGACTACCTTGTCCCTTAAGTATGTTAGGCTTTCAGTATCCTAGAATATACTAGAGTGTGTCACTGCTAATTTTTATTTCTATATAAAAATAGCACATCATTTTATGTTATTTGAAATTTTACATTTCTGGTTACCAAAGTTCATTCTGATAGCATGTACTTTGTGAATTATCTTTTGTCTATAACTGAAAGATGTTTATATTAAAATAAAATATTAAAATTTTAAAATAGGTATTTTGGATAGATGTGTCTGCAGTATATAATCTAATGTGACCATAGTATTATTGCTAATCTTTTTGTTTACAACTAAAGTTATATAACTATTTTTCCATTGGAATATGCATTTTTCTTAATGTTCCAAGGTATATACTTTGTAATGTGAAAACATTTTCTCATGCGCTGTAGTTATTCATTCTATAGAAAAATGGAAGGTTTGGAAATTGTTAACACCTTGGGAAAGAAGCCAGAATATTTTATTTGCTTCATCAACATTAGTGTATTTTGTTTTGTTATTTTGTAAATTGCTTTTTTATAAAAAACAAGTAAAAGTTTGACATTTTTCTCTCATGTTTGTATTTCTATTTTCTGTAATGTTTAAGCATGAAGAAATTCACATTTTCATATAGTTTGGATGGGAAGAATATTGATTTCAGAAGCAGACTATTTCAGAGGTTCATTTTCTCTGTGTTTATCTGATATTTCATAACTTTTATGAATGAGAATGATGTCCTTCATAAATTTGTTTAATTGAAGTCATCTACTTGTAACAGGACAAATACACAACTATTTGAGGTTTACAAATTACATCTTTGATAAGGGAAATGGTTTCGTGACATGTATACAATTGCTATTAAAATGTAACTATATATTCTATATGATTGTAAATATTTTATACAACAATACAAATAAAATATTTTTCTATTATATTTATTATGTTGAAACACAGTATTTGTTTCCTGTTAGCTAATATAAATAACATAAATAACACTGTCAAACAACAAGTTGGAAGTGCTGACAATTCTAGGTTTCAAGATTTAACTCATGCTGCAATTACACCCTTTCATGCGGTTTGGAGTTATCCCAATATTTGTTCAGTAAATTAAAATGAATGCACATTTAAACACCATTTATAGCCATTATTTTGTATTTTGCTAAAGCGGTCTATAATTGTTTTGTTATGTTTGGCATAAAGTAAAAATAAAAACATTGCAGCATCTAGGCAAAGTGTCAGAAGGAAAACATTGAAAGTAGTGGGAAAGGTGGAGAATAGGAAACACTAAAACAGCTCTGAATGAAATTTGAAAAGTGGTAGTTTACTGTTGGTGATAGCGGCATGTGCATGCTTCAGTGAAAAAAAACATCTGATGATAAAAATGGACAACAGAGAATGCTCCTAAGGGAAGAAAAGGGGCTGAGTAAGAATAAGAAAAGGGGCATTAACGTCCAACACTGATATTACAGGTTTTGCAGCTGGGATCTTTCTTTGCATTTGCAGTAGACAAACTCATGAGCTGATGACCAGTGATTTCTGCCACAGTGCCCAGAGAAAGATCCACAGGGTCAGTAAAAATGACTTCTAAAATGACATCCTGGGCATGGTGGTAAACCAGCACCCCATCTTCTTCCGTACAGGTCAAAAATTTATTATCCTTGGAATTTAGTTGCGGAAGGCGCAGCTTACAAAATTCATCTCCTGGTGATCCCACAGGGGCAATAACAAGAATCACATAATGATAAGCAGTGTACATACAGTAGAAGTCCCCAAAGTATAGGTTAGTGTTGGGGTTAAAAAGTTTTTCTGCTGCAATCTCAAACCTGTATCTTCCATAAGGTGAATCCTGGGGTGGCTTCCCAGTATTGAATTCAGTGCTGCAGCTGAAGAAGATGCCTTCTAATTTTCCACTGATAGGAGAGCCATGGCTACCACTGTTATCCTTGACAGAGGGCTGCATAGCATTCCCATGGTGTTCTCTGGAAGAAAAGAAGAAATGGTCATTTTAGTATAATAGTGGTAAACTTACTGATCTATACATATCAATGGTCCAGGTGTAAGTCTTTCACTACCAAAGGCCTTAATGCTCATTCTACTATCAGATCAAAGGAATGCATCTTTTGACATTATCTATAATGGCTGAATTCTATCCTTGAACCAAATAAGAATGATCTACTACAAACCTTAGAGATATTTGACACAATAAATTTCCTGGACAAGAAAAAAAAAGATGCAAACAAGTATAGCTATACTCATATAAAGACTTTAAATTAAAAAATGTCAAGAGACAGAGGAGGTCATTATGTAATGACAAAACAATCACTTTAGTAAGAAGAAAATTGTAAAAATACATGCACCCAATATGGAACACTCAAATATATAAAGCAAATATTAAATCCAAAGGGGAAAGACAGATTCTAATACAGCAATATTTGGGAACTTCAATACTCTACTTTTTAAAAAAAAAATCTTTATTTTTATGTGGTGCTGAGGATAGATCCCAGTGCCTCACTTGTGCAAGGAAAGCGCTCTACCACTGAACTACAGCACCAGCCCCTACCCTACTTTCTTCAATGGACAGATTTGACAGGAAGTCAACAAAGAAACATTTGAGATGAACCATAGTACAGAACCAATCAACCTAACATGGTTACAGAAATTTCATCCAACTGCAGCAGAATACATATTTTTATCAGTACATGGAATATTTTCCAGGGTAAGTCATATATAAGGCCACAAATCAAGCCTCAATAAATTTTAATAATTTAAATTATATCCTGTATCTTCTCAGATCACAAGAGAAAACTATAAATTAACAAAAATAATGGAAAGTATACAAACACATGGAAATTGAATAACATGTTTCTATAAGACCAAGAGGTAGAGAAAAAAGAGAAATTAAAAGACAAGAATATTAAAAGAAATAACATCAAAATATGTGGGATACAGCAAAAGCAGTAGAGGGAAGTTTACAGCAACAAATGTATACATCAAAAAACAAATAGAAAAAACGGAAAGATTCTCTAATAACCTAACAGAGTTCACCTCAAGGACTTACAAAAGTCAGAACAAACCAAACCCAAATTAGTAGAAAGAAATACCAGAGCAGAAAAAAAAATTAAAAACAACCCTAAAAGATCAATGAAGCAAGTAGGGTTTTTTTTTTTTTTTTGAAAGTATAAACAAAATTGACAAAACTTTAATCGAGAAAAAAAGAAGATACAAATAACTAAAACCAGAGATAGAAAAGGAGACATTACAATTGATACTACAGAAATACTAAGAGCAATTTTATGCAAACAAACCCCTGGTAAACCTAGAAGCAATGGATAAATATATGTGATTATTTTTTAAAATTTTCGTTATTCTAATTTGTTATACACATTTGCAGAGTACATTTCATTTCATATTGCATATAAAGAGCACAATTTTTCAAGTTGCTGGTTTTATATAAAGTTGGATAAATATATGAACACATACAATTTACTAATATTGAATTAAAAAGAAACAGAAAATCTAAAGAGATCACTAATGAGAAGCAGTAATCAAAACTCCCATCTAAAAAAAGTCCAGGGTCTCATGGTTTTAATGATGAAGAAGAACTAATTCCAATTCTTCTTAAACTATTCAAAACAAAAAGGAACTTTGCCAAACTCTTTATAAGGCCAGCACTACCCTGATACCAAAGAAAGATAAAATACAAAAGAAAACTATACTCCATATATCCCTGATGAACATACATGCAAAAATTCTCAATAAAATACTAGCAAACTTAATTCAATAGTACATTAAGTAGATCATATACCAGGATCAAATACAATTCATCCCAGGGATGCAAGGATGGTTAACAAACTAACACATATGATAAAAGAATGAAGGGAAAAAAATATGATCATTTCAAAATATGCAGAAATAACATTTGATAAGACTCAACATCTCTTCATAGTAAAAACTCTCAAGTAAGGTATAGAAGGAACATGCCTCAAAATACTAAAGGTATATATGAAAAACCCACAGTCAATTTCACTGAATGGGGAAAAGCAGAAAGTGTTTCTTCAAAGATTAGGAACATGACAAGGTATCCACTTTCACCACCTATATAATATAGTACTGGAGATCTTAGCAAGAGTAATTAGGCAAGAGAAGTAGAGGGCATCCAAATTAGAAAAGAAGAAATTAAATTATCCAAGTTTTTAGATGACATGATTTTATATATAGAAAGACCCAAATACTCCATCAAAAAGTTGTTAGAACATTTGAATGAATTCAATAAAGTTGCAGGATAAAAAATTAACATAAAACATGAACTTTTTTTTTTTTTTTTTTTTTTTTTTTTTTTTTTACCAATAATGAACTTGCTGGAAAAGAAATTAAGAAAGCAATCATTCACAATGGCTACAAAAAATTAGAAATAAGTGCAATAAATGATCTTCATAATGAAAATTATAAAACCTTGTGAATTATAGAAGACACAAAAATGGAAAGATATCTTGTGTTCATGGTTAGAATAATATTGTCAAAATGATCATAATAAAGCAATCTGTAGTTTCAATGCAATTTCCATCAAAATACCAAAGACTATTCACAGAAGAAAAAAATCCTAAAATTCATAGGGAACTAAAAAAGACTCAAAGCAATCTGGAAGGAGAAAAAGCAATACCTTATTTTATTCTATTTGTTTGTTTGGTTGGTTGGTTTTGTGGTGCTGGGGATTGAACCAGGGCCTTGTGCATGTGAGGCAAGCACTCTACCAACTGAGCTATATCCCCAGCCCACCAATACCTTATTTTAAAACATACTACAATATTATAGTAAGAAAACAATGGTCCTGGCATAAAAAAGATGCACAGACCAATAGAATAGAATTAGAAAACCCAAAAATTAATCCATGTTCACAAAGCCAACTGATTTTTGACAAAGGCACCAAGAACATATAGTGGAGAAAAGACTGTCTCTCTTCAATAAATGGTGCTCACACTATACCCCGAAATTAACTCCAAATGAATCAAAGACCTAAATGTGAAACCTGAAATTATGAAATAAGAAAATATAGGGGAAACACTTCAAATCGTTGGTATAGGTAATGATTTTTCAGATAGGAACCCCAAAGGCACAGGCAACAAAAGTGAAAATAAACAGATGGGATTATATTAAGCTAAGAAGGTTCTGCACAGCAAAGGACATAATCAACAGAATTGAGAAAACCTACAGAATGGGAGAGTATCTGTGAACGATTCATCTGAAAGGGGATTAATATCCAGAATATATAAGGAACTAAAAAAAAATAAAAACAAACCAAAACTCTCCCAAATAATCCAATTAAAATAGGCAAAAGAGATAAACAGATACTTCTCAAAAGAAAACATACAAATGGTCAATAAGTATATGAAAAAACGTTCAATTCAATTATCAGGGAAACACAAATCAAAACCACAATGCGATACCTCACCCTACCAGGAAGGGCTATTGTCAAAAACTAACAAATGTGGGCAAGGGTGCAGAGAAAGGAGAAAGCTTATGTACTGTTGGTGGAAATGTAAATTAGTACTCATTGCTAAAAACGGTATACAGATTCCTCAAAAAACTCAGAACTGGCATATGATCCACCAATTCCAATAATGGGGCCAAAGAAGATGAAATCGTCCTATCAAAAAATACTTACACTCCCATGTATGCATGTATGTACGTACTTTTGGAACTGGGGATTGAACTCAGGGCTGCTTTATCACTGAGCTACATCCCTAGCACTTTTTGAGAAAGTGTCTTACTAAATTGTCCAGGCAGGTAGAGAATTTATGATCTTCTTGCCTTAGCCTCCTGAGTACAGTCACTGGGATTACAAGCATGCACTACATTGTGCTTGGCCCATGTATATTTTAAAAATATTTTAAATTGGTGGATTAAAATCACACATGTTCATTGTTACCTATTCATATACGCACACAACATAATTTGAGCAATTTCATTTCTCAGTACCACTTCGTTTTCTCCCTTCCTCCCTTCCCACAGTAGCCTTCCTCTACTCTATTGAATGGTCTCCTTTCTGTTTTCAGGAGATTCCCTTCCATAAATACTTTTTACCCTTTTTTTTTTTCTCTCTAGCTTCTACAAAAGAGAGAAAACATATGACCCTTAACTGAGTTTAGTTTATTTCACTTAACATAATGTTCTCAAGTTCTATTCATGTTCCTATAAATGACATTTTCTTCTTCCTGGCTGAATGAAGCTCCATTGTATATATAAACCACATTTTCTTTATCCATTCATCTTTTGACAGACACCTAGCCTGTTCCATAACTTTTCTTTTTTTGTGAACTGTGCTGTTATAACCATGGGTATATATGTATCACTATAATATGATGATTTTTAATTCTTTAGGATAAATACCAAGGTGTGGTATACCTGGGTTACATGGTAGTTTCATTCTTGATCTTTTGAGATACCTCCATACTGATTTCCACAGTGGTTGTACTAACTTACAGTCTCACCAACAGCATATGAATGCTCCTTTCACTGTTCCTATCTTCACTGGCATTCATTATTATTTGTATTCTTGATGATCATCATTGTAACTAGAGTGGGATGAAATCTGTATCAATTTGATTTGTATTTTCCTAACTGCAAAAGATGTTAAACATTTTCTCATATATTTGCTGGCCTTTTGTATTTCTTCTTTTGAGAAGCGTCCATTTACTTCATTTGGCTATTTATCAATTATATTTTTGGTGTTTTTGAGTTCTTTATATATTATTGATATTAATCCTGTGTCAGAAGAGTAGCTAGCAAAGTTTCTCCCATTCTATAGGCTCTCTTTTCCTTTGCTGTGCATAAGCATTTTAATTTGATGGCATTCCACTTGTTGATTTTTCATATATTTCCTGAGCTTTAGGAGTCCTACTGAGAAGGTCATTATCTATACCTATATATTGGAGTGTTGACCCTACATTTCTTTTCCAGCAGTTGCAAAGTTTAAAGTCTTATTCCTAGCTTTTTGATCCATTTTGAGTTGACTTTTGTGCAAGGCGAGAGTTACAGATCTACTTTCTTTCTTCTACATATGGACATTCAGTTTTTCCAGCACCATTTGTTAAAAAAAAAAAAGTCTGTCTTTTTTCCAACATTATATTTTTAGCATCTTTGCCAAGGATCTGAAGACTATATCTGTATCATTCCCATGCTCACTGCAGCATTATTCACAATAGCTAAAATATAGTATCAATCTAGATGCCCATCAGTGGATGCATGAATAAAGAAAGTGTTTTTATATATACATAACAGAATATTATTCAGCCATAAAAAGAATGAAATCGTATCTTTAGTAGCAACATGGATAGAACTGCAAGTCATTATGTGAAGTATGACACAGAAAAACAAATATATGTTCTCACTCATTTGGAAAAATTAAAACTTAATCTTGTCAAAGAATGTAATGGAATAGTGGTCACTAGAGACTGGGAAGGCAGAAGGGAGGGAGAATGCAAAGAAGTTCAATAAGATAAATCAAAACACAGAAAGGAGGAATTAGGTTTTTTTTTCTATAGCACAGTAGTCTAACTATTGATTAAAACAATCTATGATATATTTCAAAATGACTAGGAAAGTATGAAATGCCCAACACATGAAACTATTAATTAAAGATATGGAAATACTTATTACCCCAGTTTGAGTATTACACATTGTGCATGTGCATCTAACTTCCATAATATATCCTCATAAAGATGAACAAATAAGTATCAATAAAGAATTTTTAAAAGAATAAAGGATGTTTATTATAGTTTATAAAAGAGAGAAATATATCAGTTGATGGTATCTCTACATTATGGAATACAAGGTAGTAATTAAAATAGTTAAGACCTGTATTTTTTTTCTTTTTTGTACCAGAGGTGCTTAACCACCAAGCCACATATCCAGCCCCAACCATTTTTTAAATATTTTATTAGAGACAGGGTCTCGCTGAATTGCTTAGGGCCTTGCTAAATTGCTGAGGCTGGCTTTGAACTCACAATCTTCCTGCCTCAACCTCCTGAGTTGCTGGGACCACAGGCATACGCCACCATTCCTGGCAAGATATGCATTTTTGAAGCAAGTTATAAAACCACATTTAGAGAACCCTAACCATTTACACATGTAAGTGTATAGCAAAAACCCTGGGAGTATTAACAACACATTGTTCAAGTGATTACCTAAGCAGAAGAGAGTGGGGAAAAGGAAGGTGAAGATAGACTTTCACATTTAATCTCCATACTTCTGTCCATAGAGCCTATATAATTGTATTAGTTGCATAATTTAAAAAGCAATTAAACAAAAAAGAAACAAATGAGTGCTGTCCATTTATATTGGCACAGAAGTATTTTGTTTGGCTTTTTAAACCATGCATAGTTTACAAATCAAGTTTATCTTCCTTGAATTTTGCTTTAAACACTGATGGTTATTCACTCTTTACCTCATTCCCAGATGCATTCTTTACCTCTCCTGCATCTCTTTACTGTGGCCTGAAAATATCATCCAATTCTTTGTCTCTCCATTTCAGTTATACCAATGGGAGGTGCATAAGGAGGTAAATCCTTAGATGTCTCTCTCTTACTTCATGTTTCAGAGCCTTGTGGTTCTGGCATGGTAGGGTTCTTCTATAACTATATATCTCTGACTACTATTCTTGCTGGATTGACTCCCTACTCTTTCTGTTCCCAAGAATGGTAAATGCTTTAGCTTCTGATTGTTTCTGGTTGCTTTATTATGCCTTATTAGTTGCTTAGCCTTACAACCACCTTTGTGAATGGTGGTTTTGTTAAATTTCCTCCAGAATTCCTTGAGCATGTCTTCTTTTTCTTGCTGTCTCTACCAACATGACTTGAAATGAAAAGTTCAAGCTACCAATGAAGCAAAGAAAGACTTCCCTAGTTACCATGCTTCTGAAAGAGTTTGTGAGTCAGTGAGATATGCTCAGGATTTGCCAATGACTTTAGAATAGCAATGGTCTTAAATTCCATCACCTGAAAACTACCTAGGGAGCTTATTAAAAATAAAGATTCAAGAAAAGACCAAGACTCATGGATAGGAAAACAAGAAGACATAAGAAATACATGTATTGTGACAGCATGTAGCCTACGTTTTACTCTGTTGTTCTTTCTCACTTCTGATGTTCTAAGATTTCTTCTTTAATTATTTTGTTCCTATCTTAGAAACTCCTTCTTGCCATTCTTTTTTTTTTTTAAATATTTATTGATTTGTTTTTAGTTGTACACAATGCCTTTATTTTTACGTGGTGCTGAGCATCGAACCCGGGCTGCGCACGTGCTAGGCCAGCACTCTACCGCTGAGCCACAACCCCAGCCCACTTCTTGCCATTCTTTAGGTTAGGTATGCTGACAACAAATTCTATTAGTTTTTCTTCATCTAAGTATATGTTGATGCTAATTACTCTTATAGAATATTTTCACTTCAAATAGGATCCTTGGTTAACAGTTCCCTTCAGCATTTGAAACTACTGTGCCACTTCTGGTTTCAATGGTTTCTGATGATGGTATCATTCCAAATATTCTTTTCCCTACAGATAAAGTGCTTTTTTTCCTCTTATCACTTTGAAGATTTTTTCTTTTTCTTCAGCTTTTAGGAGATTCTGATATGTCTTGGCATGGATTTGTTTGGATTTATCTCATTTGAGGTTTTCTCAGTTTGAATCTGTAGGTTTAGGTTGTTTGCTAAATTTGGGGGATATTCCAGATACTTCAATGCATACTTTTAGTCCCATTCTCTTTCTTTCCTTGACACTGAATACATGACTATTAGATCTGCTATAGTTTCATATGTCCATAATGTTCTGGCAAATCGGATACAAAAACATATTAAAAAGATAGTGCAACATGATCACGTTGGGTTCATCCCAGGGATGCAAGGTTGGTTCAACATATGGAAATCAATAAACATAATTCATCACATCAATATACTTAAAAACAAGAACCATATGATCATCTCAACAGATACAGAAAAAGCATTTGACAAAATGTAGCAGTCCTTCATGTTTAAAACACAAGAAAAACTATTATAAAAGCTATATATGCTAAACCCAAGGCCAACATCATTCTAAAGGGAGAAAAATTGAAAGCATGCCCTCTAAGAATTGGAAAAAGACAAGGATGACCTCTTTCACCACTTTTATTCATCATCATCCTTGAAAGTCTAGCCAGAGCAATTAGACAGAAGAAAGAAATTAAAGAGATACAAAAAGGAAAAGAAGAACTAAAACTATCATTCTTTGCCCACAACATGATTCGATATTTAGAAGACCCAAAAAATTTCACCAGAAAACTTCTAGAACTAATGAATAAATTTAACAAAGGATCAGGATATAAAATTAACACCCATAGCTGGGTGCAGTGGTGCACACCTGTAATTTCAGTGGCTCGGGAGGCTGAAGCAGGAGGATTCTGAGTTCAAAGCCAGCCTCAGCAAATGTGAGGTGTTAAGCAATTCAGTGAGACCCTGTCTCTAAATAAAATACAAAATGAAGTTGGGGATGTGGCTCAGTTGAGTGCCCCTGAGTTCAACCCTCAGAACCAAAATTTAAAAAAAAAAAAAAAAAAGAAAGAAAGAAAGAAAGAAAAGAAAAAATTAACACCCATAAATAAAATGCATTCCTATACATGGGTGATGAATCCACTAAAAGACAAATTAGGAAATCTACCCCATTCACAATAGCCTCAAAAATTAAAATAACTGGAAGTCAATTTAACAAAAGAGGTGAAGGACACTTAAAAAAAATAACTGAAGCAAAGATCTTAGGAGACAGAAAGATCTCCCATGGTCTTGGATAGGCAGGATTAACATTGTGAAAATGGCCATACTACCAAGAATGCTATACAGATTTATTGCAATTCCTATTAAAATCCCAAAGACATTCTTCATAGAATTAGAAAAAGCAATCATGAAATTCATCTGGAAAAATAAGAGACCCAGAATAGCCAAAGCAATCCTTAGCAAGAAAAATGAAGCAGTAGGCATTACAACGCCAGACTTATACTATAAAGCCATAGTAGCAAAAACAGCATGGTATTAGCACCAAAACAGACATGTAGATCAAGGTACAGAATAGAAGATACAGAGACAAATCCACATAAATATAGTTATCTCATATTAAACAAAGGCGCCAAAAACGTACACTGAGAAAAAATAGCCTCTTCAACAAATGGTGCTGGGAAAACTGGAAATCCAGCAAAATGAAATTAGATCCCTATTTCCTCCTGCACCAAACTCAACTCAAAGCGGATCACAGGCCTAGGCACTAGAACAGAGAACACTGTGCCTAATGGAAGAAAAAGTGGGCCCAAATCTTCACCATGTCAGCTTAGGAACTGACTTCCTTAACAAGACTCCTGGAAGCACAAGAAGTAAAATCAATAATCAATACATGAGATGGATTCAAATTAAAAAGCTTCTTCACAGCAAAGGAAACAATCAGGAATATGAAGAGAGGACCTACAGAATGGGAGAAAAATACTTGCCACATGGATCTGAGATAGAGCATTAATCTCCAGGATACATAAAGAATTCAAAAAACTTAACACCAAAAAAAAAAAAAAAAAAAAATAACCCAATCAATAAATTGGCTAAGGAACTGAAAAGATACTTCCCAGAAGAAGAAATACAATCGATCAACAAATATATGAAAAAATACTCAACATTTCTAGAGATAAAAGAAATGCAAATTAAAACTACACTGAGATTCCATCTCACTCCAGTCAGAATGGCAATTATCAAGAATACCAGGACGCAGGGAAAAAGGTACACTCATATATTGCCATTGGGACTGCAAATTGGTACAACCACTGTGTGAAGAAGTATGAAGATTCCTCAGAAAACTTAGAATGGAACCATCATTTGAACCAGTTATCCCCTTCCTCTGTTTATACCCAAAGGACTTAAAATCAGCATACTACAGGGACACAGCCACATCAATGTTTACAGCAGCTCAATTCACAATAGCTAAACTATGGAACCAACCTAGGTGTCCTTCAACTGATGAATGGATAAAGAAAATGTGGTATATATTCCAGACTTAAATTATACTACAGAGCCATAGTAGCAAAACAGTATGGTATTTGCACTAAAACAGACATGTAGATCAATGACACAGAATAGAAGACACAGACAAAAATCCACATAAATAAAGTTATCTCATATTAGACAAAGGTGGCATATATTCACATGGAATATTACTCAGCCTTAGAGAAGAATGAAATTCTCCAGCTCCATCCATTTACAGACAAATGGATGGAGCTGGAGAATTTCATGCTCAGCAAAATAAGCCATTCCCAATGAATGGCCCAATGTTTTCTCTGATATGCAGATGTTAATTCACAATAAGGGGGAGAATAGAGGTACTTTGGATTAGACAGAGGGGAGTACAGGGAGTTGGGGGGGTATGGAGGTAGAAAGGGTAGTAGAATGAATAGGACATTATTACCCTATGTGCATATATGATTATACAACAGGTATAATTCTACATCATACACAACTAGAATAATGAGATTTATGCATGATGTGTTGAAATACATTCTACTGTCATGTATAAGTAATAAGAACAAAAATAAAAAAGAAACACATTTACATAAAGAGCATCATAGAATTAACAAGTGAAAGTGAATTAAAAACTTGATTTTACATGTGCCAGAAAGAAAGAAAGAAAACCCAGTTAACTCATCCCTGTGTTGTTTCTCCAGTTCCAGAATACCTGGTTGGTCTACCTTCTTCTCTTTACTTTGCAAAGTCTTATATTTCTTTTATATATAATGTCAAGGATGGATTTTTAGTTGTACTTAGCAGAAAAAATATGGAAATGTGTGTCTTTTCCATTTTGCCCCTGGTCAAAATTTCTTACCTTTGTTTCATTTTCATTAATAAAACCCAAACACTTATGTGCCCCTTCATAGATCTACAAGCACAATTATATGAAATAATAATAGCAGAAAATATATAAATAGGAATTTAAGTTAGGAAATGAGACCTACTATTAATGACAGAGCCTCAACTTTAAGGTTATACAATATCTGGTACCAAAAATAAAAGAATTCCTACACATACCAACTGATCTTATTGAATTCTTGAAGATAAATTTCAGATACAGCAAGAAATTTTATGGACAATTAAGCTACCTATTGAATATGAAAAGCAGTAAGAGTTAAAGTGTTATTTTCATTTAAAGTAAGGGAAAACAATATTCATTTTGAAATTCTTTCAAGAAGAAGAGATCAGAATGAGTTCATTCCTTATAGTTTAAATCAGATTTTATGTAGGTTTTATTTTTCAAAACTAATGATTTGGAAAGTTTATCAGGTAATTGAAAGTATCCTTGATATTTAAGTATTCTGAATAAGAATATGACATTTTAAGTGGACTCTAATTAAGGAAATGTGTCCTGACTAAAATTCACAACACAAAAAGAAAACCAAGATCCACTGAGATAAAGGCTTTTTAATAAACCATCATTAAAAAACAATGTTGAAAATTTTTATCAATTCCTTGGCAAGTATACTTATTTATATGTACTGCTTGAAAATATAATTTACATGGATTTTACTACTATCATTATGGGAAATCCAACAAAGATAAATTTTCCTCTTAATAAACACATCTTTCTTTCATGTTATGATTTGGAATCATATCATGCCACGTGTATATTAACTTTATGCATTTTCCATGTGCTATGTCTTTATCCCTTTTTCTTCTTGGGAGAATTTTTGAAAACAGATGAACCAAGTATGGAAGGCCAGTTCCCATCTGAAGGACAAATAAAATTGTAGAGAAATACTGACCTCCAGTGGCCATCTAAAATTGACAGTGGCAATACTTCAGGAATATAAACCTAGCAACATGATCTTGATTTAAGAGAAACAGAGAAAAAGAGAGAGAGAGAGAGAGAGAGAGAGAGAGAGAGAGAGAAACAGAGAAATATAAAGAAAACAAAAAGAATACCAAAGCTTCCTAAATTTTTTTTTAATATATAGTCATGTCAACTTAAGAATCCTTTGAAGTCTAAAGTGAGAGCAAGGCTTTTAAAAATGACAAAATTATAGCGATTTCTGTGTAAAAGTTTTAGAACCAATATAGTATTTGTCATTTTGAAATCCTTAGTCTCACTTAAAACATGTATCTGCCTGTTTATGCTCTTGAAATTGTCTTCTACAAACATGAAAATGTTGCAAATATTAAAACTACCTATGGAATAGCGTTCTTTTAACTTCTTGAGAACTGTTTCAAGGGATTAAACAGGGGATCTTTAAAAATCCAGTTGACATCACTACAATTCAAAAGTAAACAAAAGAGATTGTTCTCATGAATAATTAATTTGAGCTAATGACTAAGAGCTTTCCACTTAGGCAAAAGTCTGCAAATCCCACCTAAATTATAATACTTCATGAAATAGTCATCTTTCTTACCCTCTCATTTTAATGTCTTAAGGAGATCCACTAAAAGGGAAGAACATTTAGTAGTGTGAGACAGAGGACATTTGAGTTAGTTGGATTCACAGGAATATGTACAATAAATACTCATTAATCTAAATAACAGATTTAAGACATTCCAGTCCAATAGACAGGGATTGTTATATGATTATGGAAAACAATCTAAGTGATGTGGGGAAAATCTTATCATATGATCTTTTTCATTTAATTTTTCTGAGAAATAAAAGTATAATTCACTATTTGGAAAAGAACTCTGGAATTGCAATTTTACAGAACTACAGTAATGAGAAACACAAGCCTAGAATTTGAATCATTTTTAGTTAAAAACCACTAATTTTTTTTATTCTTACCGAACATAGTCAAAATATTCTTTGTGCTGGTTACGATAAAAAACAGAAAATTTAAGCATACGTCCTGCAATCACTTCAGCCTTCTCCAACAGTTGTGTTAGATGAACTTTTGAATAGTCTGCAATTTAAAAAAGTCTTTTTATTAAAAATATAGCACCAAAAGTATCAGCTACACAGTTAATAAATTAGGGATTATTAACAATTACCTTTAGAGAATTCAACTAAGTAAACAGTAATTGCGATTTATAAAAAACAAACAAACATATACATTCACTGTCCTTATGTGGCACATTTTTCTTTAAGCAAGTGCTCTACCACTGAGCTACATCCCTAGCCCTTTGTTATGGTTTATGTTATTTCTTAGAATATCCTTGTGCTTTTTTACTCTTTGAAATTAAATATCCTGAAACAAATATATGTTTAATAAGTCTTCATAACCCAATCAATGTCCATCAGCGCAATAGCATCTTTTCCACAATCAGTTGATAAACTGAATGAAAGAAATTTATAATCTGCAAGCAATCAGCAAAGATGGAAATTAGAAATAATAATGCTTAATTTATTTTCTAAACCTCTAAGGTTCATAAGATAGATTAAATATGGCTAGAAATTGAATAGTGACGTAGAAATTGAAGTTCATTAAAGTTTAATGATTTTGCTCAGTGTTCACATAGCCAATAATTTTGAGACTCCATTTCTGGCCCATAGCTGATGGTCTTTGAGTACAAAAGTCTCTTGAAAATATAGTTCAACTGTTAAAAAAAGTTATTTGATACTTCTTAATAAACATTTTGTTTTGAAAATCGAGAATTGCTGTCAAACTCCTGCAGCAGAAACTAAGGAAAATTTTGGTCTATAAAGATTACTTAGCGTTTCCAAACAGACCAACCTAGTTAAAGTGCTTGCAGAAGCAGAATTTGTTTACTTACCCTGTACCAACTCGACCAGCACTTATTTATATTAGAAGATACTATATACAAAAAACACTATGCAAAATTAGATAATCAGATTAAAGATAAAAATGTATTTCTTCCCTTCAAAGAAATGATGATCCATAAGAGGAGATAAATATCATCTAAATAGACAATAATGACATTATTATAGTGAGTATTGTTACATACTAGAAGTAGATTAGTCTGTGGTATTCTATTTTATATTAATGTATCATATTGTATTTCTAATACCTTGTAAAGTGCCTAGCTCACAGTATGGGTTCAATAAATGATGTGTGAATTAATGTCTAGATTAAAAAACAATTATTCACAAGAGCATTCTCAAAATTTACACAGACCAAGTTATAAATAAAGTTTACATGAAATAGTCCCCGAATAATTCTGACAAACGCACACTATATCTCTGAACAGCTTAAGTTCCTCTTAGATTTTACTCATGAAAATAAAAGGGTAAAATAATTTATAGAAAATTTTATGGTGCATTTAAAAGCGGGCCTTTTCTTTATCATTTTTAGGAGAATTATGGGATATAATAATGAGTTACAGGGAGATTCCACTGTAAATGAAAGTAAAATAACAAAGGATTTTCCTTCATACACATAGAAATAACAACATGCACTTATATAGTTAAATAGATTATAGAATAGAATGAATACATATACATGGTGTGCATGTGTGCTATTTCTGAACTGGAAATGTCTTCCTTAAACTAAAAAAGAAATAATATTTCAAACCATTCTCTAATGTCAGATGGGATTTTAGCAAGTAAATTATAGCTCCTTTTAGTGACAAATACATATAGTCATAGACAAAACTGCAGGCATTGTAGGTTGAATATCCCTTATCCAAAATGCTTGAGACCAGAGTATTTCAAATTTCAGAGTTTTCTGGATTTTGGAATATTTGCATATACTTTACTGATTGAGCACTCCTACTCCACAAACCTAAAATGCTCAAAAATTCAAAAAAATTTTAGAGCACCATATCAGTGTTAAAAAATGTTCCAGATTTCAGATTTTGGATTTTCAGATTGGGGATACTCAACCTATGACACAATGGAAAAAGAGATTGTGCCTTTTGTCTTGGATTGAATCTCCCCAGGAGAGCAGGCTCTTTATATCAGATTTCTCAATGTCAAATGGCTATTAAGGTACTTTTTAATAAAGCAAAGATACATAAACAGGACACTAATTTATAACTATCTTTTTCTTAAGCTCTTCCATCACTCAAGTGAAAAATCCAACAACATTTCTGCTAGGCACAGTCATTGAGACCTGCCTTCATTCCCCTATATTAGAGAAGTATGTTATATTTCTATCTTCCTTCCTTCAATATCTGTGAAAATGAAAGAACTGCAAAGAAGAAAATGAAGGTCAAAATATGCTGAGTATATTATCAAACTGCATGAATTTTTATTTACAAAGCTTTCATTGTAAATAATATTATGTATGCAGCAAAAAAGTGATTTGATGACATCACCCAAGTTTTGCTACTGAGAACCTCAGTTCCCTCCAATCACTACAATATTGTTCATTCTGTTACACAATGCTACTGACAATGCAAAACTAACCTATGCAATATCTATTCACTTTATAAAATTACAAAAAAGAAATATTTTTTGATAATTAGCTTTCTGGGAACAAGTAAGTTTTGTTTTGTTTTGTTTTCCCTGTATTTGTACCTAGTTCTCTTACCTGCTGTGCAGAATTCTATAATTTCACTCCATTCAGATACAAGATAATCACCATCAACTTGTTTTGAGGCAGTCTGCACTGCTACTGTATACTCAGTTCTTGGGCTTAAAAACCAGTGTCCACGGACAGTCATTGGCAAGGGAACAGCTTTTGCCACCAATTTTGTTGGAACATCCTAAAAAGGAAAAAAGGAAGAATAGGAATAAAAAGAGGGAAGGAAGGGATGAAAAGGAATGAAATAAGAAAGGTAGGAGGGAGGGAAGGGAAGGACATTCAAGTATAACTTTAGTCACTTATAAATAATAGAGGGAAGAGAAACTAACAAAAGAATTTACCTATTTAAAAATACTTTACATAAAGGTGAAATTCACTGTGGTATATTCACATATGTACACAGGAAAATTTGGTCAGATTTATTCCACCATTCCTCCCTTTTCCCATCCCTCCTCCTTCCCCTCCTCAAAGCCCTTCCTCTACTCCACTGATCTCTTCTGTTTTCAAGGAATCCCCTCACACACCTTTTTCTTTTTACCCCCTTATTTTGGTCTAGCGTTCACATATGAGAAAAAACACTCGACCCTTGACTTTCTGCCTCTGGGTTATTTCACTTAGCATGATAAGCATGATATTCTCCAGTTCCAACCATTTATCAGTACATGACATCAATTTATTCTTCTTCGGGACTGAGTAGGACTCCATTGTGTATATACAGTGTGTGTATACACACACACACACACACACACACACACACACACACACACACACCTTTTTTTCTTTATCCATTCATCTATTGACTGACTCCTAGGTGGTTCCATAACTTGGCTATTGTGAACTGTGCTGCTGTAAACACTGGAATGTTGTAATGTCCATATCATTATAGTATGCTGACTTCAGTTCTTTTGGATAAAATCAAAGAGTATAATATCTAGATCATATGGTACTTGCATTAATTTAACAATAATCAGAGTATTTCATTTTCTTCCAAAATATATTAGAGGTACAGGGTTTTTAAATCACAATTTTTATTTTTCCCAATGCTAAGTACATCATATGTCATTAATAGGACATTATTCTTCTTTTAAAGTGTCCTCATACTTAGAAAGCATTTAAGATGCAAACTAAATAAATATTTGTTAGATTTTTACCTTGTGTTTAAATTTATTAGAGTTCTTGTTCTCTTTCTTGTTGAGATCAATGAAATAGTGTGTAATTCGGTCTTTGGATTTTGAATCCATTTCCCATGAAATCTTGAATGAGTCACATGTAATATTGCTTATTTTGATTTTATGTGGTACAGGAAGCTCTTCCATCTCTGCTATGCCACTGTCTTGTGATTTGTTACCTGCCAAAAAAAATAAATAAATAAATAAAAAGCACAGAATCCAATTAACAGATTTTTCTAGCTTATGAAATTTGTAGCAATGTACATATTTCTGAAAATAATTCTCTAATTACGAAATCTGGTATTTCATTTTGTTTGTGAAATAATTTGAATGATAATGATCATAAAGGATGTTTATAAGATTGTATTATGAATAAAAAGCAGAAATGACTTAATCATCTCCACATTTTCAATTTAGTTGCTCAATTTCTGCTTTATAGAGTAAAAACAAAAACACAGATGATTCATCTTTATAATCTATGAAAGATTACTCTTAAATGGTTAGGTTTCCTCTGAAAAGTCCCAAGAGACCATTTCCCTACATGATCAATTCTGCCCTCGAGTAGTATTGGATAATTCAGGCTAGATGACTTCATAGAGATGTTGATATGAAGGGTTCCAGTCAAATAAAGGAAATATTTTTATAAAACTGTATGAAACAGCAATAACAAACTATACAAATTGTTCCTCCTTTTCATTTTGTAAGTGTTATATAGAAATATCATGTAATGGTTCTACTTGCACGTAATTTGTTCTACTATATAACAAGTAATATTGAAGACTATTCATTTACAACTTACTCTGTCAAGGATTACTCTAGGAATCTTTTCCCTGCAGTATCCTGATAAATTCATTTTTGGGTGCTGAAACAATAGATAGGTTTAAAAGAAAACACAACAAGATGATTGCCATATTCACTGATGTCATTAAAATCTCGAAGAAGTGATCCAAGATCTGGAAACAGCAGACTTCAAAGACTGTCTCTGTACTTAAAGAAATTATTGTCACTTTGGCTGACAGTATAGAGAAGGACAAGACTGATGACAGGACAAAAACAGAAAATTCAGATAAACTGAAGACATACTGGAATCAAATTCTACTCCATTTCTTCCTACATTCTCTTTCCCCAAGCTAATATAATATTCAATGCCCCCAAAGGGGGGGAAAAAGGAATTGTTAATCATATGATAAAAATGGTAGGTCATATATCAATCAGCTAATAATTTGTTCTTTAACAGGACAAAATATCAAACCTTAATCAACAATAATTAAAAGTAACAACAATGAAAGCTACTTTACAGCAATACCTTCCTCTTCCAGATAAAATTGTTCTCTCTCCTCCATACTTTCATGTCAATCACTGATACAAAACATTAGACAATTCCCAACTGTATTAAATATTTGAGCCATACTGTCTCATCTCAAATTTTATTGTGATCAAATGAAACTGATGTCAGTTGAAAACTAATTTCAAAGCAACCTAAGTTCTTCAATTTTATTTCTTAAATGATAGCTGGAAAGTTCCTTTCTTTTCTTAAAAACATCCCTCGTACTTAAGTTTCTCCAAATTCCCTCTTCACAAAACTGTTAGAAACTCCCCTTTAATTTTCCTCCCCATCTGGTCTCACAGATAACCCAAATTTGCTTCTGGCTTAAAGCTTTTCAAAAATCAAAGGAATAGAACAAAATCCAACTGGAATCCTTTCATTGGAGCTGGAAAAGTCAAAGACAATAAAATAACAAACATTACTAATTTTTGTCTTATTTTTAAAAGCTCACATTTCAACCTATTACTCTAACTGAAGTTATCTTTAAAAAACTCAAATAGTAGAAATTTCAGTTTATCTCATCTGTATTATACTATATCCATATATTTTTATAACTCATTAAAAATAATTAAAATTGTTATTTAGGATCATATAGAGAAAAATAAAGCTCTTCCATTTGATCCAATTTAACAAAAATAAAACTTCAGTATATAACACTATCAAAGATATTATATTTTCCATTTAAATTTCCACCATCATCTTAGTTAACTAAAAGTAACAAACAATTGATATGTATTTCGTAGAATGCTTTGTTTTTATATATTTTTCCTCTAAATGTTAAGATTTGAGAAAAAAATATTAGTTTTATTAAAATGTGGAAATCTTTGCTCAAATAATATTATCCCATTGGGGGCAATATAAAGATTTTGTTATATCAATAGTCTTCATGTTCCAGCTACTTATCATAGTCCCAATTCTTAACAAAATCACTAGATTAACTACCTGTATTACAGCTTTCTTACTTGGGTAGAGGAAGTAAATAATTTAAATAAATTCTATGCGTTCACATGTAACATACTTCTTCCTCACACTTTGTGAATCAAATTTTAACAGATATTTTGAGATAAGGGATAGAAAACAATGCTTCTGTCTATAAAAACTAATGAAACAACAGTTAGCCACATCACACTAATATTCAATAACTAGCCAGAAATATCTTAGTTCTATCAATCAAATATACTTCCAAATGCAGTTCTGTATCTGTATCCCTAGTAAGATTTCATCTTAGAGGTAATTCTAAATATCCTTCTCTACTTCACATTCTAAATTATTCTAACATCTAAATTATTCTAACTGCTGATTACTGATATTGAATACAGAACAAATAAATGGCTTCATATACTTTTGTCTATCCAAACATAAACTTTTCTTTTAAAACATTTCATAAGTAATTTTTTAAAAAACTTATTACTTTTAAAAGTAGGGCTGGGGTTATGGCTCAGTGGTGGAGTGCTTGCATAGCATGTGTGAGGCACTGGGTTCGATTCTCAGCACCACATATAAATAAATAAATAAAAACAAGAGTCTATTAGCTATTAAAAAATAAAAAAAATAAATAAAGGAGAATCAACCTGGGGTAAATCTGGGGCAATGTCAATGCAAAACAGAGTCAGCAATTGACAGTAGATCAAAATAATTTTATGTAGTATACAGTGTTTTTGATTGATTGGATTGAGATAAATAAACTTTGGTACTATTAGACAAATTTCTGGTAAAATAAATGCATGGGCAAAGAAAGAACATACATTATGAATAGGAGAACATTTTGAAAATAACACCATTACCTCACTGGTAGAAAATTTTCTCTGAAAATTTGATAGCTCTGGAAATATTTGTTTTGGTTGTTTAATGATGTAAAAGTCGCACAAGATTTTTACTTATGAAGTCTGAAGTAGATCTAGGTGTGATTAGAAAGAGGAGAAACAGAGTGCATTCCTCTTGCAAAGTTTCAATCATTTGAATTTGAGTCACAATGTGGAATGGAAGAGTTCCTTCTACATATTCCATTTACAGAAAGAGTAGTCCTTAGGGGAAGGCATGATGTATGTTCACAACAAACTTCAACTGTTTTCAAATACCTCAGGTCACCAGTAATACATTTGCTAAATTTTCACTTTGGGGGAGCAGTGTTGAACATCCCATTGAGTTAAAAATGATTCCTTTTTAACATTGAATTATTAAAATCTTTGAAATTCCCAATTCTATTTGACTTTTTCTCAAAATGTTTGATAATTTGAATTTCTATAAAACCTAAGCATTCTTATCATTATAAGTCAGCCTTCTGTTTAATACCTACATTTGTTACAATTTACAACCTAGTAGACATAAATTCAAAAACATGGAGAAATTTGTTATGAGAGGTCAAGTAATAACTTTTTATGTCTTTTTTAAAAATTTGCTCTAATTAGTTATACATGACAGCAGAATGCATCCAATGCAGCCAACTGTATCTTGGAACAATGCCGCCATCCCCATAGCCACCTCAACACGGTAGCTTCATAAGTAGTTTTAACAGCAGCAAACATGAAAATGCAAGATAAAAAATGCTGTGAAATTATACTAACATTATTTTATATATAGCTCTTCACTTACTGAACTTAAATCGCCTTACAAAATGATGATCAGATAAAAAAGAGCTATATTAAGATATAATTCACATACCATACATTCATTCAAAGCACACAATTCAGTGCCCTTTAGTATATTCAGAGCTATGCATCCACTTCCATAATCAACTATAGAAACAAAATTCCCCCCTTTGCAAGAAACTCCGCATACCTTTGTCATTATCCCTACCCATATACATGCCCCTTTCTATCAGCCCTAAGCAACCACTGCTTTATCATTTGTCTTCATAGATTTACCTATTCTGTACATTTCACATGAATAGTATAATACCATATGTGCTCCTTTGTGACTGGCCTGTTACATCATCCATGTTACATCATGCCTCATTTGTTTTTATTGCTGAATAATATTCCATTGTATGGATATGCCACCTGTTATTTATCTATTATCAGTTAATGTATTATCAATTGATATTGGGTTTTTCCACATTTGTGCTGTTATAAATAAGGCTACTGTGTGTACACGTGTTTCAACTCTCTTGGGTATATAACCTAGGAGTGAAATTGCTGGGTCATATGGATAACTCCCTGTTTAACTTACTGAGGAAATGACAAAACTGTTTTCCAAAACTGCTGCATCATTTGACATTCCCTCTAGCATAGCGTAAGGATTCTTACCAACACATATAATCTATTGTTTTTATTACAGTCATTCTTTGCCCTTCCACCTTCTGACATGGGGATATGTCAGAAGCAGAAAGTAGTTCTTACTGTACACTGAGGCTACTAGTGCCTTGTTTCTGAACTTTCCAGCTTCCAAAACTGTGAGAAATTAATTTCTATTATATAAATTACTCAGCACCAAATATTCTTATTATTGCAGCACAAATGGACTAAGATAATCTGTTATACTATGGTTATTTGTTACTCAACTTGCCTTACAGAGAGCCAATACAAGTCCTTCAAGCTGTGTCCTTTAGGCATGGCCCCACAATTATTTAAGCCCTTTTCACTTTCTTCCTTCAACAAGATGTTCTAGTTTATTTTGTACTTCTCTGATAAAATCAACCATTTCTCTAGGAATTAGGAGTCATTTTAGTAGAAAATGGCAGTCATTGTTTCCAGGGTCTCTCAATAGCTAGAAGAGCTAAAATACATGCATATGTATATTTCTATACCTAAATAGAACACTATCACATAGGTCTATACTGATACCTTCAATTCCAATCCAACAGCATAGATTTCATTACATTCTTTCCCCTTATGACCTCTATAATTACTTCAACAGCATGAAAACTGGTTCAAATGATTCACAATATATTTACTTATTTGCTTAACAAAGAAGGCATTGATTTCTGACTTGCCAATTGACTTCACTATGTACTAACTATGACTAGGTCAATACTACTTACAATCATTTTTGTCTTTAGTCTGAGGATAAATAATCAAATTACTGTTTTCTAAAACTTGGAAAAACCTCAAAAATAATTTTTAACCTCAAAAATATTAGTAAATAATATGAATGTTGAAGGGTTGAGATAGTTTTTCTGCTGTCCATTACTTCTAAATTCATCATTGGATGGGCAGATGGATATGTGTAAATTAAATCAGTCAACAAAGAAGTGGTGTTAACTATACAATTTTTTAACTTTTTCTATGTTAGGAAATTTCATATTAAAAATAAAATATAATACAAGATTTACTCTTTAGGGTGATTGTTATTCATTTAAAATTCACTTAAATGAATAATATGCATTTAAAATTAAGGGACAATTAAACATAAGTTATTTTAATAACTTCCTTTACAGAGATATAGTCTGCTGAGGGAAAATACCTTCCATTTCCTTAAAATAACTTTAAAACATTGCAGTACTTTAAAAATGTTTTTATTAGTGCATTACAATTATACATAATAGTGTAGTTCACTATTACATATTCATATATGCACATAACAATTTGCTCCATTTCATTTCCCAGTACTCTTCTCCTCCCCCAGATCTCTTTCCTCTACTCTTCTGGTTTCCCTTGGAATTCACTATTAAAAATTTTGGTACATTATACATATAAGTGGGATTCACTATGATATATTCATATATAATACTGCAGTACTTTTAAATTCATGAAAGAAAAATTCAGTAAAAAAACTCACATTAGTAACCACACACACAAAAAAAAAAACCAACTATTCTCTACAACTCTCTAAATTAAAAATACTCTTAGTAAGTAGCAATGAATATTATTGGAACTTTTAGGAAAAAATACAAAGAAGAAAATAAAAATCACTAGTAAACTGTATACTAATAACATTTTATACATACTATTTTATAATTGTCTTTACATATGATAATATATTGTGAACATTTTTACATGGACTACAAGTAATTCTAATATTGGTGTATTCTATCCAACTAATTAACTATCACAATACTGGACATTTACATTGTTTCTAAAGATTTCCTGAGATGACACTTTAGTCACCTTTATTCTATGTAAATTTTTGATACATACAATTATTTATCTTGGGTAAATCCCAAGAAGTGTAATTGTGGACAATCATTTGTTAACAACAACGTGTATATTCAACCACAGTTTTTTATAGTACCCAGTTTTTTGCATCTTATGAAGTCTATTTTTTGTTATCTAAAGTATCCATGTGTTATAATGGGCAAAAAGTTGAACTCATCTTAAAAGAGCGAAAAAACACTTGACCTAAACCTTGTACCTTCATAAAAATTAGCTCAAATTGATGAAAAACTGAAAACAATAAAAGCTTTAGAAGAAAAAAACAAAGGCCAAAAAATCACTGAGAACTGGGATTACTAGGATTAGACAAAAAGTTCTTGGATTGTTTTATAACTATTTTTATATGTGATAATATATTGTGCACATTTTTAAATGACTACAAGTAATTCTAATATTGGTGTATTCTATCCAACTAATCAATCATCACAATACTGGACATTTACATTGTTTCCAAAGATTTCCTAGAATGACACTTTAGACATCTTTATTCTATGTAAATTTTTGATACATATGATTATTATATGATGATCTATAAAAGGAAAACTGTTCAGATCATCTCTAACCTTATTCTATTTGTTTTTGTCTACATGAAGAGCTTGTCTACTGTGAGTTTCATAATTTCTTTCATGTTTAAAATTGTATTTTATTTATTTTGATAACATAGTATGAAATACAATACATGTATTTTATTTATTTTGATAACATAGTATAAAACATAATACATAGATACATGACAGTTATAGCTTCACTTGGGATGATTGCTTTCTTCAATTAAACATGACTATTTTATAATACTCAGTAAGTATAATAATATATTAACTGCCCTTGCAAATACTTTTGTATTCTACTTTATTTCAGTTTATATGTAGTGAAATATCTTTGTTAATTTTCCATTTTATTTATTTTTTTAGAATCTTTTGGGATAATGTTTTTAGGTACAACTTTTTTTTTCCAGTTTGAAACCATATTTTATTTTTAACATAGCTAGAAATATCCAATAACTATAGATTTTTAAGCAGAAAACTTATTTTCCTTCTTATAGCATCATTAGCAGAAAAAAAAGAACATTTCTGGTTTAGAAATGATATTGAGTCTCTAAGAAAACGAAGACTTATCTGTTGTATTTGTGGAACTTAAGTCTAAAAGCACAGGACACATTTTCAGAAGAGTAATTTACTTTTACCCATTTATGGTAATATTTGTAATATTCGAGTATAGTTAGGTCATGTATAATTAAGTTAATCAAATCAGGAATCCAAGAAGGAACTGTTCTTCTTGAGTTAAGCACACCACACATGAGATTTTGAGAATACACATGAACAAAAAAAGAACACTGGCAAGCCCAAATCCAAGTATAAATGGTGAGTGTTTTTCCAGGATTTTAAAAGCATGCTCCATTAGCATACAACTTTTTCTCATTTTTTTAACAGATGCATTTCTGTCTACTCGTGTACAGCAAAGGGTTAGAATGAGTATAAATGTGATATTAGAAATGTACTACTTTATAAATGTACTCCAAAATTTACCTTTCCTTATCAGAAAATGACCAACTATGTCTGCTTTCTGCTTGTTGTATTTCCCTCCTTCTTGAACTAAAGATAATCTTTTCTACATTATCATCATCGCTGCTATCATTATTCATAGCATAATTGTGCAAGCATATTTAATGCTGGGGTTCACTTAATATGTAATACATATCATAGCTGTGGAATAATACCCATAACAGCTATCGTTCTTTCTTAGCCATGAGATTGCCTATTTAAGTGTTATTAGACTTCCACTCTGGCAAAATCTTTTGATATTAAAAACATTGGAAGGAGGGATTCCTTTTAGTGTTCAGTGTTCTATTTAGGAAGTACCTATTGATCTTTGTATTTTGAAGAGTATGTGGTTTGAATTAATTGTAACTATAAAAGGAACTGTTTGATCTAACATAAATTATAAAATAGATGAGAGCCATGGTTATTCATTATGGATTTGTTGCCACCACGAAGATTCATTATTGTATTCAGCTCTTCCTTAAATACCGCAACCATACCCCCACCTTCTTATTTCCCTCTGGTTCCTGCAAAGATAGGTACAACTTTTGTATTTAGACAATTTGAATAATTTTGCCTTTTATTAGAATTGTTTGTCTTCTTGTCAATGAGAGCTCATTTTATGTTTAATAAATTCTTCTTTGCTGTTCCTTAGTTTCTTTCACCATATGGAATGCATATTTTTTTTTCAAATATCTTTTCCCTAGTAATTTCAAAGTTACAAATTGCATTACATATTCTACTAGAAGTTATTTTTCTTCAGCATCAAAGATGAAACAAACATCTGTTGAACTTTCTTATGTAAAAGAAACTGACATTTTTACTTTTTATTTTCTAGTAGTATACTCTAAGATTTTAGAGTCAATATATTTTAAATTTTTACAAAAAAAATTTTCTTCCCATGAAAAATAATTTATAATATTTTCATTCCATTTCGTAACCTTATTTACACCAATTCTTTGGACTCTATTACTTAAATGTTTTTGCTAATTTGTACCAGTCCTTTTAAGATTAGCTTTCCAATTTTTAGTTTGGTTGAAGGACATTTTCAAATCACTTTTTCTTCAAGATTAGTATTTTATTAGTATTTTATAAATACTTGTGTTTCTAAAAGTGTTTTCATTGTTGTCTTTTATTTGAATAACAACATGGTTAAATACAGAATTCCCTACATAAACATTTTGCCTTAAAAAAATGTAGATACTCTTCTATTATCACATTGTTCCCTGGCATTGAAGATTGTTGTGAAGATTGAGACAAATATGATCTTCCTTCACTTTAACCCATTTCATCCCCCTGTTTTTTACTGGATTGTTTATAGCATTCATATAATTCAAGGAGGTGTCTGACTTCTCCAAAAATCTATATACAATCTTTCACACCTAATGATAGACAGGACGTTTTGCTTGGCATACTTCATGGTAGTAGGTATCCCCTCCATACCAGATTTGGTACAATCAGTAATTTGGTGCAGTTGAGGAGTTAGCCCCTCCACCCCACCCCTGCTATACATACATACATACACACATACGTATATACACACACACTCACAAACACACCACCAACACACCAGCCATGCTCACAAGCATATTTACATTCCACTCCCAGGTACCTTTTTCTTATCAGGCACCTCCACCAAGACTTTGTCATGAGAGAAGGATTTACCTAAGGCAGGAAGCACTTTTCTCCACTCTAAACGCTCCTTGGTAATAATGGGATATAATCACCACCACTACGCCCATCTCTTGCCTAGGGTGGCTGTGTGGAAAGAAATGGAACACTGGGGAGCTGAGCCTTTTTTGCTGCTTGACTATACTGTACCAGTAAATTAATAAAGGTTTTGACTGGTATTTTGATTTTGGCTCTAAATCAATTGATCCCTTTGATAGGGGACAGACAGTTGCAAGTGGTAGGAACATGAGATTAAAGAAATAATTCTATAAAATGAGCCCACTGTGTTGAACCCAACATGCTTGCTTTTCCAAGAAGCAATTTACCTGCAGCCCTGCCTGGCTTAAGTGAACAGGATATGTCACATTCCTCAGCAAACTATCTGTTACTGGCAAGAGAAATGCAGGCCCCAAATAACATCGATAAAAGGAACCCAAGTTACCCTGAAGTGGGGAGCTTTTGTGACCCTTTTCACAGACCAGATCTCAAAACTCAGGGAGATAAGGATAATTCCTCCTAACCATAGGAGGAATCTTTAAGAATTTATGGTTATGAATCCATTAGAATTGGTGAGCATGGGCCAAAGTGACTTAGAGTTGGCATGGCAGTTGGGGACTTAGAAGTCTCATGTCATCTTGCTGTCAGTCTAAAGTCAAGAGGTAGACCTGGGTGGGACTCCTGGAAACTTCTCTGGGATCCCCAATAAGACCAGAGTGCAGGAGAGGGATGTTGTCCCTCTCCTCTCTGAGAGGAGTGTCCCCTTTCTCTTTTCCTATCCCTTCAATAAACTCATGCCTGTTACTTTGAGTGACATGTTTGAAATCCTGACTTGATCACAAGAATTGGGGTTTGATGGGGGGGAGTGGTCTTTGTGCTGCCTCAGTTTTCCAGAAGGCCGAGTTCTTTAACACTTTTAGCATCTGATTACACAATAATTTTTCTATCCAATTTATTCTTATCTTTTCCTTCCTCATCCCATAAGTATCAGTATATTGAACGTTTGTCTTCCATATATATCATCTTCTACTTTGATCTGTCTTTTCCTTTTTAATCTGAGAGAAAAATTCCAAGTTCTTCCCCATATCTCTGATCTTTTCTTCCTTCAGTGTGGTTTCCACTCTTTGTTATGAATGGAATTTGAAAATTTGTATAGCATTATTAATTTGCTTATATTCTTTCTCATTCCAAATTATGTCTTTTTACATATAAGTTCATTATTTTATCATTCATCTTTTGTTTCATTAAACCCAATCTTGAATTTTACTGAGAACATGAATCAGAATCTAAAAAATTTTGTTTTACTATAAAAAAAATCTAAAAATGTATCATTCTTCCATCTCTCATTAATAATTTTTCTTCAGTTATTTCTTTGTAGAAGCTTCTCATAGGCAGACATCATTTTGGTTTTTCTGTGTATTCAGGCTTGAAAAACAAGTCTTAAGTCTAGCATACAACCGATGGATATTATTTAAATCTCATTTCTTTTAAGAGCATTATTTTAAAGTTTTCTTCTTAGAGCTTAATTTGAAGGGGCTAGTTATATAAGTTTATTTTTCTGGTTAAGAGATTTTTGTGTCTGTGTGAAGAGTAAAAGAAACAAAAAAAAAATAGTGCTATGGATAATCTCAGCAAAGAAACCTCATTCCAGTTTTTTCTCTTGGTCATTCTATGAATTAGGTGCCTCTTTTCTACTGCTAGTAATCCATCTGGTCTAAGTTCCCTCCTTCAGGTACAATATGTAGTCAAGTTTGGATTCTTTCCTTGGATTTCTGATTTCTACATCAGAGTCTATTAAAGAGATTAGCTTCCTTACCCACCAGGTGGTAGCAGAGTTCTGCTTATTGTGGCCCCTAGTACACCTGCTTTTCAATAACTACAGATCTGTAGCAACAAAAGAAATTCTAAATAAAGTTACTAGCTATCCGTCCCTCTCTCCACCAAGTCAGAGAGTACTGTAAGAATTCTTCTAAGAACTTCTCTACTATTTTCCCTATAATAACAAATGGCTTTCTGAGGAGGAAGAAATAAATTTTTACATACTTTTTAAACAACAGGATTCTATGAGTAAATTCTATAACATTTCTCAGTAAATACAATGCTGATGAAAATAAAAATTTCATTGTTAAAAAAAAAAAGTTTTCCTCAATTTTTGTTTTTCTTTATTTTTGCCAAGATCTTGTAAAGGTGTTAGTTTGATACTCGTGTCCAAAAGTCCCATCTTACCTGAAGGTTTTCTAAGGTTCATTTTAAGAATACTAAGTTTTTATATAACTTTCTTTTCATCCTTTTTTTTTATTTGAAAAATTTCTGGTAGTATTTGCCAAGTTATTCTTATGTAGCTAATTATATTATTGAACAAAAGTAAATAGTAGAGCTATGATTTTTATGTTCAGACATTCCTCTTTCTCCTATGGAGCAAGGTCTTAGAGATCTAGCCAATATTTCTCAATCTTTTAATTCAACAGACTATTAATTTTTTTAAAAATAATTCTTTTGATTTTGTGAAGAGCAAAAAGAAAACTATGTTCTTACAATCACGATTACAATGTATTTAAACAAATTATATTTTAACATAAAATACAGAAAAATCTCAGAATAAAAGTCCTTTAAAATCAAGTAAATTTAACCATATTAAGATCTCACTAAAATTTCTGTATCTGTCTCAGAAGCCAAATGAAAACTTCTCCATGGCTTGACACTAGTTTCAAAAACTGATATTTAAAAACTGTTTGATATAGTTCAATTCTCCTCTCTACAGATAAATAAACTAGGGCTCAGGGAGACTAAAAAGAAATGATTGGAGTCAAAGAATGGGTAATTAAAAGAAATAATGCAAATCTATGCTTTTTTTTTTTTCTCTAAGTCCATGGATGTTTTCATTACATGATGATTTCTTCCAATTTAATTTTGTGTTGGGTTTCTATTTTGAATACTGTGTTAGAAGGGTGAAAAGATGCTAGTGGTAAAAAACAATTAAATTAACAATTTGGGTATTTTAGGTATATTATGTAAAGCATAAAACATATCTTAGCCCTTAATATCCTTGCAGTCTAACTGAACAGCTTAATAATAATTTATATTCATACTGTGTAATTTCACAAGATACTGTTTTTAACTCATTAATTCATGAAGTCTAGAATTAATGGAATGAGTTTCTAATAAAAATGTATGTTAGTCTAGACCTTTTCTGATTATCAATCTTATTACTCAAATAGGGGACATTTGGAAATGTATGGAGATGTTTTTGAACATTGCAAATTTGGGAAGGAGTCACTGACATCTGGTAAGCATAAATTACCTTCATATGGTCAATGAGTATAAGATGAGGTAATGTTAGTTAAAGGCAATTTTTAATTTACTTTATACTTTGGTCTAATTAATACATAACATTCTGTTTTGCCTTTTTTTTCTTTTTTTTTTTTGGTACTAAGGATTGAACCCCAGGGCGCTACATCCCCAGCCCTTTTTAATTTTTTGTTTTAAGTTAGGGTTTCCATAACCTTTGGAGGGACTTGCTAAATTCCTGAGGCTGGCCTTGAACCTGTGATCTTCCTGTTTCATCCTCCAGAGTCAATGGGATTATAGGTATGGTTTGTCACCAAGCCCAGCTAATGCAAAACTTTTCTGATTCCCTCCAGAATGTCAGTACTGCCAGAAATATTTAATGTTTCTTTCTTTTGAAAAAGAAAAAAATAATTGTTGGAATTAGTATACAAGTATTTTTAGCAAATCCATACATGTTAAAGGAGGTTATAATTCCCTAATTTTGATGTGGTATTTGAATATAAACAATCTCTAAATTTAATCTCATGCTTTTTTCTCAGGCTCTCTTCCCTTTTATTTTCTTTTAACTAAATTGTGCTGCAGATCACATAACATTTCCTGTGTTTAAGATCTCATTTAATTTAGTGTTTGGTGCATTCTAGCTTTTACTTTTATGCAACACATCACTTTTTATTGCCTCTTTTCTATGAACGTAACCTTTCAGTCCCTCTTTCTGAATTGTTTCTCTTACATTTATGTTTATAATACCTTCTAATTATCCACACGTTTTCCCACAGTGATTTCACCTTCAAATCACTAATACAGGTTTTTAGAAGCATATTTTCTCCATAACTATAGTTTCCAAATGGCATTTCACCTCAATTTTGGATCTCAAAAATCTCTAATTATTTTGTGATTATCATTCTAGGATTTATTTTAAATACAGATAGCACTACTTTTTTATTACAGAAATTCCAATTCATTTTTTATTCTTATTTGTTATGTATGACAGCAGAATGCATTATAATTCATATTACACATATAGAGCACAATTTTTGATATCTCTGGTTGTACACAAAGTAGAGTCACACCATTCGTGTCTTCATACGTGAATTTAGGGTAATGATGTCTATCTCATTTCACAGTCTTTCCTGCCCCTTCCTCCCCTTTGCTCTATCTAGAGTTCATTCATCTAATCCTTCCCATGCTCCCCCGCAACCCCATTATGAATAACCATCCTTATATCAGAGAAAACATTTGGCATTTGGGTTTTGGGGATTGGCTAACTTAGCATTATATTTTCCAACTCCATCCATTTACCTGCAAATGCCAAGATTTTATTCTTTTTTAATGCTGAATAGTATTCCATTGTGTAAATATAAATATACCACATTTTCGTTATCTATTCATATTCTGAAGGGCATCTAAGTTGGTTTCACAGTTTGAGGTGAATAGACAGCCTACATTTTGGGAGCAAATTTTTATCACAGGAACATCAGGTAGAGCACTAATCTCTAGGATGTATAAAGAAGTAAAAAATCTTAACACCATAAAAGCCCAAATAACTCAATCAATAAATGGGCCACGGAATTGAACAGCCACTTCTCAGAAGATGATATACAATCAATCAAAAAATATATGAAAAAATGTTCAACATCTCTAGAAATTAGAAATGCAAATCAAAACTACTCTTAAGATTTCATCTCACTCCAGTCAGAATGGCAGCTATCAAGAATACTAACATAAATAAGTGTTGGTGAGGATGTGGGGGAAAAGGCACACTCATACATTGCTGATGGGACTACAAATTGGTGCAGCCAATATGGAAAGCAGTATGGATAGACTGCTTATAAACTTCTTGATAAACTGGGAATGGAACCACCTTTGACCCAGCTATCCCACTACTTGGTCTATACCCAAAGGACTTAAAAACAGCATGCTACAGGGAAACAGCCACATCAACATTTATAGCAGCACAATTCCAATTCATTTTTAATGAAGTTTTATGAATTGCTATTTGGTTCTTTACTAAGGATACAATTACATTTATTGAAACAGCTATGAGGCAAGGACTTAGGGATTAGACCAGAGACAATACGCCTAATAGAAGAAAAAGTAAGCTACAATTTCCAACATGTCAGAATAGGCCCCAAGTTCCTTAATAAGACTCCTGTGGCGCAAGAATTAATATCAAGAATTAATGAATGGAATAGACTTAAGCTAAAAAGCTTCTTCTCAGCAAAAGAAACAATCAGTGAGGTGAATAGAGAGCCAACTAACTGGTAACAAATATTTAATACATGCACATCAGATAGAGCTCTAATTTCTAGAATACATAAAGAACTCAAAAAACTTAACACCAAAAAAACCCCCAAATAACCCAATCAATAAATGGGCTAAAGAATTGAAAAGACACTTCTCAGAAGAAGATACACAATTAATCAACAAATACATGAAAAAATGCTCAACATCGCTGGCAATTAGAGAAATGCAAATCAAAACTACTCTAAGATTTCATTTCATTCCAGTCAGAATGACAGCTATCAAGAACACAGACAACAATAAATGTTGGACAGGATGTGGGGAAAAAGGTACACTCATACATTGTTGGTGGGACTGCAAAATGGTGCAACCATTATGGAAAGCAGTATGGAGATTTCTTGGAAAACCGGGAATGGCCAGGCGCGGTGGCGCACGCCTGTAATCCCGGCACTTTGGAAGGCTGAGGCAGGAGGATCGTGAGTTCAAAGCCAGCCTCAGCAATGGCGAGGCGCTTAGCAACTCAGTGAGACCCTTTCTCTAAATAAAATATAAAAAAGGGCTGGGGATGTGGCCCAGTGGTCGAGTGCCCCTGAGTTCAATTCCTGGTACCGCAAAAAAAAAACAAACAAACAAACAAACTGGGAATGGAACCACCCTATGACCCAGTCATCCCACTCCTGGGTCTATTCCCAAAGGACTTAAAAACAGCATATTACAGTGACACAGCCACTTCAATGTTCATAGCAGCACAATTCACAATAGCTAGGTTGTGGAACCAACCTAGATGTCCCTCAGTAGATGAGTGGATAAAGATAATGTGGTATATATACACAATGGAATTTTACTCAGCAATAAAAGAGAATAAAATAATGGCATTTGCAGGTAAATGGATGAAGTTGGAGAATATAATGCTAAGTGAAATTAGTCAATCTCAAAAATCCAAATACCCAATGTTTTCTCTGATATAAGGAGGCTGGTTCACAGTGTTGTTGGGTCAGGGTACATAGGAGGATTAGAAGAACACTAGAATGGTCAAAGGGAAGGGAGGGGAAGGGAGGGAGCAAGGGGGGATGGAGGGGAAAAAAAGAAAAGGTGGTTGAATAAGATGGATATCATTATTCTAAATGCATGATTGAAGACTTGAATGGTACATAATATACTTTGTATACAAACAGTTTTATGTAAAAAGATGCTCTATATGTGCATTATGAATTGCAATACATACTACTATTATAAATATAACAACTTTGAATAAAAAAAAAAGAAACAGCTCTGAGGTTCATAAAACCTCATGATACCAACACTTTATCACATCTTCTCAGTACTCCAAGTGTTATGAGTTCCAAAAGGAGGACAAGGAAATTCAACTGTTACAATATTAGGAAAACAGTTCCATAGAGAATAATTTGATATCTATATTTTAAAGAAAACCTTCCCTCTCTATAAAGACAACCTACATGGTCAGAGTAGGGAAATATGACCATCCTCAGACTCAGAAGCCCAATACACCAGTAGTCAAAAGAATCTGAAGTAGTTAATTTACAATGCTCATGAATTTTAGTGTTTGTGGAGTTTTATGAGAAACCAATACAACCAGTTTATCTTTGTAGTGCTGACCCTTCACGTATAGAACTGGATACTTTAATTCACAGAAGGAAAACAAATTTTTGTCTTCACTGACATAAGAAACAGTACAAGATAAATGTTTTACATTCCTATTTATAAGCTTATCTCTCTCAGCCATATGCAATGTTAAACTCTAAGTTAAATTGTCTAATCAGTTCTAATCAGTTTTAAAATGGTTGTGATATATACCCTTAAAATTGAACTGAAGCACTTTGTTTTGACCACCTTGTAGGCAACTCTTGTAGTCAACTAGAACTCAGAGAAAAATACATATTTGAAGTAAAATTATTGAATTAATATAAACCTACCTTAGGGAAAAGGGTATCCTGTCCATTATTGATACCAATTCAAAGTTCTCACTTCTTTCCCTTTCACTAATCTTTCTTTGCTCAATGTATTTAGTCATATTAAAATATTATCAACCTATAAGCAAATTCACTTAATTGACATATATGTGGGTACTTCTTTGTTTTAACTAATGAGCATCAATTATCAAGTCTAAAATTTCTTCCTGCAAGAGTGGTCATTATCCATGTCAAAATGAAAATAAGTTCTTAACTTTATTCATATATCTAATTATCATAATGTGATTTATAAAAGCAATTAAGGATACAACAATTTTGGGTATGAAATAAACCAGCTGCATAAAGTTCTACATATAAAAATAATTAATGAGCCTCATTTTAATTTCTTTTTTCCTATCTGGGCAACTAAATATACTTTTTTTTGTAGAAAATATTTGTGGGGGGGCATACTGGGAATTAAATCCAGGAGTGCCTAACCTCTGAGCCACATCACCCAGTCCTTTTTTTTTTTTTTTTTTTTAAGACAGGGCTTCATTAACTTGCTTATCATTAATTTGCTGAGGCTGGCCTCAAACTTGTGATCCTCCTGCCTCAGCCTCCTGAGTCGCTGGTATTATAGGCATGTACCACCACATCCAGCTTATAGTAGAAAACTTATTGATGGGTATTTCATTTTTACAAACCACATTATAGCATATAAATATCAAACTATAAAGAATACCTTCCATGTGCAAGATACTAAACTATTAACACTAATTTATTCATATTTCTTTGACCTGCTACTTTTCATCATTTATTTTACATAGTACGTCCTCATTTCTTTAAGAATACATGCAGAAAACAGTCCAAATATGATGAATGGACATCAAAAAGTCTCTCAAAATACTTAGAATATTATTTTTCTGCATGTGGTCAACATCGGCTTATTTCAAAAGCAAACTTAATATAGTAAGAACATAATCTATATCTCCCTCAAAATAATAAGTTTTGTATACAAAATTGGTAGTGCTACAGTGTAATAAGATGAAGGTTATGATAGATTAATAAATTTATTGTTCTGAGTCTCTCGTTTGCATGGTCTACTTCTATAGCCCAACAAAATGTACGTAATTTTCAATTATATATATTCTTTCATCTAAAGAGGGTCCCCCAAATTATATAAAGTTGAGGTGACATGCTTTTTGAATGAATATGATTCTAGTCATATTTTTAACCTATTCTCTAAAATTGACCTCAAGTCTTAACTTCCTAATGACGATGGTGTCTATACCTATATTTGGGCTACAAATTCTTCACTACCCTATTCTTCCATATTGTATGGGTTTTGTAATAGGGCTTTAGGATCAAAATCTCTTTATAAACTTAGAGAAATTACTGAAATTATTTGTACTCAAAGAATTCACCTCAAAAATAGGGAGAATGATTTCTACTACACCATTAGAAGTAAATTTACCAGGAAGCTATTGGAGCTAAATGTTAAGGGACTCTCAATTGCACTTGGCTCCTGGTACTTTATTATGTATTTAAATAATTTACATTTTTTTCAATTAGGGCTTTACATTGTTTTTCTCAATTAGAGCACCCCAAGTTGCATAAATGTAGGCAACAAAACCTGGATTCATCCATGAATTTAACAAGAAATAAATATGCAAGCCTAACATGTTCAAACACAAGAACTCCTAGTTTTCCAAAACTCTTTAGCTGAGGAACTTGGATGACTCAGAGCACTGGCACTGGCACAGTCAAGTCTGATTTCAATGAGATATATGTAAATTAAAATTTTTATTTTCACTCATAAAGTAATAATGAGTGAAAAATGAGTATAAAATTTTTATTTTGTTCTAAAGTTTGCACTGGCAGCATACTTGAATCCCTGGATATAAAAGAAAAAAATGTTTCTTCTAATAAACATCATTAAAAAGAAATTTCTCAAATGAAAGTAAGAATGATGAAATGGTATTACATCTATGCAGCAAAAAAGTGATTTATATTCAATTTTCCTTACCTTTTGGTTATGAATTATCATAAATAAATTAAAGTTACTTAATTTTATTTTAAAATTGAATGATATATAAAATATAATTCATGGTTTAGTTTTATATTTCCCCTACATTTATACCTACATTTAGGTGCCATATTTTTTTAAAATTATTTTTTAGTTGTAGTTAGACACAATACCTTTATTTTATTTATTAATTTTTATGTGGTGCTGGGAATCAAACCCAGGGCATGCTAGGCGAGCACTCTACTGCAGAGCCACAACCCCAGACCTAGGTGCCATATTTTAAGTAGACATTTCCCCTACATTTACTCTGTCATTGTCAAACAATGAATTTATGCCAGAAATAAATTTTCAATGCAATATACATTCACAATATACTAATATCACAGGTATCAAAATGCACAGAAGCAGCTAAAACATTTCAAGAGCAAGTATTTCTTTGAAATGCAAATACCACAATTGCATATTTTAAAGAAAAATTAGGAAGATATACATTTTCTATAACTGCACTAGGAATTCAAAAATTTGTGTCTTAAAACATAGTTTGTTGAAAACTTAGTCATTTTGTATTATTTCAATTTTTACTAAAATGCTTATAAACACGAGTCTACTGCATCCTGAAGTGCTTTCTTTTAAAACTGAGGCTCTATTTGTATTCAGAGAACTGTTATAAAATTGATCAGCTCAACAAAATCTATCCTCCTAAATAAATGGATCTTTTTTTATTGTCACTTCCAAGTTCCCTTTAGTCCTTTGAAGACCAAAAAGTGTCTAGTTGCAAAATAAATATAGGAGATAAGGTGTTTTTGTAAAAGATAGTCTAATATAATATTACTTGCCACCTCTAGGTTATGAAAAGGCAAAAGCAGTTCTCCACAAGTAAATATATAAATTTTGGAGAGTAGAATCTCACTCCAAGAATAGTAAAATAAAATAAATATTACAAATTTGTTTCCTCAGCTAGAAGACCAATTTATATATTCAACAGACAGGCATTATTGTTCAATGCACCCATGCAGGAGGGTTAAAAGATAAATCAATAACACAGTAAATGTCATGATTTCAAGGAACTTAAGTTACAATGTAGTAATTAATGTACAATGTAGTACAAGGTGTATGTGTACACAAATGCAAATTTTTAAAGCCCTTACTCCTGCATACTCTGTAAGATAATCCTTTTCTTTGCTTCCCTTTATAATTTTAACTTCTCCAAATACCTGCCAAAAGCTATCTCCATTTCTTCACCTACTATTCACTTTTTCAGGGAGGTACTAGGGAGTGAACCCAGGGGTGCTTAACCACTGAGCAATATCCCCAGTCCTTTTCTTATTTTTAGACAGGGTCTTGCTAAGTTGTTTAGGGCCTTGCTAAGTTGCTGAAGCTGGCTTTGATCTCAAAATCTTCCTGCCTCAGCCTTCCTATTCACTCTTAAACATAGTCAAATCCAGTTTCTACCTCTACCACTTCAACAAAAATCCTCTTGTCAAGTCACCAATAAGCTATATGGTGGCAAATCCAATGGATACTTTTAATTTCTTTCCTGGCTTTACCTCTGATGGGGTTTAAGACTTGCTAACCCAAATATTGCACCTTAGTATTGGAGGAAACAGTTAAAGTGACCTCCTCCCCTGAAAGCATGACTCTGATCTTACTATGAAGTAGGTGATAGGGTGCTCTTCCATAGGGATCTTTCCTCTATCTAGAAGTAAAAATGTTATTGCCTAATACTACGGACAGAGAAGAATCTGAACAAACAAGCCTTGCTAAGTTCCCCCCAGTTTAAAACCATCATGGCTCTTTGTCCAATCACACCTCTCTACAGCTATCCACTTCTTCATAAGACTTAGCATAAAATATGAGTATACATATACATACACACACACATATATACACACACATATATATAGGCTTCCCTATTTCTTTGGGTCTTTACTTCTGAAGGTTCTGTGTCACATAAAATGAATATTAAATAAATTTGTACATTTTCTTCTTGTTCATCTGTCTTTTGTTTTATTAGTCTCCACCACAAATCTAGTGATGAGTGAGAAATTTTTCTTCCCTCACAACTCTCAACAGCATTTAATACATTTGCTGCTTCTTAAACATTGTCTTAGTTTTTCTCCTATCTCACTAACTATTCCTTCATATTCTCTAGCTTTTTGCCTAATCAAAAATTAGTGTTTCTCAGTCAAGGATCTAGACCAGACTCTTTCTCAATGAGTGCTGCCAATCTGAAATAGCACTGACTGTCCTTCAATGAAATAAATTATTATTATATGTACTGTTTAGAATAATCACCACTTAACTATATGTAGCTTTGAGCACATGAAATATAATTAGTACAATAGAAGAGCTAAATCTGATGCAATTTTTATTAATTTAAATAGTTATGACTCTAGTGGCTACTGTATTGTAAAGTTCTATTTTTCCTACTTCCGTAAGCAATCTATCATCTTCTTGATAACTTTCAAGTTTATATTTCAAGGTCCATAGTGGAATCAACACGTCCCTTTGGGTGTATTAAAGACACCTCAAATTCTAAGTAATCTGAAATAAAACTTTTGATTTTCCTTTCCAAAATCACTCCCAAATCTAGCATTCCCCCAATTCAGTAAGTGGCCTCAACATCCACTCAGATGCTCCATCCATAAATTTTAGACTTTAATAACTAATATAGGTTAACTCATCCCTTGTAACTTCTACCAAAACCCAAGCTGTTTTATCCTCAAAGGCTGTATACCCCACACATTTTTTAAAACAAAAAATAATTTTTTTGTGTATCCCCTATCGTACAATGTTTTTTACCTACAGTTTTTTTAAAGCTATTCCTCTCATTCCTCAATTGATTATCCTAACACATAAAGCTGTCTTTCAAATATTAGATTTCTATAAATATTCTTAAACTTTCTCAAAGATAGCATGGGCTATTAAAGGCAATGCAAGTAGAATGATTTGGTTAGAAAAAGATAAAAGAGAAATGGTAGGAAATACAGCTAGATTAGGAGGGTCACAGAGAGCTTCTTAATGTTAGAGAATGGCTAATTAGTACTAATAATTAGTAGTTAGCAAAAATGTAATCAAAAGGCAACTAATGAATGACATGACAAGATTTCTATGTTAGAAGGTTGACTCTTGACATTACTGAAGAAAATGCAATGGATATATGCGATCAGCTTTTTTTACAAAACAAAACCATTTTATCCAAATAGATTCAGGGCCTTAACACAATATAAACACTTCTGTGAATTATTAACCAAAATCCGAACTTTGGAACCATATAAGAACATGATTGCCAACTAATCTATGAAGTTTGTAGTTACGAGCTAATAAATAATATGAATATAAAATTATTAAACAACTGTTGCCTTGAAAATGACACAGATAATAAATATGGTTGCTAGTGAGGTCAAATAAAATCATTAACTGAATTATACTTTATCATTTATTTATTATCATAGATGCACAACTTGATAAGCATATAAAATCCTACATTTAGAAAACCATTGCACAATTTGGAATGAATACCGGTTATGTATCATATAATCTTAAATCCTAAAGTGTAGTGACTATCATTAAATTTACAAGGGTCCACAACTACATGTGGAAACATTTCCATTACAGTTTGATTTTACTTGTATGAAAATACAATAATCCCCTTCTCTGAGAAAGAAAAATATAAAATCAGAAATTTCTTACTTTAAGGAATTAATTTGTACTGAAGACAAATTATACAACAAAATCACTTGGCTTAAAAAGTACTTTGATTTACTCAGATGTTATGCTATAAAGCAGCTAAATTTTTATAAACTAAACAAAGTATCTATTTGTGATATTGTTAAGGTGAATTAGTTATGTTCTGTTCTTTAAGTCAAAGGTTCTGACTGCCTATCATTTATTGAGAAAAAAACTTGTACTATCTTATTTTACTAAAGAAGCCCATCTTAAATGAAATGTTCAGCACTATGTTAATGAATCATGGTAGATACTTACCATAACTTTGGAACGTGATAAAACCTGAGTAGTATAATACTTGTAGTTAATCACTTAAAATGTAACAACCATGAAATAATGGGAATTTTATTCTTTCCTTTTCTCTTTTGCAGTTAAGTGCCCCCCAAAACTACCGAAAAATAAGATAAACTTAAAAATTAAAATACCCAGGGTAGTTTTTACTTAGTGTTATAGTTTGGATGTGAGGTGTCCCTCAAAAGTTCACATGAGACAATGCAAAAAGGTTTGGAGGAGAAATGATTGGGTTATATATAATCCAGTGAGTTAATTCCCAATGGGATTAACTGAAGAGGTAGGATGTGGCTGGAGGAGGTGGGAATTGGGGTGTGGCTTTGGGTGTATATTTGTATCTGGAGAATGGAGTCTTTCTGCTTCCTAGTCACCATGATGTGAACTGCTTCCCTCTGCCACACTCTTCCACCATGTTCAGCCTCACCTCACCTCAAGCCCCATGGAATGGAGCTGGCCTTCTATGGACTAAGACCTCTGAAACCATAAGCCTTCAAATAAACTCTTCATCCACTGCTGTTGTTTTGGTCAGATCTTTTAGTCACAGCAGGGAAAAGCTGACTAATAAGACACTTAGTTACTTTTACATTATTTTGTCTTCCTCATGCCAGAAGCATACAAGTTTGAATCAAATAATTTTGTTCAAAGTAACAAAAACCTGACTAAAACAGATATAAAATTAAAACACATACATTTAAGATAGAGAAATGAACATAAACTGAGAATCTGGTCCTTGAATTCCCTCAGCTGACATAAGGGAACAAATTAAATTGTAGTAATTAAAGTCTTTGAAATTAAAATCCTCTTTCTTCTCTTCATCTTCATCCTGCTTTTTTTAAGTCAATAAATTCAAATTTGACTGACAAAAGAAATTTAAAGCCCCCATTAAAAAAGTTTTTTTAAAAGTTATCATCTCTACACTCATTGTATAATAAAACATGACATTAACATTGGAAATCACTAAGACTATTTTGACTGATAATGATCTTATTCAAAAATTATAACATGTACCCTACAATAGTAACATGGAATATAAATGGCAGGAGTTAGTTACCAATTTTCATGATATTTTAGTATTAATTTAAGGTCCAGTCTCCTAGCAAGATGGAACATTTTAAATTTAATATTTACAGATCCTGAAAGCATATTTTATTATTTGTTTTGCTTATTTATTGCCTTACCAGAATAGAAGAAGATGGTTATAAGTTGTGGGAGAAAAGTAAAAGCAGGTAATGTGAGCCTTGGCACAGAGGTACCACTTGTATATGGAAAATCACCTCATTTCAAACTTTAGAAAAAAAACACAAGATATTATAGTTTAGAAAAGAAGTGTCTCCATTCCCCAAAAGCACATGTGTGAGATAATGCAAGAAAGTGTAGAGGTGAAATAATTGGATTATGAAAGTTTTAACTTAATCACCGATTAAACCACTGCTATGGATTAACTGGGTTGTAACTGTATTCTGGAAGAAGTCAGTCATTGGTGTCATGATTTGGGGGTTTACATATGTATATATATGTATGTGTGTGTATGTATGCATATACATCTTATTATACATTTTATATATATATGTATGTATATATATATATATATATATATATTTTTTTTTTTTTTTTTTTTTTTTTTTTTTGGTGGGGCTGGGGATCTAACTCAGGGCCTTGTGGGGCCTGAGGTTTTTATAAAAAAATAAAGGTCCATTGACAACTAAATATTTTTTTAAAAAAACTTAGAGCTTTGTGTATACTAGGCAAGCTCCAAGCACACTACCACTGAGCTAGATCCCCTACTGGGGTTTATGCTTTGTCACTAGTAAGTGGAACACACTCTCTCACTCCAAATCTCTCCCCCTCTCTGCTCCCCTCTCTCTCCTTCCTGGTTGCCATGTTATGAGCTGCTTTCTTCTACCATGCCCTTCCATCTTGATGTTCTGCATCATCTCGGGGCCAGAGCTATGGAGTTGGCCAACTGTGGACTGAAATCACGATCCAGAATAAATTTTCATTCCTCTAACATTGTTCTTGTTGGGTCTTTTGGTCACAGTAATGCAAAGTTGACTAAAATGCATGGATTGTAGGTAAAAAGAGTACAGTTGCCTAGCAGATCCCTATCTCTCATCCTGCACTAATTCCTAAATGGATCAAAGACTTAGGAAATTAGTACAGAAATTTTGCAACTGCTGGAAGAAAACATAGGGACAACAATACAAAATACAGGCACAGGCAATGACTTTGTCAATTGAACTCCTAAACGTCAGGAAATACCACCAAGAATTAACAAATGGGATAGCATCAAATTGAACTGCAAAAGAAATGAAAGGGAAGAGAGTCTATATAATGGGATAAAATCTTTGCCAGCTTCTCTTTTAACAGAGGATTAGTATCCAGAAAATATAAAGAACTCAAAAAACCTAACACTAAAAAAACAAATACCCCAATGAATAAATGGGAAAATGAATGAAATAGACAACTTTCAAAAGAAGAAATTCAAATATCTAACAAATATATGAAAAAATGTTTGCCAACTTTAGCAGTTAGGGAAATGCAAATCAAAACTACAATGAAATTTAATCTAACTCCAGTTAGAATGGCAATCATCAAGAATACAAATAATAAGTGTTGACAGGATGTGGGGGAAGAAGAAACACTTAGTCACTATTGGTGGGATTATAAATTAGTACAACTAGTATGGAAATATTCCTCAAAAAATTATAAGTAGAACCACCATGACCCTGGTACACCACTCTTCAGTATTTATATCTAAAGAATTAAAGTCAGCATATTATGCAATTTAGGCACACCCATGTTTATGGCAGTGCAATTACCAATAGCCAAATTATGGCATACATCTAGGTGTCCATCAACAGATGAATGATAAAGAAAATGTGGTCCATCAACAGATGAATGAGTAAAGAAAATGTGGTATGTATAACCAATAGAATTTTATTCAGCCATAAAGAACAATAAAACCATATTATTTGCAGAAAATAGATAGAACCAGAGAGCATCATGTTAAGAAAAAGATGCCAGGCTCAGAGAGTAAAGGGATGGATGTTTTTCCTATGTGGAAACCAGGGAGAAAAAGGGGTGGGGGGAAGGATCTCATGAAAATAGAAGGGATATCAACAGAATAGATGAAGAAGATCAGTGGGAGTGAGGAGGGGGAAGAAAGGGGAAGTAGTGGGGAATTAATTTGTTCAAATTATGGTATGTGCATAGATAAATACATGTCACAATGCATGTGACTTTTATGTATAATTATAATGCACCAATAAAAATTTTAAAACTATATTTAAGAAATATTTCTGATAATAAAGGGTAAATAATTATATAACCATGATATCCACCTTTGAATATATTGGATGGTTTTATTTATCACAGATATACCTTGCTATATGAAATAAGATGTGCAAAAGTAGGATGAATAACATAATGAAAATGTTAAGTGTTCTCATATGTGCAGTCACTTTCTTATAAAACTGAACATATGTTTTATGTACTAATACGAAAAATGTAAACTATAAGAAAAACATGACTTTAAAATAATAAATGCATAGCTGGGCTTGATGGCACATGCCTGTAATCCCAGTGGCTTAGGAGGTTGAGGCAGGAGGATTGGGAGTTCAAAGCCAGCCTCAGCAAAAGCGAGGTGCTAAGTGAGACCCTGTCTCTAAATAAAATACAAAGTAGGGCTGGGGATGTGGCTCAGTGGTCGAGTTCCAGAGTTCAAACCCCAGTACCCCCCCCAATAATAAATGCATAGAATTTATTTATTGATTGATTGATTGGTACCAGGGATTGAACTCAGGGGCACTCGACCACTGGGCCACATCCCCAGCCTTTTTTGTGTGTTTTATTAGAGACAGGGTTTCACTGAGTTGCTAAGTGCCTTGCCATTGCTGAGTCTGGCTTTGAACTTGCGATCCTCCTGCCTCAGCCTCCCAAGTGCTGGGATAACAGGCGTGCACCACCATGCCCGGCTCAAATTTATTAAATAGTTTATCACAATAAAAATATTTTCCTAATAAGTATATCAATATATTCTTGGTTTGATAAATTGGCCTAACATTTTTTTGATACAGCAATTCAAGGATCCAGTTCTAAATTCAACATACTTATGTATTTAGCTATCACAGTTGGAAAAGATAGCACACAAGAATGGGTATGTCATACTAGTGAAATTACATCACTTGCTGTGCTTACTAAAGGAAAGGACATGGATGTTAACTGAATGCTACTATGTGGCACATACTGTCCCATAATATGTCTCAGTGAATTAGTCCATGGGCTTTGAGGCTGGAATCTTCACTCCCATTTTTTCATGGGGCAGAGATTCTCTATATCTCATTGGTTTGTTTGTGCTTGGTGGTTGTTACAAAGACACAAACATTAGGTGCTCAATAAAGACATTGAATGAGGAAATAAACATGTTTAATGAGAAAAAACAGTAATATTCTTCATTTTTTCAATTCTGTACTTCAATTATACAAAGATATTTTGTATGTATTATACATGATAGTTTGATTTATCAAGTATTGATCTACATCTATATTAATAAAATTTCTTTTTTATTTTAGGTAAGATAAAAATAAATATTAACAGCTCTATTACTTTCATCCATACCTCAATTGATTATCTGTTGTAACTTCTGGGGTTCATACACATCACTTGAAGATTATTACAATAAACCCATGGCATTTACAAATGACAATTTTGAAGATCTCTATTTATAATATCAATTATAGCATATAATTTCCTAAGCAGTAAATATAACAGAAAAATGTTAGTAAGTTATGGATTTAGGACATACTGCCCCAAACTATACTAAGCTGAAAGAATTTAAGAAAACAGCTGAAGAAGGTCATGCCCTGACCTTCTCCTACCTTTTTCCCAAAGGTCATAAGACTTTCATGAGCAGGTGGTCTCCCTATACCCAAAGGACTAGAACATCCTTAACTCTGAAGACATAAAAATACAGAGGAGGGCTGGGGTATAGCTCAGTTGGTAAAGTGCCTGCCTTGTATGCAGGAGGCCCTGGGTTCAATACCCGTACCACAAAAAAGGGAGGGGAAAAAAATACAGAGGAGAAGTTGAACAAACAGGCCTTGTTAAGTTTCCCTAGTTTATTATTGTTAGATCATATTTCTCCAAATCTAGGGAAGAATTGGAGATTCTTTGGATCTTCATTTCCTCAAGGTGGCTTCTGTGTCACATAAAATTTATGTTAAATCAAATTTATATGCTTTTCTTTAATGAATCTGTCTTTACTATAGGTGCCTAAGACATGAACCTAAGATAAGAAACTAAAATATTTTTCATCTCCTACAAAAGTCACAGACCCTTAACGATAATGCAAGACAATAAAGATCACTTGAAAAAGAATTAAATTACAGTGCCAAAATAAATTATACAAAGCCATAAGTTATATTATCAATAAATATTATTCAATGTAAAAATTTTGCAAAATTCTTTTGATTTTCACAAAAACTATTCTGGTTAAAATCCTTTTTTCCTTTCTGCTTTCTTACATCACCACACTTAAAGATAATAGTTTTGACAATTTATAAGTGTTCTGCGTACCCTAAGAAAAAATAAATATTGACAGAAACACTGGATAAGCTTGGCACATTTACAGATAAATGACATAAATTTGGCCTTTTAGAGTACAATTTTAATATAATTGTCAGCAAAATTATTTAGAAATAATTGTTGGCAAAATTATAATTTAGCTATCTATGACATGACTTAAATACAAATAAGGTGGAAAATATGAAATCTGTTAATTTCCAATTTAGTGTATGATTCCTCTCATAAAAATTTCAGGAATAATTTAAGAAATCATTACTTAAGAGAATTTTTGTTTTCACTTTTTACCATTCTGTCAAATTCTTCTAAAGCACTAGTGGTGAATACTATTATAGGGAAAATATTGCCTGATTAAAGTGTTCTATAATTTTAGATTTCATATTTCATATTTTCTTAAAATATCCTACATCTGAATTTAAAGTACAATGAAAATAACACATACCAATACATGATTTGTGCTAAATAGCATTATGAATGTTACCAGGAAATTATTTAAGATTTTCATTTCAATATTAGTATATAATAAGGAAATTAGGTGGTCATTGTATTTTAGAGTATTAAAATTAGAAAATATTAATACTATAGGAAAAATATTTTCAAACTATTGAGACAAGCAAAACAAAAAGTTTAATAGTTGATCCATATGAAACTCTTAGAAATATATTCAAAGATCTTAGAAATATTTATATAAATGAAGATACACTTCTATAATATATGGTACAAAATGAGAATTCTTGTATAGTAGAAGTGGCTAGATTCTATTTGGAACATTTATCATTACTGCAATCATATTTTGTTAGTGTCAATTTTGCCTTTAGAATTTACATAAGTGAAGTTTTAGCAAAACAAGTAATATGAAGAGTAAATTCCAAAATCATTGCTTTTTAGTCATTAGACTTTCCTTTTTTAATAAATCACTAAACATAACCAATATATTAAGCCCCAGAAAAAAAAACTGGATATTATGAATTGCACCAGAATACACAAATAGGGTAAAATACCCAGCTTGAAAATATTAGAGAAAAATTATGCTTTAAAATGGAAGTTTACCTAAAAAAGAAAGAATCTGCAAAAAACAAAATTTAAGTGTAAAAAAAGGTCTCATTTAGGTTAGCTCTAAACAAATACCCTAGCAAATGTCAAAATAGTAGGCTCAAGGTCAAAACTGTCAGCAAAATTATAATTTAGCTACCTAAGAGATGGTTTATAAATAAAACTAAGAATGCTAAATCTTTGCATTTCAAATTTAGTATATGCTTCCTTTCATAAAAATTTCAGAGATAATTTAATAATATATGTTCAGTATGAAATCTAAGAAATAGATTTGATGAAAATTTGTTTTTCTTTAGGCTCCCATGTAATTTGAGCTTCAACAATTCATTTATTTTACGAATAAGAATGTTTATTTATGTTACAGCAGAATATATTGCTAAGGAGGAAAAATTAATCCAGTGTTATTTCCATAGTAAACAAGATAATCATATACAGTCAAAATTAGGGAAAGAAACATATCCAGTACAGAGCTTAGGTCAGTTGTATTTCTTCCATGTTTAACTGCCTAAAATGACTGTATCCTATTAAATCTAATAATATTTTTTAAAAAAATAATTTTCAAATGATACTTTCAGATACCACAAAAACAAAGCAAGCACCAGTGTTCTAATTTATTCACTCTAATGAGCAGTTCAACACTTGACATGTATCTCAAACACTAATGAGAAGATAAAGGAATGAACACTTGAAAAAGGAAAAATCAGGTCAATGGAGAAACAGTTTAGACTACCAAATTTCCATCTTTGTTCACAATTTTACTCTTTATGAGTAAAATTTACCATATATATTTACCATGTATATTTCTAATGGCTTTTTCGACATTTCCATTTAGCTATTTCAAAACATTTCAAATCTAAACTGACCCAGAGATGACTTCAATAGATTATTACACCAAGCCTACCTCTTTACATTCCCTCGATCCAATAATTCCTATTTTATTTTTGTAGTGTCAAAATATACCCAACTTCCCAATCTATCATACTGAGCCAACCTCAACAACTCCTTTTCCATGTCTCACTTGAGGTATTCCAGTTTAATTACAAATTTGTAGATCTTTACCTTTGAATGTTCATTGATTCCACCACTGATTCTTACCTGTCTTGTTTTAGGAATCCTACGTATTATATATATTTGTTAACAACTCGTTAAACTCCTAGAGTTCAATATCCCAGTTAACTCATCAAAGGAATGCCAGAATACCACTTCCAAAAACCAAAATTTAATATCTCTTCTTGATATGCTTTGGATGTAGTTTGGCCCCCAAGGGTTCTTGTGTTAAAAGCATGGTCCCATTGTGGCAATGTTAAAGAGATGTTGGAATCATTAAGAGGCAAGGCTTGGCCAGGTGTGGTGGGGAATGCCTGTAACTGCAGTGATTTGAAAGGCTGAGGCTGGAGAATTCTAAGTTCAAAACTAGGCTCAGCAATTTAGTGAGACACTGTCTCAAAATAAAAAAAAATAAAGAACGACTGGGGATGTAGTTCAGTGTGAACCACCTGCCCTCTGCCCTGCCTGGGGTTCAATCCCTAGTACCAAAAAAAAAAAAAAAAAAAAAAAAAATTGTACTTGGTAGGAGGTCATTAGATCATTAGGGGCGCTATCCTTGGAAGGAATTAAGGTAATTCTTGTGGGACCCTAGTTGGATCTAGCAAGAGTATTATAAAAAAAGACAGGCAAGGTCGTCCCTGGTCTCTCTCTAGCTTCCTGTCTCGCCATGTAATATCTCCTTTTCACAGATACTTTTACCATAATAAGGTAGCCAGGGGGGCTTACCAGAGCCAGTGCCATGCTGTTTGAACTTTCAGTCTCTAAAACTGTTAACTAAATGAACCTATTTTCTTTACAAATCACCCAGCCTCCAGCATTTCCTTATAGCAATAGAAAATTGAGTAATATACTTCCTTACCTAAGAACTTATTTAGCTATGCTACCTACAGCATTGTTTCTCCAATGGGTCACTGATATCAGCATCATCTGGAAACTTATTAGAAAAGCAAATTCTTGGGCTCCACCCCAGATTTAATCAATCTGAAACTCAAGGGATGGAGCTCAGCAATCTATTCTCTAACAAGCCCTCTAGGATAAATTGTGAGAACTATTGAAAATTGATTTAAATATTTTTATTAAAGAGATGAGTTCAGAAAACATCATCATTTAACTTTCTTTGTAATTACTTTTAAACTAGTTTTAAAATAGTAATACAAATGGCATCATTAAGTTGCGCCAAATTATGTGATTTTGGGTGAACAGCAAAATAAGGTTTTGCCTACTACTCAGTGCACAAAATGGTACAATGTATAAAAATATGTGGCTCTATTTCCTGTTCGTTGAAATTCAAGCCACCAAATATATGATCAAGTAAAACATTACAAACATCATGTATTAAATGTAGCATTCAGCTAGTTGCAGGCAAGGTTCATGTGAATCTGTTTGGATTTTCTTCTCATCAAAACAAATTACACAGGTTAAGGGATTGGTCTGAGTTTTGTGTACTTCTCTAATTATATTAATAGTGAAGTTACTCTAAGTTTGGGATACAGTTACACTTTTTCTAGTAATAAGTAATGAAATTAATTACCTACAAAATTAGAAATGGATTCATAGATATATAAGAAATACTAACCAAGTTTAACATGGATATACCATTCAAAGTGAAATAAATCTGCTAGAAGCTCTGAGAAACACTCAGTTAAAATACAAAGATAGCCATTTGTCATTAGTACTTAATTTGTAGTCATAAAACCTGACAAGTTTTCATTAGGTTTCACGTAAAAGATTTTACAAAACAGTGATATAGTCTCTGACAAATTCCATAATCTTGCAACAAAATAGTAACTGAAGTTGTAAATCTGACAATGTACTTGGAACAAAATCATTATGCCACTTACCAAAAAAAAAAAAAAAAAAAAAAGCACACACAATTGGAAATAAAACTCATTAAATCCTGCATATTGCAATCAATGCTAAATGAGTAAGCTGATTTTTTTAAAGACATGTGCCTTGATACATGTCTTAAAATGCAGAAAATACAAAAATTATTCAACACATATACCTGATTAATTCAAATACTGAAATTATATGAAATCTTTCCAATTTAACTGAATGAGAATGTGAATGTGGCAGATTTCATTTGTCTTTGTAGTTTCCTAAATAGGTAAATTAAAAACCAGTAAAATAATGGAGAAGAAAAATATATTGTCTAAATCAGTTCTCAAAACACCATCCACCATGTCAGAAATGTTGAGACAACTAGATTAAAGGAAGTAGATAATATAAAAAATTTTCCTATAAAAGCTGTTGCCAGATTTTATAATAAAGTAATAACTGTGCACTAATAAGAATTAGACATGGAGGTATTTCAAAGTAATTTTGGATAATCACATATAAACTGTCCTTTAAGTTGTAGTTCTTTTTTTTTAAGTCAACTGCAATGTTATACACAGAAAATTTCAAAACTCATTAGCTGAGTTTCCTGAAGCAAGGCATAAATGTTTCAAAAAAATTTATTAATTAATTTTTTTGATAAATCCTTTGAATATAAATAACTTGAGCAAAACAACTTATCTAGCTCTTTAATAAAATGAAGAAAATCAATTTGATAATACATTCAGAATGTTACTAAGTTTATAAATACAGATAATTTTTCAGCAATAAAATTGAACCTTATAGGTAATATTCATTATACAAGTAAAATAAATTTAACTGACTAAACTTTTAATAAACATCAGAACAAAGGGATGATTTTTTGAACAAATGTTATCAACAAATATCTTGGAATGCTATTTTATCATCAGTGAAAAAAATGAACTGACTGATAAATCCATTCAATTATTTGCCTCCAAATGAAATATTTACTCTTTCATGATTGAAAAAAAATCTAACTATTTCTCATTAATTCTGGATCAATTTATTTGGAGAATATCTTAAGATTGTAAAAATGAGTTTAAAACATTAGTTTGCCACTACTTATTTGTATAACTACAATTTTCAATATATAGTGCAAAAAAGATAAAGTGAAATAAAATGAATGTTAAGGCTGATATAAAATAGAAACTTCATGGATAATTGCTAATTTAAATTTCCTACTGTTACTCATTGACCTCATTGACTTTATTTTGCTTTATTTTTCTGTTAAGTTTAGAATTACAGGATAAATGTACCCTAATGAAATGCTATTTTCACTTGTTAAATGGGCTTCTATGAATTGTTTTAAATAAAGGTTCACTACAAATTAGAAAGTTTGCAAACTACTAATCTATACTCATCATTGCATACCTTAGCTAGCATTAATTAGCTTTCAGCTTAATTTCCCACCAGACATACTTCATTCCTCCAGTAATACAAAAAGCTGTACATTCTCATACATAGGACATACATGATTTTATGCCTTTAGATATGCTCCTGTCTCTACCAGAAATGCACTTCTCCCCCTTCTTCTAGCAAAATTTTACTTTTAATATCCAGAAAAATGCTGATTTCCAGTTTCATGACAGAAATAATCACTTTCTCTTCTATACTCCATTACAGTGCTTATCACATATTAATATTTATATATTTAAGTATATTATCTGCCGAAATAAATTCCATCTCTAAATCTTTTGAACGAAGGATCCAAATTCTTAGATCCTTCCCTTAACCCTGTCACTTGTTCTTTATACAGACCCTACAGTTGCAATGGGTATACAGACAAATAGCAAAAAATAGCCATTAACTAAGGGAACAAAAGGAAACAAAGTGTGAATCTTAACTAGATTAGTACCAACAAATTATCTAAGAACAGAATGATACCATCCTCTAGCTAGTGCTACTTAAGTGTGTTATACTTAAAAGTGATGGTCTACAAAGTATCGGTCTGCAATGAGATAAATATAAAAAATATACTAAATTTAAAAAGACATTTTTGCACGAATTTAGCTGATTCTATGTCTGTTGAAATATGTTATCTTCTTAAATTTTTTAAAATATTTTATTAAATATCAGTGACAAGAATTTTTTTAAGGGTCTTTCACTACAGATAGTTTGAGATAGACTATGGACAACAAAAAGATGAATAAGTATGACTCTTTTAATGAGAGTTTGGTTGAGAAGTAAGGACATATGGTATCTACATAAATTGTACATATTCTCAGTTATCTTTGACACTTTAAAACATATTAATACAATTATAAGTGTACTTGAAATACCTATACATAAACAGTCTTTCTCAATTTTATTATATGGAAGCCAGATTTCATGTTAAAATTAGGATTTGTTCTCTCACTGTCTATCAGACACATGGAATAATAAAGGGCCATCCATCTTAGGACTAACCCCACACATTAGCTAACATTGTGTGCTAACATTTGGCTTTCCACAGCTCTCGGCATGACCTGCATAATCTTAAAATCCTGATAATATGTAAAATCAAAATGAGTATATAATTTTCTATCAGTATACAATTTTTTATCAATATCTTTCTTTCAGGAGACATTAACTTGCATTCTCAATTTTCTATGTAATGTGTTAGTAAACTTTAACAAAAAAAGAGTCAGACAATAAATATTTTTAAGGTTTGTGGGCTATGGAGTCTACCACAGCTACTCTTCTCTGCTGCTGTGGCAAAAGAGTAGCCGTGGATAAACATACAAACAAACGTGCATGGCTGTGTTCCAATAAAATTTTAGTTTAGAAAAGACAGATCAGTAGATCTGACATAAAGACCATAACTTGCTGAATTCTAGTCTACATCATAGATGCAACTCTAAGAATCTATCACATAGTATATGCTTATTTTGATTCTTGTTGGCATTAGTAACCAGCCTTTAAATGTTAAAGGATGAGAAATTTACCATATCATTCAGATTCATGGACAATAAGACAAAAGTATATTGAAAAAAATTTTGTGCCTTGTCTTTAATGGCATATGTCTGGAAAAGCTACAAGTCTTTCATACTATAATTAGATAGCAACACTCCCACAGGCTATAGAAAACAAAAGGACAGATTTATTTACTAACGTTGCCACAACCACTATAACAAACAGTATGTATGCAAAATTCCCAGAGAAGTCTGTTCTTTAAATGAACCACAAACTAGGCTCAATTAGTCATAATATGAGAAACAAAAGGAACCAATTCCAAGTGTCATGCTCTTTGTTCAATTCACTTCTATAGAGCAACTTCAAAATGCAGCTTTTGTTTGTATTTTTAACAAACCTGATTGTAGATTTATTTCATCTTTGGGGTTCAAAGTTGACCGTCCCCAGGATATTATCACTCTTTTCCTTCAAGGAGTAAGATACAAACAAAGCTCATTAGAGACTACTCTAACACTGAAGTCAAATCCTAAACTTCCCCTTTCACATTAAGTTCTAGAGTCCCTAATAGAACATGTATTTCTATGAGCAATTTTTCTCCACATTCTAGAATTTTTCTTCCTGGAATACAAGAATTGATGAATATTTATTGTAACCTTCCAAGGGGTCTCAATGTTATATTTAAAATGTTTTAACATAACTCAAATGTTCTTTTCACTTTATACTAATTCCTCTAAAAATTCTGTCAGGACTCAGACTCAAGACTCTATATCTTTATGCAGATGATTCAAAAAACTCTATTTCACAATCCTCTCTAAATTTCCAAATGGTTAGTTTTATATAGTAATGATTCTGAAAGTGTTATCATCAGACTGTAATAAGTTTTTGAGGAGTAGGAATGAAGAAAAAGAACCTAAAATGAATGTGAGTTCTCTCAAGGGGATCCATACTGAAAACAATGACAAAGCAATACATAATATTATTCTGCCAATATAGTATCTATGAAAAAGGGAAGTGACCCTGAAAAGAGCTTAGGACACACTTGGATGTTCACTGAGACCTAAAATTTGAAATGTAAAACTTGATGTCATCATGATGTCTAAATATAATTTCCTTTTTCCTTATTTTTCTTACTATCAATGATTGTTCTGATTTTCAGACCTTTCCAGAAAAAATTCTAACATTTCTCCTAATCACATTTCATTTTGCCTGAAAATCCAATCATCAATTCTCTAGTAGTTACTTTGTGTATTTCTTTTACACCATTGCCACTCATTATCCTTACATAAAAGATTGTAAAGTTTTCTAATTTTTTCTTCCTACCTCTTCTATAGATTTCTGCTAAAAGCCTTCCCAAATACTAATTTTACTTCTCAAATGAATGTGTATGAAACATTACCTGATCAGTAAAATATTTAACTATTGTCTGGTTGTAACAAAATATTTTAAACAGTTGAAGAATGAGGCATGCATTTTAGAGTAATAACAACAGAATTTATATAATAAAGGATAGATAAAAGACTCTTACAGAGATATTTAACAATAATGGAAAATAAACCCAAGAAAGAGGCATATTCTACAAGGAAAAAGTTAAATTATGCATTTACTAAGGTCAAAGAAGGGAAACCATAAACTAGAGGATCATGCTTGCTGCAATAAGCGATGTAACTGTTGTTACTACTGAAGTCCAGGATACAATACAAAAGAGGAAAAGTGAACTTAACTCATAGTAAAAAAGCAAGATCGGTATACATGAGGTGGAAATACTAGTGGAGATAAAACCAAGTAGACTGGGACATTATCTAGACACTATTCTTTATAGAGTGAATTTCTGACTAGCCTACCTGGGCAACAGAGCAAATTGCCAGCATTACTACTTACAACACATCAGTCATTCTACCACTGGAGGGAGTCTGGCCACATATTCTTTGATGAGACTTTTACTCTAATAACTTCTTGGTCTTCCCGGGGAATGAATGAGAATCCCTACCAAGAATATGAATTGGTTTAACATAATTCTGATGGGTTTCAATTTTTAGTTTCTTTTAGTTCTTATTGTATTTTTGTTTTTTTCCATATTCATTAATGAGAATTTGCAGTATCTTGAGAGTCATACATGAGTAAAAGAAATAAATACAGAAGTCATATGACCTAGTATAGATCTATCCTTGGAAAAAATATTTTAAAAAGTACTGAAAAGGAAGACAAAGAAGGGCTCTGATGCAAACACCTACTCAAAGTAGGTATCAAGGTCACAAGGCACAAGAAAAGCAGCAAAAAGATTTGAATTAGAAGCTGAAAACAAGATTTTAGGGCTAAGGCTGACAAAGATTATTGATGGGATGGTAAAATAAAATCAAGGGCTAAGACTACTTTAACTGTGATTTTAAAATTTACTTGTCTTTTAAAATACAGAATTTAGCTTGCATTAACTACTCATGAAGTAGAAGATTTCCTAACTAAACAATACATAACTGAAATTATGAAAAACAACATAGACCAAAACATTGGCAAAAAAAAAAAAGATAAAGCAGTAGTTTAACTCAAAAATATATGTGGAGAATAATATTTCATTCACAATAATTATTACTCTATTTGTATACTATATACTTCACATTATTATTTCAACAATTCTATACAACTGGCATCAACTGACGTTACTATGCCCACTTTATGTTAAAAATGTTAAGTAACTTGCCTAAGGTTGGACAGCTATGGAGTCAATATTCTAACCAAAGTCATATCTGTTAATGGTATTATTACACATACACATACCCACTGCATGTCAGTGAGACTGAATAATTACATTATTGTAATAAAAATATTAAAGAGTATGGGTACTTTTCCTAGATGTATGTTTGTTTCAGAAAATGTTATGGAGAATTATCTAATAGGGCACTGTGCTTCCCAGCATGTGGATTACTTTGTTTCCAGTCAAAATTTGTTTAACTCACACATACATGAGCATAAATAATGAGGTCCAACAGATTTATAATTTAAATAGATATGATAAGGTCCACATTTAAAGAAATCTATTTTTAAACATATAAAAAGGAGAAAACTGAGTTTTTTTACTTTTTCTTCACAGAACTATTGTTAGAGACAAAGAAAGGAAAATCTGTCAGCTTCTGTGTAATTTCTTTAAAATGTGTTCCCATCAGCTCAATGAGCATCTGAAATTTCTACAAGAAGAAACATGGAAATGAGTTCCCATATTATTGATGCTACCAAGTGAAAAATTTTTACCTTCCATTTTTTTGAGAAGTCATAATGAAATTATATTATGTTTGCAACCTGAGTATATTTCAGCACAGCAGAGATGGAGAAACAAACCTAGTCTCCTATTTCCAATATAGACTTATAGGAACCCATAAATCTTTTAAAGATTTCCTAATAGAAATCTATCCAGAATCCTTATTTGAACTTCAAGTAACTTCACACCTGGGCAGGGACCAAGTACTAGCAACCCAAACACACATGCCTAAGACAGACTACCCATAATGTGTATGTTTCTGTGTGTTTGTATATTTATGAGAACCCTCTTGCTTAATTAAAAATCCAATTACATGACCACTTGAAATCTAATTTATATTCTTCTAAGACTACTAAATATTTTTATAGGTTAGGAAAAAAGAAATATTGTGAATTGATGCTAATAATGTAAACATTAATGTATAGGAAAATAGGCAAGTAACAAAAATATAAAATAGAAGAGCCAAGGGAACATAAGAGAGAAATACAGTTATATTCCCAGATGCTATAGCTTTTAGTTCATACAATATACAAAACATTATAAAATTTAAAACATGTATGAGTGGAGAGGGTAAAGGAATGTACATTTAACAATCATATTATACTTTCAATTGTTACACTTTATTCATTCAAGGAATTGATGTTTTATTTTTTTCATTATCAAATTAACAGTGAAGTAAAATGAGAAAAGAGTAAATGAAACAAATCTATTTCTATGATCACAAAATTATGAAAATATAGTTCTTATTATGTACTTAAGCACATAAATATATCTTCTGCCACATACATGCCTTTCTACACTACATATTATAGAAGTAAAATAAGGAGACCTGAGAGGAAGGAAAGTGAATGAAGCAAAAGGAACAAATACCACTCAGCTGAAAATTTCTCAATATAAAATGATGCTAAATAAGGTCTGGTTGACAAAATTTAATGCAAAACTTTATAAACTATTTTTTTATAAACAACTACATTATCCCCTCTAAATTATTCCCATTGAGCCAATTTTAATATTTTTGGAATTGATACATAAGGTAGGATCATAAAGAAAAAAAGTTAACCATTTAACAACTACCTACACTAGTCATTCCAAATTTTTATGAATTTTCTAATAGAATAGTTAGCTTGTTATATTCATTGGTATAAGCTATTTTACCTACTGAAGCCTACTTAGTCTCTAATAAATCAATCAGAGCTGCAGATAGTAATTTTCAGATACTGCTTATTGCAAACATCCCCAATTAAAGGTTACATAATTTGCTCATTTTGCAAAATTCACAATGTGAACAGAAACAACTACAAAATATTACCAGAACAAAATAGCTACTATTTTATAAAAGACCACAATAAATGTAGCATTAATTTTTTGCACTCTACATTAACTCTATAAACTTCATTTAAAAAGCCCCTAAACTTTATTCTCCCTAATATCTTTGAAACACGTGATGCATTAACTTTAAATATAGAGATTTCTGGGATCTGAGGAACAACAGTGAATTACCCCCTTCCAACTACTGACATCTACTTTTTATTTGATTCTTCATTTCCTCTCAAACCAATCTACGAAAATAAAAATATTTGCAATTTAAAATGGTAGCATTACAAAGTCACTTCATGAAAGTACAAATTAAAACCCAAATGACTTCCTATGTGATATATTTAAAATAACCTTTAGTCTAATCATTCAAATTTATATAAGGCATTCCAAAAAGATTTTTTGATGTGCTAAATATGCACACTTAACCATCTATGAATAAAGGAAATATAAGTAGCCTTGGTAAGAATACATAGCTATTCATACTACACCTATTCAGAAATCATTCAAACTGTCATTGGTTTCAAAGAGTTTGAATTTTGGTTCCAAAATTAGTAAATATTAACAGAAGTAAACTAAACTTTGGTGCTTGCTTAACCTAAATGTACCAAACAGCAACACCTAAACAACTTTATGACCATTTAAATGACTTTGCAAACAAGATTTCTGCTCCCTATTTGGCCTACATTGATACATTTTATAATCTTACTGTGAGCATATTAGTATCTCTACATAACTTTGGTTTAAAATGTTTTACAACCATTAGCTCTCTATATAGTTAAACATTGATTTCATTTATAATCTAAAGTATTCAGTCTTTTTGACAACCTGTAAATTGGTTTTCTGTTGTCAGATGTAGAATTTTACAATTGTTCGGCCAACCAATCACTAATCAGATGACTTCTTTACAAATGAAGTTTATTCCACATTACTGCAAAAGCATTGACTCTCCAACTAATCCAACACTGACGCCCTGTAACCCACACTGAACACAGTACTAGTTTATCCCTTTAAAGCTCAGACCTGTGTTCAATTTCCTTCTTTAGGAGACTGCCAACTTTAACAATAGAATAAACAATACAATATTGGCACACAATGGTGCGTAGCTCGCACATATTCTGAATCACAGCAGCTATATTAGGCCAATTCCTTTACAGATATTTGACGGTCTGAATCACAGCCCTGAACCATGAAGCCAGTGCCTGTCCTTGGTGCTGAAATGCTTGGGATTTCCAACCCACCCCAACCTCGCCCCTTCACTAAAAAACTGTCAGGCTCAACCCAGTTTGAGAGGATAAAAGGACTTAATTTGGGGAGTCTGAGGATGGGAGGCTTCCAAAAGCATTGTCTGATAAGTTTCTAGGCAGGGAATGCTAACTAGTGTGTGCCTGCGTGGTGGAGGTGGGTGAGAGAAACCCCCAAAGGGCATTTCCCCTCGGTGCCAAGAGACCCGGGAAATCCGGACTGCGGCAAAGATCGGAAACGCCTGGTCCCGGCTGGAGCCGCGGGAGCCAACGGCGCCCTCCCCGGGTTCAGGCAGGCGAAGGCGGCGACCCACGCCGTAGACTAGGGCGACTTTCCGCGCCAAGACGCAAGCCCTGGGGTCGTCCTTTTGTTTCTGGGGTGAGAGGCGAAGGAGGGGACCTCGCACCTGCACTTATTAGCACCCTGGGGGACAACAAAAGACCCTGCCACCCGAGCGGGCGACGTCGGCGGGGCCCGGGCGGCCGCAGAGCCTTGGCGCGGGCTCGGCCCCTCTCCTCTCGGTCCCGGCCGCTCTTACCGTCCCGGTCGCACAGCTGAATGGCCTCCAGGCTAAGGTTTTTGATCACCTCCTCACAGGGGCTGGTGGGGCTGTTGAGGGCATGATCCAGTCGCGGCACCTCCATTTTTCCAACCCCCTTCTCAAGCCCGCCTGCTTCGTATCCAGGCTCTCTCTCGGTGGGCTGGGTGGATCAGAAAGGCGGGAAAGGGAGGGTATTGGCGAAGCGGGGAGGAGGTCTGAGACAGGGCGCCGCGAGGCCAAAGCTGAGCCGCGGGCGGGAGAGCCGGGGCCGAGGAAACGGCTCTAGCAGGAGCTCTAGGGAGTGTGCAGCTGACAGACTGAGCGGGACCCGGCGCGAGGGCGGGAGGAGCGCGCTCTCGGCGGGGAGGGGACGAGGCGCACCGGGAACGTGAGAAAGAATGCGCGCGCACGCGCGCGGGAGGACGCGCCCACCTGCTGGCGCGCGACGCCCCCTCCCCCGCCCTGACGCGCGCACGCGCCCCGGGCTGCCCTTGCGCCGCGGCCCCGCAACCTCGCAGGAGGCGTCGGACAACCGAGCACGCGGGAACGACGGGCACCTGGGGGCGCAGCTCTACGCGTGGCGCGTTCGCCTCGCTCCCACTCCTAGCGGTGGTGGCTTGCTGTTTTCTCTTTTCTCACGGTGTCAGGCGGAGCTGGTATTGGCACCAAGGCGTCTGCATGGGGAGGCGAGGGCGAGCAGGTTGGTTGTTTATCATGGTTTGGAAAAACAGGGGCCCAGACTCTTTGTATGGGGTGTTGGAGCCAGTGGGCTGAGTCCGGGTCTGCTTGTTGCCAACACTCGGCTGAGCCAGAAAGTCCTCAGAAACAGCTGCAGCTCTATGAGAAATTAGCGGGTTACCTGAGGAGTGTAGGGATATAGGGACGGCGTTTTGGCCACCCTGAGGGTGAGGAGATTAAAAAAAAAAAAAAGCCAGCTAGCCTGCTGAAAAGATTGTATAGGTGCTTCAGGGCAACAGCCACTTCCCGGCTTGCAAATTCGAGTATCTTTCAGTTGTTCAACAAATAAGTATTAAATGCTCATTTTGGGCTAGGCATTGTTCTGGACGCTAATGGGGCTGAGGGGGCAGCAACTGCACTTATGTATGGAAGGAACCTTTGCTTCAGTAGAAAATGAAGATTGACGTATGCTTCCTCAAGTTACCTTAAACTTAAATGCCCATTGCTTTTAAGAGCATTTAAAATTCTGCAGTGCATTTAGTAAATGTGCAAATGTTTTAAAAATAAAAGACAAAAATCACAGCCTATTGGCCTCTGTTCCCGTTTGCTACTTTGAAATAGTATTTAGTTTTGTTGCTATCTTGGAATCAAGAATAGTGACACCTGACCCCCTTTTTGTAGTGGGTGGTTGTTGGAAATTAATTTAAGTTCGTTTTAATTGATTTTCCAATTTCAAACATAAATGTTAACCAATAAGAAATAATTTACATATAGATTGCTATATGCTACCCTTTCTAGTCACATCCATTTAGCCATGACACGACTAAATCTAGTTAATTGACGCCTCATAAAATGGAAGGACCGGCCTGTGAAAAAACTTGGCACAACTGCAGGTTGATAAAATTTTGAAAGGTAACTGGATATAGTAAAGTGAAACAACACCCTCTTCATAAATTTAGGTATTAATGAAGATGGCTCCCGTTTCTGAAGTTTGAAAAAATACTGTTATGGTAGGGGTGTCCCTAAAGAAAGGGCAAATTATTACATGTCAAAAGATATGAGAAGGTAGTACATACTGGTGAATTTCTTGTATTCAAAAGCCTAGCTCTGTAGAACTAGAAATTGATAGCCTAACCACAATGGGTTCATCTTTCAGAGTATTCTCAAGTTTACAAATGTCAAAAAGAACTGTGTAAACTGGGATAATAATTATTGATTTACAACTGAGAAATATAAAATGCATATAATTAGGACTATAACTCTTAGAAATAAAATATTTGTTAATCACCTGGGACAATATCTAGGTGTGGAAATGTGGAGTTCAAATCTATCAGGAAAGATAGATATTTTAAAAGTTAAAGTGTGATAGATGTGAAGGAAGAAGTATGGGACCTTCTGCAACTGCATATAGGGGTCATAACCCAGTCTGGATTGTCATGGAAAACTCTAAAATGATTTTATCTTAAGGAAATGATAAATTATTTAAAAATTTGAAATAGTAAATTAACATGATCACATTTGTAGGCTAGACTGTATAATCAGGAAAGGGTTAATACTTTGAGGATTATTAATGTGACTTTCTGAGATCTAGTCAATGCAAGGCACCTTTCTGCCAAGGAATTGGATTGTGACTTAAATACAAAAGAAGATGGAATGAGATAATGCATATAAACACAAACTGTAAAGTACCTTATAAAATTAGGATATTATTATGGGACACTAAGGACCTCTTTAAGAAAGGATAGCTGGTCAATTTTACAATACAAAGTTCTGGAAGTATTTTTGTAGCTTTTAAAACACTGAGAACTTCTATATTTATTATAACTTTATGGTTTAGTGTGTTGAGGCTTTTAAAACAAGAGGATGGTTCAACCTATGCAAATCAATGTATTTGATGCACCACATTAACATAATGAAAGACAAAACTATAATTATGTCAGTAAATACAGAAAAAGCATTCAAAAGCATAATGGCACACACCTGTAATCCCAGCAACTGGGAAAACTGAGGCAAGAGTATCGCAAATTCAAGGCCAGCTCAGCAACTTTGTGAGACCCTCATCTCAAAAAATAATAAGGGCTGGGGGTGAAGCTCAGTGGTAAACTGCCCCTGGGTTCAATCCCCAGTACAAAACAGAAAGAAAGAAAGAACATTCAATATTCAACATACTTTCATGACAAAAACCTTCAAAAAATTAGGTGTAGAATAAATGTACCGCAATGTAATAAAGGCCATATTGGACAAGCCCTTAGCTAATATCATACTCAACAGTGAAAACTTAAATATTTACCTCTAAATCAGGAACTAGACAAGATTCATATTTCTGTTCCAGATTACTGGAAGTCTTAGCCAGAAGAATTAGGTAAGAAGAAGAATTAGGTAAGAAAAAGAAAAGGCATTCAGATCAAAAGGAAGATCTTAAATTGTCTGTTTATACATGACATGATCTTTTGTATTTAAAAAACCCTAAGGATTCCACCAAAAACAAATGCATACAAGAAGAAATATACACACAAAAAAATCTTAGAACTAATAAATTCAGTCAAGTTGTAGGATACAAAATTGGCATACAAAAATCAGTTGTGCTTCCATAAACTAATAATGAACCATTCATAAAAGAAACCAAGGAAATAATCAAAACAATCCTATATCCTCAGTAGTTTCAGAATAAAATAAAACACTTAGGAATAAATTGAACTAATGAGGTGAAAGATCTGTATGATGAAAACTGAATGAAAGAAATTGTAGAAGACACAAATGTTCATCTATTGGAAAATTAGTGTTAAAATTTCCTCACTAACCAATGTGATCTACAAATTCAGATGATCCCTATGAAAATTTCAATAGTGTTTTTCACAGAAGTTGAAAGAAATTAAATTCATATAAACCCCTACACACACACACATCCCAAAGAACTAAATCGGTCTTGAGCAAGAACAAAACTAGGAGGTATCACATTTCCTGATTTTAAATTATGTTAAAATCTATAATAACACTGTGGTACTGGCATAAAAATAGACACATGGACAAAAGAAATAGAAAACAGAGCTGAGAAACAAACTCTTATCTCCGGTCATCTAATATTCTACAAAAGTGTCAAGAATACACAATGGGGAAATGATAGACTCTTCAACAAATGGTTTGGGAAAACTTTATATCCACATAAAAAGAAAATGAAATTGGATCTTCTCTTATACCATACACAAAAAATCAATTCAAATTGATTAAAGACTTAAAACCTGAAGCCAAAAGTCTCCTAGAAGAAAACATGGAAGAAAAGCTGCTTAACATTGATCTTAGCAATGATTTTTTTTTTTTTTTTAGATTTGACACCAAAAGCACAGGCAACAAAAGCAAAAATGGACAGGTGAGACATGAAACTAAGAAGTGTTTGCACAATAAAAGAAATAATCGACAAAATGAAAAGACATCCTACAGAATGGGAGAAAATATTTGTTAACCATATATTCAAAAAGGAGTTAATATCCAAAATATATAAGAAACTTATGCAACACAATATCAAAATATAAATAACCCAATTAAAATATGGGCAAAGGACTTAAATAGACAATTTTCCAAAGAAGTTCTACAAATTGCCAACAGGTATATGAAAAGATGTTTAATAGTATTAATCATTAAGGAAAAAATCAGAACCACAGTGAGATATCACAATGAGATATCACCAAGTTATCAAAAGATAACAAGTGTTAGCAAGAATATGGAGAAAAGGAAAACCTTTTTGGTGGGAATGGAAAACAGTATGGAGTTTCGCCAAAACATTAGAAATAGTAGTACCAAATGATCCAACAATTCTGTTGGGTTTATGTCCAAAGGAAATTAAATCAATACCTCATAGAGATACCTGTACTCTCATTATTACAGCATTATTCACAATAGCCAAAATGTGGAAACAACCTAAAACCTGTTGGTGGATGAATGAAAAAGGAAAATGTGATACACACACGCACACACATGACTACTATTCAGCCTTTACAAAGGAGATAATCCAATTTGTATCAACATGGATAGATTTTGAGGACATAATACTAGATAAAATAAGCCAGACCTAGAAAGATAAGTGCTTTATGATATCACTTATAAGTGAAATCTAAAATAGAAGTCAAGAGTGATTTTTAGGGGCTGGAAGGTGGAGAAAAGAGGAATTGGCCAAAGAGTTCAAACCTTCAGCTGTGAGATGAATGAGCATTAGAAACCTAACATACAGCATGGTGGCTATAGTTCATGTGTATTTGAAATCTCATTTGCCAATCATAGTTTAATACAGCAAGACAATTTTTTAAAAATTCTAAAATAAAAGTGATCTCATCCTCTTTCCTGGGGGTAGAAAATGAAAGCTGAAGTTTCTCCTTTGTTCTTATCTTTTATTCAATAGTTCCTGGTTAAATTTACTATGCTACCAATTCAGTGCATGTGCATTACAGGGTAGAGTTATCGTCCTATTTCCCTATCTCCAGTTTCTTCAGTTTTTCTCTTTCTTTTTTGGTCTTTGCACATCACCAAATGTCCTTGTTTTAAAAATTGTCTTACTGAACAATTTATTCATTTCTTAATATTTATTCCAATATATGTGAGGAACCCATTGTAAATTGTTATATTCTATAAAAGTGTTATTTATTGCTCCATTTACTTTTAACCCTCCACAACTTATTATCAGTCTTTAGTTCTCTGATTCTTATTCTTCAGAAGTCATTTGGATTTGATGACATTTCATAGCACCAAATATAAAGGCCTTTTATCATCTGCAGTCACTTTGATATCTCAACAGTTTATTTCTGTTGAACTTCTGTAGTGCTGAACTCTATTGGATCTCTTCCTATATGTGTCCTTAATGCTTACCAACTCTTCTATGCTGCTCTCTTCAGTGTAGGTGTTCTGTAAAGTTGAACCTTTGACAATATATTCTTTCCTGTTTAAAGTAATTTTCTTTGGGAATTCATTCTCTTTCTTTTTTTAAAAAAATATTTCTTTATTTTTTTATTTTTACGTGGTGCTGAGGGTCGAACCTGGGCCATTCACGTGCTAGGGGAGCGCTCTACCACTGAGCCACAATCCCAGCCCATGTATTAATCTCTTGATGTTTAAATTTTCACCTTTGTTTTCTTTTTTTTTTTAATTTGGTCTTTTTAAATATACATGACAGTAGAATGTACTTTGACATATTATATGTAAACAGAGGATCCCATTCTTGTGGTTGTACATGATGTGGAGTTCCACTGGTGGTATATTCATATGCTATTTCAAGTCCCCAACTCTGAACAAAAGCCATTGCCCTATTTCCAACTCTCTAATGAACATTTTTATTTACTTTCTTATAACCATTTAATTAATTTCTCCTCAAACTGATTCACTTTTCTATTTTTTCTCATTTTACTCTTTAATAGCAATAACCTCTTAATTATCTAGTACCATCAAACTTTCTTATTTTCCCTTTCTGTTATTTAAATTAAACTATCATCAAAACTATTGCAATTTTAAAATATTTCTTGGTTGTGTGGCTTTTCCTGAATTATTAGTAATACTAGCATATTGTTATAATTTTAACCAAATTATTGAAATTGCCATGTATTTATGTAGTCTTCCTACTTCCCTTCTTTAACCTGTGCTACTATTAAAATCAAAACACTAAAACACTTCGTTCATCAGAACTTGCTCACTTACATTGGAAGCCTATTTTTGGGGGGAGGGGTACTGGGGATTGAACTCAGGGGCACTCGACCACTGGGTCACATACCCAGCCCTTTTTTGTATTTTATTTAGAGACAGGGTTTCACTGAGTTACTAAGTGCCTCGCCATTGCTGAGGCTGGCTTTGAACTCGCGATCCTCCTGCCTCAGCCTCCCAAAGTGCTGGGATTACAGGCGTGCGCCACTGCACCCGGCCTGGAAGCCTATTTTTGTGCTATAGTTAATGTTGAGCTACTGAACGTTTTAGGCAATTATATGACATTTGTAGCCATGTTATGATATTACTCTGCCTGTGTTTCATAAGATGAATGGAATGGAAGGAGTAGAGTTTGGGAGAATATTATAGTTCGAACAAGAAATTGTATTATAGAGCAGGGCAGTATAATTAGGGATAAAAAGGAAACAATGGATTTAATATAGTGATGTTATACTATTATGTTTCTGATAGTGTTAAAAAAAGTTACAAAAAGGAGAGGTCCTTCAGTATTTTGATATTGCAAGATAAAATTCTGATATTTATATACTGTAAATGCTAATATTATAGCACAGCATCATAATGCATATAAATAAAAATGTACATATTTTTTCAGTGCTTAAAACTGATAGGTATTTTTCAATGATAAACAGATTATTGTAAGAACTAAAGCAACATCTTTAGTTGTTGCTATTACAGAATTTTGAATAAACAAAACTAACTGGAAAATGGCTGTTAAAATAGCATATCTTGAAATATCCTCTGTCAAAATTTGAAAGAAGTTGGTGTTAAGAGAAAAAAATCTTGAGAAGAATGGAAAAGAAAGAACTTTATACACAGAACCACTCAATTTTTTTTTCTTCTTTGGTTCTGTGCCTTCTATTCAGTGTCTGTTGCAGAAGAGAATACTCAGAATGTGTTCAAGTGCACAGACCTCCTTAAGTACCTTGTCATGGAAGAAATAAACTGCATTTGTTGAGAAAGGTTATAAGTAAGTATATAATCACAATTAGTTTGTCATATGTTCCAGGTAGATACTGCCTTCTTAATGTATCCTTCTAGTTTTGAGGGGTTGTATTATTATTATTATTAGGTGCAAAACTAATTTTCTTAGTTCTGGCAAAAAAAAAGACCTTTAGTTTTGAACACAGCTCAAAACTGCTCCCCTTAAACACTGATTTAGTTAGCATTCTCTTAAATATAGCCACAGAAATGTCACAAGGATTTTTATCTCAGCAAAATTAGAGCTGTGACTTTTATAATGATGAGCACACTTTAGTTTCCCCAAGTACTTTCTAAGCCAGAGCAAATGCCTTTAGGACCTCTAAAGCTGCCTCATTTTTTCTGAATATTCCACAACCCCTTCTCATTTTATTGTAGCATCAGTGACATAGGTCTCATCTGTCATACACTCATTAGTATGATAAGAAAGGACAATTTTAACAATCATATTTCCCTTGAGATTTTTTTCTATAATACTTATATAAATAAAACTATCATACTACAAACAATTGAAGTTAACTTCCCAGGCTCCAAACTGTGCCTGCTTTAAAACCTATGATGAGAAAACTTCAGGGTAAGTAGAGGCTTATTACAGAGATTACTCAGTCAATAACACCAACTTAATGATGATTCAAATCTATGTATGCATGGGTGTAGAATATATGTGTATATAAACAAAGTCAAAGTTTATTTTTGAATAGAATTTCAGTTTTATGTGATGATACAAAGACATTTTCAGGGTATCATATCCCCTACCCTGAACTGTTGCTGTTATCTTAGAATGCAGATAGATGGAGTTATTTCTGCTTAACTATTCTTAGCAAGGGGAGATAGCATCATAAATATTAACTCAGTAGCTATTCATAGGTGTGGTTTCAGTTAGAAAGTAGCAATAAGGAAGGCTGTGGAGACAAATGAATTTTACCTTCTGCTGTTCTTAACAAGGGACTCAAGCATTGGGACACATAAATGAGACTATTTATTGTTCCTAACTGTGCTCATGTTTATTGCATAACATTCATAAAGTTTCCAAATGCACTTAGATTGGAATATTTCTTTTACCACTGCCTTTCCTATATATGAAATTTACCCATTATACCTGGTAAAGTTGTATGTGAATATGTGTAATAACTATAGAACTATTTCCTCTTGAGATAGCCTGTTCCATCTAGAATGCTCTGTTTATCTCATTATGTGGAATCAACATTCCCCACTATGAATGTTTCCTTACTTGTCTTGGAGACACAGAGTATAGTTAATTTTTCACATGGCAGCCATGATATCTCTTCTGATTCTTTTTTTTTGTTGTTGTTGTTGTTGTTGTTCTCTAGATTAAATCTTTCCAAATACTGCAGCTTGGTCTCAAAGTTATAATGTCCTCTGAGTATACTCTAAAATTTCATATTTTCCTCTTAGAATACAATGTTCAAAACTTATAAGCACATTATACTGAGAGTGGTCTGATAACCATAGAGTAGTTGTATAGCTATCTGAGCTATTGGGTTACAAATAAGTACTTTAAAATAAATTACCAGTTTATTTACATTAAAATTTTTCTTTGATTATTATTTTTCATTATATGGCTATTTATCTGAATAAAGTTCTTCACAAAAACTTTCATTTATTATTCCACACAATAGTGTTCTTAAAGCTTGCATTACTAAGATAAAAAATGCTTATAGATTTCATTTTTACAACTCATAGATGATATTAAAGCTAATTATGCATAGCATATAAAAAGAAAATGGCTGCTGCAGTATAGTTACATTTTATGTAGTCTTTTGGTTACTCTGTGATCTCTAAGACTTTTAAATCAGGACATGTCATAAAGCTTGATAATAAGATTCTCTATTTATGATAAGTGTCATATAACCACAAAGTATCTGTGGATTCACACATTTGTGGTACAGATCATGAGCTAATCTTCCATGGTGTGGAAGGTGTTGACAGTCCATGAAATGTAACACAGTCTCATTTCAGATATTCTCAGAACAAACCTGACAGCCTTGTATGGATTTAGTTGATGCTTCAGTAGTGATGAAGGAGATTATTTCTTTGGTCTCTCGTGTGATACTTCTCTTATAATAGCACAATTGCAGCTAAAACAGTGATTTGCTTTTTTAAGATACCACAAAAGTTAATTAAACATAACCAAAGAAACACTAAATCTATAGCAATACTACATGAATATTAAGCCTACAAAAAAATGTCCAAATACTCCAAGAAACCTGAGTGATACAAAATTCAATTTTAGTCCATAATCTTGCAAAATTGAGCTTTAGAGGCAAACCAAACATATTAGTTTGTTCTTGTCACATAACTGCATTACTCTATTCAGTTGCCCTGGTTTCTGTTCAATATTATTTCACTGTCTTACATTCATGAATCAATCATTCTTTCTAGAACATTTTCTTATTTCTGTGCTAATAGTCAAATGCCCTTGTGGGTGACAGGGCAAGAAAAGAGAACAAAGCAAAGCAGATATTATACTCAATAGGACTTAAGGTCCCTTAATAGTCAGCTTATCTATTTCTCTTTTAAGGATACCTTTATACATGTGACCCCAAACAAATGTTATTTTAGGATATGAATCAGTATATATTCAATCAAATGAATCATCTATGCCACATAAACAAATCAAACATCTCTTTTGTGTTGTACTTATTTACATTTACACTATTATGTATAATTATATAATGCACCAATATAGTTTTTAAAAGGTAAAAAATAAATAAAATGTAATACATTTTCAGTTGAAACCATATAAGAACTTACAAACAACTCATGATGACTTTGTCCTTTGTTTTCCTTCAAAGGAAGCTGAAGCTGTGAATTTACAGTAGTAGATGATACAAATGTTACTGTTCTCTCTCCTCTGGGTGAGCAGCAAAAATCTATACTGGTCATAATCTGATTGTCTTCTTTTTCCTACCATCTCACAGGAAGACTGACTTTGGATATGTTGAGTTTCTGTTTCAAGGCTCTTGTCTTTTCTTTCTCCCAAGGCCTCAGTGCCTTTGTCAAGACAGTGGTTTCTAGGGTTGGGGTTGTGGCTCAGTGGTAGAGCACTCACCTAGCACTTGGGAAACACTGGATTCCATCCTCAGCACCACATAAAAATAAAATGAAGGTGTTGTATCCACCTATAATTTTAAAAGTTTTAAATAAAAAAGACAATGGTTTCTAAATGAAGTAAAAGGAAAACTTGTGAAATTGTTTTTTGCATCTGAATTATAATTTAAATCTTTCAGTTTCTCCCTTGACCAAATCTGTTTGCTCTTCCTCAGCTCCTCAGCTACCCAGACTACAAAGAAAACAACTAAAGCTAGATGGGTTAAAATGTCTCATTCTTCCTCTCTCTCCCTCTTAGCTATTCTCTCATTTTCTCCCTACCCGGCCCCTCTCAGTGGTAATGGCCCATGGATAGTGAGTAGTGGAGACAGGTTTGCCTTAAAGACTAGAATCATCAAATGTAAACTCCACTGGTTTAATGTACTTTTAACAAAGAATTTTAGTGCTTCCTGTCCTAAGTAGAAGTAGAAGACTTTTATTCAGAAAGTGAACTTACCCATGAGGAGATAAAAGTCTGCTTGCCCTCAGCCTCTCACAAATTATCTGCTTTTCATAACTTGGTATACACTACAAACATTTCTCGGTCAGTAACAGACACAATTTTCTGGCATACCAGTATATTGACTAAAAATATATAAAATTGTGGTGCCTTCATTCTAGTTCACTCTATTCTTTCATTTTCCTTGTTGCTTGTTTGTTTTATAATGCTACTAATACTTTGAATTCTGCATAGAAATTATGTGCTTTGGTGTATTGATTTAGAAGAGAAGGGTATATTGGGAGAGAAGAAACAGAAAACATTAAAATTTGTATTGAAATATTTGTAAATATTAATGTTCCACCTTTTACATTAAAAAGTAGAACTTAGAATAAGGCAACATATAGCAAAGACTATAGGAGAGAAAGGAATCATGTGCTGTGAAAGCACAAAAAAGGGAGAAATTGATTTCAGCTAGGGGAAATCTATGTGAATAAAACCCTTGTTCTGAGCACTGTAAGTATAATAAACTAAAGTGCCATCAGGTTGCTTCTCTAGGCTCTACACTGTAAAGTGCTGCTGAGTCAACCATTTTAATCTGTAGAGGGATACACAAAAGTGTTCATCTTACCCCTAAAAACACTTTGTAAATTTTTTTTTTCTGTAGGTATATCAGAAAAATAATATGTTCTTTTAAAGAACAGGGAAGATTGAGTGCTTTCTGTGCCATGGCAATTTAACAATGATGAATAGGAAACCAGGTATGTAGGCAACTTTGATTTCATGTAATGAAAATATATGTATAGATTATAAAATACCTACATATTATTTTAAAGATTAGTACTAAGTCATCTTTATTTTCTTATTTTATTTAAATATGAGAATCTGGCATTCTGTTGTTTGAAAATATGGGCTTCTTTTTTTGTTAAATTCAAAATTGCTGTATTTATAACAATAGCATGTATTGCAATTCATAACACACATATAGAGCATCTTTTTACATAACACTGTATACAAAGTATATTCATACTATTCAAGTCTTCAATCATGCATTTAGGATAATGATATCCATCTTATTCTACCACCTTTCCCCCCTCCCCATAACCCCTTACTCCCTTTCTGCCACTCCTTCCCCTTTGACCTTCCTAGTATTCTTCTAATCCTCCTATGTACCCCAGCCCAACACCAATGTGAATCATCCTCCTTATATCAGAGAAGACATTCAGCTTTTGGATTTTTGAGATTGACTAACTTCACTTAGCATTATATTCTCCAACTTCATCCATTTACCTGCAAATTCCATTATTCTATTCTCTTTTATTGCTGAGTAAAATTCCATTGTGTATATATATACCACATTTTCTTTATCCACTCATCTACTGAGGGGCATCTAGGTTGGTTCCACAACCTAGCTATTGTGAATTGTGCTGCTATAAACATTGAAGTGGCTGTGTTGCTGTAGTATGCTGCTTTTAAGTCCTTTGGGAATAGACCCAGGAGTGGGATGGCTGGGTCACAAGGTGGTTCCATTCCCAGTTCCCAGGAATCTCCATACTGCTTTCCATAACGGTTGCACCAGTTTGCAGTCCCACCAGTAATGTATGAGTGTGCCTTTTTCCCCACATCCTCTCCAACATTTATTGTTGTTTGTGTTCTTGATAGCTGCCATTCTGAATGGAGTGAAATGAAATCTTAAGAGTAGTTTTGATTTGCATTTCTCTAATTGCCAGCGATGTTGAACATTTTTTCATGTATTTGTTGATTGATTGTGTATCTTCTTCTGAGAAGTGTCTTTTCAATTCTTTAGCCCATTTATTGATTGGGTTATTTGGGTTTTTTGGTGTTAAGATTTTTGAGTTCTTTATATATTCTAGAGATTAGTGCTCTATCCAATGTGCATGTATTAAAAATTTGTTCCCAATTAGTTGGTTCTCTATTCACCTCACTTATTGTTTCTTTTGCTGAGAAGAAGCTTTTTAGTTTGAATCTATCACATTTATTAATTCTTGCACTACAGGAGTCTTATTAAGGAACTTGGGGCCTATTCCGACATGTTGGAAATTGGAGCTTACTTTTTCTTCTATTAGGTGTATTGTCTCTGGTCTAATTCCTAGGTCCTTGATCCACTTTGAATTGAGTTTTGTGCATGGTGAGAGATAAGGGTTTAATTTCATTTTGTTGCATATGTATTTCCAGTTTTCCCAACACCAGTGCTACAAGACCTTCAAAAAAGAACTAATACCAATACTCTTCAACTTGTTTTAAGAAATAGAAAAAGAGGGAGCTCTTCCAGACTCTTTCTATGAGGCCAATATTTCATTAATTCCAAAGCCAGGCAAAGACAAAGCCAAAAAAGAAAACTTCAGGCCAATTTCCTTAATGAACATAGATGCAAAAATTCTCAACACAATTCTGGTAAATCAAATACAAAATCATATCAAAAAGATAGTGCACCACAATCAAGTAGGGTTTATACTCGGGATGCAAGGTTGGTTCAACATTCGGAAATCAATAAACATAATACATCACATCAATAGACTTAAAGATAAAAACCATATTGTCATCTCAATAGATGCAGAAAAAGCATTCAACAAAATACAACACCCCTTTATGTTCAAAAGACTATAAAAACTAGAGATAACAGGAACATATCTCAACATTATAAAAGCTATTTATGCGAAGCCCCAGGCTAACATCATCTTAAATGAAGAAAAAATGAAAGCATTCCCTCTAAAAACAAGAACAAGACAGGGATGCCCCCTTTCACCATTGTTATTTAACATAGTACTTGAAACTCTGGCCAGAGCAATTAGATGAAAGAAATTAAAGGGATCCAGATAGGAAAAGAAGAACTCAAATTAGCACTATTTGCTGGGCTTCTTATTGATTCAGGCTTCTGATGGGGGCTCTGGTTGATTCTGAATGAGGATCATATCATAAATTTTAGTTTTGAAATAATTACAATTAGGGCTATAGATGTGGTTCAGTAATAGAGCAGTCTTTGTATCTGAAGTCAAACTATTTCAGTTCAAATATATATATATATATATATATATACATACATGTACATATACACACACACACACACACACACATATATACTTTGTTTCATGATATAAATATCACAAGAAAAGAGAAAAGGGGAGACGATACATGTGTATAAGCTCAAATCCAGTGTTTTCATTTCTAATAAGGGATACTGGGTACAGTTTTACAATTTCTGTAGTTAAAATTTTCACAAAGAATCGCTTTATACTTTGCTTATCTTCTGAGGAAGAAAAAACACAATACACAATAATTTTCAAATCCAGCATTACATAATTTCTTGAATTATAGTCTGATGGTAACTTTTCTTTTTTCTTTTTCTTTTTTGACAGTGACTAATGTCAGACCAGAGATTTGAAGAATGGGTCAAAGGTTAGAAAGTTACATTTCCTGCATCTGCAGATTCATCAGATTCAGGGTTTTTTTGAAACATATTTACTTCTTTTTGAGATAGAGGGAATTTCTATTTTATTTTTACAATGCAAGTACACTCCTAACTCAAATTATTTGAGTGGCAAAAGGATCCCCCCCAGATTTGATTTTTTAGATCAACCTAACTTACAGCTATAACTGTCAATAGACAAAAAATTTATAGATACTGTAATAGACAAAAATTTATAGATACCTGGTGGTGTTGCCTCTGGAATTATCTATAGCAAATTTATGGAAAACTCAGAATGAAAGAAAATTAAAATACCCTTATATATAGCAAGTTGGAATCTTTAGACTCACAAGTAATTTATTTGATGATGTTTACTTAATTACTGTTACACTGTACATGTCAAGAAATGAGCTATCTATTTTTAGAACAATTAATTTTAGGCTATTTGCATATGCACAAGGTAATTAAGGAAAAGAAAACAAAATTGCAATCTGATAATTATCTATATTTTCTTTGATATAAAATAGAAATGTAACTTGATCACATAATCACTTGGAATTTTCTATACATGGGAGAAGAACTAAATTGATTTTTAAGTGCATATAACGTGTATGCTGGCAAACTGACTTTACAAAGCTCTGATTTGTAGTGTTTCCCAGGCTTTTTGTTATAAATGCTCCTATATACTGATTTAAAGCTACCAATGGTTTAATAACTGGCTCAAAATTTTTCCAAAAATTTAGTAATAACTCTCATACACAACTGAATACATGCTCATATGCCTTAGTTGCTTAGTTCCAACAATGATGAATGTAGTAGATTGACTGTATTAATGGCCCCACTTCTTCATACCTCATACATCCACAACACATTTGATGTCAAGTAAAATTGCAGTTTCTTCCTACTGATTTTCTGGATACAGCCAAGTGACTTGCTTTGACCAATGGGATATTAGCATTTGTAACAAAAATGGAAGGTTGAAAAAGATTCTCCATATTTTTCCTTTCTCTTAAACTTCTGCTATTGTTGTATGCACATACCTGGAAAAGCAGAGTCAAATTGCTCCTGTCATTACAATACCATCCTTAATCAGTTGATAGTTAACTAATCCCAGAGGTGCAACCAGGATCAGGAAATCCTCCTGATCTACTGTTGAATACAGATGCATGAGTAAGCCCAAGTAGGGCAAGCTACACAGGTATGTGAAAAAAAGTATTATTTATTAAAAAAATATTTTAAAAAGTATTATTTAAAAAAGTATTATTTATTATAAAGCTTTGAGGTTGTTCATTAAGTAGGATTATCTACTACTACTTCCTGAGAAATTTATTTAACTCTTTTGTACCTAAGTTTTTTCATTTCAGAATTGTGGACAATTGGCATTATAGTTATATAAGGATATATATATGTATGTGTATATATATATATATATATATATATATATATATATGTAGATAATTTGGTATGATAATATATACAATGTATAATTGTGTGTATATTCGCGTGTGTGTGTACATGTGTGTGTGTGCCTGTATCAGTGATTTAGAATAAAAATCTGGAATTAGATGTTCTGGAATTGATTCCCAGCTTCCCCATTTTAATATTTTAAATCACTTGGAATTATTATTTTGCACTTAGGGCCCATATTAGAGGAGCTACCTATACTGGAATTTGATAAAATAAAGCACCTGTCACACATAGAAATTCATTAAATATAAGTATTATGTAACATAGCCATTCATTTACTAAGGAAAAGCAGGCTTGATATTCTGGTAAAGTGAGCTCCACTAATTATTTTTTAATGTTATCAGAGATTACCTGAGAGAAGAGCTAAGTGTTCAGCTAGGTAAAGGCAATACTTGTAGGAAACCATTTAATCTCCAAAAAATGGGCCCATCAAATCATTCTTAAGACTCCCAAGAAGAACCTTAATTTCAAATTGAAAGCCATTAGTATAAATTTGGGTAGTCTGTTTAAATTGCTAGCAGGCATATGATGTTTTTGCCTTCCTATCCAGCATACTCAGGCATGTTAGCTGTTGTGTTAGCAGATAAACTGAAGAAATTGAGAAATATTCATCAAAACCCTGGTTTACATGTCAGGATAAAGTCTTCTTAAATAAGATGAAAAAATAATCAGAAAGCAAGTCAAAAAGAAAAAAAAAAAGTTCAAGGAAATAAAAAGCAATCAAAACCAGTGTCAAGAAGTTAACATGGAGTAGAAGCTGCCCTGGGGTACAGAAAAAGGAGTAGAAATGCAGCACGGTTAATTGCAAATTTGTGCATGCTGTAGGTGACTGAACATTCCTTATTTCACAGGCCTAGAAGTTAGGGGAGCTCATGGTCAGTAATTGGTGTTTATAGTCAAGATATCACTTCTTGGAGGAAGATATGTCCTACCTTTAATGGGTGACTTAATATCAGGCCTGAGTAACTTAGTAGACTTTAATATTTTGACATTATGGCCTACAAAGTCATCTAAACATTTTTTGTTGTCAGTAGAATACTCCAGTCAGCTCAGTTTGGCTCACAAAAGTCAAATGTTAAGTTTTCAGGAATTTTGCAATCCAGTTGCTATCAATGCAACCATTACTAAAAATTAAATTACATAACATACAAAGAAATAAGATTGTAAGTACTTAATGAATAATTTTTAAATTATTTTACTATCATTACTATTTTACATCTGTTTTATATATGTGGAGTAAATACCATATAATAGTGTGCTGTTATTCATCACTTCCAAACTCTGTGTTCATTGATGTCATGTTGGTAGCTTGAAATTGGCCATAATGGGAAATCCATTAGCTAATGCTACAACTCAGAAAGCCCCCTGACCTGTAGCTAGTTATTAAGCCTTTATCACTCTATCACTTCAAAGCTAATAAACTCTATCCTACTGCAAATCCTATACCTTAGCACTCCCACTTGAACTTCCATTTGTAGGACTTCAGATATATATTTAAAACATGATTTCCCAGTAGTTGGTATTATTAGTGATTCACATTGCCTACTAATCTTTCTTAAGGATCTCAATTCTTAAATTGCCCATTTTATTTTCTATTAAATTTGGAGAGATACTTTTTCCTCTTAGTTTTGAAAAACTAATCAATCAAGCTGTCATTTTTTTCTTCCCTATACTTTTACCATCTCTAGTCTTAGAAATTTTACTTTTTATTAGCTCTTTATAAAATCTATTTTTTATGTATATCTATAGTTCATTTTTATTGTTTTATAGTATCTCATTTGTGAATACAGTTTGTTATTCATTCACTTGTTGACAAACATTAAATCTATTTTTGATCACCAAGTTTATTTCTTCTCAATTGTTTTTTGATCCATCCACATTTCAACCTACCTGTGTGAAAGAGGCCACTTTGAGAGAGGAGTATTATGGGTAAAACCTCTTTGGTGCTGAAGTCCGGCTTCAGCAAAGAGGGGGTGTGTATCTCAATAGCGCTAGTGAAGGAGTGGGCGGGCAGCAGCAGAGAAACAGCACACAGACACAAGAGTCAGGCTGCTGAATCTTCTGTCTTTACTTTCTTTTTTTGCATGTAATATAGCATATTTTTTGGCAGCATACATTAACTTTTGTGGTTACATCACAGTCATAAGATCCAGGGAAGTACCAACATCTGCTGATTACATTTTAGACATTTTAATCTTTTACCCAATATGTTTCAAGGTCTTGTGCAGACAGAGGTCACATACACACTATCTGGACACCCTACAATTTTGCCACACTTATCTGTAACTAGTCTGGGTCCGAGTCATTTCTCATGGATTCTCTGAAGCCATTCCTCCACACACCTGTTTATCTGCCTGATTGAAGTTAATTTTTTCTGCCTGGTTTCTAAGCACTATTGTTTTTCCATAATAGTTTTGTTTTGAACCTAGGGATAGGGAAGGGAGGCATAGCCAAATGTTAGCTCTGAAGGACTTCTACCCTAAGGAACTTATATGTATCTATTTTAAACTACTTCAAAAGTAAAAGGAATCCTTATTAATCACAAAAGACCTTTTAAGCTTTTTCTTGGTGCATATGATTATAATGAGAAGAAGTCAAACAGTGGGCATTTACAAAAGCTGTTTCCTAACTAGAAACCTGCTATATTAGTACAACTTTAGAAAATGTTTTTATGCTTCTAATTCAGATTCCATAAGGCTATAATTTCCAGAACCAGTCTCATTCTTAATAATTAATGTATTCACATCTGGTGGCCACATATATGAGCAGAAAACAGGACAGTAAGAACATATACAGACAGGGTTAATTCTCTCAGTGCCATGTTTGTGTAACATCTGTCCTTACAAAGGAGGCATGCTTTTGCTTCTTTCCTTTATTTTGATGACAAGGATGCTTTGCTTACTCTGTCATAAGGAAGATGCCACACTTTGGAAACCAAGGTGAGGTTTAAACTTAACCAGAGAGTATGAGAAGGAAAAAAGATTATAAAAGGGGTGGCAAGTTGGTAAGGACACAGACTCTGAAGTAAGACTGTTGGGTTCTAAATTCTAGCTTTGCTAATTACTATTGCATAACTTTGAATGTTAAAGAACTCTTGGTGCATTAGTTTCCATCTCTATCATATGGGTATAATATTGGATCCATTTTATATGGTTATTGTACAATAAAGGAGTCAATGCATATAATAAAAACATTACCTGTTATACAGTAGGTATTATGCTAGGATTTTTAGTTATTCCCTATGTAAGTCAAAAAATAGGGATTTTTCTCCCCAAACAGAAGGTGGATCTTCAATTTGTTACACACTTTCAGTCAAGACTTTGTTTAGTTACAAATATTTAAAGTAGCTTATACTTAGAATATTTATTCTGTTGAAAAACTTTAAACTATAGGATAAGTGTTCCAAACTAATATTCCTCAATTTTTAATTATATTCATATTGCATAAGCTGTTGCAGTTGTAACAACTAGACATAACAAGCAAATTTATTCGATCTATCTGAATGTACTATATAACAAATCAGTTGTGCAGTGACCTACTTGGTTCATTAAGAGAGCTAACTAAACGACATCCTGGGCGAGCAGGTGGCCATTTGGCCATATGTAGACAGAGCCCTTGGGATGACTACTTAGGATCAAAACCCAAAAGGGTATGTTTAACTTGTCCTGAAGTGTGTAGTACTGATATTTTAAAATATGATTAAAGAACTGTGAATCTTTATTTAATAATTATTGTAGAATTAAATATATATGATCCCAATAGAGATGACCCTATTTTTTAAACATTTCTCTATTGTCTACTGACTCAGAAGTAATTATGGGTGAGAATAATTTGATTTGAGGTTTTATATGTGACCAAAGTTTAAAAACATGAAAAACTGTATAAAGCAAAAGATAATTTGGTGGTGTTTTATGAATAACTAAAGGCAATGGCCATGTACTATTTATTTTTGTCCTAGGCTATTAATAAAATCATTGGCTACAATTATAATGTTTTTATTCTCTTCTTATTTAAAGGTTATGATTATTCACATGGCTTGGGTATGTGTATATACACACGCACACATGTTCCTAGCTGGTGAGTTTCCCTCAGTAAAATTATGGGTATTTTCTCGCTAAATTAATGAATCTCACATTTTGTTACTCTAATCACATTATTACCATCTGACCAAATTTAGGAAAAAAATTACTAGGCTAACTCATTACTATTACTGGTTTATAATGATAATGAAAAATTTTTATCCTGACATGAAATCTCAGATTTTCATGTTAAGGAGAAAAAATACTTTGGATAATGAAATCTATAGATAAGAAAAATGACACTTATCAATTAGTTTGGGTTGGATATACAAGTTCAGGCAACACCACACCTGTGGATGACATAGTACAGTTAGTTATATCACTTACATGGAGTCTCTTGTACCAGGCATTTAGCAGATAAAAGTTAAGAAAATTATTCAGTTTTTTCACCATTTGATTATTTTTTGTTTCTTATCCCCTATAAAGTAGTCACTTGAGTGTAAGGGGAAAATTATATATGAATAAGTTATAGAATGTGACAAAGGCTCCCTCAAATCAGAGTTACCTGCTAAGTTCAATGTTAGAATTTTGTTGTCCTTGGCAATTGAATGGATTCCTTATAAGTCAAAACTTATTTAATGTTTCCAGAACTCAGTCTGGTGTGGGTATATTTTCATGTGTGCATTCTGAATGGTATGTTAGGTATTTTATGGTAGCTCCATGATCTTTTCATGTGAAAGGTTTAGTAAATGCATGTGATATCAGAGATTGCTGATATTCTAGGAATACATACTATAGGAACAGGCAAAATCCTGCCTTTTCTCCCCCATTTTCATCATATTTGTCTTATTTTTTGCATCTTTTCTGTCTCTGCAAACTCTGTCCTGTCATCATCACAGAGGATTTATGTACATGGCTGATTCAGGCAATGTATACATAGGTTTGTGATATGTATGTCCATCTGCCATATCAGACTGTATTTTTCTGAATATATGTTGCCTGTACACAAGAGGGATTTTGATGCCTCGGTTTATGTTTCATTGACAATGATGAACCCAGTGCCCTAGTTATCATCATCTTAGATGCAATAACTACCAGAGTATTGCATCAATAAAGACAAAAGATATATAAAGAGGGGAAAGAACTCAAGTCTACATTGAATAGATTGCTGCTTCTTATTTCCCCTCCTCCCTCTCCCGTATCTCTCTCTCTCTCTCTCTCTCTCTCTCTCTCTCTCTCTCTCTCTCTGTCTCTCTCTCTCTCTCTCTCTCTCTTTTCTGTTTTTGGAACTGGGGATCAAACCTAGAGCTTTGAGAATGTGGGATAAACACTCTGCCACTGAACTACATCCCAGCCCAACTTTTCCCCCATTCTCAAACAAGGAAAATATCTATCACTTTATTATGTTTAAGAATAGCTATTAAAATAACTTAACTTATGCTTACACAGGGAAATTTCATGGGAATTCATAAATTTTATGCACTAAAATATCGACTAAAAACAACTCTCTCATTTTGGGAACTGATTTTAGACAGTGATTCAGAAGTAATTAGTAGAGAAAGGGTAGTCCTGTCAACAAATAAAGCCAGACAATTTGAAATTTTTATATGGGAGAACAGAGGAAGTCCAATCTATACCTCATACCTGACACCATACATAAAAGGGTATATTAAAATAAATAAAAAATTAAATGTAAAATATAAAACTATGTTCTAGAAGAAAATGGGGAAAATATTTGTGGTTTCATGTTAGTCAAGAATTTCTACAATATTACACCAAAACCATAATCCATAAAAGTTGAGCTTCACTAAAATTAAAAACTTCTCTTCAAAAAGCAGCATTGGACAAATGAAAAGTCACATACTGGGGGCAAACATTAAAAATGCATTTACCTTTGGATGTAAACATATTTACATCCAAAATATATAAATAACTCTATAAGTGCAATGGTGAGAAGGCAAAAAACTACAACAATAAAAATATATAAATGGTAAAAAGTAAAAAATATGCTGTACATGATTAGTTATTAGGTAAATGAAAACTTAAAGCACAATGTATTAACCCTACAGATCTATTATGTCTAAAATTGAAAAGACTGATTGCACAAAGTGTTGACAAGCACATGGATGTCCTGGAACTCTGATACACTACTGACAGCATTTTAAAATGTTACAATGACTTTGATGAATAGTTAGGCAGTTTTTTGAAAAGATCCTGGAGCTACCATAAGATATCTGACATACCACTCAAAATATATGCACATACATACCAGACTGAATTTCAGAAATATGGTCCATGAATTATATTATCCAGCCACTCCTCCTATTTACCCAAGAGGGAAAAAAATATGACTATGAAAAGTTTTTACTATATAGAAACATTCATAACAAATATTCAAAGAAACATTTTTTATAATAGTTTAAACTAAAAACAACTCAAATATTCAACAAGTGCATAAAGAAACTGATATAATTGTACAATAGGCTCAGCAATATAAGAAATGAACTAATGATTTACCCAACAACATATATTAATCTCATTAATGCTGAGTGAAAGAAAACAGATACAAAAGATTACTTAAGGATTTAATTTATATAAAACATTTATTTTATAAATAAATATATAGTGGCAATGACATATTAGTGTTGCTTGGGAATGAGATAGCAGTGGAAGGGTATAGAGAAAATAGGGAAAAAGGATTAAAAAGGTGATGGATATGATCATTATTTTGATTGAATTAATGGTTTCATGGGGTATGTATACTTACTTTAAAATATCAAATTGTGTATCTCAAATATGCACATTTATTGTATGTTATGCTTCAAAACTAAAATTTATGCATTTTTATCTTGCCAAATATTTTTATTTAACATGAGAAATTTTATTTTTAATAGAAAACATTGATTAACTAGCTCAATGAATACCAGTCATTGGGCATCTTAGATTTGTTGCCATATATAATTTGAAAAACAATAGTGATGGATAGGTATTTAAGTTTATTGCAATAGAATGCTTTTGTTTCAGAAAAAAAATTGTTATTTTCAATTAGCAAACAGAAATGTTGACTAGAGAGCAATTTGGTACAAAAAAATGATTTTTGTCATAATTATGAAAGATATTCTGGCTTATTTCCAGCTCTTCAATGCACATTGTTAAATGGAATAAATTAAAATATTATCTAAAAGGATGCCAAACTTAAATTTGCACTTCAATTCTTAACAAGTTTCATGAGCATAATGCATACCTTTGAACACCTGGGAAGATCTTTGAATAAACTTAACTTGGCAAACATAATTATAATTTAAAATAAATGGGGCTGGGTCATGACCAACTGACTTAGATTCAATGATTGAGCACAGAGACCTATCATGATGATATTAGGAATTCATTCTAGAAAAATAATGTTTTTTTTTTTTTTAAATATAAGAAGAGGTTTAAGTCCCAATGGAGAATGCTAATTGGGTGTGTTTACATTTAACTAACGAGAAAACAGGGGCCAACCTGCTTGAATCTTGAAGGAAGTTGATTTTAAGGACACCTGCTTCTGCTCTATCCCCTTGAGAATTTAGAGTTTTTTATCATGATGAAGGAAAGAAAGAAAGAAAGCTAAAAGCACAAAATTTACAAATTTCCCATAGGGGAGGTGGCCAGCACCACTAAGGGGTCCTTTTTCCTGCTCAGGAGGATGTAAGCCACCTAAGAAATTAAAGTCTAGAATAATTAGTGGAGAACAAAAGACAAAGTTGGAAAAATAGTTTCAAAGGATGGAGCACCTGATAGGTCTAGTCCATACAAGAGCTGTAGCTAGACAATTAGAAAATGGCTCCTGTGGTTTATTTAAGGGGGTACATCAAAGGCAGGATAAGGTTTCAGCTTACATCAGCAGGTTGATTGTCATCTTGGCAGGTCACACCCATCTCATAGAGGCTGTGTGGATGGAGCAGGTCACCCCATCTCCAGTGCTGTGTGGGATCACAATCTGTCTGGGCATTCTTAGCCAGAGGAAATTTCCACTGGAATTTCCCAGACACCAGATTCTCCTATTCACTAGGCTGCAATGCCGATCTAGTCCGTACACAGCCCAGGAATGGCTCTGGACATTCCCACAATGATTTGTCAAGGCAACTCAGTGCACAAACCATTACCGTGCCAAATGTCTGTTGAGTTGGTGATGTTATTCATTCATCATTCAGTAGTGTATCATTTAGTCTCCATTTTATTGTTGATTTCTGATTTTATTTCATTATGATCTGATAGAATACAGAGTATTCTTACTGTCTTTTCATGGGATTGCCAGGCCCAGAAGGGCCCACGCAGACCCAGTCACTATCCATTGGATCTGGACTTCAGATACTCCAGGCTTGGCCATGCTGCATTCCCAAGATCTCAGTGCTGTTTCAACTTGCAGAGAGACTACCAGGGATATACTCACACAAAGGAGTGACCCTATGAAGAAGCAGCAAGATGGCAGTCACTAGCACTGCCAACAGGAAGACCTCAGGTGCAGCCAAACCCATAGGTACCCTGACACTGGACCTCCAGGCATTGGCCAGTGTCCCTAGATGGAGGCAGCTGTGCCCCGTGATGGCAATGGCAGTGGACCTCTGGGCAGTGGCTGGGTGGTGGCAGCAGTGGCACCCTAAATGTAGACCTCTGGTTGGTGGCAGCAGTGTCGGCAATAGCAGCAGGAGGGGTTGTGGCAGCAGCCAGGGCCGAGTCTTTATGTATTTTAGAGGAAAAAATCATCTAAACTTAAGATTGCAGTAATGGTTGAACAACCATATGAATAGTCTAACAATCATTTTGTTGTATACTTTATTTTGTGGTATGGGAAACTGATATTGTATACTTTACTGAGTAAATTGTAAGTTGTATGACTCAATAAATCTTTTAAGAAGATTTATATAAAGAAGGTATAGATAGGGGCTAGGGATAATATAGCTCAGTTGATAGAGGGCTTGCCAATCACATGCACAAGGCCATGGGTTCAGTCTCCAGCACCAAAAAAAAAAAAAAAAAAAAAAAGAAAGAAAAAAAGAAAGTAAAAGGAGGTATGGATAATTAACCTGGGTCAAAGTAACCAAAAAAAAAAAAAAAAAAAAAAACTTCCTTAAAAATAACCAAAATGAAACAAATGAGACTGATTATAGTTGGTGGTTTAGTAAAATAGAGAAGAAATCTTTCAAGTAAGATGAAAACTCAGTACTTTCAGTAATTTGAGTTTATATTTCTAGGAGATATGTCTTGAAGACAAAAAGAAAATGTAAAAATACATAGTAAGTATGTTAGTGTTTCTATTTTATAATACAAGTATGTATTAGGTTCTCATATAATTCATTAACTTATTCACTTTACTCATGAATAATTATGTTAATATCTTTAGGAAGTCTAATTTCCAAATAAGTAAAAAGAGGTACAAATATTGATATCAAATGAGGTAGAGAAATATTCTCTAATCTTAAATTTGGTTTATTTATCTTGCAGAATTTAAATTGTTTATACTAATAAAAATTCATGATGCATTTTGATTTTTGAAAAATAAATTTTTAGGTCCTAATTTTATCCATTGACAGGTTTACTGTCAATTTATGAGATGGTCCCTAACTGGGTTAAACTCAAGTCCTACATGATAGCCCATAGTTGAGAGGAAGAAAGATGGGACTATAAAATTGCCTTCTCTTGCCGGGCACGGTGGCGCACGCCTGTAATCCCAGCACTTTGGGAGGCTGAGGCAGGAGGATCGTGAGTTCAAAGCCAGCCTCAGCAATGGCGAGGCACTTAGCAACTCAGTGAGACCCTGTCTCTAATAAAATACAAAAAAGGGCTGGGGATGTGGCCCAGTGGTCGAGTGCCCCTGAGTTCAATCCCCGGTACCACAAAAAAAAAAAAAAAAAAAAAAAAAAAAAAATTGCCTTCTCTTTCTGAAATGCTTGAACATCAACATTATTATTATTTTCCTCATTTTTAATTTTTCAAAGAGATAAAGACATGTATATTAAATAATATAAAATGTAGAGAAATTACCAAGGGCAAAATAAATAATTTCACAGATTTTAGGAATCAACCATGTATACTTTATATCCGGGAGTGGTGAGACCACCCTCATAATACTAATGAAGTATCACTCCTCGTCATTTGTGGTGGTGATAATCTTCATCATCATCCTCATTGTCATTATCAGCATCAGCATCACCCTTACAGGAAAGAGGACTGAGTGGGAGGAAATGAACATGAAGGGAGAAAATAAGAATATAGACAAAAGGACACAGTAAAGGAAAAAGAATGGTGAAGAAAGGAATGGAATAAGAAGAAATTTTAGTAAAGATTGAAAGAGGTAAAGGGGGTAAGGACCATAAAAAAAAAGATAATGATATTTGCAAAATAGTTTGCTGTTTATGAAGAACTTAATGTGTATTATCTAAATCTAGTCTATGCCACTTTTTTTTTACATGAAACAGGATTCACTTTAATTTTCATTTACTGTGTACATTTTGTTTTGAAATATGTAGTGGCTAAATTAATCTAATTTATACCACTTTAAATGATGTTTTATATATGGATGAGGACAGATGGATGGGGCTAGGAGAATACAACTTCATCATTAATATTTTCTATTAAAGGAATATACTAACTGTCCACTTTGAGCCAGTCACTGTGCTGAGTATTCAAAATTTTATAAGCAAAAAACATGATATCTTCCTTTATAACTTACAGTCTAGTAGAGTAAAAAAAAGCATCATTCTAACTTATAGAACCAACTATAAAATTGCAACAAATTTAGAGAACATGGAACTATGAAAACAGAATAAAAGGATTTGGTGTAATTAGATTATTCTGACTACAGGTTTTCTGACAAACATTAGAAAGTTACCTTGCTTGAATTGGTTTTATGGATACATTTCAACCAAACGTAATTGCACACTAAGGAAAGAAATATTTTCCAACTATGCTTGCATTTTAAAAATAAGTTTTCCAGGTAAAAATAAAAACCTTGCTTATTTTTATGCATAGAACTGTTTTCCCTTACTGTGCCACCATTTATTGAATCAGGATTCTGTACTTTGTAGTTTTTAATGAGAACTGGCTAACAAGGTCACTTAGGGGCAGGCAGAGAAAAGCATATTCTATACATGAGAATTTTACCACTACCTATGTGCCCAGCTTTAAAAGTCCCACTCACTATCTGTCAGGAGATGATTAAAGTCTGTGCCTTTAGTCCCTAGAGTTTCCCTTTTCTTAGACTTCTCAGAGTAAATGTTAGCTTTCTGCACCACCAGATAGAAGAGATGATAATCAAATAAGACTTGTAAGTACAAATTTCTGCTCTACAAGAAAAAGCACACTGGACATCCAGTAGTACTACTCTAAGACATAAACCCTGAATGAACTATATTCTCAAATTACCCCAGATTATTTTAGATTATTAATTTATTAATTATTCTAAAAGTCCATGATCTAGATTGATAAGAATAACAGGAAGCTACAATACAAATAGTTGAAGTGAGTATTCTGGGTTCCCCAAGTTGAACAGGAACAGAATTTGTAAAGCTTCTTTTTCTCAGTATAGACAGGGTTTCTAAATGAAATAACCAGTGTTTATCTTTCCTAGAAATTTGGACATTTACCATATGTGCTAATTAATCTATTATTTGTTTCTCTACCTTCCATATTTTTATTTGGGAATCTTCACACTTAAGGCTTCTTTTGTAATATTTTATTATTATCAAAAATTGGGGTTTGGACATTTAATAATAATTGTCCTTTATATTATCTTTATAAACATAAAGGTAATATTTCCATTTAATACTACTTTCCATTTAATAATATTTGCACAGAAGTTTCAACACTTTTCAGGGCATCCCTCAGTAAGTTTTCATATTGTTTTGATTTGCCTCCATTAAATTCTTAGATATCTGTTACTAATTTCTTATTTAATTCCATTGCAATCAGAAAGCATACTTTGTGTAGTTTATTTCCTTTTTTTTTTTTTTTTTTGGTGACCATAACATGTACATTTGAAAATAATACGTATTTTGTAGTTGGGGATATCATTTTGGTCCAGGTGGTTGATATTGTTGTTCAGATTATTTATCCCTTTACTGAAATTGCCTAGATATTCTAACAAATTATAATGGAAGAGTGTTGATATCTGTACAATAATAAAATCATATGTCTTTTTTTAATTCTGTCAACTTTTGCAGCATGTATTTTAAAGATCTATTATTAAGTATACATATGACTTTTTCTTTCTTATGAATGGAACATTTATCATTTATCATATCCTCTTTTGTCTCTGGTTGTATTTTGTCTTGAAGTCTTATTTTATTTGATATTAATATTGGGTCTGCTCCCTTCACCTTGTTATTTTTTTTTTTTTTTAGTACCTTCATTTTTGTTTATTTATTTATTTTTTAATCTGGTGCTGAGGATCAAACCCAGTGCTTCACATGTGCCAGACAAGCGCTCTACCACTGAGCCACAACCCCAGCCCCCCTTCACCTTCTTATATTTACTGTTTACATAATATAATTTCCAACACATTTACTTTCTTCCTCTCCATAGTTGTAAATTTAAAGTAAATTCTTATAGAAAGCAATAAATGAGCCTTTTATTATTTCTTTATGATAATCTCTAATTTTTATTTAGTGTATTTAGCTCATTAAAATTTATTACAATTATTGATATATTAAGATTTAGATTATTGTGTTAATTTGCATTTGTCTTTTCCATTTTGTTTCCCGTTGTTCCTTATTACTAGCTTCTTTGGATTACTTCAGGATTCCATTTTAATATATTCATTGACCTTTTAACTCTACCTCTAAATGTAAGCAGTAAATTTTTTATAGTCTACTTAGGGTTAATACTACTTAATATAAAACACAGAAAGCTCGTACCTGTATAGGCCAATTTTCTGCAACTCTCCATCCTTTATATTACAGTTGTCATATGAGTTTCATCTACATACTTAAATCCCACAGCAAAATAGCATACTCTATTTGTCTTGAGGGAAGGGGTGTTGTTCTGAGGACCAAACCCAGGCATATGCTCTACCACTGAGCTGTATCTGCAGCTCTGGTATGATTTTTAATAGTCATATGTGTTTCATTAAGTAATAGTAGGTAGTATCTTTCATATTTACAATTTCACATTCTCTTCTTTCTCAAGTTCTGAGCTCAATCTGATATTTCTCAACACCCTGAGAACTTCCTTGAACATTTCTATGCATGTCTGCTAACAGCTGGTGATAAATTTTCTAGTCTGAATAGGTCTTCAATTTACCTTCATTTTTGAAGAACACATTTCACTTGATATAGAATTTTGGGTTGATAGATTTTCCCTTTCAACTCTTTGACAATTTTATTCCAGTGTCTTCTGGCCTCCTCTGTTTCTGAAGAGAAGTGAGCAGTCATTTAAATCATTGTTTCCTGTATTTATAGGTAATTTTCCTCTGGCTGCCTTTAACATTTTCTAGAATACTCTTTTATGGAATAATGTGTTTTCCCTCACTCCCACACATACTTACATTCCAGTGGCTATGATTTTCCTTCATTTTGACTTCTGGTTCTTCATGGGAGAAACTGTAGGATTTCTTTCTTTTTTTTTTTCTTTTGAGTCTTAAAAAATATTTTTAGTTTGTTCTAGTTAGTTACGCATGACAAAATGCATGTTAACACATCATACCTAAATGAAGCATAACTTCTCATTCTTCTGGTTATACATGTTGTAGAATTATACCAGTCATGTAATCATATATGTACATAGGATAATAATGTCTAATTCATTCTACTATCCTTATTTTCACCTCCTCCCCTCCCTTCACTCCCCTCTGCCTAATCCAAAGTACCTTCTATTTTTCACTAGCATATTGTGAATTAGCATCCACATATCAAAGAAAACATTTGGCTTTTGGTTTTGGGGATTGGGTTATTTCACTTAGCATTATATTCTCTACCTCCATCCATTTGCCAGTAAATGCCATCATTTCATTCTTCTTTAAAGCTGAGTAATATTTTATTGTGTATGTATACCACACTTTCTTTATGCATTTGTCTGTTGAAGGGAATCTAGATTGGTTCCATAGTTTGGCTATTGTGAACTGAGCTGCTATCAACACTGATTTGGCTGTGTCACTGTAGTATGCTGATTGTACGTCCTTTGGGTATAGACCAAGGAGTGTGATAGCTGGGTCATTGGTTCCATTCCAAGTTTTCTAAGGAATCTTCATACTGCTTCCCATAGTGGTTGCACCAATTCGCAGTAATACCACCCCCCCCCCCAATAAAAACAAAAACAAATGTATGAGTGTCTTTTCCCCTACATCTTGGCCAACCTTTATTGTTCCTTATATTCTTGATAATTGTCATTCTCACTAGAGTGAGATGAAACCTTAGAGTAGCTTTAATTTGCATTTCTCTAATTGGTAGAGATGTTGAACATTTTTTCATGTATTTGTTGATTGACTATATTTCTTCTGCAAAGTGCCTGTTCAGTTCCTTAGCCCACTTATTGGTTGGGTTATATATATATATATTTCTTTTTCTATTGAAGTTTCAGGTACTCCATACTCTTCTGTGGTTTTACCTCAAGCTAAAAGTCTGTCTTCTCCTTGTTAAGTCTTATTCATTGACCAAGACTCGGCTTAATCATCATCTTTTCCAAAAGCTTCTCTGAATATCTAGATTCATATTGATGTGTCCAGAAGTTGGGAATGTATTTAGGTGCATTTAATAGAAAATGTTACTACAGTAACTTGAAGGAAAAAAGAACTGAGTTGGCTTTTCTCACATGATAAGAAATTCAGAGGTAGGCAACTCAAAACTGATATAGCTACACAGATCAGGGGCTTATTTTTTTCTATCTAACCTGCTATTCAAATAAAGCTTTTATCTTCATAGTCTCAGAGGAAAATTTATGTCCTTGTGAATTATATTCATTTTCCACATAGGCAGAAGAGACAAGAACAAATGGTAGTTTGACCAACTCATCCCACTTTGCTTGAGACTTGCTCATTCTTAACCCTGAAAGTCCTAAATTACATTTGTTGAAGATAAAATAAAAGAGAATGAAAATCACATGGGCTGTCACCAATAGTGTTTGTTTCCCATGCCTAAAATATAGTCTATAAGACTGCAAAATAAGACTCATAGCCTATTCATCCTCCTATGGATATGAGTGAGATTTGACCAAGCTATGGTTGCAACTCATATTCACAATTTTGGATTATAACATATTGCTATATTCTTTGGATAATGACATTAACAATGTAGTTGATTATTTCCAGAGATTTATATTCCAAAATTTATTTATATAATTTTTTCTTAGGATCTATTCCTAGGACTAGCTGAATTAAATATTAATATTACTCTTGATTATTTTACCAAGCTTCTAAAGTTCAATATTTTTATTATCAAAGTACATAAAATAAAAGGAAAATCAGAAATACATATTGCTCTAATATTTTGAAATGTAAGTGAAAACAGGATAAAAACAAAATAGGCTCAAAGAAATCTCAGTGCTCTGATACCTCCAATTAGTAAAACCATAAATTAAACCATAAATATATTAGAATTTAAAAAGAATCATTTACATTTATGTTAAACACACTAGAATGAGATTTAAATATTGATGTTTCAGAGAAGAAATGTATGTCTTTTATAAGTGTGAAATTGCCTTAATCAGACTGTTTCTGATATCAAAGAAATTGGAGGACATACAACAAATCATCAATGGTTTAAACTTATTTCTAGCCTGTTCATTAATTGTTTCTGTCAAGGCATAAAATAGCATTTCCTAGCCCTAGGAACAGGATATATATCTTTCCATGATAAGCATAAACTATATAATATGGATAATAATTGTATAAATTCTTTCTTAAGTAATCTGATATTATGTAAGCACACTTAGGGATATGTAGCATGTATATCATTTTTAAAAACACAAAACAAACATAATACTTAGTGTTTTCTTTTTCCTTGCCTTATTTTCCCCTCAGTTTTTGTATGAACTGCTGATCACAAAGAGTGAATTCTAATAAAGTAACCCTTAACTTTTAATCAGAACACTTTCATAGATTTTTCTCTTAAGCCTAAGAATTATTTGACACAGATGCCTCTCTGTCATGTTTCAGCAATGCTAATTATGTGGGGTTTTTCTACAAATGAAAACAGATACTTCATTTTCTTGGCTAGAAATTAAATATATCTTTAGTAATTTTCTCTGACCCTAAGACTTCCAAGGAGCTTACTCCTCTGACTTTAGTTGCCAAATAAGTCCAAGTAGGTATGTAACTACCTTTCCCTAAGGGCTTGGAAATAAACCCTGCTATAAAACTTGGTTTAGGTATACATGGATATTTGAACAGATGTGGCTGTTTTCAATGACTTTAATGACTCAATAAGTGATTAATTGAGAAGATATAAGAGTTTCCAATTATATGACTTTTTTGATGACTCCATCTCAAGTCCAGGTCCATCCCTTCCTCTCAATCTTAAAGCCACAGACTAATCCAGGCCTTAGAAAACATTCTCTATCCTCAGATTACTAACTTTAAATCTGGAATTTAGTCCTTCACTTCCAAATTCAACTCCCTTCTGAACCCAGTATTTTGAATATTGTTGTCTTACCAGTTAGTACTATTAACCACTAATATATACTCTTTTACTCAAATTCCTGCAATGTCAATTATCTGTTAGTAATAAAGAGATCTGTCTTTCTCAACTTTTTCCAGCTCCTGATAGCTCCAACAGCCAAAATACTGCACAGTAATTATACTGGTACACTACATGTTCAGCTCCCAAAGATCAAACATGCAAAGCTTAGGTGATATTTCCATGACAATGAGATAACACAATGTTATAAAATTTCTTAGTGAATACCACAGTTTGAATCTTGAGTCTTGGAAGATCTTCAGATAATTGGGGCATGTCCTCAAAGGGGATTTGAGACCCTGATCTCTTTCTCTGTCTCTTTCATCATGGCTATGAGGTCAGTGGTTTTGCTCTGCCACATTACCCTTCCAAAATGTGATGCCTCAACACAGGACTAATAGCAATGGATCCAACTGATAATGGAATAAAACCTCCAAAATTAGGAGCCAAACTAAGCTTTTCCTCTTTATAAGTTGACTCTCTCAGGTATTCATTATAGTAAAGGAAAGCTGACTAACCCTGAATTATTCTTGTTTTCAAAATTACTCTGTTTCATTAGAACTTTATCATGTTCACTAGCATTAGAACTCTTATTTGGATAGCTGCTCATGGAAATGAGACTTCATGTTACATCTTTTTACATGAAAATGAAAAATTATTCTTCAGTCGAACATATTATTCCATAGTTAGTCTAGCAGTATAAAAGGACCATTTCCCATGTATTAGAATCAAGAAGTTACACACAAAAATTAACATATAGTAGTACACCCTTCCCTGTTATATTTACTTCTTGTCACATCTTTAAGTCAATGCATATTTTTAGGCAAATTCTAAGTAATGTCAAAGAAGGCATCTTTTGTCTCAGTACATGGAAGACATTAGGAAGGGTAGACATAAATAATGTCAGTGAGGAGACAATATAAACTGGTGGAACCTTCAGTTTTACAAATATGTATAAGTTTATCTGGCTTAATTAATAAGACCCCAGATATATGCCATGTATTCAATAAATGCTTATGAAATACTTTGAAGAATAATTTTTCATTTTCTGCTAAAATGGTATTATGTGGGCTAAAGAGTATAATGTACTATGATACAGGTAGAAAAGAAATGTAGAGTCAAAAGGGTGGATCTAAGTCTCTACCATTTCCTAGCGTGATAATCTATGAGGAGTCATTTCACCTCTTAGCTTCCTTGCTTGAAAAATGGAGACTGAAATTACTCTCACAGGGTGTGGTGAGAAAAAAAATATATTAAAATGAGCGAAATTGCTTCATAAAATATAAAAACCACACAAAAGTAAAATGGTATTTTAAAGTTAGAATAATAAGAAAAATATGTTTAAAATATTTTCTAAGACTAAATATTCTCTGGAGTGTCTACACATAGAACATTTAAAAAACATATAGTTTTTTATGTGGTGCTGAGGATCAAACCCAGTGCCTCATGCATGCTAGGCAAGCTCTCTACCTCTGAGCCACAATCCCAACCCTATACATAGAACTTTGATCAAATAAAAAATGGATATTTAAAAATTTTTCAAAGACTAAATATTCTCTGGAGTTTTTGCACATAGAAGTTTAATCACATAAAAAATGGAGTTTCAAAATTCAGAAGTATCTTAGAGATCAGATTTGTTTTCTCGTTTTACAGTTGACAAAACTGATGACCAATGGTATTAAGTGCAATGTCCTAATGTATAAGCTGTATTTGTGTTTGTGCTAGATCCTCTTTTCCCAAATTTAAAAAAAAATTATTATACATATTACTTCATTTCACTTTTGGCAAGTTATAGAAAAATATTTGTCAATACCATTCCACAAAAGGACATGGAGGACTGATAAAAAAATATTCTACCTTAAGGAATTCCACACATTCAGGATAAAACTTAGGAAACACAAACATACAAACAGCCTCCGAAGCTACATTCAAAAAGTTATCAACATATTATAATTGAAATATAAACTTAGAAAATTGCTATTTATCAGATTTTTTAAATGCTCTCTCCTAGAGAATATTATTCATATACTAGTACTTTTTTTTTTTTTTTTTTTTTTTGGATCCACTGCCTTTTTTCAAAACACTGTTATTTCCTATCATGTGTGATATGCTGGTTGTCCAGGATACGCTATTCATTTTGACAATTAGGAAGGTATGCCTAAGGCACTGACATCTCAAGAAATGCTGCTGCAGTTGACACTGCTTTTATATGTATATCCAGGAACTAAGTTTTCAATCTGTGTTTTTATATTGTTTTCTACTGACGATTGACATCAGTAGAATTGTGAGAAACAAACCTCTTTTATTTAGGTCCCTCAAGTTATAGTATTTTGTTATGACAGACTGAGCTGATTAATAATACATGAGTAGTTCTAAGTATTAAAATATTTCTTTGATTGAATTAGTAGTATTAGCAAGAGAAATTACTGTGTGTGGACACATGTGGAATCTCATTATGGCTGCTTTGTTAGGTTCTTGATTAACCACATCCTATTGGATCACCTGAATTCAACTGAATAGGTTTTCTCTTTTTTTCTTTTAAATCTGGCTCCTTCCCCCCCTCCCACCACCCCTTTCAGTGGTTCCAACTAGTTGGCACAATTGGTGCTATTAACTTGTTGAGAAACACAGATGCTGTTTCCTTGTATTCAGAAGCAACTCAGACTCTATGCTCTTTATTTGTTCCTTTTCTCCCCTGCTAAATTGATGATGCATGGTTGCCTTTTCATTGTTTGTCTGAGGTTTATTTTATCACCTTGCACTTTTTATTCATTAAACAAACATAGAGCAGATGATAAATAGTCATTGGGAAAATAACATGCTGGACAAAAATGCAACAATGTGGTCCACAGAAAGTGGGTGTCATAGACACATTGTGTCTAGAGTAGAACAATTTAAAGATCTTTTGTGTGTACAGAAAAAGCATCTGTTTAAAAAAAGCCGTGGGAAAGCACCACTTCAGCCTATTTTATAGGTGTTTTAACACTGGGCAAAAGAATTATTACATGTGTATTTGGCAACAGTCCTAATGCCTTTCTTGTACAATTTCATAAAACTGTGGATGTATTTCTCCAATAGCACTGAATGTACTGAAGTTACATCTTTACCTGGCTACATCCTCCCTAGAATAGAATCTCCTTAAAGTCAGAGATTTCATTTAGCTTTGTTTCCCCATCATATGGCTCAAAAAAGATTTTTAATACATGTTTATTGGATTTTTAAAAATGTTCAGTGAACCTATTTTTATTAAACATAATTCCTTAAGCCAACATAATTCCTTAAGCATTGGAAAAGTAGTATTTTTTTTCTCAGACTGTTCACACACCAAGGCATTCCATTTAATAGTACACATTAGATATTGTTCCACCCAATTAAGCTAATGCCTATAAATAGATAGTATCTTAGGAGGAATTGAGATTTTGACAAAGTTGAAATGAACAGAAATTATTAATTTCTAGATTAATTTCATCAATGGGAAAGGCTAAAGAGGAATATTTTTGCTTCAGAAAATAGAAGTGCTAAATCAAGAATATGAAAAACTGAAGCATAACCAGACATTTGCCTTTCCTCATAGGTGAAACAAGGCTTTGTGTAAAAGGACTAGATTAGATGTAGAGGAGAACTATGGAAATAGAGATGAAATGCTAGAGTACCAGGAACCCTGATGAATCTTTCAAAGTGAGAGAGATTGGCACTTAGTTTTCTGATATCATATTTGAGGACTCAATAATTTTTTCAAGATCTACTTTTTTCTCTATTCAGAACATTTTTTATTAAAGTTTTATTTTGAAATAATTTTAGATTTATGGAAGTAGTACAAAGATAGTTCTAGTATACACTTCACCCAACTTTCTCCAGTGTCAATATCTTATATAACCATGGTACAGTTATGAGAATTAAGAAATTAACATGGGTATAATACTATGAACTAAACCATGGACTTTATTCAAATCTCCCCAGCTTTTCCACTAAGGAACTATTTCTGTTCCAAGATCCAATTTAGCAATATGTGGCTCTTCAAATTTTACTTTTGAGTCTTAATATTTATGGTATGCAAAGTTTATATAGCAAATCATTTTTGTGTTCTTGCTATTTTTGGATTTTAATTGTATTTGCTAAGTTCATTTATTCACGTATGCAGGAGAGGACTAAATTTCTCTCCAATTCCTAGTCCCACTCTGGCACTCTTTCTCTGTGCTTTGCCTCCCCATCTCCATTGTCTGTGCCCTGTTCTATTCAAAGACACCTTGTCTTTGACCAGACATGCAATTTACATAAAGTAGATCAGCTGAAATATATAATTTTCACTTTCCCTTACATAATTTGGGTCCTTAGATAAAACACATAAGCAGGGGTTGTCAAGTCAATCTGACGGTCCTGTTTAATGTTATATTTAATCTGTATTATAACATAAACAGTGACATTTTTTAATAATTTTTGGAGTTAGGGATTAAGTAGAAACTTTCTATGTCTCCCAATGCTTATCATTTTAAGATGTCATGATTCTTCTCTGTCATCAGTTAAATGAAGATGAAAGATTTTATTCTTATCCCTTTATCAGTGAATATTTGAGTTCATGAATAAGGTTTACTGTATCCACATCCATAAACCACTAAAATTATACAGATAACGTTTTGTTTATAGGTGTGTTTTTTCTTTCCATACAAGGAGACTCCATGTATCTTATCGGTTTCTTAATGGTATCTCATGATTTCAAAAAGATGAAGAACCATTTATTCTATGCTGGGGACATAAGGAAATCTACATCATTAGAAAGGTTTGACAGCCGGGCATGGTGGTGCATGCCTGTAATCCCAGCACTTGGGAGGCTGAGGCAGGAGGATCTCAAGTTCCAAGCCAGCTTCAGCAATGGCAAGGCACTTAGCAACTCAGTGAGACCCTGTCTCTAATAAAATACAAAAAAGGGCTGGGGATGTGGCCCAGTGGTTGAGTGCCCCTGAGATCAATCCCCAGTACCAAAAGAAAAAAATAAAAAAAAAAGGAAAAAGAAAGGTTTGACATATAAATTTAGTGCAAAAAAAAGTTTGGAGCATTAATATAAATCCCACATGCCTTAAGTTCACAAACTAAATGTTCTTTCTTCTGCAAATAATAATTTAGGAACTTAAAGTTCATTATGATCTTTGTATTAGTTACTCTTTCTACCCTTATATCCTTTTTTGAATAAATTCTTTCTTTTCTTCTTTTACTTCCAGAGTTCTTTGAACATGTTATTATTCCTCCTGCCTTTGCCTGTCTCAGTTCACAAGCCATTCTTTCATCCATCATTCTGAATCCCATTACTTTTCTAGATGAGGCGACTTGCTAGGCATTTTCCCGCTAGCTCCACCGTTCTGTTCCCTACATTTCAGCTTGCCTGCTTGCTTGAAGAAAGTTCTCTGGCTAACAGAGTGTGTAACCATAGGGACTGTCAGTGCCAACAGCATACCAAAAACACAAGTCTGGAAAAAAAAAATTAGCCTGACCCTTTTGTGGGACCTTCTTAACAGAAGGCAGCTCATGTCTCTGGATAGTTAGAAATTTATAGCATGGAACTGAATTTAAACATAAAGAAAACAATCTCCCTTTTCATTTGAGAAGGCATACTTCATACAGTCCTTAGAAGGGGAAAGACTGAAGAAAAGAGGGAAGAAGAATAGGAAATTGCCTCTTACCTATTCATTTTCAGGGAAAATTCTCCCCCACTGGTTCCCATAGTTTGAGAGAATTTTATCCTGTTACAGCTCTGTCAAAAATCCTTCAATAATTTTGAGTACAGTCTAAACACCTTAGTATGATTTCTAAGGTTCCTAATGCTCTGTACTGCCTACTTTTTGCATCTTAACTCTTGATTGAACTCCACCTTTTACCTTGTCATGTTTTATGTATTTTAAGTTGTCTTTCATTCACTGTTGGTCCTTTAGACATGCTGATTCCTCTAAGTGATCAAAAGGATCATTTTCCCATTTTGCCTTTCCTAATTTATTAATTCTTTCCATTAGAAAAGTAATGAAACATCCTCATGTACTAGAATTTGAGGTTCTGGATCTGAAGCAGTTTTGATCTCTAAATTGGGGGGTTTATAATTTATATGGTTCAGACTGTGGAGAGTTGCTAGAGTTATCAAAAATTATTATGACGATGAAAGGGATAATGGCTGGTGGAGGGGAAAACTGAGCCACCTGCTAACAGCATTTGAATTAGGCAAGAAAATGTCCCAGAGGTCAGTACACAACAAAGTGAGGATTCTGCTTTGATTTGGGATTGACATTACAGATTACTTTGGAAGAGGTTATTCCCTGAGCTGCCAAGTCAGTGACTATTATAACATTAAAACAAGCCTGGCTCTGATTGTCAGGATTAATGTTCTACCTCCAACAGAGCCTCAGCTATGTCCAGAGGGAGTTTAATAGCTACAGTTAGAATATGGTGGCACAAAGTAGCAATATTATGGAGGTAGACAAACTATTGCTTTTATATACTCCCAAGTACATGTTAGAAAAAATTCTATAAACAGGACTGATTAGAGGACCAATATCTAGCAGAGAGCAAGTTGATGGGAATAATTTATTATATTAATGATTAACTTCTGTGAATCTATCCTACTTCAGACCACTTATTAAATTGCATGTGTAAATAAAGTCTTATATTTTTATACTTCAGGCCCAACATTTGTAGGTCAATAAATAAATTCTACTTATAATAATTAAACACTAAAACAGTAATCTTTCCATCTCATTAAAAATTAGAAAAATCCCTCTAAAAATCTGTAATTGCCAGCACACAACAAATGGTAGTTGTCAGCTGTGCTAAGGACACATAATACATGGAACTGATTGTTTGATTTTTCAACTCCCAAGTATCTTGAAATACCTGCTAAAACAAAATCCTGACATGAACTTCATGCTTAAATCATGTTTTGGAGGCTTAACTAAAAAGTCATTTATTCACTTATTTGTTTATTTAACAAGAAGATACCATTGCTATTCTGATGGAGACTACAATCTGTAAAGCAAGATGGGAATTAGGTTCATTAATTACAGTTCTACTCAGTGGTAAGAGAAGAAATAGCCTTAAGTTCTTTAACATACTTTGCAAAGTATATTAAGTTGAAGTTGTCTTTGTTTTTTTGGTACCAGGGATTGAACCCAGAGGTGCTTAACCACTGATCCACATCCCCAGACTTTTTAAATATTTTATTTAGAGACAGGGACTTGCTGAGTTGATTTGGACCTCACTAAATTGCTGAGGCTGGCTTTGAACTTATGATCCTCCTGCCTCAGCCTCCCAAGCCACTGGGATTACAGGCATGAACTTTTTTTTTTTTTTTTTTTTTTTTTTTTTTTTTTTTTTTAAGATTCCGTGTGTAAGTTCTATTGCCTTATGGTACACACCTGTAATCCCAGTGACTCGAGAGGCTGATGCAGAAGGATCACAATTTTGAGGCCAGCCTCAGCAATTTAGTGAAGCCCAAACAACTTAGTGAGACCCTCTCTCAAAATCAAAAGGGTTGGGCATGTGAATCAGTGGTTAAGTACTTCTGGGTTCAATCCACAAAAGTACCTCCACAAAATATGTGATTTAGTAAAAAATTTTTTTTTAGTTCCCATGTGTGTTCTGTTGCTTAGAAGAATTAACTCAGTTATGAGGGATGTATTACAAAATCCAGACAGTCATTTCCTATTTTTTTGGCCCAGTCTCTGACAATGGATGAGATACAAAGCTCAATGTGTTAGGAAAGTGATTTAACAATTTCTTCCTCATCTAAAACTCAAGATGCAGTTCATCCTCACTTAACAGAGAAGCACACTTCTCTAAATGACTTCTGAGGTCCTGTTATGAGTCAACACAGCATAAGGACTCAAATTTGTGTGTTCCTAGAATGCCAAGCTTTCACCAAAATTTCTCTCAGGTCATCCTTTCTCTGGAAGAATATTGTCTTATTTTCAATAGAAAATTTAAATATTTCAGTAGTTAATAGGTCAATATGATCAATAGATCAAAATAATTTATTCTCTGAAATATTTTCTTGATGTAGTGTACCATAGAAACAACCTTATAATGAACAAATGGAAAAAATAAGCATTTTTATGTCCTAATGAATAATTTAACAGTACAACACTCAATTTAGGATTGGATTTATATAGCTTTAAAATAAATAATCCACCGTATCAGCACAGAGATGTTCAAAGCAAGGTGAGGAGATATGAAGTAAGTTAGGAAAAAAACAAATTGGAAACTTACTGCAATCTGGTGGGAAAAGAAAAGTAACTCAAACAAGACTCAAATGTGGACTGTAGAGTTTAGCTAATAGTGCTGCCAAACAAAGGCAGAGAAACATATTTTCAAGGCTGACAAATGGAGGAAAAAATCGTAGGAATAGAAAGGTGAAATTGGAGGAGCTATGTGAGAGCCTTCAGAGGCCACACAGAGAAAAATGACCCATTTGTCCCTGGGAAGTCTGCCTGGCTCAGAGTGGGAATTATCCCTGGCTGGAAGCCTGAGATTGAGGTTTGGGAAAAATTGGAGGTAGGGTGAAACAAAGGAAGATTGGAGATTAAGAGCTCTGGACTTCAGAGTCCTTCAAGGCTCAGAAAGAAGTAAGAGAAGAAAAACGTTCACAGTTTCAAAGAGCTAAGCAGAAACTAAAGAAGACCAAGGGAACAGAGTCTCCTGAACTCCTGGGGAAGGATAACTTGTAGGAGGCAAGCTCTATTGGCAGAATCTTAAGTCTGTGGCTATAATTTCACCTCAAGTTCTTGGCACCTTATACAAACCATTGACATGTCTCTCTCAATTTTATGGAAACCTATAGTCAGACTGATGCCCCATGATTCAGTTTCTCTCTATTTATCTGTATGTAACACATTGTTTCTTATAGTGAAGGGACCACTGAATTTTTAAACAGCACAGAAAAATTATACTTTTCAGCTGCAAAATTATATCTTTTTTTTAACAACTGTCAAAAATCCATTATTGGAAAATTGATTCTACACCTGATTTCCAACAACAGATTAGAGATATTCAGTGAGTGACTTTCAGAACACTGTGGAGTGCTTTTTTCTTTTTTTAAGACAAGGCATTATTCCAGAATCTTTATTGAATCTCTTTTTTTCTTTCCCCATTTATAGTCTGTATCTAGTTGGGAGTCACAATTCCAATATTACTGCACTGTTTCCCTCCCAGAAAGAAAAAGTTCTTATCTCTTTAGCATAAAACTAGTCACACTTTCAATAAGAGTTTTAAAGGGTATTTATTTGCATTTTCCAAATGATTGATAGTGTTCAGCATCTTTTTGTGTGTTTATTTGCTATTCATACTACTAAATATGGATTACACAATGCCTAAGTTAAGTTTTGGTAAAGATGTGGAACTGCTGGGACTTTAAAATTTTGCTTGTGAGGATGCTTAATGGTATAGCCACTCTAGAAAACAATTTGGCAGTTTCTTTTCAGTTTTCAACTGTACCTGCAATATGATATAACAATCACATTTCTAAGTAATTACCCCAGAGAAATGAATATTTACATTCACATGAAAACATGTATTAAAATATTTAAATATCATATTTATAATCGACCCAAACTGGAAATAACCCACACCTTCTTCAACAGGTGAATGACTAAACAAGCTACAATAAATTCATGCAATGGTATACTGCTCACTGTTAAACAAGAACCAAACTAGGAATACATGTGATAATATGGATGAATTCTGAATAGATTTTGGTAAGTGAAATAAGCCAGTCTAAAACTGCATCATTTACTTACAAAGCATTTTGTAATAGTCAAAACTATATTGATAGAAAACATATCATTGGTGTGGCATTATGGGGGTGGGTTACAGGCAAGGGAAGGTTATGACTACAGAAATAGCACAATGGATGGGGGTTATGAAAACTGTCTTTACTGTGATGATAGTTAAATGAACCTAGGCTTGTGTTAAAAACTCAGAGCTGTATACTCCTCAAAAATATGTGAATTATAATTTATGAAAATAACAAATTAAGTATTAAATGTTAAAGGAGTTTTGTCATTACCAAGACAGTTAAAGGGCCCCCACCTGATTTAATTCTTTAAATGTGGATATACACCCCATATTTAGACTAAAATATTTTGTCTTGAAATGCTGAATGAATGCCTTGGAAAGGTGAGATGTGGTGGAAAATATTATCATGTATTATTGCAGAATATTAAAGAAGACATACAAATAGGAAGATCATGGTTAATGAATAGGGAAACTTGGTATCGTAAATGACATTTCTCTACAAATTTACTCATTCAATTAAATTCCAACCATAACCCCAATAAGTGTTATTTCATTTTGTAGAATTTTACAAGGAAATTCTAAAATTTATATCAATGAAAAGCCAATATTTGAAGTAATTTTAAATAAGAAAAAAAAAAAAAAGGGAGGTTGTGATGTACCACATGGATCCCTATTTGAACTTCCCAAATGGTAATGCTGCCATTTGAAATGCTGTCAGTTGCCTTTGAATGTTGTCTCAGTTGAAAAGAGTCATTTAGCTCAAGGTTATGCCCTTTTTCCAGGGCTGCTTACTCGTCAATGTTGGGGCAATTCTAAAAAGGTATCCTAGCTCCAGGGCTCCGTAAAGTCTTTTTGGGGACTCAGCTTCTTTCTCTGCCAATTTACCCTCCTTCGTTTCCCTTCCACAGGTTTTAGTTCCAAGAGGAATCCCTAATAAACCTGCATGCTAATTTCTGTCTCACGGTTTTCCTACCCAGGAAGTTGACCTGCAGTTAAAAAAAAAAAAATTCCCTATCAGATATCAAGACCAATTATATAGCTATAGTGTTTAAGATAGTGTGCTGTTGACATTGGAATAAATGAATAGATACATGAAACAGAAAAAGAATGTGGAAATAACTTGGAGTTAAAAGGTGGCATTATACTATGCTGGGAAAGAATGAATTATAAACAGTTACCGGAACCACTGTCTATTCACATGGAAAAGGAATTATATGTATTGCCAAGAAATTTCCATCAGAATCAAATACCTAAATGTAAAAAGTGATAGAATTATTAATAAAATGTAGAAAATATCTTTGAAATAAGGCAGGAAAAATTCTTTTAAAAGATTCAGATGTCAAGACCCTAAGGAAGAAATTGATAAACTTTATTACTTTTTTGGTACATTAACAGAGAAATCTAAAAGTTAAAGATGTGTAAATAACCAAGGAATAGTACCCAGGATACATAAGCAACTTCTACAAATTAATAACTGAAAAGCAAACACCAGATTTAAAAAAAAAAAAAAAAAAAAACTGGAAACAGGTACGAATTGAAAATCTGCAGAGGAAAAATACAAGTGGCCAAAAACCTTAATAAAAACTGGTGGACTATGCACTAATGATTAATGAAATGTAAATAAGGAGATAATATTTTTTATTCATGAGGAAAGCAAAAATTAATAGAATGTGAATATAAAACAGGTAGTGTATTATGTAAGAAAATCTTTGTAGAGAAATTTGGCACATTTTATAAATTTCATTGATTGTATGTACCCTTGAGAAATTCATAAAGATGTGCACAGGGTGACATGCAGAAGGATGCATACTACTACCTTGTTTGTAATAGAAAATATTTAGAAATAACCTACATGTCTAACAATAAGAATGGATAAATACTTACTACATGTGTATGATAGAATAGTACAGTAGTTAAAGTGAACTAATCACATTTATATGTCTGTACAAAAATCTTAAACATAATGTGGAACAAAATGTTTTAGGGAGTAAGATACCATTTTTAAAACAAATTGACACTTCTAAGGTAATGCATATAATTATGAAAATGTCTTAATGGTAAATATTTTTAAATGCTTTATAAAAAGGAAGCATACTTTATTTTATTTGTTTATTTTTATGTGGTGCTGAGGATCGAACCCAATGCCTCATGCATGCTAGGCAAGCTCTCTGCCACTGAGCTACAGCCCCAGCCTTCAAAGTTTCACTTGAATTATTTACTGTGACTTTTTTTCTTTTAAGTTTGGGGCAACAAAATGAACATCTTCATTTCCTTAGAGAAAATACATAGAAGAGGTTTTGTAGTTCCTAATTCTGTGTTTGGAATTCATCTTCAAAAGTACAGTATGTTTTGTTACTAATCAGCTAAAATAAATAATTTGGCTGTGGGGAAAAAAATAAAAAGGAAGCATAATAATTTCACAAAAGTGGCTGTCTTTGAGGAAAGAAAGGAGTGAGGTCTTCAGCTATAAGTTCCGCTTCATTTTTTAATGAAAATAATGTGAGGTAAAACATAATCTTAAGATGGCAAAATATGAGTATTTGTTGATTCTGAGTGGTAGATATGGTTTTGAATGATGTACATTCTGTGTGTTTTCCTATATGTTTGAAATATTTTATTATGTATAGTTCTTTTTTATTAAAAGGCAGCAGCAGTTTGTAGAAATAAAAAAGCGAGCAGGAGTCTAGGACTGGTTTTGTAAGCATTTGTCCAGAACAGAGAAGCAGTGACATCTCCTCTGCCTAAGCCTTCTGTAAATATTATCTCTTGCCTTCCCAGACTGTGCTGGCAGACTTAGAAACCCCTCATCTGGTGCTGGCACTTCTGTGTACATTTATTTCCATTAAAGCAGTTACCCTTAGAATTACAATTATTTATGGCACAGTAACTGTATTGCTTAAGAAGCCATGCACTCCTTGAATTCAGTGATCACATCTTTGTACTTATGAATCTTCAAAATTTTGCAGTTTCCAGAACTCATTAGATACAGAAATAAATAACTTTGAATGTATGATTTTGATAGATTTTATATCTGAAATTTATTTCAGGTCCATGCAAGCCCAACAATAAATACAGGTCATACTTTTCATTCCAGTCAACTATTGAAGGTGGCACACTTGACTTAGGATTTAACATATATCCAGTGAGCAAAGTCCATAAAAACAAAAAAATATTAAAATTTTCTACCCTTCCTGCAAGGGTCAGTCAGTCTTTTTAGTTTTTTATGAGTGCAATATAGTTATACATAATAGTGGAGTTCATTTTGACATAATCATATATGCATGGAATATAATTTGCTCCATTATAATGCCCAGTATTTCTACTTTCCCTCCTCTCCTCTCTTACCCTGCTCCCCTCTTTACTCTATTGGTCTTCCTTCTATCTATTGTTCTTTTAATTTGTACTTTATAAATATGCATAATGGTGGAATTCCCTGTAATATATTCATATATGTATATAACATAATTTAGTCAATTACCTTTTAAAGTTCCTTCCTTTGCCTGTCCCTCCTCGTGCCCCCCTCAACCTCCTTTTTCTATTCCATTGTTCTCTCTTCTATTTTCATGGGATCCCCCTTTATTTACTTATTTCTCTTTAGCTTCCACATATGAGAGAAAACATTCAATGCAGGAAGCCACCCTTGAATTACCTGAGGGTATAAAAGCCAGGGAGATTTAGGTTTGGCATTGCGGAACTATTTGTGGCTTTGTGGCTCCTCTCACTCAACGGATTGCCCAGTGCATGTGACCTCTATCTGTGCTCTACTAGGAAGACCACTCTTTTAGCTCCAGAGTTAAGTGTAACCCTTTGGGAACTGGACAGCCCACCTCCTACCTAATTTGGCAAAGAACATTCCATGGAAAACCTTTGATGTTCCCCAATATAAATAAAGCAAGCACAGGCTCCATCTGGCTCTTTTTAGCATGGAAGCTCCAACCCAAAGATGGGCTACTTCCCGCCCCCACTTTTTTAAATCACTTTCTGTGTCCTGTAGTTTTTTCACCATTTTCTCTTTCTTAACTTTGATTCTGCAGGCAGCCCATTCCACCAGGAGGAACTCATTTCCGCGGATAAGAATTAAACTCTGAATTTCTGAGTTCTGTATTCTAATTTTAGTTTCTTTAAGATAAATGCCAATGTGTGAGATAGCTGGGTCATATAATGGTTTCATTTCTACTCTTTTGAAGAATCTTTTTACTACTTTCCAAAGTGGTTATAGCAACTTGAAGTCTCACCAAGAATGCTTATACATTTTTCCTCCCATCCTCACCAGGATTTATTATTATTTGTGTTTTTGATGATTGCCATTCTAAGTGTAGTGAGGTAAAATCTCAATGTAGTGTTGTTGTTTTCATTTCCTGATAAATAGGGATGTTGAACATTTTTTCATATATTTATGGGCCATTTTGAAGAATGTCTATTTCATTCATTTGCCCATTTATAGATTGGGTTTTTTGTTTTTTGTGTGTGTGTGTGTGTGTGTGTGTGTGTGTGTGTGTATCTGTGTGTGTGTGTGTGTGTGTGTGTGTGTGTGTTATTTCTTTATATATTCTGGGTAGTAATCCTATGTAAGAGTAAGAGCCAGCAAAGATTTTATCCCATTCTGTAGGCACTCCTTTCACACTCTTTGTTTCCTTTGTGGTGCAAAAGCTTTTTAATTTGATGCTGTCCTATTTGTTGATTCATTCTTTCTTGAGCTGTAGGGGGTCTTGTTAAGGAAATGCATGCCTGTGCCACTATACTGGAGTAATTGCCCTGTGTTTTCTTCTAACAGGTACAAAGTTTTCTGTTCTAATTTCTAGGTTTTTTTATACATTTTGAGTTGATTTTTGCATGATATGTTGTTACAAGAGTCTCACTTTACAGACAAAAATATCCACACGCTATGAAGGTGAAAGGATGAAAAGACATACAATGCAAATGGAGACCATAAGCAAGCAGGAATAGCTGCTCTTCTACCTGACAAAGTAGACTTTAAGCCAAAATTCATCAGAAGGAACAAAGAATTTCATTTCATACTGGTTAAGGGAATTATCCAACATTAAGGTATAATGATTGTAAATACTTAAGTCCCAAATGTCAGTATACCTACATACACAAAACAAACCTTAATAAAAAGACTCAAGTAGACCCTAGTACAATAACATTAGATGATTTCAACACACCTCTCTCACCAATAGATAGGTCTTCCAGACATAAACTTAGCCAAAACTCTCCAAAACTAGAAACATAAAATACTGTTAATCAAAAGGACCTAATAGATATCTATAGAATATTTCATCATCAAAACTGAATTCCCTTTCTTGACAGCTGCACATGGAATTGTCTCTAGAATAGACCATATTTTGGGACAAAGCAAGTCTTAGCAAATGCAAAAAATAGAGATAATTCCTTATGTCCTATCAGATAATAATGGAATAAAATTAGAAATCAATAACAAGACAAAAATCAGAAATCATTTTAGCATGTGGAAATTGAATAATATGCTTTTGAGTGAAGAATTTGTCATCGAAGAAATCAGAGAAATCAAAAATTTTTAGAAACAAATAAGAACAAAGATACAGCATATCAAAATCTCTGGCATAGTATGAAGGCAGTTCTAAGAGGAAAGTTTACTTAGTGAAAACTTACAATGAGGGCCTACATTTTTAAAAGGGGTCAGTTTAATTCTTTTTCTTTTTTGGGGGGTCTTTCCTTAACAGTCTGATACACTGACAGAATTTTTGAACCAAGGATTGAGGAGATCTGGGCTCAGGAAGCAACTATTATAGCTGCTTAAACTTTAGGCAAATAAGTTATCTTTGAGTCTGATTTTCTCTCAGATAAAATGATGGACTAGATTGTTTGGCTCATTCTCCTTTTTTTTTTTTTTAACAAGAAAAAGCATCTGTAATCTTGATTAATAATCACATAAAATCTTATCATGTCATACATTTTAGCTTATACAATAGTATTGTTATAACTGTATAATATATCAATGTATTATATAATATGTAATATGTAATTAAATAATCATAATACATGACATTAGTATCCTTTTACTTTATTTTCCTGTTTTGCTTTTTTTATTAATTTTTTAATTTGTTTTAATTAGTTATACATGACAATGGAATGCATTTTTGCACTTTGATATACATAGATGGGAAGGAAGGGGTGGGGAGGGACTCTGGGGATTGGAAAGATAGTAGAATGAAACAAACATTATTACTTTATGTATATATGTGACTACATGACCAATATGATTCTGGCTCATTCTCCTTTTATTGGTGTCTGAATACTCCTCAAAACTTGAGTGGCCATTATTAGTTATCCCAGATATTTGACACTTATATAACACCCCCCCTTCTTTGTCCTTTTATATTTGGACTCAGGATTTGCACCCACGCGCGCGCGCGCACACACACACACACACACACACACACAACACACACACACACACTCACTTGCACATAGGTAAAGTTGACCTCTATACCCACAGATTTGTATCCCCAGATTAAACCACCCATTAACCAAAAGTACTCAGGGAAAAAAACTGCATCTGTGCTGAACATATACAGACTTTTTTTCTTATTATCATTCCCCTAAACAATACATAAGTAATCTAGGGAAGATTTAAAGTATAAGGATATGAATAGGTTATATGCAACTACATACCATTTTACATAAGACACTTGAGCATCTACATGATTTGGGTGTCTTTGGAGAGTCCTGGAACCAATCCTCCCATGCATACCAAGGGACAATTGTATTGTACCTTTTAAAGGCAACTGTCTGATTTATATTATATGTAAACAGAGCAAGAGCCAATTTTTTTCCCATGCAAGAGATTTATTGTCAGTAGCATGAGGCAAATTGACAAGGCTGTTCCTCTGAGGAGAGCAGCAAGAGCCATTTTTTTCTTTCTTTTCTTTTTGTTTTGTTTTTAATAAAGCCATTTTCATATTCTCAAGATAAATTAATCCTCTTAGGAAGTTTCTGATTTTTCCTCCAAAAAGAATTGTTGGGCAAAGACCAGACATTTTTCTCAAAAGCTTCTCTTTATTGATATGCAGTCATCTTTTGAGGTCATTATGATTCCTTCAAATGAGTGAAAATAATAGTTTCTGAGCAAAAGGAACAAAGCTGGAAGCATCATAATGCCTGACTTCAAAATATACTACAAGCTGCAGTAATCAAAACAACAGGGATTAAAAACAGATACATAGACCAATGGGACATAATAGAAAACCTAGAAATAAATCTACCCATTTACAAGTAGTTGATTTTCTACAAGGATATCAAGAACACCCAGTGGGGAAATGACAATCTCTTCAGTAAATGGTGTTGGGACAACTAAATATCCACATGCAGAAAAATAAAATTAGATCTTTATCTAATACAATATACAAAAATCAACTCAAAATGGATTGAAGATTTCAACATAAGACTTAAAATTTGTAAAATTACTAGAAGAAAATAGGGGAAATACCCCACAAAATTGGTTTTGACCTTAATTTTTTGGATATGGAACAAAATAAGGGAGAGAAAAAAAAATAAATGTGATTATATCAAACTAAAAAGCTTCTGTACAGCCATGGAAACAATCAACAGAGTGGGAGAGGCAACCTATGGAATGGCAGAAAATATTTGCAAAACATACATCTGATTAAGGGTTAATATCTAAAATATATAAGGAAATCAGTGGTAGGAAACTACCAAAATAGGCAAAGGCACTGGGCCTTATGGTACATGCCTGCCTGCAATCCCAGGTACTTGGGGGGCTAAGGCAAGAGGATAACAAGTTCAAGGCCAATCTGGGAAAGTTACTGAGAAAAATAGAAAATAGAAATAGAAAATAATAATAATAAATAAAAAATAATAGAAAATTTAAAATATAATTATGTAGCCAGGCGCGGTGGCGCATGCCTGTAATCCCAGCACTTTGGGAGGCTGAGGCAGGAGGATCGCGAGTTCAAAGCCAGCCTCAGCAATGTCGAGGCACTTAGCAACTCAGTGAGACCCTGTCTCTAATAAAATACAAAAAAGGGCTGGGGATGTGACCCAGTGGTCGAGTGCCCCTGAGTTCAATCCGCAGAACCACAAAAAAAAAAAAAAAAAAAAAAAAAAATTCTTAACTTTCCTAAGGTTCATTTTTATTATCCTATAAGATGGGGATAATAAATAAATGTACATTATAAGTTTTCTAAGTATACAAAGTGAGTTAATGCATGCAAAAAGCAGTAAGCATGTAGTCTAGTATATGTCCAACTAATGATAATTGTTATTTTAAACTCTAGTCAGTAATTTTTAGTAATGGAGAAGGTTTCTGAGTAATGGCTGGATCTGGGTATAAAGTGATAGAGCATAACATTAATCAAGGGATTATTGGGGGTTCAAAAATTCAATTTTATGTGAAAGACATTGGGCAACTCATTTAATTCTCACTTATCTTCAGTTTTTAAAAAATATCCTTTTCTGTCCCAGCTTCATTTTCCACATCTTCTTCCCTACTATTTTCTTTATTTTTTATTCCCTTGTTCACAAACTTTCCTAAAAAATAATCTGTTGAGACTTGTTGACACAGTAGGCAATGAGTTTCTTCTCTTCCCAGCAATCTGTTTTTCAGCATAATCATTCAGTAGGCACTGATAGGCTATATTTACTAAAGGAACTACAGGTATGAAGAACTGGATAAGAGCATTTTGAAATATTGGAGACCTCCAATGACTCTGAAATAATTTTACATGGATATTATTCCTCTCTGGCTCCCTATAAAGCTAGTTAGGCAAAAAACAAAATATAGCAAACGAATAAAACTCATGATTCCCTTTTTTTTTTTTTTTCTGGGTTGCTTTACCAACATGATTTGTTTTCTAAATCAGTTAAAAACCATTTTTTTTTTTTGTCCTTTTAGAAAATTTTCCATTTCATACTTGATCTCAGTCTGAAAATAAGCAGAACAGAATTAAGGAAACTTAATTTTCTTTACAGGCCAGCTCTGTCATCCTATATCACACAATGTTTGGCCCTAGAGGACTGTGAAGACATTCTGGAATGCCTGTGCTCAGGTCCTGGTCCCAATATTAGTGCTGCAGCTGACTGGAAGTCTCTGTTCCCATATATGTAAAATTAAGAGAATGGACCATATCCTCAATGACAAAGAAGATGTTCTTTTCTTTATAGTTTTACTTTTAGTAGTTAAGTAGTGACTGCCTTGGTTACCTGAGCTGAGATACCTGAGATGAATCTTTTTGCAATAGTGGAATGTTTTGTAATGAATTAGCCATAAGCACAGGATACAAGAATGAGGGCCTCAAGCTTGATGTTTGAAACCCCTGAACTAGGCAATCTCTAAGGTCTTTTTAGCTTTAGCATTACATCAGGCTCTGATTGATTTTTGGACTTGCTGAAGATGGAAAGTGTCTGCCTTCCAAGTATGTCAGCCATCTGCAGTAACTACCTCGATTACTGTTTGCATGTAATGAATGTATTATAATGTAATCCTTTCCAAAATAATTTGAGAAGTACCATAAATTATTTTTTAAAAGTTTTTGGAAATGGGGTTCACATAATGGAAGAGAAATAAAGTGAAATATAAAAGAGGAAGTCTAAAAGCCAACTATGAAATTCAAGGTTTGATTTTAATCTAACAATATTCTCTACTACTCCATTCTCTTTCCATTTAATGTCAGTAGACCATGGCAAAAGAAAAAAGAGTCACATTGACCTGTTAATACTATGTTAAATCCTGGACATTTTTAAAAATTTCTCATGATATGGTTGATAGGATCCTGAGATTTGTTGAAGGGAAATGCTGTTGCTGTCTTACTGAGTCAGACTTCAGCAGAACAATCAAAATGATTGTTGTATTTAAGATTCACCAACAGAAATGATCAATTATCATCTTCAAAAAGTGTGACTTGGTTCTCATGTGAAGCAACTCAAAGATGCAAGTTACCCAAAGCATAGTAAATAGGTCAGCATAGCCAAATGAGGGCAGGGGAAATGTTCTAAAACTATAGTTTTATATCTGGAATAACATTTGTGCTCTTACATTTTGCATTGAGAATATACAGAAATAATGAGAGTGAAAAGAAATTAACAAAGCATGCATATAAATAATATATTTCTTGAGCCTTTCTACAGGACAAAATTTAAAAGTCTATACTATAACTTTTTTCATTTATATTTTCAAGCATTTGTTCATTCAGACTCATTAGGATTATTCCTTTATCTAAATGTTGTGGAAGCTTTTTTTGCCCCAGAGATTTCTGTTCTCTTACCCTCTCTTTTATGTAATGTTAAAGTACTTTAAAAATAAAGAAGACTTCTGGTTCTGGCTAAGAAGAAATAATAGGAATTGAGTTTATCCTCCTGCCAGAAAAAATCATAAAGTAAAATAAAGTTAATGAAAAAATTATCTTCAGGATTCTGAATATCAGGCAATGGAGAACAGTGACCTCTAAGAGATGGTAAACAAATGAAGGGTGCCCTGTGATTGCCTTGAGAGAGTTTCCAGGTCAGGTGCACTGACAAGAAACACAAGCAGAAACCAAGAAATCCTTGAGTTGAAGAGATGAAAGCATGTTTAGAGAGAACAGAGCACTTAAGAGTTTGCAGAGTACTAGAAATGAAAGGACTGCAAAGAGGGTACTCCTGAAATAAGAAGAGGATCCTTCTCAATTATTGAACAAATAATATTCAGGCATGCATGGGTAGAAATGATCTCAGAGTAGGGGAAAGAAATACTCAAAAACATTATGGGCCAACAGTGCTCATTCCACATAGGGCCAGAAATAGTGCTTAATTTTCTTTCAGAAAGGAAGACTTCATAATTCATGAGCCTTTGTAGAGTATTCAGAAGAGTCTTCTATAGTGGGGAACAATTAGACCTAGACAAAATATTACTTAGGTCTTGCCTAATAAATCTTAAAAGCAATAGCCAAAAGGGTCAAATTATTTCCAAATTACCTAACTGTGTCCTACAACAAAACTCAAGAATAGTTACTAGAATACAAAGAGATACACAGCACCCAACAAGGTAAAGCATAGAATATTTTGTATCCAATCAAAAATTAGCAGGTGTGCAAAGAGATAGGAAAATACCACCTATGATGAAGAGAAAGGTCAGTGAAACAAAACTGACCCTGACCTAAAAGATTTGTTAGAATTCTCAAAACCCCTAAGAACAAGAAATCTAAAGAATAGTATACCAACGCACATCATAAACAACTTGTCCAAAATCAGAGATGGTGAGGGTTGGGGTTGTGGCTCAGCGGTAGAGCACTTGCCTAGCACATGTGAAGCCCTGGGTTTGATTCTCAGCACCACATAAAAATAAGTAAAATAAACGTATTGTGTCCAACTACAACTAAAAAAGAAATATTTTTAAAAAAAATCAGTGATAATGAGAAAGTTTTAAAGAAAAAACTAAGTCCAAGTAGGAACAAAAACTTAAGTTAGAGATTTCATATCAAAACCAAAAGAAACACAATAAAGCAACATTTTTAAAGTACTGAAAGGGAGGAAATGTCTGTCAATCTGGAATTTTATACCCAGTGAAAATATCTTTTTAAAAAGTCTGACTTAAAGTTTTTTCATAACAAAAATATGGGAAGAATTTATCACTATAGTTTTGCATTACAAGAAGTATTACAGAAATCCTCAGGCAAAAGGAAAATGATATTTGACGAAAATTTGAATCTACATGAAGGCATTACAGATTTGTGGGAGTTTTTTAGTTTTTTGTTTTCTTGTGGTACTAAAGATTGAATCCAGAGGCACTTTACCACTGAGCCACATCGCCAGCCCTTTTTCATTTTTATTTTGAGACATCCTCTTGACTCAGCCTTCCAAGTAGCTGGGATTATAGGCATGTACCACAAGAGAATTTACTGCACATGCAAAAATCAATAGCAATGGAATATAGAGTTATAAAATTATGTGGAACTAAAATGTAGATGACAATAGCACAAAAACCAAGAAGGGAGAAATAGTAGTATTATAAGGTCCTTCTACTATACATAAAATGGTTGCCTATCCTAAGTTAAAGATGTATACTATAAACTGTGAGGCATTCCCTAAGGTAACAAATTACAACTAATGAGCTAACAAAGCAGATAGAATTGGATAATAAAAAAAAATCATTCATCCAAAAGAAGATGGAAAAAAGTAAATGGAGAAGAGCATATAAAGAGAAAACAAATAGGAGGTAAATTTAAATCTTGCCATCATAATAATCACATGATGTACGAATGATCTAAATACAATTAATTAAGAGAGATATTTTTATTTTGAATGAAAAATTAATATCCACATACATGGGGACTATGAAAGACTCATTTCAAATATACAAACCAACTAAACTAAAAAGTAAAAGTATGGGAAAAGATATGCCATGCTGACATTAACAAAGGAAAGCTGGAACGTCTATATCAGACTAAGTAAATTTCAGAACACAGAATGTCATTAGGGATAAAAAAATTATTTTGTAATGGCAAAAGAGAGACACTTTGTTGGTGTTTTCCAAATGGGCAACCTCTTTAAAAAACAGTTTGAAAGGTTTCATAAAGCTAAATATATATCTAGCATATGACGTAGACGTTCTAGTCCTTGGTATTTACCCAAAAGAAATCCAAGCCATAGAAAGACTAATATGCAAAAGTTCCTGTCACTGATTAGTAAAAGTTCCAAATTAAAACCAATCCTAATGTCCATCAATAGATTAATATAGAAAAACAAATTATATTATATCCATACAATGGATGTAAATAAATCAAATGTGATGCATGTTATAACATAGATAAATCTGGATATACTCGTTCAGTTTGAAAGAAACCAGAAAAAAAGTACATCTATATAATTCTATTTATGTAAAATTCTAGGAAATCCAAACTAATTTATAGTGATAAAAAGCAGATCAATGGTTGCCTAGAAACAACCAGGTGGTGAGCAGGAGGGGTGTTGTGGGCAGGAATGGAGGGAAGAAATGATAAAGAAGCACAAGGTACCTTTTGGGAATACTATATACATTCATTATTGTGGTAATGGATTTATAGGTCATATTTAACATGCAGGCATGTATCAAAACTTCTAAAAATATGTATTTTTAAAATGTGCAGTTTGTTGTATGTCAATTAAAATTCAATAAAGCTGCCTAAAAAGAAGTGAAATATAGTAATATACATAGACGATATTACCTAGAGTTATTATGATGTGAATATTTTACCATTTTCTATTTTCATTTGCACCTTGAGTATCAGCATTTTATTTTATCAGCCGAACAACTAACTTGATAACTATATCAGAAATAAGCAGATTCTATCTAGGGACCTCTGTTACACTCATAATAACTGCAAATATTATCCAAGAAATAATGACTACTGTGTTGGCTATAAAAAAAAATGTCTGTCCTGTTGTAATCTTTCATCAATTTAAATAAATTAATGATAACCTCAAAATTTCCTAAGCCGCCAAAGAAAAATACAGACTTTCCTTGTGGCATGATTTTAAATGCAGTCACAGACTCGTAGAGTTTGAAAGGACCTCAGAAATAACTGGCTTGACACTTTCTTTGATAGAGAAAGAGATTGAAGGTCAGAGGAAAATGAGTGACCAGCTTGAAGTTACACACTAAATGAAACTAGTACTTATGTCTCCAGACTCTGAGTAAGATTTTAGTATTTCAAAATTCAGAGGGCTTCAATATAGACCATTCAAGAAATGTTTGTTAAATTCAAAATTAATATCCCAGATTGAACCCCTGACCTTATACCCCCCCTAATTCAAAAATTCACTGAGTTATTATCAAAGAAAAAGCATTTTGGTGCCAAAATTCCTACCCCCTACCTTCCCACATTAACAAGTTTCTGTTTTTGGAAAGGGACACAGTAGGAAGAGCATAAACTGCCCTCATCTCTTTTTGTTCTGTCATTTCTGCTTTGTTATATTTAGGTCATGGCCCACTTATTTAGGTTTATGGAAAAAATTGAGCAAGTGCAAACTTCCTTTCTTATCTCTCTTTTTTCTTGTGTTTTTTAAAATTTTGTATTGCATTTGGATTTTTGTCTATCTCTTACTTGTCTTTTTATTAAATTGCTGGCAATAACCTTTCTAGGCATTCTGGGAACATTCAGTCTTTTCAAAGATACTTGGGGCATAAACTATGCATAAGGATTACTAAGATGGAGTTGAGGGTAAGAGAGAGAAACACAATCATCAGAATAGGTGGGAGAAAATTTGGCATATATTAGTTAAAATAGTATCAATCATTAAAAACAAACACATTAAATACATATGGAGCAATTGTGGGTTTTGCCATGAATGCATACGTGTATCATATTTCTCAGTTCTGTTCTTCCTACTCTGCTATTGCTTTTTATGATTATCTTATAAACATAATCTAAAGAGAAAATGCTAGTTCTTTGAGCCAAGTCAAGGATAAAATTTAATCATCTGACATATTCTTCATGTAGAATTTTCAGAAATTCTAACGGAATCCATAGGAATGAGAAGTAATAGGTAATTAAACAAGTCTGAGCTTCAAAGGGGTTAATCACAGGAGAACACCATGTATTCTGCAAAATAACTGGAGCATAATTTTTGCAGTTATACTACAGCAGTGGTTCTCAAGAATCAAGGGTATTTCCTGGCTCTTCTCTCAGAAATTTTGATTTAATAGGCCTTGGATTGAGGCCCACAGTTTCCACTTTTAATAAATTTCACTTATGATGTTGCTGCAACTGGATTTAAATTAATAAAAATTGGTCAGACTCTCTCCTTTTTTATTACTAGCAAACCCTTAAAATTCCAGTTCTACTATTCAATAGCTAAGAGTACTTAGAAAAGTCAGACATCTCTCTGCTTCATGTATTTGAACTAAGAATAATAATGCAGGCTTTTGTGGGAATTAATGAAATAATGTATGTAATATACCCACTGCATAGCAGATGCTTTGCTAGTATTAGTTTCTTTTCCCAAATGCATTCTATATTCCTTCTTAATCTAAGGCTAAACTAGAATGTGTTAATTCTTAACCTGTATATAAACAATTCTACATACTTGAAATAGTAAAAAAAAAAAAAAAAAAAAAAATCACATACCTTAACTCAAATGACCAGTTGCCAGTCCACAAATATTTTAGTTTTGTTTGAGTGACTGAGGCATGACAGAATATGGATGCATGCGTGTAAGTGCCAGCTGATGTAAGAATTTGATATTTATTCAAGTAAAGGTGTATTTCTAAACATATATTTATTGCCCTGCCACATAGCCTGATTTGTAAATTAAGAAAAATTACTTCAAGAATGAATTAGAAGGCACAAAGTATTTCTGCTCATAGACAAGGGTTCACGGTAAATTCTTGTTGATTTTTGGACATGTATTCTGATACCTCAGCCTCTTGTTTCCATTTTCATCCAAAAACCTGAGATCTAGCAAGATGCACTGACTAATGTAGGATTTAAACACAAGCCCAGTGTACATCCAGGGAACCCAGAGGAATATTTTTCAAATTGAGAATTATGTTTGGGCTAATAGCCAATAATGGTAAGAAGAAGCTCAGCACCTTAAATTAACAAACAGAACTTTACCCTCTGAGGTTCGTGATAGTTTCCCTGCTTATTTATCAGAGCTCAAAGTCAAACGGGGTTGAAAACTAAATTTGACCAAGACCTTTCTAGACAGAATCCTGTTCTAAGGTTCTTCCTCCATCCTGCCAAACCCAACCAAACTTTTATAATTCACTTGTTGAGAAAGACAACCCCCATTAGTACTCTTCCATAAAACATTAGGAAAAACATAGCAAGCTTTTATTCATGGTAAAAGAACTAGAAATATAAACTTACATTTTTAAATATTTAATTCTTATTTTTATTAAAACCACATAGGTAACAGAATTTTAAAAGTTATAGAGTGCTAAGTAGCTCATACTAATACAAGAATAGTTGTTCTCTCGTCCTCAGCAATATTAACCCCACTCTCTAAAGATAACTACTTTCAAATAACTTTTTTTTTCTAGGATTTATCTCCATGCTTCTAAATCACTTTAGGTTTAACTTTAAATGTGAGTCACTGCATGACCAAATCACATACTATAATTACATTTTCTTTCCAGAACATATGTTTTGTTTTTTCCTAGAGTTATATATTACAGCTTTTTAAAGACTATACTTGATTTTTATCTGAATTTACTCTTAAGTCTTACTATATTCTCTAGCAGCCAGCATTTCAACAGAATCCCTTACGAGTATAATCTGTCAGGTAATTTCTCATTTCCATTTTTCCTGGAGACCCTCTTAGACTCTATTCAGGCCTTCTATTTCAATTTGAACTGGTTTTCTAATTGAACTGTTCATCCTGTATCTGTGACCCAGGGCTTCTATTTTGTTTTAATCTTTGCCTTTGGTGGAAGCTAACTTATTTTTAATGGCTTGGTTTTAAGGTCAAGTTGAAATAACCCCTGGAAAAACATTTACACCATTTATATTTTAAAGATACACCAAAGTGGAAAATTAAGACAATTTATACATTATTCTTAATGAAGGTAACTAACATATTCTTCCAAATGGCACAATCTAAACAACCTGATAGAGCAACCTAAAAATGGTGACAAGCTTTCCAGATGAGAAAGCCAAAGGCTGTGATGTTATCATTATGGAAGGCTTAATGTGTATTTCCCCTCAAGTTCCAGAGAGTTTCTCTGATAGCTGATGGTAAACTGATTTTGGCAATTCACTATAATTGGACATTATGCACAACAACAAGGAAAAATCAATTCAGTGACAATGAAAAAAAGAAAAATGAGCTACAGACTCACTGCAAAAGTTTATAAAGCCTTTTCTGTGGGGTTTAGTTATTGCTTTTTATTCTGAAACAGCAGCAGTGAAGCACACACACAAAAAAATGCCAGTAATTGGGGTCAATGTTCATTCAGATTTTGCCTCTCGAAAAAAATGGATCTTAAGCCAACCAGCATGTGGTGTGCAGTATCCTCTGTTAAAATAAAACTGGCTTCAAATATACATGTGATGCCTTTAACTTTTCTATTAGGTAAAGTTAATAAGTTTCTTTTGACTGAAGTGTTATGAAGGTGTGATTCTCAGAAATGAAATTCTAGATAACTCAAATTCCAAAAAAATACTCTTGAAAGGAGTCAAAAGGTATGTTCATTTTAAATGCCTTTAAAATTTTTAATTTTTTTGCCATGTAATATTCTTAGGGCCAATAGGGAAGAAATTGTCAAAATAGACAGAGATGAGGTTCCAGGTTTCTTACTGAAAAAAACACATAGTCAAAGACAAAGTTCAATGTCATGTGCACAGGCTGGTAGGCTGGGGAACAAGCCAGCTTTTTATGGAGTTTATACTCTCTGTATGACCTTGGAAACACTGAAAACCAAAAGAAGCATTGATTTTCTAAGAAATGTTGACAAGTGGCCTGGGTGTCTATTCCTCAGTTTGCTAACTTGTTCCCTTAAGTTCAATGTGTACCTGTAGACATAACACATTTCTTTAAAGCTGTCACTTACCTTTCTGTCAATTTCTTAAACTGAAAACAATAGCATTACCTCAAGAACTATTCTGATAACTGAAACTTTTATAGAAATAACAACATGTGTTCACAAAGCTTTTGTAGTGCCTTAAAAATTTAGGCCACAAGCATATAAACTTCTTAGCAGCCACTTAAATTCCTGAAAATGTGTCCCAAAGTTGATGTTAAAAAGTCAAGGGCAGGCCGGGCGCGGTGGCGCACGCCTGTAATCCCAGCATTTTGGGAGGCTGAGGCAGGAGGATTGCAAGTTCAAAGCCAGCCTCAGCAATGGCGAGGCACTTAGCAACTCAGTGAGACCCTGTCTCTAAATAAAATACAAAAAAGGGTTGGGGATGTGACCCAGTGGACGAGTGCCCCTGAGTTCAATCCCCAGTACCACAAAAAAAAAAAAAAAAAAAAAAAAAAGTCAAGGGCAGGGTTGGGGCTGTATCTCAGTGGCAGAGCACTTGCCTGGCATGTGTGAAGCAGTGGGTTTAATCCTCAGCACTGCATAAAAAAATAAATAAATAAAATAAAGGCATGCTGTCCACTGTCCACTTACAACTATTCAAAAAAAGTCAAGGGCAACCATAAGAATGGGAAGTTATACTTCATATATGTATAATGTGTCAAAATACATTCTACTGTCATAACTAAAAAGACAAAAAATTATTAAAAAAAAAAGTCAAGGGCAGGCTTTATTACCATCTTAACTTTCTAAATCTTCAATTGTCTTCCCCTCCTCTGTTGTGAAACTCTTGGACATTCAGCCTTCACTGACTTCTCACCTCAACATTTCTATAGCTTTTAGTTCCTAACCCACTTATGTTGTCCACCTTGGAGACTTTGACCGTTTATCTTTTTCTGGGTGGAAGTCCAAGAAGTATAAAGCTCCTTGAACAGTGAAAAATTTTAGCTGTTTTTGTTTCTTCCATGGTACCTAGCATAAAGTTATGTTCAGATTTGTACACTTCCTATTGATTCTTAGAAGAGCATCTTCTTCTATGTTAGTGATTGTCAAAATTGCCTGCATATAACATTAACCTGAGGACATTTTGTGAATAGTAATATTTGACTCCATATCCAGATTCTAATTTAGTTGGTCTTGGATAAAACCTGGGCATTTGTGGTTTCTAAACATTGTTCAGTTGATTGTAACATATTATTGTTCTGGGCCCACTTTTAAGAAAAATTATTCTATAAAATGTGGAGAAAAAAAAAACAGTGGCTGGTGAGAGGGAAGCATACTAGGTTTTCTAACTGACCTGAAATTATCTGGCAATCTTATAAGTTCTCTAACACCTCGTTGACTTCTGAAGACACTGAGATGTCTCAAGTAGTACAGGTCTCTGAAGATATCAATTTTGTACACCTGAACTTCAAGTCATGGTTAGAAGTATTCTTTGGTGGGTCATATTTCTCTTGGGATGGAGATTTAGATGCCAGGAGGGAGTGTGTCTTTGAGTCCAGGCCAGTTTTAAAGTCTACTAATGCTTCTTCATCATACCAGAAATTCCATTCATTTAGGAATTTGAGAGTTAGAAGAGAATACTAAACCAAATACATTCCTTTCTGTTATGGTTTAAATATGAGGTGTCCTCCAAAATCTATGTGAGAGACAATGCAAGAAAGTTTAGAGGTGAAATTATAGGGTTATGAGACACTTAACCTAATCAGTGCATTAATCCACTTGAATGGATTGACTGGGTGATAACTATAGGCAGAGAGGATATGGTTGGAGAAGGTAGTCTCTGTGGGCATACCTTTGTGGGTATATATTTTGTCCCTGGTGAACTCAGGTCTCTGCTTCCTTATTGCCATGTTCTCAGCTACTTTCACCATGCCTTACCTCCAGCTCAGAGCTGTGGAATCAGCCCTCTGTGCACTGAGACCTCTGAAACAGTGAGCCTCAGATAAACTTTTCTTCCTCTAAAATAGCTCTTGTCAGGTCTTTAGGTCACAGCAGACAAAAAGCTGACTAAAACACCTGCTCAAGCACTATCTGTAATAACCAACAATTATGGTTTGCAAACCAACTATGTACAATATATACTATCAAGATAATTACTTTATAATCCATGAAGGGACTTAGGATATAAAACTCTGAAACCTAGCAAACAAGATTTTAAAAAAATCACAACTATCAAGTAACAAATAAAAATGGCTGGGGCTGAGGTTGTGGCTCAGCCGTGGAGCGCTCGCCTAGCATATGCGCCACCCAGGTTTGATCCTCAGCACCACGTTAAAAAAAAATGCATTGTATACAACTAAAGCAAATAAATAAATATTTTACAAAAAATAATGGCTAATAACATTTGGATTTTTACTAAAGTCAAAACATAATGCTAAAGGTTTTGTATTCATTGTCCCATTTAATCCTCACAATTCTATAGGGCAAGGACATTTTATACATCCTCAATTTATAGATGAAGAAACCAAGATATGAAAAGATTAAATAACTTGCACGGAATTAGATAGCTAGAATTGTTATAGGAAAGATTTGAAAACAGACAATTTGACTACACAGTCTATACCAGCAGCACTTGGATCCACTTTTTGTATTGATAAATAAATAAGGGCAGTGGTTGTTCACAGGAGCTAGATAATATTGTAAGATTTGACTATAGGGTCTATACCAGTGTCACTAAGATCCATTTTTTGTATTAATGAATAAATAAGGGCAGTAGTTGTTCAAAGGAACTAGGTAATATTATGAGATGTAACGAACAAAGAAAGTGTTCACTGTGGTGATGTAACTTCAACAGACTCTAGAAAAAAAAGCTGTAAATCAAGGATGAACTTGGGTAGTTCATCACATAAAATTCAGAGCTTCAGAAGCCCTTAAAGAAATTATATCAAAGACGGCTGCAGAAAACACCCAAGGTCTGCTCTGACGGAAGCCCTCAACCCCACAGTATGCCTAAGATCATACTTTGCCATAGGCTTTGAGCTAACCTCTGAGTAACAGAACAATTCCAGCCATTGCAGCAGAAAATCCAAAGGTGTTAAGCAGGAAGTGTTGCAGCAAAAGTACAAAGGTGTTAAGCCCATGAAATGAGAAAATTGGACCACCCTCCTCACATTCCCAAAAGAAAAAACAAAAGACACACAAGTATTTGTTCAGTAATATGATTGCTTGACAAATGATTTCCTAAGGAAACACTATTTAGTATTCATTCATTCAATCTTTCCTTTATTTGACAAATGCTTTGTCATAGTATAGGAATAATAATGATGAGCAAAGCCATCCCCTGCTTCATGAAGCTTAAAGCTAAGGACAGTGACTGAATATGAATCACATGGGGCACTTTAATAATATATTGATATTCTGATGCACTTAAGACAAGGGAATGGAAGTCTAACATGCACCAGAGTTGAGATATATTGTGAATTTAGTGGGAAGACAGCATTTATAAAGGCTCTGTGGTAGCACATACAAAGCAAATGTCGCTATGGGAAGGTGGCAAAAGGGAGCATGGTGTGATATGTGGCCTGGGATTTCTGTAAACACTGGATTTAACAAATTAAAATAGGTTTCTTTACTATTAGCTGTTTCAGAATCTAAAGTAATCTAATGTGTTGTAAAAATATCCAAGAGAAATATTCTGTACATATCCTGAAGTTGCATTTACAGAGAACATATGAGACTCTTATGTGTCTCATTTAAGGGAATACTATTTGCATTTCTGTAAGTACAGAATGGAACAAATGGGTGGGGAATGTTGAAGGGGGCAGGTGCAATAATTTTTTCCAGAAGTTAAGAAGATTGGTAATAAATCTCCTAAAACTCAGAAATCTTCTTAATCTCTAAAGGATTGTGAAAGGAACTTAAAATTGGAATAAATGGCTGTTTACATAAATGGCATAAAATACCATATGCTAATATGTCTAGTTTTGTCAACTGTTCAACCACTTTAAAAAGTATTTAATTATTTATACCATTTTACCAAAAAAGGTGGTTTGTTTCAATTTTTCTAAATGTAAAACACAAAGAATAAATTCAGGAGGAATTAATTATATTCATGACTTCAGCTAGAATTAAAGCTAAGAGTACTAATCTTTTGAGGACAGTCCATGTTCTTAATCTGCTAAAAAAAGGCCTGATAGTAAATGTGCACTAGCCAAGAATTACATATTAGAGGAAAAACTTCAGGAAAACTTATTTAGAGAAGAAATAGTTGAAATTGGCTGTTATCAGTGTTTTTCTGTGCAAACATGATTGCAAAAATTATTCACTGATTAACCTTTGCATATTAAATATACCTAAATGGAATTTGAAATTCATGAGCCCTTTTTATTTGTATGGCTTCTGAGAATATTTTTGACCTATTTAGATAGTTAAAGACAGAAACTTAAAACGTATATGAAAAGAGAAGTCTTTTGTACTTCCTAGGATGTTGATTGAGTGGATCCACTTTATTGCTCTTATACATTGGTCACTCCATATACTAGCTCTACCAATTATTATAAAAGCAAACAGAACAAACAATAACTAAAATATTTATTGAGTGTTTCCAAATTTCAGAATCAAAGTAATTTGTCACATAATCCCTGCAGCAATCCAACGAGGCAGTTGTTACCAATAGAGAGGTTAACTGTTTTTCCCAATTTTACACAGCTGGTAAACAGCCAGATTAGGGCTTAGACTATGCCTGGTTACCTGGCTAGGTCACCATGCCTGGTTATCTAAACTCATGACGAAGAATCATTCTTAACAAATGTAAAAGCATGACTCACAGATAAATATAAAATGAACACACATCAAAGATTTCATTTAACTTAAATAAATGAGGGAACCAGTAAGACATTACAACTCGTTCAAAAGAGTACCCAGAGAAACAGACATGGTATATAGACAAAGACTGTAGAAATTAATTTGCAATTGTCACAAAAGTGCTATATACATAGTGGAAGAGGGAAGTCTTTGAACCTCCACTAGAGAGAATTTATCAGCATGTCTATAAACAAAAAATATTTTGTATTGCTGTCAGTTATAATAATTCAAAGGCAATGATAAACTCAGAGTCTCCACTGGCCGGAGTAACCTGGAAGGGTGTGCTTTAAAGAATATACTAGTTAGGAATCCTCTGAATGAAGACAATAAACTGTATCTTTATTATAGACAGTTTGAATGTTTCCTTAAAATATCAATTTTATATTTCACCACAAAGAAATGGTAAATGTTTGAGGAGCTAAATATGCTTACCCTGAACATTACATAATGTATGCACTTATTGAAACATCAAATGGCACAAAAAGACTTTATTTTTCTAATATAAATATCTGCTTTATAGCTTTCCAGGTGGGGACTAATGAACACGTGTTTACATTACCTTGATAAATTGATGGCCTTTAGAGTTTTGCTTTTGTTTTTTAAAGGATAGCTTTTATTGAGAGTCAAAGATATTTACATTGCACAATTCTTGACTTCAGACCCAGATCTGAAACTTAGTAGCATTTTCAGAATCCCACTTACGATCAAGGCATAAATCAGTACTTTGAGTCTCAAGCTATGACAGTAATACAATAATGGGGTACAGGAAATGCTACTCTCAAATATGGTGTATTGGTATCTTGAGTATTTTAAACTGAAGGTAACTGAAAACCAGAGAAGCAAAAAGATTTACCTTATTTTATTCCACTTCCTCTGTTTGTAAGACCTTCATGTGACAGGTATCCTGCCCTATACCCAGAAAGGAAAAAATGTTACACATAAAGGTCAAGAAGAATCAGATTAAATAGGTCTTTCTAAGTTCATCCCAGTTTATTACCACTAGGTTATATGATATCCCCAATCATGCCTCTATATGATTTTCTATTCTTCATCAAACCTAAACACAAAAATATACTGTACTTATGTCTTTGGGTCCTTGTTTCTGAAGGCTCCTGTGTCACATAAAATGTTGGCTAAAGTAATATATTGTGCTTTTTCTTGTTATTCTGTGTTTTGTGTAGGGGCATCAGCCTTAAACCTAGCAATAAAAAAATATGACCTTTTCCTCCCCTACAACAGCTGGCTGGGCTGATGAAAAATAGTATTTTTGAAACTTTTAGGATTCAGCATTGTCTTCGAAATGCAAAAGATGTACTTGGCTCATATTTTCTCATGGAAGTAACATGGATATTTTACTCTTACAAATCCTTTAAGTGGAAATTGTCTGGAATAGGTAAAAATAAAAAAGTTTAAGAAATGATTATCAAAAACCAAGAACCAAACAAAAGAATGGAAAGACCCTGGAAATGTTTACCAATAATCAACAAAATTCATTACTAAAAAGTAGGGCCCGACTTGGTCTTGTAGCTGTAATTTGCTGACTCTTGATTTAGGGTATGGGGCTTTAGAGCCAGACTCCTGGGTTCAAATCCAGACTCTATCCCTAATTAGCTATGTGACCCTAGCTGAGTTACCAAACATTTCTGTGCTTTAGATATGTTACCTCTGTAATAGATATAACATCACTTACTTAGGATTGTTGGGAAGACTCATATATAGTGATTGGAACAATATCTAGAACACAGTAGGATCTCAGTGAGGGCTAACTCTTATTTACAAATTTGTTTGCAACTTAAACCTTTTGAAAGGCTATAACATCATTTATCTAATTGAATCTTTATTGATCCAATAAGGTAAGTTCAGTAATAATGATGATTAACCCTATTAGTTGTCCACATTAATTTTTTTTCTTTTCAGTTTTGTTTGTTGACAAATATAAATTTCTTTCCAAAGACCATTTATCACATATTATATAATAATACTTAAAGACATTTTTAAAGAAATAGGAACTTATAAGATTAGAATTTGATGCTAGTAAAGAAAATAAATGAAAATCTTTTTTCTACCTTCTAAATCAGACTAAGAATCCTGGAAGAATGAATGGGTTTGGCAAAGGGGGGTGGGGAAGAAAAAAGAAAGAGAAAAAGAAATCCCAAACCGGGAGCGGTGGCTCACATCTGTAATCCCAGCACTTTGGGAGGATGAAGCAGGAGGATTATGAGTTCAAAGCCAGCCTCAGCAATGGAGAGGCACTTAGCAACTCAGTAAGACCCTGTCTCTAAATAAAATACAAAAAAGGGCTGGGGATGTGACCCAGTGGTCAAGTGCCCCCGAGTTCAATCCCCAGTACCACAAAAAAAAAAAAAAAAAAAAAAAAAAAAAAAAAGAAAGAAAGAAATCCCAATCCTTCCAGGTTTTCAATGCTCAAGTGTGTTTTTGTTTGATTGGTTCTTTTTTTTTTTTTTTTTTTTAACTTATTTGTCTTCTTTTACTTACCCAAGTAGCAAGACTGAATGGAGAGTCTAATATAAGTGGAGATACAGAATAATTTTGCTCCTTCTACTGTGAGCTACCTAATGAAGAGTTGATGTTTTTCAAAGAACATACTCCAAATCCTAAACTTCCAAATATTTGCCAATGAAATGAGAAGAACCACAAATATCTTTTAAAGAATAAACTTCTGAAGAGTCACTATAGCTCCAAACTGGAACCAGAGTCAGAAAACTACACACTGCTATTGTTTAATCCAGCTGAAATTTCCCCTAATAGAAGCTGATTCTCCCCACTCACAGCTGGCTAATTACAAGCTCTATGTAGATTATTTTTCTCTTATTTAACTATTTTAGAATCCTCAGCCTAATATACAATTAATAATAACTCTTTGACTTTCTCTAAACACTGAAGAATTATGCCTAAATATCTTTAACTTCTTAAATCTGAGGAAACGAGAAGAAGAAGGGAGGTTTCCAAATAAAAGCAAACCCTAATTGCATGATAGAGGGTTGATGACAGAGCAAAGTAATGCAGAGTTTGGGCTCCAAATTAAAGCCCGAAAATGTCTTGCTCTCCCATCTTCAGTCCAATCAAGTTGTTACAAATGAGAAAGAGTGTTAATCATCATATAATCAGAAAAGTTGTTTTAAAAATACCATGGTTTAAATGTTGCTGTACTGTGTTAGTAACAAAAGAATCTTTCTCACTCTGCAGAGATGTATGCTTTTTGAAACATTTCCATACAACTTATTATTTGATCTCCAAAGTAAAACTCTGTGAGGTAACAAAGAAGATTTTGTTTTCTTTTGATTAAAAAAAAAAAAAAAATAGGGTGGAAAGTTAGTGATAGAAGCCACAAAGAAACCAGAATTCCTAACTCCAAGTCTAAGGTTCTTTCCATGAAAGCTAATTCCTTCACAGCAATTCTGCCACCACCATATCTATACTCTACACTATCTAATTAAATCCATATGGCTTGTGAATCTCCCCTGGCTCCATCTGGATTAATGTAGAGAATAAAGAAGAAGCAGTTTCTCTCCTTGGGTATTTTAAGAGGGAATGGTAAATTTTTATTATTGAAGGAAACCTTTACCAGAAAATTCAGTCTCCTCAAATAAGTACTTCAGTGCTCCTGTCTCATTAGTAGCCCCAATCAAATCATTTTTTAAAAAAATTCATGCACAAAACTCATGAAAAAAATAAACCCATTAAACCAACATTGAAAAAGAATGTCCTGATGGACCTTCATGGATCTGAGATAAGGTTTCTTCATTTGTTTTGTGTAATGGACATTCTAAGCAACTTAAGTAGCTGGGGAGGGGAAACTGTGGGACTCAGAAGGTAAACATACCAAAGATATTCAAGATATTTTCAGGATTCTGTGAGCATTAGACATGGAGGTCTAATGCTCTGGTTTAGAGCCAATCTGCCTGAGTTCAGACCCCAGTTCTGCTGCTTAGCAGCTGGGTTACATTAGACAAATTGCTGAATGTCTCTGAGCTTCAGTGCTTTTATACTTTCTTAAACACCAAGATATGGATGACAACATAAGCTTCATAAGATTATAGTAGGATTAAATGAGCTAAAGCTCTGTTCCCATGCCATACATAAAACCATTCAATGCTTACATATTTCAGATCTATTAATTTGTGTATCTGCTTAAGCTACTGGGCACAAATGAAATGTTCCCACTTTCAAAGTCAGACAGAGAAGCTGAAAGAGTACTTTGCATGGGTCAAATGCATTCTATCCACGAAAAAAGTGTTTAAGCATAATTTTACCCATATGTATCTGATAAGTACCTACTGTATTTAGAATATAAGAAGCAAATCCTTACTGAGTAAATCAAAGTTCCTAACTAATGTGTAGGACACAATACAACAGATAATATAAGACTTCATATAGTTGATTGCCAAATGAGAGGGATCCATGAACTTCCATAGAATCCACAGAGATATTTTTATGAAGAGTCTCTCTGTCATTTTGTTTTTAAAAATTATGAAAATATTTAGAAATTAATTAATTTAAAATTTTACATCAATTTGGTGAAAGCATAGTTGAGTGCTGCTACATTTCAGTGTCAAAGTTTATACTTGCAATTGTAATTATGTTTGTGTGGAGTGCACGTTACATCATTTTTATTCATGCTTAATACTTAACAAATAAATGAAGCATTTAAACCCATTAAAATCCAGATTGATGTCAGAAGGTTGTATGAATAGTTGAAATAGAAAAGGAGTGGAAGAAGAGTTTGAATTATCGCATGGAACAAAGAAATGAATACACTTATCTCAAAACAATGTAGAATATTATGATTATAGTGGGTCTTATTCACGTTCAAGCAAAGAAAATGTCACATCAAAATGATATTGTTTGTTTATTTCATTATTTTTGTTTTTCATTTATAAATGTATTTTGATCCTAATGTATAAGTGTCATAAACTATACATTCTATATACATCCTATGGCCTTTCTAAATCCACTTCTTAGTTCTCATAGTTTTTTTTTTTTTTTTTTTTTCTTTTTTTTGGTAGATTGAGACTTTCTACATATAAACAATCCTGTCTTCTGAAAATAGATTTTTTTTTTCCATTTCAACTTGAATGCTTTTATTTCTTTTTCTTGACATACTTACTTTAACTAGGATACATAATACAATGTTCAATGAGTGAAGAGATTCATTTTGATGAGAGTTGACTTTTTCTTGGTTTGAATCTATCTTTCCTTCTCTGTAGGTCCTCAACCGGCATCATTATCTGAAGGCTTACAGAGTGTTTACTCCACTAACAATATAATATTGCACAAATCAAGGGACCCATTTTAAAGCAAAAGAGGCACAATAGCAGGAATATGACAATAGGATCTACTGGTCTTATCTCATACACATAGGGGCTGAAGGCCTAAAAGACTAATGGAACTGCCTACTGAGGTATCAGATTGAAAATCATATCTAAGATGGTATGCCATCTCTGAGAATCCAGTACATGTTCTAAATCAATGACCTGTTTTCCTTTTCCTTCAGGGTGTTAGGCTTGCTCTCTCCTTTTTTTCTTTCTTTCTTTTCTTTCTTTCTTCTTTTCTTTCTTTCTTATTTTTAACTTTTTATCTCCTTTGTTGGTCTCCCCAACGTGATGAAGATGGTTCCTTTCCCAACTGTCTCCACTGTTTTTTGGGTTTTTTTTTGGTACTAGGGATTGAACTCAGGGGCACTCGACCACTGGGCCACATCCCCAGTCCTTTTTTGTATTTTATTAGAGACAGGGTCTCACTGAGTTGCTAAGTGCCTCGCCATTGCTGAGGCTGGCTTTGAACTCGCGATCCTCCTGCCTCAGCCTCCCAAGTGCTAGGATTACAGGCGTGCGCCACCGCGCCCGGCTTCCACTGTTTTTTTTTTTTTTTAATACAAAAACATTTTATTCTTCTTTTGCAAAATGGTTTGTAATGTGCTTAATTTTTAAAATTTTTATTTATAGTAGTAGTGTGTATTACAATCCATACTGCACATACAGCATCTTTTTACACAAAACAGTTTGTATATAAAGTATATTTGTAGCATTCAAGTCTTCAATCATGCACTTAGAATAATGATATCCATCTTATTCAACCACTTTTTCTTTTTTTCCCCTCCTTCCCCCCTTGATCCCTCCCTTGCCCTCCCTTCCCTTTGACCATTCTAGTGTTCCTCTAATCCTTCTATGTACCCCAACCCAACAATACTGTGAACCAGCTTCCTTATATCAGAGGAAACATTCGGTATTTGGATTTTTGAGATTGACTGATATCATTTAGAATTATATTCTCCAACTTCATCCATTTACCAGTGAATGCCATTATTTTATTCTCTTTTATTGCTGAGTAAAATTCCATTGTGTATATATACCACATTTTCTTAATCCACTCATCAACTGAGGGACATCTAGATTGGTTCCACAACCTAGCTATTGTGAATTGTGCTGCTATAAACATTGAAGTGGCTGTGTCACTGTAATATGCTGTTTTTAAGTCCTTTGGCAATAGACCCAGGAGTGGGATGGCTGGGTTACAGGGTGGTTCCAAACCCATTTTCCCAAGAAATCTCCATACTGCTTTCCATAACGGTTGTACCATTTTGCAGTCCCACCAGCAATGTATGAGTGTGCCTTTTCCCCCACATCCTCTCCAACATTTATTGTTGTTTGTGTTCTTGATAGCTGACATTCTGACTGGAGTGAAAAGAAATCTTAGAGTAGTTTTGATTTGCATTTCTCTAGTTGCCAGCGATGTTGAGCATTTTTTCATGTATTTGTTGATTAACTGTGTATCTTCTTCTGAGAGGTGTCTTCTCAATTCCTTAGCCCATTTATTGATTGGGTTATTTGTTTTTTTGGTGTTAAGTTTTTTAAGTTCTTTATATATTCTAGAAATTAGTGCTCTATTTGACGTGCATGTATTAAATATTTGTTCCCAATTAGTTGTCTCTCTATTCACCTCACTGATTGTTTCTTTTGCTGAGAAGAAGCTTTTTAGCTTAAATCTATCCCATTCATTAATTCTTGATATTAATTATTGCGCTACAGGATTCTTATTAAGGAACTTGGGGCCTATTCTGACATGTTGGAAATTGTAGCTTACTTTTTCTTCTATTAGGTGTATTGTCTCTGGTCTAATTCCTAGGTCCTTGATCCACTTTGAATTGAATTTTGTGCATGGTGAGAGATATAGGTTTAATTTCATTTTGTTGCATATGGATTTCCAGTTTTCCCAGCACCATTTGTTGAAGAGGCTATCCTTTCTCCACTGTACATTTTTGGCACCTTTGTCTAATATAAAATAGCTGAAACAGTAATTTCTAGTGTGTGATATCTAAAACTCAATCACTGTCAGCATATTTTCATTGTTTCTGGAAGTGATTGGAGAAAAAAAAACTTTTTAAAAAATTTGTTCGGTAAGCCTCTTGAACTTGGTTTTCCCATTCATTCCTCAAGTTTGGAAAATTTTCTGCTATTATTTCATTGAATAAATTACTCATTCGTTTGGCTTGAAACTCTGCATCTTCTTCTATACCAATCACTCTTAAGTTTGGTCTTTTTATGTTGTCCCATAATTCCTGAATGCTCTATTCTTGATTTCTTACCACTCTTGTCATGTAATCTAGATTTTTCTCCAGGATATATATTTTGTCTTCATTATCTGAGGTCCTTTCTTCCAAGTGGTCTAATCTGTTGGTGATGCTTTCAATTGAGCATTTAGTTTGGTTTATTGCTTCTTTCATTTCCAGAATTACTGTTTGGTTTCTCTTTAGAATCTCTATCTCCCTGTTGAAGTAATCTTTTGCTTACTGTATTTGTTTTTGGAGTTCTGCGTCAAAATGCTCTTTTACTGCCTGTATTTGCTCTCTCTCATTTTTGACTTCATTCTTAAGATCCATAAACATTTGGAATATGTAATTTCTAAATTGCATCTCTGGCATTTAACCAACTGCTTGCCATGGAATCTATTCATGGAATCTATGTTGATTGGTTTCAGTCACTTTCTTCCCTTGCTTCTTCATAATGCTTGTGTGTCTTTTCTTCTAGCACTGTGGTACCTTGCCTATTTCAATTCCACCTTATAGCCTTATGTTGCTCCTGTGGTACAATGCTGTTAGATCCCCTTATAAATACTTTACACTTTAAGATCTAACACTTTCTATTCAGCAAATCCCAGTTTCATCACAATGTACAGATTTAGTTAACTCAGGTATTGCTTTCAATTTACTCTGTATGCTTGCATTGGGGTTTACAGTTTCAGTATTGGACACAGAGATGATATGTTTAGGAAAAGGAAGTGAGGTTATTGAGATGTTCTTTCTTAGGAAGTATGAAAATAGAATTCTATGGAAGTGGTTTAATATCAGCAGACGGGAGAGGAAAGAGAATGGGGTGAGCGATTTAAAGGGAGAACCGATTTATATATAAACCAAACTTATTTAGCCTTTGAGGGAAGAAAAATAAAGAAAGATGGAATATAAAAAATAAAAAGGAACAATAATAGATAACAAAGAAGTAAGAATTAGTGTAAGAGAGAGGAGAGAGAAAATGAGTCATGAAAATAGAGAGTAAACTATATATAACAGTGCTTTGCTGTATATTTCAATTGCCCCAGATCTAGACGTCCCAATTTCTGCATATAACTTGTTTTCACCCCTGATGAGTACGCAATGACAGGGTATAAATAGAGACGATGAGGGAAGAAGAGACTAAAGTAAGAAGGGAAGAAAAGAAAGAGGAACAAAAACAAATGAATAAGCACACTATCACACAGAACAAAAACAAAACAAAACAAAAACAAAAAAGCAAAAAAAAAAAAAAAAAATACAGAGTTGAACCCAGGAACAAGTCTCAAACAAACAGGACCCTGGGAAGCCCTTCTTTTTTTCCTTTCCAGTTTAATCCAGTTGTCCCGGATCACGCCCAGACAGTCACAGAGCACCAATTAGTGGAGTCAAGTCTGCACCTTTGGCCAGCGGCAGATTGGCACAGTGGAAGAGTGGCTGGGGGTGGGGTGTGTGTGTCAGTACGTGAATGGCACCAGGAAAGGGTTCATCCAAAAGGCACGCATTCCCCACGCCTGCCCCCAGTTATAGCTCTTGGGGTTGCTGTGCTTTCCTCAGACAGGCCCTTCCCTGCTGGCTGCCCGCGTCTCACCCAGGTGTATGCTGTTCTCTGAGCCCTGGACGGATCCTTAGATGCCTACAGCTGCTTTTCTTCCTTGTTTCTTTGTCCCGGTCAACCATGGCTTTCCTCCAAAATGGCGGCACTTTCCCTGGTCTCAACAGCAGTACCCCAGACCTGTGTGTCACTCTGAAGCGTGCAGGTCCCGGTTCGGCAATTTGTGTGAAAGAAGTCTATGAGGCCGCTGCTCGCGTCTAGCTTTCCCTTTATTCTTCTGTGCTGTTCAAGGCCGTGGTCCGTACTTCCCTTACTGAAATGTTACTGCAGCAGCTGCACTGCTAATGCTGGTTTAGTTTGTGGGCCGCTCTCACTAGACTCCATGCGTCGGGGGTCTGGAGTTCATTGTATTTCACCATCCAGATGTGCGCGGATGTCTCAGCTCCCTCCCAGTTGCAGGAGTATTGCTAGGAACACGTTCAAACTTCCTCCTAAGCCTCTTTTAGCGACAGTCTCTGGAGAGCACCTCTCCTGTCCGCCATCTTTCCCCTCTCTTCGAAAATAAAATCTGTTTCCACTCTTTTATCCCTAGCACAGTTCCTGACACATAGAACCTCATTATGCTTATTAAATGAATGAATGACTCATCAACTGTAAAGTCATACAGTGAAATGCTATTTTTTTAAAATAACATTGTAGGTGGATGATTTTTCCTATGTTATCAACTTAAAAATAATCAGATTTCTATGAAGTATATGTGGTAGAATGTCATTTCAAAGAATCTGATCAAGAAGATTAATACATAAATAATAATGCTGGTTATCTCTGGAACATAGGAATGAGTGTGATTAAATAATATTTTCTAATAGTTGTGTTGGTATTTTCTGATATTTCTCTACAATGGACATATATGCTCTTTTAAAATTAGGAGAAATTGATTTTAATAGTAATAATTATAAACTTCCTCAGTCATTCAAATTATTATACATGTGGAAAAACAAACAAAATCATTATTATGCCTATAACTGAAAATGGAGCAACATAATCCTTACCTCTGTGTCCCTCGATGTAACTGAAGACAATTTTGCCTTTTAGGGCACATTTGGCAATGTCTGTAAATAGTTTTGTTCTTTATAATTTGGAGTGGAGGAATTGCCATTAGCATGTAGTAGATGGAAAACAGAAAAGCTGCTAAATATTCTACATTGCACAGGACAGACCCCCAACAACAAAGAATTATCTGGTCCAAGGTGTTGACGTTAAGAAATCCTGCACTACTGTAATCTAATGCTAGACAACTAACTTTCAGATGATAAAATACAGATTTCAGCTTCAGGTTAGTAGAAGAAATGCTTTTTGGTGAAAAAGAAAAAAAATCACATAACTGCTCACTCTAGTAAAAGATCAGTCTTGCAGTTAATCAAAATGTATACTTTAAAAATATTCCTTTACATTAATGGCTGTGTATATGTATGGGTCATTATAAAGAAAGGGGAAGTGATAAATATAAATAGTAGAAAAAAAGATTATATTGGCTATTTTCATTTGGTAAATTCAGAGAAGAGTAAATTATTGAGATAGCGCAAACTTAATGTGTACTAACCAAATATTCAGTTTTATTGATCAGCTATCCAAAAGTAGATCCTAGTAGACAGAATTGTTGAACATTTCACTAGGGTAATTTCTCAGTCTCACTTTAAATTAGAGACTATGTGAGAGTTCAGGCATTATCTCTGAATTAAAGTCCATTTAATTTATAAACCATATTTGTTAAAGGGAAAGTCCAAGATATGGTCCAAAGTGCTGTAAGAACATGTTTGCACATATAGTTGTTGTTTAACTAAATTGATTTCTGTGATATGCCATTTTGGACAAAATAATATTATAGAATGCTCCCTATAGATTCACTTAATATTTCCACAGACTAGTAATTCCTCTCAACTAGTTTACTACAAAAGCATCCTCTTTACCTCTACTTTTTAATGTACACATTGCTTACAAATCCAGGTTAATCTGAGTGTTAGTTCCCTCAACTAAATATTTGGATGATATGTATTTCATAGGATCACTGTGAGAAGTAAATGAAAATGGCATATATAAAGCACATAAAATAGTGTTAAATACATAGATGTCCAATAATAAGAATTTAAAACAAAATTTAAATGTGCATGCTCATGTGCTTGCATAGTATTTAAATCTTATTTGAAATCTTAGGAATGTTCCCAAATTAGTGCACGATAAGGTTCTAGCTTGTGAAAATTACCTGTTCCAACCTCTTTCCTTTCCCTTCTATTTTCTGGGAAGTAGTATCATATCTTGGACTAGTGTAAACTACTACCACTGTGTATAGAGCTCGATTTATCTAAGTTGTTTGGCCTCTGTGCAGTAAGAGTAACTAAACAAATTTTTTCAAAAGTTTTTTTTTCCAATCACTTCCAGAAACAATGAAAATATGCTGACAGTGATTGAGTTTTAGATATCACACACTAGAAATTACTGTTTATTGAGGTTTATCTTTTTACACTTACTTCTTATACTAACTTTAAAAATAGACATTCTTTATCCTATTTTACAGGTAAGAAAGTTAAGGTTTAGAGAGATATGACTGGTTAGGTCACATGTCTGCTGAGTTACATAATTTGGATTTAATTTCAGGTTTCTTAGATTTGTATGCAAATTTCTTAGCAGCAATGTATTGGAAGGAAATTAGATAAGTTAATATCTATTTAATATTTCCACAACTAATTGAGATTTAGAAAAAGTTAAAGTTTTTCTCTGAATCAATTTGCTTAAGGACTTAAAATACTTGACTGACTTTTAAATTCTCCCCTGTCATGCTGAATTTTCATTTGCTTCACTTTCAAACTCAGAGTTTTGTTTTTTCCTAAATTTTATCTCCCCACAAATAATGATTTCTTTCTAAGATCTAATGTGATTTTGTGTTAGTCCAAAGGAAGGTAAGAATCACCCAAAGGGATACAGACTATAGCCTAAATCTGAACTCTATGTTTGTTTGTCCCAAAGTCTATGACCCACATGTAAGTCCTCTCTTTCCCTCCCTCCCTCCCCCGCCTCTTTCCCCCCTCAATGGAAGATTGTGTTTTTTAAGTCAGATGCAATGAAAACATATTTCATTGCTGGTATAAACTATATGCTTCTAAATAATAACAGATATCATAGGTAAGCAGAATGTTGAAAATACCTAACTAACCAGAGTGTGTGAACATTCTGAAAAGAAATCACTTTTTCCAGGTCAGTGGTATCAGTGGTATAGCATAGCATGTGCTTAGCATGTGCAAGGTTCAGGGTTTCATTCCCAGCACAAGTGTACACACACACACACACACACACACACACACACATACACACACTGCTTCCTTACTTTCCAATTCAAGAGTCTTGAGAGTCATTTCCCCTATCTCCTAGCCCTGGCAGTTAGTCAAGAACATCTTTCATTGCTATTCCCTCTCTTTATTATATCTGCAACATATTTGAATAGTTATAGTTCTGTGCTCAGCTTTGTAATTAGATGAAGTGATGAAAATATCTTTTACTTGAGTCCAATTTTCTCAGCATAAAAATAACTCCTTGAGTTCTCTGATGTAATAAATTATAGAAAACTTTAGGTAGGATTAGATCTAAAATTGGATTCTGATTTAAGCCAGATTCTTCTAAGTGGTTCAGAACAATCTTTTGCATCTCATTGGTTCTGCAAATTTGGAGAATTCTGGTTGATAACCAATGGGACATAGTTATAAACTTACATATGAACTTATATCCAATAATCACTCTAGATCCCAAATAGCTTATTTATACTTTTGAGGACTAAGGGTCAAATTTTAAGGCTTTTTTCAATACTGTTGTTCATAATTCTACTTACCTCAATTTCCATATCCAGATATATAACACAATAGGACACAATGGAATTTGAATCCTGGACTTTAAAAATCTCACATTTTCTAAAATCATGTCATGAGAAAAGACTAATGCATTCACTTAGCTTATTAGGAGCATTCCATATGGAGAATTAATATCTGAACTCATTCTATAAAACACTTTAAATTGGTCTACCATTCACAATGTTAAATAGTTGACATCTTCATAGCACTAGAACTTACAATGTAAATTTATTATGGAAAACTGAAATCACTACAAGGCCAATCCGGTATCTAAACAAATGAAGCTGTGTGGGCATAGTGGAAAATGAGATAAAGCATACTTGAGTGTTCACACACTGAAATAACTCATGTAATTCAGCAATATACAAGCTAGCTCTTTATTCCCCCTCATCCAAATCTAAAGCTATGAAATCTGAATGAGTATCAAACCTCTCAATGGCTGGAAGACCATCCATAAAAGTCCCTGGGAAGAGAGGAGTGACCCCAAAGAGTCAAGTTGCCTTTATTCTCTACAACCTCTCTGTGTGCACCAGAGAAAACAGGGCTCCTGGGCCTGCCTTCATTAGGAAAGTGCAAAAGAACTGGAACATTTCCTTGCTGAAGTACAAAGGCCCTTTGCCTCTTTTGTTGGCTCAGAAGCTTCAATCGGCTTCAGAGTTTCAAACGTTCAAACAGTGGAGTTCCAACCAGGCTAGGATTGAGCAGTGCCCAAGGTACTAAGTAGGAAAGAGAGTATCTCTGCACACTCTGTAACCCCAAGCTGGTGAGATCCCCCTACAAAGGTCAGAACACAGTTTTGTAGTTTAAGACATCACAAATAGCCAAGAACAGGGTGATGATATACTACTTTACCCTTCACTTCCAAACAACTATTTATTACTTGGCAACATTTGAAGGAACACAAACAATTGTTCTTAAGTACTTACTAAAACCCATTCTCAATCATCACATATTCAGAGCAGGCAGTTTCCTTTGAAAGTTTTAAAAGAGCCAGGCCATCCTAGCTGGTAGTTAGTCAGTGATGGACAGATATATAAAAGCCAAGTTAAGTGAAAGGGAAAGAGAAATGAACCATTAGAAAGGGGCATGGCAACTCAGAAGTCAGAGGAAGGACCAGGAAGAACAAGCTCCATTGTTCGTTATCCTCAGCTCTTAGCCAAGTCAAGGGGAAGATGGAAGATGATCAGCATACAGAGAACCTGCTTATTGTCAGATTTTTAAAAATTCTACTGTAGTTAAAGAGACCAGATAAACTTTCTTTCTCACTTTGATACAGAGTGGAGAGAAATTATTTACAAAGGACAATGTAAATAGTTGCATTAGTGCCAGATATAATTCATTAACATCCCCTGGCAAGCTCCCATTACCTAATCCCCACACACATAAATTAAGTTACTAAATTGTTTTGTTGATTCTATTCATCAATCACAAATATATATTATCGGTTTTATCTGGTAATATAAAGATAAAAGAAATGTTAAACTTGTACTCAAGTAGACCATAGTCTGACTAGTGGACCAGACAAAATATTATACTAATAACAACAATATAAGCAAATAGAAAGAGCTCAGCCTTCAGCCAGTCTGAACTGGATTTTAATTCTCTCCCTGCCACCTTGTATTAATATTTTGTCACTGTGACAAAATACCTATTAAGCTTTGCTTATGCATTCTAGACTTTCTCTAACCCACTTTTCCAATTTTTTCCAAATTCTTTCCACCAAACAATTTCAAAGGCTATTGGTAGGTACACTCACATCAATGACCCCCACTTCTTGGTAGTGATTTTCTATTTCATCTTTGCATCACTGTAACAAAGTACCTGAAAAACAATTTAAAGGGAGAAAAGATTTATTTTAGCTCATGATTTCAGAAGTTTCATCCATGTTTGGCTCTCTCCATTGATTTGGGGCCTGTGGCAAGCCAGAACATGATAGCAGGGAGCACAGGGTAGAGCAAAGCTTCTCACCTCATGGTGGCGAGGAAGCAAAGAGAATGCCTAAGTATACTCTCAAAGGTGAACTCCAATGACCTGCTTCCTCCAAGTAGGCTTTATATCCTTAAGTTTCCACCACCTCCCAACAGTGCCATCAGCTGGGGAACAAGCCTTTGACACATGAACTTTTAGGGAACATTTAAGATCTAAATCATAACACACCTGTTAGCTAAACAGCTAGAAAGCCTCATTTTTCTCATCAAAAAAATGGAGACAGTTTTATGTATAATGTAGGATACTTTTATGAACCAGGAATACCAATTGTCAAGTTAAGTAGGTGTTTAATAAGTGGGCACAAGCTGTGATATAAATCTTGTTTTTCCTTCTGTATCTACACTCTACTTCTCTCAGTCCTATTCTATGATGTAGGAAGCTGACCTTTATGGATTACATACGTGAATCACATCTTCTCTATCTATCCTTTGGCTCCTTGTGTGATTTAGCCAATTGAACTCATTAGCTCATTGGAAGGTATCAGGAGTGTGAAGTTGGAGTATGTATTTCTTGGGTTCCCTAATTTTGGAGTTGCTATGCATCTCTCTACCAAAGATAGAAAATCACAGCCTTCATAAAGTGCCCCTTTCCATCAGATCTGCTCTCTCTCTCTCTCTCTCTCTCTCTCTCTCTCTCTCTCTCTCTCCATTGTGTTAACTGCTCCTTCCCATTCTTTCATTAAGCATATGATAGTAATACTCTCTGATGTTGCTAACCTCAGAGTACTGAACTTTCCCTTGTTAATTGTCCTAAACTCTGATGATTCCTCCATTTTATTAAATTCTTTTCAAATTGCCTGATTGGAATATGCCACCTCTTTCTTGCTGAGACCCTGATAGATACAAATGTCATTATTAGTATAAATAAGAAAGTGCTATGTGAACAGAAAATGAACAAATACAACAATGAGGGTTATCAGGGAGGTTCTACAAGGAGGTTGTATCTAAATGACAGGCTAAAAATGGAGGAGTTACCAATGTGACAAAAAGTAGGAAGAGATATTTCAGGCAGAGTACCACATGCAAAGGCTCACAAATGATGGAACAGAACATTGTGAGGGGAAATTCAAGTGTTTCTGCTTAGCTGAAGCATAGCAAAAGAGATTGGAGATTGGGGGAAAGACTAATGAAGCTGAAGAGGTAAATGGAACCATAATTAAAAAGATACTATACTTGTGCATGATGAATAAGTAAATAAATAATAAAAAAATTTAAAAAAAAAAAGAATTTTAACCCATGTTATTATACGACCACATTGCATTTTAGAAAGCAATGTAAAGAAGAGATTAGAAGGGAGCAAGATTAGAAACAGAAATATCAAGTAAACAATCCAGGTGCAAACAATAAAGTAGCCAAAAAATGGAGAAAATATGTTAAATAATCAGCCATTAAGAGAGTGGCTGTATAAGATTTTGTGAGCAGAGCTCAGTAGTAGAGTGCTTGCCTAGCACATATGAGGCATTGGGTTTGATCCTCAGTATCACATAAAAATAAAGATATTGTGTCTACCTACAACTAAAAAATATTTTTTTAAAAAGAGAGCATTAAAAAAAAGATTTAGAGAGCAAATGTAAGGAAAATGTAGAAGTCTAATATGGTCTACAACATCAAGTTTTATTTTTTTGTATAGTCCTGAACTTCTCTTATGTAAAATGGTTTGTTTGTCTTCAAGGGAACTTAGAAAGACAGAAGGTTTTGACTTGGGCAACTAAATGATATGTGGTACAACTGCTCTGCAAAAAGAAGCCAACTAAATTTTAAGCCAGTGAGGTACCAGATCTGCCTGACATAAGCTCATGAGAGTCAATAGCACACTTCTCTTCCCAATTTCAGGTTCAGTGATATCACATTGGTAGCTTGAAATTGGTCATAGTGGAAGAATTTACACTATGGAAATCATCGAACACTACCAATCAGAAATTTCCTCTTTCTTCCCCCTAAAGAACAAGTGGTTAAATATTTCCTAGCTATCACTGATTAAGGAATTTTAAAAAGGAAGAGACAATGACGACAGATTTAAGGCTTAGGTCAAAAACAAACAAGTAAAAAACTCAAATCAAGAATCAGTAGGCAAACTGGAATTGGAGGGCAAATTCCATAGACTGATTGAAAGGCAAGTTAGATGCTTCAGTGAGACACTATGAGAAGACAGCTACAGATTAGTACATGCTTTCACGTTAGGAAGATAATTAGAAATACCTGAGATAGCAGGTAATTGAGGCTGCTAATTTTTAATGAGAAATCAGATAGTCTTAAACCAGGAGCATCACAAGAGATAATTCACACATTAAGATGGGGTGAATTAATATCAAGGCAAAGCCAGAGCCACTAAGTCCATAAAATGGTAGCTTGCCTTCTTGCTAGATTTTAAGATATAGGCCTTCTGTTTTCTTGCTGAGGAATTACACTGGAATATGTTACCACCCTCACCATCAAAGGACCTTTCAAAAAATAAAGCAGGTCAGAATTGAGATGTGTCCATGGGAAATTATGAGATGATGTTGTGCACATAGGTAACTTCTGGTCTAGTCTAGCCTTTGAGCTCATACTCTTATAGTTCTGAAAGTGATAGGATCAGTCATCTGGGAGTTTGAAGTCCAAGATGAATGGCATCTCCTCATTTACTTTAATTATGGTGGGTAGTGTTGGCTACATCATTTGCAGGGCTCAGTATAAAACAAAATGATAAAACCCTTACTTAGTCTATTTTTTGCTGCTATAGCCAAGACTATAAATTATAAAACAATAATAGAAGTTCATTTTACTCACAGTTCTGAAGACTATGAAGCCCAAGAGCATGATACTAGCATCTGTCAAAAGCCTTCATGCTGGGTCATTAAATTATGAAAAAACAAGTCAAGCAAGCATGAGCCATATGAGCAGCTTCAGTGTCAAAATATAATATGTTAATTGCTGTTATTACTGCTATGAGAATTCATAGGATGGGCAGCTAATGGATATGTGAGAGATCAAAGAAGAAGCCTTTTAGAAGGAAGTAACATTGAGCAACATTCTTTTGGGGGCCTTTCTTTTCTTTATCTTTAAAATGGGAACAACCTGATAAAGTACAATCTGATAAAGTTGCAGTGTATATTAAACAAGAGGATATATGTAAATTTTAAACATAGTTGCTGCTTATAGTAAGCTCTATGAAGATGCAGTTGATACTATTATTATTATTAAGCTATTCTTACTAGTATGCCATTACTAGTGCTATTATTCCTTTTATAAATATTTGGTGTTGCAGGCCAGCCATGGGCTGTGTGTGTAAGCTTGGAGCATTTGAGCATATGGGAGGACTGGCCTGATGTTGTGTGTGTCTTGGGCCATGCAACACACGTGGGCATCTTCCTCTCGCTCTGCCTTTGATCCCACATGGCATCTGAGATGGGTGTAGCCTTCCTAGATATCAATCTGCTAACCACAAGACATCACGAAGCTAGATTCAACCTCCTGAAACCTGACCCTTTGCCTTATTTGGAAAGAACATTCCATGGAACCTCCATTTGTGTGCCCCCTTATAAAAATAAAGAAGTCAGGTGGTTTGCTTTCTCTTTCCAACGGACCCCTACGGTTGAGAGCTGTCACTGGACTCCGAGAAAAGGTATTTTCTCTGTCTTTGTGTGATTATTTCGTGCCATCCCAAATTCACCTGGAGTGACCCTGAGTTTGGGTCCTGAAAACAGGAGAAGAATAAGAGTTTTGTCAGACAAGGAGCAGAATTTGAGAGGGTCTACAGGCAAGAACTTGAGCTATTTAGACATTTAGTATGTACGACTATAAAATATTAGTTGTAAGGGACAAGATGGAGACATAAACCAGATTCTGAACATGAAGAATGTTTTAAGCCAAGTTGAAAGAATTTAAATTTTGCTGCGAGAGTCATTGAAGAATATTATGCAGTGCAGTAATATGTTCACACACAAATATATCCCCCAATACACATTACACACTCATACTACATTCACATCAATAATTTACGAATAATCATGACTAATAGATCTTAGCAGCAGATATAATCCAAGCTTTTCATTTTAACATAGGGGATATTAAGTCCAATAGGGAAACAAAACATAACCAAGAAAACAAAAGTAGTTACTACATATCTTTTGGTTCCAAATCCTTGCCTTTTTTTTTTTTTTTTTTTTTTTTTCCATCACACAATACTGCTTTCTTTAACAGTATTTGTTTCTGTTGCTAATACTCTGCTGTTAGCCTAGTTGGAAATCTGTCTGGTTGAGAGATTCCCACAACTAAGTTCCCCTCTAAAAATTTGTAGGAGCTTGTAGAAAATCTGACATTGTTGAATTGCTTCTACAAAATAGACTGAAATTTCACAAAGTATTATAATGATTCCTTGGGAGCCAACAGTTTAAGCCTTTAAGTGCTTAAAGTCATTTCCACAAGAGCAAAATTTCACTAGATGACAACCCTCTAACATGACCATTACTTCCTTTCTTATGTAGATAAATTTAAGTTTAAAATGACTAGAAGATCAGAGGGAAAGTTGTCTCAAAGGTGTGATCTGCATATTTCAGAAGAAAAATCCTGTTGGGGGATGGATTTGCTTTGGATTGATTCTAGGCAACTTGATTTTGTATAATCTTTTGTTATCCCATGGGAAAATTCTTTGCTATCCTTGGATTCCTCCTCAATCACTGATAAATTTCATACCTCCTGCCTGCCTGCCCTTCCCTCACAAAGTATTCAAGTGCTACTGTCTTGATGTTCTATGTGCTAAGAACAATTTTGAAGGTACCACCAATATGCACCTGAATTAGATATCTCTCCCTACGAAATGCCTTTATTGAACTAAAATTTGATGTATTTTAAAATTATAGGTTTATGAGAAATGACCATAAAAAAGCATCCTTTGCAGATTGCTATTGAAGCTATTGACTATTGTTTGATTTCATGACATTTATTTTTATAATTAACTTCTCCAAAAGTCATTTGAAAGGTTCATCTTTTCTGAAAATTAGGTATTTTTTCATAGAATGAGAGTTACATCTAACCTTGCTTATTCCTACCCCCCCCCCCTTTTTTTTTCTTTCTTGGTTTGGCTATCAGGAGTTTGGAGTTAAGTCTGTATTTAATGACTGTATTTAATGCTTTAATTCCCTACTTCTTTATCTGGTTCCCGCTAACTTCCAAAATGACCTAAATGAAGAAGGGCTCATCCATGGAGAGATCATCTTGTTGAGACTAGGAGTAAGCCAAGATCCCAGAAGTATCACTTGTCTTTAGAAAGGTCATCCAAACTCCAAACTCCAAATTCCTATTACTCTCTCAATGAAGTCTTTGGAGACTTGGGGCCCTTACTGTGTGATGTTTCATCTCCTTTTCTTATTTATTTTATACTCCATATAAGAATATACTATTTTTTTTTTTTGCAAGGTACTTGAGATTGCTTCTGGAAGAAGAAAGGTTGTAAATTATAGATAAATGGTCATGAATTATAAATATTTGGCCTTAAGATTTCAGCAATCATAGGTTATCTCCCTGGGGCATGCATTAAAGCCATCACCAAAAGAAAGTGGTTATCAAGGAGCACCAATAAGCAGTAAGCTGTGACAGCTGTTACTCTGTAAACAAATCATTTATACCTTGGATGGTACTCAGATGGTACTCAGTGACTTTTCAGTGCATGAGCACTGAAAGCAAGTCCAGTAATTGTGCATTTTAACATTTTCTCCCACTGTAAAGGAAGCATGAAACTGGCCTTAGCTTCTCTGCAAATTAAACAAATAGCTGCTGAGCTCAAAGACCTGCTTCTGAGATGAGGAGGGATAGAATAAGAGCAAGAGCTGAGATGTTCTTCAGTCTAGGTAGCTCTCATAGAGATATTTCTGTTTGGTGAGCAACCACTTCTCGTGTCAAATCCTGTGGTTAGACTAAATAACTGTGTGAAATCAAAATGACAGGATAAGTTACTCTATCTTCCTCACATTTAGATGACCTCTTGTCATTGTTCTTGGGTGCTGTCTCAGTTCCCTGACACTGAGCTGGAGTAGTTGGAGATTGTGGCAATAGAGAAATGAAAAATCTATAGTTTGAGAGGAAAAGACAAGATGCCCCAGATGAGGGAGCTTTAGGAGATAATGGTCTGACCTGCAAGTGTCTTGAGAAGTGTGAAGATAGGTGGGAGGAGTGAACATACAAAATCCAAGTTATCTGGTATGAATGGAAATGGATTATATATGAAAAACAGAATTTGAGGTAGTTAAAAAAAAAAAAACTGGTTAGGACCAGACTATCAAAGGCCATAAAACTGTAGTAGTGTTTCTGAAAGGCTTATCTATATATACACAATACTGATTAAAGGCTATAAAGTTCACAGCAAGGAAGGAAATAAAGGAGATGTTATAAAAGTCAAGCAAGAGATGAAATGAGGAGTTGAAGAGCTCTTGGACTATATAGTGCTGACAGTAAAAATAGAGAAAAGGTATATTCAAGTGAGTACCTATCCTATGCCTTACCTTTTACATAATTACTGATCACAACAAATTTGAAAGGTCGATAAGATTATTCCAAATCTATAATAAAGCAGAAGAGCTAACACTCAGCTCTTCATTCAGCTACTATCAACAGATTAACAGTCAAAATTTTAACTCAGTACTTTCCAACTCCAAACTATTATCTTTTCATTAGTTTGCTTAAATATTAAAGGAAAAAGATATCTTACCAAGAGAAATAAAAATGGTGTAAGAGACAAAATAGTCTATGAAAAATTAGTGAAAGAAAGAAATGATAGTAATCCTAACTTTTGTTGATAATTACTTTGTCCTAAGTGCTGTTCTAAGCACTTCAACTTTATTATCACATTTAATATCTTCTCTGGTACATGCAACTATCGTGCTCATTTAGCTGAAGCTTATTTGAAAAAATGAAGGAACTCATCAGATGTCTTAATCTGGGATCCCCAAAAGGCCTGGCACAAGGATTTGCCTGCCAGGTAGTTCCTTTTAGGAAGTGACCCTAAGGAATAGAAATGCAGGCCTGGGAAGAGTAAAGGATGCAAGCAGGAAAAGTCACTATAAGCTGTATAAATAACACGATAACTGAGTGGACAAAGGCTCGAAATCCTTACAGGACCAAAGAAGCAGCAGCCAAAAGCTTGCCCTCAGGGGGCAAAAAAAAGGGCTATTTAATTACTGGCTCCCATCCCTACTGGTCAAAGATTACCCACAAGTGGTTTATCCTCTTGTACTTTAAGGTTTGCACATGGATCAGAATGTAAAACATGTTCCTACACATGTCCCATGTGGCAATGACAGCAGAAAATGAGTGACATGAGTACAGCTGAGAGAAAACAGTCAGGATAGTTCTCACAGCAATGCCTGCAGTAAAAATGCATATCAAGAAGATGCAAAAAGGAGCATAAGAGGTGTGCAAGGTACAGAGACAGAACTAGGATTTGAATTCCAGTACTCTGATTCCAGAGCCAAGCTCTTATAGCACTGGTTCTCAAACTTGGCATGCTTTAGACTCACCCAGAATGTTTGTTGAAACAACTTACATAGCCCATGCTAGATTTCCTGATTCTGTAGGTTATAGGTAGGGCCTAAGAATTTGTTATTATAGTTCCCAAGAGATGCTACAGATACTCGTCCATGGGCCACATTTTGAGAACCACTATCTTGGCAAAGGTCTCCAAGATCAACAAAGGAAAGATTTATCTCTGTGAAGGGAAGCTGTGACCAATTCACTGACTTTCAAGGTATTAAGAAACAAATTAAATGCCCTGAAAAGGAACAGCTGTTTCTATACAGTAAATTCATGAACTATATAATAGACACTTATGTAAGAAATAATAAGCTTGGTTTAAGAGGCTCTAAATGAACAGAGAAATGCTGTTATGGACTGTCACACTTCAAGAAAGAACCCTAAAGAAAAAAAATCTATGAAACTTGGAGAGTCATGAATTCATAACTAGGAGATTTGGAGCATGATGAAGCTTAACTTCAAAATGAGAGATCATGAGAGTTAAAAACAGAGCAACTGTTATAGTTGAATCTTTGTATTTGGAGTAATGAGCTCTCAATTTTTTCTACATTTTTTTTTTTTTTTTTGTGGTGCTGGTGATTGAACCCAGGGCCTTGTGCCTGCAAGGCAAGCACTCTACCAACTGAGCTATATCACCAGCTCTTTTTCTACATTTAATGAATATATATTAAATATGAAACTGAAAAAATAAATAAGGTATACCTTCTACTTTCAAGGAGTCTACAGTCTAGTGTGGTTGGGAAGCAAGAAAGCAATTAAATTTAAAACTGGTAAAACTTAGGGAATAAAGCTCTGCTAGAGCATATAAAAGGAAATTGCAAAATACCTCAAAGGCTGAAAAAGATTTTCACAAGGAAGTGGGAATTGAACTGGGTATAAAGGAGAAATGGGGGTTGCTGTGCAAAGACAGGAATAACATTCTGAGCAGAGGGGACATCATGCAAAAAGTCACGAAAGGCCTGGACTGTCTGGGGAACAGTGTTTCATTCAGATTGGAGAGCACCAAGGTTTATACTAGAACCAGACTGTGAAATTTTCATATGCCAACTGAAAGGTTTAACTTCACTTGATAAGTAGGAGAAAGAGAGTAGAGATATGAGAACAAAATTTGGCATAAACAGATTTTTTTTAAGATTTAGTTTTTAAAATATTTCTAGGTGAATTGTGGAAAATAAAGCTGATTAGAAAAATGAAGTGTGGGATATGAAATATGGAAATGAAAGTTCTAAAACAAAGCAGTGGCAATAAGGGCATTCTATTACTACTGAAGAGGTCAGATTTGAGAGTCAAAGAAAGATTAGAACAAAAGTTAAAATGGACATAGGACATGGGAGAGAGAAGAACGGAGTTCAAGAGTTATTAACTCGAAGGTCATTCACAAGTGAGCCCTTTATCTGGTACTCAGGGTAATGCTCCCTGTTTTTCCCACAATATGTAAGTCTTTTTGACTGTTTTGTCTTGTTATCAAACATCTAGGCATAGATATCTCAAGGAGGCTAAGGCAAGGCTTTCCATAGTTTTCTTTAAGATAGTAAATATAGATTGAACAAATGATTCAAGTTTAAATAAGCTCTCAACACTTTCTTAAATGTGTGTTGGGATCCTCTAAGTACTCCTTGGTTCCAAACTTACACAGCCATAGAATCCCTTTTACATAGAAAATCACTTAGGACTTCTGTTCTACTGAGCATTCCTTGGGAAATTCCAAGATATAGATACCAGAACCTCATCCTCCTTAACAGTGAGGTAATTCTCAGCAGGTAGAAAAAATGAAGGAAGATTATTTCCTCCATGGAAGCCATGTGATAAGAGCAGATAGATCATGGATTCAGAGATAGTCAAGCCTAAGAGAATATCCTGATCCTTCTTAGGTATATGATTTGAAGCAAGTCAGGGAAACTTTGGGTGTCAGTATGCTTATCTGTGGGTAGCAAATAATTATGCTTACCTTGCAAGATTATAAGGAAGTGTGGAAATAATTAAAGTATCTGGTACTTAATCAAAAAATTATGGTCACTAATTTTACAATAGGAGGCTCAGAATTTTAGCTTACATTATTATTACTTCTCTTGTTCTGACTTTTGACTGAATTAAGGGTATCTTTATCCCTTGTTGTCTCCTGGTGCTTTAAATCTTCACCTATTTCTCATGTTCTTCACACTACTTGTGTTATTCTGCCTATGCCATCTGTTGGTGTTTGTGGTTGGTTGATTTGACTTTTATTTGATGAACCAACTGATTAGTTTATTAGAAGATAAAGAGTCTGTGTTATGGATCCAGACTTGGTGGTTTCTACAATCAAAAAAAAAATCGCACAATTAAGTGAGTTTACTTTACATAAAAGTCAAAGAAGAGTGAGAAATATGGAGATCTGAACCATGAGCTATACCTATACAATTCCATGGCTACAGATCATTTCTGTTTTGCTAAGAAGGATGACACATAAGGCTAAATCACAAACCTGTCAGAAAAAAAATAACTATTATGACTGTTTCAGGTTGCAGTTGAAAATGATAATCACACTATCATGAGGATGTCTCCTCTGGCAGGAGAGGAGATGTTAGCTTAACAAAATTTGACATAGCTGTAATCTATTCTCAATTATAAAATTCTAAGCCAGTGATTTTTTTAAATGGTATATCACGTTTATACTAATATCAGAATCTAATATCAACTCATACTCAAATATCAATATTTGATATTAGCTATTATTCAAATTCTCACACAAGCCAAAGTAATATAGACACTTTAGTACAATGAGACTCTCATTGGTCATCAAGAGTAACAAATTTCAGGCATGTGCCTTTTCATTTCCAGCTCAAAATTTTTCATGTCTCTCCATTGCTTACTGAATTAACCACGAACTGCTTAATGTGCAATTTGAGGTTCTCCATGGGCACCATAAAGCAAAGGGAACTAAATTATGGTGTAAGCAAATGCTTCTCAAACTTTAACCACACATAGATGACCTGGAAATCTTGAAAAAAAAAATGTGATTCTGATTCACTAGGACTGTGATAGAGTTTTTCAGAGAACAGTCATAGCAAGATAGTGGGTGATGAGGAATTAAGGAAAAACTTTAAGCATTGTATCCCAGTGTGGTTGAAACAAACCAGTAAAGAGCTTCAATGGGAAATAGGAGCAAGATACAAAGAATCCTGGAGAGAGCCCCAAGATATATTCCCTCTAAATGCAATACACTTTTAGACAGCATGGCTGTAATCCCAGCTACTACTTGGGAGACTGAAGCAGGAGGATTATAAATTCAATGCCAGCCTAGGCAACTTAGGAAGACTGTCTCAAAATTTTTTTTTTAAAGGGGCTGATGTAGCTCAGTGCTATAGTGCTTGCCCAACATGTATGGGACTCTAGTTTCCATCCCCAGTACTAAAAAAAAAACGGGTGGGGGAACCTCCAGTACTGCTCAAATATTTGAGTTGCTTTTTGTGGTTTACATTTTGTCTTCCCAGGTACTTCATACAAAGTTTCCTAGGGTCTTGAAACTAATACTTTAAGCCACTTATTCATTTTTTCAATACTAGTTCTGTGTTCTAAGATGGGCAATATGTTCTTTGACTCTCCCATATAGGAAAATATCTCTATTTTCCTGGGGATAGAAGATAGGGAGGTCTTCATCTCTCTTTGGTTTGAGAACTTTAATCAAGGTACTTAGGGGTCTGGTATTTAGTTACAAAGTCTACAAAATTTTAATATTGAGTCCCCTTTAGTTCAGATTCACCTGGCAGTTGTCATGCACATTAAACTTGGTATAAAATTCCAGAATCCTAACATGTTAGGATTATAATTTACTAAAGATGTATGATAAAGGCTCTATTTATTGTCTCATTAACCATAACACATAAGCACTGAATGAGTGTCAGTTCAATTGAACTACATGTCTTATAATAGTAAAACCTTCCTCAGGGCTTTAGTATTAGCCAGTTCTTTGCATAAATGCACACAATGGTTGTACTTTCTCTTCTCTCTCTCTCTTTTCTCTCTCTCTCTCTCTCTCTCTCTCTCTCTCTCTCTCTCTTTTTTTGGGGGGGCTCGTTTTTTTTTTTGTTACTGGATATTGACTGTTTAGCTTCTCTTCACAGTTTTGAGAGAATGAGACTCAAAAATATTTACTGAAGGCTCTTTTTCTATAAATGGAGGTGCTTTTAAGCATTAATATGCATCTAAAGTGTTCTTATTTGGTGTTTGAAGAACAAACTGTTCTAAAAAATGTGAGCCCCTGGCACCATTGTTTCTTCTGGGATTTTGCTCAGCTCCTTAATTAAGTCATTTTCATTTTAATCAAATTGTTGCTTGGAGCTATGATAATACCATAGGAAGTCCTAGTATGAATCTCACTCTGTCCTTTACGTGGCTGATACTCCATTTTGCAATTCAATCCATGGGTTTCTCTCCCTTCACTGACTTCTTGTAAAAGTAAAACATTAACAAGCATTAAATTGTTACTTGCTTACTTGCTGTTTTTAAGAGGAGTCCAAAAGTTAATAAAATGGAAATGTTTTCTGAGTGAAACTTGCTTATAATATTTAACTTCTAGCTTGCTTCTGGGACCAGGTGCACAAGGAAAGTTTCCCTCTCTGTGTGGAATTATTTAAATATGGATGCTTTTGGTCTGGGTCTCTACTTCAGTGGCTCTAATCATGGCTGGGTGTGGAATAACCTTGGGAGATTTGTGAAAGTATAAATCTAGCCACAGCTCTAGTTAATGAATACCTAGGGTGTGGGCTGAACATCTGTATTTTAAAACAGAACCCACTCGCATCACTTACTACCAGGTCACTGAATGAGTCTTGTGCCCAGCCAAGTTTAAGAACTACTGCCTTGAACAATAAAATAGTCCCAGCTGATCAGAAAGTAGAGGTGAGCCATGTCTTTACAAGTTATAAATTCAGAGATATGCTCTGGAGAACACCTACATAACAATCTGTTAAAGCTTGTTTAAAAGGTCAATTTGAGGATCCTAACCTGGGCTTTCTCTGAGATTTAGTGTCTCAGAAGTCTCTGCTTCTATCAGGATCTCCAAAGAATTTGCTTGCCCACTGAAGTTTTAGAACTCATCTCTGGATGAATGACCAGTCAAACACCTAAATGGTTACTTTGTTTAATTTGCTGATCATATTTAATTCTATCCCGGATCTATGGAAACCACTAGAATCATTCTAAGAAATTGTTCTCAAAATTTTTAATATTGAGTCCCCTTTAGTGAAATCTGTCAATCCTCTCTCTAGAAAATTTCACATAGACACATGTACATACTTGTGAAATATATGCTTCTTGATGAAATGCATATAAGTTATTGGTAAAATAAAGCTGAGTCAGTGGCTGGGTAGGAGATGGTAGAGGTGTTAAAGAGAGGAAAGGGCACAGAATAGTCATCTATGTATGTGGGACAGAAAATAAACTAGAGAAAAAGTTGAAAAGTTGGATTAGTGGACATCACTACTGTTCAAGTTACCACTTTGAGCACTCTTAGCAGGATATATATATATTCACCCTTGCCCTTCTTGAGTTTGTAATAATAAATGAATGCTGATGACTTTTGCCCTCTGAGTGTTAATGAATCACTGTGGTCAACAAATCCATTTTTCATCCTGGTGACAACTGATGCACAGTCAAGTCAGGTGGATGCAATTCACTGATTAGGTATTGTCATGTTTGCTCAGATTTTCTGGGGATTTATGTTTCTGTGAAAATAAAGCCTTAAATTCACATTTTAGCAACAAATAGCTATTCTGTTTGCATTGTGAAATTTTAATTGTATTACTAGAGAATAGCTGTTCAATGTGTGTCTTTTATGGGTGATGTTCTGTTTTCTAACTTACTAGACATTTACTTTACTTCCAGATAATTACTGTGGCTTAGATTTTAATGTCCTAATTAACTATCCTTATTAGCTTTATGGCAAGAACTGCAGCATAACAATTATGTCTTACAAAAACATGCTTGATAATATAAATATTAAACCCCTTTCACCTGCAGAGAGAAGATTACGGCAAAGCAGGCATATTCAGTTAGGCTTGGTCGCTGAACTTAATTTTTTTTTAAGCCTAGGCACGTGGACCAGTCCTGTGTGTCATGGTGAGACATCTTCACCAAGGCAGCTGTCTTGGCTGGACAGCTTCTTTTCAATCAAAACATTCAAGCCTCAGACACTTTTTAAAACTGCCAAGAGAAACACAAAGATGCCTCTATTTCTCAAATAGACTTTATTCAGTCATGAACCTCTGATGTTTATTTGTTGTGATGACTTAATTAGCCAACCTACAGGCACTTCTCAGCATCTCCCACATACCCACATTGCTTTGTATATCAGTCAAGATAGGGTAGGCTCTACCATGGTCATAAAGAAGCCCCCAAATCTCAGAGGCTAATACAATGGTGACCCACACGTTGGGTCACCATTATTCATCTTTTAGCTATTCAGTCTGGGTTAAGGGGACTCCAATGTTACCATGGTATGAGAAGAAGCCCCTAGAGGGTTAAGCAAGATGGATTTAGCTATATTACTATTATCTATAGTATGTTATCTATATATTTAGCTAATATGTACTATTATCCATAGTATGCTGACCAGAATCCATGACCCTAATTAACCCTGGATATTGGGAAGCGGAAGAATGTATTTAGGTAGTCCCTAATAGTAGTAGAAGGGGTCTTCACTACTGGGTCTTCACTACTACAATAGTAGTAGTCCTAGTGGTCTATATTATACTGTGTCAGGTGAAAAGAAGGGACACAAGGAAGATGGCAGCTAAACCCTTACCCATGAGATTTTAACCTATTAGGATGGTAAAAGGCAATTCATATTCACGAAGTACTTCTCCATGGCAGGTACTTTGCTAGAGATATTATAATATTTTAGTTCACTTATATAACACTAGATTTATAATTTATCTACAATTACTGAGCAACAACTATTTTCTAGAGACTGATATATATATATATATATATATATATATATATACACACACACACATTGTACTTCAAAGATATCGAAGACTCAATGACAATTTTCAAAGAGAAAGGAGGCAGACAAGCAAAAATGCCTAGTCAATTCAACATAGTGTGATAAGTACCATGATAGGAGCATTAGTTTTATATGGCCACTGTAACAAAATCCCAGAACCTGGGTTCTTTAGAGCAATAGAAAATTATTCTTTCATAGTACAGGAGGTGAGAAGTCTGAAATCAAGGTGTCAACAGGGTCTTATTCCCTCTGAACAGAGTCTTCTCTTGCCTCTTCTTAGCTTCTAGCGGTAGCTGTAAATCCTTTGCATTGCCTTAAGACTGCATACCCCAAACTCTGTCATTACATAGAATTCATCCTGTGTATCTCTACCTTCACATGATGTAGTTTTCTTCTTATAAAGAGGTAAGTCATATTGCATTATGGCCTACTCTAATGACTTCATCTTAACTTGATTATATCTGCAGAGATCCTATTTCTAAATAAGGTCTCATTCACAGATTCACAGGGTTTCAACATATTTTTAAGGGGACACAATTTAATCCATAACAAATGATAAGCTAAGGATGCTAGGAAAATTCACAGGAGCAACATTTTGGTCAGAGAAATTTCCTAGAGGACATAGTGTCTAAGTTAAGTACCCTCAAACAAACAGTGGACAGTCAAGAAAAATCATGTAAGAAAAGCATCCCAGGCAAATCAACCAGCATGTGTAAGGGTCCAGCAACAATATAGAATCTGATGCACCATTAGAAGCAATTTAGTTCAATTGGAGATGAATTTCAAGATAGGTGTAATGATTAATTTTGTGTCAACTTGCCTAGGTTAAGTAAAAGATGCTCAGACAACAGGTCAACTATTATTTCTGGGTGTGTCTATGAGAGTATTTCTATAATACACTAAATTTGAATGAGTGAAGAAGATAGATTTGCCCTCCCAAGATATATGGAGGTATTATCCAATCCCCTGAGGACCCAAATAGAACTCAAAGGTGGATTAAGGGTAAATTCTCTCCTTGATTTGAGACATACATCTGTACCTTCTCTCAGATGTTGGAGCACTGGGTTCTTGGGCCTTTAGACTCTGGGTCTTCACATAGCAGTGCTCCCCTCAACTCCTGCTACTCTGTTCTCAGGACCTTACCCAAGTTCTCAAGCCTTCAACCTTAGGCTGGGAGTTATACCACTGGCTTCTCTGATTCTCGAGCCTTGGGATTTGAACTGAATTATACCACCAGCTTTCCTGGTTCTCTGGAGGGTAGATTGTGGGGGACGTTTTGGCCTCCATAATCACACACACCAATTCCCATAATAAAGCTCCTTCCTATCTTATCTGTCACCTATCTTTTTGGTTCTGCTTCTCTGGAGTATCCCAACTTATATAATAGGAATGTGGAAAGAGATGGGGCTAGAGAGATGAAAAGGAACTTAATTATGAAGACCTTTGAATGGGTTGATACGTTATCAACATTGTCAGAGCCAAAAAGTTTAAGCAGGGAAGTGAGAGTAGCAAGAGAAGTGACAGTAGCAGACATGGTGGCACACGCCTATAATCCCACTGTCTCAGAAGGCTGAGGGGAGGATGGCGAGTTCAAAGCCAGCCTCAGCAAAAGTGAAGCACTAAGCAACTCAGTGACACCCTGTTTCTGAATAAAATACAAAATAGGACTAGGGATGTGGCTCAGTGGTCAAGTGCCCCTGAATTCAATTCCCGGTACCCTCCCCAACCCCACCCCCAAAAGAGAGAAGTGACAGTATGAGAATTTAAAAAATATCATCCTGGTTGTAGAATAGAGCAATCATTTAAGTGGGCAGGGTTGGATTTAATAAACTATAATAATCTAGGTAAGAAGGGGTTCAAACCTAAGAATGGTAGCAAGAGTTGCAAAGAGATGTAGATAGATTCTGGAGATGTATAGAAGGGAAAATTATACTTTAGGAAGATGACTCCTGGTTTCTGGCCAGATGGAGACAATAATTTAGTAAGAAGGGAAACAAAGGAAGGTTACCAGGTTTGATTAGGTGAGGTTGGGTGGACTGAAAATGAGAAATATCCAGAGTTGGTGATACCATGAGACATGATGTAGGGAACCCAGGCACTTAGATAGCAAAGTAGACAAAAATTTTTATCCTCTTTAATCACATCCTATTGCCTACCAAAACTTCACTAGCAAAATTCTAATGAAAAACAAAAATACTAGTATACACTATTCAGTATTGAGAATAACAAGTTCACTAAATGGAAGGTTCTTATGACCCAAGGAAAAAATCTTGAATAAGGAGACAAAGACTGGAGTTAGGTCTTTGAATGGCAAAATATGGAGAACCAAGGAAAGGAAAGGCATTTATTAGGTTGGGGCACAGCTGGAGGAAAGTCGAAGAGAAAGAATGAGCCCAGGTCTTGGGGGCAGAGAGTTCAAACTGAGAATCGGGGAAAGAGAAGATTGGATGGGGCAGGTAAAGAAAAGGCATAGAGGACTTAGCAGCCAAACTGTAAGATCTTTACAATATTGTAGTACCCAAATGGCATTGCCTTCTCTTGAGAACATTTCCTGTTGACTATGAGGAGAACTCTCACTTCACATATCTACTAAATGAATAAATGAATGAATGGCTGTTTAGGGATCATCAAATCATTAATATTTCCTTTTGGTACATGAGTCAGCAGCTTTGTTTATAGTTTTAATGATTGTTTTCTTTCAACAAGAAGATGAAGACACATTTTCAGGAAAGAAAAAGATTGTTTTACCTTTTTAATAGTGAGGATTCTAGTCTCAGGGGAAGCACCATGGAAATAATCCTCTACCAGAAGTTTAATGAGCCTTATGGCCTTGATCACTAGGTCCTTCCAGGCTCTGGTTTTTGAAAACACCAGACCAGGACCTCTTTAAACTACCTTTTAGCTACATTATTTTATGAGTCCCTTTTGGTCTTTGTGAGCCATGGCTGATGTATTAGTTGCCTCAGTATACTCAGCTCAAATGATGCAGAGGCATTATAAATAGCTGACTTCAAATTATAGTACAAAGCTATAGTACTAGCTTAAAAAAAGATACATAGACCAATGGTACAGAATAAATTTATAAGGAAGTACTGCTGTGAAAAAATCTGAGATGACTCGCTTTTGAGACTAAAGACAGTTTTATATTACTGACTACTGGGAAATTTTAATCAAGATCCTCAGTATCAAATGAAAAGAAAATTCTCTTCAGAGCTGAGGACAGTCTGGAAAATATTTTCCCTTTTCAAATAGCTTCAGTTACAACTTTTCCTTTCAACTCTGAATTTACAATAAGTGGCCTTCTGTTTACAGAAGTTTTACAAGAAATTTACAATTTGCAGTGAGCACATTTGGACCTCAATTGATCATTCTGTTTGATAGATAGTCACATATCCACAGCACATCATAGTCATTGCTTATTTTATGTCCTTCCCTGCATTCCCCACCCAACCTAGGGCAGGCTAAACCAGACAGTCCTAAACTTTATTTGTTACACTTTCTCAACAGGTGTCAGGATGTGTGTGTGTGTGTGTGTGTGTGTGTGTGTGTCTGTGTGTGTGTGTAGGGGGAACTTCTAAAGTGCATATTCCTATTCCCACTTTCAGGTATTTTGATTGAGTAGGTTTAAGTCAGGAAGCTAAAAAATTAAACACCCATCCCAGCATAAATATCCTTTCTCCTGTAACATTCTCTCAAACTCTTTTTTCCCCAATAATTTTTGGATGCATTACAGTTGTACATAATGATGGGATGTGTTGTTATATATTCATACATACACACAATATAAAAACATAATTTGGCCAATATTATTCCCGAGTATTCCTCCTTTCTCTCCCCTCTTCCCTCTCTCTGGTCTTTTTCCTCTATTCTACTGCTCTCCCTTCAATTTTCATGAAACCCCCCAAAACTTTACATTTCTTCCTCTCTAGCTTCTACATACAACCCTTGACCTTCTTAGTTTTGGCGTATTTCACTTAACATAATGGTCTCACGTTTCATCCATTTTCCTACAAATGACATAATTAATTTTTCTTTATAGCTGAATAAAAGTCCATTTTGTATATATACCACATTTTCTTTATCCATTCATCTGTCAATGGATACCTAGGCTACTTCCATAGTTTAGCTATTATGAATTATGCTGCTATAAACATGAGTATGCATGTATCATTATAGTATGATGACTTTGATTCTTTAATATAAATACCAAGAAATGGTATAGCTAAGTCATATGGTGCTTCCATTCCTAGTCTTTTAAGGAAACTCCACAATCACTGACTTCCATATTAGTTGTACTAATTTATAATCCCACCAATAGTGTAAAAGTGTCCCTCTTTCTCCACATCCTCTCCAGCATTTGTTATTCTTTGTATTTTTGATGGCTGCCATTCCACCAGGAGTGAAATGCAATCTCAGGGTATTTTTTATTTGAATCTCCCTAATTTCTAATGATACTGAACATTTCTTCATATATTTTTTGGCCATTTGTATTTCTTTTTTTGATAAGTGTCTGTTTAGTTCATTTGCTCATTTATTAATTGGGGGTTTTTTTGGTAAGTTTTTTGAGTTATTTATATATTCTATATATTAATCCTCTGTCAGAAGAGTAGCTAGCAAAGGGCTGGGGTTGTGGCTCAGTAGTAGAGTGCTTGCCTCGCATGTGTGGAGCACTGGGTTAGATCCTCAGCACCATGTAAATAAATAAAATAAAAGTATTGTGTCCATCAACAACTAAAATTTTTTTAAAAAGGAGAAGCTTGCAAAGAGTTTCTCCCATTTTATAGATTCTCTTTTCACATTCTTGTTTCCTTTGCTGTGTACAGGCTTTTAAATTTGATGCCATCTCATTTATTAATTCTTGGCATTATTTCTTGAGCTTTAGGGGTCCTATTTGGAAAGTTGTTACCTGTGCCTATTTATTGCAGTGTTGACCCTATGTTTTTTTCTTGGAGTTGCAAATTTTCTGGTCTAATTTCTAGGTTTTTGATCCATTTTGAGTTGATTTTTATGCAGGGTGAGAGATAAGGGTCTAGTCTTATTCTTCTACATATAAATAACCAGACTTCCCAGAACCATTTGTTAAAAAGGCTGTCTTTTATATAGAGTATGTTTTTGGCACCTTTGTAAAGGATCTGATGACTGTAGATGTGTGGGTTTGTTTCTATGTCTTCTATTCAGTACCATTGGTATAGGTGTCTATTTTTATGCCAGTTCCATATAGTTTTGTTTATTATACCATTGTACTATAATTTGAATTCAGGTATTGTGATGGCTCCAGCATTGCTTTTTGGGTTTAGATTGGTTTGGCTATTCTGAGTCTTTTATTCTTCCAAATAAATTTTAGGACCGTTTTTTCTACTTCTGTGAAGAATGTCATTGCATTGAATGGGGATTACACTGAATTTGTGTATTGCTTTTGGTAGTATGACCATTTAAACAATATCAGTTCTGCCTATCAATGAACAGATATGAGGTCTTTCCATCTTCATGTGGCTTCTTCAATTTCTTTATTCAATGTTCTATAGTCAAACTTTCTCTTCTTTACTACCACACTTCTTTACTACCTAATCTGTACTCCTATTATATTATAAACAGTAATATACAGATATTTTTTCTATCTGACTTCTAAATTATGAGCTTCTGAAAGGCAAGAGCCCTGTCATTTTTATTTCCTTGGTGCCTAGTATTATATCTAACATGTGTTAGGTACATACATGCATTGTGCAAAAAATGCATTGATTTCAATAAACCAATACAGATCCAGTTACAGGTATATGATACATCAGCACAAGAAGATACACAGGTAATAATTGTTTTCTTATAAACATTCTAAAGTATAATTCCATATTCTCTCAACAATATAAATGCACAACTGGATATGAAATCTTGGTATATTAATCAGGACACCCAATCCTTGTGTGAATCATTCTTTCCACTTAGGTCATATTTACCAAAATTGGGCTGTAGAATCAATACTTTCTTTTGTGTGTTGGCTTGTAAGGGAGCAATTGCTTCTGGGGTGTGCAATAAAGAAAAACAGGCAGAAGAGGGAGATTTTAGTAGCGGGAGCTGGCAACTGATTTCCTCATCAGAACAGTTGCTTTTTATCTCCTACAGGAGGCCATTTTCTGCCTTGTTCTTTGTCTGTTTCCAGCTTTCTCAGAAGCAGTGGCGCCATGGGAACAGACATTGCTGTCACACGTCAGGCACTTAGGCATCTATTAAGGAGAGATGAAAAGAATATTAGATGTGGCAGGGCAGAAGAGAGGCAGTGGAGAAGAGATCTGGGGACATGATTTGGATTGGGAATGGACATCTTCTTTCCAGTGGGAATAACCTGTGCCTGGAGGGGGATTCAGTGTCATCTATTGCTGTAAGATTCAATTAGCAAGGGACCTAGAGTTGTCCCTCCTTTACTCCAATCAGCTGAAAAGATCCCAGAGGGAGGAGCACCAAACAAAGAGTTTTCAGAGTATAAAAGTGATAAAGCTCTTGAAATTTTTCAAGTTAATCCTGTAGTCAGCTTTCTTCCTCTATTCCCCCAAAGATTTGAAATTCAGTTTCATTTCAGCCCAGAGTCAAAATGTCTCAGAATCTCTGTTTCAGTGAATATTTTAAAAGATTTATTATATTTGCTTTTCACAATCACACTATGAAAGAAGCAAACACTATTAACTAGTCACGTTTTTACTGATGAAGAATCTAAATCCAGTAATTTTCCTGAGATACCTCCATAAATTTGTGACAGCGATAGCTTAATGAGAAATCTCCCTTCTGCCATTCATGCTGAGATACAGGTGTGGGTGTGCAGACAGAAATTTTGGAAGAATCAGAAAAGTAAGAAATTAAAAACCAAGCTCAGTCATTTCAAGGATCATGGTCTGATACTCAAGGGGCTATGATGGTAGATCTATAAACAGTGAAATCAGAAAAGGGGGCTTTAAAATCCAAAGGTAATGATAAACCCAAAGTGAGAAGAATCAATAGACTATTATGTGAGTCACTGAGTACTGTTATGAGCAGCAGCCTTTCACAGCAAGCACCTCATTGTCATAGAATAGCACAAGGCCTCTAATTCTTCCCATAATAGGAATTAAAGCTATTAACACAACTGGGCAGACATTATTTTTTTTTAAACTTTTGTTTGCCACCTATCCACACCTATGGAGTGCTAAGAAAAAAGGTAAGCATTCTTTTCCAAACCTATGATGCCAGACTATCTGGCACCATTTATTACAACTCCAGACATCTAGTAGATATTAGTATTGGTGTACCAGCTTCTAGAGCATTTAGAGGTTAGATCATGGTTGGAGTTTAAAGTCCTGAACCTCCAAGCAAATGACCCTTAAAAAAAATCAGTACACATTTATAAGAACCTGAACCACTTCAGACCATATCCTCTCTTTTGATGGAGCTGGATGGGCACATAAGAGTACCAATCTATGATAGCCTATTTAGACTTCAGTAATTCTTTCAACATTGTTTTGCCATTAAAAAAAATTAGGTATGTGGATTATATAGTCCATGAAAAAAACTTAGGTATGTGGATTATATAGCTGAAAGTGATATAGTAATTGTTTTCTAAAAAAGTCTAGATTAATAACAGTGCTGCTGCTTTTTACTCTTCTCCTTTTAAAAAATGACTTTATTGAGGTGTATATTACATATCATATAGTTCATTTACAAAAAGTATATAATTCAATGATTTCTTAGTACATTTTCCAAGTTGGGTAACCATAAATGAGTTTTAGAACATTTCCATCACACCAGTAAGATTCCTCATGCCAATTTTATGGATTCTCACTTGCCTACCCCACCCTTAACCCAAGCAACCACTAAACTACTTTGTGTCTATTACAGTTTATATTTAAGGCATCCCCCAAAAAGCTCCCATAAGACAATGCAAGAATTTTCAGAGGTTAAATGATGAATGAGAGTCTTAACCTAATCAGTAGATTAATCTACTCATATGGATTAACTGGACAGTAACTCTAGGCAGGTATGATCTTGTTAGAAGTGGTAGAATATAGGGGGCGTAACTTTGGAGTTTATGTTTTGTTCCTAGTGAGCAAATCTTTTTCGTTTTCTAGTTATCATGTCTTGAGCTGCTTTCCTCTACCATACCTTTCCACCATGATGTTCTGCCTCCTCACCTTGGACCCACTGCTATGGAGTTGGCTGACCATGAACTGAACCTCTGAAACCTGAATCAAAATAAACTTTTCCTCTGCTACATTGTTCTTCCCAGGTCTTTTGGTCACAGAAACAAAAACACTGATAAAAAACAGTGTTTCTAGAGATTTGCCATTTGGGGATGTTTCAAATAAATGGAATCATATAATATGTGGCCTGGTATCTGGCACCTTTCACCTAGCAAAATATTTTTGAAGTATATCGGTGTTGAGGATGTATCAGGAATTTGTTCCTTCTTTATTGCTCAATCGTATTCCACTGTATGGATACATACTTTTTGTCCATCCATTCACCAGTTGATGGATCTTTTGGTTGTTTCCACTTTGGGGCTACTCCAAATGATACTGTTAAGACTATTGGTGTTCAAACCTTTGTGTGGATATGTTTTCATTTCTCTTGTGTATATATGCGTAGGAGTGGAGTTGTTTTTAAGTTAATCTCAATTCCTTTACCACAGAATTCCATGAGCATGGTGACCCACTCATATGTTCCATCTAACTTTTCCTTTAGAAAGTCAAGGTGAAAAAAAGATGGTGGATCAAGTAACCAAGAGATATTTAGAGGTAGAATTCCTCCCAGGTGAAAGGAAACAATTTTTCCAAGATAAGCCATATCAGGGAATGGGTAAAACATGAGATATTAGCCAACACAGAGGGAGAAGGGTTGAAACATTCTGGTTTACATTTTCTCCTGTCTTCCAATCTCTTGCCAGTGTATTCCTTTAATCGACCCCAGCTGGAAGCCAATTGGCAAGGATATCTGGAAAACAGAGAAGGGCAAGAGAAAGGTTGGGAAAAGATAAGAGAACAAGTAGGTAAAAGTCCAGCCTTCTGCCCACAGATTTAATTCTAGCCTTACAAATAAAGCCAGTATAAATTTCTATAAACACTGTGTGTCTTGAATAGAATTCTAGTGCTAGAGGGATGTTATTTACCATCTGGGCCAATGGTTTTTGAAAACCCATGGGGGAACTGCTGAGCAGAAATAGAAGCAATGTGGGGTTTTTTGTTTGTTTGTTTTTGATTTTGTTTTTTGTCTTTTTTTTTTTTTTTTTTTTTTTTTTTTTTTTTTTGTAGCGGGAATTGAACTGAGGGGCACTTGACCACTAAGCCACAACCCCAGCCCTATTTTGTATTTTATTTGGAGATAGAGACTCACCGAGTTTCTTGCATCTGGATTTTTGCTGAGGCTAGCTTTGAACTTGTGATCCTCATGTCTCAGCCTCCCAAGCCCCTGGGATTATAGGCGTGTGCCACCATGCCTTGCTGCAATGTAGCTTCTTTTTTCTGTTTTACATGTTAGCATTTCCAACTAAAATTCTCATTGAATAAAGGAGTCTGTGGCTTCAAGAAGATGTAAGTTCATTAGGGAGTCCAGCTCTGCATTGTACAAATGGGAGAAAGGAAACATCATGGAAAATTTAGTGGCCTTTTCAGGATCATCCTGCTGAACTTCCTCCACAGCACAGAAATGACCAGGGCTTTGTTCACTCACCACCAATACTAAAACAATGGTTTTCAGCCTCTGGTGTCCTGAAGAATCACCTGAAGAATTTTAAATATTTGTGTAGATGTCCTCCTTCTCCCACATCAGAATATCTAGGGTCAGAGCCCAACATACTATGTTATTTTCTAAAGTTCTTCAGGCCTTTAAGTACAAGCCCTTGAACAATTGCTCTACTGAATAGTTCACTAATCACCAAGGCTCCCCAATCAACAGCAAATTCAATTGCAACCAGTCCACCTCACATTTGTAAAGCACTTTTCCATTTATTATTTAAGCACTGCAGAACCTGAGGTGGTAGATGGCAATGGAAACTAAAGTTTGCTAAAGTTGCACAACAAAAAATGGACCCCAGTATTAGAATATTTTGTTTCAGATATCCAGTCTAATATTCTTTCTTATCACTGCAGGTTTGCTTTCTCTACTTGTGTTAGTCAGTGTTTTTTTATTGTGATAAAATACCTGAGGAAATCAACTTGAGGAACTATTTTGGTTCATGGTTTCAGAGGTTTCAATACATGGTTGGCTGGCTCCATTGTTTCTGGGCCCGTGACAAGACAGAATATCATGGCAGAGGGTGTGGCAGAGGAAAGCTGCTCACCTCATAGCAGTCAGGAAACAGGGAGTGAGGAAGGGTCTGGGAACATGATATACCTTCCAAGGACACATCCCCAGTTACCTATTTCCTCTAACTAGGCCACCTCCTAAAGTTTCCACTACTTCCCAATAATGTCACCAAATTATAAATCCATCAATGGATTAATATACTCATGAGGTGGAGCCCTCGTGATCCATTCACTTCCCAAAAGCCCCTCCTTTGAACATTGCTGAATTGGGGACAAAGTCTTCAACACCTGACCCTTTAGGGGACATTCCAAATACAAACCCTAGCACTATTTCGGTCCAATTACTATGGCAGGAACATGGCATTTTAGAATGATTTCTGAGAAAGAGACTATAAATAGTCCCTGTTAAGCATTTTGAATTTAATTTAAACAGCATACATTACAAAATAGATACTGGCAGTCATTAATATTTAGTTATTCTAAATCAGAAACTGTGACCCACAAACATTGGTGTGCATGAGAACCATCTAGGGAACACATTTAAAGTACAGATTCTTAACCTTCCCATCCACAGGTTCCAATTCAGTAAGCCTCAGGCAGAGCCTGAGAATAAGCTCTTTCTTAAGCACCCAGGGAAGTCTAGTTAGACCAGGACCATAGCCTGAGAAATACTAGTTTACAAGCTAAGTCCTCTAAATCTGAACTGACTGGGAAGATTTTCTTAAAAAGCTACCACATAGATTCCACTTCTGAGCTATTTTGAGCAATAATCCAATAAGAGAAAAGGAGGTAGAAAAATCAAGTATCACTGCAGTAGAACTAAAATATCATCGAGAACTGGGAACCAAAAGTTCAGTTTTACCTTACAATTAAAAATCATTATCGGGCTGGGGATGTGGCTCAGCGGTAGAGCGCTCGCCTAGCACGTGCGCGGCCCGGGTTCGATCCTCAGCACCATGTAAAATGAACGCATTGTGTACAACTAAAAGCAAATAAATAAATATTTCTTTTTAAAAAATCATTATCAACATGTTGAAAATTAATTCTTTGATTTGATTTGGGCCAGGCTTCTCATAAGTCTAACAAAAAGAGAGAAGGAAACAATTGGCTTTTCTTTCTGAAGATATTAAGTACCACAATAAAATGTGATACTTTAATGTTTCAGCCTTAAATGATAACACTGAATGTTTAATAATTTCCCTAGATTTTGCTTCTCTTGAACTTGTATCACCAGACTATTTTACCATGCTGAAAGGTTGAAATTAGGATAAATCCTGTCATTCCTTCAGTCCCTTTATGCCCTCCTTTTCCTGCCTCTTTTTTATTAGCAACTGGACAGATTAATTTTACATATTGTTACCATATCTCTCTACAGATATCAGAAAAAAATCTAAAACTAGTATGCTTAAAGAGACAATAAGACAATGTTTAAAATCAGAACTGCCTGGTAAAATGCAAAACACATGTGTTTCTCTGTCTGAAATCCTGTGATTTTCTTATCCTCAATTATATCTCTCAGCTGTTGGAAGCCCCCCTCCTGGCATACCAGCTGCTAGGTGTTAGCTTAATTAATTTAAATACAATGTAGAGGCTTACTCTGCAACTACTGCCCTCAGATTTACAAACATGTTTCCAATGCAAACTGCTTTGATGATGCCAGCTTTGGCATTATAGAAGCTCTAAAAACTCTTTTCTAAAGTACATGTAAACCTGGTTGGATTTAATAATGGTTTTCCTTCTTCTTTTCCCTTCCACTCATTTTTTCACCTGTTTGTTCTACAAAAATCTGATGTGCCAGGGACTTTATTAGACCCTAAGTACAAAGATGGAAAGAGCCCAATATATCTCAAGGTCTGGAGAAGGAGAGACAGTAAAACAAATATAATAGCCATGTTAATTATAACTGGGTACTAAGAACTACAGTAATTTGAACAAGAAGTTGTGGAGAAACTGCCTGGAGAAGGATGATTGAGTGGGTGTCTCTCCAAGGAGATGACAGTGGAATGGAATGTTAAAAGTTAAGCTGGGGTTTGCTATGTAGGTGGGTCAGTGGAATGCAGAAAGGAACAAAAAGCATAATTAAGAAACAAATTCATTCAAAATCACAGTGAGGCATGAAACTAGAGTGGTAGACTCAGATCATCAGTGAGCTTCTCAGGAACATACTACAGAAGGAAAAGTCACCGAAGTCTTTTGCAGGAGAATTGTAAAGGAGTTCTGGAGTCTGCCCAGCACTTACCTTGTCCTGAGAAACTGTTTTATCAGTTGTTTGAATGAAAGCATCCATCTTCCGCGGAAACCTCATGACCCCACCTCCCTAGTGACACTGATTGGCATGACTTGAAGCAGTGACTAGAAGGGAACCAGTCTAGAAGTCGTAGACTCCCCTGCCTCAGTGATTGGCCAGGGACTTGGCAAATAACCAATGGAAGGCTCAAAAGAGGGATTCTTATTGGCTATTAGGAAAGGAGGTGGACATACTGGTGCTTCCACAAGACATTCTTCTGCCTGGTAGAAAATAATTTCTGGCAAGGGGAACTGTAGTGGACCCTTCAGTAGCTCTGCAACTTCAATCAAATGTGGATTCATCAAGTGTGGATCAAAACCATTTGAAAAATAATTGTGTCCATGCTGGACATATTAGCTCCTAAACAATGTATGACAATTATTTGTATAGTATATACATTGTATTAGATTTTAAAGTAATCCAGAGATGATTTGAAATACATGGAAGGAGATGAATATTTCACACCATTTTATATATGAGACTTGAGCAGTATTTGCCTTCAATAGGAGTCCTGTAACTAATCCTCTTTGGGTGCTAAGGGGCAACTATATGGTTTATATATTGAGGGGAATGTACAACACAGACAGAAACAGAAACATGGGCCAACTGAGAAAGAGAAAAATTTCTAACAGCTTTCAATGCTCTCTCCTGCTAGGTTCTGAGGTCTCCAAAACTGCCCTGGTTCCCCTTTCCTAAAATTTGATTCTTTGGGAACCACTCTTCTCCATTAACCTTCTAATTGCTTGGGCTATTTTCAGTCAAGTTTTTGGCACAGATAACCAAGTGCACTGACTAATGATGAGGACTCCCATTTTCCCCTCCTCTCAGAAATGCCCATAGCCCTCCCACAACCCATGGAAAGAGGCTGTACCTGAAGTTCTCATATGTCTAAAACTCCTGTTCAAACATTTTATGGAAAATAAAACCAGATAAAAAGTAAAAGAAAATACAAAAGACTATTCTTGGAAGGAGACACAAACACCAAAATCAAAAGCTATCATAAGGTAATCCTGACCATTTTTTAAAAATTTTTTATTATTCTAATTTGTTATACATGTTTGCAGAGTACATTTCATTTCATATTACATATAAAGAGCACAATTTTTCAAGTTGCTGGTTTTATATAAAGTATTTTTACAACAATTGTGTCTTCATACATGTATTTAGGGTAATCATGGATAACTCAGTCTGCCATTATTCCTATCCCCTTGCCCCCTCCTCCCGCTCCCCACGCTTTGTTCTATTTAAAGCTCTTTCATTCCTCTCATCCCCTCTCTTCTTTCCTTTATTAGTATCTTCCTATCAAAGAGAACATTCGACCTTTGGTTTTTTAGGATTGACTAACTTCACTTAGCATTTTTTCTCCAACTCCATCCATTTACCTGCAAATGCCATGATTTTATTTCTTTTAGTGCTGAGTAGTGTTCCATTGTGTACATATACCAAAGTTTCCCTATCCATTCATCTGCTGATGGGCATCGGGGTTGGTTCCACAATCTAGCTATTGTGAATTGTGCTGCTATAAACATTGGTGTGGCTGTGTCCCTGTAGTAAGCTGTTTTTAAGTCCTTTGGGAATAGGCCAAGGAGTGGGATAGCTGGGTCAAATGGTGGTTCCATTCCAAGTTTTCTGAGGAATCTCCATACTACTTTCCAGATTGGCTTCACCAATTTGCAGTTCCACCAGCAATGAAAAAGTGTGCCTTTTTCCCCACATCCTCGCCAGAATTTATTGTTGTTTGGTTTTTTGATAGCTGCCATTCTGACTGGAGTAAGATAAAATCTTAGAGTTGTTTTGATTTGCATTTCTCTAATCGCTAGAGATGTTGAACATTTTTTCATATATTTGTTGATTGTTTGTATATCATCTTCTGAGATGTGTCTGTTTAGTTCCTTGGCCCATTTATTGATTGGGTTTTTTTTTTTTTTTTTTTTTTTTTTTTGTTGTGTGTGTGTGTGTGTGTGTGTGTGTGTGTGTGTGTTAAGGCTTTTAAGGGCTTTATAAATCCTTGAGGTTAGTGTTCTATCTGATGTGCTTGTGGTAAAGATTTGCTCCCATTCTGTAGGTCCTCTATTCACCTCACTGATTGTTTCTTTTGCTGAGAAGAAGTTTTTTAGTTTGAATCCAGCCCATTTATTGATTCTTGGTTTTAGTTCTTGTGCTATAGGGGTCTTACTGAGGAAGTTGGGGCCTAAACCAACATAATGGAGATTTGAGCCTACTTTTTCTTCTATTAGGTACAAGGTCTCTGGTTTAATTCCTAGGTCCTTGATCCACTTTGAGTTAAGTTTTGTGCATGGTGAGAGAAAGAGATTTAATTTCATTTTATTACATGAGGATTTCCAGTTTTCCCAACACCATTTGTTGAAGAGGCTGAACGTTTTTGGCACCTTTGTCTGATATAAGATAACTGTAGGTGTGTGGGTTTGTCTCTGTGTCTTCTATTCTGTACCATTGGTCAACTGGTCTATTTTGATGCCAATACCATGCTGTTTTTGTTACTATTGCTTTGTAGTACAATTTAAGGTCTGGAATAGTAATGCCACCCACTTCATTCTTCTTGCTAAGAATCGCTTTGGCTATTCTGGGTCTCTTTATTTTTCCAGATGAATTTCATGATTGCTTTTTCTATATCTATGAGGAATGATATTGGGATTTTGATTGGTATTGCATTGAATCTGCATAGTGCTTTTGGGAGAATGGTCATTTTGACAATATTAGTTCTACCTATCCATGAACAAGGTAGATCTTTCCATCTTCTAAGATCTTCATTAATTACTTTCTTTAGCATGCAGTAGTTTTCATTGTAGAGGTCTTTCACTTCTTTTGTTGATTCCCAATTTTTTTTTTTTTTTTTTTTTGAGGCTATAGTAAATGAGGTGGATTTCCTAGTTTCTCTTTCTGAGGATTTGTTGCTGAGGTACAGAAATGCCTTTGATTTATGGGTATTGATTTATATCCAGCTACTTTGCTGAATTCATTTATTAGATCTAGAAGATTTCTGGTGGAATTTTTTGGATCTTCTATGTATAGAATCATATCGTTTGCAAATAGTGATAATTAGAGTTCTTCTTTTCCTATCCGTATCCCTTTAATTTCTTTCGTCTGTCTAATTGCTCTGGCTAGGGCTTCCAGAACTATGTGAAATAGGAGTGGTGAATGAGGGCCTCCCTGTCTTGTTCCAGTTTTTAGAGGGAATGCTTTCAATTTTTCTCCATTTAGGATGATGTTGGCCTGGGGCTTAGCATAGATGGTCTTTATGATGTTGAGTTATGTTCCTGTTATCCCTATTTTTTCTAGCATTTTGAACATGAAGGGATGTCGTATTTTGTCAAATGCTTTCTCTGCATCTATTAGATGTTCATATGATTTTTATCTTTGAGCCTGTTGATGTGATGAATTACATTTATTGATTTCCTTATGTTGAACCAACCTTGCATCCCTGGAATGAAGCCCACTTGATCATGGTGCACTATCTTTTTTTATGTGTTTTTGTATTCAATTTGCCAGAATTTTATTGAGAATTTTTGCATCTATATTCATTAGAGATATTGGTCTCAAGTTTTCTTTCTTTGATTTGTCTCTGTCTGGTTTTGGAATCAGGGTGATATTGGCCTCATAGAATGAGTCTGGGAGTGTTCCCTCTTTTTCTATTTCATGAAATAGTTTGAGAAGTATTGGTGTTAGTTCTTTTTTAAAGGTCTTGTAGAACTCAGCTGTGTATCCATCCAGTCCTGGGCTTTTCTTGGTTGGTAAGTTGTTTATGGCATCCTCTATTTCTTTGCTTGAAATTGACCTATTTAAATTGTGCATATCATCTTGATTTAGTTTGGACATATCATAGGTCTCTAGAAATTTGTTGATGCCTTTGTTATTTTCTATTTTATTGGAGTATAAATTTTCAAAATAATTTCTAATTATCTTTTGTATTTTTATAGTGTCCATTGTGATATTTCCTTTTTCATCATAGATATTGGTAATTTGTGTTTTCTCTCTTCTTTTCTTTGTCAAAATAGCTAAAGGTTTATCAATTTTATTTATTTTTTCAAAATCCAACTTTTTGTTCTGTCAATTTTTTCAATTGTTTTTTTTTTTTAGTTTCAATTTCATTAATTTCAGCTCTGATTTTAATTATTTCCTGTCTTCTACTTCTTTTGGGGTTGATTTGTTCTTCTTTTTCTAGGGCCTTGAGATGTAATGTTAGTTCAATTATTTGTTGACTTTTTCTTTTTTGAAGGAATGAGCTCCATGCAATGAACTTTCCTCTTAGTACTGCCTTCAGAGTGTCCCAGAGATTTCGGTATATTGTGTCATTGTTCTCATTTATCTCTAAGAATTTCTTAATTTCCTTCATGATGTCTTCTGCAATCCATTGATAATTCAATAGCATATTATTTAGTCTCCAGGTGTTAGAGTAGCTTTTTTTCTTTTTTTATTATTGATTTCTAATTTCATTCCATTAGGATCTGATAAAATGCAGGGTAGTATCCCTACTTTTTTATATTTGCTTAGAGTTGCTTTATGGCATAATATATGGTCTATTTTTGAGAAGGATCCATGTGCTGCTGAGAAGAAAGTAGATTGGCTCATTGATGGATGATATACTCTATATATGTCAGTTAAGTCTAAGTTATTAATTATATTATTGAGTTCTATAGTTTCTTTGTTTAACTTTTGTTTGGAAGATCTATCCAGTGGTGACAGAGGTGTGTTAAAATCACCTAGAATTATTGTGTTGTGGTCTATTTGATTTTTGAACTTGAAAAGAGTTTGATTGATGAATGCAGATGCTCCATTATTTGGGGCATATATATTTATAACAGTTATATCTTGTTGATCTATGATTCCCTTAAGCAGTATGAAATGTCCATCTTTATCTCTTTTGACTAACTTTGGCTTGAAGTCTACTTTATTTGATATGAGGATGGAGATCCCTGCTTGCTTACATAGACCATATGAGTGATATATATTTATCCCATCCTTTCACCTTCAGTCTATGGGCGTCTTTTCCTATGAGATGTGTCTCTTGAAGGCAACATATTGTTGGGTCTGTGTTTTTAATCCAATCTATTAGCCTATGTCTTTTAATTGGTGAGTTTAGGCCATTAACATTCAGGGTTATTATTGAGACATAATTTGTATTAGCAGTCATTTTTTTTTTTTTTTTTCATATTTGGTATTTAGTTTGACTTGGTTTTTCCTTTGGTTGGTTTTTCCCTTTATTGTAGTTCTTCCCTTTGCAGATTTTCATTATTATTTTTTTCATTTCCTCCTTGTGGAATATTTTACCAAGAATGTTCTGTAGAGCAGGCTTTCTTGTTGTAAATGCTTTTAGCTTTTGTTTTTCATGGAAGTTATTTATTTCATCCTCAAATCTAAAGCTTACTTTTGCTGGATATAAAATTCTTTGTTGGCATCCCTTATCCTTTAGAGCCTGGTATATGTTGTTCCAGGTTCTCCTGGCTTTAAGGGTCTGGATTGAAAAATCTGCTGAGATGCAAATTGGTTTTCCCTTATAGGTAATCTGATTTTTCTCTCTTGCAGCCTTTAAAATTCTATCTTTATTTTGTATGCTAGGCATTTTCATTACAATGTGCCTTGGTGCTGACCTGTTGTAATTTTGTTTATTTGGCATCCTATAGGCCTCTAGTATTTGATTTTCAAATTCATTCTTCCTGCTTGGGAAATTTCCTGATATTATTTTTTAAGAGATTATACATTCCTTTGGTTTGAATCTCTGCACCTTCCTCTATTCCAATAAATCTTATATTTGGTCTTTTGATGGTATCCCATAGTTTTTGGATATTTTGTTCATGGTTTCTTACCATCTTCACTGTGAGGTCAACTTGATTTTCAAGATTATATATTTTGTCCTCATTGTCTGAGGTCCTATCTTCCAAGTGGTCCAATCTGTTGGTGATGTTTTCTATTGAATTTTTTAAGTGGCTTACTGTTTCTTTCATTTCAAGGATTTCTGTTTGGTTTTTTCTCAAACTCTCTATCTCTTTCTTGAAGTAATCTTTTGCTACCTGGATTTGTTCTCTTATCTCTTTGTTGGTGTGATCGATGGTTGCCTGTATTTGATCTCTTATCTCTTTGTTGGAGAGATCAATTTTTTCCTATATCTGTTCACTTAGGTCATTTTTTAAATCCCTTATCATTTTAATTATGTATATCTGGAACTCCTTCTCTGACATTTCACCTACTGTGCTTTCTATGGTTTCTATTGTTGTAGTATCTTGGTTTGTTTGGGGCATTTTCCTCCCTTGTTTCTTCATGATGTCTATGTATTTTCCTCTCTTGCAAGGTAAGCCTGAGGTATTACAGCTTCTGCCCTTTTGTCTTATAAGGTCCCTCCAGGTTACCCAAAACCTCACTTTTTAGGGAAATATCAATATTAGATATTTCCATGTACCCAATGTGTGTCCATATATAACTTAGTTTCTATTTTTATATTTACAGTTTTGTCGCTATAAACAGAAATGATGAGATCAGTTATCTTATACCATATAGTCTCTATGTCTGCATGTTGGTTTACAGTATCTAATGGTAGAAGGGGGGACTTAGAGGTTGGCTTAAATGTTTATGAAGTAAGATGTGAAAAAATAGAGGTATTAGATTATTTGACTAGTGAGAGTATAATCCTTAGAATTTGGCTGTTAGAAGAAGCAAGAGATATGCAACCCCATGTAAGATTCCCTGTTCACAACAGCATAACTGGTTGTACCTTTTGGTGCATCCTGGTCCCCAGGGACCTTAGTGATGTCTTACCTGGACCTTTTTGTTGTTCCTTGGTAGTAGTGTAGCTAACTCAGTTTTGTGGCAGTGGCAGCCTCAGGCCTATAATTATGTTGGTGTTGGGTTGAGTAGCTACAGAATCCCAGTGCAATGTGTCTATCTGGACAGATGCAGGTTGCCTCTCTGATTTGCAGGCATGGAGTGGGCCTCTCTCCATATCTCCTCCTGGCTGCAGTGTGGTGGAGCAGGCAGTCTGGCTTTCTTCTCCCCACTCTCCTCCTTCTGGGTCTCCTCCCAGTCTAGTTGTTTTGGTGGAGGTTGGGCAGGTGGGCAGCAGGGCCCTTCCACAGGGTGGAGCCTGCAGTTCCTGGTCCTGGTGATGGCGTGGGCCAGTGGTCTGGCGGGCTGGTGGCTGGGCCACTCCTTCCGGCGGGTGTCTACCGCTTGTTTTGGTGGCAGCTGGGCAGGCCATAGTTCCCCAGGGAATGGGCAGGGCCCTTCCTCTGGTGGGGCCCTCTCTGCAGTGGGTACCTGCTATTCCCAGCCCTGGTGGCTGCGTGAACCAGCGGCCAGGTGGGCTGGTGACTGGGCCACTCCTTCTGGGGGGTATCTACTGCTTGTTCTGGTCACAGCTGGGCAGGTCACAGTTCCCTAGGGAATGGACAGCGTGATCAGTGGCCAGGCAGGCTGACCATTTCTTTTTTACACAACTAAGAGAGTAAAACAAAAGTCATGGAATTTTCAGGTAAATGGATGGAGTTGGAAAAAAATTATGCTAAGTGAAGTTAGCTAATCCCAAAAAACCAAAGGTCAAATGATCTCTTTGTTATGAAGATACTGACTTATAAAGACAAGGGAGGGGGGGATGAGAGGAATGAAAGAACTTTAAATAGAACAAAGAGGGGGGAGGGAGGGGATGGAGCAAGGGGATAGGAATAATGGTAGAATGAGTTATCTATCATTACCCTAAGTACATGTATGAAGATACAATTGTTGTAAAAATACTTTATATAAAACCAGCAACTTGAAAAATTGTGCTCTTTATATGTAATATGAAATTAATTGCACTCTACAAACATGTATAACAAATTAGAATAAAAATTAAAAATAAAAAGAGCAAATAGAAGAATAAATGCAACTCTAAAACACCAAACCAAGAAGAGAAGAATGTGGAGTCACTGCCATTTGGAGCTTCCCCAATTTTTGTCTACTTGAAAATGTTAGATACCCAATTTAGAAGGTTGAGTCTGTGGTTTTTATTTCTACCATACTCAGAATATAATCAGAAATGGATTTTTAAAAGATTTTCTTTTTCCAGTTTGCTTCTTGGAGAATTCCTGTGCTTTAATTCTTCAAAGTGGGCATAAAGTGAATTTAACCAGTATATAGTTAGAATTAGAAACCATGCTTATTTCAAAAAGATAAAAGACTATATAAAGTAAACAAGACAAGAACAAGTAAATCAGTTTTCTAGGCCTAAAAGCAACTACTTGGAAAATGCCCGGGAACTAAACTTGGTTTCTATTCTTTTGAAAACAAACAGGTGATCTCCTTCAATATTAGGGGCCAACATTAAGACCTTTGTAAGCATAGTTCTGGAGTCATCCAACTGAGCTGGCAGGAGCCTGGCTGTCTCCAACCTGGGAAGATAACACAGTCTAGCACCAGCCTCAGCTTCTAGAGGCATTTTGAGGGCAAACCCCAAAGTGACTGCATTCCTGTAATTTGGCCTTAGTGTTCCCACAGCACAGAGGGAAGTCAGACTGTCTCTGACTAGCCAAACCCTTTCTGAAAAAGCACACCCCATTGGCAGAGCCTCTTCTCCTAAGGATTCTGGGAGGGGATCCAGACAGAAGCACTTTATGTGGGGCAAACCAGGCACTTTAGAATCCTGTTTCCTTTCTTGGCAGGCAGACATTTTTCTTTTTGTCTGTTGCAGAAACTAGAACTGGATCATGTGCCTAGGTTACCTATAAGATGGAAATCAGTGACTAAGGGAAGAACTCCAAAGGTTAATGTGAGGAGGCCAGGAAGAGAGGAAGGAGCTCAAAGAAAACTCTAATTCAGGTTAACGGTGTAAATATCATGAGTTAGGTTAATATTGACAGAGCTCCTCTAAAGGGAAGATGGAGCCAACTTGCCCCAGGCACTGATGCTGGCAGAGGAAAGCCAGCTTTGAGAACTGTTGGCACAACCTGACATGTTTAGGGTGAAAGTCTCCTATTTTTATCTGAGGAAGAAATGGTTACTTTTTTTGGTGGCAAGAGAGCACTAAAATTACACTTGAAATAAAAATCTGTTCTTGTTGTTTTCCCATGTGCAAGTTGTTTCTTCCCAGTCTCAGACTACACTGGAATTTCTCATAGACCCCAAAATTTGGTCAATACATGTTCAACTTCAAAGTTTTTATTTATTAAAAAATAGCTTTGTTAGTATTATTCTAACTATACATGGTCCTTGGAGGAAAAGAAATCAGGGAAATATAGAAAAGTACTATGTTAAAAGTAAAAAATAATAAAAAGTCCATAAACCTCTATAAACATTTTGGCAAAAAATCCTCCCATTCCTCTCTTTTTCCCTCTTTTGTGGAATCCTTTCCTTCCCAAAATATTTATTGAACATTTACCATATGACAGACATGATAGATTTGAATGTGTGTGTGAGAGAAAAATATCTCTGTCCACATGCTTTAGAATATGTGTTCTTTGAGATCTCCACCTTTCTCTGAATAAACACTCATGTGCATATTTATATATATACATACATAATTTAAAATTTTTGTTAGATACATAGATAACCTTACATAAATAAAACTGCTTTAAAATCGTCATGTAATCTACTTACTTCTCTTTTCAATAATAAGTCGTAAACATTTTGTTAATGGCTCCAAAATGAGATTGCTCATTGAATAAACATTTCACATTTTGGCACAAATGCCACACTGTTCTCCACAAAGGTTATGCCTGTTTGAGCAGGCAGTAACTGTTAGATTCCAGGCCAACAGGCTACACCTCCCAGGTAGTTTAACCAGGCCACACCTCCCAGGTACCTTAAGACAAGATACATCTCCCAAGCGCCTTAAGCTGGCCATGCCGCTGGCCACACCTCAGGTGCCTTACTGAGCCAGTAGGACACACAGGTTCCCCTTTCAACCCCTGGCAGCCTGACCCCCCCAGAGGGGGTCCCTCTGACCACCAGTTTGCTACTTAAGCCTTCTCCAGGCTAAAACCTGCCCCTTCTTCTTCTTCTTTTCTTTTCGTCACCCCATCTCCTCTCCTCCTGCCAGTTTTCCTCGTTCCCTTCCACCTGTCCCTTGGTCCCCACCAGCCATTAGGGGCCGGTTAATAAACCCCTTTTCTACACAGTGGTCCCAGTGTTCTTTTGCCCTTCATTTTGGTGCATCGGGGAGGGAACCTTGTCTATTCTGAGGGCATAAACCTCCTGGAATTGCCTGACTCAACCTCCATTCATCTTTTCAACTGCGGAATCATTGGATTTGGTAAGCTTCCCCTCCCCCGAGTTCCTAAACCTGTTAGGTCATTGCATGGTGAGAATTGACCATTTAGTGTCCCACAATCTCACCCGTGGCCTGTACTTGGGGGGGGGGGGGTGGACAACCCACCCAGGTCTTCAAGACCACGGTGGAACCCAGGAACTCCCTCTCCATCTGCCAGCCCTAAAGCCTTTCCCTCCAGGGCTCTCAGCTGGGAGCGATTAAGGAAGTTCCTCTCCATACTCCAGACTTGTCCTTTCCAGTTCACAAGGGCACACGGAAATCCTTGCGCAAAGTGGCTCATAGTCCTCTGGTCCTCTCGGACCCCATGTCTGCCTGGCTCTGGTGAGGACTGGATCATAGACTTGGAATTCTCTCTAATACCTATTTTGAGAAGGACACGTCTCACGATGTTGTATTAGCCTCTTCCTGTTCAGAACAGGAAAAATGGGAGCCTCCTCATCTCTCCTGACTGACTCCCCTCTTAAGTGCCTTTTAAAAAATTGGGCAAACCTAGGCTTAAAGCCAGACATAAAGACAAAGAAATTCATCAAACTCTGTACAAAACTCTGGCCCTTGTACCCCTTAGCAAATGGCCAAATTCAGGCTCCCTAGACCCTTGTGTTTTACAGGAACTTTCCAGTTTTTGCCAGCGGTCAAAACGATGGGTGGAATTGCCCTACGTAGAAGCTTTTTTTCCTCCTCTGTCAAATCCCTTACTTTGTACTTGCTGTAGCCCTGAAACGGTCCTCCTTGCATGCCTACTGATCCACCTCCATTCCTAATTGACCTTGACTTCGACCCGGGGTTAGAGGTTCCGCCTCCTCCATACCACCAGCCTAGAAACTCTATTCTGTCCTCAGCCCCTCCCCTTCTCCCTGCTCCAACTTCCCCACCGGCCACTGCCCTGCCCCTGGCCCCACCTCTTCCTTCTCCGCCAAGTCCTGCACTGGCCCAGACCCCAACTCTAGTCCCTCCTCTTCCTCCTCCGCCATCTTCCGCGCCCACTCAGCTTCTGGCTCTTCCTTCTATGTCATCTCCTGCGCTGACCTATCTTCAGGCCCCTCCTCTCCCATTGCTGGCTTCCCCACCAGCCACACCTGTTCCAGCTTCCAATCTTTTATCAGCCCCCAATCTTTGTTCAGCCCCCTCCCCTATGGCTTCCTCACTGGCTCCAGTTTCCCCGGGGTTCTCTGGTTTCTCCCCCAGTGGTTTCTGCAGTTTCCAATTTCTCCCTTGGCTCCGGCTTCTCCCACTGCAGTCCCAGTGTCGATCCCAAACTCCCAGGCTATTCTGCTGCCCAATCCTGCCATTAGCCCTCCCATTACTCATTCGAGAAAGCAGGACAGCTGACCCAGATCATTGCCCCCTTGAGGGAAGTGGCAGGAGCAGAGGGAATAATTAGGGTTCATGTTCCATTCTCCATGGCAGATTTATCCCAGATCGAGAAGCCGTTGGGTTCCTATGCTACTGACCCCACCACCTACCTTAGGGAATTTCAATGGGTCACCCAAGCTTATAGTCTCACCTTTCATGATGCATACATGATTTTGGCAAATACTCTCCTTCCTGAGGAGCCTAGTCAGGTCTGGGAGCAGGCAAGAGCCTATGCAGATGAGACTCATAGAACCAATCCAAATCATCCCATAGGACCTCAGGCTGTCCCGGAAAAAATCCAAATTGGGATTATGATTCTCCAGGGATGTGGCCCTGAGAGATCAGTTTGTCACTTGTATAGTAGCTGGCCTTAAATGCGCAGTGCAAAAAGCCATTAATTTTGATAAACTACAGGAAATTATACAAAAAAGAGAAGAGACCCCCTCCGAGTTTCTTGACAGGCTAACAAAAGCCCTCCAGCAATACACTAATTTAGACCCTGAATCTCCAGGGGACATCAGGTCTTTATGACTTATTTTCTGTCTCAGAGTTACCCTGACATACGGGCTAAATCAAGAAAGTTGGAGCAAGGGCCTGCAACACCTCATACCGACATTTTGGCCATGGCCTTTAAGATTTATCATAATAGAGATGAGGACACGGAGCGTCACAAGTTTCAAAAATACGAAAAGGCCGAACGATCAAAGCTTCAACTGTTGGGCCAGGCCCTGACGCTCGGGCCTCAAAAACAGGGATTCATAAGTCCATACAGGAGGAACCTCCAGGGCCCTGTTACAGGTGCGGGAATTATGGAAACTGGGCTAAAGCTTGCCCTAACCCTAGTCCCCCTTCACGCCCATGCCCTAAATGTTCCAAGATGGGCCATTGGGGTGTTGACTGCCCCAGTCCCCTCAGAGGGACTGGACCAGTCACAAACCCCACCTGCTGGCACTGGCTACAGAGGATTGACGGGGCCCAGGAGCTCCTCTCCCGACCATTGACATCGTCTTACAGGAGCCTAGGGTTACCCTACTTGTTGATGGCCGCCCCATAAATTTCCTGCTAGATACAGGAGCTACTTCCTTGGTCTTGAGGGAGTTTTGGGGCCCCACCACCATAGCACCATCCCCTATTGTTGGGGTAGAGGAAATGCTATTCGCCCTCACAAGACTCCCATGCTGTCTTGCTGCCTCCACCACCATCCCTTTACCCACCAGTTCCTAGGAATGCCTCAATGTCCTGTGCGTTTACTGGGCCAAGACATACTGGCCAAGTTTCAGGCCTCAATTGTGTTCTCTGATCCGCCTCACTCAGTTGTGCTCCCTGGCTCGTTTCACTCTGGCTCCTCCTCCATGTTTCTTCTTCTTACCATTTTAGAGGCCACTGGTGACCACGAAGAGACCCCTCAACCCCCTACCGATGCAGAAACCCCTCAACCCTCTACTGACACAGAAACCTCCCATTACCCTGATCCCACCCATCTGGTAGACCCCAAAGTTTGGGATACTCAGACTCCCTCCCTTGCTCACTGCGACCTTATACAAATACACCTTAAAGATCCCCAGCATTTCCCCAACAGAGCCCAGTATCCACTTCCAGCCACTAGCCTTAGGGGTCTCCAACCTATTATCTCAGATCTTCTGCAGAAACGTTTTCTCAGACCCACCCGTTCCCCTTATAATACTCCTATTTTGGCGGTTCAGAAGTCCAATTGGACTATTGGCTAGTCCAGGATCTTCATCTCATCAACGAGGCCGTCAGGCCCATACACCCTGTGGTCCCAAATCCTTATCCTTAATTCCTTCCTTATCCACCTATTTCTCAGTTATTGACCTCAATGATGCCTTTTTCACTGTTCCTTTAGCTCTGGAATCACAAGACCTTTTCACCTTTACCTGGACTGACCCCAATACTCAAGGGTCCCAACAATTGACCTGGACAGTCCTCCCTCAGGGTTTTCAAGACAGCCCTCATATCTTTGGACAGACATTGGCTGAGGACCTCAAAGACCTTGAATTCTCTGACTCCACTCTCCTGCAATATGTAGATGACCTTCTCCTTTGCACCCCTTCCTTTTCCACAGCTCGTGAAGACTCTTACACCTTTTTAAATTTTCTTGCCTCACACAGGTATTGCATTTCCCCAGCTAAGGTGCAACTTGCCCAGACCCAGGTAGTTTATTTAGGAGTTCAGATTTCCCATCAATTGAAGGCCATTACTGTAGACCAAAAGGTCTTCATTGAGGAGCTCCCATGTCCCAAGACAAAGGAAGAGATTCTCTCCTTCCTAGGGCTAGCGGGATATTTCTGTGCCTGGATTCCCAATTTTTCTCTTTATGCAAAGCCTATATATGAGGCAGCTAAGGGGATTGAGGAAAAGTTCCTCCCCAAAGGCATTCGGGCTGAGTTTAAGCACCTACAGCAGGCACTATTACAGGCCCCAGCTCTTCACCTCCAGGACCTTCTTTAGCCATTCACCCTTTATGTCCATGAAATGACGGGTCTGGATCTAGGTATTTTAGGCCAATACAAGGCCTCCACTTTTGCTCCAGTGGCCTATCTTTCTAAACAGCTTGACCCCACTGTTCACGCATGGGCCCCTTGTCTTCGGGCTCTGGCTGCTGCTTACCTACTTCTACAGGAATCGAAAAAGTTGACCTTTGGTGCCCATGTCACTGTTGCCTCTCCTCACCATTTAAAAGATCTACTGACCTATAAGAGCCTTCAAACTCTCCTGCCCTGTCGCGTTCTCTCTCCTCGTTTCTTTCTGCATGACTCCTCAATCTCTTTACAACCTTGCTCCTCTTTACACCCAGCTTCCCCCCTCCCAGTCTCCTTAGAGACCCCAGAGCATGATTGTATAGAGATGCTTGAGGCTTTAATCCCCCACCCCTCCCACATTCAAGAGGGACCACTTCCTGATCATTTCCTAATCTGGTTCACAGATGGCATCTCTTTCCTTAAGGATGGGCAACGTTTTGCCGGTTACGCTGTCGTCTTCCTATCAGAGGTTATTGAGGCAGCACCCCTTCCCCCCAACACCACAAACCAATGGGCTGAACTAATAGCTGTTATTTGTGCCTTCGAATTAGCAACTGACCAAAACCTCACCCTCTACATAGATTCAAAATATGTCTATCATATTTTACTTTCTCACTCAGTGATATGGAAAGAATGAGGGCTCCTGACCACAAAGGGCTCTGCAGTTACTAATTCTAAATTAATATCAAAGCTCCTGCAGGCCTCTCTTCTGCCCAAACTAATAGGGATCTCTCATTGTCTTTCACACCAAAATGGTGAGTCTCCCATAATTCAGGGAAACATGAAGGCTAATAGGGCAGCAAGGGAAGAAGCGCTATCTTCTCCTTCTCTTCTGGCTCCAGTCCAATCTACTACCCAGACCCCGACATCCCCTTCTGTACAATCAATCCTCTCCTATCTCCATTCTCTTTTCCATCCTAACCCTCAGGCCCTCAAAACTTTCACTACCTCCTTCCTCACCCTGACTTCAGAGGACACACAATTTCTCCATCAACTCACCTCCATGCACACTGCATGTCAGCGCACCAACCCATATACTCCCCTTAAACCAGGAACATTTCCCTCTCACCAAGCTCGAGGTCAGCTTCCAGGAGCTGATTGGCAGATAGACTTCACCAACAAGCCAGTTGTCTGGAAACACAAATATCTCCTGGTCTTGGTAGACACCTTCTCTGGATGGGTGGAGGCCTTCCCTACTTCCAACAAAAGGGCCTCCACAGTAGACTCTATTTTAGTCTCAGAAATCCTCCCCCACTTCGGGTTGCCCATGTCCATCCAGTCTGACAACGGGCCTGAATTTGTTTCCCATGTCACCCAAAATATTTCTACTTCCCTTAACATTCCTTGGCATTTTCATATCCCATATCACCCCAAGTCCTCATGGAAGGTAGAGAGAACTAATAGAACTTTTAAGATTATTCTGACTAAACTCTCCCTGGAGCTTCACTTGGACTGAGTCAAGCTACTTCCCCTCACCCTCTTTAGGCTCCGAGTCCTCCCAAAGAAACCTTCCTCACTGTCCCCTTTTGAGGTTATGTTTGGGCAACCAACTCTTCCACCTGGAGTTTCCCCAACTCAAGGACCCCTACCCAAAGATCTCTCTCTTCCCATCTTCTCCTTCATCAGACATCAGCTATGGAAGTGCCAAGATTACATCCTGCCTGACCCAGGTAGGCTCACTCCTTCATTCCCATTAACACCCAGTTCTTGGGTATATTTCTCCCCTCCTCAGGACACAGGAACAGTCTCCTGTGCCCCGAAGTGGACAGGCCCCTTCCTGGTTGAGCTGTGCACACCCACAGCTGCTAAGCTTCATGAAACCTCAGGGAACTTGACATCTTGGATTCATATTTCCAGACTGAAACCAGCTGCTCAACCAGCTGAGGATCCACAAAAGGATGACAAACAACTACCTCAGTATACTTGCTCTCCCCTTCCCACCGATCCCCTATAATTTTCGCTTCTCTCGTGTCTCTAACACTGACCTAAAGTGACCTTTTCTGTCCTTTCTATTCTATCTCTGGCTCTCTTCCCACTTGCCTCTCTCTACAGATTCTGTGTCTTACTGCTCTATTCATTACTTTTTTGAGGTGTGGCAACTAGATAACCATGGGCAAAAGATGCGCCTCCTTAATCAATTGTCCTGCCCTTTTGATAACTGCCTATCCATCCTGCTCACCTTTGATGCGGTGTCCACATGTGCTCACCAATGTTTCCCCCTGATGCCAAAAGCAACAAAGTACCTTTGTTTTAAGGTGGACCAGACAGAGGACTGGTGCCATGACCCTGATGGATGGGTCGGATGTCCATCCTGCAGCTGTAATTATCACTGGTCCCATCCCATTATGGAAGTAACAAGAACCTGGGGAATTACACCAAGCCTACTCCAATCCTCGAGTAACAGTAACAACGTGACTTTCAAGATTACTAACCTGTCTTCCTGGCAGAGTCGCGTTGCTGTGGTAGGGTTTGATAATCCCAACTGGGTCCATGGTCAAGGTAAAATCATTATAGAAAAGACTATAAAATTAGCCGGGCGCGGTGGCGCACGCCTGTAATCCCAGCACTTTGGGAGGCTGAGGCAGGAGGATCGCGAGTTCAAAGCCAGCCTCAGCAATGGCGAGGCACTTAGCAACTCAGTGAGACCCTGTCTCTAATAAAAACCAAAAAAAGGGCTGGGGATGTGGCCCAGTGGTTGAGTGCCTCTGAGTTCAATTCCTGGTAAAAAAAAAAAGAAAGAAAAAAAAGACTATAAAAGACTCTTCTGCTGCCAGGGCCCTTGAGATACTTAATGCCACCCCGCAACAGACTCAAACCCATCTTTGACATTTGAACGAGTCTCTCTCTTTCTCCTAGGACTCCATCCTCTCTTTATCTCTCTCCTTATTAGCGAACTATTCCACCTTTACTGCCTCAACCTGTTTCCTCTGCGCACCGCTTCACAAGTCTCTATTGGTCCCAATCCCAGTTCAAGCTGATGCCACTCCGACCTCCTCATGCCACGACCAACCATCTCTCACTCTCCTTCTTCTGACTATTCCCCCTTTAATGTCACCTCTTGTTGGGCCACTGTCAATGACTCTTGCCCAGAACACACCTGGCATGGAACACACCTGGCACCCCATAACGGACAATTTGACTCTCCCTTCCCCTCTCCTATTTTGGTGCTCCACCCATATGTTCCAATGCATTGATGCTAAGACCCCAGGTCCCTGCTACACTGTTGTTTTAATTCCAAGCCTGACCTTATATACAGAGGCTGAAGTTGAGGACCTTCTTACCTCCCTACAGTCTCAAGGGTGGGGGCGCTCTAAATGAACAGCCACCCTGGCAGTCTTAGTGGGTGTTAGCTTAGTCACCGCAATTGCCTCTGCAGGCCTCTCAATTGGAGGATTGGCTCATTCACTTGTAGTGTCACAGTCCTTTAGACAGGAGCTCTCTAATCTCACAGATAAGCTTACCACCACGGCTGAAGCCACCACCTACTCCATCCAGGCCCTCCAGCAACAACTCTCCTCATTAGCAGAGATTGTACTCCAGAAAAGATGAGCTTTAGACCTCATCATGGCAGAAAAAGGGGGGTACCTTTGTTTTCTTGGATGAAGAATGCTGCTATTTTGTCAACCAGTCAGGCAAGGTTGACCACAATGTACATCGCTTGAAGAAGGTGATACAAGATCTAGGGGACAAGAAGATTCGGTGGTAGCACAGGTCCTCATGGGAATTGTGGGAAGGGATGGCTCCATGGATCCTCCCTCTCCTACGCCCACTTATAACCATATGTCTTGTCCTGGTGATAGCCTCTTGTGTCATAAGATGCCTTCAAAATCAGATTTCTCAGATTTCTAATCAAACCTTTAACCAGCATCTTCTCAGGAATTATTAACTGTTAAAAACCACAGATGACTTTCCAACCAGAGAGGACTTCTCTCCACCTCGGGACACTTACCAGTCTCTAGAGGGATCAACTACACCCTGAAGGACTCCTCAACGGCTACCTCTGAAGGGCCCTTAATCTGCCACCCTATGTTCATTACGATGACCTTCCTCACGAGCCTCCTACTCTCTATTGGCCTCTTCATTGTAAGTCCCGCCCAGTGGAATATAGGCTGTCAGACGATAATCCCTCTCACCTTCTTTCTCTTTGTTGTTTTCATAATAGTGTTAAGATGCTACCTGCAAACTCGAAAAGCCTACAATTCCTACATGCTCTTTGAGAGGATAGCTGGCTGATTCCCCCGGTGACCTCTGCAGAAGCTTGGTTTGACACCCTCACCAATTTATGGCTTCAAGGAAACTTCATCCATTTCACACCTGCAGAGATTCATCTTTTTGGTGCCTGCCTCCTGGGAATTTTTTCGTCCTCAAGCCTGACCTGCCTGCCCACATTTCCCCCCTCCTAACACCCCACGTCACCCTGTTTCAGCTCAAAGCAGCCAGATTGAAGCACGATGACCCACTCCCTAAGAAAACAAAAAGGGGGGAATGTTAGATTCCAGGCTGACAGGCCACACCTCCCAGGTAATTTAACCAGGCCACACCTCCAGGTACCTTAAGACAAGACACACCTCCCAAGCACCTTAAACTGGCCATGCTGCTGGCCATACCTCAGGTGCCTTACTGAGCCAATTATGACACACGGGTTCCCCTTTTGACCCCCGGCAGCCTATGGAGTTGGGGTTCTCTCTGGGGGGTCCCTCTGACCACTGGTTTGCTACTTAAGCCTTCTCTGGACTGAAACCTGCCCCTTCTTCTCCTTCTTTTCTTTTTGTCCACCCCCCACCCCCATCTCCTCTCCTCCCGCTGGTTTTTCTCATTCCCTTCCACATGTCCCTCCATCCCCACCGGCCATTAGGGGCTGGTTAATAAACCCCATTTCTACACAGCAGTCCCAGCGTGTGTTCCTTTGCCCTTCAGTAACAATGTACGGAAATCTAGCGCCTGCACATCCAGTTTGCCATTGTCACTCAACCATATTTATACTGATTTTTTACATTCATGTTTTGCCATTTTTCTATGGAATTAAATTTGTCTTTCTTTCATAGTTTATTTTTTATGATGCTTAGAAAGGCTTTTCCTATCATAAAATTAGATACTTTCTTCTAACATTACTATGTTATATATGTTTTATATACATTCAAACCTTTGATCCATCTGGAATTTAATTTAGTATAAGCATTTACATAAGCATACAGATTTATTCTTCCCCAAATATAGTCAAGAATTATAATTTTAAAGGGCTGTTTTTATACATTGGCTATAAGATTCATGGTGAAATTTTGTGTTTTTTCCTATATGCACATTAATGCTAGAAATTCCATAGTTTATCACCCTCTATTAAAATAAAAATATCCTATTGAGAGGAAATACCTTAAGGTTTGGCAGTCATTTCTTTGACTTAGTATAAACTATGACTTTTCAAGAGCAATTCAGGATGTGTGGGATGAAGTTTGGAATAAAGAGGTGGATGATATAGCATTTCCGCAAGAAAAGAAACACTAAAATGAGAATTTGGCATTGCAGAATGTAGAGCTAATGGCAGAATATGATGAGTGATAAGACCAAATACAAAGACAGAATCAGGTGCTAGCAAGTCTTATATGCTATTTCAAGAGGCATAGGCTTGCTCTAATCTGAGTGAAAGAGGCATAGGCTTGCTCTAATCTGAGTAGAGAGCCATTGGCATTGTTAAACATGTATATACATGGCAGACTTAGTTTGGGGGTACATCATTCTAATGACTTTGTGGCTAATTAGGAACAAAGAGAAGAATAATCTACTGAGGTCAAATTGAGAAAAATAATTAGTCTGTAAACAGGTTTTGATAGTAACTGATGGCAGTGAGCTAAGAGACATGACAAATATTTATGTGGTATAATTATTATCTGAGGGTAAAGAAAGAGAAAGGATAAGTTGATGCCCAGATTTCCAGCTTGTGACTAGGTGGATGATGATACCAACCTAATAAAAACATAACATGAAAATTAAATATATACATGCACCTAAATGGCTAAATTAAAAAAAAAATGCTAACAATACCAAATGTTGGTAAGAATGGAGAACTCTTATGTGCTGGTGATAGGAGTAATAGATTGGCACAAGCATTTGGAAAAGTATTTAGATATGTCTACTAAGGTAAAATTGATTAATGTAACCTTGAGTCAGCAATCCCACTCTGGATGTTTAGCTAACAGTAATGTGTACTTGTGTTAGCCATAATGCATGTGTAGGTACAACAGTATTACAGCTTCACTGTATATAATGCCCTCACATTTAAAAGAACCAAAAGTCCATCAGTAGTAGAATGTAAAAACAAATTGTTATGCATTAATATAATAGAATGTCAACTATTTATGATTATGAACATTCCATAGTTATATATAATAGCATAGTTGAAATTCATCATTATAATATTATGCAAAGAAGCCTGACACAAAGGGAATATACTATACGATTTCATTTATTAACATTTTTTAAAAAATCAAAGCTAATCTATGTATTAGATTATGGTAATATCTTATTTCTTGATGTGGGTTCTGCTTGCACAGGTATGTGCACTTTCTGGAAATGCCACACATAAGATATGTGTTCCCGCTGGGTGCAGTGTCACACACCTGTAATCCCAGCGGCTTGGGAGGCTGAGGCAGGGAGATCACAGGTTCAAAGCCAGTCTCAGCAAATTAGAGAGGCCCTGAGCAACTTAGCAAGACGCTGTCTCAAAAAAATAGAAAAGAGCTGTTTAAGAAACCCTGGTTTCAAACCCTGGTACAAAATAAATAAATAAATAAATAAGATTTGTATTCTCTACAGAATGTTATACTTAAATAAAAGGTTTAATAAATTCCTTATGAAACTAAAAGTGGTGTATTTGTGTGCATTACTAATTCAGTTTCAGATACGTTGGTTTTCGAGGAGCACAATAAGACATAGAGATCACTGGATATATGTCTGGATCCCAGGGCAGCAGAAATGGGCAGCTGATAAGGAGTCTTAGCTACACAATGGGAGAACAGTTTGAGAGCAGTAAGCTTTGAATATTTCCCTGGAGCAAATGAGCACTTAAAGTTGGAAGAAGAATTCACAAAGAAGGAAAGAAGCAAGGAGCATGTAGAATGTGAACAGAATTGTTAGAAAGGCCAACATTGTAAAACTCTCAATAAAGAAGTGGTCAATAAAATTAAATGAAGCTGAAAGATTAATTAATATTAGGAGTAAAAAATGTTCATTTAAGTTGGCACCAGTAGGCCATAACCCCTCTCAGCCAAAGTGATTTCTGTAGACCAATAGAGACAGCAGTGGTGGGTTCTAGCTGGTTTGTACTGGGGCTTTAACATTGTCTAAAATGCAGATTTCTGAGAGCCACCCTTAGAGATTTTGGTACTGTAAATCTTGCTTGGGGCTCTGAAGAGTTTGAAATAAATAGTTCCTTGACTACATCTTTAGAAACTCTGGATTAAAACAGAGTTTTTCTTCTATAAGGCCAAAAGCTTCCCTCAAAATTGCAGAAGTCAACTGATGTCTGAATTTGTCTACTAATTTTAATAAAATGAGAGTATCAATACCCAATAGTATTAAATGTCTGAAAATTAAATAAGTTAATGTATGTAAGTGCCTGTTATTATGTGTGTTTTCCCTTCCTCTACTGGTGTATGTAAATAAGTCTATGATATTCTTTTTGCTGAAGGCAAATTCAAAAGAAAAAATGACAGTGCCAAAAAAATATTGTCTAATGGGAATCTGGCCTGAAGACAGGTGTTGATTTTAAACAATTTACAATTTTTAATGAATGCCAGTAATTCACAAACTAATATTTACTGTATCCTGCAAAATTATCTGTTGAAAAGACTCAGATATAGCCCAGAATTAGGTGATTCCATAAGGGAAAATGGAAATCCTGTCTAAAATTTAAAAAATAAATAATTGACTCATGCATTGAGAAACTAGATAGATTATCAATTGGCCTTGGAGGCATCAAGGGGCACTACGGTCACCAGTTATTGCTTAATAATTCTTGTAGGACCAAAGATAGCCCTGGGCAGTATGAAAGGTGGTATTGTGCCTTAAAGTAGATATTTCCATTAAAAAACAGTCAATTTAGTTTCCTTAGTAGGATATATACTACAAAAACAAGTCAAAAGTATAATGAATCAAATATGGCTATAAAACATTCCATTATAAGACTGTAAGAAATAATCTTAATAGTAACTACCAGAGCTATATATGTGCCAAGGGCTTTTACCAAAATTTAAAGATGAGGAAATTGATGATTACAGAGATTAAATGAGTTACTAAGGTCATGCCAAAGTATATTTGATCTATGGCCTCTGCAAGTGCTACAATAAAACTTTGGGGTATGTGTTATTCTCTCAGTAAGGAAATGAAGTTCAGACTAAGTTCTGAACTTATTGTACTAGGAACAATACAGCTTAAAGTGCCAATCAAATGAGATGGCAAATGGTATCACCTTTCTAGCACAGACTGGCTAGGGATTCCCCTCACCTATTTTCTCTTATTCCTGGGAATGTAGTTATATAGTATGCCCCAAACTGGTTGCAGTGAGGTGTGATCATGTGATTAAATTCTGACTAAAAGAAGTTCATTGGACTTGATATATGGCACTTCCAATCCTAGCCTAAGAGCAATAAGCTGGGGAAGGAAATTAGGCCTCTTGATCACTGCTCAGAAAAGAGGCATCCTGGTAGTTAGGAATATCCATTTTGGTTTTGACCTGAGTTAAAGGAAAAAAAAAAAAAACTTCCATTTTGTTAAACTACTGAGATATGAGATTCTATCCATTCATTTTCTTCTACTATAACAAAATACTTGAGCCTGGCTACTTTATTTTAAAATAGGTTTATTTAGCTCATAGTTTTGCTGGTTGAAGTCCAAGAGCAAGCAGTCCCATTGGTTTAGCTTGTGGTGAGAACCTCATGTCAGATGGCATCACAATGGTAGGAACATGCACTGAAGAGATCACATGTTGAGGCAAGAAGCCAAAGAAAGACAAGGGCCAGGGTCACTCTTTTCATAACAACTCACTAACACAGAAATTTACTAAAGTCCTGCAAGGACTACATTAATCCCTTCCAAGGGCAGTGGCACCACAACCTAATTGTTTTGCATGAGGCAAGGCCTTTCCCCCTTAAAGGTTGTGAAAACTCCCAGAATTTGGGATTGGGGACCATGCTTCTGAACTTTTAGCACATGAACCTTTGGGAGACACATTCAACCCACATCCAAACCATAGTAGAGAGTTTATCTGTTATTGATAATCAGAATAATCTTGAGCCTTTTTCATTGGTATCACAGCAAGCAGTCCTGTGATTGACATCAAAAGCCATTAATTAAAGTGGTAGCTGGATCAAGTTGGTAAGAGCTGACAACACCTGTCAAGACAAGAATCAACTTTATTGTAAATTGTGAGAAGATCCTTTAGAAATGAAACAGAAATTCATTGAATATAAAGAACACAATTAAGAGCAAACACAAACATAAATATATAATGAGGAAAATTGACTAACTGCTTTATTTCTACCAAAAAAAAAAAAAAACTCATGATCAAAATGGAACACAAGTTGGATAGGCATAAGCAATAATGTTGCTAGTCTAGATGCAATTAATAAACAGACACACATGTATATATATCTAAGGTATGGGAAGAAGAAAGTCACATTGGCACAGAAATTTGGGGGCAAAGGAGTTTTTTAAAAATCTGAGAGCCTATTAACTATAAGTTATTAAAAAAATGAAGATTGAACAGCATTAGGGTTTTTTATATAATTTACTGTTCTTTGGCCTTCGAGGAATCAGTTATGGTTAAGGTAATTATGTGTCCTGTTTTGCTCAGGACATTCTCAGTTTATGACTTTTGTCTAGGCCTAATTATGAATAGTGCACTCTTTCTTTCTCTAGAGTGCCCTAGTTTGAATGATATCTTATATAATCACCCTTGTTTTGGGCCAAACTTCAGGAAATTAGTACAGAATTCTTTCTCCAATTCCCAAACTAGATGCCCTATGAGGCTATCAATATTGTTAATATGACTGCAAAAGTTAGTTTGATGAAGCAGAAAGTATTTTCTTTCCCTTTTAACTTCCAATGATATTATTTGATTACATTTTAGGATGAGTTTGATGCACTGTCCCTCTCCCCCAGGTTCCACTTCCATAAAAGAATAGAAGGGAAAGCCTTCTCTTAAAGGTAGATGTCATGGCCTTTTGTTACAAACTCAGAATGAGCTTAATGAACAATAGCTTCTTTATTATATATAATCATTACTAGAATTAAATGCAACAGAGCAATGATTTTAAAATTATAATCATTATTTTAGGTAGATGTCCCAAATATTTTACCTGGATAGTTCTAAATAACACATACCAAAGGGCATTGAATTATCATAGCAGACATTTGACCGTGTTATTAGAGGACACACCAGGATGTCATTCTGCATGATGCTTAGTCTCTTACAGTGCTTTACCAAGAAGATTGGGGGGGGATGGGGTTTGGGTGGTGGCAAATAATTAAAATTCCTTTGAAATATTTTCCAGGCTAAAGTTATTAAAACCATTCCTTTGGCTCTAGTTCTCTATTTGGGCTTCCCACATCCCTGGAGAATGTGAAGTAACAGATTAAATAGGATGTATCTGTTTAGAGATTCAACTTTACTTGGTGTTTATAATTTTAACTTTTTTATGTTTGAATAAACATGAATAGATCATGAATGGAATGCAAAATTTACATGAATTTTTTAAATTAAAAAAAAATGAGTTCCTAAAGAATCTCTCCCACTTCTGGTGGACCATATTAGTATTCTCCCCATGTCTTCTGAACACTAGGATGCAAAATTAGAGAAGCACTGCTCTAAGGTAGAGCACATAGGGTCTTTAATCATTAAATCATCTGTTTGTTTCCATGGTCCCGAACTTAGTGGGCTGTAACATGGCCTGGGGGTTAAGAGCCCAGGCTTTGATATTGAACAGATTTGGGTTTTGTCCAGGTTCTGCCATTTACTATGCCTAAAATCTTACATCAATGTAAAATAGGAATGATGATAATTAATTCATCTTCTTTTGACTATTAAAGAATGTATGTGAATTGTTTAGCACAGCTCCACAATTTTTGATCATTATTATTTCTTCAGGGGTTTCTTGATCCTATTCAATGGAACTCTCTACAGTCACCTAGTCTGTACAATTTTGTTCTAGAAAATATCAAAGGAGATGTGAAAAGCTGCAAGTGATCCTGAAGAAAAAAAAAGAACAACAAAGGCATTTTAAAAAGCTGAGAAGCTATAAGGGAAGATGAAAGAGGCTGGGGTGTTTTTAGCTTAGAGAAGAGGAATCTATAAAATGACAATAGCATTCAAGTATAAGAATTATTATGAGAATGAAGCTGACAGGTTGTTTGCCATTTCTCTTGTTGTTTCTGTACGGGTTAGTATACATAAATATAATGGCAAAATAACTTGATTTGACACAAAATAAGAGTATCTTGTCAAGAGAGTGACAACACTACAACAACATGCAAGAGAGGGCATGAATACATGGCCCTGGGTACATCTAAAAATCCCCTGACTAATTTAAGTGACAATTTGGCTGTGGCTGCCATGGTAGACCTTTTAAATCAGAGTCCCAGGTATCAGTTTTCAATCAGTTTGGGATACAGTTTATTTGTTTTTTTGTTTTTAAGATTCTAAAACATATAGGACAGAGATAGAAGTCCACCTTTTGGAGACACATTTATAAAAATTAATGGGACATATAATTAGAATAATAGTCAGATTTTTGGTGATAATACAATAGTTAACATTTAGTAACTATTATTATGAGAAAGACTCTATTCTAGGTATGCTACATATCTTGTCTCTTGCTGTTTCATTAATTAATGTTTGCATTTGTTGATATGAAATGTTCAAATCCAATGTTCCTTGAATCTTTTATTTCAAATCTAAATGTGTTGTACCTAATTTTCAGGAAATAAGTCTCACAAGCCACTCACATAATAGCCAATGAAGCCTTTATTCTGGCCAGGGCCACAAACTATGTCCAGCACAAAGCAGGATAGTAGAAAATGGCGCCTGCTCATAGCAAGGGCAGGGTTTTATAAAGCACAGGGTTAACACGCCCTCAGGCCCTCAGGTGGGGAGGGATTAAGGGTGGGTCAATGGGCCATCAAGGGTGGGTTAATTAAATTGCCTTTGCTTATAACATTCCCCACTGGTCTTATGGGGAGAACAAATCTTTGTTCTCCTCCATAATCTGCCATCCCCATGTTTGGTTAAGAAACCAGCAGGCAGAATCAACGAGACTGAATGGGAGACTGAATGTTGGCACTGGGGACTCTCCTGATAATGGGCAGGAGGAGGGGTGATATCGAAAGTCCTAAAGCTCCTCCTGGGAGGGGCAATTCCTGGAACAGCTTACCTTGGTAACAGTTTGGGATAGGGGCAGGCTCTCCACAAGGGTGGAGGAAGGGCTCTGAGAGAATTAACATTACAATTTTCCAGTGGACAGTTTCCTAACAGTCTTCAACTTCCCCGGACCCACTCAAAATTGGCTTTCGACCTGATTTGATTTACCTCTCTATACTGACTGCCTATGAGACTCTGGCTTCATTTCCCTTCTAATTTTAGGAACTCCTTACTACTATAAGGGCACAGGACGATGACCAAATCTGGCTTCTTTGAGCTGAACAGGGGCGACGAGATGGGGGGCAAGTAGTTCGGAGTTCCCCTATTAGAAGTCAGGTTAGATTGAAGCCTGGGAAAGAATAGGTTGTCATCAGGGACCAGCACTTCTATGAGAGAAACAAAAACCATGAGTACTGAATAAATGTTGCAGCATCTGGAACATGTAACAGTCAATAATTTCTCACCAGGAGGTGTGAGGGCTGAGAAGTTATCCCTATAATAAGGCCAGAGTGGATATGGCCTTTATTTGGGAACATAAATAACATGCACAGAGTTATCAGGAATGTAAACACAACATTTCTATCCAGATAAGATGGTAGTTAAGCTACTTAATGTCATCTGATCCTATAAAATCTTTCTACTGGCATGACCTCTGTGTCAGTAGAGAACCCTTTATTTCTGTTACTTAGGGCTAGATAATCATACTACTGAATATTAAGCCTACCTGTGTAGGTTAGGAAGATCTGTAGGCCTTAAACTTATTAAAAGCTTTTGACTTGGCAGTCTCTTAATAGTTAAACTGTTTCTTTTCATAGTTATCAGGCATTGCCTAACTATCTCTCTTGTAGCCTCCAGTCTTACCAATTCTTGGGGCTAATCCAAGTGTATATCTTAAGTTACATTTAACTATTATTTCTTAAATGCCCAGGAATGGTTGTGTTTCGGTTTTAACTGTTTTTTTGCTAAGTGTTTGAGATGAAGCAAGTCAAACCGACTTTTGCTTTTATCTATTGCTAAAAGTCAGCTGATAGAGAAGTTCCCTGGTTCCCTGGACTCAGACTGACTCTGAGGGCCAGAGCCAAACATTGGCTTCCTTGGTCCCTTTTAATTTAACTTAAAGTCTTGATCTTAAAAAATATAGCAAATCAGTCTCACCAGTCTTAAATTAAGAGCACTGGGCTTTACTTTAATGCCTATAACCTTACTGTCATTTACCCTTTCCATTAATTGGGGTTTGTACCATCCTATGTGATTGTTTATTGTCTTAAATTAGCCCAGGTTGTGTCACTAAAGCAATACCTCTGCAAAACAAAACATTAACAGGCAACTTTTAGACAGTTTACAAGGAAAATACAAAATAAAATTTACAAGAGTAAAAACACATTTTAAATCTCTAATGTATTATCTGTATACAACTCTAGTTTGGAGAACACCAACTTGATATAATGCTATTTTAGAGCTTTCACCTCAAGGCTTGTATACCTGAAAGATATGAACACATTTAATATACAAAGAAGAGTATTACTCCACCATAATTACATTGATGTTTTTACATTAATCAAGTTTAGCTCTCAAAGAAATAACATTATAATATTTCAAAATAATAGTTGTCATTCAACCACAGCTGTATAATTCTTAATTTCTTTTAGATAACTTGCTCTAAAAACCAAAACTTAATAAACATAATGTTTGACCTTAGGAAAAAACCTTAAATAGCTTTTCCTGATTGTTTTATACACTTAGTTAACCAACTTTCACAGAGCTTTTTACATCACTTAAGTGACTATATCTACAACCTTCTAATTTCTTTCTTCCATCTGTTAACCCTTTTTTTGTTCACAATTTCAAACAATCCTTGTAATAATTTGAATTTAGGCAAAATTTTTATCTCAATAAAAATATTGTTATTTACAGTACTCCCAATGGAAACAGCTGAAACCTTTGAGCCTCTACATACACAGAAATCTTTTATAAACCTTTATACAGAATCACACACATCTGTTAACCACTTCACAAGAACACAATGTTCAGGCATATAGAATTATACCTGTTGGAACTTCAACCTTTTTCAGGGATGAGAAAGCAACCTTAAAACCTTTCTTTTTTTAATTTACCAGTTTATGAAAACAATCAATAATGTTACCCAATGGAATTCAAGGAGTTACTTGATGGCATATTTAACAATTAGCATTTTAATCTTGTAAATTAATCAGATGCCTAACAAACAAAGTTACTCACAAATTTAATTTTCATACATTTACATGAGAGAAGACACACAATGAAAAGGCAGAAAAATCATGGAACACAGAACAAGACACAAGGGAACAAGAACCAGGCACCAAACTGACCAGGGAGCAGTGCAATGTCTTGCTAATGCTCCAAACAGGAGTGTGTATGTACCTCGTCAGGCACCTCTCTGTCCCCAGTAGGAATTCCCAACCAGACCAGGACCAGAGGACAGTGCGACATTTTGCTACTGCCCGGGACAGGAGTGTATGTGCCTCACCAGGCACCTCACTGTCCCCAGAAGAGATCTCAAAACCCGATACCAGATTTTACCCAATTTAGATTGAACCTTTTAAATCACGTGAATTAAAGGTATTTAGATCCATTTTTAAAATTTTCATGAGCGCTCATTTTCTATTTGCCAATCTTAATATCACGTATATGGCATCTGGACATATGGACATAGACATAAACACAGAACCCAACTGTGCACACATAACACAATAGCAAAGGCCTTGTAGCTTTTTGCACTCCATTGCAATGTTACAGATGTTTTAAAAACTCCATAGTTGAATAAAAAATAGAACTGATCAAAATCATGAGCTCAAAAAATACATTTTAGATAAGAGTCTTAGAAAAATGACAGGCTGGTAATGAAAATTCAGGTAAAAAGTCATTTTAACTTTTTTTTTCCTTCTTCTTCTGGGGCCTAAGCGTGCTTGCTTCCCCATTTGCATTTCTATGCAAGTCCTGGCTGAGGTCTGGAAGGGTGGGGAACTGCAATTGTGAGCAGATACCTTATGCCTAAGGCACTTTTTTTCTAATCTATGGCTCCTAGAGTTATACTGCCTTCTAGGGGGACCATTCAGTCAATTTCCCATGGCGGCCAATAAAACTTTTGTCAACTTTCCAGTTTGCCTTTCCTGGGGGGGGTGTCGCGGTTGTCGTACTGTTGTATGGTTGTTGCTGGGCAATTTCCACCAATTCAGACAATATCTTTCCCTCAAACCCTTCTAAATTCTGCAACTTCTTATTGATATCTGGGGCAGACTGAGTTACAAAAGCTAAAACCAATCTAGAGTCTCCTTACCTCCATCACTGTTTGGGGTCCCAGTTCAGGCGAGCAGAAGGAAAGACCCTGTCAATCCGAGTGGTTGTTGGCAGGCCGTTCGGTCCAAGGATGGACCGCTGGGCTTCCCGCCAGATCCTCTCGCGCTCTTCAGATGGGAAAAAGTGTTTGGAGGAGTTGGCCTGGGTGGGCCTCACGGGGCTCCGCTACTGAGCTGCATTCGCTACTCTCCCCCCAGCTCTGCCAGCCCAGGCTCCAGGCTGATGGCGGAGGGAAGAGGGGAAAAATGAAATTGAAGAGAATGCTAGCACACAAACAAATATCAGCCACACAAGAAATAAACAGACACAGACACAAGAATAAAAGACAACCAGACTGGGCCACACAGAGAGGACCACCAGACAACCAGATTGGGCACCACACAGAACCAGATTGGGCCACACAGGGAGACCCACCAGGTGGACAGGAGCGACGTCTCTCACTGTCCTGGGGTTCGGTGTAAGCGACTGTGTCCAGTCTGACCTTTATCCCCCAGAAGAGATCTCACCAGACAGTGTTAGGGTCCAGTTTCGCTAATTTTTCCCACGAACCACAGACAGCCAGTCAGTAATGTAAAACACAAAGGAGTTTATTGATCCAGCTAGCTGGGGTCAAGCTCTCACACAGACATACAGGAAGCTCAAGACCCCAAACAAAGGAAAGCCTCAGGTTATATAGCATTACCTACGTCATTGCCCGCCCGCGCACAATATTCACCCTGAACGAAGAGAAGCCTCAAATTACCTACGTCCTTGAAGGAGCAAATAGCTCCTTCTCGAAATTCAAATAGCCCTTCTCCTTGGGGCTTAACATCCTAATCGCCTGGGGGTGGGGGTTTCTATCCTAACATTCCAGCCCCACCTGGGGGTGGGGGTTACTATCCTAACAACAGGTAAACAGGCGGAGAACCGAGTGGCAGTCCTCTCGGGGCGAGGCTGAGGAAAGTCTCTCAGGAGCTCTCCCCTACCCCAAGAAGGAGTCCATGATTGGGCACAGGAGGCCAAATTTGGGCATGAGGGCAAGGAGAATGTAAATCTCGCTGGGGCCTCCAAATGTTGTGCTCAATTTTCAGGAAAAATGTCTCACAAGCCACTCACGTAATAGCCAATGAAGCCTTTATTCTGGCCAGGGCCACAAACTAGTCCAGCACAAAGCAGGATAGTAGAAAATGGCGCCTGCTCATAGCAAGGGCAGGGTTTATAAAGCACAGGGTTAACACGCCCTCAGGCCCTCAGGTGGGGAGGGATTAAGGGTGGGTCAATGGGCCATCAAGGGTGGGTTAATTAAGTAGGCTTTGCTTATAACATTCCCCACTGGTCTTATGGGGAGAACAAATCTTTGTTCTCCTCCATAATCTGCCATCCCCATGTTTGGTTAAGAAACCAGCAGGCAGAATCAACGAGACTGAATGGGAGACTGAATGTTGGCACTGGGGACTCTCCTGATAATGGGCAGGAGGAGGGGTGATATCGAAAGTCCTAAAGCTCCTCCTGGGAGGGGCAATTCCTGGAACAGCTTACCTTGGTAACAGTTTGGGATAGGGGCAGGCTCTCCACAAGGGTGGAGGAAGGGCTCTGAGAGAATTAACATTACAATTTTCCAGTGGACAGTTTCCTAACAGTCTTCAACTTCCCCGGACCCACTCAAAATTGGCTTTCGACCTGATTTGATTTACCTCTCTATACTGACTGCCTATGAGACTCTGGCTTCATTTCCCTTCTAATTTTAGGAACTCCTTACTACTATAAGGCACAGGACGATGACCAAATCTGGCTTCTTTGAGCTGAACAGGGGCGACGAGATGGGGGGCAAGTAGTTCGGAGTTCCCCTATTAGAAGTCAGGTTAGATTGAAGCCTGGGAAAGAATAGGTTGTCATCAGGGACCAGCACTTCTATGAGAGAAACAAAAACCATGAGTACTGAATAAATGTTGCAGCATCTGGAACATGTAACAGTCAATAATTTCTCACCAGGAGGTGTGAGGGCTGAGAAGTTATCCCTATAATAAGGCCAGAGTGGATATGGCCTTTATTTGGGAACATAAATAACATGCACAGAGTTATCAGGAATGTAAACACAACATTTCTATCCAGATAAGATGGTAGTTAAGCTACTTAATGTCATCTGATCCTATAAAATCTTTCTACTGGCATGACCTCTGTGTCAGTAGAGAACCCTTTATTTCTGTTACTTAGGGCTAGATAATCATACTACTGAATATTAAGCCTACCTGTGTAGGTTAGGAAGATCTGTAGGCCTTAAACTTATTAAAAGCTTTTGACTTGGCAGTCTCTTAATAGTTAAACTGTTTCTTTTCATAGTTATCAGGCATTGCCTAACTATCTCTCTTGTAGCCTCCAGTCTTACCAATTCTTGGGGCTAATCCAAGTGTATATCTTAAGTTACATTTAACTATTATTTCTTAAATGCCCAGGAATGGTTGTGTTTCGGTTTTAACTGTTTTTTTGCTAAGTGTTTGAGATGAAGCAAGTCAAACCGACTTTTGCTTTTATCTATTGCTAAAAGTCAGCTGATAGAGAAGTTCCCTGGTTCCCTGGACTCAGACTGACTCTGAGGGCCAGAGCCAAACATTGGCTTCCTTGGTCCCTTTTAATTTAACTTAAAGTCTTGATCTTAAAAAATATAGCAAATCAGTCTCACCAGTCTTAAATTAAGAGCACTGGGCTTTACTTTAATGCCTATAACCTTACTGTCATTTACCCTTTCCATTAATTGGGGTTTGTACCATCCTATGTGATTGTTTATTGTCTTAAATTAGCCCAGGTTTGTGTCACTAAAGCAATACCTCTGCAAAACAAAACATTAACAGGCAACTTTTAGACAGTTTACAAGGAAAATACAAAATAAAATTTACAAGAGTAAAAACACATTTTAAATCTCTAATGTATTATCTGTATACAACTCTAGTTTGGAGAACACCAACTTGATATAATGCTATTTTAGAGCTTTCACCTCAAGGCTTGTATACCTGAAAGATATGAACACATTTAATATACAAAGAAGAGTTATTACTCCACCATAATTACATTGATGTTTTTACATTAATCAAGTTTAGCTCTCAAAGAAAATAACATTATAATATTTCAAAATAATAGTTGTCATTCAACCACAGCTGTATAATTCTTAATTTCTTTTAGATAACTTGCTCTAAAAACCAAAACTTAATAAACATAATGTTTTGACCTTAGGAAAAAAACCTTAAATAGCTTTTCCTGATTGTTTTATACACTTAGTTTAACCAACTTTCACAGAGCTTTTACATCACTTAAGTGACTATATCTACAACCTTCTAATTTCTTTCTTCCATCTGTTAACCTTTTTTTTGTTCACAATTTCAAACAATCCTTGTAATAATTTGAATTTAGGCAAAATTTTTATCTCAATAAAAATATTGTTATTTACAGTACTCCCAATGGAAACAGCTGAAACCTTTGAGCCTCTACATACACAGAAATCTTTTATAAACCTTTATACAGAATCACACACATCTGTTAACCACTTCACAAGAACACAATGTTCAGGCATATAGAATTATACCTGTTGGAACTTCAACCTTTTTCAGGGATGAGAAAGCAACCTTAAAACCTTTCTTTTTTTAATTTACCAGTTTATGAAAACAATCAATAATGTTACCCAATGGAATTCAAGGAGTTACTTGATGGCATATTTAACAATTAGCATTTTAATCTTGTAAATTAATCAGATGCCTAACAAACAAAGTTACTCACAAATTTAATTTTCATACATTTACATGAGAGAAGACACACAATGAAAAGGCAGAAAAATCATGGAACACAGAACAAGACACAAGGGAACAAGAACCAGGCACCAAACTGACCAGGGAGCAGTGCAATGTCTTGCTAATGCTCCAAACAGGAGTGTGTATGTACCTCGTCAGGCACCTCTCTGTCCCCAGTAGGAATTCCCAACCAGACCAGGACCAGAGGACAGTGCGACATTTTGCTACTGCCCGGGACAGGAGTGTATGTGCCTCACCAGGCACCTCACTGTCCCCAGAAGAGATCTCAAAACCCGATACAGATTTTACCCAATTTAGATTGAACCTTTTAAATCACGTGAATTAAAGGTATTTAGATCCATTTTTAAAATTTTCATGAGCGCTCATTTTCTATTTGCCAATCTTAATATCACGTATATGGCATCTGGACATATGGACATAGACATAAACACAGAACCCAACTGTGCACACATAACACAATAGCAAAGGCCTTGTAGCTTTTTGCACTCCATTGCAATGTTACAGATGTTTTAAAAACTCCATAGTTGAATAAAAAATAGAACTGATCAAAATCATGAGCTCAAAAAAATACATTTTAGATAAGAGTCTTAGAAAAATGACAGGCTGGTAATGAAAATTCAGGTAAAAAGTCATTTTAACTTTTTTTTTCCTTCTTCTTCTGGGGCCTAAGCGTGCTTGCTTCCCCATTTGCATTTCTATGCAAGTCCTGGCTGAGGTCTGGAAGGGTGGGGAACTGCAATTGTGAGCAGATACCTTATGCCTAAGGCACTTTTTTTCTAATCTATGGCTCCTAGAGTTATACTGCCTTCTAGGGGGACCATTCAGTCAATTTCCCATGGCGGCCAATAAAACTTTTGTCAACTTTCCAGTTTGCCTTTCCTGGGGGGGGGGGTGTCGCGGTTGTCGTACTGTTGTATGGTTGTTGCTGGGCAATTTCCACCAATTCAGACAATATCTTTCCCTCAAACCCTTCTAAATTCTGCAACTTCTTATTGATATCTGGGGCAGACTGAGTTACAAAAGCTAAAACCAATCTAGAGTCTCCTTACCTCCATCACTGTTTGGGGTCCCAGTTCAGGCGAGCAGAAGGAAAGACCCTGTCAATCCGAGTGGTTGTTGGCAGGCCGTTCGGTCCAAGGATGGACCGCTGGGCTTCCCGCCAGATCCTCTCGCGCTCTTCAGATGGGAAAAGTGTTTGGAGGAGTTGGCCTGGGTGGGCCTCACGGGGCTCCGCTACTGAGCTGCATTCGCTACTCTACTCTCCCCCCAGCTCTGCCAGCCCAGGCTCCAGGCTGATGGCGGAGGGAAGAGGGGAAAAATGAAATTGAAGAGAATGCTAGCACACAAACAAATATCAGCCACACAAGAAATAAACAGACACAGACACAAGAATAAAAGACAACCAGACTGGGCCACACAGAGAGGACCACCAGACAACCAGATTGGGCACCACACAGAACCAGATTGGGCCACACAGGGAGACCCACCAGGTGGACAGGAGCGACGTCTCTCACTGTCCTGGGGTTCGGTGTAAGCGACTGTGTCAGTCTGACCTTTATCCCCCAGAAGAGATCTCACCAGACAGTGTTAGGGTCCAGTTTCGCTAATTTTTCCCACGAACCACAGACAGCCAGTCAGTAATGTAAAACACAAAGGAGTTTATTGATCCAGCTAGCTGGGGTCAAGCTCTCACACAGACATACAGGAAGCTCAAGACCCCAAACAAAGGAAAGCCTCAGGTTATATAGCATTACCTACGTCATTGCCCGCCCGCGCACAATATTCACCCTGAACGAAGAGAAGCCTCAAATTACCTACGTCCTTGAAGGAGCAAATAGCTCCTTCTCGAAATTCAAATAGCCCTTCTCCTTGGGGCTTAACATCCTAATCGCCTGGGGGGCGGGGGTTTCTATCCTAACATTCCAGCCCCACCTGGGGGTGGGGGTTACTATCCTAACAACAGGTAAACAGGCGGAGAACCGAGTGGCAGTCCTCTCGGGGCGAGGCTGAGGAAAGTCTCTCAGGAGCTCTCCCCTACCCCAAGAAGGAGTCCATGATTGGGCACAGGAGGCCAAATTTGGGCATGAGGGCAAGGAGAATGTAAATCTCGCTGGGGCCTCCAAATGTTGTGCTCAATTTTCAGGAAAAAATGTCTCACAAGCCACTCACGTAATAGCCAATGAAGCCTTTATTCTGGCCAGGGCCACAAACTAGTCCAGCACAAAGCAGGATAGTAGAAAATGGCGCCTGCTCATAGCAAGGGCAGGGTTTATAAAGCACAGGGTTAACACGCCCTCAGGCCCTCAGGTGGGGAGGGATTAAGGGTGGGTCAATGGGCCATCAAGGGTGGGTTAATTAAGTAGGCTTTGCTTATAACAAATGCATGATGAAGAATACCCACCTCATCAAATTCTACCCATCTTTCCATGATAAGCTTAACTTATTCCTACTCTATGAGTTCAGCCTGACTTTCCCTAGTCATTTCTTTTTCTCTGAACCAACAGCATTTATCCTCAATACCATTCATATGAGACTTATTCAGATCATTACTTTGAATTATTAGTGTTGTAGTTTATTTGGCTATTCAGCTCTCAAACCATTATTTAATTCTTCATGGATATATGCCCTATCTTCCAAGCCTGTTTGTAAAATTTTCAGGGAACCAACTGCAGTAGTCATATGTTGACTTCATTAGCTGTTCACTATCCATTTTCCTACATTTGTAACAGTAATCACTTTTGCTCATTGTGTGCAGTCTTAATGGGACGGTCATTCAAGGCTCTCTGCCTCTCTTTTTCTAAGAATACTAGTGTGATTCAAGCTAGGCTAGTTGGAATTTCTCTCCCAGGACTTTGAAATAAATACATTAGGGACAACAGTTAATTTATTCTAGTGTCAGTAACCAGAGGAAGTTTTCTGTCTTCTACTATTTTGGCCCCCATTCATCTACCAGATTCTGCTCTGACCCAAGCTTGCTATCCCACCTTTCTTTGTACTATCTGATGGCCTTGCAATAAGCTAGCCAGACTTTCTGTTCCTGGCAGCTGAAGCATGCTAACTATCACAGGGCAAATCCTCTACTACTTTGCATGGCATACCCAACAAAGCACAGTAATTGGCAGAGAGTAGGTGTTCATGAGTGATATTTAAGTGGTAAATTAATCACTGACAGAAAGTAATAAGATCTATGAAGGTATTTTAGAAACAAGAGGGAAAAAGAATTTCAGTAGAGCCCCCAGAATGCTACATTATGATAAAATAATTAAATAATGATTTTATATAATATTACTGTCCACCCTATCTGCCTTGACTTTGCTCATCAAGGCACCTGAGAGGAGCAAGCACACTCTATAAACCCCATAAAATGCTCCAAACATGTTAGTTTGTGTGTTTTTACTGTTAAAACTCCCAGCACTTCCTTGCCCAGAAGGCCTTCATTTTGGAAAGTTAAGCCAATTGATCTGAGCCAGGATAAATGACACTCACTGGATCACACCAGGAAGGCAGTCCTATATTTACATTTTCAAATGGATTTAGCACGGTCATGCAAATGTGTACTACCCAGGATTGGAAAGAAATGAGGGCAGAGCTCAGAAAAGTCAGGCAAGGGTCAACAATGAGACAAAAATAGAAAGTAATACCCAGAGCAGTTGTACTGCTACACAAATTAGGTAGGGTGCTGGACCAGAAGACCCCTAATGGCTCCTCCAGTTTAGAACTTCTTGATTCTTTTTCCTTAAGTTGTTCATAGTTACAACTCTCAAAACAAAGTTTCAACTGTTTGCTTTACAAAAAAAATTCCATTAGCTTACAAATATAATATTTCCCTTAGTAAAACATTTACTAATGGTCTTTTATGTACAAATAACTATGCTAGGTCTACATGAAAGGATGGATAGGAATGCGAAGAAAAACAGTTACATCTGCTGCCCTTAAGTAACATAATTTCCTTAAAAGGGTGCTGGGTTACTTTGTGCTTTTTGCATTAAGACAACTCTTAGCAAACAGAAGTGGTTCCTAAAATAAGTAACAAACTCTTCTTACCCTCAAGAGGCATTTTTAGTCCTGTATTGATTGACTGATTACTTTAGCAGCATTCGCTGTCAAAACGTCATTGTAACAGGCTTTGAGCTAGGTGTGGGGGACACTACAGTGATTAACAAGGTCTCTGCATTCAAGGAGCTCAGAGGGAAACCCTTCTACTTAGTTTTACTATGAAAATGCTTAATCTTCTCCAAGTCTACCCCTCCTGTAGTTGCAGTGCCATTTTGAAAATTGTAATTTTTGATATTTCACCCCCTTCCCCCTACCTCCTACCAACCTCCACACTCATATTCCCACTTGCAACTCTCTATTGGTTCCCCTTGTAATTAATTCAAATTGGAAGGATCTCTAAATGGCAGAATGTCAACTCCTCATTATGCAGCCTAGACAGATTGCAGTTGATGTATGAATAGGTTGAAATACTATCAAAAAGCTTATCTTGAATAGCCCATAAGTATTTAGTCATTATCTCTATTCACTAATCTCTGATTTGGGGAGGAGGGTATGGTTGAAACTGTGAAGACCCAGACTTGAAGCTCATGGAAAAGTAGATCAAAGGCAATGCAGATGTCTAGGCCAAATGATTCACCTTGTATTGCTCCCAGGCAAGCACTCTAGCCTCAGTGAAACAGATACAAGGATGGATGCTGGATGCTGACTTGGGAAATAAGAAAACATGATATCCTGAAAAGATAATAGAGGTGAGGATTTTTATTGCATTGTTAGACCTTTGAAACACCTTCTGGACAGTTATTCAGGGTGTTCTTAGATCCTGTAGGCTGTCCTTGAAGATTGTGAGCCAAATTCGACCCTTTACCTAAAAGATACTCTAAACCAAAAATGAACTTCAAAGGGTCTATGACTTCTGCCATCCACCCTACGTTCATCAAATTCCCTAAGGAATTTATAATTCAGAAAAGGTAAAAAAACACAATGAATACACCAAACCTGTGGCATAATCCCAATATTGAATTCTAGTTCTCTTTTTTAATAAGAAAGGCAAATAATGTTTCCAGATTACTATATGAGGCAAGTTGTCACTGAAAGGCTAGCTGACTGACTGCTTAGCTTACTTAATAATGGAAAACTGTCTACAATCTTGGTTTCCTTAGCTGTAATCAGGAAAGTAAATACTTATTTCACAGGGTTATTTTAAAGATTAAATGAAATAATGTAGGAAAAGTACCTAGCACCATGCTTAAAATGTGGTAGGCACCCAAATTGCTGTTTTTATGATGTTTATTTCTCTGATTCTCCCACAGAGTTTATGTCCACAGAACTGAATTTTCCGTAGGGTGCTCCCATGTGCCACTTGTATGTCCCTGCTTACCCTTCATGATGAACATTCTTCTATATCCTCCAAGTATTTGTAAAAATATAGAATGTTATAAAAGGGAAAAAATGGAAAAACTCCTGATTTAAAGGACGAGTAAGCTGAGACACAAGGATTAAGTTGCCATGACTAATTAGTTGCAAACTGGAGCTTGACCCAAGCTTTCTGTCTCCTAATGCAGTGAATTTTCACCTGTATTATCACCATCCTAGTTCTTAAGGACACTCCAAATCAATATATCAACATAATTTATTGAACGCCTACCTAAATGTTCTTAAGCTGTGCTAAAACTTTCGAAAATATAAAAGAAGTATTGTTGGATTCTAGGCAGGAGGCTGCGCCTCCCAGGCAGAATGCCACACCTCCCCAGGTGCTTTGTGAAAAACTACATTTCCCAATATCCTCAGCCTGGCCAGTGAAATTGGCCAGCAGGTGCCCTGGCCACTACTTCCTGACCTCTGGTAGCCTATAAGGAAAAAGACTCACTCCAGGGGCCTTTCTGACCCCCACTCTATTTAAGCCAGTCCCAGACTGAAATCGCTCTCTGTTCGCGCTTGCCCCTGTTCCCGCTTGCCCCTGTTCCCGTTCGTCCCCTATTTTCCCTTTTTCTCCCCCTTCCACGCGTGGCCCCTAATAAACTTCCCTTTTATTAAAATGGCATTCCCAGCATAAGAAACTTTGCCTAAATTCTAACAAGTATGAGATGCATTCTTGACAATTAAGCAATTATAATTTATAACACAAACAAATCGAATTAGTCCTCTCAATGCAGACTTCTTTTCTTATTGGTTTTATTGATACTGCCAGTTGCCGATGAAGAGTTCTGCTCCCCAAAATATTGAAGTTTGAACATTAGAGAAGCATGCCCAGGCAAGCATATAAAGCAGGGTTTATTTAAAAGTGTAACCTAGACTTCTCCCAGGAGGGAGAAGGGGGCCATTGCTGGTATCCTGGTATCCCAAGAAGCGAGGCAGGCCTGCCTTTTTTATATGTCCTAGGGCTTCCTTTGTTTGTTTTCCTGCCTCTTCCCCTTATCTCTCTTTCCTGCCTACCTGACAAAGACCAGGAATACTGAAATGCTCATTGGGCTAGCCAAAAGGTAAGAAGTAGATGGGCTGAAGGGGAAAAGGTAGGGTAGAGCAGCCCAGGGCACAACTGTTAATTAACAACTTTATAGCTCAACTGTTAATTAACAACTTTATAGCTCCCTATAGGGAGGGGCAGTTCCTGGGACAGGTTACCTTGGTAACAGTTTGGGGCAGGGACAGGTTCCTGGTAAGGGTGGAGGAAAGGGCTCTGAAGAAATTAACATTTCAATTCCTCAGGGGACAGCCTACAACTTCCCAGGACTCACTCAAAATTGGCTTTCTTGACCCAACCTGACTCGATTTACCTGTCTATACTGACTGCCTGTCTAATTCTGGCTTCATTATGCTAATTTTGAATGCACCCTTTTTGTTTCTGTCTTTGACTATAAGAATAAAGGAATGAAACTCTGCATAAATTCTTGCCAAGCAGTTTATGGCTGATTATTGCTATGTGGTAAGCCATGGTGAGAGTCAGGCACATATTCATTCACTTGACACACATAGTCCAATTAGATTTCCAAATAATCGTGTTTTATAGATGAAATGTAAAATGCATGGGGACATGAAATTACTTGCCCAAGTCTCTCTGAGATGCCAAAGCCAGTGTTTCACCACATAGATTTCTTTGAACTTTTTAACTTCAATATTAATCCCTTACAGCAAAATAAACAAAAAAGAACAAGTAGGATGCATATAAATTGCTTAATTAGTGGTAATTTATTCCACAAATGTTTGTTAGGTATGGATTATTTACCAGGCTACATTGCAAAAGGGTAAAAGAAGTGTCCCAGCCAAAAAATAGCCACAAATGATTTTTTTTTCCACTTTCCCCCTACTCTCTCTCATCACAGTACCTCACATTCCTGGGTCTTGCTGTGTTGTAAGTTGTCATTCCAGCTGCCAAGAGCTCCCAGCTATTTCTGCATCTGGATTTCATTTTCTAAGTGTCCAAGATTGCTGCTCAGGCATCCTTGACCTTTTTAGGTTCTAGAAGTTATCTCCAGGGAAAAGTTTACTTCAAACTGATTTGTAACATTATGTTCATTACAAAACCATGTAAACTTGTGCTCTGAGTGCCCTACTGAAGTATATGTGAAGGTTATTTCTCCTTATTCTAATCATATTTCACTCCTAAAGCTTCAGGCATGATTCCCAGAGTCTAGACCACAGAATATTTGCATAACACATGAAATGTAGAATTCATTATCACTCTCCTCACTGAGCCTGACCTGTGTCCTTCAGTTGAACCTAGAAAAGTTCTTGTCCAGGAACTTCCTCAGACCATGTTATTAGACAATGGAGAACCTGACACAGAGACCTCTGCGTGTGCCCAATCCCAACTGTGAAGAATGCTTAGGTTCTCAAAAATTAATTTTATCACATTTTCCTATATCATATGGAAGAGCTATAGATAAAAAAAAGCATGACTCTATTTCCACCAACAAGTTATCCACTATGTTTACCTGCTATCCCAAGTCCCCAGATCTCTCTTGAGTTTATTTATACATGAAATTCTCCTTTCTCCAAGTCTGAAATAGTGATTCTGTATATAGTATGAATGAGAAATCACCATCTACCCATCAAAATACCTTTTTTTGAACTAATATTAATTAGTTTTTGACATGTGTCTGATATTAAGCTGCATTTTTTGCATGTCATTTGAGTTTCAAAACAGTATATTGCATAGGTATGAAAATAGAGACTCAGAAAGGTTAAATAATTTCCCTTAGGTCATCCAGATCTTAGGTAATGCAGATGGGAACAGAACACAAGTCTGATCACAAAGCCCTTTTTTTTTTTTTTTTTTTTTTTTTTTCCCTGACTACTAAGCTTCTTTTCCTTGCTTGAGCTATATCAGCTTAATACCAACTTCTGAAACACAAAACAGATAAAAGGACAACATAAGTAAAGGAATACAAATACATAATTAGCGTGAGTAAAATGTGCATTATTATTTTTATGTCAAGACTGTTTCTGTGAATGTTTCATTACAAGAGCATTTTAGTTGATAAAAATTCAAAGATGCACATTTGCTAGTTGAAGCAAGAAAATGTCAATAATCCCATTTTATTTCATTAATTTAGATAAGGCTCAGGCAAGTACAGCTGGTACTACTATTCTTAGAAGGAATGAGAGGGGAAAAAATATTTCTGTTACCAGACAGACTCAATCAGATTCAGGAGATGACTCCACTATCCCAAATCCCTAGTCATCCCACATCCCTCTCTGCCTCTAACAAATCATCCACCACTGAAAACTGTGCCAGACAGACAAATGTGAGAATGGAATTAATCAAAATCAGACGAGGGACCAGCAGTCTATTACAGGTGGCAGTTTGATTAATGAAAGCCAGAAAGTAGCTAGTACAATTTGGGAAATCAATGAGATCCAGGCAAAAGCAAAAACAACCAGAAAACTCTAGCTTTTCCTAGAAAAAATATAAAAGGCTTTGTATTTCTTTAGACCCTTTGACCTGAGGATGTCAAGGCATTTCACAAGCAATTTCTTTTATTCTTGTTTCTGTTACAGAGAAATCAACAAAGACATTAATGCAACTTTCCCTCTGGGCTAACAGAGGAAACAGGATCACAGAAGAAAGAAGTCACAGTGTTAACAAATTTCCTCGTAGTTGATGTTATCATGAAAGAGCAACAGAGATTTTGATTAATCTTGTAGTTGATTTCTTAGGGAGCATCTGCTCAATTCAGAGTGCTCCTTCTCTGACAGCTATTCCCTGCGTTCACAGAAGCAAATTCTAGCAACCACATTTGTTCCGTGTATCTTTCCCCATCTTCATACTGGCCATGGTTGATTGGATTACAATTGATACACTGGAGCCAGTCAGTTTCTCTCTATAATGACTCGAACTGGAATTCAGAGCACTACTCAATATGTAAGTCTGTCATGTAAGGTGGACAAGAGCAAGGAGACGATCTTCACAAAGAATGAAACAGTTGCCTAGAGAACTGAACAAGTGTCTCAGTTACTTGCAGCTGTCCAGTTCTTGTTTTCAAACCATAAGACCCAGTCATACGGTCTGCTTATAAGTTGAGTGAAGCATTCTGGAACCATATTATTAAATTCTTATCTTCCACTCAAGGTAGTACAAGTGGATTCTGCACTTACAATTCAAAGTTATCATCACAAGTATTTTATTGGTGGGTCTGTTGGTACACATTCTTATTGAAATGTCTGTCTCATAATCACTCTTAGTTTTTCTCCTATGTCTCTATTTTCTCCATCTCCATTCACTGTGTCTTTTCTCCTCCTGCCTGTCCCTTACCTACAGGTATTTAGTGCTCTGTGTTCAGTACCTCTCTCTATTCACTTCCTGGGGATTATCACTTACTTTATGGTTTCAGTTAATACTTAAAAGCACTAAATTCCAACTCTATATCTTAGGTTCATACTTCTTAAATGGTATTGCCAAGCCACTCTGGATAGGCATATAGACTCCTTAAGCACCTCAAAATCTAAAATTACTTGTTGTTCTTATTCTCAATTAAATAAATCATATAAAACTCCTTTCCTTATATTTTCAATTGGGAAATGTCATTACACTCTTATCAAGTACTTAAGATGGATACTACAGATTAATTTTCAAGCAGTTTCTCTTGTCATAGTTAGGTCTTTTCATAGTTCAGTCTTTATAATCTCTCAATTGGACAATTTATTATAGTTTCCTAAGAATTTTCCTTCTACAATATAAACACCTCCCACCATGGTCAATCCATCCTCCATATTCTGCTAGAATTATGATTCTTTTTTTTTAATTTTATTTTTATAATTTTTAATATGTACAACTCATAGTGCATATATTTAGTATCTTTTTACATACAACTGTTTGTATACAAAGTATATTCGTAAAATTCAGGTCTTCAATCATGCATTAAGGAAAATGATATCCGTCTCATTCAACCACCTTTTTTTTTTCTCCCCCTCCCTCCCCTCTTGCTCCCTCCCTTACCCTCCCTTCCCTTGACCATTCTAGTGTTCCTCTAATACTCCTATGTACCCCCATCCAACAATACTTTGAAATAGCCTCCTTATATAAGAGAGAACATTTGGTACTTGGATTTTTGAGACTGACTAACTTCACTTAGCATTATGTCTTCCAACTTCATCCATTTACCTGCAAATGCCATTAATTTGTTTTCTTTTATTGCTGAGTAAAATTCCATTGTGCATATATAGCACATTTTCTTAATCCACTCATTTACTGAGGGACATCTAGGTTGGTTCCACAACCTAGCTATTGTGAATTGTGCAGCTACAAACATTGAGATAGCTGTGTCACTGTAATATGCTGTTTTTAAGTCCTTTGGGAATAGACCCAAGAGTGGGATGGCTGGGTCATAGGATGGTTCCATTCCCAGTTTTCCAAGAAATCTCCATACTGCTTTCCATAACGGTTGCACCATTTTGCAGTCCCACCAGCAATGTATGAGTGTGCCTTTTTCCCCACATCCTCTCCAACATTTATTGTTGCTTGTGTTCTTGATGGCTGCCATTCTGACTGGAGTGAAGTGAAATCTTAGAGTAGTTTTGATTTGCATTTCTCTAATTGCCAGCGATGTTGAACATTTTTTCATGTATTTGTTGATTAATCGTGTATCTTCTTCTGAGAGGTGTCTTCTCAATTCCTTAGCCCATTTATTGATTGGGTTATTTGTTTTTTTAGTGTAAAGTTTTTTGAGTTCTTTATATATTCTAGAGATTAGTGCTCTATCTGATGTGCATGTATTAAATATTTGTTCCCAGTTAGTTGGCTCTCTATTCACCTCACTGATTGTTTCTTTTGCTGAAAAGAACCTTTTTAGTTTAAATCTATCCCATTCATTAATTCTTGGTAGTAATTCTTGCGCTACAGGATTCTTATTAAGGAACTTGGGGCCTAATCCAACATGTTGGAAATTGGAGCTTACTTTTTCTTCTATTAGGTGTATTGTCTCTGGTCTAATTCCTAGGTCCTTGATCCACTTTGAATTGAGTTTTGTGCATGGTGAGAGATAAAGGTTTAATTTCATTTTGTTACATATGGATTTCCAGTTTTCCCAGCACCATTTGTTGAAGAGGCTATCCTTTCTCCACTGTACGTTTTTGGCACCTTTGTCTAATACAAGATAGCTGTAATTATATGTATTAGTCTTCGTATCCTCAATTCTGTACCATTGGTCCACCAGTCTGTTTTGGTGCCAATACCATGCTGTTTTTGTTACTATTGCTCTATAGTATAATTTAAAGTCTGGTATGGTGATGCCCCCTGCTTCACTTTTCTTGCTCAGGATTGCTTTAGCTATTCTGGGTCTCTTATTTTTCCAGATGAATTTCATGACTGCTATTTCTATTTCTTTGAAGAATGACATTGGGATTTTGATTGGAATTGCATTAAATCTGTATAATGCTTTTGGTAGTATGGACATTTTGACAATATTAATTCTACCTATTCAAGAGCAAGGTAGGTCTTTCCATCTTCTGAGTTCATCTATAATTTCTTTCTTTAGTGTTCTATAATTTTCGTTATAGAGGTCTTTCACCTCTTTCGTTAGGTTGATTCCCAGGTATTTTATTTTTTTTGATGCTATTGCAAATGGGGTATTTTTCATCATTTCCCTTTCAGAGTCTTTGTCGCTGATGTACACAAATGCCTTTGACTTATGTGTGTTGATTTTGTATCCTGCAACTTTGCCAAATTCGTTTACTAGTTGTAAAAGTTTTCTGGTAGAGTTTTTTGGGTCTTCTAGGTAGATTATCATGTCATCAGCAAATAGTGCTAATATGAGCTCTTCTTTTCCTATCTTGATCCCTTTAATTTCTTTCGTCTGTCTAATTGCTCTGGCCAGAGTTTCCAGTACTATGTTAAATAGCAGTGGTGAAAGGGGGCATCCCTGTCTTGTTCCAGTTTTTAGAGGGAATGCTTTCAATTTTTCTCCATTTAAGATAATGTTAGCTCGGGACCTTGCATAAATAGCTCTTATAATGTTAAGATATGTTCCTGATATTCCTAGTTTTTCCAGTGTTTTGAACATAAAGGGGTGTTGTATTTTGTCAAATGCTTTTTCTGCGTCAATTGAGATGATCATATGATTTTTGTCTTTAAGTCTATTGATGTGATGTATTATGTTTATTGATTTCCGAATGTTGAACCAGCCTTGCATCCCTGGGATAAACCCCACTTGATCGTGGTGCACTATCTTTTTGATATGTTTTTGTATCCGATTTGCCAGGATTTTGTTGAGGATTTTTGCATCTATGTTCATTAAAGATATGGGCCTGAAGTTTTCTTTTTTGGATGTGTCTTTGCCTGGCTTTGGAATTAATGTAATATGGGCCTCATAGAAAGAGCCTGGAAGAGCTCTCTCTTTTTCTATTTCTTGAAATAGTTTGAAGAGCATTGGTATTAGTTCTTCTTTGAAAGTCTTATAGAATTCGGCTATAAAACCCATCAGGTCCTGGACTTTTCCTTGTTGGTAGCTTTTTGATGACATCTTCTATTTCTTCGCTTGTAATTGATCTATTTAAATTATGTATAGCCTCCACATCCAGTTTAGGCAAATCATATGACTCTAGAAATCTGTCAATGCATTCAGTATTTTCTATTTTATTAGAGTACAAGTTTTCAAAGTAATTTCTAATTATATTCTGTATATCTGAGGTGTTTGTTGTGATATTCCCTTTTTCATCACGAATGTTAGTAATTTGAGTTTTTTCTCTTCTTCTTTTCGTTAGCATCGCTAAGGGTCTGTCAATTTTGTTTATTTTTTCAAAGAACCAACTTTTAGTCTTGTCAATTCTTTGAATGGTTTCCTTAGTCTCAACTTCATTAATTTCTGCTCTGATTTTAATTATTTCCTGTCTTCTACTGCTCTTGGTGTTGGTCTGTTCTTCTTTTTCTAATGCTTTGAGGTGTGATGTTAAGTCATTTATTTGTTGGTTTTTTTTTTCCTCTTAAGGAATGAACTCAGTGCAATGAATTTTCCTCTTACTACTGCCTTCATAGTGTCCCAGAGATTTCTATATGATGTATCTGTGTTCTCATTTACCTCTAGGAATTTTTTGATCTCCTCTTTGATGTCTTCTTCAACCCCTTGTTCATTCAGTAGCATGTTGTTTAGCTTCCAGTTGATGGAGTAGTTTTTCTTATTCCTTGTTTTGTCGTTGATTTCCAATTTCATCCCTTTATGGTCCGATAGCATGCAGTGTAGTATCTCTATTTTTTTTATATTTGCTGAGAGTCGCCTTGTGACATAATATATGGTCTATTTTGGAGAAGGAGCCATGTGCTGCTGAGAAAAATGTGTATTCGTTTACTGAAGGATGAAATATTCTATATATGTCCGTTAGGTCTAAATTGTTAATTGTATTGAGGAGGCTTAAAGTTTCTTTGTTTAGCTTTTGTTTGGATGATCTATCCATTGGTGAGAGAGGTGTGTTGAAGTCCCCTAGAATAACTGTGTTGTGGTCTATTTTACTCTTGAACTTAAGAAGCGTTTGTTTGATGAATGTAGGTGCTCCATTATTTGGGGCATACAGATTTATGATTGTTATATCCTGTTGATGGATGGTTCCCTTAAGTAATAAGAAATATCCATCTTTGTCCCTCTTGATTAGTTTTGGTTTGAAGTCTACCTTATTTGATATGAGAATGGAAACCCCTGCTTGCTTCCGCCGGCCATGTGAGTGATAAGACTTTTCCCAGCCTTTCACTTTCAGTCTGTTGATGTCTTTTTCTATGAGGTGAGTTTCTTGGAGACAGCAAATTGTTGGGTCATTTCTTTTAATCCATTCTGATAATCTGTGTCTTTTGATTGGCGAGTTTAGGCCATTAACATTCAGGGTTATTATTGAGATGTGATTTTTATTCCATTTTTATTCCATTTTTATTTGAATTATGGTCTTTAGCTTGATTTGGTTTCTCTTCTGGTTGGTATTTCCTTTAGTTTAATATCTCCCTTTGGTGATTTTCGTTATCATCTTTCTCTTCTTCTTCATGAAAAATGTTGCCCAGGATGCTCTGAAGTGCTGGCTTTCGAGTTGTGAAATCTTTTAACTTTTGCTTGTCGTGGAAGGTTTTTATTTCATCTTCGAATCTAAAGCTTAATTTTGCTGGATATAAGATTCTTGGTTGACATCCCTTTTCTTTCAGAGCTTGAAATATGCTATTCCAGGATCTTCTTGCTTTTAAGGTCTGGGTTGAAAAATCTGAACATAGTCTGATTGGTTTCCCCCTATATGTAATTTGCTTCCTTTCTCTTGTGGCTTTTAGTATTCTCTCCTTGCTCAGTGTATTAGGCATTTTCTTTATAATGTGTCTAGGTGTGGATCTGTTGAGATTTTGTTTGTTTGGTGTTTGGTATGCTTCTTGAACTTGGTTTTCCATTTCATTCCTCAAGCTTGGAAAATTTTCTGTAATTATTTCATTAAATAGATTACTCATTCCTTTGGCTTGAAACTCTGCCCCTTCCTCTACGCCGATCACTCTTAAGTTTGGTCTTTTTATGCTGTCCCATAATTCTTGGATGTTATGTTCTTGATTTCTAACAAGTTTTGCTGTATGGTCTAAATTCTTCTCTAGGACATATATTTTGTCTTCATTGTCTGAGGTTCTTTCTTCCAAGTGGTCTATTCTGTTGGAGATGTTTTCAATTGAGCTTTTATTTTGGTTTATTGCTTCTTTCATTTCTGGAATTTCTGTTTGGATTCTCTTTAGAGCCTCTATTTCCCTATTGAAGTAATCTTTTACTTCCTGTATTTGTTTTTGGAGTTCTTTGTCAAAATGATCTTTTGCCTCCTGTACCTGCTCCCTCATCTCATTTTTGAGTTCATTCTTAAGTTCCATAAACATTTGGCATATGTAATTTCTAAATTCCATCTCTGGCATTTGACCAACTGTGCTTGCCATGACATCTACCGATGAGGTATCTTGATTTGTTTGTGTCATTTTCTTTCCTTGTTTTTTCATGTTGCTTGTGTGTCTATTCTTCCTGCACTGTGGGACCTTGACTACTTCGATTTTTCCTTAAAGCCTTATGTTGTTCCTGTAGTACAATGCTATCAGATCACCTTATAATTCCTTTACACTTTTAAAACCTAACACTTTCTATTCAGAAAATCCAAGTTTGATCACAATGTACAGATTTTGTTAACCCAGATATTATTTCCAATTTACTCTGTACGCTTCTGATAGGGTTTTATAGCTTCAAGTATTGGATACAGAGGTGTCATGTTTAGGAAGAAGGAAGTGTCTTGAATTGTTCTTTCTTGGAAAGTATGAAAAGAGATATCTATTGAAGTGGTTTAGTGGAAGTGGTTTAGTATCAGTAGATGAAGGAAGAAAGAGAATGGAGTTGACAATTAGGTGAAAAGACCAATTTATATATAAAGTAAGTTGGAAAAGAAAAAAAAATGATAAAAGAGTAGGAATTGGTGTAAGAGAGAGGAGAGAGAGAATCAAGGAAATAGAGAGGAAACTATTTATAACACCACTTTGCTACCCAGTTCAATTGCGCCGGTTCTAGAAATCCCAAGTTCTGCGTATAACTTGTTTTTGCCTCTGTTTAGTATGCATTGGCAGGATGTAAACATGAAAGATGAAGGAGGAAGAAAAGATACAAGAGTGAGAAGGAAGAAAAGAAGGAAAGAAAAAAGGAGCGGAAGCAAACAAACACACTAACAATCAATGCAAAACAAAGCCAACAAAAGACAAACCTCCCTGCAATCCAACAAAACAAGCAAACCAACAAAAAGAAAGGGAAAGGAAAAAAAAAAAGTCGAACCCCAAGTCTCAGACAAAACGGGCCCTGGGAAGCCCCCCTCTTTTTTTTCCTTTCCAGTTCAAACCAATCGCTATTGGATCACATCCAGACAGTCTGTGATCCTGTTAGTGAAATCAAGGCTGCATCTTAGGCCAGTGGCTGCACGGTTCAGTGAAGGAGTGGCCCTGGGGGTTTGTGTGTGTCAGCAGATGAATGGCACCGGGAAGGGGATCTTCCAGAAGGCACCCCCTCCCCAAGCCCACCCACAGTTGCAGCCTCTTGTGGCCGCTGCGCTAGCCTCAGAAACGCCTTCCCCTGCTGACCACCCGAGTCTCACCCAATTGTGCGTTGTCTTCAGAGAGCTGGAGAGTCCCTGGATGGCTGCAGCCGTCGCTCTCCGTCTCCTCCCCTTTGTCTGGGCCAGCCACTGCAGCTTTCAAAGATGGCGGTGCTCTCCTTCCAGTCAACAGCAGCTCCGCAGACTCCCGTATCCTCGCCAATGGATTTCAAAGCTGTTGGGTGGATGTCTCCCTGCCGAAGTGGCACCGGGAAGCCACACCTGTGACTGTGGTGCAGACAGCGCTGCTTCGGACTGTGGCCCGCTCCACTCTGCCCCTGTTTGCTGATCGCAGATCTCTGCACCGCTCTGTCCAGGGCCCCACCACTGAGGGTCGCGTCAGGCGGAGTGTGGATTTGAACTGGTGTTGTGGACCCGCGGTCTCCTGTGGTTCCCCAGCACCAATCCCGCTGGCTGTTATCGCTGGTTTTTATCACCGGTTTCACACTGGTGTGCCGTGCGTTTGGCTGGGGTTGCAGTAGTAGCGCGGTCTCCCCACACTGACTTTGTTTCCAACGGCCTGTGCACTACCCAGGCGGTTTTGCAGGAGCCTCGCGGCTTCAGCCGCTACAGACAGCTTGTCTCTTTCTCTCTCTGGTAGTGGTAATCAAACCATCCAGGAGATTGGTATTTTCAGCCTATATATATATGATGAAAGGCAATTTATCTGCTTTGTTGGATTCTTTCCACGGAGCTGCCCTGAAGTGCGGCTTTCTCTAATCCGCCATCTTGGATCCCATGATTCTTTTTAAAAAAAAAAAAAAAATTTATTTATTTGTTTTAGTTGTACACAATGCCTTTATTTTTATGCGGTGCTGAGGATCAAACCAGGGCCGCACATGTGCTAGGCGAGCGCTCTACTGCTGAGCCACAACCCCAGCCCCTAGAATTATGATTCTTAAACAAAGACCAGCCAATGTGATTCATATGCTAAAACAAAAAATAAACCAATAAAAGGTCAGTGGATCTGTATTTTTTATAAAGGACAAACTCCCTTATTTATGACATGTAAGTCCCTTTAGAATTTGGCTTCAAACTGCCTTTTTAACTTCATTTCCCACTCTACCTTGTGTGACAATCACACTAATTTAACTGCTATTTCTCATTTTATGACATTCATTAATTCATTCAATCATCCATTCATCCATATATCCAGATATTCTATACATGATAAGTACTTTACAGGGCACCACGATTATAGCCATGACATGGGATCTAGTAAATTCTCTAAAGGATCTTCCCATCTAAGAAGAGAAACAGGTACGCTTCCATGCCTTGTTCATATTGTACTCTTTCCTCAAATATCCTTCCTTGACTTCTTAACAAAGAAAATTTTACTCATTCTTCAAAACCATAACACAGATGCCACCTTCTCTCTCTCTCCCTAAGCCTGAATTTATTCATTTACTATTTCCTCAGCATCTCTTCTTCACAGCACTCTATTGTAATATAGTCTGAATTAAAATTAAGATAATGTATGTCTGTTTCTCTCTCATGAATTTATTGAGGATAATTTGTTGAACAATTTTTGTGGAATTTAGGAATAATTCAAGACAAAATATTTTGAATGTATATAATGTTTGCTGAAAATTTTACCTTGGAGCCAAAGATTTTCACTTTGCCTATAGTCAGGTTGGATATAATAAGTGCAGGACTTGTCTCTTAGTTTTCTGTGAGGATCAAATGAGTTAATAATATGAAACTTTTAGAAAACAAATAAGATGCATAATATAGTTAGCTATTATTTTTACCATCAATCTAACTAGAAAATTGATAACTACACTTTTACATGTCCTCAAACTTGAGAATATAGAGAGCCATGTGAGGATTTAAAAAAAATAATGGCTTTATTCACCATAGAATTTCTTCAAGTGTATAATTCAACGTTTTCAAATATTTTCACAGAGTTGTGAAACCATCACCAGTTTTATTACATTTTTATTAGGCCTGTATCCTTTAGCAGTCACTTCCCATTTCCCAAGTCAACCACCTATCTATGTTCTACTGATGTAAATGTGTCTATCCTGGATGTTTCATGTAAATGAAATCATACAATATGTGGTTCTCTGTGTCTGGCTTCTTTTCCTTAGCATAATATTTTAAAGATACATTATGTGTAGCATGTAAGAGTATTTTATTCATTTTTATCGCTGAACAGTAAGTTAGGTTTGCAAATAATTCACAAATATTTTCTTTCATTCTATGAGTGTCTTTTCCCTTTTTTACTGGTGTCCTTAGAAGAACATAGTTTTACTTTGATGTGGTCCAGTTTATCGTTGGTCATGTTGCTTGTGCTTTTGGTGTCATAGCTAAAAAAAAAAAAAAAATTTGTCTAATAAAAATATGAAGATTAATACCTGTTTTCTTCTAGAAGTTTTATAGTATTCGTTATTATGTTAATTTTTTATATTTTATATCTTAACATTTAATTTTTGTATATGTGATAAGATAGAGGTTCAGCTATATTCATTTGCTTATGAATATCCAGCTATCCTCACACCACTTGTTGAAGATTCTTCTTTCCCCATTGAATTGTCTTAACATTCTTGTTAAAAAAAAAAAAAATGTGAGACCTTCTCACTTCCACTTCTATTTCATTGATCTATGTCTATCCTATGCAAGTACCATACTACCTTGATTATTATAGCTTTGTAGTAAGTTTTGAAAATAGAAATTATAGGGATCTTTTTTAAAAATGTAGTTCTGCTCCCCACCTCACCTCCAGAGGTTCTGATGAGACTGACATTTCCTAAGTTTCTAAGAACATCAACTTTAGAGTTCTGAGAATGCCATAGAATAATGATTAAGAATGTGAGTTTGGGAGCATGACTTAACAGAACAGAATCTTGGCTCTGACCTTATTTATTAGGAAGGATAGCTACTGCTTCTTCTATAAAACAGTGGTGAAAATACTAGCACTCTTCACATGGTGGGTCTGAGAATTAAAATAATCAATTCATACAGAACAGATGAGTGTATGGGACTCAATAAATGTTAAGTAATTATTTTTCCTTATGGTTGGAGCAGGCAATGGGAAAGTGAAGAGAGGGAAAAGAAAATATATGCTGATCTGATGAGATAAAATACCTTAAAAGATTCTTTTGAATAAAAAAAATTGCCCACTGATTAGCTAGCCTATTTTGTGTTTTTTTTTTAATTACGGAAAAATATATGTGGCATAAAGTTGCTATTTTAACCCTTTTTAAGTGTACAATTAAGCAGCATTAATTACATTTGTGATGTTGTACATTCATCACCTCTATTTCTAAAACATTTTCCGCACCTCAAACAAATTCTGCAATGATTAAATAATAATTCCCCACTTCTCCCCCTCTCTCTGCTCTTTTTTTTTTTTTTTTTTTTTTTTTTTTTTTTTTTTTTTTTTGTGGTACCGGGGATTGAACTCAGGGGCACTCGACCACTGGGTCACATCCCCAGCCCTTTTTTGTATTTTATTTAGAGACAGGGTCTCACTGAGTTGCTAAGTGCCTCGCCATTGCTGAGGCTGGCTTTGAACTCGCAATCCTCCTGCCTCAGCCTCCCAAAGTGCTGGGATTACAGGTGTGCGCCACCGCGCCCGGCTTCTGCTCCTAGTAATCTCGAATCCACTTTCTGCCTCTATGAATTTTCCTCTTCTAGATATTTCATATAAGTGAAACTATGGAATATTTCTTCTTGTATGTCTGGCTTATTTCACTTAGCATAATTTTTAAAGTTTCTTCCATGTCATAGCATATATCAGAACTTTTATTATGGTTGGATAATATCCCATTGGATGTGTATATTATATTTTGTTTATATAACCATCTCTTGATGGACATTTAGATTATTTCTACCTTTTGGCTATTGTGAATAATGTAGCAAGGAACATTGATATAGTACCATCTACTTGAGTCCTTGTTTTCAATTCTTTTAGGCATATATTTCATTGAAGAATTGGTTTAACTGAAATTTTATTATAAATAAAATTGTGCTTTGGAGTAAGGGGAGTCTTTTGTGTTCCTTTCCTCCCCCCCTCCTTGTCCTTGTGAGGCTAATCTTGTCACTACTCTTTTGACCCACACATCTGTAGCTCGTTATAACAGCTGTCTAGACCATAGAGATGTGAATACTTCTAAAGCAGGGCAGCATGGAAACAGGGAAATTTAGACAATTCCCAATGACAGAAATCAGTGGCAAGGCTCAAGATAATCAAGGAGTCTAACCTGTAGTCCTTCTTTGTTTCCTTTACTCTGATACCTCTTACTTTTGACAGAATATTCTGGTCATCCCAAGAAACTAGGAAGTCCTGTAAGAACTTGGAAAGGGGTAAAGAGGGACTATGTACATAATTGACCTTTCCAGTTTCCCAGGCTATCATATCCTACAGGAGTCATTGAGGGAAAAGTACAGGGAGGTTGGGATGGGGTTGATAAGAAAAGTCTCCAGGTTGCCAAGGATATTCACAAATTGAAAGGAAGTCCTCATTACAGTTGTGACTCCCACTTACATCTTTACTGGAAATGTAATAGTTTTGCCTTTGTCTTAAACCAGGCAGTGTAGCTCTTGATGCTGCTCTGACATCCCCAGCTCATAGCAACTTATCCCCTTAGGTTGGGAAGGATGAATGCCAAGGGAAGTGATGCTATTTGTTCATCCTGGTAGAGAGAAGTTTTCACTCTGAGCACTATAAAAGAAAAATATACCTTCTATTACATTCCATAAATAAAAGGCCTAACTCTTGTGGTTGTCTACATTTGAATATGTTATGATTTACTTTGGGCAGAATGAAATATAATATGGTAGTAGAATTAATCGAAAACAAGCTAGTGAGAAAGAATATCATTGCCACTACTGGCCTATTTTACACAGTCTTGTTAAAGGAGAAGGTATTATATAGAGGCTTGAAAGAGGTTTCTAGGGGAATTTGGGCCCCATTACTGAGAACATCTGGAATTGTGAATAGAAGAGGGTGTCATGAATGACACACTTGAGACCTTGAGCAGCATGCTTGCCTATTGTTTCTCCATTAACCTAAGGATCAGGATAAGTATATTGATGTCTATAACTGCCTGTCCTATCTGCCACCTTCATTGAATGGCAGAAACTCTAGAGTGAAGATAGGAAGCTGGTTCTTCTGGTTGCCTTTGGGAGTTGGCTTGGATCACAGACCTTCTTGATAGCTCACTTACTTGAATATTTGTACTGTTCCTTGCTGGTTGCAGGAAGTCATGCCCAGCTGGAAAGAGTAGGTCAACAGAGAAAAAAGTGAAACATGCAAACCAAGCATATAAAATGATTTTTAAAAATCATTATTTTTAGTGTATATAACTTTATTGCTGAGATTACTAAATATTGCCAAAGACATTTGGCTGATATAGGTTAAAAGACTTATAGCCTCTCTTAGTGTCTTCAATCTATATTGTTGTAGTATTACCTAGACCAGCAGGTCTACTTGTTAGAAGTAATGCAGATTTTACAAAAAATTTCAATCCCTCCCAGTACTTGGTTCATATAGGAATAAGCAGGCTCCACTTCTCCCTACCTAAGCTGCCGTCATCTCATACCTACTGCACCCTTGCCAAATTAGTCCTGATCCTTAACCCCTAAGGAGAGAGGCTGCCCTGCCTGTCTTCAGGATTTATCTTTTAGACTTTATAAAATTTTTAAGTTTATTGACATTGACTTTGTCTCTCTGATTCTGAGTCACCAAATGTTTTATTCTCACTCATAACTTTTATTTTTAATATTCTTCAGGTAGTTATAAAAGACATTTTCTCTGACTTGATTTTAAGATTCCATTTATATCTCAGAGGTGCTGTGTGGTAAAACAGAAAAACCTAGGCTCTACACTTGGGAAATGTTTGTTTGCCAAATCTAAGATCTACTCCATATTAACTGTCTAGATCTCACTAGACCTAGGTTTTCTCAACATGTGAAATGAGATATTAATAGTTTGGGGTGGGGAGCATTTAAAAGAAGGGTGAATATAAACACAAAACACAGATCAATATCAGTTTCCTGATCTCCTTCTTGCCCGCCCCCCGGGAAAGTTCCACTTGCTTATATACTGTGTAGGTGATAAATGTGCATGCAGTTCTCCTGTGATGAGTATCATCTAACATCTCTCAGAGCCCATATCATGGTCACACTAATTTTCTGACATAAAAAGTTCATACTCTGGTTGGGAGACCACTGAAAATCATGTTTTCTTGAAACATATTTAATGATACAAGAAAAAGAGCATAACATATTGTTGAAAAAAAAAAGATAGAAAATAAGAATACAGTTTTCCAAAAATAATAGAGTTGACTCTCCATAATCTATGTGTTCTGAATCCGCAGATTCAACCAACCTAAGATCAAAAATATTTGAAAAAAGAAAAATTGTGTCTATGCTATTATAGACTTTTTTCTTGTCATTATTCCCTAAATAATACAGCAACAAGTACTTACATATCACATACATTGTATTAAGTATTGTAAGTAATCTAGAGATGATTTGAAGTATACAGAATTGTGCATAATCATATGCAAATACTATACCATTTTATATAAGGTATTTTCCCATCCTCAGATTTTGGTGTCCTTGGGGATTCCTGGAACCATCCATTAAGGATGGTGAGGGACAACTGTATATGTCTAAACATGTATATGTTTATATACAAGATATTTGGTGGCATCATCATTTTAACCTCACCTGCATAATACATTGTTAGCTGTTCATCAAGATACCAGGTGCTTTTTTTTCTGGTCTTGCTGAATAGTGGCATTTTAAGCTGAAAAGAGGAGCAGAACTGCCTACATGTGGGAAATATCCAGAGGGAGAGAGGATTTAGCTAGGAGCTAAATAGAGAACAGAAATTTTTAAAGCAAAATGCTGTGTGTTCTCTGAGGCTGTTTCTACCCTTTCTCTCATCTGTCTGAAATTATCAGAAAAATAGCAATTGCTCCTTGCATGTGGAATGCTACAAGATGAGTATGGGGGAAACCACAGGCTGCTTATGTGCCCCAACCAGGTACAGAAGATAGATAGTCATGTTGGGGGTTATTTTTGAGTTGCTGGGGTTTTTAGTTCTTCCCGACCTGGGTTTAGCTTCTTCCGGCCAGCGGAGAAGGCTAGGGGAAAAACATGCCCCAATGAAAGCGTGATCGAGAATGGTAGGGGCCAGCTGGTGGCCACCCAGCCTTCATGTGAGGGAAGACACTCTGACCTGCCAGGAAGCCCGGTCAAAGCTGGAACTCAAGTTTATTGAGGAAGTTGGACAGCTTTCATAGAAGACATAGGCCAATCAGCAGAAAGATTATAGGGACACATAAGGAGCATGGGCAAATCACATTGGCAGAGCCCCTAGCCTATCCTTAGGTTGGTTTCAGTTCTTACAACACATCAGGGGAACGCCTCTTGATTAGGCCAAGTCTGTATCAGGAAGTGAAGTTTTTCTATTCTTTCCGCAGATGTGTTCTTAAGTCCCCAACAAGTCACACTCACAGGCACAGGTACCTTGTCAAAAGACAAAGTGATCAACTCTGTGTAATGATATTTCCTATGGAATTGCACTTTCCAAGCTTAAAAGTGCATCCTGGACTTTTATTATTTCTAAGCAGAAATAATGGACCAACAATGAGCACCAAAAAAACAAAAACAAACAAAATGAAACTGTTTTGGGACACCATTCTAACCCCTCTACTTCCCAAGTACTTGGTATTCCTAGTGGATCCTTAAAAGAATAGTGTTATCAAATTTTGGAGTTAGCAATTTTTCAACATCCAAATCTTTCTGATTATACAACAATATACTACAGTAAAGGAGGTTACTTGTCAGAGAAACTCACCACCTAATAAGTAGCAGAACACACTTGAAATCTTTGACTCCATGTTACCTCTAGACTTCTCCTTCCTTCCTCATTGCTTTTGGTATACACGAGCATTAAAAAAAAAAAAAAAAAAAAAAAAAAACTAAACAAAAACAAAAACAAAAAAATGTATATGTGTTTGAATATGTGTACATATGAGCATATGTGTGTAGTAGGGACAGAAGAGAGAGTGTACATATGCAGATATATGCTATTTTTTTTTTCTTAAGGATGCAACCATCTGTATTTTCATGCTAGAAATATCTTAAAACTTCTAAACCTCTGTCAGGGTTACCCCATGATAGAGCTGGGATACTGGGACTTAGGAAGCCAGCCAAGAATTTGTGCTTAAGAAGCAATTCTTAGGACTTAATCTTTCAAATAAAGGCTTCAGATATCACATAAAACCTTCAGGGCCCAGGGCCCAGAAAGTGCAGATTTCCTCTTTGGGAACTGGCCAGCCCTAAGTCTCTTGCTTGGTTTGTATTTTAGTCAGTTTTTTTTCTTGCTCTGACCAAAAGACTGACAAGAACAATTTTAGAGGAGGAAAAGTTTATTTGCTGCGCAAGGTTTCAGAGGCTTCAGTCCGTAGAAGGCCAGCGCCATTCCTTGGTGCTCCAGGTAAAGCAGAACATCATAATAGAACAGTGTGGCAGAGGAAAGCAGGCCGGAACGTGGCATCAGGAAGCAGAGAGAGAGAGTTCCTCTCATCATGACAAAACATAAACCCCCAAGTACATGCCCCCAGTGACCTACCTCCTTCAACCACATCCTACCCAGCTAGTTACCACCTAGTTCACCCCTAACAGGATTGGTACACTGATTAGTTTAAGCTTCTCATAATCCAATCATTTCATCTCTAAAGCTTCATTGTCTCACACATAAACTTTTGGGACACACTTCACATCTAAACCATATCTGGACAGAGTCTGTATACTCCATCAATTGCGATCCCTACTGAGCTTCGGGCAGATATTAAGAGATATTAAGTCTCATTCTCAGCCATGGGTCCAGTCGCATTCTATGGGTAAGATCAAAGAGTGCTTCATACCACTAGTGCCTCCCATGAGAATTACCCTGTTCAAAGGGAGACTGGATGAGTTGGAGATGATCAATTGCTTAGTCTAACCTTCCTTCATTCTTAAGCCAGTAGATCTAGTTAGTGCTCATCTCTCTTCTTCCTTAACCCACCCAAAATTTCACCTCACCTTACAATGTGGCTCTTATCATGGTCAGGAAAACCTCCCAGAGAAGAGTTAGGCTCTAGAAGGGAAGCTAAAAGAATAAAATATCTGCTTTTCTAAAAATAGGATTTCCCCCTATATTACCAATTAAAGGTCAGTGAAGGGCAGATGTAAATTAAACACTGAAGGGGTTCTTCATTTAAGATTATTTTAACAAGGATCTTTGGAACTGTTTTGTGGTACTCAATACCTGTTTGGATGATTGTTAAGGATGTGTGAGTTGAGGGCTTTTGTTCTGCCTCATGTTCCTTTTCAATTCCCAAATTATGCTCTGACCTTCCCTCTGGTGCAGGACACATTTCCAGCACTGGAGCCATATGGCACAATGGCACAAACATGGGCTTTGAAGCCAAACTAACTGGGCTCCGTTCTCAGGGCTTTCACCCATTAGCCTGGTGCTTTTGGCTCTGGGCCTCAGTTTCTTCATCTGTAAAATGGCGTGTTGGTGAGGAATGTATGGTAAGAATTAAGTAAGATTATTGCTTGAACAGTGCCTGCCATATGGTAAGAAATGTTTGCTACTATTATTGCTATTGGCCTAAAGGTCTGAGCCAGGTTTCTGTATACTGCTACCTCAGGGAGGAAAATTGATAGCTAATTTGATGCCTCAAAACAGGAATGACATGAAAAAGAATGAGAAAAATACTATAACATTCCACCCCTGATCTTATTTCTAGTACTTCATTAACATTGTTATTATTATTTTTAGAGTTCCCCATGCATTTCTGCAATTTTTTTTAATTCATGGATCATAAGTTTCAAGCTGCTTGTAATTCTCGATTCATTATAATTTGCCATATGTGAACATGTTCTCTATATTTAGCCTACAAATATAAAACTCTACCGTGTTGCAAAAATGCCAGGATTTTTGAAATTTTGAATATAGTCAAACCATTTAATTTGCAGAGGAAATAACAGGCCCAGGAAATTAAACAAGCAAAATGGATCACAGATCAGAATTTTTATTTTCTCTTTCCTTATCAGATAATCCATGGTAACTTACACAACACTCAAAGACCCTCAATTTTAATAAGATACCTAAGAAGCACATTTAAGCATGAGTGTGAAGCAGATACAACCTGAAAAGCAGTGAAGTTATTATCCTTCATCCTAGCCCACACTCTCTTTCCAAAGGACACCAGGAAAAGAAACAACCTGAAGAATTAAGGTCCAGTGCTCCTTTTTAAAAGTCCAGCCCAGGGCTTTTTGTTGTTGTTGTTGTTGTTTGGTTGGTTTGTTTTAACCCCTGTGTTGGGGATGAATCCAGGGACTTGCACTTGCTCAGTGAATGCTCTACCACTGAGCTACACCCCCATCTCTAGGATTTTCTTTTCAAATTGTAGATTTTTAAAAGAAAGGGAGAATGAGGTTGGGGGTGGAGAAGAAAATGGGGAGGGATGCATCCCTTTTCTTCGTTATCTGACTGACTTCTTCAGAATCTTTCCCTCAGAATACCCCTTGGTTAGTTACTATATATAGCACTGCATGTATTTTCTCATATGGCAAAAGGTTAGAAAGATCCTGCATATTTTAAAGATGATGTCTAAATTACTACTTGGCTGAAAAATCTAGTCTTTTTTAAAACAACAACAAAATACCTATTTCTACTGTGATGTTTGAGAGAAGATTTTTAAATTCAATCTTTTATTATTTGTATTATTGCTTATTTTTTGCTGGCTTGCAAGAAATGAGCTTATTTTTCTGTAAATCATCTTGATAAGGTAGCTGTAGAAATGTATTAGGAATCTAAAGGAGGACTTTGAAGAATGCTTTCTAAAAATAGTACCATACACACTAGAAGATTGATTAACACTACAAAGTGAATGCGAGCAATTGCTAAGACAGCAATTTACTCTCATCAATAAACATGGCTGCAACAACTTGCCTGATGCCTAGGTCCACCCCACTTTTCTCACTAGTCTTTTCTGGGTCCCCTAACACATGTCTGAACTCAGTACCTTCCAGGCTGACTTCATACTGAGTTAATTTCCAACTAGTGACACAATTTCAGGACCTGAGCTGCTATTTTGGTCCCCTGTATCATTGTCTTTATGCCTTTTATCTATACAGCACCAAAGTTTTGCCAGGATAAAGACTTATTTTTGTTTCTTTCAAATTCCCCTAAAATCTAGAATGTCACCCCACACTTAGGATTTTGTTTCAAACCTTCCTAATATCAGCTCCTAGACTGTTGGCCTGGCTCGCTGAACGTCACCTCTTCTTAATCTGTTCCTGAATGTCACCTGTTCTGGCTGGCTGCTAACCCTGTCTTACAGTATATTGAGCAATTGATTATGGATCAAACACCATAACTGGCACATAACTTACTATAAGTAGTATATAGTGTTGTAGTTAAGAATACTAACTCTAAATCTTAGAAAAAAAAATACTGACTCTAAACTCAGGGTAAATTGTAGCTCCACCAACTATTAGCTGTATGATTTAAGGCAAGATGCTTAAAGCCACTATGTTTCAGTTCCTTATCTATAAACTGAGGATAATAATACCACCCATTTCTTAGGGTTTCAGTGAGAATCAATTTAAGTAATAACTAGAAATCATGTATTCATGTTTGACATTCAATGAATATTAGTTATAATTATTATGTAGTCAAGACCACAGGAATTACATAATGACTTTATGTTATAGACATTTTATACCCATTCCACAGATAAAGTAAATGAAGCTTAAAGGCTTAGAGTTAAGTAAGCTACTCAAGGCCAAGTAATAGGGCTAGGATTTGAACCCAAGTCTGTCATTCATTCCATAAATATTTCTTCACTACCTAAGATGTACTGGGGTGTCAGGTGCACTACATCATGTCAGTCAGTGTTTCTTCATCACCTATAGCTGGGTTGGGTCCTTCTTCCAATAGTCATCTTTATCCATTCAAGCCACAGAGATTGTTGTACTCATTCACCAAAAATGTGAGATGTACCCCTTTCTGGCCTCGTCCATAAATCTTTCCCATATATGTTCCCCAGTCTGTTTTCCCAACTGCTGGCTGCAGGTAGAAGACTAAATATCCTAGAAGAGACCAAATAATAAGACAGAAAGAAACTTGGTTCCACAGTAGCAGCTTGGAAGAGGTAACTGACCAGGGACACCTGTGGAGAAAAAAAATAAGTATTTGCTGTGTTAAACCACTGAAATATGAGACTTTGGTTACTGACTTAATACAACCTTCAGTGGGCATGCAAAGATTGACCAAACCTAGGTCCATCCTTGAATCTTGTGCTATTGCTATGTTGAATTACTTGTAGGCAGGTCTTTCTCACATTGAGCCTCTGTTATTGTTCTTTGTCTTAGTTGGGTCCTCTAGAAAACATACTGAGATACAGTTAGAAGTGTAAGGGGCTTATGGGCTAACACCTGTGATAATAAAGGGGGAGAAAGCAGAATTGAATGGAGAAAGCTTTCAGACCACAGTGTCAATGTGGCGCCTGTGAAAGAAAAGATGATTGTGCAGATAGGGCCTTAGATCTGACAAAGTCAGATTGGTCAATACAATTAGGAACCCTAGAGTAGTAGAATAAAAGTCCCATGTTGTGCAGAAATATTAGACCCTAGTATTCTTGCTGTGCTTAGTCAGTGACAGGGCTATCTGAAAAAAAATCATGGCCTGACCTTAAACACTGAGACAGTTCCTGAAGGCCCCTCAGGCACACGCTCAGCTAATTTGCTGATTATACTAAATAACACACCTTTTCTTAAAGGAAGATCTAAGCATTCAAATTATATGCCCACAACTGCTACACTGTGCTTATAAACGTATGTTACTCAAGAAGAAGCAACTCCTCTTCAATTTTAGTACCTTATTTTAGGCATCAGCTCTTCCAAGAAACTTTTTTCTGATTCTCCAAATTCAGGTTGGGTGCTACGGCTGAAGGAAGAGCACCCTAAAGATGTTCATGTCCTCTTTAGAACTGTGACTATGTTCAGTTACATGACAAAGGGAATTTAATGTTGCAGATAGCATGAGGATTGCTAATCATATGACCTTGACAACAGAGAAATTACCCTAGATTATGCAGGTGGCTCCAATCTAACCAAAAGTCCTTACAAATAGAAGAGGAAAAGAAGGAGAGATCCAGAGTGATATCATATGAGAAAGACTTGACCAGACATTGCTGGCTTTGAGAAAATATGGCCTTTATCAACTACGGAATGTGAGCAGCCTCTAGAAATAGGAAAAGGCAAGAAAATGGATTCTCCCCTATACTCTTTAGAAAGAAATTAATAATCCTTGCTGACACCATGATTTTTTATCCCAGTGACACTCATTTCAGACTTCTGACCTCCAGAACTACAAGAAAATTAATTTGTGGTGTTTTAAACTACTAAATCGACAGAATTTGTTTCAATGGCAACAAGAAATCAATACAGGTATCCACCTGATGTGACACAATCTGTATTTCCATAATCACTGCATATTTTTATGCCTTACTTAACAGCTCACATAACATGTGCTTAATAAATACTTGTTGAGTTACTCCAGTCTGCTCCATTCTTAACTATCTATGAACATATCATAATTGGATATATTGATACATTATTTTCAAAATTTCACCTATCTCTACTTCTCTCTGTTTCACAGTCACATTAATAGATTTTTAATGTTATCTTCTTTTAGGACCAATTCTGGATACACAGTGAGTACTTAAAATATAGTTGCCGAAGGGAAGAATGCATGGATGACCCATCGTCACAAGGCAATCTTTATTGGTTTAATGATCTCTTTGTGTTCTGTGAAACCCCAAAGAAACTGTAGTATAGTTAGTCTTAGTGTACTAGAAGGAGTTAGAATGTTCAAAATAGACAATAATGTCACCAAAAAAAAAAAAAATTACTTTGGTTTCAGTTTATCTTTTTGCTCTCAGCAGATCCACAATTATTTAAGTATGAACATTTAGGGTTGTGCCTTTAAGATGCAAACATTATATTACATATTTAACTTACTTTCCTAAACTATGTGTAGAATAGACTGTTTAAAAAAAGTTTATAAACCCTGATAACTTATATTTGCTTAGTCCACTGGTTGGTTGAGGGGAAGGAAGAATATAAAGGGAAAGGGTAACAATGAGTCACAGGTTAGACCAGGAAAGCCCCTCAGGCCAATGTGACTCTAGGGATTATTGTGGATACTTTTGTTTCAGATTCCTGCTTTGATTCTATTCTTCTTTCATTTGATGAGTACCACTACTGTCCCTTTAGGAGCTAGCCCTTTCCCATCCGTATAAACTGGGAAGGTGTACTACACCCTCTAACTACAATGTCATCCTATGATCCAAGTCTCAAATCAATCATCACATTCTATTTCCCCAGTCCCATGCTTACCCACTAGACTCACATCAAGGAAATTAGATATATGTTCAGGATTCAGGGATAACTATTGGAAATAGAGATTTTATCTTTATTCATTGGAATGAGTTAAAATTTAGAACTAATTTACATCTATTTACAACCATTTTATTAAGGCAAAAATAAAGTCTAAATAAAAATATAGATATTGGAGTAGAGTGGCAGAGCCTAATGGAATGTCCTTAGTTGAATTATTGAAGCCCCTGCATCCTATTCACCTGAAGGTTGTGCCACCATAATTATTTAAGTTCAATGAGGCAGTAAATTCCTGCTTTTGCTTATGCAAGTTTGAGTTTTAGTTCTGTTATGTGAAAACCAAAAATTCTCAACTAACAAGGATTCATCACAGTCTTACAGACCCATAAACTTAAAACCCAGGTCTTTAGAAATGATCAGACAGAAAGGAACTAACTTGCATTAACCCACTTTAAAAGAGACTGACATATAAAATAGAATACTTTTGCAGGTCTCTAAGTATTGACATTTTCCACATAGGCAAGCCACTTTCCAGAATTCAATGACCTGAAAAGCCAAATCAACAAACAAAAGATTGCTTCAAGATTGAGAGTCAAAACAAAGGCGGCTAATTGTAACCTATTTAATCTGTACTAAGATGAAGTCTTAGAATCCACATAGCTGGCCAAGAGAACAAATGAATTTGAATCTATTAGATTCAGCCATTTCTTCCCTGGATGGCATTACATAATCCTCCAACTTCCTTTTCATGTTTCAGGTTGACTATTCCTCCTCTGTTCACAGACTTATTCAATTGTTTTGACTCTTTGCTTTCTCCAAACATTTAATCAGATTCCATTTCCTAAATTCCAATCACACTCTTTTGCTGCCATCACAATGTCCTGATCACCATGGTTGGCATTACAGCTGTTTTAACACTATCAAGACATACTTTCATAGGAAATCTCTTGGTTTGTACTCACAAGTATGCAATTTCATTTCTTGATTTCGATTTTTAGTAGTTTATCTCACAGATGACAGATATTGCCTATAGGAGGATGGCTAACCAGGACTTGAAAAATTACTAGTATACATTTGGATTGTCAACTTTTCCAAGTACCCAAGGACTTAGTTTTAAATTTTGAGATAAAAATTTATAACAGCATTACAACATAACAGATGTTATATGTCAGTGCATTTAAATAAATGTCTTCAATACATTTAAATAAATGTCTTTGGGTAGATAATAACCAAATCAAGATATAGAACATTTCTATAACTTTAGGAAGTTCACAGAGGCACATTTTAGTACCCAAAGCTTCACAGACTCAAAGCAATATTAGTCGTACTTTAAATATGCATTGTTTGATAAACTATATATTGACAGAAAGCTACTACTAATTCTGTGATGTTTTTGCTTATTTGTTTTAAGAATCATAATTCTATTTAAATATTTGAAAAGCAGAACTATTCACATATGTTTGAGATAGTATCGGTGAATAGAATGCTTAATGTCCATGAGGATTCAAATGCCTTTAGAAATAACCTTCTAATCACCATACTAGGGGTCTGTGTCTCACAGATTAATAGTTCCTGCTTTAGCTATTCCAAAATGTTTATGGCCATGAGCATGTGGTTGAAAGTTAGAAAGTATGCGGCAAAGTACCAAAAGATTCCTAAGATCATTGTTTCCATTGCCATAAATAATTTTCAGGGGGGTTAGTGTCCATCTTTGCCATTTACAAATTAGGCAAAAATGAGCAAAATATTAATCCTTTAACATTTAGTTCTTTCTTTTTATTCAATTGAAATGATGACATTTAGCATTTTCATGAGGTTAAAATGAGAGAATGTAAGAGAACTGTGAAAATTCTAGCTTTCAATCTTATTACTACTCATTAATAATGTGGTATTTGAAGATATTTGCTTTACTGATATATTCTATTCGTTGCTTTTTTTCTAATCTGGCCAGTCACATGCTAATTTATGTGGTTAGTCTTTTAGCACAGTTCAAAATGTCCCTTCTGTTCGAAGAAAAGATTTAATCCCAATCAAAAAATCTCAGAATCTTAGATAATCTTAGAGAAGATATAGCTGAAATTTATGAATGAAGGAAATAGACCAAGAGATTTACCCAAGTCAATATAAACCATTGCACAGCAAGGACTCAAATTCAGTTTTGGCTCCTACTTTAATGTTTGTTGATGCCACTGATTAATAAATAATCTACTCAAAAGGATGTGTTTTTCTAAAGCATTTTTCACTACATCCCTAAACACAACAAAAACTGAAATTCTCAGGAGCTTTTTTCGTATGTGGAATCATATCCCTACTTAAGGAAATGTATCTGCATAAAATTGCCTTTTTGACAGTTTCCATTCTCCTAGTCTTCCTGAGTATTTTAATTGCCCAAGAGACTAAAATATTCATTCTCTCTGAATTTTTATAATTCACTCTCAGGATAGAGTTTGTCCAGGGGTGGTTGGGCAGTTAACAGCCTTAACAGGAATTCTAGCTTCATAAGCTCTGCCATCACCATGCTCTAATAGTGAATACACCCTTTAAAATCCCAGCTGTGCTCCACCTCTGATGTCCAGGAGTTAGTGACAGCCTAACACACCATAGAATCCCCAGGGGAAATATTAAACTGAATGATTTCAGAGTAACCAGAACTGAATAGCAGTTGAAGCAACATGTTCAGTTAAGCCATAAAACACACCTTCAGTAGTTCCCTTGGGAACAAGAAATTTGGCTTTCTCTCTTCAAATCCACAGTGACAGAAGTAAGAAGGGTCATAAAAGGAAGCCAGCTTTGTACCTCCACTATTTAGTTCTTCTCCAGCCCTCAGATTTGATGGAAAGCAGCAGGATTGGTAATTAAGCTGAGATGGAAGTGAACAATGCTGCCAAGTTGGCCCCATTGTCATTTGATACTCTAAGATACTCATCAAAAGGCCTATGGAAAGTTCTGATGGCTTCTAGGTGAGACAAATGTACTTTTCATTAATCTGGGGAAGTCAAACTATATTGCCAGTAATTTTGAAGAGATTACATTGGACAAACTCCACCACCATAAGTATAATCAATAGCTGCAAGCTCAATGCCACTCAGTCATTCTATTTGGAACTGCTCAAGATGATTTATAATAAAGCTTATTAGATCTATTTGTGCCATATATTTCTACCCATGCTCTCAATGTGACTGTAACTTGCATATATTTATTGAAGCCTACACATTACAAATTTAATTAAGCCCTGGATAAGAGATGAAGTTCTGACTCACATATCCTATAAGTAAATTCAATCTAATAAAAATAGCTTCTATTTTTTGAGAACTTATTTGTCAGACAATAAAATGTATTTATGTGTAGCACATTAGTTTCCAGAGAACTCTGCATGGTTGGTATTATTAGCAGTATAAAGCTGAGGAAACCAAGGCTTAGGAAGGCTAAGTAAAATTGCACATGATTTGTAAGCTGATAAATGATGGAGTCAAGAATAGGACCCAGGTGTTGCCAATCACAAAGTCAACCTTTCTACCACATGCAGCAGCATTGAGGTAAATGGTTCTTTACCAGCCACTCAGCTTTCAAAGACTACAAGTCTTGCCATTTCCATGAAGTCTTCTCTGAGTGTTCTCTGTTATTTCCGGGAAAAACCATGGATTCTAGAGTTAGACAGACTTTCATGATGATGAATGATTGGACAAAATCATAACACCAGCAAGTGAGAGAGCCAGTCAAGCATTTTGACTCTATAACTTGGACTTGTCACCAGTACAAGATCTTTACACTCCTTAGAGAGACATGGGATCAACTTAGAGGTTCATTAACCACATTTTTTAATAGAATAGAAGAAAAAGTATAAAATATAATAGAAAATATCAGTATGGTAACAGTATGTTTTACCTAGTAAATGTAAATATAATGTGAAAATGTTGTTTCAGGTTGGAGGGAAGTGTGTGTGTGTGTGTGTGTGTGTGTGTGTGTGTGTGTGTACTGGATCATAATATAATCTATTACTATAAGTTATGAAAAATTCACATACACTACATTATGCTCTCTAGAAAATAGGTTCTCCAAATTGATTCATTCTATTCCCTTTCTAAGCAATATTTCATAATGCCTTATGCTTAAGGACAAGGCTATTATTATTTATTTTTAGTATCTCTTGATTACATTTAGTTTGATTATTATTTATTAACCCATTCTTTTATTTAGTGACAGTAACTCTAAAGAGTGATTTCATTGATTTATTTACTCATTTATTTAATAATTATTTATTAAGTACTTACTATGTGTCAGGTATTAAACTAGGCACAAGGGATTCGACAGTGAACAAAAGACAGTTCTTGGCTCAAAAACTTTACAACTTGAAGGGGAAACTAAGTTGAATTAATTCAGGAGTAGGATAGAAAGCTTCATGATGAAAAACCATTTATACTTGAAACCGAAGCCTGAACAAGAAGATGGGCAAGCCAGGCACAGTGGTGCATGCCTATGATTCTAGCAGCCAGGAAGGCTGAGGCAGGAGGATCACGAGTTCAAGCCAGCCTCAGCAATTTAGAGAGATCCTAAGCAACTTAGTGAGACCCTGTCTCAAAATAAAAAAAAATAAAAACAAAGGGCCAGGGATGTTGCTCAGTGGTTAAGCATCTCTGGATTCAATTCCCAGTACCAAGAAAAAAAAAAGAAAAGAAAAGAAAAAAAAGAACAAGAAGAAGAAGAAGAAGATGGGTAAGTATGCTGGGTAGAAAGAAAAATTGTGAAAAGGCCTGAAAATAAAAGAAAAAATAGGCCCAAAGTATGGAAAAATCTGTCATAACTGGAGTATAGGACATGAGGGAGTTGGAGAGGGAGCCAGGATGTCTTAGGCATCAGCTATTATCAGGCATCAGTAAGAAAATACAGCACTGTGCTAACTACAAACTGCTGCAGACATTCCTAGACAAACCACCAAGATCCAAGATCCATTCTTTATTCATCTTCTCTAGATAAATTGCCCCTGAATGGCCTGAAACTAGCAACAGAGGAAGCCACCTTGCCTTGTTCTCTCCCTCGACAACCCTTAGCTTTAGGGATCCTTAAGAATCCATGAGCTAATAGAACAGAAATCTCATCCTTTTATTTTCTCAGTCTCTCTGTGATTGTTAAAATCTTGGTCTCTGGATTGAAACAGACCTTGTACTTGACTTGAACAGGTTTCTTGGTCTCTCTAAACCTGTTTCTTCACTTACAAATGAGGAGACTAATTGTTTCATTTTCAGTTACTGAGACCAAGTAAGGTAATACATATAAAATGTTTGACATATAGGAAGTGCTCAGTACTGCTGAAATGTTATTTTTAAAACTTTAACTGGAAGGGGAATTTCATGTCATTACAAAGTCTTTCTGAATTTTTCTTACTTCTATGCAATGATCACTGAAGAACAATTATGTTATTTGGTTATATAATAAGTAGCACAGGGAGACACAAAAATCAAGGATTTGTCAAGTCAAATTAAATGAAGGAACTCATTTTTATCTTTATTATTAAGCTGCAATATTGCTGTTCCTCTATTTTTCGTTATATACAAATCCTCCCACTTGCATCTTTTTCTAAGATGCTAGGATAACATATGATGGTTTCTCCAGTACTAGTAAGATCAAAGTAATTTCCTACATAATGTACCACAAACAGATCTAGAAATGTTGTTTTTAGATGCTATGATGCATATTCAAATTTTCCATGCAATGGATTAAATAGCAGCATGACTAAGTTGAAGGGCCAGTGATCTAAAATGACTCCTTTATGTTTCATATACTGAAATATTAATAAAGTAGAAAATCAAAATGAGAGCAATTTAGGGAGTCGCATATCCTCTGATTACAGGATCATTTCCGTGGGTCCAATTTCAGACAAAGAAAAGAGCCATAATGGAAAAGAACAGAGCAGGGGAAACAAGAATGACAAAAGGAAAAGAAAAAAATGGAATAAAAGCAAAATCAAAGGGTCAGCAGCAAAATACTCCATCTCCATGAAACAACACTATTATAGTCCTCCCTCTTAGGAGAATTCCCCAGCTGAGCCACTGGGCTGTTCTATCAAAAATTGGCAACCTTCACATACTGCAGTGCATCACCCATTGTGTATTGCCAGTTGGAAAGAAAGCTTCAGTTTGCATTTTGGAATATTATAGTTTGAGATGAGTTTTCAGTGCTGTCTGAGAGCCACGTTCCCCAGGAGGGCTACAGGGTCACTTTTTTTCTTCACCTTTTCTTTGACCTGCTTAGTGCATAGGATATCTTCTTCCTAGAAGTTGGACTACAGAAGAGAGTCCTGCTCCGCACTGAGAGGGTGCATATCAGAGTGAGGCTCTAGCAGTAATGCCATGGCAAGGTGATGCTTTCTTAGAACTGAAAATGGAAAGAAACAAAGCAGTAAGGATGGAAATTTTTCATTAAAGGCAGAATGGTAACTCTGTATTCATTAGGTTTCTTTACCATGCCGGTGAAAATACCCTAGCTCAAACATGTCAGCAACAAAGGGAACTTGGCTGGATCCTGTAATCCAAAAAGTTGAAATCACAGATATTCAGTTCATATGTTCAAATGATGTTTTTTATTCTTTCTCCATTGTCTGGCCAACTTGTGCCCTTTGTTGCTTTATTCTTAGGCAGAATCATTCCAGTGATAGCACAAGTACCCATAACAGCACCAAACTGATTTCTAAACAGTTTCAAAATCTCACCTGAAGGAGTTTGCCTCTTTAGTAATTTCAGTAACAATCTTGGGAACATGTACCCAGCAAATAGGTATGAATGAATGTCTAAAGGAAAATTAAGATTCTATTACCAAAAGAAGGGGATATGGACTTGGGGCAGGTAAAAACCAACAAAATCACTTACTTGCTAGGCTCTTTGGATCATCCTTTTGAGCATCAACAAGAAACAGAACTTTTAAAGTTGGAGATAGCTTTTTATTTATCCCTTTTTACACATTGACTCATAATCTATGATTTCTCCTGAGAAAAATGTCAAAGACCTTATGATACACTAGAGCATCTGAGTACTAGACAGAACATCAGTAGAAATGATAAGTTCTTCCTGTAAGTTTGCTGACACAGAGTACTTTAACACCCATGCTAAATCAAGCAGCAGCCTTCTCTAACTTCAAGGTAAAGCAAGGCTGTGTCAGCTAATTTCCCTACAGGATTTGATAGCTTTGGTTAGAGACTTCCTATGTGTGTGGGTGGGGGGGGTATATTTCTGACTTCTTTCATGTTTCTTCCCTTTTTGTTAGTCACATGGGAACTATCATTATTTAGGCAAGTGCTCTACCACTCAGCTACATCTTCAACTCCCCACCATTATTTAGATTAATGATTTCCTACTGTTCGAAAAAAGAGAACTTGCTAAGCACAGTGGCACACACCTATAATCCCAGAGGCTGAGGCAGGTGGATCACAATTTGGAGGCCAACCTCAGCAGCTTAGTGAGATCCTGTCTCAAAATTAAACCATAAAAAAAGGGTTAGGTATATAGTTCAGTGGTTGAGAAAACCTGGGTTCAACTCCCAGTACTGGGGGTTGGGGGGAAAGAACTCCTTTCTGACATATGGATTTATAAATGTCTCATAATAATAGTCAAATATCTCTGGCTTCTATTTATATATTCACTAAGAAGATACATATTATAAAAGTTTTAATTATATTAATGTTATTAAAACAATTGGCATCATACTGACTACAATAGTGCCTATTTCCATGTGAAAAATGAATAGTACACGTACATGTAAGATGTATTGTTTATTCCACCTACATAAGGATGTATAGGTCTCTTGCAATAATTCTATAACCCTTTCTGTAACTGGTGAAGAATTTGGGATCAAATGACTTAGAATGACTCTTTTGTAAACTCTGATATTTGTTTGAACCCAGAAGGCCAATGCTTCTAAATGTACGGTCAGAACCATATGTTCAGCCTCCCCTTCCCCTCTCTGTTTCCATGTCCTTTATATAAATAGCTCAAGCTCTAATTTCAATAGAAAGACAACCAACAGCAGCCAAAGGAGTTGGCATAAGACTAACTACCAAGATGATGGCTTAACACAGCTTCTAGACACTGAAAATGAACGTCACTGACTCAAGGCGTGTACTCCATGTTGAAGGCATAAGCCAAAAACAGAAAAGTGGGACATGTTGATTTTAGGCCGGTCTTTTCCAAAGAGTAATGATGAATCTCATTAGGGGCATAGCAGTTCACTTTCAATCAGGTACAAAGATAGTAAGGACATATTTATACCAAAAGGGAAATGTACTCAAAAACTAGAAATGTAAAGCAAAGATCATTTTTGAAGTGGTTATTGGACAGTGGCACCGTTGTCTGTTTAGAATTCATTGTACGTACTCTGTGGGCCATCATCACTGCCATGCTCTGATGAGCTCCTAATCTCTCTCCTAAATCCTTCCTCCAGCTTCACAGATGAGGCAGAATAGAGCTGAGTGAACCACTCTTAGGAAACAGTCTCAAAATTTTAACCCTGGCCTAGAGAACTTCTTCTGACCTTTTGGGCAAAGAACAATTTTTTTTTAATAAGAAAATGAAAAAAAAAATACAAATTTGAATTTCCCTTCCAAATCACAAGCATTTGTAGTTAGGACATTTCAGTAGTAATTTGTAAATGACTAACATTAGTAATCAGTATGTTAATACAAATCTGGGTCCAAAATAGTACATTTAGCTGAAAAAAGCAATGGAATTAAATTGTATTTCTTATATTCAAACAGTGTCAGTGTTTCAATGATTGCTTTATTTTCATTATCATCTTAGCCATTGGGAGATGCTAATTCATAGAGGCTATAATAATTAAGAACATGAGCTTTGGAAAGAGACTGAGACTCAGAAGTCTATCATTAACTAGTCATGTAACCTTGGGCTAAACTACACTATTTGTACAGTGATATTACACACAAGATGAATTAGAATTATTATAGCATAATTAATCATAATTAATGAAAATACTTTGCAAAATGAGTGGAACTTGTTAACTACTAACAAATGTTAGCTCTTACTTTAGATTGTCATAGGACAAGATATCTTAATGCAGCAGAAACTTGAACCCCTGCTCCCACCCCAGCTAATGAAAGAACTTTTGTGTTTATCCAGATTCTTCACTTACCCTTGCCTCCCCCTCTGAGAGAATTTTGGCAAGGTAGTTCCTAACCTTTTTGTAATTGGTAGAACCACATTAAACAAAAAAGGACACAGGAAAAGCAAAAACAAAAACAAGCAAACAAACAAACAAAAAACAGAGTGGTTGAGGAGACATACAAAATAAAGAAATGAAAGTGTTGGGTGAGGGATAAAAGGGCACATGGGCCACAATTTACATGAGGAAAGCATTCTGGGATTTGATGTGGAAGTTTCTAGAATAGCTTTGGAGTCTGAGAAATTAGAGAGGAAGCAAAGGGAGTTTTGAAAGTTGTTTTGAAATGGGTTATAAATTGAATCTTATTGTCTTTAACAGATAAAAATAAAGACTAGGTTTCAGTTGTCATTGTCATGATGTGAAGACTGTGCTTCTTCATGGAGTATCACAGGAAGATTAGGTCATGTTTATACTGTGTTTATGCTGCAAACTGCACCTTTGGACAGTGCTGTAACAGGTTGCCCTGATGGGAGTACTCCTCCTGCTGGTTTCCATATTTATGGATTGCAATTCACCTTAAATTTTCAGAAGTGGGTCTTTATTCTTTCACCTTCACCACCAGGCTCTCCTCTACCTATAATTCCTCATAATATAGCATTGGCTTCAGCAAAGGAATATACAGTAATCAATAGTGCACTTGGAGACACGGTCTTTATTGCTATTACCCTAGATTCTAAGCCTAAACTTAGCTAGATTGGGGCAAATGACTAAAGAAGGCGTCCCTTGGACATCAGATTCTCCTATGATAGTCAAGTGGTAAAGTAATCACTGGCAACATAGTGTTGGCATTACCTTCCAAAAGATAAAGTTGTGATTTCTTCTTGGAAACAAGCATTACAACTATTCTTTATGGACCTGTTCCATGTAATACACTGCTTTTCTCAAGACAAAACATCATCTGCTAGAGAGATTTGGATACTGCTGAACACCTTAAACTCATTTAGTGACTGACATAGTACTAAGGATTCCAGAAGGAATAGATCACTTTCACATATTTCAACTACACAACTAAACAATCAACGCTATTCAAATGTTTCAAACAATTTAATTCATTCCTGTTCTGACCTATCCTTCAAATAACAAATTCATAAGACAGTTATTACATCAGCCTCTAAATCACTCTTGTATAATCAATTAACCTCATCATATTCAAATATTCAGTTCCACCAATGGATAATTTTGTCATCATGAACTCATTTTGTTTTCAATTACCAGCCTCACTAATGGCCTACAGAAACCAATGCTTAGGGAAATACTGAAAAATATACTGTGATCTCTCAGGGTGGTATACATTTTCTACATAGCAACACAGTTATTTGATGTTATTACATACATATTAAGACTTGGGGATTTTACTTTTCCATATAAAATGTATAAATACAACAACCCAAACCAACCCATTCTATACAGAGAACTTCAAACACCCTCTCTATTTTCCAAACAAATAAGCTCTCCACAAGCTCCTAACCCCAAGGACTTTGTTGTGTTTGTTATAAATAAGTCAGTGGATAATCATAAAACACTTCTTGATGGTAACTAAATCAGGAAGATCAGTGATAGCCCACCTAAGCCAACCATAAATTTTATGGCAATTTTTTAATGAGGCAGGGAAGGGAGCTTATCAGCATTTTTTCTTTCAGGGTCAAATGAAAGAAAGCAGAAGAGAGTCAGGGAAAGGAATCTAAGGTACCTGGGGTGAAAGGAAAGAAGAGGGAAAATAGTGAGTAAAGAGGAGGAGGAAATAGAAGCTGATCAGAAGGTAAGTAGCTACAGACTTATACAGCCTTTGGACATAGAAAGTTTAGTTTGATGTTGTCCTCAAGGGAAACCTGAAGAAAGATTTTTGTGCCAGTGCAACATTGGTAAACATGAAAATGGATCATAACTTTGGCATTTGGGCTGAAATATAGGAGAGAAAGAATGGGAGAGATAAGAAATAGATTAGTTAGAAGCAGCAGATAGCAGAAGAGAAAGCATGCCCCAAAGATAATAACTAGGGCCCGGTCAGAATTATTATACCTTATGTTTCATTGAACACTCCTAACCACCATGAAATTTCCTCTGGATACTTAATTAAATACTTCTATGAAAATAGAAGTCCTTTGCCAATTTTATGGGAAAAGTTGGCATTTCCAGAGGGACTATGAAATTTTTTTCTGATTCAATAAGAACCTGAACAAGACAAAGTGATATGAAGGTTCAATGTTCCAAATTAAATTAGACATATTATTAATCCAGTTAGAAGTCATTAGCCAACTATAAATCCAAAATAGTAATTTTAATTTTTTTCTCAAAGGGAAAGAAGTAGGAGAGGGGCAAATGATCTGAGAACCTGCCCTACATCTGCAGCTGCATAGGCAGGGCCAGATGAATGGGAACTTTGACAAATGAAAGGTAGCAGGGCTGAGGTGTGTATTTGGTGTGTCAGCAAGTAATCTGTAAGCAAGAACAAGTATCAATATAGAAAGCATCCAGCCCCTCTAAAGGAAACGCTCAACTAGCATCCAGCATTGGTATTCAGTTGACCTGACCCTTATTGCAAAACTGAGCTGAGTTCCTCAAGACATCCCCATTAGCTTTTCCACATGTTCTCGGAGTTGTTTCTCAGCTCTGGCTTTTGTTGTTATTGATGCTTTTCACTTTATCTTCCTAGATCTTGCCTTGTCACTTTTATTGTCCCAAAAAAAGGAGGTCACAAAAACCTGCCTTTTCTAAAAAAACAAAATTCAAATTCAGCTCTGTTACTTAAGGAGCGTTTTTTAGATTTCCCATGATAAGCCAACAAGAAAAATCTTGGGAAATCATAAGAAGATCCAAATTTTTATTTTTTAAATTAGTTATCCATAAAATGATAGAAATTGGTTTACTGTAAAACAAGGATTCTATGATATTTAACTGCAGAGTCTTGAGTATATCAAAGAAGTGTGTTCAAAGTGCGACAAAGTTGGTTAAGGATATGGTAATATACAGACTGAGCTACCTTTTTTCCCCAGAACTTTGAAGGAAAGATAAGGGTTCAGAGTTGCTGGAAAAATTAATAATGATCATATAAGGCAAAAATTTTGAGAAACAAAAAAAGTAAATCTTTGTTATTTAGCACCTGAGAATTTTCTACCTAAAAAAGAAATGAACAAAAGAAAGCAAAGACATGAACAGAAATAGCTAGAGAGACAGACAATTCAAGTAATTTATTATAATGAACAGCAATCAACTTCACAAAGAAAATATCATAAAGATACAATTGGAAACTGCAAATACTTCATGTAAGAATTCTAATTACAGCATTTAGTTGTTTGAATCTAAATTCCCATTTTTCTGCATGACCTATGAAGAATTATAAGTTCTTCCTTCTGAGTCAGACCTCAAACCAGCCACATTGTCTGGTTCAGATTTTGTTCCTATAGTTCTGGCAAAATTGAAGGAAAAAAATAACTGGAGTGAGAACTAGAAGACTTAAGTTCTTGCCTTTCTTTTAAAACCAGCTCTTAACAAATGTACCAAATTGGGGGCATTTCTGGGTAAAGCTTAACTAGATGGACAAGTCTTCTGGAGGGATGTCTTTAGACCAGTTGCCTAATTCTAGGCCAGCTTTATGGGTATACAACCTGTACAGTCACAAATAACCCTGGACTTAGAAGGGCCCTGAGGTTGGTTTAATGTTCTGCTGTAGCCATCTTGAGATCCTTACTTTTTAACAAAGAACTGCTTATTTTCATATTGTGCCAGTCCTGTAACTTATGTAGCCAGTAATACCTTAACACTTCAGAGCCTCTGCTTCCTTATTTATAAGACCAGGATTGGAAGTTCCCCAGCATCCTTTTGGTCCTAAAGTATGATGAAAACAAATTTTCAGGATTATCTGGCATTTAGGGAACAAAATGCCATAATGGCTGTAATGATATTTTTCCAGGATTCCAATTCCAAAACATATTCTTATCCTTAAAAATGGCCACTATTTCACTGATGATAGAAACTTCAGGACCTAACATGCTGAGAATTATCTGGCTCCCTCTGTCTCCTCTCATTATAGCACCAACCTCTCATTATAGCACCACTGACTAGCCACCTATGGCCACAAAAATGCTGCAAACAAACCACTCCAAAATTAAGAGGCTTAAAGCAATATCTCTTACTGTTGTTCACAAGTCCACAGTGGCTGACTGGTTCTGCCAATTTTGGCCAAGCCTTCCTGGGCATTTCTCTGGTCTCAGCCAAGTCACTCCTATGTTTCAGATGGCATCAGGTGGAGCACCTCGGTTCTCTTCATGTGGTCTCTGTCTTTCCAGCAGGCTGGCCTGGCTTATGGAGACAGGACACAAGAGGAGAAGCCAGGCTTTTGATGTACAGGCTCAAGACTTGAACAGTGTCACTTCTGCATTCTTCCATGCAAAGCAAGTCATGAAGCCAGGCCAGATTTACACATGCAGAAAATAAACCTTAATGGAAAATCTTAAATACATTTCTTTATGGGAAAGCTACAAATTCACATCCTAAGCCTTGGATACAGAGAGGAAAAGAATTGGAGCCATTTTTACAATAAACTGGCCATACTCACATGAATCAAAAATTCTGTTTACTATATACTCTATCCCAACAACACATTGCTGAGTAACCCTAAGCAAAGCATTCAGGGTCTCCTACCATTGCATCGTCTGTATAAGTGAGGGCATCCAGCCAGATTAGCTGTAAAGCTCCACCTCTGACATCCTCAAAGTCTACAGACTTTTCTATTCTCACTTCAACCAGTTCAAATCTCTTCTTCCTTCTCTGGACCAGAAACCTGTCTCTGCATCCTATACAGCATTAAATCCAGATTGATCAAAAGGATCAACTTAACCTATTTTGATCTATACATGTTTGTAGGGCCCTGAAAAGGAGAATTGTAAACACAAGCGTTTGGAATTCTCAGGGGAAGGTAAAGTTTTTCTCAGCTATGCCAGAAACCCTCTTGCTACATTTGAAAGCGTAGCAAATGGTGACTCCCTCATATCCAATGTCTGTGGTTCTGTGTCTCCTTTGTTTCTGTAGAGCAGGAAACAGAGCTCTCTACGCCATCCTCACCCTTCCACTAGACTGCATCAAGCGCTCATAGTTCAAGCCAAAACACTCTGGTAGAGCTCACTGCTGGCCTTTGAGCAGGGACAGTGTCTCTTAAGTAAATGAGAGCAACACTGTGTTCTTGACAAAGTCTGCCAGGTCCTGTCAACTTTATGCTTGCTGATTTTCATGACTTAAAAAAAAAAAAAATAGCCATAAAACTTTAGTCCAAAATTAAGTCTAGCCAGTCAAAACTTTGCCAGGCTGGAAAATTTTAATTTATCAAAATAACTAGATAATTGTTTCATTTTCTCCCTTGTTGGAAGCCCCTTGCTCTTCATAAATCACAATACAGCTCCTTTTCCCAGTAAGCTTTCTGACGGAACTATATATAGATCAGATTTCTTCTCCCCTAGGAAAATCAGTTGAATACAAGAACTATTCCTTCAAGAATCTGCAATGCACAGGACCAGCAAATGCACCACAGAGATGGATAGGTATGCTGCATGTGGCTTGCCAGGCACGTGCAGTGGCTGCTTTTGCTGCTGGTTCAGGGAATGAGAGCTAAATTTGGTCTATATCACTGGTTTTTAAACCACAAACTGCTTCTCAGGCTGCCAGATATGCCTTTTGTTTTGTGCATTCATTTGTTTCACTGTCTCCAAAATAAACCTGTCTTTTCAAATCATAAAATCTTCCACTAAGCAAAAAAAAAAAAAAAAAAAAAAAAAAAAAAAAAGAGTGGTGATGATAGAGGATCAGCCAGTCTGTCTTTCACTTGCTGACATGCCTATTTCCTCTTCAGTGGTTTCTTTTTGTCATTTTGCTGCATGTGTCTGTGTTGGCATTAGATTTTAGCAACCCTGTGGGTTTCTTGGTCCTCAAGGTGGATTTTGAAGGTCACTGTTTGGTCCTTAATTACCTTATATCCCCTTCAGTTGGTACAGTGCTTTTGTCTAAGAAGTTCAATGTTTTGTGCATATAATGCCTTGGACATATTTCTCTAGTGATTAGATAAGAAAAGAAAATCTCCAAACCTTCTCAGCCAGGGCCTGTAAGGATGGGTAAGTTGGGAAGATGTGGAGTAGAGGTACCCGTTTGGCCCAGCCTCACATTTGCAAAAGTCCTCATATTTTTCACTTATTGTTATAAATTATGCTACATATATAATCACCGAGATATAGAATTGAAAGCAGGTGTTAATCTTATGCCCCATTTATCTTTTAATGTACCTTAGTGTTTATAAAGCAATAATAATACTTATTTTTTAAAATAGCATACACTAACAGCATACTTATTGTGGCAAAAGTTTTCATTTATTCAGTGGAAATGTTTAAAATATACTATAAACTTTCTCACCTTATTTTGGCTATTGTTTTTTAAAACAAACAAGGAAACTTAACCTTAATGATGCTATTAAATACCTCCAGGCCTTCCTACGTATCCCTCCTCCTACCTGTGTCATCCCCTCACTTCCTACAGCAACTTGTCATGGAAATGCTTATCCATTCTTTATAAATCAGTCTGTGTAATCTACTTTTAGATAGAGAACACTGAGAATATTTCTACCAATTATATCTCTGTATTTTAATCAGCTTTAGCTGTTGGTTTTTCTTTTTGTGGTTTTTGGTATTGGGGTGCTTAACCACTGAGCCACATCTCCAGCAATTTTTTTTTTTTTTTTTTTTTTTTGAGACAGGGGTTAGCTAAGTTGCTGAGGGCTTGGCTAAATCACTGAGGCTGGTCTTGAACTCACAATCTTCTTGCCTCAACCTCCTGAGCTACCTCAACCTCGTGTGCCACCATACCTGGCTACCTGTTGGTTTTCTTTTTGAAGGAAAGGCTGCATTTTTGTCATTGTTTTAGCCCTGATTTATAGCAAAATACATAGTATGTAATATTGTGAACAAATGCATGAATGCATGAATAAATGGTATGTTAGAAATGTAGAATCTGAATAGCTATGCAATAGAACCAACCTAGGTGCTCTTCAACAGATGAATGAATAAAGGAAATGTGGTCTGTAAACACAATGGAATATTACTCATCCATAAATAAGAATGAAATTATGGCATTTGCTGGTAAATGGATGAAACTGGAGACAATCATGCTAAGTGAATAAGCCAATCCCTGCCAAAAAAACAAAGGCTGAATGTTCTCTCTGATATGCAGATGCTAACACACAATATAGGGTCAGGGAGGGAAGAATAGAAGTACTTTGGATTAGACAGAGGAATGAAGGGATGGGAGGGGATGGGAATAATAAATAATGTAGAATGAATCAGACATTGCTTTCCTATGTGCATATATAAATACACGACCAGTGTAACTCCACAACATGTACAATCGCAAGAATGGGAAGTTATACTCTAAGTATGTATGTAATATGTCAAAATATATTCTAATGTTATGTGTAAATAAAAATATCAAATAAAAAATTTTTAAAAAGAAAAAGAAATGTAGAATCTGGGACCCTGCCTTAGATAGATGTCTGAGTCTGCTTTCTGCAAAGATCCCCAGGGGATTTGATTGCACATTAGAGTTTAAAAAGCTCTAAGCTCCTGCTTATCTTTATCTCTCATTTCTGTAAACATCTGGAACATTAATAGTTCAAAGCTCTGGACTTGATAATTATTAATGTCCCTGCCTTGCATTGTGCTGAACTGATACAGCGAATGTGCAATTGTATATACATGTGTTGGTGTATGATCACACACTCTCATTCTTGCCTTCTCACTTAGAAGGTCATATAGGGACTCTTTTGGCATTCCCTCACTATTTGTGTCAACACCTACCCCTAGAGTATACCCATAGTCAGTGCCTGATACAAATTTATGCAAAAAAAAAAGTAAGAATCACTTTTAAAAATTAGGTTTCTTATAACTGTATCATACATGTTTCTGTGAGAGAGCATCAATATCAAATTAAATCTGAAGCTATGGGCTGGGGTTGTGGCTCAGTGTTGGAGTGCTCACCTAGTACATGTGAGGCCCTGGGTTTGATCCTCAGCACCACATATAAATAAATAAATAAATAAATAAATAAAGGTATCGTGTACAACTAAAAAATAAATGTTTAAAAAAAATCTGAAGCTATTACACAGGAGAGGAAGGTGAACTACCTTACCTCTTCTAAGAATCAAGAAAAAGATGGATTCTTTATACATGAATCATAGCTCTCACCAATTGGTCCTCCTCAGCTTCCACTACTGTCCTTGAAGGACAAGTGGCAGTAGATTAGGACCAGATTTTCTAGTTCACATTCTCTATTTAAACTTTCCTTAATCTTGGTATGTCTAGAGAGTTAGACATACTGATCTCAACAGCTTCTAATCTTCCTTTGGTCACATTAGGAAATGTTAGCTTACTTTATTTCATTCCATACTCCCTGAATTGTTCCTTCTTTGTAATTTAATGGTTTCAAACACTAATGCTGAATCAAGATAACTGTTGATTTGTTATTCACTTCATTAGGGAGTCCCACAACACATATGAATTCTACCTATCTAATAAGGGGCAAGAGAATCAAGCTAAAATAAGTAGGCAGTGTTTTTGTCCTCCCTGAAAAAAAATTTCTTAGAAAGGTAAAATCTGCCACCAAAATAATGGGAAATGAGGTATTGGAGGATGTTAAGGGAGTCTACAGCATGAAGTACTGATGGCACCATATATACTCATTTAACCTCATCAACATAATTTAAGAATGATAACCTCAATTTTATCAATTAGAAAAACGAGTCTTCTATTTTTTTATATTCTTAATTTCAATAAAGAAAACATAACATGATAATTGATCATCACAATGATTTTTAATTGGATTTTTAAAAATTTTTGTATTTGTTTTAATTAGTTATACATGACAGTAGAATGTACTTTGATACATCATATATAATGGAGTATAATTTCTCATTCTTCTGGTTGTACATGATGTAGAATCACATGGGTTGTATGGTTATATATGTACATAAACCATTTTTTAAAATATTTATTTATTTGCTTTAGTTGTACACAATGTGTTTATTTGTACGTGGTGCTGAGGATCGAACCCGGGCCGCGCACGTGCTAGGCAAGCACTCTACCGCTGAGCCACAATCCCAGCCCCATAAACCATTTTTAAGTGTACAGTTTGGTAGTGTTAAGTACGTCCACATTGTTATGCAACAGATCTGTACAACTTCATTGTCTATTAAAACTCAAATTCTGTGCCCCTAAATAGCAACTCCTCATCTCTCCCTCCTCTACCACTTCTTTTCATAAACTAAACTAAGTAATATTTTGTTCATCTTTTTCTCTTTCCTGACCTTTTTTCCTACTTCCTCCCCCTTCTCAAAATACCATATCTTACACTGCTCTGGTCCAATTCAACAATAACAAAAGTGATTGAAGTTTCTCAGGTCTCAGGATGTTAACCTCCCTATGTAGTCTGTGGAATAAGCTGTGATGTTGAAAATTCATCTGTACACTTTATCTGTGTTCAGAGAAACTCAGGATATACACCATTATTTCAAGGAAAAACCAGTTAAGCCTGTCCAGAATTCTCATTTTGTCACCAAGCCACGTTCCTGAGGCCAGGATCCAGCACTTCAGCTCAGTTATATCTTTCCAAAGCACCATGAGAGCAATGTATGTACATATGCATATGTCCAGTCTAGAAAGTGGCCTGGGGCATAGGTTTGCACATCTTTGAATTGGCACTGTGATATTATCTTAACTCCATCTTAATATTTGCATATTTTATATGAATGACTTCTTTAGTTATTCTTTACTCAATGGCAGGAAAAGATTCATGTTGAGTGTTAGAAAGAAATTGGGGACCAGAGAGGGTAGTTATAAATGCCAGCAGCAGACATCCCCAGTCTACTCTCTTCAGAGTTCTGTGTCATCCGTGAACACATCACAAGGCTCATCATGCTAGGCAGCCAGCATTCCCATGCTCCAGCCTGTGAAAACACAAAAGTTCCCTTTCTCTCTAGATTTCATGTCCCCAAAGATGATGGAGTTAATAACTATAGCAAGGATCTACCCTCCCAAAGTTACTTCTTTCAGGTCTTGCCACTTTTTTGCCTGATTCTGAAGGAATCCAAATTCTGAAGGAAACCAAAGCTTCCTACCATAGGCCATAGGCTTGAGGGGATGCTATAGTAGAGATTTCTAAGTATAAACTCAGTTCTATAATTTCCATGTCCTGAAGTGAGCTATATAACTTTACCATGCCTAAGTTTATTAAATGTGATCAATTGGATGAAATAATATTTCCCAAATCACTTTAATAAATGTTTTTCATTGGTATTTTTATTATCTTATTGCCGTTTCTAATAATATGGCTAAGGCTAGAACTTAGATCCTCTTTTCTATTATACTAGAGAACCAAAAAAATACAGTACATGTGCTAAATCCAGCTCACCATCTATTTTATAAATTAAGTTTTATTTGAACACATATTTATATATAGTTTATAGTTGCTCTCACATTACAATGGCAACATTGAGAAGTGGTATGGCAGAGACTGGATTTAGAAAGAGCTTAGATTTTGGGAAAAAAAAAAAAAAAAAAGAAGAAATTCAAGATGTTCCCCCCTACCTATATAATATTGGGCAGATCATTGCAGCCTGAGCTTAAATATCTCTATCTGCACAATGGAAATTATAAGAATACTCACATTACATATTAGTAGTGAGGACTAAACAACTTATAGTCAAGCTCTGTATAAGTATGTAAGTCCTATAAGAATTCATTTATTCATTCGTTCATGTCACTAACAACATACCAGAGACAGAGGATTCAAAGTGAAAAACAAAATAAACAAACAAAAAACCAGACATAGTCTCTGGTCTTGTAGAACTTATCTTCTGGGAAGACAGGCTACTTGAGCAATGTGTGTTTCCTAATTCATCAATCTCATTGTCACAAATTTCTAAGATATCAGTTTTAATTGTGAAAGCATACAGTATAGGGAAATGCCTACTATAGAGTTCTGTCTTTGGCTCAGCTTGGATCAAAAATATTAAGTTATACATTTTTCAGTATTTAGTGGATTATTTGCTTTTATTCAAACAAAAAGATTAGCCAAGTTCTTGAAAAGAAATATTTACAGAGTTAGACAAGTTGGTGAATGTGACACATGCAGAGATGCCCACAGGATAATTTAAGCCCTTCTGCATTTACAAAACAAAGTCCAACCAAGGAAAATGCTCTGACAGAAAAAAAAAAAAAAAAAACACAGACCAACAGACCAAACACAAATACACATGAATCCAGCAGAGATTAAGAAAAGAACACGCCATCAGATACTTTCTGTGTGATTTTTCTTTTCATTTAAGTAGCATTACTTTCTGGAAAATTACAAAGGTAATAATAAGTTAAAATAACTGGACTAAAAATTTTCACCTCTAAATTACATTTCAGTTGAATGATAATGAGGAAGAATTGCTTATTTGTTTTAATTCTAGGGCAATGCCCCATGATGCTTTTATATGTCAATTTATCTAGAGAAAATATGCATTAAGAACACATCAGTCCTCACTAATTTTGCATTAATAAGTTTCTTCTCCTTGAGTTTTTACTGCACTATAGGTTGAATAATAATGTGTTAAGGATTTACAATTTAGTATGAGGTCCACCAACTTCTCTATTAAGAGCATATCACTCTCCTAGAAAAATAAAAAAGAGTGTTCAGATACTGATCAGTCTACAGGCATGTCTCCCAAATCAGTCATCTGACCATGGTTTTTATGCCTTATGCACAAAAAGGACATTGAGTAGGAAAGCAGTAAATGAAAACTAGGAGCTCTTGTCAAATTGTCAGCCATTGTGCTCATATTAATAACTACTGCAGCTGTCTGGGGCTCAAATTAGCATCTTTGAGATAAGTTAGACACTTTCAGCACTATTTAGAGCCATTTCAAAGAGAACAACAAAAGTTTATGTTGAAATCTTTCGTTAGATGGACTTTAAAACAAAAATCTCTTCAGAAGCCTAAACTATGTTTTTTTTCTTTTTCTTTTTTCTTTTTCTTGAGCTACCATGATGGGATTACTTGATAAATCTTGAATTTCATTAACTAAATATTCCAAAAGCTATATTCCATAGTCACATTAATTATGCACACATGCTCATATGAACTCATGTTAATTCTTGTAATCTAAAAATGAAAAGGCTCTTTCCCTAAAACTGGTATGCTTTCACTTATTCAGATACCCCAAACAGAGTATTAGTCTTGACTGCTCACCCTGGCATTGGAAGAGAATAAGTGTTTTCAGCAAAGACAACCTACTCAGATTAGAGCTAGGTGACTATATCTCTTTGAATCTCCTGTATTGGGGAAGAGGATCAGCATCCCTTTAAAGAAATGTCTCCAAATGCACATTAACTTGCCAAAAAAATGAGTCTATATTGAGATTCAAGAAAAATTATAACTTGATGTAGATGAGTCAGTCATTGTGTCAACTGGCCAGAGGAGGCTGACAGCATGGACTTCTAGTTGTGCTTCTTAAATTCTTCAGATGGACCTTATATAGGGAAAACTTTCTGTGTTAACCTTCTGAAATGAACTTCCCCATTTTCATAGCAGTTAGACACACCAGGTAGCTGGGAGCAAATGAATTTATTTACCAAATAAGGGGATTTTGCTGAGTGTCTTACTCAAATGGAAAGTCCATTCAACTCACTCTGACAGTTTTAATTTAACACATTGAAGTCTAAAGTAATTAAGTTGATGAAGGTTTCATTCCATTGTTCCGTTTGGATTTATACTATTGGGAAATAGCAGATATACTACAAGGAAGTCAGATGTCCTGGGTTCTAAGTTTAGTTATGTCCTCATCACCTTTGTCTACTTCATTGGGGGTATTAAAAGAACAACTAGATAATAAATATAAAAGCATTTTAAAAGTATAAAGTAATTATATGTTTGGTAAACATTAATTCCCTACCATGTACCAGGCATAGCCACACACATCATCCCATCCTTAGAACAATGCTGTAAGACAAATATTATGACCACACTTTTACAAATAAAGAAAATGAGCCTCAAAGAAAGTATGTAACTTGTCTCAAATTAGACAGCTATGACATGAAAAGCTGAGATTCAAATTTAGGGCTTTTAGGTCCATGTCTAGGTGTACTTTATCTTATGTCTAGTCATGTCTTTTTATTCTTTCCCTTTTTTATTAATTAATTAATTTATTTTAATTAGGTATATATGGCAGCAGAATGCATCTTGATTTATTCTACACAATTTTAGCACAACTTTGCATTTCTCTGGTTGTACACAATGTTGTGTCATACCTTATGGGCAGTCATACATGTACCTAGGGTAATGATGTCCATCTCATTCCACCATCTTTCCTGCCTTCCTGCCTCCTCCCTATCCCTTCCTCCCCTTTGCCTAATCAAAGTTCCTACATTTTCCCCATGGTCCCCCTCCCCTGTTATGCATCAGCATCCACTTACCAGAGAGAACATTCAGCCTTTGATATTATGGGATTGGCTTACTTTGCTTAGCATGATATTCTCCAACTCCATCCATTTACCTGCAAATGCCATAATTTTATTCTCTTTTAATGCTGAGTAATATTCCATTGTGTATATATACCACAGTTTCTTTATCCATTCATCTATTGAAGGGCATCTAGGTTGCTTCCACAGTTTAGCTATTGTGAATTCAGCTGCTATGAACATTGATGTGGCTGCATTACTATAGTATGCTGATTTTTAGTCCTTTGAGTATAGATCAAGGAATGGGATAGCTGGGTCAAATGGTGGCTCCATTCCAAGTTTTCTAAGGAATCTCCATAATTCTTTCCAGATGGGTTGCACAATTTGCAGTCCCACCAGCAATGTATGAGTGTGCCTTTTACCCCACATCCTTGCCAACATTTATTGTTTGTATTATTGATAACTGCCATTCTGACTGGTGCAAGATGAAATCTTAGAGAGTAGTTCTCAACTTAGCAAAAGAGGTGAAAGACCTCTACAATGAAAACTACAGAATACTAAAGAAAGAAATTGAAGAAGACCTTAGAATATGTAAATATTTCCTATGCTCTTGGATAGGAAAAATTAATATTGTCAAAATGGCCATGCTACCTAAAGCACTGTTCAGATTCAATGTGATTCCAATTAAAATTCCAATGTCATTCCTTATAGAAATAGAAAAAGCAATCATGAAATTCATTTCGAAAAATAAGAGACCCAGGATAGCCAAAAGCAATCCTTAGCAAAAACAGTGAAGCAGGGGCCATCATAATACCAGACCTTAAACTATATTGCAAAGCTACAGTAACAAAAACAGCATGATATTGGCACCAAAATAGACATGTAGACCAATGATACACAATAAAAGACACAGAGCTCGTACTAGACAAAGGTGCCAAAAACATACATTGGAGAAAAGATAGCCTCTTCAAGAAATGGTGCTGAGAAAACTGGAAATCCATATGCAGCAAGATGGAAATAAACCCCTGTCTCTCACCATACACAAAACTCAACTCAAAGTGGAGCCAGGACCTAGGAATTAGTCCAGAGACCCTGTGCCTAATAGAGGAAAAAGTAGGCCTGAATCTTCATTGTGTCAGATGCATAGGCCCCAGCTTCCTTAACCAGACTCCTAAAGTGCAAGAAATAAAATCACAAATTAATAAATGGGATGGACTCAAACTAAAAAGCTTCCTCTCAGCAAAAGAAACAACCAATGAGGTGAAGAGAGAGCCTACATTTTGGGAGAAAATTTTTGCCACACGCAGGTCAGATAGATCACGAATCTCTAGGATATGTAAAGAACTTAAAAAACTTAACACCAAAAAGATTACCCAATCAATAAATAGGCTAAGGAATTGAACAGACACTTCTCAGAAGAAGATATACATTCGATCAAGTCACTTCTACATTTATATTACTACATTAAAAAACACTAAGACTACAAAACCAAATAAACAAAAAACAAACACTAAGACTTAAATATCATATATAAAACTCCAAGTTAGCAAGTGACCTAAATGCTTTAACTCAAAGAATCTTAAACTTCTTGTGTGGGAGAAGCTTCTTTTCCTTTCCTTAAAACCTGAAACCTAGTGCTTACAGGAAGCTGGTCAATAGAACAGATGAGAGGGCAGTGCTATTCTACATGATTTGGCTTGGAATTTCTATCCAGGAGAGAGAGTACAGCAATGAAGAAGACAGTGATGGCAACTGAGTTGGAGAGCAACTGTGTAGGCTGCAAAATGCACTGGAAACTTCACATAATCTTAAACAAGGAGCCCTACCTTTCAGTAAAAAAGTACAGGGTATGAAAATGTTATGGTGTCTTAGTGGAAAAGTTTATAGGGGCATGAGACTTTTCTTTGGACCCTTTAAGTCTCAGCATGTAGGAAATGCCCAATTCTGAAGTAATGCCAACAAGGTTGAACCTAAAGTTTCTGAGTATATTCATCCTGTAGAAGACATACAGGTATAACTGAGGGCACTTAGTTTTGTATTTCTCCTATTCTCATTCAGCCCAACAACCTTCCTTCTTATTCCAATGGATAATGACATTTTAGACTCAGGTGTACCACTGTAAGTCCACACAGAAATAAAAGTCACATAATTCTGTCTAGTAGCATGAGTCAATCTCAGAAGTCAGCTTCCCCTAAACCTTCTGTATTCATGAGCATGGGCATGCATGCATACACATGCACACACACACACACACACACACACACACACACACACATCCCACATACACAAGCCCTACATCTACTCCATGACTTCCACTGTAGCTTTTCAAAGCTGTATTTTAGGGCTGGGAATTCATTTGATTCATAATAAAATGTATGACCAAATGTAGTAGATCTCCAGACTCCCTCTTTCTCAAGAGGCAGCTTTTTCTCAAACAGCTATTGCTGCTCCAAGACCAATACCTGAAAGTTCCATTACCACAACCAGCATAGAATCCCTAATCCAGGCAACAGCCCTGGCTACTTCTTAGCAGTTGGTATGATCTGTCACTATAAAGGGAAGAACTGCCCTACAAAATGGCTCCTTTCCTTTGTAACATTGGCTCCATCTCCAGAGTCAGAATCTATTTGCATTACCTTCACTCTCCCACAAGTCAGGGAAATGGTTGTCACATCCTCTCATCTCCCAGAAAGTTCCTTTATAACATTTATCAATGAGAAAGCAAGATAATTCTGAACTCACACCTAGAGGGTGGAGGCAGAAGATGATGAATAACATCCATTCTTTCAGAAACAAGATTTTTTAGATTGTGTACAGCTCATGTGGTTAGATTGCAAACAGCAAAGGAATTGAAGCCAGAATCTCCTTTGCCTTTTCCTTGTAGGTTTGGCATCTCCCTTAAATATGAAAACAAAATCCATAATGTGCATATGAGAGTCCCTTCCAAGGAGCAGCTTCAGTAAAACTTCTATGATGCTGTGGAAGCCACTTTTGAATTATGTGAGGGGCAATGAGATATCACCAGACCAAGCCAGGTTTTAGAGGCACTAAGAATTTTCCTCAGTAATGATAATCTGCCTTGATCCACTACAGAGGTTTGCCCTCCCCAGCCTTTCTGATTTTGATATCTATTGCTCCTGACATCACTTCCTCCTTATTACCTCTATTTCTCTGTGTTCTATATCCTTCTCTTTATGATTATGAGTCTGGGTCCTGGCAACCTGATCCTAAATGTTCTTTTTATTGACAATTTGGAATTACAGTTGTCCACTTAAAATGCATGATGCCCAAAGGTAATAAAAGCTCTTTGAGTAAAAAACTCAGCCTATTCCTAGACAATGAACAAATAGCAAAGACTTTTCTTTGTTTCATGGCTTTACAAGGACTTAAAAACAGTTGGCTTAGAACTTGATTTGGGTAGTTTTCTTTCAGCCATTTCTCTTCTACAGGAAAAAGAAAGAAAGAAAAAGAAAAACCAAGTCAAAAATGTCACCAGGAAATTCAAAGAGACCTCTTTGCCTCCTCTCTGGAATTCTGTGCTTTCTCACAATGATATTCAGGTACGGAGGACAAAAATGATGGCTATGTGAATCCAAATGTGACTTCTTATGGTCAAATAGATATTCTAGCATTTGAGTATAAAAAGAGCTCTAAAATGAAAAGCTGTTTTTACATATACTTTGTGACTCTTTTTTATTTTTTATTTTTTCTTTCTCTAGAAACTGGTCATTTGCTCCCAAGGCATCTGTCTTGTCAGTGTAATTTAATGCCTATCAGTCTGGAAAAGGAGAAAGTGATGAGGTATCATCATCCCTTCCTTTTTAGCTATATTTTTGCCAGAGTGGAAGTATAATTCTGGAAAGAATAATTTATAGGTTTATAAATAAAGAAACGAGAAAAATGAATCTGAAAAGCCTGGCTACTGCTAGTTTCATTGGTAAAGTAGCTACATGTAAAATGAAGGTAGCTTTGCACAAAATGTCTGTAGTGGGTTGAATTATGTCCTTCAAAAGCATACATTGGAGTCCTAGTTGTAACTCTAAATGTGATTTGTTTAGAAATAGTATCTTTGCAAATGTCATCAAGTTAAGGCAAAGTCATACTAGATTAGGGTGGGCTCTGAATCCAACGGCTGGTGTATTGAAGAGCTTCTTTCCAAATGCCCAACTCTGCTGGGTTTGTCATGAAAAAGTGGATGTGGTTGGATTTTGATTTTCATGTTAAAGTCCTCAGGTTTGTGGGGTTGTTTATTTGAGATCCAAGAAGCCTGAACAAGCTCCTCTGCTTAGTCCAGTTCTCTTTGACAATGAGGCTTCTGTCTCATCACCCTTCACCAGTTGGCATAAGTCCCTTTCTGCTTCATCAAATGTACTGTAAATGAATCTCCCAATAGCTCAAAGTTTTCCAACTTCAAGTGTGCATGAAAATTAACTCAGAAGCATGTAAACTGCAAACTTTCAGGTCTTGTGCTTGAAGATTCTGGAATAAGTTTGGAAGGGAGAATTCAGTGTTTCCAATTCAATTTCTCTCCCTCTTTGACATTCTATGTCTCCCCCACCCCACCCTGCCTTTTCTCTTCCAATAAGTCTATCTCTCTGTCTTGACCTTTTTCTTTTTTTCTCCATCTTAATCCTAGGGAGAGACCCAAATGAGTTTGAAGGACAGCAGAAATAAAACTAGCAAACACTAGGCATTCCTACTCATAAGCATTATCAAACAGTTTTTAAAAGAAGAAGAAAGAAAGAATAAAATATGAGAATAACACGGCCATTGATTCTCAGACCTGGTTGCACAGAACAATCACCTGGGGAAACATTTAATAAATGCCAATGCCTGGGCCCATCCCAGAGCACTTAGCTCAGAACCACTAGATGGAGGAGAGTGGCACTGGTAAATTTCATTAATAACACAAGTGACAGGCAGACAAATACATCTGCACAAATGGAGGTCCACAATGTCCTTCTTTTTCTTCACAGGGATGCTCCAGCTGATGAAGGGTGAAGAATCCAATGAAATTGAGATTCTTTGAAAAGGGTTCCTAGACTTTTATTCCCTACCCCACCTTCCACCTGTATTAACATTCAGAGTCATCATAGGCTACTGGGTAGGGATAGCATTTTGCTATTAGGCAAGCCATGGTCTCCAAAACTACCTTCTGGGACCCTGGTCCTGACATTTTGCTATGCCATACTGAGATGGTCTCTCTCTTTCTGTGTCTTTGCCATAGATCATAGAGCCTCTTGTACAATTGAATCAAGGGACTTTCTATTTGTCTCCATAAGGATTTTCTAGGGACATGCCTGACCATGATATACTTTTTAAACTATCTCTTTTGTCCTCTTCTTTTTGCTCTCAGAGATGTAAAGGGCGACCACAATCTATGAACTCTGCCTGTCAAAATTTATTTATCTTTCTAATGAATTATTCTTTGTTATAATGAATATAAGTTTGGAATATAATGAATAAAACTGAAGAGGGAAGTCACTACTCATAGTCCCTCCCATCCTCCTGATAACTTTTGTGAGATTTTGCCAAAAATAAAAGAGACCTTGGAGGTGTGCTGTGGTCAAAACAGAGCTAATATTTAAAACTTATACTTTTAATTTTTAATAGCTGCATGATCTTTCATTATATGCATGTATTGAGTTTAACCAGTACCATGCTAACATTTAGGTTGTTTTGATCCCTTACTATTATAAACAATAATAGAATGATTATGTTTCTACATGTTTTACATACATATGTGATAATATATCTGTAGAAAAAAATTCTTAAAACTGGAATTTCTGAAATAAAGGAAATGTACATTTATAATTTTTAAAGATATTGCAAATTATCTTCCAAAGAGTTCTACTGATAATCCCTGATTTTTTTGTTTTCTTAGTGCTAGAGATTGATGCTAGGGGCACTTTGCCACTGAGCCTCATTCCCAGCTCTTTTTATTTAATTTTGAGATGGAGTTGCACTGAGTTGCCCAGGCCAGCCTCCAACTGTGAACCTATTGCCTTAGCTTCCCAACTTGCTGGGATTACAGGTGTATGTCACTGGGCGTGATATCACCTGAGATGTCTGAAATGGACTACTATTTGTTCTTCACTAATGCAATACAATATCTATTTTACTTCTCCATTTGATGTGTAAAATCATTATCACTGTAGTTATAATTTACATTTCTCTCATGATTAGTGTGAGAAGACAATTTTTATGTTTTTAAGAATTCTATATTTTGCTATAAATTCTTCATATATTTTCCAATTTTTATATTGATTTTTAAAATTTTTCTCATATTTTATTATATTTAATAAATTTAAAAAATTAGTCTATGATATGTAAAGTAAATACTTTTTCTCAGATGCCCATTAGAATATTATTTGTTGGTTTTTCTTGCAGATTAAAACATTAATTTCAATAAATATATTGATACAGTTTTATGATTTCTAGATTTTGTGTCTCAACTAGCAAGGCCTTTCTCTCCCTACATACGTGTGTGTGCATGTGTATGTGTATGTGTGTGTGTGTATTTTCTTCTAGCACTTTTCTGATTTCTTATCTTCTTCTATGTATTTGTTTAATGCTTACTGAAGAATTCATTTTACCCTACTGATAAGCAATGCCATTTTTACCATACACTAAATACATATGTATGTATTTGAATCTATTTATGGGCTGTACTTTATTAATTTATCTGTATTTTAGTATCAAGTACCACATCGTTTTAATTTCTGTTTATACTTTACTATGCCATAGGACTAAGCCTAACTCATTGCTCTTCTATTTTATAATTTTCCTTGGCCATTGTTGCTTCCAATTTTTTTCATATGAATTATCAGCAGCTTATCTAATTCAAAGAAAGTGTTTTAGAGCTGTTTTTTTATTATAATTATATTAATTTTATACATTAAATTAAGAAAATTAATATATTTATGATAATCTTTGCATAAACAAGACATGGTTTCAATTGTGCAAGTCATATTTTATCTTTCATTGATGTTTAAAATGTTCTTCACACAAATCTTGTACACTGTCATTTAAGCCTAGTTTTTAGTCATATTATCACTCTTTTTCCTCTGATGTTTAGAAGAGATCTTTCCATTCCTTATAAAATTTAGCATGCTAAAATGTATGTATGTGTGCATACATACATATTTATGTGTATATATGCATTGTATATACATATAAATCTTATTGGTTTTTGCACATTAAATGCATATTCAATATTTTTATTTTCCAGAAAAGACCAAAGCCACAAAACACAGAAGTATAAAAAGACACTAATGGCATAGGAAGAAAAGAATACAAAAAATACTTGCTAACTCAGGAATATTGGAATATTAGATTTCTTCTTTCCGCCTTAAATCTTTTTTGTTTTTTTTTTTTTTTTTTTGAAGGACCAAGGAAAGGCAATTTAGACAGTGCCCATATCTGACAAACTGCAAATATAAGTTGATTCCAAAAGGTTTATATAAAATCATAGATCAACAAAGCAATGCAATGTGTTTGCCCCAAGCCTTCCTTAGAAGGGATCAGCTTCCTGGTCTGCTCATTTTTTAATATTCCCCAGTGCCCCTACATAACCACCCATGTCACTCTTAGTGGTCTCCCTCCTGTGTCTGACACCCACCTCCACTGTTTGCCAAGCCCACAAAATCACACTTCTGTACCATTGCCCATGGTGCCTCACCTAGAACACAGTCCTACTATGTCTTATCAACTCCAAATTTTTATCTTCTCTTTAAAGACCAGGTCTCCTCTATGAAGCATTTGTGTACCATTACTTACTAACTGTGGCATTTGCCTTTGAATAATTACCAGATTTTGCAGTTAAACCTCTCAACCTTCAAGTTCCGAATATGCCACTTACTGGCTCTACCATCCTAGATAAGTTCATTAACTCCTCAGAACCTTGATTTTCTCCTAGATACAGTGAGTGTGAAAATATTTAACCCACCTCTTACCTATGGTTTTTATCAGAACTAAGTGTACTTAAAAGTAGTTATGAACTGGGGGCTGGGGTTGTGGCTCGGAGGTGGGGTGCTCACCTAGCATGCGTGAGGCACTGGGTTCGAACCTCAGCACCACATAAAAATAAAATGAAGATATTCTGTCCACTTACAACTAAAAAATAAATGTTAAAAAAATTTAAAAGTATTTATAAACTGTAAAGTGGTATGCAAATATAAAGAATCACCTACAGACTAGAGTCACTCTACAAAGAGAAAGGAACAGAGCTCTCTCCCTCTTGCTTTGGGAGTTATTCAGAAGGGGAACAAAGAAAGGACTAATTGTTTTCCCTTTGTTTTACAATGGATAAGCTCTGGCAGGCAGTGGGGCTCCAGACTTCCACCAAGAATAGCAAATAGGCTCTATCATAAGTGCCAATGCTAATGAATTATAAATGCCTGCTAGAACACTGTGCTTGTGAGTCTGAGGACCCATCTGGGTAGAGAGGGCAGACTGCTGACATCAGTTAGTAATGGGTGCATAAGCATAAGAAGAAAAAATGGCAGAACAAATGCCTCATGTCTATTTTTCTGCCTTCAACTTTGGGATCCCATCATAGGAAAGGAGCCACTATTGACCTTGTGATTTTTTTTCCAATTTTCTGTCAGTGTTAGCCTGACTGTGTCTTAAATCTGATTTGAGTTCCATTTGTTCTTTTGGGTGTCTGACTAGAAATATAGGCCACCCCCTTGGGGAACATCTCAATGGACATACTTTAGTCACGTCAACAATTATCTATTCTTACAATGTACAGGACACTTTGTGCTGGGGGCATGGGAAAACCAATAGCATTTATTGAATATCTCCTACATGCCAGGCACTGTAGCAAGCACCCCATGAATTGTTTTTGGATTATTGTTGTTTTGTTGTTGTTTTTCATCCTTCAAAACCATTTACCAGTAATGAACAAATGATGGAAGTCAAATATGTTACCATTAAAAATGCAGAGTTCTTTTCACTACAGTATAAATGTCCCATCCTCAAAGAGTCTCTGGCTGTGCTATACCATTTCTCCTCTGCAAACTAAGAGAAACTTATTGATGGTTCAGTGAGCTGATGTCCAAGTCCCCTCCCTACTGATACTGGAGCACTCCCACAACATAAAGCCAACTTTCCATTTAAAAGTCTTGGTGATCTTTCTGTCATCTTCACATAGAAGAGAGAGACTGCTAACCCAGCCCTGGGACCTTTGAAAGATTGCCCGCTGATCTGATTTATACTTTGGGAACTGCTAGCAGTTATTTTATTTACAGCATTCTAGATCTCAATCTCCCTAGTTACATTACTCCCAATTAAGCCCATGTATGCTCACAAAGCATGATTACATGATTTAATGACAGAGCATTTTGAATTAATTATATGCCAAAGTTTTATAAGATATTCTAGGTGCCTCACTAAAATTGGTGCTGCTTTTTATAGATGCACAAATGGGGGTGACAATGTTATTGAAGTTCTGTTTCCAAGATTATCCCCTAATGAAAGTGAAATGTATGTGCTTCCATTCCTAAGATTTCATGATTTAACACTGACCTACTTGGTCTCAGTAAACACTTAACTTAAAAGAGAACCTTGCCTGTCTCTACCTCATGAAGTTGAGTAGGCTGAATAAATTAAGGCATAGTCAGACATTTACTAATTACTTTCCTTTTGCTGGTTATTTGTGATGGATTGGATTAAAGGTATGTCATCATTCCATAGTAACTACAACTATATTTGAGGCAGGGGATGTTGTTAAGGCTTCCAAAAAATAGAAGAATTTATATTTTAGCTGGAGTTAATTCCATGGTGCAATCAAGTGAGAAAAATGCTCAGCTCTACCTGAGGCAAATGAGGTTGCCATGACTTCTAAAGGCTCTAAGTGGATCCTGGAAGTATAATTTTATGTCCACATTTTATTATATTTTACTCCCAAAGTGCTTTTCTCTCCTAAGGCTGTAAAGCCAGCCCTACTCCTTTTTTTCTCTCTCCTCCAGCCAATTTCTGGGGTCTAAACCTCTGTCTCAGTCTCTATTGCCCTCATGTTGCCAACCCCCACTCCCCTACCCAACCTCCCCAGTCTCCACCCTCCACTGATCCTCTCTTTTTCTCTCAAGAAACCACTGAGATTTGACCTTCCCGAGACATAGCCCCACCATAAAAACTCATCTGCCCTATATCCCATTCTTTCAGAGTTCTTCTCACAAACAGAAAATCTGACCAATAAGTTAATACTAGGTATTACTAGATACCTAGATCAATGTGCTACATTTAAGCAAAATCTTATTTTTTTTTTAAATCCATGGATCAACTATGTGCAAAGCACAATGCTTGTGGCTAAAAGAAAGCAAAGATAAATGATAAGTCATCTTGCCCTTCTCTTTTATTTCTAGTTGAAGTAACAAAAATGACATCATACAATGTGATCACCCACTCAGACTTGGCTTCAAATGAATTTAATATTCTAAACAAATTTACCGTGAAAGAACAATTATCAACGACTAGTGGGGCTATTTGAAAAAATATGCTGATGATTCTGAAAGTAAATTCCAAAAGAGGTAGCTGCTTTAGTCCAAAGAACACAGACTTTGGCACACCTGGACAGAAATGAACTCAAATCTTAATTTTCTGATGATTAGTATTAGGTGACTCAGAAAACATTCATGGGTCTCAGATTTCTCATTTCCATAAAAGTAATAAAATTTAGCTCATAGATTAAACATTCAATATTCAATGTCGTATAGAAGCTTCTCAATGATCTTTCTTCTTCCCCAAATATTTAAAGCAAGGCAGCATCTTAGATAAGTATAGGGTTTCCCAAGAGAAAACCTCTTTTCCACAATTACTGCCTCATAAGTTTGTCTGAACAATTTCTAAAAAGCCACATGTCTTTGTAGTAATGATTCCTACAGCTGGCCAAAGACATGTGTGTTGACAATCTGCCACTTAACTGTACATACAAAAATCATTGATTGATCTGAAAGTTCCCCAAGGGGAAGACAGCTGAAATTATTTGAGCCCCTGAATATCAGGATTGGATAGTAGGAATAGAATACCAAGCCCACATTCTAGCTGTCCCCTGGTTGCTTCTGGGTATGGGCAGTCCTCTGATTTCAAGCAAAAACCACACTCTCATGATTAAGGCGGTGTAGTCCATGCTTCTGCTAAGTGAAGACTTGAGAGTTTTTGGATATACTCTCAATGACTATATAAGGGCTAATGGCTTTTAAAAATTTAAAAGAGGAGGGAGACTGCTTTTCCAAGGCATTCTAGGGCACTGTCCTCTTGTGTTGTAGTGCTATTTGGAGAGTTTGTCAGTGATGAATGGAATCACTTTGAATTCTGTTTCAGTCCCTTAGAATTCTGGAGCAAGTAGCTGCAAATTCTCCAGTCTCAGTTTCTGCCTTGGGAGAATAATAACTTCACAGAGCTGATACGAGAAATGACAGCATGATTAGGTGGTTCATTAGCAGGCATAATGAACCTGTTGAAAGTGGGGAGTACAGCACCTGGCACGTAATAAGTGCTCAGAAAACTCTACTTTTCTGCTTTCATTTAACCCTAGTCTCAGATTCAAGATCAAAGCCTCTAACCAATTAAATTTCCATTTGTAGACATAACTTTAGAGGTAACAGGAAAGTGACCAGGAAATGAACAATTCAACAAAACATGGCTGATTCCCTGACCCTGATAGAACATAACCTGACTTATTCCCTATTTTATTTAAACTCTGTGCATATGTCCACTCCCTAGAGACCACTTACCTGCCCATTAAGATAGTTCTACTCTAATCCTACCTGCCCACTATCTAAGCTAGCTCTACTCCAATTCACTCCTTATCTCATTACTCTGCTTTTTTTTAATCCATGGCAGTTATAACTACCCAAAATTATTTTATGCATGCATTTGTCTGTTCCTTGTTTTCCTTCACTAATATGTAGGCTCTGTAATGGCAAATGCTTTGTAGATCTTGTTCTCTCCAGCCTAGCATTTGGAACAGTACCTGGATACATTTGGCAGATACTCAGTGGGTATATAACTAAAGGAAATGAAATCACTGTCTACCACTATTGATAGTGAACTGATCAATATAGTCAAGTTAAACATACCTATCTCCTAACATAGTTACACGTGTGTGTGTGTGATAAGCTAAGAACATTTAAGATGTACTCTCATAGCAAATTTCAAGTATACAGTACAGTATTAGTAACTATAGTCCCATACCATACATTAGATGTCTAGCAATTATGCATCCAATGTAACTGAAGCTTTGTACCCTTTGATCATTTTCTACCCTTTCCCTTCAACCCTCTACACCTAGTAAGTACCTACCCTGTGGTTCTGTGGAATTAACTTAGAAAATTTTTGTTTTCTTTTGAAACTGACTTTTTAAGAATCTACCTATACATGATATTATATAGTATTATACTTTCTGACTCAGGCTTATTTCATATTCTCCAAGTTCATTCATATTGTGGCAAATGGGAGGATTCCCTTCTTTTTTAAGTCTGAACAGTACTGTATATATATATACCACAATTTCCTTATCCATTCTTCTGTTAATGGACACTTAGATTGTTTCCATATCTTGGCCATGGTGAATAATGTAAAATGAGCATGTTTGTATAGATATATCTTCAAGACAGTGGTTTCATTACCTTTAATTATACCCAGAAGTAAGATTGCTGGATGTATGGCAGTCATATTTTTAATTTTTTGAGGAATCTCTATATTATTTTCCATAACTACTGTACCAATTTTCATTCTCACTAAAAATATACAAGGTTCCCTTTTCTCCACATTCTAATGTGCTATCTTTCAACTTTTTTAAATTATTTTTTATTTGAAGTTGTTGTATATGACAGTAGAATGCATTGCAATTTGTAATACACATATACAGCACATTTTTACATATCTCTGGTTGTATACAAAGTATATTTATACCATTCATGTCTTCATAATGCACTTAGGGTAATGATATCCATCTAATTCTACCATCTTTTTTTTTTCTTTTCTTTTTTTCCTTTATAGTCCCATTGACCTTTCTAGTGTTCCTCTAATCCACCTATGTTCCCTGTCCCAACCCCACTGTGAATCAGCCTCCTTATATCAGAGAAAACATTCAGCATTTGGATTTTTGAGATTGGCTAACTTCACTTAGCATTATATTCTCCAATTTCATCCATTCACCTGCAAATGCCATTATTTTATTCTCTTTTATTGCTGAGTAGTATTCCATTGTGTATATATACCACATTTTCTTTATTCATTCATCTACTGAGGGGCATCTAGATTGATTCCACAACCTAGCTATTGTGAATTGTGCTGCTATAAACATTGATGTGGCTGTGTCCCTGTAGTATGCTGTTTTTAAGTCCTTTGGGAATAGACCCAGTAGTGAGATGGCTGGGTCATAAGGTGGTTCCATTCCCAGTTTTCCAAGGAATCTCCATACTGCTTTCCATATTGGCTGTACCATTTTGCAGTCCCACCAACAATGTATGAGTGTGCCTTTTTCCCCACATCCTCTCCAACATTTATTGTTGTTTGTGTACTTAATAGCTGCCATTCTGACTGGAGCAAATTGAAATCTTAGAGTAGTTTTGATTTGCATTTCTCTAACTAATAGACATCCTAATAGGAGTGAGATGATATCTGATTATGCTTTTCATTTAAGTTTCTCTTATCATTAGTGATGTCAAATGACTTTTCATACATCTATTGGCCAAGAAGGAGAACTGAAAAACTGTTAGAAGAAAGTATAAAGAAGAAGCTTCTTGACAATGGTCTTGGCAATGGGTTTTTGGATATGACATCAAAATGAGCAAATAAATAAAAACAAAAAAGTAAGTGGTACTACATCAAATTAAAAAGTTTCATAAGCAAAGCAAACAATAAGGTGAAAAAGCAATCTATGCGTGGAAAAGACTATTTACAAAGCATGCATCTGATGAGGGGGTGATATCCGAAAATATATAAAACTCATTCAACTGAAAGAAAAAGCAACTGAAGGAAAAAGTAGGAAATGGACTTGAGCAGGTTGGTCTGATTAGGTAATAACTCTTATAATCTAATCATTTTACCTCTGAATATGCTTACATTAACAGGAACTGTTGAGGGAAACCTCGTATCTAAACTATAACGTTACACCCCTTGTCCCCAAAAGCTCAGGTCCATCTCACAATGCAAAATGCATTTAGTCCACTCCAAGAGTTCCATAGTCTTAACAGTTTTAGCATTGTCCAAAAGTCCAAGTCCAAAGTCTTCTCTGAGACTCAAGGCAAACTCTTGACCATAAGTACCTATAAAAATCAAAATCAAGATACAGATATTCCTATTCCAAAAGGAAGTAATAGGGGCATAGGAAGAAGGAATGGGGCCAAAGAAAGACAAAAACACAGCTGGGAAAACAGGTCCTATAACACTAAACACAGCATCTAGGACACATGGCTATGAGATGAGCTCTCCAAAAGGCTTGGACAACCCTACCTCCCTGGACTTGCATGTTATAGTGCACATGGCCTCTCTTTTAGCCTGGCTCCCGACCGACCCAGCCAGCAGCTTTTCTCAGCACACAGTCCACATTATTTGCACCTCTTAATTCCTGGGGTCTTCATTCCAGCTTCAACTTCATCTTCTATAGCTTCATGCATCATCCTCCCAGGGGCAGCCTAAAGGGACTCCAACCCTGCTACATTGTGCCTGGCCTTCCAGGCCTTCCTTTGAAATCTCAGTGGAAGCTTTCATTACCTCTTCTATTTAGCATCCTATATTCCTGCAGAACAAGCACCACATGGATGATGTCAAGGTCTGTTGCCAACTTGCCAAATACCTGGGCTCCCTGGAATCAAGGCTGCAGTAGCCTCTGAGTGTCTGGGCAATCCATCTTACATGCCCTGTGCAAGCAGGGTACTCCCATGATTTACTCTAAAAGTAATTTTCCCTTCTACATCCTGGAGCCTGCACTTGTTGTGGTCTTACAAATTCCTGAGATTTCCTCAAGACATCTTTCCTATTGTCTTCATATAAAGTACATGCATCTCTTTAGGGGTCACGGTCTCTTCAACAAGCACAACTTCCTTAGTCCTAGCTTTACATGCACTTTTATGGCCAAAAAAGCTTTAAAAATCTTATAGCTCTGTTTACTGCTCCTGATTCACATAATAATCCAACCTAAAAGCTGTCAGCAATATCCAAGCCATTGACTGAATGCTGTGCTGCCTTGAAATAATCTCTGCCAGATTAGTTAGACCATTACCTTTAAATTCAGTCTCACACAAAGTCTCAGGATGTGGGCAAAATGTATCCAAGTTCTTTGCCAGAATGTAATAGGTAGCCTGTATCCAATGCTCACTACAGTCCTCATTTCCCTCTGAGACCTCATGAGTATGGTCTACATTCCTATCAGCATTCTGGTGTTCTGAGGTCTCACTAGAATCATTCATAAGGCTATGCTTATAATATTCCAAAACTTTTTAGCTCACATCTCTAAACATTTCAAAATTCCTCCACAAACCAAAAGCTTCCAAACCACATGGTCAGGTTAGTCACAGCAATAATCCTACTTGTTAGGACCAATTTCTACTTTAGTTAGCTTTTTATATATGTGGCCAAAACACATGACAAAAACAACTTAGAGGAGGAAAAGTTTATTTGGGACTCACAGTTTCAGAAACCTCAGTCTATAGATGGTCGAATTAATTGCTCCAGGCCCAAGGTCAGGCAGCACATCACGGGCTAAGGGTCCAGTGGAGAAAAGCTGATCATCTCATGGTGGAGTAGGGAGTCCAAAAAGAGGAAAGGGGTAAAGAAGCCACAGGGGAGATGCACCCTTCCAGGTCATGCCCCTAGTGATCCACCTCCTCCAGCCAAACCCCATCTGACTATAGTTACCACTCAGTCAGTCCATTCAAACTAGGATGGACTGATTAGGTTATGCCTCTTATAATTTAATCCTTTCACTTCTGAGTATTCCTGCATTAATGGAACTTTGGGGGGATACCTCATATTCAAACCATAATAATGCTGTCAGATCATTTAGCCAGAACACACTCTTATCCTATATTTCCTCTTATTAATTTTCTATTCATTGACTCCCACCCTGTTCCTTAGATATAAATCCTTATTTGCCCATCTGCATGCAACAGTTCTACAACTGAGGTCTCTTCCTCTATTGCAAAAGTTCTTAATTAAAATCTATTTTTACCACTTTACTGCCCAGCTCTTGTTTTTCTTTGGCAAATGTTTATGAGATGGGTATAATCATGATCTTCTAACATAGATATGAAAACTAAAGTTTACAGAGGTAAAATAACTTGCTCAAAGCAGAAGGGCAGATGAAGTTCATCCTAGTTTATTTGGCTATATAGAATCCTCTTCGTCTCTAATTCTCTCCTTTCCCCTCTTGCTTCTGCACTTAAATCCTGCTATACTTTGAACTATATCTCTATTTCCTACCAAAATTCAAATATCTCTGTGAATGGGTAATATTTTATGCTATTGATAGTCATTTACTCTTCTTGCTGCATATGAATTTGTAAATTGGGTTGAGGAGAAGAAGACAGAGTTTGGAGGTCTGAATACCTGAGATGGGAAATCTTAGAAATAGGCTGAGTAGCATATAAGACTGAGGAGATATTGCAATATTTTACCAAAGGCTACTCCACCTTATAATAATTCCTTGTCCAGAGCCCTCTTTCTCCTTAATGCTAACATGTTTTCCCTTTACAATTTAACATCTCCAAGACGGCACAATTCTAGGGAATTTATAATTTGACAATACCCACCTTGGGTAATAACAAAGTTAGTAAGACATGATTGTTTTGTTGTTTACTCCACTGTCATATATTCCTGCATTAGTGAGAGTCTAGGAAAAGGTGCTAAGTGAATTTGAATATTACCTGTACAGTCAAAGCACTTAGCAGCTTTTCATGAGACAGACCACAGCCAGCCTGTCACTATGATCACAGCAGATAGGCATAGATGTTTAGCAAAAGAAAGAACAAGAATAACAAGGCACCATGTTGGCTCTGTACATAAGTGGGAAGGAAGACTGCTTCCAGGTTGTAATTTCAGAAGTGCCACAGACTGCTTGTTTCAAAATATCTGTCTTAAATATTCGTTTCAGATTCCCCCATTAGTGTCATTTCACTTCCAGGAAGAGATTGTCTCCTGAAGTCTCCCTTGCTTGAGAAGGCAGGAAGGACACATTTAGCTTGAGTTAGCTAGCTGTTGCCATAGCAACCAGAAGCAAGGCCCTGGGGGGATGAAACATTGGGCTGATATGTTTTCATGAGAAAGAAAAGGGACAGAGTGAGAGGTTAGACAAGGTGGCACCATAATTGGTAGCCCTGGGCAGCCAAGGGATAGTCATCTATAAAACTAAAAGTTACTTTTCATTTTAGTCAGGTACGATTATCAATTTCTCCATCACAAGGTTGGCTATTGCTCACTTTAGAATGGTTGGTTATCATTCTCTTTACCAATGCATGGGATTTTTAACTCTTAACCTTCCTTATCTTCTAATCCCTTTATAAGACAAATAATTTTCGTGGGCAACAACGAAAGTATTAGAAGCTACGTTTAGTCTTGAATATGAAATACAAATGCAGTTAGCCTGATAATGGGTCTTTCTTATTATGTTCTCAGATATTTATCTGGGACCATAGATCATAGGAGGGAAGAGATTGTAGTTCATTCCCCCAAAAAATTTAAGAAATTAAAATGAAGATTCCTTCATCAAATAAAGTTTTACAATGCAAAAATAAATCTTAAAAACATAATATATTAGAGCAGGAAGGAACCTTTCGGGCCTTCTAGTTCTATCCCCTTCTTTTATAGAAGAGAATACTGAGAGCCAGAGAGGTTAATTATGTCCTCTAGCTACCTAATCATTCTGTCATTTCTAATTATAGCTAGGAAAAAAATCCAGGAATTCCCAATGCCCTCCATTTGTGCACACTGAAAAATCAGTTTGCATATCAGCAGGAAATGTCAGCACTGAGGCCAAGAATGTTCGATTTGTTCATAATAAAAATAATAAGAGATGACATGTATTGAGTATTTTCAATGTGCCAGGCATGATGTTAAATGCTTTACAACCTGTATCTCACTTAGCCCCTAAATTGACCTATAAGGATACCCTAAAAATCATCCATTTTATAGATAGAACATTGACATTAAGAGTCACTAAGTAGCTCGTTTATGGTCAAACAACTAGTAACGGTTGTTTACTCAGGTCTGACTCAAAGTTATTGCTTCTTAATGTAACACTAAACCATCTCTCCTGGCTCTACCCACATCTCAGATATTCCTTTAAGAAAATCAAGGATCACTAATCAACTATACTCATGAGCTTAATACCTCCCTCAGACAGCTAAAGCCATTCCCAAGGAAAGTCATCTACCTTTACCAATCTTAATCACATTCCTTAGAAATCCACTTTTGAAATAAACTACTTTTTCCTGATAATAAATGTTATTCATATTTATTATACAAAGTTTTAAAACTTGAACAAGGATAAAGGAAAAAATTAAATTCTTCTATAATTACACCAATGATCTACATGCAAGGCAATCTATATTTTCCTTCCATCTCCAAGACCACTATGTTTCTTGCAAAAAAAAAAAAAAAATCACAATAGCCTCTGATATTTTCTACCTGTGTCATTTCTCTCAGGGAAATTCATGTAGTGAACAACCACCATCAAAGATTTAATTTTTAGTTCATTCACTTATTCATCTGAATTCCATTGTTCAGAAGTCTACCCTGTGCCAGGTGCTTGTGAATAGAACTCATTGGTGGTTACGGATGGTCTCTGGTCCTGGCCTCATGGAACCTATAGACTACTTCTCTCAAAGAAGTTTTCAGCGTGTTTTACTTTAACTACCTTGGAAATGCTTTTAGTCCATATGCCCAACTAAAGTGCTTCTTTCCTTCAATGTGATAAATGGAGGACTGATATAAAGACAGCCTGCATGGTAGCTTAACTGACACACAGCAAAAACAAAAAACCAACAAAAATGTATTTAAAAATTTAAAATTGCAGAGGCATGGAGTGTAGCTCAGTGATAGAGCACTTGCCTAGCATGCATGCGGACCTGGGTTTGATCCCCAACATCTCAAAATACATACACATAAAATTGCAGACAAAGGTATCTTGGGATATCTTTTCATGGCAAACATATCCCACAGGGTAACATTCCTACCTTGAGTTATTGGGACGTTGGCTATTCCTTTTATGCTTAACTGGCAGCCTTACACGTAGAGAGGCTAGGAATGGATCCTTGTGCTTGGAATTCCTTTAACATGGACAAAATTTACCATTAGTCAAACACTGTGGGATAATTGAAATGTGTGGCTAAAGATCATTCTAAATGGCAGGTAACAGGGCTTTCTTTCCTAAGAACAGGTGCTCATGGGTGTGAGGCTATCGGAAGCCTAATGACTGTGGGGAGAGATGAGGTGCATCAGAAGTAAAACAGGAGCCCTGTCTTAATTTTCCTCTTAATTTTCTGTAATAAATTGTCATAATCTTAGTGACCTAATGCAACACAACTTTATCCCATATAGTTCTCTAAGTCAGAGGTATAACATGGATCTGCAGGACTGTGTTCTTTCTGGAGGTTCTAGAAATGAGTCTGTCCTTGTTTCTCTAGTCTTCTAGAGGCTGTCTCCAGTCCTTGGCTCACAGCCCTGTGATACTTTGACCTCTGCTTCCCTTATCATATCTCCTTTATTGACCATGACTTTTCTGCCTGTGATTTATTTGGGCCCACTCACATAATCCAGGATATTTTTAGTATCTGAAGAATCTTAAACACATTTGCAAAGTTCCTTTTACCATGCACAGGGACTGTGAATTAAGACTTAGATCTCTTTGCAGGTGGCCTTATTCAACCTCTCAGGGGCTCTAAAGACAAACTTGAGTATTTCACATTTTTGTTGAGTTGGGGGTGTCTGCAATAAGGATTTAGAGTCCTTCCCCAACCCTTTTCTACCTCCTCTCTTTACCATTCCTCTGCTGTTCTTCCACTGGTTCTTTATCTGGTTTCTAGGCCTGAGTCATCCTTTCTGGACGTATCTTTCCTCCCACAGTCAGCAAGATATTAGCAGCAGAGTCCTGCTCCCAACTACTCTTTATTCATTTTACCATAACTGTCACCACTGCCTGAGATGCCCAAGGACCTATTGGGTAACTAGATTTATGCTCAAAACTACTGACGTCAGGCCCTTGAAAGGAAACTTAGTCACTGAACATTTATTTTAGCCATATAATTGCAAATTCTTGATTGCTTAATTTAGGGAGGATGAAACTAAAAATAAAGGTCTGTTCTCTCAGGCATAAATTTCGTAGGCATTTTGGTAACTGAAGAAGCCAGTGGAAAAGTGTTTCAATGCTGCTTGAATTATAAACTTGGCCAATTCCATAGGACCTAGGGAAAAAACAAAAGCCATTACTGATCTGTTTTGCCTTCCCTTTTAGATTGAAAACTTCTTAGCAGCAGAGTTTTAAACACTGAGCATCAAATGGAGAGATTATTACATTCATAACAATGGTGGTGATGTAATTTACAGATGAAAAAGCATCCTAAAGAGATAAAAATAGAATGTGCACAGGGGGCCTTTACCATTTACCACTCCAGACATCACTAATAAATCAAGTATGTTCCCCTCCCAGAGCCTGGATCTGACCTTAAAACCCTTCCTGAGTGCTCTAGCCAGATACTTACCACTTCACTAGAGGTGGCAAGCGAACAACTCTGATGTCCCTTCATTAGAAACAGAGTCGATGTCTTCCTGTTTCCAGGCATTAAGGAAAATTTCCCCTACTGCAATCCAGCAATAAAATGGAATAATTCCAATTTGTGGACGTGGCAAAACCCTGGAAGAGATGATTTAACAGTGAAGCAAATTCCTCTTTCTCCCTTTTTTCTGTTTGAAGACCTTGTGTGGGGATCTTAGTTCACCTTTCTGCCTTGAGCTCCTCCTCTGGAGACACAGGATAACATGATTTCTTCCCTTTTCCCTTCCATGAAACTTTTTATGCTTTGAAATTCTGTAAATAAAAGCGCAGCTCCAGCCCCCAATTTTTGCTTTTTCTTCCTTAATTATATAGTTCTCTTTACTCAAGCCAGAATGCTGCTAGACCCTCAAAAGCACCCTCCCCAGGGAGTATTTGGCAGTATTGTCAAACTCTTCAAAGGCAAGGAGAGGTAAGAAACATAGCTCATCCATCCCTGTCTCTTTTTTACCTTGTGGTTTCTGTGCACAATAAGCAACCTTGGAGGTTATCAAACACCCCACTGTGCTTTGACAGCTATTCATCCATTAAAGCCTCTGATTACTTGGCCTAATTGGGCACTGTATTCCTACTCTATAAACATGGCTTCTCAATTGTTCTCATGCACTGACTTGATTTTACACCAAAGCTTGGTAGGAAGGAGGAAATACCCAGCTCATTCAAACAGCTCACCGACAGGTGAGCCAGTCACATCAGAAAGTGGGAAGGGGCGGGGGGGGGGGGGGAAAACAGCACCGTGCTGCTTTATTAAAAGAAAATGATTTATGCAGCTGACTCCCTAAAATTTTAGCTAGGATCAAAGGGAGATTTTTTTACTTTGGACCAGAGCCACCTGGAGCCTGCAAAATGCTGGAAGAGACCAAATCAAAAGAGCAGATCTCTTCAGGCTCTCTATCACTTCAACACCTCCCTCAGTCCCAGTCAATAATCCAGCTGCAGGCTCTGCAGTGAAGCACACTCATCCCATCTTTGTGTCTGAGTTGCTGCCTTTAGAAGGGCTTTTCAGCTTGGATACAAGCAGACAGATTGCCTTCCCCACAAGGTTCCTGCAGGAACGCCCATCTGAGCACTTGTTCTACAGCAGCAAGCGCAGGAGCCTGCCAGGGTCACACCACATGCACAGGAACCTGAGCCTGCCTGCAGGGGCACAGTGTGCTGTGTCACTACCCGCTGCCATGGAGTCAAGAGACAGAAAGCAGCAGCAATGGAGCAGAGATCCCCTGAGTTGGGAAGCTGTGAACCTCAGACACAGGAGGTTAAGGGAATGCTGAGAAGGCATGCTGGGCTTTTAGGGATCTGGGACTCCACAGAGTTTAATAGCAGGGCCTTGCCCTTGAAATGGTTACTAAGTTACTTATGCTTTCAGAACTTGTAATTCTCATAAAAAAAAAAAAAAAAAAAAAAAATCTATGTCTGTAATCCCAGTTACTTGGGAGGCTAAGGCAGAAGTTTCCCAAGTTGGAGGCCAACCTGGGCAACATCAAGATCCTGTCTCAAAAATTTTTAAATAAATAAACATAAATGAAAAGGGCTGGAGAGGTACATCAGGGATAGAGTTCCCTTGGGTTCAATCCCCAATTCTGAAAGAAATAAGGTGGCGGGGGGTAGGGGGGGGGAGGAGGAAAGAAAGAAAGGAAAAAGAAAAATCTAGGTATTAGGTCTCTTTACCTTTAAAGTTTGTTATCATTTTTTTTTTTTAAAGAAAGTGTTCAAAAATACAAAAGCACAAAAGAATATAAATATGTGCATATATTTCAAACAAGAGACTGTTGCTAACATAATGCAATGTTTATTTCAACTGTAAGTCAATAAAGCACAACACAATAAGGTGGACACGGTTTTATCCCTGTAACTCCCTCCCCTAGTCCCTTCCCCCTGCCTCAGGGACAACAACCTATAAGAACTGAATTCACTTCATTCTAATCTACCTTTAGACTTCTACTTATATACAAACAATACAGAGAATATATAATTGGAGGTATGCATTTTTTATTGTACATCACTATTTCTTTTATGTAACTTTTTTCCCACTGTATATTGTGATGTTTTGCCCATTCTACATTATTCTCCATGGAGATCTACTTCTATCATTTTAACCATTACCTGACATTGGATCCAAAGGTTTCTAAGCCCCACCTGCTCTCATCAGTATGTTAGTGCTTCTGTAGCTGCTTATTACAACCACCTGGAGCACTTTAAAATGCAGATGCCCAGTTCTCTTTCACAGAGATATTGATTTCATTGGTCTAGGGTTGGGCTGAGCATTGCTGTCATTAGGAATCTCCTTAGGTGGCTTTAATACGCAGTTAAGATTGAGAACCCCTCTTCTCAGTGGGGAAGAAATGCTGTTATCCACTATGCCTTTCCTGGTAGATTAGAAGCAGTTTTATGTTTTCTAACAGAATTAAAGCAACCAATTAATTTGCTAGGGATACTCCCTGAAATCTGTTGCTAGCTCTGTCTGAGGGATGGCAAGAGTCTCTATCTTACTGTCAAAAATCAGTGCTTATGGCCCTCCCAGTTGGCACGACTTCTCACCTGTTTTCCAGATTTAGAAAACCTGGGAAGTGGAATGGGAAGGGAATCTGAATTACTCTCTTTTTTTCACTGTTTTGCATCATGAAAAGAAAGATACTACTACAAAGTAATGCAACTGTTCCTCCCTCACTCCATTTTATTTGTGTTTGGCCCTTCTCATAGAAAGGTATTTATTAAATCACCATTTGTAGTTTTGTTAGAGAGAAGAATCATAAAAACCTGAATCTAGCCCTATAAGAACCACACTATGGGACAGAGTTCAGGTACCAGGTGAGCTTGATGGTATTTTATATCCTTACTCTTTCTCTCGTCTGCATTCTTTATACTAGCCACAGAGGAAATTACCTGGAGGATGACACAGTAAGGTGTTGCTGAACTCTCTGCCCTTCTTGACTATGTTCACCAAATACTTACTGAATGCTTATTAGATGGTGGGATCCCGTGGGTACAACCATCACAGACTTTTCCCTCTGGCTTGAGATATAGGTCAGTGAACAGACAATTTAGCAGTAGGAATAAAATGTGCCGCAGCAGAGGGAAACACAAGCTGCTCTGGAAGAATAGAGGAGACTAGAGAGAAAAATCAACTTAGTCTTGGGGTAACAGAACGTTGTGAATTCTAACTTTATGTTGTCTTGCCATCCACTATGAATATAAGTTGGACTTTCTCATATCAGAAACACAACACAGTCACCCTTAACTTGATTTCCAGTTCTATACTTCCTCCTGGTTCCTCCCTGTGGTTGATCCAGATACTGTCTTATACAACTGCCTCCTGATAACCACCTCCCTACAGGACAGCTACCTGCATACAGCCTACCTGACTGTCTCCACTGGTCTTCACACCCTGCCTGTGCAGATATGCCACATTAATTGCCACTCCATCACACATGACTCCCTACAACTCTTGCCTGCTTGCTTTAAGTCCACCAGTAGAAATTATTAGAGAAAAAAAGCTGTTTGGATAGTGTCCTGGACCCAATGAGGGTGTTGGCCCATGGAAATTTTTATTTCCATCTGCTGCCTCTCATAATTGTTGGAGGGGGGCTCTCTATCTTAAAAATCCTAAATTAAAGCAAATGGTATGGCCAGCAGGAACCAGTCCTAGAATAGTAGTTCTCAAAAGTAAGCATACATGGGATCACCTGGAAGAGTGGTAAAAACATTCTGCGGCCCTCACCCTAGAGTTGCTGACTTAATAAGTGTGGATTGAGGCCTACGAATTTGCATTTTTAACAAGTTCTCAGATGATTCTGTTACCCAAGGGCACAAATACCAGCCCAGGGAAGAAACTAGAGGACACCACTGCTGTTCCAGAAATATGCAGAGTCAAATTGGTGGGAAAATAGGTTTTCTTCAAAACCAGCTTTGAAGGAAAATAGAAGAAAGGTATTATTTCAAAAACTCCATCTTTGATGCCTCTAAAAGTGAGGAAGACTTTTTAAAAAGACGAGATAGCAAAGAAGACAAAAGGCAGGAAATGTACATCTGCAGATTTAGTTAGTCTGTGCTAAACAGGCCTGGGGAGGGGGCAATCTCCATTCTTGGTTTCCCTGGTGCCTATTAGGCCAGGGGTTTGCAGTCCTGACAGCCTTTACTCTCAGCATGAGAAAACGGCTCTGGATTTTAGAGAGGCCCTAGAAGTCAGTACTGATGCCACCAATCTGGAGGTCACACTTAGAGGACCACTATCTTAGAGGAACTGAAGTCTCAGCCTTTATTTCTCAAAATAGAGTCTATAGACCAGCAGCATCATATATATGAGCCTCACCCCAAGGATCTTGCTAGAAATGTAGAATTTCAAGTCTCACCCTAGATGTACTGAGTCAGAATCTACATCAAGATTACCAGGTTCATTTAATGCACATTACAGTTTGAAAACTCTTTCCTAAACCACTCATTCTCAAACTTGCGGCACATTGGAATCACCTGAGGAATTAAAACTAAACAAAACAAAAAACTAAACTAAACTAAAAAACTCATCATGCCTGGATTCTCCTCCCAGATAGTCTGGTTTAATTGGTACAGAGTAGGAACAGCTCTTATAGGTGATTCTAATGTGCAGCAAATCATGAGACACACTGGCCTTTGCTAACTGCAGCCTGAGCAGGAGTTAGTGCCACAAGAAGGGCCGGAAAAATCATACAGGAAACAGAATATGCAAAAGCTCAGTGATAAGAGAGAGCAGAGTGGGTCCAGTAAGTGAATGGAAAGGGGTTCAGTGAATCCAGAGTGCAGAGTTAGAGACAGAAGTCTTGAGTTCTGAGGCTAGAGGATTACAGAGGTCAGTGATGGAAGATTCCAGAACCTAGGGACTTTGGGTTTTCTCTCCTGATTGAACTCACTCCAGTTTACTTTTGAAAAATAAGCTTAGGAATAGGGAAACAATGTATCTGGTGTTAAGACTGGGATTTCTTTGAGTGTAAAGAAACATATATTACTGCCCTTACTGAAAATTATTATTTTCAGAGAATACTGCTCTTTAAAGATGAGGGCAGGGGCTGGGGTTATAGGTCAGAAGTAGAGCTCTTGCTTCGCACATGTGAGGCACTGGGTTCGATCCTCAGCACCACATAAAAATAAATAAAATAAAGATATTGTGTCCATTTTTAAAAAATCTAAAAAAAAAAAAAAAAAAAAAAAAGATGAGGAGCCGGGCGCGGTGGCGCACGCCTGTAATCCCAGCACTTTGGGAGGCTGAGGCAGGAGGATCGCGAGTTCAAAGCCAGCCTCAGCAATGGCGAGGCACTTAGCAGCTCAGTGAGACCCTGTCTCTAAATAAAAAATACAAAAAAGGGCTGGGGATGTGGCCCAGTGGTCGAGTGCCCCTGAGTTCAATCCCTGGTACCACCAAAAAAAAAAAAAAAAAAAAAAAAAAGATGAGGGCCAAAGGTTGGGATAGGGACAAAGTGAAACAATATTGAAAATGATCAGAGTAGGTATCCCCCAAAATATGCCACTTTGAATAAGGATTATTTTGAGCTGAAATCAGTTGGGGAACATATAAGAAAATCTCTGTGCCTAAAAGCAGGACATGAATTTGTAAATATGTCTTCCTTCCCTTCTCTACCAGAAAGGGCAGAAGTTAATCATTGAAGACAACTCTAGACCCTTATCAGCTCAGAGACAGATGGTACCAGAGGAATTTACATGGTAACCCTTCCTAAAAATAAACTTTATCATCTATTACTTTCCCAGTTTACTTGCCTTGCTATAATTTGCTGCCCCTAGAAACTCAAAGTCCTTTCTTTTGTCTTGTCATTTCTCCACAAATGTATTATTCTGTTATTAAGATGCTATATAAGCCCAAATTCTAACCACCCCTTTGGTTTACTCATGACTAGCATTCCCTTGGGTATATGCAATGCTCATGTTAAAAAAATTCTATTTGTTTTTTTTTCTGATAATCTGTCTTTTGTCAGTCTAATTTACAGAGACCCCTCAAGAGACCCTAAGAGGGGTAGAGGAAAAAGATTTTTTTCCCCTCTGCTATAGTACCACCCCATCTAAAGGCTTCATTTTGGCATTTTGATTTCCATTGTTTGGTTTAACTAATATTTACTGAGCATTTTACACTAAGTCCAGGGTTGTGGGAGCAAAATCCAGATCCCTGCTGCTATTTTAGCAAAGAGTCCCAAGGTAGGGAGCTCAGACAAGCAAGTGATTTTTCCAAAGAGCATTATTTTGAGTCTGGTTGAAGATTTGACAGTGCTGTTAAATGGGAGGATTCTGTGCCACCCAGCTCCACTTCAGCCCTCAGCTAAATCTCAAATGGCCCCATTCATGCTGCAGCTGCGGGATTCCTGAGGCCATGCCAATGGGCCCCAGGAATGCAAACAAGGGCTCCGTCTTGGCTTCTGACACTCTGTGAGCTTTGAGGAAGAACAAGAAGGCATTTGTTAGGGGAAGGCCCACAAAAGCACCACAGGAGAGGGGACTGAATGCTCCAGGGATTCCAGGCCAAATGCAAAAGGCTGGTGTAATCTCTGCCACCCACAGCTTGTGTGACCTCACTTGATCGCTGGCTTTGGAGGCAGCTGATGGCCCAGCCAGCTGAAGCAGGGTCCCTAAACAGAGTGGGGGTGGCAGCTCTTGAGGAATGTAGCCAGCACTCTATCACCCACAAGGTGAGGACTATTAGACACAGTCCTGTGAAGGAAAAAAAGCTTTGCAAGGCAAGGAGTGAAAAAAAGCTTTTTTTTTTTTTTTTTTTTTTTAACTGTGGTCCTTGGGGCCCTCTCCATCTGTACCCAAGCGGTAGTGAAAAACTGAAGTGAAATATAAGAAAAAAAAAAATTTAAGAGGTAGAAAAAAGACATAAAGGAAGGACAAGGAAATAAGATATTAATTCCAAAGGATATTAACTCAGAAGTTCTACATACTTTCCCAGGCCTGTCACTCCCTAAGCCAGTCTCTCTCCCAGGCCTGTCATTCCCAGATTCCTGGGAAATCTGTAAATCTATCTGTGCACTGTTCATCAAACCCCCAGTAAATCAAGTAAGTAAAGAGAGAGAAAATATTTCAAGAAACCTATAATTTAGGGGGTTTTCCAGCACTACATATTAATCAAATAATAAAGACCACATTAGCCTGAGGATCCTGAGATTGACCAGACCAACAGAACCTGTCTTGAGAGCACCACACTGGTATAATTCCTATACCTTTCCATATCCACCCCTTACCAAGTTTCCATTCAAAAGAAGAGCAGAAACCCTAACACCTTTTCTCTCTATCACTCTTGAGATGGCCCACATTGTATCTTGAATGGGTACTCCTTACTTTACTTCCCAAAACATCTCTCTCTTCAGATTACCCTCATTCTCCCTTGATTATATACCTACATTCCTAAATAATCCTGTCTTTGGTTGGCATGTGCTGAAGTTCTTTTCCATCGTGTAAGTCAAGAACCAATCTGGTCCTGAGTCAAGTTCCCCTTCTCTCTGGTAACTCCTTGGATCCTTCAGAGACACATTTCTCCCATGGTGAAATGAACACAGGTTCCTATAGAATTCCCTTAAAAGGCCTAAATGGTCTCCACAGCCAGCAAAAAAAGCAAACCCCTTCTAGATCACTTTTTGTGAAATCCAGTTCTCCCAGCAACTCATGTGTTATTAATTTACTCCTAAAATTTGACTATGCTATCATTTTCAGTGATATGGTTGCTTATGTTACTCAATTGCTATGTATAGACATCATTTACCAACCATCATTGCACTCTGGATATTACTACAATTTCACATGTCATAGGGTTACTTAGCTTGTGTGCATAAGACCAAACTACTCAACCTCAGGTATCAACATTTTGGACCACAAAAGTCATTGTTGGGGGCAGTCATGTGCATCCTCATCCTCTACTGGGTAGAAGCCAATAGCATACTTCTTATTTGTGCTGCTGAAAATATATCCAGGCTTTGCCAAATATCCCCTGGGGACAAAATTGCCCCCCTGATTGAGAACCACTGGCATAGAAGGAAGTTAGAAAATGATTTTGATATAAAATTCTTAAATAATAAAAGATGGATTGGTAGTCTTTGTTGCTTACAATTAGCAGTTTTCATACAGGAAAGGCATCTCCAATGACCATGTATAAGATTTTTACCTTCAACATAAAATAAAAAGTACTTTAAAATACTAAAAAGCTAGATGTATATGACTATACATTAGTCAAATCAGCCTAATGGTTTATTTTACATGCAATGGGCATTGTCTGTAGTATGACTGTGTGCTTAATATTATTCTAGGTACTCATGCAGCCCACACACTATCAGAATGATTTGATTAAAAAACAATGACCAAAATCTCTAGGAGCCTTTTAATGGTGTTACACAGGCAGTATCATGGAGCTACAGAATACAAATTACTTTCATCAGGACTCTGAGTTGTAAATGACTTTCCCAGGCACAAAATTTCAAAATGCTGTTCTTGTTGTCATAGTGCACAAAAGATAGCTAATCACACATAAAAAATAGAACTTCCAGAGTGACTTCAGATATAAGAATTCTGGAGATTAGACAGAGACAGAATGGAAAAGACAGACAGACAGGGAAACAGAGAGACAGAGACAGATATCTACAATTAGCAGCCATCTTCATTAAGAACAAAAGCAGAAAACAAAAATCCTATGGCAGCAAGAAATAAAGGCTTGATCTTTTGAACAACTTGAAAAATTATTTATGGAAAATGTGAGAATGTTCCCATTAAAATGTAAATTCAATTTTTCTTCTTCTCTTTTGTTCACAGCTTTAGTCCTATATCCTCAGGGCCTAGAACAATGCCTGGTGCTTGTAGGTACTCTATTGTATTTGCTAAATGAATTTTCTAATTATTAATAAGGGGCCTAAAATAAAAAACAGAAACCCTAGTGCTAGTTAGAATATATGGGATCCCTAGAGAAGATCTAAACTGAACTACTCTAAGATTATTGCCTCAAAGACCATTACAAATATGTTCAAATAACTCAGGAGATAGTTTGATAGGGGTCCCAAGACCAAATTTGAACAAATGGAAAAAATGGACATTGGATTATATAATACATGGAATAAAAACTAATCCATAAATCCATGATCTGATTTGTATTCTAAGATTGTCAAGAATAAACTTGGCCTGGAAGGAGGCAAATGGGATTACTTAATGGGGGTCCTGCCATAAATGTGGTAGGTGACAAAGGGCAGATGTATGGCCTGTGCTCGGATGCCACCCCATGGAGGGAAAATGCAGAGCAGCTTTAATTCCCTAAGTTTTTACTGTCTGTCAGGATACCAAAAGGGTGAGAAAGCAAAGATGTGAATTTACCGGGTAAATGTGTGAAAAGAAAAGGATACACCAGGCTCAAAAAATGCATTTGGAAAATGCAGGCACCATATTTTGGTACTCTTGGCACAAACAGCAATGAAAAAAAAACATTTTTTCTGTTGAACAGTGCATATGGTAGGTAAAAAAGTAGGGATACGAGTTGAAGTTTCAAGGAATTAGCAATATAGTCAATGAGGCTACAGGAAAACTCTGGGACACTAGACAAATAATTCTGGAAAAAATACTGTAAAAACAACCTTGCATTGTTGCCTAATAATGAAAAAAAAAAAAAAAAAAAAAAAAAAAAAAAACAACTGTGGTTCTTTTCTAAACTGCTTTTTGCCCCTGGGTTAGTAACAGCCATGGGAAGAGTTTGTGACACATTAAATATGGTGTATAATTTTGTTTCTCTATGAAGATGGTAATTCTCTTCCTCAGAAAACCTAGAGGTACAACTAGTTGGATGCACAGGTTGAGCAGGGAGCCACCAGGGTACAGATCTTAAGAATGCTTAAGAGTGCTCCATGCCTGGCTTTGGATTCCCGCCACAGCATCAGTCCTAGTGGCTACTGACGATGCATTGACTTTACAAAGTGCTTTCAGTTTGTCAAGCACTTTAATATACCTTTTCATATCTGGTCCGCACCACTTTGTGAGGTAGAGACAATGGAGATTTAAACCTGTTTTATTATGAGGATCTTGAAGCTCAGAACCCAGGGGCACATTGTCAATACTTAAGTCCTAACTTTTAATTCCTCTTTCCATTATGCTTCTGGACAGGCAGGCAGACATGATGGCTAAGTAGGGAAGGATGTCTCTGATGATAGTTTTTTAGATCCTCTTCAACATCATGACTTAAATATGGTTAACAGATTGGATTGCTAGATACTTGCTGGGCAAAAGATATCAGGCCATATTTCATGTGGAAGTAACTATTCATTTTATTCAAAAAAAGGAGGAGATCAGGCATGGGTAAGGAATTCCAATAGGGTCCAGGATTGTGTGTTTAAGAACCAGATGGACAAAGAGAACAGATCCTAGACTATGAACTAACTTAGAGAAAGGACTATATCCACCAAAAGATTTGGTGTCAATTTCATCTTTTAGCCAACTGTAATCTGAGGCTAGCATTTAACTGTTTCTTTTGGGGGGAAATGACTTTCCTGAAAGTATCCATTTCAGCAAACTAAAGAATTCCCGAGCATGCAGCTAAATTGTTGTTTCTCTATTCACCTTGCTTCTCCTGCTTGCCTTAATATTCAGTGTAAAGGAAATTGGACCTGATTAGTAATTAGAAGTGGGATCTGGCCATTTCCCTGGCAGGCTGTGCCACAATTCTCATGTAACCTTCAACCTCTCTGGATTTGGTTCAGTTACTTGGAAACTGAGGGAGACTTCTTAAAATATGCCTTGCCTAGCTCTGTCGCCTCAGTGTCATTCAGCCTCAGTGGGATGGAATGTAGAAAATGGTTGTTCTCAGTCCCTCCGATATCCCAAATCCAAGGTCATTGAGAACTATCATTTTGTCCAGTCAGAGGCACCTGGATATATGCAGAGGAGACTCCATTGTCTTGGTGATCACAGCTCTGTTGGGAAAGTGCTTTGATCATCTTCATTTCTACATTTTAAGAAGCTTCCCTGTGCCATTGCCCTCCCTTCCCCATGGCATTCCAGTGGCCACACACTGCTGTGAAGTTCACTATCCTTCAGATAGTCAGAGAAGCTGTTTCTGGAATTTTCCCTTGGACCTCACAGAGACCATGCCCAAAATTCTTCAATAATGTGGATTATATCAGAGTTGGTTTTGATGTAGTTACTTTTGTTTTGAGTGCTACTACTTTTTGTGATGATTTGCTAATGTTCTTTTTTATATATAAATTCGAATGGATATAAGGGTAAATTTGGAGTAGAAAAGAAAAAAGAATGCACAGAAATTTAACCTAAGTTTGTGTATGTGTCATGCATGGTAAGATCATCTCTCGTGTCTTTTTCAGAGGAAAATCAGTTTCTTAACTGATTGCACCATTCACAGTTATGTCTAGGCAGCCATTTCAGAACAGAAAAGCATGAGGTTGGGGGCATTTTGACCCACCAATTGGTCAGGTTGACCCTAACCTCTATGGTCCCAGTTAAAATGGGTTCTGTTTGAAGCAATGCACCCAATATATTAACAGATCTATATATATTTTTTTATCATCTCTAATTTGTTTTACTGCCTGGGTGTGGGGCTATGGCTGAGATTATAAAATAAGTAGTCTAATGGATTTTATGTGTAAGAATATACAATATTATAATAATAAGATTATATCTGTAATATAAATATTTATGAATACTAATAAAACTGTCTAGGACTCTTGACTTAAGTTCCCCAAAGAGAGCCTCATTATATTTATAGTAACCTATAGTTGAACATATAGTTAGATCAGGCAAAGAGATGGGTAAAAATAAATAGCTGGTCACTGTTTTCTGCCAAATTGCAGCCAAGCCCTGGATCTTTTTTTTCTTTTTCCTTTGTTTCAGGGTGGTGTAAGTACAAAATCAAAATTTCCCAGTAGCCCCAGAGCATCTCTGATTTCTCAAACACACAACTGTGTTGTATAAATGTGCTAAGCTCCACATAAAGGCAGTGAGAAAGAGTCATTGATTTTGGATTTTGCATGTCTTAGAGCAAATGTATAGGTACACAATACTTGCTATTCCAAGCATTTAAAACAAAATGGGGGGGGGGGCAATGTGTAGATGAGTCATTTAAGTTCACACATATAACTTTGTCTAAATTCAGTGTTGAAGGCACTCCACCATATACAGCAGATTACAGACCTAACTTTGCCTGTGTTCAGCCTGCAAATCTTTAAAATCTAATACTTGATTTGGTTTTACGACTGAAAAATCCATAATGGCATGTTATTTGTTCCCTCTTTGTGTAAAAACACTCTGGGAGCTAATTTACAATGTCATTTGCTAAGTGGCCATGTTATTGAAGAGCTGAGATTTTTCAGAGAAAACCAAATGCTCAATTGATATGGAGTCATGATGGTGAGGGGCTGGTAGGAAAATGAGGGTTGGCACAAACCTCTTCAGCAAACTCTATAGTTGCTTTGGTGAACAGTGTTGCAAATTCTTGGAACTAAAAGTAGTAATCCCCATGTGTGGCACAAGGTCTGTGATTAATGTTAATGAGAATAAATCAAATGGGACACAGATGTAGGAGAGGTGGTCATATCACTTTGCAGTCAAATGGAGTGCTGGCCAGCAAAGAATAGACTAATTAATCTTAAAAACATAACAATTATTCTCTTGATCTAAACTAATTTAAGCTAATATTGATTACCAGAGTTCCGTGCTCTTCTATTTTGTTGAAGCTCAGAACACAATACCCTGAAGTATGACAGTTTAGCATGTTGTATACTTTGAACAGAAGGACATTGGAAGGTACTCAGCAGCAAGGTCTCTCTGACCATCTTCATCCCTCCTGTCTCCTGCCTTTCTTTCCCTTACAAAATGAATAACATAAACCAAAGTCCTCTTCCCCAAAGCAGGTCAGAAATTAGAAGCTCTCTTCCCTAAAGTAAGCCATAAAACCTAGAAAAAACACTCCCTTCTCCCTTGAAGACCCTCATTCCAGAAGAGGTCCCATACCTGGAGGAAGGAATGCTGCAGAGAGACCAAGAAGAATCTGGCCAGGCCCCTCGGTCTCTTACCATTAGATCATACCCTTTGTCCAATCACATTTCTACACAGCTGCATTCTTCATTGAACCCAAGTACAGAAATAGGCCTTTTATCCTGGATCTCTGGGTTTTCAGTTTTAAAGACTCCTGTGTCACATGAAACTTTGACAAGATAAATTCCTTATGCTTTCCTCTTGTTAACCTGTCTTGTCACATGTATGTGAGCTGTAACCCTTATGGTGAGAGGAGAAATCACATCTTTCCTCCCCTACAACTTCCCAGTCAGAAGGAACCTGTTCTCTCTTTTACTATCAGACTAGTCTTCTTTACCCACCAAGACGCCAGCTAAGTAATCTGATAAAATTGTCCTTGCTAATACCATCATGGGGCAATGAAGAATTTCGTGAAAGTAGTTTCCTCCTTTTCATGGTGTAAAGGGCCCATGAACCCTGGTCTCCTCCTCCTCTCATACTACACTCTGACCACTTCAGTGTCACTGTCATTCTGGCTTCCTTTAGCCCCTCAAATGCCCTTTGCCTTTTTTGCCTAAGCAGTTTTTCACATGCTGTTTCTTCTGCCAGGAACACTTCTCTCCCCAACTAATTTCCTGTTTGTTAAGAAAACCCCCTCATTTTCACTCATTCTAACTTACTTCTGTCACCCCTTCCTCCAGCACCTGTGCCTCATGGACTAATATCTATTTCTCTGTATATTTTCACCACAATACTTGTTCAATGGTGACTCTGGAGGGTGAGCTTCCCAAGTACAAGGACTATCTTCTTTTTTTTTTTTTAATTTTAATATCCTTAGCACTGAGCCCAAGATCTGGAATGCTGTGGACACTCAACAAATTGTTATTTAATTAATTAGTTAATTAATCAATCAATCAGAGAAGAAATTCATGATTTGCTCCAATGTGTGCATATATATTGCTTTCACAGCCTAATTTAGATGGACCCCAATTGTGTAAGTGTGGTGTCACTATCCGTTATGATGGAAATAAAGACTCTTTGCCTGGGAGTGCATGGTCTTTCTGGATAAGAACTATTTTTTTAAAGGCCATTGTTCTGTACCCATCTTGACAAGCTTCATCTCCACTGGGACTACCAGTATTGCATCCTGGTATCAATTTCAGACTTTAAGGCGAGTCTGCCATCTACTGGTCATTTGGGGTGGTACTGTGAAACTGGTAACAAGACGTTTTCCTTTTCTCCAGTGTTTTGGATGGCTAAAAAGCTAGGGGGTCTTAGATTCCAACATACTCAACCATTCCCTTTTACCCAAGGAGAAATAATTTCCGTGGAGCATCAATGATCACGCAAGCTCATACAGTTAATGGGTATAAAGGTCTGAACTCTAATCTAAGTCTCTTGACAAAGTAGTTTTTTTTTTTTTTTTTTTCATTCTTAATCGTAATTGTGGATACTAACAGAAGTACATCTGGTTAAGAGTGCTGACCTTAACATTTTCCAAAAGGAAATGGAACAATTGAGATTTGTTCCAGGTTACACGCCAGGAATCTCTTACTCCTTTGTATAAAGCTCCTCACATCCCAGAAAGCAGATCTGCTTTTTGTCCAAGGATTTCCTGGATCTGAAAACAGATGCACAGGATTAGGTGGGAAAGACTAGACTTACAAAACTTGGAATTTCACACCAAAAAGTTAGGCAAAGATGTGGTGCAGGACGTGCACTGCATGCCATTGGATTGCATGCCATCAGCAAGCCTCTGAGGGATTTGAAACACAACAGACGTTTGTGTTTCAAAAAAAACCAAGATCTTTAGTGGAAAAACTGACAAACCATAACGGAAAGAGCTAGGAACTGCCATCCTAATCAAAATAGACAGGATTGGTGTGAAGCCTTCCAGAAGCCTCCTCTGTGAACCTGGCAGAGTTGGCGACAGAAGCATTAAGTTTTCCAATAGGTACATATTTTATTTTTTAGCTACCTCATGGGACTGGATTTAACCATAGTCATCTTTTTATTGTGTGGTTTGCATGGAAACACGCCTATTAACATTCCTGGGATCGTTGCAGAGTCAAAACAAACCAAACATATCAGTACCTGCCAGGAAGAGCCTTTCCCTAATGATTGTCAAAACAGAGCACTTCATAAAATGGAATTCTGCAAATGAAAGACAATGTGGCTGCCTGGAAGTTTTCACTGAGTACTTCAGAAAAATTTCCCTGGAACTCTGGCCCTGAATTTCCTTTAAAATCTTCTTTATTCAAAATAATACCACTAGCTAATGAATGGGTCCAGGTCAGTCATTTGGAAAAGTAGTACCTTACACCATACCTCTGGTACAATTGTTGTCCCTGAAAACCTGGTGTTTTAGTCAGCTTGTGCATCGCCTTTTTGTGACCAGAACTAAAGACCTGACAAGAACAATGTAGAGGAGAGAGAGTGTATTTTGTTTCATGGTTTTCCAGAAGTTCAATCCCTAGATGGATGACTCCATGGCTCAGGGCCCAAGGTGAGACAGAACATCATGGCAGAAGGTCATCACAAAGGAAAATAGCTCAGGACATAACAACCAGGAAGCAGAGAAAGTTCTGATCACCAGAGAGAAAATACAAACCCCAAAGTCATGTTCCTAGTGACCCACCTTCTCCAGCTACACCCCACTTTTCCAGTTACCACCCATTTAATCCATATCATTAATGTGGATTAATACATTGATTAGGTTACAACTCTTACAATCCAACTATTTTACCCCTGAACATTTCTGTATCATCTCACCCATGAGCTTTTGGGGGATACCTCATATCTAAAACATAATACCTGGTAAGGAAAACAGTATAAGATCCTAAAGAGATCAACTGAATTTTTTTTTTTATAGATGGACACAATGCCTTTAGTTTTATTTATTTATTTTTATGTGGTGCTAGGATTGAACCCAGTGCCCCACCCATGCTAGGCCACAACCCCAGCCCCTGAAGTTTTTTTTATTACCATCAGGGTTAGAACAACATCATCAAATAATCTAACTCTTGAAAAAATATGAAATAGCTAAGGGAAATGTTAATATTCACTTAAATAATTCCTTTTTATGATTTTGTCCCCTTCAGCTCTAGTATTAACCATTAGAATAGAAAGTGATGCTCACCATTACCCCACCCCCAGAAATGATCAGGAATGTCATTGTTTTAAAGCTGAATCCCTGTGTACCCTTTCCATCTTAACACGGTGCCACAGACAATGTGGCAGATGTCAGAATTATAGAAGACTACATTGAGGTACCAGAAACCTTTGCTCCTAGAGAAGGAAAGAATTAGAATGTTCATATTTACTTAGAATTTCAGTGTGTGCTTTAGATGAGGACTGTGGAAGGTCCAACTGAAGCACCCAAAGCCAAATGAAGGTCCTTGAGCTTTGATCATTACTGCTGCTCCCTTTTCCCTTTCAAAGAAGAACTCAAGAGTTCTTGGAAATTCTAGACTCAAAATTATGCTTTGTATGTTGCCCTAATAGACTAAAGACACTGCTCAATGCAGAAGACAACTCTCCTGTTAAAAGGTCTGTGAGAGACAAAACAGCACTTGGTCTCTGCATCATCCCTTCTCTGATGCACATTGAGGAAATGCAGGTGACTGGAGCCCCTGGTTTTCCCTCACAGGGTCTCTCATCATTTCACATCTGCCAACATATTTCCTTTTATTTCCGCCCACTCCTACTATTAGCTACCTTTACTCCAAATTCATTTTCATCTTTTCCCTGACTCATACCTTTATTTTATAGTCACCAATCAAAAAAAGATAGACCAAATTATCCAGGTAGACTTGACTTGAGACAACAAGCTCAATAAAAATATCTACTAGCCTTAATTTCCCTTCCTCACCTTTCAAGTTCGGTATGATGAGTATAATTTTTTCAAAAATATTAGTGTTTATGCTTATAAAAATAGCATAAAACACTACACTTTGTTTTTTTAATTCTAATTTGTTATACATGCTTGCAGAGTGCAATTCATTTCATATTACATATAAAGAGCACAGTTTTTCAAGTCACTGGTTTTACATAAAACACTACACTTTTGAGAATTTTCACATTTATCCAAAAATTTTGACTTGCTCAGAGCCTGACTTAATTTAGACTTAGTTTAAATGATTTAAAAATAAATGTATGCCTTGAGTTCATTCCTATAGATAATCTGTTACAGTTACTTTCAAAACAAAAAAAATAGTCAACACATAATAGTGTTTAAAAGCAGGGACTCTGATCTCCAGACTGCCTAGGCTCACATTTTGTGCCTAGCCCACTTTGGGGCCAGAAGACCAATGTAAAGTACTTAACCCCTCCCAAATCCAACTTCTTCATTTACAAATGCAGATAATAACAGAACCTATCCTATCTGATTGTTTGGGTTAAATGTGATAATATACAAAATTCACTTATCACAATGCCTGTTACATTCTAAATTGTAAAATATATAAAACCACCATTTTATATATGGCAGGCACTTTAACATACAGTATTTCATTGAATCTCTTGATAACTATACAGTATAGGCTTTGTTATCCCCATTTTGTAGAATGCTAATTCTCCTGAAGATATAAATTCCTACTTCATTCTACTCCTTGGGAACAAGAAGAATTTGTTCAACCATGTAACCTAGAGTGTGGAGGCAGAGGTCATTGTCTTCCTTTTTCCACTGCCACTTCCAGACTATTTCTGCTCCTAAACCCCAGTCCTTATTATACTCTGTTGAGACTCATACTTTTGGCTCTATCACCCTCAACACCTCTTCAATATGATTATCTACCAAATCTTGATCTGTATACTCAAATCCTAACATTGAAATCCCATGTGACTTCACAATCTATGTTAATACCCAACATCCTTGCTGCTTCCTTTCTTAATCTTGTCCACTTTAAACTTTGGTCATATGTTTCCATTGCCCTCTCTGGATTTGTTTTCACCCAGAACAAATTCAAGAACTCAAGACACCTCACAAATGTTAGCCTTCTAAGTGGTTCATTCAACTATTGCTATTTGCACGAGTTAACTTTGCACTTTGCATCTCCATGATTAAAATACCTGACAAGAACAACTTGGAGGAGGAAAAGTTTATTTTGGTTCATAGTTATAGATGTCTCAGTCCATGGTCAACTGACTCCATTGCTTGGGTTTGAGATGAGGTAGAACATTATGGCAGAAGGATGTGGTTCAGGAAAACTGCTCAGTTCATAGCAGCTGGAAAGCAGAGAGAGGGAGAGAGAGAGAGCACAAGAAGGGAAAAGGGACAGATATAGTTCAAGGCCATGTCCCCCAGTGATCTACTTCATCCAATGAAGTCCCATCTCCCAGTAGTCCATTCAGCTATTAGTCCTACATGCTGAATGAATCCACTGGTGAAGTCAGAGCTCTAATCATTGCATAAACACCCAACTCTTGCTGTATTAGGAACCAGGTTCCCAACATATAAGCTTTTGGGGACATTTCAGAACCAACTACAAAATAGCTATTGGAATTCATTTGAACACTCTTACAATTTCTCATTTATCTCACTCACTCACAATATCAGTATCCTCGTTTCTTCACTTTGTACCCTATCCTACGTATATTCACTATTCTGTTATTTCAATCACTCTCATTGATTTCCTCAACTCCTTTGCCCCACTATTCTTTCATCATATCTGTTTAGCCTCTCTAGATGACTACACCTATCAACAAATGTTGCTGGAAATCAGTGCAGAAAATGCAACAGAGCAGACTGTTGCCATTGTGGGTTCATGGTCAGCATCCTCAACAAGACAAAAAAAAAACCTGCCAAGAAAATAGTTTTTAATCAGTTCTCTCCTGTTATCCATGGTAAAGACACGGAAATTTCTCTACTACCTTCAGTATCTGAATTTTATCACATCCTCCAATACTCAAGGCAGATGGCATCAACTCCTATTCACACAGAAAGCCAGAGACCCTTTGAGAAGATATCCTTCAACTTCCCACCACATTTATAAACCCACACACATATATAGCCATTCTGTCTTCCCTCCTGCCACTGTGGAAGAGTGGCCCTTCTGAATAGTCTTATCCTTCCACTAGTCCCCTGCATTTTTTATCAGGGAGAGATCTTGCCTTCTAAATTATCCCGATATTACATCTCCTGCTCTATTGGATCTTTCCCATTAACTTTGAAATGTACTAAAATCTTCCCATCACTTAAACCTGAAAACAGCCTGGAAAGTCATATTAACCTATTTATATTTCACAAATGAGAATACAGAGGCTGGTATAGATTTATGAGGAAGAAGAAAAGGGTCTGAGTCCAGGACATTGCAATCACACTGAATACCTTTCATTAAGGTGTCATGCTAAGTTCTGTAGCACTGGACCTGCCTGAATGCCTGAATATAAAAAGTTCTCATCCGTGGGCTGAGAAGATTTCTCTATTTTAGGTGTCTTCACTAGAGAATAGTACTTATTTCTTGCAAGCCAATCTGCTGATCAATGCTCCAACATTATAACTCCCCTACAGCCCCAAATGATTAAGGGCAATAGTTGTATAGGCCTAATCTGTACTGCGGTTATTCTGTCTGTGAGGTCTAATCAATAATATATCTTCTTCCCACCTTCTAGTATCATTCTCCTCCTACTCCCCACTTCCATTTCTCACTGGCAATGTAATAAAGATGGCAAATCTCTCCCCTATGGAAGGTTTGCAATTGCTGAGGGGGAAGGTGCTACATAAATGCTCAATATAACCATCTTTTTTAGGAAGCTAACTCCCTGTCTATGCTGACAGAAATTTGTGATGTGGATAGAGCTGTGTACATTTTCTTCAGAGAGGAGGAAAATAGAGCAAGGAGGAGGAAAATTTGTTAAGCATCTGGGAGGGAAAACTCAGCGAGAACCAAGCAAAATTGTGGCTAAACAACTAAATCAACAACTGCTGCAGCTATTTGTGTCTGCCCTTTGTTAGGACTAGACCCAGGAGGAAACAAGGAGGTGCATGGAGTGTGGGATATTATTAAAGGAAAGAGAACTTGAAGTGGAGAGGAAGTGAGGGAAGTGTGAGCCTTACAAGAAAAATTAAAAATAAAAAGAGGAAAAGAAAAGAACATAAGCCAAAAAAGCTAATCTCCACTTGCCAAAAAGAGAGGGATGTGGGGCACAGAGACTGCATATCAATTGAGTCTTTGGATGTTACTTTTTTTTTTTTTTTTTTTTTTTTTTTTTTTTTTTTTTTTTTTTTAGCAAAGATGGTAAGGCCTCTACAATGTAGGACTAAGCTGAAGAACTCCAAGAGACTAAAATTAAAAAATTATGTTACTTTTGACAAAAGAATAATTGGAAAGCCTGAGATAAAATTAAAATTGAAACAAAATTATTATAAAATCTAAAGTTTAAAAGTATAGACACAAGTAATGTCAGGGTCAAATCCTGGATTTTGGGCTAAGTAACTAAGTGCCATGTAACATCGGGTAAGTCCTGCATAATCTGTCTGTGTGTCAATTTTCTAACTCATAAAATTATGGAGATTGGTTATTCTCAAACTTTGTGTTATATTCCATTAAGAGTCACTTCTTTTAATGGTATATATTACTAAGGAAGATTGAACATGGGAACAAGGTAGAAAGAGGATAAAAACTTGAGTATATATAAGATACAGAATAAGATAATTTAAAGAACTGGCTTGGGACCAATTTCATCTGCATAAATTCATATGATTAGGTCAGTTGAAAGGAACATATGTGAAATATGTCTTATCATTTTTATGAGCACTTAATTTAAAATAAAATGTAAAGGAATTGATGATAGTAGCTGGCAGAAACAATGTTTGGTAGAATCTCCAGGAAGTCAAAATCCCTTTTATGTCCATGTGTGTCTTCAGATAAATAATGAAGAGTTTAAAAAATAGCTTTTTAATTGCTGTTGAACAGGGATTAAATTACCTGGGGTCAAGGGCAGCTCTGAGAGTAATGAAAAGCAATCATGAAGCAGAAAGACCAAAGACTGGCTCCAGTGCCCAAACAGCAGAGCACTGGCCAGGGAGTCAATTCAAACTAGTTAACAGAAGTCAGAACCTGGCTTCTAAGCATGGCAGGACACAAGTTCTTGCCTACCTCATCAGAGCCATTCCTGCCTGTGGTGGGCAAAATAGTGACTCACCAAAATATGCCCCAGCCTAATTAATCCCCCAAATCTGGAAATATGTTACCTTGCATGGCAAAAAGGATTTTTGAAAATGTGATTAAGGTTATAGACATTGAAATAAGGAGATTATCTTGGATTAGTCAAGTAGGCCCAAATTAACCACATGAATCATTAAAAGTGGGGAACCTTTCCCAGTTTTGGTCAAAGAGATGTACAGCAGAAACAGGGTCAGAGAAACACTTACACTGCTGTCTTTCAAGATCAGAGGAGAGGACCACTAGCCAAAGAATGTGGACAGCCTTTAGAAGCTAGAGAACACAAAGAAAGAGATTCTCCCCCTGAGACTCAAAAAAAAAAAAAAAAAAAAAAAAAAAAGCAACCCTTTCACACCTTGATTTTAGATTTTTGAGCAATTGAGCTATAAGATAATAAATATGTGATATTTTAAGCCACTAAATGTGGGTACTTTGTTATGGCAGAATTAGAAACTGAATGAACTGCTTAACCCCTTAGTCCACTTACATTTTGTACCTTATAGGACAGCTATGTTTCCTGCTTCTATGTTTTGGTCCATACTGCTTCTTCTACCCAGAATGTCTTTCCTAGTTTCTTCTCTTTTTACTCTTAGCTCCCATGAAACATGAAGCTATTCTCCAATAAAGTCTTAACTCAAGTATCCTCTTATAGTTTAGATATGAGGAGTCCCTCCAAAGCTCATGTATGAGACAATGCAAGAAAATTTAGAGAGGTAATGATTGGGTTATTGGAGCCTTAACCTAACCAGTGCATTAATCCACTGATATGGATTAACTGGGCAATAACTGTAGACAGAGAGTGTGTGGCTAGAGAGATAGGTCACTAGAAGCATGGCTTTAGGGCTTATATTTTGTCCTTGATGAGTAGAACTCTTTCTGTGTTTCCTTGTGCTATGTCCTAAGCTGCTTTCTTTTTCTATGCCTTTCTGCCATGATGTTATACCTCACTTCAGGCCCGGAGCAATTGAGTCAACCATCCATTTTAGTCCAGGGGACTAAGATCTCTGAAACTCTGAGCCCCAAATAAACTTTCCCTCTTCTTTATTGTTCTTCTCAAGGCTTTTGGTCACAGGGATGAGTAAACTGACCACAGCACATCCTTTCCTCTTGAGAGCCTTTTCTAAATATCCAAAACAGTCTCTCTCTCTGTCTTCCTCCAAACCAGGGTAGACCCCATCACTTCCATCTCTATGCCTCCATCCTACAAGGTGCAGATGTCTCACCAGACCATTTGACCCATACCCCCTAGGATTTAACAGTCTGATAGACTGTTGGCATGACTAACCTGATCTTGTACTAAGGGCAATATACTGGTCTTTTATCCACACTCTAGAAAATCTTCATATTGAGACAGATTCCTGGTTGTTCATCTATCAACCCATTGGGAATCTCCCTCCAAACATATCTCTTCATATATGTTTATTAGCTTTTCACTTCATGGTCATGAATGATGAACAAGAATGTAAAGCCAAACCCATTTTTAACATAGGTTTTGTGAACAGCATAAAACATCGGTAAAGAAACTGTCAAAAGAGAAATAACAATCTGGATAATAATAAGAAAAAGGAATAACATCTTGTGTTACATGATACTTGGGAGGCTGAGACAGAAGGATTGCAAGATAAAGCCAGACTGGACAACTTAACAAAACTCTGTCTCAAAACAAAATAAAAAGGTCTTGGGGATGTGCTCAGTGATAGAGCGCTTGAATAGAATGTTTTAAGCCCTAGGTTCAGTCTCCAATATGCAAAAAAAAAAAAAAAAAAAAAGGAAAGAAACCTACTGTGTCTATGCTTAAGCTCCAAGATTAAAACAAAACAAGGGGACTACAAGAGAAAAAAGGCAGATTAAAACAAGGAGACAAGATAAAAAATGAAGGAGGAAAAACTATTTGGCTAAGTGTTTATATGCATAATTTTCTGCCATTAACCCAAATTCCTCATAGCAATGATTTTTGGTTCAGAACTTGCCTAATAAATTATGTGTCATTAAGTTTCTTCCATTTTCACTCCCCAATAGATACAGGAAGGGCAAAGGGGGCTAGGCTAATCCAATCTCCCTTTCCCCAGCATTTCCTACTATCCCATGAGATATAATGAATGTTCCAAAAAAAGAGTTTCCATGCTAAGAAAAAACCTTAAGAAAATACAGGGTTAAATGAAGCAAAATCAAGCAGGTTTTTTTATTGAAAAATCTGTCGGAAGCTTTGTTATTCTATTATGAACTAAGATTCAAAGGTAAGAGTTAATGTTGCAAGCTCATTTGGCCAGAAACCATTTTGTCAAAGGAAGGTCTACTAATATCTTGTTGTTTGAGTTGGAAAACCCTTCTCTAAACATTCCCACAAAGTACATCATATCTGAAATATAGTAGGCTTTGGATAAACTCTTGACTGGTAAAGACAGCCAAATTTTCAAAATGACCAACCAAAATCCTTTACCACAACATTTCTCTATCAGAAAGTATAAATGGTTTCCGTGAACCTATTTTTTCAGGTCAATAAATGTTTCTCAGGTTAAGAAAATGTTTTCAAGCAGTAAGTAACTATTCTGATCAAATATTTAGCACTCTAGTCATAAAAAGGTCATGCATTTCCTAGTGTCAAATATACCCAATATTTTTCACATTTTCAGGTGGCTCATTGTTTTCATCTTGGGGAAAAGAAGAAAATTTTTCAAACAGAAGGCATTTGAGGAGATACTACTAAGAACCCAGCAGTAGTCCACAAGAAAGTCTTGATATGTGATAAAGGGAATTTTATCCAAAATAACTCCAGACAAAAACACAACAAAAGTCAGACCAAGGCCAATTAATCAAGAAAAAATTTACAGAGAGCATTCAAGGTCTTTGGCCCCACTTCTTGGCTTACTTCTGGGAGTTCCAACTATTTGAAACTAACCCCTTTGTATAGCTATCAAACCTATTCGAATTTTCTGAAGATAAGAGATTCTTCATCACTTTATCAAACTCAGTTAGATAACAAAATTGGCTAAGCAACAAGTTGATGCTCTATTTTAACATTGCTTCTACTGGTTGTCTAACCGCATTGATCGGTTGTTTTGGCTTTCTATCAATACAACCTAAGTGACGTGAATAATCAATATGTTTCTCTCCAAGTATTTTCCCCAGATTTTTCACTGTTTCTTTCTTTTTTTTAATATATATTTTTTCAGTTGTAGATAGACACAATATATTTATTTATTTATTTGTTTATTTTAAAATATATTTTAGAAGTTGATGGACCTTTATTTTATTCATTTATTTATATGTGGTGCTGAGGTTCGAACCCAGTGCCTCACACGTGTGAGGCAGGTGTTCTACCACTGAGCTACAGCCACAGCCTCTCACTATGTTTCTTTTTTCTTTGGTACCAGGGATTGAACTCAGGGGCACTCGACCACTGGGCCACATCCCCAGCCCTTTTTTGTATTTTATTTAGAGACAGAGTCTCACTGAGTTGCTAAGTGCCTCGCCATTGCTAAGGCTGGCTTTAAACTCGCGATCCTCCTGCCTCAGCCTCCCAAAGTGCTGGGATTACAGGCGTGTGCCCGGCTACTATGTTTCTTTATAGTTTGACATTGCTTATGCTCTGTTCTTTCCTAGGTGGTCATGAAACAAAAAACATTACCCATCTGAGGCCTTCTCTGACTTCAGAAGCTCTTATTGTTTTCCTCTTTGATTTTGTTCCACATGCATGAAAGCTCATATAGACAATATAATAGCATAATTATGTGCCACCTTGTTTTGTCTTCTTGTTTTGTCTTTTATTCCCTGGTCTCCCCAGAATTCCTGATTGTCCTGCAGTAACTTCGGGATTAAGTATAGAGGCTCTCTTCTAACTGGGGGGCTGAATGTTATCATTCCAACAATTTATCCAATAACAGGTCAATTTTAGGCCTGACCCTAGCAGATTTTACCCTACTTCTCTAGAGACTAAACATGAAAAGAACAAGAATCAGTAGGAAGAACAAAGCCAGAAGCCAAGTGGCAGGAATTGGGATGTGTAAGAGTGGAGATAGATGGGACTCTGGATCAATACCAGAGTACAGTTTTCATTGCTGGGGCAGCAGGATAACATACATGGGACAGTGGCAAAACTGTCTTCCTCTGGCTAGTTCTTAGGATCCCTCTACCTCCATCCTATACTCTTCCTTCTAGTGATCCTTGCACCCATGCCTCCAGCCAAGGTTAAATACTGCTTGCCTCATCTCAAATGGCATAGAAAAACAACAACAAAAAGCAGTGAACTCAACTACAGGAAACTAAAGAGTGCAAGTGAAGGAATGACATGAGATGGCTCACTGATCACCTTTCCTTACTGCCCCCTGCCTTATGCCCTGTGCCTATTACACCAGGCTACCTATACTGACCTTAGCATACCATGCTCACTCGAGATGAGTCTTTTCTTTATTTTCCCTTCCTAGAATGCCCAGCTTTCTTTCTGTCTGGTATGTTCTCCTACCTAGCATTAGTGACCCAACTCAATCTGTACATTTCATCCATGTTGTGAAATTTATCAGCACAAAGTTGTACATTCCCTATAAAGCTATCCAGATTCCCTCCAGAACAAATCAACTGTATGCAGTCAAATTAGTATCCTATGCCTCTGCAACAGTGCCCTACACATTGCATTGCAATGTGTTTACAGGAGTGTCATCCCATTCAAGTTTTGAAAGTAAGGATCTTCTCTTACTCTTCTTTGTGTTCTTACCATTTAAAAGAATACAATGAATTAGTAGAAGTGTTTGGGTACCAAATTTTCTTCAGTGCTAGAATTTCAGTGCTTGGTGAAAATATCTGGTTTCAGAGCTTTCTATTTTGGTCACAGGAATGTCCAGATTTTCTATTTCTTTGTATCAAAGACTTTCAAGGAATCTGTACATTTTATCCATGTTGTGAAATTTATCAGCACAAAGTTGTCATAGTATTCTTTCATTATTTTAAAATATCTGTAGTCTCTGTATTGATATCCCCCCTTTTAATCCTGACATTGATCATTTCTCTGTCTTGATCAATATGGATAGGGCTTACTTACTTTATTACTCTTTCCCAAGAGCTAATTTTTAACATTTTATATTTTTTACTATTGTATAGTTGGTTAATATTAACTGATTTCTAGTCTTATTCTTCTTATTTTCTTCTTTTCACTTTGAGTGTTGTTTGCTCCTCTTCTTGAAATGTTATTTTCTAAAGTAGGCATTTAAATGTATATTTACTTTCTGTATTTATTGTTTGTTTATATTTTTGCCTTGGTTATAGCCACACATCTTAATATATTTTCATTGTTATTAAGTTTAAGATATTTCCTATTTTATACTGTAATTTTTTCTTCAAACCATGGACTTTAAGAAATGTATTACCTGACTTACTAGATTTGGCGATTACTTGGCTATATATATATTTTTTTTCCAACTTAATTTCACTCTTGATAAAGTATTAAATTTTTACCTTCTTGAAATTTGTTACCTTTCTTAACAGCCCAATATATGTCTATTTTCGCATGTATTCATGTGCTTAAAAAGAATACCATTTTGCTTTGGTTTGTGGTGGACTCTTCTAATCTGATTTTATTGCTGTGTTGTTCAGATTGTTTTTTTTTTTTTTTTTTGTATTTATCCTTTTTGCTGCCTGTTCTCTTTATCACTGGGACTACTGAGTTAAAATCCCCAGTTATGATTTTCAATTTCTCCTATTTGCTGGTGTTTGCTTAATATGTGTTCATCTTATGAAATATCTCTCTTTACCTCCAACAATGCTATTAACTTAAATTTTACTTTGTCTTATTTTAGAATAGTTATATCTTCTTTCTTTGGGTTAGTATTGCAATGATATATTTTTCTGTCTATTTTTACTCTGGCCCTGTGTGCTTTGTAAAGTTTGCACTTTGTGAAGAACATATTGTTGGACTCTATTTTTCTGCGTACACTCTAACAATTTATGTTTTTTAATTGTAGTGTTTAATTCCTTATACTTAGTGCAATTTCTGATAGATTTTTTGAAAAATCTACCATCTGATTGTTCTCTATTTATCACACCTTTTCAAAGAAAGTTTTATCTTTTCTTGCCTTCTTTTAAATCCATATGTTAGAGTTCCTATTTATGCAATTTAAAATAATTATTAATAAAATGATCAAGGAAAAAATTTAAAGATGGGAGTTTTAGCATAAAACTGGTATCTATAAAAACAAATAAAATCAAACAAATTGTAAAAATTAAAAATATAATATCAGCTATTATAAATTCAACAGATTAAACATAAAATAAGAGTGGGTCATTTACACTAAACTATAGGTCAATAGAAAATGTCTGGATCTAAACACACAAAGGAAAAAAGGATTAAAAATAAAATTAGTTTAAGAAATATGTGTTAGATGATTAAAATAACAATAATATGTAACTTAAGTTCAAGGAAAAGAAGAAATAAAAGGAAACAGACACAATTCATCTGATAGAATATTGGCTAGGAATTTCCCCAAAGTTTTAAGATATCAAGCTTACAAAGTTGTGAATTATTATAAACATCAAGAAAGATCAACACATATACTAGATCTTAGCCAAAAGACTTAGAAGTCATAGAAGACTAATTCTAGATATTATATATTCAAACTGATAAAAAACTGTACAAAGAAAAATCTTTAAATTTGTCAGAAAAAGGGCACCTTCCTTCAAAACAAGATTGACAGCTAACTTTTCAACAGAAATGTTGAATGCTGGAGTTTGATAGGATAATTCACACCCATAAAGTGTCATAAGAAGACAACTACAAAATTAGAAATCTCTATACAGTGAAGACATCCTCAAAAAGCAACATAAAGACAAATTTAGACAAAGGAGGATCCATCCATGTCTTAAGAGACTGGCAGTTCTACTTCCTGTCTTTTGAAATACCCACTCTGGAGGAAGCCATCTATATGAAATTCCATACCATAAGGAGGTCCAAACTAGTCATGTGGAGAGGACTTCTATGGTGATAAATGCCCAACTATTCATTGGGTATTTCAGAACTCCCAGTCCCCAGTTTCAACCACACTTGAGAAAAGGAACCTTCAAACGACTACAGATTCAAACACTATTTTCCTGCACATGAACAACAACAAGCAAGAACCATCTAGCTGAGTCTGTCAACCCCTAGAACTGTGAAAGATAATAACTTATTATCTTAAGCCTCTAATTTTTGAGATGGTTTGTGAATAACAGATAATGGAAACATGGTCTATTTCAGGATTGCTTTACTCTGATTCTTAGTGAATTTCCCTTTTGGATCTCAGGGCTTATCTACCTTTTTTGCACCATGAAATCTAACCTCTGTCTACTTAATTCTAGATGACTTCCAAAAATCTTTGCTTGGCTACACAGCTTCCCAGTTGCTTCTATTTGATATTTGCCTCAGATAGATGCCTTATTTTGCTTCATGGAAGCACAGTTATGAGTTGGCAAATGTCTCAAATGGAAAGTTCTTGCAAAATTTTGGGCTTATTTCTTCATGTTTTCCTTTTTTTTCCAGAACATAGTCTCCTGCATTCTTTGCTGCACCAGCAACCTCAAGTTCTAGTATTTATTTCCTTAACTTTGTGAAAAAACATCTCCAAGTCCCAGGCTACCTATATATGCTGGACTATTTATTATTACCTATCTGCGAACTGGTAAATGACCTAAGGGAAAATGTGGAGTAAATACAGGCTCTCCCCATTGCACCCCTTTTCTCTTAGAGTTCTTGGCCCCTTGAGTCCTAACTGGTTTGGTTGCAACCTGCTTTCCAACTATTATTTTATTGTTACATCTTTTAGAGTTTGTTTTGGCAGAAGAGTCAGTTTGATATAAGTCACTACACTATGCCAACAATAGAAATCATATGGGTCAGGAACCCTATCATAATTTCATGTTTCTCTAAAGGCCTTTATTACCAGAAGACATTTAAATGCTCATACTAGTCTTAGATGCTCTTGGATATTTTCTTTAGATCCCTTACCAGCCCAACTTCTGACTCTGACTGCTTGCTTCCTAGTAGTAGGTAGTCATACCTTTCTGACATGTTCATAATTTCTACAGCACAGGGACTCCAGATGAGCTCTGCTGAACTTTCAGCCATGAAAGAACAAAAGGAGAGCTTTGCTTGTCATATTTCCCTGTTCCTTCTTTTGCTGATGTCTCCTACTATGTTTCTGCCTTACTCACCACCACACCTCTCTAGTGAACTCGTCTGAAAATCCAAGTGTTATATCCTTCATCTATCTTGTGCAGCAGAAAACCATGTTGAGTTAGACATCATTACCCTAAGTCCGTGTATGAAGACACAATTATTGTGAAAATATTTTATGTAAAACCAGCGACTTGAAAAATTCTGCTCTTTATATGTAATATGAAGTGAATTGCACTCTGCAAGCATGTATAACAAATCAGAATAAAAACAAATTTTTAAAAACTAAAAATATACAATCAATCAACAAATACATGAAAAAATGCTCAACCTCTCTGGCAATTAGAGAAATGCAAATCAAAACCACTCTAAGATTTCATCTCACACCAGTCAGAATGGCAGCTATTAAGAACACAAACAACAATAAATGTTGGAGAGGATGTGGAGAAAAAGGCACACTCATACATTGTTGGTGGGACTGCAAAATGGTGCAGCCAATATGGAAAGCAGTATGGAGATACCTTGGAAAACTTGGAATGGAACCACCTTATGACCCAGCTATCCCACTCCTTGGTCTTTACCCAAAAGACCTGAAAACAGCATACTACAGGGACGCAGCCACATCAATGTTTATAGCAGCACAATTCACAATAGCTAAACTGTGGAACCAACCTAGATGCCCTTTAGTAGATGAATGGATAAAGAAAATGTGGTATATACACACAATGGAATATTACTCAGCAATAAGAGAGAATAAAATCATGGCAGTTGCAGGAAAATGGATGGAGTTAGAGAATATAATGCTAAGTGAAGTTAGCCAATGTAAGCTGCCTGTCGTGGCCAGCCACAACGCCGCGGGAGAAAAACTCTCGGAGGCAGAGTAAAGATACTACTACTTTTACTTCTACTTTCTTAGAGAGAGCTTAGAGAGAGAAAGAAAGATTTTTCTTCTTCTTAGAAAGAGCTTAGAGAGAAAGATTAGAGATAGCTTTTTCTTCTTCTTCTTCTTAGAGCTTAGAGAGAAAGATAGAGCTTTTCTTCTTAGAGCTTAGAGAGAAAGAGAGAGAGCTTGAAAGAGAGAGATTTCTTCTTTAGAGAGAGAGAGAGCTTAGCTTTTAGAGCTTCTTTCTTCTTTCTTCTTTCTTCCTCGGGAGCCTCGGCCTGACTCTGACCAGCATTTACTTCTTCTATCTGGTTTCTCTTCTGTAACCGCTCTGCCTACGTTCTGGCCGCTCTGATTCTTTTCTTCTTCTCCGACCCGAACTCTTCTTCCGACCGAGCGACTGCATGACTGACTGAATGAGTTCATTCTTCTCATGACTCCGACCGCTTTCACCCGGTTATATACCTTTAGCTTTGCAGGTGCCTCACGTGCATTTACAGGTGCGTCACATACATACTTATTATCAGGTGGAACTTATGGCTTCCAGCTGACCGCAATAGCCATCTCCCTAATTGGGGCTCCTTCAAGCCAATCCCAAAAAGCCAAATGCCAAATGTTTTCTCTGATATAAGGAGGCCAATTCACAGTGGGGTTGGGATGGGGAGCATAGGAGGATTAGAGGAACACTAGAATGGCCAATGGGGAGGGAGGGGAAGGGAGGGGGGCAAAAGGGTGAATGAAAAAAAAATAGATGGTAGAATGAGATGGATATCATTACCCTAAGTGCATGTATGAAGTCACGAATGGTGTGAATATACTTTGCATACAACCAGAGATTTGTAAAAAAGTGCTCTAAATGTGTAATATAAAATGTAATGCATTCTGCTGTCATTTATAACATCTTAGAATAAAAAATAAATAAATTTTAAAAAAAGAAAAAAAACTAAAAATAAAACTTTTCAGAAAAGCAGCAATTTATTATTGTTGTTGTTGTTGTCATAGTCATCTGCTGACTGAAAATGTATGGTGACTACAAATATCTTTTTGTGGAATAATTTAGAAAGAGGTCTTCATTTGACCTCATCTAATCAAGAAGGAGCTGAGCTTACAATGGGGAAAGAATGTTGCCACCTATGATTTTTTTTTTTTTTTTTTTTTTTGCCTTTTCCATTTTGGCAAACACAACCATTCCCCTCTGAGTAGTATAAAACAGAAATGTAAAAGGATATGCTTCAAGCTATACCCAGTTGCACAACTGATTAAAAGAAAAAAAAAATGAAGAGGAGGAAAAAAAAAAAGAAATCTACAGTGTTCTATACTAAGGGACTTCCCATTGACAGTTGATACCTAGGACCTGATAAATTGTTTTGTCCTTGTTTCCACCTTAAAAGTAATTTCCCCACCACAATAACTAGCAATTAACTCATAGCTACTTCTATAAATGTCTATAATAATACAATTACCAGGTATTATATTATCATAATTTACATTTAAAACAACATGAAGAGTCTGTTACATTAAATGGATGGTTTGTAAAATGTTACAAGCTTCACTGTGTTTAAATTGTTATGTTGTTCCCATTATTGAGACATAAGAAAGAGTAATCAAAAAATAGGAAAAATAAATGAAGAAGAAGGGGAAGGGGGTAACAATTACAGGAATAAAAAGAAAAGAAGAAGGTTTAGAAATAAATTCATGTTCAGATTTTTACAAATATCTCAGAGATTCTTATATTCCTTGTATATTAATTTCTCACTACTAGCTAATTTTTCTTTGCTTTAATTAATCAAAATTTGTTTGCCTAGATCCTATAAATCACTTCCTTGTTTCCACATCCAACTTCACCTCCAAGCCAGGTCTTTCTAGTTTTACTGGTTGATAGGCTAGAAATGCAAAACATTTTTATTTTCCAACCTTCACATTTTACAAACCGACAAATTCTTCTTTAATTTAGTTCATCTGATTTCTTTACCTTATCATATTCATCAGACATCAAGTAATTGATACTTTCAACATGGTGCTCAGGGATCTTAGGGAAATTCAAAATTTCATTAGGGGCCAAGCACAGAGGCTCACACTGGTAATCCTAGCGGTTTGGGAGGCTGAGGCAGAAGGATTGGGAGTTCAAAGCCAACCTCAGCAAAAGAGAGGTGCTAAGCAACTCAGTGAGACCCTGTCTCTAAATAAAATAGAGGATGTGGCTCAGTGGTCAAGTGCCCTGAGTTCAATCCCTGGTACCAAAAACAAACAAACAAACAAACAAAAAGTTAATTAGGGACATGTTCCATCCTGTAAGCTACCATAACAGTTTTCTAGTCATTTTATAACTATATGACATGGGCTGCCTCCCATGTTCTAGTTGTTCCTCAACATTTTTCTAGTTTTAGATTACATTTTATCCATGATTTTTATGGTTCCTGCTCATCGTTCATACAAAAAGCCAGTGCCATATGTTTTAGGTATTTGTTAGATGCATCAGTTTATCCGTTAGTAATTGCTGTACAATACAACATCCCTAAACAGCAGCCCAAAACAACAACCATTTGTTTCTCATGAGTTTACAGCTAACTGGACAGTTTTGATCTAAGTCAGACTTGACATTTCTCTGCCAGGCTCACTCATGCATTTGTGATCAGATGGTGGTTCAGCCAAGAACTTTATTTCTGGGAGTTGGCACAGGTCTCCTCCACTTGCTTCATTGCCCCTCTGATAGGTCAGTTCAGCCTTGTTCTCATGGGATAAATGGACTCCAAGAGCCCAGAAGATCTCTGGAGGTCCAGTTTGAAACCTGGCATATGATCAATTCCAGTATATTTTGTTGGCCAGAGAAAGTCAAAAGATAACCCATAGCCGGGCGCGGTGGCGCACGCCTGTAATCCCAGCACTTTGGGAGGCTGAGGCAGGAGGATCGCGAGTTCAAAGCCAGCCTCAGCAATGGCGAGGCACTCAGTGAGACCCTGTCGCTAAATAAAATACAAAAAAGGTCTGGGGATGTGACCCAGTGGTCAAGTGCCCCTGAGTTCAATCCCCGGTACCACAAAAAAAAAAAAAAAAAAAAAAAAAAAAAAAGATAACCCATGCTCAAGGATGGGAGAAAATAGATATCAACTCTTGATAGAACTGCAAGGTTACACTGGAAAGTGCAAGGATACAGATGTTGATAGAAAGTTTTGGGGGCATTTTTTATAATCAATTTACCACAAGCTATGGCAAAAGTCAGCACAATGAGTAGGGAGTAATAAAATGAGAGTATTAGATGCAAGGGAGCCTTCAAGTCAAGGTGGTATGTGAACTAACTATTATAGGATAAATAAGAGTTAGACAAAAGAAGAAAAGGGAGAAAAGCATTCCAGGCCCAGAAACCAGCACTTGGAAAGATATTAAGATGAGAGAAATCCCATTAGGTTCTGGAAACTTGGGAACACAGTATTTTCCTAATATAGAATGTTCTTTCCCAACCTGTCCTTGGGTTTATATCTTTCTTTGCTTAAAAGAATTTCAAACCTTCTCCAGGGAATCATTCTTAATTCACCCCTTTCATTTTCTAATCTATCCATGTAACTGCATGTGGCTTTGGCACTGGAATCAGAATGGCTGTGTTTTAATTCCATTTGTTTGACCTACCATTTAAATAACCTCTATGTGATTTAGTTTCCCCATCTGTAAAATAGTGATAACGACCTAAAGGGTCATCGTAAGAATTAATTTTATAAATGTGTGTAAAATGATTACAGCAAAACCTGGCACTTAGCAAGCTCTCCATTAATATATTTGGCTCATGTTGCTGCTGTTAGTAGTTTTATTATTGCAAAGAGCCAATTTGAAATACCACATGGAACTTGTTCTATATGTTAGTTTGTATGTGTTTCCTTCCCCTCTTCTGGGTAAACATATTCCCAAACATTGGAGCTAGGAATGGGCGGGGATGGGAGTAGGAACTGGGGGGAAGAAGGGTGGTGTTATAAGGGGTTAAAGAAGCAAGCCTGGGATGGGAGTGACAGTGGAACAAAGCATACTAATAGCTGCAGAGTGAGGGCCAAAGGCAGACCCAGGAGCCCTCCTGTGAGGTGAATCAGGACTGGGATCAAAGCGTTCCTATCAAAGAGCCTACATGAGATGCATCAAAGTAAGAGCTGCTTCCTATAGGAAAGGGCAAATGGGGTTGGGAGGGAAGAAGCAGGACAGGCTTGGAGAGGTCTGCTCTGTAGCTATAAGACAGTCTCGAGGACTTAATTAAAATCAAATCTCTTTGGAGAAGTAACCCCTATTCCCAAGTCTTATATAAGGCAGAACACATGGGAATTGCCCAGTAATTGTGGTTGATTGATTAAAGATATCACCCATATTTTCACACTTCTTTTGCTTACCATGAGCACATTATGTCTAAAACATTCATTCCCATCCCCTTCTAAAAACTTCCTCCTAGTTACTATATGCTTCTGCTAGAGCTTAATTTTTAAAATACTAGTATTAACCCACATAAAAACTTCTAGAAGATAGTGTTTGGAGAACTTCTGAGCTAGTTAACACACAGAGGATTGTACACCATACCTGCTCGGAGGGTACAGAGGATCTCATGTTAGGGACATGTTCAAATCTCATCCTTTATACCTCTTCATCTAGCTGTTTATTTGTATCCTTTACAATAAACTTTAAGTATATAAGTATATAATTGTAAGTATTGCATTTTCCTGAATTTTGTGAGTTGTTCAAGTAAACTATTGAACCTGAAAGAGTAGGCATCATGGAAACCCCTAGATGTATGGCCTGCTGGACAGAAGTGTGAGTAGCCTAGTCATTCCATTGTGTCTGGCTTCTGAAGTAAGGGCAGTTTTGTGGGACTGAGACTTCAATTGAATTGGTAGAAACCTAGTTTGTGTCAGAGAATTGAAGAATCACAGACATTTATTCATTCACTTATTCATGACATTCAATACTTTACATAGACTTCCAGCTTAGTACTCTATCCCTTCCTCTATCCCAAAGTTTGCTTCTAACTTGACCAAACAAAATCTGTAGAGTCAGAAGATGTCAAACTTTTATCTGGTAAATGTTTATTTTATCATTGCTCTTCCCAAAGTAACTCTATGTCAAGCCCTACATATCCGTCCATGTTTCTCATAAACCATTGATCCCTTTCAAATCCCTTACAAAGAAGTTTCTGGGGAGAATTCCTACCATCCAGCTCAGACACTTCACAATGAATCTCCACATTTGATAGATTTGGAGCTATAAACCTACTTCCCTTCCCTACTTCCCGCCTCTCCTTTCTACGGAAAAGACTGTAACTCCTGCCGAACACATTGACCTCCAACATGGAAGCAACTCTGGAAAAAATTAATCAATCCCAAATATAACCAAAAATCATTTCCAAATAACCAGTTCTGAAAGCCAATGATCTTATTCAACATTTTGACTTTTCTGAAAATTGAGTTAGTTATTATTGACAGGGTGGCCCAGAATCCATCATCTGCCTATTAATTTGCTTGATGGAAATATGGAATTTTCCATAAATATTTTAGGATTTCAATTATGGACCAAGATCACTGGGAGTATTATAAACTTAATATCCAATTATAAAAGAATAGTTAATTATACATAAATAAAGGTTTATTATATAAACATTAAGTTAATGTTCGTGAAAATATTTTAATTGCAATGAGAAATGCTTTATAATCTAAGAGTAGATAAGAAAAGGCAGTATTCAGAGCAGTGTATAAAATATGATATCAGAATATCTACATACACATGAAGAAAAGAGACTGGAAGCATATGCATCAAAATTTTAATAATTATATTTCTTTTTCAAGTTTGTGTATTTTCCAGTTTTCATTATCAACATCTGTTCACCTCTTACCACGGGTTAATTTTTTCCTTTAGGAACCATGAAACGAAATGCAAATTCCAAGAAGTTGGATTCAACAGTTCATAAATTTGCTCATTAAATTGCTCCCTCTCAGAATAATAGCAAGCAGTCCATTCTTTCCATAATGAGTTATTTCATTTTTCTCTAAGATGGGCACAGTCTTAAATTTATCTTAATCAATTTCCTCAAATCAAGCAGCAGCAAGACCTCTTTCCTCAGCTTGGTACAAGTGTTATCAGTGAGTCTCTAAATGAGAAATACAGTCTAACAATGCAAGGGGCAGGGTGCCTGAGCAGCGATGACTCTTTGACTCACTTGAGCGCCCCAAACTCACAGTTGGATCTTCTAGAATCACACTCCTCTGTCCTCCCTTAAGTCAACCAATCAGCTCATGCATGACAATGAGGCTTCATGTTTCGAGAAAAAGCACAAGACAGTTTTTCAACACATTTGATTTTTCTTTTATTGTGCAAGACCATAATGGGGCTCTCCCTTGTACTTAACAAAAGCTAAATGGCAAATGAAGTTAAAAAAAAAAAAAAAAAAAAGAAAGAAAGAAAATGAATTTGATGGGAAAAGCATTTCTTGGGTGGATAAAATGAACAATGTGTCCCCAGATTGATCATTAAAGAAAAAGTTAAAATCTGAGGAAAAAGCTTAAGGTAATACAACACTGTGGTGATAACCAAATTGCCTTCACATTTCCCCTTTCTTGTTTCATAACAATTGCTGCATACAGATGAGAGATTTTTTTTTTGGCACCAACCTTCTAAACAGCCCGGAGTACAGAGTACTTTCACATTCAGTCAGGAACATAAGATGGGGTGGGGGGAGAGGAAAAAAAAAAAAATACACACACACACACACACACACACACACACACACACACATATATATATATATATTCTTTCTTCTTTGATTCTGAATATAACTGAGTGCTTTTTTTTTTTTTTTTTTTTTTTTTTTTTTTTTTTTTTTAAGAAAATGGCATGGAAGGATGGAAACAGAAGCTGCTCTACTCCAGGGCCACACATTGAGGTTTCTATCCAATGCTTGAAGGAAAAGATCCACATGGCCACCCGGGGGTCCATTGCTACATCCTAGCTGCAGAATGCAATTACATTAGGTACTTCACGATTCAGAGAGTCTGACATTTACTAAATGAATTGTATTTGTGGCCAGAATATTAATGACTATTATCATACTTAGCCCATAATAATCCTCCAGTGAGTCATTTCACAAAAGTTGTCATTAAAAAAAAAAAAAAAGTCAGTGAAAGGAAGGTTCATTTTCAAAGCTAGATTTTTTCCTCTCATATTTTAATAAGCTCTATTCTCTGTCAGAATGTCTGCATTGAAGTTCGGTGCCTGTGCCAGTTTTCAGATACAGGGCTCCCATAAACATGTAAAATTCTCAGAAATTATCTTCTTAGCCAGTATTTTTAAGGGTATTCTAGCAGTCCAGCTGCATTAGAATTGTGAAAAGATACTTATTTAAAAATACAGATTCTGGAGACTTATCCAAAAATTTATTATACATAATCTCTAAGGGTAGGAAGTCAAGTCACTCCATTTATTAAAATGTTTATTCCCTGGGTGATTTTTTAAGTACTTTTTAAATTTGTCAATGGACCTTTATTTTACTTAATTATATGTGGTACTGAGAATGGAACCCAGTGCCTCACACATGCTAGGCAAGCACTCTACCACTGAGCTACAACCCCAGGCCCCCTGGGTGTTTTAATGTTCACTAAAATCTGAATAACACTATTCTAAATACTCATAGGAAACTTTTTTTAAATTTTTTTATAATTTTTAATATGTACAACTCATAGTGCATATATTTTGTATCTTTTTACATACAACTGTTTGTATACAAAGTATATTCGTACAATTCAGGTCTTCAATCATGCATTAAAGAAAATGGTATCCATCTCATTCAACCACCTTTTTTTTTTTCCTTTCTCCCCCTCCCTCCCCTCTTGCTCCCTCCCTTACCCTCCTTAGAAACAAACTGATGAGCAAATGATGAAAGTAAATAATGGACAAACTAATTTACCCTACCTCATCCACTATCAGTAGATTTGCCTGGAGGTCTAGCCTGAAGGAAATGAGGCCCAAGGTGATCCTGGACAAGGGCTCAAAGGGCATATTTGACCTCATTAATTTAGAAGTCGCAAGGACACATAGAAATGAAGTTTCATTTAATGATCTTTTAAATTAAATATCAGATGTTTTACATTCTATATTTAGCTTTTCAAGAAATGTGCCTGCCTGAAATCTAAAGCCACATCTAAATCTGTAGATGCCAGGAAACTATAGCATAGACAGAAGGACCGGAAGTGAAATATCAGCTCAGTTGCCTGTATGCTGCCAACACACACACCACAAAGGCACCCAGACAAATTCAAAGGGATAGGAGTGAGCCTGGGGTTTAGATTCATGTTTCATAGCCAACTTTAATCTAAGACAGAAGGAGAGTTATGTTTCTCAGACAAGTGAGAAAGGATGACATAGTAGAGGAGTTTTCCAAACGTGGCCATATGTTTGAAGAACCTAGAGAAAAAAAAAAGAAAATTATTTCCAAGCCTCAACTCAGTATTATTGAAATAGTACAGAGGTCTAGAGTTTAAAAAACACTCAAGTGGTTCTCATATGCTGCAATGCTTGGAAAATAAAGGCTTATCATACCCCAAACATAATTACTAGAAAAATAATTTGAAAGTTGTGCCTTATTATTGATTAATAAGTAAAAGGCATATAAATCCTTTATTATTATTTCATGTTTACTTTCTATTTTTCATGATCCTAACTGTCATAGTTGTGTCATCTCTGAGTATATGGCAGATCATTGCTCTATTAGTCATAAACAGGACAGAATATATATATACATGTATATATATGAATATCAGAACATATATACATATTCATGTACACATACATATACACACAGAAAATACAAATGTACAAATGTGTATTCTCTGTGTATATATGTATATGTGTGCACACGTATATGTATATACATTCATATATACATATTGATATATTTATCAGTAAATATTAATTGGATATGTGCAGATTTAAATTTAAAATTGTGGTATCCTGCTATTGGGTTGATCCTTTGAATTAGCAAATGTCCTTTTCTATCTCTAGTAATCCCTCTGGGGTATAGTTTTTGCATAGTATCTTTTTATTCTATTACCTCTTTTTCTAAAAATTGACATATATTTTTTAGTAATGATACTAGCCATTTTGTAATTTTTAAACTTTTTATCTTGATATTTCTTGATATTTAAGAGTTAGAGAAGTTGCAAAAATAGTACCAAGAGTCTCCCTCCACCTTAATAAGGCTTCTCCTTATGGTGTCATCTTATATAACCATAATGCAAGTACCAAAGTAACAAATTTGTATTAGTATATTACTCTCAATAAACTTCAGACTTCATTCAGATTTCATCAGATTTTGCCTTAACATCTTTCTCCTAATGGATCCAATATCACATTTAGTTGTCATATCTTAATCTCCTCTGGTTTGTAAAATACCCTCAGGCTTTCCTTGTCTTTCATGACCTTGATGCTTTAGAAGAACATTGATCAATTATTTTGTAGGCTCTCTCTCAATTTGAGTTTGATCATGTTTTCTTATGATTTTATTGACATTAGGCATTTTGGGGGAGAGAACACTCAGGTGATATGCCTTTCTTAGTACATTATATCAGGAGGTACATGATGTTTATGTGTTTTATTCCCAGTAATGTTAACCTTGACCACATGGTTAAAGTGTTATTTTTGGGTTTATCCATTATAAAGTTACCATTTTTCCATTTATAATTAATAAATATTGTGGAGGAGATACTTTTAGTCTATGAAAATACCTTGCGTCTGTTCAAATTTTTACCCATTAAATTTTCGCATCCATTGGGGGATCTTGACTAAAACCATTATTACAGTGGTATTCAAGTGGTGATTTTTCATTTTGCTCACTCTTTCTACACTTTTCACTTGAAATTCTTCTATGAGAAAGAGTTACCCCTCTCCTTCATTTATTTATTTATTCAGTTAATTATTTCTATCAGTATTCTTTGGGTTATAATCCATAATTATACCATAATTATCTACTTTGCTGCACATTTTTTTTCCAGTTGGACTACCAAGAGCTTGGACTACCAAGAGCTTTTTCAGTTTGGTGCCAGTGGCCTTTTGATATGTGTCCTGTTATGGTTTGGATATATGATGTCCCTCAAAAGCTCTTGTATTAATGCAGGAATATTCAGAAGTGAAATGATTACATTATGAGCTGTAATCTAATAATGCCATCCTAATTTGAATGGACTAACTGGTAACTGTAGGCAGGTGGGGCATTGTTGGAGGAGGTAGGTCATGGGGATCTCCTGGAAGGGTTCATCTTCCCTTCTCATCCGCCCACCCCCACTTTAAGGTCGTGAGGTGAGCAGCTTTCCACCACCTTCTGCCTTGTGTTTTGCTTCATCTTGGCTCTGAGCAATGAACTCAGCCAACCATGAACTAAACCTCTGACTTTGTGAAGCAATAAACTTTCCCCTCCTCTAAGTGTACTTGTCAGGTATTTTGGTCACAGCAGTAATGCAAAGCTAACATATATCCCCCTTGCCACATTTAGCACTTTTTTTACCTTCTAAATAAAGTACTTTTTAGCACTTCAATGATAATCTTCACTCATCTGGTTCCAGCCCTAGAACCAACCACTTTTTTCCAAGGAATCCTGATTCCTTTTTTTGGAAAATAGTATTTAGAAATCACGATCTGAGCGCTAGGTGTGCTCATTGCTACTCATTCATCATTATTTCTAAGTCCTCTTAGAAGTTAGAACTTGGAAATGTAGTTTTGTGTACTAGCCCATGCTGACCTACAGATCTGTATTTCTATATTTATCTCACTGTGAACTTGTGTTTTTAAATTTATTCTTCTGATTTCAACCTAACCTGGATTCATTGCAGACTTTCCCTTCTCCTTATTTGTAACTTCTGTCTCTAACAGTGAAAATCCTGGCTCTCAATATCTGCAATACATTTAATTATTTGTTCAGGTCCAGTATATACTTACAGTATTTTCGTATTTACAGCATTTTGATATTGTTAACCTCTACTCTTGTGAGAAACAATTTACCAACTAGACTCAGTGTTCATAAGAAGTTCTGTTTGTCTTCAGCCTTACAGAATACAGTACAAAATGCTGTTTTCCAAAGTAACTTAAGTTAATAATTTTCTCCCTCATTCTTTTCAGTGTGGTTATTCATTTGTAACACAGGTTCATTTGCTACATTCATACTCCATTTTTGTTTCCCCCTAAAACCTAGTTGATTTTTAAGATATTTACATGTAGTAAGTTTTACTCTTATGATAAACAGATATATGGATTTTAACTAATGCATAGAATTGTGTTCCCACCACTATAACCATAACAGAGAACTGTTCCATCCTTGTAAAAATTCCCTGTTCCATCCCTGCAAAAATTCCCTGGTGCTGCCCCTTTGTGGTCAACCCTTTCACACTTACCCAAGAAAACCCAGTTTGTTTGACATTCCTATAAAGCTGACATGTAAAGGTTTCATGTGCAGATTTTTATGTGAAAATAAGTGTTCTTTTATCTTGGATAAATGTATCAGTCACAGTAATTCAGAGAAAGAGAATGTGTAAATATAAAAAGAGATGTTCAATCCTATAGTACATTAAGAGAGGTATAGATTGTAGAGTCTGGCAAGTCCAAAATCTACAGGGTAGGCTGGCAGGTTGGAGACTCAGGCAAGAATTAACGTTGCACGTCAGGTCTGTAATTCATCAGCTTACGGAGAATATGGAAAGAACAGTGAATTTCACGAGCATAAATCTATAACAACTTCATTTGTTGTGACATTTGTTCCTCGATCAAAAGCAACGTTGTGTGGAATACTGTGATGATACTCTCAGTACCAAAATCTTATAAGTCTTCTCCAGAGAAAGAGAACCAATGAGGGGTGAGGGAGAAAAAGGAGGCATGAAGAAAAGAAGGAAGGAGAGAAAAAAGAGAAGTGAGAGGGATAGAGAAAAGGAGGAGTTAAAAAAAATTGGCTCAGGAGATTGTGGATGCTGATGAGTACAAAATCCACAGGGTAGAGGAGGATGAAGATCCAGGGAAGAGTTGTTGTAGCTTGACTTCAGGCAGTCTGGAGACAGAATTCCCTCCTCCTCCAGGGATTTCAATTATCTCTTAAGCCCTTAATCTGATTGGATGAGGCCTATCCACATTAGGGAGAGCAATCTGCTTTATTTAAAGCCTACTGGTTTAATGTGAATCTCATCTTTAAAAGTACCTTTCCAGCCACATCTAGGCTGATATTTGACCAAATATCTGGGTACCATCACCTAGCTAAGTTGATCAAATATCTGGGTACCATCCATGGTAAATTTCTAAGGGTGAGATTGTTGAGCCAAATAATAACCACACATTTAATTTTATTGGTAACTCCTGAAATGTTTACCATAGTGGCCATTCCATTTTGCATTCTCACTAGTAATATGTAAGAGTCCCAGTGCCTCTGAATACTCTCAGCACTCAGTTCAGTCTTTCTGTCTGTTTTTAGCCATTCCACCTTGAGTGTTGTGAAGTCTCACTGTGGTATTAATGTGTATTTTTTTTCATTACTACTGATATTGAGCACTTTTCTATATGCTTGTCATTCATATGTTTTCTTATTTGTTTGTTTATTTTGGTGCTGGAGATTGAACCCAGGGGGGCTTAACCACTGAATCACATCCCCAACGCTTTAATTTTTTTATTTTGAGACAGGGTCTCTCTAAGTTGTTTCAGGCCTCACTAAATTTCTGAGGCTGGCTTTCAATTTGCAATCCTCCTGTCTCAGCCTCCTGAGCCATTGGGATTACAGTATGTGCCCACCATGCCCAGACATATATCTTCTTTGGCGAAGTATCTGTTTAGATCTTTTGAACAAGAAAAACAGAGAAGATTATTTTGAGTTGGTATTGGGGACACGAGAGAAACGAATTTTTAAGGGATCAGTGGGACTGGAAGAGCAAGTATATTGAGGTAGTTGTTTGTCTTCTTTTTGTGGATCTTCAGTTGGTTGAGCAGCTGGTTTTAGTCTGGAAATATGAATCCAAGAAGTTAAATTTCCTGAGGTTTCACGAAGCTTAGCAGCTGTGGGTGTGCACAGCACAACCTGGAAGGGTCCTGTCCACTTTGGGACAAGGGAGACCGATTTTGTGTCTTGTGGAGGGGAGAAATATACCCAAGAACCGGGTGTTAATGGGAATGAAGCAGTGAGTCTACCTGGGTCAGGCAGAATGAAATCTTGGCACGTCCATATCTGATGTCTGATGAAGGATAAGAGAGGAGAAGAGAGATCTTTGGGTAAGGGTCCCTGAGTTGGGGAAACTCCAGGTGGAAGAACTGGTCGCCCAAACATAACCTCAAAAGGGGATAATAAGGAAGGTTTCTTTGGGAGGACTCGAAGCCTGAAGAGCGCAAGGGGAAGTAATTTGACCCAGTCTAAGCGAAGTTCTAGGGAGAGTTTAATCAGAATATTTTTAAGAGTTCTGTTGGTCCTCTCTACCTTTCCTGAAGACTTGGGGTGATATGGGATGTGAAAGCGCCAAGGAATGTTGAGAGAAGTAGAAACACTTTGGGTAACAGAAGAGACAAATTCAGGCCCGTTGTCAGACTGGATGGACATGGGCAACCCAAAGCGAGGAAGAATTTCTGAGACTAGAATAGAAGCTACTGTGGAGGCCCTTTTGTTGGAAGTAGGGAAGGCCTCCACCCATCCAGAGAAGGTGTCTACCAAGACCAGGAGATATTTATGTCTCCGGACAGTTGGCATGTTGGTGAAGTCTATCTGCCAATCGGCTCCTGGAAGTTGACCTCGAGCTTGGTGAGAAGGAAATGTTCCTGGTTTAAGGGGGGTATATGGGTTAGTGCGCTGACATGCTGTGCACGTGGAGGTGAGTTGATGGAGAAACTGTGTGTCCTCTGGAGTCAGGGTGAGGAAAGAGGTAGCAAAAGTTTTGAGGGCCTGGGGGTTAGGATGGAATAGAGAATGGAGATAGGAGAGGATTGACTGTACTGAAGGAGACGTGGAGGTTTGAGTAGTGGATTGGACTGGAGCTAGGAGAGAAGGAGAAGATAGTGCTGCTTTCCTTGCTTCCCTATCAGCCTTCGTGTTTCCCTGAACTATGGGAGAGTCTCCACTTTGGTGTGAAGGACAATGGGAAATTCCTATTAATTTGGGCAGAAGAGAGGCTTGTAAAAGTTTTGATATTAATTTAGAATTAGTAACTGTAGACCCTTTTGTGGTCAGGAGCCCTCGTTCCTTCCAAATTGCTGAATGGGAAAGCAAAATATGGTAAAACATATTTTGAGTCTGTGTAAAGGGTGAGGTTTTGGTCAGCTGCTAATTCAAAGGCACGACTAACAGCTGTTAGTTCAGCCTGTTGATTCGTAGTGTTGGAAGGGAGGGGGGCTGCCTCAATGACCTCTGATAGGGAGACTACAGCGTAACCGGCAAAACGTTGCCCATCCTTAAAGAAAGAGCTGCCATCTGTGAACCAAATTAGGGAAGAGTCAGGAAGTGGTCCCTCTTGGATGTGTGAGGGGTGAGGGATTAGGGCCTCAAGCATCTCTATACAATCATGCTCTGGGGGTTTTGAGGAGACTGGGAGGAGGGAAGCTGGGTGTAAAGAGGAACAGGGTTGGAAAGAGATTGAAGAGTCGTTTAGAAAGGAAACAAGGAGAGAGAGAACACGACAGGGTGGGAGAGTTTGAAGGCTCTTATAGGTTAGTAAATCTTTTAAATGGTGAGGAGAGGCAATAGTGATATGAGCACCAAAGGTCAGCTTTTTTGATTCCTGTAGGAGTAGGTAAGTAGCAGCCAGAGCCCGTAGACAGGGGGCCCATCCGCGAACAGTGGGGTCAAGTTGTTTAGAGAGATAGGCAACTGGGGCAAAGGTGGGGCCCTTGAATTGTCCTAGAACACCGAGAGCTAAGCCCTTCATTTCATGGACATAAAGGGTGAATGGCTGGAGAAGGTCTGGGAGATGAAGGGCTGGGGCCTGTGACAGTGCCCGCTGTAGATGTTTAAACTCAGCCTGAATGTTTTTGGGGAGGAACTTTTCCTCTATCTCTTTAGCTGCCTCATATAGGGGCTTTGCATAAAGAGAAAAATTGGGTATCCAGGCACGAAAATATCCCGCTAGGCCTAGGAAGGAAAGAATCTCTTCCTTAGTCTTGGGACACGGGAGCTCTTTGATGAGAGCCTTTCTGTCTATAGTAATGGCCTTTGACTGATGGGAAATCTGAACTCCTAGGTAAATTACCTGGGTCTGAGCAAGTTGCACTTTAGATGGGGAAAACACGATACCCACGAGAGGAGAGAAAGTTTAAAAGAGTGAAAGAGTCTTCACGAGCTGTGAAAAAGGAGGGGCTGCAAAGGAGAAGATCATCTACGTACTGTAGGAGAGTGGAGTCAGAGAATTTAAGGTCTTTGAGGTCAGCAGCCAGTGTCTGTCCAAAGATGTGAGGGCTGTCTCGAAAACCTTGAGGAAGGACTGTCCAAGTCAGTTGTTGGGACCGTTGCGTGTCAGGGTCAGTCCAGGTGAAGGCGAAGAGGTCTTGTGACTCCTGGGCTAAAGGGACCGTGAAAAACGCATCTTTAAGGTCAATAACTGAAAAATAGGTAGATGTAGAAGGAATTAGGGAAAGAATAGTATAAGGATTTGGGACCACGGGGTGTATAGGCCTGACAGCCTCGTTGATGAGACGAAGATCTTGGACCAACCGATATGTGCCATTGGGCTTCTGAATTGCCAAAATAGGAGTATTGTAAGGGGAATGGGTGGGTCTGAGGAAACGTTTTCGCAAAAGGTCTGAAATAATGGGTTGGAGACCTCTAAGGCTGGTGGCTGGAAGTGGATATTGGGCTCTGTTAGGGAAACACCGAGGATCTTTAAGGAGTATTCTTATGGGGTCGCACTGAGCAAGGGAGGGAGTCTGAGTATCCCAGACTTTAGGGTCTACCAGGTCAGTAGGGGCAGGGTACTGGGAGGTGTCTATATCAGTCGAGGGCTGGGGATTTGTATCGGTAGGGGGGTTGGGAGGTTTCCTCAGAGGCATTAGTGGCCTCTAACACTGTAAGGAGAAAGACAGAGGTGGAGATGGAGTGAGACGAATTAGGGAGCACGGCTAAACTAGGCAGATTAGAGAATGTAATTGAGGCCTCAAATTTGGCCATTATGTCTCGGCCCAGTAGAGGCACAGGACATTGAGGTATTACTAAGAATTGATGGGTGAATAGGTGGTGATGAAGCCAGCAAGACAGCATAGGAGTCTTGCGGGGGCAAATAGCATTTCCCTCTACCCCGACAATAGGGGATGGTGCTATAGTAGTGGGGGCCCCAGAACTCCTTCAAGACTGAGGAAGTGGCTCCTGTGTCTAGCAGGAAGTTTATGGGGCGGCCATCAACAAGGAGGGTAACCCTGGGCTCTTGTATGGCGATGTCAATGGTCGGGAAAGGAGTCCCCTGGGCCCCGTCAGTCCTCTGTAGCCAGTGCCAGCAAGTTGGGGTTTGTGTCTGGTCCAGCCCCCCTGCGGGGATTGGGGCAGTCAACACCCCAGTGTCCCATCTCGGAACATTTAGGGCATGGACGTTTAGGGACCCTGGGATTAGGGCAGGCTCTTGCCCAATGTCCTTCCTTCCCGCACCTGTAGCAAGGCCCTGGGGGTTCCCCTTGTATGGACTTATGAGCCCTGTTCTCGAGGCCTGAGCATCAGAGCTCCGAAGGGCCTGAGCCAGCATTTGAAGGTCATGCTTCTGAAACTTGCGACGTTCCATCTCTTCTTCTCTATTATGAAATGCCTTAAAGGCTGTAGCCAAAATCTCAGTCTGAGGAGTTGCAGGCCCCTGTTCTAGCTTCTTTAACTTAGCCCTTATGTCGGGGTAACTCTGGGATATGAAATAAGTCATAAGGACTTGACGCCCTCCTTGAGATTCTGGATCTAAATTTGTAAAACGTTGGAGGGTTTTCGTGAGCCGATCAAGAAACTCAGAGGGAGTTTCTTCCCTTTTTTGAAAAATTTCCCGTAGCTTATCAAAATTGACAGGTTTTTGAGCTGCTCGCCTAAGGCCCGCAACTATGCACGTGATAAACTGGTCCCTTAAGGTTATGCCCCTTGACGAATTATAGTCCCAATTCGGTTTTTCCCTCGGGCACTATTTCGGGACCAATGGGAAAGTCTGGATTAGTTCTATTATTCTCATCTGCATAGCCTCGTGCCTGTTCCCAGACTCGTCTGCGTTCTTCTGGGAGTAAGGTATTTGCTAAAATGACATATGCATCATTAAATGTAAGGTCATATGTTTGAGTGACCCATTGGAATTCCTTTAAGTATGTTGTGGGATCTGTCGTATAAGAACCCAGCCGTTTTTCAACCTGCGATAAGTCTGTCATTGAAAACGGGACATGAACTTTAATTACTCCCTCTGCCCCTGCTACCCTCCCGCAAAGGCGCTATGGTCTGTGTCATCTGTTCTGTCTGCTTTTTTGAACGGGTGATACGGGGACTGAAGTTGGGATTAGACGGCGTGATAGCCTGTGGGTTTGGAATTGGCTCTGAAACTGCACTGGGAAAAGTTGCAGGAGCGGCGGAGGAATCAGGAAGTATAGTCGGCGCGGAATTCGCGAGGGGAGGGGGTGAATCCGTCGCAGGGGATGACGTAGGAGGAGGAGACGGAAGAGGAGGGTCTAAAGGCATGGTCGGGGCGGAAGAAGATGGCGGATCTATGAGGGGCGGAGCCGAGGGCGGAGTAGGGTCTCGGATGGAGAGGGTCGGGGCGGAAGAAGATGGTGGATCTATGAGAGGCGGCGCGGAGGGTGTAATGGGTTTTTTAGGTTGGTGGTAAGGAGGCGGCCGAACCTCTAACCCTGGGTCGAAGTCCGGGTCATCTGGGGATGGCTCCTTGGGTCGGCATGGGAGGAGGGCTGAAGCATTGCCGGCGCGAGCATTGAGGGAGGGGTTTCGACTGAGGAGCAGAAACGCGTCAGCGTAAGGTAACTCCTCCCACCGTCTCGATTGCCGGCAGAAATCAAACAGCTGTTGTAAAGCATCTGGGTCCACTGAACCCATGCAAGGCCATCGATCTGTCAAAGGATATTTTGGCCAATCGCGAGTGCATAGTGTAACTAATTTTTGTGGTTTTATTTCAGAACTCAGGCCTAGATTGATCAAATTATCTAGGAGAAGCTGTAGCGGGCAGTCAGTTGGGCGCGAGTGGGATGAAAAGAGCCATGACCAATAGCGACTGACTGCTAAGCTGAAGAGTAAAATTACCATCAGGGTAGAAAATAAAGTAATTAAGTTACACTCAATTGATATAGGCTGTCTTAATTCTTCTAGAAGGGACGAAGGGGTTTCGGTTTCGGTTTGGGGTACTGACGAGAGAAGCGTGCCCATATTGTGAGCCGCGGAGTGGGGGTCTGGCCTGCGCGTGTAGGGACGCTAGGCTAAGAAGATCTGAGGAGGCTAGCATCGGGACCAGGCTGGGAAAGTGTTGTAGCCGCGGCTTTGGCGGCAGAAGTGTGTGTGTGTGGGGGGGGTAGGCCGCAGACGTGCAGCCGGGACCTAAACTGACCGGGTAAGGAAATTTAACTGGAAAGGGAGGTGGAGAGAGCTCTATGAGGTCCACTTTCAACCTTGAAGGTTTAGGTGGGTGCGATCCTCCCCTCGTGAGCCAGCGGGTGGGGCTGCCGGACGTTCAACGGTCAGCTTCCACCGTGTGTGGCCCCTCGGGTTTAGAGCTCTTAAAATGGAAGGGGGCTTACCCATTTGGCGACTTGGCGATGGAAGGTCAACGGCGGTTGGGGGATGGGTGTAAGGGTTGTCCACGGAGGTAGCTTATTGTCCTCTGAATTCTGACGTGCCCCGCGTGGGCGCCAAAAATGTTAGAATTTATTAGGACAAGAAGTTACTCCGGAACGCCATGGTAGAAAGGGATGTTTTGCCCATTTTTTAAAAAATTGTTGTTGGTTGCCTTCTTCCTCTTCTAATTTTTATTTTTATGTCTTAATTTTTATTTTATGTATTTTTTTCTATATTCTGACTATCAGATTTTTGTCAGAAATGTGACTTGTAAATGTTTTCTTCTAACTTGGAATGTATCTTCTTGTACATTTAATAATGTCTCTTAGATGAAAAGATTCCAAATTAGATAATATCAAACTGTCAGTATTTCTTTTATGAATCATGCTTTTGCTATAATATATAAAAATTCATTAACTTAAGGTCACAAAGATTGTCACTTCAGTTTTCTTCCAGAAATTTTATAGTTTTAAATTATATATTTATGTCTATATACGAGTTTACTTTTATACATTATATAAGATATGGTTTGAGGTGAAATTTCTTGTTTTCTGCTCAGTTTGTTGATTGATTGTTATTTTTCTGGGCAGGCTGTCCATGAATGTACAGTTATATGTCACATACATCTCTGACTTCAAATTTTCACTTTGTCTTTTGATTTCAACTGTTTATGGTATGCTAATATATGTGCTGTTATTTGTTTGGTTGTTCGGTAGTTACCTTATTTGGTGTTCTCTGAGCTTTTTTGAATCCATGGTTTATTGTTTATGATTAATTTTGGAAAATTGTCAGCTATTATTTCTTCAAATATTTCTTTTGTTCATTCTTTCTCTTTTGTGCTTCTGGCATTCCAGTAATCCTTATATAGATTATTTTATTTTATCTCACAGATCTGGGATGCTCTGTTGTGTGTGAGTATAGTTTTTTATTGTTTTTGATTTTTATTTTTCCTGCATTGATTATTTTTTCATTTGAGGTAATTTATTCTAATATGTTTCAAGCTGACAGATATTTTTTCTCTTGGCTATCATGGCTATTAATGAATTTATATAAGACAATACTTATCTCTGTTACTGTGTTTTCATTTCCATCGATTCCATGTTGGTTCTTATTGTTTTCTTCTCTAGGTTAAAATACCCATGTGTTCTTTTAAGTTGTTCAACTTTTGCACTAAGGCTTTACCATATTAATTGCAGTTATTTTAAATTCTGTTAGATAATTTCAACATCTCTATAATAGCTACATCTGATTCTATTGATTGCTTTGTCTGGGGAGTGTGTGTGTGTGTGTGTATTTTAATATGACTTGCAATCTTTTTTAAAGTCAGATATCTTGTGTAGGACAATAGAGACAGAACTAAGAAGGCTTTAAGCCTGAAAATGGACACATAATTCTGCTAGGACTTTAGCATGCAGTTATACATTAATCAAGATTTATTGTTGTTTCACTTCCTCTTGTTGTGCTCAGTCTTCAGATTTCTCTAGAGATAACTTGTATTTATATAGGGAGCTAGCAGGCCAGTGGGTTTGTCTCAATATCTACTTTAAGGCCTTTTTTTGTCCTATAGAGAATCTGCATATTTCAGCTTTCCCATCAGTGGTCCATTGTTTCTTTTACTCAGTGTTTGTCAGGATAATTGGAGGACAGGGACAGGGATGGCATTCTAGGAATTTCTGATTAAAGCTGTTATGCCTGTAATCCCAGCAGCTAAGGAGGCTGAGGCAGGAGGATTGTAAGTTCAAAGCCAGCCTCAGCAACTTAGTGAGACCCTGTCTTAAAATAAAAAAATAAAAGGGCTGGGGCTGTGACTCAGTAGTTAAGCACCCTTCAGTTTAATCCCTGATATCAATCATCACATCATCATCATCATCATCATCATCATCTGTCACTGGGATTTGGATATATTACCATTAAAAATGTGCTTGCCCATCCTCTCGGTGTATGCCCAGTATATATTCCTTCTTGTCCTCCTTGTGTAAATAGTATATTTTCTGCCATTTTCAAGGAGTTTTTATCATTACCTAAGAGTAACAAAATTGCCCTAACCTCTTCTCTGAGGCTTTGTTTAGGGGAGATAAAGGAAAAGGTACTAGGTTGAGTTTTGTGCTCCTTCTAAGTGGCCAACACCAGGAAACTTTCTCAAGATTCTCTCTGGTCTACCCAATGAGTGCCTGGTTGGTTTGTAGAGAAAAGGTTTGCAAGAGCGTGTGATACACTCTTCACCAGTATCTATAGCTCCCAAGGTCTCCAGCTCCTCCACTACTCCACAGCTGCCTTTAGCTGATGTATCAACTATTCTAGGTGAATTTTTCTTACTAGTGTCAGGCTACATCCATGCATGTAAGCGAGCTCCAGAGTTCCATCTCTTCAGATTTCTAGTTAGTTGTTTACCCCACAACCTGAGCATCCTGAGAGTTTCAAGGGTTGTGTGTTTGTAGATTGCACAGCTTATTTTCATTCATTGTGTGTGTGAAAATAACAGACTTTGTACCTCTCTATACCTCTAAGCCCATCATTTTACTTTTGAATTTTCTGTGATTTATATTTAAAACTAAAATGTTTCATAAGAAACATATAATCTGGTTTGTGGTTATTAATCTAACTGATAATCTTCACTATATGAGGTCTGAGTCTATTTACAGTTAATGTATCAAGATAACTGATTTTATAGCCATAATTTTTCTATTTGCTTCTATTTCTCACAGGTTTTACATGCCTTTTATCTTTTTCCAATCCTTCATTTAGATAAATCACTTTATTATTTCAGTTTTTATTTTAAACTAGTAAATATATACTAAAAATTATCTTGTCATCCTCTTAATTATTAGCCTAGAAATTGCAGTATGCATTTTTTATTTATTATAGCTAACTTAACCAATAGCATTTAAGAAAAATTTTACTCCTTTCCTTCCTATCACCTTTTACATTATTATTCTCATGTACTTTTGGTTCTAAATGTATTTTAAATGACATAAACATTACAATATCTCCAACTTTGAAAGCTTTATTTGTTTTTCTGTTCCATATTAGCCTTCTACCACAGCCAGGCCCCAGGTAGTAGTTTGCACCTAAAATTGAAAAGAGCCCGAGGGGGAAAACTGGCAGCTGTCTACTCACTATCAAATGATTCTTCTCTCTTTGGAATGTTAGCCTAAGTAGACTTAAGTTTTCCACATCTCCCTTCTGTTTTTTTTTTTTAATTAATTTATTTTTTATTCTAAGATGTTATAAATGACAGCAGAATGCATTACATTTCATATTACACATATAGAGCACTTTTTTACAAATCTCTGGTTGTATGCAAAGTATATTCACACCATTTGTGACTTCATACATGCACTTAGGGTAATGATATCCACCTCATTCTACCATCTTTTTTTTTTTTTTTCCTTCACCCTTTAGCCCCCTTCCTTCCCCTCCCTCCCGATTGGCCATTCTAGTGTTCCTCTAATCCTCCTATGCTCCCCATCCCAACCCCACTGTGAATTGGCCTCCTTATATCAGAGAAAACATTTGGCATTTGGCTTTTTGGGATTGGCTAGCTTCACTTAGCATTATATTCTCTAACTCAATCCATTTTCCTGCAAAAGCCATGACTTTATTCTCTCTTATTGCTGAGTAATATTCCATTGTGTGTATATACCACATTTTCTTTATCCATTCATCTACTAAAGGGCATCTAGGTTGGTTCCACAGTTTAGCTATTGTGAATTGTGCTGCTATAAACATTGATGTGGCTGTGTCCCTGTAGTATGCTGTTTTCAGGTCTTTTGGGTAAAGACCAAGGAGTGGGATAGCTGGGTCATAAGGTGGTTCCATTCCAAGTTTTCCAAGGTATCTCCATACTGCTTTCCATATTGGCTGCACCGTTTTGCAGTCCCACCAACAATGTATGAGTGTGCCTTTTTCTCCACATCCTCACCAACATTTATTGTTGTTTGTGTTCTTAATAGCTGCCATTCTGACTGGTGTGAGATGAAATCTTAGAGTGGTTTTGATTTGCATTTCTCTAATTGCCAGAGAGGTTGAGCATTTTTTCATGTATTTGTTAATTGATTGTATATCTTCTTCTGAAAAGCGTCTGTTCAGTTCCTTGGCCCATTTATTGATTGGGTTATTTGTTTTTTTTGGTGTTAAGATTTTTGAGTTCTTTATATATTCTAGAGATTAGTGCTCTATCTGACGTGCGTGTGGTAAAAATTTGTTCCCAATTAGTAGGCTCTCTGTTCACCTCACTGATTGTTTCTTTTGCTGAGAAGAAGCTTTGTAATTTGAGTCTATCCCATTTGTTGATTCTTGGTATTAATTCTTGTGCTACAGGATTCTTATTAAGGAACTTGACACTAAAGAAAGAAATTATGGAAGACCTTAGAAGATGGAAAGATCTACCCTGTTCTTGGATAGGCAGAACTAATATTGTCAAAATGACCATACTACCAAAAGCACTATACAGATTTAATGCAATGCCAATCAAAATCCCAATGACATTCCTCATAGAAATAGAAAAAGCAGTCATGAAATTCATCTGGAAAAATAAGAGACCCAGAATAGCTAAAGCAATCCTTAGTAAGAGGAGTGAAGCAGGTGGCATCACTATACCAGACCTTAAATTATACTACAGAGCAATAGTAACAAAAACAGCATGGTATTGGCACCAAAATAGGCTGGTAGACCAATGGTACAGAATAGAGGACACAGAGACTAATACATATAATTTCAGTTATCTTATATTAGACAAAGGCACCAAAAATGTACATTGGAGAAAAGATAGCCTCTTCAACAAATTGTGCTGGGAAAACTGGAAATCCATATGCAATAAAATGAAATAAAACCTCTATCTCTCATCATGCACAAAATTCAACTCAAAGTTGATCAAGGATCTAGGAATTAGACCAGAGACACTACACCTAATAGAAGAAAAAGTAAGTTCCCTGCTGTTTTTAAAGATAGGATTTCCATTACCTTCCTGGATCTTCCTAGTTATTATCAGCAGGATCATAACTTAACTACATCTTATGCAATGACCTACCATCAACTACTGCATCCTGTTTGGAAGTGAAAGATTCCTCACCCATACTTCAGAACATAATTGTGAGGGGCCTTTTAGCAAAGTAGAGGTAAAGGAGAATCTTCACAATATTTACCCTAGTGTATCCATTTATTTCCTTACATTTTAACAAATATCTTTATATGCCAACTGCTTAAGTATGGTTGGTGTACACTCCTGCTAACCAATGAATATGAAAAATATACAGTTAGCCACTTTAAACCAGAAGGATTAACTTTAAAATAATGATATTAATGATGACACATGAAGATAGACAATGGCCATTCATAAGAACTTATTTCTGAATAATTATTTGGGCAATTTTTATATTAGTTTTTTGTCTTATTATTGTTATAAAAATCATTATATATTTTGGATAAGTCCCTTATCTGCTATATATATTTTTAAATTAATTAATTAATTTTTATTCTAATTTGTTATATATAACAACAGAATGCATTACAATTCACATTACACATATAGAGCACAAATTTTCATATCTCTGGTTGTACACAAAGTAGAGTCACACCATTCATGTCTTCATGCATGTACTTAGGGTAATGATATCCATCTCATTCCACCATCTTTTCTACCCCTATACCCTCTCCCTTCCCCTCCCACCTTTGCCCTATCTAGAGTTCATCTAATCCTCCCATCCTCCCCCTTCCAATCCCCCCTATGAAACAGCCTCTTTATATCACAGAAACCATTCAACATTTGGTTTTTGACGATTGGCTAACTTCACTTAGCATTATATTCTCCAACTCCATCCATTTACCTGAAAATACCATGATTTTATTCTCTTATTGCTGAGGAATATTCCATTGTGTTCTATATATTTTTAAAATACCTTTTTCTAAGCATGTGACATATTTTATGTTATGATATATTTATTTATTATTTTTTGTTTTTCCAGAATCCTGGGGATTAAACCCAGGTCCTCACGTATGCAAAACAAGTTCTCTATCATAAAGCTACATCTCAGTCCTGTGATTTTTTAATTTTAATTGTCCTAATGATGTACTTTGAAAAGCAGAAGTTTTAAATTTTGATAAAATACAATTTATCAATGTTTTTTCTGGATCATACTTTTAGTATGTATCTGTGGCATTTTTGCCTGACTCCAGTTCACATTTTTTTCTCCAGTGTTTTGTTCTGGAAATGTATTAGTTTTGCTCTCACATTTGGGGCTAGGATGCATTTTTATGTAATTTTCATGTTTATCACATTGATTTGTTTCTGGACTATATTCTATTCTGTAAATCTATATTTCTATTCTCATGCCAATACCACATTGTATTGATGCTTCATGTTTTTAAATAAAGGTTAAAATTGCTATAATTTAACTTTAAATGTATTTCACATACTTCAAAATCAATTATTTATTGATTTACACAATTTAACACCTTCACAGTTTAAATGACTAAAGAAATTAAAATGTGGCTAAATTTTAAGTTCTGAAAACCCATAAACATATACTTGCAAAAAAGAAACTAAAAGACTTTAGAGATCAAAATAAAACTCAACAATGATATAGAACTTCAGAGAACTCAGAAGAAAGTTACTGAAATCAGGAAAGGGGAGAAATTATTAAAGATTTACCAGAGTTTGTCATATGAGATGCACAGGAGCTCTTTGAGGAAATTAATTTTTAATTTTTATTGGTGCATTGTAATTATACATATAATAGTGGGATTTGTTCTGTCATATTCAAACATGCACATAACATAATTTGATCAATCTCCTTCCTCAGTACCTTCCTTTTCCCTCTCCTCCTCTCTCCCTTCATCTGCTTGTTCTACTCTACTGATCTCCCTTCTGTTCTTCTTTTTATTTTTATTAGTGCATTATAATTATATATATATATGTGTGTATATATATATGCACACATATATATATGCATATATATATAATCAAGATTTATTGTGGTATATTCATACATAGACAAAACACAATTTAGTTGATTTCATTCCCCAGTATTTACTTCCCCATGCCCTCCTTTCCTCCCTCCCTCTTGATAATTTCCTCTATCTACTCTATTGCTCTTCCATTTTCATGAGGTTCCTTTTATTTTTTTTTTAAGTTCTTTACTTTTCTTTTTTTTCTCTCTATCTTCCACACAGGAGAGAAAACATTCCACTTTTGGCTTTCTGGATCTGACTTATTTCACTTAGCCTGATGTTCTAGAGTTTCATCATTTTCCAGCAAATAATATAATCCTTCTTTATGGCTGAATAAAACTCCATTGTATATATAGAGAGATTTTCTTTATCCATTGATCTGTTGCTGGACACCTAGGCTGGTTCCTTAACTTGGTTATTGTGAATTGCTCTGCCATAAACATAAATATAGACATGAAGACAAGTGGGATAGGATAGGAGACACCAATGCAAATCCACACAGATAACAGTCAGTTGATCCATGACAAAGATGCCAAAAAAACATATTAGTGAAAAGATAACCTTTTAAACAAATAGTGCTGGGAAAAATGGATATCCATATGTGGAAGAATGAAACTAGATTCCTGTCTCTCACCCTGCACAAAAATCAATTCAAAGTAGATCAAGGACCTAAGAATTAAACCAGAAACACTGCAACTGCTAGAAGAAATCATAAGGTTAACATTCTAACATATTGGCACAGGCACTGACTTCCTTTCTAAGATTCTTAAAGCTTAAGAAGTATAACTCAGTAAGTGGGATGGCATAAAATTAAAAAGATTCTGTACAACAAAGGAAAGGATTAAGAATGTGAAAAGAGAACCTATAGGTTGGGAGAAAATCTCAACCAGCTACTCTTCCAACAGGGCACTAATATCTAGAATACATAAAGTAATAAAAAATTTAATACCAAAGAAAAGAAAAATAACCCAATCAAGAAATGGGCAAAAGGTCTAAATAGATACTTCTCAAAATAAAAAATACAAATGGCCAACAAATATATGAAAAATTGTTCAACATTCATAGTAATCAGAGATATGGAAATAAAAACTATTCTGAGATTTCATCTCACTCCAGTTAGAATGGCAAGAATGCAAGTTATAATTGTTGGCAAGGGTATAGGGAAAAGTTATACATTTTTGGTGGAACTGCAAATTGCTATACCACTTTGGAAAACAGTAAAGATTCTTCAAAAGACTAGGAATGGAATCACCATGTGACCCAGCTATCCCACTCCTTGAATTTATCTAAGAGTACTAAAATCAGCATACTATAATGATACATGCATACCAATGTTTATAGCAGCACAATTCAAAATAGCCAGGTTTTGAGGAATTTTTGTCTTAAATATCAATGCCTGATCTCCATTCCCAAATATGTAGATTGCTTTGGAATAGGGCTAGGCTTGAGAATCACTTATGAATTAAATGAATATTTCAAATATAAATGATCAACAAACTTAATCATAGGAGGGAACATAGGAAAATAAATATGCAAGCAGAGGTGAAGACTACAGTGTAGGATAGTATGGAATGAGCTAAATGTTGTAGAAATATGCTATTATTTTAAATAATTACTCAGATGTATGGATTGGCATACAGTTATGCAGACATAGGAATTTAGTATTAATGGTCTGACCACTACCTTGTAAACTAAAAATAATCATTATATATTTAAAATTACTTTTTAAAAATCTTTGTTTTATTTTTTTAATGTGGTGCTGAGGATTGAACCCAGGGCCTCACGCATGCTAGGCAAGTGCTCAACTACTGAGCTACAACCTCAGCCCAAAATTACTGTTTCTTAAACATCTTCATTTGGGATCTCCCAGAATCAGACCCTGAGACAGTGATTCAATATAATTATTTTGGGGGGAAACACAGGAAACAAGGCAGCCAATAAAGGATAGGTAATTAAGCTGGATGCCACTGTGGTGAGCTGGAGCAGAATCCCATAGTGAAGCTCTGGGAAGGGTCCTAAACACAAGCTTCACAGTTGTTCTTGGTGGGGGGGGAGGGGGTGGCAAGAGAATGGAAGTAGGTGTGCACCCATACCTGAGAGTCACAGTGTAAAGGTTTTTGGATGTGGTGTTATATCCCAGGTATTTCTGGCCTTTCAAGTGTTCAGAAATAGCCCCCCAGACAAGGAGCAGCATACACTGGCAGTTGGAAGTCCACCCAAGTACATACAGTTGTTAAAAGGTGAGACGCAGACAGATTATGCTGCATGCCCTAGAGGATTTCGAGATTCCACACAATGCATTATTTATGATCTTTACAAGTTCTGCAAGGAGATTTTTTTTTTCCATTAAAGTGAGAGAACGAGACATATCCTATAAGTAATTATTGCCTTCTATGTACCAGGCATGGTTCTAGGCACTGGGGATAGAGTGGCAAACAAAACAGATGAGACCTATGCCCATGTGGAGTTTGCATTGTAGTGGGGAGAGACTGGCAACCATGGAAACCAGCACTGCACCAGATGTAGATAAGAGCTGAGAAGAAAAATAAGAAAACTGAGGATGATGAAAGTCTCTTTTTTTCCTTTTTTAATTTTTCTTTATTTAAAGATAACTAGGGGAGCCTATTCTTAAAAACTGAATAAAGTAAAGGGAGTCAAGGGAATAATTTCAGGCAAAGAAACAACCCATCCACAGCCCCAAGGTAGATCTGGGCTTGGTACGTGTAAAAAAAAAGTAAAGCAGTGTGGCTAGAGCAGAGTGAGGGGGGAAGGAATTTACTCAGGAATAGGTGAGAATGGCAGATGCTCCTGAAGGCTTCAGTGAGGCCTTCATGTTTGTTTATCTTTGGTTTGATTTTAAGTGTGGCAGAAGAATCCTGACATGTGGATGAAGGAAAAGAAGTTAGAAGTCCAGTGTGCTAATTTAAGCACAATAATGGTTTTAAATGACTCTCACAAGGTGATGGAATTAATTGTTCGATCTGCAGTTCAAACACCAGTCCCCTCCATCCAAGCTGATGATCTTTGCTCCCTGACATGCTGCCTCTCCCTTACAGCTTGACATTCTCATTTCTCTAGACCTCTGTATGCTGCCTGTCACGGCCAGCCACGGCGCCGCCACGGGAGGAAAATTCTCGGAGGCAGAGTTAAGCTTTTACTACTTTTACTTCTACTTTCTTAGAGCTTAGAGAGGGAAAGAAAGATTTTTCTTAGAGAGGGAAAGAAAGATTTTTCTTAGTAGCTTAGAGTAGCTTAGAGTAAAGAAAGATAGAGCTTAGCTTAGAGAAAGATTAGAGCTTCTTTCTTCTCTCTTCTTTCTTCCTTCTTCTTTCTTCTTAGAGCTTAGAGAGGGAAAGAAAGATTTTTCTTAGAGAGGGAAAGAAAGATTTCTACTTTCTTAGAGCTTAGAGAGGGAAAGAAAGATTTTTAGAAAGAAAGATTAAAGAGAGCTTTTCTTCTTGTCTTGTCTTAGAAAGAAAGATAGAATAGAGCTAGAGCTTCTTCTTGTCTTCTTAGCTTAAAGAAAGATAGAGCTTAGCTTAGAGAAAGATTAGAGCTTCTTTCTTCTCTCTTCTTTCTTCCTTCTTCTTTCTTCTGTCTTCTGTCTTCTGTCTTCCTCGGGAGCCTCGACCTTACTCTGACCAGTCCTCTGGAGCCTCGGCCTAACTCTGGCCAGTCATTACTTCTTCTATCTGGTTTCTCTTTTGTAACCGCTCTGCCTACGTTCTGGCCACTCTGATTCTTCTGACCGACCGAGTGACTGCCCGACTGTCTGAATCTCCGTTCTCCTAACTCGGACCGCTTTCACCCGGTTATATACCTTCAGGTTTGCGGGTGCCTACAGGTGCGTCACATACATATCAGGTGGAACCCATGGCTTCCAGCTAGCTACAACAGCCCTTCCTAATTAGGGCTCCTTCAGACCTCCTCATGAATGTGTATAACAGGAATGTCTATTTGCCAAACCAAAACAAGAAAAATCTCCTCAAATTGATAAATTAGAAAGAAATTCCATTGACAGCTTGAATGTAATAAGGTAGTGGTTGTCTATTTTTTCAAACCCTGGGAAGCATGGACACTTTGAAGTTGCAGTGCTAATATTTTACTAGGTCTTAGACTGCCAGCACCCCCACCCCCACCCCCCGCATTATCTTGTGAGACTCCCAGACTCACGGAAATCTCAAATTGCTGCTTTCCTGCCTGCTGAGTGCTGTGAATAGAAAGGAACCCAGAGTCATTTGTTTCCTCCACAAGCCTGAGATACTTCGTGAATCCACATTTATTTCAGAGATGCTTTCTTTCCCTTGTGGGAGACTTTTAAGTCCCAAAGGTCAACAGAAAGTCTTGGAATACATAGCTTTATTCATCTTGATATCAGCAGGGAAAAAATAGAAAGAAAGAACCTAACAGTGAGAGGACATGAGGAATAAAAGGAATGGCACGGTAATTCCATTTATGTTTTTCAGGCAAAGAAAGGAAACATGAATAGTCCTAGCACAGGAATAATTACCTGGTTAGCATCCTGGAACCTGCAGTCTTTCACACTGCAGGTATATTGATGGATCTGACTCTGCATAACTTCAGTCTAACCTGTGACGTTCACGACTCTTTTCAAATTGCAGATAGACTTTTACAGACTTCCAGAGTCAGTCCTCATCAATGGTAGCCCTCGTGAGGTTCCATTCAGGTATGAATATTAGGGAGGTGGCCACTTCTCCCTCTGTTCTCCTCTCTCAGAGATGTAATCATTATCTTTTGCCATCTAAATCAATTCTCCATTGGCACTCAGACACTTGGAAAACACAAGTGGGTTGGTCCTGTGTTACAATCCACAATAAGGTAAATAGAGTCATCCCTCAGAATCTATAGGGTAAGGGTTTCAGGAACCCCCAGGAATACCAAAATCTGCAAAGTTCAAATATGTTATATAAAATAGCATATTCAATTAACTGAAGTACATCCCCCTGTATATGTCAAATCATATTTATATTAATTATAAGAACTAGTACAATGTACATGATATGTAATAGTTGTTATACTATTTTGTTTAGGGAATAATGACAAGAAAAAAGTCGGTGCATATGCAGTACAGCTTTGCAATTGTTTTCCAAATACTTTTGACTTAAAATTGGTTGAACCCAAAGATACAGAACCCCTAGGAATGGAGGCTGACATATATGGTTTGTCCATGGACATCATAGGATAGATGAAAATAAGAGAGGAAGTCTAATGCAGCCAGACTGATCAGGTTTAAATCCCAGTTCTTCCACTCATTGGCTATATGAGCATATTACTTGTCTTGATGTATATCTGAGGTGTCCCACAGAAACTCATGTATGAGAAAATGCAAGAATTTTCAAAAGCGAAATGATTAGATTATGAAAAGCATAACCTGATCAGAGGATTAACACATTGATATATATTAATTGGGTGATAACTGTAAGCAGGTGGAGTTTGGCTGAGGAAATAGATCACAGGGGGTGTGCCTTTGAGGTTTATATTTTGTCCTTGTTTAGCCAGACACACACACATTCTCTCTCTCTCTCTCTCTCTCTCTCTCTCTCTCTCTCTCTCTCTTTCTCTCTCTGTTTCCTCTCTCTCTCTCTCCTTCCTTGCTGCCGTTTCCTAAGCTGCTTTTCTCCTCCACGCCCTTCTGCTGTGAGGTATTATGTCACCTTGAGTTCAGAGCAATGGAGTTGGCCAGACTCAACCTCTGAAACCATTAGCCATAATAAACTTTTTGTCCTCTACATTTTTCTTGTCAGGTCTTCTGATCACAGCAATGAAAAGCTGACTAAAACATTACCCAGCTTCCAAAGTCTCAGCTCCCTGACCTAAAAATGAGGATGATAATAATAGTATTTACTCTAGGATTTATAGTGAATTAATACAGGAAATAATTCCTTCAATAATGCTCCCCAGGGTGATACATATTCACATATAACTTAATGCACACCCATATTTTTCTCAGTCCACATCCCAGAATTCTACTGGCCCTATATCCCAGGACTGTGTGAAAGAAATGGGTACCACCTAAACTAGGAGATCCCTGGAATTGTTCATGCTGTTCTGGAAGTCTTGGCCATGCTTTCCAGACTCAGATGTCATCGATCCATAGCCAGAATAAAAATGTATTATAATCATCCCAGGGAATTCCCAGCTGGTTAACCTAAACTTTAAATAATATTTCTCTGGCATTTTTAAATTATTCAGACCTCATTAACTGCATTAGAGAGGGGTGTTGAAATATAAATCTAGCACTCAGAACAGTGTGTGGCAAAGTGCAGAGCTACATATTCAGCTGTTTGTTAATGCTGTTATAAGTCTTCTAGGAAGAAACAATGTTGTCTAATACCTATGATTTTTATATGTCCATCTTATTGCAGCAATAAAGAAAACAAACTCTTTGTAATAATAAGACTAAAGAAGAAATTCTTGATCTACAAAATAAGAGCAATCAAGTATCAATTTTTTATAGTATAACTACCTGTACTGTAGGATAATTGAAAAGTAATTGGAGTATGGAAGATAATTTGTATAAAGCCCCTACTGTAACTGAAAGGGACACCTTATAGAAAATGAAATTTTAAAATGAGAGTCCTTGCATCCTACCTCCTTGGGGTCCTGTAAGATAACAGGATAGCTCTAACAGTATCAAAAGAGTTGGGTTTTTGTTGCTGTTTGGTTATTTTATTTTGTTTTTCTGTAGTTATTTTTATCACATTCTTGTGGCTGAGCTTTTTACCATTAAGTATTTAAGAAAGCAGAAGGAAAAGGGAGAAGGGAAACAAGCGGTTTCACAGTTGTCTTCCAAGAGAATGTTTTGCAACCTGAGAGAGGACACTCATCTCTCCATCAAGGGTGTCCTTATATGTAAATAAAGACACTATTACCTGCCCATGCAATAGGTTAAATATGCCACTTTTTGGTACTCAAAAGATATATCACTTGCTTCCTTCCTCAGATCTGTAAATCAAACTTAGAAAATGGTAATATCACTGGCACAGACAGACCAGGCCTCCTTATTGGTACATTGAATTGTAATCCCCACAAGGTCAGGCAAAGGGTGGGATCAGAGCCTTCTAATCCCAAAGAAAAGGTTGGTTTCTGTGAGTGCAGGAAGCACTCAGTGAGGCCCGGATGACATGAACTGAACATCTTCATCTTGTCGAAGACAGGAAGCCCTTACCTATTAGAAGTCAAGTCTCTTACATTGTACTGGTTTAGGGCCAATAATTAGTATTTTCTGGCATTTGCCGGATGATTGGTCTTCTAAATCAAAACTGTGATTTTCATGTTTTTAATCCTCATTACCATAAGCCGATATCAAGTAATTTTTCATCCTGGCTTTTCCTGTCATTCATGGCAGCCGCTTTTTCATTATTTATGTATTACACACACATTAGCTTATGCATATAAATATTTTTAAACATGAACTTATGTTATATATTCACATCCAACCTTGTAGACTTGGGTATGCTGTCTAAACATTAAGAAATAGCAGTTCAACTTGAAATTCATGTGTTTAGAAAGAGAGAAAAGTAGCTCATTAGTGGGTAGAAGGGAAGCCAGTGAAAAAACAAATAACTGTTTTCCAGGGAAGTTTCAACATTTAGCCTGAACAATCCAAATTTATGGAGATTTAAATCTGAATTTCCAAGACTTTTGGTGTTTAGACCCAAATGCCAACCACCAATTTTATCTATACATAAGTATATTTCTTAAATCAGAATTTAAAATCAAAATAAAATAATTTATGATAGCCCCAAAATAGTTTTTGCAGAAACCAACATTATTATTTTATTTTAATTACTAATCATACTTACTGATGATTTATGTAGTATAGAGGAAGATAATATTAACAATCTTGCACCAAAATATCTTGAGTTAAGTGTGCATGTAAAACATCAGAGTAACATAGAGCTTAAGCACTTTAGACTTAGAGGCACTACCTAAGTTCACATCGTAGTTCTGCTACTTACTTAGTAGGTTACTCACTGTGGTTTCCTCTTAGGAGTTCATATGTTGGAAGCTTGACCAATAAAGCAAGGTTGGAAGGTCCTTAGGTCTTTGGGGACATGCCCTCAGAGGGGATTAACTTAGTTCTGTGAGACAAGCCTCTCTCCCTGGTTTCCCATCTGTATTAGTCAGGGTTCTCTAGAGGAACAGAATCAACAGGAAATATAATTATAAAAGGGGGACTTATTAGATTGGCTTACCCGACCAGAAGCTGGATAGTCCACAATGGTCATCTGCAGGCTGGAAAGCTGGGAGAACCAGTAGTTGCACAGTCCAAGAGGCTGAAGCCCCAGAACAAGAGGGATCGATGATGACACCCTAGTCTGGGACCTAAGCCTTCTGGAGAATCACTGGCAGAGTCCACTTTGGAAGAATGAAGAAGCAAGAATCTGATATCCTCAGACCATTGCAGCAGTAGTCAAGAACCCCTTCGAGAAGAATTGAGCTTGCATCTGCTGCTGCTTCTTTGTTTTTCCAACTTTTATTCCATTGGTTGGTGCTGCCCATGCTTAGGGAGGGCCTCCATTTCAGTTGGCTATCGCACATGCCAGTTGTTCCTAGACACACCCTCATTAACACATCCATAATCCTGGGCATCTCTTAATCCAGTCAAGTTGATAATTCAAATTAACCGTTACACTATCTCATCATGTGTTGACTCCCTGTCCCACATACTCCCTGAAGGGTAAAAGTCACACCAGAGACAACTGTGTAGCCAAGAGATTTATTCACCAGCCTTTATGGCTGGTTGGAGGTAGAAGAAGTATGGGGAGAGAGGAGTCAAGGAGAGGTGAGTGTGCAAGCTCTGGTGGAAGAGAGGAGTCAGGGAGAAGAGAGTGTGCGAGCTCTGAACAGAAGGTGGGTGCCTGGTCATGCTGCCTGTGGTCTCTGGGTCTGTCGGCTAAGGCAGCTGCCGTCGGGTTAGAGGCTGGAGCTGTCAGCTGAGGCAGCTGCCGTAGGGCTGCAGACGGTGAGTCTGGAGCTGTCGCAGTGGCTGCCTCCTATCAGCAGGGACGAGTTATTGTGTCTGAGCTCCAGGCAGGCAGGAGCTTTAAGTAGGGATTTCTGGTGGGGGGTGTACCAGAGTGACCTTTAACGCTATTAGCTCTTTGCCCAGGGAACAGGGTGACCTTTAAGCCTATTGGCTTCTGCCCATGGAACAGGGTGACCTTTAAGTGGATTGACTCCTGCCTGGGGAACAGAGCGACCTTTAAGCTGATTGGCTTCTGCCCAGGGAAAATGAAACCAGGTTGCTTCTCATAGAAATTTACATGGGGGAGGTGGCCCATTCGCCCAAGTCCATCTATCACTCCCACAATTGTGATGCCATGCCCCATAAGTCCTTTATCAGGGCTGAGGTAATATCATTGCCATGTCTTAAACCTCCACAATTATGAGCCAAACCAACCTCTTTTCTTTATAAAGTATTCAGCCTCAGGAAAAGGACTAACACTCTTATCCTCTCTGTTCCTCATCTTTTCATTGACAAAACAGTAAAATGGTAACAGCTACCGCACATTGTTATTATGAAGACTAAATTCAACAACTGTAGAAAAATGCCCAGTATAAAATGAGTACACAGTAAATATCACCTATTATTGTAGGAGTCTTAGCAGTAAAAAGGTCTCCTGGCTTCAGTTAATTTACTGTCCTGCCTGCTTATTTCAATTAAATAAAATCAATTTTAAATTGCTCTTTGCTTTCTAGTTAAACTTAACCCAAAAAATATAGAAAAATGTTCAACCTTACCAATACTTAGGCAAACTAAAATAGAAAATTTCCTTTTTTCACCTATCAAATGAACAAATGTAAAAGCCATGCTAAAGTTCATTGTTACAGGGTATGCTGTAATGAAAGGGGTCCCTTTCAGCTATTAGCAGGAGTTTAAATTGGCACAAACTTTCTGAAGACATTTTTGTAGTATATATCCAAACTCTTAAAATGTGCATTCTTTTTGAACCCCAAGTACAACACACAGAAATTAATCATAAGGAAGTGTTATTCAAATGGGCAAAGATAAGTAAACAATGATGGTCATTGCAGTATTATTTATAATTGCTTCAAGTTGGAACTTACTTTAAAATGGGTATAATAATATTGGACCATGTCCATAAAATAGAATACAATGATAACTTTGACACATAAAGATTTTACAGTAAAACATAGCATGATTACAATATAGTTTTCTTGTAATATGCATGTACATAATGTGCAAAATATTATCATTTGTTATCTCTGGATGATACAAATACCCATTTGTTATTTATTTTCACAATTGTTTTGCAATAAATTTTCACAATTCAGCAAATTGTGTTTTACAAAGAAAATATGTTGCTTTAGTAATCATAGAAACACTAGTGAAAGTAGTTAATAAAAATTTAATCCAAAGAAACTTCTAAATCTACAGAAAAACATCATGTTCTCAAACTATCAGACAACAGAGAGGCATTGAAAGTACAGCTTCAGGTGTGCTCTAGCTGTTTTATTTCCCTAGCCAAGTGATCTTCAATATGGGCAGAACAAGCTGATAGAGTTTCAATCAAGGAGGCTCTTTGCAGCCTGTATCTGGAATAAAATTGTGTTTTTTTATTTTGTCTCTACTACAGTACCCCTACTCTGACAGCAGTTTATCTCAGTTAATGCTCCTTCAATCTGGCTGCTAGCTATAATTTGGAATTCATGGAATTGTTGACATAGTTGACCCAGACCAGTGTGACTCAAGGTTAACAGGACTAAAAGTCAAAATGAAAAAGAAGTTCTCCGGTATATAAGAAAGGCAATCATAGAAGAGCTATTCCAGAAGAGTGGAGTTAATGAAAATCCATCTATCTTCTGTCATTAACACCAAAATTTTAAATATCCATATATTTAATCAGTCCTAAATGATGGCCAAAGTTGAGATAGGAGGAAAAGGAGACTGACAGACAAAAACCACAAAAATCTAAATTTTGTGTTTGGTAGGGAAGAATGGTCAGAGGTAGGCAAGTGTTTAAGAGAAGGAAGATTTTCATTTTGAAAACTCAAATAAAAATGTTAAACTTCTGAAAATTAATATAGGGCCTTAAAAAATTTAAAAAATATCTCAAGTTGCCACAATCAAAAGGTGCATTCAGAATTTTCTGTGAGGAGTAAACTATTATAAAATATAGGTACCTATATCCATTTAAATATCATTTGACAATTGTTTAAATTATGGTGGCCAAAGAGTCCCTTTTCATAAAACATTGTGATAGAAATTTATCTGAAACATTGATATTTTGTAAGACTAATGTGCCAAGATGAATGTTTTAACAGAATCATCCCAGGGATGAGGTCTTTGGATTTCTGTTAAAATCTAAAGAGTAAGCTGAAGAGAGAAATATTCAGTAAATAGAGAAGAAAAGACAAATTAAAACAGGAGTTTGGAATTCCAAGTTCTTCTCCTCTCTCTGTGGTGACATCCAGATCTCTTAGTCTCTCATTTATTGTTACAAATAAAAGATGTGACCTGTATGATGTCTAAAGATCTTAATTGCTCTAGTGTTTCCTTACTCTCTGCTTGTCTGAGCTGCCATCTTATTTTGGTGGCAAACATTCAAAATGGGAAATTTCAGTCAGCCTTTGCAGAAATAGGTCACACATGAAGATTCATTTCTATTTAGCAGACCACAAGACTACCTGTGACAGAAAATAGGGTCTGAGGTAGGAGAGTTAAGTAAAGTGACAGAAATAGGGTCTGAGGTAGGAGAGTTAAGTAAATTTTTAAAAATGCAAGCAACCAAGGAAGTTGAAAAACTTCTGTCACCTTCTCATTAAAGAAAACTCTTTACAGAGAGTAATAACCATAAAGAGGGTGTAGCAATTTGTAAGTTAAATATTAGCAACTACCCATTTAAGATGTTCAATAGTTTCAAATGGTTGATTGTAAAAAACAAGCTGTTCTCATTTTTATAAATGTATGCTCCAGCACACAAGTGTATACTTGGCATCTGTTATCTACCCTTTGCTGTAGTTTGGGTGTGATTTATCTCTCAAGGGTTATTGTGTTAGAGGTTTGGTCCCCAATGTGGTGAAGTGAGAGCTGGTGGGACCTTTAAGAAAGGGGTCTACTAGGTCCTTAGGTCAGTGGGGCTGCTGTTCTTAAAAGGCATTGAGGTGGTTCTCATGGGAACCATAAGTTAGATCTCACAAAGGCAAGTCATTACAAATGCCTGCACTTGACCCCTGAATTGCTCTTTGGCTTCCTGACTTGTAATGTGCTCTTTCCTTCTTGTGTGCACTCCTGCCATTATAATGCCATCAGTAACAAGGCCTTCGCTCATAAGGGAATTCAGTCTTGGACTTTCAGCCTCCAAAACTGTGAGCTAAGTTGACCCCCTTTCTTCATACATACCAGCTTCAAGTATTTTGTTATATAAATGCAAAAGGGACTAATACAACCCTATACCCAGAATAATATGAAAAGGGAAATCTATTCTACACCAAGAAAAAAAAAAAAAGACAAAAACAGAAACTTTCACAAGATGTCTCTTAATCCAACCTCAATGAATACTGCCTAAGCAAAACTAGCCACAAATAATAAAAAGCCTCTACAGGTAAATTTATTATATTATGAGCAATACATAATCACATTTGAGAAAAGGTAGCAGGATCATGATATTGCATTTTATACCTGGTTCTTCTGCACCTCCTTGCCCTCTCTTTTTTTTTCTTTCCTTTCTTTCTTTCATATTTCAAACCTTCCTTAATTGTTTTCCTTTAAGCAAAATCTGATGGTAAGTTTCAAGATACTTTTAAAGGAAATTTTTTTAATTCAAAAATTACATATTCTACAGAACATGCAAGCCTGGAGAATTAATTTAGTAGGGTGCATACTTTTAACATATGGTTTAAAAACCAATTTGACTGATGAAATAAATTCTAAATATTGTTTTAGATATTGAAAATTCTAATTTTCAATAACCCTGTTAATTCTTTATCCCAAAAAGTTTAGTGAAAATGCTTTGAAAGAAAGAATAATAACTAGATCAAAAGAGAGCTCACTGGAATTGCAGAGATATGATAATTACAAATAGGAAGGTACCCAGCCAGTGAGAAAGATCTAGTGAAGCAAGACAAAGATGGATGCTAAGCACCATTTCCTGTCACATCTTTACAGATGAGCTGCAAGATTAGAAGAAATAGAGAAAATATATTAATTTTATCATCAAATGAGGGAGGACAAAACATCATCATAAAAGCCACACACGTAAAGGAAAAATACAGAGAAATCTAAAATGCACTGAATAATTTATCTTAGTGACTGAAGGTGCCCGGGAAATATTGTGTAGGGATGGGATAAATGTTTGTTTGAACTGGAAACAGCACTACCTCCAGTGCTTAAGAATTTTTAATGACTCACTCCTCATCTGTTACCACAGCAAACCTTGCACTGTGCCTACACATCTCCACCAGACTTTCTGGTAGAATCTGTTTCCTCTCTGGCTACAAGCTCCCCAAGTTCAATATTGCCTCGAGGCCTCCAAGCCAGTTGACCCCTCCACACACACCCTACCTCTTCCTCCCCACCACCACTCTAAGGCACTCATTGTTCCCAATATCTTCTTCCCTTCTTCCCTAAATGTCAGTTTTTCCTGGAAGCCTTTATGGCTAATTTAACCTGCCTTGATCTCCATAGTCTCTAGACTACAGAACACTTCATATGGTCTTTTGTCTTATTTTCTTGTTGTTTCTTCTATGAATGTAGTCTAATTATAGAGCTTGTCTTTAAAGGTAGCAATTAAAAATCTTTTTATTTTTGATGAGTCCATAGTGAAAAGGGTGTGAATGTATTGTTATCATTTAATAATAAAGTGTAAGCATTTCACCTCTTTCATGCCATAAGCATACCTGATATTTTGGGCATAAGAATGGTCAGTTTTCACAATCATTTAGTCAGTCAACATTTAATAAGCCTCTTCTGCATTCCAGGAACTATGATATTTGACTGAGGTACAGAGTTAATGCAATCTGTTAATAGATAACAATCCCGTGAATTTCTATGAATATCATTTTACAGTTTATGAGACAATTTTACATTTTAATTTAATGCAGGATTTTTGGTTTGTTTGTTTTTTGTAATTTACAGTACTGGAGATCAAAACCAGGGCTTCCTGCATGCTAGGCAAGTGCTCTACCACTGAACTACACCCTTAAGATTGCACAGTAATTCTTTACTTTTTATCAATGACATTGAATGAAAGCTACTGATGTACCAATCACTGTCCAGAAGTCTTTCTTCTATCAACTCCAGTGAAACCAGATCTGTCATAGTATCTCCCACAACAGCTGTGGCCTACAGAGAGAGATATAATCAAGCTTTTAATCAATTCTGACTCCCTCTCGCTGGTGCATTCCTTATCTCACTGATAAATAGAGTGTCTTCTGGGTCCTGCAATAGAACATAGAGGACTGGGGGGTTTCCTAAATGATGTAGTATATCACTCTAGCATGTGCTCTCATGTATTTTCTTGATCCTCCACTAATATCTTCCATGGCAGGTACTGCATTTCTTTTTCTTTTTATTTCTTTTTTTTCTTTAATTATTCCACTTGTTCTGTTGATAGAAGAATCCATTTTGATATAATTATTTGTATATATGGAATATATCTTATTCTAGTTAGGATCCCATTTTATGGATGTACATGACAGCATGATTCACTATGTTGTTTTCGCATAAGCATGTGGAAAAATTATATCAGATTCATTTCACTATCTTTCCTTTTCCTTTCCCCTATCCCTTCCCTCTATTCCCCATTGTCTAATCTACCAAACTTCTATTCATCCCCTCCCCTTCCTCTGTTATTGTGGGTTAGCTTCCACATATCAGAGAAAACCTTTAACCTTTGGCTCTTTGGGACTGGTTTATTTTACTTAGTATGAGAGTCTCTGGATCCATCTATTTGCTGGAAAATATCATACAGTCATTCTTTTTTTTTATGGCTGAGTAATAATCCATTGTGCTTATATACTACATTGCCATTATCTGTTGAAGGGCATCTACATTGGTTCTATTGCTTCGCTATTGTAAATTGAGCTACTACAAACATTGATATGGCTATGTCACTGTAGTATGCTGATTTTAAGTCCTTTAGGTATATCCTGAGGAGTGGCATAACTGGATAAAATGGTGGTTACATTCCAAGTTTTCTGAGGAATCTCCATACTGCCTTCCAGAGTGGTGGCAGTATGGAGACCAGTGGGGACCAGTTTGCAGTCCCATCAGCAATGTAAGAATGTACCTTTTCCCCCACATTCTTTATTATTCTGTTTCTTTATCCTCTCTGCAACTAAATATAGTGAAGTCAAACTTAGTTGACTTTTTTAAATTCTAAGTTGTTATATATGACAGCAAAATGCATTACAATTCATATTACACTTATACAGCACATTTTTACATATCTCTGGTTGTATAAAAAGTATATTCACACCATTTGTGTCTTCATACATGCACTTAGGGTAATGATATCCATCTCATTCTACCATCTTTTTATTTATTTTTTTTACCCTTTTGCCCCCTCCTTTCCCCTTCCTCCCCATTGGTCTTTCTAGTGTTCCTCTAATCCTTCTATGCTCCCCATCCCAACCCCACTGTGAATCAGCCTCCTTATATCACAGAAAACATTTGGCATTTGGCTTTTTGGGATTGGATAACTTCACTCAGCATTATATTCTCCAACTTCATCCATTTTCCTGGAAAAGCCATGATTTTATTCTCTTTTATTGCTGAGTAATATTCCATTGTGTGTGTGTGTGTGTGTGTGTGTGTGTGTGTGTGTGTGTGTGTGTGTATATATATATACATATATACACATATATATACATATATATATATCAAATGTGATATATATATATGTATATATATGTGTATATATATATATATATATATATATATATATATATATATCACATTTTCTTTATCCATTCATCTATTGAAGGGCATATAGGTTGGTTCCACAGTTTAGCTATTGTGAATTGTGCTGCTATAGACATTGACGTGGCTATGTGCCTGTAGGATGCTGTTTTTAATTCCTTTGGGCATAGACTGAGGAGTGGGATAGCTGGGTCAAATGGTGGTTCCATTCCCAGTTTTCCAAGGAATCTCCATACTGCTTTCCATATTGGCTGCACCATTTTGCAGTCCCACCAGCAATGTATGAGTGTACCTTTTTCCCCACATCCTCTCCAACATTTATTGTTGTTTGTGTTCTTTTTAAATTTTTTAAAGTTATTTTTTTTTAAGTTGTTAGAAATGACAGCAGAATATATTACATTTCATATTATACTTGTAGAGCACATTTTTACATATCTCTGGTTGTATACAAAGTACATTCACACCATTTGTGACTTCATACATGCACTTAGGGTAATGATATCCATCTTATTCTACCATCTTTTTTTTTTTTCTTCACCCTTTTGCCCCCTCCCTTCCCCTCCCTCCCCATTGGCCATTCTAGTGTTCCTCTAATCCTCCTATGTTCCCCATCCCAACTCCATTGTGAATTAGCATCCTTATATCAGAGAAAACATTTGGCATTTGGCTTTTTGGGATTGGCTAACTTCACTTAGCATTATATTCTCTAACTTCATCTATTTACCTACAAATGCCATGATTTTATTCTCTCTTATTGCTGAGTAATACTCCATTGTGTATATATACCACATTTTATTTATCCATTCATCTATTGAAGGTCATATAGGTTGGTTCCACAGTTTAGCTATTGTGAATTGTGCTGCTATACATTGATGTGGCTGTGTCCCTGTAGTATGCTATTTTTATTTTTTTTTACCCTTTTGGGTAAAATAAAAAGTCCTTTGGGTATAGACTGAGGAGTGGGAGAGCTGGGTCATAAGGTGGTTCCATTCCAAGTTTTCCAAGGAATCTCCATACTGCTTTACATATTGGCTGCACCATTTTTCAGTTCCACCAACAATGTATGAGCGTGCCTTTTTCCCCACATCCTCACCAACATTTATTGTTGTTTGTGTTCTTCATAGCTGCCATTCTGACTGGTGTGAAATGAAATCTTAGAGTGGTTTTGATTTGCATTTCTCTAATTGCCAGAGATGTTGAACATTTTTTCAAGTATTTGTTGATTGATTGTATATTTTCTTCTGAGAAGTGTCTGTTCAGTTCCTTGGCCCATTTATTGATTGGGTTATTTGTTTTTTTGGTGTTAAGATTGTTGAGTTCTTTATATATTCTAGAGATTAGTGCTCTATCTGACGTGCGTGTGGTAAAAATCTGTTCCCAATTAGTAGGCTCTCTATTCACCTCACTGATTGTTTCTTTTGCTGAGAAGAAGCTTTGTAATTTGAGTCTATCCCATTTATTGATTCTTGGTATTAATTCTTGTGCTACAGGATTCTTATTAAGGAATTTGGGGCCTAATCCAACATGTTGGAGATTAAAGCTTACTTTTTCTTCTATTAAGTGTAGTGTCTCTGGTCTAATTCCTAGATACTTAATCCACTTTCAGTTGAATTTTGTGCATAGTGAGAGATAGAGGTTTAATTTCATATTATTGCATATGGATTTCCAGTTTTCCCAGCACCATTTGTTGAAGAGGCTATCTTTTCTCCAATGTACGTTTTTGGCACTTTTGTCTAATATAAGATAATTGAAATTATATGTATTAGTCTCTGTGTCCTCCATTCTGTACCATTGGTCTACTAGCCTATTTTGGTGCCAATACCATGCTGTTTTTGTTACTATTGCTCTGTAGTATAATGTAAGGTCTGGCATAGTGATTCCACCTGCTTCACTCCTCTTGCTACGAATTGCTTTAGCTATTCTGGGTCTCTTATTTTTCCAGATGAATTTCATGACTGCTTTTTCTATTTCTATGAGGAATGTCACTGGGATTTTGATTGGCATTGCATTAAATCTGTATAGTGCTTTTGGTAGTATGGTCATTTTGACAATATTAGTTCTGCTTATCCAAGAATAGGGTAGATCTTTCCATCTTCTAAGGTCTTCCATAATTTCTTTCTTTAGTGTTCTGTAGTTTTCATTATAGAGGTCTTTCACATCTTTGGTTAAGTTGATTCCCAAGTATTAATCACATGGTTCTTACCTTTGAGTCTATTGATGTGATGAATTACATTGATTGATTTCCATATGTTGAACCATCCTTGCATCCCTGGAATGAACCCCACTTGATCGTAGTGTATTATATTTTTGATATGTCTTTGTATCCGTTTTGCCAGAATTTTATTGAGAATTTTTGCATCTATGTTCATTAAAGATATGGGTCTGAAGTTTTCTTTTCTTGATGTGTCTTTGCCTGGTTTGGGGATCAGGGTGATAATGGCCTCATAGAATGAGTTTGGAAGTGCTCCCTCGTTTTCTATTTCCTGAAATAAATTGAAGAGTACTGGTATCAGTTCTTCTTAAAGGTCTTGTAGAACTCGGTTGTGTATCCATCAGGTCCTGGGCTTTTCTTGGTTGGTAGGCTTCTGATGGTACTTCTATTTTGTCACTTGAAATTGGTCTGTTCAAATTATGTATATCATCCTGTTTTCGTTTGGGCAGATCATACAACTCTAGAAATTTGTCGATGCTTTCGGTGTTTTGTATTTTGTTGGAGTGCAAGTTTTCAAAATAATTTTGAATTATTTCCTGTATTTCCATAGTGTTTGCTGTGATATTTCCTTTTTCATTATATGTTAGTTATTTGATTTTTCTCTCTCCTTCTCTTTGCTAGCCTGGTTAAGGGTCTGTCAATTTTATTTATTTTTTCAAAGAACCAACTTTTTGTTCTGTCAATTGTTTCAATTATTTCTTTTGTTTCAATTTCATTAATTTCAGCTCTGATTTTAATTATTTCCTGTCTTACCACTTTTGATGTTTGATTGTTCTTTTTCTAGAGCTTTGAGATGTAATTTTAAGTCATTTATTTGTTGACTTTTTCTTCTTTTTAGGAAAAAACTCAATGCAATGAACTTTCCTCCTAGAACTGCCTTCATAGTGTTCCAGAGAGTTTGATATGTTGGGACTTTGTTCTCATTCACCTCTAAGAATTTTTTAATCTCCTCTTTGATGGCATCTGCAAACCATTGTTCATTCAGTAGCATATTATTTAGTCTCCACGTATTGGAATAGCTTTTATTTCTTACTTTATCATTGATTTCTAATTTCATTCAATTGTGGTCTGATAGAATGTAGGGTTGTATCGCTACTTTTTTATATTTGCTAAGAGTTGTTTTGTGGCATAGTATATGATCTATTTTAGAGAAGGATCCATGTGCTGCCAAGAAGAAAGTGTATTCACTTGTTGAAAGATGAAATATTCTATATAAATCAGTTAAGTCTAAGTTGTTTATTGTATTTTTGAGTTCTATAGTTTCTTTGTTCAGCTTTTGTTTGGAAAATCTGTCCAGTGGTGAAAGGGGGTGTGTTAAACTCACCCAGAATTATTGTGTTGTGGTCATTTTGACTCTTAAACTTGAAGAGAGTTTGTTTGATGAACATGGATGCTCCATTGTTTAGGGCATATATATTTATAATTGTTAATTCTTGTTGGTGTATGGTTCCCTTCAGCAGTATATAGTGTCCTTCTTCATCCCTTTTGATTGACTTTAGCTTGATGTCTACTTTATTTGATATGAGGGTGGAAACCCCTGCTTGTTTCCTCAGTCCATTTGAATGGTAGGATTTCTCCCACCCTTTCACCCTCAGCCTATGGATATGTTTTCCTATGAGATGAGTCTCTTGGAGGCAGAATATTGTTGGGTCTGGTTTTTTTTAATCCAATCTGCTAGTCTATGTCTTTTGATTGTTGAGTTTAGGCCATTAACATTCAGAGTTATTATTGAGATATGTTTTGTATTCCCAGCCATTTTTGTTTATTTTCGGTATTTACCTGGACATGGTTTCTCTTCTGATTGTTTCTTCCTTTAGTGTAATACCTCCCTCTGTTGATTTCCATCATTGTTTTCTTTTCCTCTTCAAGGAATATTTTGCCAAGTATGTTTTGTAGTGCTGGCTTTCTACTTGTAAATTCTTTTAACTTTTGTTTATAATGGAAGGTTTTTATTTCGTCCTCGAATCTAAAGCTTAATTTTGCTGGGTATACGATTCTTGGTTGGCATCCCTTTTCTTTCAGAGCTTGGAATATGTTGTTCCATGATCTCCTAGCTTTGAGTGTCTGAGTTGAAAAATCTGCTGTGATACAAATTGGTCTCCCCCTATATGTGATCTGATTCCTCTCTTTTGCGGCCTTTAAAATTCTATCCTTGTTCTATATGCTCGGAATTTTCATTATAATGTGTCTTGGTGTAGATCTGTTGTAATTTTGTACATTTGGTGTCCTATAAGCCTCTCGTATTTGATTTTCCAATTCATTCTTCATGCTTGGAAAATTTTCTGATATTATTTCATTGAAGAGATTGTGCATTTTTTTGGTTTGAAACTCTGTGCCTTCCTCTATCCCAATTACTCTTATATTTGGTCTTTTTGGTCCCATACTTCTTGGATATTCTGTTCATGGTTTCTTACAGTCTTCATTGTGTGGTCAACTTTATTTTCAAGATTATATACTTTGTCTTCATTGTCTGAAGTTCTTTCTTCCAGTTGATCTAGTCTGTTGGTGATGCCTTCAATTGTGTTTTTTATTTGGTTAATTGTTCCTTTCATTTCAAGGATTTCTGACTTTTTTTTTTCAGAGTTTCTATCTCTTTTTTGAAGTAATCTTTTGCTACCTGTATTTGCTCTCTTATATTTTGTTGTAGTGGTCAATTTTTGCCTGTATTTGCTCATTTAGGTCATTCTTTGATTCACAGATCATTTTATTTATGAACCTTCTGAACTCCTTCTCTGTCATTTCATCAACTTTGCTGAGCATGCGTTCTGTTATTGTAGAATCCTGGTTTGTTTGGTGTTGTCGCCTACAGCAACGATACTGCGGGAAAGAAATCAGAGGCAGACTGGGAATGAGTGGTTTCTTTATTCTTGCTTCTTCTTCTCTCCTTTCTCCCCTTCTCTGACGCCCCCAGCCTGGTTAAATACTCTTCACCCATTAAGCATACTCTTGTACAGGTGCGGCACAGAAAGATTCTCAGTCAAATTAATTGAGGTCAGGTGTAAACAAGTAAATGCCTCCTTTTGGCTCTCAGCCAGCCACCATCTTAGCTACTTCCTCATTAAAGGCTCTTACAGTTTGGGGTACTGCTGGGGGCCAACCCCAGCCAGGGGGTACAACACGAGTGCTCAGCGAAGTACGAAGGCAGAGAAGCAGCGATGGGGAAAATAACACCAACACACGAGTCAGGCTGTAGAATCGTCTCTCTTTACTTTCACTTTGTTGTAGGTTTTAAGCATAATTTTTGGCAGTACAGATTGTTTATACTTTCTTTGGTGATTTCATTACAGACATGACTTAATTTATAGATTACATTTTAGACATATTAAATTTCTTATTATATACATTTTAAGGTTTTGAGGTCACTTGCACCTTTTCAAGGCCCTGTTTGTGACTGCCTGGGCATATTATAGTTTCGTCATTATTAATCTAACTAGTTTGGGTGAAAATTTATCTCTCACAGATTCCCTGAAACTGTTTTCTCTGCACACCATTCAGGTTGTCTGATAAAAGTCAACTTTCTCTGTCTGGGATTCCAAAGCACTATTGTTTTTCTTTTATAGCAGTTGTTTATAAAACCTAGAAGCAGGAAAAAGAGGGAGGCAAGGCTGAATGTTAGCTCATGAAGGACTTTTTGCTCTAAGGGATTTATATATACTTTAAAAGTAAGAGAAATTTATTTTTAATCACAAAAAGATTCTTAAAACTTATTAACTAGAAATTAAGTACTTATAGAAAAAGATTTGTGTTACTCCTTCTATGTTAGGTCTCTCACGAAAAGATAAATGTACAGAGTTAGTCTGGATGGAAATAATTGAAATAGCAACACCTGGTGGCCATATATGTGAATAAAGAACTGAAAGGCAAGTAGAAGTCAAAGTTAACTCTTTCAGCACCATGATATAGGGAAGCATAGAGAATATGAGCAGATCACATTGCAGTAAGAGCCATTAGCCAATCCTTGTGGTGGTTTGATTTTTCATCATAAGTCAGGGCAGCACCCCTGGGCCAGGCCAAATCCATATATCAGGAAGTCATGTTTTTGGCTGACGTGTTTTCAATGTACCCAACATTTCTTTTCCCCTTTTCTGTTGATGGGAGTCCACCGTACTTGAGAATGTGCCTGTCTTAGGTTGTCTTAGATTGTCTTATCTCTAAGATCTTACCCGTCACTGGCTGCCATCCTAGCACTTCCAGTGGACTTACCCAAGGCCAGCAAGCCGCGGTGGCATGGGACAGAACAGTCGCCTTTGGGAAGGCTTCCCACGGATGATTTAGACTTCCACGTCCTGTCGAGGACCGTGGCCTAGTTCATAGGGCTCCCAATCATCATTGCTGAGGGCAGCATATTGTTGGCGGACCACCATAGGCTGTACTGATCTTGCCCTATTCTCAAGGAAGATGCCACTAAGATGCAATAGAAAATGCCACAACAGGGTACTTTCCTCCTTTGTTTTTTCATGTTGTCTATTTGCCTTACTTTCTTGCAGTGTAGATCTGAGTTATTACAATTTCTTCCCTATATTCTTATAATATCCTTGCAGTTTGTCTGTGCCTCCCCTTAATGTTGGGCTATCAGAACCTGCCATTGTCCCTCAAAGTATGCTACCTGGGGTTGGGTCCACACAGGTTGGTGTGGGTCAAACTGGTTGAGTCTGAGCTCCTGCGGTGGTCTACTGGTTGGAAGAGGCGGTCCTCTGAGCGGAGGTCAGTGAAGCTGTCCTAGACTCACCTGAGCTCTGCGGGTGTGGGCTGGGCTGACCTGGGCCCGCCTGTGCTTGGGCAGAGGTTGGTGGAACTACCCTGAGCCTGGCCACACTCAAGGGGATACCAGCAGGGCTGACCTGGGGCTGGCCACACTGGGCTGAAGGTCAGCAGGACTGACCTGGTCCTGGTGGCACTCCAATGTAGGTCCCAGGGACTGTCCTCAGCCTGCTTGAACTCAAGCAGAGTTGGCGGATCTGTTCTTGCTGGCTCCTGCTCTGGGGCGGAGGTCAGTGGGACTGGGTGGAGCCTGGTTGCACACCAGCGGGGGGTCAGTGGGACTGACCTGGGGCTGACAGGGGTGAAGGTCAGCGGGACTGACCTGGGCCCACCTGGACTCAAGCAGAGTTGGCCGGTCTGTCCTTGCTGTCTCCTGCTCTGGAGCAGAGAGAGGTCAGTGGGACTCTGTTTGTGTTCTTAATAGCTGCCATTCTAACTGGTGTGAGATGAAATCTTAGAATAGTTTTGATTCACACTTCTCTAATTGCTAGAGATGTTGAATATTTTTTCATGTATTTGTTGATTGATTGTATATCTTCTTCTGAGAAGTGTCTGTTCAGTTCCTTGGCCCATTTATTGATTGGGTTATTTGTTTTTTTGGTGTTAAGATGTTTGAGTTCTTTATATATTCAGCGGAGGTCATCAGGTCTATCCTGGCCCTGCCCGCGCTTGGAGGAGGTCCTTGGGGCTGTCCTGGGCCTACCTGGGCTCGTTGGAGGTCAGCGGGTCAGACCTGGGCTTGCCTTAGCTCAATGGGTGTCGGTGGAGCTGACCTAAGCCTGCCCACACTTAGTGGGTGTCTGTGGGACTGACCTGGGCTTGCACTCACTCGACAGAAGTCGGCGAGTCTGTCCTGGGCCTGCCTGTGTTTGGCGGATGTTGGGGGTTCTGTCCTGGGCCTGCCCACCCTCGGATGAGGTTGGCCAGTCTGTGTTAGGCCTGTCCAGGATGGGTGGAGGTCGGTGGGGCTGACCTAGGCCTGCCCGAGCTCGATGGAAGTCCTCGGGTCTGTCCTAGGCCTGCATGCACTCAACAGAGGGCAGCGGGTCTTTCCTAGGCCTGCCAACACTTGGACCCTAAAGACCACCAAGGAATCCGGAGTGCATGCAAGAACAAAGAGCCTTTATTCGGGCTTAAGCTCAGACTCTCAGACCTCACCAACACAGTGGATCTGTACTGAGAACCCTGAACTGAGGAGAGACTGAGTCTTATAGAGGTTGAAGCAAGGAGAGGGAGGGGGTTTGCCTTATTGGCCAGGGGAGCCCGTGCGTGTCTAAGGAGGCTTTCATTGGTGGAGGCTGTCCTCAGAACAATGGAATGTGCTGACTGTTCATTGCAGGGCCCTGCTTTTGCCTTATCTTATTGTGCGTGGCTGGCTTATCATACCTGGGCTTATTCTTGCCTCGTGACAGGAGACTTGCCACAGTTTGAGGCAGCTGATAACAAAATGGAGTTACAGCTGTTTGGCTTCTATTATCTTTAAGCCAAACATTTTACAGAAGCAAAAAGAAGCGGTTAAATTGAAAAGAGGTGTGGGGCTTAAAAGGGGGGTTCCACAGCATGTGACAGGGGTCTGTCCTGGAACTGCCCGCCCTCGGAGGAGGTCGGCAGGGCTATTCTGGGCCTGGTGCTCGGTGGGGCTCGGCAGGGCTATGCATTTCCTTCTTCTTCTTCTTCTTTTTTTTTTTTTTTTCAATTTATTTTAATTAGTTATCTTTCTCCAACTTTTAAGAGCCACCCTTGCAGACAGCATTAACAGTCTCATCTCAGGTGAGTTTTAGGGTGACAAATCTCATATTATTCAAAAGTGCTACTATATAAATTCTCACAATTCCTGCTGGTACAAATTGGCTAGGACCTGCAGCTCCCCAAAATGTAGTCTTTTCCTCTCATCAGTCTCAGCAATTCCACAGCAGTAGTTACTCAGCTGATAGTCAAGAAAGGAATTAAAGACTAACCCTTGCAGGGGTCCATATCATCTTTCAAGGCACATAACTATATTTTTCAAGCAAATGGAAAGAAGTTTCCACTTTCTTTCTCTTTCTGCGTTTTTTATTGGTGTCTCATAGTTGTACATAATGATGGGGTTTGCTGTTATATATTCATACATGCACACAACACAAAAACATAATTTGGCCAATATCATTTCCCAGCAAAGAAGTACATTTTAACAGAGAAGGTCGGGCTACATATTCAAACCCAGAAGGTTAAGATGAATCTGGAGTTCAAGATTTCTGAGAGCATCAACCCAAATTTCCCCATGCTATGTCTTAGGGTCCCACTTCTCCAAATATAGCCTCACCTTTGGTACAAAAAATGTGCCAAATTTGAAAAATCAAGCTCTTCCCTTGTTCTGCTACTTTTACAAGTAAGTTCTGGAACCTAATCCTGAGCCTTTAGGATATAGGACTCACCGTTGTGTTTTTAAGAAGAGATTCCGGCTTTTACATTCACTTTTAAATAGGAGATTACATGCCTTCAGTTTTCATTATCTTCTCCAATGTATTGATTATAGTCATCCAATTCCATGTTGTTATAATTACTAGTTCTCCCATGCTCTGTTACCTAGTACTATACTAAAAAGTGCTGATATGAAACAACAACTTTAAGGGCATACTTAGGGATTTTGCAGGATAATAGTTTGGACATGGCATAGTAGGGAGAAACTGCTTCATAGTGTCTGGCATTAGGCTGGGAAGACTCGAATATCTTAAGGTTACTCAAAGGACTGAGAGCTGAATTTATCTAAGGAATGGTTCCTAACTAAGGGTGCTTTTAATCCCCAGGAAACACCTGTTAATATCAGAGACAAATTTGGTATCAGAAAAAGAGGAAGAGAATGCTACTGGATCTAGTGGGTAGAGGCCAAAGATCCTGCTAAACATCCTACAACGTGCAGGATAGTACTCCACAATGAAGAATTATCTGACCCAAAGTATGAATTGTAATAAGGTTGAGAAACCCTGATCTGGAAATTTCCTCCATCAAATATTGGGTGCTTAAGCAAGGATGACTGTTACTGAACAGTAGACTTAAAAATTGTTAAAATGGTGAAAATAAATCATCACCATCATCATCATCACCATCATCATCATCAATTGTTTGGGGGAAAATGTAAACAAGTTTGCACAACATTTTATGACATATCCTCAGGAGTCACAGAGGGTCACTTTCCCCATAATCTGTTGGCCAAATCAGTCAGATATTCATTCAGATTTAGGGATAGTGGACATAGTTCTCACCTATTGTAGAAGTATAAAAAATGAAAGCCATGTTTTAAAGACAACACACTCTATATGCACCTGAATAATGCCCCTCACAGTGTAGTTTCTTCTATCAGCATCACATTCAAGTTTCCCACAAATGAAAATGTTAACAGTTGCATCTGATAGAATTCCAGGGGCATTCATCCTCCATCCACCATAGTGAAGATGTTTTTATTGTTACTTGTGGGTTATCCAAGCTTCAAAAAATATTTATTTATTTTTATTTATTTATTTATTTATTTATAGTATTGGGGATTGAATCCAGGGATGCTCTATCACTGAGCTACATTCCCAGCCCATTGTAAGTTTTATTTCAAGACAGGGCCTTGATAAGTTGCTATGGCTGGACTCAAACTTGTGATCCTACTGTATCAGCCTCCCAAGTCATTGGAATTGCAGGTGTGTGCCATCACACCCAACTCAAAATCTTATTTCAGAGTCTTCCATAGGATCATTTCTGATTTCAACTTTTGCAGATCAGTGTTCCCAGGAAACAGATTCTGAAATTCTGAGAACTTCGTGCTAGACATTTTTTTGAAGAATGATTTCAAGAACAACACCTGTGAGGGTGTTAGGAAGGATTAGGAAAAGGAAAATTTGATGCAATTGCAACACCCTCAGTGGGTCCTACAGAGAAGTCTGAAGATAGAGTAATTCTTTTGAAATGTCTGTAATAGACAAAAGATTTTTGTACCTCTGTATCAGCAGATATTAAAAACAGGCTACTCCCTTGGAGGAAGCATCACCTTAGGCAAGGCACTAGCAGTAGGCTGTGGGCAATCCCCCAAACATAGAGAGCCATGAACCTTCAGCAGCCAACCCTCCTACTAGCTGGAGGAGCAAGTGCCCAGAGGGGGGCCTGGTTTATGCACCACAGGGTTCACTACAGTTCTTATTCTATTTTACCAAAGAAGGCTTTTATGATCCACATTTAATCAATTTACCGGGGCAGAAAGTTACCAGTTACTGTTAGTGCTTGCCTTATGACTGCCATTTGGTTTACTTTAGAGTTCAGTATATTTGAGGTATGCTATTTAGGATAGCCCATAATGGCTCATATCTGTTAGGAATACCATAGACACTGCTGAAAGCTTAAAGCCTGGATGCAAATAATTCTAGACACAGACCACATGAGTCAAATACTTTAAGCAATTCATTAAGAAAAAACTATCCTTGTTTTTTCTGTTCTATAAAAATAGTTGACCCTCCACTCATAATCTGTTTCATCCTTCACCTCCGCATGAGAGTTCAAGTTTATTCAGTTCACTGGAGCTCAGCTCAGGAAATAACTACATGACTTGTTAATATTCCTTTCAATACAGGAGATAGCAAAATTAATGGCAAAATTCCTAAATAATCTATCATGGTTAGTCCTAAACCAAGGTGAAATAAAACCTGTGGTTGATCATCACTGTTTTTGTTTGTTTTCAGACTCCTTCAGGAAGGTTTACTAAGAATTCTCCCTCCACAGAAAGTGCAGTCCAAGGACTGGTGTTTTGAACCCTATGGACTTTAACATTGGAAATAACATGTTAGTGGTAGACACACCATTAGAATTCAAATAATAGAAAGTAAAAGTAAATAAAAACAAAGAAATCAGCTGTTGGTAGCAGAACCAGGACTAGGATTAGACAAAGGAGGTGTCTACAGCACAAAATTTAAGGAGACATTCACTTTCCAGGGCCAAGTCTATTCTTCCAGGACTCCGAGAATGAGTGCCACCTAAATCATGAGGAATGATGCTTCTGCATTTGTTGAAGCCTATTTATTCAACACTGAAAGGCTTCCCATATTTTATTTTTCCTTCTACCAGACAATTACTAATAGAAATAAACTGCATTTTCTTGTATTTTTCAGAAGTATGAGTACAGAGGCTCTACATAAAAGTGTGTTGTCCTAAGATATCAACTCCTAGTTTCTGATCGCAGTTTCTAAAACTCCATGATGAATGATTCATTTGTTTGGGTCCTGGAGGTATTTCAAGCATGGTGAATCCCCTGTTAAAATGAGAGTACACCTGGAGGAGGAACTAAAACCTTTTGTTTTAGTTTCCAGTGAAATCCATGGGAATGAGATACAGAAAAGGTTTTAATTGGAAGACTATCTGATGATGGAGGGAAGGAGGATTCTTCTAGATCAGCTCCATCCTGTAATCTTTGGCCTCAACAAACACCTACGTGAAGTCCTCCTGTAGGTTCTATTTCATTTAGCTTGCCTAATTTGTCCTAAAACATGTTTCACTCTTCTAAGAGTTTACAACTTAGCTTACAAAATCAGTTATTTAAGTCACCATTGGCCAAATCAGAACTGAGTGTCTCTCTGGTGTCCTGATATATGCAAAGAGATTGGGGACAGACCTGCGTTCAAGTCCTAGTTCTGCTGGGTAACCTTTGTATGACAAGTTAATTTTACTTTCAGGGATGTATCCTTGTCTGTAAAATGATAACAACATTGCAGGGCTATTTTGAAGATTAGAAATAACATAGATTAAGTGTAAGCTGCCTGGTACCGAAAACCAGGAGGAAAACTCTCGGAGGCAGAGTAGAGCTTTTACTACTTTTACTTCTACTTTCTTAGAGAGAGCTTAGAGAGGGAAAGAAAGATTTTTAGAGAGAAAGATTAAAGCGAGCTTTTCTTCTTGTCTTAGCTTAGCTTAGAGTCTTCTTAGAGAGAAAGAAAGATAGAGCTTAGCTTAGAGAAAGATTAGAGCTTCTTTCTTCTCTCTTCTTTCTTCCTTCTTCTTTCTTCTGTCTTCTGTCTTCCTTGGGAGCCCCGGCCTAACTCTTACCAGTCATTACTTCTTCTATCTGGTTTCTCTTCTGTCTTCTATCTGGTTTCTCTTCTGTAACCGCTCTGCCTACGTTCTGGCCGCTCTGATTCTTCTGACCGACCGAGTGACTGCCCGACTGACCGAATGAATTCGTTCTCCTAACTCGGACCGCTTTCACCCGGTTATATACCTTCAGCTTTGCGGGTGCCTACAGGTGCGTCACATACATATCAGGTGGAACTTATGGCTTCCAGCTAGCTGCAACAGCCCTTCCTAATTAGGGCTCCTTCAATTAAGCACCTAGTATCAGTGCCTAATACATAGTAGGTGTCAAATAAATTGTACCTAGTGTACAACACTCTAGTGAGTAATCCAAAATTTTGCTTTAATGCATTAAGTCCCAAGTTTTTAATTCTGCAAATATTTCAACAGCATTGATACAAATGCATTAAAATAGGATGGATATCACAATCTAGAGCTTACATATTATATTAATTAGGTAATTAACCCTTTAATATTGTGATATAATTGTATTCTTATTGTTACATAAGTATATACTATATTTGAGCATTTTTATATGCTGTGGAACAATCTGGGACAATGGGACAAAGTGGGGTAAGTCAAATCAGTTTTTTTTAATTTGTTCTAATTAGTAATACATGACAGTAGAATACATTTTGACACATTGTGCACAAACAGAGCACAATTTCTCCTTCCTCTAGTTGAACATGGTGCAGAGACATATTGGTAATGTAATCATACATGTATATAGGGTAATAAAATCCATCTTATTCCAACATCCTTCCCACCCCAAAATCCCCTCCCTTCCCCTCACTCCCCTCTGCACAATCCAAAGTCCCTTCATTCTCCTCTTACCAACCCCCCCCCCAATTGTGGATTAGCATCTGCTTATTAGAGAAAACATTCAGCATTTGTGGTTGTTTTTTTTTTGGGGGGGGGGCGTTTGGTTTATTCACTTAGTGTAATATTCTCCAGCTCCATCCATTTATCTGCAAATGCCATAATTTCATTCTTCTTTAAGGCTGAGTAATATTCCATTGTGTATATGTACCACATTTTCTTTATCCATTCATTTGTTGAAGGGCACCTAGGTTGGTTCCACAGTTTAGCTATTGTGAATTGAGCTGGTATAAACATTGATGTGGCTGCATCATTGTAGTATGCTGATTTTAAGTTCTTTGGATATAAACCACAGAGTGTGCTAACTGGATCAAATGGTGGTTCCATTCCAAGTTTTCTGAGGAATTTCTATACTACTTTCCAGAGTGGTTGCACCAATTTGCAGTCCCACCAGCAATGTATGAATGTACCTTTTTCCCCACATCCTCACTAACACTTATTATTCCTTGTATTCTTGATAATTGCCATTCTGACTGGAGTGAGATGAAATCTTAGAGTAGTTTTGATTTGTATTTTTCTAATTCGCAGAGATGATGAACGTTTTTTTCATATGTTTTTTGACCAATTGTATTTCTTCTGAGAAAGGGTCTCTTTAGTTCTTTAGCCCATTTATTGATTGGGTTATTTGTGGGGGGTGGGTTGGTGTTAAGTTTTTTGAGTTCTTTACATATCCTGGAAATAAGTAATCTTGCTGAGGTGCATGTTGTAAAGATTTTCTCCCATTTTGTAGGCTGTCTCTTCATGTTATTGATTGTTTCCTTTGGTAAGAAGAAGCTTTTTAGTTAAAATCCATCTTGTTTATTGATTCTTAATTTTACTTCTTTCACTTTAGGAGTCTTTTTAAGGAAGTCATGTCCTAAGTCGATATGATGAAGATTTGAGCCTACTTTTTCTTCTACTAGGCACAGGGTATCTGTGCTAGTGCCTAAGTCTTTGATCCACTTTGAATTGATTTTTGTGCAGGGTGAGAAAAAGAGGTTTAATTTCATGTTGCTACATATGGACTTCTAGTTTTCCCAGCACCATTTGTTGTATAGGCTACCTTTTCTCCAATGTATGTTTTTGGGAACTTTATCTGAGAGTACTGTATTTATGTGAGTTTATCTCTGTGTCTTCTATTCTGTGCCATTGGTCTACATGTCTATTTTGGTGTCAATACCATTCCTTTTTTGTTACTATTGCTCTGTAGCATAGTTTAAGGTCTGGTATTGTGATGCCCCCCTGCTTCAGTCTTCTTGATAAGGATTGCTTTGACTATTCTGGATCTCTTATTTTTTCCAAATGAATTTCATGATTGCTTTTTCTAGTTCTATGACGAATGTCTGCCAAACAATTTAAAGTCCAATCAATCATCCCCCTCCCCATTTCCCCTTACTGTCAGGCTTGTATTCTTTCTATTGCTTCCACACACACTAAGCTCTTTGACCACTTTGCCTTCATTGGGACAATGAATGATATCGACATTATCATATCATGTATTACATAGTTTTCTATAGTTTACAAAGGGATTTTACATATATCACCTCATTTGATCTTATATTTTATAATCTGTACTTTTTAGATGAGAAATTTGAGGGCCAGAAATTTAAATAACTTGCAAAGTCACAAGTGGAGTTAGGTCTAAATTTTAAACCTGACTTCAGAGATTTCCACGGCAGTTCATAACTTTGGCTGCCCATTTGAATCACCAGGGTGCTGTAAAAATCTATCCATGTAAGTGTTCCATTCCAGATCAATTAAGTCAAAACAGCATTGGCCTGAGCATTGGGATGCTTTACAACTCCCCAGGTGATTGTTATGCCAGACTACACCAGTTCCAATGAAAGTCCTGACCATGCTAAAGAAAACCTTCCTCAATAAAGTTAAACCATCTTACCACCATTTCTGGATCTCCTGTTGTGTTCATTAGCAATTCTAATAGTTAGCATAATTAGAATTCAGAGACTGTCAATTCTAGAAGAAACTTCATATCATCAATTCCTAAGGTTCTAAAACTTAGGTCTGAAGATACATTTTTTCCAGGACTGATCTGCAGGGAAATGAGGAAAAAAAAAAAAAAAAAGAAAAGAAAAAAAAAAACTGCAAATGCAAGCTCAGTTCTTTACTTTATTATAAGATTTTTCTGTTAAATGTCCCTTCTTTTATGAAATAATGGTGATAGTTGTTTTTATTGATGTCATCATTTGGAAATATAAAGTGGTCACATCCCTTTAATATATACAAAATAATATTTGGAAATTTTGATGATCTGTGAAATTCAAAATTTCTAGAAGCTACTGAACTTTCCCACTTTTCTCTTTTTACAGCCAAAGCTATCAAGGCCCTAAGAGAAGAAGAGTTGACCCAAGTTCTACCTATTATAATACGCCAATGTTTTGAAACTTAAGACTAACACATCTAAGGGGCTGGGGCTGGGGCTGGGGCTCAGTGGTAGAATGCTTGCCTGGCACATGTGAGGCACTGGGTTCGATCCTCAGCAGCATATAAAAATAAAATAAAGGTATTGTGTCCACCTACAACTAAAAAAAAAAATATATATATATATATATATACACACACACACACTATATATGTGTGTATATGTATATATATATACACACACATGTATATGTATAAAGAATAACACATCTAAGCCTATATACTAAAGGTAAAAATATAAATCTTTAAAACAACAAAAAAGATGATGCTAAAATGACTGACACATTAGCAGTGACTTCTCAACAATAATGAAAGCCAAAAGACAATGGATATATATATATATATATATATATATATATATATATTCAGTATGCTGGAAAAATAACAGCCAAACTAACCTTTAACAACCAGCAAGGAAATCCTGCAAAAATAAAATCTAAAGGAAAATATTCACAAGCAAAACATTATCAGAATATTTACTATTTTCTTGGTCAATGTCCCCTTTGGCACTCTGATAAGGTCTATGAAGACTTTCTCAGAAAAAGGATATTTAATTATTGTTTTACATAAAATATTGTTTTATACAATAAAGTACATAAAATTGTGAATGAATCCAATATTATTCACATACGAAATAATTTTAAAACCAAATCTGTGATATAGTGATGTATGTTTATTAGTATTCTAAATAGAAAGATCTACATAATTTCTCAGTAGTGAACTACAGTAATTTCTAATTATAAAATGCTTGTAAAAAGTATATCTCCTCAAGTTCTCTTTAAAAAACAAAACAAAACAAAACAAAAACCCTGTCAGGTTCTGTTAGGCAGCAAAAAATTGGAAGAAAGCAGTATATGTGAAAGCCAATACCTCACTAAGGTGCTGTTGGCTTGGTTATGCCTACTCAAGAGTCAGGGGCTGGATCAACCATATTATAAAGTAGATGGTACAGACCTTAATCTTAAAGAAAATAATAATGAACAGTCAGTCAATGTTTGCTGCCTAAAAGCATTATGTGGGTTAGGTGAGTGTGTTCCATCTGTATTTTAAAAATACCTTGACAAAGGAAAGGCATCTATCAACATTTTCCCTTTGAAAATATGTTACAAAGCTAAGCTGTAAATACCCTCTGCTTCCTTTTATCTGATTTAAAGAAAATAAGATTCTGCCTTTGATTTTCAAATGATTTTATTTATTTGAATAAGCCTATATCTTTCCAAAGTAGTTAGGTTCCAATCATAAGGATTTAATTTTTAAGTTATTGATGATATTTCTGAGAAAGCAGGTTGCTGGTGTTCTTACTCAGATAACGCAGGCAGCGGGGAACATAAATACTGTATCATGGCAAAGGGTTACCAGTTATTTAAAGTACTCCACTATACAGAACATCCCCAATCGCTTGTAATTGCCTATCTATGAGCTTTATTTAGCTCTAGGGTACTTCGTATCAGTACAAACATTAACAGAAAAAAATTGATGTTTGGATGAGTAGCTGAGGATGTTGAATAATTTGAAAAGCTTTTAAAGCTTTGAAATATTGAGTTTATTATTCTGTCAGGAATAGAAACTGAAATCCCAGCTGCTTATGCTTTTATTTGGAGTTTCTGCCCTTGCACAATGACAGGACCAATGTCATCATCACTCATGGGTGCGTCTTTCAGGACTGATACTCCCTGACTAGCTCATCTTCCCCCTTGGATGAGACCACATTCAGTGAGATAATAGACTTCCCAATTTTGCTGGTCTACACTGTTCCTTCATATCCTCCACTCTATTCAGGTGCTTTATCTAGGTGGCAGAAAATCAACATGAAAAACAGAAATACAGTCCCTTGATTTCTTATTTCCTCAATCCAACCACTGAAACTGTTTGGAGCCATGTAAAACTAATATTGAAATGTCCAAATTGTAGCCTCTGAAGTATATTTTGCCAGGAAGCAGAGCAAAAATTAAATTGGCTCTGAATCCTTCAAGAAGGAGCCCCAGCTGTATTTCTGTTATTCACGGCACCTTTTGACAGTTCCAACTAGGGAGGCTATACCACTTCCCCTTGCAGTAGAAGTATGCAGCCTTCTTCTATGGCTTCCCTAGCCCAATGGAGCCTGCCAGACAGGAAGAGAGAATGAATTTCATGTTCAGACTCCCAAAAAATTTTGAGTTGTTTCAGATCAAGCTACAAACTTCCTATAACAGAAGTAATATTTTCATTCCTTAAATTTTACCTGACTTGTGAGATTTGAATTTATTATTAAGGTTTGAATAATCAGAACTATATGCACATATTCTATTAAATGATTTATTTTCCATTCTGTTTTATCTCAGAACAATGCATAGCTAATAATCTAGGGGTATGTACCCACAGAGATTTACAAAGAAATTAATGCTGAAATACTCAGACGCACTTCAGAATGTCTGCCCTTTTATGAGAAGAAAGTTTGTAACAATTATTTTGTTCACCCACCCACCTTGTTCTCCTTAGGGTGCCTTTCTATTCAGCAATGGCATTAGGCAGCACCAGGGTGGCAACACTGTGGGTTACCTACATTGAGGCTGATCAAAGTTAATGGAAGATATAAAAAGTTCTGTCTCACAGAGACGTTTTGAGCAGGCAGCCTCAATGTTGCCCTTGTTATTCGTGATGAGTTGTTTGTCTCCTCATCTCCTCCTTTGCCTGTCACTCCGTGTTTCCCCAAGGTAAGTTCTAGCTGGGTCACCTGTTGCTCCACTGCTAATTACCATTTACTTCATTTGCATGTTAGGAGCTTCCCATCACCCAAGCAACTAAAAGTGGCACTTGCATAGTCAGGGGTATAAGCATTCCTCCAGTGTTCTTGCTCCCCACACATTGCTATCCTAGCAGTAAAAAGTACTCGGGTCAGCACAATCTTCTCTATATCATCAGTTTCTCCACATGGTTTCAGGGACTGTATGTTTTCCCCTAGATTTAGCAAATAATTTATTTCTTCTAATGAATCTTGACATGTTTTCCACCTCCACCAGATTACCCTTTCAATCTGGTATACTCAATGTATTTCAAAATCAGCAGAAACAAAATGCCTAAACACATAAACTCACACACAAACACCCACCTGTTCTTGGGTCACTGCCAAGGAATATGTGCACTGCGTAGGAGGAAAAACAAAAATCCTTAATGCATATTTATTTTCTGGGCATTTTCCCTTGAAAAGGAGACCATGCTAGTGAGATATTTGTAATAATGGTATATAATCCATGAAAACACCTAGGTACATAGGGCTACTATACATGGACCTCCTTTTCTTTTCATCTATACCCTTACTGTCTTAGTGATTTCATTAATTCACCCATCTTTAAATTCTGTCTCTGTAATAAGACTAGTCCCTTGAATTCAAGACCCATAAATTCACCTGTTTACTTGACATCTATACTTGGGTAGCAAGTCCAAGTCCCAATGTGGGTTGGGGATGTATTTCAGTGGCAGTGCCTTTTCCTAGCATGCACAGGCCCTGGGTTCCAATCCTGGCATCATACACACACACACACACACACACACACACACACACACAAACATACACTCACACTCCTCCACACATGTCTCAACACAAGTATGTGAAAAGAAATTGAGTTCCAAACTTATTATTCCAGTTTCAATTAATGGCAACACCTTTCTTCTAGTTTCTCATGCAAAATTTTTGTACTCACCTTCAATTTCTCTCTTTCTCTCATCACTGCACATCAAATCATTTACTCAATCCCATTGGCTTTACTTTCAAAATATATCCAGAATCCAAATACTTCCTTAACCTGGCCCAAATCACCATCATCCCTTGCCAGGATTATTTCAATTGGTTCCTACTCTTGAACCTCTCTTTGTTGCACATAATGTATTCTCAACAAATATGCTGGGCCTCTTAAAGCTCAAAGTTAAACCTGTTCTATATCCTCCAGTGGATTCCCACCTCACTCAAAGCAAAATCCAAAGCCCTTATGTGGTTAATAAAGGTCTCACAGGATTCCCTATATAACTTCATCTTTTCTATCCTCTTTCTTTTTTCTCAATCCACCCCAGCCAGGCCACACTTCTCTTCAGGTTTTGAGTTTGCTATTTCCTCTTTTTGGAAAATCTTTCTACCAGGTAGCTGCATGGCTGGCTCCATTGTCTCCTTTGGGCCTTGACAAGAAAGAGAAGAAAAGAGAGGAAACTAAGAAAGGGAAAGGGAAGGGGAATACAAAACATTGTATATATATTTGTTTAATATAATCAGGCAGTTATATCATAGTCTAGGAGAATATTAGTAATAGGCAAAAAACAGAACCTAAAGAGACATAGATATCTAGGAGAGTGATATGTAGGAGAATGAACAGACATAAGATATAGGCAGTTTTCCCTGTTAAGACTTTATCACCAAGGCCAACTTCCTTTCCTGTCTAGATGAGGAGCATGAACTTGAACTCCATCTACGCTGCCTCTCCATAGTTTTGACTACATTCTGCCTGGGCAAGTCTTTTCCTAGGTTGGAACTGTAGACAATCAAACAAAAATATGATCACCAAGAAGAACCAAAAAGTTGGGGTAAGTGTTGGAATATTAAAAAGACTCAGGAGGGTTTAAAAATATTTATCAAAAGAAACATTTAAAACACAAGGGGAAAAAGACCTTTTCTAATGTAAAAGTAGTAGCTGTAGAAATATTTATTAGTTCACAGAGTTCTGCTTTCTTTGTAAGAAAGTTATTCCAGAATGAAATCCAAGTGCTTATTCTCTTCCTCTTCATAGATCCTAACTCAGAATATCCTGGAATTGAAGCAGGCCAGAAGAACATCACTTCTATTCAAATATTTATCTTAGTAGAGTGTCCTTAAATGGAATCATTGTTTGCAGGAGCCCTGTTTGGGGATTGGCTTGAATTGAAGTTGACTATGAGCCGGGCCGGGGAGATTTGGCCATTGTCGCCACCCGTAGTCTCACGGGATTTTGTTGCGGGATCTGGAGTGACTTGGCCGAAATTGCTGATCGGGTCAGCGCCATTTTAGTGGTGTGTTTGGCGTGAGTTAGTTGTTAGAACCAGAGAGAAAAGTTATCAGAATAAAAAGCTGTTTGTCTCCAGTTTGCTTCTGAAGTTCTTCCCGCGGCTCCGGTGCTCCGAGCGCTTCAGGCGACAACAATTGTTTGAAAGTAGGTAGATATAATCATAAACATATACATTCCCCAAATCGTATTAAGTTATTTGTATTTATTTATTTTTTGTAAGAAGGAGCCAGTTGAGAATGAACATTTCCATTATCAAAGCTCTAGAAGCTACTCTTTTGAATGATGTTAGCAATTTTTATTGTGCAGTAAAAACTAGAATTTATATTCGAGGAAGGTCATTTGGGCAGGTGTTTTTAGCTCCACAGATAAAAGCATGCACCCATTTCTGCTAAGAACTCTGCTTTAAACTAGATATTAAAGGTACACTTTGGTAATGTAAACTAGACATATGATCATACCTTTGAAAATTAACACTTTTATCCTTTTTACTTACCTAGACATCCTATCTACCAAAAAAGGCATTGTGGTATTCTTGTGAGATGTGTTTGTGCACACATACATGTGCCCACATGAATAGTATGTCATAAAACAATCCATAAAAGCAGTAAGCTGAGACTAGTTGGTGGCAGGAAAGATGAGGCAGTAAATCTGGCATGTCTTTACCTAGTGTTGGTATCTGAGTATAAAACACATTGGATTTGCCAGAGCAAATCTGCTAATCTTCTAAACCCTACCAAAAGTTGCATAATTCTGACTGTAATGTCTTGATGTTAAATATTTCATTTGCCTTATCCTGTGCCTTGGGGTCCAGACCACACTCTGTAAACAGGTGAGACTTCCCCCTAGAGAAAATCTGTTTCCTCTGGCATTCATCTGAAGAAAGAGAGTGGATGAAGTGCTGATGTTCTCCTGAGGCTGCAAGCAGTCTGAATATGAAGAACTTCTGGTCAAAGGCATCTTCCCTGGGAGAAAATTGGCATAGCTCTGTACAGAACATTGTGCCAGGCCAATATCAAGTAAAGAACCCTACAAAGGGACATTCCAAAGAAAGAGTGCTGTCTATACTCAGTTCTGTTTTCCTTTCTGCTTTGTAGTTATCTTTTCAGGTGATAAATAAGCAGAGCCAAATTTTATAGTATTTAACTTTCCTTGGAAATTCCTAGCAAATAACTTGGAAAGAGAAGCCAATGAAAAGAGGGTGGGGTGGGGGAAGGGAGAAATTTTCAAAGTTAACCAGATGGCAACTCAGAATTAGGGAAGGAGTTCGTTTGAAGGCTGCAAAACCCATGGAAATACGGGGCACATTTTTTAAATATTTATTTTTTAGTTGTAGTTGGACGCAATACCTTTATTTTATTTATTTATTTTTACATGGTGCTGAGGGTCCACCCCAGGGCCTTGCACATGCTAGGTAAGCGCTCTACCACTGAGCCACAACCCCAGCCCCGGCGCACTTTTAATTATGTAAAGGTTGCTAGGTTTAGAGTCCTGAAGTGCTACAGCTTCCATTTATTACAAAAAAGACAGTAACCAGCAATGAATTTTATCTCTGATACAGAGCACTATCCTAGGGACAAAAGGTCACTGGAAGGACATAATAGTGTCTAGCTTCAGGGATTAATGAAAAATCAGGAGTCACTTTTACATCAAGTTTAAAGGGGTAGTTTATAGGTGTAACCCAAATGCTAAAGTCACAGCAGTATCATTAAAAAGTAGCAATGCAGTATTTCTGTGCTTCTTCCCTCCCTAATGCCAGAGCAAACACCAGCCTGGCCACCCTGACTGCCTCTCCACATACTTCCTCCAGGAATGCACTACACGTTCCTTAACCTTCCTCCAGAAAATACTCCTGTTTTTTTGTTTGTTTGTTTGTTTTGTTTTGTTTTGTTTTGTTAATCTTACTAGAGCTACTTATGTGTCAATGGCCCCAATTTTCAACTTCCAGGCTCCTATTCAGTCCACATGTAAGCCTGTTAGTTCCATGTTTCAAAAGCATCCGAAGTCAAGAAGTTTTTCCTTCTTCTCCATTTGTGGCTCTCCTCTGCCACATAGCCTTGCCTCTGCGCTCCTGAAAGATTTTATTATAAAGTTTTTGGAGGTTATTTTTTATTCTCTCCTTCTTTTTAAAACTTCCTCTTAATTGAAGTTGTCTCTTTCCAAGAACAATCCATGACTCTGCAAGGGATGTTCTAGAGAACTTATGGAGGACCAGACACTGTGTTGCCCTTAAAATTACTTCTGCACTCTGACTCCAACATATTTTCCTTGGCTTTCTTGAGAACCCATCTCCCTCTTCCAATTGTGTGAGTCTTTGCTATTCAGCACCTTGGGGATCAGCCCTCCAGCCCTAACCTTCAGCAAAATTAGGTTCCCACTATCCTGGGACTGAGGGTACTTTCATTGGGGGCAAATGTATAGAACTGACACCTTTTAAATTCACGTCTCACTGTCTGACCAATTTTTTATTGTATAGCCTTAGAAATCATTAAAGGATGCTGTTCTTGGGGAAAGACTTTTGGAAATGCAATGATCTGCCTCCTAATCCTATTCCCTTTCCCCGCAAAGCTACCTCTCCTACTAAATTTACCTATCTTCTTGGGCTGCAACTTGTACCTCTGCCTTAAGAAATACAAACATTTTCCCTGACTAAACTTCTCTCTTACTTTGGACTATTTAAAATGGAGAGTGGTAGATGATGCAAGTACTCTTCAACCCCCTGATGCCAGTCTCCCAGAAGAATACACTAGTGTGGATGGGGTTAACACTTCTGGTTATATGGCAGAATTTTCAAAATTTGAATCCACTGGTGATCAGTTGAACTAAAAAAAGCACAAGAGGTATAGAGGTCTGACAAACACTGATAGATGTTAAAATGTACTAGCCCTTGTAAATAAACAGTGCACTTTACTGTTTAGAAATTACACAAATATTACATTTTGTAAATGGATACACTTATATTTACAGATGCACAAGTAACTTATGCAAAGTAAAATTATGTTGTTTTTTTATTGGCAGGGACAGTCACTAAGTCCTGGGAAATCCAGAGAACAAACTCCTACAATAATTTCAAAAATTGTTGCTGTACCTTGGAACAGAATTATCTGATGGTGGTAGCAGTTGTAGGGTTTTGCCAATGAGATTAGAAGTTCCCAGAAGCAAAGAGTTTCAATCCTGTTAATTTCCTGTAAATCACATCAGAACCATGTTTTTTATTGTAATTAGAAAAGTACATAATAGTCATAATATGACATTTTGAAAATGAATAAAGCATAAAGAAAAAATAACTTCCAACTCCAAAATCTAGTGATAACTACTCTAAATATTGTATTTCACTCCAGTATTTTGCCTATTCTCTTATTGATGCATGTTGTCCATATTTTCACATCTCTGAAACAGATTTATCCTGTATTGATGGCTTGTTAAAACAATAATTTGAAATGTTTTTCTCTTTCTTAAAAGCAGGTATGTGAAATAATGACACATCTTAAAATCAATCACCACAGATTAGAAGAAATACAGAATAGATATATAGGCATTTGTGAAACTAGTTGTATTTAGGAGGAACTATCATGGTTCTCTTTTATTACTATTTTGCATTCAAAGGAAAATATCTTAGCAATCAAAATCTTCATTCCATTTCCTCAAAGGACATAATTTATAACTCCAATTTACTTCTTAAAATCTTCTTTCCCCATTCCATGCTTCCAAACCCATTTCTCATCCCCTCTTCATATTTGTTTCTTTAGTCAGTCTTCCTCAATTCTCCTTTCTTTAGCCTCTACCATTTATCTTGAAATTATTTCCTAAGAGAGTGAAACTGGCCATTTCCAATGCATTTCCTTTTTGCATTACAAAGACCCAGAAGCTCAGCATTCAGACAGGATTTCCACCAGAGTCCTGATTAGAGGAAGAAAAAAAATGGGTGAATTTTTCAGCAGGTGAGTGAAGAATGAAAATACATTAACTATTATTATCCTTGAGAAAACAAATACACAGATGCAAAGATTTATATATACTTATTAGGTATATACATATATTTGTGTATGTATATATATATATATATGTATATACGCATATGTGTATATATACTTAGCCTTCTTCTAAGTGTAAAGAAAGATTTAGAATTATAGAACTTATTACTTGGAAGTAGTTGAAACAAACAAAAGAAATGAAAACACTATTTTGTTTATAAGTGTTTACATGTTCTTTAATTCTCTTTTGTACTTAGCTTATGATCAGGAAATATAAGTTGATAACGTGCTCTTTTTTAAATATGTAATTCTTCTATGTAAAAAGCACATGAAGTGTGTTATCGCCTTACTTTTCTCACATATTCACATCTGAACAGAACCTACCCATTATTCCCTGAGTACCTTCTGTAGATGCCACTTTAACAGAAACAGCATCTTTGTGCCTTTCATCTTTTCCTAAATGCTTTCTCAGGGTACCATCTTTTGATGCAATAAGAAAGATAAGGTTCAAAATACTCACAAATGCTAAAGCAAAGACTTCTAATCACATTAAGGTTTAAAGATCTAATGTCAACTCCTTCCAAAGGACAGGTCTTGACTAGGTCAGGAGCACCTTGAAGAAAGAGATAAATAAAAGAAAACCCAAGCCCAGTGAACAGCCACGCCTACTACTTTTTACTTTAGATTCCAGCCAACCCTTTATCTAATTTACAGAGAGTTCCCCATAAAATATGACTGGCTACCATGCCAGGACTTTATTTCTTTCAAAATGGAAATTACAGGGTTCCAAACTGTTTATACACAGCCTGAATTTCAGATTCAATATGAAACAGGGGAATCTTCCTACATATCTGTTCCTCAAATTGTAGTAAGTAAACAGAAAAATCTGTAGGCATAACCCTCCCATTCCCTTTCCTCGTCTTTTTACTTCAGATATTTTATTTAGGAAGAGAGGGAGAGAGAAAAGCTTAGTGTAGGTGAACACCAGCCAAATCAGTGACCAGACATGTTCCAAGCAAAAAGGGAATCAGCAGGGTAGCATAATTTCTACCTACACAATAATACATTCAGTATTAATAGACTTCTCTTAATGTCAACTAACATTCTCCCTAGCCTTCTCTATCCAGGTGAGCACCAAGAGGTTGGCACTAAGCCCCACATGACACTCTTTTTAAAGCTGAAAAGCAGAATGGCAAGACAAAGAAGGAAGAAAATGCCTAGCTCCAGACTCCTGCTAAACATATTTCACCAGCAAATTCAATGGTGTTCTCCAACATTTGGGCTGGGAAGCAGCTTTTCTTATACTATCTCTAATAGCTTAAATATAATAATTGCTGGAAAGCAATTATCATTAGAACCTGGAGTCTCCGCCCCACCCCCTTAGCAAGGTTCCAAATTCTTTGGTGTGTTCCTTGAGAGTCTGTTCCATTTGTTCATTGTCAAACTCAAAATTACACCAAACCAAACTGCCTGACAGCCTGACAGTTGGGCCACCAGTTCTGCCATTAATGTCAGAGCCACAACCCTGAAAGTGTCACAACTCTGCCTCTTACTGTCACCTCTCTGCCTCTCCCTCAGAGTCTGGGAGAGTTTCTTCCAAGGCTGGGTGGGGTTTGTGTCCTTTTATGTTGGACTCTCTAAATGGTAGCTGCCTGTTTTAATCCACATTTGAGGAAACTGGGGCAAGTTTAATTAGGAGTATGTTGGATTGTATTTAAGTTTTACAACCCAGTATCGTAATCAAAACTGTACTGCCAAGCTGGTGAGAGAATGTTCCAAGAGAGAGCAAGTGCCCAATCTAATCAGAATAGTCTAGAGCATGATTCTCATGCCATGTCTGGATTTCTCTGGTGAGGTGAGCAGGGCCCTTCTGAGGAGCCCACAACTGATCCTTACACATTGACAGGTGGTTGGTAAAGAAATTCAAAATATTCATCTTTATGTAGAATGAATTACATCTTACAAAAAAGGGAGTGATGCATTAATAATTTGGTATGTAAATTGCCTTATGGTTTATTCTTCCTCTAGAACAGAATCATCGACAAAATTATAAAATGATAATAATCCCTGAGCCCCTCATTAATTGGTCTTTGTTGTTCCTGCTCTGAGATTCCCAACTCTAGAAGAACAACCTTTTGTGTACCAAATGTATGTAAGGTTGTGTCCACATGGGACCATTCCCATTCCAGGATTGGTTTAGACATCTAGGCCAAGGTCCCAGTCATTAATGCCTTCTGGGATCTTAGAAGTAGCAGAGATGAATGCAGTGTTCAGTATATCCAAGAAAGGGTAAGCTGTGTGGTAACCTGGAGCAAGGTGCTTCTTAAAAGGGATCTTCAATTGCCACTTAACTCTGGCCAATTATTTCTAGGGATATAGGTCCAGTGTTGGCAGTCATCAAATTCAGACAGCACTCTGGAAATAAGGATAATACTATGATCTAAATGTTGTGGTTCCCCACCACCACCACCAAATTCCTAATCCCCAATGTGGTGATAGTCAAAGTTGGGGCCTTTGGGGTAACTAGGTCATGATGGCCTCATGAATGGAATTAGTATTTTAAGAAAAAAGCCCAAGGGAACTTATTCACTTCTGCCATGGAAGGAACAGGCACTCATCAGACATTGAATCTCCTGGTGCCTTAATCTTGGATTGCTCAATTTCAAAAACTATGAGGAATAAATATTTGTTGCCTATAAGCCACCACCAAGTTTATGGTAGTTTGTTATAACAGCTGAACCGCTTAAGAAAGATAAATATAGAACATATTTTAAATTTTAAATGTTGATAAGTAATGTACTTCTCCTTTAGAAATTTATAAGCCAACACTATCTGAGCCAAATAAAATATATATGTGAGCCAGACATGGCTTATACAACTCATGGTTCAGTCCTAACCAATGTTTCCCAAGGTATGTTGCAAGGACCACCTGCATCAACATTATTGTGTTTTTTAATGAAGATTTAAAGACCTCACCCCAAACCTGCTGAATCAGGATCTACAAATTCTGATCTGGACTTTTAAACCAGCATTTAGTTGGAAAGAGGAGGGTAGGGTGTCTCAATCTGTATCCAAACTCCAGAATTTTCACAGACTGGATGATATGAGAGATAGACATGTTCCCATATTACAAATAACATAACAAGACCTAGTTAAACTTTCTAGTCTCTATTTTAGGTATTCCTCCTCCTCCTTACTATTGCCATCATCTTGGTAATTCAGCCATTTAACATATGCTTACTGAGCTCCTACTATGTGCCAGAGACTGTTCTAGGCACTGGGCATACACACTGATGAAAGACACTAAAGTGCCTACTTTTGTTGTTTTTTAATTTTTAATTTGCTCTTTTCAGTTATACCTGACAATGTGATTCATTTTGACATTATTTTAAAAGCATGGAATATAATTTGTTCTAATTCAGTCCCCAATACTTCCCCTTTTCTTTCCCTCTTCCTTCCCCTGTTCTTTTATCTCTACTGATCTTTCTGCTATTAACTTACAGTTTTGTTTAAAATTAGTGTCTTGTGGATGTACATGATGGTGATTAACTGTGTTATATTAATATATGTACACAGAAAAGTTAGGTCTGATTCATTCCACTGTCTTTCCCTATCCCATCCCTCCTTCCCTTTCATTCCCCTTTGTCTACTCCATTGATCTTTCTTCTTTTTTTTTATACCCCCCTTATTTTTGATTATCCTCTGCATATCAGAGAAAACATTCAATCTTTGACTTTGGGTGACTGGCTTCTTTCACTTAGAATGATAGTCTCTAATTCCATCCAACTATCAGCAAATGCAAAAGAGTCATTCTTCTTTGTGGCTGAGTAATACTCCATTGTGTATATATACCACATTGTCTTTATCCATTCATATGTTGAAAGGAAACTAATTTGGCTACATAGTTTGGCTATAGTGAATTGTGGAAATTTTCATGGAACCTTATTCTAATGGGAAGAGATTGAGAGAAAGAAGATAGTAAATAAAATCTAACAGGTTGGTGATAAGTGCTAAGTGAGGGAGGAGGACAGATATTATGTGTGGAGGGAGTATCGAGAGGAGAGAGATGTAATTTTAGGTAGGATTTTCCAAGAAAGCCTCATTGTCCAGAGTACAGGAGACCTAAAGGAAAGGAGAGGGCCATGTGAAAATCTGAGACAAAGGCATTCCAGAAGGAGAGAACAAAGACAGTTGCCCTCAGACAATTGCAAAGGTTCTGAGGTCGAAGAACAACATGGAGAGGATAAAAGGCTGAGAGCAATGAGCAAGGGGAATAATAGGAAAATGTGGTCAGCCTGTGTAGGACCTCTGTGCTTGTCGAGGTTGTTTAGTTTAAGAGAGGGAAAAATATTTTGGAGGCTTTGAGTAGGGAATGGCAGAATATTTCTACCTTCTGGGGAAAAAATGAGGGAAGACAATTTGGCAGGTATTCTAATAGGTTGGTGATCCAGGTAGTTTGGACCATGGGGATAGTGATGAACATGGTGAAAAGTGGTTGAAGGTATAGAGAACAATTCTTTCTGGTGAATCAAATGTAGAGTGTGAAACAAAGAGTCAAGAATGACATCAAGGATCTCAATAACCAAAGCAGTTCTAAACCAAAAGAGCAATGCTGAAGGCATCAAAATGCCAACTTCAAATTATACAACAGAGCTACATGAACAAAAACTGAATAGTACTGGCATAAAAAAAGACACACAAACCAATGGAAAAGATATAGAGACAAACCCACTCAGATGTAGTCATCTGATCCTTGACAAAGGTGCCAAAAACCTATGTTGGAGAAAAGACAGCCTGTTAACAAATGGTGCTAGGAAAACTTGTTTCTATATGTAGAAGAATGAGACTAGACCCATCTCACCCTACACAAAAATCAACTCAAAATGGATCTAAGACCTAGAATTTAGACCAGAAACTTTACGACTCCTAGAAGAAAATGTTAGGTCAACACTCTAACATATACGTGCAGGAAACAACTTCATCAATAGGACTCCTAAAGCTCGGGAAATAATACCAAGAGTTAATAAATGGGATACAGTCAAATTGAAAGGATTTTGCACAGCTCAAAAATAAAACAAGAGAGTGAAGAGGGAACCTACAGAATAGGTCAAGTCTTAGCTAGCTACTTTTCTGATAAAGGGTTAATATCCATAATATAAAAAGAACTCAAAACACTTGCCACCAAAAAACAAACCAACAACCCAATAACAAATGGGCAAGTGAACTAAGCAGACATTTCTCAAAAGAAGAAATACCAAATAACCAACAAATATATTTTAAAAAGTCCAACATCATTAGCAATTAGGGAAATGCAAACCAATACTATACTGAAACTTCATCTCATTCCAGTTAGAAAGGCAGCCATCGAGAATACAAAAAATAATAAATGCTGGAGAGCATGTGGGAGAAAAGAAAACTTTATGTACAATTGGTGGGTTTGTAAATGAGTACAATCAGTGTGGAGGTTCCTCAAAAGACTAGGAATGAAACTGCCATATGACCAGCTATCCCAACCCTCAGTATTTATTCTAAATAATTGAAGTCATCATACCATAGCAATACTGCATATACATGTTTATAACAGCACAATTCGCAATATAAAAACTATGGAACCAGCCTAAATGTTTGTCAATGGACAGATGGATAAAGAAAATGTAGAAATATAGCATGTATATACAATGGAGTTTTATTCGGTCATAAAGAAGAATGAAATTATATCATTTGCAGGAAAATGGATGTAGTGTAAGAAAATTATGTTCAGTGAAATAAGCCAAACTCAAAAGTTAAGGGTAGTTTGTTTCCTTGCATATGTTAAAGCTATAGAGAAAAAAGTAAAAGAAAGATTCAGGGTTGAGGGGGAATTCCAAAAGTTGAAGGGAGACTAGTTGAATGGAGGGAAGCAACCAAGGGGAGGGAGGAAAGGAGGGAAAGAGGAAATACTGGGGAATCATATTAACCAAATCATATTGTTATATCACATGTACGTACAAATAGGTAACAATGAATCCCACCATTATGTATAATTATAATGTGCCAATTAAAAATAGAGAAAAAATTAAATGTTATTTAAAAGAACAAGAGGTCTGGGAGCATAGTTCAGTTGAAGATTACATGCTTAGCATGCATGAGTCCATAGGTTCAATCTCTATCACAAAAACAACAACAACAACAACAAAAAGAAATGGCATCAGGGTTTTGCTCTCAAATTATAAAAAAAGGAGTTCAGTTGGATGTAGTGGGGAGTGTAAATCTTAATACATCTTGGATATATTAAAACTAGATTTAGATGCGCTTATTAGATCTCTAGGTGGTTAGAGATTTAAGGTATGAAGTTAGATATGTGTTCAGGAAAGCTATCAGTGTTTGTTAGGGTTATCTAGAGAAATGGAACCAACAGAATGTACACACACACACATTTATAGAGAGAGAGATTTATTTTAAGGAATTGGCTTATATAATTGCAGATTCCTGGCAAGTCCAAAATCTGTTGGGGTAGGCTGGCAGGACAGAGACTCAGGGTAGAATGTCAGTTAAGTCCAAAGGTGTGCTTCTAACAGAACTCCTTTGTGCACAGGAAAGGTCAATCTTTGTTCTATGAAGGTCTTCACCTGACTGGATAAGGCCCACTACATTATAGGGAGCAATCTTCCTATTCAAAGTCCACTGACTTAAATGTTACCATCATCTAAAGTATATCTTCACAGAAAACATCCAAAATAATATAGCTATCATACCCAAAATACCATCATAACCATACTTACAATTTACAGGCTCCCTACTACATTGCCAGATATACTGCTAGGTACCTTATATTACTTACCACTAAACTGTCCTCCAAAACACCAAAAAGTAGATGTTATTTCAATTGTATAGATGACAAAACTGATGATCTCAAAGACTAAGAAATTTGTCCAAGGTCACACTTCCAGGATCCAATTCCATATCAAACTCCAGGGATGATGATCTTCCCCTACTAGGCTACACTGCCTCCCAGTACACAAGCTCTTTATTTTCCCAAACACAAAATTATGTAGCTGTGCCTAGATAATGTGGTATTTCTTCTGCCTGAAAATCCCTTTCTCAATCAAACTCATTCTCTTCTTCATCTGGATAACTTCTACCCACCCATCAAGACTCTGCATAAAAGTCACCTCTCCTAGGAAGTCTTTTGTGATTCGTTCTCCTTCCTAGATTTTAGAGGTTCATACTCTGTGCTCTCATAGCAACAGACTTTACATGTGTGCACAAAAAGAATCATCAAACTCTAATGTTTGGTTTGCTAATTTTTCTTTTTCAGAGGCTGTAAATTTCTTGGCAAGGGGAACACACCCTATTCATCCTTGTACTGTACTAGCCCAGTATTTGAAAAGTACCTGATAAATGTTTGTTGAATGAAAGAATAAACAAATGGTGTATAAAGGAAGAGAAGGCAGCAAGAAGTCCAAGAAGAAATATTGAGACAATTAAGGAGTAACTAATACAAAACAGTGTTACAACATGTGCTGAGAGGCCCAGATACTGAAAACTAAAGAGTCACTTGGATTCATTAAGAAAACCCAAATGAATGCCATGGAGTGTAAGTGACTTAATGGTTTTGCTAAAAACTTTTATTTGTAGACATTTTAGTGATGTGGCTGGACCACCTGAGACAACATCACTAGGAACTTGCAGTCTGATCTGGGATTTACTGAGTAGGTATGTGGGGTGGAGGGTTATGACAGAACAACAAAGGACCACATCTTTGAAATAAGAAGTGAAGCTGTCCACAACAAGGGAGAGTACTTGAGTGGCCAGGTATGGATGGTGCAAAAGCAAAACAAGTGTATAACTTCAAACAAAACATTACTGCCAAATCCTGGCAGGATTCTTTGCCTTTCCGCCAGCTCATTGTGCATCCACAAATAGGGAACAGTGGCTCTCAGTTCTGTAATATTCAAATCACTGTGGTGTATAATTTATATGTCAATTCCTTTGATGAAAAGCACAATAAGAGCAGTAACAAGTTTAGACATATTTCAGATGATGAAAATATCAAATCTGATAACAACTCATCTATTTTGCTTGTGTTATATCTTAGCCAATACAAATGTGACCCAGACTCTAAACCTTTTTTTTCTCTGCTTATTTTGGAGCTTCAAAATCACTTTGCAATGAATAACAAATGATAATTTCTCATTAAAAAATAAAATCAAATGGCATACTACCAGTTGGGACTAGCTAACCATTTCACATTCCTAAACTTCTATACATATGAATCATCGTTTGATATTATAATTCTAAAGAAATATGCTACCTTAAATATATGCTATAGCTTTTAGCTAAACCACTACATTTCTTTAATCCTCCCTAACACAAACTACTTGAGCTACCTTCTTTTTTTTATAAGAGCAGTGCAAGAGATTGGAGGCCAATGTGCCTTCTACCAAATTACAGGACAGGGTTCATTCAATTCGTGGTGCTAAGTGGGGTCATTTTTGCAGTGCTAACGGAAATTATAGCCTTTTTTTTTTTTTTTGACTTGTCATTTCCATAGCAACTACACAAGATCTCAACAACATGCATATACTGACATCAGATTCATATCCTTCTGATGGCAGTAGAGATTTTTTTTTGGAGAATGGGGGCGGGGGTATCTTCTCTATAGAATACCTTCCATGCTGCAAATATTTAAAGCAAGGTGTGAATTCAGGATGTAAAATAGTATCTAAATAAGCTGATAGATATTATAGGTTTTAGCCAGAGCCTAGCAGACCTTTGGAAAAAAGAAATGGTTTCCTCTATTTTCAAATCTCAGTTTTTGTTGGTCACTCAAGAAAAGAGAACTTTTGCCCAAGCTTCTTCCATGTGTAAATGGGCTGCAAAGACTCAGAGAGGAATTATTAGCATTCACAGTTGATCTAATGAAAATGAGCATGCCTGCCTGAGCACCCTTGTTTACTGGGGTATTGCTCCAGCCTGTTATGAAATCCAGCTGGTGCCTGGCCGGCTAAACTAGCAGATGGATGCCTCAGGGCAGAATTGTCTTCAGGCTTAATGAGAAACTTTAAATGCAATTCATATTCCATATTCAACTGCAATGTGACAAAATATTTCAAGGTATTTCCTAATACTCCAGTGACTTACAAAAAACGTGACTTACAAGAAGTTATTTTGCTCTAAAACCTAACCAAAAAAAAAAAAAAAAAAAAAAAAAACCGAAAACAATGCAGCTGCTTCTCATTAGTCTGCACCATGTCTTCAGCTGAGGGTTTCAGAGCCCAGAACCTCATGCTTTGGGAGTTCAAAATTGTTTTATTTTTGGCTTTTAGTCTAGTTCCTACACCTGTGTTCCCAGAACCCAAATGATAGAATGTTATCCAAACAGCCCCAGCAAAAGAGAAATATAAGCAACCTTTGTCAAAGTTGTAAAATTAACATAGGCTATGCAGAGTTTGATGGCTAGGGCCAGAAGTTAAAAAAACACCTATTACCAGTGGCTCCAATATAACTGCAGCCTGACCTATGTATTTTAGAAGGGGAAAGATATGGCTTTAAGCTAGTACAAAGTCTTGAGTTCAAACTTGTCTCTTACTCATGGAGTTTATATTGATATTTACATTAAATATTATATTGAAATTACATAGAGATTTTTATGTTGTTGAGGCTTTGTTGCAACATCTTTAAAGTCCATTTCCTGCCAGTCCATTGTCAGAGGGGTTGCATATAGTAGCATATAGGAGGCACTTGAAATGTGCTTCCCACATCAGATGATTAATAAGTCACTAGGCACATTTGAACCTCTAAAGTAGCTGAGTATCCAGAGTCACTTATTAAGGAAGAAGAAAATGAGCTCCATAGCAACATCTAATCAAGGCTTAAAAAAATCTCAGAGTGGAAAATGTTTCAATTCCACTCCACCCCCACCATCATCCTGATGAATGATTTGTGTCTACATTGTCTCTACTGATTATTATTCATCCCAGCCTCTCAGGTATGAACATTTCCAAATACAGAGGACTTGCCACTTCATCAGTCAGCCATTTAATTGTGAAGAATGAAAAAGGAGAGAAAGCCATTTTAAGTCTCAAAATATACAGATGTTATTATACTTACATAATTACTCTGTAAAGTAAGTATTAAGAGTCCAGTTGTATAGTCTGGGAAACTGAAGCTCATAGGATAAGTAATTTCACAAACCACCACAGCTTTAGTTCAACAGAAGTGATCTTCCAAAACTGATAAAATGAGAAATAATACCATAGCCTCACTCTAAAATGTCAGAGACTGGTCATATTTAATAGAGTTGTTCTGACCATCTGCATAATTTCAATATCTATGTTCTTTGTGAGGATGGACAGGAGCATATGATCATCTTTTTATGATTTATACTTTTTCTAATGTGCCTAACTGCTCATTAGGTTAGAATCCTAGAATGCATTGCAAGAAATTTGGAGTTATACTTTCTGTAGATGCTGAAGTTAAAGCGAAACTCACGTCATTCTCAAAGAGTCTGTTGCTACTTGGAAGATAACTACAAGCTAGAATGCAGAGATGATTTTCTCACTTGTCTTCCCTGATATGCCCAGTGCTTCACTCCACATCTGATACCTAGCGGGTATTCAGTAAATAGTTGTTGATAATAAAGACAAATTCAGAGTAGCGCTGAAACCCCATTGTGATTTAATATGAACTTTTCTTGAATTTTTAAGCTTCCAAATTGCCTACAATATGCAAAGGGGATGAGATACTCTGAACCAAGAAGTTGAGATTTTAACCTTCATTCAGAAAAGAAATGACCTTCTCTCAGTTTGCTCTGGTTTGAAAGAGTGGCCTCCTATCTAATGGACTCCCATAAAATATATTATTTGGATTCCACCAGTTTTTTCTATGCAGTTAACAGACTCACTTGGCTCTTAGCCTTCCATTTAACCCAGTTTCCTGGCCTATAAAGGAGCACTTATTAGATATTATTTCAGACAATGAAAGATTTTTCCATTATGGTCAGGATGTGGAAGACACATTCTACAATGCATAGTTTGAGGTTAATAAATACACCCGCTGGCTCCTTGTTTCATCTTTGGGTTATATTTCCCACCACCACAGCTTCCCACGTTAGTCCTCCCTGCTCAGGAATTTGGGGAGCGTGTAGCCTGCAGGCGCTTTCATTTGTGGTAAGCCTACCTTCTCTCAATCCTCTCTTTCTTGGCTCCAGACAACAAACTGAAAGCCCTCAGGAGAAATGAGAAATCTGAGATATCTTTTTCCTTATTTAACTTTTCTAAAATATTTTCCTTGGAAAGGTGCTGAACTGTCTCTCAAGGCAATTTCTTCGCCCTCATCCTTTCCAGATGGCTTCTTGGGCCAGGACACAGGAGAGGCAGACTCTTCCTTGCCTGTTAGAATCATGTATTTCCTCTGTCATACACAGCTTACCACTCATTCATAATCTCTCTTTCCTTCTTATTTTCTCTCTCTGATATATTTTCAGTCTTGCTTCTCCCACAGAAACAAAAAAACATAAGCCATGAGATCATGTGCCAAGATGGGTTTGGACATAGAGATGAAGTTTTTAAGTTCCCTATTACATTTTTTAGAGGGTGGCAAAAATTCTTGAGCTTTAAGAAAGTGTTCACAGATATGTAAAAGAGAGAGGGGGTCCTTCTTTCCAAAAATACCTCTGCACCTCAGGAAGCTAAATTACATAGATCCTTCAAAAGTGAAAATCAGCCAGGTGCAGTGGTGCAGACCTGCAATCACAGAGGCTGGGGGCACGGGACTGAGGCAGGAAAATTGCAAGTTCAAAGCCAGCCTCAGCAACAGTGGGGCAATAAGCAGCTCAGTGAGACTCTGTCTCTAAATAAAATACAAACTGGGGTTGGGGATGTGGCTCAGTGGTCAGGTGCCCCTGAATTCAATAAAAAGAAAAGAAAAGCAGCTTTTTCTCATCTTATGAGCATTTCTTCTTTCCCCAGTGGTACAGCACATAATTATAAATGTTGGTTGACATAATATTAATGGGTCATTATTATGCCTTTTTAACTTACACCAGAACTGTATGTCTTTTCAATTTTTTAAAGTGTATGCTGCTGGTTTTATGCAATGTCTTTGTGATTCAGGAGAAGATTTTTTTTTTCCCCTAAACTTACTGACCATTGAAAGATATTCAGGCCTTTTTTTTTTTTTTTTTTTTTTTTTTTTTTTTTGGTACTGGGGATTGAACTCAGGGGCACTTGACCACTGGGCCACATCCCCAGCCCTTTTTTGTATTTTATTTAGAGACAGGGTCTCACTGAGTTGCTAAGTGCCTCACCATTGCTGAGGCTGGCTTTGAACTCGCAATCCTCCTGCCTCAGCCTCCCAAGTGATGGGATTACAGGCGTAAGCCACTGCGCCCGGCTATTCAGGCCTTTTTTCATCTACTTAATAACTATGTATTGAATGCCCACTAAGCGCCATGCCAAAGAGACCTTTATTAAGTGAACAAATAGAGCATGCCCCTGAGTTCTGTCTATCTAGATACTACTTAAATTGCTAAAATGGGCATTTCCTAGATATGAACACTGTTCCCTTGTACAGGACAGTGATGATTTAATCCTGAGTTCTATTTTCTTAAATATGCATAAGAAGCCTATTAAGTAAAATTAAGAACAATAAATTATCCACAATCCTCAATGTTCCTCCACAGTCCTAATATATATCTGCCATCCTCTGTGGTGAGTAGTCCAAAGAATTGTTTTCACTTCCCCAAGCTTCCTTTTCTCTGTACTTTAACTGGAGGGGGAATCTTTGATTAAAATCAGCAATCCTAGAATCATATGTGTTCTAGAAACAAGATTTCAAGAGGTTAAAACAGTACTTCTCAAGTTTGGTTATCTTTAAAATCACCTGGAGAAAAAATTTTTTTACACATTATCAAAGCTTTATTTTATCAAGATCATTTTGCATATCTACCAGTGTCCTGGGAATTACTGATCCATGCTGCTTGTTTTGTGGTTGTTTAAACAAAATTTTGAAATAATTTGAGATTTACAGACAAGTTGAAGAAATAACATTTGTCAAAACTAAAAAAGAAATATTGATATAGTACTAATATTCCAATATATATTACTAATATACCATAACCATAATCCAGATTTTATTCAGATTTCACCAGTTTTTTTCCCATTATATGTCCTTTTTCTATTCCAGTGTCAGAACCATCTACTTGGATTTTTTTTTCTTTTACTCCAATATACCATAAAAACAGTTTCAGAATTGTTAATCTATATACAACCTAGAGAAATTTTTAAATATCCACTGTCCAAGGTCCACCTGAGAGCAATTCAATGAATTTCTGGAGATGCATCCCAAGGCTTTAAAAGTCTTAAAAATTTTCCAGGTGATTTCAATGTATTGCCAGGTTGCAGGACCAGCAGGTTAAAAGGTTGGCACAGGTGGGTAGAATCCTTCTCACCCTTGTCTCCAGGCTGTTTGCTTCCAAGTGACTAAAACCAGAAAGGCTGGGATATGCTTTTAGGTAGAAGACCTCAGGCATCTCATGGTCTCTGGATTAGCTTCCCTTTCCTACATCAGTTTGGCAGGAGGGGAATTAATTCTCTCTTGGAGTATTTCTCTGAGGCTTCAAATTCTCTGGAGATGGCAAGTGGGTTTTGGATGAAGTTCTCTCCCATCAGCAGATATGAACTGATGTTGGCATAGGTGAGTAAAAACAGAACAAGCTTGCTTCTCAGCCTGACTGACCCTCTGGTGATTTAAGTAATGAATAGCCTACCAGGTATGTCACAGCCTAGATAACTAGTTCACAGTGTCGAGTTGTTGAATAAGACCAGAGCTGAGACTGAAGTTTGACTTTGCCTTTCTGGTGGCCTTGCTTTCCTCCTGTGTGAACCCTTCAAACTTGTGAACCCTCGGAGTAGGGTCAGTGGTCAAGAGTGAGATTTGGAGGTTCCTAAATACCCTAATGTAAATGGATAGCTTTTCTTAATTTAAAAACAGATAGGTTGTCCTGCAGGAGCTCAGACCCCAGGAGAAAAAGTTGGGGATTCTGGCAGATGAAAGAAGATGTGAGGTATAGTGGGACTGGTAAACTTGCTTTAGTCAAAGGTGGTAGCTGCCCCTGAGTCTTTTTCATAGCCCTTTTTAAAGTTTTTTATTTGTTCTAATTAGTTATACATGACAGCAGAATGCATTTCAATTCATTGTACACAAATGGAGCACAACTTTTCATTTCTCTGGTTGTACATGATGAAGAGTCACACCATATGTGCACTCATACATGTACCCAGGGTAATAGTGTTCATCTCATTCCACCATCTTTCCTGCCCCCATGCCCTCTCCCATTCCCTCCCTCCCCTTTGCCCAAAGTTCCTCCATTCTCCCCACGCCCCGCCCCATTATGGATCAAAGAGAACATTCAGCCTTTGGTTTTTTGAGACTGGCTTACTTCGCTCACCATCATAGGCCTTTTTTTATGTGCAGGTCAAACAAAAAAGGCCTGTGCCAATAGGTTACATAAATGAGCGCATGCAAACAACTGATATTTATGACCTTGAATACATATGGTGAATCTGGGTGTTTATAACTTTGACTACATACAGAAACAGCTGTAGACAGAAAGAGTCTCAGCAAGCAAGCCTAACTATAGCCATCTTGGACCTGTCCCACACAGGTGTTAATAATAATGTATGACTTGTATAATGCAAATTTTTAAAAATTTAAACAAGGTTTAATTTTTAGTTGAAGTAATACCTAGATATAGTTTTGAAAAATGCAAACCATGGAAAGGAATCTGAAATTTAAAATTCTCTACCTCCAAATCCATGAACCTGTGAAATAATTGCCTTAAGTAGTTCCTGATTTGGGTTTTTTTTTTCTTCAATGATGACTATTAAATTTTGAATAATCATACTTATTTGTCTTGAATTAAGGAGTTATTGACTTCCCAAATGAAAGATAAGAAATTGAACACCAAAACTTCCATCCGTCTAGCTTCATTTTTGTTTTATATTTTCTTGGTAAAGGTTGGTAATGTTTGTGTCTGATAATCACAATTTCATGTTTTGTGTTTCTGTTAACTCTAAGGTCAGTTTTTACATTCACTCATGTTGGTTATTTTCTGATTTCTTCAGATGTTGTGTGATCTCTGATTATCAATTCTGTTATGATATGATAACTATGGGTGCCTGGACTGATTTTTCTCTAAAATTACAGTAATTTGGTTGCAATGGACAGAAATCAACTCTGGGATTAGCAGACAAGAAGTTAAGAATTCAAAGTGACAAAAAGAAAATAAAGAATTGCTTCAGAAGGAAAAGTTCAAGGCAGCCAGGAGGCATCAAAAGCAGAAAATAATGGGAAGCCTATTTGGGGGGATGCTTTCCAAATGGTACAAATCCAGACACTTTTTTACCTTAAATCAGTCTACTCAACATTTAAATTCCACTTAGGCCATACGTTCATTTCTTGGCAGGGCAGTGAAGAAGACGCTAGTTGACAATCCTGCCAAGAACCAATAACTGGGGCAGTATCAGTTCCCAGAGGGAAAAACAAAGGGGACAGAAGCAACATTTGGCAGACAAGTCCACTAGAAACTTTTTTTTCCTTCATTCATTTGGGACTGCTTTTTTAAGTATAGTAAAAATGCATACATACACCCCATGCTCACTTATGTATCAATGCAAAGCTCCTGGTAAATCATCATCAACCCTTAAAATAGGAGGGCTGGCTAGCTCTGTGCCCTCTCACCACCCAGGATGCCCTTTCCTCCTGCTTTTTTCATAAATGGCTCCTTTTCCTGCTACAGATCTTGGTTCACTTGTCACCTCAGAAATGCCTACTCCAGTATTTTCTGAAGCTGCCTCCATTGCCTTATATATTATCCTGGTTATTTCCCTTTTAGCAGTTCTCAGAATTTGAATTTCTGGTTTCTATAGTGTCTTGCATGGTTATTGTCTTTTCTGACATGTAAGCACCCTGAGGGCAGGGACAGGTCCATCTCATTTCCTACTCTGTGCCTGACAGACACTCAAGACCTGTTTGTGGAATGAAGGACTCAATATTGTCTTCCTCAAGGAAGAGGGTGGGACATCAAAAGGCAGGGAGAAGACAGGCAGACCATGGATCCCCACCCACACTGCCAAAGCAAGGGTAGAAGGAGCTCTTTACTCTAGTAGAACGACTTAAAAAGAATTCAACCCAACTTTTTGAAATATTCAGCTTGTGATATTTACATGCTGAATTACCACAAGTTTTGCTCTGTTCTTTCCTCAGTCATAACATTTACTCTAGAAATCCTCTTCAGGCTGATTAACCTTTTTTTTTTTTTTTAAGAGAATAATCCTGGAGCTTTAATTTTTTAAGACCTTGTTGAAGAGGACTCTGCTAGAGGTAGGAGGTGGGAAATAGGCCTTGTTGGTCTAGGTGTGGATCTTCAAATAATTGCCCAGAACTTCTCTGACTTGAGCTTAGAAATTCCTCAGGGAAGAAAGTCTATGCCTCTGTTTCAGGGAAACAGCATCCTCAAATCGTTTATTTTTTTCTCCTTATTATTCTGGTCCTGCCTACTTTATATTTTCCAGGATTTCCAAGTTTTCTGGTTTGCTGCTAATTGTCTTTTTGTATTCCAAACTCTTGTTATTGCATATACTTTCAATTAATTCATTTCTCTTCAATAGAAATTTGGGGAGGTTAGAAGTACATTTATATGCAATCCACCTTTTTTGGGGGGTGGTGCTGGGGACTGAATCAAGGGTCACTTTACCACTACTAACTACATCTCCAGCCTTTTTTAAAATTTTTATTTTGAGACAGGATTTTGCTAAGTTGCTTATAGCCTTGCTAAATTGCTGAAGCTGTTCTTGAACTTGCTATCCTCCTACCTCAGCCTACCAAGTTACTAGGATTATAGGCATGTGACACCACCCCCAGCTATGCAGCCCACCTTTTTGAGCAAGATTTTAAAATATTTTCTTTTTCTTAAAAGCACCCCTTTCCATAACTCCTAACATAAAGATTAGTTACTCTGATTAAACTGGAACATTTTATATTAGATTGTTTTTATAATGCATGATAATACTGAGAAATATTTTTTTCATTATCAATACAACTGCTTTCTTTGTCTTTTGCGCAATACTCTTTACATTAACCAAAGTTTGCCAAAGCTGAATATCTTTCTTTCAAAATTCTCTTCAACTGACATTTTCAAACATCTACTGTCTAATAATTTATTCATGTTAACACTAAGAAAAATCCTTGCTATGGTTCGTATATTTGTCCTGAAGAAGTCATATGTTGGAAATCTGATTCCCAATGCAATGGTACTAAGAAGTTGTAGGACCTTTAAGAGGTGATAGGTAATTAATAGCAATTAATGCAATGCTCAGGGGAACTGGATTAGTTACTGCAAGAGGAGGTTGTTATAAAGCATGGCACCCCTCATGTTTTGTCTCTTCAGCACAATACTGCTTACTCTTCTGATTTCCACCACATTATGATGTGGCATAACACCTCAGCAAATGCACCCACCCAGTCTTGGGCTTCCAAACCCAGATTGTAAATCACCCAGAATCAGGTCTTCTGTTATAACATCAAAAAAAACAGACTAAAGTACTCCTTCATATAAATTCTAAATTCAAGGAAAAATAATTTATTGATTCAGCATAATTTTACATACGTTTTGGTATTTTATGTTCAGGGAAAATTTTTTTCAAATTTCAGACCTGTATACAAATAAAACTAAAATTACTTTCTAAAAGTGAAACGTATTAATGGAATTTTGATAGAAAATCATAGCAAATAATGAAAAAGCACAAATCAAAAGAATGGGGTAGAGATGAATCTCCAAAAAAGAGCGGGGGTTATTTGGAAGTAATTCAATAATTAGGGTTGAAATCTGGGACACACGTGGAGAGCAGGTGGCTTCTAGTACATCCAGACAACAAAGGGAAGGCTGTGGGTTTTATTTACTCTTGGTACTTGAGGAAGCCAGCAAGCTCCAATTGGCAAGTGGCAGCAGTTACTATGTAAAGCTAGTCTCCAGGGCATGGTTGGCAGCTCCATCAACAGTTGCTGAGAAGAAAAAAAAAAAAAACAAGGCAGCCTGTTTGGCTGGACTGGCCTAGCAGGGCAGTTCCTGGAATAATCATTTGTGACCTGAGCATTTTCTCCCCATGGCCTCTGCCTCTATTTCAGATGGGTATGACGAGAGTATTTTTATTTGTATGATTAACGTCCCACAGGCTTTTCTTAAGCTTTGGTAAACAACCAAAGCTACTGTTAGAAGTCCAAATTCCCAGGGTTCTTCTCAGCAATCCCACCTCAAAATCTCAGAGGGAAGCCACCTAGATTCCATCTGTTCATTCCTCCAAATCCATCTTTTGCCTTGTCCACCCTGCTCTTTGTCACAGAAGGTTGAAATACAGGGCAGCAGGGCACTGCCCTGGTAGGAATGCAGAGACAGGAAGAGTAAGGTCCAGGTATTTAATTCCTCCTTCAAAGCTCCCTTTAGTCTGGCTCTCTAGATATTGGACTCCACGGGACACCCTTTTCCTAGATCCCTGTAATCTACTTCTTCTTCCAGGTCCAGGTGGTAAAACCTTAGTTACTGCTAGTTCCAGATGATTGTAATCTACTTGCTTCACCTAAAAAATGGTCAGCAAACCACCAGCTTGTTTCTGTAGAGCTCTTAAGACCATATGTTTTTCACATTTTTTAAAAAGAGTTGTAAAAAAGATGAAGAGTACCCAGCAGAGACCGAATGTGGCCCATAAAGCCCGAGATATTTATTTATTATCTGGCTCTTCACAGAAAAAGTTTTCCCATCCATGACTTACACTTATTCTTTTATAAATAGTCCCTTTAAAATTAAACCTGTTTCAATTTATTTTGGTTTGATTGTTCCAAGTTTCTTGTTTGGCCCTTGTCTGAGAGAGGAACCTAGGAAACTATGTAATAAGTGCTTATAGGTGACTCTTACCTCTAGAGAATTTTGGGAAACCATGTCCTAGAGTAATTTATATAAATATGCCTAAAGAAAAATGTATAGTGATGTTAATTTTACTTTATAATTAGAATTAAACTCAATATCCATTAAAAATAAAATATAAAAGTGCAATAAATTAAAATGACCTGTGTTTAAGTGAAGGGTACCATTAAACAATATGTGAGAAAGAATAGATCTAAAATATGTGAAAAAGTAAAATCAAGTAGTAGAACCATGTAAGAAAAATACAATGTCAATACATTTTTAAAAAATATTTTAAGAAAACATTTAAAATATATGTTGTTTACTTTGGGCATGGAAGGGCAAAGGGTCTGGGTTCAGTAATCAAAGGGAATAGAGAAATCTGTTGGTTGACTTCTCAGCACTCATGGCTGCTCCATCCCTTTCCAGGTTGTTGGGGAATGGAAAGTAAAGAATCACATTTCTTGCAGCTGCGGTTCTTCATGTGCCTATATTTTGCCAAGCAAAGACCCTTGCATAAAATTACAATCAGAAAGTGAGTCTTGTAAGATGGTGGTTTGCCTGTGGAAAACCCTTGTAAACTTAATAGTGAAAAATCACCTGATTCACCAGTGCGGTGGTGCATACTTGTAATCCCACAGGCTCAGGAGGCTGAGACAGGAGGATCACAAGTTCAAAGCCAGCCTCAGCAAAAGTGAGGTGCTAAGCAACTCAGTGAGACCCTGTCTCTAAATAAAATATAAAAAAAAGAAAAAAAGAAAGGATGGAGATGTGGCTCAGTGATTGAATGCCCCTGAGTTCAATTCCCAGTACCCGACCCCCCAAGAGTCACCTGATTCTTCTGAACCATGTGGCAGTGTTAGCTTCTGTTCCTCACCACTGGGTAACCAGTGGCAATAGCAGTGGTTCTTCTGCTACAAGTCCCCCGTGGTATGGTTGGTCACAACTTCTAGCCACACTGATCCTGGTCTGATCAGGGGAGAAAGGGCATCACACATCCCAGCTTGATTCTCTGCCTTCCCTGAGATTCTATGTGCTACTCTATTACCCTTTCAAAAATCCCTGTGTGCTCAAACTCAACAGAGTGGAGGCTATTGTCTATTAATAAAGAATTGTGACTTCTACAGGGACTTTAGTTTCATCTCTATTATTTAATTTCTTAAGCAACAAAAGAGGAAATATGATAATTATTTAATTTGGGGGAAATGGAGATATAGTTATACTTTTTATTTTTAAATTTATTTTAATATAATTTTTAATTTTAATCTTCATCAGAAAAATCTAATCCATGTGGCATATATGTTAAGTCCTTATTTACCAGATTAAACGATTCATGACAAACTATTTGACAGAAAACAGCTATTACACTCCCATATTGAAGGAGTAACCTAAAAATTATCCACTAATTACCCATCTTATCTTTTTTCCACAAGCACTTATAATTTATTAATTTCTCCAAATTATACACATCTTGAAGAAGTTTCTTTTAAAGATGCCTGGGCTTCTTAATTGTCTTCGTTCATTTAAATATTATATTCCCACCAGATTCATTCCTGGAACTTAGAGTTTCAGCAATTTTCTTAATCCACCAATAATTATACTATGCTATAGGTAGTTTTGAAAAACTTGCATTTTATGCATTTATATAAATATCAATGAAATAATGCCAAGCTTTTTCACTTTGAATAAGTGGACATAGTTGTATGTATGTCTGTAGAGCTCAATAAGATTTTTCATTAACCTTCACTGCTGCTATATCGTCTATCACTCTACGTTTCAACAAAAAATTATTCTCCTGATATGGGTAGTTGGTATGTTTTACAATTTCCTCTATAAAACATTACAATATGACTTCTGTTTTCATTTAAGATGGAATACTGGATTTATCATTCCTCTGTGAACAACTGAAACAGGTGACAAGATAGGTGAAACAATCCTTCTAAGAGAGAGATTGAACATCAGTCAACAAAAAGCAGTGATCCCTGAGACACAGGGAAAAAAAAAAAAAAAAAAAAAAACAACTAAGATAAGCCCTGTGATGCCCTAGTTCACCACCTAGAGAGTTGTCAGGTAGTAGCATACTCAGGAACTACAACACAAAACCTGCTGTGCTCCCTGAGTTGAGGAAACAGAGCTAAGGGTCCAGGGAGGAGCTCCTAAGTGGCTGGAATTCACACAATAGATTGATGGGGGTATGGAGAGAAAGCAAACTCTGAAGTGCTTCAAAATGATGTAGCAGAAGATTGATGGGCAAATGCCTATGATAAAACTATTCAAGGCTATTGAAAGAATGATGCAAAATTATTAGAAGGGAGATAGTCATAATTCATAAAGGGCTGGAAATAGTTTGGCTTTTTTACTTGTATTATTTTATCCTGAATAAACATAAGGCTTTGGGAGCAACAAATTTTTATTATTTAGAACATCTTTTATCAGTTCTTCATGCTTTAATCCCTGAAAGGGCGATGCAATTAGTACTGCAGATGAGATCATACCTGAGATAAGATCTTACCAGAGATTGTGCTGTGTTTTCCACTCTTGTGTCTTCATGTGAGAGGATTTCAAGCAACAGTTAGTAAAAGTATAGTAGAGGGGCTGGGGTTATAGCTCAGCGGTAAAGTGCTTGCCTCACTTGCATGAAGCACTGGGTTCAATCCTCAGCACCACATAAAAATAAATAAAATAAAGAAAATGAAGATATATATGTAAAACTATAGTAGAGTTTGTGAGAAGGGAGAGAAGAGGAATGACAACCACCCACCAGGAAGAGAGTGGTGGCTCCTTTCAGAGAGGAAAATAACAACTCATTTCCTTATGTCCCAGCTTTTATTGGAGAAAGATTGTTAGAAGATCCTGCTCAAGTATCACCTCTGGGAACTATATTGACAGAATCCATTATCTAACAACCTAAGACAACTCTTGGCCATCTTGGACAGGATGAAAGATCCTAATTGGAACAGGTTTTACAGAATTTATGGTCAGTGGGCTCCAGTCTTAATCATCCTGCTTTCTTAGGTCTGGAATCTTTAGTCTGTTTTTTTTTTTTTTTTTTTTTTTTTGTAAGGTCTTGCTCAAGATGTCTTAGCTTAGACCCTTCTGAACAAATGTACCTTTGTCTTCCCTGAATTTATCCTTCCCTAGTTTTAAGAGCAATAGTTTATAGGGCAGAGATCAAGCAAGGGTCCTGAAATAGCTATTTTGTCAGGCACCACTGAGGCAGAGTATTTTGTAATAAGTATTAAACTCCTGACCCACTGTTCATGTCTAACTGCTACCTAACACAATGAGGGCAGAAATCACCTGTGTGTACATGGTTTGTACAACAAGAAAGGAGCCCTGAATGAATCTCAGAGCTTATAAAGGGAGCAGACATATTTGCCCTCTTCCTTCCTGAATGAGTCACTAACTGATTCTGCTTTTAATATAAACAAAAGCCCTTTGGAGGAGAAGATGTGAAGGTCCCTAAGTCAAGTAAATATTCCAGGGAGCTATCTCTAAGCTTTCCAGAGGTCTTTATCTTTAACCAAGTTTTGTTTGCAATCATCCTCAAATCAGGTGCCAGTAATGTTTAAAAAGCCCTGATCCTTTTGCATGTTCCTACTAGCCAGACTGGAATACAAATAATTCAGAGGAAACATCCTGGAAGGTACCTCAGCACTGGGGATTAATTATCCCTACAATAAATGTTGTAACCTAAAAATATTAAAAACAACTCCCAAAATGATCAAACTATTTCCAACAAGAATACAAAAGCATACAACACATAGAGAAGTAAAATTTGCAATGTCTGTCATTCAGTCAAAAGTTACCAGGCATTTAGAAGAAACAAAATACAGCAGCCCTGAATAAGAAGAAAAAATAAATTCATACTTACTCAGATTGGTACAAATGTTTCAAGTAGACGATCACTTAAAATCATAACTATGTTCTATATGTTCAAAAAGCTTGAGGAAAGATGAAACTTAAGTATGGAAGATACAAAAATATTCTGATTGAAATTCTAGTTGTACAAGATGAAAAATACACAAATATTTTTTTTGTTAGGTTTATGGTTGTTTTTCCTTTGCCTCTGGTATCTTCTGATAGATTTTGATTACATTTTGATGTAGTCAACTTTATCAATCTTCTTTCATAAATGCTTTCATCTTGTATAAAATCTTTCACCACTATTCCCAAGATCATAAAATACTTTCATATATTTATCTAAAAATATTTCCAATACCCTTATAACAGTCCCCATTTCTATCTTAAGTTAATCAGTAATGATTTAAGTGGCACAAATTGTTTTTCAGGGGAATGCTGTGAAAGCTTTTTTTTTTTTTTTTTTAACATGAAAAAAGACCCCCTTTATTTTGAAGGCAATTTTAAAACTTGGAGAAGAGCAAACATAGCACAGAGTTCTTCATTTAGGTTTCCTCAGTGTTAACTTCTTACATAACCATAGACAATAATTTTTTAAAAACCTAAGAAATTTCTAAGAATAAAGTACTATTAACTAAAAATATATTCTTTTTCTCTTCTAGGGTCTAATATAGGATTGTACATCACATTTATCATGGCATGTCTCCTCTAGTCTGTGACAGTGATTGTCTATTCTTATGCACGATCCTCAGATTTTTCTTTTTTAAGTTTTTATTTTAAGGATCATTCTCTTGAAGGTTTAAAAAATAATACAATAAAGTTCTGAAAACCTTTTGCCCTGTTGCTATCAATGGTAAAACCTTGCAGAATGAAGTACAAATTCACAAACAAGTTAGTGAGATACAGTAAAGATACAGAATATTTATATCCCAAGAATCCCTCCTATATCCTTTCTATAGCCATTCCTAATTCCTTTCTGCTCCATTCCCTACTTAGCTCTTGCTACTACTAATCTGTTCACGTATATAATTTTGTCATTTCAAAAATATTATTCAAAGGGAGGCATACATTACAGAACCTTTGGGATTTTTTTTCTCAATAGAATTCTCTTGAGGATCATATGGATTTTTGCAATGTATCTAGCATTTCCTTTTTAAATTTTTGGTTGACACATAATTATACATATTTATGGGGTACAAAGTGATGTTTTGATCCGTGCATATACTGTAATGATCAGATAAGGATAATTAGCATATCACTTCAAACATTTATCATTTTTATAACATTTAAAGCCCTCTCTGCTAGCTATTCTGAAATACATTTGTTAATTTTAGTCATCCTATGTGCAATAGAACTTATTCCTTCTGTCTAATTGTAACTTTGTACATGATAACCAACTTCCCTTGCCCTCCCCAGTCTCTGGTAACCCTTGTTTTATTCTCTACTTCTATGAGATCAATGTTTTTAGATTGCACATGAGAGTGAAAAATATAGGATTTGTCTTTTCATGTCTGACTTATTTCACTGAATATCTTCCAGATTTAGCCATGTCATTGTAAATGACATGTTTAATCTTTTTTATAGTTAAATAATGTCCCATTATGTATATATACCACATTTTCTTTATCCATTCATCCACTGCTAAATACTTAGGTAGATTCTACATCTTGGCTATTATGAAGAGGGTAGCAACAAACATGGGAGTGCAGGTATATTTTCAACATACTGATTTCATCTTCTTTAGGTACATATCAGTACTGGAATCACCATTCGTATGCTAATTTTATGATGGACCTATACTATTTTCCATAATATCTTTCCTGATTTACATTGCCACCTCACTGTGTAAGGGTTCCCTTTTCTCCATGTCCTCTCCACTGGTTAGCTTTTATCTTTTTAATGAGAGTCATTCTAATTGGAGTGAGATTATCTCACTGTTGTTTTTATTTGCATTTTCCTGGTGATTAGTGGTGTAGAGTATATAGTTTTGTATTTGTTAACCATTTGTATATCTTCTTTTAAAAAATGTCTTATTTGCCCATTTTTCTAATCAGATTATTTTATTTATTCATTCTTTTTTTTTCTGTTTTGAGTTCCTTATATATGCTGGATATTCAGCAAATGTTTTCTCCTGATCTGTAAATTATCTCTTTACTCTGATGATATAATTCCGTTTGCCTATTTTTTTTTTCCTGTTTCTTGTGTTTTTGAGGTTTTATCTAAAAAAATCCTAACCAAGGTTCAATGTCATGAAGAATTTTCCCTGTGAGTTCTTCTAGTAGTTTCATCATTTCAGCTCATACATTTAAGCCTTTAATCTATTTTGAGTTGATTTTTATATGTGGTAAGAAAGGTCTCATTTGCATGTGAATTTTTTCTTTTTTTTTAGATATTGTGTATGGGATTGTTTTCTTGATTGCATTTTTTTATAATTTTTAAAAAAATGTATGCAGTTTTTAGTTGTTGATGGACCTTTATTTTATTCATTTACTTATATACGGTGCTGGGAATCGAACCCAGTGCCTCACACATGCAAGGCAAGTACTCCACCACTGAGCCACAATCCCAGCCACTCTTGATTGCATTTTAAGGTAGCTCACTATTAGTGTATAGAAATGTTACTAATTTTTGAATGTTGATTTTTTTTTTTTGTATCCTGCAATTTTACCAATTTCACTTATTCTAACAGAGTTTTGTCTTTAGGATTTTGATATGTATATAATTTTACCCAGCACCATTTATTGAAAAGACTATTTTTTTTTCCCCACTGTGTATCCTTGGCACCTTTGTCAAAGATCACGTGACTGTAGGTAGATGTGTAGGTTGACTTATGGCATCACCATTTCAGTTCTATTGTTCTGTATGTCTGCTTTTATACTAGTACACTGTTAATGCAACTACTATATTAGCTTTTCATCACTATAATGAAATAACAGAGATAATTAACTTTTTATTAAGAGAAAATATTTGGCTCATAATTTGGGGTTTCAATCCATGATCAATTGTTCCCATTTGCTTTAGGCCTGTGGAGAGATATGACATCATGGTGAGAGCACATGGCAAAGCAAAGTCACTTACCTCCTGACCAGGGCTCAAAGGGAGTGAGGAAAAAGGGGCTGGGGTCCAAGTCCCCTTCTAGGGCAGACACCCAAACCTAAAGACCTCTCACTAGGCCTCACCTCTTAAAGGTTCTACCTCCTTCCAATACTGCTATTTAGGAATCAAAACCTTAACACACATGGACCTGTGGGAGTCATTCAGAATCCAAATCATAATACTGTAGTTTTTGTACTAGTTCATTTCCTATTACTATTATGAAATATCTCAGGTTGTATAACTTTATTTTTTAAAAAAGAGGTTTATTCATCTCAGTTTTGGAAGTTCAAAGGAAGTTCAATTGGTTCTGGTAAAGACCCATGTCAAATGGCTTCTTGGTGGGAGTGTGGGTGAGAGAGAAAATCAAATTGTCAGACCAGCTGAGTGAGGGGAGAGGCAAGCTTTCTCTGCCTGTAAGAACCCTGTATCAGGAGCTAACTCAGGCATCCCACAAAAACAACATTCATCCCTTTCAAAAGTGGTATACCTAATGATCTAAAGCCTTCCCACTAGGATCTATCTACTGCACCACACTGAAAACAAAGCCTCAACATATGAGTCCTTGGCAGATGCACTTCAACCATAGCCAAACCACAGATAGCATCTTCTTAGGAAATTTGAGGTCAGGTAGTATGATGCCTGTAGTGGCTTTGTTCTTTTTTGTTCATGATTAATTTGGCTATTCAGTGTCTTTTGTGGTATTATATGAATTTTAGGATTATTTTTCTATTTTTGGTAAGTAATGTCATTGGTATTTTGATAGAAATTGCACTGAATGTTCAGGTAGATTACTTTGGGTAGTGCAGACTTTTTAACAATATTAAGTCTTCTAACCCATGAATGTGGGACTTTTTTCCATTTGTTTTCTTTTTTCACAGTGTAGAGATCATTTATCTCCTTGCTTAAATTATTGCTGGGCTTTTTTTTTTTTTTTTTTTTTTTTTTTTGGCAGTGAATGTGACTGGAATTGGTTTCTTGATTTCTTTTACAGATAGTTCACTATTAGCAAATAGAAACACTAATTTTCATGTTAATTTTATATACTGAAACTACTTGATGGATTGATTTGAACAGAATTTTGGTGACGTCTTCAGGGTTTTCTAAATATATCATCATGTCATCTGCAAGAAGGGACGATTTGGTTTCTTCCTTTCCCAAATGAATGCCTTTTATTTCTTTTTCTTGCCTAATTGCTCTGGCTAGAGCTTCTAGTATTATGTTGAATATAAATGGTGAAAGTGGGAATCTTTATCTTGTTCCAGATTTTAGGGAAAAAACTTTAAACTTTTCCACATTCAGTGTGATATTAGTTGTGAGTTTGTCACATATGGACTTCATTGTGTTGAGGTATGTACCTTCCCTACCTAAATAGCTGAAAGTTTTATCCTAAAGGATGCTAAATTTTGTCAAATAAGTTTCCTATATCTATTAAAATGATCATTTTTTTCTTCCTTTCTCTTAATGAGTTGTACCACATTTACTGATTTGTACATGTTGTACTCTGGGATGAATCCCACTTGATCAAAGTGAATGATATTCTTAAGACACTATTTAATTCAATTAGTAAGCATTTTCGGGATTTTTGCAACTATGTTCATCAAGGATATTGGACTACTATTGGGGTTTTTAGCCCCCGACTCCTCTCAACCCGCAAGAGAAGGGGGAGCACGCCCCAACAAGGATGGATCAGGAAAGGTAAGAGCCGACTGACCGCCCGCACCCAGCCCTCCTTTAGGAGGACAATCAGACGCGTCAGGGAGACCGGTCAAGTCACGAGCTCAGTTTATTGAGGAAGTTGGACGGCCTTTATAGAAGACATGGGCCAATCAGCAGAAAGGTTATAGGGGATCATAGGGAGCATGAGCAGATCACATTGGAGGAACAGCCACTAGCCTATCCTAGTGGGGGTTTGATTTTTCGTCATATGTCAGGGCAACACCCCTGGGCTAGGCCAAGTCCACTTATCAGGAAGTGGGAGACAGCCAGAGAGTTAGGCTTTCATTTCCTTGACTCAAATTTCTATTCCTTCGGCTGATGTGTTCTTAATGTCCCCAACAGCCTATAGTTTTATTGTTTGTGTATGTCCTTGTCTGGTTTTGGTATCACAAGAGTGCTCACTTTGCAGAATGAGCATGGAAGTGTGCCCTACTTTTCAACATTCTTGAACAGTTTGAGAAGAATTGGTAATCGTCCTTCTTTAAATTTTGGTAGAATTCACACATGAAACTGCCAGGTTGTGCATTTTACCTTGATGGGAGACTTTGTATTATTGATTTAATCTCTTTACTGGTTATTCGGATTTTCTATTTATTTATTGTCCAATATACAATAGGTTGTATATATCCAGGAATTTACCCATTTTATGTAGACTATCCAATTTGTTGGTGTATAATTTTTCCTAATAGTATCTTATGATCCTTTGTAGTTATGTGGTATAATTTATAATGTGTCCTCTTCACTTCTGATTCTAATTATTTGGATCTTCTTCCCTTTTTCTTAGTCTAGCTAAAGTTTTGTCAGTTTCATATTTTTTAAAAAATCTCCTTTTTTGTTTTTTAAAATTTTTTTCTTTCAAATTCATATTTTTCTGCTCTGATCTTTATTCTTTCTACTAATTTGGGGGTAGGTTCATTTTTGTTTTTCTAGTTCTTTGAGGCCTATGATTAGGCTGTTTATTTGAAATCTGCTTTTTAAATATATAGGCACACATTATACTGTTACTGCTTTTGCTATATCCCATAGATTCAGGTATGTTGTTTTCCCATTTTCATTCATTTCAAAAATTTTAATTTTCTTTGACTAATTGACCACTCAGGAGTATGTTCAATTTGATCTATTTGTAAAGTTTCTGAATTTCTTTCTGTTCCTCTTCCTATTGTTGAGTTGTAGTTTTATTCCACTCTGATTAGAAGACATATGATATGATTTTGATGATTGTTTTGGTATTTTAAATTTATTTAAAATTTTTTTAATTTATTGAGGACAGTAGTATGATCAATCCTGTGGGATGTGCCATGTGATAATAAAAAAAATGTGTATTTTGCAGCTGTTGGATGAAATATTCTATAAATTTCTGTTAGGTCCATTTGGTCTATGGCATAGCTTAGCTCTGATTTGTTGTTGTATTAATTTTCTATTTTTAAGATGACATGTCTATTGATGAAAGTTGAGTATTGATGATCCCCAACTATTTCTCCCTTTAGAACTGATAATGTTTACTTTGTATAATTGGTGCTTCAGTGTTGGGTACAAATATATTTACAATTGTTTTAACATGTTGTTGAATTGATCCCTTTATATTATATAATGACCTTTTGAATCTCTTTTTATTGTTTTTTTTAAAGCCTATTTTATCTGATATAAGTATAGCTATTCTACTTGCTTTGGGTCCCTGTTTGAATGGAACATTTTTCCCATCCCTCCACTTTAAATCTGTGTGTCTTTACTGTTGAAGTGATTTTCTTGCTGGACCTAGGCTCCTAGATCAGGGTGATGTAATCATTGTGATGTGGAAGGTGAAGAGCTTGTTCCTTGAGAAAAGGGAACTGTAGCAGCTAAGCTGGGGGATGGTGCTATCCTGTGTGAATGTCATGCAACGGCAGCACAGCCTCAGGGATGGAGAGATGCAGTGGTTACTGGCTCCCAGAGCAGGACACACCCTAGTAGTCAGTCCAGTTTAAAGATGCTATACAGCTGCAGTTTGGTGGGAGTTGTGGAGTTGTACATTGTGGACTTCTTCTTTGAAGTAGAATAGGCATAAGGGCTCTAGAAAGCTCTCTAAACTAGTCTCAGGGCCTACAGCAACTGCAGGATTCTCTAAAAGTAAAGACTGTGTGTCTACAGCATTAATAGGGACCCTTGGAGGCTTCCTATTTCCTTTTTGCATGGAGTGGGACATGCCTGTTGGTAATAAACCCATACAGAAAAAGATGGTATGTCAGAGACTGAGCCCTTCACTCTCTTCTCTGCAGCCATCCTTAATCTCCTTCCTTCACCGGCCTCCCATTACCCCCCTGCTGCTCTCCAGTACTTTACTTCAAATACTCTCAACCAATACAGTTGTTTGTAGTTTTGTTCCTTTTTTGTGGGGAACATAGGCATGAATCATTTCTAGTCAGCCATCTTGCTCTGTTTCCTGTAACAGCTTGCTTTTGATTGAAGAACAATCCTCTATTTAGAAACTTTATTATTTTTTTTTTTCTGACCAGGGCATAAAAGTTCAGGGGGATTCCTTCTGGTATGGTGGGGCAGGATGAGGACATCAAGTCAGCCCAGGCCAGTCACTTGGGTGTTGGCGATCAGTGGGTTGGCAGAGGCCACAGCTGTATCACCCTCAAGTCCTTGTACTTGTCTGAGGCCACCAGCCAAGAAGGAATGTAGTTTATGCCTAAGGGAGAGTCCTGGATGGATGTGAAGGAAAGAGATAGCATCAAGGGCCAATTCAGTATTTCCCAATCCACCAGACTATGTCTGGGAAACTGTCGCACGAATGCTAAACGATTAGGTCTCATTGTTCCCAAACATCTAAGCAGAGCTTCTTATATTTCCCCAGCCAATGTTTTTTTTTTTTTTTTTTTTATTTTTGCCCTGATGCAAGGTGCCACCTGCCATTTAATTTCCTGACTTATCTTCTTTTGGAGGTCACACTCAGTTATCAATGTTCAGCTAGCTTCAGACTCCTCTTTAAATAAACAGATAACTGGAGGTGGGGTGGAATCTTTCTTCAGTCTCAAGGACAGACTTACAGAAGCAAAAAACAAAGCAGAATAGACTCTGGAGGTACTGACAATGTCAGGACTAACTCTTCCCTCATTCAGTCCTGAGGACTATGTTTTTGTTTTTGAAACATCTTTTGAAAATTCCTCATAGAAACATGCTATTTCTTTAATTGTCTCATTTCTATTTTCTTCTTGCATAATCATGCCTCCTTTCATTTATAGCATTTTATATTTGTTATTCCAAGCAATTTCAGTGTTATCAACATTATTGTTCAACTTTCTTTCAATTATTCTTCAAAAGGAATTTCTAAAAACTCTAGTCCCTTCCCTATATTGCTTAAAAGAATGAGAATGGCATCAGTTACAGTTTCAAAGTGCATATAAAGTGGGGGAGGTGACTTTGACTAAGAAAATGATTCCTTTAAATCATCTTCTCTCCTACCATACTCTGCTAACAATTACAACATGCTTTATTTTATTTCTTGGTGTATTGGAATAAATTGCATTTTATTTTGCATTTGAGTAGACTATGTACCAGAACAAAATTAAATAATCACAAACAGTCTGTGGTTTTTGTTTTGGACATTTCGTGCAGCATGAACTGTGAGGGATGATGCAACATTTTCTCTAATTGGCCTTGGTATGAAATTCTAATGTTGGACTCAAAAATTCCATCACAGATACGAATTACTGGTAAGGTTATGTGAGGTACTCAGATCCAGATAATGGTTGGTTATCATCACAAACACCCAGTAAAGCCCTGGCCACAAGCTGGCGTTTAAGGGTTTTAGACAAAATTGAATTTCAGAGGGACAGAGGAGCCCCACACCTCAGCTCCTAGGCACATCTCATAGCACCTATTTTGATCTATGGCACTGAAACTGCAGATTCAATCAGAACAAGGCTATCAAGACTATCAAGGGCTCTTCTTTTTCCAAGAACAATGCATATTTCCAGAAAAAAGAAGTTCCTCTTTAAGGAAAGAAGTGGTGATCTGAGAGGGAGTCAACCTTCAATTCTACTACAAGCAGGTGTTGCCAAGATTGTGACTCTCAAAAGAATGCTATACCCTCATTTCCTGTCGACCAGAGCATTTTAGCAGGTGACATAATCAGAACCCCACAGAAATACCCCCAGGAAGTCCAAATTTATACTTAAAGTTGCTTTCTCTCTTGTAAGCCTCTCCTCTTCTCTTCCTGCATTCTTTTGACACCCAGCACCTTAAAACTATTCCCTGATTGCTCACCCATTTCCTCTGCCAGTTACAAAGGCTTGAGATATCTGAACAAAAAAATTCTCCCCCAAGAAACTGACTTGCTTTGTTCCCATGATTGAAGACACCCTGAGAAAGATGACCATGTGGGGCAGTGTGAAAAGTGTATGTCGTCTAACTTGGAGATCCTGAGAAACCTACTCAGGCTGCAACCCTAGTAGCCTGAGGAGCTGATGGAGAAACAAACCAAAAACTAAAATTACAATGTGTGCCTAAATGTAGGGTAGACCTAAACTACCCTAAACACTGAGTCATAGTTTTCTAAAGAATAGAGATTTTATGTTCATTCTTTATTTTTGTTGCACTATGAAAAATTGTAAGTCCCAGAATCCCTAATGCTTCTAGAGAGCAGTGATACAGTCTGTGGTAACAAAATCAGAAGGGACTGAGAGCTGAAAATGTGGGTCTCCCTGCCCTATCTATCTTCTTCTATCTGGTTTCTACCCAATGTTCCATAGTCAGCTTATTGTGATTGTCTTCCAAAAGCTCTATTTCTTCCTCCCCACTCTATTATGGTAGGATTCAATACCCTCCCTGGGCATGCCTCTGCCTAACAGTTACTGCACAGTCCAGTCATCACTTATAAATTTTTCTGACTCTCTCTCAGCATAATGCAGGTGTCCCACAAGTATTTTATATCTTATTTGGCCCATTATCACAGGGTTTGGCACAAGCATAGCATATTGATAGCAAATAAATGTTCAAAAGGTAAGGTAAGAAATGTATAACCTCAGACCCAGGATACGACCATGTTGTTCATTCAGTTTTATGCTCATGTCAGATAACCAGAAGCAAAATGTTAAAGGTTAAAAAAAAAAATGTAAATGGTACCACATGTACATAATCCGCTGTTAAAGACTCAGGAATGTGGCTTAGAACAATTGCCTATAATCCATTATCAGTTTATCTAGCATTCTGATAAAAATGGAAGGTAGTGAAAAGAATGTGAATAGGTACATATGTAGAATATTCTGCTATTGGCCTTTCCTAGGCAATTACTGGCATGGACCTCATTCATGTTTCTGAGTACCCCAGAATAGCTTGGCTTTCCTCAAAGCCATGAACTCTGCTTGTTGGTCAGGAAGGGCCATTGCTCAGCCATTCAAGGAGTAAGATGTTGAGCCTTAAATCTAGATGCTTCCAAAAAGAAAGAAGGAGATGAAACAGGAGGTTATGTAGAAGCCTGCCCTGTAGAGGAAGGAGCTTAGACAAAACTTTGTGAGCCCGAGAGGGTATCGGATGAAAAAGAAAATAGGGATAGTATAAGTTCATGCCAGCTAGGCAGAGGATAGAAGGGAAAAAGATGATAAAGGCAGTCTTTTGGCCCAGGCAAGCAATGACACCCACCATCTGCAGAAAGACCTCTATGCCCTAGTTGGCCCTTCTCCAGATGCTGCCTAGTACTGAGCAGGCTCCAGACAGGCAAAAGTATCCATTTATGGCTGGTAAGCAATTTTGAGGTTGTAACCAAATCCTCTGGCAGTTGGTGAACAGTTCCCATGACTGTTCCCATGACTGTCCCAAAATAATGTTGTGTTATGAAGTGAAGCTATGGGGTTCAAAGAAATTTGCTATGGCATTCCTTGCCATTAAAGTTCCAAAAAGACCCAGGATGTCTATTTAAAAAAATGTAAAGGTTATTACATTCTGTACCCTAACCAGAAATATAGTCTAAGGACAATCTAAGAATCACGTCTGATCATCACTATTAGTACCTTGTAACTATCTGGTAAAGATGACTAAATAATTCTGGCACCAAAACTATGTTAACTTATTGTGGATGGAAAGTACCAAAATATATCATACTGGAAATATTACCTATTTATTTAGTTCTCATAACCAATGAAGTATGAATTTACAGATGAGGAAACTGAGGCTTCAATAAGTGAAGTAAATGGCCCACCACCTTGCAGGTAGCAAGTAATAGAGGTATATTTTGGAGCTGCATCTGTTAAATTTTTCATTTACAATGATAACAGTAATAATAGATAGCAAATGTTTGTATAGTACCCATTCTGTTCTCAAAGCACTTTGTGTAATTTATTTTATTCTCACAGCAACTTTATGAGAAGGACATTGTCCTTGTCAACTGTATTTTATAGGTAAGGAAACTGAGGTTAGAGGGTTTAAGTGACTTGCCCACAGTAACACACACACATTAACAAGAAGAGCTGGGATGAAGTCCAGAAAGTCTGACTCCAGAAACTGTACTCTCAACACATTCTGTTGTCTGTTTTCAATTATTTGGGAATTGTTTTTCAGAACTATAGCCATCTATGTAGAGAGTGTCACAAAATCAAAAACGGCATCAGTAAACTTCTAAAGGGAAATGTGCCTGACCAGAGTCCTAGAGATCACAGAGGTAACAAAATCAAGTAACTGAATGGAAAGACCCCTCAATCTCCTTGCAATGTTTTAATTCTGTCACACACACACCCACTGTGACCCTGACCTCAGCTCACTACCTGCTGCTGAGCACAAAGGGCATGCCCCACTTTAGGACTCCCACACTTCCTATTTCCAAGGCATACCTGTGAAAGATGGGAACAATGTAAAATTTACCAAGGCCTGCATGCACTTCACAGGGAGAAGAAAAGCTCAGGCCTCAGTGCTCCCTAGGCACCCCCATTTTCCAGGGTTCCTAAAATGGGTCTCATAAAAATCTTGACCATCTCTAAAGGGTGGGTTGCTGTGGGAACAGAGTCCCAGACTTCAGGGGCTTCTCAGGGTGTGGGACTTTCAGTGCTAAGACCAGGAATGTTGGTCACCCTCCACTTATGTTGGGGTCATCAAGGACTCCTGGGATTCCTTTTCATTCCAGTGCAACCTTTTCTTGCCATGCTGTGCCATTCACCCTGGCAGAGGTGAAGAGTCATGCAGATGTGTTTCTTCTGTGGGTGCCATAACTCCAGTGCCCATTTCCTCAAAACAGCTGTTTTATTCACTGGCCTGATCTGCTTCCATTAGATGAAATTTTTTTCTCTAGTTGTTGTCTCATAGCCAAAGGAGAGGTACAGTTTATGTCTTTTTTAGAATTAAACACTATCACTTCAAGTTGCCGAACCTCTGAGTCAGTCACCAGATAAGCTGCTGTTGACCTGGAAGGAGAGATCAGACATGAAGGATAAAAATTTTTGCCACTTAAAAAATTTCTCAGTTACAAAACAGCACCCACAACCAACCCCTAGGAAGAATTTTAATGAATTGCTGTATATTGCTTTTTTAACCCCTGTATATAATTATCTCCTCAGGAGTGTGTGTCTGGGCAGGGCCATACAATGTTTGCTGGGAATCCTGAAAATTAGGCACCTTAGTGGATGAGCTTTTAAGCACAATTGACCCCATTTAAAATTCACCATGAGAAGCAAGGCTGAGCTCCTATCTTTAAGAGATGCCACAGTCTAATTAGGGACTACACACATATACACACACAGAATCCTGAAAACCCCAGGGGTTATGGATATCAGGAGCTGTTAGTATAGAAACTCATTTCTGACCACAGGGGATAAGAGGAATCAGGTGTAAGTTGCAGTGCCAGAGTCCCTGCCAAGAGCAGCAGTTCTCTTCCAAAGTGACCTCTGACTAGGTGTCTTATACTTTGGGAAGGCGTTCAGGTGCCCTGGGGTCATCTCATATACATAAAAGACTCACTTGGTTTTGGAATGTCTGTTCACCCCCACCTTCTCCTGTACTCTGCTTGTAGCTGCCCATGTGGTTCAGTCCCAGGGACCTTGCCGCTCTTGTGTCTCTGAGAGGTGCCCCTGCAGTTCCTGGTCTCTGATTATATCAAAAGATTGCAGTCCTGAACAGATGGCCACCTTGCTTACAGTGGACTTCATATCTGGCCAAGATAGGGATTATGTATCTAATGAGCAGTCTAGCAAATGAGGTTGAACATGTTAAGTATCATTCTTCATTTAAATACCCAGCTGTTGGCTCCTAGGCTTTGGGCCAGCAGGCAAGCTGAGTTGGGCCTTTAGGGTAAGGTATAGGCATAGGAGAGGCCTCTCAAACCAACTGGGGCACCAGATGGAGTTAGAGGGCATTACATGCATTTAAATTGTGAAGGCTTACAACCCCTTATGAACAAAGAACAGGCTGGCCTACTCCCACGAGGGCTTTACCAAAAGAGCATCTAGGGAATAGCAATTTCCAAACAGCATTTATTTGTTGCGTGTTGCTGTGGTTCTCACACTAGGTTTCAGAAAATCATCCAAAGGACTTCTGAAACACAAGCTAGGGCCAGGTGGGGCCTGAAAATGTGCGTTTCTGAGAAGTTTTGAAGTTATGCTGATGCTATTAGCTCCAGGTCATACTTTGAAAAGCAGTATTTTACAGGAAATATGCCCTTCTTCAGATCCAGCCCATAGAAATTGTTGCAAAGTGCCATGTACCAACACACCCAGATATTTGGTAGAAAAAAAGAAGGATGGAGACCCATGAATAATATTTAGTTGAATAACTAGTGAGTTTTTATTGAGCACCTACCATGTGTAAAACCCAGACTAAACTCTATAAACATTTTAAAATGTCAAGTTTGATAGAAATCTAAATCAGAAAAATCTAGAGGACATTTAGTCAAAATATATTTAAAGCCTTAGATCTTGCCGTTCTTTCACCAAACCACTATGTACTTATCCCAAGAAAATAAAGATGTTGACCAAATTAAAGTAGGAAAAGTTTCACTGAAGCTTTCTTAAAAGATACAAATCCAAATGACCAACAGACACAGGAACACACACACACCTCCCACAATTCTCTGCACTAGTAGTTCTCAAAATGTCTGGAGACTTTTTTTTATTGTAACCATAACTCAGGGTGGTTCGATTCTAGCACTTAGTGAATAGAAGCAGCCAGGGATGCTGCTAAGCACCCTACAATGCACAGACCAGTCCCTCCCAATGGAAATTTATCTGGTTCAAAGTTTCAATCATTAGTACCAAGGTTGAGAAATCCTGATCTAGACTCACCGCAAGGGGACATCATTAGAGCCACACTAACTGTAATGATTGTCATTTCATACCATCAGGCTGTCTGCTACCTGAGTAACAAAGGACTTTATTCCTCTTGAAGTCTAATGCTGTTTGTGTCCAGAGACTATCTCCTGTGAATTTAGATATGGGTCATATAGTCTTTCCCTCTTTAATGCTGCCCTTGTGCCCAGCTGCCTATACCCTCCAGGGGAATGGTGAAGGGGCTGAGCTAGCTGACAGACATATCCTGACAGAGCCATCACAGCTCTGCAGTCTTAGGGAAAACCTCTTTTCCTACCTCTGTCTAATTTAGTTTCCTGGTAACACAGAGGTGCTGTTGCTCAGTCTCAGAATACCCTGCAAGAATAGGTGCTGTGCCAGGCGTGGTGGCGCACGCCTGTAATCCTAGCACTTGGGAGGCTGAGGCAGGAGGATTGCGAGTTCAAAGCCAGCCTCAGCAATGGCGAGGCACTTAGCAACTCAGTGAGACCCTGTCTCTAATAAAATACAAAAAAGGGCTGGGGATGTGGCCCAGTGGTCGAGTGCCCCTGAGTTCAATCCCAGGTACAAAAAAAAAAAAAAAAAAAAAAAATAGGTGCTGTGCTTCTGCCTGCAGCCACTCTCCTTAACATTCTAACCCAAGGGTATGGAACTCAGCCAGGAGCCCAACGAGGCAAGACTCTTCTGTCCTCTCTTAGAGCCAGCCTATGACCCAGCCATCCCACTCCTGGGTCTATTCCCAAAGGACTTAAAAACAGCATATTACAGTGACACAGCTATCTCAATGTTTATAGCTGCGCAATTCACAATAGCTAGGTTGTGGAACCAACCTAGATGTCCCTCAGTAGATGAGTGGATTAAGAAAATGTGGTATATACGCACAATGGAATTTTACTCAGCAATAAAAGAAAATAAATTAATGGCATTTGCAGGTAAATGGATGAAGTTGGAAGACATAATGCTAAGTGAAGTTAGTCAGTCTCAAAAATCCAAGTACCAAATGTTCTCTCTTATATAAGGAGGCTAGTCCATAGTATTGTTGGATGGGAGGGTACATACGAGGACTAGAAGAACACTAGAATGGTCAAAGGGAAGGGAGAGTAAGGGAGGGAGCAAGGGGGGAGGGAGAGGGAGAAAAGGAAAAAGAAAAGAAAAGGTGTTTGAATGAGATGGATATCATTTTCCTAAATGCATGATTGAAGACCTGAATTGTACGAATATACTCTGTATGCAAGCAATTGTATGTAAAAAAATGCTAAATAAAAAAAAAAATGTAAAATCAAAAAAAAAAAAAAAAAAAAAAAACCTGCATGCAGGACTGGGGGTGTATCTTAGGGATAGAGCCCTTCTATAGCATACATGAGGCCCTGAACTCAATCTCTGGCACTTCACACTCAAATTAATCTGCATGCAAATTAACATTTGCAAATCCATTCACACAGAGAGTAAGTGCTACGAGTTCAGAGAAAGGCACAATTATTCCAGTTGATATTTCCATAGCAGCCTGGAGTCCTCTCCCATCAGCCACGTGACCAAGCCCATCCCATTCCTTTACCTTAGCTTATCCTTCAATAAAAAGTCTATCCACCTCCTTTCTACCCACCCAAATCCTATTATCTTTCAAGCCCTTGTTCTTATCTCCCCTAGGAAGGTTTCAACAGCTAGAATGCTGCGGCTGTAAGTAGTGGCATTTTAAAAACAATTAGTAGTTTTTATTTTGTGTAAAAAGCCTGAAGGTAGAGAGTCCAAGTTGAGAAATCCAGCTTAGTGTTTTCCCTCCAATTCTCTTGGTTTTTATCTCAAGATCACAAAATAGCTGCCACAGCACCTCTTCATCATGAAACTATCCAAGGCAAAGAAGGAGAGATTCCTATTCTATCTTGCTGGGTGCATGTGAAAGAATTTGATTAGAAGTCGCTTTTTAAAAATGATTTTATTATATTTTTTAGAACAGTTTTACGTTATAGCAAAATTAAGGGTAAGAAACAGATTTCCAATGTATCCCCTGCCGTGCATATGCATAGGCTCTGTCATTACCATCCTCCCCCTCCAGAGTGGAAATTTTGTTACAATTGATGAACCTATGTTGACTCACATCATTATCACCTGATGTCCTTGGTTTATGTTGAAGCTAACTCTTGGTGGTGTGCATTCTATGTATTCGGACAGATAAATAATGACATGTATCCATCATTTTCACTTCCCTAATGTTCTCTATGCTCTGTCTATTAGTCCCCTCCCCTGACTCCCCTAATCACTGTCAACAACAGATCTTTTTCTATCTCTGTAGTATTGCCTTTTCTAGGAGGTCTTATAGGTGGAATCATCCAGTATGTGGCCTTCTCAGATTGCTTCTTTCACTTAGGGTTACTCCATGTCTTTGCATAGCTTGATAGCTTTTTTATTTTTAGTGCTGAATAATATTCCATCATCTGCATATGCCACAGTTTATCCATTCACCTGTTAAAATACATGTCACTTGCTTCCAAGTTTCAGCAATTATAACAAAGCTGCTATAGACTTCTGCATGCAGGTTTTTCTATGGACATAGTTTTCAAGTTCTTCGGGTGAATACCAAGGAGCATAATTGTCAGATTTTATGGTAAGAGTACATTTAGTTTTATAAGAAACCATCAAACTGTCTTCTGAAGTTACTACATTCCCACCAGCAGCCAATGAGAATTCTCATTGCTCCACATCCTTGCAAGCAAGCCTTTGGTGTTGTCAGTGTTCCAGATCTTGGCCATTCTAGTAGGTGTACAGTTGCATCTTATTGTTTAAATTTTTATTCCCCTAATGATGTATCACAGTGGAGCATTTTTTATATCCCTATTTTCCACTTGTGTATTTTCTTTGGTGAGGTTTCTGGTAAGGTCTTTGGCCCATTTAAAAATCAGGTTGTTTTCTTTTAAGTTTTATGAGTTCTTTGTATGTTTTGGATGACCGTCCTTTCTCTTTGTCCTTTATTTGTGTCTTTTACAAATATTTTCTCCCAGTCTGTGACTTGTCCTCACTCTCTTGACATTATCTTTCATAGAACCAGAGTTTTTAATTTTAATGAAGTCCAGCTCATCACTTATTCCCTTTAAAATTATGCATTTGTATAATAGCTATTATTTCTAAAAAGTCATCAACATGCACAAAGTCATCTAGGTTTTCTCCTATGTTCTAAGTTTTGTAATTTTGCATTTTACCTTTAGGTGTATGATCCCATTTGAGCTAATTTTCATGAAGGGCATAAAGTCTTTGTCTAGACTTTTTTTTTTAATGAAGATGTCCAGTTATTCCAATATCATCTGTTGAAAAAAAAACCATCTTTGATCCGTTGTATTACCTTTGTGCTTTTGTCATGATAAGCTGACTGTATTTGTTATAGTTGTGCTCTCTAGTAAGTTCCATTGATCCATTTGTCTATTCTTTCACCAGTCCCCCACAGTCTTGTTTATTGTAGCTTGATCAGAAGCCTCTTTTATCTTTTTCTCAGAGAGGAAATTCCTTATCAGAAGTCCCCAATAGATTTTTTTGTTGTTGCTGTTGTACTGGCCAGAACTAAGCCAGTCCTTGGAATTATCATGACCTGCTTTAGGAATATCATAGGTCATTGCTTAGGCTTAGAGGAGGGACACCTTCCTTAGCACATTGCTGCCCCATAAAGAAGAAAAGTACAGGTGATTTGGGAGTGTAGGGAAGGACTGGGCCAATCCTCTAGAATGCAGAGTAGGGGCATACTATTTTGGACCTTACACAAAGTTTGCATCAGAACTTGTATCAACTTGTCAATGCCAAGAACATATCAAGAGGGATATCAGTGCCTCAAAGCCACTGAACTCTCCTTGCTCCTTTTCTAGTATTTGTCATACAAGTTCAATAAAAGGGGTCACAATGGAGAGGTTACTGTAACAAGACTTAACAAACTTGGGTTTGATTTTGAAGCTGAAAATTGGTGTCTCTCATGGACTTCCTCTGTCTTCTTTACTTTCCCCCAGCCTTTCCCAGGATGGGAAGTTTTCATAAACCACAGTCACATCTTTTCAGAATTCCTGAGTTCCAACAAAATCTAGAGGCTCAATATTGAAGGAATAAAGCCTGAGACTCAGGAATATTGAGCAGAGAAGCTTCAAGGGTCAGCCAGTAGTAGAAATGTATGGAACTTCTAAGTCACCAAACTCCAGGAAAGGATTCTATTCAGAAGATTGGATATTTTTTTGAAGTAGCCATGTGATTAATTCCTGCTCTCAGCTTTTCTGTTATTCTGTGGCAATGGGATCATTATCATCACTGTTCACATTTTTAAAGGGCCTCTTATGTTGTGTCAGACATTCTGTTAAGAGCTTTGTATATCTTCATTATAAGACCCTCACAACAGTCTTTGAGTTTAATTCTATAGCCATCTCATTTTTACAGATAAGGAAACAGATGGAAAACAAGTTGCACAATGTCATACACCTCAAGTGGACCTGGCTAGAACCATGCCTAATGCTATTTGGTCTCAGAGGGTGTCTTTTTCATTCTTTCATTCCCAGAACATACTGCAGAACCTGGCACACGAGAGGTGCTTATGAAATGATTTTGGATGGATGCCCTGGACGAGCTGCAGCTCTTATAGAACTAAAGCCCAGGGGTTCTTGGAACATGTGTTGGAAGACAAATGTCTTTCGTGTGTCCCATGCTTTCTGGAGGATGACCGGTGTGGCATTTCAGAACCTCTTCGTAAATAGGAAAATTGAGGTCAATGGAAGCTAATTATTAGAGGAATTTAGGGCTATGAAAAGAACTTAGACGTCCTGGTTTCCATTCCCAATCTCTTCTCAGACCAATGAAAGTCTTCATTGCTAAGTGTGTTATTTGGCAGATCTGAATATATTATATTCCATCTCCAACTGATCTTCAACTGCCAGCTAGTTCCCATTGCCAATTGCTCCCACTTATGTTTCATTTTTGTTCTCACTGCCATTTCCCCTTTCCAGTTTAAGGCTATTTTTACTAATTCTTATTGGTTTCATCATTTGGTCTTTGACATACACATCAGACCAAATATCAGAACACTGTGCACAGAGCAATTATAGCAGATGGGTCACGCTGTGAAATGACACCGTGCTGCAGCAAAGTGTGATTTCTGCCCATCTCAAGAAACACAGATTCTGCATTTGGAAAAAAAAAAAATAATTGGATCTCAAGTCTCTCATCCTGCCATTTCCTGGCTTAGTTCAGTCACCTCCAGGACCTCCTCCACTATGAATGGGTACGCACTGACATTTATTAAGTGACATTCTTTTTCAGAGTAAAAAGAAATGCTGGTTACTTCCACTTCTCTGTCTGTAGCCATCTCCTTATTTTCCATCAAGTACCTTTGGGCTCAATTCATGTGAGCAAATATTTGCTGAATTCTTGCTATTCCATAGCTATTATCTTAGACACCATCCTAGGCCCCAATGAGGGGATAGAAGAATGAAAGCCAATGTCTGTCCTCAATAACTGGACTACAACGCAGCATTTGCATGGCTATGTGAGAGCTGCTTATATAGGACAATGGGTATTCAAAGGAGGAATGAGACACTTTCACCAAGGTAATCAAGAAGGGTACGTAGTGGAGCTGCCACTTTAATTGGTCCTGGAAGTCACGAGAAGGATTTCTACAGCTGGAGAATGTCATGGAGGGTATGCCAGGCTATGGGAACAGCATAGCAAATGAATGGAGCCAGCAACATGTAGAGAATGTGCTCAAGGAAGCCACAGCTGTTTAGTTAGGCAGGACAGAGGGTCTCATAAGTCTTGGAAGTTGAGGTTGGAAATGGAGAGTGGAGAGCCTGGTAAGGGATCTGAACCTTTTGAGGTGGTAGGGAGTGTTGAGGTGGGGGCAACTTTCATTTCTGCCACCTCATTTTCTAGGTAGGCTCTTGTCTAGGAGAGGAGTGTTACTGGATATTCCTTCCCTCTAGCTCCTCCCAACAGAAGGAAAAGTTACAAATATCATTGGCAGACCCTACAGCATTCATTGAGTCTGGGTTTCTTTTTTCCCCCTAGTGGTGTGGTGTTGAACTTCACAGACAGAACTCAGCCTGTAGCTTGCATTCTGTTATTTCTGGCCCCTGCCCAGTGGGCCTCTTTTCACCCCATCCTCCCTCTTCCTGTTTCCACGGGCTAAGTACCCAGGGCCTGGCCCTGAGGAATAAAATAGACTTTGTTCCGTCAACTTGGCTATCTAGCATCAAGGGGGAGAACAAAAGGTGTCTCACTTTATCTCTTGGGCCAATCATATTCCCATCTGAATGTTATCAGAGAAGCCTTCTTTGGTGCTGCTATTAAGCAGGTACCCCACTGTTAATAGAAGACTTCATTTCCATTGCTTCCTCAATCTGGTATTCTTTCAGGCAGCATGCTCTTAAGCAGACATGAGAAACAATATGGATATGCAACTGCATATTTTTACTATCTACCCTGACACCTATGAAAGTAATTAAAAACAAAGCTATGAGATATACTGAGGAACCACATTGATCACTCAGGCTGTAAACCCTGTTTACAGAACTCGTGTTCCTCCTCACCCCCCTTAACCTCATCCTTCATATCTGTAGTACAAACAGCTCTCAGGTCCATCACTAAACTTCCCCCCTGTGGTGACATCTCTAATGATTATTTCTTTCCTTTGCAAGTGGGTGTTTGTTTCATGATAATGTTGGTAATGTGTCAAGGAGCCTTCTGTCACACGTGTATTATGAGTTCTTTATTGACCTTACTTTGGGATTATAGGGTTCAATCATTTTGCAGATTCCTCTTCACAAGGTCTTTCATGATCTGTACACAATATTTTGAACCCACTGACTTCACTCATTATATTTCTTTTTACTAACCCTGATACATCTCCCTTTCAAAATCAGAGGGTTACTTGTCTGATTATACTGCTTTATCAATAGTCCCAACTCATCTTCCTAAATAGCTTCCCCTAAAATGGTGCCCATCCTAATGTCTTTTCCATCTCCTCCTCTTGTCTTTTTTCTTTCATGCTACATCACCAAAATAATATATACTAATAGTTATGATGGTCCTGTTATAATTACTTCTTACTAACAATTTAAAATCTTAACTGTCCCAATACCCTCTTATAAATGGTGACATTCTTTTATGAACCCTTTTGCCACATCCAAAGTGATGTCTTTTGGCTTTCTTTGATCTATTTCTTTACCTCATTGTTCTGAACCCTGAAAGTATTGCTCAGAGTATCGTTAGTTGTTGCATCACTTCTTTTGTGCTTTCAGCTTTTTTTTTCTCTAGCTACCAGAGTGCTGAAGGACTAACTTTCCTTAGTTTCATTTCAGTACCCTCTTGAGTGCCAAGAGGGAACAGGAAATGTGACATGCTAGATCTATGCTCTTCCCTCATCTTCTGACTTGAGCAGTCAACACCCCCAACCCCCGTTAAAGTAGCCTGCATTATTTCATGCTCAAGGAGCCAGATCTCTGCTGCCACCACCTCTCCTGCCACAAGCCGCGGGTCCTGCTGTGCCAGCTGGTCCTGATCTTTCAGTCTCTCTTGAGCATATCATGACAATTTCTAGTCTCATGCCCATGCTGATTCCCCTGAAATGTGAGAAGCTAAGGAAATAACCTGGCACCCATGCATATGCATGGGAGACTTAATGCACAGGAGAATATAAATGTGACCAACAGGATACAGGATGAGGTTGAACTCTTCTGTTTCCCAGGCCCCTATCCCAAAGACTGGTTTGAAGATGCAGGATATTTTCAAGGCCTCCCCAAAGACTTCCTGCAAAGCCCTGAAATCATTTTGCCATGAAGCCATGTCAGCTTGGGAATGCTCAACCTTGTCTCTACTGTCCTGTTTTCTCTGACTCACTCCTTTTTTAATTTTCATTCCACTTAGCCTGAAAATGCACTCCTTTTTTATTATTTATTCTAATTTGTTATATATGACACCAGAATGAGATTCAATTCATATTACACATATAGAGCACAATTTTTCACATCTCTGGTTATATACAAAGTAGAGTCACACCATTCATGTCTTCATACATGTACTTAGGGTAATGATGTCCACCTCATTCCACTGTTTTTCCTACCCATGTGCCTCCTCCCTTCCCCTTGCTCCCCTTTGCCCTGTCTAAGGTTCATCTACTCCTCCCATGCTCCCCGACCCATCCCCATTATGAATCAGCATCCTCATGTCAGAGTTAACATTCGCAATTTGGCTTTTGTGGATTGGCTTATTTCAATTAGCATTGCATTCTCTGACTCCATCCATTTACCTGCAAATGCCATCATTTCATTTTCTTTTAATGCTGAGTAATAGTCCATTGTGTATATGTACCCCATTTTCTTTATCCATTCATCTACTGAAGGGCATCTAGGTTGGTTCCACAGTTTAGCTATTGTGAACTGTGCTGCTATAAACATTGATGCAGCTGTGTCCTTGTAGTATGCTGTTTTTAAGTCCTTTAGGTATAAACTAAGGAGTGGGATAGCTGGGTCAAATGTTGGTTCCATTCCCAGTTTTCCAAGTAATCTCCATACTGCTTTCCATAGTGGCTCACCAATTTGCAGTTCTACCAGAAATGTATGAGTGTCCCTTTTCCCCCACATCCTCGCCAACACTTATTATTGTTTGTGTTCTTAATAGCTGCCATTTTGACTGGAGTGAGATGAAATTGTAGTTTTGATTTGCATTTCTCTAATCGCAAGAGATGTTGAACATTTTTTCATATATTTGTTGATGGATTGTATATCATCTTCTAAGAAGTGTCTGTTCAATTCCTTGGCGCATTTATTGATTGGATTATTTGTTTTATTGGTGTTAAGATTTTTGAGTTCTTTATGTATTCTAGAGACTAGTGCTCTATATGACGTGCGTGTGGGAAAAATTTGTTCCCAATTTGTAGGCTCTCTATTCACCTCACTGATTGTTTCTTTTGCTGAGAAGAAGCTTTTTAGTTTGAATCCATCCCATTTATTGATTCTTGATTTTAATTCTTGCACTATAGGAGTCTTATTAAGGAAGTCGGGGCCTAATATGACATGATGGAGATTTGGGCCTATGTTTTCTTCTATTTGGCGCAGGGTCTCTGGTCTAATTCCTAGGTTCTTGATCCACTTTGAGTTGAGTTTTGTGCATTGTGAGAGATAGGGGCTTAATATCATTTTGTTGCATATGGATTTCCAGTTTTCCCAGCACCATTTGTTGAAGAGGCTATCTTTTCTCCAATATATGTTTTTGGAACCCTTGTCTAATATAAGATAACTGTAAGTATGTGGGTTTTTCTCTGTTTCCTCTATTCTATACCATTGGTCTACAAGTCTATTTTGGTGCCAATACAATGCTGTTTTTGTAGTGATGCCACTTGCTTCACTCTTCTTGCTAAGGATTACTTTGGCTATTCTGGGTCTCTCACTTTTCCAAATGAATTTTTCTATTCTATGAGGAATGTCATTGGGATTTTGTTTGCAATTGCATTAAATCTGTATAGTGCTTTTGGTAGTCTGGTCATTTTGACAATATTAATTCTGCCTATCCAAGAACAAGGAAGGTCTTTCCATCTTCTAAGGTCTTCCTTAATTTTTTTTCTTTAGTGTTCTGTAGTTTTCATTGCAGAGTTCTTTCACCTCTTTCATTAAGTTGATTCCTAAGTTGTTTTTTTTTTTTTTTTTTTTTTTGAGGCTATTATAAATAGGGTTAGTTTTCCTTTTGAGAATTTGTCACTGATATACAGAAAAGCCTTTGATTTATGGGTGTTGATTTTATATCCTGCTACTTTGTTGAATTCATTTATTAGTTATAGAAGTTTTCTGGTGGAATTTTTTGGGTCTCCTAGGTGTAGAATCATATTATCAGCAAATAGTGCTAATTTGAGTTTTTCTTTTCCTATCCATATCATTTTTAATCTCTTTTGTCTAATTGCTCTGGCTATTGTTTCAAGAACTATGTTAAATAGAAATGGTGAAAGAGGGCATCCCTGTCTTGTTCCAGTTTTTAGAGGGAATGCTTTCAATTTTTCTCTATTTAGAATGATGTTGGCCTGGAGCTTAGCATAGATAGCTTTTATGATGTTGAGATATGTTCCTGTTATCCCTAGTTTTTCTAGTGTTTTGAACATGAAGGGGTGCTGTGCTCTGTCAAATGCTTTTTCTGCATCTATTTTTTTTTGATTATTTATTTACTTATTCATAATGCACAAGTATATCATCTTTTTACATACAACTGCTTGTATACAAAGTATATAAGTACCATTCAGATCTTTTGATGTCTTTTGCAACCCATTGTTCATTCAATAGCATATTATTTAGTCTCCAGGTGTTTGAGTACTTTTATTTTTTATTTTTTAATTAATTTTTTAATTTGTTTTAATTAGTCATACATGACAGTAGAATGCATGTATCCACTGTGATATATCATATGTAGATGAGATATAATTTCTCATTTTTCAAAGTGTACATGTTGCAGAGTCATATTGGTCACATATATACATAGTAATAATGTCTGTTTCATTCCACTATATTTCCCATCCCCTCCCTCCCTTCCCAACACTTCCCTCTACCTAATCTAATGCTATTTTTCCCTGGTGCCCCCCCCCAGCCTTATTGTGAATTTGTATTATTTTATCATTGATTTCTAATTTTATTCCATTATGATCTGATAGAATGCAGGGTAGCATCTCTACTCTTTTGCATTTGCTAAGAGTTGCTTTGTGGCATAATATATGGTTTATTTTAGAGAAGGATCCATGTATAGCTGAAAAAGAAAGTGTATTTCACTCATTGATGGATGAAATATTCTATATATGTCAGTTAAGTCTAAGTTATTGGTTGTATTATTCAGTTCTATAGTTTCTTTGTTCAGCTTTTGTTTGGAAGATCTATCCAGTGGTGAAAAAGATATGTTAAAATCATCCAGAATCATTGTGTTGTGGTCTATTTGACTCTTGAACTTGAGAGGAGTTTGTTTGATGAATGTAGATGCTCCATTGTTTGGGATATATATATATACATATATATATATATATACACACACACACACACATGTATATATATATATATATATATACACACACACACACACACACAAACACATATATTTATAACTGTTATGTCTTGTTGATGTATGGTTCTTTTGAGCAGTATGAAATGTCCTTCTTTATCCCTTTTGATTAACTTTGGCTTGAAGTCAACTTTATTTGATATGAGAATGGAAACACCTGCTCGTTTCCATAGTCCACGTGAGTGATATTTTTTCCCCAACCTTTCACCTTCAGTCTATGAATGTCTTTTTCTATAAGATGAGTCTCTTGGAGGCAGCATATTATTGTTGTTGTTGTTGTTGTTTTAAATCCAATCTGCCAGTCTATGTCTTTTGATTGGTGAGTTTAGGTCATTAACATTCAGGGTTATTATTGAGACATGATTTGTATTCCCAGCCATTTTTATTTATTTTTGGTATTTAACTTGACTTGGTTTTTCCTTTGATTGGTTTTTCCTTTAGTGTAATACTTCCCTTCTGCTGATTTACATTGTTGTTTTTCATTTCCTCCTCATGGAATATTTGCCAAGGATATTTATAGTGCAGGCTTTCTAGCTATAAATTCTTTTAACTTTTGTTTATTATGGAAGGTTTTTATTTCATCATCAAATCTAAAGCTTAATTTTGCTGGTATAAGATTCTCAGTTGGCATCCATTTTCTTTCAGAGCTTGGTATATGTTCCAGGATATTCTAGATTTCAGTGTCTGGGTTGGGAAATGTGCAGATACCCTAATTGGTTTCCCCCTGTATGTAATCTGATTCCTTTCTCTTGTGACTTTTGAAATTCTCTCCTTATCTGTATGCTATTCATTTTTATTATAATGTGCCTTGGTGTACATCTGTTGTGATTTTGTACATTTGGCATCCTATAATCCTCTTTATTTGATTTTCAAATTCATTCTTCATGTTTGGAAATTTTTCTGCTTTTATTTCATTGAATAAATTGTTCATTCCTTTGTTTTGGAACTCCATGCCTTCCTCTATTCCAATAACTCTTAAATTTGGACTTTTCATGTTATCCCATATTTCTTGAATGTTCTGCTCATGGTTTATTACCATCTTCACTGTGTGATCTACATTGTTTTCCAGATTATATATTTTGTCTTCATTGTCTGAGGTCCTGTCTTCCAAGTGGTCTAATCTCTTGGTGATGCTTTCTATTGCGCTTTTAATTTGGTTTATTGTTTCTTCCATTTCAAGGATTTCTGTTTTTTTTTTTTTTTTCCCAGAACTTCTATCTTCTTATTAAAGTAATCTTTTTCTTCTTGTATTTGCTTATGTAGCTCTTTATCAAAATGGTTTTTGATGCCTGTATTTGCTCTCTTATATCATCCTTTAATTCACAGAACACTTTAATTATGTACATCATGAACTCCTTCTCTGTCATTTCTTCTGTTGTGCTAGCCATTTATTCTAATAATGCAGTATCTTGATTTGCGTGGGACATGTTTTTCCCTTGTTTATTCATGTTCTTTGTGTGTCTTCCCTTCTAACACTGCAGATCCGAGGCTTTGCTGTCTTTAGCCTATAAACTTATAGTGCCCCTGCAGGGTTCCAATACCTCTCCTTTGAGGGGAGGAACAATGTTAACAGACCCCAATACAAGCAATAGACAACCTTAAACCAAATAGTTGCTATTAAGACATTTACAGTTTTGTAACAATATACAGAAATGGTGAGTTCAATTATTATCTACAATATAAACAGTAGGTTTTCAAGAGGGTTACAGTTTCTGATGGTGGACAAAGAACTGGGGGTGAGGTGTAGGATGAGATATTGAGGAGGTGGGAGGCGAGCATATAGAGTTATTAGATCTTAAGAAGTATGAAAGAGGAATCTAAAGGAGATGTTTAGTAGTAGGAGAAGAGAGAGGAAGACAAGTAAGTGATTTGGGGAGACAAGTAAGTGAGAAGACAATAATAGAGTACATAAAACAAATACACATAAATATTTAAAAAAATAAGAAATGTAAAAATAGGAGATAAAAGAATATATAAAACAACTGTAATATACTATTCAGACATCCCAGTCCTCAGTATCCTAATTCATGCAAAGTACTTAGTTTCACAATTGTTGGGGATATGAGGGCGGGAGAATAGGGAGGAAAGAAAAAAGGAAAAAGAAATCTCAAAGGAAGATAAAAGGATTGTTTTGGTTGAAAATCAGTATTTTTCCTGCTTCCATTCTCATCCAGTAGTTTGTCTGTTGTTTGCTGGCATCTCCACCCTCAGGATGGTAAAGGTTACCAGGGTAGGAGGGTTGGTCTTGGGTGCAGGGCACCGGAAAGTGGGGTATGGCACCAGCCAGTCCCCAGTGGGAGAATGCACCCCAAGGATCTCCTTTGGGGCCCACTTGTGTGATGTGGGCACCTGGTCTTATCTCCTTATATCACTGATAGACCTCACAGTTCCTGGTATCTAATTTAGCCTCTAAACTGTATCTCATTTACCCTCTCCCTTTCTTTCCAGAGGTCTTGTGGATTATGCTCTGGGGGCTGTGCACCTATCTTGGAAAGCTGTTTTGCATTGGGCAGTTATTGTGAGGGGTTAGCGACTGTTGGTGAGAGGGGGTAGTTGAAGACTATCAGTACATGCCCAGTCTGAATTCCAAGCTGGGAGTTGCCCCTACTAAAGATGACGACAAAGGTGTCCCAAGATGGAGGTGACTGCTTTCAGTGATGGAGTGTCAGGTCAGGTGAGAGGGGCCAGCTGGTGGTGCTGGGCGATGTGTTCAAAGATGCAGCTTTGTGGCATGCAGTGTTGTAGCTGTCAGCTCTCTCCAGACCCAGTGTGGGGCTCCACGGGTGTCAGCGGGGCTGTCCTGGGCCTTCCTGAGCTCCAGTGCTGTCCTAGTCCTGCCTCTGCAAATGCACTCTTAATAAAGCATTAATGAAAAAGGTTTTCCTCTAATGATTTCCCAGGGAACTGAAGCTACAAAAGGAGCCACAACAATCAGTCTGAATGCTGGAGATTTAGCCCCTTCTCTACTGGCAAGTTTACAGCTTTCTTACTTTAGTCACCAGTATATTGTAAGAATGCTTTCTTTCCTAAATGACCACTCTAATTGACCCTCAGGTAGAAGATTAAATCAGAAATATAATCAGCTCAAAAGAACCTGTTCTATACATCATTAGGTTTAACTCAGCTTCCATGTTGCAATTAAATCCATCTAGTCCTTCTGCAGGGACTAGAGAGCCTTGCTCAATGTCACCTCTCCAACTCCCAGGAGACCTGTATGAGGGGCTTTATGTCCCCAAGGCGATCTGATGACAACCTCATTTCTCTGATAACTATTCAGAATTGGGTACAACCTGCCCCAAATACAGTTCTCACAAAATGTTTTGTTCTGGACATCTTTGGTGCATGTCCAATGTGAGTTCCCTAAGGTTCTATCGGCTTCTGTACTACATGGAATTCATAACTTTTAGCCCAGATTGTCATAGCGTAAGTTACCAGAGTCATATACTAATAAAACTGAATTTAGATTGCATAGTTTGTTACAGAAAGCAACAAAGCCCAAACATATGCCCAATTGTCCTGTAAGGACAGGATGACCTGGAATAGTGGAGGGGAAAATAGTACTCCTAGAAACCAAATCTATCCTGAATCAAAATTCACGTGTAAGATCATGACCTCCGGTTGCAGATTTGATTGTCTGAAATATCCACAAGTAATAGCCAAAGAATCTGAAAAACATTTTAATATACCATAATGATTATGACTACTTTTTATTATGCACTAACATCATGAAAAATTGTGATAAGTACTTTACAAATGCATTATTTAACTTATGGATGATTGTCAGTTCTTCACAGAGGATGTTACTTATAGGGACAGATCAGGTATCAGGTAACTTGGTATTATTAAAAATTTTTTAAAAAGGAAATGAAAATCTTTTGTATTAATTGTATACATCAACAGCAATGTAGTATTTCTTTGGTTTCATTCATTTTGCTGCAAATGACAGTACTTCATTCTTTCTATGACTGAATAATTTCAATGAGTATATACGTCATATTTTCTGTATCCATTTATCTGCTGATAGGCACTCACACTTATTCCATACCTCAGATATTAAAAAAAAAAAAAGCACTGCAATAAACAGGAACATGCAGGCATCTCTTTGGTATGCTGATTTAATTTCCTTTGTTCATATACTCAGAAATGGGATAGCAGGATCACATGGTAGTTTCATTTTAAAAAACATTTTGGAGGAACCTGTATACTGTTTTCCATAACAGCTATATTAATTTATATTTCCACTGACATTTTTCTTCAAATCCACACCAGCATTTGTTGTTTTTTGGTTTTCAATAATAGCCACTCTAACTGGAGTAAGATGTAATCTCATTGTAGTTTCAATTTACATTTCCTGATATGTAATGATGTTGAGCATTTTTAATATATTAGTCACTTGTAGTCCTTTTGAGAAGTGTCTATTCAAATAATTTGCCCATTTTAAAATTGGATTAAAAAATCGTTTTTTTTTTTTTTTTTTTTAGTTCCTGATATATTCCATATACTAACATTCTGTCAAATGAATACTTAGAAAAACAGTTTCATTCTGTAAATTATCTCTTAATTCAGTTTATCATTTCCTTTGCTGAGCAGAAGCTTTTTAGTTTGATGTAATTCCATTTGTCAATATTTGCTTCTGTTTCATATTCTTTTGGGAATTCTTTTGATTCTCCTATCCAGGAAATCATTGCCTGTATCAATGGCTGAAAGTGCTCCCCCCACGTTTTCTTCTAGTAGTTTGAGAATTTCAGTTCTTCCATTTAGGTCTTTGATCCATTTTGACTTTATTTTTTTCTATACAATACTAGAGAGAGGGGTCAAACTTATTAAAGTGGGTAATCAGCTTCCCTAGAGTTATTGAAGAGGCTCATTGGCCAAGAATCTGTTGACTCTAGGTGCATGGCTTATGTCTGGAATATCTACCCTGTTCCATTTAACTATGTGCCTGTTTTTATGCCAATGCCATGCTGTTTGGATTACTATGACTCTGTAGCATGACCTAAAATCAGGTATCGTCATACCTCCAGCTTTGTTCATTTTGTTTTTTTGTGCTTCCATATAAATTTTAGCACTGCTTTTTTCTAGTTTCATGAAGAGTGTTGGGATTTTTATGTGGATTACACTTAATCTGTAGTTTGTTTTGGGTAGTATGGATATTTAAACAATATCATTTCTTCCAATCCAAAAACATGGATTGTGTTTTTTGGTTTTTGTGTCTTCAGTTCTTTCATCAGTGTTTTGTAATTTTCATTATAGTGGTCTTTCACTTTCTTCATTAAACTTAGTCCTAAGTTTTGTTTTATGTTTGCAGTTACTGATAATGGGATTACTTTCATAATTTTTTTTCTCACCAAATTCATTATTGATATATAGAAAAATCACTAAATTTTGCCCGTCAATGTTGTATCTTTCTACTTTAACAAATTCATTTAATCAGTTCTAAAAGTCTTTTGGCGGAGTCTTTTTTAAATAGATAGTCATATAATTTGCAAACAGAGATAATTTGCCTTCCTCCCTACCTATTTGTATGTCTTTTCTTTTTCTCTTGCCTAATTGTTCTGGTTAAAACTTACAGTACTATGTTGAAAATGAGCAGTCAGCATGGGCATCCTTGTTCCTGATCTAAGAGGAAAGGCTTTCAGCTTTTTCTCACTTGGTATGATGTTATCTGTGAGTTTGTCATATGTAGACTTTATTATGTAGAGGTATGATCATTTTGTATTTAATTTGTTCAGATTTTTTTTTACCATAAAGTGATGTTGAATTTTATCGATTTTTTATCCTCCATTTTGTTGATGTAATTAATTGTATGTGTTGATTTATATATGTTGAATCATCTTGCTTCCCTGGCGTGAACCAATTTGATCATGGTGAATGAAATTTTTGATGCACTGTTGAATTCAATTTGCTGCCATTTTCTTGAGAATTTTGGCATCTATACTCATCAGATACATTAGTATATAGTTTTTTTCTTCTTGTGTCCTTGATGGTTTTGGTAACAGGGAAATGCTGGCCTCATGTAAAGAGTTTGTAAGGGTTTCCTGTCTTTCAATGCTATAGAATAGTTTGAGAAAAATTGATACTAGTTCTTTGTAAGTTAGGTAAGATTCAAGCAGGGAAGTCACCCTAGTCTGGGCTTTCTTGTGTTGGAAGACTTTTTATTATTGATTCAATCTCATTACTTGTATTTATATATTTAGGGTTTTTTAAATGTCCTCATAGTTCAATTTTGGTAAATTTTATGTGTCTAGAAATTTGTCACTTTGTCTAGGTTTCCCAATTTGTTAGCATATAGAGTTACATATTACTTAATGGTACTTTATGACATTTGTTGTAATGTCTTCATTTTAATCTCTAATTTTATTTGTTTGGGATTTTTCCTTTTCTTAGTCCAGCTAAAGATTTGTAAATTTTTGTTTCTTTTTAAATAACCAACTCTGTTTCACTGATCTTTTGTATTGATTTTATAGATACTATACTATTTCATTTATTGTAGCTCTGGTCTTATTTCTATCCTACTAATTTTGGATTTAGTTTGTTCTTTGTCTAAGTCCTTGAGATGCATTGTAGGTTATTTTACATATATACATATATATGTATATATATATATATATATATATATAATGTAAGCACCCATTACTATAAACTTTCCTCTTACTTTTGCTGCATCCCACAAGTTTTGGAATATTGTTTCCTTTTTAACTTATTTTAGGAAATTTTAAAATTTCTCTTCTTACTTCCTTGATGATCTGAATGAACACATTTCATTCAAAAGGGTTATTCAGTCTCTGTGCATTTGTATAATTTCTAAAATTTCTTTTGTTGTTGACTTCAAGTTTTATCCCGCTATGATCAGAAAACTTACAGAATGTGATTTCAGGTTTTTTTTTTTTTTAATTTAAGACTTATTTGGACTAATATATGATTTTAAGTTCCATGTGTTGATTTTTTTTTTAAAAAAAAATATGTGTTCTGTAGCTTCAATACCATTGATTCATAGTATACTTTAACTTCGATATTTCTTTGTTGATTTAGGGGTGGGGTGGATTCTGGATGATCTGTCCATTGATGGAATGTTGAATTCCCCCACTATTATTGTATTGGAGCCTATCTCTCTCTTTAGTTCTAATAGTATTTGTCTTATAAAATTGGGTGCACCAACATAAGGTGTGTCTATATTTGCAATTGTTATATCGTCTTATTAAATAGATCCCTTGATCATTATGTAGGGGCTTGACTCTTCTTACAGTCTTTGTCTTAAAGTCAATTTGTCTAAATTCTTTATCCAGCATTTCATCCATTTCAATTCTTCTGGAATCTGTTGCTAGAGAGTTGTTATGTTCTTTTGGAGGTGTCCTGTTACCTGGTTATTTTACATTTCTTATACTCCTATATTGAGATTTGTGCGTCTGGTGGATCAGATCTCTACCACTTTTACGGGGTGCCTTCTTAGCAAGCAACTTTCTCCTGAAGATGTGTCCTGGGTTGTCAGTTTTCTATGAAACAAACTTTGGCTTTGATTCTATCTGGGAATTGTAGTGTAGTTTCCCTATTGCTTCTTTGGCTGTGATTAATGACTTTGGACATAGTGCTTTCCATAATTGAGTCCAAGAGACCCACAGTCACAATGGGAATGTAAAAGTGGAGATACTCTAGATGGATAGAGTTCCTCTCAGGGAACCCCCATTGGTATGTACCTGGGTTTGGGGTGACAGCCAGAGCTCAAGGTCCTCTGAGGGGCAGGGTGGCATCAAGAATCAGTGTTCCCTTCTACCCTCCCTGTAACCAGTACCTGGATACAGTGCAGGGGGAAGAGCCAGAGGGAACAGCGTGGGTGCCTGCCTTCAGTCTTGGCACTGATGATGCCCATGTGCCGCTGGCCACACCCTTGGTTTCAGAGGGCAAGCTCTGTTACCCTTCTTTCATAATATCCATCCCCTACAGTGTAGGGCACCCAGTGGGCATAGGTCAGTCATTCTGCTGACCCAAGTTGGGATCATGAGGAAGCCACCCCTGAGCTAGTGCAGTGAATGTCTGTGGGGTCCCAGAGATGGGAATATGCAGGGATTTCTGACACCTAGAACAATCTAAATTCAGACAAAGCTCCCTTCTCAAGATGGCTCCTGGCTTCAGAACCTTGAGAGTTTGCTGGGAGATGAGATCCTTTTCCAAAGCAAGGCCACTGACAGATTTCATGTTACTTATAGAAATAGACCGCAAGCTTATGACTACTGTGAAACTTTACTGTATCTAGGATTTCTAGCACCTGTATGGTTTGTTTCTTTGGACTCTTTCACCCTTAACCCTGCAAAAGGGAGATTCCCTCTCCCCTGGTTGTGGAGCCTGGTGGCACATGACAGGATGTTTGGCTTTATTCCTATGCTATTATCCCTTAATCTCCGAATCAGCCTCTCACTGATTTCTAGAGTATTCCCAAGCTCTCTACCCTCAAAATTCAGCTATAACTTGTTGCTTTGATTCGTTGTGGGGGAGAAGGTAGTGAGTGTCAAACATTTCCATTCAGCCATCTTGTCTTTCTCCAACCTAGTGATTTTAAACAGGAACAATGAAGCTACACATGTCTCATGGGATTTCTCTGAGGATTAAATGAATATTCACCTCAAGAAATATTAGCCATGCTGATGGTGAAGACAATAAGGAGAGAGGATCTGTCTTAGTATTCTGTCCATTGCTACGCAAAGATCTCTCCTGTGACCACTCCCATGTTGAATGCACTGGTATTACCCAGACAAAATACAACTGTAAAAGACAATAGTGATGAGCTTTAAAAGCAAACTGCCACAAACTAGTCTTCCCTTAAAGCGCATTGCCTGTGTTTTAGCGGGACAGAGGGCTGCATGTCTCCCATTCCTTAGTTGTCTGCCTTGGTTCCTTCTAGTCACTGTATGATTTTGGCATCTTTATTCAGAGAGACATCCTAGAAGTCTCCTCTCCTGGAACAACAAACACCTGAATATCTTCTAGAAAGGATCATAGCTGATGCCTGACATTTCACCATTGGTCCTTCATCCCTTTGGATGTTTTTATTCCTGGACAAGGTGCCAACAGCCATTTTGAGAATTAAGAGAATTTTTTGTTGTTAATGCCTAAGCAGGATTTTGATCCCTCTTTCCCCCAAGAGACCTTATTAGATTTGAAAGCAAAACTAATTTGTTGGGGAAGGGGCACAAATTGAGGAGCCTATAGAAGGAAATCTAGGAGGGAACCTCAAGGCTCCTAGAAGGCAGAGGAAAACTGAATACTGAGCCTGCCAGGGATTAAGTGTTTAATCTTCAGCCTTTTCCCACAGATAACCTGGCTTGTCTCCAGTGACTAAGCATGCACAGAGAAGGTTAATTGGATATAGTATGGGAGATTTAAGTAGGATTTAAGGAAAAATTCTCTCCTTGTATTTGCTACTAGATTGGCTCTTGGAAGGAGGGTGAGCTTTTTGCTTGCTGATATTTTGACCCCTCAAAGCAGTCATCTCAAGTATCCACCAGCTTTGTTTGGGCCTAGTGCTCCCATTTCCACATTCATTTTCCATTCCTTTTGGGTCCTTGCCTGCATTTTTTTGTTGTTTTTCTCATTCTTGATAAATATTAGAAACAACAGAGATTGGCTCTAGAAGTAGAATAGACTTCACCATTATGTAGAGCTGCAAAAAGATCTGGGGCAACATGGGCAGATTAGCTAGTCCTCAGTTGTGTATTTTTGTTTAGAAACAAAAATATTAGGAACAACAGAAATATTAGAAAGAATAGAGATTAGATTAAGTCTTCAAGAGGGGTTTCCTTATATTTCTTTTGTGCTGCCAAGAGAAATCTCAAGCAAAATCTGCTTCCATAAACTGGCCACATAGAAATCCTGTTCTGTCACTTTCCACTGTCTCCAACACCAGCTTCTAAGCAATAGGGAGCAGCTCATCAGCCAGTCCTGTCTTGCTCTATCTTCCACTTTATTGTTCTGGTTGAGCAACATCTGGAATTGCTGGAGAGCTCCCTAGGATGTGAACACCTCATTCCACTGGCTGAGGTGTTGGCAACACAAGCAAAGTCACCTTTTAGCACAGGTGAACAGCAGTGACTTGACATACCCTCAGGATTCTCCATTTCCTTTGCAATCATCTAGATGGTGAGAGAGTCCCTGCCACTTGATTTGGTATAAACAGGTGCCAGTGTACAGATTCTTCAAAACAGATGCAACAGGAGAGGGAGACTACCCAGAGGAGCCCACACATCTGGGTTATACACATATATACTGTGTACACACTAGGTACTCAGTAAAGTGTTTTGATTAAATAAGTGCACAGAATTCAGAATCAATGCTGGAATGAGAAGGCTCATGGAGGAAAAAACTACAAAAAAAAAAGTTAACATACTGGGGTTGGGAGGGGGAGCATGGGAGGATTAGAGGGACTCTAGATAGGGCAAAGGGGTGGGGGCATGGGGTAGAAAAGACAGTGGAATGAGATGGACATCATTACCCTAAGTGGATGTATGAAGACACGAATGGTGTGACTCTACTTCGTGTACAACCAGAGATATGAAAAATTGTGCTCTATATGTTTAATTTGAATTGTAATACATTCTGTTGTCATATGTGACAAAGAATAAAAAATAAATTGAAAAATAACAAATGTTTAGAATCCTTTATTATCAACTAGTAGAATTCTTTATGATTGACTCTCCCTGTGCCCTTCTCTGGCCCCTTTCTCTCAAGATTTCCTAGGCTTGGTTCTAAGCAATCATTCCCAGATTTTAGGGGACGGGAAAAGCCCCCTCAAAATCTTTCCCTCCTATAGGCGCATGTTTGTCATCTCAGAGGACAAGGATATAGAAAGGGGGTAGGCCAGAGGATGGAGATTGCTGAACAGGACCCTGACAACTACCTTGTAGGAAAAAATGGAATCCATCCTTCATTGGTATTAGCTTAGGCACCTATCTCAGAAGTGAGGCTGAATCCCAGCTGGGTCACCCATGAGCTATATGACCATGGTGAGTTGTTCATTTCTCTGCTCCACAATTTCCTCATCCATAAAATGGGGATAACAAATATACTAAACTCTTACTAGGTCTTGTGAAGATTAGATGTGTTAATATCTGTGAAGCATCTAGAACAATCTCTGGCCTATACCAAATAGTCAATGTTGTTTGTGTACAATAAAATACATAATAAGAACAAAACCAAAACAAAGTCATGAGAAAGAGGAGGCATCCCTTAACATCTAGGAACTGAACTGACATAGCCAGATTTTGGTGTTCTGTTGAATAAAACAATTTTGCAGATTGTCAACATCAGGCAAGGCCACTTGGGGTATGAGGGATCAAGAAATAAATAGGATCATTCCAGAATCATGTCTGAACAAAGACAAAACCTGGTCCAACTCAAATTCCCAACTTCCTACACTTCTAGATAACATGAGTAGTGGTTTGTGGTTTCATGTATATAGCTTTATCCTTTACCTTTCAGATAAGATATATTATGAAACCCAATCAGAATCACCCCTGCTTTGACAACATCCAAATGCGAGCAAACCTCTCTGCCTTAATTCCTCCTAGCCAATGACCCAATCCCAGCCCAAATCTTCTAAATCCTTTCTAACACCCACCCACTGAGACACTACACAGTTCCCCACAGTTTGTGTGCTCTGTCCCTGTAAAGGTTAATGAACCCATTGTCAACTACAAATGTGTTCCTGGTGAGCTCTGGCATCACCAACCACTGTATGTGGCAAAATCATTTCAGAAGAAGCAAGGAGCCCCATGTGTTAGATTATGAAACATGACATTTATATGCAAATAACTTTAGTAATTGTGGGATTCCCTCCACCCAATAGTTTTGAAGCGTTGCCCTAGAAACAGCACTGATCTGGGGCATGAGGGAAAAAGAAATGAGCATTTATTAAGCATATCCTAATTGAAAGGCACTGGGCGAGGTGCTTAACCCAAATAATTTAATCCTTGGACAACCGTGGGCAGCAGATATTTGTTAACTACATTTTACAGATGAGGAGGTTTAGTGTCAGAGAAGCCAAGTAACTTTCCCAAAATAATGAAGAGCTGGTTAAGTGGGCTAAATCCAATGGTCAATATTTAGTCAGCAGCAACTTGCATTAGATCACTGGGAGGGGCACAGCAGAATTTTTGTGATCAAGTGCTTTTATAGCACAGTCACTAGAGGAATGAAAAGACAAGTCAGGAGTATTCCCTTGCCCTGAAAAGGGGGTGAGGATGTCAGGTGAGCATACGAGTTGAGGGAGACCTGGCTCTTTCTGCTCTTTCCCCTCCTCTGCCATCTGATAATTACAATATTTCTTGGCTGATTGAAGACAGTCTGTGTAGAATCCACAGCCTCTGCATTTTTTATTTTAATGTTCCAAAGAACTGGTGAAATCAAAACATATGAATCCCCAAAGAGGGCTGAGTGCCTGAAGAGTACATTTCCAACTTAACTCCCCCTCTAGCTCTTCCAGGTCAAGTGTTTTCCACTCACAGTCCAGAGGGGGTGCTGCCACTTCCCAGCCAAGTACTCTCAGCTCTGAACCCAACCTGTACAATGTGCTTTGAATTTGTCTCTGCGTTGCCTACAGTGGGCAGGCAGTTTGCCTAAAATACCAACCTCCTGCCTGATAGCTTAGGTAGGATATTTTATTTTCCTATATTCTGATCACACCCCCCCCAATATATACAAATAGGCAATTTAGGACCAGCTAATCTGCCCATGTTGTCCCAGGTCTTTTGCAGCATAGTGGGCGAAGTACATTCTACTTCTAGAGTCAGACAGCTTATGCCTAAACCTCAGCTGACCTCCTACTGGCTGTATGACCATTAGCAAATTAGGAACATGTCTCTGCATCACTTTTATCTAAAAACAGGATAACAACAGTGTTTCCCTATTTCCCTATAATGGGTTGTTTGTTATTTCCCTGCTGTCATCTATTCTTACAACAGCCCTTTTATTCCTTTTGGAAAGGTACCCCTCCTCCACTCAGTGATGTAGATCTTTGCCCTGTACCTACTTCAAGCCTTCCTTCATAGGTGGCAACGTAATTCAAGCCTGGCTAATCAAAGACTGAGTCAAAGATTGCCTCACTTACCTTTAATTATTAATGAACTGGCAGACACAATCTTTCACACAGAAATGCCACATGAAGAAGACATAAAATTAAGCACCTCAAGTTTTGCTCTTGTTTCTTTAACTGGCTTCTCCTCCTTACTAATTTATCCTTGCCTTGAAGCAGTGTGACCAGAAAGTCAGAGGTCCATTTTTCATGTTTATACTTCCTATTACATGAATACTCCAAAATGTTTGCATTTATTCTAGGCTAATACATGGGAGACAAATATCTTTCTCATTCCTGTGAATACTTGATAATCACATGATCCAGTGTAAGCCAATCAGAGTTGGCTTCAGGACTTTAGACTACTGTAAGATACCCTCTTTCCATTAGCTGTAAGCTTAGAGCTCCTAGGAGTTATCTTTTGGGAGAGCTTTGTCCAGTCCGTCCAGAAATAGGTCTCCCAGCCCTAATGTGACAGAACCATCTGGAAAGCTTTGGAAAAGTGTAGATTCTCTGAAACTTCCCTACAAAAATTGCATCAGTCACCTAGGATTGAGCTGGGGAATCTGTTTCTATAAAATTCATTGGTTGTCATTTTAAGGGCATTAAAAACAGTATGGGCAAATGCATCCAAATGAAAGGGCTGAGCATAAAATAGAAATTACAGGAGTCCCAATTTACCCACAGTTGCGCCTTTCATGGTTTCAGTTATGCACAATCAACTGTGATCCGATAATATTGAATGAAAAATTCCAGAAATAATCTGTAACTTTTAAATTACTCAATATATTGCAATAATTACTCTATAATTTTATTATTAATCAATTAGTGTGCCTAATTTATAAATTAAATTTTATCATAGGTATGTAAGTATATGTAGGAAAAAACAGTATATATAAGGTTCAGTACTATTCCTGGTTTCAGACATTCTCTGTGGGTCTTGGAACTTGACCCCAGCAGATTTGGAATACTATTGTAATCTTCGTAACAGACATGCAGACCTGGGTTGCAAGCAGGGAGTGTGTGTCTGGGTATACAAGTTGCTCTGAACTGGTGTAAGCACTCTCTGAACTCAGGCCCATACAGTCAGGCAGGACTATATGCATATGCATATAGTCTATATGCATGTGGACTATATGCATGTAGGCTGTTATATTATACATAAAGGATTATGTGTCCAGGCTCTGGTCCTGGATCATCTTCAGACTTGCCATGGAACCCCCTGACTCCTTCCATCATGAGGAGGTTAATTCTTCTGCCTGTCTTTCCCACCCCTCAACTAAATGTGACAAATCCCAGAAGGCCTGAGCAGCCTTTGGAAAGAAAGCCCCCTGCATTTCTCCTTGCTTTGGGAGTCCCTTCTTGGCTACAGCAGTTCTCCCTGCACAGCTGGAGGCACTGGGTGCACAATGCTTCCAAGTTCCACAGACATAAACCCAGGGATTTCAGTCTCCTTGTTGTGGCCTGCAGGCCTTGCTTAGCATGCTCCCCCAACTTCCCTCTTTCTTTTTACAGTATTTTACTTGGTTCCCTTCCCTTCTGTGTGAACAGTTGGTCCTTATAACCCCCAAGCAGCTTGTAGCTGGTTTGTTACTGTCACTCCACATGGCCGCACGTTCAATTCCAGCAGGCACATTGGTTTGGACATCCTTTTCACATAGCTGTCAACTTGTTTCTCTAGGCTCTAGGCTGGAGTGACAGTTGTTTGGGATTTTGTTTTTCTGTTTGTGCCTAAAATGTATCTTTATCACTGCCTACTGTGGGTATTGGGGTGATTCCTCTGCTTTAGCAGAACATTAAAATCAACTTTCAAGAGCATCAAACAGAGGTAAAGTTCTAACATTTGCTAATAAAGAATGGCTCCAGACAAAGAGGGTCTGCATTAGCCTTGCAAGGGTAAAATGGGCCTGCCTCCAAAATGCTGTAATGCTATATGCACGCCCTGCTGCCTCTGCCTTGGAACCCTGAGAGCCACCATCTTGAGGATATCAAAGGAAATACTTTCCACTTCTAGAGCATGCCAGATCCCAGAGGTACTGCCACACAAAACAAGAACTCTTCCAAGTGACTGGAAATGCTATTCTCCCTCCATTACAGGAAAGCGTAAATAAATGGGAAGAAGTGATTTGGAGAAATCAGCAAGAGAACTTGATATGTGAAACACAGGGCACTGCAGTGGTAGCCATGGGGCTGTCCAAAGAACAGAAATCTTTTAAAAGAGAAGCACATTGACGCTGAGCATCCATGGAGGCACATTTTGCTATGTCTCTGAGAGATTCACATAGTTTACTGTGTCTCAAGGTTACATGAAAGCACATCCACACTCTGTGCTGGTGTGGCTGAAAAAACATGCCCATGGCACTTGAAAGTTCCATGAGTGGTTCTGAATACATTTAAAGTTTCTAATACAAAAACCTTATAATTCAACACTCCTCTGAGTGGATGTTGGACAGCTATGAATGTAAGAAGTGTTTGTTTCTTCTCATCTGTGGCAGGTACACAGAGTGAGAGTAAGCATTTAGACTCTTACAGTATCTTACAGTAAAAATACAACTAGTATACAATTACTATCTTTTACAAATCTGAAGAAATTGAAGAACAAAAAAAAAATGTGTTTCACTGTAGATGGTTTGAGAAACACTGATACAATGAACATCTGTATTTGCCTCATTTACCTTTAATTATTAACAAACTGGCAGACACAATCTTTCACACAGAAATGCCACGTGAAGAAGACATAAAATTAAGCACCTCAAGTTTTGCTCGTTTCTTTAACTGGCTTCTCCTCTTTACTAATTTATCCTTGCCTTGGAAGCAGTGTGACCAGAAAGTCAGAGGTCCATTTTTCATGTTTATACTTCCTATTACATGAATACTCCCAAAATGTTTGCATTTATTCTAGGCTAATACATGGGAGACAAATATCTTTCTCATTCCTGTGAATACTTTTTCTACATCAATTCTAAGTTCACTGGTATTTTGTAAGCAAGTCAGTTATTTAAAAACACCCTCATTACATTGGACTGCTCGATTTAAAGTTTATATGGTGGAAAAGTTGTAATTTTCCTTAAGCTTTCCCCCTCAATCTTCCCAGTTTTTCTGATGAAAGTACTTAAGGTAGTTTTACATGTGTTCAAAAACTTTCAAAGATATTAAGAAAGTAATAGGATGGAACTTCCCCTCCTTATTTAGGAAATCTTCTCACATTTGCAGAACAGAAGGTAACATAACTTTTGTTGTGGGCATTTTTCAAGTCATAGGAAGAATTTACATAGAGCAACTTCATTTGGCTGTCAATGAGGAAAAAGAATAAGAAAATGATACCAGCTCATTACCAAATTCAAAAAGCTGGAAAATTTTATCCATGGTGACTTTGAATCGAATTGCATCAGCAGTTTGGACAGTCAATTGTGCTTGGGTAAAAATTTTGTTTGAACATAAATTGTTTTCTAGATGTTTTGCTAAGTCTTTTAATATCTAATTCCCACAGCCTCTCTATGAGAGATTAAGAAGTACTTGCGACAGACAGTGAGTTCATAGTCATTTGTTTTTTCTGGCCTTGAAAGAAAGGGCCACACACACCCAATTATTGAGCTACTCTTTTTTTCCTCTTGTAGCTCATCCAAACATTCTATTATGAAGTTGAAACATTTCAGTTACTGTAATTTTTTCCTAAAGGTCCTGGTTCCCACACTGAAATTCTGCCTCTAAAGTAAGATTCAGACTCCAGTTCCCAAAATCTGTTCCAAAACACATTCATGGACTAACCCTTGAGAAAGGGAACTTCAAGCTCTACTTGCCTCCTTTCAGAATGAGTCAGTCTTTTAAAAAGCAACAAAAATGTGAAATCCCTTGATGAAGTGTTTTTGAAGTGCCCTGGCCACGTCTGTAAGAATAGTCAAATATTATCTAACCCTGTTCATTTATTAAAGTGGAAAAGAACTAAACTTAGCACAAATAAAGGCAAACTGCTCCTTCCAGAAAAAAAGGCTCATTGATACTTACAAAGGGAATTAGTAAAAACTCTTGGGGTGTGGGGGACAGAAAGGAATAAAAGTGAGGGAAATGGAACTAGGAGTAGTTTGCTCTTGGTTGGGGAAAGGCATAACATCCAAAATATGACAATTAGTTCCAATGACCATATGTTGCTTCTAACTCCACCCATTGGAGAACCCAGGTACCAATACACTAGTGAATCAGATTTAAAAATCAAAACAAAAAGCCACCAAATACATTAGAGAATTCTATACAATGCGAGGTCCCTGAACTTGACCTTCAGGACAGTATTCTGACTTCAACCTTCTAGGTCAGGAAGGCAGGTGCTTAAGACTAACATTCTGGTAGAGGAAGTAGGCTTCCCCACTGTGGTATAGAAGACAAAACACAATGATGATGCCCAATGGATGAAGCAACACATGCAGTTAAAGAAAAACCCATGTAGTAATAATGGCAGCTGCTATAAATTCACTATGAGCAGTGTGCTGTGCAAAGGAATTACATACAGCTTCCTCTTACCTTTCAACCATTCACAAAGGTAGGTATTATTTCCAGTTTATGGACAAGGACTCTTGGGGCAGAAGAATTTTCCAAAGGTTTAAAGACAACACCTGCTTACTTGTTAAACTACAAATTCTAGCTTCTTGATGTCTTGCCCAGATGGTAAGAATCTTACTTTAGAACCCTGTCATCCAAAAGGCTGTCTGAGGTGCATCGAGGAAGCTAACCTACCTGGAGCAGGAATTATAAGAGAATCACGGCCTCTAGTGATGACCAGAATTACAAAATACATTGAATGTCAATTTATTATCAAAAATAGGTTAAATGCACTTCAATACATTGAATTCATGTAATTAATAAGTATCTAAATCAGGTGAAGTTCCCAATGGAACAGTCATGTGAAGAGACTATTTCATTGTTGTGTCTTGCAGTAGGTCTACATTTGGAATTAACTTCTAAGTTGTTATTGCATGATTGGGCACAGTGAAGGCAAACTCATATTAAGGTAAACTTGATTTCTAGAAACTACAATGTGACCTGGAGACAAATCTAAGAAGTTATGGTACCCATTTAATGGTAGTTATGTACCTACCTAATGTAGAGTATGACTATGAAAGTGGGGACACAACCTTTTTGGCCACGTTATCCTTTTGAGAATGGGATTAAACCTGTGGAAACTAGAAAACAGAGGGAAGGATGAAGGGGAAAGGAATAGTTTGCCTTTTAAAACACAGGCCTGTTGCAACATGATGGGTACTCCCAACAGTTTTGTTACAAACTGGGATTTCTGGACAGCCCCAAAGTTCCCTTGGAGTATAATAAACTTGGAGGCCCATGCTGAAGGGTGGGGATATCACATCCCCAACCCCTTCTCATCAGCTTCACCTTTCTTCATTCAGAATGTCAGCTCAGTGGGGCTAAGAGGTTCTGTTTTATTCACTGCTGTGTCTAGACCAAGGCATGGTACTTACTGTGTACACATATTTGTATCTGTGCATAAATACAAACAAGTATAGAATAAATAAGTAATCATTGGGTCACTGACAAGATTTCAAATTATTCAAAGACCTCTAGTTAAAGAACTTTCAAGAACCAATCAACCATAGATAATTCAAGTAGAGATAATCCTGGGAGCAAAATGGGAAGAGGACTGTTTTTTCTTTAAAAATTTAGCCAAATTTCAGAATTACTAATGCAGTTCCAGTTTGATAATTAGTCTTCAGCATGATAGATAGCACAACGGTCAGTCCCTGAAGTGGGAACCAGGGTCAGTTTTGGAGCACGTTGGCTGATGGATGAGGTTGTCAAAATGGTCATACACTTGAGTCTTTAAAATAAAGAAATAACAAGAATAAAACCTGTTCTGTAATGTTACTCTTTCTGTATGTACCTATGGGTGGCCAGAGAAACAATGATTGATTACTGGTCCTAGATTCACTGGCTGAAATAAAGTGCCTTAACTTCTGTTGAAAATGAGTTCTGTCAATGCAAAACAAGAAAAAAGAATGCATATTCAATTCTATTGCAGAAACATCTTTCAACTCTACTGAAATTCACCCAAGATTTAAAAAAAAAAAAAAAAAAAAAAAAAAAAAACTTAGAATACAAAGACATAGTTTTTGTAAATATTTTTTTTAAAAAAGAAGACACATTTCTTCGAATAAGAGCAATACAAAGGGGTTATATAAATTTATTTCTCATGTAACAAACAATTGATTAGTTTAGAAAAAATTCCCATTTTCAATGTTAATTCCATCTCTCATTTTTAAAAAAGTCACTAAAAGGACAAAAACCCACACAAAAATACAATCTGTATCTGTTCTATATTTACAGATAACCAGTCATTATTAAGGCACAGATTGATTAAAAGTTAACATTTATTCAAATAATCCAAATATTTTGTGCATCATATAACACTGACAACTTTGTATACTGTAGTGTCATATTCCCTTATTGCATCAAGAGAAGGTGAAATAACTTCCAGTGTTTTTATTTTTAGCCACCCTATTTAATCTATTTTAAGTGGGACCATTTTCCCTTTGGCATAATATCAAAGTCTGTTCATAAAACCACTGTCAGCTGAATACTGCATATTCATTCTATCTTTCTTCTAACACAAATCCAAATGGTAGAGAGCTAGGAAACGACTCCTAATGATTTTTTTTTTGGGGGGGGTAGAGTGGGGGGTGAGGTCTTATTTAAGAAAAAAAAAATTAGATAATCAAGTTGTTGGACAGGAAACGAATTGTTATGCTGTGATGAATTAATACAACCAAATAAGTCAGAGAGCTGCACATGATCATCTGTATACATGTGCATGTTGTACTTGCAAAGGGAAGGCTTAATTAGTTCTATATTGTTAAGCATATTAGGTGTAGTTGAGGAATGGGCAGTCCCTTAATGCCAGATAAAACTGTTAATTTTATGACAGGCTCATGGTCTATGCCTTCAAGGTTACATAACCCAAACTTTTTAAGTGAAAAATTTTCTGTGTGCAAAATATCAATTCTTGCTCTTTAATGGTAAGACGTAGTCATGGAAAAATGTAAGGAGTACCTCTTATCCCACATTTGTGTAATTGCCCCATTGTTGTACAAGCTCATCTAATTCCTTTGGCTGAAAGCACATGAGGGTGGTTTATGTCCACATAGAAAGTCTTAAGATACTGAACATAAATAAATCATTACAGGTAATTGACAATATTTCCTATGGGAAAGTTTTCCAACAAATTAATACAGTGGAAATATTGCTTTGAAGAAGGAAAGGCACTTGAGTGATTTTTTTTCACGGATTGAAAAACCTTCATAAATCCACAACAAGATGTCTGAAAGACGCAGGAAGCAATGTTGCCTGATTTCTTGGACTTTCACAGTATAAGATTGTAACAATAAATCTAGCCACTTAGAAAGCAGTCTTTTGTTTTTCCTTCAGAATCCAGCAATCTTTATAAACTGTAACCCTGGAGACTTAAATAAAGCCTTTCAATTCTCAACAAACACAAGCAGACAGTTGTAGGAAAGTCCTATGACCGTACAGAACATAGCTAATGTGTGCATCATAAGAACCACAATCTTTTCTCTTCATAATGGCAACAGTGCTGTCTTGTCAGATGATTATTTTTCTTTTTAAATAAAGTGACAATCTAGGGCTCCAGTTATTGAATGCCGTCCATTCTCTACCATAAATCTCTAGTAAATATCAATTTCATCAATTATGTACTGTATGCTTATAATATCTAAAAATAAAGTTTGATATAAATAAGTGTCCTTTACTGGCAGTATGCTAAAAACAAAAACAAAAACAAAACAGCCCTTTGCCTTCAGACAACCATTAAAATCATTTTAGCAATATAGGCAGCAGCTAAATACAATGACTGCAAAGGGTTAATATTGCAAAGTCCATTTGGTCTGTTTTTGCACCTGCTACTGTGAACTAGTTTATTGCTATGTATTTCTGGGATGCTGACATAAATGAACAGAATTGGCCCATAACCAAGTGGACTCACATTTCCCAAAGTCACAGAATATTCTGCACAGAAATCAATATCCAGTACCATTTCAAACAAAAATAACTAAATCTGATCTGTACCAATATGTCAGGTGACATAATTAGAGAGAAAAGTTCCACAGGACAAGGAATTAGAATATGTAAAGTGCTAAAAGGCCTCAATAAGTATTTTAAAGCAGTACCAGAAAATTCAACTTTGATTATTTTTTTTTAAATCCCCAAAATACCAAAACAAGCAAACAAAATAACTTCTAAGTTTTCTGGCATCCCACATGTCAATTATCCTTCATTTAAGTACAAAAATATCAGTGCATATGTTATATAGGTAAATAAAAACAGAAAATAAAGCCTTATCCTCAAATTCTGTCCAATTGCCATTTTAAAAAAGCAACCCACATTTGGTATTTTTTGTATGGCAAGATAAGAACAATTTCTCTCTTTTCTTCCTTTCTGCCACAAAGTACAGGTGCAAATAAAATACTTTGGTCCTGATACCAGACACCGGAGTACTGAAGATGGTGTGCAGTGAAGGCTGTTCACAGATCTCCTGCATCCAACTCTACAGTTACTTGAGGGCATGTGTCTAGAGGGGGACTGCTACCAGCGTCCACTGACACTGGCCATGTCTGAGTGGTACTGACGAGGTAACCTCCCACTTGCTCCACCTTCCAGGAAAGAGGTGCGTGCATTTGGTGGTTCAAAGAGCTTTCTTCGGTTTTTATTTAGTTCTAGAGAGAAAGGGGGGAAAAATTGTTAGTTCCATGTATTACAGAATATGGCATTAGAGCTCAGAAAATGGTGATGGAGTGGGTTTGGAGATAAAAAGTCAAGTCTGGTGGCAACAAAACAAAACAACAAAACCTTTCAGTTAATGGTCAAGACATTTCTGAAATTCTACTAGAAAGTCTGATTGTTAGAGGCAGCATATCGGTACCCTAGAAAAGCAAAGAGCAAATAGTTTTTACTACGGCTTGTAAACTCCCTGGGAGATTATGTCATTCTCCGAATCTTCTAACCACCCGAAACTGTTTGACCTACTCATAGGTCATTTCAGAGAGGGGTTAATGGTAGATGAGAGGACCTAGTACCAATGACAAAGATCATCACGCTTAGTGAACTTATCCATGTCAAACCCAGCAACCACTTCCGCTATTGAAGTCAGATGTGAAAAGAAGACCCAATACCCGAGGTTATTAGAGGAGTACCCCAATGAAGTCACAGCCCCCATAGTTCCCCAACTCATGAAATATATGCTTCCTTAGTCAGAAACAAGAAGTCTTCTTGAGTCAGAAATATGAAGAAGCATGTCAGGTTTCTTTGAATAAAAATTCAACTTAGTACAGCTTAGAAAATTAATACTTGAAACAACCTATACTTGAATCCAAAATTTCAGAAAGAGTGAGATACCCTATTTTAATTGTAATAAAATGAGAGTACTTAGAAAGAACTGTTTGGTTTGTCTATTGCCAATTAAAGATTATTAACAAGAAAGGGGAAAAGTTCATTGAAGCCAACTACCTTGTCAATGACAATGCAGCCCCATCATCAACAGACCCTGGACTCACTGATGGAACTAACTCTTCGTACAAGTAAAATTGCCAAACTCTGGAAATCAGTTTCTGATAAACACCAAACACAAATATCTTCCATTTCAAATGGAGTAGAAGTATTATGCAGTTGATTAGAAGTTGTCTTTCCTTTTCTTGAGGGTGGCTGGAACAGATGATTCAATACCTTATGGAATTTGGTTTTTCAACTATCTATACACACAATCCCCTCTTAAATTCTGAAGTTACACTGTGACTATAGTCAAAGACATAAGGCTAAGGATAAGACTACTGACAGGCTATATGTTTGCTTTTTTCTGGCCATATGGTCAGAATGATCTGGAGTTCCGAAAGATGGGTCAATACCCTTAATATCGTCTCTTAATGTTTTCCAAAATGTACATTCCTGCCCTAAGATGGTCAAAGCCACAGTGGAGAAACCTCTCTTTTGTTCATATGTAGTTCTTAGGAGAGAAGACACATAAAAGTGATTTATTAGCACTTATTACATGAAAAGCACTTTATATATGTGCTACTCAGTTCTTCCCTAAAATTACCATTCTATATTTTATAGATAAGAAAACTGATTTTTTAAAAATAATGGAAGTCTCTTGTCCACACATCTCTGCTAAGTGATGAATCTGAAGCCCCACTTCCCTGATGCAAAGTCAATGCCCCGAGTGACCCACCCAATAGAGAAGACCACCTGAGGCCTCAGGAACACAACCTTGAGAAAGTGGTGAGTACAGGCACACCACCAAAACAGCATTATTTCATATTCAGAATACAAAATTTATTTTTAAATAGAGAAATGCTGAAAAACTTTTTTAAAAAATGGAGGCAATATCTTTACAAAGATACATGCCAACATGCATACTGAGGGCTACTATTTCAAGTTCCTGCAAAATCACACTAGCAATGACAATCCCATTAAAAACTGAACAAGTACATTTTGTTAAAGGAAAAAACCCACAACTACAGCACTTAAAATTCACAAATCAAGATTGAATGTATTTAAAGACAAGCTTACAGGAGAGTTAGGAATAAATGAATCTCCTGAAAAAGTTTATGGTCACACTACCAGACTATCTTTGGTCTCCATTTTCTTACAGGGGAATAAATCTACAAATCAGAATATTGTCATAGAGGAGGAAAGGCAAAAACTGAGGCTAAACCTCATTCTTTTCTAGCATGCACATGGGCAACAGAGTTCATGAAAATTGAACCACTAAAGACAATTAAAAAAAAAAATTGAAGACTTTTTTCTGAAAAGTCCCATCAGTTTGAAAAAGCAAAATGGTAGTGAGGGAATTCAACCATTCCCTAAACATGCGGTCTCTAACAGATATATGTATATAATTTGTGCTTTGCATTAAAAAAAAAAAAAATCTTCCAGAGAGGTCATCAAGCAAGAATCAAATCCTACTGAAAAGATTAGGGATTTTGTTGTTTTTTAAATTAAAAAGCAAACTCCTTCCTCTTTTTTTTTTTTTTTTTTTTTTTTTTTCTCAGTAAGCCTAAGGGATAGTTTGGAAAAATACCAACCTTTTTCTTTGAAATTCCAAGGTTCACACAATCCTGGCAGCTCTCAGGATCTTGTTGCGGATCTGAACAGAGTCACAAACTAAAAGAATAGGTCGGGAAATGTTAGATCTACCTGAGGCCGGGATGGGAAGCCTGTCAGCAGGATTCTAACTTCCTTTCACTGAGTCTCTGCACATCTGGCTAGCCAAACAATCACTATGCTACTCGGAGAAATCTGTGAATTTTCACAAAGTCACTAATTTGAAAAAAAGAAAATAAAGATTTAATTTATTCTTGGATCCACCTCTACTGGAGATAAATTTGACCTCCTTCTATAATATGTACATGTTATCTGGCCCAAGATGAAAGCAAAATAAAAACCTCGTACTTGAAAGAACAACTGTAAGTTACAAACCTATAAAATTTAAAAAGCATGTTTGAACAAACTCTGTACCTAACCAAAGTGTAACTACAAGACAAATGTGAGTCAGGGCTACCCAGCTAGACTGTGTCTATCTGGAAATGGAATGTTCTGGGACTACAAACAGATGTTTTTGTTATCAGATAAGTTGAACTGGAGAAAGAGGCTTTTTGATGAAGGGTTTCTCACTAAAATCTTATTACTAGCAGAGAAAACAATTTACCAGGTTCAAACAAATGCACTCAACAAAGTAAGGTGAAATCATCTTTAATCAAATACTTCATGCTGTGCAAAGCATTCATAAGGCATCTTATTCAACATCTCTAATTCCCTTTAAAAGCAAAAAGAGCTGTGAACCCACAGAGGGGCAGTCTACAGAGGTGGCATACAACCTCAACAGAACCACACTGAAGATGAGGGTGGGAAAAAAAATTTAAGAGGATTCAAAAATCCCTTCTGATTCTCACCCTACTCCCCACAACCCAGAGTGAGAGGTACTGATATACTGCAGAGTAAAGGTATTGATGATCCAGCTGCAACCTAGGAAACTAGTTAGAGATATCTGCTTGTTGTTGAAAGCTTTACAGAGTCTGGAATCAGTATATAAACAAAGAACTTAGTTTTCATTATATTTTCACTGCCATTCCATGAAACTGCAATGAATGATGGTGGAGTTTTTGGAGTGTACACTTCACTGGTATAAAATTGCTGGCCTATAGACACATTTTGACTCAATTCGTTAATAAAATTTTATGAATTTCACTTGCAAATTAATAAAAGAGTGTGAAAGCGTATGAAGTTAATTTAAGTGTAGGAATAACCCTCTGAGAATGAGCTTTATGGTAAACAAGTTAAACCACCCTATAGCCACAAATGGTGAAAAAGAAAGAACAAGGGAGTATCGTGCTAGTAATATTTACATTAACATTATTGTCTATTTCCATAAACCCAATCACATTGCATGAAAGGACAGATCTTAGACATGGTACATGGCTTTATACAAGCATCTATTCCATTCTATCTTCAGGCTTAATAAGCCAAAAGAGATTCTGAAACTCACCCAAGGACCCACAACTTGGCAGAGATAGTGCAGTTTTTTGATGCAGTTTTCTTTCACTGTACCATGATGAATTATGAGTAAACAGGAATTATGCATCTACCTTGTAGAGTACCATTAATGCAGCCTCTTGGGTACATAAGGTCAAGGTAGATTTCTAAAACTGATGTGAGCAGAACTCCGTCCATGGAGGAGCTGAACAGTGGCCACCAGGAAGTACACGGGCAGAATTTCCGCCTCTATATCAAAGATGCTATACTTATATCTGCTTCAGATCAAAGATTCCTTATGGGGATTGGGTAGAGTATGCAATGTGCTGCTAAATAAAAAACCATGGAGGCTTTAGAGTTTTATTTGCTGATCTGATTTGTTGGATGCTGTCTGGAACGAACTTCCACCAAGTAGGATGTATCTGCTGGCCTTACAGAGGTACAGCCTGCAAGTTTAAACTTCTGAAAAAGCAAGTTATATTTCTCTTGGCTTCTATCCTTAATATCTCTTTGAGAGACTGGTATACATATAAATGTGATATTCAAGAGCCTTACTGGAAAATCTTCAAAAACTAATCTCGCCTCCCCCCATATTTCTTTATTTCTCTAAACCCATTTTTGAGGTACATTACTACACATTTGCCAACTCCTGACTCAGCTGGCTGGATTACTTCCAAATGAATGACACCCAGCAGATAAACCTAGAGCATTGTCTAATACACAGAATAGGCATCAGATGCACAATGAAGTCTGGTCTCAGGAGGCAGACATTATTGTCCTTCATTCTGTGACTGCCATTTGTGAGTCACAAATTCTATTAAAACATTGAGAACATTTAAAAGTATCAAGACAAACCATCAGGTTGCAAACTACACCAATGAATGTCCTGTTTCTTTTCTCAGTATAATGATCTTGGTTGGTGTGTAAGGACACACATTTGAACATGATATACAATCAAGAAAATTATTCATGAACCCAGTGATTATTTTGTAATGTGATTGCAAACAGGAGTATAAATCACCATTTCCCTCCCCCATTCTCAAGTTCTGCATGGGGCAATTTTTGTTACATCTTTCTGAAGAGGTCTATTGTAAGGGAAAGCATTGTCAAGGCAAGGCTTAGCAGGCCACCGCTTGATGGAGGGGGATATTCTCAACATTTGTCACACTGTTGGCAGAAGAACCCTCTGAACCACAGAGTAGTAAGTAAGTGGCCAATGGGAACAACCAGCCCCACCAGATGAGACCACTGGCAGAGGTTTTTCAGATTTTAAAATGAGTCGAACATTTATATTCACCTGAGATTGCAAGCAGCATTTTCCTCCTGGCACCAAAAGTGGTAATTCCCAGCTCCTTCAGATCCTGATCTGTGAGAGTGAGGAATGTCTGAAGATCAATCTGTGGGTAAAAAAACAATCTATAGCCAATATATTAAGCACTTATTTTCTCCATTATTGTAGCATCAACTCATTATTATTATAACTATTTATTAATTATGTGATGCCCACTTCCAAAAACTAATTGTGGTGGCTAAGGGACAGAGGATTAAGAAATAAAATGGTGAAAAAAAAAAGAAATAAAATGGTGAAATAAAAGTGATGGTTCTAGCAGAAAACTTAGCTCTGAGCATCCTGGCAGCCATGGCAAAAAAAAAAAAAAAAAAAAAAAAAAAAAGGAAAATTTTAAAAGGAATACATATTTGTACAGAAAAAAAATATTTCTTAGCTTTAGATTCTAGTTTGGTTAAGTGATTCTTTATATAAGAAAGAAACTAAGTAATACAAAAGATGGTATCTTCAATTGTGTTATACAGAAAACTGATAAACTTCCCAGACAATATGAGATCTACAGTTCACTTGGCTCAATCCAGGGAGCAGATTATTTCTGAAAATGGCACAAAAATTGTTGCCAAAGAATACAATTGTAGTATTCCTGCAACTACATGGTATAGAGCAAAATAGCCCAATTATTCCACTCTTCCCATTAAGACAGTGTGAAGGACTAGAAAGGCAGTAGTCTCTGAAGCCAGATCCTGGGGTTCAGAATCTGAATCTGCCATTAGCAGCCATGGGCACTTAGGATTAATAACACAGGGCTGTTGTGATCATCAAATGTGACTGTAGATGTAAAGCAACAAGTTCACCAGAGGGGTTAGGCAACTGGCAGCTATGGTTGATAAATAATGTATATTGATATAGATAGCACCTATGAAAGTTGCTAAATGAATCTTCAACATGCTTACAATAAATTTGGTCTCCTGAGGTTTCTTATTAAAACATATCTGACTCTCAGAAAATATTCTAAAAAAAGATTGCCAAATTTCAACACAACATTAAAAAAGTAAAATATATTTTTAATTAAATTATATTGACCACAATTTAAAATGTTCCGATTTGATTTTTAAGGCACATCTAGATTTAAAAAAAACTTAAGATCATTTATCACAGCTCTAAAGATATTTTCAGAAGTTCTATTCAATAGACCCCAAACTTAAGGCACATAGGAAATGTTGTAGGCCACAGTGTCTCTATTACAGCTCTGCTGTTGTAGCTTAAAAGCAGCCATAGAAAATACATAAACAAATGGGAGTGGTTGTGTCCCAATAAGGTTTTATTGACAAAATCAGATGGCAGGCCTGCAAGCGATAGGCCTAATTAATAAAATATTGGACATGTTATTCAGCTATTCTGGCTGTGCATGCACATGCTTTATTTTTGGAGGAATGGAATAAGAGGTATAGAAAATAACTTTATTATTATGTTTCTTCAAATAGGAAATATAAGTAAAATCAAACCTAGATACCGATGAATAACATTTTCTTCTGGGTCTGGACAAGTTAAACTACATCTGCCCATGTGCTTCCCAGTCAGCTGCCCTCATTGAACCAGCAAGACTAAATAAATGGAGACAGCACTGTAAAGGGTTATCAAACTTAGAAATCCTTGGTTAAATAATAACTTAGAAGAAAGAATATAAAATCAATTCCCTGAAATTCAGCAGACACATGGCAATTTTGGTGTAACAAAAGCATTCGGTAATTAAACTTAATTATTTATTAAGCCATGGGCAATACATTGAATCTATTATACAAAAGACCTAATAAAAACCTTCAATTCTTTGTCAACTGGTACATGCCTGGGAAAGACTGACTTTAATCAGATGTTCTCTGACACAAAATCAAGCCAACTAGCACCAAAACTGGGACTGTCTTGATGTGAAAAAGAGAAATTTTACAGAAGCATTTTAGTTTTCTGAGGTACTAGGTTTGTGTGTCCTAGTAACATGTGTGTCCTAGTAACATGTTTGCGTGTCCTAATAACACGATATGTTTCTTAGAATGCATCAGGCTCAGGGCTTTTTTCTGTATGTCAGTGCATAGTAGGCCATGACTGAACAGTTTGATCAAAATCCATAGTTCTGTTTCAGTTCAGGCAAAACCCAAACAGTCATTTCATGAATAAATGAGCATATGAAAAAATATGATATTCTGTGAGAATAGACTGATGGATCAAAAATAGCTGAAGATTTTATTTCAGATGTTGCTATTTACTTCTATGATAACAGACTCAAGGACAAAACCCTGTGAGCTGCTTCAGCCTTGATACTGACCTTAGTGAAGCTGTGAATCCAACAACTTCTATGAATCAACACAGCAGAGTGAGGTCTTTTAGCTAAAACAGGAGAAGGATGGCTAGGGTGCATTTTTGCAAACATTGTTTTCTATATTTCTGCTATTCTATGTTTACTATCTGCACTAAATAAATAAGAAATGGGATGACATTTTCCTTAGCAGCAAGAACAAGCTATGAGACTCGAATAAATGCTCAATGATGGCACAGCCATAGGTCAATGAGTAATTTCCTTCTAGAGGTTGTCATACACACTATCCAAACAAAGACGACACCAGGAAAATAAGTAACGACTGACCTCTTGTTGCTGGAAGACATCTGTGTATTTGCCCAGGCCCAGTTTGCTGAAAAGCTCTGGAAGGTCAGAGCCTTTGAAAGAGCTGCTCAGGTTACAGCCATTGCTTCCCGTCAGCGAGGAAATGCAGTCCATGTAATTGCTACTGCTGAGATAGTGTTCCGCTAAAAGGCAAAGGAAAGACAGGCTGGAAGTGTAAATGCCCAGAGAGAACATGGTTTAATTAAAAGTTTTAATCACCCAAATATTTCAGATTTCATTGTTCAGCTGAATAGAACAGTAGCTGCAGCAGTACAGCAATCCTTTACTGAAATATTGGCTTTTCATTAAGGAAATGCTAGTTATTGCTTTCAGGGAGGCTCTTGCCATTTAAAAGTTACACTTGGGAGGCAGAAATTCAGCAGCAGTGCCTCTGTAGTTAATAATCATTCATCATATTCTCCCTGAGCACACAGAAGCATTCGCTCTTGATAATTGATTTGATGTGAATTAAATGAGGAGTTGGAAGGAAGACACAATAAAGTGTGGGATGTTATTACAAGTCCAGGTCCTTTTGGATGGCAGGTGGCCCTCTATATCCTTGCTTGTGCTTTCTTTTGGTCAGGAACTGTAGGATATTGCAATATATAAATCTCATTCCCTAGGAAAATAAACTGTACAGCTAGTTCACTAAACAGCACTTCTCAAATTAGGAAAAATTTGCGGAGTGATAAGAATGATGCTAAAGTTCCTGAGTTTAAATTATGACAGAAAATAATTGGTCTCTTGGGGAAAATTCTAACAGTAATGCAGAGGTTTGCCTTGTCTCCACAGATGATTTGGGGGGGCGAAGGTTTCAATACATTGTCTGTGGTTCTCAGACCAAGTGACAAACAAGGCTAGGCAACGGACCATGGAACCATGTCAGGTACTTCACCAGACATGCAAACATGCTGCTCTGGAGGGTGGAGCAGAGCTGTGCAGACAATGCCCACCTCCCTGACCAACAACTGGCTCTTGGTGGGTGGGAAAGATGTTCTTGCCACTACTGATGCAGCTTCAGGAACGATTCCTAGAAGGGGAGGGATGAGGAAGACACTCCCTAAGCTAGTCTGATCCATCTAATCTACTCTGGGGATCTGTGCATCTGCCAGACCCAAGAATCTTGTTTTATGCTGTTTTTGGTGCCATTCATCACTCTTGCCAGTTGTTTTCATCTTCCAACTGAGATGCCCTTTATATATCTCAAGTTAAAGGCATTTCCTGATAAGTCGTCTTTTTCTCTTAAAAACAGATGTTTTCTCTCTTGTAGGGAGAATGTGTAGGGAAAAGCCCCCCCCAAAAAAAAAAAAACCCTGAAATACTGAGTCCCACCATTAAAAGGTGAAGCAGAAAATATAGAGGAGTTACCAGCGAGGGTCTGGGTCAAAGGTGACACAAAGCCAAATGCCATGAGCACATCAGAGTGACCACTGGACTTGAGAACATGGCAGGCTGACCATATAATTTATTGTGCAAATAATAAACTTGTTTTTTAGACAGTAAAAGGGAAACTACTGAAAACTACACTTGAGCAACTGGTAATAAACAGGGATGCCCAGGGAGAAGTGAAGTTTGAAGACCTTGACAAAAGTTAAAGAAAATTATCTAAAGCTGTGCTGTTTAGTATGATAACATTGGCAACATGTACTTATTGAGTACCTGAAAGAAGACTCATGGGAATTTAGATGTTCTACCAGTATACAACACACTACACACTTTAAAGATTTTGCACAAATAAAGGTAAGGTAACTTTTACTTGAAAGAACTATTTGTGTCTCTGTTGGGCTAAATAGTAAAAATTTAAAGAATGGATATTAAAATATTCTGTTAATGCCCCATAACTTTCCTTATATTATCTTAAATACTAGTTTCTATATCCTTTTCAAAACTTCTTACACTCTTTGACAAAGGCCAAATAACTCAATTTCTTAATCATTCCTCTTTATTAGTGACTCCTCCATCTTAATTCTAAACTTCAATTCAACTACATAGTATAGTCAATTTTAATTATTCAATATAAAACAAAAGAAAGTAGATAAAGATTAAAAACGAAAAGCACAAAACTAACTCCACTGGGTTATAGACTGAATGTCATTTACACCCCTAGATCTGTACCTGGCACCAGCCTGCCTCTCAGCCCAATCAGGCTGTCAGAGGTGGAGGATCCTGCCAGTAACTATTAGGAAGCCTCCAGGTTGCTACTGACAGTGCATTTGGGAATGAAAGAATTGACCCTGCTTTCTTATTTAGACTTGGCCAATGACATGATTGGTCTTTTCAAATCTGAGACTCCTGACAGTGCTGTTGACTTGATTGATGGTAACAACTGGCTGGTACCAAGTGCCCATGGAGCTCATCTAGTTTGCTCCATAGTTGTCTCCATATAACTCAAAGCTACATGTTTCAGAATTCCAAAATTTGTCAAAAATCCCAGAAAAAAGGATGTGATGACTATGTGAAAATTCGTGTCTGCTTACCTATTTATACATCCCAGAACTATAGGCGTTATTGCAGACAAAGCATGAACTCATCCTGGGTCTTGGCCATATTTGCTCAGACAGAACACCCATGCTTTAAAGTGAGGCTACCGCTGTTTTACTAAGGCTAGTTCAGCTACATCGTGTCAATTAAAAAAAAAAAAAAAAAATCCTGCTCTTCACCTTCTGTAGCTACCCTGGTCATTCTTTTTTCAATTGTGTAAATGCTAATTTGATAAGATTACTCACAAATGTTTTCTTATTATCTTTGTCTTTTGCTCATAATCTGGATGTTTCTGTATTATTCATTCCACAAACATTTACTGAGCACCTTCTAGGTGTCAGACAATCTGTTAGGCATTTGAGAAAAAAATAACAAGATACAGCCTTTCAGAATGCCTGGCACATGGGCACTTACTAAATATTTACTGAATAAACGGTCTCTGACTTGCGGAGCTCGAATTCTATGGGGGGGGGGGGGGAGAGAGAGAAATAAATCTTGTACTTCAGGATAACAAGTACTAGAGTGGAAAGGTGCACAAAATGCAGTGAGAGGAGAGAACCAAGTGACCTGCTTCACTGGGAGACACAGACAAAACTGCACAGAGGAGGTGGCCCCTGGATTAGACCAAGCACTTGATGTCTCTGGAACCAATTCAACATCACCACAAGCCAAATAAGCACATTCTAAGCTGATTATACTTAAAAGTATGAATAAAAGTCAAAGCTCACTTGATTTGTTTTGTTTACGCTTGGGGCTGCTAACAGAAGCTGCAAATTCACTGTGACTTGCGGGTCCTATTCCATTTCGGTCTCTCCAGTTGTCAGATTCGCTTCCACTTCCCAAGTGCTCACGACTGTTGGACCGTGAGAGGGACACTGATGAGCCCTGTAAATAGTGAAAGCCGGGTAAGGAAATGCTTAATAAAGTGGGTTTCTCACGGTGGAAGGAGAAATGAACCCAAGTGACACCATCACTGTTTACTTCTTTTGCCAACATTGTATGATGATTCTCAAGACTGGGTTTCTTTTCCATAGTTTTTGTCCTCTGACAACCAGTGACACAGGTACTATACAAGGTGAAGTCTTTTTCCCCTCCTTATGGGGACCTCGTTAGAGTTCTGGGAGTACCCGGTGTAAAGAATTCCCTATAAAGAGGATTTTACAATTTTGTAATTCGAAAAGTGGTTCCAGACATTCTTCTCTACTTTCAGGAACCACAAAGCAAATCTTCCAGCAAAGTATAGCAGAGTTCTTTGCCTTTTTTCACACAAGGAGGATAAATGGGCTCAGGGTCAAAATGCTTTGAGAAGAATCAAGCTCCTAGACCAACAGTCAGATGTTGGAGATGGGTCTGGAATTCCACGTGTTACTCTCCCCCAAACAAGTATGGTCTCTCACCAACAAATAGACACCTGGAATAATTTATCTTTTAAATTTCTTTGAAGTTAAGAAAATAATTATTTAAGACATTTCAAAGTTTGCACTAAATTTGTACTTATTCATTCCTTTAATCATTCATTTAAATCACTGTGTCGTGGGTAACCTACTTTATACTAAAGTTTCAAAGTCAAGATTCTGATTTTCAAAGATTTATGTTCACTGGGCAACTCCAAGGGCATCCTTTACTGTTTCCTTCAATAAACTTCACTCAATCTTGCAGCATAACCACAGCTGAATATGGCCTCCTTTAAACACTTCCATCTTTGGCATCATGACACTCAAGTCCCCAGGTGTTCTACCTACCTCACTGTATCTTTTGTAGGATCTTCTTCCTCTCTTCCATTCTAAATGTCATATTATCCTGGCACTTGGTCTTAGGACCCCTTTTCTTGTATTTTCTCTTTAAGTAATCTCAAACCTCTTTCAAAACTCAGTGACTCCACATTTCTGCCTCTAGCTTTGACTTCTCTGTTGAAATTTAGAATCAGAGCTGCCAATCTGATAAGTATTTTAAATAATGTGCTTAAAACTGAGTCACTGACTATGCATCCAGACCAGCTACCCCCAAACTACTCCGCTCTCTGAACTCCTACACCCCAGCAAGTAATACTACCACTCATCTATTTGCTCAAGCTGAAATGTGAAGGGTCATTCTTGATTCCTCCATCCCTCAATACATCCAGTCCATTAGCAAGTTCTATCAATTATCTCTAAATACACCTCAAATCTGCCCACTTCTCTAATCTATACAAATGTCACCAATACCTCCTTAATGGCCATACTACTCTTGTGGTCTCGTCCCCCATAATCTATTGTATATGAAGCAAGATTGATTTCTTAAAAATGCAAATAAGAACAAATCATGCCTTTGTGTAAAGTCCTCTAATGCTTTTCCATTGTACTTTACCATAGGCATAAGTGCTCCAAAATTGAGCTCTATAATTTCTAGTATTCTTTACCATGGGCAGAGAGGTGCTACAAAATTGAGCTTGATAATTGTTCCATAATTTGTATTGTACTCAAAAAATACAAAAAATCCTACAAAAAATACAGTGTATTGTACTTTTACCATGGGCTGAGGTGTTCCAGAATCACCTCTCTGCAACCTCATCTCTAATGCTCCACTACCATATCTCCTTTGGCTCCAAGACTCACCATCCATTTCTAACTTTAGGAAAATTGCACCTGCTGCCCACTTAGCTTAATTCTCTTGTCCAAGATTGGCCTTTCTCGTCCTCTGGATTTAGAGCTTGACTATCATATCTGCTCATAAGATCTGCTCTGTGGCTCTCTAGTCTAAAGCAGCTTCTGTTTATATTTATCTGGAACTTCTGTTACCCAATGGCTTCTTATTTGCTTTATGTTTCTTCCTAATTATAAAAAAGAAAGCTCTGTTTCTGAAAGCAAGAACCTTGCATTCACACATTGTATCTCCAGTGCATAGAATTGTGTCTAGAACACAGAAGGTGATTAGAATTTGTGCAAGTAATGAATAAAACTCAAAGATTCTCTTCCCTACATCTTTGGGACATCTTTGCTGAATTTTAAGAAGAGATATAAATGATTTAAGGCTCCTGAAACCCAAAATTGGAATCACCAGTGAAAGTATCTTTAATAATATACTTCAACCAAGAAAAATTCTATGCAGCAAGAAAAAACATGCTTAAACCTGACAGTTACCAGAAGCATTAGTGACAAAATGGTGAATGCTACATATTACCTACATATTACAAATGTTGGAATCTAAGCTCTTTTCGGGTTATGTAACACTCATCTAAGATCTAGACTGACTTAATTCACACAGCTACAAGAAATGGTTAAACATGGTGGTTTCTGGAAACATTAAGTAAAACATAATCTTGTGATATCTACTAGCTAGTTGTCTACTAACTAATCTAAAATATCTACACAAAGCAGCTCTATTCCACTCTGATTTATAAAGATTTAAAAGAATCAGATACTCTCATTACTTAGTATTGTAGAAGTTGAAAACCATCTTTGATTTCCAATGCAAGTTTTTATTTGCTTCAAAAGATACATGATCAGAGAGTCATAGCCTTTGGGACAGAGTCCTCTGTGTTTCTCCTTTGCTAGCAAAGCAATAAACCTTCTTTTTCCCATTTCTAAAAAAAAAAGAAAGAAAGGAAGGAAGGAAGAGAAGAGAGAGAGAGAGAGAGAGAGATACGTGCCCACTGCTAATGCTTTTAAGACATGGATGGCAAAAAGAATCCCAAATTTTGTATCTTTGTTAATGGGACAGAGAAGGTTCAGATCAAAGCAGCCTTTTATTTGACTTTTGGTGTCCCAATATAACATTAAGTGGTTAGACTCATATTTTTGTGTTTTAGTGGAAACCAAAAAGCTTTAAAGTATCTGCTTTTTATCTAAAAGAGCTCTTTGGAATGAACTGATTTCTTGGTAGCTGCCTGAAAACTGCAAAATATTGCTCAAGTCTAGCTTCACAATAATACTGAATACACAGCTCAAAGTATCAAATTCTTGCCTCAAGCAAACTTCCTGGATCAGGGAATCCTTGGACCCTGGGACACTGAGCAAACAGCTCATACCTATCAGGATCTATCAGCCAAACATGCTTCTGCTTGTAGATCAGCATTCTACTTATTCATTTGGTTTTACTTTTTTTTTTTTTTTTTTTTTTTTTTTTGAAAAAGAGTAAGGGATCTTTTGGAAAAAGAAAATGGCTCTTTCCAAAGGAGGGTGGAGGTATTTCTAGTCACCCTACAATTTAAAATGATCAATGCTGTAAGCATAGATGTGGTCTCTCTTAATAAAAACTGTTCTCTCTACTGTTCCCAGGTCCTTCCCCATGTCCCAATCCACTGAAGCAATCCTTACTTCTCTGATTTCAATCCTTCCCTTATGGCAGAACACAGGGAATGGCACACACATGCAGGTAGCAACCACTGTAGAAAATCAGATGATGCCATGTGAGGACCCCTGTCCCTCCATTTCAGTAGATGTGAGATGTATTAAGAAAAAGTCCAAGGCCCCAGAAGAATTCAGAAAGAAAGAATCCTAAAGAAAGCTGGATCATATCTTTCCTTCAGCAGCATTTAAAGGGGCAGTGAAAAGAAGCAGATTACATGGTGAATGCCCATGCTCCAACCCAGCTGGTCACCCCTGCCCTCCCTCCCCCACCTTAGTGTGAATGGACACCAGCAGGCTGGTGAAGCAGGGTAGTCCAAGACAGGCAGAGCAAGAAAAGCCACCAGAAGGGGTTCAATCACAGAGACAGGATCCCCACATCTCTCTGTCCATGGCAAGTGGCCTATTTGACCTTGGGTAAGGACTACAGCAGAAGTCTTTCAGATTCCTATGCCCATTTTTACCATTTCACCTCCCTTTAGTGTTGCATCCCCTTATTGCAGTGCTTCTGGAGGGTCATCAGAATCATCCTAGGTTCTTGCTGGAAACACAGAAAGCAGGTTGCCACTCACTCACTCCTTACCTGCTGAATGAGATCCTGGAGAAAGAAAGTGAGCTTTTCCTATCAAGCTCACTAAGTAATTCTTATGCCTGCATATTGTGGCAACATGTTTCTACATCACTTACATGCACCTTTGGCTATGTGTCTTTGGTGTTAAATCAGTATTAGATATAAATTTTGTAAAATGAACTCAAGTGCTTTTTCTGACATTTACTGACCATGACCTTGAGGAAGACCTTATCCACTCTGAGCCAGTGGGGAAAGACTGGGAGATTGTCAAGACTGAACGAACAGTGGATGGAAACTATTTAAAATCACAAAGAATTAAATAAATGTGATTTAAGATAATTATTAACAAAATATTAAAGGTGTACATAATACTCTGAGGCATTCCTTTGGATGCAAAATGCACAAGTGGCTTGAATGTGCGAAATTAGTTCCACCAATGAGCACTCATATACACAATCTCATCTCCCAGCAGTCTGTTGGTTTGCTTTGGAATCATTTTTTCAGTAAGAATAACAGCTGCTCAATACAACTAAAAACTTACTGTGCACCATGCTAAGCATAGCATGTCCCTCAGTACATTCAAATGAGAAAACAAGCTCAGAGGAGTGAAGTTACTCACCAAAGCTAAATATCTGGTCAGTGGTGGTAATGAGACCCCACAGCCCCTTCACCTGACCACTATATAACTGAAATGATCATCCTTTTCACTTGTCATACTGTTGGTTTTAGAAGAACTGAATGCACATTTCTAAAGTCAAATATTTCATCTCTGAAACTACAGAAACACAATCATCAGCTTAGCACTTCACTCTGCCCAAAGCAAGGGTGTGTGGAGTGGACCACCATAGGGTGCACCAGTTCAAAGTCTAAGGATTAGCACAGCAGTTTTAAGGTTTCTGGTAACAAAAGGAGGTGTTTATTTTTTCTCAGCTCTAATAGCAGCAAGAGGAGTACCTCCTACAGCCTCATAATTTTTCATAATGGTTCCTACATTCTCACTGCTGAAGGTCACCTCAATCTTTAAATACAGTCTGCCACATGGATACTGCAATGCTAACAATGAAGTTCACAGGAAACAATTCTTTTTAGAATTTCGATAGTATTTTCTTTTTGACTTGCTCAAAGAGAAAAAAAAAATAAAACAGCATGTTTGCTTTCTTTGCCTTTCATCAACAGTCTAATTTATTACAAAGAAAATGGGTGGAGAAAAGAAGGGCAATCTACAAGTGCTCGTTATTAGACTAACAATTATGAAACCGTTAACCAGTATGTTTTTCAGCGTGCAGTTCTCCAGCTGAACACCATGTTTCTTGGATTAATCATTTTCATCCACGTTTGGGTTTGCAGTCCCCCAGTATTATGTGTGCACTCACTCTCCAGCCCCACCCCCACATCCAAAGCCTCCTGCCAAAACCTGACACTTGCAAATGGAAAAGGCCTGCGTAGTGAGTCACATGGAGCCTGGCAGAGGAGTATGGAACTCTGGACCCTCCTCTACATGCTAGGAATGCCAGCTTCCCGGTCTCACCCGGAGTAGTGCAGCCAACATCTGGGAAACATAAAAATTTTGGAGCCCTTGTTTGAGATATTTCCTGCTGTGTTCTTGGCTCATCTGAACACAGAATTTTTAACTCATATCTGAAAACCTGTTTTGGTTGAATATTTGCCTTTTCCCCCTATGGTGGCCTTGCTAGTGATACCCTTGGACAAAGGGGCTCTTTATACATTTTTATGGAATATTACATCTGCCCTTTACTTCATCTGAGTCCTATGATCCCTTATGATACCTCTCCCCCAATAAAAACACACATAATCAAATTTCCATCTCCTTAACAGGGTATCAACAACTTAGAGAGAAGGCAGATAAAAAGCATAATGTATAAGAATGCATCAATTTTATAACAATGTATTTATAAGAATAGAAATAAAAACAAATGACCTTTAATATTTTTTCCTGATGTCTATAAAGAACATGGGGAGGGGACTGGGGTTGTGGCTCAGCGGCAGAGCGCTCGCCTCGCACGTGCGCGGCCCAGGCTCGATCCTCAGCACCACGTAAACATAAATGCATTGCATTGTGTACAACTAAAGTAAATAAATAAATATTAAAAAAAAAAAAAAAGAACATGGGGAGGGGAGGACCAGCCCCTTTTGCTGTGAGCAGACAGGCAGAATGCACAGAGCGTTACTACAAACCTCATACGTGGTCGTCATCGTGGGCTTATAGGACACATGGTTGGCTCTTCTCAGCTCCTTGATAGTTTCAGCTGGCATGGATTTAGAAAACCCCAGGCCACTCCAGGTATTTGTAGGTGTTCTGACCTCTGTCACCACTGGTTTCTTTAACATAGCTTTGGAAAATAGAATATAAGACAAATTCTCAGTAAGTTCAATGTATTTTTTTTTCTTTTTTTTGGTGGTGCTGGGGATTAAACCCAGGGCCTTGTGCATGCAAGGCAAGCACTCTACCAACTGAGCTATATCCCCAGTCCCAGTTTAATATATTAAATAAAATATGAATGATGAGCTTGGTTTCTTTGATATATTGAAGGAATGATAACTAAATGTTTATTTCTTAATAAAAATATAAATGCCTAATAAAACATAACACCCAAAGTAATGATAAATGAAAAAAAAGGCTACACAACTTCTAACGATGAAATGGTGATATATTCAAGAAAATATATTCAAGTTCAACAGAATTTAAACAACTTGAACCCAAACATTTGGGTTTCTTTTTATGAGAGACCAGTTTCTCAATTCACCACGAATTCTTGAAAATCATTTACTGAGTATACTTAAAAACAATCAAAGTATGAAACATTAGTATATCACATACCTTTGGTTGCTAATAGCTTCTTTTGTTCATAATCAAATGCCTAAAAATGAAGCAAAGAAAATGTCTTTATTACCATTTTCTCCAAACGCCATGTGAATACTCTCTGGTTAGATAACAAAGGTTTTGACTATATCCCCTAAGACATATGCTAAGCTCTGCTCCATGGGATGACAGAAATCCAACACAGGCATGATAAATCTAAACATGCTTTCAAATCTAACTAATTAGAATAACAAATTACCATTTTTGACTTGAAGTCACAGCAGTAACAGAGGTAGAATTTTTCCTTCAAAAAGAAAAAAAATCTTATTTACTAAGAATATCTAGCACACCAGGACCATTATATACTACAGTTTGTGAATAACCTAATATCAGTTTTGCTAAGTTTCAGATTAACACATTACCAAATGCAACCAGATACCTACGGTCCTCCTTTTGTTTAAAAAAAATCCCCTCTTTATCTAGGTAAGCATGACCTGAGGTGGTATGATGTCAATACAACTTAAGAAGTTATTAACCTAACTTGCATAGTCTTTGCTTTTGAAGTAAGATGAATGAAAATGGTCTATTACCATTACAGTCTATAATGTTAATCTATAACATTAGCAAATTTAACTTAGTTACAATTTTGGTTTTTTGTTTTGTTCTGTTTTGGGGGTGCAGGACAAGGAAGGTACTATATATTCACTCCACCAACATTGAATGAGTCACTATGATGGAGTCAGATCTATGCAGAGACCAAGACAGGTCTTTCTAAGGACAGTAGTACAGCTAGAGGTATTTCTCAAATGCTAACTAGTGTTCTCAACTCTCCGAATTAGGAATTTGCTAAGACTTGATTTATGGGCTCAAAGGCCCACCACCAGAAAGATCAAGAACCAAATGGCAGGAGCACTTTGACTCTTCTCCCAGGAAGACTGAGTCATGGTGTTCATGTAATTTATGGTCTAAACCACGATGCTTCTGAGAGTGAAATGTGTTCTGAACAATACTGAGGCCAGGATGATCGAAGTCAACAGGCTGGTCCAAACAAACAGTATGAAGGTGTTGGAAGTTTAAGAAGATGACAATAAATCAGGAGAGGCAGATTTTTAGATAATACTGTATGATGACATTTTTTAAAATGCTAGTTCTAAAATGGCATCAGAAGCTTAAAATCATCTTTTAGTTATTAATGTCCAAGAGCAAGGTGTGGGAAAAATCTAAATTCACTTGCTCAATAAATATTGAGTACCTAGTGGTTAAAGAGAGTGTGCTGAGCTTTATAGAAGAACACAATAATGAATCAAAAATAATCCACAGTCTCAATGACTTAGGAGTGTTGAGTAACAGGAATAAATATAAAAAAAAATTGAAAATTATGATAATTGTGGAGCTAGCGAGATGACATAGCACTTAAGAATAGTTGGGAGACAGATATATTTTTTGTCACAGAGAACTCTTCGATCTTTCTTCTATCAATGCTCAGTGACTATTATCATTGATTTTCTAGTGATTTTAGAACTCAGCTATTCACTATTGGCATAAGTACATCTATTCTATTTAAGTGGAAATAATGTCACCAAGAACAACACTCTCATCCATTCTAAAAGAAACAGACATAAAATTGGTCCACTGAGGTATAAAACCCGATAAAAAGAAGACAAGAACCACAATATAAACAAAAAACACAAAGGAACGATAAACGGGAATTGATACTTCTTAAGTGGGAGAATTTTAATCTATGCTAACCAAAAATAAATTCACCACACAAAGTGAGGTAAATGTCTTTTTTTTTTAACACACATTATGGAGGCTGTGGTTTTTATATTAGTCACCTACAAATTCATGAAAATGTTCAAATGCAAAGGATTAAAACAAAGATGAGGAGGACTGATTAGAGCTCACTCTGAGACTTAGTACTGTAATTTAGTTCCATGAATTAATTTTTCTTACATGTACATCTGTGGCAGCATTTCTGTTTCTAGGATTTTGTAAAAAGATTTTCATCTTTTTATGGAGGTGGAGGGATTGAGTGAGACAAATCCCTACTATGAAGTGAGTCTACCCAATAACTGATACTGAAAACTAGAATATTTATAGGAATTTTTGAAAGCCGAGAGCAAAAAATCCTTGTCTTTCATGTTGTGATCTATATGGAAATCATATTTCTGAATCTCATGGTCAAAAATCTATTTTGAGTAATTAACCTAAATCTTTGAAAATGAATATAGAGAAAAGTCCTATTGAGGAAGTTGTTTTAAACATAAAAATCTGTGAACCATCTGGGTGTGGTAGCACACACCTGTAATTCCAGAAAGGCTGAAGCAGGAGATTAGCAAATTCAAACCCAGCCTCAGCAATTCCGGTAAAGCCCTAAGCAACTTACTGAGACCCTGTCTCAAAATAAAAACTAAAAAGGGATGGGGACCTGGCTCAGTGGTTAAGTGCCTCTGGGTTCAATTCCCTGGTACCAAAAAAAAAAAAAAAAAAAAATTGTGAACCAACAACTTCACATTAGGCTAGGCATGGTGGCACACGCCTATAATCCCAGCACTTAGGAGGCTGAGGCAGGAGGATCATGAGTTCAAAGCCAACCTCATCAAAAAGGAGGCACTAAAGCAACTCAGTGAGACCGTCTCTAAATAAAATACAAAATAGTGCTGGGGATGTGGTTCAGTGGTTGAGTACCCAAGTTCAATCCCTGGTACTCAAAACAAAAACAAAACAAAACTTCACATTAGTTGTTTTCATAATCATCTCAAAATGGCACCAAATTTATCATCTTCATTTTCACAGATGGAAGAATATTGGATCTGTTTATGCAAAACAATGTCATGATACAGTAATATTTAGAAATATAGTCTTTTGCATTCATCTAAATTTTTTCCAAAACACAGATGAATAATGTTATTTGCATAAGGCACAGTGACACAAATCATTGTATGCCATTTTAATATTATATTTTAAAGACTTCTTCTCATTTAAGCTAAATCCTGTTTCATTGTTAATGTTTATAGTAAAATAAATTCCTAAGTATCACACATATATTTAAATTTTACTTTGACCAGAGCAGAGAAGGAAAAGCCAGTTTCTGTACTACTCAGTGAATTCTTCATGCCCTCACCTGAGTACCCTACATTTCAACGACTTTTCTGTTTTTCCTCATTACCTGCATGTTGATATATGATGGACGTGGGGCAAGGCGGGCCCTTTCAGAGTTTTGCTGGGCAGCTGCTGCCCTCTCTGCTGCGCGTTCACTTCCTGGAGCCTTCTTATCAGCTACAGGGCTTTCTGAAGCACTCAGTTCAGGGTCTGAGAGCAACCTGTCAGTGCTGCTGTGAAACAGAGTTTGGAATTTAGCAGTCTACCATATAGACAAATGTACTGTAGTACTTCTATGTGCCACATTTACTATGCATATTTACCTTCATCAACTATTTACATGTATTAACTCATTTAATTCTCAAAAGGATGCTGTGATGTAAATTCTATTGTCATTCTCATTTAGCAGATGAGGGAAGTAACTTGTTCAAGGTCATACCTCTAATGTAAATGGTAGAGTTGGAATATGAATTCAGTCACTCTGACTCTAGAACTAGAGCTTCAAACTGTCTCATAATACACACATTCTATGTCATATATGTGTTATACAGCATATGGTAGAGAGGGAATAGACATAAGACAAGATTTCTCATGTTTATACATCAAGGAGATATCAATGATTCATGCGTACAAAGCCTAAACAGATGAGTAAATCCGATATCATTCATGTAGAGTGACATTGGTAACAAACAAGGGTAGCAGATAAATAAGAAATATTTTCCAAAGCCTAGTTAGGGGTATAGGTAGAGCATGAAAGTGCTTCTTATAATAGGCAACAGCTGAAATAGAACACATGATATAATGCGGGGTACATGCACCTCAAGTTCAAATCCAAATGCATCATTAGTCTTAAAATAAAATAGGGTTCAATCAAAGACCTGGTTTGCTCATGTCTTCATAATTTTATTCATTCAACTGTTCAGTTGTGCCAGGGGAATCTAGAGGGACCTAGGGTGTTTGGAGTTCAAAAGGAAGAACAATGAACTTTGCTTGACAAAAGCTGACAGAAGCTTCACAGAGGACATTTGAACTGGGAATTAAGGGCATTGCAAGATCACTGGTGCCAAAGGCCAGGAGAACAGCAGCACCGGGAGGGAAGAGAATAAGGAAAGTAAACAGACACTGCAGACCACTGGGGCTCTTTAAGCCACAATGTGATAAAATTTAGATTTAAAAAAAAAATTACTAGAGCAAAGTTAAGGATAGATCAAACCAATGAGAGATGAGTAGAGGGAGACAATTCTGGAAAATGCAGCTTAATCCAGATGGGAGATGAGAAGAAGGTGCAGAACCCAGTCGATGATGAAAGGAATCAACATATGCTTCAACTGCTTCAATTGAAAAAAGAAAGCAAAATCATTTTTCTGACCTATATTGAAGAACATTAACTTGGCTTATTAATACCATGTAAAGAAAAACAGATAAAGCATAGTTGGGTAAATTGAGACCAGAGTTCACAGAGAAAAATGGTTTTTAGTAAGAGAGGATGGAAATAAGAACATATATGCTAATCTTTGCATAAAAATACATAAGGAACTAAAAAGGCAGTAGAGGAAATCAATGGGATGGGGATGGGTGGGAGGAGAACAAAACAAAGGATATTAAACGGAAAAAATAAACACAGAAAGGAAAAAGAAAATAGACCAAGGACAAAGGAAATAGAGCAAAGATGGTATACTGGCAACTATGCCATGGTCAGGGAACTTTACAGTCAATACAATTCATGCATTTGCACTCAATGTGACTTGTCAAAATTCAGGATACTGTGAAGCATTTATTGAAAAGTTTTCCATTGATCACCTTGGAAAAAGGGAGCCACAGCTTAAGAAAGAACTCTCTACTGAAAGGGAGTTCACTGTGGGAAAACCTCTAACAGCAAAAATCAAGGAGGAAAAATTGCCCCAAGTGATTACTAAAAAGCAGAAAGATTTGTTAGTTTCAGAGCAATGGAGGTTGTTTAGAGGAAATATATAAACCCAACTGACTATATGGAGATGAGATTATAAAGAACATAGGCAAACATAAAATTACCAGATATTACTCCTTAAAAGTACAAGGGATATGGCTCAGGGGTAGAGCACTTGACTAGCATGCACAAAGCCTGGGGTTCAACCCCCCAGTGCCAAAAAAAAAAATTAAGAAACAATTGAAATGATTATTATGAAGAGAAATGAAAAAAGACCTAACCTGACCTGAATCAGAGTACTAACCATCAAGTTTAAAACAATTTCAGTCTGCTATAAACTATCTTTCACAGAATCAAGGGCTTTTAAGATTAAAATACATACTGTAAGTGTGAGTTTTTTGTGCCTTGCAATAGCTCTACTGTCTGCCTCTTGGCACAGGAAACCTTGGAGTGACCCATCATCTGTTTTAAGTCACCAGCATTCCCAGAATGGGAAGGACTTCGAGGCATGCCTACTTCAACAAAAGCATCATTACAACCTGCAGGTGAGAAGAAAAAAGTGAAAAATCTAAACAACATCACATTGCAGTTCACTATTATCTGCAATGGGAAAAAAAAATTAGAACCCAATTCTATAGAGACATTGTTAGAGAAAGGCATAAAGCTTCTTAGCTTCAAAGAGGATGCCTCAACAAATTCAGGCTTCACAAAAACTCAATTTGAAGATATTTTTAAAAGAGTGTTAGGAGGTAAGGGGGCTCTAAGAAGACATTCCAACTTGAGGGAGATATATTTATATAAAAACATTTAGTTTGTTGATATTTTTTTGTTACATAGGTAAATTAGCTGAAGGTCCAATGTAACAGGTAAGTGATATTTCTTTGGAAAGTGGTTTTCTGTAAACTTTTCACCATGCTCACTGGCATTTCATTCAAGATAGTCCCTCTGCACATAGCTAAGGTAAGATGAATCACAGTTGGTTAGTAAAACCAATTCCAAATCACAGCACAGACTCTCCACAACCCCCTTTATCAGAGTAACAAACCAGACTGATATTCAGGAGAAAAGTTACAGTTCCTGACCTTCTGAAGGGTTTGATTTGGGAGAAGCCTGCTCAGACCCAGTTGTCTGGATGGATGGATCACCGTGATTCCCACTAAGCACTTTTTCTCCAAGTGACGAAGTTGATATTGCACCATATTTTATATTTGGAGACTGAAATAATAGAAAATAATGTACAGATAAGGTCACGAATTTATAATTTAAAGTTCATTTCAGGTGAAGACTAAAGCATGTTACAAGCAGCTTATCTCTTAAAACAGCACAGATGACACCGTTGCAGTAGAAGGGCATTACCTGTGCATGTCCATTTAAAGAAGTGGCGATTTTTTTGCCTTCTGTCTGCATACTGTTGATATGAACATCAACAGGAGTCAAGCCAGGAGGGGGCGATGGAGCTGTGTGCCCATAGGTGGGCACTCCAGACAACAAAATATTGGTTAATGTGGCTTGCGCGGTAGATGGGATCATAAGGTGTGGTATGGCAGAGAAACCTATGGTAACATTTTATGAAGACAGATTTTAGACAAGAAAAAAACTCACGAACTACTGCTTTTTTCAGTTAACAATAATTAAATATTTTTGCTGGAAATTTAGAAGATAATTCCATTTTAATCTCTCCATAGATTTAACATTACTATGAAAACATACAAGAATGTTAAAGTGAAGCAACACCTTTGAGAATGTTTATTCTAACCTCCTCTCTATACAGATGAGGAAACAGGGAGCACAAAGGCTGTTTTCTGATCACCAGGCTGACAGCCTGCCAGCCCATGCCTTGGTCACTGCTCCCTGCACATCAACCCCTTATCCCATTTGAAGATTACATTTTATTTTTATGAAAAACTCATTGCTTTGTTGTGTTTCATTTTAACTAATTTACACATCAGGGAATTTCTGTTTTGTTGGCGTGGGGTCTGAACCATAGTTTTTCCCTAAAGAAAGTGAATCATTTGTAAATTTTATTTCAAAACTGATAACACCTAAGAATATGTGCTGGGACTGGGGTCATGGCTCAGTGGTAGAGCACCAGCCTAGCATGTGTGAGGCAACAGGTTCGATCCCTGGCGCCACATTAAAATTAAAACAAATAAAGTAAATGTATATTTTAAAAAAAGAATGCATGCCTTTGATTACACTTGCATGATACTGACCTGTGGCACTTGAAGTATTAGCAAGTGGGGGTGCCCATAATGTGGGGCTGGGGGTGCCAGAACTTGGACTTTGCAAAGGACTGACTGAGCTATTAAGAGCATTCAGGAGTGAGTTCGGGTTTGTTGAAGTGTTTAGCGATAAGGTGGTTGGCCCCAGAAGACCTGCAATAAATGAACATAAAGTCAATACACATGAATTCAAGATTTTCCAAAGAGATGGCACCATGTTGCCATCTGGAATGCGCATCAATATAATCTGATATTTTCTAAATACAAAATATGGGTGACAGATTTTCTTTCAAATATCTACTTGAAATATTTCTTTATACAGCTCCAACACAGAAACCAGCTAACCCACAAATAGATGCTGGCAGAAAAAGGAAGACAGATGTGCCCAAACCAGGACAGCAGTCAGGGTCACTGAGCACCACCAGGGGCTTTCCATTTTTGTCAGCCAGTGAGGATGAACAAGTGGGGATTCATTTTTATTTCTATGCATACCTCACCTGTCATCTGTTTCCAAACAAATGCTTTTCAAAGCACTCACAGTTAGCAGTAACTGGAGAAAGCTTCCCTGTGGTCGAATGGGTCCATTCGGCCCTTTGTAGATAGGCAGGGTCTTAGATATATGTCAGAATATATACATGACCATGACTTCTTTCAGTTTCATCCCAATGATAAAAACTTTCTTTAGAAAAAAAATTTTGTTTTTAAGAATTTGATACTTGATTAATGAGGTTTTGCTTCTGTTATTTGAAATATGTTCTAAAATAAAATATGCATTTCTGTATATGTTTCTAGGAATTTATATAAAGCAGAAGTATTACAGGATGGGTATAGCCATGAATACACTTTTAAAATTCAGTAACTTTGTTCTTTGCTCACCTTCTCACTAGTGCAGGATAAATTTGGTTCCTGCTAAGTTACCTGACTGGCATTTCCTGGTTCATTCCTAGGCACTGCTATATTATTATGACTATTTAGGTCCCTGTAGAAGGAATAACTTTGTCAGGTGAGAGACAAAGGGGGAAAAAAACCCCTCTTTATTGTAATGGTGTCTAAGAATGGCTTCCTTGGATTCATAATCATATTATTATCAGACTGCACTTTTTAAAAGCAAAAACAAATATTAGAAAAATATTTTAAAGATTGCTGAGAATATTTTTTTCTGCCTCAAATCAGCACTGAATGAAGTGGAGTGATTTACTAGGGTTACTGTACTAGCTTTTCAATAAAGGCAACTGAGAAATGCGCAAGAAAGCAGTGAACCTAGCATAACTATAATGGAGCAAGTAACGTCAGCCTGTAAGACTGCAATCCACAGATGAGGCCATAAATATCACTATGACTATTAGGCGGCTCACTCTGCTTTCTTAACGAACCAAAGCACTGAGAGAGATTGTTCATTTACTTTTCTATTGCTTGCTTTAGATACAGGTCCATTTGCATCCCTTGGTGGCTAGGATCCCTTTGTGTCTGGCTGGCAGGCCTAACTACTGCTGGTACAGCTCCGATTGCTTTCTCCTTCCACTCTCCCCACCTCTCATACAGATTTGCAATTACTTTTTCAAAAGCAAACTGGATAATCTTTATCTCTAGGGACTGATGGCAGTATTGCAAATGCAAGAGAGAACAAACACATAAATTATAGTGAGCCTGCTCACTTCAATCTCAACAGCATTCTTAATTTAGAAGAACAAACAGTTATTGAAAATAAAAGTCAGACCTTGATTATTTATGCCACCATAGGAAAAATCTGGGTAACCAAAATCCAAAGATCCTACCAACAACAACAACAAAAACCTCAAAACAGACTGATTTGAGTTTTGTTGCTTTTCACCTGGTCTTAGGGCCTGAAGAAGGAAATATTAAAAACAGCATTTAAACATAAACCCAAATGGCAGAAAGAAAGGGAACCAGATAAGCATTTCCCCAGTGACTGAGAAGCGCTATAATAATAAATTTTATACCTAGTCCAGTGAGTCCAAGGCCTGCTGAAGCTAAGATATCCAGGCTGGGACATGCCAGGCCGGCAGGGCACGATGCTGGGGATGGACTGGTTGCTATGGTAACCCCACTGCTTTCAAGTCCGAGGAGACATTTCCTTGCTTCATACATATTTAAGGCATTTCGCTCAACACTTTTCACAATCACAGACTATGAAAACACATAATGGGGGAAAAAGTGACATGCGAGAAGTCTACAATGAATGGGGGAAGGGAAGGTGAAAAGTGAGTATGCTAATAATTCCACTCAGGGGATAGGTTAATGCCGCTTTAAAATCAACTGCAAATCCTACCCATTCATTTCTCAACTTTTGGTAAAGCTGAACATGTTATTTACCATTTATTGCATGTGTTCTGTGTCCTAGGCACTGATGGAAGCTGCACAAATGTTCCAGTTCTCACCCAAACCTTATGAGGTGGGATCATTGTTCATATTCAGTGAGTTAATAGATTTGGTCAAGGTCATGGCACAGCTGCAGAGGACAGCAAGAGGACTGGAACTCCAGACCCTTTCCACAGCCTCTCTTCTTTACCTTAAAGCTCTCCTGGCTTTATCTTACCTTTACAAACCAAATCAAACTTGTCACCACATACAGACTGCATAACAACAGTCACTTATGTCTGATATTTATAGTCTATAAGTTGACTGACCTTGAGGCATCACTTTCCCTCATTGAGCTCATGGTAAAAGAAAATGCTAAATAACAAATCCTTCTTCCCCCTCAGTGGACTCATCTAGAAAATTGGAAATGTGAACCCAAAGAGGAAAGGTTCCAATGGATAGTAAAGAAAATCCGTGACTAAGAAAGTAGTTAAAGCAGTAGTTGAATAAGGCCAGGCAGGTGTAATTAAATAGCCAGGGGATGCTGTAAGGTTTCCAAGTTCTGACTGGCAATCTATTTTTCCCTGACACCTGCCCATTTCTTCCTGAACTCCTAGAATTCTTGTGCCTGTCCATCTTTATATGCACAAGTCCTTGAATATCTCTTCAAGTGTCTACCTTTTAGTCCTGGAAGCTCTACTAATTCTAGTTAACTCAGATCAGTCAAGCATGAAGCTTCACAACACATAAAACTAATGTCCTGTTATCTAAGTTTCAACTCTCTATATAAAGTTCACTTAGAATCAGGCCTTTTTCTTTCAAGTTTTCTTTTGAAGAAGGTATGATTATTTTTCTTCAGTTGGATAATAAACATTACAGTATTTATATATGTACAAAGTTACATAATATATATTTATATACAAACCATTATACATATATGATAATGTTTACAGTTTAGAAATTAAAAACTGGAAGTCACAACCATTTGGTGTTATCTACTATAATAAGTCAGGGAACTCAATTCAGTTCAGGAATTAAAACTTTCTTCTAAACTCTCCATAAACTTAACAGTTACTTTTTATAAATACTTTTATCAAGAAATTCTTTTTAAAATAGAAAACCAAAGTTAATACAGCATCTCTGTACTTAGCACCTTAAATAAATCTTATTTGTTTCTGACTCTGTTGAAACTGAGCACAGCATTCCTTCCCCTTGTTTCATAGTTCCATTTTTCCAGCTCCTAGTCCAAAGTCATCTCATTATGAATTTGTTGTGACCCTTCCAGATGATGCTTTGCACTTTAGAAAATACATACACATACATGCAAGAACCATGTACCATTTAGTACATGCTGTCATGCAGTTTGTGATTTTTTTCACTCAGCACCATTCTATTTGACCTCTGGTGCAAATGTGTCTTCAGTGCGTGTAAGTAGAGATACAATGGCTGCAAGTAGGAATCAGTATTCTGAGTGTGATCAGGTGGTCTCAAATTGTTCTGAAAATGGCTCTGCTAATTTCACATTAATGTAGGAACATTCCTGTTTTCTCACATTCTCACTAGCACTTAAGTGTAACATTTTTTCATTAAATTTTTACCCTACATGAAATTGCCAAGTTTTTGCAACATCTTAGAGAAAAGGTTACAAAAAGGCTGAACACTCTTGTTAAAGTCTTTATCAAAAAGAATGGACAAGTGTTCTTTAAATCATTAGGGCTAGCACTGTGGCTGGCATATAATAAGTGCTCTTGTTTTTTAATTGCTTTTTTAAAATTGCGTGTGCATGCGCGCGTGCGCGCACACACACACACACACACACACACACACACATACACACACAGTCAATCAACTCTCTGGCAACTAAGTAAAGCTTTAAAGTTACCAGATTGCAAGTGAAGGGTTTTCTCTTTCCTTCACATGTATTTATAGAAAAATAATGGTTACAAAAAATGGACTATAAAAACCAACAAATACATAAAGAAAATAATGATCAATAATGGTGTTCCAAATCAATATTGCTATATGTAATAACACATCTGAAAATATTAGATCCATGTAAAGGTAAATACACACTTGTGTGCAAAATAAAACTGTAAAACTGTACAGAATGACTCCCTGGATCCAGACTGAACCAACCTTGCTAGGCTGCTTTGGCTTTGGTTTAATGCTGATAAAGACATCAAGCTGTTCCATCAACTGAGCAATGAACTGTGGGTCTACTTCAATTTCTTCCTTCATATCAAACATCAGCACAAGAGGAAGACAACCCTAGAAAATATCACAATAGAATGTGTAGGAGTTAATAATTTCAAAACCTGATTATTCAACATGCCTACAAATAATGCAATGTTTTATATATTTAAAGAACAAACCAAAGTATTAAAGCTAAATTATATATCTTTACATAGTTTGGAGGGCTAGTGTGAGAATAATGTTGACGGGGAGGAAATTACTTTTTGGATAACAAAATTGTGTACCTTAAGTTTCTGATTTTGGCCCTGATTTTTTTTTTAACCCACTCTCCACTTTGGAAAATTCCTTCATTCTTTGACATCAGTTTTGTTAGGGGTGACAGAAATGAAATTCTCAACCACATCAGGGTACTAACCTTATGTCTTGGCTCAACAACATAAAAGTGATGGCTTTTACTGCATCCTGAATGAAAGCTAAACAAGCACTGGCACATTTTGAGTCTGGCCTTGCCTGTCCTGCCTGAAAATCTGCCCCTTCCTCCAGGCCAGGGTAGCTTATCATTATCCCTTCAACAGATGCTTGGCTTTGGTATCTTACCTCATCAGAGGCTGCTTCTTTCTTTATTTTTTTTCCTTTGGGGGGTGGGTTAGGGTGGGGGATGTGCTAGGGATTAAACTCAGGGGCACTCAACCATTGAGCCACATACCCAGCCCCATTTTGTATTTAGGGACAGGGTTTCACTGAGTTGCTTAGCACCTAGCTTTTGTGGAAGGCTATAGACTTGTGATCCTCCTGCCTCAGCCTCCCCAGCCGCCGGAATCAGAGGCTTCTTTACCAACCAAGTCCTATTTGCCTTCTGCTACAGCTCAGGCCCTGTCTCCTTCCTGTAGTGAACCGTAACTGCTGTTCCTCCTCAACAGTTCCCAGTTTAGCACTGCAGTTTCGTTCAGACTTCTTTTCCTCTGATGCTTTCCTCCTGGCCCCTAATCTGAGGAGTATAGGAACTATGTAACCTTTGTTTTCTGATATGCAGATTACCATTCAGTGCTAGCCTGCTCTGTTCACAGGATTTGGTACACATGTACCAGGAGAAGCTAATGTTAAACATAGAGCATTAAAGAAAATCTTTACCACGTGCACCTCAGATACAGCATTAATCTCCAGTATATATAAAGAACTCAAAAAACTCAACACCAAAAAACAAGTAACCCAATCAATAAATGGGCTAAGGAATTGAATAGACACTTCACTGAAGAAGAAATACAGTCATTAACAAATATATGAAAAAATGTTCAACATCTTGAGCAATTAGAAAAATGCAAATCAAAACTACACTGAGATTTCATCTCACTCCAGTCATAATGACAATTATCAAGAATACAAACAATGATAAATGTTGGCAAGGATGTAGGGGAAAGTTTCACTCATACACTGCTGGCGTGACTGAAAATTGGTACAACCATTATGGAAAGTAGTATGGAGATTCCTTAGAAAACTTGGAATGAAACCACCATTTGACCCAGCTATCCCATTCTTCAATTTATACCCAAAGGTCTTAAAATCAGCATACTACAGTGATGCAGCCACATCAATGTTCATAGCAGCTCAATTCACAATAGCCAAACTATGGAAACAACCTAGATGCCCTTCAACAGATGAATAGATAAAGAAAATGTGGCATATAAACACAATGGAATATTACTCAGCCTTAAAGAGGAATGAAATTATGGCATTTGCAGGTAACTGGATGGAGCTGGAGAATATTATGCTAAGTGAAATAAGCCAATACCATAAAACCAAAGTCCAAATGTTTTCTCTGATATGCAGATGCTAATTCACAATAAGGTGGGGGTAGGGGTGGCTACAGAAGAATAGAGGTATTTTGGATTAGGCAGAGGGGAGTGAAGAGAGGGGAGGGTGTATGGGAGTAGGAAGGATAGCAGAATGAATTGGATATTATTACCCTATGTGCATTTAAGACTACACAACCAGTGTAATTCCACATCATGTACAACCAGAAGAATGAGAAGTTATACTCCATTTATGTATAATGTGTCAAAATGTATTCTACTGTCATGTATAACTAATTAGAACAAATTTTAATTTTTTACTTATGGATAAAAGTCTTTTTCAGGATGATACTATATAAAAAGGTAACTAAAATACAGGTAAAACCTTTTAATTTTTCCCTCCCTTCTTCCAGCCTTGTGCAATCAGAGGTGTTATTGAAGTATGAATGTGAATCATAACTGTACAGAATGCTTGAAAAGGTTCACTGAACTAAAAAATAACATCTAGAGAACTTGAAGAAAGTTTGAATAGTGATGATAACAATTCTTGGATAAGAATATGCTACCCAATGAATAGTATATTAAAAATTACCTGATAAAACAAGTTTTTATTTATTAAAATATAAATTTCTTAAAAGTACATTATAATCCTTAGTGATTATATAACAAGTTTTCTTCTGTCAGAGGAATGGAGTCAACAACACAACTCTGGATTTTCTGAAAGTCTCTCAAAAATGAATTCAGCACGTTAATAGCAGTAAAGGTCACCCTGATGCTTACTAATGCAAATATCACTAAAGCCTGAGCAATGAACAAGAGAAAACAGTGCAGATGTTAATAAGATTATTACATCCATCCATTTTGTTACTATACATTAACGTACAGAAGAAGGGAAATACTATAAATTGCAAATCAGAAGCAGTACTGAATTACAGCATATAGCTTTGTTGTTTTTCTTCAATAAGTAACACTCAAATTCATGGCTTAAGTTGTATTTAATGATATCAGAAATTTATGAAGTGTATAAAGGAGCCAGGTTTCTGAACATGATGTCTTTGAGGATGAAACTTAATAGTATTTTTGTTTTTCTGCTTCAACAGAAGAAATTTTTGTCAAGTGAAATGGTGTACCAGAACTACATGTCATGAAATAATCATCTACTATCCATGCCATAAAGCACAGTCAATTGTTTCATTGTGATCTCTTCTGTGTTTAGTCTAAGTTAAAAACAACCCTGCAAGAAAATCACCTACACAATGAAAGTGAGCCTACTGAGGCACCATGAACCTAATTCCTTTTACCAAGAAACTATTATATTTGACCACCTTCCAAAGTGCTTTCTTAAACATAGAATTAGTAGAGTGAGTACAACAACAAGCCCTGTATCCAAAGAAATTAAATTAAAAATTACAACACTAATTTCAGTAACCTTACCATGAGATATTGCCTTGCAAGACAGACAGACTCAATGGTGCCCTGGAGGTAGACGGTGGATTTCTTCTGTGGATTACTGGGATCAGGAAAGTGGATTTGAGCACCCGTTCTCTGCATGATATGTTTGATGTTGCTCCCATTTCGACCCATCATAAAGAGATGATGTTGGGCTGCAATGTCTAATTGCGTGCTCACAGGAATAGCTGATGCTAAGCTCCCAGCAAGATGTTCTAACAGCATGGCAGTTCCTTCCTGGTAAAAAGGATGCAAGGAAATTATTCTACAAAACATAGCTGCCCATGTGTAGGAAAAGAGCCTACTGCCCTTCTAACAGCTTTAGAAAAATACAGCACATTCTATAAATCCAAATGTAACACAAAGAAAAATTCTGGAAAACAAATTAAGTCTTATATCCTTTAAAAATAATACTTGCATGATTTGTAATTTTACAGTAATGGGAATAATTTAAGTCATTTACCTTCACAGCACTAGTATTATTCTGAGACCCTCGTACTATGACAGTAGCACCATACATTCGGGAACGCTGTTTAAATGATACTGATATGTTGTACGTTTGTGATATGTGCTGAATAGAGGGGGAATTAGGATCGGGAACTGGTTGAAGAATTCCAGCAATTGGTAACTCAAACATCAGCACCAAAGGAAGCAGCTCCTAAAACAAAATTATGAGAACCCAAAGCACACAGTTAAAGCATTATGATTCATTTGTTCTTTTCTAAAGATGGATTTTAAAACATAAATTGCTTTTATGGTAGACATAAGCTTAGGCTGACTATATAAACTATTTTAAATGGAAGAAACCTTTTATGAAACCTGAGTGCTTGTGACTCACACTGTGGCATTTTTCCTCAAGCCACTATATAGGACCATTTAAAAACCATAAGGGAAATTGAGTCAGATGAATTCAGAACATCTCAGAGAAACATCTTCATAGAAAACAGTTTATGAGTTAACATTGAACTTCATTTTTTAAATGCTGATAATAAAACATCTATAGTAAAAAATAAGGAAGTGGATGCCATAAAGCACATGAAAAAAAAATTTGCCACTATTTTCTACTTAATAAAAATATGCTTTAGTTATAAAATGGTAAAGCATGATATTTTAATGCCTTATAATGCAAATGTTGTTGACATGGATTTACAATATGAAAGAATAATATATATATATAGTTACCCGAATTCTAACTCGGGCAGATTCTACTCCTGCTGGCTGTCCTGCTATAGATACCTGCAAAAGAAAATATAGTTTAATGTATTTTAATCAAACTCACATCTGCTTTTCTAGTTATCCACATCCTTGTTACTCAAACTGTGATCCAGGGACAAACAGCATTAGCATTAGTTGGGAGCTCAAGGATAGCCTCTTCAACAAATGGTGCTGGGAAAACTGGAAATCCATATGCAACAAATTGAAATTAAACTTGTATCTCTCACCATGCACAAAACTCAATTCAAAGTGGATCAAGGACCTAGGAATTAGAACTGAGACAATACACCTAATAGAAAAAGTAAGCTCCAATTTCCAACATGTCGGATTAGGCCCCAAGTTCCTTAATAAGAATCCTGTAGCGCAAGAACTATTACCAAGAATTAATGAATGGGATAGATTTAAGCTAAAAAGCTTCTTCTCAGCAAAAGAAACAATCAGTGAGGTGAATAGAGAGCCAACTAATTGGGAACAAATATTTAATACATGCACATCGGATAGAGCACTAATTTCTAGAATATATAAAGAACTCAAAAAACTTTACACCAAAAAAGAAAATAACCCAATCAATAAATGGGCTAAGGAACTGAAAAGACACTTCTCAGAAGAAGATATACAATCAATCAACAAATACATGAAAAAATGCTCAACCTCTCTGGCAATTAGAGAAATGCAAATAAAAACTACTCTAAGATTTCATTTCACCCCAGTCAGAATGGCAGCTATCAAGAACACAAACAACAATAAATGTTGGAGAGGATGTGGGGAAAAAGGCACACTCATACATTGTTGGTGGGACTGCAAAATGGTGCAACCGCTATGGAAAGCAGTATGGAGATTTCTTGGGAAAATGGGAATGGAACCACCCTATGACCCAGCCATCCCACTCCTGGGTCTGTTCCCAAAAGACTTAAAAACAGCATATTACAGTGACACAGCCACTTCAATGTTTATAGCAGCACAATTCATAATAGCCAGGTTGTGGAACCAACCTAGATGTCCCTCAGTAGATGAGTGGATAAAGAAAATGTGGTATATATACAAAATGGAATTTTACTCAGCAATAAGAGAGAATAAAATAATGGCATTTGCAGGTAAATGGATGAAGTTGGAGAATATAATGCTAAGTGAAATTAGTCAATCTCAAAAATCCAAACACCAAATGTTTTCTCTGATATAAGGAGGTTAGTTCACAGTGTGATTGGATGGGGGTACATAGGATTAGAGGAACACTAGAATGGTCAAAGGAAAGGGAGGGCAAGGGAGGGAGCAGAGGGGGAAAGGGGGGAAAAATGGTGGTTGAATGAGATGGATATCACTATCCTAAATGCATGATTAAAGATCTGAATGGTACTTATATACTTTGTATACAAGCAGTTGTATGTAAAAAGATGATATACTTGTGCATTATGAATAAGTAAATAAATAATCAAAAAAAAAAAAAAAAACAGATTTCAGGCCCCAAACCAGACCTGCATAAACAGAAGTTGCAGTTTAATGAGATCTCAGATGATGTATGTCAACTGATCTATATCATCCCTTGGACTTACCTAAAGCTTCACAGCCCCCATGAGGCCATCTTTATAATTATTCTTGTTCATGGCATTTTTCTCCCTCTTGTTTAAACTCTTTGCATACCAGACACCTAACAATATGCAATGATATGGCTGCACTAGGTTCTCAAAATCTGAACTTCTCCCATACCAGTTGGTAAATAATCACTGGTCCAACACACCTCTTCCAGCTTTCCCCTGGGATCCCTGAGCCTTCCCATGATCCATCAACTAAAGCATTAGTCTCGAACTGGGGTGGGAGTACAGGAGCTCCAAAACACAGCTCTAAGGGCTGATGACCACAACATAGCAGCTGTTAGATAATTTGATAATCATGGCTTTCTATCTAGTACCTTACGCATTCATTGTTGCCATTGGTACCTTTGTAGCTAACAGTTTCTAGTCTTGTAATTAGCTTAGAAAAGAATGCTTCCAAATAACACAATTAACACTACCTGTTCTTCAGGTATTGGAAATACTTACATTTGGACAGGTCAGTTCCAAACAGAAGAATTACAAAAAGTGTATATGAACTTGATAGAAACATAATTCGGTCAATGTGCAGAAGTGAAGCACTCATACACTGTCTCTCAGAAGGTAATGTGAGTAGCCCTGAGGACCACTTCTGGGTTTTTGCAGAGAATGGATCAGTCCTGGACTAGGCAATTTCTATACCCTTTCCTGACTGACAGGCTCTCTCAGCCTTTTCTTAGGGGCTCTATTTTATGACCATCAAATCTTTCCCCGATTCTACAGCCATTTAGAGATCAAGAGTTTAGGATCTACCTACAATTCATCCTCCAAAAGACAGCACCCTCAGTCTCCTTGCAGGGGTTCTACAATCTATATTGTACATCATCTACATGGTTACTTTTTTTGCTCTCATCTCTCAAAAAGGATATGCATACTGAAAATGAAGGCTGTAATTCATTCCATAAAAGTTCATGTGGGAAGATGAATCACCTGGTTGCTTTTCTCTGCTTGGTTATTCCTGTTGGAATCTGGAAAGTGGATGTGACATCCTGTTTCTTCCATCACTTTTTTTTATATTGTTGCCACCTTTGCCAATCACGTGGGAGTGCTCTGTATGTGAAACATCCATCTTCAACGTGACCCGATTGCTCTATATAGAAACAATGTATTATTGCTCTACATGGAAACAATGTATTATTTCTTGATGCATGAAAAGGAAGGAACAACTACTCCCTAAACACTTTGTCTTTTGTTGTTGTTGTTTTGGGGGGGTGCCAGGGATTTGATAGTTTGGGGTATTAACAAAAGTGACCTGGTAGAAAAATCTTACAGATTCCTTTATAAAATAATCTCAATCTAAAATGCTCAATCCGTCAATTTCTCTTTGGCTAATTAAAAACTTCTCATTTTTAGACAAATCTGTCAGACTAGACAGATATATTCTTTACCAAGATAATTTTTGGGGGGAAATAGACATAAAGTCAGCTACAATTATAGATAAATTACTCATTTGTTCTTCAAAGACATTATTCATGAAACATTTAATTCAGATAACTAAAAATAGATGAAAACATAATTACAAGATTAAAGATATGCATGTTAGAGGAATGTGAAACCAAGAGAATAGAAAACTAGGAATAAGCTGTGAATAATAGTTTTGTTTTCACAATTTCTATGTTGCTGTATGCTGAACTTTGTAAAATATATTACTCTTGCTAGTGGGAAGAAAGGAGAGGAAAAAAATCATAAAACATAGACCTGTGACAGCAAAATGGCTTAACTAAATGAATACTAAGTAGATTAATTATATTAAAACAAAATGTAAAATTCCAGGACATGAAGAATAAATACACAGTGGTCATATTGAAATTAATATACTTAATTTTGGGTAGATGGATATTGTAAAACTATAAAGACCAACATGAAACCCATTTGTATTTACGAAACTATTACTGAACAGTCCTTAACAAGAAGTCTAATGACATTAAAAATATTGGCTATTTTCAACCTATATACCATTAATTATGTTGATTTTTAAACTTAATTCTTTCAGTTTAACCTTTGAAATACAGTAAAATATCCCTCTGTTTTTGGATAGTATTCTAAAATATTTAGCAATTACAAGGTAGATAATTCTTTAAAATAATTTTTTTTTTAAATGAAAGAACAAAAGAAAGGGGGAAAACAGGTCAGAGACCACACACATGAAATACCAAGTGGCAAAAAAAAAAGTCTGTGGTGAACAATCAGCAGCCTGGATGCAAATCCTACCTCCCCACTTACCAGTTTGGGGATTTTGTGCAAACCACTACCTCTGTGCTTAGTTACGAAACTGAAACTAATATTTGTAAAATATATAAAGTGCTTAGTGAAGTACCTGACATGTAATGTGCTGAGTACAAATGATCATGTGTTTAAATATCCTTGTTACCTCTCTATGTGTATCTTGCAAGAGAAAGAAAACACAATTGCACAAGCACAAGCATCAAATTTCATGCCGTCATACTAAATACACAGCTATATAAAGAAGATTCATTGTGATTTCCTAGTGGAATGGTAAAGGCCAAGATGCTAATTCCTATAATATTGTTCTTTCTTTATGGGGGAATGAATGGGAAATGAACCCCTCAGGTGCTTTAACACCTAACTACATTTCAGACCTTTTTGTTTTTTTATTTTGAGATAGGATCTAAATTGCCAAGCTGGCCTTGAACTTTTGGTCCTCCTGCCTCAGCTTCCCAAGTCACCATGATAACAGGTGTGGACCACCACTCCCAGCTATCTACAATGTTTATCATACACTATACTAACCAGCACCACTGTCTCTTTCTAAAGATGGTACATACATATGCACGTACATACACCAATCCACATACATAAAGTGTATATGTCTATTATGGGTATTTATAAATGTCATTCAATTGCCCAGCATGGTGAACCTATTCAAATATTAAACAGAACTTTTTATCCACTGTAGAATCATGTGTGTTTATTTTCAAACCCACCATTCCTTTCTCCTGGTTTTCTTCTCCACATGGTTCTTTCATAACGGCATGAAGCAGCCCTTGCAGAGACAAGGTTCTGACATCTGAGTGTCCTTAATATTCACTTACTTTTGTGTCTAAGACAGACATGATCATTTCCTTGGCTTCTTTAACATCTTCTTTCTTTCCAGAAACCTTAATATGGGGATCTATAAGAAACCAGAAACAAAGGCTCATGGGAAATTCTTCAACTTTCCCAAACTCTGTTTTAAAACTGTTACAACATAAAAATGAGATTTTACAATATTTGTACTATTATAAGAGTCCTATCACTGTAATAAAAATGAGCACATGGAAAATGCTCAAATTGTGCATTTATCTGTGGCTTTTTCCTTCTGAAAACTGGGCAGGCCATTTAATTTAACTTTTAAAACTTTCTTGTAAAATAAGTAAATAACTACAAAGTAAATTTCATAATTATTTTTAAGTAAACGAGTCATCTATAAATTTAACTTATTAATTTAGCTCTTGCTACATTCAAGGGTATATTCTAAGGGTTTAAATACATTTCCTGAATCCATACCACACCTTTGTTAGGTGTTTTTTTTAAACAGAGAAAATTAAGGCACAAAGTGAGTTAGTAAATGGCCCCAGAAAACCCCTCAGAGACTTGGTCATTAAAGTGTCTTCCAGCTCTGGATCCACACTTTAAACTATGTGCCAATTTAGAAGACATCCTCACTGTTAAGGTTAACAGAGGGGAAAAAAAAAAAAACCCTTAATTTTCACACAAAAATAAATATTTACTACTTATCCAGAATTCTTACCAAGTGACTAATATATGCTGAATTTTATATAGGAATTCATTACTGAATTTTATATAGGAAAGCATTCACTCATTTGACAAATATTTTCTGAATATCTATCCTGCACCAGGCACTGCTCCAGGTACCAGGAAATGCATCAGGGAAGAAAAAAGACACCTATTCACATAGAGAGGTTGAGGCATCTTGTGAAAGTAGTAAAAAACAAAAAACCAAATACATTATTTAATATATTAAAATATAAATTATTAAAAAGGGGGGGGGGGACAAGACAAAGGGGTTAGGATTACCAGCTATGGGAAGAAGAGAGAAGTGTTCAGGATTCAGAAAATAAGATCTGAGTAAAGGCATAAAGGAGGTGAGACAGTTGGGGCAGATGGAATTTTCCAGGCAGAAGGAGACAAAAGCCCCAGTGCAGAGATGTGCCCTTCAATTCTCCAACTAGGTTTTCAAGTCCTTGAGAAATCTGGATGTTTTGTTACCTTACAGGTCAGCCTGATGCAGACCAAGGCCATTCTGAGGCAAGCAGAAAGTTCTCTACTTAATTGTGTCAGTGATAAAGCTGAATAACAGAAAATTTATTGTTACTATCACATCATTGACAACCTAACTCTCTTGATGCCTGCAACATACTGACTTCTTGGCTAAGTCCTTTATATCCTGTGAGGACTGTGAATGTTTATTGAGTACCTTTCAGAATTAACACACAGTTCTGAGTCCTTTAATTCTCCCAAAGTGTCAATTCTCTTGGATATGGAACCAGGATCATCAGGTGCGAATTCTAAGTAAACTACACGTATTTCCCCCAATATTGTGATCTCCCTATCCCAGTCCACAAGTCCAGGGAAAAATCAGTGTCAGGCTAAGCCCATCATGCTTTTTTTTTTTTTTTTTGGGTGGGGTGAGGGCAGGTACTAGGTGCACTCCACCACTGAGCGACATCCCCATCTATTTTCTATTTTATTTAGAGACAAGGTCTCACTGAGTTGCTTAGCACCTCACTTTTGCTGAGGCTGGCTTTGAACCCACGATCCTCCTGCCTCAGCCTCCAGAGCCATTGGGAAAAGCCCACCATATTCTTAAGGTGCAATTTGGCAATGAAAAAGAGGGAAGGAGAGGGGAAAAAATATTTTCTTACAGCTAACTGGTTACTCTTAGGGCCAGGATGGAGAAATCATAGTTAACAGCAGTGCCCCATGAAGCTTCAGAGTTCAGGAATGCTCTAGCCTTGTAGGGATACATCCCAGCAGTGGTGCTTGAGTCAGCGCCATCACCTCCAGCCCCTGCCTACTCCCTGGACTGTGTCTCCTGATGGCGGCTCTTGGCCTGGGTACCTCTCTTTATCCTGTTTTTAAATCCCTCCTCTAACATCTGCCCTGTCACAGGGACATCATGATGATTAAAGACCTTAACATTGTTCAAAACTTTCTAAAATGTTTAAGTATCAGGTGTTATAAATAAAGAGGCCTAAAAGCAGGGCACAATGGATGGCCAACCACCACAAGTGGGGAGAGAACCCGCAGAACGGCCTCTTACTCACAATGCTTGTCCCCTCCTGCATCCTAACAAGGACTGGTTGGCCTCCTCTGTAATATGCTGGATGCTTTTTCCCCTACTTCCACCATTCTTACAATGTTCCTTGTAATTCCTCCAGGCAATATTTACATAAAAAGTTATCTACAGTCTTAACAATCCTCAACTTGGGTCTGCTTTTCCTTTTTTTTTTTTTCCTACATTTTAATTTATTTAATTTTGTATTCTTTTATTTTTATTGGTTCTTTTTAATTATGCATAACAACAGGATTCATTTTGACATAATTATAAAAAACATGTAATATAATTCATTCTAATTCAGTCCCCAGTAATTCCCCTTCCTTTCCCCTCTTGCCTCCCTTCCACTCTACTGATTTTTCTATTTAGTTACAGCTTTTTTGTAGTGTCTTGTGAATGTATATCTTGTGGAGATTCACTGTGGTGTATTCATAGAAGTACACAGGAAAGTTAGGTCAGAGTCACTCCACTGTCTTTCCCTATCACATCCTTCCTCCCTTCCCTTCATTCTCTTTTCTCTACTCCACTGATGATGATTCTTCTTCTTTTCTTAAGTCCAACACCCCTTATTTCAGATTAGCTTTTGCATATCAGAGAGAACATTAGACCTTTGACTTTTGGGAACTGGCTTATTTTACTTAGGATGATAATTTCCAGTTCTATCAATTTATCAGCAAATGTTATAGTCATTCCTTATGTCTAAGTAATATTTCACAGTGTGTATATATAAACATTTTCTTTATCCTTTCATCGATTGAAGGGCACCTAGATTGGCTCTGTAGCTTGGTTACTGTGAATCGCGCTGCTATAAACATTGATGTGGTTGTGTCACTGCAGTATGCTGATTTTAAATCCTTTAAATATACATGGAGAAGTGGGATAGCTGGGTCATAAGGTGGTTCCATTCCTAGTTTTTTCAGGAATCTCTATACTGCTTTCCAGAGTGGCTGCACTAATTTGTCATACCAACAACAATGTATGAGTGTATCTGTTATTGTTTGGATGTGATATGCCCCCCAAAAGCTCAAGTATGAGACAAATGCAAGAAGGTTTAGAGAAGAAATGATTGGTTATGGGAATCTTGACTCAATCAGTGAATGAATCCCCTGATGGGATTAACTGAGTGGTAACTAAAGGCAGGTAGGATATGGCTGGAGAAGGTAGGTCATTGTGGACCTGACTTTGGGGTATATATTTGGTTTTTGGTGAGTGGAGTCCCTCTCTCTGCTTCATGATCATCATGTGATCTGCTTCCCTCCACCATATTTTCTGCCATGAAGTCCTGCTTCATCTCAAACCCCAAGGAATGGAGCCAGCTCTCTACGAACTGAGACCTCTGAAACCATGAGACCCTAAATAAAGTTTTCTTCCTCTAAAATATTTCTTTCTCAGTCTTTTAGCCACAGCAGCGAAAAAGCTGACTGAAACAGTACTCCTTTCCCCACATCCTTGCCAACATTTATTGATATTTTTATTCTTGATAATTGCCATTATGACTGGAGTGAGATGAAATCTCAGTGTAGTTTTAATTTACATTTCTTTAGTTGCTAGAGATTTTGAACATTTTTTCATATATATGTTGAGCATTCATATTTCTTCTTTTGAGAAGTTATCTGTTTAACTCCTTTGCCCATTTATTGATTGGGTGATTTGGGGTTTTTTGGTGTTACGTTTTTTGAGTTCTTTGTATATCATGGAGATTAATGCCCTATCTGAGAAATAGTTGAGAAAGATTTTCTCATATTCTGTAGGATCTCTGTTCACACTCTTGATTGTTTCCTTTGCTGTGAAGCAGCTTTTTAATTTAATGCCATCCCATTTATTAACGTTTGATTTTACTTCTTATGCTTTAGAAATCTTGTTAAGGAAGTCCGTTCCTGTGCTGACATGATGGAGTGGTGAGCCTACATTTTTTCTTCTAGCAAGTGCAGGGTCTCTGGTCTAATGCCTAGGTCTTTGATCCACTTTGAGTTGAGTTTTGGGCAGGGTAAGAGAGAAGGGTTAATTTTCATTCTACTACATTTGGATTTCCAATTTTCCCAGCTTTGGGTTTGCATTTCTGCTGGCCGACACTGACACTAATCCACCCTGAAAATGCAGTAATACAGCACTGGTCTGAGGTGAGCCCAGTGCTTCTCAAACCTGGCCCGCACATCACACTTGCCTCAGCACCTGCTAAAATAATTGGTTTCCCAAGAGATTCTTAACCAAGAATGTGAAACTGAAGATTAAATCACATGAGAATTTTAACTGTAATCTCTATGTAAGGCCCAATACACATGACAAAATGCTTCTATATGATATAAGTATTTCTCTCTCTCTCTCTCACACACACACGCACACACACACACACAATTAAGGGTAAGTACTGAGTGGCATGATAACCTGTAAATCTCCTATTTTACAGATTAGATGATTACGTTGAAATTCCTCTGCACCAGGAAGCCTTACATCCAGTTTAAGGAAGAATATGTCTATCATCTCTGTATCAACTGAACAATAAAAAGATACAAAGCAAAAGCCTTGATAGAATGGACTTTCTTGCAAAGTAAAAGAGCACCATCTAGTGACCAAGAAATAAATTACCAATGAACACAGAGAAACACATGTATGCACACATATCAGTCACCAACACTTAACATCAAACTGTCCCCAGGAACTGAATCAGTGTTTGTTTATTTGTTTTTTTTTTTGGGGGGGGCAGCAGGTAGGGTGCGGGGTGGAAAGTAGTTCTTAACATTATCAAGTATAATAAGGACAGAGAAAAATAAATATGATGTATTAGACATATTAGATGACTAAGTGTAACCGTAAATGTATTAGATGGCTAAAATGGCTAATAGTGCTATATTTTTCATTGTTTCACCCTTTCTTAAGATATATATATGTATATATGTACATATATATCTTATACATATATATGTGTGAATATATGTATATATACATGTATGTACATATATATAAATATATATACTGTACATATATAAATATATATACATGTATGTATATATTATATATATATATTGCTCTTATTCCAAGTTTCCCTTGCCCCAAATTAATTACTTTTAAGGATAACTCAAATTTAGGCACAAAAGTATCGAGACACTTCCTCTAAAAATAATATTAATTACTTTAACTAACCCTCAAGCTCCCTGAACACAGGGATTGATCATATCTTGCTTGGTTCTGTAATAGCCACAGGGTCAAACAAGTGGCAAATGCTCAGCACACTATTGCTGAATAGACTGGTGGAAATGGTAGGAATTGGCTAATGGCAGAGGAAGGAGATGGAGAATTATGGGAAGAGTTTAAATCTCATACCCAAGTTAACCATTCAACCTGCTATTCTCCAAATAATTACAACTTCAGATATTCTGACCTTAGTACCTGTAAAAAAAAATATGGGAAGTGTCAGCTATTCCTCCAGATTTTTAGTTTTTTAGATTCCTGTTCCAGCCATCTGCTCACCTCTTTCTGGTGTCCTCCCCACTGAAAAGAGCAGGACCAGACAGCAATCCCACTTTCACTAAGTTACCCTGAACATACATAGGAAATGGATATTTTGTATGTGAATACTATGAAAGAAAAAAATGCAGGCTTTTTGTACAGTTAAACTTTTTTTCAAAAGGGTTCTTATGACTTCCATCTGGAAATTCATAAGGATTTGATAAAGCAACAATTGTTTTCATAGAACAACTGCTAAAATCACGTTTTCAATAAAAATAAATATTTAAAAGAGCTGGGATGTTTTTATGAACTTAAGTAAAGTTTAGCTATCGTTTAAAAAAGATTGTCTCTGGGTACACTGGTTCCTACTCCAGATTTCCATTCTTGGAGGCATTCCTATCCCCAGAAACATTGGTGAATATTTTATTGCCTTTTCCTTCTCTCCTCAAGCCTAACCCTCCTTCCACTTCATTCCTATCTCACAGGAAAACCTACAGAAAATACTTATGTCAGCCATTTGCAATTATTGCACTATGGAAAGTAACATACTATTGACATATGACAAACTTAAGCCATCAATCTTTCACCAGCAATCTGTTTCTGCTACTTTCCTGGGCCCATGATTGAGTGCTGCTGAGTGAAAGATGCAAACCCCCAAATTCAGTCTTTCATTCTCAGCATGTTGCTAGATAAAGCAACAGAAAATCCCTTGTTTGAGTGACTCCCCCTCCTTCTACTCACAAAATAAAATCATCCTATCAGAGTTGCACTTTTTTTTTTTAATGGGAAAATGTTCCATATCATGGCCTGAAATCAGGTAGGCTTTGGTACATTTATGCACATAAACAAACTATCAAACAAGTCCTGAATCCATAAAGATCAGAATTCACTTTCCCTGACTCAGAGCTCCTTCCACCTTTGTTTCAAGTTTAACTTCTTCCTGAAGAGCTTTACCCTTCCACAACCATTGGAGACATTAGCTGAGCACCAGGTCTATCATGAGTGGTCAGTGTAGACAAGCAGAAGGCAGCAGTTCCAGCTTCCTCTGAAATTCACTGCCACCAACAACACACAGGTAGTTCCAAAATAGTAATAGGCAGTTTGTTTGTTTAAATCAGGTTTGGAACTGGAAGTGTTTAAAATTTTCTTCCTTCAGATTTGGGAATATTTGTATATGCACAATGAGATATCTTGGATATGGGATCCAAGTCTAAACACAAAATTGATTTGTTTCATATACTCCTTATACACACAGTCTGAAGTTAATTTTCTACACTTTTTTAAAAACATGCCTGTTTTTTTAAATTAGTTCCTTTTAGTTATACATAACATTAGGATTCACTTTGTAATAATTTTACAAAATATAATTTGTTCTAATTCAGTCCCCAATATTTCCCCTTTCCATCTTCTCCTCCTTCCCCCTGTTCCCTTCCCTCTACACTACTGATCTTTCTGCTATTTATCTATAGTTTCTTTCTTTCTTTCTTTTTAATTAGTGTCTTGTGTTTTGACTACAACAGTCCCATGAGGTCAGGTGTGCAATTTCCTACTTGTGGAGAATCATTTTATCACTCAAAAAGTTTTGGATTTTGGAGCATTTTGGATTTCAGATTTTTGGATTATGAAACCTCAACCTGTATAAGCAAGACTATGGCACTAGGGTTAGAATTGCTGTCAAATAGTCAATTATATCAAGTCTCAGTAAAAGCTTCAGACATCTTGAGGGCACTGGTTGACATGGACTCACATAGGGAAAAGTCAGGAACTCCACATATAACACACACACACACACACACACACACACACACACACACACACTAACATTTAATGACTGCAGCTGGCTTACAGATTCCCTTCATATTGTGGTAGAAATATGTGGACTCCACAGTCAATCCCAAGTTAGCCATTAACAAGCTCTGTCACTTTGAAAAAGTCACTGAATCTCTGGGGTATCGTTTATTTTTCTTTTCTTTTTTTTTGTAATTTATTTTTTATTCTAAGTTGTTATAAATTACAGCAGAATGCATTACATTTCATATTATACATTTTTACATATCTTTGGTTGTATGCAAAGTATATTCACAATATAGAAATTTGGTCAGATCATTGCTATAGTTCCTTAAAAATTTAAATTTCTTTGGTATAAAAACAGTATTAAAGGTTCTCAAACTAGCCTGATAAACTTTAGTCATTAGGAAATGTGAATTCAAGTCATGGGCAACTAGCCACCCCCCATATTTTACTGTGAAACAAGTAGGTTTCCCTGTCTCTTGTGAAACACTTTCCTTTTTAAACAAAAACTTGACATAGGTCAAACAACATATAAATATTACATTTTTTACATGAAGATATATACTATATCAAGAGATGGAGAAAACTTTAATAGATTAAACCTGACTGGAAGTGATTTTAGAAGAATGAAACAGAACAACAGGATACCAATGTACTTTCAATTTATTGTGTAGCCACTATATTACAGGTTCTATGTTCTTTCCAGGAATGATATTTGACAAGAATTCCAAAATTAAAAAAATAAAAATAAAAAAAGACAAAAAGGTATATTCCTAGAGTGGGTAGGAGTGGAAGAGCTCAAGTTATATGTATTTTAAGGCAAAATGCTAGAAGGCAGCCATAACATGTCAGATGGTACAACTGGGGTAACAAAAGAACAAACTCATCTGCTATAGACATTCCTTAAACCAACTATGATAAGGCAGAAACTCACCTTTGTTGACCTTGTCATAAAACAAAATAATTATCTCTAACAGTCAACTAAGAAATAAGGGAAACAGATGCAAACTGTGAAGAAAAAAATATATTTTACATTCCAAAACCTAGTTTTCGTAAGAATAATGTTCCCACTGGAATCCACAATTAGTCTAAACATCATGAGGCCCCATGAGAACCTCCTATCAAAATTTCACTTGGCATAATAAAACTTAATACTCAATAGAGAAAGTGTGTTCTTGACATGATAGAGATATGAGTAAATCAAAAGACAGAAAGCATGGTAGGTTCCTCAAGATGCTTTTCAGCTCAATATTTTTGTGGTCATGATTGGAGATGAAGGAACCTCATTCTACAGCATGGACTACTTTAGGCAGGTTCTATCTGAATAGAAGGAAAGAATGGGAGGTACCAAGATGGAGCTCACTCTTCATCAGCTGGTTAGAAAAGAGCTACCAGCTTGTGAAAACCCAAAGGTAGCTGCAAAATAAATGAAGCCTTTTGCTGATGAACTACCAGCTTTCCAATATAATCAGCAATAAAATAGTTCAAAAGTTAATGATGTAATCTATTTAAAACTGCTCTCCTCTGATCTTTCAACTTTAGGAGGAAATAAGACATAAAGGAGGGACAAGGTAAATTGCACACATTCTGCTTCTCTGTTAAAATTCTTATGTGACTTATCAAAGTTGTTTAATCAGAAACATAGTTAAGGAAACTCAGCAAAAATATAGGAATAACGAAATATAGGAACAACGAAAAGCAAACAAAGTATGAAGCGGAACCAAGGCATAGCAGATGAAATAATCAAGAACAGATGTATTTAAGGAGTATGAGAATTAAAAAAGGATAAACCACCTTATCTTATAAACCACTTTATCTTAAACAGTGTAAACTAAACTCCAAGTATAACTTCAAGAGTTGCTGTTCAGGTAGAAGAAGGGCATTCACAAATCCAAAGCACAAGATAAACCTAGCTTCGGAACATGGAGTATGGAAAAAGAAAGTGAAAAACACAAAGCCTAACTCAATTAGCTTCCTACAGTCTTTTGGCATCTACATTCAAGAGATAAGGAAGAGGATTCTGGGGAGGAGGAGTAGAAATTAAGTGCCAGGAGGAATCATCTGAGTGATCTGTATATAACAATTCTACAGAAAGCCAGGTAGTGTTAGGTCATTACAGGGAGGATGCCACGTATGTCCATCGTAAGGATGGACAACTCTTTTTAACCATGGCAACGAAGCCCAAGTAATGCCACAAGTGATGCTGGACCCAGGACAAGGAGAGATACAGAAAAGAAAGCTGACCCGAACATTGGCTCTCTGGAATGGCAATGGAATCCCAGTCCTGATAATGGTCCTTTTGATAAAAGAGGGTACACTGTTTGGAGAGGATGAAAGAATGTGCCAGCATAAAGGATCCTCAGGAAATTGTATTGAGATAACAGCAACTTACGCAAGAGCCAGAAGTGACTAATCTTCATTCCCTCTCCAAGGAATACCGATGTTCACAGTGTACATGACAGGTCCCAGAGGTACTGCTTGCATCTAAACCCAAAGTGCTATAATCTGTAGCCAGGGCAGATTGTTCCTTTTTACAGCAGCTGGGACTATTCATGAAAAATCTTATGAGGACACAACTGCTGGCTGCCATTACAGAATAAGCCACTACATTTAAGGGTTCATACACAGGAGACAAGAAAACCCTGTGGATAAAGACATGATCACATCATACCAGGTGTATGATCTCTTCATATCTATTCTACTAAGAAAAGAAATTTAAAAATTAAAAGTTCTTTCTTTGAAATCATTTAAGGCACAATGAAGGGAATACTCAGAAAACAGCAAAACTCCCTAGGAATTTAGTTCCAAAAATAACAACCAGAGACTGATATTGAAATTCTTTACCTTTCTCATCATTTTGGTAAGATCTAGTGTGAAAGTTTTTTTTTTTTTCCTATCATATGCATTTTATTTTTTTTATAATTTTTAATATGTACAACTCATAGTGCAAATATTTAGTATCTTTTTACATACAACTGTTTGTATACAAAGTATATTCGTACAATTCAGGTCTTCAATCATGCATTAAAGAAAATGAGAAAATGGTATCCGTCTCATTCAACCACCTTTTTTTTTTTTCTTTTCTCCCCCTCCCTCCCCTCTTGCTCCCTCCCTTACCCTCCCTTCCCTTGACCATTCTAGTGTTGTGAAAGTTTTATATGGTACTATGAAGAGGAGCTAATTATGGGCTCAACTCACTCTGTCAAAGACTGTTTCAAGCTGATTCATGATCTTAAAGTCAGCAATTTTCACAAAAAAAAAATGCCTAATATTAGGTTGATGGACCTTATAGAAGAAAATTATCATTTGTCAATGATAATTAGTCAATATTTTCTTCTTACTCTCAATTTTGTACAGATTTCATGAGGAACTGTTAATATCCCCTCCTCCCCCCAGGAAGCCACATATTCTCTTCAATTGCATATTGCTTTTTTTCTCATACCTTTTGGTAACCGATTCAACTACATAGGAACCAGGAATATATACCAGGCTACATAGGAATCTCTCAGTCTTAACAGATGTATATTTTCTGAGGAAATTAGCATAATTTACTTTCTTAAGAAACTTCAAAATAGTCCTTTATAGTTCTTACTAAAAATATCTAAATTTTCTTTGAAGCTAACAATTTCTAAATAATGATTCATGGAGCATTTATATAAAGGTAATATTCCTGCCGACCTTTTGTGTGTGTGTGTGTGTGTGGAGGGGGTGGGTATTAGGGATGAAACTCGGGGCCTATTACAAGTGCTCTACCACTGACTTACATCTCCAACCCCTTGAATATCTTCAATAATGAAAAAAAAAAAGGAAATTTCAGTCTTTTAAAGCTAGCTTTTCCCTTAAGAGCAAAAAGGAACTTCTTGTAATTAATTACAGAAAACAAATATTATCTGCTAAAGGTAACAAATTAGTCCTATTCTTCTTTTTTTAATTCTAAGTTATTATATATGACAGTAGATGCATTATAATTCATATTACACATATAGAACACATTTTTAAATATCTCTGGTTGTATACAAAGTATATTCACACTATTCGTGTCTTCATACATGCACTTAGGCTATTCTTCTAACAATAAAGATGATCTTTTAAAATCATTTTTTTCCATATAAGGATCTTCTATAAATCAAGACAAAAAACAGCAGGTGTCCCATTAGAAAATGGGCAAAAGACATGAATAAATAATTCAACAGAAAAATGGTAAACAAATATATAAAGATGAATAAAGTTCACCATTAATTTTTCTTAACTTTTTAAGATCAATAAAGCATATGGTTAAACCCTCTACCATACTCTAGTGAAGACAAATATTGCTGTCAAATCCTCAAAAGCAGAAAGGATCACACTTTCACAATGAGGATCATGATTTCATTTTAAGGATACATTTAAGAAAAGAACAACCAGCTGGGTGCAGTAACTCAAGTCTGTAATCCCAGGGACTTGGGAGGCTGAGGCAGGAGGATCCAAGTTCCAGGCCAGACTCAGCAACTTAGACCATATCTCAAACCGAAAAATAAAAAAGTGCTGGGGATATGGTTCAGTGGTGAAGCACCGCTGGGTTCAATTTCCAGTATTAAAAGAAGGAAAGAAAAAAAAAAAAAAAAAAGAGGAGGAAGAAGACAACCAAATTAATAGTGATTATTTCTAAATCACAGAGCCACAGGTAATTTTTACTTTATGCTTCAAGCTCTTCTGTATGTTCCATCATGAACATTTATAATGTGCAAAAAATATTCATACCTTAAAAGATCATGTGTATCAACAGTGTGAGAAGATCAACTCTCATATTACATCCTTGTACTTTAAAAGAAAATAGTAAATCAGAACTTTTTATTTTCTAAGTACAATGTTTCAAGGAAAATTTCCTTAAAAATCAAGACCTTTAAACGATAATGACAACAAAGCTGTCTCAATTAGGATGAAAAGTTCCTGGAGTTGGGGATTTAGCTCAGTGACAGAGTGCCTGCCTAGCATGCACAAGACCCTAACTTCAGTCCTTGACCCTAAAGAGAGAGAAGAAAAGTTCCTTCTTTCTCATGCAAAAAAATCTGTGACAGGCTTTTTGCCAGGTTGTTCCTCAACTTTATCTCTTGTTATTTGCTGTGCTATTACTCTTAATATTTTACTAACATACTTTGGCTCTGAATACAGAATTCCCAAGTGAAACTGAAGCAAGAATATTCAATGATGGTGTTAACTACCACTGAAAGGCCTGGCTCGAAAGGGGTCCAAGAAGTTGGCGAAGGCCATATGTTTATGGTCACCAGTAACTGCACAAGGAATTCTTTTAAACATTTATGGCCACCTCTTTCTTTCTCTTCAGTAATGGTTTCCAAAATAAATGGAAACAAGGGTAATCCTGGTTGTGGGGGTATAGTGCTCTTTCTATAAAGAATTTTCCAATTCTTTCCTTGCTTGTTTCCCAAGCAAGGCCATTTAGAAAAGCAATATTTATGTATCATTTTCAGGGTAGAATTATACCATCTACCAGTGTAAGTTAACAATAACCTCACAGACAATGCTCTCATAACAATTTCATCAGGATGGCAACTAGAAAGGTCAGTTCTTTGTCTTCTGCATAAAGAGGTCTGAGTGTTGGCTGTCAATGGTGTCTGATGATGCTCCATTTGCCCCTGGCCACAAGGCCATTCTGTCTTTTTCTCTGCCCTGCTTCTTCTCAGGATGCTGCAAGTCTCCTGGCAGCAGCTGCATGGCTCTGTGACATGATTCCACTGAACACTCTCTTGCCAGTTTCCTTCTTCACTGGGCTCCCACAATACCTTGTCCTCCCCTTGCCTCTTCAGCAAGTGGGTGGTTAATGGCTTCCAGCTGTTCCAGCTTTGGTGCCTCATTGTCTATTAATATCCCTTTGCCTGTACCCTTAACCCTGTCTACTGAAAGCAGTCCCTTTGTTAGAGCTTCTTGATTAATTGTTTGTAGCTAATTTGGTTTTCTGTCGGCCAAGACGGATACAACATCTTTTCCACCAATTCCTTTCCTTCTCTTGATGAGACAGTGTGTAAGGAAGTGGAGATTAAATGGGGTGGTACATTGAATATTTGTGCTTATCCCCTTTCTCCACAAAAACACAACTTTCAGGGGATGGGTTCAAACCTTCCATAGGTTAAGAATAACATTCCTAACATCTTAGCAGATACTTCCTTTAAAAATCAATTTCTTTAAGCTTTATTGTTCAATAAAAGTCCATTTCATGCCTACAGTATAGAACCATTAATGCAATTTACTCTATTTTCTCTTTTTCCCTCTCTACTTCTTCCCTTTCCTTCTCCAAGGTTATGAAAATATATTTTCTTCATATGAACATGTTTATTACTGGAAGTATCTTGGCATCTTTAGACATTCCTTGATAAATATGTTGTAATGTTTATAGGACCTCTGAGAAATATGTGTGGATTCAACAGCATTTGTACATTTCTTTAATATTTTCTTGGATTCCATACAACTTTTACCCATAAAGGCATTTGTTTGCTTGTTTAAAGAAATTTAAAGTTATCTTAAAACAAATTTTAAAAATTGTATGCCATGAAAATGACACATATACATCTTTTTGTGTGCTAACTTCAAAAATATTGATTCCCATAACCACTGAATCAGTTTATTACAGGGGGTGGGGGGATGTTCTATTGTTCTATAGATTATCTTTGTGCAGCTTGTAAACCTGACAATACTTGTACACATGCTTTGGTATATTTTTTTGAGTGGACCTACCTGCCAAAAGTAGACTAAAAAGGCTAAATCTTGCTCTTAGCAATATGGAATTGCATAAAAACATTAAGCAAGCAGATCTTGAAATCCTTCAGTGATTCTATTTTTAGCCTGACATACAGCAAGCTGATATTTGTCTTCTGTGTTAAATTTTCCAACAACTACATTTTTAAATATAATTTCAGCAATTATGTTAGAAACAAGGATGCTGAACAATAACACCAAATTTGAGGTCATCATTACTTCCTTGCAGGTATTAAGAGACACAGGAGAACAGAATAACAAACAAGAAGAACAGAAGGCTTATGAGAGAAGCCACAACTGAATCAAGTTGTTATTATAACTCTTTTAAAAAAAAAGTCTAATATACATCCATGGAATATATAAGTATATTCTACAACTTATATCCTTCCTGCTATTTGCAGAAATAGGTCTTTCTATGAAATCTGGTTTTTAAAGCCTATTTTAACCCCTAGAATTATACAAAAAACTTGGGAGCTGGAATGGACCTTAAAGTTTCTACTCTTTCTTAGCATCGTTCACCAAGTGCCCATCTTGGGCCAGGCACATCCTGTAAACTGGAGTCACAGTGAAGATGACACTATGGGGTCCCAGCCATGCAAATAACCACAGATTTTAAAACTTCTCACTCCTGGCATATTTTCGTCTACCAATATTCCTCCCAAACTGTCATATTTTTTAGTGACCAAAGGTTCATCAGTTTATCAAAAAGCAAAAGTTAGCTGTTAGAAATTACTTCCTTAAACCAGGTGTGGTGGTGCACGCCTGTAATCCCAGCAACTCAGGAAGCTGATAAAGGAAGATAGCCTGTTCAAAGCCAGGCTCAACAAAAGCAAGGCACTAAGCAAGTCAGTGAGACCCTGTCTCTAAATAAAATACAAAATAGGGCTGGGGATGTGGCTCAGTGGTTGAGTGCCCCTGAATTCAATTTCCAGTTCAAAAAAAAATTACTTCCTTAAAACCAGTTTCTCATCATAAGCCACCAATGATTCTCCAATCTCATGAAATTAAGAGTTTGAACTATTTGTTCTAGTCTTCGAAGCTGTCGTGGTCAGGTCTGTGCCCAGCTGTTCAGTTTTCTCTTCCATTATGTCCCTTTATATAATTTACACTAAAGCCAAATCAAAACACTAAAATATCTTATTGTTTCCAATCTCCATGCCTCTGTGCTTGAAATCTCAATGTACTATTCCCAACTGTGGTTCCACCCATCTAATCTCTTTACCTTACGGAAATGCCATGTTTTGTAAAGTCCTTCCAGGCAAAGTAAATCTCTGCCTATACTGACTTCCCCAAAACATTGCTTAGTCCTTTATTAAGCCTTTTTACATACTTTCCTAGTGTATACATAGCTGACATCTCTCCTTAAGTCTGTAGGTCCCCTGATCTAATGGAAGACACAGTGCCCAGTTTTTATACCCTGCTCAAAATATGCTGTTTATTGAATTTTAGAATATAGGCATTAGATAATTTTCTGGATTTCACTAAGAGACTGACACCTGATTCCTCATCACTTACATGTACTTACTAACTCTTCCTCCACACTAGAAAGCCCACCCCATGACAGCCCTTTGTCACAACCATCACCTAGACTCTTAACCACTTTTGTCTTTCAGCAATTACCATACTTCTTTCAGCTGGTCTTTCCATAAGGCTACACTAAGTCAAGCAACTTTAATTTTTTGAATTCTTGATCTCTAGCATAGGTAATTTGGTGCCCCATACATGGAGATAGTTGTGAGAATTAAATAACATAATGGGCTTTAGCACAGTGTCTGTGCTGTAGTGAATACTCCATAAAAGTTATTACTAAATGAAGGATTACCACAACAGTGATAATTGTAGCTCTTCTTTGAATGTATTCTTAATTCCTCTTACCTCTTTTAGAGATGGTTTGTGATTAGCAGGGCATGTCAGGTCTACATAACCTCCTGAACCTTCTGTTAAATCTGCCTAAGATGGCATTTATAACAACACTGCAGACATTTCGCCTGTTCATTAACGAATACAAGCAAAATCCCAAAGCCTTCTCATGTCATATATATCAACTGGTACTAATCCCTGCATTTCTCCTCCTTGGACTATCCTATCAAATAACTTTTCTTTTTGTTTATTATGATTTCTGATAAATTTTATTAAAATGGCTCATATTTACTTTATTATATTAGTGTTTGTATTTTTTGCGTTTCTTAAAAAATGGAAAACTCCTATTGGATTGTTAACATTTTCCTTGTAAAGACAGAGATGATAAATGAGTGTCTAAATGACTGTTACTTCTAGATCTTTAGAGAGATTTTTATATGCTGACACATGATAATTTATTTGCCCTCACTTTTAAGGAGTATTAAGAATGTACAACATATCAGTGTGGTAACTCCTTGGTGGAAATATTCATTCTGCAATTCAAGAGAGGATAACATTTGAAGAGGGAAAAAGAAGAAAAAATGAGATGTATTTACTTTGCCATCACCTCACTGTAGAGAAAGAAAATGAGTGCAAAATATTAGAACATTATGACTGAAATAAAATTTTAAAAACCAGAGTATCAGTAAAGATTAATTTAGCATAAATCCCTAATATCTCTGAAATATGTATTTTTCACAGTGGAGTTTCTCCATATTTAAATATTAGAAAATGTAACAAAAGGGTTTTAAGCAAAACTTCTTCAAAATTAAAGTTATATTTCTAAAGATTCCAAACCTTGTATGTGACAAATCTCTTGCTGCTTTCAAAATAATCTCTGTGGTATATTTTTAGTACTGGGGATTAAACTCAGGAGCACTCAATCACTGAGCCACATTCGCGGCCCTATTTTATATTTTATTTAGAGACAGGGTCTCACTGAGTTGTTAAGTGCCTCACCATTGCTGAGGATGGCTATCCTCCTGTCTCAGCCTCCTGAGCTGCTGGGATTACAGGCATGCACCACTGTGCCCGGCTTTGTCTTTGATTTTTGACTATAGGATTATAATTTGTCTTGGTTAAGTACACTCTGAAGACCTGTATTACAATATGTGCTGTTTGAAGAACTCTGAGTCCCAGGTTCCTGGATTTTCCTCTCTCCCCAAGACAAGGAAGTTTTCAGCCATTAATTTCTTGTGCGTGCATGTGCTATTCCCTTTTCCCATCTCCTTCCCTTCCCCCACTTCTAAGACTTCCATAATGCATACATTGAGGATGTCTCATAAATTCCATAACGCTTTTCATTCTTTTTTTTTAATCTTCTCTGACTGAAGACAAATGATTTGTCTTGTAGTTCAGAGATTCATGATTCTGCTTGATCCAATCTGCTGTTGAAGTTTTCCATTGCCCAGCCTTTTTATTTTTTGAGACAGGGTTCTGCTAAATTGCCCAGGCTGGGCTGGAACTTGTGATCCCCCTGCTTCGGCTTCCTGAGGTGCTGAGATTACAAGTGTGAACCGCCAGAATGGGCTTATTTGATTCTTTTTAATGATTTCTGTCTCTTTGTTGAAATTTCCATCTGGTTCAGTTACTGTTTTCCTGATTACACTGACTAGTTTGTGTTCTCTCACTGAGGCTCCTTAAAATAACTATTTTTAAAATCTTGGTCAGGCTATTTGTAGATCTTTGGTTTTTTGGTGTTAATTAATGAGAAATTATTGTGCTCCTTTGCTGGTGTCCTGTTTCCTTTGATACCAGAGGTTTTCCCTATTCTTTTCAGTCTTGTTTTGAAGTATTAACACTTGAAAAAGCAGCCATCTTCTATCATCACTGACTGGCTTTGGGAGATGACTACCTTCACCATTCAGCCTGGCTAGGATTCCAAGGTGCTCTCAGACCTTTAGTATGGATGCAGCCACTCCACCCTTTTACTCCATCTTGAGGGTTAATTGGTAGATAATTCTTAAGATTGTATACCTCTTCTCAATCCCACAAATGCTGAGAACCTCCCACGTGTTTTTCCCTAGGGTGGTACTCTGAAATGCTCAAGTTTATATATCTTCTCCCGATCCTGCAGAGTCAAGCCAACTGACTGCATGTGCTGATGAGCTGTGTGTAAAGGTGCATATTTATCACCTGAGAGGTGTGCATGGCTAACTGGCCACTGGAGGGGAAAAGGAGGAGGTGTAGAGAGCATGGGGGAAAACCTGTGGGCCAGTTAGGTGCGTCTTCATGCACTTATGTATGATGTCCCAACCAAGTCCTAGGCAGGCTTCCTATGAAGTATGTGAAGTGGTTAGTCATTTGTATGGCTCTTTTTTGAATTCTTCCCTGGCAGCTGTGATACCTAACACAACTTCTTACTTCCAGCATTTTCCAGCCACTCAGCCATGCTGACCCCTCAGTATTCTGGGTGGGGCAAGAAAGGGGTGCACCTCTTGGGAAGCATTCTGCATACCTAGAGGAGCTGGGTGCTCACTGATTATGCTCTTATTTTCCCCATGGGAAGAATCTTGGCACTGAGCTGTGCTGCTTTACAGGACAGGTAATGAGGTCAAGTGCAACTATTCTTATCCTCCTCAATGTGTCTATTCTTGGATTTTTTTGCTCCAGAGGTATAGGCTGGATCTTCTCCACTGAACTTCCAGACTCCCACAAAGGTACTCTGTCCATGGGTAGTTGTTAAAATTGATGCTTCTGCAGGGAAATGATGGTAAAGAGGTCCCAATCCATCATCTGGCTGACATCAATCCCCATGAACATTTTATTGTTGAAAAGCTATCTTACTAGCTCCTTCAGGTGAAAATTGAGATGATCCAAATTTTATTATGATTTATGTCACAAAATAAGTAGAAATGAATATGCTAAGGAAATGAACCGTTTTCCTACATCTACCTCCAATTATTCATCCCACCCCACTTCAAGAGGAGCAAACAAAACAAAAATACAGATGGACTTATTTTACTAATGCATTGTTCCATCAAAGTCCAGATTTTCTGCTAGTCAGTGTCCCTGCCATCCCGTTCCCCACCACAGGGCATGATATCCAAGACAAGATTTGGCTTTAATCTGGTTCACAGATTGCTTTTGTCTTGGAATCAAATGCAGAATAAAGCACCTCTGGAAGTACCAGACACTAAGCAGCAATATAACTGAAGAGCAATGCCACTGTCCTGCCAGAAACTATCCAGACTTCCAAACCAGCAGGAGGCAGCTTCAGGGGGTGACTAAAAAATGAACTGAGCCAAAGATAGAATTTCTGTACTACTTCTAATAACACAATGCATATTCTAATGTGATTGTGGACTGGAAAGATTTCATATGCCCTTGTGGACTAACTTTATTATATGCTGGAAAAGAGAGGGTATTTAGATTCTCTGGCAGCTTTCAACAGACTTGCCCCTCTCTGTAACACCTGCTTTTATTGATTAAATTTTAATAGGACTTTGTTCCTTCAGTAGTGTGGGTTCAGGAGAAATGGACTTGGCATTGGCTTTTCTAATTTGATTATCAAGAAATGCAGGTCAATAAAGGTATGCTTTTAGAGAAAAAGTCTTCCATTTGAGTCCTGATATTAGAATATAAATTTTTAGCTGGCAAAATGTTAGGCTATGTCATTTAAGATCTAACTCATCCAGAATTATTGCTATAGAGGCATTCAAATCTTAGGTATTAATGGGATTTTCATGTCCTTGAGATAGTATATGTTTTAGGAGTCATACTGGAGTTTATTATGTGCAACCACATTAATATGAATTACACCAATTCACAATATGAAAGTTTTGGCTGGGCTGGGCTTCAACCTTTTCTTGAAATAAGTATGTGATGAATAAATTAATGTAAAAAAATGTCTGGACAAGAGAGGTCCTATTCAAACACCATGAGACCCTGTGGAAGCTCAATCTGCACACATTTAAACTACACACCACTTTTAAAAACTCATAATAACTCATCATTAAACCAGTCTCCCAAGAAATATTAGACCATATTATGGTTATGCAACACAAAGGCGAGAAAGAAAACTTCCAAGACAAACTCTTCAATCCAAATTTTCTCCTAATTGACACACATCACCTTGATTATTCCACAGTAGGAACTTACTTAAACATTTACTTCTCAGGTAATTGGCTATTCCCAGACAGGCTGGAGAACTTGCCTAGGTTTATGTTTCATTTTCATTCCTTCAGTGTTCCTGAATTTCGGCCTATTGTTTTCTCTCTATCAGGCAAGGGTCAAAGACAATCAAAGACATAAAGCCTAAAGCCAAACCTTTTCCTATTCTAGGAAGAAAAACGTGGGTAATGCCCAGCATGGAACAAAATAAGAAAACAATGAAATTATTGATCAATTTCAAGGCTCGGTTTCTATACCCCTGGCTCTAGACTGGGATTGACACTTCCTCAGATCTTTCTGTCCTTCTAATGTATCAGCATACATGTACGAGTCACCTTCTCACTTTCTATACGCTCTGCCTTACACAATTATTTCTGTTGCTTTTTCATCCTCAAGTGAATTTTAAGTCCCTTTCAGGTTATAGATCTTTCTGCCAATAAGGTGACTGGAACAAGATATGGCATTACGAGTATAGTTTTCTCAATAATCATGTAAACCAAGTTCTTCCCCACACCTGCAGCTCAGTTTAGGATCTCTGGGTATGCAAGCTGAATTCATATGGACTTCTGAAAGAACTGTGTATCTGAAAATGTACTGCCATTTCTAGTTCTATTTTAACATTTGGTTAAGCATTCAAAAGCCTAACATAGGCAACTGGTTATTTATCAAAGTAATGTAGATATGAGCCCTACTTCTACTGATGTGAACTCATTTTCCTCACTTGTAAATGATTCTGATAATAGTACCTACTGCATAGTAAGTGCTTAATAAACATTAGTGTATGTTATTTCACCCATACCTCCCCCAAACAGCAATTTTGTGACTGTTGGTCTTCACTTGGTATTCTTTCTCAGTCTCCCTTCCCGTCTTCCTTGTCTCTGCCTATACCCTACCTGGCATCCTCCTTTTCTTCTATGCCTTTTGCCTAGGGCATCCACTTATGTAATTTAACTATTACCCAATACTCCACTGCTTACCAATTCTAGCTTTCTAGCTCTGAGCTTCCCAGCTATAGTTCCAGCTGTCTAGCAAGCAACTTCTCACTATGCTCATGCTTTTCAATTTCAATATCCGAGATCCATAATTCATTATTGTCCTAAATCCTTTTGGGAGAAATGGGGACCTCCACAGTTTAGGAAGGGACATGCCTATGTAAAAAGTAACCCATAGTTTAACAGATCACCAGCATGTGATCATGCCTTAATTTAATGCAAGCACTGGTCTATGCTCAGAACTAAGCTCCTCCCAGATCTCCCCAACATGTGTCACTTGGTAGTAATGGCCAGTGTGGCACAGTCCACTGTTAGAAGTCACCATGCTTGTTTTGCCTTTGAATAATTCCAAGTTTTACTGAGTCCATTTACATCTCAAAACATTTTTTCTTCCACGTAGGCCATATCTGACTTGTCATTTGGGGTGCTGTCTTGGGAAAAGCTCAGAGATATACTCTCATAGTTTTAAAATCACCTTTAAAAGTTATCCAATCCATGCTATGAGCTATAGCAACTAGTGACTTTACAGCATTTTAAAAAAAAAAAAAAAAAAAAAAAAAAGATAAAATACACACTAGGCAACAAAGTCACCAATATTTTAAAAGTAACTACCATATATTTTCAGAGTTTGTTTATTATTAAAAGACTATAATTTTTCTGCCTGGTATAGAGGGTCAAGCTTGTACAAATTTTGAGGATTTGACAGACCTGCACTTGAATATTAGGAGGAAAATCATGTTAACAATTCAAAACAATGGCCTTCCCTCTGTTCCCCCACTAACAAATGTAAAAGATCACAGGCCTTTGTTGCTTCCTGACTTGGAGCAACAACGCTACGGGAGAAAAACTCGGAGGCAGAATGAAGATGAAAGAAGGTTTTTTATTCTTCAGCTTTAGCAATCTCTCAAAACTCTAACACTGGCTCTTTCAGCAACCTCTCTGACTCTTTACTTCTTCTGACTACTGACTCTTCTTTACTTTACTTTCTTTTACTTTCTTAGAGAGAGCTGAGAGAGAGAGAGAGAGAGAGAGAGAGAGAGAGAGAGAGAGAGATTCTTCTTTCTTCTTCGGCAGCCTCGGGCCTGACTCCGACCAGCAACAACTTCTTCTCTCTATCTTCTAGTCTGACTCCTCACCCGGTTATATATCTTTAGCTTTAACAAGGACCACAGGTGCATCACACAATTCATGGGCATACAAAGATTCTTTCAGGTGGAAACCAGAACATCTCTTATGGCCGTCAGCTAACTGCAATTAACCATCTCCTATTAGGGCTCTTCAGGCCTTGAAATAGTAAACATAATAAAGCTGGATCCATTTTACAGTTAGAACTTATGAACACCAGACAGACTTTCTATTCCACTGAGTAAGACCTATATATGAGGATTTGCTCAAGCAATGAAGGAGTCACTGAACATTCTGTGTAAAGAAGATATGGCCTCAGTACTATTATACTCTTGCAAGGCTGATCTGGAAAGAGATCATTCTTTGGTTTTTAAAGTTTCCAAAGTACTCTTCCAAATTTGGCCAATGCCTGTTAAGTGTTATACACAATAGAAACAAAAAAACCCAAAAACCCTACATCAACTGCTAGGTAAAGAAATTTTTGATAAGAACTGGCACTGAAATGGTCCACCATACAACTAATCCACTCATTTAATCAGAAGGGCTGGGTATTACCTGCATCAGGACTCATCATAGTCCCAAGTTTATAAAGGCCAGTATCAGCCATTTTATAAACCTATCCCTCTTCCTTTGATCCTAGAATATGGACACACAAAAAAAATATAAGATTGACTGCAGTTTTGGCCAGTTACTACTATACCATATGTCATGTAAAACCTCACTGATTCTGGCACTTCTACTGTATGCATTAGATAACTTTTTCCCTTATTCAGCAAACCTGAGCACTCTCTTTTCCAATATTTCACAGACATTCCCATTAAGCTTGGCTGTAAATCTGTTCTCAATTTCTGACCATATTTCCTTGCTTTTGTGGCACTTTTTAGATTCCCTTGTTTTGTTCTCTTCAAGTTTACATGATTTTGTTTTCCTGTGCCTGTACATTCTTCATCTTTCACTTACATGGCTTTGAATTAGATTAGATCTGTGTCTCCTAGACAAAAATTTTAAGAGAGGAAGGAGGAAACCACCCACACCAGGCAGGGTGCACAGAGCATGTGCCATTATCTCCAACATCAATCAAGAATAAAGTCACATGGGAAAACTAGCATCAAGAAGGATAGTAATGCAAAGTTAAAAATAAGCACTTGAAAAGGAGTTTGGTTTCAAATGGAATTCTGGACTCACACCTATAAAACAAAGCTGATTTCAACAATGGGACCTATCTTTCATCTGACTTTTGGCTCCTAGTTCCTTACTTATGGTTGCCTTTACTCATGATTGAGAGGAACTTTAAAACTCTTCAGCTCTTGACAAGGGCTCGTGGAAAGAATTATGTAGGCACTTTTTCTAGACCCTTCAAGTAGATGGCATTCTGCCAAAAAACAAGGACTCCCATAACAATGCTTGCTTTGCAGTTTCCAGAAGAGCAACCCAGCCACCTCCTTCACTTATTTGTCTTACAAAAGTTCAGGGAATAAGCAGCCTAAACCATCTGTTTGCTGGTCATTCAGAGTCAACAACCCTTATCGCGTCAGGGACACAATTCCTTTTACTATCACATTATGATATTTAAGTACATAAATATTTCTACATTTTTCTAAGTGATTTTATCAAAGAAATAAAGGAGGACAGAGAGAGTTAGTTAATACATCTGGGAAATCACAATAAACCATCTCTAAAAATTACATTGATGAGCGTCTCTGCCATTTCCTTTAAAGGAAAACTGATTTAGGCCCAGTGAGCACAAAGTCTTACACTCATTTATTTGTTAATGTTCATCTCATATACAGGTTAAACCTTGTCACTGTCCCCTCTCCTAGTGCTTTTATACCTCCTCTTTGTTTTCTTGTTTTGGTTTTAATATTTTTTTTTTATTTTAGATGGACACAATACCTTTATTTTATTGATTTTTTATGTGATGCTGAGAATCAAATCCAGTGCTTCACACATGCTAGGCAAACACTCAACCACTAAGTCACAACCCCAGCCCTATACTTCCTATTTGAACTAGGAAAAAAAATCAACTCTCTTCCCAGCCCCAACTTTCTCCTATAGACAGCTAGCTCAGCCTGGTACCAAAAAAGAAAGAAAAGACGAAAGAAAGAGTGGGGTCACTTATATTCTTTTCTATCTCAGTATCACCTAGTTTCATACAAACTCATCATTTTGGTCATTAATTCCTGGTCTCTTATAAAATCTCAAGTCAGACCCAGAATGAACTTCAGCTCTTAGTGAGCAATGAAATATCTGTAAGGAAAATAATATCCTTAATCATTCAGAAAATAACCAAGGAAGGCTGATAGTTACTTCTCTGGTGCTTTGTTTATTTATACCACTCATAATTAATATGAGGAAATAATAAGCAAAAGGGATCACTGCATAATCTGGACCACACTCTTGGGGGGTACTAAATCTAGTTTTTTGTTGCCTTTGAAGTATTTCATAGATCTCTTTAAGTTTCAGATAAGGTTTAGAGAGCAAAGTAAGTTTTGTCTATAGACATGCAAATAAATTCTGTACCTGGGAGGTTCAATTGATACACACACCCCCATCAGAAGAGCCAGTTTCAGAGCCACTGTAAATTCATCTCACATCCCTTTCTTCCATATAAGTTTGTACTTTTCCTTTGAGTGGTTATAACATCTGCCTAGTTCTCTCATGCATGAGTTAAAAAAAAAAAATCTTTAACATATGTTCATTTTGTCTGCATGAGAGTCATAATTTGACATTTTCTTTAAAAATTATCATTGAACACCAAGACAGATAATTCCCAAAGCAATTAAAAAGAACAATTTAAATCCCATTACAACGTATTCCAAAAAGCATTTTTTGGCTAACAGAAGTTTCTCTGCATTGAGTATCAATTAAATAAATGGCTTAGAAAATCTATTCTGTGGGGTTTGGTGGTGATATATTTATTGTGGTGGGATTTCACCTGGAATGTGCATGTGAAAGAAGCCATAATATATGAGTGCTATGGTTTCACAAGAAGCAAAACTATGAGGTACAGCTACAGTGAGGAGCTGGAAAATAGTGGAGACTGTCATTTGGGACCTCACTGATCTCCTGCATGAGTGTAATTTATGGTAACTTAACACCCTTGATGGAATAATGGTTACTTGAGAACATTATTCCCCTTTCAGATCTGGCAACAACAAGGCTTCTTCTAACATTATTCTCTTTTTCCATGATATACATAATTCACAGCGGAATTATGATGAAAGCCAAAAACAGAGCTAAGAACAAGTCTGTTTCAAACATGTTTATGGAAAGCAGCTAACATCACATCCCATTTAAAATGACCACAACTCCTTCCAAAAGTGAAAACTTTTTCTCACTCCTCTGCTCTTCTTCCTAACATAATTTTTAGTTGTCACAAAACAGAAGGCCAACGCTTTCTTTTACACCCCAGAAAAGTAGTAAACAGGATGTATTGTTTTAACAACAAAATGACAATTTAGTGGTTTTCATTTCCTCAATTTGTAATTTAGCAAATAATGTTTTAAGGCATTGTACAAATATATACGACAGATGCCCAAAGCTGATGATATTAAGAAATTCATCCTTTCTATGTGCCAGCAGAAGGGATAAAAAGACTGTTTCCTGGGTATTCACAATGGCATTATTTCCATAAAGAAGGTCCAAAGATTTTAGGTTTATAGAACTTTTTTGTTTATACTGAAATATAGTTACAGTTCTCTCAATATTTTAATGACCAAAACGAGGGCCCTTGGAATTTAAACTGGGTTTAAACAAGTAACAAGCTCAGAATTCGTATGGGAATTCCTATGGGAACAAATGCTCAGTTTTTATTAATTTTAAGTTTCCTTCCTCTGATCAGATTTTATAGCACTGAATAGTTTTTATTCCCAAGGGCAACAGAAATTTTAACAAGTAAGTAAAAGAGGTTAGTCCCGTTTGTTCAATTATCTTGGACCTAGAGATGGTGAGAAGAAAAACAAGCTTCATAGCCTGTAATGGTTTACAGGGTTGAACTGGAATTCCGATCAGGTCCCATAGTTCGGTTATTAGAACTTACGTTGTATTGCAGGTGGGAGACAAGAAGGAATTGTGAACTGCCCTTATGTCACACCCACTGGGGGCATTGGGATGAACAAGGTGCCAGGGATTGCTCTGTTATTGCATATCATACTCATGGTAGCAATATAATTTCCTCTTCTAGGATCTACTGCTAATTCAGTAAAATTATTAGAACTGTCAATCTGATAGGGAGGGAGGGCATTAGAAGTCATCCTGCAACCCATTAGGCATTTGTAGCAAGGGGCTCTTACATAATGTCATGTGTCTAGACATGTGGCACGTGTTGAAGACACGAACTTATGAACAGAGTACAGTCTCTTAAGTATTCTAATGAACTGGTTGTGTGAAATATGGAATATATTTTCCCCCAAAAAATTTTAAATAATGACTCTGGTCCTACTCCAGCTCACAAAAGTTTAATAATCCACAGAATGACTGAAAAACTAAATATTCAGTTTTTTAAGAGAGTAGGGGACAAATATTACAAACATACAAATGTCAGTATGTTCTATCACCTACAGAATGGCTTTGGAAACCAACCACCATTTCTAAGGCTGCTTCCTGGAGGCTGTTTCTGGGATCTGGAATGCAGTTTCTCCTTGTGTTCTTCACTGTGTGCTGACTTCCAAGAACTGCAAACCTTCTGCTGTGACAGCAAGAAGAGAAGCCTCTGATCAAAGGCCAGCTGCACACAGCTGATCAGAGTTGGAGGTTTCAGGTGTTAGAACAGACTGCACTAATATTTATGACATCTCTGGTTCTAATAAACTTAACCAGAGAGCAACCTAAACATAAAACCATTGAGGAAAGGCAAGCGTTGATCCCAGCCCTGCCATGTCCTTTATTCTTTATCTGACATCACATAACTATATGGATTTAAGAAAAGGACTCTGCCCTTCCTGCTTCTCTTTATGGACCCAGTCTCTTAAGGAACTGGAACCACAGAGAGAGACCCTGAATATGCATCCTCCAAAACATCCCCACATTGATGGCAGGGTCCACTGTGACATGGACCCTCTGATACTTATTTTTGTAGCCTTAATTCATAATGAAATAGTATTCACAGAGGTATTTCAATGTTTATTGTACTTCTGATTTTCCACATCTCCATTAGGGGTGCATTTTCCAAAAGAAACACAGGAACATTATAACTGGGCAAATGAAGTCGTACTATACTTAAACAATGTCCAAACTCTTCCAATAGAAACTGTGTTATGATTTCAAAGAATTTATTGAAAGCTGTACTTCATAGTTGAGAAAACACCCACATATTCCTGAGCTACTACAATTCCACAGAACTAATATACAAGAAGCATTAATATTCAACAAGGCAGTGGATTCCATGCCTGGGCCACAGCCTTGTTTTCCTTATTTTATATTCATCCCTTGAACATTCTAAAATAATATATCTGGTTATACATATAAATCATCTTCATCTTTGACACTGTGTATCTTAATTACATATGGTTATTTCTATCTCCTGAAAGCAATTAAGAAATTAAAGCAATAATAATTGAATTTTTATGTTAGCACCTATTCATATTCTTTTAAAAAAAACATACAAGCATTCCTCATTATCTAAGTCTATAATGCTACTGAAGGCTAAATGCAATGGATGGCTGTTATTTGCATATATTAGGACCCTGAGTTTCAGACAGTGTGAAAGCTAGAAAGTTATTGCTTTTCTTTTGTTTCTATGGCAGATCCATTATAAAAGACAACTTGATGTTGTCAAAGTGTTAAATCAGAAATATTTGCTCAAATATACTTTTTTAATGAACAAATATGCAATAACAGATGTATTTAACCTTTATTTTTATTTATTTATATGTGGTGCTGAGAATCGAGCCCAGTGCCTCACACATGCTAGGCAAGTGCTCTATCACTGAGCCACAACCCCAGCCCTCATATATACTTCTGTTCAATATCAAACTGCTGCTTTTCCTCAGAAAGGAATGTCAGAACAGTTGCTATGGAGAACATCCTGGAAAACATACTAGTAGATGCTAGAATCCTGCAGGCCTAGACCCTCCGTGAGGAGGAGCATGAGCTTATGGAAAACCTTTGGGGTGGGACCAGGTCAAGAGAAAGCAAACAAGCAGGTGTTGGGATAGAAAGGGAATGGGAGGTAAACCAGTCAGCTGGTCCTAAATATAGAAACAAGTTTATAATCAACAAAATGTTAAGGAAAAACCTGTGGGAGGTAAAGGTCAGGGACTCTAAATATTACCCTGTCCCTCCCCCCCACTCCCCCCCCCCAAAAAAGTCACAAAACAGCAAGTTTAACATAGGAATGCTGCGGCTTCTCCAGGAAGCAGCCATCCACTTGGGACCAACACACAGCAGCAGCAAGTAAAAGGAAGCCTTTTCAGTCAGTCTTCAAGTGAGAAGAGTTACTGGTTGCTGAGATATGAAAGGGAATTTTTAAAAAGTCAATCTTGATAATGCAGAACCAGGTCATGCTGAAAAAGAGGAACGTTTTTCAAAAGGAAAAGATACAAAACTGCAAGACAAGTGAAAATGGAACAGCAAAGATGTGATGTTCAAAGGATGAGACGTGGCAAAGGATAGAGAAATGTGAGGGAAATAAATCCAGGGGAAAATGGAAAAAGCAAAGGTGGGTGAAAACAGATGCAGAGGGCTTGTGAATGCCGAAGGGGAAAGTGAAATTACCTCATGGTAGAAGGCAGCAGATTGAGAGGTGACTAATCGCCAAGTAATGGAAAATGTCCACAGCAGTGTCTCTTTGGTTGCTCAAGAAAGCAGGTGCATGCAGCTGATGCAGGGAAACTTCGACTATTAACTCTGTGGAGTTTAATCCAGGCTCAACCACTGCTGGAAATATTTTCTCAAAATCCAATTTAAATTCACCATCAACATGTCATTTAATATTGACATGACAGATAGAGAGACAGGCTAGCTGGCTTTTTAGGAAAGCAATCATAGAGTATTTTCTGAAACCTAAGGTGTTTCCTCATCTGTGCATTTACAATTTAGGGTTTCTAGCAATTTTTCTTGAGGGCCTCAGGAAGAAAATCCCTAAGGGAGAGAGGAAGCAGCACAGAGATGCAAGGGCCCAGTGAATTCTCCCTGAGGAAATAATTTACCTAAGGTCTTGTATTGTGAAACTGAACCAAAGGTAAAACAAAATCACAGAAAGAATCAAGAATGCTAGTTGACCACCAAGGAACCAGCTTTTCTTGGTTTATAATTTGGCAGCCCCTGCTGACTTTGGGACCATGGAAGTTGTAAAACTTTCCCCAAAGACAACCAAAAGCAAAACAACAGAGCAGGAGACAGAAGGTAAGGGAGACACTAACAAGGGTGCCCTGGCAGTCAAGGAGTCACAGAAACCAAAGTTCATAAGGCTAAAATAAGGGTATCTGTTTACCTCTTTCCATTTGCACTCGGTTTAAATAAAACCCAGAACAACTCCATGAAAACAAAAACAAAGAAAAATCCTGTGATCTGGACACAGTTACTTGCTTTTCAAAATTTTCATAGTCAGGCTTCCACTCACCAAGTTTTGGTTTACCAAGGAACTTTAAGAGAAAGCAGATGTAACCCAAAATACAATGACTTCAGTACATATTGTAATTCATCTGGTATAAGAAACAATAGACCTCAGGGCCTGCAGGGGACTCATTTGCAATCTTGATCTACTTAAGGCTAAGCACCATGCCATGAAGGATGCTACAAGGAAAGCATTTTCACATTCATAGTCTCTTTTGCTACTACTCCCCCCCCCCTTGGTCTTTTCTCTCAAAGTTATTTAGAAGATAAACAATTTCGTCCTGGAAACTAAAGCTCAAGTAGAATATGCCAAACACACACTCCCAAGTTTGTGCCTGAAACCCATACAGTACAGGGGACCACAGAAGGAAGACTACTCAGCCCTGCCCTGGGCTCTGGGAGGAGGACCACCCACCCCAGAGTGAGTTATTCCTTCTGCTTCCTGCAGTGTGGGGCCCACAATGAGCAGAGATTGCCAACCTTCAGCACCTTAGGAAGAAATCAGAATAGAACTCCAAGAGACTGTGGACTTCTCTCCAGGAGGAAACGCCCACTTTGAAACAGCTGTGGGTTTAGTAACTGCCTGAAACCAAAGGTACTTTTAATCCCTAGGACTGGCTTTTGCAGACTCTCACATTTTCAACTTCAGGATTGCTGGTGGAATTTACTAGATTTATTTAATCTTTCAAGTACTGTTCAACTGAATAAAAAATGTCTTCTACTTGCAAGGAAAATAAGCATTTCCTCTCAAAGTTATTCACTTGAAATTTCAAATACACAAATTATTTTTGGTCAGATAGGAGGTGTGAGGAGATGAGTTTTTAAAAAATGCAATATTAAGCAGAGCTAAGTTATAGCTAGCTACAAGTGAATACCTGGCTCTATCTGGCAGTGAAGAAGACCTCAACTAACCAAGCAAAAAAGCAAAATAAAACCAAGGCAAAAGAAACATTGCTGTTTTTAGATTGTCATTGATCAATCCAGTCTTCTTACAAAACTGATACTTGAAACTGGTTTTAAAATAAGTGATGGATGAAAGAGAAATAAAAAATTAAGTCCTATTACATAACAAATATGCAGAGATCCCATCTGCTACTGAATTATCGATTTTAAGACATAGAGAAGAAGGGAAAAAAAATGAAACAGAGCCAGGCAGGTTGATGCATGTCTATAATCTCAGTTACTTGAGAGGCTAGGGTAGGAGGATTGTATGTTGGAGGCAGTTTCAGCAACTTAGCAAGACCTGTCTGGTCACAAAATAAAAAATATAAAGGGTTGAGAATGTAGCTCAGTGGTAGAGTACCCCTGGGTTTAATTCCCAGTAACAAAAGGAAAATAGATGGATAAAGGGAAATAAGATAGAAAAGAAAAAGGCAAGGCCAAAAGTGTATTTGTCTACCATGTATTGACATGTTACAAAGTCTAAGAGACATGGGAAAAAGAAGAGAAATTCCATAAAAATGAGAAAAGGAGGAGGAAAATGTGTGTGTGTGTGTGTGTGTGTGTGTGTGTGTGTGTGTGTGTTTTCCAACTTGGGTAACAGAAGTTGCATCATAAATCCATGAGAAAGAACAGATTATCTTAGAAATGGATGCTGGGAAAACTGACTCATTTGATGGAAATAAAATTGGATCCCTAACTCTCACCATATACAAAAATATATTCCAGATGGATCAAAGATCTACATAGGAAGGGTAAAGTAAAACAGGAAAAAAAAAAGACGACAACTCAGAGACTCTGGAGAGACCAGCAGTGGCACCATGACCACCCCTCTGCAAAGGAACACCACACAGGCTTCCAACCTCCCTGCTTTTTTCTAAGAGATGCAGTTGCCATCTTATGACCATGTGTGGCAAGCACAAAGAAAGCCAGCACGGCTCTCCCCAGAGCAAGGACCTGGACCCCTAGCTGTTACATCCTCTGCCAGTGGGACCAGCCTTGGACGGTTAGACTCCCCTCCAGTTGTGATAAAGATTGCCTTTATCTGCTTTTGAAAGCTACTGCTGATTAGGTTTTCTGTCCTTTGCAGCCCTGAATGAAAGTGCATTATAAGGTAAATGCTGTACCCCACAATGACAAAACAATGCCCTCCACTATGTCTATGAAAATGTCCCCGTGTTCTTGGAAATAATGAAAATGAATTCTACAATCAAAGGTGCCCCTAACATATCCAATGGAGGATATGGTGTCAGAAGAGGACTCCAGTAGAAGGGAAGGGAAGGGAGGATGGGAACAGTCCAACAGTCAAGAAGGATAAGGACATCAGAAGGAACACCTTCCTTTCCTCATGCATTGTCCAGGTCCTGATCAACTGCTACTAACCAAGGCTGTCTGATGCATTCAGAGAACAGTCAGCCTCGGGCAGACAGGAGTAAAGTTGAGGAAGGCCCCATCTTGCAACTGTGCCAGAGAATCAGGTCTTATTACTAAGATCCTTTTGCAAGTAGATACTTACTTAAACTCTACCACTAGGCACATTTGACATCAGAAAACTGCATACCAATACATTTTAAATGCCATCAATACGAGCTGATAACAAAAACCCAAGTTTATATGTTTAAATCAACAACTCCACAACCGTGCAAATGTTACATCAAGGGGCTCTTCCACACTTTGTTGTGCCACTGAGAAATGGCTTAGTTTCAGCAGTACAATTAAAACAAGTGTATGTGTGTTTGTTTTGTTTTTCTATTTCTTCTCCTTAGCTGAAGAGATATAAAAGGAAAAATGCACATGACATTCGGTTCTAAGTTTAAAAGTAAGTGAAACTATAAAAGTTTTAATAGCCCATGTTAAAACACGGTGAAGCACACTGCAGAAATGGTCATAAAAGAAAAGAAACTTGTTTCCATCTTAACATAATTTTCTGGAAAAAATAAATGCACTTGATAGGCATGTTACATGTAGTCTCAATTCCCAAACGCATTAAATCACCTGAAAATACTGTACATATGGTTTTTTATTCCAAACATAAGTGTGGAAGGACACTTTAGACACTTTAGAAACAAAACACGGGAGTGAAATTGAAGAAATTGAACTTTGTCTCTCATAAAATTTGAAGTTTTCATAATTCACTAAAAGAAAATTAAAATATAAGCTGCTATGGTTTGGAAAAGCTCATGTGTTCAGCAATGCAGGAATGTTCAGAGGTGAAATGATTGGACTGACAGCTGTAACCTCATATGTGAATTAAACCATTTGATTGGTTAATAATTTGAATGGACTGTGGGTGGTAACTTTAGGGAGTAGTATATGCCTAAAAGAAGTAGGTCACAGGATGGGGAGGGGGGATGCCCTTGCGGATTGTATCTTGTCCCTTGCTCCTTGTGCTCACTCTCTCAGCTTCCCAGCTGCAATAAGCTTAGCAGCTTTCCTCCTTCCTCCACCACACCATTCCACCATGATGTTTTGCCTTATCTAAGGCCCAGAAGGATGCAGTCAGCCAATCACTGACTATGAAATCAAAGTTAACTTTTTCTCCTCTAAGTTGTTCTTGTCTTTTGGTCACAGTGATGAAAAGGTGACTATCACATCAGGGTAAGCAACAATTATATTTTGTATAACTTTTTAAATATGAAACATATCCTAGGCATTATTAGTGAAGAATTTGATTATTAGTAGTAACATCTCAAAATAGCTAGCACACTAGGCTGTCTGATGCTAGTCAGTATCACCACATAAAGACATTAAAGAAATGTTTATAATTAGGGTTTCAGCAACTGTACCATTTATATATTAACTATTCAGTAGTGCAGAATTTAAAATTATTGTAGGTTTAAAAATAAACCAAAATATTAAAGGAACAAGAAAAACAATCATCATATGGAGTCTATGACCCTTCCTGGCTTTCCTGAATTAAGTTCCTGGAACTATGAGGCCCTGCTACTCTCACACAGCTACTAATTTGGGTGTGTGCATTTTCCATTTCAAGCCTATTCCATCAATCTTGTGATTAATAGTTTATTCTTGAGGGTTGCTATTCTATTTCATTTTCTTTTCTGGGGGAAAAAGACTCAGGAAGAAAAAGACTTGTCTTAATCCATTTTATCCTGCTGTAACAGAATATCACAGGGTAATTTATAAAGAAATGAAATTTGTTTTGCACAATTCTGAAGTGTGAGAAGTCCAACATCAAAGGGCCACACGTGTTAAGGGCCTACTTCAGCATTTTAACAAGGTGGAGGGCATCATATGGTGGGGGGAGAGAGAGAGATTGAAAGATCAAAAGGGAGAGATCAATCCTGTCTGTTTTATATCACAGACACTCCTGTGATAACTAATGTAATTTTTTTTTTAATTTTTTTATTATTTATTTACTTATTCATCATGCACAAGTATAGTATCTTTTTACATACAACTGCTTGTATACAAAGTATATAAGTACCATTCAGATCTTCAATCATGCATTTAGGATAATGATATCCATCTCATTCAACCACCAATTTTTTTCCAACCCCCCCCTTACTCCCTCCCTCCCCTCCCTTTCCGTTGACCATTCTAGTGTTCCTCTGATCCTATGTACCCCCTTCCAACAACTCTGTGAACCAGCCTCCTTATATCAGAGAAAACATTCGGTACTTGGATTTTTGAGATTGACTAATTTCACTTAGCATTATATTCTCCAACTTCATCCATTTACCTGCAAATGCCATTATTTTATTCTCTCTTATTGCTGAGTAAGATTCCATTTTGTATATATACCATATTTTCTTTATCCACTCATCTACTGAGGGGCATCTAGGTTGGTTCCATAACCTAGCTATTGTGAATTGTGCTGCTATAAACATTGAAGTGGCTGTGTCACTGTAATATGCTGTTTTTAAGTCTTTTGGGAATAGACCCAGGAGTTGGATGGCTGGGTCATAGGGTGGTTCCATTCCCATTTTCCCAAGAAATCTCCATACTGCTTTCCATAGCGGTTGCACCATTTTGCAGTCCCACCAGCAATGTATGAGTGTGCCTTTTCCCCACATCCTCTCCAACATTTATTGTTGTTTGTGTTCTTGATAGCTGCCATTCTGACTGGAGTGAAATGAAATCTTAGAGTAGTTTTGATTTGCATTTCTCTAATTGCCAGTGATGTTGAGCATTTTTTCATGTATTTGTTGGTTAATCGTGTATCTTCTTCTGAGAAGTGTCTTTTCAATTCCTTAGCCCATTTATTGATTGGGTTATTTGCTTTTTTGGTGTTAAGTTTTTTTAGTTCTATATACATTCTAGAAATTAGTGCTCTATCTGATGTGCATGTATTAAATATTTGTTCCCAATTATTTGGCTCTCTATTCACCTCACTGATTGTTTCTTTTGCTGAGAAGAAGCTTTTCAGTTTAAATCTATACCATTCATTAATTCTTGGTAATAGTTCTTGTGCTACAGGATTCTTATTAAGGAACTTGGGGCCTAATCCGACATGTTGGAAATTGGAGCTTACTTTTTCTTCTATTAGGCGTATTGTCTCTGGTCTAATTCCTAGGTCCTTGATCCACTTTGAATTGAATTTTGTGCATGGTGAGAGACAAGGGTTTAATTTCATTTTGTTGCATATGGATTTCCAGTTTTCCCAGCACCATTTGTTGAAGAGGCTATCCTTTCTCCACTGTACATTTTTGGCACCTTTGTCTAATATAAGATAGCTGAAATTATATGTATTAGTCTCTGTGTCCTCAATTCTGTACCATTGGTCCACCAGTCTGTTTTGGTGCCAATACCATGCTGTTTTGTTACTATTGCTCTATAGTATAATTTAAAGTCCGGTATGGTGATGCCCCCTGCTTCACTTTTCTTGCTCAGGATTGCTTTGGCTATTCTGGGTCTCTTATTTCTCCAGATGAATTTCATGACTGCTTTTTTTATTTCTTTGAAGAATGACATTGGGATTTTGATTGGAATTGCATTAAATCTGTATAATGTTTTTGATAGTATGGACATTTTGACAATATTGATTCTACCTATCCAAGAGCAAGGTAGGTCTTTCCATCTTCTGAGTTCTTCTATGATTTCTTTCTTTAGTGTTCTATAATTTTCCTTATAGAGCTCTTTCACCTCTTTCGTTAAGTTGATTCCCAGGTATTTTTTTTTTTTTTTGATGCTATTGTAAATGGCGTAGTTTTTATCATTTCCCTTTCAGAGGCTTTGTCACTGATGTACAAAAATGCCTTTGACTTATGGGTATTGATTTTGTATCCTGCTACTTTGCCAAATTCATTTACTAGTTGTAAAAGTTTTCTGGTAGAGTTTTTTGGGTCTTCTAGGTAGATTATCATGTCATCAGCAAATAGTGCTAATTTGAGCTCTTCTTTTCCTATCTGGATCCCTTTAATTTCTTTTTCTGTCTAATTGCTCTTGCCAGAGTTTCCAGTACTATGTTAAAAAGCAGTGGTGAGAGGGGGCATCCCTGTCTTGTTCCAGTTTTTAGAGGGAATGCTTTCAATTTTTCTCCATTTAAGATAATGTTAGCTCTGGGCCTTGCATAAATAGCTTTTATAATGTTGAGATATGTCCCTGATATTCCTAGTTTTTCCAGTGTTTTGAACATAAAGGGGTGCTGTATTTTGTCAAATGCTTTTTCTGCATCTATTGAGATAATCATATGATTTTTATCTTTAAGTCTATTGATGTGATGTATTATGTTTATTGATTTCCGAATGTTGAACCAGCCTTGCATCCCTGGAATAAACCCCACTTGATCATGGTGCACTATCTTTTTGATATGTTTTTGTATCCGATTTGCCAGAATTTTGTTGAGGATTTTTGCATCTATGTTCATTAAGGATATTGGCCTAAAGTTTTCTTTTTTGGATGTGTCTTTGCCTGGCTTTGGAATTAATGTAATATTGGCCTCATAAAAGAGTCTGGAAGAGCTCCCTCTTTTTCTATTTCTTGAAATAGTTTGAAGAGCATTGGTATTAGTTCTTCTTTGAAAGTCTTGTAGAACTCTGCTGTAAACCCATCAGGTCCTGGACTTTTCCTTGTTGGTAGCTTTTTGATGACATCTTCTATTTCTTTGCTTGTAATCGATCTGTTTAAATTGTGTATAGCCTCCAGATCCAGTTTAGGCAAATCATATGACTCTAGAAATCTGTCAATGCATTCAGCATTTTCTGTTTTATTAGAGTACAAGTTTTCAAAGTAATTTCTAATTATCTTCTGTATATCCAAGGTGTTTGTTGTGATATTTCCTTTTTCATCACAAATGTTAGTGATTTGAGTTTTTTCTCTTCTTCTTTTCGTTAGCATTGCTAAGGGTCTGTCAATTTTGTTTATTTTTTCAAAGAACCAACTTTTAGTTTTGTCAATTCTTTGAATTGTTTCCTTAGTCTCAATTTCATTAATTTCTGCTCTGATTTTAATTATTTCCTGTCTTCTGCTGCTCTTGGTGTTGATCTGTTCTTCTTTTTCTAGTGCTTGGAGGTGTGATGTTAAGTCGTTTATTTGTTGGTTTTTCTTCCTTTTAAAGAATGAACTCAGTGCAATGAATTTTCCTCTTATTACTGCCTTCATAGTGTCCCAGAGATTTCTATATGATGTATCTGTGTTCTCATTTACCTCTAGGAATTTTTTAATCTCCTCTTTGATGTCTTCTTCAACCCCTTGTTCATTCAGTAGCATGTTGCTTAGCTTCCAGTTGTTGGAGTAGTTTTTCTTATTCCTTGTTTTGTCATTGATTTCCAATTTCATCCCTTTATGGTCTGATAGCATGCAGGGTAGTATTTCTATTTTTTTATATTTGCTGAGATTTGCCTTGTGACATAATATATGATCTATTTTGGAGAAGGAGCCATGTGCTGCTGAGAAAAAAGTGTATTCATTTACTGAGGGATGAAATATTCTATATATGTCCGTTAGATCTAAGTTATTAATTGTTTTAAGGAGGCCTAAGGTTTCTTTGTTTAGTTTTTGTTTGGATGATCTATCCATTGGTGAGAGAGGTGTGTTGAAATCCCTAGAATAACTGTGTTGTGGTCAATTTTACTCTTGAAATTGAGAAGCGTTTGTTTGATGAATGTAGGTGCTCCATTATTTGGGGCATATAGATTTATGATTGTTATATCCTCTTGATGAATGGTTCCCTTAAGTAGTAAGAAATATCCATCTTTGTCCCTTTTGATTAACTTTGGCTTGAAGTCTACCTTATTTGAAATGAGAATGGAAACCCCTGCTTGCTTCCGCAGGCCATGTGAGTGATAAGACTTTTCCCAGCCTTTTACCTTCAGTCTATTGATGTCTTTTTCTATGAGGTGTGTTTCTTGGAGACAGCAGATTGTTGGGTCATTTCTTTTAATCCATTCAGATAATCTGTGTCTTTTGAATGGCGAGTTTAGGCCGTTAACATTCAGGGTTATTATTGAGATGTGATTTTTATTCCCATCCATTTTTATTTGTATGATGATCTTTAGCTTGATTTGGTTTCTCTTCTGGTTGGTATTTCCCTTAGTTTAATATCTCCCTTTGGTGATTTTCATTGTTATTTTTCTCTTCTTCTTCATGGAAAATTTTGCCCAGGATGTTCAGAAGTGCTGGCTTTCGAGATGTGAAATCTTTTAACTTTTGCTTGTCGTGGAAGGTTTTTATTTCATCTTCAAATCTAAAGCTCAATTTTGCTGGATATAAGATTCTTGGTTGACATCCCTTTTCCTTCAGAGCTTGAAATATGCTATTCCAGGATCTTCTTGCTTTTAAGGTCTGGGTAGAAAAATCTGAACAAAGTCTGATTGGTTTCCCCCTATATGTAATCTGCTTCCTTTCTCTTGTGGCTTTTAATATTCTCTCCTTGCTCAGTATATTAGGCATTTTCATTATAATGTGTCTTGGTGTGGATCTGTTGTGATTTTGTATGTTTGGTGTTCGGTAGGCCTCTTGAACTGGGTTTTCCCCTTCATTCCTCAAGTTTGGAAAATTTTCTGTAATTATTTCATTAAATAAATTACTCATTCCTTTGGCTTGAAACTCTGCCCCCTCCTCTACCCCAATCACTCTTATGTTTGGTCTTTTTATGTTGTCCCATAATTCTTGAATGTTCTGTTCTTGGTTTCTTACCATTTTTGCTGTGTAATCTAGATTTTTCTCTAGGATATGTATTTTGTCTTCATTGTCTGAGGTTCTTTCTTCCAAATGATCTACTCTGTTGGTGATACTTTCGATTGAGCTTTTATTTTGATTTATTGCTTCTTTCATTTCTGGAATTTCTGTTTGGTTTCTCTTTAGAGCTTCTATCTCCCTATTGAAGTAATCTTTTACTTCCTGTATTTGTTTATGGAGTTCTTTGTCAAAATGATCTTTCACCTCCTGTATTTGCTCCCTCATCTCATTTTTGAGTTCATTCTTAAGTTCCGCTAACATTTGGAATATGTAATTTCTGAATTCCATCTCTGGCATTGCACCAACTGTGCATGGTATGGAATCTACTGAGGAGGTATATTGATTTGTTTGTGTCACTTTCTTCCCTTGTTTCTTCATATTGCTTGTGCGTCTATTCTACCTGCACTTTGGGACCTTGTCTACTTTGATTTTACCTTAAAACCTTATGTTGCTCCTGTAGTACAATGCTATCAGATCCCTTTATATTTCCTTTACACTTTAAAATCAAACACTTTCTATTCAGATAATCCCAGTTTGATCACATTGTACAGATTTAGTTAACCCAGATGTTGTTTCCAATTTACTCTGTATGCTTCTGATGGGGTTTTAAAGTTTCAAGTAATGGACAGAGAGGTAATATGTTTAGGAAGAAGGAAGTGAGTGTATTGATTTGTTCTTTCTTTAAAAGTATGAAAAGAGAGTTCTATGGAAGTGGTTTAGTATCAGCCGACGAGAGAGGAAAGAGAATGGAGTGAATGAATAGATGGAAAGACCGATTTACATATAAACCTAACTTATGCTGCGGTTGAGAGGAGAAATAAAAAAGATGGAAAAGAAAAAAAAAAAAAAAAAAAAAGAAAAAAAAAAATAACCAAGAGTAGTAATTAGTGTAAGAGAGAGGAGAGAGAGAATAAGTCTAGAAAATAGAGAATAAACCATATATAACACCACTTTGCTATATATTTCAATTGTACACGTTCTAGAAATCTCAATTTGTGCGTATAACTTGTTTTTGCCTCTGTTGAGAATGCAATGGCAGGGTGTAAATAGGGAAGATGAAGGAAGAAGAAAAAATATAAAAGTGAGAAGGAAGAAAAGAAAGAAAAGAGGAGCAGAAGCACACAAACACACTGTCAATCAAAACAAAAACAAACAAAAAACTCCCAAGAAACAACAAAACAAACAAACAAGCAAATAAAAACAAAAACGTTGAACCCAAGAACAAGTCTCAAACAAAATGGACCCTTGGAAGCCCTTCTTTTTTCCCTTCCAGTTTAAGCCACCTAACCCAGATCATGTACAGTCAGCAACCCTGTTAGTGGAGTCAAGGCTGCACCTTTGGTCCTTTGCAGAGTGGCACAGTGGAATAGTGGAAGGGACTTATCCTCAGGCTGGGCCCTGCTTACAGCAGTAGGGAGATGCTACTATGGGCCTTGGAGGCCAGGCAAACTGGCGGAGGGTTCTCTCCTTCCAGCGGGCAGGTGCCTACCTCTTGCTCTGGTTGCAGCTGGGCAGGTCGCACTCCCCCAGGGAGTGGAGGAAGCACTTCGCCAGGTCTGGCCCTGCGTGCAGCAGCCGGGAGATGCTGTTCTGGGCCCCGAAGACCAGGCAAACTGGTGGCTGGGTCTCTCCTTCCAGCGGGCGGGAGTCTACCTCTTGCTCTGGTCGCAAATGGGCAGGTTGCACTCTTCCCGATAATGGAGGAAGCCCTTCCCCAGGTCTGGCCCTGCGTGCAGCAGCCGGGAGCTGCTACTCTGGGCCCAGGCGGCCAGGGACAGTGGCGGCTGGGTCTCTCCTTCCAGCGGGCGGGCCTAACGTACTTTCTTGATGGCAGCATTAACCCACTGGTGAGGGCTTATGACCTAATTACCTCCCACCTCTCAAACCATCACAGTAGCAATCTTTGGAAGGGACATTCAAACCATAGCAAGAATTTTCTAAGGCAAAACATGAGCCAGGCGCGGTGGCGCACGCCCTGTAATCCCAGCACTTTGGGAGGCTGAGGCAGGAGGATCACGAGTTCAAAGCCAGCCTCAGCAATGGCGAGGCACTTAGCAACTCAGTGAGACCCTGTCTCTAATAAAATACAAAAAAAAAAAGGGCTGGGGATGTGGCCCAGTGGTCGAGTGCCCCTGAGTTCAATCCCCGGTACCACAAAAAAACATGAATATGAAATATGAATATTTTGAAAAGGACTGGAGATGTAGCTCAGTGGTAGAGTGCTTATCTAGAATGTGTAAGGCCCTAGTTTCAATGCCCAGTACCCCTCCATCACCCCAAAAAAAAGTCCATTCGACATGGGCTTTGAAGGATGGATGGAGGTTCAAAATCTAGCCAGGTGATTTTGAGAACACTTTGTATATAAGAAAATATTTGTGGCTTCACAAGGAGTAAAGACTGACTTCAATTAAAAAGCATATACACACTACCAGCAGGTAAATCTAAATAAAACTTTTCACTTGGAAGTGATAACAGTTGGATGGTAATAGTAATTATGATCTAGACATAAGGCATTGAGCTTTAGAAATCTTCCATTCAATCCAGTTTAGGGGCAAAAGCTATATATATATATATATATATATATATATATATATATATATATATACACTATCCGTATGTAAAATGTTTTTTTTACCCATTTTAATGATTGTTAGAGGCATATTTCAACACAAATGAAGTGGTGACAGCTTAAAAGTAACAACTATAACAGCGCTTGGACCTGTGGTGGTCATGCCATAGTTCCAGGTACATGTATACTCTGGACACAAAGGTTCATATTTTCCAATTTCTTGTATCAAAACAAATTTAAAAGAGCTGTTAGCTGTTTAAAATAATTCCAGATGAAAAGAAAGCAATGTTTTGTAGCTTAAATAGTAGTATTTTTTTCTTCTTTACTGCTATCTATGTTTCTAACAATTGATGGCATTTTTTAGATACTATGAAATAGGGCATAAATATGATCCAGATAAACAGTACTCGTCCATGGCTGGTGATTCAAGTTGCCCAACAGTGTAGAAAGCTTTACTACTGACCGCACTGGCCCTACACAACAGAATCCCACCTACACCTACCAGGCCTCTCTCTCACTAGCTACTTTTCTTGCTTTCTTGCTGTGAGGAATAAACACGAATAATGCCTTAAACATTTTCTCCATCTCCCTTCCTTAAGCCTTTGCTCATGTTCTCTTCTAAGGACTGTTTTTCCTTTTTTCCTTACACTGTTTTAGATTATTATTATTTTTTTTTAATACCAGGATTGAACCCAGGAGGAACCTAACCACTGAGCTCAGGTCTCCAGCCTTTTTTTTATATTTTATTTTGAGACAGAGTCTCACTGAGTTGCTTAGGGCCTCACTATGTTGCTAAGACTGACTATGAACTTGTGATCCTCCTGTCTCAGCCTCCTGAGTCACTGGGATTACAGGCATGCACCATCACACCTGGCTAGATTTGAACCTTTATCTATCCTTCAAAGTCCATGTCGAATGGACATTTTTGGGGGTGGTGGAGGGGTACTGGGGATTGAACCTAGGGCCTTACACATTCTAGACAAGCACTCTACCACTGAGCTACATCTCCAGTCCTTTTTAAAATTTTATTTTGAGACAGGATCTTGATAAATTGCCTACATTGGCTTCAAATCCCAAAATGGGATCTTTCTGCCTCCGTTTCCCTAGTAGCTGCAATTATAGACCCTTGACTTGTATTACCACTTTACCTTTGATCTGTCTTTTATCCAACTATACTGTAAGCAATGAGAAACTCAGACTTAAATAATTTTTTGAATCCACATCTCCTAGTATAGTGTAATGTACCTTAATTATCTAGTAGTTGAATCTTTCTGTAAAGGGCTAAATGGCAAATATTTTAGGTTTTGCAGGTTATTTGGTCTCTGCGTCAACTACTTAACTTTGACTCTATAACACAAAAGCAGACATAAAAAATATGTAAATGATGAGTGATATAGTATTTCAAAAAAAAACTTCAATTATAAAAATAAGAAGTGAGCTAGTTTATTGTGCAGAATGTAGTTTGCCCATCACTCATAAAAGCAACAGAGCAAACAACATTATTGGTTGCTAAGTTGACAGCTATAAATGAAAGCTATATACAGCCTTCAGACAGCTATTATTAGAGCACATAAATGTTTATATTATTTAAAACCTATTCTCCTTAAAAAAGAAATACAAAGTTGTGGATAATTATTGTTGTTTATATCAATCATTTATTTATTTTAATTTAGTCAGCATCAAGTTCATTCCTTTTTTCTTCTTTTCAATACAGAGATATAATCAAGGTGGACATTAAGAAAGGACCACCTTTGTCACTTCTTTTACCTCACAAGATTTGGAGGCAATCAAGACAGTAGTTAAAATGGTTTTGACTTTATCAAATGCAAGTTTATTTTGGCACTCCAAGACCAAAGTTAATGTTCTCTATAGCTTCCAAAAAGCCTTTAATAACAAACAAATATATCACTTTATGTTTCTCTTTTTTTAAAAAAAAAATACTTCTTTTGAGATTATAGGCATGGGAAGATAGACCTGGCTCACCAACCACACTGTGTGGTCCTATGAGCCTCAGCAGCAGACATGAGCAAGGATAAATCACTTGCTGGGGAGAATGTCCTTTGGAAATAGAGGGAAAGACGAAAGCCAAGAGCTGAATGTCACCCTCTGAAGTACTACTTGGTTGCCAGAATTATGGCTATTGTTATTGGCATTCACTTTCCCAAGAAAGAATAAATTATTTCGGGGCTGCTGATATATCAACTGACTTTAAATTTTTTTTCGTTAGTAAGTTTTATGAACTCAGAACAGATTTTTTTCTCTTCACCCCTTTTTGTAAAAATTTTTATTTATAGTAGTATGTATTACAGTTCATACTATACATATAGAGCATCTTTTTACACAAAACAGTTTGTATACAAAGTATATTCGCAGATTCAAGTCTTCAATCATGCATTTAGAATAATAATATCCATCTTATTCAACCACTTTTTCTTTTTTTTTTCCCCTTCCCCCCTTGCTCCCTCCCTTCCCCTCCTTTCCCCTTGACCATTATAGTATTCCTCTAATCCTCCTATGTACCCCCGACCCAACAATACTGTGAACCAGCTTCCTTATATCAGAGGAAACATTCGATATTTGGATTTTTGAGATTGACTGATTTCACTTAGCATTATATTCTCCAACTTCATCCATTTACCTGCAAATGTCATTATTTTATTCTCTTTTATTGCCGAGTAAAATTCCATTGTGTATATATACCACATTTTCTTTATCCACTCATCTACAGAGGGACATTTAGGTTGGTTCCACAACCTAGCTATTGTGAATTGTGCTGCTATAAACATTGAAGTAGCTGTGTCACTGTAATATTTTAAGTCCTTTGGGAATAGACCCAGGAGTGGGATGGCTGGGTCATAGGGTGGTTCCATTCCCATTTTCCCAAGAAATCTCCATACTGCTTTCCATAACGGTTGTACCATTTTGCAGTCCCACCAGCAATGTATGAGTGTTTTCACCCCTTTTTATTGTATGTGATCACTGAGAGTGCTGGTAAATGCATGCTACGCTAGAAAATAAGGGGAAAAAATGCCTCTTCCTCCCATGTCAGTCCTGCAAAATGAGTCACACAAGGAAACAAAGAGGACCAGACTAGACAGAAACTCAGCCACCACCAATGGGTGGCTGTCCTGTTTTGCGCAGTAGTTTGCTCAGCTGTGAAACTGAGCTCATCTACTAGTGCACTTTCCCTTCTCATCAATCATACCTCTGCTAAATTTTAATTAAGAGGTAGGTGTTTTTATTGATGGGCAAGTACATATTTAGAAATGACTTTTTTTCCTCAAGAGACTTGAGCTGCTTTACTTTTCCAAATGCTGAGAGTCCATATGAAATAATTTTTTTGAAAACATTTGTAAACTATAAGGTACCTTGAAAATGCTAATCCATTTTATTTATTATTTTGAGGTTTTGCCCACTCTAAATTGTGATTTTTGAGGTAGCTGGATCATATTTTATTGATGAAAGAAAAAAAGACCTCTCAAGTATAAATTGGCTAAATAATGTTCATGTCTTGTTAATAGCTTTTAGCAAATCTTCAGAGGCACTCACCAAATGGGAACAATTCTGATTGCCACAAAAATAAGACAAAGGTTTTATCTGCAGTGGATGTGACTGCAAAAAGCATCAGCACTTGACTCTTCCCACTTCTCCCTCTCTGGGTCCCTCTCAGCTGCCTATGGCAACAAATCTGCTCCAAAACAGAACAGAATTGTAGAAATATGTAAATATCTACTCTATGATACTAGGATAGCACGGTGTAAAAGTAGGAAGCAGAAGGAATAATGACCTTCCCAAATATTTCCACTTCCTAACCCCTGGATCCTGTGCTTATGTCGGGTTCTGTGGCAAAGAACAATGAAGGCAGCAGCTGGAATTAAGGTTGCTAATCAGCTGATGTGAAAACAGGGCAACTACCCAGCGGCTTAACACAACCACAAGGGTCCTCAAGGGTGGAAAAAGGAAACAGGAGAGGCAGAGGGAGATGTGACTGCAGAAACGAGTCTTTGAAGATGGAGGAAAGGGACTAAGAGCCAAAAATGTGGGTGGCCTCTTGGAGCTGGAAAAGGGAAGAAAGCAGATTCCCTTCTGGAGCCCCAAGGAAGGAACATTGTCCTGCTGACCCTTCATTTGAGCCAAGTGATACCCTTGCTGGAATTCTGACCTACAAAAACAACATATTTTGTGTTGTTTCAAGCTACTAAGTTTGTGGTCCTTTGTTAGAATAATAGAAAACTAACACACTAGCTCTTTTGATATATTCATTCTTACTGCATCCTATGAGGGATTATTATTATTATCCCCATTTCACAGGTGAGGACACTACAACATAAAACACTAGCAACTTGGCCAAGGACACAGAGTCAGCATTCAGCCCAAGTAGTCAGAATACAGAGCCCAAACCCCTAGGTGAGTCATTTACATTACAAAAGATGTTATATGGCAGAAAATAGTTTAGGGACAGCCATATCTTATGGTTTAAAGTTTCTTGATGGAGAGTCATGAGAACACTGGAATCACCATGTCATCAAAAGAAATGAAGTTATTTGTTGTACTAACATTTAATCAAGAACATGGATATAGCAGAATAGGATCATCACAAGAAATAACAGAGAATCTAATTCAAGACCTGACTGAATCAGCAGAAGTAGAGCAAATAAAAACAATCTTATAAGAACCCCCAAGACTGGCCAGCATTTCTCCTTTTTTTAGACCATTAATCCATGCCCTTGCTATAATTAACTCTCTTTCCATGGGTTAATTCCTATAAAGTTATTTCTGATCATCTCTAGTGTCTCCCAACCCTCAATGTCTTGCAAATGACTTCCTACATCAATCCTTGGTTCAAGAACACCACCAAATGGAGACATGTGAATATAACAAAGTGAGTGTTATCAGCAAACGGTTTCTTACCCAAGATAAGGACAAACATGTTAAATCATAAAAAGTTCATCTTGGAATTGTGGATTTCATGCCTCTCCCTCATTGGACAATAAAATAAATATTAAATAATGAATAAACGTTACTTTTAGAAAAATTGATCCTAATTAAAATTCAAGAGATATTGATTAATGATTAAGTATCTTATTCTTTTGATGGCACTTCATTCATTATGTCTGAACACCAGTCTAATTTTAACAGAGCTGTAAAAAGCACACATTACAGTGGCCACTGATATAAGAATAAAAAGTTCATTTAAAAAAATCATTTAACAAATGTACAGCTTCATTAAGTGTTAACTTAAAACATATTTGGGGGGACAGGAAAATTGGGGGTGGTGTCAACCTTAAGAGTTTAGTGACAGCAAAACAGGCATTATTAAAATAGCAATCTTTTGCTGTGATTAACAAATTTAGTAAGTTTTTTGTACCATAAAACACTATGTTTTCTAATTAGCAATGGAATTACTTGTTTTTAAGTAAGCAAAACACAAATTTGAGAATATGTTATTGATATTACTCAATTAAGAGTTCATTTATAAATTGCAATTTTATTAAGCTCTTAAAAAGGAGTATGAAATATTTGTCTGTATGACACTTTGAATAAGTGAAATTTCTCTGCCTTGGTTTATTAGGGCAGCATGAAGGATGAAGGAATTTTTGCAGCATGAATATTTCACAGTCAAGATGATACTCAATACCTGCTCTAAGTTTTGTTGTCATGGGGACCATAGAGGAGAAACCATTTAAATGCCAGAATTTCAAACCCATTAAAACACTGCCTAAACGTCTGGCCTTACTTATTAACTTGGAAATCAAAACTATAGTAACCATTTTTATTTCTTAAAAATGTTTAACTCATCTGCTTAAAAAAAAATAAAGAAGAGTACTGACTTCACTCTTTGAAAAGCCTTGAATTTCCTTTCCATGAAAAATTCTGACGTGACAGCATACCAACCTGGGGGATTTTGCTGCTAGCAGGTCACCATGGAAACAGAAACACATGCTGTGAGCCTGCAATGAAGCTCCTGCCTCATTCCTGATCAGTGGAAGCACATGTGCAAATTTCTATCAGCTCGAGTTTCATTGGTCTACCTCACTCAAACTAGTCCATAGAAAGGTGGTGGCCACACCAGCACTGATTCAGAGAACTGGAGATGGTATTCTCTTAAGAAATCAGACATCACCAAGTCCTCCACTATTTGGCCACAAACTACCTTATTTTTACCTGTCTCCAACTACATTGTTCTATGAACCTAGCTTCCAACCAAATCAGTCTCCTTATCATTCTGTGAGTACATGTGTGCCTTCTGACCTCCCTCATGACATCTACCACCTGAACACTGTTTGATACACCATCCTACAATGAGCAAGTCACCTATAAAACTGTCACCAATCCCCCACCTGGCAAAGATGACTGCTAATTTTTTACAACTATTGTACTCACACTGCTTATTTATTTTATGCCTCCCAAAGTACTCAGGTGTCTGCATCACCTCTCCACAATAACACTGGTCATTTGAGGAGGAGGCAACCACTTTTATCTAATAGCTAGTTCCCTAGAAACTTGGATGATAATAATGATTAATTCCAGGAATGGTAGAAAATTAAGAATATAGATCTTAGTCAACCAATATTTAATAATTCCAAAGAATAAGCCCCTAGGCAGATGAAGTCAAAGCTGTATCAGACACACAGTAGAACAATTAAAAAAAAAATTTAAGTCACCCATAACAATCTCACTTCTGACGTGAACAACTATTGAGAACACTGAAATTTTCATGGACACTTACTCATGCATAGAAATCCTTAAAACATTCCATAAAAGCTAGAAAGTGCAATTCTCTCTTTTAAATACTTTCTCCCTAAAAATTTCTCCAGCCAGCTTTCTGGCAAAACATATGCAAAATGAAATATGACACTTGGGCATTAAGTAATAATTGCATCTAGGAAAAAAAAACAAGGAGTTTTCAAAGTGGCTGCTTTGGCAGTTTTGAATATCAACTTAAAAACTTTTTTATAAACTATAATAAGAGTGAATGACCAAACTTTAATGGCCCATTTTACAACAGAAAAAGTTACAGTTTTGTCAAATCCAAAAATATACCTCTCATTTTGGGGTATTTAATTGCCTACTAGACACTGGTGCCAAATACCTCAAATGCAACAAAGCCTAAATGCTGACCCATTTCATTCCCTCCTACACAAAACAAAACCACAACTGCTCCCTCACTCAAGTTCCCCATTTCAGTTTGAACAGCCAGTGGCAACTGTGGGCACTGAGACCAGAAGCTTCTAAATCAGCCCGACTTGTGTCCCAGCCTCAAACCCTACATTGAACAATTTCCATAGTTGAATAGTATAAATTGTGGGTTAAAATATAAAGGGCTTGTTATTAGCTATATAATCCTTGGAGAAGACATTCAATCTTCTTAAATCTCAGTTTCCCAGCTGGTGAAATGAGGATATAAAACTTCACTCAATATGAGTCTTAGAAGGAATTTCTTTGAAGTAAAAATGTAAGTTTCAACTCACAAATAGTTTTGGAAACTCACTTCTACTATTCTATATTGCTCTCTTGAGAATTCACACAACATATAATCAAATTAAGGGTTATAAGAAGTAATACAATTAGAGCAAGACCACCTACATTATCTAATCTACTCTTTGTCAAACTTCTTTGATGAAAAGCAATGCCTGAATATTTCTTCTAAAAAACAAAAAGAAATCCATCAGAAAACACTAACCTATTTCACAGGCTATCATGAGGTCAAGGATAAATTATACATAATCTCATAAATATTAATGCAAATCCCTTTTCCTTCTGCAAATCAATTCTACTGCCCAAGTATCACACTCCTGTAACCACAGCTCATCTCTCATCTGGCCAGGGTCAACACCTTGCAACAAATCCCCTCTGCTCTCATATTTTCAGTGGATCCTCCATCTTGAACTATAAGATAGAAAGGGGAACGCTGCCTTCCAGGCAAAGAACAAATTCCTTAGATATACACTTATCTCAACTTGGTCCCAAATCCTTTTCCAGTATCTTGACTATGCCCTCTTCATTTGAAGTCACTCTGACACAGTTCTGGGGACAGTTTTTACTTTGTAATTTCTTATGGTCCCAGCAGCTAATAGTTGATGATTAATGAAATATGTGGGCTTTCAGAGGTCCGACTTCTCATACGTCATTCTTGGTCTGTAAAAGCCACGGTACACCCATCCCTTTCCTTCATCTGGAGAGCAATTCATCCTTCACAGCCAACTAAAATGTCACTTCTATGAAGTCCTCCAGAATGAGTTGGGCACTCCTTGTGTGACTCCTGTGGTGCTTTGTTCTCAAACTCTGTCCTATAGACTATGAAAACTTGAGAATAAAAGTGAAAATATATAAAATTTGGAAATTATATATGGCTAAAAAGTGTTTTTTACCAAAATCTCAGCCACTCCAACACTTTATCTTGACAAAACACACACACACACACACACACACACACACCCCTCAGATCCACAGAAACATGGGAACAAAAAGCCTCAACACAATCAAATTCAGAATCATCAGATTTGCCCAAATGAGTCAGACTTGATCTTATTTTGAAATACCTGATGGTGTCTTGACAACTTTTAAATGTCAAAGGAGTTTCGAGAACAGCCAAGAAAAAAAAAAATTAAGACTCGTAAGTTTCCGAAATATGATTTATAAATTATGCCTTTATACATGTGCAAATCTTTTAGAATTCAATGGGGAAATAAACCTTCATTTCAAAAATTAACTTTGAAATTGAGAAATAAAAACAGTGCTTGCTACTTCCAAGCACTGGTTATAATAATAATAATAATTGAAATATTCATTGAAAGCCTCATGCCAGAACCACTCCAGGCATTTAAATCCTGCAGTCATCCTCTGAAATAGAGGTCATTATTCCTGTTTTTCAGATAAGAAAACTGATCAAAGAGATTAAGTAAACCTAGGTAGACATCATCACATGAGGACTCAAATACAGACCCTTCAACTCCCACAGCCCATGCACATAGCCATATGCCCAAACATATCACCAAAAAGCTACTATACCTATTGGGTAGCTTCTCTAGAGAACAAAAACAAAGACTTACTCAAACTGTCAAATTCAAAGAGGCAACCTTCTCTGACCATGGGGAATCTAATGTAAGCCATTCACCTAAGATGTATATACCAATCTCCAAAAGGACTAAATGAAGTTATCAAAAGTATTTTTATTTTCTCAAAAGGGAAAAACTCCATATTTTCTTTAGAAATACAACACACACACCCACCCTGATATATGTTGACATAGAGATTTTTTTCATTTGGCAGAACTGCAAACTCAAATTAGATCAGTTTCAATAAGTAAAGAGTCTGTTGAGCTAAAATTTATGCATAGTATTTCAAATACAAATAAGTAGAATAAAAATCTTACATGTAATAATTATAAGGAGTTGGATCTGGAAGGAACATATAAATATATTAAACCAAGGTTTTATAAATCTAGATCTATTTTCTTTACTTGTTCAATCCAATCAATGTTTCTCACCCTAGCTGAACATGGAAAGTACTTTGAATTTAATTTCCCCAGTATTGCCCCACTCACCTCTATCTAGTATTTGGTAATCATAAACAAAGAGTCCTGTCATTTAATATGTCTTCTGATAACACAAGAATTCTGTATCATATAATGATCTGGGATTTAGCTATGTTGTAAATGCATATTTTTTTCATTCAGTCTTTCTTTAATAAAAATGGAGATAATTTTAAGATTTGTTTATATTTTCTAAAGTACATCAATAAATCACAGAGATATCTAGTGGAAAGATAGCATTATAGTGCTTTTCAAATCTCACAGAAATTTTACTCTAGACTGACCCATTGTTTCACCTCTGTGATAATTCACCAAAGTTATTTGGCACTTGATTTTTCACAGGAATAAGAAATGTAAGAAACAAAGGATGCTATATATTTGACACAATATTGATTAAAAAGCAAGTGTCCAATTTAATCACAGAATTCTGCATATTGTCTGTGTTGTTTTTCATGAAAGGAAACATTTGATAAGCAAAATAACTGCAAAAAATTACAATGCTCTGTCCCATTTAAATGAGTCAACAGTTATTTGTTGGGTGTCCATCATGTACCATATTCCACCCATTGGGGGCTTCAATAGAGTACACCACCACCCAGGCCTTCTATAGCTTTCACTCGCAAACAGAATAAAGATAGTAAACAAATAATTAGAAGTGTGATGGAGAGGAGGAGAAATATAGGGTGCTTTGGATTTGCATAGCAAGGAATTTAGATTGGTGAGAGTTTTACTGTGGACGAGACCTCTGAGGTAAGACCTGAAGGGTAGACAGAAAGCCAACCAGATCTTCCCTTCAAGATCAAATCAATCTTCCAAAGAGGCTGGGAGGGCTGCCAGCCCAAGGCCCTCAACTGTTAGCCTCCTCTAGGGATTTCCCCTACTGAAGAAAACTACCCGGTTCCACCTCTTTCCAGCAGCATTCAGTGACTATTCAACTCAGGGGTATTCAAGGCAGGCCTCTCACCCCCAACAGGAGATAGCCCCGATGAACCTCCCTGCTCTGGGGCTTCTCAAAGACCAGGAAGCTGGACTTCACCCTTACCTGATTCTGCTTTCTCCTCATTGTTTCCCTTCCACAGTACTCCCCAACAAATGCCTTATACAACAAACTCCCTTTTAAGGTCTGTTTTACCATCCTGGAAGCTAAGGTGAGTTGGGGTAAGAAGCTAAAAGGTGGACAGAGGTCAGGTCAGTTTGTTCAAGGACCTACTTGGAATTTAGCTTACAGATTTTAAAAAAGGTATGCCAAGAGTACCAATAACAACATTATAGGTGAGAATTCCAAAGAGTAGGAGACTACAAGGATGAAACATCAAGAAAAAATAATCCCTTCTCCCCAAACCTTGAGTCCTTATACCAACAGGGTGGTAACTATCTGATGCTTTTCATGGGAGACAATATCTTAAAATTCTGATACTGTAGGACTACGCTTCAGCTTGTGAATGAGTGACCATTCAACCCAGTCTCTCATACAGCTATTAAAATACTCAAAACCTTACGGTGGCATCATCAGAGAACTAGAATGGTGTTCATTAAAAAATTCTCAGACCACATGAACCTAAGGAAAAAATATATTCCATGTGTCATAACAGTTAATTTTTCATTAAAATACTATAACAAAATGAAAAGGAAAGAAAAAAATCCTTTCATGCTAAAAAATACTTTGCAACTTTGATATATCACATGCAATATAAAAGTCACACCAGAGAAAATTTATTGAAAATTTTCCCTGTTGCTATCATTGATATTTTTGTTTATAACTCCTTTGGGGGCTCTATTTCTTGGTTTATAACTTATCTATGATATGTTAGCAAATAAGTTTTATTTGTTTCAAAGATAATTTATGCAATGTGACTTGTACAAATCCATTTTAAATGGTAGTCTCACCTATAGACATATCTGGTCAAGAAGAAGAAACTTTACGTGCATTTTTTTTCAATAAATCTATCTTCTTAAAACTCAAAAACAAAATGGCTATAGTGTAGCAGATGAAAAGAATAGAGGCTAACCATGTAGTACCAGAGTCCAGTTGAGAGGGGATGACCATAAGACTAGGATGTGGGTGAGGGAGGTGGTGTGAGGTAAACAGATCAGAGTGATTGTGGTGGCTGCTGTTCAGATCCCCCTAGGAAAGAAGATTTTGTGCAGCTGCAAGAAAGTAGTTCTTGGACTGGATTATCTCCATTAACAGAGCTTTCAAGCCCTGGCCATGTTCTTCTGAAGCTGTTCCCAGCCATTGACAGCACAGTGGTGTATCAGGATCTTGGCACTTCTGCCCAAAATGGAATTCTTCTTGCTCCAGGGCTCCTTCTGGGTCAGCTGAGGCATGGTCAGATCTGTATCACAGCTGAAGCCTCTCCTGATCTCTTACGCCAAACACCCTCTGCCCTAACACATACTGGTCCTTCCACAGGCGTCAGATCTGAACTGCGGGCTGAGTGGGCCTGTCCTGCTCCTTTAGTAAGTATTCCCCCAATTGACAGTAATGCTTAGCAGGGAGAATCACTGGTGCTTTCTGTCTGATGAAAGGTGATAGGCCAAAGAGAAACAGGGGTCAAGGCCTACTCCTGGGATTCTGGCTTGAGCATCTGACCTGTGTATACTGAAAGAAGGACAAAATGAGGAAGGGGATCCTCAATTTATTTGGGTCTGGCTAAGAATGAGGTACCTATGAGAAATCCATATATACTCAGTGACCTCATTGTATAAAGAACATAATATGGACATAAATTAGAACCTTGTGAATTTCTTTTCAGATCAATACTATTCACTGAAAGCCTTGACTGTTTCACTTTACCATGACACTGAGGCAGCTGATTAGCATGTGGACTGAAGACTCTCACTTTGGAACATCAGCACCTATTAGTTGAAGAGTTTCCCCAAAGTGCCACAAGTTTCAGTTCCCAATCATAAGTGGGGACAAAAATTCCTACCTGGCAGGGTGAATGCTATCTAGCCCAGTGACTGAGATACAGCAAGCTCTTTAAAAACATTTATTTCATGATCTTTTTCCTATCTTAGTAAACACATTTGCTAAGTACAATATATACTAATCTCTTCATTAGATGGCTGTAAATGCACATGTAGGTGTTTGACAAAAAAACATCCTGGAAGGCACTGTGTAATACTTGACTGGCATCAAAAGGCTGTTAACAGTGGGTGGCATGCTGCAATCAAAGGTACCACCCACTTAAGAGGGAGCAAATGCAGAGAGAGAGGGAATATTTCCAGAAGAAAAATAACCTCTGATTATGGCATCCAAACAGGAGTCTACATGTTCTTTCTGCCATTTGCAAAAAGAAAGAAAAGAGCTATGAAAAGAACATAGCATATAACATCATAGATAATGCATCTTTATAAGAACTCTTCCTCATAAAGAAGGGTGGGGGAACGACTCACTTCTAGTTAAGATATGCTATATCATACTATTTTTTCATTATCTAACTTTGTCAGAAAGGTCACTATGATTTATTTACTGGAGAACTAGAACTTGTATGGCAAATAGTGCAGGAATGAAAATTCATTCCATAAGATCTGCTTGACAGTTACAGAAACTAAATCTGCTTGCAGATGTAGAAATGTACATGACTGGTTGTTTTTGCTGCTCTTTGTCTACATACCATATAGCACGCAGCCTTCCCCAATTATCGATTTAATATTTAGACAAAGAAAACAAGTTTTTGATTGCCAAAAGGTCATGTAATGTCTCAAGCCACTGCAGACAAGTTGGCAGCAAATTCCCTTAAAAAACAAGTTTTTCCTATGAAAAGTGAAACATTTGCCTTTACACAGAGAATTTTAAAATTCACTGTTTTTCAGATAATATAATGTTACCACCAATTTCCTAAAAATCCAAACAAAATTTTGAAACCCCGAAATTATGATGACAAATAAATTGTTCTAGTTCACTCCAGCATCAAACTAAATGGGAAAAAATGTTCAAGTAATACTTGAGTATTGCCCAAATCATAATCGTTTCTCTTCATTCAGTTCACATATACAGTAAGCAGAAGCAAAGTATTTATCGAGTCCATATGGACACTTGGAAATGTTAGCAATTATGTTTAAAATAAAAATAAATTCAACTATGTCAGCACTTCAGGAATTTAAAGCCAAAGACCACAGTTAAAACATGCCAAAAATTTCATTCTAACCATAAAGCATTTTCAAACTTTCCCAGAATGAACATTTTTTATCATAATGATCACAGACTCTGAGGAGATTAATTGAACACTACTGGCACCTGGACTGAAACCTAAAATCCTTGCCAAGCAGGCAAGTCATAGAGAGGGGATGTCACTCCCCATTGGTTCCAAATGATCAGAAGCAGAGTGACAGATGAAGCTATGTGTTAAAATCTTCCTCATTTTTGTCTGTGCAGATTAGTGACAACAGTCACAGGCTTGTCCCATGGAGGAAAATGTAGGTTACACTAAGGCAGAGACCAATACAAATCTCCTAAGAGGTAATTCCTACCAGAATGTCCATTTTACAGCTGAAGAATCTAAGACCTTGACAGAGAGAAGTAATGAACTGACTGTGGCTTCACAGCCAGTCAGTGGCTCATCTAGGAGGGCAACACATGCAGCTCTGGGGCCACCACTGCCTGATAGGAGAGAGAAAGATCCTTACTGCAGAAAGAAAAGTACCTCTGTGACAACCAAGCCCAGCCAAACAGGTATTCAGAATACCAGGCTGCCATTCTGCACCATCTGCAGCAGCCCATCTGGGATTTATCAAGTATTAGAGGAATCTCCAGAACTGGGTCAACGGATCACCAAGAGAGTAACCCCAGTACCTCCATCAGCAGTGACCTATAGGAACAGATCAATGGTATGGCATTGACAATAAAGAATGTCTAGGGAAGCTGACTATTCCAGATGAGACATGATTCCTACCAATGCCACCTCACAATGTGAATCTCCATTGAAATTTATTACAGTCATTGTGCATGGATTATTACTCTAGTTTTATACCAGCATATTCTCTGAGCAGCAATCTAAGTATACCCAAGTAAGGAAACACGAAGTAATAGGAGAGGAATATATATATGAATGAATCACAAAAAGATTGTATTGGCAGCATAAACAGTGTTGAACTTGGGTACTGAAACATTGATTTATTTATACAGACACATAACCATGAACGCTCCCACTCACACACAAAACTCTCTGAACACCTTCTATGTGGGTGGCATTGCCCTAAGAGCTAGTAATTGCTTCACAAAGTCCTGTTCTCAGAGACTCACAGCACTTACACAGTTATGTTTATTTTAGCAACATCACAATTATAATCTATATATTAATAGTGTTAGATATCACTTAAGAAGTTGTTGACTGATATTATTCATGTTTGCTGCTAAATGAATATAAATCCAGCTTTTAAAGATATTTCCAATATAAAAGGGATCTATTGTTTTAAACAAGACTTTGCTATGAATCATTTTGTAATTCTGAAGTATGAAAACTTTTTTTTTTTTTTTTTTTTTTTTTGGTACTGGAGAGTAAACCCAGGGCCACCTCATCACCCAGCTACATCCCCGTCCTTATAATTTGTTTTTCTTTTTATTTTGTGGCAAGGTCTCACTAAGATGCCCAGGTTGGCAACAAACTTTCAATCCTCCTGCCTCAGTCTCCAGAGTCTTTTGGATTATAGGCCTGAGCCACCACACCCAGCTTGAAAATCATTTTTGAATTACACTGTTTGGTTAGACTTTGGAATTTTATGCATTACACCTCCTCAAAGAGAATTAGATTAATAAGATACAACCAAAATAAAGAATTCCAATTATGTATATATTAGTTATTGTCCCATAAGAAATTCCATTTTCTCTCAGTAAAATTCAATTTTGGATTTTGCAAAGAGCAACAATTTCTATCATCATCTTTCAAAGACAAATGTTAACATTAGTGAGACAATCCTAAAGCTTCGTAATATTAGCATTCATGTCTATTTTTTAATCAACTGTTCACAGTTCTCAAGAAACTTCTTCATGTTTCTTCTATATCTCCACCCCTCCTCCTGGACTCAAAGTCTGCCAAGTCCTAGGAGGGGAAAACTTCATTTTACGTAACAACCATCTGAAGATCTGTTTTTTTTCCCCTGGGGTAAACTTCTTCCTTTATATGTAGATTAAAAGATATCTTTCATCAATTCAGTTATTCAACCTGAAGAAGCAACTGCAGAACATTCTGTAGTGATAGATGTATACTTTTAAGATGATCACGCCAAAAAAGTGGAAAGCCAATTCCTAACCACTCAAAAAAAAAAAAAAAAAAAAAAATTCAACCAGTTGATTACAGCCTTTAAGTAATAGACCCAGGATGGATGTGGGCTGACTGGCTCTCTTCTATTTGTATATGGTATGTAATAAAAACATTATCTGTTGAAATTAGAGTTCATGGTTAGGGGGTTCAAAAATACATATGTTACTGGAGAATGCAATGTCAATGCCAGGGTTCTATTCTATAAGTTCCAGCACTAGGAAGAGGATGGGCTGTCAGCCCAATGAACAGTAAGTGCCAATCCCAGCCAGAGCATCATTGACCTGTGTAAACATATGAAGCTTTTTAATTTCTCTGAGCCTCTTCTGTATTTTAGATGAGATAGTCATCTCAATAGATTGCTCTTCTGAAGAATCAAAAGAACTATAAAACACATATAACCCAATGCCTGACTAAATAGTAATAATAATTATTATTATTACTGAAACAAGTTTAAAGATTAAATCTATTGTGAGCAGTCTTATCTGGGTGAAAATAGACAAGCTTATCTGATATTTTTTTAATTCTTCCCATTCAAGATTGTAAACATTTAATTTTAATGGGAAGAGAAAAGTTGGTCAGGTTATTGAATTTTCAGTCTAATTAAAATTGCATTACACAAAGATCAGAATCTAATCCCTCGTGGCTGTAAGAAAGATAATAGAAAATTTTAAAATTTCAACATAAATTTGTTCTTGGCATCCCCTAATTATGAAGGGCATCTTTATGTGTTCAGTGTGCAACCATTCCCCACAAAGTTGTTAGTAATCTTTAATTGAAAGAATAGTGAGGCAAGTTTTATAGAACTTACTCCATCATAAAAAGAGGGTTTTTTTTAACTGCTTTGTCCCTGAAAACATGAATCTAGGAAACCAAGAGCTTATAGGATGTCTCCTTCTGGCAATATCATATCTAACAAGCCTGAAGCAGCTATAAAGGTACCTTGAACTAGATGAGGGTCCACAGTCTTGAAAATTCAAGAAGGCTAGTGTACCATGTAGATTTATACAAGCAAAATAAGGAAATTCACAAAAAAAATAAAAACACATGCTGCTTAATTCACACTTCCACATTGCTCTTTCCCCTCTTAGATACTAGTAGGTGAAGAAGCCAGAAGCCAGTAACATCACAACCTAGGAGAGAAAGCAGATGATCCATACTTTAAAGGCACACAAATGGGGACCAGGATCAGGATAGAGAGATAATATGATGTTGTCAAATGTTTTTGGATTCACACTTGGGCAGAGCCTGCAGTTAAGGACTGCAGTAAGCTTGGGATTGCCAGGAAGTGGAGCCATGGTTGTAATGGGCAGGGTAAGCAAGACCTCACTGTTTCCCCATATACTTCATTCTCCCACATTTACATGTCATGTATGGATGACATTTGCAAGAAGAAATTCTAAAAGGAAAGTCTGCATTTCTTGCTAGTAATGTAGAATAATAAACGAAGAATAAACAAGTCATACTTTCAATAATGTAGAAATGAGTAGACTCCCAAAACTGCTATAGAGGACTCAAGATTCTCACTGCAATAGGGGAAACATGAGCAAATTGATTTGTATGTGTGTGAGAGAGAGAGCAAACCCCAGCTTACTCCTGCATCTGATACCTGAGATCAAAGGAGGCACTGGGCAGTCAAAAGAGGAAATAGCCAAGATAGGAAACAAGATCCTTGGAGGCTCCACATGCTTTTCTTTTAAACTTCTTTCTCACGAAGGGACACCTAGACCCTAGATAAGTAACTGGAGATACAAGGAGAGTCAGAACTGAAGGTACAGTTCCCACTCTCTCAAGACAAGGGCAGCGATGGCTTTGGTTAGACATGTAAGCCAAAGTTGACATCCTGGAAGTCACAGCAACAGGTTCAATTCAGGGGTTTTTAAAGGGGAAGCAGGGTTGAGCATAAATGGTCACTGCAGCAGAGCTAGAGGCCAGGAATAGAGGGAATGGCTGTGGAGATGAAAAACACTCCCTGTGAATCCAAGGAATCCTATACATAGCCCAGGTCATTACTTTGGATTATCTGGAGCCAAAAAGTGACCTAGATGTTCACTGGGTAGGGGAGTGGGGGAGACAGCCAGAGAGATAGGTTAGATGGAGTATGGAGTCCAACTAATTCTTAAGTATTGGTGTATTTGCAAAAATCACATTTGTGTACACAAACACAGAGTCCTTTCAGTTTTTTTCCACTTTGTCTATAAGAATAACAACTTTATTTTCGCTTTGTAAAGGTCCATGAGATTAAATGACTACGGATTATGTAACTACCTAGGAAGTTACGAAGTTCCTATATTATGTAACATCTAAGAATCATGGATGCATTTATTTTCTTTCCATCTATGATGTAATTCTCACTGGAAAACATGCATAAGTTATGAGGTGTTTGCACATGTAACATTTCAAAATTGGCTACAAAAAGTACTGGTGGGCTGTTACATAAGGCACTCTTCCATACATGAAACTCAATTACCAAGGAACATTTGCTTGGCTGTCCAAGTCTCAAAGTCACATAGAGTATTATAAACTAGAGTCACATTGACACTAACTGTTTCCATCCTATTCAGTTTTAACGCATTAACAAGTTTCATTTTGCTTATTTAAAGAATCCAATTTAATTTTGTTAAACACTCCTGAAGATGCTGAGAACAACTCAATTATGAGACTAATTACACATTAGCCACCCACAAACCTAGCCATAAATTAGACCTCATCACAATCCAGACCACTGTACCTCTTAAAATTCTTTTCAGTTGTCATTTCCTTCTTTGGATACAACACCTACCAAAGCAACTCTTGAATAAATACCTTCAACCATACAAGTTCTCTGGGTTATCATGATTCCCAATCCCTGCTGGATGCAATTCTCAAATGTGCCTTCATAGCCCCCAATTTGACCATTTACCTTCTCATCAAACCCCCTAAAATCCACCCCTAAGATGTTCTGCCATATCCACCACACATACCTCTTGTTTTCTCCACTTCTGAGTGACCAAAGAACTAAAAAAGGGCACGTAACTGTCCCAAAAAACAGCTACAAATTCATACCAGCATCCTCAGCTGGATGCTCAGCTCAGCAGGTTTTTATTCATCTCTACTGCTTTTTCCATAAGCAGCTGTTCTGAACCTCCTGCAGTTTCTTCAAGTCTCTAAACCACCCCCCAGTTTTCCTAGGAGATGACTTTTATCTCCAAACAGGCTGAGATGAGTAGGGGGAATTTATACTAAACTTTCCCACCTTTATCTCAAATCTAATATAATCTTCACTTTCTCTCCTCACCAAACTCAGGAAAATATGTTCAGAAGAGTTTTAATAAACATCTATTGAGGAGGACCTACAACAAGTCAGGTATTTTACTGGGCATGTATCTCTGGCATAATATGGTCTGTGACCATATCTAATAGACTCTAATGAGGACTATAAAGTCAAACAAATTACTACACTAAAAGGAACCAAGTATCAGTGAAGGACTCAGAAAGTGAAGTAAATAGTCCAAAGTTGGTTAACCCTTGCCCACTACACCTGTTATCTTAAATCTACCCCCGCAATGGGTACCTCCAAGCTAACAATTTCCTCCAATGTCAATCCCTTCTCTGTATTTTTTTCAGCTAGGAGCTTACTTGAGTCACCTTTACTTTTACAGGAAAAACAAAAAACAATAAAATAAACTATTTCACCTCAACTCACTGCTGCATCAAACCACCCCATCTATGACTTTCATGGTAAATATTAGTTGCTGCCTCTTCCTTTTCTGATTGTTGTCTTCTAAATTCTGACTCATCAAACTGTTCTCTCAAAAATTACTGATGTGAAGATGCCTTAATTTTACTTTCCTGTATATATTTCCTACAATGGAGGTAGATCCTTTCTAATTTAAAAAATACATATTCCTCCCAGCCATACTACTGCTCGGTATTTATTCAAAAGAATTAAAGTCATCTTACCACAGTGATACATGCATACCCATGTTCACAGCAGCACAATTCACAATAACCAAACTATGGAACAGCCATGTGCCCATCAATGGATGAATAGATAAAGAAAATGTGTTGTATATTTACACAGTTGAGATTTTATTCAGCCATAAAGAAAATTAAAATTATGGCATTTGCAGGAAAATGGACAGAACTAGAGACCATCTGTTAAGCAAAATAAGTCAAACTCAGAAGGTTATGGGCCATAAGTTTTTCCTCATATGAAGAAGCAGAAGGAAAAATAAAAACAAAGGTGGAGTGGGTCTCCTAAAAATCAAAGGGAGATCAATAGAGGAAAGAGACCAAGGGGTAGAAAATGTGGACAAAGGGAGGGAAGCACTAGGGAGTGATAATGGCCAAATTATATTGTTATCTTGTGTACATGTACAAATATATAACAAATCCCATCAATATGTACAACTATAATGCACCAATGAAAAAATGTGGAAAAAGTAAAAAATGTATATTCCTAAGGAGAATTAAAATGTTTTACTATTTTATCACTTAATTCATATGATTGATGAAAACAGAATAATACAGGTAATATGTATGAATGCTCCAAACTTTATTACATAGTAAACAGACTGTATGTGTTTCAAACTCATTTCAATTGATTTAAGAATTTCTAACTAAAAGGCTTTAAGGAATAATAAAAAGAAAGAAACACCACCAACAAAATAGGCTATTCCTTCCCTTCCAGAATAAGGTCCAATATAGAACACAGGACTAAGAAAAGCCAGAGCTTCATTTCCTAAGACAACGTAATGGACAGGACCACCCCAGTACAGACATCTTTTAAGCCATGAGTCCGTTCCAAATGCTGAACAATTCAGGTATGATTGCTCATGGAAACCGGATGGATTCACTACTTCCTTTAGTTATAAGCAATTTTCTTGCCATTTGTCTATAAAACTCCACCAAGTGCTGAGTTTTCAAAGATCTGGATGTTAATGTGATCATGAGGAAAAATAGCAAAAGAATGAAATTCTAATGCTTATTAGCATCAAGTAAATATTTCAGAATCCCCACGGCGCACACTTAACAACTATATTGTTAGTAACGGAAATAATTTCCCTAACTTGGCTCAAGTCACTCACCATGACTTTTAGGCGAGTACAAGTAGACAGACACAATCTTATGGCTGGGCCTCTCCCCTATGATTGATCATCGATACTCCCCATCCTGGCAAGAAGCACATCATGACATCCAATGGCCAGGAAATCCTAGACCACCTGGATGACACCCAAGTGAAGCTTGGGGCTCTTGCCCTGCTCATGCACTGAAATTCTTTTCCCTGGCCTGCTGAAATCATGGGTTTCTAGATCTTTTCTTACTTCTTGCATCTCCCCATAGTGTATATTTCTCTTTTTGTTGACAATAAGCTAATGTGCCTGGAAACTGTTTCAACTGCCTATGTTCCACTTGGGATCATTGTAATACTTTTGCAGATGGCTTGGAGCATTTCTTTTTCTCAAAATGAGCCATGAACTCTAAATCATTTTGCCATATTTCTTCACTGATATATAAAATACACTTGAGGTAGCTACAGTCATTTTTTCATTGGACAGCAGATTCATTAATTAACCTGGGAAAGGATCCCGAGTCCATTTTTTCATGTCACAATGATTATCCCAGTTATCCAGGATACACATCTTAGTTTGGGTTCCCTCAAAAAGACTTTGAGACAAGAATTTTCATTAGTTTGGGTTACTTGGGATAGTTTATTTGCGAGATGATTCTGAGGAGAGTAAGTCAGGCAGTGAGTAAAGAACGAGAACAAAGAAACCTCAGCATTATGGAGCCTTCACTGCTGGGCTCAATCCCCCAGGACATTCTGAGGATCCGTGAAGAATGTGCCTGAAAGTTGTTCCACAAAGCAGAGGGGAAATGGGGCATTTGTTTTCCAACTCCAGTCTTTCACCCAGTGAAGTTTGCTCCTGGGATATTTCAATCACTGGCATCATCACGGGCATTTCTAGGCTGCTCTGCATCAAAGGAGCAAGTTCCCATGAGTTACCAAACTGCTCAGGTAGATCTGCAAAGACCAGAATTTAAAGAAAGCTGTCAGTGTGTGTGGGGAATGTCCATGCAATTGAACTGAGAGGCTGGCCAAGGACAAATCAACAGCATGCAGTATAGCAGCCAACCACCCAATTCCTTTTATCAAGTTGCCATGACCAGCTGATTCATCTTCAAGAAGTCTCTCTGACCTCCCTATTATCAAATATGATCTACTACAGATAACTTCTAGTCTAACTCCTTCTTATCAATGATCTCCTGTGATCATGCCCACTCTGAAGCTTCCCAATGTTTTCAGGAAGGATGAGGTTCTCATGAGGTCACTGACCCTCACTGATCTGTCCTGTCTATTCATACTGGCCACCAACCTTTCCAATATTTTTTCCTTTTACTAGCCTCCTCTCTTCTGATAATGCATAATAATGCTTTTCAGTCAGTCAGTTTAAGCCTTTGTCACATAGAATGCCCCACCCTTCCTTTATTCAAATTCTACCCACTCTTTGGAGATTCATACCAAGAACTACAGAGGCCTAAAAATATTTTTCTTGGCTGTGGTTTGGACCCTTCTCCTCCTCCTCTTATCTAATCTAGTCTTATTGGCAAATTATGTCATTTTAAAAGTTTTGTTTGAGTACAGCAGGAATCCCCAGCAAACTCCACCAAAGACAGAGACTGAGTCCAAGGCTGCTTTCTTAAGTTCCTCCAACACTCCCTATAGTGCCCACCAACAAAAGTCCACCAGAAACCCATAAGTAGAAAATAAATTTAACCTTCTTTATCTTGCTGCATCAGGTAGGGGAGTACACCAGAAGAAATGGGGCATCTTATGAAGAAATGGGCACACAGGTAATATACAACTTGGATTTGTTTGGGGTGATTCCAAGGAGGGATTAAGAAAAGTCACAGTCAGGTTTGAGTTGGGAGCTGTCAAGAAGAAGAGGCAATCACTGATTATCTTCACAAATTTAATTTAGGATAGAGGACGTAAAGCTGAGTTGAAGTCATGTCAGGTAAAGAAGCAGCAATCACTCATGTCAGTCCCAAGAGAGGGATATTTAATCACTTGTGAGTGGACAGTGTCCTTGTTTCAGCCTTGTTTCAAATATACTCAAGAAGTAGCTCTGTCTCATTATTTGAATTCTGCAAGAGGTATTTATATTCATTTGGGAGCACCACAGTCTAGTTGTCAGTTGCTAAAGCCTTTTCTTTCTCAAAAGTTATTCAAAAGACACCAGTATAACTTAAATGATTGTTGAATTAATTTTAAATTCACTCTAAATCTAATAATAATGTAAACTTTGACAATTTATTAGTCCAACTTTCTGGCAAGCACCACACATACATAAGAGAATAAGCACGTTGGTCCATGGGTTTCATGTCCAGAAGGAAAGGCCAGTGTCTAGGCTAATAAAATACAATTGTGTCACACTTAAATAAAATGCAAGTACATAGAAGGCACTGAGTTAGTGTAGGGAACAACATATGAATCTCTACCTGGAGGCATGGGTGAAATTTTCCAGGAAGGCAGGCCAGCTGGGATGCATGTAGAATAACAACTAGGAGCTGCCTAGTTGGCAGAAGCGGGTGGGGATGCCCTTCCATAGCAGGCACAGTAACGGTATGAACTAGCATAATGGGCTGGGAAACAAAACATAAATCAATGTTGCTAGAACATACTTTACTTGACGCACTCAAAAATATTTTTCAATGACTTTTGAGATTCTAAACTATATAGATATTATATTTCACAGGTATAAATTTGCCTAAGATGTAAAAATCTAGTATTGTTTATAATAAAAAAAAACTAGGAAGATTAGATGAGAATATACCCATTTGATTCTAAAAGCCAAGAAAATCTGGACATATTTTTTTTTTTTATCTCAAATATTTACATCTTTTATGACTGAAAATTCTCTTTGCTTTTTTGTCCTCATGTTTTTGGATTCAGGCACACTTCCAAAGAAGGTAAAATAAATCAGGACTCCTCAGTGCTGTATCAGATTTGAGAAAGGGCAAGAACCACACTAAGAAGGCAAGGGGACAACCCTGAAATGGCATAATGAAGAAAGCATTTTCTGTCTTGTTAAGGAACCTGAGTGCTGAAGAGGAAGCAAATTATACCCCAAACTCAGTACTTTTATTTATGGATCCTACTCTAGAAATGAATACAAGGTATAAATGGAATGTAAGTTAACTCAAAATAACATATTTAAGTTACACATCCTTCCCTTGAATATAAGAGATTGGAAAAAATTCAAAACCTTTTCCCACAAAAATAGGGAACTAAAACCCAATGTGTGGAAATAAAGCCAAACAATTTATTGGGTCTCCTTTCTGTTATGCCAAGAAAACTTAGGAATTTGATGACTCATGTACAATACTGTAACTATTTCTCATGCCTTCACAAAACAGACACACATTTTCATACTATTAAAATTAAAAGTCCAATCTTTAGATAATTCACTTTGGAAATCCAATGCCTAAAAGTTAATGCATAAATGTATAGTCCTTTAAAAATTAACACATTTTTACCATTTTAGATCATATTTATCTAGTTTGAAATAAAAATAATCCATAAATTTCAACATTTTATTAGAAAAAAGGATGAACAACCAACTATAACAGGGAAAGAACACTAGAAAAAAAAACAATAAAATGTGCGACAAACAATTCACAGAGGAATATGAATAAGTGCTCCATGAGCAGATGAAAAATGCTCACTCTTTTTGCTCACTAAGAAACAGCATGTGACAGTGTGATTACTTTTCACCATCTAGGTTAGCTGAGGATGGGAAAGCACAGTGTTGACAAAGAGGAAAGAATAGTTGTTTCCCTTTCCAGAATCCAACCCTACATGGTGGGAGTTCAGTAGTCATACGGGAAAATGAGGTGACAATTCTAAAAAATAATAGGTTGCTCATATCCTGTGGCCTAAGAATTCTATTTGCAAGAATTTATGCCACATTAAACTGCATACAAGTAAACAAATGAATTTGAAATTCACTGTAGAAAAATCAACCCAACATCAAAACAGATTTATCAAAACATACTATTATATAGCCATACTCCACATCTCAAACAGCTACAAAAACAGTGGGTTACTTATGTGATTATATGGAAGATGTCCTCTCATTATTTTATGGGGAAAAATTCAATTACAGAAATTTATTTTTATGAAATGAACCTGTTTTCATAAAGTAATAATAATACATAATTACTTTGTACTGATCAAGGACCCAAAAAACACACAAATGCAGTTATCTCATTTTTTATTTCAGGCAGGATTTGTTTTGCTTTAAGAGTAATTTCTGGCAACAAGATACAAAGGGAATGTAACTCCTCATTCCTAAGATCTCTCTAATATCTTTTGATAAAAGCATCTGTTAGTACCAAGGTTTGTATGAATATGTAATATTAAGTCACAAGCCATGCTTTAATGGCCCAAAATGGGCACAGAGAAAAATGAAGATGCCACTGTGATTTATTTTCTTTAGCTAATGAGAAATGCCACATGGCTGCTCAGTAATATTTGCAACTGCAAAAAGCCTTCATGAAAATAGCTTAATTGCTACTGACAGGCCTAATAAATGTCACTAAATTCTGTCCAGCCATGCCTTGACAGAGCAGAGGGAAACCAGGATAAAGGCCACATGTGGTTTGGGGCAACATCAAAATTTGGTGCCTGTTTCCAGGCCAAGATATGCACTCATAGTGCCATTGCAATACTCAAACATGATCAGAAACCTTAGGAATTGTCACAATTATCTCAATTACACATTCTAGCAAAGAGGAATGGACAACCCAGGCTGTAAGAATGAAGAAGGCAGCACATCTGTCCCCCAGGCTTGAAGCTACATACATAGAGCAAAATACTGCTGAAACGCTCATGGGAAATAAAAAAGCATTGACCTTGCACAATTAAACTGTAAAGTTGAAACTGATTGCAATTCGAGACCTTTAAAATGTGTAGACCTATCATACAACCATGTTTTACCTCTTTTACTGAAATTATGTCACGTCAACTGTCTTGTCACTCTTCCTTTGATAGTCACTAGTATAAAATATCCTAATGGCTACTGCTGCAAAAAGAAAGCCAGAAAAACAACGCAGTGGACTGAAAGATGTGCTCTAACAGGAATCCAGGGCTATGCAGACAATATCCTGGTAGTAATCTCACTCCCCTAGCCCAGCATTTCTCAACCTTGAACTACTGACATCTCCTGCTGGATAACGCTTTGTCTTAGGGGCTGTCTTGTACAGGGTATGACATTTAGTAGCACCTCTGACCTCTAGCCACTAGATGCCAGTAGAACTTCCCCCCAATGTGACAATCAAAAAATTTCCCCAGGCACTGAAAAATGTCTCCTGGGGCATAAAATTACCCTAGGAGAACCACTGCTCTATATTTAAGAAAAAAAAAAATACATAAAATCTCAGGGGGAAAAAACATTAGTAATTCTCAACAAAGCAGAAAAGGAAAGATATGTAAAAGCACCAAAAAAAAATGACAAAAAAAAAAAAAAAACTACAATGAAAATCTAAAAGACTGACATTCAGGAAGTTTCTAAACACTTAGTAGGTATTACCCTGAATTAGTTGCCTTTCCTCTTGAGGAAGACACTCAAGAAACATATTTTCAATCTGGGCTTCCCTTGATGAAAGTGTAGGAGAATCCTCATCCCTTTGTGTGACCAAACATCTTCACTAGCACCTAGGTGGAATATAGAAAAATACCTTAAACTATGAAATCAAGGTTCGCCTCCTAACTCTATCAGTCTGTGCCCTTGGACAAGGCATATCATTTGCTGGCATGGGTAACTAGTATTATAGGGCCAGGGGAGGAGCAATACTCATTCAAGTGGTTCACCTAGCACCATGTCTATTACAAGGCAGGTGCATCTATATATTCTCTCCCTTGCTCCTCACAGAGTTTCACAGGAAAGAAGAACTGCAGGTGGAAGGGAACCTGGGCTCCTAGAGTTATGGAGCTGTGTGAGCACTGGTTCAGGAAACAGGAAGACAGAAAGGAATCCTCCTAAAAAGGGCCACAACAACTCAAAGGCAGGTGAGCTGATGAAGAGCTAGCCCTAGGTCACTCAGCTACTGGGAAATGATGGGCTGCTTACTGTTTAATCTGGGCATCTTTCTCACCATCTCCTTCTCTCCTTCCTTCCTCCCTTATTCCTTTAGAGATTCATGGTGCCTTTGAACTTATATGTTAAGGAGTTAGTATTGATCATAATATTTTCACATATAATTTACTCTAAAATGCTGATGAAAATGCCATGTCCAGTATCTATGACTATTTCTTTTTCACACAGACTTTATTTTTTAGTTTCAGGCTTACAGAAAATATTAGTGGAAAGTACAGAGAGTTCTCATTACAGGCCCAGCCTCCTCACAGTCATCACATCAACATTAAAACTGTTTCATGAGTTTTGACAAATGCATAATAACATGTATCCATCATTAAAGACCACACAGAATTAATTTCACTAACCCAAGAATCTTCTGTGCTCTACCCATTCATCCTTCCAAGTCCCTAGCAATCATGTATCTTTTACTGTCTCCACAGTTTCTTTTTCTAGGATGTCACATACTTGGAATCATACAATATCATAACCTTTTCAGACTGGCATCTTTAATACACACTTAAGGTTCTTCCATGTATTTCATGGCTTGATAGCTCATGACTTTTTAGCACTGAGCAATAAATATTCCATTGTGTGAATACAACACATTTATCCATTTACCTATTGAAGGATATCTTAGTGGTTTCCAAGTTTCAGTAATTCTGAGTAAAACTGCTACATGCATCTACGTGTAGGTTTTGTGTGTTAATATACACATCTATGTGTAGGTTTTGTGTGTTAACATAAGTTTCAACTCAATTGTATAATACCAATTAGTATAATCAAATGATTACATGGTAAGACTATGTTCAGTTTTGTAAGGAACTACCAACTATCTTCCAGAGTGGTCTCTGGCCCTGGCACAGGAAAGAGAGGGAAAGACTGGAAAGAAGAGTTAGCTTGCAACATAACCAGATGGGCAACTAAGCCAATACTTGGGCCATTTAGAAGAGAAGAAAGAGAAGCCAGCTTGAAATCAAGAAATGAGACCAAGCTCATGATAATGGATCATACATCACTTTGTCTACCCCTAAAATGGTTTGTGCCATTTCTGTGTGAGAGAGAGTGCACATATTTCAGAAATGTCCTCAAATCTGCATGTCCGATACTCTACAAATGAGGTTTTTTCATGTAGAAAGAGAGATACCTTAACAAAATAAATGTTTCAAATATGCATTAGTTTATATAAGCTTTGTATTGTTTAAGTATACTGGAAGCTTGAAGAACTGGGAATGGCCATGGTTTCTGCCCTTCTCGGAGAGGTCCTACTTAAGACTGCACTCTACTTAGTATTAGCTTTCTGCATACAACTTATCTAGCTTTTCAACAGATTTCTACTCTTGACTCCCAATCAGCACTCACCAAATGATGACCAGGCACCTAAATAATCATACAAAAATGTCCCATAAAAAAATCTTTCTGCCAAGAAAAAACACAAGGGTTCCTGGGCAGGTGGTAGGTACTACTTACCTTCAAAGATTTAAAGCAAACAAACAAACAAAAACCACCCTAACAAACAAAACTTCTCTAAGAAATTTATACCATATTCTAAGCATATTTCCTCCCATATCCATCTTTTAGAAATTGTTTAGCACACGACAAATCAAAAATCTCTTCCTAAGGAAATAATACATGAAGTATCATGTGAAAATTCAGAGGGAATAACTTTTTGAAGAATTGCCATGAGTGGTTTCATGTTTTTAACTGCAAAATCTGGAAAAGGAGGTATTATCTATAAGAATAAGGATGAGCTAAACTCAGTTCACCTTGTAGTCTCCATAATTTCTAAGGACAGAGGCATCTGGCCAATTATTATCAGCTATAAATGCCAATGGCCACTAAATGATTCAGCATCATAGACCACCTGCTGAAGAAAAGCACCAGGAAAGGTATTTTCTCACCTAGGTGTGGATGTGAAAAGGCATTTCAGTATAGTGATTAGGACTTAGGGCTCTAGGAACAGACCTGAATTCAAGTCAGGGTCTTCTACTTTTAACTATAAAACCATGGGCAAGTTATTCTTCCTTCATGAATTTTAGTTTCTTCATCTATATAAAGAGAATACCACATCATGACTCATAGATTGCTCTGATAACTAGGCAACACTGAATATTATGTACATAAAATATTTAACCAAGCATGTGGCCCCACTAATTCACAACAAATGGTAGTATCCAATATCTATTGATAATTCAATTTTGTATCCAAATAATTAAAATAACCACAACCAAACAACTCTGGTCTTGAGGTCAACCAGAAGGCTGTGTCTTTTTAAGTCTCATTTATGAGCCTGCTAAGAACAGCCCCAGAATTTCAAGTCACTTGGGTGCCCCTAAATGATAATGATTGAACCATTTTCCCTGAATTTTCTTCTACTTCCTTCATTAGAACTACTCAGAACCACTAAAAGAAGTCCTCGCCACAATCATTTCCCATATTTGTTCACATGAGGGGTCTACTAGTTGGTATTACTCATAAGAGTGAATGCCACAATTTAAAATATTGTTGTTATGCAACATACCCTAGGGACAGACATTGTCATCTACGTGAGTAATTCCACTATGACGTAGTTGAGGGCTCAGATGATCTACAAATATTTACCAAGCACCAACTATGTTATGGTTTCAGTACTAGGAATGTAATGATCTAAAAAATCCATGTGTGTGCTCTTTACCCTTTGGAGAACTGACCACTAGCCTGGGTTCTACAACCTTTCTTTGTCACCTTTGTTTCATCCTGACCTAGTAAACACGTGAGTGCATGTGTAACACATATACATCAACAGTGACATATATGACTCAAAGTTTCATTAAACAATATCTTTACACTCTTGTCTTTTCTAATTTAGTTGGGGGTATTTTATAGCTGGTTGTAACCCACTAAATTAAGTTTATGCACTCTAATAGGTTGAAACCCACCACTGTAAACATTTGGCCCAGCATGCCACACCACCCTTTCCTCTGCCCTCCATCCCTTGAACACTGCTATGTATTTTTTTTTTTTTTTTTTTTTTTTTGTGTGGTACCGGGGATTGAACTCAGGGGCACTCGACCACTGGGCCACATCCCCAGCCCTTTTTTGTATTTGATTAGAGACAGGGTTTCACTGAGTTGCTAAGTGCCTCGCCATTGCTGAGGCTGGCTTTTTGAACTCACAATCCTCCTGCCTCAGCCTCCCAAAGTGCTAGGATTACAGGCGTGCGCCACCGCGCCCAGCTGAACACTGCTATGTTAAAACCTTCCACTAGTTAGTCTACCATGAACACCCAACACAAGCATAAGTACACTCAGCAAAACATTTCCCCTAGGAAAAAATAAATAAAATTTTCTATATTTTTTTTCATGTTAAGATTTTCTATTAGATATCTACTTCTTATGATGGAATTCAACAAAAAATAATAAACTCTCATGGAATCCTGATGATGCCCTTATTCACTGTGGGAGGAAGAGAATGGCTAACCATGGTGCCAGATTCCCTCTAACCAGGATACACCAGTATTCCATTCAACATTCTCATTCCTGTTAGTCCTGGCACATCCTAAGTTGCCACACCAGAACCACTTTGCAGAAATCAGTTTCTATCACTTGGTTTAACTCTGCAATAAAGCTTCATTAATGTTGACCTCATTTATTTGGAATTTGGCATAAAACCTTTAAACAATGTTCACCCACATTTACCTTTGCCAATCTAAGAAGAAAGAGATTGATGAGCAAATTAAGAGTAAAAAGAGGCTTTTAAGAAAAATATTTACCTTATTTAAAAGAACAAACTCATCTAGCATGGTGGAGTTCACAGCACAATCACCACTGTGATAAATTCTCATTACAAATCACTTTTATCTATTAGTTAAGGCAGGTCTGGCAGGAATTCTATTTGGCAAAACAGTCAAACTTGTTCAAATGTTGTTTGTATTTTAATGAAGCTGCATTTATTTTAAAGCAGGCTGTGACTCAGAATAGCATATTTAAAATTTTAATGAGTGCCTGAAGTTATTCTATATTAGTAAACTTTTATATTATTGAACACCTTAATCCCTAGAACTAGTTTCACAAGCACAAACCTCAAATTTTCTTTGTAAAGCAGACTGTTTGACTATTTCAATTCCACAAGTTTGAAACAGTCTCATTTTCTTCTACACAAAATAAGTTCATGTTATTCAGAATAAATGCTAAGTATTGCTTTATTTTTCTTAATCATGACCCCCATTAAGATAATCCAGCAGTCATCCATTTAAATGTCCATAATCTTGAATCTTAAATTCTTAGTTCTTTCTGGCTTCAATGAGGATTCAGTCTTCCAATAATTTCAAATGCTCTGGGTAATTTTCAAAAATTCCATGTCCCTCAGTTTATATCACAAAATATGCACTTCCCCCAAATATTCTGAATACATGAAAATATTTCTATTACTTTCTTCCACTATATTCTATCTAGAACATGGTCAAAGGGAAATAGAAGGAGGGAAAAAGTGAAAGAGGAAGGGGAAAAAAAAGAGTAAGAAGTTACAGCAATGGGCCAGGGTTGTGGCTCAGTGGTAGAGCACTTGCCTAGCATGCGTGAGACACTGGGTTCAATCCCTGGCACCACATAAAAATAAAAACAAATAAAATAAAGGTATTGTGTCCATCTACAATTAAAAATATACATATTTTTAAAATTTGTTATAAAAAAAAAAGAAGGTATGGCAAGGCAAAGAGAGAAGAAACACCAGATGTTCTTTCCCTCAAAATTATTTTTAACACAGGCATAAAATGAGGTTATCATCACTCCAAACTTATCCATGTGAGCTGACTGCAAAGATGACAGAAATGTAAAATAAATGAATCCATAATAATGCAGGTCTTTGGATGCCAAGATGGACATGATCCAGAAACTTTGCCCCTTCTCAACGGTGGTCAAAATCCACTGCCATCTGAACAGTCTTCTTAGCAACCAAATCATGATATTTCCACATCAGATGGCAAGATTTTTGTTTTCCAAACTCAGTTTGACCACAACAATAACTAGAGGAACTTGTTCAATATATGGACTCCTCGTGCTGCTCCAGAACTACTAAACCATAGTCTTCAGAGAGAAATCTGAATTTTCTAATTGGTGGCCAATTCAGGCTGCCAGGCAGCACTTCCACTAACGCTCCCATATAGCTACTCTGATAAAGGATTAGTGGCTCCAAAATTAAGTTTGGGAACAGCTACTGGAAACTAATTTGAAAAATACAGGACTAAATTCCAATAAGGTAAAGAAAGGGGCAGACTGTGGTAAGAGTAGCCATGAAAAATGTTTGTCTAGGCTCAAATATTCAACCAGTGTGCATTGTAAAAACTAGAAAGTGAAATACAACACAAGCCTATGTCTGTGTTGTCTCTCTAGCACAGTCTGGGGATTATCCATATGTACCAAATCTTCAGATCATTATGGGATTTAGAATTAAATAATCAACATGGCATGGTCCCTAAATACATTTATTTTTTTTTTGGTCTTTTGAATAATAATAGTTGGGAATGAAGATGGATTAAAGACCAACTCTTCTACAACACTCAGGGGCAGCAGGGAATAGTCACACCAGATGAAAGAACAAATAATTGCCTTCTAAAATTCTCCCTCCACTTTCATTTTACTTTTACTGATTATGAATTATAGTCAAACTCTGTCTCTGAATTAAACCATTTTTAAAATAATGTAGGTATATATACATATCAGGGATGTTAGCCAAAGGCTGATTCCACAGCTGTGTTTAAAGACTAAGAGCATTCAAGTAAATTCCGAACAGTAAATTCCTCAGAGGCAAACTCTTGATTCTTTCTTCTTCCTTGTTCTCTTCTGGCACATTCTTTCTGCTCCTTGTGCAGTACTGTATACATTTAGAGCACTTCATAAATAATAGAATATAAAACAAAGTCTATTGACCCATGCCTGGAGGGATCAATTCTTAGGCACAATTCCAAAGTTTAACCTTTTTTCCCCCCAGTTGTAGATGAACACAATATCTTTATTTTATTTATTTATTTTTATAAAATAATGGTGCTGAGGATCAAACCCAGTGCCGCACATGTGCAAGGCAAGCACTCCACCACTGAGCTACAACCCCAGCCCCAAAGTTTAACTTTAACCATGTGAAAATTATCCCAAATAACCTCCAATGTGCTGCTGAAATATTCTTATTTCTAAAGCAAATTGTGCAACCAAAATGTGGACTGCCACTCCACTCTGAACAGGTTAAGTATGTCAATGGCAGAAAATCAATCTAAAAAACGTGAAAATATTCCATTTATTTCTGTATTTTTCTAAAATCTCTAAAGCTCTATCCACATTTTGAACCAAAAATGAATCAATTTTTAGTTTCATGATAACTGTAGGGGGACTGTAACATGGATACTGCAAAAGAATTAGCCATCAAAAATTACCTGGTAGTGTCTTAATATTCATGTCTCCTTCAGGGTTTTCTTGGGGGATTGATTACATTTTATTTTTATTAGGTAACAAAATTTTATTATTTAAGTGAAAATGCCTGATTACAGAAAATATGAAATAAAATGTACTCTGCAAACATGTGTAACAAATTAGAATAAAAAATTTTAAAAAGAATTTTCATATGAGTTAGACATTTAAAATAAAATATAATCAAGATCCAGAGCCCCCCCCCCCCCAAAAAAAAAAAAAAAAAAAAAGAGGATCTGGTTTGTGTTCAAATTTCAATTTACCCAAGTAGAATGCCAGGGATTTTTTATTTTTCAAGTCATAAACAAGTAGGCAGATGACACTGCCCTTAGTGGGTTATCTTCTACATAATAAGTACAAAACACCCCAACACACCATAAAAATTACTGAAAATTAATTGAGAACTTATTCTCAAACAACTGACAAGTGCAATGTTTATACAAAGATAAGGAACTACATGTGGAAATTTACCATGTCTTCCTAGCCACCATAATCACAAATAAAAAGAGAACAAGATCAGAGTTTCTGTAGGCATGCCAAAGTCCAGCCAACAACACTCACAAAGAATAATAACTGTAAAATAATGTACATTCCATGGGATGAGTAACTCTAATAAAATAAAATTTAAAAAAAAATCTGGACTAAAGTAAGAAAGGAAATTGAGAAAGTTTGCAATGCTTAGTATCATTTAACAATAAAAGCTATAGAAACAACAATGTAAAACTAAACAGCAACAGCAACAGAAAGCTAGACCACAAGGCATAAAGCTCAGCATACACAAAAATGATTATATTTTGAATTGTCTGGTGGTATTTGTCATTATTTCCAGATAACCTCATGCATTTGTATTATTTTTAGTGAAATGTACACAACAGAGTTGTTGAAACTGAGGTCATTCTTTAAAAAGAAAACCTTCCATAAAAATAAATACTGGTTAGGTCCTTTGAAAATACTGCATGATCTTTTTTTTTTTTTTTTTTTTCCTTTTGGTACTGGGGATTGAACCCAGGGGCACTTTGCCACTGAGTTACATCCCCAGCCCTTTTCATTTTTTATTTTGAGATAGGGTCTCACTAAGTTGCTCAGGCTGGCTTTGAATTTGCAATCCTACTGCCTCAGCCTCTTGAGCTTCTGGAATTACAGGTGTGTGCCACAATGTCCAGCTGGAAAATACTATGTAATCTTAAGATGAGGGGGGGAAAAAATCTAAGGGTGACTAGACAGATATACTTCCATTTCTGACTTGTCCATACATTGGCTAGTGTCCTATAGGACAGGTCAGAGATTGACAAGGGAAATGCTCAGTCTAAAAGGAAATCTAGTGGGCTCTTTGCTATCAGATGGAGAGGAAGCACTCAAGAAAAGATATCTAAGTTTTGTATCACATTGAAGGGGAAAAAAACAGATATTAAATGTTTGTAGTAAATTTAAAAAAAAAACAAAGTCTAAACAAAGAAAGTTTATGTGTTGAAAACATGTTATTTACATGTGGAATTATCATCAATCATGGCTATCAATTGGGCATCTTTGAGACCATAGGTTGCATAGTATCTTTTATAATAACATTTCTATTATAATATTTATACTTAAAAAACATTTTCTATTGTTGGAAAACTGCATATTATTTTTAATTATGGAAATCCTTCCAAAATATTATTATTTGACAAATATTTGGGGGAAAACTGGTAAGAATAAAGGTTGGTTTATTTTCTCCTCAGCAAACCTGCAGTAATTCCATAACATCAGCTATCAAAACTGCCACTTTCTCTTAAAATTTACCTTTCTTGGATTTGGCGCCAATCTTCAGTTTAGACGGCCAAGCAATCTGCGTATTTGTTTCTTCCATGATCTGCACCAAAATTGAGAGAAATATTGACTCAGTTAAGAATTCAAATTTATGGATAAGATTTTTCACCAAAAGAAAAAATAAAATAAGCTTATTTTTCAAATCTCTAGCTTCCTGTTGATACAAAAAAAATGATCTCATTTTAAAACCATGTTAAAAAATCTTGGGGAAAAAATGTTTTCATAAATCTTTAATCTATTAGAAATATTCAACTAGATTTTGTTATTCCCAGTGTTCCTTTCCAGGATGCTCCAGAATTTTTACAGAGATGAGACCAAAAGTACATGAACAAGTAATTAAGCCAACTCGTTGCCAGAACCATCAGAGATGCTTGTGCTGAATAAAATTCCCCAAGACTATCGCCAACGATTGCAACACACCAAACATGATTCTTGTAAGACAAAACTGCGTGAGTTAGGCCATACTAAATGAAGATCTCCCCACCTCCAGGAAAAGAAATCTCTTGCTTTGGGCACATTTGTATTTCATTAAAACTGATGAAAACCTCCTAAACACAATATCACTTCATACAGCTAATTTCCCGTCACCCTTCACATGGATGGCATTTATGCTGTGGTTCCTTCCCACTTACACACGCAGCTAACACCAGCCAGGAGGACTTGATACAAAAATGAGCCCAAGCACAGGATGTGAGGTGAGCAATGATGGCAGAACCATGAAAGTGGACAGTGAATAAGGACAAGTAACTCCAAAATGTTTATCCTTTGTTCCTTGCTAATTTTATCACATGAATTGCACTAGACTGATGTTTACTTACCTATGTGTATATGTATGTACATATGTATCTATTAATTTATTTATTCATACTAGGGATTGAATTCAGGGGTGGCTCTACCACCTAGCTGCATCCCCAGCCCTTTTTCTATTTTAAGACAGCCCTTTTGATTTTGAAACTTGGTCTCACTAAGTTGCACAGGCTGGGCCCCAGTGTTCAATTCCCCTGCCTCAACCTCCCAAACAGTAGAATTACAGGTGTGTGCCACCATGCCTGGGTCATGTTAACTTTATAAAATAAATACAGAATGTACCAAACTAAGAGCAGAGAGGTAAATAACTCCTCAAAAAGCAAATAACAGAACTACCAACCATTCATTAATTTATCCTTGAAGTCGACTAGGATATTTTTCAGGAGCAGTGAATGAATTATGGGTCTCAGAACTCCCCAAAGACAGAGGCAACACCTCTCTTGGGAATTTTTTGGTACAAATGTACTGAGAAAACCACCCAGTTGTATGGTGACACTCTGTTCAAAGGGAAATTCCTTTCTAGCCAAAGAATTTTATTAGTTCATAGCCCTGGGTTCAAAAGCTGGCTGTCCAGGAGTATAGAATTATAGGTGCAAGCTGATAAGCTCTAATCGGGCTGCTTTTACCCTCAGCTTCGGTTATGTTTATCCTGAAGAAGCTTTCTCACAAAAATTCTTCTGATGTTTAAACCTATATAATAAACGTGCCAAGCTTGCTTGTGGTTAGTCTTCCTCCACCAGAGGTAGGCGGAACCACTGAGCCCCAGCCTTTTCTCTACTTTTGCATCTGTTTGTCTTTTCATAATCTCCTCATGGGATGGTTCATGTAGCCCTGAACAAACTGTCTTGCAGACATAACAGATACTTTTTTTTTTTTTTAGTGGATTTATGGTTAACTAAAATAATGGTGCAGACCATTATTTAATTAACAGTGCAATCCACGATAAGCACCTTTCTTCTCCTCAGTATTGCCCAAGTACTGGGCACAAAGCTAAATGGTTAACTTGCATCATTATTTCATTCAATCCCCTTTATCACAGCCTAAAGGGCTTTCAGAAGATGTTTCAGACTGGTAGCCCACACATGTATTTTGTCTACCTATTGTTAGGATTTTTACAGCTTGAGCCAACATTTTTAGAATACAGGAATTTCACATAGAAATTCAGATTTCTGATTCTACAGGAAACTTGGCAGACTTAGCACATGGAGCCCACATTCCCACATGGCAATATGTGGCCGGCACTGAGGGCCAGCTGCCCTCTTTAGTCAGGGCCAGCAGGCCCTCAGCTGCTCCTGGCCCTGACTGTGGCTCTGAATCTGAAGTCAAAAGCCATTTGCTGTTATCATCATTCACACTTGTACTGCCATTTACCATGGTGTCTGCACTGCTGTTTGTCTGACAAATATTTCTCTATACCAATGTTTCTATTAAAAATTGAAAGCAAAAGGCAGGCCACACGGCCTTCACTAAGTCCAGGTGCTGGTCTGGCTCTGAAGGCAGGTGAGATTATTACCCCAGCCCTACAAGACCTGGTCCCTGCCACTTCTTCTCTCCCCTCTGCCTTTCCCTGTTAATCTATTTAGTTGTTCCTGCCATTAATTTGGTTAGTTAATTCTATATCCATATTTTAAAAATAAAAAATATTATCCTCCTCAACTTTTATCTGCTCCTGCCTCACTAGCTGCCTCCCAAAATGGGGTCTTTGCATTTGCTCTTCTCCAGACTTTACTGTCCTGACCCCTTCTCACACTCAGCCTTCAGCTGCCGCCTTGTCCACAACACCAGCCTTTCCACTCATACCACCCCAAACAGAATTATTCTTACCCCTCACTGTGCTCACTTCCCTCCTAACCCTTATGGCAATCATGAATCTTCCCCATTTACTTGTTTATAGTCTATCTCTGCAAAATAGAAATTGTGCTTTCTGCCCTGCACGTAGCAAGCACTGTATGTCTGGGCAAATGAATCCTCATAACACTTATTTAGCCATGAAGAATGGGAACTTGGAGTTAAACTACCAGCCCTGCTGGGTTCTAGCTTGTCTTACTGGGCAGTTCATGTAACTTTTATCAGTCTCATTTTCTTCCTCTGTAAAATTATTTATCATATCAGCTCTTAGGGTTGTTGTGAGGGCTTGAGGACAAAATGTGTGGGGAACACCCAATCACAGAGCATGGGCTACAGTAAGTGCCCTGGTTACTACACGTTGACTTCTTTCAGTTAGGCACTGACTTTGACACTAAGTATACAACAGCAAACCCTCCATGAGCTCAGGTCCAACAAGGGAGAAGTTAACCCACATTATGGTATTGTGTGCCCAATTTCAAAACAGTGTAGGGCAACAGGGTAGAGAGGGGATCCTAACCCTGCTATGGGTAGACAAGGAAGTGCTTACTGATGCCATGACCTAGAGGAGGAGAAAAAGTTGGCTGGCTAGGGGGAAAGTGGAGAAAGTATCCCAGGTAGAAAAGGAGGGCATGTGTGAAGTCTTAAAGGTGAGAGAACAGGTGGCCCAGAGGGCTTGTGGGTGACTCAGCACAGCTTCAAGCCTCACCTCATGCATCCGGGACAGGAACCAGGTCTCCTGTCATCTCCTCTATCCTACAGCCACGTGCTAGGGTACGCTCAAAACAGACTTGAAGACACAACACAAAACAAAGCTGTGAAGTACCTGTGCTTGTCTGTCACTGACAGGTGGAGTGACGAGTGGGAAGGGGCTGTGCTTATTTCACTTTAGGATGTTAAAATTTACCACAGGAAATTATTTGTGAAGCTTTCCACAGTGATTCCCAGTCAGTTTCCACAACTGTGAGACTGCACACTACCAATGTGTCTGGCCTCAGCAGTTACAGGAGTGGTGCAGCGCGAAGGAAGCATTGCACCCTCAGGAGTTGGGCAAGCCCATTTCTCTGCAGGGGTATGAGTGGCAGCTGGTCCAGGACATCCAGCCTTGGAGCTGAATGGCTAGAGCAGGGGCCGGACCCGTATGTCTCTGGTATAAGTGGCACAGAGCTTGGGGCAGGTGGTACAAGGCAGGAATTAGAGCAGTAAGCAAATCAGAGCATCTTAATCCAACAAGCTATGCAGAAAGATGTCCTAAATATTCATCAAGAGGAACTGGAACTGGCAAGGTCAGAAAGACAGTTGAAATCAAAGAAGCCACAAAAACTCTGAGAAGTAAATGACTATTTTCTATGCAGGGGGCAGGGGGTGAGGGTGGGAGTGGGAAATGTCTTAAGTAAAATCCAACTAGTTGTTTTCTTTTCTTTTTTAAAATTTATTATTGTCCTTGTTTCCACCTTCACAAAACCAAAGCTCAAAGAACAAACTGCTGATTTTAAAACCTTTTTTCTATAAATATTAACATTTTTTTTAAAAAACACAGTGATAGAAAGTTTTGTGGATCAAGACACTGACACCTTTTCAAGGGCTAAGGGCTTATCATACATTTCCCACAATCCACTTAATTTCCACAAAACCTGACAAGGAAATCATTTCCCAGAAACCTGTAATATGCCTCAGTTCTTAGGTAAGTCAATATGTTGTCCAAAATGTTCAGATTCTATTCAAGGAATAATTTAATAAGTGGCTAATTCTGACCTCTCCCACCCGCCCCTAAATATGGTATACCCCTCAACTGTGTGAAATTTGACCTGGAAGTTGGGAAAAGTGCCTAAAATGACTAGTGCTTCCTTATGGAAATACAACTATAAATATATTGTGGCAGTTAAGCTAAGGAATGCTGAGGTATGCAAAGCCACAAAACCTCTGAGAAGAAAAAAATTATCTTCTGCCTTGGGGGAAAAAAAATCCTAATGTGAATTCCAGCTAGTTTCTTAAAATCACATTACTGTCCCTGTTTCCACCTTCATGAAACCTAAGCTCCAAGAACAAGCATCTGATTTTGAATCATTTTCTTTAAATGTTAAATCATATATTAAATATTTTAAAGACTTTTATTCTAACTCTATTCTGGATATTGTATGTTTATGCCACTTCAACAAAGTAAGTTTCAACTTCTTGACATCCTCATTGACAAACCAATCTCCTCTCAATCTTATCCATCTCGGCAATTGTTATTCGCTGCTCTCTCAGCATGAGAAGAAAGGAGATTGTGGAGGAATGCATCTAAAATATAACTATCTGAATAAACAACTTTCAATTTTCTGTTGTTATATTTACTGTACTCACTACTTACAGGAAATTAATAATTGAGATGTAACTTAATTCTTACACTATTATCAGATATGATGAATAGCAAATGTTCACAGTAACACAAGGATTTGACCTAAAATATCAATTTTCTAAATTTAAGAAGCAATTGAACTTAAGATTATTATCAGAAAGATGATATATTTTTATAGTTTACCTATAAAGTATTTCTTCATCAAGAAAAATCTGATGATGATAGCAAACTATGGATATGAAACACCTTTGGAAGCTAACAAATCGTGTTTAAATGTTACAAACAGGGAGTTAAGTACCCTTATCAAGACTAATAGCTCTGCTTTTTCTATATTAAAAGGGTACCTAATAAATATTAAATTGCACATCACCATCTTGGTTTCAGTTTCTGTGGGGAGTGAGGCAGGGTAGAGGTAGGAAGCGGGGGCGATGTTTATGTAAACTGGATTTTTTAAAATATTTTTTTAGCTGTAGATGGACAGAACACCTCTATTTTGTTTATTTTTACATGGTGCTGAGGATCAAACCCAGTGCCTCACTGTACCACTAAACCACAACCCCAGTCCAATAAACTTTTTTTTTAACTGGATAAAAGTTGTCAGCTAATTTTTTCAAATTTCAGAAACTTACATTGAAGCATTAAAATAATTGCACTGTCTTAACACAAACTGCTAAAGGTAGAATAAAATAAATAAAATCTAATCCTACATGTAGTTCATCCATAATAAAAATAATTTCCATCTATATTTCTCAATGCTCACATCATAAGATTTATTCCATCTCCACCAAATTTCAGACTAGCATTCCATTTGGGAAGACAAGGTATCTACCAATGTTCACTGAACTACATATTTTGCAGGTTTGCAGCAATTACAGTATAATATCTTACAGATGATGGAAACCATTGCCAAACCAGCAAATTCTACTAACATGCTTTTTCACCAAATTCTTCACTCCAGACATAAAGTTAGAAATCCACAGGTAAGTAATCAACATCTCACGTTAACCTGAGACAAGTCTATTTATTCTGACTTCCTTTAAAATACTTTTCTTGGGCCAAGAAAAGAACACTGAGCTCTCTTAACTTGACATTTATACCGTAAACTATTGAAAATCCATCCTTCAAAATGGCTACCAGCTGGGAGCCACCTGCAGCCTACTTCTCTAAAAGACCAACCCATTTGTGCTCTGTTTTCCTTACATCAATACAGAAATAAGAGTCTGTCCTATGGAAGAGGCTGGTTGAAGTCTTCATCTACAAATGAACTGAGAGTAAATTTGCTTCCTTTCACCATGAAGGGAGCAAAGTGAAAAAAAAGGAACCAAGTGGAGATGGGAAAGTGGTGAACTTCTCACATGGGGGTGTCTAAAAGTTGAGGATGTTTATTTTGCTAAGACATTAGAGGGTTCTGTTATATTTCATTTTTATCCAAGAAATCCTTCCCAGTGATCCAGTTATCCATCATCATCAGAACCATTCCTCACATTTACCTAATAGTCACATACATTTCTCATTTTTCCTCACAGTAATATTAAAAATCAGATATGTGAAATCTATTTTGCATTCAAAGAGGTTAAATGGAATATATACGTGGCAAAGTCCAGTCAGAACCTAGGTCTTTCTGCCTCACTTGGCTTATGAAGAAAGTTGGGAAGGCACCACATACTTGCACGGAGGCCACTCCGAAAGCTTAGCTCCAAGAACTGCCACGATCGCTGATGCAGCTGAGTGGCAGAATGGCTATTCCTCAACACTCCTGCTTTATTACTGTGAAGTGCCCGGAGATGGCCCAAAATGGCTCTCAAGCCAGGAAGGATCCTTACCCCTACAAAATGCATAGAAAGTGTGGGGAGCATGTTGGGTGTTATAGTGACCAGGGGCTGGACTAGCATCCAATGTTCAGGGTTATTGTTGCTGAGCTTCCAACAAAGGACAGGACAAATTCATTCTAAATGTGAAGACAAACAGTCCCTGCTTTACAAAGTTCTGAAATGCTCAAATTTCAGTGACCACAGTTTGTGGAACAAAACTAATCCCTCAACAACACAAGTTTATGTTTCTATTGGCATGGTGCACAAAATGAGTTGTTGCTTCCTATATGAATTTCACTGCTAGCTCTTCAGTCCAAAAATCACTACGTAAATAAGAATACTCGTGCAGGCCAGTGACAATCACATCACTTTTTTTTTTTTTTTTTTTTTTTTTGGTAAAGTCTGTGGTTGCCCATTGCACTCTCTTAATTGGTTCTGTGCAGTCAGAAAATGAAGTAAGTCATCCCCTATATCCATACAAGATTGGTTCCAGGGCCCTGCACAGACACCAAAATCCATGATACTCAACTCCTTTATAAAATTATATGGCATAGTATCTGCATGTAACCTACATATATCCTCCCTTCTAATCATCTCTAGATTATTTGTAATGCTTAATCCAATGTAATATCTACACAAATATTTGCTGTATTATACTGTTTAGGAAATAATGATTTTTTTTTAAAGTCTGTACATATTGAGTACAGAGATGCAGTTAGTTGAATCAATCCACAGACACAGAACCTGCAGAAACAGAGGGCCTGGTGTAGTTGTGCTGACTGCTAGCTTCTCAGTGATAAAACCAAGTGGCATCTTACAAAAATAGGTAATCAAAAGGGGAGCTGACCAACACAAGTGAACATGCAGCTAAGAAACAAAAAGTGCCAACACTGAAACAAAATTTGAATCGGCCATCAATAAGAAGGAAAAGCCCACTGTGGGGATATGGACCATACTTGAGAAACTGGGTGCACAGCTGAGGAGCATGATGGGGCACATCTACTAACACAAGCAAGGCAGGCGGTTTGTGACAAACAAGATGAAGATGGCCCAGAGGAAGCAATGCCAGCAAAAACCTCACACAAAGGCAACTCTGGGGGACGCTGCACAGCCTTGAAAGCACAAAGGTTGAATTGCTGGAAGCTGATCCCAACTTCTGAGCATAATTCCCAAAAGTACAGAAAAGATGCTCACCCCACATTCTAAATTACAAAACAGAAAGAAAGCACTGTTCAAACTAGTCTCAACAAGTTTTATTGTTTACAAACAAAACAAATTAATTCTCAATGTTTCATAAAATTTAAATACAGATACTAACATTTTAGCATTTTCTTCAATTTTCCAATATATTTATGACTTACAGAGAGAAAGTTACAGAGATTTTGCAGATCATTAAAATTTCCCCATTAACACTTTGAGTGTCTTGCATTAGTTTCAGCTTGTATAGTTGTTTTTGTGGTCTTGCGGTGTGCCATGCAAAGGGAGAGCTATCTGCCATGCCTCACTGAAAATTGTTGATCAGGAATTTCAAACTCTTCCAATGCTATAGGCAACTTATTTATTCCAAAAGTACAGAAAAGTCTTACTTATCCATCAAAACCCAATTCAAATGTGCCCTCCACTATGAAAACTCCTCCAGATATTTCTCTCTTTCTGCCTTTCCCACACTCACTTGTTGGGGCAACACTATAGTGCTTATTTCTTTGCTTACTGTGCCAAATCCCATTAATTAATTGGGCTCTTGGTGGCCAACTATATACTGTTCATGTTTAAACCCTTAGAATCTATCACATAATATCTCATTAAGCATCATTAAAATAATTAAATGACCACTGACAATGATGAAGGAGAGAACATAAATGGGCCAGGAAAGGTAACAATTACTTAAGACTTTCAATTACATGGCACTTGGTTTATCATAGATGACAGCCAATGTGAAGCTCTGAGTTCCATCTACAGTCTCCTTTAACTTCAACAACCAGTATATGTTTGCTCTCCGCTTACCAAGCTAAATGAACTGAGTGATATTTATTAAATGAAAGCAAATACTTAATCAATCACTGACAGGATTCATTCTCCCAAGGGAGAATCATATTTCATGATAATGAAGAGAGAAGCCCTCCAATTCAGAAAATTGAAATGGTGGTGTAAGTACAGTGACTGGCAGGTTGGGCCAAGTATGGCTGTTGAAAGCAGGAAGCCCCAGGTTCCACCTTTCCATCCAGCCTCCCACTAGCACAGCCTCAGAGTGGCCACATTCACTCATTTTTAAAGAGGGGCCAAAAATCTAGACTTTTGCATTAAATCTCCTGGTTGCTAAATGTTAATACCTACTCCAATTATGCCTTTTCTTTGTGGGCCAAAGAAAACATGGGCTTCACCTTTTTACCTCTGCTATAAACCAAGGACATTTTCATGGGGTGTGGGCTGGTTACTTGGGATGACCTTTGATATTAGTGAAGAACAGGTTTGGAGTTCCCTTGGACATAAGGATCTGTGAATCATAATGCTATTTTATTCATCCAGAATCATTTGGCTATAATTCCTCAAAAAAAGATAACCAGATTTTCTATCTAATATCATGAATAGCTATAAAAATTTTTATTAAACTTGAATTATCAGAGTGTAATTTATGTGTAACTTGAATAAAACCATATATAACTTGAACAATATGAAAAAAAATCCTATAGTATAATACAAAGCCTGTTTTTGTCACAGTGACCAAAATACCTTACAAGAGCAACTTAGAGAAGGAATAGTTCATTTTGTCACATAGTTTCAGAATTTCAGTCCATGGTCAATCAGGTCTATAGCTCTGGACACAAGATGAGGCACAACATCATGGTGGAAGGGAGTGGCACAGGAAAGCACCTCAGAACCACCATTTACCAAGGACAAAATATAAACCCTAAAGACACATCCCCAGGGGCCTTTCATCCAGTCATACCCTACATGCATACAGTTACCACCCAGTTAATCCATACTAGTCACTTAATCCTTAGTCTACAGCTATCACAATATAACCATTTCAACTCCAAACAATCTTGCATAGTCTCACTCATGAGATTTGGAGGACAAATCATATCTAAACTATAACATTCCAGCCCTGGATCCCCAAAGCTCAAGCCAATCTCACAATTCAAAGTACATTTAGGATATTTCCAAGAGTTATTGCCCCAAAGTCCAAATCCAAAGTCTCACCTGAGACTCAAGGCAAAATCTTACATATTTTACCCTATAGAAACCAAAAGCAAGTTACACATATCCAATATACAATGGCATTGAATAAACATTTGCATTCCAAAAAGGAAAAAAACAGGGGCATAGAAGCAAGACTTTAAAAAAAATTAGCAGGACAAATAAGTTCTATACCTCCACATCAATCATCAGGGACACATGGCATCATGATGTTCTCTCAAAAGGACTTGTGTAGCTCCACCCCATGACTTTGCTGGTTGTAGCCCACATGGCCTCTCTTTTCCTTGTCTCTGCTTGATTCCTGCAGCCTTCCTTAGCAGACATTGCACATTAATGGCATCTCTTAATCTCAGGCAACTGCACCATAGCTTTCGCTTCCTTCTCACATCATCATGCACTGCTCTCTCAGGTGCTGCCTGCAGGGATTCTGACCCTGCTTCACTTTGCCTATTGTCACAGTCCTTCCTCTGAAAATTTGGTGGAAGTCTCCATGACCTCCTAACTTTAGCATCCTGCATTCCTGCAGAATAGCACAATGTGGATGATACCAAGATCTGCTGCCATTTCAAGCTCTTGTCCTCCTGGGGCCATAATTACAGTGCCTTCTGGGTGCCTAAGCATTACAAAACAATTTCCTAGGTCCCACTGTGCAAGCAGGGTGCCCCCACAGTCCCCTCTCAAAGAAATTTTTACTTTTATACCCCGGAACCCACCATAGGTATGATCTTGCCATTTCCTGAGATACCTTCAAACCCTCTCTCTACTGTGTCTATACGTACTTAGCATCTCTTCAATGGCCATAATCTCTTCCACAACCACACCTTCCTTGCCTGTTTTTACACTCATTTTTCTGGCCAAATTGCAAGTTTTTTTCAAATCATTCCACTATGCATAATGCTCCTGATTATCATAATAAACTCAGCCAAAAGCTGCCAGCAATCTCCAGGCCACTCCCTGAGTGATGTGCTGCCTTGAAATTTCTTCTACCAGATTAATTATTCTGTCACCCTTAAATTCAGCCTCACAGAAAGTCTCACAACATGGGCAAAATGTAGACAACCTCATGAGCCCAGCCTTTATTCTCCACAGTCCTTTTAGCATTCTGTTCTTCTGAGCTCCCACCAGAATCACCCATTAAGTTCCACTTAGAGTACTCTAAAGTTTCAAGGTTAGGCAGAACATCATGATGGAAGAGGAAAGCAGCTCAGGACATGACAGCCAGAAAGCACAGAGAGAGCTTCATTCACCAAGGACAAAATGTAAACCCCAAAGGCATGCCCCTAGTAACCTACTTTCTCCATCCACACCCTATGTGCCTACAGTTACCACCCAGTTAATCCATCCCTGTGGATTAATCCACTGATTAGTTTATAGCTTTCATAATCTGATCATTTCAACTCTGATTTGTGACATTGTCTCACAGGTGAGCTTTTGGAGGACACCTCATAGTTAAACTATAACAGGGCCTATGGTTAACAAAACTGTATTGTATACTTAATTTGCTAACAGGTTAGATCTTAAGTGCTCTTACCAAAAATAATAATGATGATGATAAAGAGAGTAGGAAGGAATGTGGAAGTGATGGAAACTTTCACAGGATAGACTGGAACATAGGTTTCAAGGTTGTATACTTATCTGCAAATTCATCAAATTGTATACATTAAATATGTGCCACTTTTTCATATCAATCATACCAACAGTGTATAACTTTGAGTAAAAAAATAGTACAGATTTAACAAAATCAAGTTACCAAGCCTCAGTTATAATTTTCTAGCCTCCAAATTACATGCCCTTTTAGGGAACATGTTTTTCCCTTCTATCTTACCTCTACCATCTTAAAGCAAATAATCCAACTGAGCTCAATAAGGCTGGCTGGCATTGATGCTGGTGAGCAATAAGAGATCAGCAAAATAACTGAAACCTACAGTGGCATCCCTGAGACATCAAAAGAGATAAACTCCTGTGCAGGCTACTGGGTAAGAAGGCAAGGAAGTAAGGACAAGGTTTGAGAAAAGGCTTTCAGAAAAAGAGTAATAATGAAGTGGTACAAGTTGCACCATTGTAACAACTCCAAATGTCAGTGGATGAACACAATAAAATTTTATTTCTCCCCCATATTAAATGGCCTATATGGATCAGCAAGGGGCTCTGCTCTACACACTCAGGAATCAGGCTGATAGAGGCCCTCCCATTTTATAGTTGCCCATCTGGAATCCATGGCCTCACCATGAGAAGAACAGGAAGAATCATGCATGGAACATTCACTGCCTTGGCCTGGGAGTGGGTGTACATATTGCCTCCCTGTAGTCCACTGGCCACGATGAGACTCACAGCTCTGCCAACTGAAAAGCGCTGAGAAATTCTAGGAGCAACTGGAACATTTGGTAGGTATGAGTGCCTCTGCCAGACAGTTCTTCCAGGGCTTCAACATCACTGAGCTCAAGAATGTATTCCAATGTAAAATCTCACCTATTCCTTTCAGATACCAGACTAATAAATGTAACTTTGTAAGCATGTGTCTAGCTTGCCATTCCACCAACTCCCTAGACATGTTTAGATGGAACTCAATCTTCTTCACCCAAGTGGACATTGGAAGGATGTCCTAGGATCTGGAAATCACCCTGATTATCTAAGAGTAAAGCCATACCCACTCCTATTGCTTTGGACTAGTTTAAGAATAGGAGGGTGTGGGCTGAGGGTGTGGCTGAGTGGTAAAGCACTGAATATGTGAAGCCCTAGATTCAATCCTCAGCAGCCTCCCTATATATATTTTTCCAGCTTTTTTTAAGAGAAAACATTCTCTCCTACAAGGTGTGAACAAAGACACAGGTAGCCCAGTTGTTATAGGTGACATACATGACCATGAGGAGAACCAACCACCAATGTAGAAGGCAGACCCAAAAATCAGGAAACATTTGGATTTTAGATGTCACAGAAATATTCCGGATCTTTGAATAAGAAAGCTTTTCCATTCTTAATACATGTCTTCTAATACATGCCTTTTAATTTCAAAATGCTTAATTATCAAATAATAATGGAATACATTCAGGATGTAAACATGATGTTTTGAGAAACATTTATATTGTATAATGATTACCACAAATTGTACATCCACTACCACTGATGCTGTTCATTAGATCTCCAGAAATTATCATCTTACAACTGAAAGTTTCTGCCATCTGACCAGTATTTCCCTACTTCCCCACACACTGGAAACCATGGTTCTATTCTCTGTTTCTGTTAGTTCAAGTTTTTTAGATCCACATATCAGTGAGATCATGTATAATTTGCTTTCTGTTTCTGGCTTATTTCACTTAACAAAATGTCCTCTTGATTTAACCATGTTGTCAAAATTGGCAGTATTTCTCTTTTATGGCTTAATAGGATTTCATTTTATATATGCAACACAATTTCTTATTCATTCCTCTGTCATAAGCTTCTTGGTCAACCATTCCAAAGCCCATTGTACCTCTGCAATTTTTAGTAACATGAGCGAATGAATATCCATGTTATTGAAACCAACTTGTTACTTGAAGCTAAAACCATCCTCTTAGATTCACCATCCAAATCAGGTCCTCCTTCTGACTTCCATACTTTTCTTAGACTTCTGTGTTCAAAACCTTGTCTCAGCCAGGCATGGTGGTGCACGCCTGTAATCCCAGCAGCTTGGGAGGCTGAGGCAGGAGGATCGAAAGTTCAAAGCCAGGCTCAACAACTTAGCAGGGCCCTAAGCAACTCAGTGAGACCCTATCTCTAAATAAAATACAAGACAGGGCTGGGGATGTGGCTCAGTTGTTGAGTGCTTGAGTTCAATCCCCAGTACCCACAAAACAAAACAAAACAAAACAAAAACAAACCTTGTCCCCTCCTCCCTTCTACAGCTTCTTCCCATCCTTCCTCTGCACCTCCACCACCACATGTATTGAGTCACATTGACTTGATGGTTCCCTTTTCAAACTGCTTACTTGCAGAGCCTATAATAGTCTTCTATCAGACAATTTCCACTCAACAGCATTTTCACAAAGGCTTTCATACTTGGTGATATCATTTCCAACTATTTCCTCTCACATTCATTTGCTCTGACATTTCCTTCCCCTAATTCAAAAGTCTCATTGTGGTTGTTGTCCCTTAAGTTACATACAAACCTAGCCTCACACTTAGGATTATCCATAACAGGCTATGACAAAACTCTTCAGTTTTATTTTCCTCAGTCCCTTCTACTTCAACAGACACAATTATCTACACTCAATTCTTTTTCCACCTTTTTTTTTTTTTTTTTTTTTTTTTTTTTTTTTTTTTTTTTTTTTTTTTTTTGGTACCGGGGATTGAACTCAGGTGCACTGGACCACTGGGCCACATCCCCAGCCCTTTTTTTATTTTATTAGAGACAGGGTCTCACTGAGTTGCTAAGTGTCTCGCCATTGCTGAGGCTGGCTTTGAACTTGTGATCCTCCTGCCTTAGCCTTCCATCTTTTTTATTGTATGCAACTTTTTCTTTTGTCCCACTATCTCCTATTAAATTCCACCTGTTGTTCAATAGCCATAAAATCAATCTCAAGATTCCCCTCAATCAGTTGTAATCTCTCCCTCCTTGGAGCTACTATGTCATCTCTTATGCTAATTAATTTATATTACTCTTCCTAACCAACTCTTCTAGAAACACACAGTCCTACAGGGAAAGTTTCATTCAAGTTGCACTTACCAGGTTCTGCAGGGACTTATTATTGGCAAAGCCAGCAAAAGCCACCATCAAGACAATCACAGAGAAGGTACCTGGACATGTAATTTACAAGAGAGTTACAAACTTCTAGAACAATCTACTGTCAAGAGACACTAGAGTGGAATAATTTCCCTTTTATAGGAATGTGCATTAAATCAAGAGTTCCTGAGTCAAATGTCTATAGAAGCCAAGCAAGAAATAGGAATGATTAGGTGTACATACTTCTAATGCAAATATATGATTCTGAAAGGAAAAAAAAGACATAGAAAAATTATATACCCAAAGAAATATATACCCTTTCTCATTTTCCTGGAATTCACTGCTCCTCTTGCTAGTATTTTACCTTGACCACCAATACTTGTGGGTAGAACAATTATTTACTTCAACATGAGAAAACCAATAGTACAGTGAGAAATATAAATGATAACTGACCCTTGACAGTAGTTGGAAAAAAAAATAACAGAGTGTGCAGTAAATAGGAGACTGCCTCTCCAGCTCAAGATTGTAAACAGGAGCTCCAGTTAGCATGTGTAGAAGCTGGCCAGAGAAGCCAGACTTTCAGATTGTTCAAGAGACACTACAAAACCAGATTGGTATGTAAATCTCCTTAATTTTAAAATGCTGGTAGTTAAATAATTTATTTTAATATTTCAAAATCACTATTCAGACAAACACAATATGGCCTAAATCAAGCATACTTTTATGCCAAATACAACCAGAAAGCTATTTGTTTGTTTTGTGTATTCTTCTGAGATGGGTTAAGAGAAAGAATACAAAGTATGTAGTAAAACTCAAAAAAGTGAGCAGATGGTTCTACTACCAGAACCAGAAAAGCTTGTGCCCCATGGCATTTTATAACCAGCTGGGCTTTGATCTTCGGAAGAAAGATTAGACAGCTTTATAGCCCAGCACTGGACTTAGGGTCTGGAATATTTAGTTGGGAGACCCAGGCTAACAACTGCTAAAATAAGCCCAAATAAGCCTACAGTGAGGGTTAAAAGGAAATCCCCTTGCACATGGTTGGAATTAAGTAACACTTCCTATATAAATGCTGGAAAGTAGTCCTTCCCAGAAGATGCCAGATAAATTAAGTATTACCCTACTAAATTTGGTACGTGTTTGAAAATACCTATTATATTCTACATGAATTTTACTGCAAAAAAAAATCAAATTTTCTTGAAATAGGAAAAAAATGGAGTCTGTAAAAATGTATGAGTAATATTCAAAGAAGATATTCATTTAAAAATTAACTTAATTGATAATGTAAATGTCCAAAGGAGGCACTCAGGAGGGAGAATGCACCAAGGAGGTCCCAGGGACAGCTGGAAACAAACACAGAGACGTCCTGAGATTTCATTTGTCTCCAACAGTGCAGAATTGGAGCTGGCAGTATTTCAGATGTCTTCATGTGATTCTTATAGTTAAAGTTTCAAAACAACTTTTCCCTTGTGAATTTTTTGGTTCTTAACATCTGAAGAGAAGCCAATTAAAAACCACTTAACTTTCCAAACCCCAGTTTCAAGAAATTAAGATGTTCTCAATATACTCTGTTTCCAACACCTAGTCACCCAGGACAAAATGGCACATAATTAATGTATAGTATGAAATACAACCAGTTAGGTTCATTTTCATCTCTGATTCATTTATAAAACAAGGTGAACAAAACAGTATGTTCAACCCTGGGGAATCAGTGATGAATAAGACAGCTGTGGCCTCTGCTTGCAGGAGGCTTCAGCAGAGTCAGGGAAACAACCAACCAACCTCACCAGTGTGTAATTCCAAAGCACAGTAAGTTTCATGAAGGAAATGTACAAGGTGCAATGATATCATCGAACAGGGACGGGTCATCTATTAACCAGGGAAGCCTACCCTGCACAAGTGAGCTGCAATATGAAGCATGATTACATCAAAGGCACTAACAAAAATCATGCTAGCCAGTGGGATCAACATTCGTTCATTCACAAAAATGTACTGTATTCCAAATAAAAGCCAGTCCTTGCATTATGCATCAGATATATAATAGTGAATAGGATTTAAACCATCCTGGATCATATTTACAATCTCTTGAGAGATGAAGAAATAAAAATAAATAAATCTACTGGGGAAATGAATAAGAGTAAGAGAACATGGGCAAAATCATATATGCGAAAAAATGGGAGGGACATTAGGAAAAAAACAGGATGTTCTTAGGACAACTAGCAGCTATACTTCATATTGGGTGGGATGACTCTGGGGAAGGGCTATTTAAGTCAAGACCTAAAGGATGTTAAGAAGAGGAGGAAGAATATTGCCAGCAGAGGGTAGGTATAGCATGAAAGCCCTGAGGCAAGAAAGAACCCAGTTTTGAAGGAACTGAAAGAGTCCAGAAATGGAGAGAGTGTCAATAGGGAAAGTGGATACGGGGAAAGTGGAGAGAGAAGAGTCAAGTCATACAAAATCTAGAAAGCCATGATAAGAAGTTTGTGTCTTATTCTAAGAGCACCAGGAAGGCAATGAAGGGCTTTAAACCCAGAAGAATGCAAACTGTTTCTGCCTCTTCAAGATCACATTGAAAGAGAACAGGATTGGCACCAGGAGATGTATCAGGAGGGTCCTAAAAATGCTTAGGTAGGGGATAATGGTAAAATGGATGAGAGGAGAGTAAGGATGGCAGAGATGAACAAAAGTGAATGAAACTGAGACATATTCTACTGGAAGAACTGATTAGATGACTGATTTGATTGAGGAAGGGTGAAGGAAACGGAGTTTATCAAGTTATCAGTCAGGTCTCTGGTTTGAATAACTGGATGGCTGATGCTCTTAGACTAAGAAGAAAAGAGTACAATAAATTAGGGTAAAAAAATAAAACTTAGTTTTAGAAAATTCATATTTCAAAAGTTTACCAGCCATTGGAGATTTCTATCCAAGTGGAAATATTGTTAAGATGTAAGAACCTAGAGATAAGGGGGGGAATAAATCCAAATTGGAAGTATTAATAAATTTGGAATTATATAGTTGATATTTAGGGTCATAGAAATTGAGGCTTTCCCTAGGGAGAACATAAAGAGACAAAGATGTCTATAATTTAGCTGCAAAACTAAATCTTGAGAATTTGTAAGACATGGAAAGCAGAATGGAAGTACCCAGGGACTGGAGGGAGGCACAGACGGTTAGAAGATGAAAAGGTTCTGAAGATGTATAGTAGTAACAGTTGTTCAACAATGTGAATATACTTAATATCATTGAACGGTAAGCTTTAAAATGGTTTAAAAATTCATTTTATGTACATTTTACTACAATAAAAAAAAAACAAGCCTTGAGAAAGTCTAAAATTTATTCAATTAGGTAGAATAGGAGATGCTAAAAAATGAGGAAATGAGCTTCTAGAATGGTGGTGGACAATGATGACGCCATAGAAAACAAATGAATAACCAAGGCTGATTCCCATGCGAGGGAGTACCTCAGGAAAAAGAACCGAATGCCATGACAAAATCAAGTGAGATGAAGTCTTTAAAAGTATCCCTGGGATTTTGAAATACTGTGGTCAACACACAACACAACCACTTAAGTGAAAGGGAGAGTTAGGAAGATGAAATCAGTCAAGAAAAGAAGGGTGTTGAAGAAGTAGACTACCATGAATAGAATGCTCTTTCATAAAGTTTTGGCTCTACCAAGAAGCAAATAAACAAGACAGTGGCTGGAGGGGAATATGAAGTCAAGGGAAATGTGGCAGTAGCTGGCAGCCAACCCCAATGTCCATTTTCTCCCAATTAGAATCCCAATTTTTAGCAGAACATGTGAGAACTTAAATGCACCCTGCCTTTGTTGAGGTGCGCTGTGCCTTTCTTGAAGATAGGTAGGCCCATGTAGATTCCAAGAAATCCCATCATCCAGCTTGTGAATGTCTTCTATCCTTCTTCCTACCTGCTGAATGCACTGTGATAGCCAAAGCTGCAATTTAAATTATTAAAATAAAGGCCATACCTAGGGGTGGAAAACTGTAAACATGGAAACATCTTGGGTTACTGAGGCCTTTTGAAAAATACAGCCAACCCACCAGACCTCGACTACCTTGCTACAGAATTTTTTCATTTTTTTTTTTACTTATTTAAAAATAAATTTATTATGTATGGATACACATAAATATCACAAAACTCAAATATTTTAAATTAATAGCTTGCAAAGGACATCAAATAAATGTAGTACACTGAAATTCAGTAACAAAACAGCTGTTAAAGTGCTGTTGAAGTGATTTTTTATATTGTACATTTCACATCAGGGCAAATGATCTTTGAAGAAATACAACACAATCATGAATTTATCAGTAAGATTTTTTTCATTTTTAATATACATAAATATGATCGTGTTGCATAAATATCATGATCGTGTTGTATTTCTTCAAAGATCATTTGCCATAGTTTGAAGAAAGGAACAGAGTGAGGGTCAAGAGAGATGACAAGAGGATCAGTTAGATTATTTTGGTAACCCAGATCAAAGATGGTGATGCGTCCAACAGGATACTGACTGCAGAACTATGCAAAGAGAGTAAATGTGAAGGAAGTCCTAATAGGACTTTGGGTAGGATTAAATGGCACAAGAGATCTGGGACAGGGAGCAGTACAGGGTGACTTGCAAAATATAGTGCATGATGCTGACACTTGCTGAAAATATGGACTTATAAAAAAGATACACATGTGGATGATCTCAATTTCTAAGTTCCTGTGAGGGAGTCAAGAGAAAATACCCAGCAAATAAAAGATTTATTCCCAGGAGCTCTATTCATAATAGCCAAACACTGGAATCAGGCAGGTGTCAGTGAACAGGGATAAAGAAAGTGATGTGGGTTTCATTCAATGTGATATTGCTCACTTAAAAAAAAAAATAGTACTGATGACATGTGCAACAATATGAATTTAATCTAAAACTTAAGGCTGACTGAATAAAGTCATGTAATACACAGTGCATACTGTATGTTTCCATCTGATGATACTCTAGGACAAGCAAAACTAATTTCCAGTGAGAAAGCTCAGGAGAAGGGATGTCATGGTGGGCAGGAACAAGATATTCAATGGAGATTTTGGGAAGGGATAGGAGGAAATTTTCTCAAGTTGTGTAGTCCACATCTTCACAAGTTTGAGCAAAATAGACATACACATTGGTCAAAATTACATCAAATGTTAAATTAATTGGTGTAAGTTTAACAGCAACAAACAATAACAACAAATATGGACACCATTTACTGGTAGGCTTGCTGACAGAGTGAAGAACACTGATGTCTTCATGTAGGTTTGAAATGCGTTAATAAGATGGAATGACAAATAGAATAAATGGATTCATCTGTGGTAAAGAAATGTGTTTTTTAAAGTGATTGTAGGACTTAAGCAATGAGAATATGGCATTCCCTACACAGTTCTCTCAACTTTTCTGCATTTTCATAATAAAATTTTTGGAAAACCTTTAAATCACCACACTGTATTTCTGTAAAAGCGTGAACTAAAACTTCACAATGATATAGATGGGGATATTTTCCTTTCTTTTCCCTCAAACCTTCATTTCTCTGTGAATATGTGAATTTTCACTATGAACAAATCTGTAGCAACTCAATTATGAAGAACACTAGCCTTTTTTTTTTTTTTTTTTTTTTTTTGGTGGTTCTGGGATTGAACCCCAGGCCCTTGTGCATGTGAGGCAAGAACTCTACCAACTGAGCTATATTCCCCAGCCCAACACTAGTATTTTTTAAAATTTATTCTAATTAGGTATATATGACAGCAGAATGCATTTTGATTCATTGTGCACAATTGCAGCACAACTTTTCACTTCTCTGCTTGTACACGATGTAGCATCACACCATATGTGTAGTCATACATGTAGTTAAGGTAATGATATCCATCTCATTCCATCATCTTTCCTGCCCTTAGGCACCCTCCTCTCCTCTCCCTCCCCTTTGCCGAATCAAATTTCCTCCATTTTCACATGCCTGTCCCCCTGATTATGGATCAGCATCCACTTATCAGAAAGAACATTAGGACTTTAGTTTTTTGGGATTCGTTTACTTCACTTAGCATGATATACTCCAACTCCATCCATTTACCTCAAATGCCATAATTTTATTCTCTTATAATGCTGAGTAATATCCCATTGTCTGACACTAGTATTTTAAAGCTACAAAAAGTTATTATCAAAATCCCCAAATATGGGGCTGGGGTTGTGACTCAGTGGTACAGTGCTTGCCTACCATGTGTGAAGCTCTGGGCTCAATTCTCAGCACCACATGTAAATAAATAAATAAAATAAAGGTCCATCAACAACTAACAAAAATATTTTTTTAAAAATCTCCACATGGCCGCCACTGTCCCTGGCTGCCTGGGCCCAGAGTAGCAGCTCCCGGCTGCTGCACGCAGGGCCAGACCTGGGGAAGGGCTTCCTCCATTATCGGGAAGAGTGCAACCTGCCCATTTGCGACCAGAGCAAGAGGTAGACTCCCGCCCGCTGGAAGGAGAGACCCAGCCACCAGTTTGCCTGGTCTTCGGGGCCCAGAACAGCATCTCCCGGCTGCTGCACGCAGGGCCAGACCTGGCGAAGTGCTTCCTCCACTCCCTGGGGGAGTGCGACCTGCCCAGCTGCAACCAGAGCAAGAGTAGGCAACCCTGGAAGGAGAGAACCCTCCGCCAGTTTGCCTGGCCTCCAAGGCCCATAGTAGCATCTCCCTACTGCTGTAAGCAGGGCCCAGCCTGAGGATAAGTCCCTTCCACTATTCCACTGTGCCACTCTGCAACGGACCAAAGGAGCAGCCTTGACTCCACTAACAGGGTTGCTGACTGTACATGATCTGGGTTAGGTGGCTTAAACTGGAAGGGAAAAAAGAAGGGCTTCCAAGGGTCCATTTTGTTTGAGACTTGTTCTGGGTTCAACGTTTTTGTTTTTATTTGCTTGTTTGTTTGTTTTGTTGTTTCTTGGGAGTTTTTTGTTTGTTTTTGTTTTGATTGACAGTGTGTTTGTGTGCTTCTGCTCCTCTTTTCTTTCTTTTCTTCCTTCTCACTTTTATATTTTTTCTTCTTCCTTCATCTTCCCTATTTACACCCTGCCATTGCATTCTCAACAGAGGCAAAAACAAGTTATACGCACAAATTGAGATTTCTAGAACGTGTACAATTGAAATATATAGCAAAGTGGTGTTATATATGGTTTATTCTCTATTTTCTAGACTTATTCTCTCTCTCCTCTCTCTTACACTAATTACTACTCTTTGGTTATTTTTTTTTCCCTTCTTTTTTTTTTTTTTTTCTTTTCCATCTTTCTTTATTTCTCCTCTCAACCGCTGCATAAGTTAGGTTTATATGTAAATCGGTCTTTCCATCTATTCATTCACTCCATTCTCTTTCCTCTCTCGTCGGCTGATACTAAACCACTTCCATAGAACTCTCTTTTCATACTTTTAAAGAAAGAACAAATCAATACACTCACTTCCTTCTTCCTAAACATATTACCTCTCTGTCCATTACTTGAAACTTTAAAACCCCATCAGAAGCATACAGAGTAAATTGGAAACAACATCTGGGTTAACTAAATCTGTACAATGTGATCAAACTGGGATTATCTGAATAGAAAGTGTTTGATTTTAAAGTGTACAGGAAATATAAAGGGATCTGATAGCATTGTACTACAGGAGCAACATAAGGTTTTAAGGTAAAATCAAAGTAGACAAGGTCCCAAAGTGCAGGTAGAATAGACGCACAAGCAATATGAAGAAACAAGGGAAGAAAGTGACACAAACAAATCAATATACCTCCTCAGTAGATTCCATACCATGCACAGTTGGTGCAATGCCAGAGATGGAATTCAGAAATTACATATTCCAAATGTTAGCGGAACTTAAGAATGAACTCAAAAATGAGATGAGGGAGCAAATACAGGAGGTGAAAGATCATTTTGACAAAGAACTCCATAAACAAATACAGGAAGTAAAAGATTACTTCAATAGGGAGATAGAAGCTCTAAAGAGAAACCAAACAGAAATTCCAGAAATGAAAGAAGCAATAAATCAAAATAAAAGCTCAATCGAAAGTATCACCAACAGAGTAGATCATTTGGAAGAAAGAACCTCAGACAATGAAGACAAAATACATATCCTAGAGAAAAATCTAGATTACACAGCAAAAATGGTAAGAAACCAAGAACAGAACATTCAAGAATTATGGGACAACATAAAAAGACCAAACATAAGAGTGATTGGGGTAGAGGAGGGGGGGCAGAGTTTCAAGCCAAAGGAATGAGTAATTTATTTAATGAAATAATTACAGAAAATTTTCCAAACTTGAGGAATGAAGGGGAAAACCCAGTTCAAGAGGCCTACCGAACACCAAACATACAAAATCACAACAGATCCACACCAAGACACATTATAATGAAAATGCCTAATATACTGAGCAAGGAGAGAATATTAAAAGCCACAAGAGAAAGGAAGCAGATTACATATAGGGGGAAACCAATCAGACTTTGTTCAGATTTTTCTACCCAGACCTTAAAAGCAAGAAGATCCTGGAATAGCATATTTCAAGCTCTGAAGGAAAAGGGATGTCAACCAAGAATCTTATATCCAGCAAAATTGAGCTTTAGATTTGAAGATGAAATAAAAACCTTCCACGACAAGCAAAAGTTAAAAGATTTCACATCTCGAAAGCCAGCACTTCTGAACATCCTGGGCAAAATTTTCCATGAAGAAGAAGAGAAAAAATAACAATGAAAATCAACAAAGGGAGATATTAAACTAAGGGAAATACCAACCAGAAGAGAAACCAAATCAAGCTAAAGATCATCATACAAATAAAAATGGATGGGAATAAAAATCACATCTCAATAATAACCCTGAATGTTAACGGCCTAAACTCGCCATTCAAAAGACACAGATTATCTGAATGGATTAAAAGAAATGACCCAACAATCTGCTGTCTCCAAGAAACACACCTCATAGAAAAAGACATCAATAGACTGAAGGTAAAAGGCTGGGAAAAGTCTTATCACTCACATGGCCTGCGGAAGCAAGCAGGGGTTTCCATTCTCATTTCAAATAAGGTAGACTTCAAGCCAAAGTTAATCAAAAGGGACAAAGATGGATATTTCTTACTACTTAAGGGAACCATTCATCAAGAGGATATAACAATCATAAATCTATATGCCCCAAATAATGGAGCACCTACATTCATCAAACAAACACTTCTCAATTTCAAGAGTAAAATTGACCACAACACAGTTATTCTAGGGGATTTCAACACACCTCTCTCACCAATGGATAGATCATCCAAACAAAAACTAAACAAAGAAACCTTAGGCCTCCTTAAAACAATTAATAACTTAGATCTAACGGACATATATAGAATATTTCATCCCTCAGTAAATGAATACACTTTTTTCTCAGCAGCACATGGCTCCTTCTCCAAAATAGATCATATATTATGTCACAAGGCAAATCTCAGCAAATATAAAAAAATAGAAATACTACCCTGCATGCTATCAGACCATAAAGGGATGAAATTGGAAATCAATGACAAAACAAGGAATAAGAAAAACTACTCCAACAACTGGAAGCTAAGCAACATGCTACTGAATGAACAAGGGGTTGAAGAAGACATCAAAGAGGAGATTAAAAAATTCCTAGAGGTAAATGAGAACACAGATACATCATATAGAAATCTCTGGGACACTATGAAGGCAGTAATAAGAGGAAAATTCATTGCACTGAGTTCATTCTTTAAAAGGGAAGAAAAACCAACAAATAAACGACTTAACATCACACCTCCAAGCACTAGAAAAAGAAGAACAGATCAACACCAAGAGCAGCAGAAGACAGGAAATAATTAAAATCAGAGCAGAAATTAATGAAATTGAGACTAAGGAAACAATTCAAAGAATTGACAAAACTAAAAGTTGGTTCTTTGAAAAAATAAACAAAATTGACAGACCCTTAGCAATGCTAACGAAAAGAAGAAGAGAAAAAACTCAAATCACTAACATTTGTGATGAAAAAGGAAATATCACAACAAACACCTCGGATATACAGAAGATAATTAGAAATTACTTTGAAAACTTGTACTCTAATAAAACAGAAAATGCTGAATGCATTGACAGATTTCTAGAGTCATATGATTTGCCTAAACTGGATCTGGAGGCTATACACAATTTAAACAGATCGATTACAAGCAAAGAAATAGAAGATGTCATCAAAAAGCTACCAACAAGGAAAAGTCCAGGACCTGATGGGTTTACAGCAGAGTTCTACAAGACTTTCAAAGAAGAACTAATACCAGTGCTCTTCAAACTATTTCAAGAAATAGAAAAAGAGGGAGCTCTTCCAGACTCTTTCTATGAGGCCAATATTACATTAATTCCAAAGCCAGGCAAAGACACATCCAAAAAAGAAAACTTTAGGCCAATATCCTTAATGAACATAGATGCAAAAATCCTCAACAAAATTCTGGCAAATCGGATACAAAAACATATCAAAAAGATAATGCACCATGATCAAGTGGGGTTTATTCCAGGGATGCAAGGCTGGTTCAACATTCGGAAATCAATAAACATAATACATCACATCAATAGACTTAAAGATAAAAATCATATGATTATCTCAATAGATGCAGAAAAAGCATTTGACAAAATACAGCACCCCTTTATGTTCAAAACACTGGAAAAACTAGGAATATCAGGGACATATCTCAACATTATAAAAGCTATTTATGCAAGGCCCAGAGCTAACATTATCTTAAATGGAGAAAAATTGAAAGCATTCCCTCTAAAAACTGGAACAAGACAGGGATGCCCCCTCTCACCACTGCTACTTAACATAGTACTGGAAACTCTGGCAAGAGCAATTAGACGAAAGAAATTAAAGGGATCCAGATAGGAAAAGAAGAGCTCAAATTAGCACTATTTGCTGATGACATGATAATCTACCTAGAAGACCCAAAAAAACTCTACCAGAAAACTTTTACAACTAGTAAATGAATTTGGCAAAGTAGCAGGATACAAAATCAATACCCATAAGTCAAAGGCATTTTTGTACATCAGTGACAAAGCCTCTGAAAGGGAAATGATGAAAACTACACCATTTACAATAGCATCAAAAAAAAAAAATAAAATACCTGGGAATCAACTTAACGAAAGAGGTGAAAGAGCTCTATAAGGAAAATTATAGAACACTAAAGAAAGAAATCATAGAAGAACTCAGAAGATGGAAAGACCTACCTTGCTCTTGGATAGGCAGAATCAATATTGTCAAAATGTCCATACTACCAAAAACATTATACGGATTTAATGCAATTCCAATCAAAAAATCCAATGTCATTCTTCAAAGAAATAGAAAAAGCAGTCATGAAATTCTTCTGGAGAAATAAGAGACCCAGAATAGCCAAAGCAATCCTGAGCAAGAAAAGTGAAGCAGGGGGCATCACCATACCGGACTTTAAATTATACTATAGAGCAATAGTAACTAAAACAGCATGGTATTGGCACCAAAACAGACTGGTGGACCAATGGTACAGAATTGAGGACACAGAGACTAATACATATAATTTCAGCTATCTTATATTAGGACAAAGGCGCCAAAAATGTACAGTGGAGAAAGGATAGCCTCTTCAACAAATGGTGCTGGGAAAACTGGAAATCCATATGCAACAAAATGAAATTAAACCCTTGTCTCTCACCATGCACAAAATTCAATTCAAAGTGGATCAAGGACCTAGGAATTAGACCAGAGACAATACGCCTAATAGAAGAAAAAGTAAGCTCCAATTTCCAACATGTCGGATTAGGCCCCAAGTTCCTTAATAAGAATCCTGTAGCACAAGAACTATTACCAAGAATTAATGAATGGGATAGATTTAAACTGAAAAGCTTCTTCTCAGCAAAAGAAACAATCAGTGAGGTGAATAGAGAGCCAAACTAATTGGGAACAAATATTTAATACATGCACATCAGATAGAGCACTAATTTCTAGAATGTATATAGAACTAAAAAAACTTAACACCAAAAAAGCAAATAACCCAATCAATAAATGGGCTAAGGAATTGAAAAGACACTTCTCAGAAGAAGATACACGATTAATCAACAAATACATGAAAAAATGCTCAACATCACTGGCAATTAGAGAAATGCAAATCAAAAACTACTCTAAGATTTCATTTCACTCCAGTCAGAATGGCAGCTATCAAGAACACAAACAACAATAAATGTTGGAGAGGATGTGGGGAAAAAGGCACACTCATACATTGCTGGTGGGACTGCAAAATGGTGCAACCGCTATGGAAAGCAGTATGGAGATTTCTTGGGGAAAATGGGAATGGAACCACCCTATGACCCAGCCATCCCACTCCTGGGTCTATTCCCAAAAGACTTAAAAACAGCATATTACAGTGACACAGCCACTTCAATGTTTATAGCAGCACAATTCACAATAGCTAGGTTATGGAACCAACCTAGATGCCCCTCAGTAGATGAGTGGATAAAGAAAATATGGTATATATACAAAATGGAATTTTTTTTTAATTTTTTTATTATTTATTTACTTATTCATCATGCACAAGTATAGTATCTTTTTACATACAACTGCTTGTATACAAAGTATATAAGTACCATTCAGATCTTCAATCATGCATTTAGGATAATGATATCCATCTCATTCAACCACCAATTTTTTTTCCAACCCCCCCCTTACTCCCTCCCTCCCCTCCCTTTCCGTTGACCATTCTAGTGTTCCTCTGATCCTATGTACCCCCTTCCAACAACTCTGTGAACCAGCCTCCTTATATCAGAGAAAACATTCGGTACTTGGATTTTTGAGATTGACTAATTTCACTTAGCATTATATTCTCCAACTTCATCCATTTACCTGCAAATGCCATTATTTTATTCTCTCTTATTGCTGAGTAAGATTCCATTTTGTATATATACCATATTTTCTTTATCCACTCATCTACTGAGGGGCATCTAGGTTGGTTCCATAACCTAGCTATTGTGAATTGTGCTGCTATAAACATTGAAGTGGCTGTGTCACTGTAATATGCTGTTTTTAAGTCTTTTGGGAATAGACCCAGGAGTGGGATGGCTGGGTCATAGGGTGGTTCCATTCCCATTTTCCCAAGAAATCTCCATATTGCTTTCCATAGCGGTTGCACCATTTTGCAGTCCCACCAGCAATGTATGAGTGTGCCTTTTTCCCCACATCCTCTCCAACATTTATTGTTGTTTGTGTTCTTGATAGCTGCCATTCTGACTGGAGTGAAATGAAATCTTAGAGTAGTTTTGATTTGCATTTCTCTAATTGCCAGTGATGTTGAGCATTTTTTCATGTATTTGTTGATTAATCGTGTATCTTCTTCTGAGAAGTGTCTTTTCAATTCCTTAGCCCATTTATTGATTGGGTTATTTGCTTTTTTGGTGTTAAGTTTTTTTAGTTCTATATACATTCTAGAAATTAGTGCTCTATCTGATGTGCATGTATTAAAATATTTGTTCCCAATTAGTTGGCTCTCTATTCACCTCACTGATTGTTTCTTTTGCTGAGAAGAAGCTTTTCAGTTTAAATCTATCCCATTCATTAATTCTTGGTAATAGTTCTTGTGCTACAGGATTCTTATTAAGGAACTTGGGGCCTAATCCGACATGTTGGAAATTGGAGCTTACTTTTTCTTCTATTAGGCGTATTGTCTCTGGTCTAATTCCTAGGTCCTTGATCCACTTTGAATTGAATTTTGTGCATGGTGAGAGACAAGGGTTTAATTTCATTTTGTTGCATATGGATTTCCAGTTTTCCCAGCACCATTTGTTGAAGAGGCTATCCTTTCTCCACTGTACATTTTTGGCACCTTTGTCTAATATAAGATAGCTGAAATTATATGTATTAGTCTCTGTGTCCTCAATTCTGTACCATTGGTCCACCAGTCTGTTTTGGTGCCAATACCATGCTGTTTTTGTTACTATTGCTCTATAGTATAATTTAAAGTCCGGTATGGTGATGCCCCCTGCTTCACTTTTCTTCCTCAGGATTGCTTTGGCTATTCTGGGTCTCTTATTTCTCCAGATGAATTTCATGACTGCTTTTTCTATTTCTTTGAAGAATGACATTGGGATTTTGATTGGAATTGCATTAAATCTGTATAATGTTTTTTGGTAGTATGGACATTTTGACAATATTGATTCTACCTATCCAAGAGCAAGGTAGGTCTTTCCATCTTCTGAGTTCTTCTATGATTTCTTTCTTTAGTGTTCTATAATTTTCCTTATAGAGCTCTTTCACCTCTTTCGTTAAGTTGATTCCCAGGTATTTTATTTTTTTTGATGCTATTGTAAATGGCGTAGTTTTCATCATTTCCCTTTCAGAGGCTTTGTCACTGATGTACAAAAATGCCTTTGACTTATGGGTATTGATTTTGTATCCTGCTACTTTGCCAAATTCATTTACTAGTTGTAAAAGTTTTCTGGTAGAGTTTTTTGGGTCTTCTAGGTAGATTATCATGTCATCAGCAAATAGTGCTAATTTGAGCTCTTCTTTTCCTATCTGGATCCCTTTAATTTCTTTCGTCTAATTGCTCTTGCCAGAGTTTCCAGTACTATGTTAAGTAGCAGTGGTGAGAGGGGGCATCCCTGTCTTGTTCCAGTTTTTAGAGGGAATGCTTTCAATTTTTCTCCATTTAAGATAATGTTAGCTCTGGGCCTTGCATAAATAGCTTTTATAATGTTGAGATATGTCCCTGATATTCCTAGTTTTTCCAGTGTTTTGAACATAAAGGGGTGCTGTATTTTGTCAAATGCTTTTTTCTGCATCTATTGAGATAATCATATGATTTTTATCTTTAAGTCTATTGATGTGATGTATTATGTTTATTGATTTCCGAATGTTGAACCAGCCTTGCATCCCTGGAATAAACCCCACTTGATCATGGTGCACTATCTTTTTGATATGTTTTTGTATCCGATTTGCCAGAAATTTTGTTGAGGATTTTTGCATCTATGTTCATTAAGGATATTGGCCTAAAGTTTTCTTTTTTGGATGTGTCTTTGCCTGGCTTTGGAATTAATGTAATATTGGCCTCATAGAAAGAGTCTGGAAGAGCTCCCTCTTTTTCTATTTCTTGAAATAGTTTGAAGAGCACTGGTATTAGTTCTTCTTTGAAAGTCTTGTAGAACTCTGCTGTAAACCCATCAGGTCCTGGACTTTTCCTTGTTGGTAGCTTTTTGATGACATCTTCTATTTCTTTGCTTGTAATCGATCTGTTTAAATTGTGTATAGCCTCCAGATCCAGTTTAGGCAAATCATATGACTCTAGAAATCTGTCAATGCATTCAGCATTTTCTGTTTTATTAGAGTACAAGTTTTCAAAGTAATTTCTAATTATCTTCTGTATATCCGAGGTGTTTGTTGTGATATTTCCTTTTTCATCACAAATGTTAGTGATTTGAGTTTTTTCTCTTCTTCTTTTCGTTAGCATTGCTAAGGGTCTGTCAATTTTGTTTATTTTTCAAAGAACCAACTTTTAGTTTTGTCAATTCTTTGAATTGTTTCCTTAGTCTCAATTTCATTAATTTCTGCTCTGATTTTAATTATTTCCTGTCTTCTGCTGCTCTTGGTGTTGATCTGTTCTTCTTTTTCTAGTGCTTGGAGGTGTGATGTTAAATCGTTTATTTGTTGGTTTTTCTTCCTTTTAAAGAATGAACTCAGTGCAATGAATTTTCCTCTTATTACTGCCTTCATAGTGTCCCAGAGATTTCTATATGATGTATCTGTGTTCTCATTTACCTCTAGGAATTTTTTAATCTCCTCTTTGATGTCTTCTTCAACCCCTTGTTCATTCAGTAGCATGTTGCTTAGCTTCCAGTTGTTGGAGTAGTTTTTCTTATTCCTTGTTTTGTCATTGATTTCCAATTTCATCCCTTTATGGTCTGATAGCATGCAGGGTAGTATTTCTATTTTTTTATATTTGCTGAGATTTGCCTTGTGACATAATATATGATCTATTTTTGGAGAAGGAGCCATGTGCTGCTGAGAAAAAAGTGTATTCATTTACTGAGGGATGAAATATTCTATATATGTCCGTTAGATCTAAGTTATTAATTGTTTTAAGGAGGCCTAAGGTTTCTTTGTTTAGTTTTTGTTTGGATGATCTATCCATTGGTGAGAGAGGTGTGTTGAAATCCCCTAGAATAACTGTGTTGTGGTCAATTTTACTCTTGAAATTGAGAAGTGTTTGTTTGATGAATGTAGGTGCTCCATTATTTGGGGCATATAGATTTATGATTGTTATATCCTCTTGATGAATGGTTCCCTTAAGTAGTAAGAAATATCCATCTTTGTCCCTTTTGATTAACTTTGGCTTGAAGTCTACCTTATTTGAAATGAGAATGGAAACCCCTGCTTGCTTCCGCAGGCCATGTGAGTGATAAGACTTTTCCCAGCCTTTTACCTTCAGTCTATTGATGTCTTTTTCTATGAGGTGTGTGTTTCTTGGAGACAGCAGATTGTTGGGTCATTTCTTTTAATCCATTCAGATAATCTGTGTCTTTTGAATGGCGAGTTTAGGCCGTTAACATTCAGGGTTATTATTGAGATGTGATTTTTATTCCCATCCATTTTTATTTGTATGATGATCTTTAGCTTGATTTGGTTTCTCTTCTGGTTGGTATTTCCCTTAGTTTAATATCTCCCTTTGTTGATTTTCATTGTTATTTTTCTCTTCTTCTTCATGGAAAATTTTGCCCAGGATGTTCAGAAGTGCTGGCTTTCGAGATGTGAAATCTTTTAACTTTTGCTTGTCGTGGAAGGTTTTTATTTCATCTTCAAATCTAAAGCTCAATTTTGCTGGATATAAGATTCTTGGTTGACATCCCTTTTCCTTCAGAGCTTGAAATATGCTATTCCAGGATCTTCTTGCTTTTAAGGTCTGGGTAGAAAAATCTGAACAAAGTCTGATTGGTTTCCCCCTATATGTAATCTGCTTCCTTTCTCTTGTGGCTTTTAATATTCTCTCCTTGCTCAGTATATTAGGCATTTTCATTATAATGTGTCTTGGTGTGGATCTGTTGTGATTTTGTATGTTTGGTGTTCGGTAGGCCTCTTGAACTGGGTTTTCCCCTTCATTCCTCAAGTTTGGAAAATTTTCTGTAATTATTTCATTAAATAAATTACTCATTCCTTTGGCTTGAAACTCTGCCCCCTCCTCTACCCCAATCACTCTTATGTTTGGTCTTTTTATGTTGTCCCATAATTCTTGAATGTTCTGTTCTTGGTTTCTTACCATTTTTGCTGTGTAATCTAGATTTTTCTCTAGGATATGTATTTTGTCTTCATTGTCTGAGGTTCTTTCTTCCAAATGATCTACTCTGTTGGTGATACTTTCGATTGAGCTTTTATTTTGATTTATTGCTTCTTTCATTTCTGGAATTTCTGTTTGGTTTCTCTTTAGAGCTTCTATCTCCCTATTGAAGTAATCTTTTACTTCCTGTATTTGTTTATGGAGTTCTTTGTCAAAATGATCTTTCACCTCCTGTATTTGCTCCCTCATCTCATTTTTGAGTTCATTCTTAAGTTCCGCTAACATTTGGAATATGTAATTTCTGAATTCCATCTCTGGCATTGCACCAACTGTGCATGGTATGGAATCTACTGAGGAGGTATATTGATTTGTTTGTGTCACTTTCTTCCCTTGTTTCTTCATATTGCTTGTGCGTCTATTCTACCTGCACTTTGGGACCTTGTCTACTTTGATTTTACCTTAAAACCTTATGTTGCTCCTGTAGTACAATGCTATCAGATCCCTTTATATTTCCTTACACTTTAAAATCAAACACTTTCTATTCAGAGAATCCCAGTTTGATCACATTGTACAGATTTAGTTAACCCAGATGTTGTTTCCAATTTACTCTGTATGCTTCTGATGGGGTTTTAAAGTTTCAAGTAATGGACAGAGAGGTAATATGTTTAGGAAGAAGGAAGTGAGTGTATTGATTTGTTCTTTCTTTAAAAGTATGAAAAGAGAGTTCTATGGAAGTGGTTTAGTATCAGCCGACGAGAGAGGAAAGAGAATGGAGTGAATGAATAGATGGAAAGACCGATTTACATATAAACCTAACTTATGCTGCGGTTGAGAGGAGAAATAAAGAAAGATGGAAAAGAAAGAAAAAAAAAAAAGAAGAGAAAAAAATAATAACCAAGGAGTAGTAATTAGTGTAAGAGAGAGGAGAGAGAGAATAAGTCTAGAAAATAGAGAATAAACCATATATAACACCACTTTGCTATATATTTCAATTGTACACGTTCTAGAAATCTCAATTTGTGCGTATAACTTGTTTTTGCCTCTGTTGAGAATGCAATGGCAGGGTGTAAATAGGGAAGATGAAGGAAGAAGAAAAAATATAAAAGTGAGAAGGAAGAAAAGAAAGAAAAGAGGAGCAGAAGCACACAAATACACTGTCAATCAAAACAAAAACAAACAAAAAACTCCCAAGAAACAACAAAACAAACAAACAAGCAAATAAAAACAAAAACGTTGAACCCAAGAACAAGTCTCAAACAAAATGGACCCTTGGAAGCCCTTCTTTTTTCCCTTCCAGTTTAAGCCACCTGACCCAGATCATGTACAGTCAGCAACCCTGTTAGTGGAGTCAAGGCTGCACCTTTGGTCCGTTGCAGAGTGGCACAGTGGAATAGTGGAAGGGACTTATCCTCAGGCTGGGCCCTGCTTACAGCAGTAGGGAGATGCTACTATGGGCCTTGGAGGCCAGGCAAACTGGCGGAGGGTTCTCTCCTTCCAGCGGGCAGGTGCCTACCTCTTGCTCTGGTTGCAGCTGGGCAGGTCGCACTCCCCCAGGGAGTGGAGGAAGCACTTCACCAGGTCTGGCCCTGCGTGCAGCAGCCGGGAGATGCTACTCTGGGCCCCGAAGACCAGGCAAACTGGTGGCTGGGTCTCTCCTTCCAGCGGGCGGGAGTCTACCTCTTGCTCTGGTCGCAAATGGGCAGGTCGCACTCTTCCCGATAATGGAGGAAGCCCTTCCCCAGGTCTGGCCCTGCGTGCAGCAGCCGGGAGCTGCTACTCTGGGCCCAGGCGGCCAGGCAAACTGGTGGCTGGGGGTCTCTCTTTCCAAAGCGGGCGATAATGGAGGGAGTCTACCTCTACTCTGGGCCCAGGCGGCCTCTGGTCCAGCGCAAATGGGCAGGTCGCACTCTTCCCGATAATGGAGGAAGCCCTTCCCCAGGTCTGGCCCTGCGTGCAGCAGCCGGGAGCTGCTACTCCCCAGCGTCTGGCCCTGCGTGTCGCGTTGTAGCAGCCCCCCAGGAGCTGCTACTCTGGGCCCAGGCGGCCAGGGACAGTGGCGGCTGGGTCTCTCCTTCCAGCGGGCGGGAGTCTACCTCTTGCTTTGGTCGCAAATGGGCAGGTCGCACTCTTCCCGATAATGGAGGAAGCCCTTCCCCAGGTCTGGCCCTGCGTGCAGCAGCCGGGAGCTGCTACTCTGGGCCCAGGCGGCCAGGGACAGTGGCGGCTGGGTCTCTCCTTCCAGCGGGCGGGAGTCTACCTCTTGCTCTGGTCCACAAAATGGAATTTTACTCAGCAATAAGAGAGAATAAAATAATGGCATTTGCAGGTAAATGGATGAAGTTGGAGAATATAATGCTAAGTGAAATTAGTCAATCTCAAAAATCCAAGTACCGAATGTTTTCTCTGATATAAGGAGGCTGGTTCACAGAGTTGTTGGAAGGGGGTACATAGGATCAGAGGAACACTAGAATGGTCAACGGAAAGGGAGGGGAGGGAGGGAGTAAGGGGGGGGGGGTTGGAAAAAATAAATTGGTGGTTGAATGAGATGGATATCATTATCCTAAATGCATGATTGAAGATCTGAATGGTACTTATATACTTTGTTTACAAGCAGTTGTATGTAAAAAGATACTATACTTGTGCATGATGAATAAGTAAATAAATAATAAAAAAAAATTAAAAAAAAATCTCCACATATATGTACTTTACAGAAAATGAGTTAATAGCAATATTTTAACACATTTTAATCTATGAAACTTTGTTAGTTCAGAAAAATTATGGAGAAATGTTCTAGCTAAGACAGAAAAATAATGGTCATTCTGAATTATGTATATTTTTTAAGGAATTCTGTTATTTTTATATTCTGGCAGCTCTTTGAAACATGTCTATAAGTAGATAACTATCACTGGCATAACATATTGTAAGTGTCATGTTATCGATCAATGTATTTAAGTGTTTCTCTAAGAACACCGTTTACAGCATTAATTTTCAAAACCATACACAGGAGTTTTACTTAAAAAACACCCTCAGATCTTTCTCTTTAAAAAAATTAGTGCTTGTAAATTTAATTTTACTAAATTTTATAAGTTTCACTAAAAATTTACCTTCAGAAAATAATATCCAATTTTCCTTTTAATTAAAACACATGAACTGAATCTTCAAAGTCAAATACAAATTAAAATGCCATCGACTCTCAATCAATTATTCAACCAAAACTGATACAGACTTTATTATGTGGCCAGCATGCCACAGACACTACCTTTTTTTTTGAAAAAGTTTTCATCTAGTGGCACAAGTATTTTAATGACCTATTCATATATACTACTTGGGAAACTCTGTTGGAGTCTCCTTTCAGCAGACAAGTTTTTCATTTTTAATATATAGTCTGGTGAATAGCCTAAGACAAGTAGTTTACATTTCTAAACATACTATCAACTCCAATTTTAATGGCACATAACTTTTCAATCTTTTAGACCCCTAAATAAAGGTTTCTAAGCCCTCAAATAAGCATCTAGCCACTCTCTCTTCTCAGAGACCTCCCCTACCGGCTGAAAGGAGGTAACTGAGACCCCAGATGGCTCCAGCTTCTGTGCTTCTAGACTCTTCTTTGGTCTGATCAGGAAAAATACTGAGCTAGGTACACCCACAGATTTTGGAGAGAGAAGGGAAATCTTGTTTCTAAGTTCCTAGGTTGTGGTTTACTGTAACTGGCCCAAAACAAGCAATACACATGAGAATGCTAAACACTGAGCAACTGAGTTTTCCACGTAAGAGAATTTCTAGTTGCATACTATAATCATTTTACACCTATGCAATCCTTGGAATGCGTGTTCTTTAAAAGGGCAAATGAAGCAACTCAGCCCAAATTTGACCACTGGGATACAGGCTGCTGTGCCAAAGCAGAATTTCAAGATTCTTCTCAATTGAGGTCAAATCTAAAGGTGAGATTCAGAACACTCTGAATTCGTCTGGAAAAAAATTGAGTGGAAATTGTAAGTTTTAAGCTTTATGGATATTCTCCCTTTATTTTATAAGGTCATTCAGTGAAGATCAAAAGCTTACAGAAGAGAAGTTCACCACAAAAAAAGGAAAAAAAAATTTGCAAAACTGCTTTTTGTATAAATTGCTGCACCTGGCCCAAAGAAATAAGGCACCAAAATCAGAGTTTCCAAGGTTGAGGTAAAACATCTTTTATTTCCCAAGCTAAAATGATTCAGAGAATTTTCCAAAAGAACTTTTACATCTAGTCAGCATACTGTATGTTTTCTTGAGAAGGGAGAAGACATGAAATACTTGATTCCATGTCAACTTCTAAGAGCCAATTTTCAATTCATTTTGTTAAATAAGCAATTTACAGAAAGCCAAAAATGAGACAAAGGGAAATAACATTTACTGAGCACCTGGTATACAGCAGCACTGCATAAACACATACACATTACTTCTACTTCATCTGCAAAGCCTTACAAAACAGGCATGGTCCCCATTTAATACTTGAAAAGGAAGTATAGACAGGTTAAACAACTTGCTCAGGATCATGGCACAGTGAGTCAGGGGTGTCCTTCACTCCTGGTTTTGCCTTTAAGTAGCATTTTATGTTTTTACAGATGTGAGTCACCTCACCAGCATTCCGTCTCCGTCATTAAAAGGCTCAACTAAACATTTTAATTATATTTAAAAGGTAAATTTCATCTTTCAGGTATTGAAGATGGGTATTCAGACTTAAATACCTGCACCCTGTTCCTTGCCTTGATCCAATTTCTATGTTCTTTACTCATTCCTCAAAAAAAGTAGAAGGTGCCACCCCCCAAGAAAGTATTTAAAAAGTTTGTTTTGCTTTCAAAATCATCTGATTTGAAAGGAAAAGAAAAGTCCTGAACAAAGAAATCAAAACTACTTTCTAAAATTGTAAGACTATTCAGAGACTTTCACATCATGTACTTTTTATGATCACATGAACAAATGAGATCTAAAATCATAAAGTCCCTCAAATGCCTCACATCTTCACTAAAAAAAATCATTGTGTTTTTAAAATGAGTTTGGCAAAGAAATATCATTAGTAGCTACTGAGAAACTAGACTGCACTAGACTATAATTAAATGTCACCATGAAGTAGTTTTGCAAGGGCTAGAGGATGAACGAGAGTAAGGGAGTAGTTTTTTCTGTATCCTTTTTCATAATCCATAGAGGTACAAAACATAGAGCCATCAATTGGAAAAATAAAATCCTGTTTGGTAAGATATAGTCCTTGCCTTCACTGAAACTGTCAAGTGGCACCAAGTTGAGATTTTTCTATATGGTTGGACTAATTGTGAATCTCTCTCTGTGAGGTCATTATTGCAAAATCAGAATAAGCCACCCCCCATTACTATTCCAGACCTTAAATAGAATTACAAAGCAATTGTAACAAAAACAGAATGGTAATAGCACCAAAATAGACCAGATGCCCAATGTTACAGAATAGAAGACACAGAAACTAACCCACACACCTACAGTTATCTTATATTAGACAAAGGTGCCAAAAATGTTCATTGGAGAAAAGACAGCCTCTTCAACAAATGGTGTTGGGAAAACTGGAAAATGTAATAAAATGAAATTAAATCCCTTTCTCTCACCATGCACAAAACTTAACTCAAAGTGGATCAAAGACCTAGGAATTAAACCAGAGACCTTGCACCTAATAGAAGAAAAAGTAGGCCCAAATCTCCATCATGTTGGATTAGGCCCCAGCTTCCTCAATAAGACCCCTATAGCGCAAGAATCAAAACCAAGAATCAATAAATGGGATGGATTCAAACTAAAAAGCTTCTTCTCAGCAAAAGAAACAATTAGTGAGGTGAATAGAAAACCTACAGAATGGGAGCAAATCTTTACTACAAGAACATCAGATAGAACACTAACCTCAAGGATTTATAAAGCTCTCAACAGCCTTAACACCAAAAAAACAAATAACCCAATCAATAAATGGGCCAAGGATTTAAACAGACACTTCTCAGAAGATGATATATAATCAATCAACAAATATATGAAAAAAATGTTCAACATCTCTAGCAATTAGAGAAATGCAAATCAAAACAACTTTAAGATTTCATCTGACTCCAGTCAGAATGGCAGCTATCAAAAAAAACAAAACAATAAATGCTGGCGAGGATGTGGAGAAAAAGGCACACTCTTACATTGCTGGTGGAACTGCAAATTGGTGAAGCCAATCTGGAAAGTAGTATGGAGATTCCTCAGAAAACTTGGAATGGAACCACCATTTGACCCAGCTATCCCACTCCTTGGTCTATTCCCAAAGGACTTAAAAACAGCTTACTACAGGGACACAGCCACATCAATGTTTATAGCAGCACAATTCACAATAGCTAGATTGTGGAACCAACCCCATGCCCATGAGCAGATGAATGGATAGGGAAACTTTGGTATATACACAAAATGGAACACTACTCAGTACTAAAAGAGAATAAAATCATGGCATTTGCAGGTAAATTGATGGAGTTGGAGAATATAATGCTAAGTGAAGTTAGCCAATCCCAAAAATCCAAAGGTCGAATAATCTCTTTGTTATGAAGATACTAACTTATAAAAGGCAAGGGAGTGGGGATGAGAGGAATGAAAGAACTTTAAATAGAACAAAGAGGGAGGGGTGAGGACAAGGGGATAGGAATAATGGTAGAATGAGTTAGCTATCATTACCCTAAGTGCATGTATAAAGACACAATTGTTGTAAAAATATAAAACCAGCAACTTGAAAAATTGTGCTTTTCATATGTAATATGAAATGAATTGCACTCTGCAAACATGTATAACAAATTAGAATAAAATTTTTTTAAAAACTTTAAAAAAGAGTTCAATGTAGATAAACTTGCTATTTTCCTGTTGCTCTATTACTTAGCTACTGGCCTGGAAGAAATCAGCACTCCAGATACTGGACACCCCTTTACTTGTTTTTCACAAACATGTATCCAGTATAGTATTTATAGAAGTGGGTTTGCAAATGAAAAATATGATAATAAAAGCACAAATTCTTTAAACAAGGCCTCTGGCCTTGAGCTGGAGCTTCACAGAGATGTCTACATTTCTAAGATAAGAGAAGTTGCCAATTGAGCTCCATGGTAAAAGCTGGCAGCAGGGAGGAAAGAAAGGGGAGAAGCTCTCCCCTTCTCCAGTGTTGTCCTTGAAGGGTTAACTTGCCCAGACCAGTGAAAGAAAAAAACTGCTTTTATGTGAACTTCTATAAACTGTAAATTTCTGAACCCCTCCCCTCACATGCTGGGTATAAAGTTCTAAAACTACCTGAACTCAGAGTTCAGGTGATTTATTGATTATAGTGAAAGCAGTACCCTCTGAACCTGGCTGCAGCCAAATAAAACTGTTTCCTGCTGTCAAAAAAAATAAAACAAAAACAAAAAAAGAATAAGCCACCCCTTCCAACATATTTGTCAAAGGAGTTTAAGTATTAAATAGACAAGGTAAAAAGAAGCAAATGGCTATTTTATCTATCCTAGTGCTCCCTGTAGGGAGGAATCCAAGTGCATACTGGGTAACTCATCTCATGATTAAGAAGAGAAGAGGGCAATACTAAGACTGACTGTCCATCATGTGACATGCAAGTCTTATGGAGACTGCTTTATTTAATGATGCCTTCAGTTCTATAAAAAGGAAACTGCATGATACCATTAAGAGGTGAAGAAAGAGACTAAAAACCTAGGTAATTTTCCCAAGAGCACACAGCTAATAAATGCTGGTCATGTATTTCTAGCTTATATATACTTGAATGAAAAGTCTCAGCTCTTATACAATATTACACCTCCTTCCTCCTGTGTGCTTCCATAGAAATTCAAAATTTAAAAAGTCACATTCAGCAACCTATTTAAACTAAAATATTGGCTGAGAGAAAAAAACATCTAATTATGACAACAATAGATTATATTTTACACTGGAGGTATAAGAAGGTAGCATATGAATCTTGTGCTTCTAGAACAGGGTAAACTGGATATTTAAACATTTAAGCAGAAAATACTTTAAATTGCTTAGAAAATATAAAAACATTTGAAAGTTTAAAAATTCTTAGAAAGCAAAAATGAAAAAATGATAAGAAATAAAGTAAGTGTTGAAGCCAACATTGGCCACAAAAATAAATAGATAGATAGATAAATAGATAAATAAATAAATAAAGTCTACTAATACCCGATACCTACAACCTGGGTCATAACAACCCAAATCTAGAAAATAGAAAATAAAGTTCAAATCAGAAACACAAAGTTCCAGAGAATGAAATGAAATACTGAAATAAAACTTTCTCTTAGTGAATGTCTGCAGAGATGAGTGCCTGGTTTTAGATTTGGGGGAGGGGCTGAGAATTCCCAACACAACTCTATTTTCACACAACTAAATTTTCATAGGTGACAGAATTCACAAACAAAACAAGTCAGTTTAAAAGAGCCCTAGGAAGGCCACAATCCCAGGCAGATAAAGACATAAATACCATCTAAATACTATCCAGAGTCAAGCAATTTAAATACAAGCTTCAGAGAAGTCCCTTGGGTAAAAGTTGAACAAACACAAGCTCTCAATCAAATCTCTGAAGATATGAAGATAAAATCCATGATTAGTGAGAGTATATATAAACTATATACAAATATAAAATAGGGTTTATAATAATATAATATAGAATATTTAGGCTTAAAGACATAAAGTTATCAAAAGTATGATGTAAAAACAAGACACTATCCATCATGCAGATTTTCAAAAATGATTATTTACAAGAGGGGCAAAAATGCTAACCAAGCCACTTTCCTGAGGTTCAGGAACACAGGGACTGTCTAGAACTGAGGCTGGGGAGAAGAGAGAACTCCAACCCACTCTCTTCCCCACCGTGAACTTTACATAGAGTGAAGTAGGAGGAGGAAGTGGCAAGAATACAGATCCCCGTGGCACAGGTATGCAGAGATGGCTGAAAGCTGAACGCGCACTAGGAACACTGAGAAAGCTTCTACACTCCAGACCTTATGCTTAGCTCAAGGTAACAGCAGAAGTCTACTGCTGGTGAAATCTGACGACTATGGCACTGAAGTAACTATGGCAACAACAAAATTCAAATCCACTTCAACCTGAGGCTCTCCTGTATTAAGGACCTGATGGAAAGACAAAAGTAACCATTTAGGTGGAGTATCTCATGATCTACAATGCTTGTGACCAGAAATGTTTCAGATTTCATTGTTTTTCAGATTTTCATGTGCTTGCATAGAGGTTACCAGTTATACATTCCTAATCTGAAAATTAAAAATCTGAAATGCTTTAATATTCAAAACTTCCTTACACAAAATATTTCAGATTTGGGAGCATTTCATATTTCAGATTAACAGATTTGGGATGCTCAACCTATAATAACTTACTTGATTTACCTAAATCTCCATTGTTCCTTAACACAAAACCTGACAATCGATTTTTAAAATTACAAGATACAAAAAGAAAGTAGGAGGCAGGGGAACCAATTATTAGTACCTGACATATTCAACAGAATCAGACCCTGAAATGACCCAGACACTGTAAAATATTGGACAATATTGGACGGAGTCTTTAAAATCACTACAATTAACATGATAACATTTTAACCAAACATCATCATATATACAGGGGAAGGGAGATATTCCTACCAAGGTGAAAACTACAAAAAAAGAGTCAAATGAAAAATGTCTGAAATGCACAACAAAGCTATAGATTAGAGGTAGGTGAGGGACATTTACAAAACCTATTGTAATCAAGGACTTGTATCCATACCTTACTACTCAATAAACAGCCCAATAGAAAAATTAACAAACTCTTGAAAAAACACTTCACAGAAGAAAATATGAATGGGGGAGACTGGGGTTGTGGCTCAGCGGTAAGAGTGCTCGCCTAGCATGTGTGAGGCTCTGGGTTTGATCCTCAGCACCACATAAAAATAAATAAATAAATAAAATAAAGGTATTGTGTCCCAGCTACAACTAAAAAAATAAAAAAAGAAAGAAAAGAAAATATGAACAGTCAATAGTTACACTGTTGCAAAAAAAAGATGCAAAAAAAACACTGGTCATCGGAGAAATGCAAATAAATCCATAATCAAAAACTACTACATACCCACTAGCATGGCTAACATTAGAAAGATGGATAATATCAAATGCTGGCAAGAATGTGAAACAAAGAACTCTCGTATATTGCTGGTGGAATTCCAAAATTATATAGCCACTATGGAAATAAGGTGGCTGTTTCCTATAAAATGAAGTATACATTTACCATATAATCCAGAAATTCCACTCCCAGGTATCCACCCAAAATGAATGAATGTATGTCTGCACAAAAACTTGTCTGTGGATTTTATAGCACCTTCACTCACAACAGCCACAAACAGCAAACAACTCAATTTCCCATCAACTGGTAGATATATATACATATATTTTTTAATTGTACATTGATTAACAATAAACTACTCAGAACCAGAACAATAAGCTACTGATGCACCCAAAAAACTAGATGAATCTAAAAAGATTTGCCCCAACTGAAACAAAAGCAAAAGACTAAAAACTGCAGTTTCATTTAAACGACATTCTGGAAAAAACAAAACTTTCAGGAGAAAAAACAGATCAGTTGTCAGTTGTGGAAGGCTAGGGGGATGGAATGTTTTATTTAAAACTTATTAATTGAATTTTCAAAACCAACTGTGAATGAAAATGACATCTTACACTTATTTACTCAACAGATACTGAGTGTTCAGAGTCTGGAAGTCACTATACAAAAAAATACATTTGCACAAATTATCATTTCAGAAAAACAACTGATGGTAACAGTTGATATGAGTTTTCTACATATAACTGAATATTGAGAACTCTCAATACTTCTTCCACTTTCTTACCAGACTTTGTTACAAAACATCCTCTATTTCTTCTTGATAGTTTACTACACATTAATTAGGGTGAAACATATGAAACTGCAATGTAATCAAGAGAATGGTTCTTTCCAAACACAAGGACTTAGAATCCAGAAAGCTGTAAAAGGAATCAATGATGATGTCATACTTTCTTATTGTAATATAAAATAATCAATGAATTTCTAGTCAAAACACCTGATATTTTTAGCCAGTGTTTTTTCACTTTTCAAGAGCTTTCCCAACATCCAGATTGAAATGTGTTCTTCATCTTGTAAATACAGATGATTGCCATGGGGACTGGCGACTCAAGTTTCTAACACAAGAAGTAGAGGACAACACAGTTGTTCCCACTTTAGTTAAAATTCTTATTTAACTTCCATCTTTATCATTAGCGGAAAATATACAAAATGTGTCCTTCGAGGTTAATTCCACTCATATAATTTTTAATGGAGCATCCTTCCGTCAAAGCAGTTTTTTAGATACCGTATATCCCACAGAAAATTTTAAATACAAATTATAAATGTTATGCTTTAACAGGATCCTTTTTTTTTTTTTTTTTCAATAAGCCATTGGGACTTTTACACCCTTCTAGTTGAAGATTTCCATGACCTGTGTTGATGGTATTTGGCCTGGAGGTACAACTGATTCCAATCCCTGAGGTTTTCTGCAGGAACCCTGAATGATGGTGCTACTTAACAACACATGCACACACTGAGACTGAAGCAGCACAACCATATGTCTCCCAAAAGACCTCATTACAGAGAAGACATGATGAACAGAAACTTAAAACATAAGGGATAGGGCATTTTAGTCCTAATTCATACCAGTTTTTTAAAATTCCAAAACTATGACCGTTCTCAAAGTTTATAAGTATAGATTTCTACATTTTTCCAAATTTTTTTAAATGACACTCTTAATTTTTATGCTTTTTTGATTTATTGATTTCATCTTTTAAAACTATTAAACCTTGAAGTTACATAAATTAATCTTTAGTCAAATGAATAACAAATGGCTTATGTTTAAAAATCCAAATTGTATCAGATTTGAAATCAGTACTTGTTCAATAATACTTATTCCAACTTTTTAAGTAAGTGAAATTTTACTTAAAGCATTCCGTTACCCTCCAATGCCTTCAGCTATTTTCCACTATGCAAGAGATTAGCTAAGGTAAACTTGTGCCATATAATCTTTGCCGAATGAATTTGTGCCAACAAATGAGCAAAACCTGAATACGGCATACGTAGGTAACTCTACACCTTCATTTTAATTGTTTAAGCCTAACATTGTTGATAATAGCAACCAACTTAACAATCTTAAGAAAATGAAAAACAGATGAAAATTCTTAGGTCATCATGAATCACACAGGCATGGAATTTAACTTCAGATCACTCCTAGGATCCTCCTGACTATAATCAGGTTTGGTGCTTTGATTATCATAATCTAGGCCAGTGGTTCTCTACCACTTCTCTCTCCAGTCTTACTAAATGAGGTGGTGTTAGGCTAGGGAATGCCTGGCATCTTTCAAGTGCCACTTCTAAACTCTGGAGAGAAGAAAGCACATGGAGTGGACTTGTCACCAGTGCTTCTGAGTTCAGGGAAGAAGCAAGGACAGGCATGGGAGGATTTCAGAGACTGAAAGGAAAGCCCAAGGTCAGGTGCAAGCCCTCTCAACAGTTACACATTTGAAAAGAAGTCCCCCCCCCCCCAGTACCCCCCAAAACACACACACAACAACTACCTGAAATCACCAGGTTATTATCACCAGATCAACCCACACTGGAAATCACTGTCCCACTACCACAGAAGAGACGCAAACACCAGAACAAACACCTTGCTACAGACTCACACAATAAGAAGTGACCTCTATTCCTCCTAGGGGAGAAATAAACAACAGATATGAGAAAAGGTGATAGCAAAGATCCTTCTTTTTTTTTTTTTTTTTTTAATCTCAACTACTTCATGAGTAAAGCACCTGTTGTTTAAAATATTTGAAAACACTTAAGATGCATAGCATGTTAAATATGTTGGTTTTCAACTTTGACAGCACTGTAAATCACCCTGGTGGGGGGGCTCACCTCTTCCTTTCTCTCCCCCACTCCGGGGGAAGTGGAGCCAGGAAAGGGTGGGGCTGCCATGCAGAGGCTTCCACCACAGTGTGCCCCTCAAGTGAGAAAGGGACGTAATGGGGGAGCATCAATGCTGAAGGAGGATTCCTCAGTTGTTGGAATACTGTTTACTTTAAGCAAAAATACTTAATTGGACATAATATTAATATGCTGAGGACAATGGAAGCCAGCTTTCTAACCTTTTCAGAAGAAGGTGCTAACTAGAACACTGAATAATTGCTTTAAAATCTGAACTAGCAGTATGTATACATTTTTTAAATTACATAGTCACAAAGAGGTACACAATCAGCCACAGATATAATGTGATATGCATACATACATGAATGCATACATAGTTATTTCTATTGAGAAGGCCTAGAAGCAACTACACCCTAGTGGCAATGAACCCACTGAGACCCAGACCATGGTTTCTTGTTGCCATCTTCTACTCATAATAACAAGCATCAGGGACAGGGAAGGGAAAATGGAAGATAAGTCTGGAATATCTTGTTGTGTGAGAACAGACAGAAACATTCAAGGAAAGGGAGAAACACATAAAAAGAACATAGGAGCCAACCTGTAAGGGCTCCTATGACCAAATCTGGGACAAGTTCTCTTTTACTGAGAATATCAGATTATAATGCATGAGTAGATAGAAATCCATGTCTATGCTGACAAAATTAAACAAATAATTCATAAATGCGAATAAATGAAAGCTTTTTCTTATAGAATTCCAGCTAATAAATAAAGATGGGACAAACAAATAATTACTATTTGGCAGCTCTCATAGTGTTAATTTTTAAACGGAGAATATATGGCCTGAGTCTGGTTGTGGGAAAACACTGGACAGTCCTACAGAATGAAAGGCCTGTCAAGAACAGGAGAAACAGAAGAAAGACAGAGGGCTGTGCTGCACACTGAGAAGAAATGAAATGACAGGGACACTAAATTTAACCCATATTCCTGTATATAATCCCAGGGCCAATAAAGGGAAAGAGAGGCATTGCTGGGACTTCTGGTGAAATGTGAAGAAGAAGTATAAACTGTGCGGTGGGTTTTGTATCCGTGTTCATTCCCTGACTGGCAATACAAATTTTTCCTTGACTTCCCATCTTTCCTTCCTTTCCTTTTTCTTCCTTTCCCAGGACAGAGATATTGACATTCAAGGATGTGAGGCAGGAAGAGGGTTAGGATAAAAGACTAACAGCCAAAGAAGATAGGAAGTCGGGAAGCAGTACTCAGAAATGGAGGGAGAGAGAAAGGAGGCCAGAGTGGCAATTATGAATATATGAAATATAGTTAAGATAGTGCCCTTCTTTGGGGGAGTGACACAGTATAGTATTTAGGGGAGACAGAGTATCATCTCAGAAAAGACTATATAGACTGCTAGAAGAGAGAAAATTCAGTAAAATGTTAACCAGAAAGGCTGGCCATCATAACAGTTACATCTCTGGGGCAGGGGGGTTGCCCAGGATAAACCAAGGTCCACCCAGCCAACTGGCAGACCCATGCCAGAGCCCAGGCCATGGCCCAGAACTGTCCCCACCACCACTATGGGAGCCCAGGCCCAGGTTAGGCCTGGATCCGCCCTGCCTACCGGCAGACCCACACCAAAGGCCAGGCCCAGGGTAGGCCCAGGTCTGCACCCCAGCCTACCTGGGAGCACAGGCCGAACCCACCTCAATCTGGGGACACTGCAGCCATCGCCATAGACCTTCCCATGCAGTAGCCTCTACTTTGCAACAACAGACAGGGCCTAGAAGCAGCTACATCTGAGAGCAGGCATCCCAAAGTCATTGTAAGGCCCACCCTTTCAGCCCCATCTCTGAAAGAGGTTGCATCCATCTTGGGACACCCCCACTGCTTATCTCAAGTTACCTCTAATATTGCCACCACTGCCTATAGTTAAACTAGCAGTAGTATCCATCGCAGACACCTGCAAGGTCTGGAAGCCCAATACCAAGGTGAGGTACAGATAATCTGCATGGATACTACAAGATCATAGGGTAGAAACTGTAATACCTCAGATCTGCACTGCAAGAAAGGAAGACACATAGACAATATGAAAGAAAAAAAAAGTGACCCAAACAAACAAGGATACTACAATAACAGAATCCATGGACAAAATAGGTGATGAAATGTCAGGGAAGGAGTTCACAATATACATAATTAAAATTATCTGTGAATTAAAGAATGACCTAAGTGAGCAAATACAGGCAAAAATTGACCATTCCAATGAAGAGAAAAGAGAGCAAATACAGGCAACCATTGATCACACCAACAAAGAAATAAGGGAGCAAATACAGGGAGCAAAAGATTACTTCAAGAAAGAGAGATTCTGAAAAAAAATATCAGCAATCCTTGAAATGAAGGAAACAATAAGCCAAATAAAAAACTCAATAGAGCTGGGCGCGGTGGTGCATGCCTGTAATCCCAGCACTTGGGAGGCTGAGGCAGGAGGATCGCGAGTTCAAAGCCAGCCTTAGCAATGGCCAGGCACTTAGCAACTCAGTGAGACTCTGTCTCTAAATAAAATATAAAAAAGGGCTGGGAATGTCACCCAGTGGTTGAGTGCCCCTGAGTTCAATCCCTGGTATCACCCACCCACCCCCCCAAAAAAAAAAAAACCCTCTCAATAGAAAGCATCACCAACAACAGACCGGATGGATCACTTGGAGGACAGAATGGTCAGATAATGAAGACAAAGTATACAATCTGGAAAATAATGTTGACCACACAGGGAAGATGGTAAGAAACCATGAATAGAACATCCAAGAATTATGGGATCGCATCAAAAGATCAAATCTAAGAGTTATTTGGATAGAGGAAGGCACAAAGATTCAAACCAAAGGAATGTACAATCTCTTCAATGAAATAATATCAGAAAATTTCCCAAACATCAAGAATGAATTGGAAAATCAAATATAAGAGACTTACAGAAAACCAAACGTACAAAATTACAAAAGACCTACACTAAGGCACAGTATAATGAAAATGCCTAGTATACAGAATAAGGATAGAATCTTAAAGGCTGCAAGGGAGAGGAATCAGATCACAAATAGGGGGAGACCAATTCATATCTCAGCAGATTTTTCAACCCAGACCCTCAAAGCCACGAGATCCTGGAACAACATATACCAAGCTCTGACAGAAAATGGATGCCAACGAAGAATTTTATATCCAGCAAAATTAAGCTTCAGATTTGATGATGAAGTAAAATTAACAAAAGTTAAAAGAATTTACAGTGAGAAAACCCTCACTACAGAGCATCCTCAGCAAAATATTCTAGGAGGAGGAAATGAAAAACAACAAAGAAAATCAGCAAAGGGAGGAACTACATTAAAGGAAAGGCCAATCAAAGGAGAAACCAAGTCAAGTTAAAAACCAAAAATAACCCAAAATGTCCAGGAATACAAATCATATTTCAATAATAACCCTGAATGTGAATGGCCTAAACTCATCAATGAAAAGAAATAGACTGACAGATTGGATTTTAAAAAAGAACAACTTGTTGACTTCAAGAGACTCATCTCACAGGAAAAGACATCCACACACTGAAGGTGAAAGAATGGGAAAAAAAAACCTACCACTCACATGGACCATGTAAACAAGTAGGGATTTCCATCCTCATATCAGAGAAAGTAAACTTCCAATCGAAGTTAGTGAAAAAGGGATAAGGAAGGACATTTCATACTGCTTAAGGTATCCATATATCAACAAGACATAACAATCATAAATATGCTCCAAACAATGGGACATCTATGTATATCAAACAAGCCCCTCTCAACTACAAGAATCAAATAGTCCACAAGACAATAATGCTGTGTGATGTTAATACACCTCTCTCACCACTGAATAGATGTTCCAAATGAAAACTAAACAAAGAAACTATAGAATTCAATAATACAATCAATAATTTGGACTTAACAGACATATATAGAATATTCCATCCATCAATGAGTGCATACACTTTCTTCTCAGCAACACATGGATCCTTCTCCAAAATAGACCATATGTTGTGCCACAAAGCGAGTCTTAATAAATACATAAAAATAGATATACTGGTAATTAGAGTAGTTTTGATTTACATTTCTCTAAGATTTTATCTCACACCAGTCAGAATGGCAGTTATCAAGAATATAGACAACAATAAATGTTGACAAGGTTGTGGGGGAAAAGGCACACTCATACATTGCTGGTGGGACTGCAAATTGGTGCAACCAATCCAGAAAGCAGTATGGAGATTCCTCAGAAAACTCTGAATGGAACCAACATTTGACCCAGCTATCCCACTCCTTGGACTATACCCAAAGGGCTTAAAATCAGCATACTATAGTAATGCAGCCACATCAATGTTCATAGCAGCTCAATTCACAATAGCTAAACTGTGGAAACAATCTAGAGGCCCTTCAACAAATGAATGGATAAAGAAACTGCGGTATATATACACAATGGAATAGTACTCAGCATTAAAAGAGAATAAAACTATGCCATTTACAGGTAAATGGATGGAGTTAGAAAATATCATGCTAAGCAAAGTAAGCCAATCCCAAAAAACCAAAGGCCAAATGTTCTCTCGGATAAGTGAATGCTGATCCATAACGGGGGGGTGGGGGGTGGGAGGGACTTTGGGCAAAGGGGAGGGAGATGTGGGGAGGGTGCATGGGGGCAAGAAAGATGGTGGAATGAGAAGGGCATCATTATCCTAGGTACATGTATGACTGAACATATTGTGTGACACTACGTGGTGTACAACCAGAGAAATGAAAGTAGTGCTGCAATTTTATACAATGAATAAAAATGCATTCTGCTGTCATACCTAATTAAAATAAATTTATAAAAATTAAATTATAAAAACTTATAATTAAATACATTATATTTTAAACAAACAAAAAATAATCTCTTGGTTGTAGGCTCAGGAACCACTAACACCGCTAGTTGAATCCAAAATTGAGAATCACCAACTCTGTCTTCTATGATATGCAGTATCTGCTCAATAAATGGTTGATACTGCATAAATTATTATGTTGCATAGCCTTACATATTGAGAATTCTATTTAAGAACTGCAACCAGTTTTAAGCAGCTAAGATGCAACACAAGTGATAAGGTTGACACTGTTTGTGGAGACAGCACTAAAATAGACTAAGCACAATATTAATGATGGTGGGAAAGTACATCTTTATCTTTCAATGTTTATTGGTCTCATGATGTAATTACTGAATTTAATCTCAGATAAGCATACAAATTATTTATACACATTACTCACTTCTAGACTCCTCAGAAATTACAAATAATATTTCAATTTTAAGTAGGAAACAAAAAGAATCAAATGTAGCTGACAGATACCTGTCTTGCACCAAGTAAGTTTAAAAGCCTCTTTAAAACTTACATTTCAGTTACTTCATTACCAAAAAAATAAAATAAAATAAAAAGTAAAGCTCACATAAAACAAGTTGTGTCTAGTAAACTTGCCCCTAAAATTCAGAGACGATTCTCTTCTTTATTCAAGAGCTATACCTCTTCTAGTTTTTTCTTTTTTTGCCTAAAAAAAAAAAAAACTAGAGATTTGCAAATGGTTGAAAGTTCACCTTTGTAATAAAAAAAAAAATCATTATAAACAACTTTAAAAGTCTGCCAACCAGGCAGGGGCTCAATAACATATGCTGCACTTATACAATGTTATAATGCATATAAGGAGGAATAAAACTGTGAGTGATCTTTACATACTCAACTAGAATAAGTTCCCAAGACAGAATGTTGAAGCTAACAACAATAAAGACAGTTGCAAAACTGGAAATGTTACTCATATACTATGAAAAGAAAAGGGACCGAAGATCTTTTAACTTAAAATATAGCCTTTTGTACATTTTGAATCTTGAATCCTGTAAATATGTTAATCCAGAAAAAAATGTAAATGAACATACAAACAGAACAATTCTACTTTCAGAAAATCTTCCCACCTTAAGGTCTCTTCCCTATCCTCAGATCATGCCCACTCTTCATTCTTCATTGTCACTGTGTCCATGTAAAGGGGTACCAATTAAATCAGAATAATGTTCATTCTTAGAACAATACTGAGCTCATACCAAGGCATACAAAATTTCAGCAGGTACATTACTTTGGGACATACCCCCCCAAATGAAAAAACAGTGATCCCTGCCCTTATCTGGATATAGTACATCTTTTACAAGGCAGTGCAGTTGTGAATACAGAAAAAAACTCCAAAGAGTAGATGCTAGTTCTCCACAAGAGTCACTTCGGGGTTGGGGCGGCGGGGAGAAAAGGTGGTATAATAAGATGGATATCATTATCCTAAATGCATGATTGAAGACTTGAATAGTACGAATATACTTGTATACAGTGTTATGTGAAAAGAGGCTCTATGTGTGTATTATGAATTGTAATGCATCCTACTAATAAAAAAATAAAATAAAATAAAAAAGAGTCACTTCAAAGGTCAGCAATCACTTCCAGCTCCCTGTATTCAAGAAAGACCTCATGAAAGAGAGGGCAACCAAGTTGTCCTTTCAAGAATAATGCATCAACAGGCAAGAATAGTGCAGAAGGAGGGCATTTGAGTGGATGAAATGGTGTGTCTAATTGCATCTGAGGAGTATCTAGAGGCCTAATTTAATAGCACCTGGTTAAGACCAGGTTGGAGGGAGATCAGTATAGAAGGTGGAAATATTTATAATTATCAGGCAATCCTACACCACATCACTGTTCCTCTCATAATACATGTTCAACATATGTTCAACCTTATAAGTCATGATGGAGACATGGTCAAGATTCTAACTCTTCTTTATGCCCAAATGCAATTAACCATCTGTAATTTCTGAAGGTTGGAAGTAGTTCTGGGAGAGTATGGAGGAGGTATCATTTATTTCCATTCTTTCAGCTGGCTGTGAAAATGTGAAGTAAGTGACAGAATTACATTCTCAGATCAAGGAACTTCAGGAATAAAAATTCTGGAAGTCTAAACTTATTAAGACTTCTATAATTTAAATGATGATCTTTTATTACTGAGGTCAAAATCTGTGCTGGCTAAACCTCTATTTGCCAGAACAAAGAATAGAGCAACAATCCTTGTTAAAGGATGCGCAGGACCCTGACTGAAACATGAGCTGTAGATAGAAGAGTTGTCAAATGAAAACCAGATTTGAGCATTTTTCCATGCTGGACTATTTTGAATTCCAACTTCACATATTTTAAAGAAATGCTGAACAACATTTTCAAGGAAATAAAGCCACCCCTTCAGAAGAGGGGTGCACAGTTTGATGCGTATGGAAGAGGCTTCAAATTTCTTCAACTGCCTTTGGTGTGCACAGTCTTAGTGTGGGTGTGATTTATTAAGTATTTGTCCCATCAGTGGAGTTCAGTTTCAAAAAGAACTGAAAACAAACCAGACCCACCAAGATGATGCAATATCCCTGGAATTTTGGAGACAACTCCATGCATCCCAAAACTATTTCTGGCTACTTGGCCAAATTCAGTGCAGTGTTTGTTTCTGTCAGCTCAGAGAAAATGCATCCTATTTTGTGAAATATGACAGTTACCATCAGCCCACAAACCATCAAAACTGATTCATGCTGACTAAATATACTCCACATTTCAGAAAATAACTTGTCTTTTAAATACCATATTCTCATTTACTTTACAAAATACAGTAAATTAGTAGCTCTCAGGTAACAACTATGCACTAATATGTTTCCTGTAAGATTCTTATAATGATGGTTAAAACTCTCATTTTGCATGGCCAAAATATCCAGGTGTATTAACACGTTACCAGGGAAACCTCTGCTCAGCCCATGTGTATGGATTTCTAATTCTGAAGCTTTTTACTCTTAGCAAAGACCAATCTGAGAAACAAAGGAAAAGAACATTTACTAAGCTCCAGCTATGTGCTAGGCACAGTGCATACAGAATATGTTTAAGATGTCTGAAATAAAGAAGTAAAAATATCAATATTATATATTCTCCTCTCCCCAAAAATCATGAAACAAAAAAAAAATGTTTAACAAGGTAGTACTCTAAGTTCCTGTTCAACTTTAAAATATTATATTTCTGTAAAATATTTAAAAACTAATTCCAAGGCAAGGTAAGAAGCCATTTTGTATTTGACCATCTTATGGGATAATGCTACAAAATTCCAAGCCAAAACAATGAACATTCACTGAATACTTATGGCGGGCACATTAAAACTTACCAAGAAGATGAGTGTGCACAAGTCATCTTCATCTTTCTGGGTAGCTCCTATAATCACTCATGTATGCATGTGTGTACACATGAAGTTTCTTAGCTTTGCCTTACTATAAATTACTATCATACACTCAGGTTTATGAATGAAACACCTAGATGCCAGATCTGGAGTCCCTGTCACTGAAAAGAAGCAGCATTGAGGGTCTGTGGCCTAACATGCTAACTCAGCTATTTGAGGACCTCAAAACTCAAGACTCTCCAGTTTCTACTTATGCAAGTAGTGATGGCAAGTTCTCTTCTTGAGGTTCAACTTTAGCTACATTTGGAAAATCACAAAACTTTAGAGCTGGCAAAATCATTATGCTCATCCAGTCTAGTTTCTTCATTTTACAGATGAGATAACCAACTGAGGAATGGTTAAAAGGCCCCTCAAAGTAGCAGAGCAGTGCCAGCATCTTCCACCACTTCTTTATCTGCTGAACTGTTAAGTATAAATTTTAAATATGCTTTCTGTCCCAAATCATTACTGAATTTGGAATGGTCATCTGGGTGCCTCCTTAAATTTTAATACCAGCAAACTCTATTGAATAATTAACATGAACTTTCAACCATCTTAATCCCATTATCACAAGAAAAACTGACTTTATCTTAGGCCTTCCTACCCTTGCAAAACAAGATTTCAAAGTTTGGAAAAAGCTGTAGCTGAACTCTTCCCCTATAAATTTGGGGCTATAACTTATTTTCAACCACAACCACTATTTTAGGCAGCAGACAGAAAAGGCTAAAGCATTTAAAATATATAATGTATTGGCTAAAGCACGTATGAAACAAGAGCATCAAATAGAAATCCAAAGGAAAGAGTCTCAGAAGGAAAATTGGGCAAACAGAACAATAAAATCAAGAGTAAGATTGAAACACAGAATTTCATAGTACAGGGCTTAGAAGCTCTCTATCTTGGGCTGCATATTTGATTTCTGCCTCTGTCAAGCAGAGAAAGAAACCACATTTGAACAGGACTCACATCATCCACAAACTAAAAGCAAGCCATGATTTGAGAGTATAAGTGCAGGGGTTGCTGGTATTAAGATCTGCAAGCAATTTCCCTGGTGGTTCCCCATAAGGAGTCCCATCTGTGATACTGTGGAGCGTCCTTCATAATACTGGAGCATGCCGATTCTTTTCTGCTCAGTTTCTTAATATAGGCAGATGGCCTAGTGCCAAAGAAAGTCAAGACAGACAGCCCATCTCACTATGCAAAGAAGGCCAAATTCTCCTTAGAGAAGAAGCTGGCTTCCCTCCAATTTACAGACAAATGGGCAGTTAAGGTCACAAAGCTTAGAGCCTGGTCACAATCATTTTAGCCTGGAAAGTGTTCAAGGCAGGCATTCCTCATTGCCTACGAAAGTAATTTGAAAGTGGGGGGGTGGGGTGAGGAGGAGCCTGGTAATTTTCTGGTCTCTAGAAAGCATGATTCAACAAACTCTAACAGAAGTTTAGCCATTAACATTTGTACATCTTGTAAATTTTTGAGAACAGCAATCTGTTTCATCTTTTCCTGCTGAGACATCTTTTCATCCTGACTTTATTTATTTTTAACAAGGGGAGTTCCAGGTTAACTTTAAAAGCTTATTCAAAAAAGATATGAGGAGGCTGCATTCTACTGAAGAAAAATAATCATAAACCAAGGAAGAATGAGTGAATATGATGTGCTGTATGGTGTAAGTAATAAATGCAGTAATAAACAAGTCTGATTTAGCAAAATGAAACCATTTCAATAAAACCTGCTCTGGACCAGTCATACAAAATAGCCTGAGGTATGGAATGAAAACCCCAGCAGCTCCACTTTAGCCACAAATAAGACCAGAGAGGCCAATGCTCCTTGGATGGCAGGCACAATCCATGAAGGACAGGGTCATCCTGCTTGTAGGCTGATACGACCATAACTAGTTCATGAAGTAATCACTCTTCAGTGGGGATAGGCATAGGAACCCCCCCACTGCTGCTTTCAGCTTGTGCTCTTTGGAAGCCCTTTCCCAGGCCTTATCTTTCAAGTAAGAGTCTAGTAAGCTGTAAGCTCTGAGCACTTCCAGTATTACACCTTCCACTGGGTGAAATGAAACACTCTACTTCCATAACCAATTAACTCAAAATTAACCCTTCGCCATGACCAGCTAGCCTTATAGTTCAGGACCGTCGGGATGGCATGGGGGTGGAGGGGAATGCACATTGAAAATAGGGCACTATTCTTTTCTTCCTTCAAACCCCTTCTACATCATCACTAGGTAGGCTGCTACTAGAATGCTAATAAAACAGAAAAGAATACAAACAAATCAGATGGTATTATAGGTAAATGTTGTTTCACAAAACTTTTTTCACATATTTATTTTTATGCAGGTGTGTACTAGGTTAGGATATAAAATGTATTTCTTATGGTTGCTTATATTTAAATAAAACTTAGAAAGCAATTTCCTTCAACCTTGAATAGCAGGCAGTACAATATGGTGGTAATAGCACAATCTCAGAAACAAAACCACCTATATTCAAATCCCAGATACTAAACCCCTGTGTCTTAGTTTTCTGTATATGCAAAATGAGGCTAATCACGATGGCTGTATTGTGGGGTTATTTGGAGGATCCAATGAGTCGATACATGCAAAGCCCACAGAATAGTGCCAAAAGAAATTAAATATTAGGAGAAAGAAGGGATGGAAGAAAAAGTGTCTCCTTTCCTACCCAGGTGCAGCAGCAATTCTCTCCCTGCTTCCCAATGCTTCTCTGACTAATGCAAACGTGTCTGTTGCATTCTCTTTAGGGAAGGCCTACAGGTAAAGCTTTCTTGTAGGCAATCAATGAAATTTTCAAAGGACATACATGAGGGTTCCCATGGCCTACTTCACTGACATGAGAAAACCCATATTCCCCTGTCTCCTTAGTTACTGACAACAGCAAAATATCTGATGGTGTGTAGTTGTCAGGCTTTACTCACCTCACAAGCAGGCTTCGTGGATGGGTTCCAGAGAGCGCAAGGCTAGCTATCTTCAGTGGTATCTACCTGCCTGTGGTGAGCTGTGGGAGACTTCCTCCCCAGTTCTTTCTCCAAGTCTCATACAGGCAATGAGGCACACAGGCAGGCACAGGCATCACATTAAGTGATGACTTAATGAGTGTGCAAACAGGTGATAAAACACTGGTCCCCTCTTCTTTCCTATTTAGGCTTATTGGGGAAAAGGTGTGCAGGGAATCAGGATGTTCTGTAGTGGTGGCTGTTGCTATCAGAAAAGCTTCTGCCACCTCTTACTAAGTGTGAAGGAAAAGTGTATGGCTCCTAGTGTTGGCAGGTCTTCCAGAGCTATCTTTAGAATGCCAAGGCCATGTGGTCTTCTATTCTGAGTCCTGATTACCAATTACAGGGCCACAGGTAAGTGCCTACTCAAATCCTGTGTTACTAATTTGCATAGCAAAAAAAGATCAAGAGAAAAAGAAAAGCAGAGAGGAAAAAGAAGCAGAGTAACCAGAAGTCCTCATGATTAAGAAGAGGGACAGGGGTAGCAAGCAGCAAAGCACTCAGATAATGGAGAGGCTTTGTAACAAAGCAGAGTCAATCATATCTCAATACCCTCAGATAGAAAGCTATAGGATCCTGTGGTGACATGCAGAGGACTAAATGTGCCACAAGGGATATCTCTAGTGATTAATGAAGTCCATGGAGAGTGGCCAGAACACAAAAGTACTGTGTACACCACTGAATAAAACTTGCGTGAGAGAAATGCTTTTTCTGGCTTGGATTCATTTAAAAGCTTCTCCAATGAAGGGCACAGGGAAATGACACAACAGACAAGCACAAGAAAATGTTAGAGGGTCAGCACAACGTCTGACTCCATGCACCCCATGCTGCATGTGAAAGCATGACCCCAGAAGAACAGCTGCAGAAATATTTTTATATACTGTGAACATTGACACCTGCAAAGCACCACAACCTCCCCTAAAACAGATGACTGCAGTCCCCACTCTATTAATAGGACAGCGTCTCCATCAAATTTCTGACACTGTCCTTACTTATGACCCAGCAGCTTATTGGAAAACCAAAGTCATTGTTTTTTCGACGCAGGTGATTGTGCCATACGTTTCTTTGAAAACCTTTTCTAATTAAAATAAGGCATGAAGGGCCAGTGACTGTTGTGGCCCTTCACGTGGCCCACATGAATGCTGTGGCTTAGCGGCAGGGCACTTGCCTAGCATGCATGAGGCGCTGGGTTCTATCCCCAGCACCACATAAAAATAAACAAATAAAATAAAGGTACTGTGTCCATCTACAACTAAAAAATATTTTTTTAAAAAAAAGGCATGAAAACATGAGATCAAGTTGAGAAAAGAGTTTAGTATGACATGACAGCTTGGGGAGAGGGATGTTGAGGGTTTGGGAAAATACATTACCAAATGCAGGGTATTCACTGAACAGTTTACAATCCTTACAAAAATCAGTATATCATAGCAATTCCTGTCAACATTTTTCTGAAAATCTGGTCAAGGCTAAATACCAAAGGACTCTGGCAAAAACTTCAGCTAGTTTCATGTTTGTAAAGCTGCACTTCTCTCCGTGAGCACACACTGGGGATGGGGACAGTTCCTCAAATCCCTTAAGCACATATTCTTATAGTAGTGAAGGATAAGTCTCTATACCCAAACAACAAGATATAAAACTAGTTTGGGGCAATTAAGAAGAGTTTTGTGACTTTAAAAAGTCATGTTTTTAAAGAGCTGACAAGCCAAAAAGTTTATTGTGAAGACCATCGTCAGCAGTGGGGAAAATCACCTAGGGAAGAATCACCTCTTTGGTTTTTGATACTACAACCACTAGGATTTATTTTCCTGTATTCCAGATAAGTAGAATTTTATGGTATTAAATTACTTCCTAAACTCATGAATTATATTTAAGTTCTTCCAATATCTGAAGGCCAAGGTTTTCTGACTCTCTAAAGCAACAAAGGGATTTTGATACTTATGCTATTTCCCAAAACAATGCAGGCTCGATGCTTTGTGAACTAAACTGCTTACAGAAGAAATCTGGCATATTCTCTTTTCAATGGTTATTATAGGCAGTCAATGTTTATTGCTGCTTTCCTTATGAAATAAAGTATTTTCTTATTTTTCATTCAACAATGATTAAGTAATTGAATAGTCGCTAAACAGGATTTTGTGAAACCATATAAGTGAACAAGAAAAGTTGATATCTAGAGAAAGACAGAACACAGACTAGTTTGCAAAATGAATGACAAATTTTGTACAAATAAGTATAACCACTATAGGAAGATGATTAGCAAGAGGTTTCTAAAATTCTTCAAGAAAACATAGCCATTCTTTATTCTCTGCTATGTACTTTTTTATACTGTTTATCATGAGTATTTATTATTATTACTAAAAGAAGGAAAAGAAAAAGAAGGGAAGGAAGAAGCATTTTACCAAATAGAACATTAACCTATTGGGGGGAACTATTTTCTATTACATTTAAAACTAGTATATAAACTCCCTGAAACAGACTATAATATTTAATTAATAAAATAATTTCAGGAGCAGGCAAGAGAGAGCATTATGTCTCCCAACTACCACCTGCCTACCTATCTACCTGTTGCAACATAGACAAGAATTTTTTGTGGCCTAAAATAAAATTGTTTCTTCTGTCATTTCTGTTGTGAATTTTCTAAAAAGTTCTATGCAGGAAGTTTACAGATGCCATGCTAGTCTCAGTCAAAATGTCCCAAACACATGCAACTAAGTAAAAGGTTAATAGCAATGACAGTTATACATGCAGAAGGAAATCCATCTTCCTAGTCACTGCCACAGCCTCATTCGTATGCTATGAACATCCACAGAGATAAGGCAGACAGCCTGCAAGACCCTAAAGCCTTTCTAATAGGATATAAGATAGTCACACCTCACTAGGGAACATGGCAAATTCTGTTACTATAATGATGAGAATTCTAGCCCAGATAAATAGGTTACTTAATCCCATTACTGATCAGAACAAATTTCTTATTATATCAACTGTGCATGTTTACTCTATTTGGGAAGACTGAATATTACATTTATCAGCACTTTGCCCCCAATATGACTGACACACTTAAAAGGTACTGCATTTAAATGTTTAGCCTTCAAAATTAGTCTGCATCTCCTGCATATTAGTAAATGGTATTGTAGCAGTCTTAGAAGTTGTTCTGTAGAGGCAGTTCAAACCAAAATAAACCAGCAGACAACAAAAGATCAGTAAATGGACAGAACTTTAGAAAATAGTTCTGTTTTTTTTTTTTAATTGCACATCTAACTGCTCATCCAGAAAAACAGTATTTCTTCAATTTCACTGGCACTACTCCAAGTTAATCTAGCAAAGTTACTGACCATAACTGAGTATCTGAGGATTATGTTCCCTTGCCAGAGGAAAGAGAAAGAATCAATAAGCATCTACTCAGCAGGAAAATGCAGTGATCAGAAAGAAGTGCAGCACATGGAAAGGCAACTGCTGCTGGCAAGAGGGAGTCATTTTCTTTATATAGTTTCTGTTCACCTCTGAGGCAGTCCAAATGATCTGGCCTGCAATCTTGGACAGCATGCCCTTGCTAAAAGTTAGTCAACTAGACTCCTGGGGAAGAAAATTCAACTTCATGACTGCCTCGGAATGCCAATGGGATTGCTGGCAAAAGCATTCCATATTCCAAGTTCAAACAGTAATAAGAGTTTACTACATTTCAAGCCAGGATCACAAAACTTAAATTGAAAAACCAGCCAGGTTGGATGCGTGGGCAATGTCCTTTGTGTTTGTTAAAGTCTGCCTAGCAACTACTGGCAATTTTTGAAAGCACGTTCATCCTGGAAAAATAAATACCAGCCAAAATGCCAATATGGTTCTAATCATATACCCCCTCCCTCTTTAAAACGTATCATCAGCTTCCCTGCTCTGACCTACGGTACAAAGGGTACAATAAATTTCAGGAGAAAAAGAGGAGATGTGTGTATGGCAGGGTGGAACACTGTCCTTTCTGTCCACATAAAGTAAATTCTTTGTTCACATAACCTTTTAGAATGTGAACATAGCAATAAAAGTTCATCAAGAAGAATTAACATTTAAAAGAACCTTGCCTCCAGCTTAAAATACATATATAGGCATATTAATGATATTTTTAAACATATACTCTTCTATCAGAATGACAGGGGATAACCTCTACATTGCTTTCAACTTAAATTTTCATCAGGATGACACAGAAAAAATATTATCATATTTCAAATATCTTTACATAGAAGGCTTTTTTTCCAAGACTGCACTTCCTGACAACATTAGCCAAATTAAATTCAATTATATTTTCAAAGCTTACGAATATTTAAAAGTCAAAGCAAGAAAATACTAGTTCTTATCTCATTTTTCCAATCATTCTCATGTGGCCCTAGATGTACAATCCATGGAGTCTTAAAAAGAGCCAGCTGTGGAACGCCACAAACCATGTATGCAACACACAAGGCGATAACAGAAAGCAGAGGCTTCCAGGGCCCCAGGTGGGCGGGGGTCTATTTCTGTGCTATCTGCTGCCCAGCCTCATATGAGAAAAGCCTGGGCTGCTTTAGATATTTGAATCCAGAAAGCTAAACTATCTTCCTTACACAACAACTCTTGGTCTCAGGTGGTGGAATCAGGGCCAAGCACACGGGCGGTAGTAGCCATGCAGTGCTGGCCGAGTCAGGGAAATTATTTGAGCCAGTTTTCTTTCTCTAAAATAAGAATAAGGCTACAGGGTTTCTGCAAAGATTAAGAGCTCTCTTCTGCAGCAACTGTCTTCGTATGATGCCCGACACATTGTTGGCACTTGAGAAAGAGTAGCTGTGGATTAGAATTGGCATCAGAAATACTAATAACAATAAAATTTATAACACAGGCTAGATAATCACTTTATCTTACTCAGCTGGGAGAAATAACATCCATGGAGATTGTCTTATGGTTGAGGTGGATTATCTAAATTTTTAACTTTTGCAGAATTGCTCTAAGTCATATTAGCATATAATAAGAAGAACTATATGTTTCCTATACTGAGATATAATAAGAAACAACCATATTTTAGCAAGGTGGTTGCCACTGAGGACATATCCTACTAGGCACATTCTGCATTTTCTCCTTTAGGAAATTAACAGAAGCTTTTCCAAGGTTCCTACAGCAATAAAGCTTATGATCTTTCAGAACAAATTTCCTCTTGCATTTATTTTCGGACTATATTTCTAAATGTCATTTCAAATCCCTCTTTGGAAAAAGGGATAAAATCATGTATTGTGAAACTTGACCACTCTGCTATTCAGGATCCACTCTAAAATTACAGGAATTTTGTATTCAATTTCACTCAGCCAAGCTCAAGTTTGGAGGTAACTAAAAGATTTTTCTGATGGACAGGTGATGATGGACAACAAGGGAGGAAACTGCCTCAGGAAATACCAGGGAAGTTTGACAAAATTAGATGCAAAGAAAGAAGATAGCAATGAGTGCTGTAATCAGAGTAGGGAGCTTCGAATCACTGCATGTACCAAACACTCTTGGATGTCTAAAATTCATGTAAGCAGGAGTATCAGCCCTTCCTCAAATACTCATGTCCCTACATGAGGGTGGCACCATCACAATCCTGCAGAGGACTGACAAACCACAAGAATTTCAATTCCTCAGTTTTACACTAAGAATTTCAACTCAGTTTTCCTTTAACTAATCATTAGTTGAAAAGTCAGAAAGCACAAAACTTCCTTCACTGGTCTGAGAGAAGAGACAGCTTGTTTATAAGGCTATTCATAAGACCTCATAGGTATACAGAGGTATTAAAATATAATAAAGGTTATATGTGTGTATGTACATATATATACATATATATATACACATACATATATATGTACATATATATATGTGCAATAATGATAAAGCAGAACAGTCCATACTTTCAGGGGCATATATGATGTTTGGGTGATTTTTTTTTAATGGATTGATAGACCATGCAGTCAATCACAGATTACTATGAGAACACTGGAAGTTCAGAGGACAACAGGCTGGACCAAGGGAACAGAAATTATGACTGCACAGCTGGACACCAGGGCAAGGTTTTGCAAATGTTCCCAAGTCACTAGGAACTCATTAAAGGAAAAGTTCCACAACACTCCAGGAATAATGCCAGCCTAGAACTCATCTCTGTGACCTTCTCCTCTCCCTGACCAAAGTCACTATTCTGCATCCTGGAACACAACACACATGGACTGAATAAACATTTCAGGGAAGCCAGGCTAGGATCTACACATGACAGTGCTCAGCTCTTACCCTCTAGCTTCTTACACAACGTGGGGATAAAAAGCCACAATGAGCAGCTGCCGTTCATTTTCATTCACCCCTAAAGTACAGAGCCTATCTCACCACTCACAAAATGCAGAGATCTCTCCACACTTCTTTCTAGGCATTGATCACCTACCAACCCATTAATAATTCTAAGTTCCAGCTTTGAAGTAACTATTATTCATTTAAATGTTCAAAGCTGGCCTCAAAGAGACTGGCTATTCCAGAGATACTCACTTATAAATTTGCAACAACATTATTACAACTTCAAAATCTGTCTTTCCAGCTAAAGATCTTGTATCTATGGTTCAATTTAAACCTTTATTTTTCCTGTAAACATGTGGCCATCGAAATGTCAGAATCTCGAGGTGGATGGGTTGCTACTTCACAGCAAGAATCACCTAAGTAGAACAACAGTGTGAAGGTATTTAATACCCAGGATTTTCTACTTAAAAATGGTTGAAACTGAACTTTTTGCTATGTGTATTTTGCCACAATTTTTTAAAAAACTTCATTAAGGGAATTTTTTGCTATACAAGCACATGATTAACCACATAGCCAAATCACCCCCCTTTACAAAGTACAGAAGCTGTTTCCTAACATACAAATGATAAGCTTTACTGTATTATTAGAACTTAAAAGTACAACTGACAAGTGTCTTCAAAGATTAATCAATACTTGAATAGCCCAAGTCATGAAGGTACCACCCCAGCATATTTGTTCAGCTGCTGTCACTACTTGAAAGGTATTCAGCAACATGAAAACACACACACACACTGAACCTAGAGGGAACCAAATCATCCCCTAGCCTCAGGAAGAGCAACATCTGCACTTGAATCTGCAACAAGCCCTTTTCTAAACACAGCTAAAACACAGTCCAAGTGCTGCCTTAATTTAAAAGGCAAACAAAACTCAGTCTAACACACAGCAGATAATTAATCACAGCTATCACATGACAGCTTTGCCAAATTATTACCTGAGGATCCAGCTATTTAGACTAGATTTAACCCCCCTCACACACACACTATAAAAAGAAATTATTTACCAACTGCCTTGATATTATAAGTAATGGAATAATACACCAAATAAGGTGCTTCTTTATTCCTACTGAGGCTCAGCTCAAAGGAAGTTTAATTACTGTTTTGAAAGAACTGTCTTTCACTCCTGGGTCTATTCCCAAAGGACTTAAAAACAGCATATTACAGTGACACATCCACTTCAATGTTTATAGCAACACAATTCACAATAGCTAGGTTGTGGAACCAACCTAGATGTCCCTCGGTAGGTGAGTGGATAAAGAAAATGTGGTACATATACACAATGGAATTTTACTCAGCAATAAAAGAGAATAAAATAATGACATTCGCTGGTAAATGGATGAAGTTGGAGAATATAATGCTAAGTGAAATCAGTCAATCTCAAAAATCCAAATACCGAATGTTTCCTCTGATATAAGGAGGCCGGTTCACAGTATTGTTGGGTCGGAGTACATAGGAGGATTAGAGGAATACTATAATGGTCAAAGGGAAGGGAGGGGAAGAGAGGGAGCTAGGGGGAAGGGGGCAAAAAAAAAAAAAAAAAAAAAAAAAAGAAAAGAAAAAGTGGTTCAATAAGATGGATATCATTATTCTAAATGCATGATTGAAGACTTGAATGCTACGAATATACTTTGTATACAAACTGTTTTGTGTAAAAAGACGCTCTTTACGTGTAGTATGAACTGTAATACATATTACTACTATAAATAAAAATTAAAAAATAAATAAATAGAGATGAAGAAATTTAAAAAAAGACTTTCAGTGAAGACAATATAAAAGAAAATATAATCATATCCCTGATGGACAAGATTTCTTAAATGAGTTGGTAAGAGGGAGGGCAAAGAACCTTTTGAAAATTGATATAAATACTTTAGAGAGCTTTCTATCTATTCAAAGCAAATCCTAGGGACAGATTGGCAGTTGCCCTGTTTACCTTAAATTTTTTAACTTTAGACTCTAATGGTTATTCTGCTGGAGACAGACATTGGAACCCACACCAACAACATAAACCTTTGGTTTACTGGAAGGATGTTCTTTCAGGTACATGGAAGGGTCCAGATCCAGTATTAATTTGGGGGAGAGGATCTGTTTGTGTTTTTCCAAAGCACGAATCCTCTCCAATATGGTTACCATCTAGATTAATAAAGCAGGTACCAAATCAAAAGGATCAAGATGAAGTTGTTGAGGAATCAAGATTAATAAAAAAAGTACAAAATCAAGAGGACCAAGATGAAGACATGGAATGATTCCCTTAAAAGAGTGCTTCAAAATATTTCACAACTTAAGTGTCATTCCTCCCAGCCGGGACGAGGAGATCTCTCTTTAGTGTACACACAATTGTATTTTTTCTTTCTTTTTATATATGTGTTTGTCTGTGTATTTGTCTAAATTTCATGTTAATGTGACGTCACAAATATATGTTTGTATGTGTGTCTGTCCAGTGTGACGTCAAAAATAAACAAAGTGCTTATGAAAAAAATATATATATACATATATATGTGTATATATATATATGTATATATATATGTGTGTGTGTATATATATATATATATATATATATATATATCCAAATAACTCTAATTCATTTAAGTTTAAGAGTATTCAATTTGGGTAAATAATTTAATAAGTGAAGGTACCTTCAATTTTGATTTATAGGTGTCCCAGGGACTTCTCTTTAGCGAAAAATATGTCTAGTGCTATATAACCTGATATTTTGTTGTTTTGACATAAGATTGTTTATTTGTTATTAACTTCATTTGCTAAATAGCTGATTAATTTGAATTATTTCAACAGGTAAAGAATTGCTGTGTATGCAGAGACTCGAGGGTTCCAGCTAACAAATTATTTCTCCAAAGTGCCTTTAGCTTTTCTTTAATCTATTTTTAATGCAGTAAATACCCTCAGTCTTTCTTTGTTTTGTTCTGAATGTGATATTTTGCCAGCTTATGTTTGTGGGAACTCAAGCAGCAATGTGTGTGAGCACAAATCAACTTTAATTTTCTAATCTAATAATTCTATTTTTTAGTTTGACAATTCACCTCTTGACTCAGTGCTGGAATAGCACTGCCTTTCCTTTAATAATTGATGCTTGAGTTTCTAGGTAGCGGGCCCTGAAGATTTGCCAATAGCATTGTCTAGACATAAAAAAGACAGCTGCTGCTATAGCTGCAATGATCGCAGTCACTGCAAGCATCCCTGCTGCTCAAGCATCAAACAACTTCACCAGCAGTGTGGCCTCTGCTCTGCATGCATGGGGCCTCCTAGATCAACGTGTTATAACAAGTGGACATTTTGATTTTTCATTGTTTGGGACTTTACAAGACAATGCCTTGCGGGTATTTGTCTAGAGAACTCACTATGTTACTTGATGGAACTTAGGGCAGCTGATTTGTTTAAAGAATTTGATATGCTATGCAATTTGGCTCATCAGCAGAAGGCTTGTCGCCTTAAAGCCGCAGCATCTCCTCACAATTGGACGGCTGTTAGTCATCATACACAGTCGATCCTGAAGGGCTCCATTGGATGGCTGGTTAGCCAATGACGGGTAAGAGCCCCAGAGGGGGACAACCTAAGGCACAGTCTCACAGAACAGTCTCATGTGGCCGACATATCAACCTAAGACAGGAGTCAAGGGCACAGCCTTGATTATCTGATGACGGGTAAGAATGTTGGTTGCACATGGACGTCCTAGAACATCCCCTCTTTTAAAACAAAAAGGGGGAAATGCAGGAGCCCTGATTGGGGAAATGGCTGAGATTGCAGTTGGCTGCGGGCCATGGTCGGGCATTTCCGCCTTCCATGGTCTCACGGGACTTGGCCCGGGATCTCGCGAGACTTGGCCCGGGATCTCGAGAGACTTGAGCCGTGACTTGGCAGATCTGGTCGGCGCCATTTTGGTGGTGTGTGGTACGTGTGGGAGTTGTTGTTAGAGCCAGAGAGAAAAGCTACCAGAATAAAAAGCCTGTTTGTTTCCAGTCTGCCTCTGAACTTGTTCCCGCGGCGTAGTTGCTCCAAGCAGCAATCGCTTCAGGCAGCAACACTCCTTCCAAATGGTTCTTTTTTTTTAATACTGAGTTCTGTTATGGTTTGGATATGAGGTGTCCCACCAAAAGCTCACATATGAGACAATGCAGGCAGGTTTGGAGGAGAAATGATTGGGTTGTGGCCTTAACCTAATCAGCGAATTAATCCCCTGATAGGGATTAACTTCGTGGTAACTGAAGTGGTACAATGTGGCTGGAGGAAGTGGGAATCAGGGCACCACTTGGGGATATACATTTGTATCTGGCAAGTGGAATCCTTTCTCTCTGCTTCCTTATCACCATGTGAGCTGCTTTCCTCCTCCACACTCTCTTGACATGATGTTCAACCTGACCTCCAGCCCCAAGGAATGAAGCCGGCTTTCTATGGACTTTGACCTCTTTAACCATGAGCCCTCAAAAAAAACCTTTTCTCCTCTACTATTGTGTTGGTCAGGTCCTTTAGTCACAGCAGTGAAAAAGCTGACCAAAACAAGTTCTTTTTTATTTGTTCTGTTCATCGTTTTAACAAGCCCATCCCTATTTGCTTCTTTCATAGATATACATTCATCAATAATTATTTTGTTGCTTATTTCTTTTTTTTTTTTTGTCTATATACTTCATTCAAATTTCTGCTTGCTGCATGTCAGCATCCAAGCTGGGATTGTTCGCTCTATATTCCTAAAGACCCAACATGGCACCTCACACACAAGGGCGGATGATAAATAATTTTTGTGAGAAATTTTACAATGTTATTTGTTCATTCAGCAAATATGACTTGATTACCTCTTTATTTCTGGCTATAACAATCACCTTAATACTCAACAAATGTCTATCAACTATATATGAAAACATCTTCCTTCTCAGGGATTTAAAGGATGACAAAAAGGAAGGAAAGAGAGTCTAGGATTTCTTTGGAACCTGACTTGACTTGTACTACCTCAAAATTTTATCTATAATGAAGTCAAATACATCTTTTTTATTTATTTTATTTAATTTGCTATACATGCTTTTAGAGTGCAATTCCTTTCATATTACATATAAAGAGCACAGTTTTCCAAGTCATTGGTTTTACACAAAGTATTTTTATACATGCACTTAGTATATTGATGTCAAACTCCTTCTGCCATTGTTTCTATCTACTTACCCCTTTCCCTCCCCCCCTTTTTTGTATTTAACATTCCTTCATTCCTCTCATCCCCCCTCCCTTGCCACTATAATTCAGTATCATCATAGCAAAGGAATTAATTGACCTTTGGTTTTCTGGGATTGGCTGATTTCACTTAGCATTATTTTCTCCAATTCCATCCATTTACCTGTAAATGCCATGATTTTATTCTCTTTTAGTACTGAGTAGTGTTCCGTTGTGTATGTATACCAAAGTTTCCCTATCCATTCATCTATTGATGGGCATCAGGGTTGTTTCCACAATATGTATTGTGAATTGTGCTATGAACATTGATGTGGCTGTGTCCCTGTAGTATGATATTTTTAAGTCTTTTGGGTATAGGCCAAGGAGTGGGATAGCTGGGTCAAATGGTGGTTCCATTCCAAGTTTTCCTAGGAATCTCCATACTGCTTTCCAAATTGGCTGCACCAATTTGCAGCCCCACCAGCAATGTAAGAGTGTGCCCTTTTCCCCACATCCTCACCAGCATCTTTTGTTGTTTGTGTTTTTGATAGCTGCCATTCTGACTGGAGTAAGATGAAATCTTAGAATAGTTTTGATTTGCATTTCTCTAATTGCTAGAGATGTTGAACATTTTTTCATATATTTGTTGATTGATTATATATCTTCTTCTGAGAAGTGTCTGTTCAGTTCCATAGCCCATTTATTGACTGGGTTGTTTTTTTGGTGTAAAGGTTTTTGAGAGCTTTATATATCCTTGAAGTTAATGTTCTGTCGGATGTGCATGTGGCAAAGATTTGCTCCCATTCTGTAGGTTCTCTGTTCACCTCACTGATTGTTTCTTTTGCTGAGAAGAAGCTTTTTAGTTTGAATCCATCCCATTTATTAATGTTTGGTTTTAGTTCTTGCACTATAGGGGTCATATTGAGGAAGTTGGGGCCTAATCCAACATGTTGGAGATTTGGGCCTACTTTTTCCTCTATTAGATGCAAGGTCTCTGGTTTAATTCCTAGGTCCTTGATCCATTTTGAGTCGAGTTTTGTGCATGGATAGAGACAGGGGTATACTTTCATTTTATTACATAAGGATTTCCAGTTTTCCCAACACCATTTGTTGAAGAGGCTGTCTTTTCTCCAATGTATGTTTTTGGCACCTTTGTCTAATATAAGATAACTGTAGATGTGTGGGTTAGTCTCTGTGTCTTCTATTCTGTACCATTGATCTACTGGTCCATTTTGGTGCCAATACCATGCTGTTTTAGTTACTATTGCTTTGTAATACAATTTAAGGTCTGGAATAGTAATGCCACCAGCTTCATTCTTCTTGCTAAGAATTGCTTTGGCTATTCTGGGTCTCTTATTTTTCCAGATGAATTTCATGATTTCTTTTTCTATTTCTATGAGGAATGACATTGGGATTTTGATTGGGATTGCACAAAATATAACTTTCTTCAATAAGGATGATCAATATCCCCATTTATAGATAGACATTTTGATATAAGCACTCAATGATCACTTTGGTTTCTTCTCATACAACAAACACCTTTCAGTATCGAAAAAGTAACTAAATTTATAAGGAATGTTGTCATTACAAGGAATGTTCTCATTAAACATTCGCTGGCATATGATGTAAAGTCAGAACAAAAATTACAGTATGGATTCAATTCCTTTTCCTACCCAATCCTGTCTAAGCCACACTGCTTAACTTATTGAACAGTGCTTCCACCAGAAAAGGAAATACAAAACAATATTGCCTTGTGCTTTAAAAAAAAAAAAAAAACTATTTCTGTGCAAATTTTGGTTTACAAGAGCCAGCTATGAAGCTCAGGGCCAACATGAACTCCTTGGTACACCTGACCCTGTTCCTCAGTGTCACATGTTGTTCAAGAAGATTAACCTCGATTGGTTTCAATGGTAGGCTCATCACTGAAGATCTTTCATTAAAGAGTTAAGGAAAATAAAATCCCAGGCAAATATAAAATGGGACAAAACCTCACATGAAGCAACAACACTCTATGAATGTCAACTTAGACCCTGTTTTGATTTATTGGGAACACTTGGATATGAATCTTACTTATATACATGAAAACAATAGAATATCATTTGATTTAGACAGGAATAAAAGATCTACTGTACATCACGGTTACTATAGTTAATAACAATGTATTGTATACTTGCAAATTGCTAACAGAGTAGATTTTAAGTGTTTGCTGTAATATTTTAAAAGAAAGCATAAGGTAATACATGTCAATTATTGTGATTTAGCCCTTCCACACGTATACATACATCAAAACATCATGCTGTATACCATGAATCTATTCAGTCTATCTGTCAACTGAAAGAAAAAGGAAGAAGGAAGGGAGGGACAGAGGAAGGGAGGGAGAGAGGAGAAAAGAGAAGAAAGGGATGGAAAAATTTTTTCCGAACCTTAGGGACCACATGACTCTACCCCTCCCTTGAAGAACAGGAAACCAGAAGATGAGAAAAGACAGCTAACAGTAGGATTGCCCCTCTCTGCTTTCTCCCCATCCTGCACACTTACCATGACTCTACTGGTACAAATAGTCTCTGGGCCTCCTTACTCATTTCCCAGTGGCACATAACCCAGAAGCAACTGAAGGGATACATGGGCTCTTTGGAATAAGAGAACTTTCAAGTCTGTGAACTCTGGGTGACCCACATACTAATGCATATTCGCAGTGAGACATTAGTCTACTTCTCAGAGGCAGCCAGACCAAAAAGAGGGGATAGGAGTTGAGGGGAAGGAGCCTAAGACAGGAAGAAAGCAAAGAAAGCAAGAGTCAAATAAATGAGGCTTTCTTCCTTTAACTATAGCAAGAGTTCTTCCAATTCACACTCACATTTCAAAAAAAAAAAAAAAAAAATACACATATTCCCACATTTCCCATCTGAAATTTTTTAACAATTTTTAAATGGCCCTTTTTCATTCCATAATTACTTATTATAAGGCTCATTTGTTATTTTATGTAATACCAATGAAAAGAATAAGAAAAATTCTTACTTACAAGTCTACATAAACCACCTATTTCTGAAATGCAAGTTAATTCCTAATAAGTCACTATTTCAGCCAAGCTATCTCTTATGAGTTCCTCTGAACATCTCTACTTCAACTTCAAAGTCAATATATTAGTTAGAATTATATTCATTTTCCCTCCTAAACAGCTCTCCCACTAGATGTTACCATGTCTGTCATTTTCATATTAGAACCTTTTAGTTATCCTAATTCTTTTGTGTTGTTCCTCTTCATTCCACTACATCCTATCAAGATCCTTCATTTCAATGTCCTGGTATCCACCCTTGTATCTTTCTGTTTAAATGCCTCCCCAAAGACCTTCTTCACTTCACTGTACTGTTGGTGGCTTCCCTGTATCACCACAGCATTCAGTCACCCTTCACCTTCAGTCCATCAGGACTGTACTAATTCTTCAGTTACACCAATGATTCCTAGATTAATCCCCAGCAAAGTACCTCCACTCACCATCAGTAGCTGACAGAATTACTATTATTGTGTTCTTGCAGAGGTCTAATACAGTGCCCTGCTTTCAATTCTCAATAAAAGCTCACAAAACAAGAGGGATGCATGGCTCCCACTCCTGGTACCAGGGGGCCAATGCACCATAGAAGGGGAAGTAATGAGTCGCCTTTGAAGGACTTTCATCACCTCAGAGCAAAGAGCCATGAAACCACAAGCCGAAAGCAATGCATGTGTGGAGAAAGACAATGCACATCAGATCCCAAATGCCAAATTTTTGTAGCTGAGACACAAAATGTTCTTTAAGTCACAGAGACAGCTCCTGAAACAAGAAGTTGTTTGGATTTTGTTTTTATTCCATTCTTCCAAGAAAAAATAGAAATAGTTTTGCAACCAAAAATCAAAGTTCAGTTTTCCCTGATTCTTTACTGGTAGCAAACCCCATTCTGCCTAAATCTATCTATCAGTTCTTGATGATTTCAAAACAAAGGATTAATAATATTTCTAACAGTGACCAATTAACCTGTCACATGGAAACTTACCAACACTAACACAGGAAAGAGAGGGGATGGGATGGGAAGGAAAGAAATGAGAAGGTAGGAAGGAAGGAGGGAAACATTTTTACTCTAAAATGCAAAATATATAAACATTTTTAAATAAAAACAAACCAATGAATGAAATCTTTTCCCCATATAAGAATCAATAAAAAGCATGTCCAAATAAAACATAAAATCACTCAACGCTAAACTGAGACAAGCTGCCAAAAATATTATGGAACTGCGTGTGATTTTCCCCAAGTAGCTATGAAGTTGGAGCCACATCCTACAACAGTAAAAGCCTTGCAACCTCTACCTGAAGATGCACATGCAGACATGCAAAGGGCTTCTCTGGCTAATTACGTCCTCTCTCATCTCTGTTCCATGCTTTATTGTTTATAAAGCACATCTGAGTGCATTACTGTGATGGATATTAACACCAATTCTACAAGGAATTACCCCCACTGTCAGTAAGAGAACTGCTGGGCTGCCAAATGACTTGACCAAGACTTTGCAGCTAGTGACGATACTGGGACTTGAGGCCAGAGCTTGAAGCTCCCAGATCAGCTTTCATTATAGTACTGATATTGCTTATTTGTCTCTTTCATTGATTGACTCAAAATGAAGGCATGGCATGAATTGGCAGAGAGAAGAGAGGAGATAATGTAAATGGGGGGATGAAAGGAGTACTCACTGCTGGAACATCCAAGTTTTAAAAACCTTTCCAGGCCCCATCTCAGACAACAGCTCCTTATGAACCTCCATAGCATCTTTGTTGGTATGTTTTAGAAGGGAACACAGACAACACTCTTATTGCTTTAGTTAATAATATTTAATTTACTAGGTAAACATTTACTATTTAATTTACCATTAGCAAAAAAGATAGCCAGGTACCATGGTGCATGCTTGTAATTCCAGCAATTAGGGAGGCTGAAGCAGGTGGATCACGAATTCAAAGCAAGCCTTGTCAATTTAGTAAGGCCCTAAGTAACTTAGCAAGACCCTGTCTCAAAATAAAATATAAAAAGAGCTGAGGATGTGACTCAGTGGTTATGTGTCCCTGAGTTCAATTCCTGGTACCAAAGTGGGGGGGGGGGGAGAAAGACATGAGAGGGTTTTCTTTTCCTCCTTAAAAAATACATGAATTTTTTTAAAGATGTGAATTGTCAGTGCAGTAAACAGAGGAGTGAATTGGGTTTCTTCCCAGTTTCAACAACTGGATATTCATATTATGACCTGGACAAATTACTTAAATTCTCTAAGTCTAGTTTCCCTTGTTTATACTCTGAACCAGAAAATCCCTAAGGTCCCATTTGGTCCCATGATATCAGGGTTCTACAACATTCCTTAGCCCAAACCACACACAGAAAACAATGTATTAGGTACAAAAATATTCAAATCCTCACTTTAAGACTTCAGAAACTAGTTGGACTATTAACACATCTCAGAAGATCAGAACAATGTAAGAAAATTAACTACTTTTTTTTTACTTCTTTTGCTCCTGGGATTGAGCCCAGGGGTGTGCCATCATGCCCAGCACAAAATTGACTTGTAAACAAAATCGAAACAAATTGATACAGAAAGGTAAATGTGACTTATGGGAGGTAGGCACAGGGGTGGTGGGGGGACTGTCAAGATGGACTGGGCCAGTTCAGAATGCTACAAAAAATGGTGGAGTTTGAGTTATACAACTGTTGAACAGGATCAGAGATTAAGTTGAGAAAAAAGACTTTCTAGTTGGGGAGATTATTTTCATCTATAGCCATTAGTATCAAGAATGATCATGTTTTGGGCTGGGGTTGTGGCTCAGTGGTAGAGTGCCTCAGTGGTAGAGTGCGTGAGGCACTGGGTTGGATCCTCAGCACCACATAAAAATAAAGTTACTGTGTTACCTAAAACTAAAAAATAAATATTAATAAAAAAGAATGATCATGTTTTGTGGATATCAGTGGATGATGCAAGGAGCACTGGGCTAAGGAGCAGTAGGAGACAAAGTTAAATAAACAGGAAGGAACCAGGCTCCCAATGAATGTCCAGTGCCACTGGTGAACATCTAGCTTTACCTGCGAGGCAATGGAAAGATGACCAAGATATTCTGAGCTTGGATATAAAATGATGATCATTGTGCTTTAGGAAAGAACTGTGTACTCTGAAAATGATTTATACATTTACCCCTACCAAAAAGTTCACTGGGGAGCTTCTTAAGCCATTTCGACCCATGATCCCAGATGTGGAATGACTTACAATAACTTTGAAATAATTATTATGATTTTAGAGGCTTATTCTTTAGAGAAAATTAAAAGATGAATAATTAGAGCATCTGAAATATACATTTGATTAATACATATATATGTATATTAAAATATTTTGGAAATTTTATATATATATATATGCATATACATATATACATACATAACCATTTTAATGAACCTGTGTCAATTTAGTTGACATATTAGCAGAAATGAAAGCCTAGGACATAATGGGTTAAGATTCTTCAATGTATAAGTATATCATAAACATATCTCAGTGAAATAAAGGAATTTCCAAAAGATTCACTGACTATAGACTGGAGTTCTGACTAAAGGGGGGAAATCATAACATCTAATAATACTGGTAAGTGCTACATATTATAAATTCCTATAACATTCATAAAATCCTAATAACTAGCACATTGAAGGTTTTAAGCAGTTTTTTAGTAAAGAACTTTTGTAAATGTATGGCTGCATTTCTCAAACTTTTCTACTCATGGTATTTGTTCATATAATATTTTTTACCATAGTGCAGAATTAAAGTTCCATAGTATACCTTATGGGAAATCATGCCATGAAACACTTGGTTCTAAAAGAATGAAGATGAACAGAAAGTGAAATCTTTGAGTAAATGATAGACACATACAACAAAAAAATAAATAAATTACAATTACATATACATAAATAACTATTTAATTCTTCTACTTTTATCAGCACTGGAGACCAACATGAACATACAATTTCTCTTTACACTTATTCACACTCTGTAGCAGTTATTCCCAACCTTTGCACATATTAAAGTCACCTGAGAAGCTTTTGAAAAAAATATTAATGCCTAGTCCTTACTTTCATAACAATAAAATCAGCATTTTAGTTCAGGAATCAATAGCTAAAAGTTTCTCAGACAAACCTGTACTAACGGGTTAAGTACACTGCTTTGGAGTTTATCCTTGCTAAAAAATGGTCAATGGTGGAACTGGAGAAATGGGAAAGAGGACATGAATTCCAGTTAACAACTCAGCTAGAAAATCCATCCATGAAAAATTGAGAATTGGCTATATTTATTCTGCATATGATACTGGATCTCAAATACTCTTGGCCTTCTCTTCTCTGTATTTGTTCAACATTATGCTGGTGGTTTTATGCTAATACTAGAGTATGCTAAATTGATAGCCAATGATTCTTTAAAGGACTCTTTAATTTTATACAGATAGAAGCAAAATTTCTATTACTTGCCAAATTTGAATCATTTGTATCCATTTCTCAGAAGTTTTAGTTTGAGTTCCACAAGACACAGCCAGAAGAAAAATGCAAAGCCAAAATTTTCAACTGTTTTCCTGGAAAATACGTTTTTAAAAGCTACATATCATAGAAGGTTCAGACTTAGTTAAATGATGGTAACTATTTATTTTGTAGCTATCATTCTGAACTTGGCAATTTTACTGTCCAAAATATAATGAAAGAATCACAATAGTTGAAATCCATGTTTCAAAACATAATTAAAAGTTAACCCCCAACTTCCTTACTAAGACTCCTATAGCACAAGAATTAATATCAAGAATCAATAAATGGGATAGATTCAAACTAAAAAGCTTCTTCTCAGCAAAAGAAACAACCAGTGAGGTGAATAGAGAGCCTACTAATTGGGAACAAATTTTTACCACACGCATGTCAGATAGAGCACTAATCTCTAGAATATACAAAGAACTCAAAAATCTTAACACCAAAAAACCAAATAACCCAATCAATAAATGGGCCAAAGAACTGAACAGACACTTCTCAGAAGAAGATATACAATCAATCAATAAATACATGAAAAAAGTTCAACATCTCTGGCTATTAGAGAAATGCAGGGCTGGGAGAGTGCTTCCCTTGCATGTACAAAGGCCCTGGGTTCTAATCCCCAGCACAACAAAAAAAGAGAGAGAGAGAGAGAGAGAGAGAGAGAGAGAAATGCAAATCAAAACCACTCTAAGATTTTATCTCACACCAGTCAGAATGGCAGCTATTAAGAACACAAATAACAATAAATGTTGGAGAGGATGTGGAGGAAAAGGCACATTCATACATTGCGAGTGGGACTGCAAAATGGTGCAGCCAATATGGAAAGCAGTATGGAGATTACTTGGAAAACTGGGAATGAAACCACCTTATGACTCAACTATCCCACTCCTCAGTCTATACCCAAAGGACTTAAAAGCAGCATACTATAGGCACACAGCCACATCAATGTTTATTGCAGCACAATTCACAAATAGCTAAACTGTGGAACCAACCTAGATGCCCTTTAGTAGATGAACAAATAAAGAAAATGTGGTATATATACACAATGGAGTATTACTCAGCAATAAAAGAGAATAAAATCATGGCATTCGCAGGTAAATGAATGAAGTTGGAGAATATAATGTTAAGTTAGCCAATCCCAAAAAGCCAAATGCCAAATGTTTTCTCTGATATAAGGAGGCTGATTCACAGTGGGGTTGGGATGGGGAGCACAGGAGGTTTAGAGGAATACTAGTGGGGAGAAGAATGGCCAATGGGGAGGAAGAGGAAGGGAGGGGGCAAAAGGGTAAAAAAAAAAAAAAAAAAAGATGACGGAATGAGATGGATATCATTACCCTAAGTGCAAGTATGAAGACACGAATGGTATGAATATACTTTGTATACAACCAGAGATATGTAAAAATGTGCTCTACAAGTGTGATATGAAATGTAATGCATTCTGCTGTCATTTATAACAACTTGGAATAAAAAAAAATTTTAAATGTTAATCTTAGCCAGGCCTGGGTCACCCCACCTACTCCAGAGGCTGAGGCAGAAGGATCATAAGTTCTACGCCAGCCTAGGCCAACTAAGTGAGACCCTGTCTCACAATAAAATCAAAAAGGCTGTGGATGTATCTCAGTGGTAGAGCATCCTTCTGTTCTACCCACAGTATCCACTCTACAGTCCTATTCCTGGCACAGGGGCTGGCTCAGGGGAGAGAGAATGAATGTCTCATGCATGGTGTCCTTGGTACCTCTGTGAAATCTGCAAGTAATCAATTCACTCTAACCCCTCCTTATCAGAGCTTCAGATTGAAGCTCTTTGAAAGATAAAATTACTTCTTATTTAGTATCCTAAGGAATGTAGAAAAAGCAGAAGAGTTTTTGGATTCACAGATGATGAGGGAGCTCAGTCATATTGTTAACAGATGAAAAGGATAACAAAGTGAAGCGATGCTCAAATGAGAAGAAACACAAATCCATGTTCCCATTAAGTACTAAAAAATAACATTTCCTCAATTTTGCTCATACCTCCCTCTCAATATACTGGCTGAAGCCAAAAAAAAAAAGAAAAAGAAAAAGCTAGGTCTTGCCAAGCCTGCAGATCTGAGGAAGACACTTCTCAAACAGTGCCTCCTACTGACTTACACATGAACTTGGACCACTGCAAAATCCTTGGTGGGAAGGGGGCAGACAGGAAGGAGTTCTATCTTAAGTTTTCTCATTCACAGGGGATTAAGATTTCCCAGTAACTCCAGAGTAAACAGGCAATGAGAATGAAGCTTTTCTTCATTGTTTTCTGCAGTCAAAAAAAGTAATTGATGGTGAAGAAAGAAACCCAAGAAGGAAAGCCAGAAGCTCTATATTCTGTCGACAGACAGTTTCACCTCCAGCTAAACTCATTCCCCACCTATCATTACTTTCACACTAAGAAGCAGAAATCTGAATGACTGTGGTGACCAAAGTCCTAAAAGTAGTCAATGCAAATGAAGGAAAGACATATTTATTTCTAGACCACTCTGATTTCAGAAAGAGAGAGAAAGAAATGTAATGAAATTTACTTTTCTACCACTTAAAATGCCAAACGACTACTCTTTTCAGGAAGGAATTTAAATCCAAAGAAATTATTTTTTTTTAAATGGAAAAAAGCCAGTTTGGGACAAGCCACAACTGCTAAACATACAAAATGAGAAAGTAACATTCAGGATATTTAATAATTTAATTCAAGGATCGAGTTACTTAGAGAAGCATAGAGTAACAAAGTGTTCCCCTTAACCATTATTAAGAAAAACAGAAAATGTTTATATGCTGTACTGACCTCTCTGCATGTTGGCCAGCTAAAAACTTTCCACAAAAAAATAAAATATTGACAAAAACAATATTAATGCCAATTGCCAAGGAGGAGGAGGAAATTGTGACATGTAAGATAAAAGCTCATGAGAAAACCTTTTTTGAAAACAAGGACAGTACTTGCTTTTCCCACCTAGGATATTAATAGCCAAGACCCGATTATTCTTGCTAGCAACTGACTTGCAAAAAGAAACATGCCCTGAATAAGAATATTATTCTTACATAATACATGTTGTATACAGAGACTCATTGAGCACAGCATAGTTAATGCTTTAAAATGCACTGTGGTGTTGCTGCTACATAAATATTTTAAATGAGAGGTTTAAGAGCAATGTCTTAAAACTTATCTAAAGAGAAGTCTTTTAAAGATACAATTTAATTTGAGCTACAGACAAGCCTGGCTCAGCTGAGTTTCTAGAGACCACCACACATAGGTTCAGTTCACTATCTATAGAGGGTTCACTGCTGGTTTTGATGCCCACATCAGCTGTGGAAGACTTAAAAGCAGAATCAGGTGGTGGGAAAGCAAGGTCTGCTTCTCTCTGCCTTCATGCAGGAAGTGCAATCAGAAACCACATAGACCACAAAGTACATAAACTAAAAAGTACTACTCAGAGACAAAAGCCAGGTAAGAACATTGGATTAGCCAAAGAACAAATTCTAAAGCTATACACACACACACATATAATGAAATACATACATGTACATATATATATATGTATATATATATATATATATACACATATATAATGAAAAAATATTAAGCACATCAAGCAAAGACTATTTGTAAAATCAAATTCCATAATTTGAAGAAAGAACCAATTTATGGAATGACAACAAGTCATTACTATAAGTCTCCTACATAGAACAAACAAAAGAAAAATATCAGAGTAACAAAGTGCAGACTGACCAACCTTAATATGATCTTGAAATCTAGCTGTTTAAACAAAATGTAAAAGACTAAAAAAGAAAAAAAAAATCATACCACGTATTTTACTGTTGTTCTGGTTTGAATTTGGAATGTTCACTTAAGTTCATGCATTGGAATCATGGCCCCCAGTGCAGCAAGGTTCAGGGGTGAGATTTTAGGCAATGATTAGCTTAATAATTTGAATGGATTACTGGGTGGTAACTATAGGTATGGCTGGTGACATGGTCACTGGAGGGGTGGCCTTGGGCTATTTCTGTCCCTGGCTCCTTCCTTGATCTCTCTGCTTCACAGCTGCCATGAACTGAGAAGCTTTCTTTCACTGTACCCCTTCTGCCATGATGCTTCTGCAATGGAGTCAGCAGACCATGAGCTGGGACCTCTGAAGCCATGAGTGAAAATAAATCTTTCTTCCTTAAGTTGTTCTTGTGAGGTATTCTGGTCACACTGACACAAAGCTGACTAACATAACTGAATTAATTTGCTTCCAGCCTTTAGTTAGTCCCTGTAAACACACCATCATGACCCTAATTCAGAACCATACTTTGCAAAACTTACAGGCAGAAATTCTTTCACTATAGAAGCAAAGCCCACAAATGAGGGCAGATAATTACTGATTTTAAGAAAAACACTGATCTTTCACTAACAACAGTCAAGTACAAAGACAGAAAAACACTGTTCAAGTCCCAGATGCCACCAACTAGCAGTCTAACCTTGAAAAAAAAAAAAATAAATCTAATGCCATTAGATGATAACATCATTGTTGAGAATGGAGAGACAATGTCAATCCATCTTTAAAATGTATTGATTCTTCTGTGAACCCACTTTAAATCAGCAAGTCTTAAATTCTTTACTAAACGCAACAGGGGTCAGACTAAAAGCATGATACCAATCCCATTACCTTATGAACTGTCACTGTTGCTGAGTCCTTTCCCCCAGGTAACCTATGCAGTCCGAATGAAGAAAGAAAATTGTACAGAATTCTGTCAAGCCAGTCAAACCGGTAAACTCTTCAAGAGTGATGCTTTCCCACTTTCATATCCCAATCACCACAACTACCATTTTGTCTCCAAGCTAAATGTCAGGTGAAGAGCCCAGAGAAAGAGAGACAGAGCATGTGAGCTATACCCATGGAGGCCTCTATCTGCCAGTGTGAAATCAGAAAGTATCCTCATTTTATGTCACATACCTAGCAATGACACTGGTACCAACCTTTCATCTTCAGTTGGTGAAGAATGTCAAGGAATATAAATTCTTCATGTCTGTGACCAATTCAACAGTGCTAGAAATTCATATAATCTTTGTGTACTTTAACATCACATCCATAGTGTGGATTTTACAACCTTACTATAATTGTACTGGTCAGGCTATATCCAAATTACTGTGCCTAAATAGTGTTGCCACATTTAAAATGGGACACTGATCTTGCTACTGAAAGTGAACAGAATGGTGAGAGGTCCAAGAACTAAGTCATATGAAAAAAAAAAAAATTGAGCTCATTTGTCTGAAGAAAAGAAGGCATGATGATATAAAAACCATCTTCAAAGTGTTTAGAGCAAATGGATGGAGAAGAGTAAGGAGGGATCCTAAAAATTAGCACTGCCTTAAAAAAATCTATTTTTGAGCTGGGTATGGTGATGCATGCCTGTAATCCCAGTGGCTCTGAAGGCTGAGGCCAGAGGATCACAAGTTCAAAGACAGCATCAGCAAAAAAAAAAAAAAAAAAAAAGTGAGGCGCTAAGCAACTCAGTGAGACCCTGTCTCTAAATAAAATACAAAATGGGCTGGGGATATGGCTCAGAGGTCGAGTACCCCAAGTTCAATCCCCAGTACCTCCCCACAAAATCTATTTTTGTATAGTCTGAGATTGATTCTGCTTTTTAACTGTTATAGGTGGTACAGATGGAACTTTAGTAGTTGAGGGGACGTCTGCTTCTTGGGCTTCTCTCAACATCAAATGCTCTATAAACTGGAAAAATTTATGAATCCCTGGGCAAACTCAACCTACTTTAGCCATTATTATCTACTTTTCTGCAAAGGTAATAGTTGTTTAAGCCTGCTCATAAAAGTAATAGAGGTTAATTGTAGGAAAATACAAAGGAAAATAAAAACCAACCATAATCTTATCATTGAGACACCAGTTTTAGCATTCTGGCATCATAACATAATTTAATGTCAAGATATTTATATGCTTTTTGTCCTCATATTTGTATTCATATAGTAATCAATTTCCCAAGTCATTAAATTTTACCAAAAAAGCATGATTTTAATGACTACATAACAAGTAATCCAATATTTGCATATGACATATTTCAAACATTTATAATTTGAAGTTTATTTTAATTTTGATTATTTACAATATTACCACAATGAATATCTTTATATATTGATCTTAGACAAATCTCTAATAATGCTCAATGTGTGTACTGTCAGAATTTGTCCTATGCCTAAAATATAAAACCATTTTGTAATCATGACAATGAAAAGACATAAATGTATTACACCCACATAAGACTCTAAAAGCAAATGCAAAGTTCCTGTTACTAAAACTAACCAAATTTAATCCTTCATTAAATAATTAATGCCACTATCTTCAAATATGGCTTCTGACCAATGCAAAAATGTTTACAGTTGCATATTATCACTATTAGTATAATTTTGGTTCATCTGCATAATGTGGAAGTAGTTCTGAAGTCTTAATATCAACCATAAATAAGGAAGTTTGTATCTCAAGATCTTTCAATTAACCCTGACAACTTCAGGAATTAAGGTAGGCTCTTAATCCATATAAAGACAGCATTTTACCTAATAACATATAAGCCTTTTAAACTAACACAGTAAATCCCTTAACGTACACTGCAAGTCAGTAATCAGGCCCTGCCTTGTGACCTTTTTAAAAATCCTACTTTATGAATTCAATTTGATTTTCTATATAATCCAAAGCTTTGAGTTTGGTTTCAAGAAGAGAAATCATTTTAATCAATAACAACTAAGCTTTCATGAAATGTTGATTTAAGATTATTATTATTCACTTTTAAAAATCATGCTAGCAATTAGATTACAATCACTACCATTAAAACATACACTTTAAAAGAATCTCAATGACATTTCCTGCTTTCATGTTTCCAGAAAGAAGAATAAAACAGGAAATGTGGTTTTCATAAAGTAGTTGCACGAAATGACTGCCAAAATAAAAGCCCAGAACACACCACTCCAGTTGAACTCAATGCAGGTGCCTTTATGACATGCTATGAGAGTATGGATTCAGCACCCAGGCTTCCCTTGCTCAAATGTACAAGGGACAGAAGCACAGAACTCAGAAGACCAGAAGAATGAACGATGAGTATGTCACTTCATCATTTTCTTATTCTTTTTTCACTAACCCACATTTAGACTCTCAATAGAAGACAGTAGATAGTAAGATATAAAAATAAGATCAAACTGCTTCCTTATCAACTTTACAAGATGATCTGACAGCCTTTGGGAGGTGGGGGTTCTGTCGCGAGACATCCACGGGCTATGTGTGGACTGTCTTGCATAGCAGCCTAGCTGAATAGGGAAATCTGGTGTCTGGGAACTTCCAATGAACATTTCCTCTGGGTTGACTGCCCAGAGATACTGTGAGCCCTGTTCAAGCTCTGCCCCAGGTCCCACACAGCACCGGAGATGGAGTGACCTGCTGTAGCCACACAGCCCCTCTGAGATGGGTGTGATCTGCCAAGATACCAACGGACCTATTGATTGCAAGACATTCACAAAGTAAGACTCCACCCCCTGAAACCTTATCCCTGCCTTTGATGTACCCCCTTAAATAAACCATGGGAACCAATTTTCTAATCGGCTAGCTCCAGCTCCTGTGTGGATTTGACCTATCAGGGTTACATCTTTAAAATTATCCTTTCTGACTCTTTGTCTTTTGTTCTTCACTAATTATTCTACTTTAATTTCTCAGGTGGCTTACACCTTCCTTGGCCACCTCCCCATAGGGTTCCTTTAAAAAAAAAAAAAAAAAGTCTCTTAAGTAGTCATTTGCCCATATCTATGCAGTGGTATGAGAACTTGATCACAAATTCTTTCACTGAAACATGCTGAGGACCATAACCATTCCAGGACTAGTAGTAAGAGCCCAGTGTCCCTGCGCATTAGCTTTTGGATTTAAGTGTCCATTAGTAATGATATCCTTCTGTGATAATTTTAATTAAATTTGGGACCAATGTTGTAATGCTCAAAGCTTCTCAGCAAACCTTCTGAAATCACAGTGACATCACTCTTTATTGTATACCCTTTTGTAAATGTGAACTATGAACCATGTAAAGGTACCACCTATTGAAACAAACTAAACTTAAAGCTTTCACACATCCTTATTTAAATCTATTTTGATATTTTTTATGTTTTAAACATAAAGACTCAGTGTTAGAAAACATACATTCATGGGCTATAGTTAATTTAATTTTAAATAATTGTTTTCATTAGTGTTTGTGTCACTGCGACCAAAACATCTGACAAGAACAACTTAGAGGAAGAAAAGTTTATTTGGGGCCCACGGTTTCAGAGGTCTCAGTCCACAGATGGTTGACTCCATTGCTCTGGGCCTAAGGTGAGGCAGCACATCATGGAGGAGGGGTCCAGCAGAGGTAAGCTCAGCTCAGAGAAGGGCAGGAAGCAGAGGGGTGGTGGGGAAGGGGCCACAGGAAGAATATCCCTTCCAGGGCATGTCCCCAGGAACCTGCCTCCTCCAACCACACCCCACCTGCCCTCAGTTACTACCCAATCAGTCCACTTGAATTAGGATGGACTGATGAAGTTATCTCATAATTCAATCATTTTATCTCTGAATAGTCCTGCATTGACAGGAGCTTTTAGGGGATACCTCATATCCAAACAATAATGATAATTAAACCAAAATTCACTTCTATTACTATAGGAATATCATACATTCAACACATGCAATATAATGGTCAGTGGAAAAACTAGAAGTAATTTTATTGCCTCTGCACTCACCCCCCATAAAATGATTCAAGTGGTCCTCAGCTAAGACCACCCAATATACTCATTTTGAGGTACAGAGAGAACCAAACTTTCCTCACAGCAATTTTCCCTTGAAAGGTAACACTTGCCACTTTCTAGTCTAAAAATGCCAACAGCATTATCTTGTTTATGTTAGCCATGCTATGAGCCCTTGTGACAAGGCACAGTTTATAGGTAAGTTTTTCAAATAAACATCCAATATATTTCTAAGAGTGTAACATATTCTGTCATTTAAAATGTGATGTATGGGCTGGAGTTGCAGCTCAATGGTAGAGCACTTACCTAGCATGCGTGAGGCACTGAGTTTGACTCTCAGCACCACATATAAATAAATGAACAAAATAAAAGTTAATCAACATAAAAAAAGAATTAAAAAAATAAAATACAGGGATGTGTACTTTGGGGGAAAATACTCTACACAACCCAATGCAGAGGAAAACCTGGCTTCATCAATCACGATGCTGACTGGATTTTGTCCTCTCCAGCCATCAGTATAGCTGATTCCCAAAGCATTTTCTTTGATGAGTCACACTTGTAATACAATCACTGTGCCCATCCCTACCTAATATACTGTAACACATTTTCCCCTCCAAGATCTGATCATAACCACTTTCACAAGAGGGAAAAGAAAAAAAAGAAGTGATTAAAAAGGAAACAGGACAGACAGTGAGTAAGCCATGAACGACTGCCCAAAAACCACAGAAAACCTGGAAGATTATTTCCATGTGTCTCAATTAGATAAGTTACCATTAAACATGGACAAAGAACTAGAGAGAGTATTAATAAACTTGCATCCAATTCCTTCTTTATGTATACAGAACCAAAGAATAACAAGTACAATTAGTGGAGAATTTTATAAAATTCTCTCCTTCTCTTCCCTTCCCTCCCTCCTCACCCCCTCACACATTTGGGATGTATCCAATGCAAATTTGTAATCCAATCAACCAATCAGAAAATATTTTTAAAATCACATTAATACACATCTTTATTGTACAAGAGAAAAGACCGAGGGTACATTAACAGTTCTCTTTCTTGTGTAGATTATCTATTCATTCTACACAATATAGAAATAACATGTAATAAGCTAGGCATGGTAGTACACAACTATAATCCCAGCAACTCGGAAGGCTGAGGCAAAAGGATAGAAAGTTCAAGGTCAGGCTCAATCACTTAACAAGACCCTGTATCAAAATAAAAAAAAATAAAAAGAGCTGGGATGTAGCTTAGTGGTAGACAACCCTTGGGTTCAATACAAATGTGGTGGGAAAAGAAAATATGAACTTATAACAATAAGAAAAAATTTAGTACAAATGACTAGGGAGTTAAAATCTACAGATTAAACTAAATATCCAAATGTGATAGAAAAAATTTACTAAAACTGTAAATTTTCTTTAATTATAGTAAATTTTTCTACATTAAAATGAGATACTGATTGAATTATGTTCTCCAAAAATTCATATGTTGAAGTCCTAATCCCTGGGGTCTCAAAATGTGACCTTACTTGGAAATCAAGTCAGTGTAAATGTAATAAGTAAGAATAAGACTATAGCAAAGTAGGGTGGACCCCTAATCCAACATAAACTATATCCTTACAGAGGATTTGGACACAGATATACACACTGAGAGAATGAGATGAAGGCAGAGATTTGGGTGAAGCTTCTGTAAGCCAAGAAACACCAAAGATTACCAGCAAATCATCACTAGAGAAGCCTGGAACAAAATTTTTCTCATAGCCTTTATAGAGTATCACCTTGACCTTGGACTTACAGCGTCCAGAACTATGGGACAATACATTTCAGTGGGTTAGACAGTTTATGGCATTACAGCCTTAATAAACTAAGACAAAAAGTTTCAAAGTTTACGACACAAACACATTTACACTTTGACTACATATTTTTTTTCTTAACAATCTGGTATTTGGTGAATAGTGCTTATAAAATCAGTTTCTCCAAATGTCCCAGCTCCTCCTTCCCTCTCACTGCTGCAGCTAGTTACTTAACTAAGTTTTCTCTAACAGAATGTAAGGGGAAGTAACACTTGCCATTCCCAACCTTGGCTTAAGACCATGGCAAGCCTCCCCTCTGAGCTCTCATCCTCTCACCAGCTCATGTTTGGATGTGGAGTGAACCTGCATCAGACATAGTCCTGCCACATCACAGAAGGAACCTGGGCCTCCATAACTGAAAGCAGGGGACAAAGATACCACTAAGATGGAATTCCTCTTAGAATGTTACATGATAGTTTAAAAAGAAAAAAATAAAAAAGAAAAAAAAGACTATTCTTCAGGTCATTACATTGTTGGATTTCTTGACCATGCCAGCTTATTAGCCTTTTACTCTAATAGAGTGTCAGGGTTAGCCTGTCAGTGAAATGGTGTGTAGAAATGGGGGTAAATCTCTGCAAGAAACAGTAATTTTGACTCTTTGGGAGAAGTTCCACAAATAGAAAACTGAACAATTGCTTATATTATGGCTCTAAATTTAAGATAATATATTTGACAATCTTAACTATTTTATAAACTGAAATTCAAATTATGGAAATCTACCAATGTTTATTCTAAAAGATATATTTAATTTTTTTCTAATTTGAAAACATAAATGAGAATAATTATTCTAACTGAATTTAGCATACTTTAATTAGTATAATTATGCTGATATGATTTTACATATATTTTATGATACAAAAAAATAAAGTAATATATAAAAATCTCACCCTTCTCCAATCTCCACCTCAGGAAGAGACACTATAAAACTGGGTAACGACCCTTACAGAGTTGGAAAAAGTTTTTTAAACATCATTAAGATATTCAGGTACACAGAGGTTTTCATTTTTGTTACACACACCCCAGAATTCAAAGCAAAAAGCATTCCAATAATAAATGTTTAGATCCTTCATATTTGCATTACTCTGGTAGGATAAATGTATTTCTTCAAAGATGCTAATGAGCATCAATATGGCCTATATTGTATAAGTTTCCCAAAAAGCTATCACATGAAACCATGTGATGAGGCCAAAGTTCCTGGTGGACAACTCAACTCTTCACTACTTCGTTCTATCATAGATGAGCCATGATGTCCACTTCTGTCTGGTCAGAACATCAGATTACACTTCTGGAATCTGAGTTGCTTCCAATTTTATTAAGTTACAGGTTTTTTCCAGGTGAGTATACTAATGCTATATGGACACCTGTCTATCAAGAAGATACTTCCCACTGAACTAAAGAAAAAAATAAATATAAAAATTACTCCTGTTTATTAATAGAACCCACCGTGTGACCATGAATAGAATCCATGGGATGCACATATGTTCCTGGATTCAAACATGTGTTTCCACTTAAACTGGTGGAATGTCTATGTGGCTCCACAAAGGGTGATAAATACTAGAAAATCTTCTAAGAATAAAAGTCCTTTATGACCATATCTAACAGATTGTGATTCAACTTTGAAAATGTCTGAACCACACGAAGCTGAATGGTCTACTTTTTATATCTATTGGTGAGTTTAAAAAGAACAAAGAGGAAACCCTTTCCACAGAGAACATTCACTTGTATTGTCTATTCACCAACCAGAGGCAAATCTATGAATCTTGCCATCTGTCTTATCTTACCTTTGCTGCTAAGCCTGCCCCAGCTAAACACCCAAGTATTGAGGGTAAGTTGGACACTAACCACTGTCTGATAATGCCATGCCAGGGGTTCTAAGCACAGTACATGAACTTCAGCTGCATGTGCCTAAAGTGGGAGTAGGAATCTGATGTTATGGCATATCCTATGTGGCCAGCAACACTGTTAATTTTTTCTTAATCCCATTAGGAAAGATCTTACCCTTCAAAGAAGGCACTTACTTCTTCACACAGCACAGCCTACTTCACCTAGCACCATAAACCCACACATGCAGCGTGCCAGTCAAATGTCTGAAGGGTAGTGCTGCATGAACTCATCGGCCTCAGAACCTTCTGCTTCTTTACCCAGAGTACTGTTTCCAATCCACCTAAACCTGCCTCTTTGCCTGGTTAACTTCTACTCTTCTAAAAAGACATCAAGAGGCCCTTGCTAATCTTCTAAAATCCTAGGCAAGTGCTGATCCCTCTCTGAAAAGCCCCAGATTATTCTACTGCCTATTTATGTGTTTATATCACTGAACATCTCATGTTTCATTAGAGCAAGAACTATGCTTAACTCATGTTTGGTCTCTTCAGTGTGTAACACATAGCAGATAATGAGCAAATACTTTTTAAACCAATAAATGTCAATGTAAGCATCAGCTCTGGCAATATTTGCTTTTAATACTCTTGGAAGGAAATATAGATGAATGACGAAGTTGACCAAAAAAAAAAAAAAGATCTCACAGAAGGCAGGAGAAAAAAAGAGATTTGTAAAAACAGGCATCTGTGGTTCCACAGAGGTGTTTTGTAAAGGTCTTGTGACCCTCTCAAGTGCTATTTAGGCTCATCTTCAGTCTTTACATCCCTTCCAGAACACCTGCATGGACACACTTCTGAGTTCCAACACAAGAACACAAATACCATTAAACCCAACTGAACAAAAGAAAAAGGAAAGAGAACTCAAGTCCACCTTTTCAAAAGGATGGGCATCTTCTCTTTGTATAAAACACTCATTTTGAAAAATAGTGCTAGAAATCATCAACTACCCTTCATAATTTCTTGTAATCATTTTTTAAACAGCTCCAGCTCTCATTTCCCCTTACAACATGTGGCTGGCCCGGCTGGTCTCACTGAAGATCTAAACTTTCAGAGGACAGCAGGAACAGAATGGCCTAGTGAGCAATCATGAGCAAATCATCTTTTATTGATTATAGTTTCCTGCTCAAAAATAAGGCAAGCTGCTAGGGATTCCTTTCTATCTTCCAAATCAGACATGTTGTTTAGGGAAGGAGGAAACAAGACAGCAATAAAAGAAGATATCAGGACAACACTGCTGATTTTTGCGTGAGAAATTCATCTGGATGGCCTCACTACCTTCTTCCTTTCAAACAAAACCTTCATTGGATTTGCCCCAGAAGGAGCCTTCTTAGAATGGTCAAGTCCCACATATCATCACTCACTTACCCTGCTCGTGCTGTTTTCGGCTAAATTATCCAAACCCATTCTCCTTCACAGGGTAGGGGAGCTCTCAGGGCTCTCCAGGGCATCTGTTGAGATGGGGATACGTCCCCTTACTTATCCCCAAGGCAAGAATAAAACACAACTTACCTTCTGAAAAAAGTCTTCCCCACTTCTGCCTTTTCCTTCAGCTGCAGCTGTAAATAAAAATGTATACATTTAAAATACTTTCTCTTTTCAATTTATGTATTCAAATACTCTTGGGTATCAGGTATGAGAGTACAAAGGTAAACAAGACACCCTGCTCTCCCAAAGCACAGTGCCTCATCAGGATGCAAAGTTGATAAACAATAAAACACAAATTCCAATCAATTGCACAGCTTTAGACTACATAAAGACTCAAAAGTCTCTGTTTCCACAGTGAGAAAAGTGATCTCATCCTTTCATTGAGAAGGAACTATATGAACAAATGCAATGAAGAAAGTCATCAGCTCCAGTGCTCCTATCTGTAATCCATAACAGGTGGGAGGCTGCTTTGCCAACAGGTGGCTCACCTGACGTGGCCTACTTCTGAGCCCTTTCCGTTTTATGATTTTAATGACTATATACTCTGCTTGTATTTCATTGGCATGCTGTACTACTTTAATTCATTCCTTCATTCACATATATAAAGTGAGAGACAAAACAACATAAGAATGAGATAGTAATAATGCTGAAAATCACAGCCAACAACCAACTTCCTGTCAGATTTAACGAAAAGGTTACTGCATTCGAAGAACATTTTTGTATCTAAATGGTAGCCTATAAATGTAGGACAAACCCAGTTCTCTGCCTAAGGTGAAAATTTTTTTTCTGTGACTCTGAATATGTTTCATTCATCTCTGGTGAGGGTGGAGAATCTAAGAGGAGAGAAGAAACAAAGAGCCAACACCATCTTACTGGCAACTGCCTCAGACTGCCTGTTTCCAGGGGCAAAAACCCCAAAAGAACTCTGATTCAGGTATAGAGTGGAACCAGAGTTAACTGGAGGAGCCAACTTCTGGCAAAGATAAGAAAGGACCTGGGAGGGCTGGGATTGTGGCTCAGTGGTAGAGCACTCTTTTAGCACCTGTGAGGCCCTGGGTTTGATCCTCAGCACCACATAAAAATAAATAAAATGAAGGTATTGTGTCCAACTACAACTAAAAAAAATGAATGTTAAAAAAAAAAGAGAGAAAGGACCTGGGACAAGAACTTTTGGCAATCAAAGTCTAGAAGACCACAGTAACCCAAACGCCTGCTGGCAAAGACGTAGCAGGGAAGCATACATGTACACATGTGTGTGCCCATGTCACATGTTAAAATGATTAAAGACCCAAGAAGTGTGGAAGATCAATCACTTAAGAATCATACTTGCCACTTAGCACATTTTGACAAGTGCCTACTATAAATCTGATATGGTAGGTAAAGAATTCAAAACCCAAAGAAATTCCCCTTTCCTCAAAGAAGTAACAAATAATAAAATCTAAATTCTTTTTTCACCAACCCAAATTTCACAGTTAAATATAAAATACCTTCTACAATACCTTTTTACCTTTTATTTTTGCATAAATTCTATACAGTCAACAATGAACTGAGCAAAGACGTTGATATGGACCAATTGAGTCATACATTTCCACAAGTAAAATCCTTTAAAGGTTACTCAACAAACTATGATTTTCACTAACTTGGCAATGTATCAATATTAAAGCTTTAAAACACACACAAGAAGTTAAACTTCACACAAGAAGTTAAACTTCTAAACAAACTGGCAAATGTGACCAACACTAGCAAGAGGGGCCACCAAGGCAAGATTAAAAACTCCATACCTGCAGGAGCCCTGTTTGGGGAGATAGCTAAGATTGCGGTTGACTATTGGGCCATAGACATCCAACTGTTATCGCCAGAAAGGGATTGCAGCCTGGAATGGCAGCGCCGCGGGAAGGAGTCCGGAGACAGGATGGAGACGAAAATATTCTTTAATCTTACAAGAAACTACAATATATCTATACAATAGCGATAACCCTGTCTTTTCTCTCTCTGGTCTCTTCCCATGCGCCTGAGCAGCAATGGCGCTCGCTTGATCTCTGAGTCACCGTTCAAATCTCTCGAGATCCTCGACCAAGTCCCGCGAGATCCCAGACCCAGTCCCGTGAGACTACGGAAGGCGGAAATGCCCAAAAATGTCTATGGCCCAATAGTCAACCGCAATCTTAGCTATCTCCCCAAACAGGGCTCCTGCACATACCCAGCAAGGGGGGAAGGGGGGAAAAGTGGTTGAATAAGATGGATATCATTATTCTAAATGCACGATTGAAGACTTGAATGCTGTGAATATACTTTGAATACAAACTGTTTTATGTAAAAAGATGCTCTATATGTATAGTATGAACTGTAATACATACTACTATAAATAAAAATTTTTAAAAAAATAACAAAAACTCCATACCCAAACTGAATGACCCAAACCTAGTAACAAGCGCCAGGGGCCCTTCAACTCAGCTAGCTCTGTCTCTGTTTAAGGTTAAAAATAGTTTAAAAGGACTGTACTCAATGACACCTACAGTGGCTTGGCAGTGAAAGTAGCAAAGTCATGAAGATTTGGGGGGGGGGGGGGGAAGTATCTAGTGACTTTAAGGAAACTCATCTTTTTTTTTTTTTTTTTTTTACAATTAAAAGGTCTATCTGCAAAGTAAATAATTACCCCCTTTATCACAGGAACTCCTTCTCAACTGAGAATTCATCAGTTTAGATTTCAAGATACAATTACCCTTCATTACAGAAATCTCCTTCAGGATACTTATTTTGCTATGACAAACTCATTGTGATTCACAACCTCAAAAGGCTCCTCAAGGACTGGGGTTGTAGCTCAGTGGCAGAGCACCTGCTAGTATGCATGAAGTCATGGGCTCACTCCCCAACACCACATAACAAAAATCTCCTTCATTCATGTCCATCAAAACACTAAAGATACTTCACAGAATGGCCCTTCAATCTCTGGATGAATAAAAAGGGGAAATTTTCTTTAGTTAGACCCAAACTACAATTAACTATGTTCCAAGTAAAAAACACTCAACATTTAACCAGAAACCCACACCTTTAGCAAGCTTTTGATTTGTAAAGGAATGGAAGGGCAGAAAGCCAGACATAGCATACTCATTGGCAACAAAAATCTGATCCTTTTTATTCTAAGGGCTAATGTAGAGTAGAACAGGGGATACGCTTCAAGACCCCCAGTGGACTCCTGAAACTACAGATACTTCCAAACCTTATTATGCTTTCTTCCTATACATACATATCTATGATAAACTTTAACTTATAAATTAGGCACAGTAAGAGATTAACAATAAAAACTGATTAAAAAAGAATTATAACAATACACTGTAATGAATTACAGGACTATTGTAGTGAATACAGTCAGTGCCCCACCCCTCAAAATAGCTTAGTATACTGCAAGCATCCTTCTTTGTGTGATGTTATCAGATGATACAAAGCCTAGATGATAACATGAAGTGAGGGGTAACACAGATGTAGTGTTAGGTTACTACAGGAGAGTTACTTGGACACAGTGTAGCACTGTGACACTGACAACTGATCTGAAAACTGAAATGGCTACTAAGTGACTAGCAGGTGGGCAGGACATACAGTGTATATAAGCTGGACAAATGGAAGACTCACACCCTAGGCAGGACAAAGCAGAGCAGTGCTAGACCTCATCACATCACTCAGAATGGCAGATAATTTAAAATTTTAAAATTATACATTTCTGAAACTTCCCACTTAAAATCTTCATCCCACCACTGATCACAGTTAAGTGAAACTGCAGATAAGAGAAGTCTAACTGTGTAAGAAACTCCAGATCTAAAGCTGATTTTTCTTAAATTTTGATGTGCATATTTCCCAGGCTCCTAGGGGTCCCAGTAGAAGACAAGGAGTTGGGTTCTTGGTCAGATCATTATCTCATATGCTAACTATGGTTAGTCCCAGTCACTGGCACTTCCTAGAAAGCATCCTTATTCCATGGCCAGGTTGAAGAACTTCTATTGATGGTAAGCAGCAAATTGTTAAGGCCATAGAAGCCAATCAAAGATGATCAAACAGGGATCCTCCTGTGTCCAAAGTTGAGAGTCTCATTCTTATTCTCAAACACACTCTAAATTCTTCAGTATGAAAATAAAAATTCCTTCAAGAAATGAAAGTGAGGGATTGAGGGATTGAGGCATTGGCAAAATATTGTTCTCAGTATAAGCCTAGACATTTAAGATGTTAATTTTACAGATCAAGAAAAAAAAAAAAAAGAAAGAAAGCAATTCACTCTTTCATTACACAAACATCTGGGGTACCAATGAAGAGAGAGAGCCAAGTCCCTACCCTCATTCAACTTAAAACCCTCACCAACATAATATTCAAAGCTACCCAACGGGAAAGATAAAGCCCAAATGAGCTTAACATAGTCACAACTTTATACAAATTAAATTTATTACAAATTTAATTTTGCTATTCTTATTCTGGACAATGCCCTAAAAAACTACTCATTTTACTCTCAGTGGTAGAGCTGGACAGCTACTATTAGACCTGCAGAATAAAGGGTATTCTAGGGAGACCACTGGAGACTTGAATTACAAGAAATAATATGAGGGATGATAATATCTTGACTCAAATCACTTCCTTTTCATTATGTTTGGATGGCAAAATGTTGCCTGTGAAATAAGCCAACCTATACTTCAAGGCATGGTATTCCTTGACATTTGAAGTCTGATCATATTCTGTAGTAAAAAATAGTTCTACTGGTCTTTTGCAGTCTTTTAAGCAAATAGTCTCTCATCTTTTTTATTCCACAGTAACATGAACACACACGATGATGTAGCAGGTTTTTTAAACTGTCTTTACAATATTACTTCTGTGTGATGTTCCAAAGCTTATCCACTTGAATTTTAAAAACCTGGGATTGTTCCTGCCAATGAAAGCAATTGTCTTTATTTTCATGACACAGAGCACCAGGATTAAATTGCTTCTATACTACTGAAACATGGCTGGTTAAATGTGCAGGTGAAGCATTTCATATTTGAAGCTGAACAATTCATTTTTATGTTTATTATAATTTCTAGTGCTTTTCCATATTTTATTTCATATTTCTGCTTCACAAGAAATATGGGATGGCAAAATCCACTGCCAGCAAAAACAGCAAAAGTTGAAACAGGTGTAAACTATTATAGTCCCCCTAAACTACAGGGGCATGTTTAGTTAATTACTGAATTAAAGGGGTGTGGGGGAAGCTCCATTTTAAATTCTTCCTAAGGCACACAGAAACTTATATTTGAGTATCCTTTTCATTTTGAAATGCTTTTCTTAAAAAAAATGTTTTAGTTGTAGATGGACATAATACCTTCATTTATTTATTTTTCTGTGGTGCTGACGATCAAACCCAGTGCCTCAGATGTACTAGGCAAGCACTCTACCACTGAGCTACAATCACAACCCCTTGAAAAGCTTTTGTTACAACAATGATGCTTTCTAGACCTATATCTAAAAATATGAGTATGTACTTCATATTTAAAACACAGTATGGAATACATTTAAATATTACCTTGACAAACAATAGGATTCTTTCCCCTTATGGAATTTTAGCAAGAAATAAACAAGTTCAAATTGTATAAATAATAATTGATGAATAATTCTCTAAATCTGCAAAGACTCGGGGCATTCTCTATTTTTTAACATGGTATCCTTTTTTAATAACTTTATTTTGTTTATTTGTTTTTATGTGGCACTGGGGCTCACGCATGCTAGGCAAGTGCTCCACCACTGAGCCATAACTCCAGCCCTCTTCTCTGTTTCTAATACAGGTCAACCATTGCACATTTGCAACTAAGAAAGAGGCTGCTATATCTTTAAGTCACCTGAGAGATAAATGTAGCCACTCAGGTAGCCTGATTCTCCTGTAAAATATTTTATTCAAAATTGTAAAACCTTCACTTATTGTGTCAACTTAATCCATATGCTAAAAGAGCTATACCATATGTTTTATTCTGCATGTTAACTGCTTCCAGAAAACTTCCCTGGTAGTTTGGCCAACTCTACTCAAACAGCAATCAGTAAAAGATGTAGCAGATACAGTTTCTGTATACTTCCAGAGAAACTTTTTATGTCCATGAATTATATCTATCACTTTGGCATGCAAAGTTCTGAGAACTGACTGAGAAAAGAATAGACATTAAATGTGTTTTTTAAAGTTTCTTCCACTTCTCAAAGTTTAAATTTAAATTTTAGCAGTGGAAAGTGTAATTTGAATGTTGTGTATCTCAGTAAGTGAGGAGATTTTCAGACACCATCTTTCCCCAAAACTCCTTACCTAATTCTCAGAGCCCACTACCAACAAATCAAATCCATACACGCTGGATAAAGAAATTTGTAGGCCTGCTGAGAGAAGTCAAAAAGAAATAGACAAAAATAAATATCAAATTTATCTTACAATGGCTGGATTAAGAATGGTTTTCTTCTCTAAATTTTTTCTTAAATATTTACTTTTGCAGTTAAATTTCAATGATTAAAAATGCAATACTATGGCTGGGGTTGTAGCTCAGTGGTAGAGTGCTTACCTAGCACATGTGAGGAACTGGGTTCGATCCTCAGCACCACATAAAAATAAAATAAAGGTATTGTGTACAACTAAAAAAATGCTCTAAAAATGCAATACTAAATTGAAGTTTTTTTTAAGTATAAGCATAATTACGTAAGATGTTAATTCTGTATAAAAGTATGTACATGTGCATATATAATGTAAATACACATGTATATTTGTATGATGTGTGCATGTTTATATATATATATATATATACATACACACACCTACATATATACACACACACAATGTATATGTTTAAAAAGAAAAGATAAGATAAACACCAAAATATGTACAGTTATTATCTGAGTGGTAGAATTACCAGTTGGCTTATAACTTTCTCCTTTATGTTTTTCAGAAGACCTTTAATAACTTCTATTGTTTTTTAATTGGAAAAATCAGATAAAAATAATTTAGAAATCCTCCTTTCTATTTAAGAATGAGCCAAGGCATTATCATTATTGGTTTGTCAGAGCATCATTTTCTACCCACAGTGCATAAGGCTATCTGATAAAAGTAAAACAGTCTGATATAGATAAAAGCCAACTAAGGAGAGACAGAACAAAAAATACAATATCAGAGATGGAAAACAGACACTCAATAGCATCACACCAGGTGTAGATGAGAGGCCTTAATTAACGTATTACTTCCTATTACTTTCAGATTGAAACACTGTGTACAGCTCTCAGTGAAAAAGTTTTAGTAATGCCTATAGTAAGAAACTCACAGCTGAAAACACTAAAAACAATATTTGAGAAACCTCCATGTCATAACCAAACTCAAAAGACAGAAATAGGTACTCTCCAAAATACTTGAATCAAAAACAGAAAAATGTATATGTATAACATTTCCAAATAGATACTGCTTTTTTTAAAAAAGCAGCAAAGGGCACTTTTACTACAATGTCCAAGGAAACATGGAATAAAACAGATAACACCTTATGAATTTATTACATTCTAAAAGGGCTCTATGACTAAGAGCATGAAAGAAAAGACATGGATTATCTAAGGCAACTTGGGCTAAGAACATGAGCCATCAGCTGAGTTACACCAATAATCTAAAAAATCCTTTAAGGCCATTTTTTAAAATTGCATTTCTCACCAAATATTTTAATAAAACTAATTAAAAACTATAAAGATTGTGACAGGAGTAGAGGCAAGAGTTCTGATATAAAACTGGGGACCACTGCTGCTTTTGTTAAGGCTTTGAAGACTACATTTCTCAAAATGCAGATTGCAAGGTTTGGTGTGTTTTTTTGTTTTTGTTTTGTTTTGTTTTTGTTTTGTTTTGTTTTGTTTTGTTTTTTCATGTGTCGTGTCTCTCTAGGCAATATTCCAATGCTGGCAACTAAGACAGTTATGGCCCTGCCAAGCTCAGGGCACAGCAGAAGTGAGCAAGGGCCTGAGTTCTCTCCAATCTATGGGATTTTAGTTTCAGAAACCATCTGTTGCTGTCATATGTAGGAAAACAGAAATTCACAAAAAATCTGAGAACATCTAAATTAACTTAAAACTCTCAGGCAACTTTTTCTGAACTTGTCTATCTAGTAACTAGGGCTGAGCGATTACAAAGACTTCAAATTTATTAGCCTAACAATAAAGACTTCCTTGTGGACCATGAGACCAACTTACATCAATGAACTTCAATCTGACTGATGAACAGGTACTTTGGTTATGTCAAATGTCTTGCTTTCTACTTTGTATGCAAACAGTTGTATGTAAAAAGATACTAAATATATGCACTATGAGTTGTACATATTAAAAATTATAAAAATAAAATAAAAAAATGTAAAAAAAAAAAAATGTCTTGCTTTCAGACTCTATTTCTTCTTACACAAACAATTCCTGAAGCATCAATTAGTCTGACCTGAGGCCATAACACTGTTTGACAACTCTGAGAATTTACACAATACCAGCTTGTGTTTAAAAAAAATCAGCGCTCTTCTACTTTTATCAAATACTAAAGGATGTTGGTGGCCTGTATATAGTTTAACATAATTGTGAATATCTAATCCACCATGATGAGCTGTACATTGACCTTCCAATTGAGCCATGTCATCTGACAGCCACCAGCCACATGCAGCTAGTGAGCACTTGGAACAGAGCTAGTCTGCAAGCTCAGAAATGCTATAAGATTTTTGAAGACTTGGTACAAAATCAGCAAAAATCTCATTCTTTTTTTACGTATACTGAATGCCGTATTTTAATGGATGAGATTACACCAAGATATCTTATTAAAACTAATCTCACCTGTTTCATTTTCATTCTTCTCAAGGTGGCCATAAAACTTAAAATTACATTTGTGGCTCACATGATTTTTCCATTGTACCATGCCACCACAGGGAATAACAACTTACTTCACTGTTATCCAAGGAGGACTGAAAGACTCAAGTAGAGAGCACAGCCAGGGGCTATGAGGGACTGAAAACAAAGAATATTTCCAAATAGCAGTAGTCAGCAGCTAGAAATCAAAGCTCTATCTGTCTTAACCTCTTGGGAACATTTTGAGAGGGAAGAAAAAGCCTTGTTGGTACTTTTTGGGGGTGGTGGTAAGGTTAAAGAATTAGAACCAGTTTGAATAAAACATGTAACATTAATAATCATTTCCTTAATATCCTGCTTTGGCCCAACCCAAAGCCATGAAACTATTTAAGAGTTTATGCGGATGGCTATTTAATGGAATAAAGTTTATATTTCTTTTGTGTTTATAATAACATGGCAGTGGGGCAAGCCAACTTGTTTTAAATCAGAAACAAATGTGTTCCCGGTGTGTTTGAAGTTCAGATTGTACACAGAAAGGCCGTGTGCTTTACTATTCTCCCCCATTCTTGGGGAATAGGGGAGGGCAAAGAAAAGAGACACTTTCATCAGGGCTACTCCTATTCATCTTTATGTTAGAAGACTCATGCACTGATTCAGACAAAATTTATTTATCACCTTAGATATACAGAGAGGAGATAAAAGTTATGGAGTCAGAAAGTTCTGAGTTCATCTCTAGGCTTGCAATTGATGAGAACTCTGAACAAGTCCTCTACCTCCCCAAAGCTCTGTTTTCACCTCTCAAGATTGCAAATAGGCACCCTGTGAGCAGTTAATAAATGGAAACCCTCAACCTTGACATTTAAGAACTTACAGTCAAGTAATAAAATAACAAGACTCTAACAGGATGAGGGTGAGCAGAAATTCAAAGAAAGAATATATAGGGAGCTTTTGAGCTGATATCAGTTTTAGATGTGGGGACATGGAAAAGGGGAATTCTAGGCAGAGAAAATGGTGTGATACTCAGGTATGTCTGACTCCAAAACTTTGATTTCCTTTTTAAATACTTCAAAACACCTGAAACAGCACTTGAGGGAACCAGAAGGAACAGAATGTCAGAGACAAGACTGAGTCCTCCAGGGAGGGACTGGGGGAGTGAATTCAAGTTGGCTTACACTGGTTCTTCAACAGAGGAAGTACCAGTCCTCAGAAGGGTGTTTGGAAGTATGTGGGTTTTGTTTGTTGGTTAGTTATCATAGGGCATCTAAGGTAGATGGTTCAGGGGTACAGACACTTAGTATCCAGGGGCCAGAGTGCTCACAAGAGAATTGAGCTGGAGTATAATACTAGCAGTGCTGGTAGAGGGCTTCTGTTAGGAATGCCTTTTCTTCAATGAAAGATCTTCTCAATGGTACATATCTAGGCTACTTTTCCATTCTTCTTTGTCAGTGACTCAGACTTAGTAAAAGACCATGTACTATCATTAAAACTAGGACAACTATTCCTACTTGGAATTAGAATTTGCTCCTGGGTTCTCCACATGTTTAGTTCTAATGTAAACCAGCTCAGGCCCATAGCTGATGTAATGCTCCAGCTGTGGGGACTGATCTGTCAAAGAAAGTCACAGAGCAGCAATCTACCTTGAAATCCATCAGCATGCAAGGCCATTGCCTTGCTGGTAAGGACAAGTCAACAAAATCACACCAAAGCAGAATGGGTTTTACTACCTCACTCTAAAATAGGAACAAAAGTAAAACCAAACAACAGACAGCGAGGGACAAGGAAGAGACAAAGAGAGAACAGAGGAAGAAAGAAAACCAGGGAGAAGAAAAAGGTGTAAATAAGACAAGACAGGGCATGTTTGATGGTTTAGATCTAGAATATCCCCCAGTAGCTCACGCCTTAAAGGCTTGGTTTCCAATGCAGTCATGTCCAGAGGTGGGCTCTTGGGAAGAGGGTGGATCATGTGGGCTCTGACCCCACAGTGAATAGCTGAATCACTGACAGCTGAAGGAACTACTGGGAGGTGATGGAAACCATAGGGAGGTAGGGCATAGTTGGAGGAAGCAGATCATGGGGGCTAATCCTTAGGAAGTATCTCTGTGTGCATCTCTCTCTCTTTCTCTCTTTCTTTGTTTTCTGGCTGTCACATGCCATGATCTGGGTAGCTTTCTTATGCCAAGTTCTTCTACCAGGATGCTCTGCCCCACCTAGAGCCCAATAGTGACAGAGCCAGCTGACCATGGACTGAAACTTCTGATACCATGAGCCAAGATAAATCTTTCCTCCTATAAGTTCCTTGTTAGTTTTTTACTGTTGTTTGTTTGTTTGGTCACAGCAACAAAAAAGATGATTAACACAGTGGAGAATGGTCGAAGAGAAAGTAGGATGGCAGAATTTCTTTTAACAATTAGCATTATCCTAAAGAGAAAAAAAGTAATGTATTCCCCTACTTATCCCCCCACCAAATAAGGTATTTTTTAAAAAGAACACTTAAAGAACAAGAAAAAAATTGTGTAAATTAAAAATAAGGCAAAAAACAACACCATTCCACTCAAGATTTGAAAAACTTAAAAATTCTCCCAGAAAGAATAAGAGGGTCATATATAAAATAAATAAAAATCTTTTTTTAAATGATTAATCCAAGAGTTTAAAAAACAACTATGTCAATTTCCAGAAAAAGTGAAAATAGATAAAATATAAACAAGACTTTAAAAAAAAAAAAATCAAAAAAGTGGCTAAAATTTTTTCCAGAAATAAAAGGAGTGTCTATATTAGTAAAGCTAAGTATATTTGTAGAAGAATTTTTAAAAATTCAAATTTAAGCATATCCTTTTGAAATTTCACATCTGAAATAAGAATATTTTAAAACCTTCCAAAGAGATAAAAGCCAGTCAGACAATTAGAATGGTATCAGAATCCTAACTTAAACCATGGGAAGCCCCATGACAATGGAATACAGCCTTAAATTCAAAGGGGAAGTAATTTTCAACCCACATTCTTTACCTAATCTCCCAACTAAGTGAAAGGATGCGGTGATATTTTCAGTCATGCAAGTTGCAAAACACAAAAACCAAAAAAATAAATAAAAAACTTCCCTAGTATTTTACATTAGTACAGGCTGTTCTCCAAAGTGAAGAAGTAGGACAAGAAAGTGAGAGACTTTTCTTAACATAGGAAACTAGGAATTAAATACAGAAAAGGGGGTGAGGGAGGGTCCCAGAATGAAAGCAAAGTCTCAAGATGACAGCTAGGCACCAGCCCAGAAGGCAAATGGGAAGGGATTGAGCTGGACAACAGGCTTCATGTTATCTGGAAGTGACATAAATTTCTGACATCTTGGCCATATGAAAATTATATTGAGATGACTGGGAGATGTGGAAAGAATTTGTGATGGGTATAGAAAATATTTAAAGCAAATTAAAACAATAAGGCAATTGTCAACTCCAGGAAAAACAAATTTATGACAAAAAAGAAAAGGAAATATTTGTATTTTCTTTGGCATTTTAGGGGAAGTAACAGCACAGATAATATAAATACTGAATATTGATTTAACCAAATTTATGTTTAAAATTTATTGGGAAGAGAAGGGAGGAGAAAAATGGAAAAATAAATTCTTTCTTCCAGCCGGGCGCGGTGGCGCACGCCTGTAATCCCAGCACTTTGGGAGGCTGAGGCAGGAGGATCGCGAGTTCAAAGCCAGCCTCAGCAATGGTGAGGCACTTAGCAACTCAGTGAGACCCTGTCTCTAAATAAAATACAAAAAAAAAAAAAGATCTGGGGATGTGACCCAGTGGTCGAGTGCCCCTGAGTTCAATCCCCGGTACCACAAAAAAAAAAAAAAAAAAATTCTTTCTTCCATACATGAGTATAAGAGAAAATGTCTTAAGATAAAGAGTTGGGGAAAAGCAATAAATATATATTATGGGGAAACAATGAGAAGAAACAACAAATTAAAAATAGCTACATCTAAGAAACAGAGCATGATTTTGTGGAGTACTGTGATCTCCTTGTAAGCCTTTTTATACTATTTTATCTTTAAACTTTGTGCATGTGTTATTTGATGATAATTTTTAAAATGCTATCCTATTTTAGCTTAGTGTTCACACAACAGTGAATATAAAAAGGCAAGTATTATAATCTGGCCTAAGATCATGGCAAATGGTCTAAATCTTCCTCCATCCCGCCCAAATTTGTAAGTTGAAATCCCAACCCCCAAGGTGATAGTATTACAGGGGTCCTTTGAGAGTTGATTAGGTCATGAGGGTGAAGTCCTCATGAACAGCATTAATGCTCTGATAAAAGAGAACCTAGACAGATTCCTCACCCCTTACGTCATGTAAAGATCCAGCTTAAAAGCACCATTTATGAACTAGAATGTGGGGCCTCACCAGACACCAAATCTCCTAGCGCCTTTAGTATCTACTCTCCAGTCTCCAGAAGTATGAGAAATAAATATCTGTTGTTTACAAACTACCCAATTGATTGTATTCCATTATAACAAACCAACAAAGACACCATTATGACTACATTTTATAAGTACAAGGTGAAGCTAACATTCACCCACAATATGTAAAGATAGAAATTATGCTTTCACTTTGCTTTTAACCTATTATTATTGATATTTACCCTTCATTTTAAAATGCTAGGATAGTGTGGTGACACACTCCTGTAGTCCCAGGACTCAGGAGGCTAGGTAGGAAGCTCATTTGAGCTCAGGAATTCAAGACCAGCCTAGGCAACATACTGAGATCCTATCTCAAGAAACAAAACAAACAAACAAACAATTTTATACATATATATATCTCAAGAAACAAAACAAATAAAAAATTATATATATACAAATTTATATATATACATATATACGTATATACATATATACATACATCTATATATGTGTGTGTGTGTGTGTATATATAGTTGAAGTTGAGTGGTCTAAATAGCAGACAATGAAACAACAACAAAGAGAAAATGCTGGTTTATCACTGCAGCCCTCAAGCCAACAGTAACAAGTCTCAGGAGTTCCACTGCCCACTTCTCCCAGTAGGGCTGGGCAGACCACACTAGGAATATCAGGGTATGACAGTGGTATTAAGTAGCATTAACACAACTGAGGATCCTTATTGCTCTGAAGTCTTTATGGCAGTGCAGAATCTAATTGGAAAGAAGGAGAAAGTTCAAACATATGGAAAGACAATGAGCAGACAATTCCCCAGCATTCAAAAACAACAGATATACACATCTGAACTTATCTGAAGATCATATGAAAAGCTCCACAGGTCTACTTAATATTGGTGATATTTAGTATTATTAAGTAGTTACTTATTATGCACTACTTACCTACTAAGTATTAAATTACTTATTATATGACTAATAAGTGCTTACTTATCAACTTTTGTTTTGATGTCGTTTATTACTTTAGAAATTGTATCAACAGAATGTTACCAATCTCCAAGATCAAGGATTTCTACTACAAGGAGTATTCTGCCTCTGTCACTCTATAATCTATATACTCTCTTTTCTCATAAAAAGTAACTTGTGAACTACCAAAAGGATGATGAATGGCATGATTTTTTCATACTCTTAAGTTGACCATAAGTTAAATTATATCAGAAAATTTATCTTTTGTCATTGAACACTCCTACTAGCTCAAATGAGGTAGGGCTGCTTAACAAATACAACTAAAATACTACTCCAAAGAACAGCAGGTATACTACCTTGAAGATACACTAGGGGAGAAGGTGCTTGGAGGGGCGGGGGACAATATTCCACAGATTTCATTGAATCATTCTTTTTTAAAAAAAAATATTTATTTATTTGCTTTTAGTTGTACACAATGCATTTTTATGTGGTGCTGAGGATTGAACCTGGGCTGCGCACGTGCCAGGCAAGCGCTCCACCACCGAGCCACAACCACAGCCCCCATTGAATCATTCTTTGTAGGAGCCCAGGAATCTGTATTTTATAAGCATGTCAAGAAATTCTTATACATAGTTAAATCTCCAGTACTGTGACATCAGTGGATTCACTGGGTGACCGTGATTGCTTTTATTTCTAAACTTTCAATCAAGTTGGCTTTCTACAACCCTAACCAAATGCCACTGCCATCTATCCCACACTTAATCTTTACCCCAGGACTGTGGAGAAATACAGTTATTTTGAGGGAGGAAAAAAATTTAAATCTGATAACAGTCATCATTTGTAGGCACAGAGGACATGCCAGTGCCCTGGTGTTTAGCCTCAATTACTACAACCTAGAGGAGCTGCTTTTCCTTTAACTAAGGGATGGTAGAAACCGTCGCTTAAGTTTTAACATTAAAACCGCTTCCACCCCTTATGCTCTCCTCAACATCTCTGGAGCCAAGACTGTGTCAGGTCGTTAGATGAGGTCTGAAGTACTGGAAGGAACCAGCAGATGTCCAAGGGAACTGGAGGACTTTCTTCTCCACTCAAGACCTGTCTGTGATCCACAGCTACATAGAAGGAATGTGGATATGCAAAGGTAGCAAGGATAGTCAGAGGAGATCGGCCTATAATCTCAACAGGTCCTGCTTCAACCTTCTGAAGAATGTAGCTTTGCATAATCAGATTACTATGAATCAAAGCATCCTCATTCAGAAGGCCTAGAAAAACATTCAGAGGAGCTCTTATTTCTTAAACTCAGCAGTATGCTGCTGATAAATCACAAGCCCACTCTTGTGAAATTATGCAGATCTCCTCCTCTTGAGATGTTTAGTTTGAAAAAACGATGGACGCATTAAGGACTAAGCCATCAATTTTCATCTCTGAAAAAAAAATCATTTGTTTTTGTTAAACCTGATCTAAATCTAACATCTGACTATAATTTAGTCCATTTAAAATCCTTGGTGTGTTAACATGAATACGTTTTTCATCAGTAGGCAGAAACCACCTTTAAATGTGGTTTTCATCTCAAACAATGCTTGGAGAGTAATTTTCAGGAATAGTCCCTGGCCTAGGATAAAAGTTATAAGATATCGTTACCTTGATTTCCTTTCAAACATATGTGCATATATTTATGACACAAACACAGTAGTCATATTCTAAACCATAGCTTTATTCTTATCCCCAGAATTGTAATTTTGGTTAAGGAGTCAAATTCTAACTCAATTAAATGAATCTGCTAAAATAGCACAGTGGGTCTATATGTATTCATTTCCTTAAACAGTTCTATCTGCTTCATTTTGAACTCTTATTTACATTGGAAATTTCAAACTCACTTTCCTTAAATTTAAGGAACTTAAACATCTTAGGTCTAGACTATCCATGTCTCAAATATTCAAGCCTTTCTAAACCTTAAAGTCTCTTTTCCTGATAGTTGACAATGCTCTATCAAGTTCTTCATGCTCATGTTTGAAGCACCTATCCTTACAGATACAGTGTACAAATTCTCTAGAAGATCTGATTTTGCTTAAACTTTTTAATTTCAGAAATATTTGGAAATAAATTCTTGATCATCAGTAGGTCATATACAATACTCCAATCCATCCTTTTTTAAATGGTGGGTTCTTCAAGGGAATTAAAAGATTTTTAACTGCAGGTAAAGGTTTTATAATTTACATAATAACAATAACCCTGAAACTCAGAAGTATCATAAGCATCAGTAATGAGCAGTGCTTACATAAAGACAGAAGTGTAAATTCATGCAATCATTTTGGAGAACAATTTGGTCTATATAAAGAATAAATAATTTTCCATGTAGTTGACCCAGTAATTCTCTTTCTAGGAGTCTAGGTTCTAAGAATATAATCCAAATGGTGAAAGAAAGAAAAAAACGATTGGCACAAACATGTTCATCTTATTAATATATACAATGGTAAAAACATGGAAAAAGCAATATGATGATTATACAAATTTAAATACAGACACTTATTTAAACAGTTTAAGGTCATTTGAAGAAACTCTGGATGATTTATAAAAGTCTGGAGTAATAAAGAAAACTGATCATAATAAACTATTCACTAAAAAGAAAATAAGGCATAATAGTATGTAAGCCTCATAAAATAACATGTGCACTATGATTGTAACAAGTATTCTTTAAATAGACACATAAAATCTAGGGACATTCATCAAAAGATCAAAATGTATGTGCTGGGGTAAAGTATGATATTACATCTTATTTTCCCAATTTTCTTGGAATATAGATAAATTTATTTTGAAAATCACCTCCACAAAAAGTATATGTACACTCAAAAGTAAAAACCAGTTAAAGATTTTTATCTTAAGTCTAATCATATTTTACATAAACTACTTGTCAGAAAAGAAAGATTACTATGAATTTGCTCACAGATCTGAGTAACCCAATTGTTTTAAAAGTCTGATTTCCAAAGGATATTTTAATCAAATTTCAAAAGTTTTGAATATATAAAACACTATATCCTCTCCAAATTTTTCATCATCTATCGAAGTGAGAATGCTTGCAAACTAGCAGGTCCAGAAAGCTCCTCCCCAAAGCCTTGTCCTAACAGTCAGACTGAATCTCTCCATTCCCTGGTCCTGGACCTGACCACATAAAATGCAGTTAGCTTAGGTGTACCTACTCTGTGAATAAACAGAACTCAACAGCTGTGGTGCTTCCAAGTAAGCACCTTTCACAAGTATAATCACAAGCCAACAAAAATGACTTTGAAAAATAGGGTGCTATGTTATGCGCCTGTCATAACAGCAAGAGTTGGGAATAGACTTCTCACAACAGTCCCGCATGAATGATGAGCCGCCCCCGTCCCATGCCATCAAGAGGCTATGAGCACAAAGGAGGAGCCAAAATGTCCCCATCAACAATTGGCAAGCAGTACTTGGGCTTTACTAGGATGTAATGGAAGCAATTCTTAAGCAATCTTTGTCCAAAAACTTTCAAAAATGTAATGAATCATAAAATATAGAGAAACACATCCCTCCTACCTCTCTTCAATTAGCTTTTGTTAAAAATTCTATCAAAATCACACAGTAGACCAGAAGCATTGAGAGTATTTTGGGAGAATAATCAGATGGCTTCCATTTATGAAAAAACATTCTCATAAAAAAATGTCTCTTTTACATATCCTCATGCCCCCACCCCAGGTTTCTGAAATGGAATTATTCTCAGAATTTTTATTTATTTCCCATATTTTTACTGGTGCATAATTATACAAAATGATGGAATTTGTTTTCACATATTCATACATGTACACAATACAACAATATAATTTGGCCAATAACATTTCCCAGTATTTCTTCTTTCCCTCCCCTCCTCAGTCCCCCTGGTGCCTTTCCTTTACTCTATGATCTCCCTTTGATTTTCATGAGATTATTCATACACCTTTCTTTTCCTTTTTCTTCTCTAATGTCCACATATGAAAGAAAACATACAACTCTTGACTTTTAGAGTTTGGTTTATTTTGTTTATCCCAATGTTCTCAAGTTCCATCCATTTTCCTGCAAATGATAACTTCATTCTCCTTCATGGCTGAATAAAATTCCATTGTGTATATATAGCACATTTTCTTTACATATTCATGCACTGATGAACACCTCCACTGGTTCCATAGTTTGACTATTGTGAATTGTGCTGCTATATGTGCATGTTTCCCTATAGCATGATGACTTTTAATTCTTTAGGGTATATACCAAAAAGTGGTAAAGCTGGGTCATATGATGATTCTATGCCTAGTCTTTCGAGAAACCTCCAAACCGATTTCCATAGTGGTTGTACTAATTCACAATTTACCAACAGTGTAAAGTGTTCCTTTTACTCCACAACATCTTCCGCATTTATTATCATTGTATTGTTGATGACTGCCATTTTAACCGGACTGAGATAAAATCTCGGTGTAGTTTTGATTTGCATTTCCCGAATTGCTAAAGATTTTGAGCATTTTTTCATGTATTTATTGCTGTCCTCACAATTTTCAAGTGGAGATGATTCCTGATCAGGCAATCAACATTAATCTGGTACTGTGCCTAATGTTTTACCTGGTGGGAGTGAGGAAAGGTAGAAGAAAGGAAGTAAAAGAAAGTTCAGAGGTTTTTCTTCTTCTTTTTAAAATTCTTGGAGAACTTACAGTTGGGGCTGGGGGGTCAACATCAGCTCAGATTATACTCCAAAGATTAACTCAAACACTGCCCCCAATTTCTTGACCACCACTCCCCCAACCACTTCAAAATAAGAAAAACAGGCAAAGACTAAAGAGAAGAAAGACATCATCTTGATTTTAAAACTACTATTCAGTATTCCATAGACTATGGCATGTATTTCTTTTTTACTTTCTTTCCATTTTTTATTGGTACATTATAGTTATACATAATGGTGGGATTTGTTGTTACACATTCATATATGAACACATATAACAATACAACTAACTTGGCCACTACCACTCCCCAGAAATTCCCTTCTGCATGTATTTCTCATCATGAGATATAAAGAAAGAACTGTGTCCAGAAGAGGGCAATTAATATGATGTATGCAATGGCTATTATTCCTCTAATAAACTTTTTTGTGGAAATTTTTATTCTAAGAAGGAGAAGCTGAAGAGATTAAAAACTCGCATTCATAAAATTATTAAAGTCATGGAGAGAATACAAAGTTTGGTCACATTCTAGAAAATATATTCTATACATTCTATAAAACAATAAATATCACCTTTTAAGAAACGGTGCTAAGTACTGCTTTATATGTGGTTGGTAAAGGAAAGAAACTTGGTGGCACAGGATAGAAACAGAAATAGATACAAGAAGAATTCAGAGCAATTTCATTCACTTGACAGTTCAGAGGCAGAACATGTGTCAGGAAAAGCCAGGTGCCTACAAAGTGAATGAACACGTATCTAAACTTCTGAAGAGATGTCTTCCCAAAATCACTGTTGGTGCCTGATAATCAGAGCACACGACACAACAAAATTTTCTCTCTGCATCTCCTAAATTCCCCACCAATCAAGCCCATCTTCTTTGGTCTGAATGTCTTTGTCCCCCTAACACTCACATATGAAATCCTAACCTCCAGCATGATGGTAGATGGGGACTTTGTGAAGAGGTTTAAGTTGTGTCACTATCAATGGGCCAGTGCCTTTGCAATGGAGGCCCAGGGGGACCCCTCACCACTTCCACCTTGGGAAGGCACAGCAAGAAGGCAGAGTCTGTGAACCACTAATCAGACACTGCATTGATGATGCCTGGATCCTGAGCTGCAGAGGCTCCAGAAATAAATTCCTGTTGTTTAGAAGCCACGCAGTTTATGGTGTTTCATTACAGCAGCCCCAAATCGTCTAGGACATTATCTATAGTTGTTTTCCATGCAAGCAACAGGTAAAATGGGTCTGCTTTTGAGTCTTGACTAGGGGTAGTGCCCCATAGGAAAGAATATGCCACTAGACTGAACTCTTCCTCGCACTGCTTATCTTCCTATGGCTCAACAGCAACCAAAGCAGTGCTAAAGAGCACACATGTATTGGCACCTTCAGAACACATGACGCCTAGCAGATGGGAAGCAAAACCATACTGAGCCAAGCGGGACTCAAGAGGGATGTTTCCCAAAACGAGGGAGTGTTTATTTGGATCTTTGAGAGAAGAAAAAAGTGAACTAGTAGGAAGGATATTTTAAGCCTATTTTAAGTCAGAGAGTGCACAGGTGGTCAAGGATCAGTTTCTTCACAGCAAAACCCTTTTATGTCATTGCGAAAGTAAAGTATTTCCCAATATCCTACACTTCTGCGTGATCTCATTTTACATCTATGGATCATTTGACAGGCATTTGCCTTTTCCTAATAGATAATCTTAAAAATCCTATAACTACAACAAGAGATTGGAAACAATGGGAAAGAATCTTAAATTCCAAATGCCTTAAATACCCTAAGTGGACACACTTATTAGAGAAACTTGGAGCACTTTGTTAAGCTGTGAAGTGCAGGAAGAAATCTTATTTATTTATTTATTTATTTATTTATTTAAGTATGGTGTAGCTGATGTGGTGGCGCATGCCTGTAATCCCAGCAGCTCAGGAGGCTGAGACAGGAGGATCATAAATTCAAAGCCAGCTTCAGCAACGGTGAGGAGCTAAGCAACCGAGTGACACCCTGTCTCTAAATAAAATACACAAAAGAGCTGGGGATGTGGCTCAGTGGTGAAGTGCCTATGTTCAATCCCTGACACCCAAAAATAAATGGAAGGAAGGAAGGAAGTCTGGTGGAATTCCCAAGCATTTGTCCTTCAAGTAAGAGAAAAATATTCTAATTTCCCAAGTATCCATTTTTATAAGAAAAAAATGCAAGTACCCAAATGATCAAAGGCTTCCTCCATGTACATTAAATTTTTTACCAGTAACTGAAACTGAAAGCAACAAAATTCATTAGTTAGATAAAAATGTAAGAGATATAAAATGTGGAGAGATTTGCTTTTAATTGACTTTCTTATAATCATTTAATGAAGAACTCCAGGATGGGAGTTCAGAAGTGGCAGACAAGATTTAGCACAGTAGGCAGTTTCCATCCAATCTGGTCAGAGATTCCCCTATTTCTGCTCTTAGCCAGGGCCAGGCTGAACATTGCGATGGAAGGGATCAGCACTTACTCCTTAATCAGGAAAATCTCTCCTCAATAAAAACAACTCCATCAAACTCCAAAGTCCATTAAAATCAGGCTCTCTGATCCTCACTTGACCTTCTGACAATAAATCCAGCAGAGATAGACTAATAACATACCATCTCTAATCCCACCAAACCGGTGGCTGCTTATTGCTAATTCCATATGAATAAATAAAATTTTAAATTTCTGGAAAACATTACAAATGAATGAGGATAAGAACAAAAGATGTACATAATGTAATAACTAAGAATTCATTATTAGCTCTACCATGTGCCAGCTATGTAACTTTGAGCAAAATCACTGAATCTTCCTGATCTCGGTCTCCTCTTATGTGACATGGGGAACAGAAGAGCTCTTACCCACTAAGTTTAGACTGGATTCCCCAAAATTCAACCCTGTGACAAGTAATGGAGTAAAAGTCACTTATATAAAAGTGGGCACTGATATTGAGGTGCACAAATGAAATGTTAGACGGCAAAGCCTACACAGGAGTGTGTACATAACAGAGCTAAAAGTGAATTCAGTTATTTCATAACGTACAGCTTTTGTTCCCATCCTCGTCCATTTGTAATGATTTCCAGAAAATCTAAAATTTCATTTACTCATAGCAAATTAACAATAAGAAACCATCACTCCAGTGGAATTACAGATGATATGTTATTTATATCTGCTGAGTTTACCATCAGAGGACTGATGTAGAGCAAAAATCCTGATTTTAAAGGACTCAAGAATTTGACCAATTTTGCAGTGGGACCTCTCAGAAACAAGAGACTGTCACAGGGACAAGGATGGCCAACTCCTCCTGGTTTTAGCACTCAGAGTTCAGGCTTCCAGGAAAACCCTCAGACCCAAGCAATGTGGTAATTGTTGGCCACCCTAGCTGATGCCTGCAGCAGCCACCAAAGCACCACAGAGGGTGGCCAGGGCTGTGGGCAGGGAACTGCCAGTATGCTCTGCCATCTGATGTCATGAGGATCAAATGTGCTATTCCATGCACTGTGCTCAGTCTGGGACCTAGCACTCAGTCAGGGTTGGATGTCAGCTATTTTTATATCCTCAAAACAACATAAGAATCATGAGATCTGCCCTTACTACAAGGGTGATGTGTAGTAGCTGTGCCATTATAAGCATGGCACCCTCTGGTGCTGGCCACACTAGAGATCACTCTGCAGGCTGCAGGACCAACTTGCCTATTTATCTGTTTGTCTGTTTGTTTATCCTAATTAGGTATGTATGACAGCAGAATGCATTTTGATTCATTTACACAAATGGAGCACAACTTTTCATTTCTCTAGTTGTACACGATGTAGCATTGCACCATACCTGCAGTCATACATTTCCCTAGGGTAATGATCCATCTCATTCCACCATCTTGCCTGCCCCCATGCCCCTGCCTCTCTCCTCCCTCCCCTTTGCCCAATCAAAGTTCCTCCATTCTTTCCATGCCCTCCCCGCATTATGGGTCAGCATCCACTTATCAGAGAGAACATTCAAGCTTGCCTATTTAATTGTCTCCAAAATGCCACAAACGAGAGCCTCCAAAACAAGTAACGTCTTTCTTACCTGCTCTAACATTGATAAGCAGTAAGGGATCTAAACTAGAAATTCAACTTAGACATAAGAATAAACTAAATCAACCTCCAAATCAGCAGCAGTCTTCCTTCCCTCCAGGAAAACAAAATGACTGATGCACATCGGGGCCCAAAACCCTGGAGGCTAACAAGATACACCAAGCACCCTGAGCACCTCTGCTCCTACCAGCCATGTTGTCCACTTACCTAGAACCAAGCATGCTTGTTTCCAAACAATTTGTTAATGTTTTAAATCATTCCTTATTCAGAAAAATTTTTGGCCTCAGCCAAAAATGGTAGGGGGAGGGGGTGGTGAATGGATGTCTATTTTTATATTTTAAAGAAATAATAAAATACTTAGACTATGAATATATTTATACCTGCCCAATTTAACATTTATTTTGATTTATGTAATGAAACCCTCTGATTACCACCTCTCTGGGTCTGTGAAGTGGGTGGTATGTCTGTTCAAAGGTATCTTCTCAAACAATCTGTGAGATCCTCTCAGAAGGTTTCAGAAGAGATGCCAAATCCTAGGTCCCTTCCTGACTAGTTAATTGTGAAATGGAATGAACTACTTCTCACAATACAGTAGTTCCCCCTTACCTGAAGTTTTGTCTTCTGTGGCTTCAGGTGCCAAAAATCAACCATGGTCTGAAAATATCAAATGGAAAATTCCAGAAATAAAAAATTCATGACTTTTAAATTGCCTACCATTCTGAATAGAATGATAAATTCCCATACCTTCTTGTTCTATCCCACCCAGAATGTGCATCATTCCTTTGCCTAGCACATCCACACTGTATATGCTACCTGCCAATTAGTTACCCAATGAGTAACTGAATAAATGTTAAGTTTGTCACTGAATAACTGTCTCAGTTATCAGAGCAACCCTTGGGTTACTGCTGTGCTATGTTTAAGTAAATATTAGTTAGTAGACTAACACTATATCACAAGATCAACACCATTCACCTCACTTTGTCTCATCAGGTAGGTACTGTATAATCTCACATTATCATAAGAAGAGGAGAATAAAATACACTAAGATAGTTAGGGCTAGCAATATAGCTCAGTAATAGAACACTTGCCTAGCATGCATGAGGCCCAGCATCACCAATAAATAAATAAATATTTTGAGAGAGAGACTACATTCATATAAATTTTACTACAGTATATTCCGATGTTTGTTCTGTTTTTAGTTGCTGTTGTTGATTTTTTACTGTACATAATTTATAAATTAAACTTTATCATAGTTACATGTGTCTAAGAAAAAGCATAGGATATATAGAGTCTGGTTCTGTGTAAAGTTTTGGATCCACTGGGGTTTTGGAATGCACTGCCCATGGATAAGGAGGAACCACTTTCCACAGAAATACAAACAACCCTATCAATTTCTGCTAACCTTTAAGCACACCCCTGATTACTCAATAGCCAGGAAGCTAAATGAGAATCCAACTCATGAGCAGAATGAAATGGCACCCCTTAGCCAGCCAAAATTTTTTATATTAGTCTGCCACTTTTTCATACAAAATAACATTTCCATGTGCCACAACTTTGAATTATAAATATACAAAAATGTTAATTGGATAGAAGAGTGAAACTGGCCAAGTTAAAGTTCAAAACACTTAAGCCAAGAAGGAATATTACCTTCTCCTTCCTTACCTTCTCCTTCAATAAGCTCATATGAGCTTTAAGCAAAACCATAAACCAATATGAATAAATTGCTCAAGAACACTGTCTATTCCAAAGAAGTTCACTTCACTTTTGAACTTTAATATACTCAAAATTTTATGAAAATTCCTATTGGAAAATATTCCTAAATATGTGTACTGACTTGAAACTATGAATAGGAAAATATTTTTTCCCTGAAGCTTCTGGGCACAAGTCTCACAGAACTTCATAAGTGGACAGATGTAATGTACATCTGCTATACTGCATGAAAATTTTCAGTTCTGCTTAAAAGGACAAGAAAATAAATAGATGAACCTCATTAAAATGGATAGGCATAAATAAGCAATGAAACATATTCAATAAAGCAACTAGAACTTACATGTGAAAACAGAAAGGGAAGGAAGAACCATGAAGCAACAGATATTCATAGGGCACTAAATATGCATGATGCACCTGAGGCACTAAATATTCACTATGCACAAATTATACATGAAACATATGTGGTATTCAGTATTCATGAAGTCTTAATTAAGCCACACACACACGCACAACCCATAGCTGTCGTCAGGCTGCTCTTTCCTAGAGAATTAGCAGAGAAACCAGAACAGAGAAGAACCTGGCTGTAAGTTAACGAGGTTGGATGCTGCCCGATCCCTAAAATCACTCTCTTGTCAATAAGCCCATTGAGTCACACAGAGACACATAAACATACACTTCCAAATGACATGCATAAGCTTAAGTATATGTAACTGCAGATTTAGGTGCCTATTTATAAATTTTCTTAAATTATATAGACAGTGTATAGTTTGTATATCTATGCATACACTGTATGTGTGTGCATATGTATGTGTGTGTTTACCTACTATAGGCCACGTGATGGTAGGAACTCTTTGCAAGTCTTATTTACCCTGTATTCAGGGCACCTAAGAGCAGTACCTAACACAAAGAAAGTACTCAGCAAATATTTGTAGAGTTAATTGCTTGCTATAAAAGATTACCAAGAATATTCAACCACAGAGCCTGAATTTATGCAGAACAGGAATTGGGTCTTAACCATCTTTTTTTAACCCATCAACCATTTATCTGACAGCACCTGAAATATAGCAAACATATTGAATGGGTAAATGAATAAATGGGTTTACAAAAGGATCAAAGAAAGAAGTAGCACTTTTTTAGTGATCCTATTTATAGTGGATCTAATTCTCATAAAAATTATAATTGACAACATTTATACTACTAGTATACATAAACTATCATTTGCCAGAAATTTTTAAATAAGATGAAAATATCTCTTAAATGATAAAAGTTTATCTGGAAGAAAACACTCAAATACTGTCAATCCCATGTATTGTGTGTGTAACATAGCAGACCCTATTTTCAGAACAAAGGTTTGTAGTTCTGCTAGTACATAACTATTTTAAGCACCTCATTGAAAACACATCATTATCTATCACACATGAGGAGAATAATTTATATGCTACACTGTATACTATTTTAATTAGATGAACTAATGACTTAATAATTGTGAAATTATAGTAAGTGCATAAGATGATATCTAGGACAACTCATTTTCTCCTGATTACTAATACCAAAAAACACAAAGCACACTTTACGTCTACGTTTTCTTACTAGGGAGAAAAGAGAAGTATTACATTTTTGGTTTTTGTGGGGTTTTTTTTTTTGGGGGGGGGTAGGGAGGATCCCACTGATTCATCTCATTTTTTGGAGGGTGGAGGAAATCCATTGATCCACCTGAGCCAAAAACTGCAATAACAAAAACAGAAAATAGGAAGGGAAAACCAGAAAGAAAGTAGTTCTCAGTTTATCAAAATGTGTCGATCCTTTTTAACTTAAATTTATAGTACTACATCACAAAATAGATCACTTCCTTAAGTATAAACCTACTTTACACGAAAGTATAGTTATCATTGGATATTTTAATGACAACACCCGTCCTTAGGAACTGTTTAAGAGCACTGAGGACCAGTCAACTGAATCATGGCCTTTTTTTTTTTTTTTAATTGAATTTGAAAATAACCACACAAAGAGCTGTCATAGCAGTGGATGGGAAGAGACCACAGACTAATTACTCCTCTTATTCCAAAGCGAAACACTCTTCCAAAGAAAAGTAAAAAATAGTAATGTCACGAATCTACCTAAATACATCATATTAATCTTATTAAACACCACAAATGAAGTATTGATCTGGCCCACACAGCATTTAGTGAGCTGAATTCCATTTTCCATACTCTACTTCAACTTCTCATTACTACTTCTCAACTACAATGGCAAATTAGAGATCTAAGGTATAGAAAATTAATCACTATATGTAAGCTGCCTGGTACCGTAAACCGGGATAAAAACTCTCGGGGGCAGAGTTAAGCTTTTACTACTTTTACTTCTACTTTCTTAGAGCTTAGAGAGGGAAAGAAAGATTTTTCTTAGAGAGGGAAAGAAAGATTTTTCTTCTTAGAGTAAAGAAAGATAGAGCTTAGCTTAGAGAAAGATTAGAGCTTCTTTCTTCTCTCTTCTTTCTTCCTTCTTCTTTCTTCTGTCTTCTGTCTTCCTCGGGGAGCCTCGGCCTTACTCTGACCAGTCCTCTGGAGCCTCGGCCTAACTCTGGCCAGTCATTACTTCTTCTATCTGGTTTCTCTTCTGTAACCGCTCTGCCTACGTTCTGGCTGCTCTGATTCTTCTGACCGACCGAGTGACTGCCCGGCTGACTGAATTCTCCGTTCTCCTAACTCGGACCGCTTTCACCCGGTTATATACCTTCAGGTTTGCGGGTGCCTACAGGTGCGTCACATACATATCAGGTGGAACCCATGGCTTCCAGCTAGCTACAACAGCCCTTCCTAATTAGGGCTCCTTCATATTCCTTCCCTTTAGTTTAAAAAGGTGCTTTTGTTCTATTTTCTCTATTTTATTTTCTCTATTTTCTTTTATTTTCTTGTCCCTACCTAGCTTTTCACCTTTTATTTTTGAAAGGGTGGATATTTGAGCCCTTTTTGAGAAGGTGCTGTGGCTTTAAGGAAGCCTAATGCTGAGGAGCAGCTAACGCACCTAGTTAAGCACAATTGCATAAGCGGCTTTGACTTTTTTTTTTTTTTTTTTTTTTCTCTTCTTTATTTTTCTTTATGGCTTTCTTGCCAAAGCTCAATGGCTTTTTTTTTTTCTGCATGGTTTTTACCATGCTATTTAATTCTCTATTTTCTTTTAAGCTCATGGCTTTTTTCTTTATACTAAAGCTCAAGGCTTTTTCTCTATATTTTTTATGGCTTTTCGCCGGCTACTCTGCTTCAGCTTAATTCTTAACTGGCCTCAACTAAGTCGGCTTTTGGCCGGCTCGCTTCGGCTTTTCGCTGGCTACTCTGCTTCGGCTTTTGGCCGGCTCGCTTCGGCTTTTCGCTGGCTACTCTGCTTCGGCTTTTCGCTGTCTACTCTGCTTCAGCTTTTGGCCAGCTACTCTGCTTCGGCTTAATTCTTAACTGGCTTCAACTGAGTCAGAGGCTCTGCTCTCTTGTTTCTACTCTTTTTGCTGGTCTCAACTGAGTCTGAGGCTATGCTTTTTCATTGCTCTTATTTCTTAGCTTTTCTTCTCTGCCTGCCGAGCCCCGGACGGACCACCATTTGTAAGCTGCCTGGTACCGTAAACCGGGATAAAAACTCTCGGGGGCAGAGTTAAGCTTTTACTACTTTTACTTCTACTTTCTTAGAGCTTAGAGAGGGAAAGAAAGATTTTTCTTAGAGAGGGAAAGAAAGATTTTTCTTCTTAGAGTAAAGAAAGATAGAGCTTAGCTTAGAGAAATATTAGAGCTTCTTTCTTCTCTCTTCTTTCTTCCTTCTTCTTTCTTCTGTCTTCTGTCTTCCTCGGGAGCCTCGGCCTTACTCTGACCAGTCCTCTGGAGCCTCGGCCTAACTCTGGCCAGTCATTACTTCTTCTATCTGGTTTCTCTTCTGTAACCGCTCTGCCTACGTTCTGGCTGCTCTGATTCTTCTGACCGACCGAGTGACTGCCCGGCTGACTGAATTCTCCGTTCTCCTAACTCGGACCGCTTTCACCCGGTTATATACCTTCAGGTTTGCGGGTGCCTACAGGTGCGTCACATACATATCAGGTGGAACCCATGGCTTCCAGCTAGCTACAACAGCCCTTCCTAATTAGGGCTCCTTCAACTATAAAGATAATGAGTTTTATTTATTCTTAATTTTTATTAATGGAGGAAAACACTTTCCATCATAAGTTTATTTATAACCTATCTTGTTAGTCTTTAGAAAATGCTTTTGTAGAGGGACATTGGTTAGCAATCACAAAGACAGACTACGTAATAGCATCACAACAATGATCCTCATACCCCAGAATCCTGGCTAGTGCCCAGAGCCAAGCAACCCACAATCTATGCTCATGTTAGCCAAGGAGCATTGGTCATTACGGATGCCACCTCCACCCAGAGTTTACAGACTGGCCCTACCTCCACCAACCATCAGCCCACACAAAGCCCACTCAGTATTGAAAAAGGGGACTGAGAACATGGGGCATGGTCACCTTTTGAGAAAAATGGAATTCATGGGGGAGAAATTTTTTCTTCCCTACCCTGCTTTGAAGATAAAAATTTTAAAATAAAGAGAATTGAGTATCAAATGCAGAAATGGAAAAAGAAAGATACAAATTCTGGCTGAAGTATCATTAAGGAAAATGCTATATTCCACCTCACAGAAAAGGGTTTCAATACAGCACTGAGGAAAAGTACTGAAAAAACTGTGCTGGGGTGTTATGGGGTGGGGGGGGGCACTTTCATGTTTACTTTCAGAACAAAGATAATGAAATATTCAATAGGACACTTAGAACTTTGACAATGGTTATGAAGGCAAAGTACAGAAGCAGCTGAGAGCATTCAACTGGAGTCTTTGATACAAATCAAGGAGCTCAAGGAAACTTTCCCTGAAGATGTGCATTAATTAAAATATGAAGAATAAATGTGAGTTAAAAGAGTGCATGACAGAAAGAAGAGGGCATGTGAAGTCCCAGAGACAGAAAGTGAGACTACAGAGAACAATGAGACAAGGACTAAGGGTGGAACCTTGATGCCACATCAGGGACAGTCTTTATTTAAAGGTATTAAGAACACAAACAACAATAAATGTTGGAGAGGATGTGGGGGGAAAGGCATACATTGCTGGTGGGACTGCAAAATGGTGCAGCCATTATGGAAAGCAGTATGGAGATTCCTTGGAAAACTGGGAATGGAACCACCTTATGACCCAGCCATCCCACTCCTGGGTCTATTCCCAAAGGACTTAAAAGCAGCATACTACAGGCACACAGCCACATCAATGTTTATAGCAGCACAATTCACAATAGCTAGGTTGTGGAATCAATCTAGATGCCCCTCAGTAGATGAGCAGATAAAGAAAATGTGGTATATATACACAATGGAATATTTCTCAGCAATAAAAGAGTATAAAATAATGGCATTCACAGGTAAATGGATGAAGTTGGAGAATATAATGCTAAGTGAAGTTAGCCAATCTCAAAAATCCAAATGCCAAATGTTTTCTCTGATACAAGGAGGCTAATTCACAGTGGGGTTGGATTGGGGAACATAGGAGGATTAGAAGAACACTAGAAAGGTCAATGGGAAGGGAGAGGTAGGGAGGGGCCAAGAGGGTATGAAAGGGAAAAAAAGAAGATGGTAGAATGAGATGGATATAATTATCCTAAATGCATGATTGAAGACATGAATAGTATGAATATACTTTGTATACAAACATTGATATGTAAAAAGGTGATCTATATGTGTATTATGAATTTTAATGCATGCTGTTATATATACAACAACTTTGAATTTAAAAAAAAAAAGGTTTTCAGAAGAGAAGTGGAATCAGTATATTTGTTCATTTAAAAGATCATTCTAGCCAGGCATGGTGGCTCACACCTGTAATCCCAGCAGCTCAGGAGGCTGAGGCAGGAGGTTTGGAGTTCAAAGCCAGCCTCAGCAAAAGTGAGGCACTAAGCAACTCAGTGAGAAGCTCTCTCTAAATAAAATACAAAATAGGGCTGGGGATGTGGCTCAGTGGACGAGTGTCCCTGAGTTCAATCTCCAGTACCCATCCCCCAAAAAATATCTTTCTAGATAAATTCTATTCCATGTATATACAAGTTGCCAAAATACATTCTACTGTCATGTATAACTAAAAAGAACAAATTTAATTTTTTTTTAAAGAAGAAGAATCTCATGCAGGGCACAGTACTGCACAGCTGGGGTCCCAGTGATTAGGGAGATTGAGGCAGGAGGAACACAGGTTGGAGGCCAGCCTCTGCAGTTTAGTGAGATCCTGTCTCAAAATAAAATAAAAGGGGCTGTGGATGTAGCTCAGTGGTTGAGTGCCTCTGGGTTAAATCCCCAGTACCATCAAAGAAAAAAAAAAAAAAAAAGGAAGAAGAATTTCCCACAAAGTCTTTCCTAAAGATGATGCTGTTTACTGGGGATACTTATTAAAAAGGCTCTTTGTCAAGGATGATTTCAACACAGAGTAGCAAATCTGGAATGGGATACCTACATGAGGTGGTTCCAAGTCCAGTTCAACGTAACCAACATTTACTAAGACTAATTTGTGGGGGGCAGTAACTAGACTTTGGACATCAGAGAGAGTTGTTTCTTGATATTGTGGATTATACTATGAATTTAATTCTACAACTAGGAACAGTTTTCCTTTGTGGTTTTTGTTTTGTTTTGTTTTGTTCTGTTCTGTTTGTTTGGGTGCCAGGGATTAAAATCAGGGACACTCAACCACTAAGCTACATCCCCAGGCTTATTTTGTATTTTATTTAGAAAAAGGTCTCACTGAGTTCCTTAGCACCTCATTTTTGCTGAAGCTGGCTTTGAAGTTGCGATCCTCCTGCCTCCAGCTCCTGAGGTGCTGAGATTACAGGCGGGCACCACCGTGCCCAGCTTCCCCTGTATTTTAATGATGCACATGGAGCTCTTTCATGGGCAGGGGAGAAGAAACATTTTTGATAGCCTCACCCTTTCAACTCATTACCTTTGAGCTGAGACTTTTAACTTTCAGAAAATCCTCACTACCCTTATGTGCTCAGATGTGCAGGAAACTTGGAGTAGCAGAGCTAGTTAACTGACAGCCAATACTTTCAATAAGTTTGCTGCACTACCTACCTGGGCCAAACCCACTGCCCTGTGAGAAAATCTATTCTAAATGGACTACAATAATCTGTGTATGTGTGATGTCTAATGCAGGTTTTCAATGCCAGAGAAACAATCAAAATGTCATCTCTTAGACCAGGGTACACAGCTGTGTCTCACCACCACTTTGCCCACAATTACACTGGTTTCAGTGTAATTTTTGAGTAATGACAACTGAATATTGGATATTTCATTGCTCTAAAAAAATCCTACCTGTATATAACCTGTACATGAGTTTTCCTAATCGCTAAATGGCGATAATTCCTCAATATCACAATCTCTAGTTTTCTATAAACCAACAGTAATCCTATCATTTGATCCTCCTTTAAACAAAAGACAGTGTTAAAATTCAGGCATCGCAAAGTCATAAGGATGTTAGGAAAAGAAATTATGTGATAGTATCATCAGATCATCACATTGAGAGCAGTGAAATCAAACTCAGGATTTAGCCTCCTGAAACCAGGGAATTGCATTTGAGTTGCTGGCTATTTGTTCTGGCATTGTAAAGGGCCTAAACTTTAACAAACTTTAATTCTGAAAACAATCCACTTTTTATCTGACATATGTGTAGCATATCTGCCATGTGTATATATGAAGAAATTTAAAAAGAAAATATTATTAAACGATACTACAAAGGTATAGTAACAAAAATGGCATGGTATTGGCACCAAACTAGACATGTAGACCAATGGTTCAGAATAGAAGACACAGAGACAAACCCACACAAATACAATTATCTCATACTAGACCAAGAAGGCAAAAACATACAGTGAAGAAAAGACAGCCTCTTCAACAAATGGTGCTGGGAAAACTGGAAATCCACATGCAGCAAAATGAAAATGAACCCCTATCTCTCACCATGTACAAAACTCAACTCAAAATGGATCAAGGACTTAGGAATTAGTCCAGAGACCCTGCACCTAATAGAGGAAAAAGTAAGCCCAAATCTTCATCACATCAGATTAGGCCCTGACTTTCTTAACAAGATTCCTAAAGCACAAGAAATAAAATCAAGAATTAATAAATAGGGTGGATTCAAACTAAAAGGCTTCTCAGCAAAAGAAACAATCAGTGAGTTGAACAGAGAGCCTACATTTGGAGAGCAAATTTTTGCCACAGGCATGTCAGAGCACTAATCTCCAGGATATATAAAGAACTCAAAGAATTTGACTCCAAAAAAACAAACAACCCAATCAATAAATGGGCTAAGGAGCTGAACAGACATTTCTTAGAAGAAGATATACACTCGATCAATAAATATATGAAAAAATTTTCAACATCTATAGTAATTAGAGTAGTTTTGATTTACATTTCTCTAAGATTTTATCTCACACCAGTCAGAATGGCAGTTATCAAGAATACAGACAATAATAAATGTTGGCAAGGATGTGGGGAGAAAGGCACACTCATACATTGCTGGTGGGACTGCAAATTGGTGGGACTGCAAATTGGTGCAACCAATCTGGAAAGCAGTATGGAGATTCCTCAGAAAACTTTGAATGGAACCAACATTTGACCGAGCTATCCCACTCCTTGGACCATACCCAAAGGCCTTAAAATCAGCATACTACAGGAACACAGCCACATCAAAGTTCACAGCAGCTCAATTCACAATAGCTTAACTGTGGAAGCAACCTAGATGCCCTTCAATAGATGAATGGATAAAGAAACTGTGGTATATATACACACAATGGAATAGTACTCAGCATTAAAAGAGAATAAAATTATGGCATTTTCAAGTAAATGGATGGAGTTAGAAAATATCATGCTAAGCAAAGTAAGCCAATCCCAAAAAACCAAAGGCCAAATGTTCTCTCTGATAAATGGATGCTGACCCATCTATCAGGGAGGGGGGAGGCATGGGAAAAATGGAGGAACTTTGGGCAAAAGGGAGGAAGGGTAGGGAGGGTGCATGGGGACAGGAAAGATGGTGGAATGAGATGGACACCATTACCCTAGGTATGTGTATGACTGCACATATGGTGTGATGCTACATTATGTACAACCATAGCAATGTAAACTTGTACTGCACTTGTACACAATGAATCAAAATTCATTCTGCTGTCATATATACCTAATTAAAATAAATTAATTTTAAAAAGAAAATATTACATTTACTTTGAGAATTAAGAAATTATAAGAGAGCCATTCAAGCTTTTTTTTTCTTTTGGTGATCAGGATTGAACTCAGGGGCACCTTACCACTGAGCTACATCCCCAGCCCTTTTTATATTTTAATTTGAAATAGGGTGTCATTAAATTGCATAGGGGCTCACTGAGTTGCTGAGGCTGGCCTCAAATTTGCAATCCCCCTGCCTCAGCCTCCTGAGTCTTTGGGATTGCAGGCATGTACTACTATACCAAGTTGATATTTAAGAAAATCTGGGGAAAAAAAAAAAAAAAGATCATTGTAGGGCTGAGGTTTTGTCTCAATGGTAGAGCACTTGCCTGGCACATGTGAGGCACTGGGTTCAATCCTCAGCACCACATAAAAAATAAATAAATAAAATAAAGGTATTTTTTTTAAAAAGAGAGAGATCATTCTAGCCAAAGTGTAGAGAATGTCTGAAGGTCAAAAGTCAAAAGAAGATAGTCCTACAATGACTCAATCAAAAGATAAAGGCACAGTTGTGACAGAGACAGATGTCTTTTTTTTTTTTTTTTTTTTTTTTTTGACACCTACCCTGGCAACAGAATCCACAAAAATTGAAGATAGATTATATATAAAAAGTGAGGGAAATTAAGATGGAACCAAGTACAACTGAGTTATCTTCAATTCATAAGATAATGGAGCCATTTACTAAGAAATGGGACACTGAGGAAGACTGTTTCAGAAGACAGGAATGGATTTTGTTGTGGATATGTGGGGTTTGAGCAGTGTGCCAGGTAGAAAAATGGCCCCACATTTAATCTCTGGAAACCCAATATTCTAGGTCACATGGTAAAGAAAAATAAAAGTTGTAGATGGAGGTAAGACTGCCCATCAGCTCACCTACAAACAAGTAGGTTATCCAGGCTTCTCTGAGTGAGCTCAGTGTCTCTCACGAGGGTTCTTAAAAAGATGAAAGAGCAAAGCAGAAGAGTCAGACAGATTTGAAGTTGCTGCACTGCTGGCCTTAAAGATGGAGGAAGGGGTCACTGAGTCTAGTAATGCAGGCAGCCTCTAGAAGCTGAAAGACCCGGAAAGGGATTCTCTCCTAAGAGTCTCTGTCAACACCCTGATTTTAGCTCAGCTAGATGCATTTCAAACTCTAACTTTCAGAATTGTAAGGTAATCAATTTGTGTTGGTTTACACCAAGTTTGTTGTAATTTACTGCAGCAGTAATATGAAACTAAAACAAGTGGTTTTGAGTCACCTATCAGACGGAAATTAAACTAATAAGAATGTTTAGCATCATCTAGACAATGAAAAAAACCGAAAGGGACTGTAGAGGTTAGCCATCAAATCTAATATCTTAACAGTCAATGCTATTATCTTATGTTTAACTTCACTCAAAGGGAAGGCCTATTTAGACTATATTAAAAATATGGTTTTTCATTGAGAATAACAAAGATCAAAAAAACCATACAAAGTTGGTTAGAATGTAGAAAACTAGACAACATCACTCATTATTCCTGTGAATACAGAATGGAGAGTTTATAGAGAGAAATTTTGTAATATTATTTGGTATTGCATATCACATACCCTAATATCAATTGCAAACAACATAAATTCACTAGCAGAACACTAGCTAAATACTAATATATCCAGTCAGAAATTAGAATGACTACTGATGAGGTCAACCCTCAAGATATTAAGTGAAAATTTTGAAGTTGGAAAACTGTATAAACAATGTTTCAATTCTGGTTTAAAAACAAAACAGACTATACTATGGTTTGTATATGCATGAATGACCTCTGGCAGGGGTGGGGGTGATAAAGATAAGAACCTGCTAAAAAACCTGGTTAATTTTTTTAAAATGGCAAGGGAAGAAAACAGGAATTTGATGATTTAAAAGAAATGGAGGAAAACTATATTTTTTAATGTTTATGTTTTCTTTTATATTTTATTTTTTAATTTATTATGTATGATGTTTATGTTTTCTATCTTCTGAATTTGCCATGTGCATATATTACCCATTAAAAAAAAAATGCTTTTCTCAACCTTCTCAAATCAGGGGAAGGGAATCCCTCATTGCTTTTCTCCCGCTTACTGATATCAAAAACAATATGATAAATTAACAAAAATCCATGTTTGATGCCAAAAGTTGGCTATTTCTAATATCTCACGGAAGTCTGTTTACTCCTCCCCACTAACCAAATCCCTGCTTTTTGTGTTTGTTGCTCCCATTTTTTTTTCTTTATTTTCAAGGGCCACAAAACAGAGGCATGTGAAAAGATGAAATCCCCTCTTGAAAAAACTTGAAATGAGTATTCTTCATATATTCTCTCAAAGACTATATTAATCTATACCTGTGAATCAAAACCACTAAAATGCTTTTTAAAATATTAAGCATGTATAAATATACACATGCATATTATTTATATATACATACACACAGTGATAAATTGACCATGAATAACTTAATATAATAAACATTTTAAGTATAAATATTACCATTACCACTTAATTTTGTAGTTATGTGAAATACTCAAATTTAGGAAAGTACCATTATTTAAAATAGCTCAATTAAGACTTTTTAAAAGATGTTTCATCAAGTTCAAAGCCAGCCTTAGCAACTTACTGAGATTCTATCTTCAAAAAAAATTTTTTTTTAAATTTTTAAAGGGCTAGAGATGTGGCTCAGTGGTAAAGTATCCCTGGGTTCAATCCAGAGTATTAAAAAAAGATGCTTCAACATATGTCTTCAAGATTATTAAGCACAATTATCTGGAACTTTACATCATCCTTATAACAGCAGGACTACAAAGAGTCTTATCACCTACTTCACTTAACTACATAAAGTAGATTTTATTAATTCCAAAACACAGAAAAATAAAGCCACAATTTTTTTTAAAGAAAATAAAATTATTGGATATTTTTAGCAAGTTTTTATACACTATTAACTTCTAAACTTGAATACCACAATTCTTCACTGCTTAAAACTTCACCTAAAATCAAATTCAATAGTTGTCACATAAAATTTTTTGTTCTTACTTACTCCCATCATTAAGACATCCTAAGCAGACTTTTAAATGTGCTGAATATAAAATTCTCCTGATACTATTGATCTTTAAAATCCACTGGCTCTGGTATACACAGTTTAATTTCTTGATTACACTCCATTGACAATTGAGGTTTTCAAATTTAGTGGAAATGTTGCTTGATATTGGGAAGGGGAGGCTAGCAGCAGAGAGAGGAAAAAACACCTAAGATTCAGAGCATCAGAAGTCATTAATCAACAGGCATAAAGTATCATTTAAGTAAAGTGAATAACTCTATAGAGAGTACATTTTGTTTAATAATGTACACTTAAAAATTGTTCAGAGGACAAACCTCTTGCTGTGCTCTTACCAAAATAAAAAATAAAGGAGGGGGACAAAATATTTTGAAACAGTCAATTCTCATATAGGCTTTCTTTTGGGGGCAGTTAACCAGGAATTGAACTCAGGAGCATTCGACCACTGAGTCACATCCCCAGCCCTATTTTGTAATGTTATTTAGAGACAGGGTCTCACTGAGTTGCTTAGCACCTTGATGTTGCTGAGGCTGACTTTGAACTTGCAATCCTCCTGTCTCAGCCTCCTGAGCCAAAAGGAGTAATGGAGAGTGAGATATAATGTATACATTATTTGGGTAATCCAAAAAGATGCAGTCTAATGCTCTGGATAACTTTCAGTGCTTTCTTTGCCCTATAAATTCACCTTTCTAGTCAGAGTGCCTTTAAGCTATATTAGCCTAAGAACAGACCAATTCAACCAACAGGACACAGCAATCCAGAAGCAGACTAGATGGAAAGGTGACAGGGCAGTGCTTCACCACTGGCTCAGAGCTGGGTAGGAAAAAAAAAAAAGAAAAAGAAAAACTTCCTATTGCTTTAAAAATTAGGAATGAACACCTTCCACCCAGCCTCCATCCTGAATAAGGAAGAAATAACCCAGTAGTGATATGATGACATTAGCAAGAGCCCTGAATTCTTCTACCTGGGGATGGATTATACAATTAGAGCTAATTACCTAAGAGAAAACCATCCCCACCAGGCTGGGCTCTGGGATCTGCCCCACCATTCATTGGGTCATCATTATGGTGTTCACTACAAATAATTCCTGCATGCATACAGCTTCTCCCTTAGTGGGGACAACTTGATTTTTATCATGAATTCAAGACCACTTGGGCATCAGCATGAAAAAGTTACTACTGTACTCATTTTTCATTTTACTTATGCAAGCAGCACAACCAGAGAATAAGATCAAAGTGTTTTCTCTTCATCTTGGAGTATACAATTTCCACCCAACTTCTCTTTTAAACCAGTTCTATTTTTTTTTTTTTTTTATTTTTTTTTTTTTTTTTTTTTTTTTTTTTTTTTTTTTTTTTTTTTTTTTTTTTTTTTTTTTTTTTTTTTTTTTTTTTTTTTTTTTTTTTATTTTTTTTTTTTTTTTTTTTTTTTTTTTTTTTTTTTTTTTTTTTTTTTTTTTTTTAAACCAGGGAAGACCTGACTGAGCCAAGGTGGCAGAGCTGTTAGTTCACCATGAATGAGGCCTTAAGTCCAAGGGTGGCACAGATGGGGGTTCCATGTAATTGAATACCAGTGATACCATGTGAAGGGGAACTTTGGGCTCCTCATCAGTTCTCAATGGTGTACAAGTTTGAAACTTTATGAGACGGAAGTTTTGTGAAGAATCAATTCATAAGAAATCCAGATGTGAGGATTAGCCATGATTATGGTAGATGAGCCACTCAACATCTGAAAAGGTACTGACAAGGTCTGGCTTCCCCCTTTCATGTATATCAGAGGATAGGGTGCAGAGGGCTAGCTGTGCATAAGGAGCAGCAAAGAGGAAGCACACACTCACCCAAGAAGGGAGGCTGCACTCGGCCCCTGTTGAGAGATGCACATTCTCCTGGAGATTCTCTCTGATGTGGGTAGGGGGTCCAGCAACTAGAGACCTTGACTCTCCAGCCAATACATTGGAAGCTGTTTACCCTCATTCCTTTCAAATCTTTGTTTACTACACACAGAGAGAAGTGGTACCTGGGAGTCCCACTACAGCACCCCAAGTTTTTCTGCATCAATCCATCCCTTCCACTGTGCTTACGAAGGCAGAAATCTGGGCTGTTGTTTCAGAAACATTTTCAACAGTCAGAGTCAAAAGGGAGGGAACGATAACCACTTCTTTATGATTCTTTATTAAGAAGAAAAATAGATTAACCAGAACAATACATCCCCAAAAGTTTTTCATCAATTAGGGTAGTGTGTTAGAACATGATGCAATATAACTGCCCTCAGTTATATTGGAAAAGACAAAGGCCAACTGCAGAATGGACTGAGAGAAAAGTAAAAAGCAACAATTAGAGGAGATTCTTTAAAGTCTCAGGAACAAAAATTAATAATTCAAAAACTCCCAATGAAGCCAGGTACAGTGGTGCACACCTGTACTCCCAGCAGCTCCAGAGGCTGAGGCAGAAGGATGGCCAATTCAACGCCAGCCTCAGCAAAAGCAAGGCACTAAGCAACTCAGTGAGACCCTGTCTCTAAATAAAATACAAAATGGAGCTGGAGATGTGACTCAGTGGACGAGTGTCCCTGAGTTCAATCCCCACACCCCCCAAAAAAATCCGATGAAGCGATAAAAAATTATCAAAAGAAAAGATAGGGGCTGGAATTGTGGCTCAGCGGTAGAGCACTCGCCTAGCACATGCATGACACTGAGTTCTATCCTCAGCACCACATAAAATAAATAAAATAAAGGTATTTAAAAAAGTAAAGATATTACAATGGCAATGCTACAAATAATGACACAAAGGAAAAAGATAATTAGAAAATTGAGATTACGAATCAACTGCCCTTTATATTTGAGAAAATTTTAATTGTCCTTATTCTTATCCACCTCTCCACACTGTTTACAGAGTAATAAGTGCTTTCTTCCCTCAGATGACAGAAAAGTTTTTGTTACCATTTAGGCAAAGAAATCAAAGACAGCTACAATGAAATCTCCTTCTAGCCATCCATTATGGGATAATAATTAAAATTCTAAGTAGGAAACATTTCACATATATGTAGTAAGAGAAGGATAAATAAGATTTTTAAGCAAAAACACAGCTTACTCTAGTTGCAACAGTCGCTAGCTCAGAAATATTTTTTTCCACTTGAAATAAAATAATACTTCAAATAATCATTTGGAGTGATTCCTTCTGTGCCTCTACCATTGTTATTACAAAGAGTTTAGAGTTTTAAGAGCATATTTTAGATTAAATGACCATGGTTTCAAATTCAGGTATGTATATTTTAAAAGCTCAAAGCAGCTTGGGAAAGATTGCTGAGAAGGAGTAGAGATCCAGAAAGTATTGCAATGTAGCCAAAAACCTTTGGATAAATAACATCTGGCATTAGTGGTTTGCTATACTTGAGTTTCTCAACTTCCTCTCTGGAGAAACTTAAGTCCCTTTTGGCCTCTATCTGACTTCCTTAAAAATGTTTCTGGAAACAGATATTTCACCATCTTCTATCTTCTTTATCTGGAGAAGTACTGTAAGAATTGCTAGGAAAAATACACTAAAGCAAGCAGATGCTGGTGAACCAGGCATGCTAGGGCTTTCCTGTGGACCTTCCTCAGTCTCAACACACAATCTTTTAAATTTGAAGAGTAAAAGGCACTGGCATCAGATTGATGTAGGTTCCACTTCCAGCTTCACTGCTTCCTACCTGCATGATCTGGAACAAATATCCCACCTCCAAGAGCCTCACTGTTCTCCTAGCCTCCTGCTTCAGACTGTCGTGAGGAGTGAGTGAGGGTCTATAGAAAGGAACCAGCCCCTGCCCAGCACGTGGCAAGCAACCACTAACAGGAACTGCCCAAGAGCCCCAACACTGACTGGGACAATCACAGGTCCAGCTGACAGCTGGGCACCTTGGAAACCAACCTCGCTGGATCAAAGTCGCTTTCTCTATCTCCTGGGGCTTCCTCTGGCCCAGGCAACTTATTTGTCTCTTTTCCTCCATCTTCTCAGCTGCTGCCCCTTCTGACCAGCTGTAGTTCTGTTCCATTCCTCCCTCATCAAAAGTCTTCAATAAAAGAACTATGAAAGAATCCCATAAAGTAAAAATAAGCAATCACTCATTCTTCCCCTTAACTAAAGACATCTGGAAAATCTCCACCCCTTCCCTCCCTCCACCCTCTCCACCCCCCACCATTTTCTCACTCAAACAAGTCAGAGGTGATATTTCATGCAATGATAAAATAAAGTTCATAATAGTATCACTTGAATTTGTTTGGGTTGTTTTTTTTTTTTTTGTAATTTTAATGGACCTTGTTAATCTCATACTTTGAATATGCATACCTTTTGTGACAGGTTCCAATGTTTGACAGTATTTAAATATTATTTGAGGAGACAGAAAAGAATGATAATTCTCTAGTTAAAACTGAGGTTGAAGATAAAAGACAAAGATAACTAAAATTCCCAGTTTGAATTATGTGAGAAGGCACAGTGGCAGTAATGGACATCAAGACTATCCATTGTGTAACCACTGTTGACACATGAACTATGTATTCCCAGACAGCAAGGAGGTAAAAAGGAATAATACAGAAATTGGGGGGTAAGCATTTACTCTTCTATTGACTTCAAAAAGTAGTTGGATGTACAGGAAATAATGAAAATTCAGGCTTATATTTTGTATGTATTTCTGGTAGTTTTCATTTCACTTGTAAGTTGTGTGTGTGTGTGTGTGTGTGTGTGTGTGTGTGTGTGTGTGTGTGTTTTGTAGGTGGACACAATAACTTTATTTTATTTATTTATTTTTACTGAGGATCAAACCCAGTGCCTTGCATGTGCTGGACAAGCACTCTACCACTGAGTCACAACTCCAGTTCCTTGTAATTCATTCTTATTGAATATTAAAGAATTCTTACACTGTACAATAGTATCAGTGCAGTTTTTGAAAATTTAAAACTGATCCTACACCACAGACTTATTCCTAAAAGGCCTGAGAAAGACACTTGCATTGACCTCCACGAGGACATAGTTTGTGGGGAGTGTAAACATAGTTAATTAGGGGCTATGTGACCCTTTGCCAAAACCACTCACTCTTCTTGAATGTGAACAATAACACACATAAGGTGAGAAAATAAAACTACTGTCCTCAAATAACCTATTTAAAGCACACATCAAAAAACATAGTAAACATTATTACTTTATTACAGATGCAAACTTAATAGAATGTTTGAAAAAACTTACCCAAAGCTATAATACTCTGCAAATAACTAATCTCTCATTATGCCACTGCATTAATAAAAGATAGTTCAATCCCCAGTACCACAAAAATAAATTTAAAAAGATAAATGCTTCATTCTCCCTGGATTCTGAGTAGATGGTCCACACGGTACAAAGATACACAGTGGAAAGAAACAATCACAAAAGCAGAGACATGAGAAGACTCGTGTAAATACTGGCTGCTCTCATAGCTGAGGGGTTTATGTAACAGTCCAGGGTAAGCCTTCTGGGCTCCCAGTTTACTTCAGCTGTGTATGGAGACAGCACTAACTTCTCAAAGCTAACATGAGGAACATATACTGGGAGGTACAGCACTTTTCAAACTATTAAGCTGTGGTTCTCAAAGTATCATCCAGGGACTTTTGGGAGTCCTTGATACCCATTAGGGGATCTGCAAGCTCAAAACTATTATTATAATAATACTAAGTCATTTTTGCCTTTTTTATTCTCATTACCTAATAGGTATACACTGAAGTTTTTCCAGAGGCTACATGAAGACTGATGATGTATATGCAAAGTTCTGATTTTACGCTCTAGCACAGCAAAATAAAAAGTGATAGGACAAAGGAATGCCCAGGAAAACATGAGTATCCAGCTGTCTTCCAGTATACCAGATACTCAAAAAACTTGCAAAGCACAAAACAGTGTCATTCATCTCACTAAATTGTTTTAGAAAATATAGAATTTTCATGAAAAAATCTTAGCAATATGCAATGGGTTTAAACACATGTTCCAGTTATTAATAAGCACATTAAATTCTTCTCAATCAAAAATATTGTCAATCCAGGTGCAATGGCACACTCCTGAAATCCCTACTCAGGAGGCTGAGGCAGAGGGATCACAAGTTTGATGCCAGACTAGATAACTTATCAAGAACCTGTCTCAACATATAAAATATAAAGGGGTAGGGATGTAGCTCAGTGGTAGAGCAAGCGAGCCCCTGGGTTCAATCCCTAGTACCACCAAACACACACATAGAGGCGGGGAGAAAATATCAATAGCTATAACCCATACAATTGGAATTTCCTTTGGGATCATCAATAATTTTTTTTGTAAAGGGATCCCAAGACTGAAAAGTTTGAAAGTTTTGATGAAGGTAAAAGGCTGTGTATCCTCTGATACTAATACATACATATAATTAAGTTTGTATTTATTAACAAGCAGTACTTTAATACCAATGTATATCTTATGGAAAGAAATCTGCATTCTGTGTTTTTAATTTCACTTCCTAGTTGCATCTGCCCCAAAACAAGCAAACTGAAAGGGCCTATTCTCTGGCAAACACATGTCCCAGGTTTTCCAGGACAGTCATAACAGCCAATGTGTTTCCAATTTTTCCCATCAACCACAAAAATGTTCCTTATATTTCAACATTTTTGTGTCCAAATGCATCACCCAATCTGATTCTCAGATACAAGGGTAAAAAAAAAAAAAAAAAAAAATCACAAAACAACTTCCTGTTGTGTTGTCTGTAATTATCTTCAAAACACTTGAGCACAGCTCATGGCTCATGTGACAAATGCATGTCAAGTTAATTCTGACCCTGGCCTCAGCTGAGAACATGCCCCTGGAGGGTTTCCGTAGCAGCTGAAGGTCTCCATTCCAGAGTCTGAAGTTTACTTTATCTTTATGAATGCCAACAGCTTTGTTCACTAGAAAACTGAAGGTTAAAAAGTATTTTTCATAGGTAGAATACTGATATTTTAAAATGTGGAATGGTTAGGGGAAAAAAAGGGTTGGCTCTTAACTAAGCAAGGAATATGAAGTGAGAAAGGCCAATGTCCCCAAACTCTTTGGAAAGGACCCCAGGCTGAATTTTGACTGATGGATGACCAGAAGTCCATCAAGCTGCTCTAACAACTTCCCTTCTGCCTCAAATGAACATCTCATGCACAGCACGGCCAGAGGACTAGGACTGAAAGCAGAGAAGCCTAGAGCCTCCCTGAGCTTACAGAATTGTTGCATGACTTGGCCTGCTCATTTATATTTGCATGTGAGACAGAGTTCTGTGAGATTTGCTTTTTTCACTACATGCTGTCTGTTCAATAAGCTTTTGAGGAGGAAACTTACAGCCCTCACCTATGCTAATTATTACATTACAGCTGCACACACACACACACACACACACACACACACACACACACACACAAAGCTGAATAATTACAAACCAAATGACCGATTTAAGAGTACTAATAAAACCTCTCTCAGACCATCTAGGCCTCAGGTATACCTACTCTTTCTCATCCAACACTATCAACTAACATTAAGAACAACCTTAAAGGGTCTTGAAAACTAAGAATTCTGCCCTACAAAGCCAGTATCTTCAGTAAATTTGACCACCTATAGAATGAAATTCAGAATCTGGCTACTTTTTTATGAGGAATGTAGTGAGCTATCCTTGCAAGAAAAGTAGTTAGGAGAACAAACATTCATTGAAAAACATACTATAAAATGGACCCAAAGCCATAGAAGATGGTAATTCAACTAGGGCTATCATGGCACAACCACTAAGACAGCTCTTTTTACAAGTAGAGAAACAGCAAATGGGAGAGAAAGTAGATCAAGAATGGGAGAGAGGTTTGGGGATATAGCTCGGTTGATAGAGTGCTTGCTTCACATGCATATGATCCTGGGTTCAATCCCCAGCAACACACACACACACATACACACACACACAAATGGGAGAGAGCCAAGCAGGGAGAACATACTACTTCTCTAATTCAAGCCCTATCAAGATATTGTGTCTGCATTTTGTTTGAGATAAAACCTCAAATAACAAAAAACCCAAAGGCAAGTATGAATTCTCTGCTTTCACTTCCTTTCATTAATATTGATGAAGAAAACTAAAGTAAGCACCAAATCACTCTTACCCCCAGGATAATCAAAATAAACCAAATACCTATATAATGGAATATGACAAAACAGAAATGTTGGTGCCTGAAGCGATGGCCGCTTGGAGCAACGAAGCCGCGGGAAGAAGTTTAGAGGCGAACTGGAAACAAACAGGCTTTTTATTTTGTTAACTTTTCTCTCCGACTCTGACAACAACTCTAACACGCACCACACACACCACCAAACAACCAACAACCAAATGGCGCTGACCCAATCAGCAATCTCGGCCCAAATCTCTCGAGATCTCGGGCCAAGTCTCGTGAGACTACCGAAGGCGGCAATGCCCAAACATCTCTATGGCCCGTAGACAACCGCAATCTTAGCCATCTCCCCAAACAGGGCTCCTGCACAGAAAATCGTGGCATCAAAGAATAAGTAGAGACAATAGAAAATGTTTGCCATATTTCATCCCCTACCCCACCCCCAATGCTGGGGAACCAACAGCATATAATTTTTTTTCCTTTGTTTGTCTGGTTTTCTCACACTGCCCATCTCTAAGATATAATCCTTATTAATATTTTGTCCCATAATTTTTCTCTACATATTTAAATATAAATATGGTCCCTAAGTCTGTATATAGATATAAATAACAGATGTATATTTAGGGGACACAACTTTTTTTTTTTTTGGTACCAGGGATTGAACCCAGGAGCACTTAACCACTGAGCCACATCTCCAGCCATTTTAATATTCTATTTAGAGACAGGGTCTCACTCAGTTGCTTAGGGTGTCACCAAGTTGCTGAGGCTGGCTTTGAACTCACGATCCTCCTGTCTCAGCCTCCTGAGCCGCTGGGATTACAGGCGTGCGTCACCACGCACAGCTTAGGGGAGACTTCTTTTGTGCTTTCAATTTTATGCACATTATTGTTTTAGAACATATAACTACTTAAAAGGAAACCTGTTCATATCCACGCTTTTCACATTAAGTTAATAATGGAATCCCCATGGAAATGTAGTTTTTGCATACGGGGAGTCTCCTTCAATCTGGCTTCCAACAAGATCATCAACAAAAATAAAGTTCTGCTTGAAGATATCAATTCAACAAGTATTTAATTAAGCATCTACCATAAACTGCATACTTCAATAGTCCCAGTGGAGAGAAAAGGTTCATTCCAATAAAATTAGGCAAATCTTGCAAATCTCTGAAATTTTATGACTTCATTTAGAATTGTCCAGTTCTGGAAGAGAGAGATTGGTCCTAGTACCTTTCTTTTCAGTCTACAAAGCAGAATAAGAAAACTGGAAGGTCAGTGTCATGATTCAAATACTTGACCTACAATGAGTCTCAAGTGTACTGAATACATATATATACCAGTAGCAGATGATGGTAAAGCAAATGAGAAACTGGTGAAGTGGATACTTTTGCTGGGTAGTGAAAATGACCAGAGTCAAGCAAACATTTCTATATAAAAGAACAAGAGAATATCAGCAGAAGTGCTTCTGCAAACCCAAAATGGAAATGGGTTCATGAAACATTTCACTAACACAGGTAATTGAGATTCTATTTCACGTTTCATGTAAAGTAAGAACATCTGGAAGAGTACAATCAAAACTACACTTGCTACCCATTTGTTTCTGTTTATGCTCTGTTAGTGCTAAATTAGCAGTTGGCTTTGTGATTCCAGGTTAAATGGGTTCAGGTCTGAGAAATACACAGTTTGGGTTTAAGTTAAATTCCTATTTGCACATAACTTCCCTAACCTTTAAGTTTCCAAGCTGTATTTGTGCAAATTAGGCACAAATTCTAAGCTCTGCTGACTCAAATGTATTATGGCTAGAATGTTAAGGGAAAGATAAACATACAAAGCTAAAGTAAGAAGCAATTCTAAAGTTGAAAAGCAGCCTGTATGAAGACAGGACCAACTGAAGTGTGCATTTGTTCTAAATAGCTCCACTTCATCCTCTTTCAATGCCAGAATCCAGTCATCTTGGCTGCTCCTGCCATCGCCTCCAGCCTATCATGCTCAAAGAGTTCATCAAGAAGGTTGGCCAACTTGAAGAACCTTGAAGTCTACCAGGGCCAAACCTAGGAGAGCAGCAAGCCAGGAAAAGCACATGTGGGCATCACGCTACAGAATGCATTTGAACATTGCAAGGCAAGATAGAAGACAACCTTAGCCAAAGAATTTCTCTAATGCTGATACAACTGGACACTGCGTCTATTGTTGTTAAGTGAATTTTCTGATTTGGGTACTTTGAACTCTCTAGAACCAAGAAATACAGAGACATTCGTCTTATGACTGCTCACTAGCTCAGCTGTCATGTTTGTCTGTTTACTTACTACAGCTGATTAAGAAATCATCTTAAACTATAATTTCCAAAGTTATAGGATTGAAGGAGATCCATAAACAATGTTTGCCCCCAAAACATTCCTGACATTCCATTTTAATTACAGTGTCTCTCAAGATGTTTAAATATTATGACATGTATACATGTTCCTTGTGGTGAGAGGACTGCAACAAGGAGAAAAACACAACACTGTATAATTAAAGAGGTTTGAGACTGGAGAGCTTCCTGGAAACTGTGTAGAGAATGTTAAGTCACACCATCTCCAAGTGAATATTATTGCACATACAAACTGTATTCTACACATAACTTAATTTGAAATGCCATTTCCCCTGCTGATGCACCTTTAAAACACATACAAACAGCATCTGTCCTCTACTTTTACAAACCTATCCAGGTTTATGTCTCTGTGTGCTATTTGGATAAAGGGGAAAAAAGAAGAGCCCATGCTGAGAACTCAGTGTAACTTTAAAAGTGGAACATCTTGATTTGTCTTTTTACAGATGCCTTTCCTGATGAACTACAAAGGGTAAAGTGGGGAAGCCTGAGCATCCACCACCTTCTCCTGCTTCCAAACCACAACATGAGAACCAACAGCCCAGCAGCTCAGGGGAGAAATCCTCCTTCCTTAGAAAGGCCTTGGTGTTTTCGTACAGTTTTTACAAGTGTGATTCTCCAGATGTGACTCTTCCCCTCTCCCTTCTGACAATCAACTGAGTGGAGAGAAGGGGGCAGGCAATGGAGCCCAGGGAGTAGGAAAAGTGTGAGGAAGCCCAAGACAAACATCTACACAAAGACCAATCCTTACCTAAAACACCCTGGCTGGATGTGGGGATTAAGAAACCTCTTGGAGTGGATATGGTGTGCTGATGTGGGCGTCTGTACACAAGTTTCTCCTCGACTCTGTTTTTGCTGGCCAGCAGCCCCTCTTCCTTTCCTTTCATTCTTGCCAGAAGGAGTTCTCAGCATAATCTTTGAGGTGAAGAGATAACCCACTCGAACATTAAAATAAGTGCTACATAATTCAGAATGAGCCTCTGAAGGCCTTGGACCAGGTCTTCCTGGGTACAGGCTGAGGTGCTCTTGAGGAGCCACCTCCCTGAAGGCAGCAAACCAGATGATGCCAAGTGAGGGGCATTCCCAACCAGCCCCCTTCTATCCAAGCCCTGGACCTCTGTGTGCCATTTGCAGTGGGATCTGGCCTCCTGAAGTACCAGGGACAGTTACCAGTGGTCCTAAGGAGAACAAGGGAAAGGAAGGAAGAAGCTGGGGAGAACGCTGGACTGTAGGTGGTATGCTCCACCTTCTGTATCTTTAGTCCTTCCAGAGCTCTCCTAGAGATGGACACTATGAGCCCCACTGAAGGTGCAGAGAAGGAAACAAAGATAGACATAAAATAAATGAGTGAAACTCAGATGGCCAGAAAATTGTGGAGAGCAAAATGTCACTGACTTCAAACTTTCCATTCTACAAGAGAAGATTAACACTCCCCATTTCCTCCCTAGTCTGCCCCAAGCATGTTCATCACATAACCTCTGAGTTCTCCAAAGTCTCCATGATCTTTCCAATTTCAATGTCTCTGCACTTGCAGAACCCTCGACCTGAGGATCCTCAAGAAGTTCACTTGAGAATGGGATGATACTATGTCTTCCCTGTACATGCCTCCCACCTCTCTAGGCACAAACAGTCCACAGAATTCCTAGACACAAGGAACTTTCAAAATGCTACTGTAAGTAATCTGTTTAACTAAATATTTAACTCTCATGTGTATGTGTGTGTGTGTGTGTGTGTGTGTGTGTGTGTGTGTGTTGTACAGGAGATTAAACCCAGGGACATGTTGCCAATGAACTACATTCCCAGCCCTTTTAATTTTTTGTTCTGACACAGGTTCTCCCTAAATTGCTCAGGCTGACCTTAAACTTGAGATCCTCCTGACTCAGCCTCCCAAATTGCTGGGATTACAAGCATATACCACCACACCCAGCTAAATCTCAGCTTTAAACTGCCAGTGGTCATTTTAGGTCTTGGTTAGCTAGGCAACTCTAGTCATAGAACTCATCAGGGGTGCAAAAAAATCAAATATTAAAACAAAGTCAAATGAACCAATCGTATACACACAAATACACAATAATTTCTAAAACATGACAAATCGTGTTTTTTTCTTTCTCTATATAACTCTCCTAAAGAAAAAAAGACAGTTGAAATTATCTTAGAAAGATTATAGTAAAGGCTGATTAATAAACTGTACAGTAAAACCTCAGCTTTAGGGACTAGACCACCACAGAAAACTAAAGTTTATACACTTAATGAAAACAATGACAAAATTTAAACTAATCATTAAGCATAAAAATTTTCCCATGAACATGTTAAAACATGTTCCCCATTTTTCATAAGACATGAAAGACCTGGTCCATTCCAGGCCATCATCATGCACATTAATTACAATGTTAGAGGCCTCCAGAGATGTCAGCAGCTGCAAGCACTCCTCTACTTAACCCCAGACTGTATCCAGTTTTGTTTTTTTTTCTTCTTACACCTTTTTGTCAGTTTTCCTTCTTACACCCTTTTTATACTTCTCCCTTCAGGTTTTCAACTGTGCTTTATGTTAATAATGTCTAGTTTAAGTATCCTTTCTCCAAAGCTTCCAGGGAGCCACTTCTAATTAGCTGTGGACTTAAATACCAGGCAAGCAAAATGTTGAAACTGTAAGTACAGAACACACACAGGTTCTAAGCAAAGGCCTCTCTCCTAAGGACATGGATAGAACAGTGGGTACAGTCCATGACTCCCGAAGAGTAGCCAGCCAAGATAGAACGGCTGACAGCTACTCACTCCCCACAGCTGCCAGAACTGCACAGGCATGGATGATGACTATAGAAATCAAACTCCTTGCTTAGGTTATTCAACTGACCTATAAAATGGAAGGCTGTGCTCAGAGGTATTTATCCAATCAAAACTTATTGATAGTGATTATGTACCACCTGGCAATGAGGAAAAAAAAACTCCCATTCTTAAAGCCTCTAACTCCTTTATTGGTAACCCTTGAGAAAATTCAGTATTGTTTTATCCTTTTAAAAAGCATTTGCCTTTTTGAGCCATAAGAGTGTCTTAAAATACACAAGCAATGTTTAATTAAATGGGGGAATTTAAACCCTTAATATACCTACACTTTAATAAACAGATACCTGTTATTAATCCCTCTAAATTAAGATGGTAGGGCTTTGTTTTTCATCCATTACTCCAAAATATCATTTTTGTCCATTTTGATACCACCCCCAAGACAATGAATTTCATAAGTTATATTTTAGTTAGAGTCTATATTCATTAATTCACTCTCCCGTATGTTAGTTAGCATGCTATGTATTCTGTATTAGATTTAGAAACAAACACTGTAGTTCAGCCCTTGGGGGCATATTATTTTCCTATTACTGCTGGAACAAATTATCACAAATTTATCGACTTGAAACAACATAAGTTTGTTACCTAGATGTTCTGTATTAGAAATCCTAAATGGGGTTTATGGTCTGAAGACATGCTGTCAGCAGGGCTACGTTCCTTCTGCAGGCTCTAGGGGGAAATGGTCATCTTTTCTGGTTACTGAAAGCCATCTGCATTCATTGGCTCATGGCCTCTTCCACCATCTTCAAAAAGATCATTCCAACCTCTTCTTCTATTATACCATTTCTTCTTCTTTCTACTTTGGCCTTTCTTCTCATAAGGACACTATGATTATACTGGTATACTAGATAATCCAGGATAATCTCTCCATCTCAAGATCATTAATCACATCTGAAAGTCCCTTCACTACAGGTTATGGTTCGAGAATTTCCCCTAAGGGTTCATGTGAGAAAATTAGTCCCAGTGCAGTGATGTGAAAGGTGACGGAACCTTTAAGAAATGGGACCTACATGTACACTGTATGCATGTATGAAAATATCACCACGAAGCCCACTAATATGTACAAGAAATATGTATTAATAAAAATCCATATAAACTGGAGGGACACTGACTGCAATTAATAATTATTTATACTTGAAAACTGCTGAGAATAGATTGTAAGTGTTCTTACCACAAATGGTTAAGTATGTAAGGTAATGCTTACATTAACCTGATTTAGCCATTCCACATGTATACATATTTCAAAACACCATAAATATACATACAATTTTTATTTGTTGGTTTTAAAATATAAATAAAGGGAGTGGGGTGGAACTTAGTGGAAGGTCACTGGGGATGCTGCTTCAGAAAAGATTAACATAGTTCTAGTGGGACACTAGCTCCCAAGAGAGTAAGTTGTCATAAAAGAGCATGCTGGGTCCTCTCCACTTCTAGCTTCCTATCTCTCCATGTGATCTGTCCTCACAAGCACTCCCAACATGGTCATCTACCATGATGTGATGCAGCCAAGTGCACTCACCAGAGCTGGCACCATGCTCTTAAACCTCCAGAACTATAAGCTAAATAAACCTTTCTTTACATGTTGCCCACATATGTTGTTCTAGCAATGGAAAATAGACTATTACAGCATGTTTACAGGTTTGGGGATTAGGATAGAAACATGGAGTGGGGTTATTCTGGCTTCCAAAAGCAGACTGACAGAACTAACCCACAAATCTCTGAGATTTTTTCTTGATGTTTCTTTTAAATTATTTTAATAATGAACACCCATTATTTTAGCAATCAAAAGGATATATGCTTGAAAACAATTTTTAATGATGTGGTAGGTAAAAGTATAGGCTTCAGTTCCCTAGAAATATTCAATTAAATTTGAATGTTTTTCCACTATAAGCCACATTAGTTTATTAACTTTTCTTATTTTTTATTTAAATATCTTTTCTATACTGTGACCAAACAACATTCTGATTATTAACTGACCCTTTCTCAGGTTCAGAAAATAGATTCCCTGGAATTAGTGTATAAATCACTGATCATTTTTTTTTTTTAAAAAAAAAAAAAGTATTTTAAATAGTTAAAATCAGACTTATGCACATATATATAATATATGTGCATATATATATAAAAAATATATATATATAATTTTCCATAGTGGCATTAAGTAAATTAGAAAATCAATTGATAAATAGGTCTTGAAGATGTGAGGAGAGCTAGAGGGTGTACCTCAGTGCTATACCACTTGCCCAGCATGTACAAGGTCCCAAGTTAAATCCCCCAGCACTGCCAAAACAAAACAAAGAGGGAGACAGAGCTAAGCTTAGAATTTGTACATTCACTCCCCAAAATACAATAAGATAAATACCCCATGTTTTTACTCATTCACAGATACATATTCACCACTCATAGATAGGAATAATAAACAGCATATTTTCTCAAGCATTTCTTATCCCTCCTGCTTTACAGGAAAAACAAGAGTGAGGAAAAGAGAGGGGAAAGCAAGAATAAAGAGGGAAAGAAGAAAGAGAAATAAAAGTTTGTTTTGCACTGGATACTTAACCTGGGCCAGCCTTACCCTATAACCTTTCTTTTTAAACATACTAACAGCAACCTCCACGCACACCCCTGGGTCTTTCCTAGACATGATAAAGACAGCACAAAGTTCTCAGGGACTTTCAGAACATGAATCAATTTTACAACCTGAAACAAAAAGAGATCTACTTAATATGACAAAGGTTCCCAGTTAAAGTATTGCTGTCTTCCAGGAGCCAGCCTAGGGCAGGGACAGGGTACCCAGCTGCAGTGAAGGATGAGGGATCGTCTACTCCCTGACTCACAGGTTTACCCTCTTCCCTAAATTCCCAAAGGACAGGCTGTAGAGACAGAGAATCTTGGCCAATTTGACTGACCAACTCCGGGAGAGCAGGATGAAAACAAGCTCTGCTCAGCATCTGTTCAAAGTTCCAACATTCCAGCCATCCTTGGCTGGAACTCTTTAAAGATGAGCACTAGGCCTGTCTCATTCACAGTGTTCCCAGGAACATGGACACAACAGACATGAAATAAATATCTAATGACTGATTGATAAAGGCCCGTCACATGTGCCTGCCGGCTTAAATGCCATACATATAGCGTAAGGCTCAATAAAATCCCAAATGTGAAATGCATCTTTTTAATCAATTTGCAAATTATGTAACCTTCTAATTCACTGACATAAACACAACACTCCCAGTATACCCAGAAGATGAATCAATAATGAGTCTCAGAAACACTGGAAGATTTGGCTTATAATAAAAGTTTCTCTGACAGATGAGTTGAAGCAAAAATTATTCATAGGTAAATCAGGTTAAAAATTTAAAAAAAAAAAAAAAAAAGGAACAGCGTATCAAAAGTACCAACACTGACTCTTGACTCTTATTTCCCGTTTTATACCAGTATTATGTAAAATGAAAAGGACAAAATTATGCCTAAAAGTTTGTCATTTCATAGATATTTTTAAATAAATCACAGCTAAAATAAATTATTCCTCAAAGTATATCATTTCATATATTTTTCTTAAAATAAATTGCTATAACCAGTCTTAGCCATGTTGACTAAAGTCATATTAAAATGGTTTTCAAAAAGCATTGGGATTTTCCCACAGACTAGTTCAATACCATAATTGACCAGGAGGTCAGTGTTCCTCTTGGATTAGGGTTCAATTGGCAGGCCAATGCTCCTCCTGGATTAGAGTTTAATTGACAGGCCAGTGCTCCTCCTGGATGATCTTCATGACAATGGATCAGGGGCACCAGAACAGGTCAACAGGTGTCTTTACCAGAGTCCAAGAGGAAGAGGTAAGAAACAACATCTACCATGGAGACGAAAAAGTCAGCCTGACAATTCAATGAGTGACTTGAGGGGTTGCTTACTGTGACCTCGCTAAGTATCAGTTGTAAAATGTGAGAGTACTGTACACAATGCCGGTGCTTTTGAGATGATCAATATCACTGCCAGTTGCCCACAAAGCCAAGCACAGCTCCACTGGTTCAGACACCACATTCGGCACTTCTGGCCTCACTCAGGAAGCCAAAACCATTTTCTAGTTTATGGACTTGACTTAAAGCCATGGCAAATAAACAATAACTAAGAGCAAAGCACTGTGAGAAAGACTGCTTCAAAACCATGCAATTTTTAGATTAGTCCACAAAGAGAAAGGAAAAAGATTGAAAATTACTGTATTAAGCTTAAGTGTCTAACAAAAAAATATGAAATTCAAAGAAAATAATTTTTAATTGAGTTTAATATACATTGCCAGCTTTCATTCTACTCAAACATTGATCAGTTATCACAAAATAGCATGCGTCTTTTTTTCTTCCTTTTCTACTTGAAGCCAAAGGAAAGATTTGTACAGACTAAAACATAACACAGGATTCTATCAGTAATTAAACACAAGCCTTTGGGTACTCAAATGTGCAACCTATTTCTTAGAGCAAACATTAGAAAAACTTCTGGCAACCTTTTTCAATAAATTTAAATAACTTCCTCACATCATTAAAAATTTTATCACTTTTAAAAATGCAATCCAAAGAAAATTATTTGTTTGCTATTGCTATGAGACACCAGAGGAAACTTTTAAATACTCCATTGTTTTTGCATTTAAAATCATTATGCATTCCAGAAAATAGATACAAACAACCTATAAAATGGCTGCATTCTAATATTAAATTTTAAACACACACACACATACATATTAAGCATGCTATCATTTTTCAGTTGGGTGAGTCATTTACAACTTTAAGTGTAGTATATTTCAGAATTATGATAGAACTCAGAAAAATTTTGCTATATTTTATAGACTTTCAGATAAATCATCATATGTCTCCTGAATGTATTTATTAAAATATTATTTTTCATGTCTCGAGCAGTAAAATAAAAGTCCCAATGTTTTTATTAAACAAACCATTATGAAGTTAACATCAAAAAGACAATTCTAAATGCTAGGGTTTGAATATTTTTGTCATCTCAAAATTAATTTGCTGAAATCTAATCCTCAAGGTAATGGTACTAGGAGGTAGGGCCTTTGGGAGATAGTTTAGTGCCCTTATTTAAAAAAAAAAAAAAAAAGGAACAGCGTATCAAAAGTACCAACACTGACTCTTGACTCTTATTTCCCGTTTTATACCAGTATTATGTAAAATGAAAAGGACAAAATTATGCCTAAAAGTTTGTCATTTCATAGATATTTTTAAATAAATCACAGCTAAAATAAATTATTCCTCAAAGTATATCATTTCATATATTTTTCTTAAAATAAATTGCTATAACCAGTCTTAGCCATGTTGACTAAAGTCATATTAAAATGGTTTTCAAAAAGCATTGGGATTTTCCCACAGACTAGTTCAATACCATAATTGACCAGGAGGTCAGTGTTCCTCTTGGATTAGGGTTCAATTGGCAGGCCAATGCTCCTCCTGGATTAGAGTTTAATTGACAGGCCAGTGCTCCTCCTGGATGATCTTCATGACAATGGATCAGGGGCACCAGAACAGGTCAACAGGTGTCTTTACCAGAGTCCAAGAGGAAGAGGTAAGAAACAACATCTACCATGGAGACGAAAAAAGTCAGCCTGACAATTCAATGAGTGACTTGAGGGGTTGCTTACTGTGACCTCGCTAAGTATCAGTTGTAAAATGTGAGAGTACTGTACACAATGCCGGTGCTTTTGAGATGATCAATATCACTGCCAGTTGCCCACAAAGCCAAGCACAGCTCCACTGGTTCAGACACCACATTCGGCACTTCTGGCCTCACTCAGGAAGCCAAAACCATTTTCTAGTTTATGGACTTGACTTAAAGCCATGGCAAATAAACAATAACTAAGAGCAAAGCACTGTGAGAAAGACTGCTTCAAAACCATGCAATTTTTAGATTAGTCCACAAAGAGAAAGGAAAAAGATTGAAAAATTACTGTATTAAGCTTAAGTGTCTAACAAAAAAATATGAAATTCAAAGAAAATAATTTTTAATTGAGTTTAATATACATTGCCAGCTTTCATTCTACTCAAACATTGATCAGTTATCACAAAATAGCATGCGTCTTTTTTTCTTCCTTTTCTACTTGAAAGCCAAAGGAAAGATTTGTACAGACTAAAACATAACACAGGATTCTATCAGTAATTAAACACAAGCCTTTGGGTACTCAAATGTGCAACCTATTTCTTAGAGCAAACATTAGAAAAACTTCTGGCAACCTTTTTCAATAAATTTAAATAACTTCCTCACATCATTAAAAATTTTATCACTTTTAAAAATGCAATCCAAAGAAAATTATTTGTTTGCTATTGCTATGAGACACCAGAGGAAACTTTTAAATACTCCATTGTTTTTGCATTTAAAATCATTATGCATTCCAGAAAATAGATACAAACAACCTATAAAATGGCTGCATTCTAATATTAAATTTTAAACACACACACACATACATATTAAGCATGCTATCATTTTTCAGTTGGGTGAGTCATTTACAACTTTAAGTGTAGTATATTTCAGAATTATGATAGAACTCAGAAAAATTTTGCTATATTTTATAGACTTTCAGATAAATCATCATATGTCTCCTGAATGTATTTATTAAAATATTATTTTTCATGTCTCGAGCAGTAAAATAAAAGTCCCAATGTTTTTATTAAACAAACCATTATGAAGTTAACATCAAAAAGACAATTCTAAATGCTAGGGTTTGAATATTTTTGTCATCTCAAAATTAATTTGCTGAAATCTAATCCTCAAGGTAATGGTACTAGGAGGTAGGGCCTTTGGGAGATAGTTTAGTGCCCTTATTTAAAAAAAAAAAAAAAAAAAATAGAGAGAGGGAGAGAAAGAGGAGCCCAAGAGCTTCTTTGCCTGTTCCTTCATGTGAGGATGCAACAAAAAGATGCCATTTATACAGAATAGGCCCTCACCAGACATCTTCGCTGCCACCTTAATCTTCAACTTCCAGACTCCAGTATGGTGGGAAATAGATTTCTGATGTTTATAGGCTACCCAGTCTATGGCATTTTTTTGTTATAGCAACCCAAATGGACAAATATACTAAGAATGTTGCTTGAAGATAAGGCAAGAAAAAGTCCTCTCATGGCCAAATTGAAGAAACTGGGGCAAGATTTACCCTCACACACACTTGAAGTAACTTTAAAAACGAACAAAATATCTTAAACTATGGTTTTACACTTAACAAAGGAGAGTGATTTCTGAGAGATAGTAAACAAACAAGGTAACCCACCCAAGTCAATCGGCTTACTGCTTGGAGAAAGTTTCCAGATGGTAGCACAAAGAGCATGGGAGACGGCAGCACCTGACAGTCTCTCTGGGTTAAGGAGGTGGAGCTGGAAGATCAAGAGTGTCCAGATGCCTGGAGTTTGCAGGGCAGAACACTGAAAACTACAAAAACCTATGGAGATGTGCAGGAGTTCCTCTTCAGTCTTTAGCTGAGTGCTAATCGATGCATGCATGAGAGTAAACTACCCAAGAACCATCTTGAAAGCATCAGAGGACTTCCCAGAGCTCCTCTTGTCCCCACTAGTCAGAGTGAAAAAACTTGTAATTAACAGGATACCAGATACACTACTTAGAATAACTATGCATTAGTAGGAGGTAAAATTTACCCTACATTAAATGCTCTGGTTCTACCCAAGAAAGTTTAAAAGCAAAACATGAAAGGCTCAAGTCACTTAAGTTCATCCCATAACAAAGCTGAAGAGTACAAAAATATTCATAATCTAACAGGTTAAAATTCAGTGTTTGACATCTAATAAAAATTTACATGGCATGGAAAGAAACATGAAAATACAATCCATGAGGTGAAAAATCAATTAACTAAAATCAACCCAGAATCATCATATGATAGAATTAGCAGACAAAAACATTAAAAAAAAAAAAAAAAAGTATGTGTTCAAAAAACTACAAATGAAGATTTTAAGACAAAAGATCCCAAATTAATTTCAGGGATAAAAATTACAATGTCTGGGATGAAAAACATATTGGCTAGTATTAGGAGCACATTAGACTTTGCAGGAAAAATAATTAGTAGATTGAAAAGTCATAGCAATTCAAACTAAAACTGATTTTTTAAATACTGGGGAAAAAATGAAATAGAGCAACAGTGAGCTATGGAACAACTTCAAGCAGTCTAGTGTACATGTAATTGGAGTTTCCAAAAGAGTGAGAACAGAAAGATATTTGAAGAAATAATGGTTAAAATTTTTCCAAATCTAATGAAAACTATAAACACATAAATCCAAGCTCAATGAATTTCAAGCACAAGTAACATGAATAAAACAACACTGACATATGTCATCGTCAAATTGCTTAAAACCAATGTTGACAAAAATCTTTAAAATGCCTATAGAAAAAGATACGCATTGACAAAGCAACAAGGACAATAATGAAGGCCGATTTCTCATCAGAAACAATGCAAACCAGAAGACAGAAGAACATCTCTGAAGCAACGAAAGGGAAAAAAAAGAAAAGAAAAAAACTGTCAAACTAGAATCATTTACCCAATGGAAACATCTTTCAAAAACAAAGGCAAAATAAGACTATTACAGAATAATATTAAAGGAAACCCATCAGAGAAAAATTACTCAAAATATCAAGATCTTTAATCACATCAGCAAAGCCCCTATTGTCATATGAGACAGCATTCACAATTTCCAGGAATGAGGACATGACCTTCACTGGGGGATATTATTCTGCCTACTATATACTCCGTGTGAAGAAATCACTCAAGATTATCCACCAAAACAAAAAATAATAATAGTGCAAGAAAATAATATGTTTAACGGGAGCCTATTATGACTGAGAAAAAACAGACATAAGAAAATAAATTGTCCTTTGCCTGGGATGTCCTTCTCTGACCTGGTATCTTGGTATTTAAGATTGTTTTCTTAATTTCTCCAGGTGAACTACTTGATTTTGTAGCAAGCACTACTTAGATAATTATATTGTCTTAAATGATATTTAAAAATTCATAAGCAATGAGAAAAGTAATCTGAAAAAAAAACTCAAAGTTCCTATACTCTGCATCATCAAGTGCTCTAGTAATCAAATTGTTTTTTAACTGGAAAATTTGGCATTTGAAGGGATTCAAACTCCAATCACTCCATATTTTTTTATATTCTGTAAATAACATTTCTTTTTTTTTAATATATTTCTTAGTTGTAAATGAACACAATACCTTTATTTTATTTATGTGGTGCTGAGGATCGAACCCAGGGCCTCACCCATGTGAGACAAGCGCTCTACGGCTGAGCCATAGCCCCAGCCCCTAAATAACATTTATTGATCAAAGTTCTTTTCCCATTTGTACCCTTAACCATGTTGCAAACTTATGCTGAGTGAATTTACTGCCCTTCAAGACTTTAAATCACTGAACACACACTCTTCATCACATGATCAAATTGACCTATTTATTTTATAATAATGCAATTGACAAATTTCCAAAAAGCTGAAAACAAGTAAAATGCATCATTTCTACTTGCATACTCGCATACACCATGCCAATAATTAGACTTAATCAAGGCTTCTCAATCAGCAGTAAGAGACTAGCATTCTGAACACAACTTACTTTCACAGTTAGCCAAAGTTAATAATTTGTCATTATATTAACCATCCCCCAACCCATCTAAATAAAAGTGCCACAGTCTTACAAATAGGTTTGAGGTGAGTATTGGAGATGGAACACAGGTGTGCTCTACCATTAAGCTACAAACCAACCCCTTTTATTTTCTATTCTGAGATAGGGTCTTGGTAAGTTTTCCAGGCTGGCCTTGAACTTGCAATCCTCCTGCCTTGCTGAGTTATTGTTCATCATGTGCCACCATGCCCAGCCAAATAAGCTTTCTTATCCTGTAATTTATGAATTATCAAAATACCATAATTAAGCAAATAAGTGAAAATGTTTCTTAAATACATGATTCAATATTACTTCTTATTCGAATGCAACCTATGTGGGAGCAACAGTTGTGAACCTTAGTGTAGAATGCCACATTGAGAAACCAGTACCATATACAGAACTGAGACTCCAGCGATAGATAACACAGGTGGTGAAATATTTCACTTGCTTCTCCTCCAAGCAAAGTTGGAGGCTTTGAAGCCACAGTATTTGTTCACCAACTTCATCCATTTCCATTTAATGATTAAAACTGTTTGACCAAGGCCAAACCTGTTTAGTCACCGTCTGAGTTCCAGAGATGCCAGGCCAACATTTAGTTTCACATGAGAGACCTCAGTGACCCATATTTTTCACTCACTGAAATTCCCCTCACAAAGTATTGCTAATCATTATCATGAGAAGAGATAAGAATGCTGATCTGCTCACTGAAAATTAACTGACTTCACCTATGGAGAGCCTCATTACCTAGACCTCAGCTTTCCCTTTTTTGATCTTGAGGATCAGAAGAGAAATTTTGCCTATCCATACTAATATTTCTAAGACTCCAGACAGTATTACCAATTACTCTACTTTTTAACTAAGTGGGTGGTCAACTCTTTCCCTGACAATACACAAAGGCAATGCTGTGAGGGGGTCATAATTAATTCCGTCAAACAGGTTAAAATATATGGGACCACAACTCACAACCTTTAGCATACTATTGTGTCCTAGGGCAAATCATCTGGAAAGAAGTCCAACAGCCTCCATTCTCTTCAGCTGTAGAAATGAAGTCTGACATTTATGAAGTCGTCACAAGAACAGGAATAAAGAAAGCACATTCCATCGAATCTCAGAAGTGTACCCTACATAAGTGTAATGCAAAAAAAAAAAAAAAAAAAAGCAAAAATATGGGGGGAAAAAAAAATCTCAAAGATGCACTTTCACCCCAAATAATTACTCTAAATCTAAATAAGTTTAGAAAAAATAATGGTTTTACTCTCCCCATTATGTGAGTTATTTAATATTAGTTCCTTTATCTTTGAAAGACTAAAGTATTTACCACAAAATCTGGACCACAGGGGCTGGGGTTGTGGCTCAGCGGTAGAATGCTGGCCTAGCACATGCACGGCCCTGGGTTTGATCCTTAGCACCATGTAAAAATAAATAAATAAAATAAAGGTATTGTATCCAACTACAACTAAAAAATAATTTTTTTTTTTAAAATTCTGGACCACAGTGCAAATCTAAAATGAATTCAGAGTTTACACATTTAGTTATGCTCTTCATCAGGCCCAAAGCCAAAAGAAAAACATCATGATTAAGCTTATGAGGAAAGAAAAACAAGGTAAAATATTAATATGTAAAATAGAGATATGTGCAACAATATACCCCCAAACTATATATAATCTTAACACAATTGGATAGAAAAATTTACACATAATTCAGGTAAGAACTTTAAAAACTGGTAAACCAACATCAGTAAATATTTTAAGTTAGGCCCTTCGTTTTTGCCACATGAAAAGTTTATATTTCATGGATTCAATACACAAAGCAATTCTCATCCATTATGTGCTGAGCAAACACATTTTATCTGATTTTTGCACTTTATACTGTACTACTTTTCAAAATCATTGCTTTTGGGAGGAAGAAGGAAGAACCAAAGAAAATAGGAACTTCAGAAAGTGAACCACAAAATAAGAGTGCTGTTTGCTTGAGGTATTTAACAATGGCTACTATATTTAATAAGAGCATCCAATATGAAAATATTTTTATAATAATTGCATAACTATAGGCTTGACTGGAGCAATTAAGTTCAACTTGATTTGCCTAAAATTCTCCCATTTTATCCTACCTTTATATTCAGGAAGACAGAAGATGAGTAAATTTACAGTCCCAAGACGTAAGTCCTGCTCAGGGTTCTACAATGAACCAGCTGAGCTAACCTAAGCTAACTGCTGACATCAGCTTTCCTCAACTATAGAATTAGCATGACCTCTTTAAGTCTTCCTAACTCCTTCTGATTCTAATAATGGAATTAACAACTATGACTTCAATCAATTTTTGCCTTCACCTGCCACCCAATAAAAATATGTCCCTTTAAAACACCACTGAAAAAACATAACTCATTTTAAGATTAACCACTAAAAATAAAAGCACACTTGCTCTACATCATCCAAACAGTCCAAATTTTTGTCTTCAGTTTTTAGTTTTACAGATCACCATGCCCTCAAATTCTGCAGGCAACCAAGAAGGCATACTATTATCACTCCTTCACATCCAGACCCAGTGCCTGACACCTCCAAATTTATTTTGCACTTTATTGACAAAATTTCTGAAAAGCTAGCCTTGAAAATGGCAGAGTATTAGTATACAAAAATCAATGTTCATTTTTCAAAAAAATAAAGCTAAAAGTAAGGGACCCTACCTCTCAAAAAATTACTATGAATGCTATCAAAACATTTACTTCTGATATTAATTTATACCATATTCCTGTACAAGACATTTAATATTAGTTTCCTATTGCTACTGTAACAATATAACATGAACTTAATGGCTTAAACCAACACAGTTTATTAGCTTACAGTTTGGGAGGTCAGAAGTCCAAAATGGGTCTCACAGCTACAGTCCAAGTGTTGGTGGGCTACATTCCTTCTAGGAGCTCTAGAGAATCTGTTTCCTTGCCTTTTTCAGCTCTAGAGGCTGCTGGGCATTCCAGATGGGCTCATGGCAGTCTTCCGTCTTTAAAGCCAACAATGGTAGGTCAAGTTGTCCTCACACAGTGATCTCCTGATTCTTAACTTTCCTGCCTCCCTCTTTCACTGATCACCCTTGTGACTACATCGGGCCCACCTGAATGATCCAGGATAATCTTCCTATTTTAAAGTTAGCTGACTGGCAAACCAATTCTACCTGCACCTTAATTCCCCTTGCCATAGAGACACAGTCACAGGTTCCAGAGATTAGGAAATGGGCATCTTTGGCAGGTCTTTATTCTGCCTGCCAGAGAATCTTTTATGCATTTACTGAGAAAACCTACTTACTAACAAAGTATAGAGATGAACAAGTCCTATAAAAGTTTGTTTACTGGACAACACAAAATAATAAAACCACAATTTGGTGGCAAATATTCAGAGATAAATACAGGAATACTTAGCAACAAAAAGGCAGATGAATAAAGAAATTTAAAAAATAAAAAAAATCAAACTGTCTGAAGCCACAGGTTTACATGTAATGTTCTAATATATTTTAATATCACTGTGAAGAAAGCACATATTATAATGAGCTGTAAGGAATGAGGTCATTTTCAATCAGAATTAGAGATATCATTTAGTCCCTGAATCTAATGTTCAACTGAATCTCAGAGAAATTATGAATTTCCTAAAATCATCTGGTTAGGTAGTTTAAGAAACAAAACTTCAACACAATTTATTAATTTCTGGTCAAAATACTATATGGGATAGCATAAACAACAAATTCAGTTCAGGAGTATACTTAAGAAATAAAAGTAACATATAATTACACTTTGAAACTATCAACTACAGATTGGACCAATTATAAAAGTCCTGAGGTCAGAGACAGATTAATTTTGCATAATCTCACTTACATGTATAATCTAAAAAAAAAAAAAATTAAACTCGTAAAAGCAAAGAGAAGAATAGCAGGGGTTGGGAGGAAGAATTGGTAAAATATTGGTCAAAGGATATAAAATTTCAGATAGCAGAAATGTGCAAGAGATCTACAATACAACATGGTGATTACAACTAATAATGGTGCATCGCATACCTGAAAATTGCTAAAATTTTAAGTGTATACCACAAAACAAAGTATATGACGTAATGCCTATGCTATTTAGCATGATTTAGAAATTTCACAATGTATACATACATGAAAACATCATATTGTACATCATAAGCACATAACTTTTTTTCAGTTAAAAAATAAATTAATAATTTAAAGTCCTACAGCTTAAAAAGCTACGAAATTCAGCCATTTGGCAAATTTACCTTTGTACAATAGTGTATTACTCAAGGATGTTATAAATTTGAAACACTGTTACCATTCATCTCATTCACATTGTATTATTGAGATCTTACTAGATGCCAGGCAGGTCCCAAGTGAAGAGAATATAGTACTGAATAAAGACAGTAGGAAATAAAAATCAGCCTGCCCTTAAGACTAGTGGTTGCCCCTAAACAACAGGGAAGCAGATGAAAAACTAAGAAGCATATCATACATAAGAAAGAGGTTGTACTTACAGGGCTATGAAGGAAGGCCAGAGGTGCATTCTCAGTCTCATTTGCAAACAAGCATGACAGGCAATACTGAAAGTTTATATCAAGATGAAGGGGATAAAATTATGTTTTTAAAATGTCTTTAAAATACTCAAACACAAGCACTGTCATAAAACTAAAGGAGAATCCCTTTCTCAAATCCTTAAATAAAAAAATTAACATCAATTAAAACCAAACTCAATCAAGACAGAGTGGAATTGGAAAAATAGATATTTGGATCTATGGAGCAGAATGCAGAGCACAAAAGTAGATCCACACAATACAGTCCAGTTGATGTGTGAAAAAGACTCAAAGGCAATTAATACACAGTCTTTCAAAAAAATAAATTGGACATCCATGTTCAAAAAAAGGTGGGAGAATTTAGACTCAGAACTTAGACCTTACAAAAATTGACACAACACAGATCACAGAAATAAATGTAAAACTATAAAATTTCTAGAAGACATGGGATAAAATATACATAGCTTTGGATTGGGTATGAGTTTTCAGATATAATGCCCAAAACACTGTTTATGAATAAAAGATAAATAAGTTGAACTTGACAAAATTTTAAACTGCTCTGTGAAAAAATACTATTAAGAGAATGAAAAGACAAGTTAAAGAATGGGAGAAAACATTCACCAAACACATAACTGATAAAAAAAAATGTATACAAAATATACAAGTAATTCTTTTTTTTATTCGAAGTTGTTGTATATATAACAGTAGCATGCATTACAATTCATAATACACATATAGAGCACCTTTTTACATAACACCTTTTTACATAATAGTATATTTATACTATTCATGTCTTCAATCATGCATTTAGGATAATGATATCCATCTCATTCTACCATCTTCTTTTCTTTCCCCCTTCATACCCCCTTGCTCCCTTCCTAACCCTCCATCCCCACTGACCTTTCTGGTGTTCCTCTAATCCTCCTATGTTCCCTGACCCAACCCCACTGTGAATCAGCCTCCTTATATCAGAGAAAACATTCAGCATTTGGATTTTTAAGATTGGCTAACTTCAATTAGCATTATATTCTCCAACTTCATCCATTTACCTGCGAATGCCATTATTTTATTCTCTTTTATTGCTGAGAAATATTCCATTGTGTATATATACCACATTTTCCTTATCCACTCATCTACTGAGGGGCATCTAGGTTGGTTCCACAACCTAGCTATTAAGACTCAACAATTAGAAGATAACCAGCTGAAAATGAACAAAAGAACTGATAGACAACTCACCAAAGAAGACATACAGATTGTAAACAAATACGAAAAACAAACATGACATATGCTTATCGGCATATGTCATGAGGGGAATACAAATTAAAATAATGATGACATACCAATAGACATCAACTAAAATGACTAAAATCCAAAAAGCTTAAAAATACCAAATGTTGGCAAGGATACAGAGCAACAGGAGCTCTCAGTCATTGCTGGGACACATACAACATGGTACAGCCACTGTGGCAGACTGTTTGGCAGTGTCTTCTGAAGCTAAACATAGATGCATCATGTAAGCCAGCAATTGTGCTCCTAGTTCATTTGAAAATTTATGCCAACACAAACACCTGCATGAGCATGTTTTTATAGAATCTCTATTCATAATGGCCAAAAACTAAAAGCAATCTCAGTAGGTAAATGTGTTAACAAACTGTGGTCATCCATACAATGGAAGACTACTAGGCCAAAGAAACAAAAGCATGACCATGTAAAGCCATGCAAAAATATGAATGACTCATAAATGCATATAGCTAAGTAAAAGAAGCCAGTCTGAAAGGATATATACTAGTGTGATTATTATATTTATATAACATTCTGGAAAAGGCAAGGTATAGACAAAATAAGCAGGTCAGTCATTCCCAGGAGTTTCAGAAAAAGTGAGCATTCAACAGGTAGGGCTCATGCGATTTTCAGGAGGGTGAAACTACTGTCTATGGTATTAATAATGGGTGATACATGACTTTGTGCACTTGTCAAAATACAGAGTCAAATTTAATATATACAAATTATATAAATATCATCAGGGAGGTCATAGAATCCTACATAGAATACAAACTGCTGTCAAAGAAACTAATAAATACATAAAATACATTCTAAGAAGGGAAGGGGAAAGGGGGAGGTGCTGTTCTAAGTGTCCTTAGAAATAAGTGGCATATGCAAAACTAAAGGCAAAATGAACTATGCATTAAGTAATATTGATAAAACTGTTTCTCACAGGTGTAAGCTAAGAATTCTAAAAACCACTATATACTATATACTAGTGGTGAACAATCAAGTAAATAGATTTTGGATCATGGGAGGCACTACTGGAATGGGAGTTATCAAACAAGCAAGGAGAGCACCAATGATCCACTTGGTAACAGAACAGAGTTGGACCCATCAGTATGAACTCATATTTGGCTTAATATAGATACAGATGGATGCCAAAACAAATATTTACAAGTATGTTTATATATACGGGTTACCTATACACAATATATTTCCTTGCTCTGTCAGCTGAATGGACCTAAAGCAACACATCTCAGTAGCAAAAGCATACCAGAGCCTCGTTTCTAATACCATTTTCAAATAAAAGAAACAAGGCTTTTTGGAAAAATGGCTCACTCTAGGACTGGAGCAGGCCACACAAGATAAACATGTAACTATACTACCAAAAAGTAAGAAAGCACTCAAAAAAAAAACAACAAAAACACAAGGAAAGAGTACATCCAAGAGACACACAGTAGCCACTGAAAGAGTTCCCAACAGCCAAAGCTAGAGCAATGTGAGCCATAAAATAAAGCAGCATTGGATTATAATGCAAAGAATAAAATAAATATCCATGGTTCATGCTAATGTAAGTAAATTATTAAATAAATATGGGAGAAACCACTCTCCCATGCAAAATTCCAATTAATACATTTAGATACTTTTGGAGGTGGAACATGAATCCCTCTAGTGTGGGCTGCACATGTGACCGCAACAGCACTATGGAGAAAGCTGACAAACACTACCTCAGCCAGCAATCACATCAACACAGCAGTATGCACCCATGAGGGCCAAGAATGGAGCCTTTTCCTTCCAGAGACCCTCCCCAAAACATAAAATCCCCAGGGAAGTCACAAGAATCACTGTAAGAGCCTTAATGAGGAGGTAGCTAAGATGGAGGCTGGCTGAGAGCCAAAGAGGAGGCGTTTAATTGTTTTCTCCTGACCTTAATGTAATCAACTAAGAATCTTTCTGTGCCCATGAACACTGTGTGATGCACCTGTAAGTTGAGCTTGTGACACGTGTATACTTGTTAAGGTGAAGAGTATTTAACCAGGTAGGGCTGGCGAGAGGGTGGTTGGAGTTGGAGAGAGAATACAGAAGAGAAACCAGAGAAGAAGCAAGAATAAAGAACCTACTCATTCCCAGTCTGCCTCCAATATCTTTCCCACGGTATCGTTGCTGCAGGCGGCAACAGCTGCAGGTGGCAACAAATCACAATCACACAAACCCCAACAGAGGTTCATTTTACAGAATTCACCTAACCAACACCGCTCAAAATTGTCAAACTCATCAAAAACATGAAGTGTCTGAGAAATTGTCACAACCACAAGAAGCCAAAGAAGACATGACAGCATCTCTAGTTTGCCTCAATTCCCACAACTCCCTACTTTTCGTTATTACTTACGGTTTCTGCAACATTCCACCTGTTACTTCTGATAATTGAAAAATAATAAACTTGGAGACACAGCATATCCATAAGTTAAAATAAATAATAGCATTTTTGTTTCATGACTCACCAATTTTCTGAATTATGCAGTAATAATGGGCAACCATGCTAAAAACTGATGAAAGCATTAATTGTTCAATTCTAGTTAAGGAAAGAAGTCATGGATTAAGATGAATAGGTAATAGATAAATCTTCAATGAAAATACATATACAGTGCTAACTCCCATTGACAGATCTTTAGGAATTTATTAGAAATATGTGAAGGACACAGATTCATGAAGGAAGACAAAGTAACAGGGCTCTGGGGCACTCATGCAGACTTTTCTTGGAGCTAGAATAAGCCGTAGCCCAGGAGGGATGCTCCTTAGAGTGCTAACACTTCAGAGGCTCTGAAACATCTTTAGGGCACAAATATACAACTTCAAATGCAATAAGACAGAGAGAACTGGTTCCCAGAACTTGACTCAGGGAGCATGCTGGATGCTTTGGAGAGAATATAACCTGATGACCTACTTGGGATAGACACAGAATCCACAAAAGATATGATCAAGGGTCTTCTAGGGAGGATAAAACTAGTTAAACGGGGTGGGTTTGTTTTGTCAGGAGGTATACCCAAGTTCAAGTAGCAGTAAACTTTTTTTTTAAATGCAGTTATTTTCATAATTCTGTGTTAATGTGGGATTTTTATACCTTTATTTATTTATTTATTTATTTTTATACAGTGCTAAGAATCTAATCTAGTGCTTCACACATGCTAGGCAAGTACTGTACCACTGTACTATAACCCCAGCCCAGCAGTAAACATCTTGATAAAAGAAAACAGGCTAGAGCTGCCAGCAGAGAGCTAACTTCACCACCCTTCCCCCATTCCATGCTGCCTCTCCAAGCAATGTTTTCTAGCAAATATCCAAATTGTTAGCCTCAAGGGAGTACCCACTTGTCTTGCCATTTCTATTAAGTGTCTCTAATAAATTTGGGGAGTGGGGGGGAAGACATTTGAAGTCAAGCCAGTTCAAACTAGTCATGACTATTAAAACCCAAGAGACAAGACCATGAGCAAATCTCTGATACTGAAAAGCACTAGAGCCAAGCGTGGTGATGCACACCTGTAATCCCAGCTGCTGAAAAGGCTAAGGCAGGAGGATTGCAAGTTCAAAGCTAGCCTCAACAAAAGCGAGGTGCTAAACAACTCAGTGAGACCCTGTCTCTAAACATAATACAAAAGAGGGCTGGAGATGCGGCTCAGTGATCAAGTGCCCCTGAGTTCATTCCCTGGTACTCCCCTCCCAAAAAAAAAAAAAAAAAAAAAAAAAAAAAAAACACAGAAAAGCACTAGACCAAATTAATATCAAATGTTATACATATACATTTTCATATAGAATAAAGAAGCCACAATATAACAAATCCAAACAACTCATGGCCATAGTGATAAACATTCTAAGAATAAATCAAAATCTAAAACTTCCATTTTATACTTTAAAGATGAAATTATTCTTAAAACATATCATTTAAAAGAATGACTTTTACATCAACCTGCAAGTGGACATTTATGAAGTTATGTATTTAATTAAAAAACAATACTACAATAGCACAACTGCATACATCTTATACTAAAAGGTAACTATAATAACCTAAAAGGTAAGGCCAAGGCAAGTATCAATATTAGCCATACTTTTCCATTAAAACAAGTATAATTTACCAATGGCTTGTTGTACAGTTAGGTTTCAGACTCTGTTTCCAAGCCCTTAATATGGTACTAAATAATCTAAATCAAATAATTTGTTTTTCCAATTTATTTATTCATTTGCTTAATCTTTTAGAAAGTTTCTCCTAAAAAAAATATTAAGATGTTAGGAAAACTAACATGGTACATCCCACACAATCTTAACTATTATCATAACATTTCAAGAATGTACATATACTGTGTAGTATGAACTGTAATATATACTACTATAAATAAAAATTTAAAAAAAAGAATGCACATATACAATACCCACTGTATAATTTACAACCTAGATTTAAATGGGTTTTCTGCTATAAATTTATAAATAGTCTAGTATTCATTTCTTTAGATTGAAAATGACCCATCACCTAAAAAATCTATATATCACAGTAAGACAATGGGTCCCACAAAAAAAAATCAAAAAATATATAAAATTCTAAATGTAAAAAATTAAATTTAGGCATGAGTTTCATTTCAAAAGTAGTCTTCACTTTAGGAAAATAATCATCTCCTTAAATACTACATCCTGTAACACATTCAAATTATGATTTAACTTACATAACTGCAGAACATGAGTTAATAAAAGGTTTTCTGGTGCACTGTATTATATTTTTTATTTTCTTTTTAATTATGGTAAAATATACATTACATAAAATTTACCAGTTTAACCATACTGAAGTACACACCTGAGCGACACTGAGTAATTCACATTTTTGTGCAACTCTCACCACCACCAATCTCCAGAAGTCTTTCTTTCATCTTCTCAATCTGAACATAGCTTTTAAACAATAATTTCTCATTTCTCTTTCCCCCATATTTCCCCAACCCCTGGTGACCACTATTCTATCTCTATAAATTTGACTATTCTTGGTATCTCATATAAGAATTATACAATATTTGTCCTTTTGTGACTGTTATATTGCACTCAGCAGAATACTCCAAGGTTCATCTATGTGGTAGCATGAGTCAGACTCCAGAGTTCCAAAAGAGTCACTTTTAACAGGTTCTACCAATGCACTGAGGTGGGGAGACAGACTCTTGGTGCTTTCTATTCTGCCATGTTGCCTCTTACTTACCCAGTCCATTGGAACACACTGGGTAAACTCCATAAGAACACAGTCCATGTCTATTTAAATCAGCCCACAATTTATATCAAATCAGTTAAAAAGACAGATATTTTGATATTTAAGATGTTAATGTTGAAGATGTTTTTTATTTGTTGCCATAAATACACTACAGTAATATTCTGTTCAAAATTATCTACCTAAAGTTCTAATAGTTCTAGTAATATTTGAGTTCTATTAATATTTAACTGTAAATCACTAATTCTAATATTTTTCCTAAAATATCAAGAAATACCATTGCAAAATGAAAGCCAAAAATATAAGTACAGTTCATTTTACAAGAAATTCTTTGAAAGCAAAAAAAACACAAATAGAGTTCCAAGCAAATTCCCTTAAAAGTCATTCTCCCTAAAAGTTAAGTGTTTTATGATGATGTGTTTTCCTCTAAATATTCTAAATTAAGAGTATAAAAACAGGAATCACCTGATTTAAAAAAAAAAAAAAAAGCTGAGAAATTCCACTTGCAATAATAATGACAGACCAAGCAATTTTGCCTTTCCCATTGTGGCTAACTAAAAAACTCTGGACATGAAATATTTTCTTTTAAATTGACTTAGTGGTATTAGAAAATTAGCAAGATAATTAAGAATTGCCAAGCCAGGATCCAATGGAGAACAGAGGACTAAGCAGATGAGGGCAACATCTATCTAGGGCATGTTCCATGGGAACAAGTACTCATTCAGGGAGAAGGGGGTCTGAGAACCCCAGTCATGCCCTTGACTGACAATCTCTCAGCTCAATGAGAAAGATTCAGGTACAGAAACAATGTAAGAGTACATCATACTGAATAGATGTGGCCTCAGAGTGACTATTCAAACAGCCAACAAACCTGAAAAAAAAAAAATGCTCAATCTTATTAGTAATCAAGGACGTACAAATTAAAACTACAATGGAATGCTACTACTCACTCACCAAAATGGCTACAATGAAAAAGATGGACAAAAATATAATTACTATTGGCAAGGTTATGGAGCAACCAAAAAATTTTTATTTTACAGATAGAATATAAGATGGGTAAAACTACTCTGGAAAACTAATTGGCAATATGCTTTAAAACTAAACACATTCTTACCAAATATCATTTTCATCCCTGTAACCCACAAGAAATTAGTATACCAACAAACATGTATAAGAACATTCAAAGCAGCTTTTTCCATAATAGCCAAAAACAAAAGCAACATAAATGACTGTCATGAGTGGAATAAATAAAATTAGAATATTCCAAAGAGTAAAAAAAAAAAAAAAAAAAGTAAATAAAAGAACCAATACACAGAAATAAATATCTTTAATTAAAAGAAAATTCAGCAGACTCACACTACAAAAAATGCTACAGGAAGTTTTCAGCATGAAGGTAAGTATTAGGAAAATCAATCAATAAATGATAGATACACAATATGGATGAATCTCAAATTTTGAGTGAAAAAAAGTCAGACCTGACCAATTATATATTAGAGATTTTTATTTATATGACGTTGAAAAGAAAGCAAAACTAAGCAAAGTACTTAGGGAATCATGTATGTATGTATATAGTAAAACTAAAACAAAAATATTGCCATAAAATAAGGATAGCTGTAACCTTCCAGGGTGAGGCAATGGGCATGAAGAGAATACTTTTGTGGTGCAGACAATATTTTCTTTCTTGATGCAAGTGATGGTATTAATTTATTGAGCTATTCATTTTTGCTATATTTTATGTTATTCTTCACAATTTAAAGTATTAAAAACTAAAAATACTCTGAAGTCTAACAAGAACATTTTATAATTAAAAACTGTGGATTTGAAAATGCTCAGGATGAAAATAGTCATAATAAAAGCCCCAAAACATGTATATACAAAAGACAATCATGATGATACACAAAATAATTCTATCCCCAAAACACAGTGTCACAAAATTCTCAATTCATAAACAATATATCATATAATGTTTTCTGAACATGAAATTTATTTCTGGAACAGATATAAAAAGTTCCCCAGTGACTAGGTTAACATTTCCAAAGGTTTTAGTTCCTCATCACTCTAAAAGCTTATGGTCCTGAATTAAACACTAGTTGGAGATCTTTTAAATGACAAACCTTGGTATATTTTGAGTTACTAGACTACTAGACAACTTCAGCAGCAAAAAAAAAAAAAAAAAAAAAAAAAAAAAACATAACCAAAAGAAAGCTAGCTTTAGCATAGCATAGTTCTTTTTATTTTCTTGATTAAAAACTACTGTGAAAATTATTGGTCAGGCCAGTTTCACAAAGTTTACTATCTTAGTCTATAAAACTCAAGTACTCATAGAATCCTTTTACCCAAAGAGGAACCTCTTCCAATCTTTACAGCAAAAACAAGAAAACATACCTAGCATTCTGAACTAGCCTCCTTCTTCTCTATCACTAACTCAAACTCTCCCCAGTCAGAGGTTTGGCATCCCAGTGGATGTTGCACAGGTTGGAGGTAGTGAACACAAATGACCCAACTGAGCAGTGGAACGCAGAGGCACAGAGCTGAAGAATACTGCACCCTCCACTCACCCACACACTGAACTCAAGCTTCCCTTCTACTGACAACAAAATGAACACAATACAATGGCACTTATACCTTGGAGCAGTGGAAAAACTGTTCATTTGAAAACATCTGTTTTTAATCTCCAGAAAATTCAATTCCAATATGTGTACTTTTGAGAATATTTTTTATTTTGGTGCTGGGTAAGGATAGGTTATGTGTTTCTGATTCTGCCTTTCTATTCTGTTTGTGGACTCTGGTGCTGAATAAGAGAAAGTCTGATATTTATTTATGTAAGGTATGGTCAGACATCCTGAGTCCACTTTCCAAATCTAACTGCTTCACCATCATGGTCAATCTTAGTTTTTCTATGTACAGACCTGGGAAGCTAACTTCTTAAGAGTGTTTAGGAGATAACTAGGAAATATTAAAACATGTAAAGGCTACTCATGTAGTACAGTGACACAAGTATATCCTGATTAGCACATGTATTAGAAAAATATGTTATACTAGTTTACTAATGCTACCATAACTAAGCACCATAAACTGGGTGAATAAAACAATTCTGGAAGCAATAAATACAAAATTGAGGTATGAACAAGGTTGTTTCCTTTTGAGGGCCGTGAAAGAAGGATCAGTTCCACGTCTCTCTCATCGGCTTATAGATGTCTGTGTTCTTCCTCCGTTTCTTCACATTACCTTCCCTCTATGTATATCTCTGTGCCCAACCCTCCCTTTTTTCCCCTTTCCATACTGGGGGTTGAACCCAGGGGCACTCTACCAATAAGCTATATCCTCAGCCCTCTCTATTTTTTTAAACATTTTTTAATATATTTTTCATTTTAGTTGTGGATGGACACAATACCTTTATTTTATTTTTATGTGGTACTAAGGATCAAACCTAGTGTCTTACATGTGCTAGATGAGAACTCTACCATTGGGGCCCAGTCCCAGCCCTTATTTTTTTTATTTTGGGACGGAAACTCAATATATTGCCCAGGCTGTACATAAACTCATGATCCTCCTGCCTCCCAAGTCATGGGGATTACAAGCACACTGTGCCCAGCTAAAGTTCCCATTTTTTAATGAGGACACCAGTCATATAAACAAAGTCCCACCCTAAAAAACCTCACTTTACCTTGATTACCTCCATAAAGATTCTGCCTCCAAATGAAGTCACATTCTGAGATACTAGGAATCAGAACTTCTGAATTGAAGGGGAGGCAATCTAGCCCATAATAACACATATGGATATGCATGTATGCATATATAGCTATATATAACTAGAATCATCCTTATTCTGTTAGCTTTTCATTGATGTGACCAAATTACCTGACATGAACTTTAAAAAGGAAAGGTTTGTTTTAGCTCACGTTTCCGAGATTTCAGTCCATGGTTGGCTGGCTCCATTGGTTTGGGCCTGAGATGAGGCAGAACATCATGGTGGGAGGTCATGGTGAGAGAAAGCACTCAGCTCAGGGCAACCAGAAAGCAGAAAGCAAGGGCAGGGGATGGCAGGAACAAGATATAGTCCCCAGGGGCATGCCCCCAGTGACCTAATTCCTCCAACCATGCTCCACCTGCCTAGTGTTTCCACCACCTTCAAGTACCCCTCTCAAATTCTAATCCACTGAGGACAGAGCCCTTCATGATCCAATCATGTTCTAAAAACTCACATCTGGACATTGCTGCATTGGTAACCAAGCCTTCAAAACATGAGATTTGGGGGAATATTTCAGATCCAAATCATAACACTTATCAATTATCAACACAGTTTAATTACATTGAATACTGTTTTTCAAACCATTTTTTAAATTTTTTATTATTCTAATTTGTTATACATGTTTGCAGAGTACATTTCATTTCATATTACCTATAAAGAGCACAATTTTTCAAGTTCAAACCATTTTTGAAGTGCCTCATATCCCTACTATGTGTTTTTGTAACAGTGACAGTGTAAGACATTTTTTTCCTTCTTGGGTACATAACACAGATCTCACATATACATCCATGCTTCAAAGCTAAACAGAGGCACTTCAAGCCAAACCTCCTGAAATAAACATTCAAAATAGGGCATATTTTCCAATGAAGGTAAAGATTATAGTGTAACCAAGAGGAATGTGCAAGCCAGTAATAATTCAACCTAGTTACCAAGCCAAACCATGATAGTCTACTTTAAAAATACGGAAACTTGAGAAAGTGATACCGTTACAATTGTTAAGTATGGAATGCAGGAACATTTCTTTTAAACTTCAAGTCTAACAAATCCATCTTGTATATTTACTTTTTTAAAGAAATGTCCATTCAGCACATTTGGATATGAGAGCTTAAAAAGAACTGAATCCTTTTTCCTGTTATGTGCATGTTAATACCAAATGTAAAAGCTATTACGAAGTTCCAGTTACCACAGGACTCCACCTTCATGAAGACTGATTTTTATGCAAGTCTCAGAAGGAAAGACTCATGGTTCAGGTTCCACTGGGTGAATGCTTTCCACTTTTAAGAAATATAGAATGTGTTTCCTCTTTTACACTATTAACAAAAGATCAAGAACCCATTACGATTCTTCACATGCCTCTGCTCCTGCTCTTTCATTCTTAAAACTTATTGTTTTTAAAATACTATGCCAGAATACAAAGACTTACCTAAGGCAAATCTGTCTCATTAGTTTAAAAAATCAGGTGACAGCAGACAAGTTTATTCTTTATAATTTTAGTTAAAAAGATGTGACATAAAATCTAGCATCTTAACCATTTTTAAGTGTATCATACAGTGGTGCTTATTATATGCACATGTTGTACAGCAGATTACCACAACTTTTCATCTTACAAAACCAAACTGTTTATTCATTGAACAATCCAACCTTTCCTACTCTCTCAGCAACCACTATTCCACTTTCAAGAGTTTAGCTATTTTAGATACCTATTATGGTGTGGATGTGAGGTGTCCCTCAAAAGCTCACTTCTAAGACAATGCAAGAAGGTTCAGAGAAGAAATTATTGGGTTGTGAAAGCTTTAACCCAATCAGTGAATTTTGAAGGCTGGTAGGGTGTGGCTAGAAGAGGTAGGACATTGGGGGCATGGCTTTGGGATCTAATTTTGTATCTGGTGAGTGAAGTCTCTATTTTTTGATCATCATGTGAGCTGTTTTCCTCTGCCATACTCTTCCACCATGATGTTCAACTTCACCTGGAGTCCCTGGGGAATGAAGCTGGCTATATATGAACTGAGACCTCTGAAACCATTTTTTTTTTCAGAGTAAATATTTGTTTAATATTTCACATGACCTAAATTTACCACCTGGCTAAACTCCCCTCTATGGACAAGCAGTTAACTGTATGACATAAGCAGTTAAGCGCTTCAGGATCGGCCATGAAGATGAACAATCCATTAGCTTGTAAACACGAACCAGTGACTCCTGGGATCAGGGACAAAGTCTCACTTCCCATCACAGCATCAATCTTAGAGAAGCCTGAAGTTTTGGTAAGAGGCATGGAAGCTTCACTGGATCTCCATCAACTGTATGTTGGACAGCATTATGGGCAGTAAAGCCCAGAGTAAAAAGGTTTTAATATAGGTTGAGTATCCCTAATATGAAAATCTGAATTACTCTAAATTCTGAAAAATTTTGAATACCCCTTTGATGAGACAAGTAGAAAATTCCACACCATGAAACCTTCTTCCATGCACAAAATTATTAAAAATATTATATAAATTTACCTTCAGGATATGTATGTAAGGTATATGAAACACAAATGAATTTATGTTGAAACCATGAGCCCTTAAATAAACTTTTCCTCCTCTATAATTGTTCCAGTTGGGTCTTTCAGACACGGCACTGAAACAGATAACTCATTCAAGTAGAATCATGTGATATTTGCCTTTCTGTAACTGGCTTATTTCATTTAGCATAATGTTCTCCATGTTTATCCATGTTGTAGCATATGATGATATTTCCTTCTTTTTAAAGGCTAAGATGCCATTTTCTTTATCCATTCCTCACTGACATTTAGGTTGCTTCCATATTGGAATAATGATGCAATGAAAACAGGTGTGCAAATATATTTTCAAGATCTTGTTTTCAATTCCTCTGGATATATACCTAGAAGTGGAGTTGCTAGATCCCACTTTTTTTTTTTAATAACTTTGGTTTTCATGTTTTTGAGGAACCACCATACTGTTTTCCATAGTATCTATTCCATTTTACATTCCCACCAACAGTGAACAAAGACTCTAATTTCTCCACATCCCCACCAATACTTGTTATTTTCTGTTTTTTAATAATGGCCATTCTAATGGGTATGGCATGGTATCTTTTTGTGATTTTCAATTATATTTTCCAAAGGGTTACTTAATACTGAATATCTTTTAATGTTTATTGACTATTTTTACATCTTCTTTGGGAAAAATCTGTATTCAAGTCCTTTGCCCATTTTTAACTTGATTGGTTGTTACTGAGTCATAGAAGTTCTTTGTATATTCTGGGTATAAGCCCCTCATGAGATGTATGGTTTACAAATACTTTCTCCCATTACGTAGGTTGTCTTTTCACTCTGTTGCTTATTTCCTTTGCTATAAAGACTTTTCTTAGTTTGATATGGTCCTGTGATTTTGGTGTCATCTCTAACAAATCATTGCCAAACTCAATGTCAAAAAGCTTTTCAGCTATGTTTTCTCCTAGGAATAATTTCAGTTTCATGTTTAACGATTTAAATTTAAATATTTAACCCATTTTGAGCTGATTTTTTGTATACGGCTATGGATCAGCCTAGATTCTCTTTCACACAGAAATCCAGTCTTCGGAGCACCATGTGTTGAAGAGACTGTGTACCCCTGGCATCTTTGTCAAAGATCATTTGATGATATAGATAATGTTTTCTTTCTGGATTCTCTGTGCTGTTCCACTAGTCTTAATTTCTGTGTTCATGCACTACCATACTGTTTTGATTGTTGTGGTTTTGTAGTATGTTTTGAAGTCAGAAAATGTGACGCCTCAAGCTTTGATCTTCTTTATCAAGATTGTTTTGGCTACTTTGGGTTCTCTTGAGATTCCATATGAAATTTAGAATGGTTTTTATTTCATATTTCTACTAAAAATGACATTAGTATTCTGCTAGGGTTTACACTGAATCTACAGATAAGTTTGGAAATTAAAGTTAATTTAATTTCAGGTAAGAAATTAAAGTGTCTTACCTCCTTTACTAAATTTATCCCTAAGTATTTTATTCTTTTTGTTGTTGTCATAAATGAAAGTGTTTGCTTAATTGCCTTTTCATATTGTTACTGTTAGCATATAGAAACACAACTTATTTTTGTTTGTTGAATTTGTCTCTTGTAACTTTGCTGAATTTTTTTTATTAGTTCTCACAGTGTGTGTGTGGAATTTTTAGGGATTTCTAAATACAAGATTATCTCAATTGCAAACTAGGATTGTCAAAAATGATTTGACAATAGTGATGATGTTTTCTTTATGGATTGTACTTCTTCCTCTCCTGTTTGGATGCTTTCTATATCTTTTTCTTACCTGATTGCTCTGTCTAGAATTTTCAGTACTATGCTAAGCAAAAAAGTAAAAGAGGGCAACCTTACCTTTATCCTGGTCTTAGAGGAAAAGCATTCAGTTTTTCACCACTGAGTACCATGTTGGGATGTGAGTTTTTCACATATGGTCTTTATTATATTCAGGAAGTTCCCCTCTAACTGCTAGTTCTTTTGAGTTTTTATCATTAAAGGTACTGAATTTTCTTAAATGCCTTTCCATATTAATTTAGATGATTGTGTGTTGTTTGTCCTTTTGTTCATATACCAGTATTATACTGATTTTCATATTAAATTATCCTTGTACTTGTCACAATCTATAACTCTTTCAATGTGTTGTTTAATTCAGTTTGCTAAAATTTTATATCAATATCCATGTGGGATATTAGTCCATAGTTTTCTCTTCTTGCAATATTTTTCTGATTCTGGAATCAGGGTAATGCTATCATTATAAAATAAATCTGCAAGTGTTTCTTTCTCTTCATTTTTCTGGAAGAATTTGAGGATTAGTGTCGATTCTTTAAATGTTTGGAAGCACCCTTCAGTAAAGCCATGCGATCTTGGGTTTTCTTTGTTGAGATTTTTATTAGTGATTCAACTCAGTATCAGTTATAGATCTGTTCAAATACTTTATTTCTTCATAATTCAGTCTTGGTAGATCGTTCCTAGAAAGTCATCAATTTCTTCAAGGTTACACAATTTGTTGGCATAAAATTGTTCATGGTAGTCATCAGTTGTAAAGTCTCCCCATTGGTATCTTATTTTTGTGTGTCTTTTTTCAGCTAAGCCTAGCTAAGAAATTTTTTCTTTTGTTATCTTTTAAATGAACAAACTCTTGGTTTCTTTGGGCATTTTTTTTCTATTCTATTTTTCATTTATGCTTTCAACTTTATTTTCTTTCTTCATCATGCTACTTTAGTTATAGTTTGTTCTTCTTTTCCTAGTTCTTTCAAGTATAAAGTTGAGTTGTTGATTTGAAAATTTTTTTAATGTAGGTATTTACTGCTGTAAAATTCCCCCAAATACTGTTTTTTCTGCAACCTATTGCCTTTTGTTAATTCTCCAATGTCTTACAGCTATTTTATCCTTCTTTTCCTCTCTTGCAGTTTTTCTTGATGTTTTTCAATGATACACTTTGATTCCTTTCCCTTTTTCTTTGTGACTCTCTATAGGTATTTTCTTTACCAGAGAGCTATTTCCATATGCTTTCATGTTCTTGTCTGGCATTCTCTTGTTTCCACTTTTAGGACTCTTTTATCAATTCTTACAAAGCAAGTTTAGCCAAAATTATGAACTCTTAAGTTTGTTTAGCCAGGAAGGTCATGACTTATTCTTCATTTTTAAAATATTTTATTAGTTGTAGATGGACACAATACCTTTATTTTATTCGTTTATTTTTATGTGGTCCCAGGGATCAAACCCAGTGCCTCATGCATGCTAGGCAAGAGCTCTACCACTGAGCCATATGCTGGCCTCTTACTTTTCACTTTTGAAAGATGAGTTTGCTTTGTATACTACTCTTAGATGGTAGTTTGTTTTCTTCAGACCTTTTAACGTATCATCTCACTCCATTCTGTCCTGTGATGATTTTGCTGAGATATTTATTGATACTGTTATAGGAGTTCCCTATTCAGAATGAGTTGCTTTTCTCTTGCTGTTTTCAAGATTCTCTTTGACAGGTTGATCATAATGTGTTTTAATATGGATTTCTTTGGTTTCATCATAGTTTCAGTTCTCTCAGCTTTTTGAATTTGGATGCCCATTTCCCTGTCAGATTTGGAAGTTTTGGCCATTATAGCTTCAAATATGCTCTTTTCCCCATTCCTTCTATCTTCTTCTGAACTCCCATAATACATATACAGCTAATTGTGTCTCATAAGTCCCTTAGACTTTCTCTGGTTTGTTCGGGTTTTTTTTTTTCTTTTTTTTTTTTTTCTTTTTGTTCCTCTAACTTACACAGTCATGTACCATTTAATAACAGAAATGCTCTCTAAGAAATGCATTGTTAATGATTGTGTCATTGTGCAAACATCTTAGAGTGTACTTATATAAACCAAGATAGTATACATGAATCACTCAAATTGGCCCCTCATGCAATCAAGAGACATGGTAAATGTGTCAGAATAACACAACATACCATTTTACAGTAAATATTTTTATAAACAGAAGAAATACTCTCTAAAATAATGATTAAATGCATAGTTTATTAAGTACATAAGCCAGTAATGTGGTTGTTTATCATCAATATCAAAGATCATGTACTATGCATAATTGTATGTGCTATACTTCCTTTTTAAATTTTTTTTTATTTATTCTAATTAGGTATATATGACAGTAGAATGCATTTTGACATATCATACATAAATGGAATATAACTTATTCTTCTGGTTGTACATAATGTAAAATCTCACTGGTTGTGTAGTCATATATGCACATAGGGTAATAATGTCCAATGCATTCTACTATCCTTCCTACACCTATACCCTCTCCCCTCCCTTCACTTCCCTCTGCCTAATCTAAACTAACTCTATTCTTCCCTAGCGTCCCCCCTTATTGAAAACTAGCATCAAATTTCAGAGAAAACATTTGGCCTTTGGTTTTTTGGGAATTGGCTTATTTCACTTAGCATGATATTCTCCAGATCCATCCATTTACCTGCAAATGCCATAGTTTCATTGTCTATTTTCCCTTGTAGTCAACTGAGCTAATTTACATTTTTGGTTTTTGTTTTTGTTTGGGGGATTTTTTGTTGTTGTTTTGGTTGTTTTGGTAGGTAATTCAAAAAGCTCTATTCCTTTAGATTAATTTCTGGAGATTTATTTTGTTCCTTTAATTGGGCTGTGTTTCCCTGTTTCTTCATGTGGCTTATTATTTTCTGTTGTGCTTTTTATGTCTGAAAAAGAAACAGCAACTAACAGACTTTCACATGGGCTTTGTGTGGAGAAAGTCATTCACCAACCAGCCCAGCTACAGATTCTGGGAGATTTACAAACCTTTTAGAGGGATGCATCTTCTCTAAGATTATGTGTGTAAATTTCACAATCAGACAGGTTTTCATGTTTCTTTTTCAAGAACTTGTAGCTTTTTGCTCCCTCCAGTGTCTATCTGCAGTACTACACGCTATATGGCACTGAATCCTCTGAGCTTTCTCTTGTTCTCAAGAGCCCTTAGGTATCCTAAGTATACCAGTTCCTCCAAGTCAGGGGAGACCAAAACTAGTCCCTTGGGCAGTTCCAAAAGTGAGAACAATGAATAGAGAAACAACACATTGTATCCTTCTTCTCAATCATAAGCTGTGTTTGCTTGGGAGAGGGACTGACCCAAATAAAGTGAAACAACTTTCTTTTTACCTATTTCAATGCAGCAGCACTTCGTTTTTAGTTTTCCTGGAGTACTGTGATTCTATAACTGATTTCTACCATTGTCATAATCTTCTCTGGTTCATAAATTGTTTCATTTGTGGAAGGAGAGCTTCTTATTCCTCTAACTTATTGACTACAAATAGGTTTATTTCTGTAATATCATAAAGTATACTCATCTATAGTTATCCACCTTTCCCTTTCTGAATATTTTTTATTTAAAATATATAAAAAACACTAACTGGACACTCCATCTTATATACCATTTCACCCTTCCACTGTGCTTCATCTTTGATTTCAATCAAGTTACAGTATGAAGGAGCCCTAATTAGGAAGGGCTGTTGCAGCTAGCTGGAAGCCATAAGTTCCACCTGGTATGTATGTGACGCACCTATAGGCACCCGCAAAGCTGAAGGTATATAACCGGGTGAAAGCGGTCAGAGTTAGAAGAACGGAGAATTCATTCAGTCAGTCGTGCAGTAGCTCGGTCGGTCAGAAGAAGAGTTCGGGTCGGAGAAAAGAATCAGAGCGGCCAGAACGTAGGCAGAGCGGTTACAGAAGAGAAACCAGATAGAAGAAGTAATGACTGGTCAGAGTTAGGCCGAGGCTCCCGAGGAAGAAAGAAGAAAGAAGCAAGAAGAAAGAAGAAGCTCTAAAAAATAATCTTTCTCAAAGCTAAGCTCTCTCTATTTTTCTTTCTCTCTCTCTAAGCTAAGAAGATAAGAAGACAAGAAGACAAGAAGCTAAGCTCTATCTTTCTCTCTAAGAAAGCTCTCTTTAATCTTTCTCTCTAAAAATCTTTCTTTCTCTCTAAGAAAGCTCTCTTTAATCTTTCTCTCTAAAAATCTTTCTTTCCCTCTCTAAGTTCTCTCTAAGAAAGTAGAAGTAAAAGTAGTAATAGCTTTACTCTGCCTCCGAGTTTTTCTCCCGTGGCGCCGTGGCTGGCCATGACAGGCAGCTTACACACATAGGTAACAATCCACTTTGTGCTGACAATGCCTCATCTCAGGCTTACAGCAGACATACTTTTCACTTCTTTCCCTGGGAACCTGTTAGATGCTTCTGGGGGCCAGTTGGTCTCAAATGTATGTAACCTAGAAATGCAGGGAAGGTAGTTCCCATGGGGCCAAACCTCAAGACTCCTCAAAGAGAGGAAGCTGATAGACAAATGTCTACCTTTTTAATCCCTTAGGTGGATAGATTAAGGATATAGCGTCTGGGACACCACAAGTAGCAGACACCCACACAGGTAACAAACTAAATAGTGCATCATTGAATTGGCTTTGTCTTCTTCCGATTTGACTATTCTTATTCTGTCATTGCATTTCCTTATCTTATGGATGTGTAGGTAGGTGACCCCAAAGTAAAATGCACATTAAGACAGACCTTAGTCTAGGGAATCTTCTTTTGTTTTCTGTTAAGAAGTGCAGGTAGGGGGCGCTGGTTATGTGGTTCAGCAGCAGAGTGTTTTCCTGTCATGTCTGAGGCCTAGGTTTGATCCCTGGTACCATGAAGAAAAAAAGAAAAAAAAAAAATAGGAGGAAGAAGGAAAGGGGTGCAGGTAGCTTTCCTCTTTCTAGGTTGTATTCCTTTTAAAGATAAAAGGCCTCCTTCATGTCTATAGTCCCATAATATGCACTTGTGACTTTTTCCAACAACTTCTCATTGTACACAGCCTCACTGTTCCCAAATGATTCTTTTTTTGGTACCGGGGATTGAACTCAGGGGCACTCAACCACTGGGCCACATCCCCAGCCCTTTTTTGTATTTTTTAGAGATAGGGTCTCACTGAGTTGCTAAGTGCCTCACCATTGCTGAGGCTGGTTTTGAACTCGCGATCCTCCTGCCTCAGCCTCCCAAGTGCTGGGATTACAGGCGTGTGCCACCATACCAGGCTTTTTCCAACAATTTCTCATTGTACACAGCCTCACTGTTCCCAAATAATTCTTGAGAAGACAATTTTACAAGCTCAAAAGCTAGTCATTTATGCAGAATTCCTGTTAAATTAAAATCCATTTTTATAATTTTTTGTTGCCAAATCCTAATTGTCTTGACTTGGTCAAATATAATTTACATAGATAATGCATCCCAGATGTCCATTCACTAATGGTAAATATAGTTTTTAAGACAGTATTTCTGTTTAAATGACAATATGAGTACCAACTGTGTTTTACTAAATTATCAAAATGTTACATATCTGGGGCTGGGATTGTGGCTCAGCGGTAGAGCGCTGGCCTGGCGCGTGGGCGACCCGAGTTCGATCCTCAGCACCACGTCCAAATAAAACGCATTGAATAAAAAAAAACCGCATTGTGTACAACTAAAGCAAATAAATAAAAATATTAAAAAAAAATGTTACATATCTGTAATAATATTGGGTCTCCCTTTCCTGTATAAAAAATTAATTTTAAAAATCTCCTTCAAATTAAAATAAACATTTCTTTACATGATTCCTCCTGTAGCAGCCAATCTCAACATGTATTTTCTTTCTGACTTTTTAAAATTAAATCATTCCAATTAAGCAATTAAAAAGACAATAAAATCTTGCCAAAATATTGACTCTGCTTTAAATAGTTCCAAAAAAGCTCAAAATACAATAAAAGATGAAATCAAAATGTAGATAATATAAGCTTAGTGGTCTTCCACGAAAGGTAAGAGAAATATTTTGTTAGTGTTCAATACTTAAGCAATTAAAAGAATTCTGAAAATACCTGAAATTTGGACACACAGATGCCTTTTTGTTGTTGTTGTTCTTTTTAAATATACATGACAATAGAGTGTATATCAACATATGATACATACATAGAGTACAACATTGTTTTTAATTGGCGTTTTACTCTACTAAACATTATTACATTTCCCTGCTATGTAACTCTAGTAGTTTAGCTGCCACATATAAATCCTGGCACAAGAAGCTTGATAACTGGACATGCTGGCAGAGGAGAAGGAAAAAGTGACAAAAAGATGCTACTTGGGGAGGCATACAAACTCTGTTATTCATCTAGCACAGGATGTCAACACCAACAAGTGTCCACTAGTGTCAACTGTGGTTTACATTGTAATCCCCACTCAATTATTATGGAAAATCTTACCTAGGCTAACATCCACCATTTGGAATTCAGGGTGCTGCAAACTGACTGCCCAAATGTCAGAAAATAAGTCTGTGGTTAGCTATAGGGCCAGTCCTTGCTCTTCCACATGCAAGACACTCCCAACTATCAGCACTTAACCAACTTCCCAATCCACAGGGAAAGCTCCTGTGTAGGGGACACAGCAAGACAAAGTCCTACCCAAACTAATCAAGTACATAGGAGTGAGCCAGCTTCCAAGATGGCACTACTTGGTCTGTACTATATACGGAGCAAAAGGTTCGGAATACAAGAGCTGGAAGAGATTATTAAAGGGCTTCTAATCTAAAGCCCTAAAAAGTTGTCTCAGGTAACAGTGTCAGTGGCAAGAGTAGATCATGAACTCAAGTCTCCTAACTTGTGGTCAACCACTCTACTTTCCCTTTTTTTTTTTTTTAATATTTATTTATTTACTTTAGTTGTACACAATGCAATAATGCATTTATGTTTACGTGGTGCTGAGGATCGAACCCGGGCCGCGCACGTGCGAGGCGAGCGCTCTGCCGCAGAGCCACAACTCCAGCCCTCTACTTTCCTTTTAACTCAAAATAACTCAATGACGATCCTAGTACAGAAAACAAACTGACATATAGAAGACTCCTCTCTTGGGCTGGGGTTGTGGCTCAGTGGTAGAGTGCTTGCCTAGCATGCATGAGGCCCTGGGTTCGATCCCCAGCACCACATAAAAATAAATAAACAAAACAAATGCATAAAAAACATTTTAAAAAAAAAAAAGACTCCTCTCATTTGGGGGAGTGGATTATCTCATCTAAGATACTTTAAAATCACATTTAAGCAAATATTTGGAGATATTATTCCAAGAACAAGATCATCCAATGTCTGCAACTAAAAAAAAATTGAAAGTTCTATCAAGCTTGACAAATTTCAATTTTTAACACTAATCCAGATCAGATATAGATATAAAATATTTAGCATTAACCTCATTTGAACTGTTTTGCATTCAAAATGCCACACTAATGTACTACCATTAATAGTATAACATTCTACATATTCCCTAGACTAATGATGAACAAACACCAATCTTGCACATGGAGAACTGCTCTACCTTATTTAAAAGGCAGAACTGTTTGGTGTTTCATAAGGCTAAGTACATGCCCTAGCTTTAAAGTTCCATTCCATGGGGTCAATGCTAGGTCCACTTAGCCCAAAATCGGACAACGATTTTAATTCAGACCCATCATGGGTCATTTATTCTATAAACAGTCCAGCTATTTCACGGTATTGGTTTAGATGCTAGAGAAAAATACAAGATGAATTAGAAAAACACAGATCATTTACAGGGCACCAATTTTAAACCAACTTTATAAACATTATCATATAATCTTCAGAATAACCCTGGAGAGAGGTATTATTATTCCCATTTCACAAAGGGAGAAAATAAGAAAATTTAACCAAAGCTAGTAGAAGGCAGAGCCTTAGAATGTCTGTCTTCTCACTGAGCATTCTAACACATCCTTGTGTCTGCCACCAGGATCCTCTGCATTTCAACAGGGGATATAAGAAGCAGCATCACAATTGTTGGACAGTCTTATATCCCCCTGAACTCAGAACAGTTGTGTCTCCACACCACAGGGGTCTACACTCTACAACAATGCTAAGAGGACACTGGTGTCTAGATCCAATCAGAATTTTTTAAAAAGGTGAGGGGGGGGGTTCAAATTTAGTAAGTTTAAAGCTTTTCCCAAAAACATCTGCATCTCATGGGTTGTGTTCTGGAGGCTAAGAAGACTGAACAGGCATAAAGCACCAGGAAGAGCACCTCACACATATTAGGTGCTTGTTAAAAGTCAGCTGCTACAGTCAAAATTCCTATCATTCTTCAACACCCATATTTTTCAGACATTTTTTGTCAACATATAGTTCCAAAGGGGAAAAAGGTTAGGTAACCAGGTTCACTCTAAGATGGTCCACAGATGTAAGAAATAATTTCAGATCAAATATATTATTATTCAACCATAAAATATTATTTCTGTAAACTACTTAGAAATACAAAAAAAAATTAATAGACGGGATTGAGTGGTAGAGTGCTTAGCATGTGCAAGGTGCTGGGTTCAATCCTCAGCACCACATAAAAATAAATAAATAAAGTAAGTATTGTATCCAACTACAACTAAAAAATAAATATTTTTTAAAAATTTAATAAATAAAAATGTTGACTTAAAATAGTAATACTGAAAAGCAATTATATAAACCCTATGCAAATAACCCAAGAACTATATTTTAAGGCAGAAAAATGAAAACAGCTTTAGGATGGTGAAATTACTGATGATTATTTTCCTTTTTTAAAAAGTTCTCTTCATATTGCTTTTTAATTGCCCAGAATAAAAAAGTGTGTGCTTTCTTATTATTTTATAAAATATTAACTAGTTGTCTATTATGTCTAACTTAATGGGACTGTGTAAGAAAACCGAATGCATTCTGGGTCTACAGTCCAATAATAAAGACAATATATCCCCTTTGCAGGAATATAGATAGGTTTGTGTTATTCCTCCAAGTCCCTTACAATAAGCTACTCTAAACAACATGTAGTAATAAATTATGTTCCTGGACTAAAATGCTGCAAGATGTATAAGAACATGGAAAAAGGACTAGTTTCAAGGGTAAAGGGAACCGAAGAAAGAAAAGAGTATAACTCTTCTTAACCTCAATTATTTGAATATCCTCTAACCACCTAGCAACAAATCTCAGTGTGGTCCTGGGACCACCTACGTTAAACTTAACATAAGTCTTCTCAAAATGCAGATCTCTGCCACCAGTTCCAGCAACACCCTCAAAGAGTCTGAACTCTCTGAGAGAGGCCCAGCATTTGCCTTTTTAAACCAACTACCCAGGTGGTTCTTATGCACATAATTTTGAAGAACTATTGATCACAGACATGCTAATCAGATGAAAGAGAAAAGAAGAAAAGCAGAATTCTAGCCCTATATTGTTTATTCAGTTGTTTCCTAGTATCTCACAACTGCCTGCTCAAACAAGCCAGGGTTTGGGGCTCACAGATATAAGCAGCAGACATCCTACAAATCTCCTGTCCATTTTTCCTAACCTAAAAAACCTTCCTAGAAAATAATTTTGCAAAATTGATCAAGAGCCTTAAAATGTCCGTGCCCTTTTAACATGGCTCCCCAGGGCAGGCCCGCAGCCAGCCGACCTACTGGTCCCTGCTGAGAAGTGGGAGCAGTGGAGCAGGGAGTGGCTGCCTGTGGCCCACAAGCACAGTCTGTACCCACGCGGAGCCTGCCCAGACACAGTACAGACACCTGCACTGCAGCCTCATCCTGTGACCTCAACCTCCCACTTTCTGATCTATGGAGAGAAAATGAAAGCAGGGCAGACCTGAATGGAAGTTGGGACTAGAGAATTGAGCACATTAGTATATTTACAAACCCTAATCAGCATAAAATTGAACCAATAGTGTTAGTACATTTCCAAACCTAACTAGCACAAGTTTGAGCTATAACACAGTTACCTCTTCCAAATCCTAATTAGCATAAATTTGGACAAATTGCAGTGACCCAAGTGCTATATAAACCCCTAAACCGCTTTCAGGTCCCTTCTTGCACGGCAAGAGTTCTATTCCTGATTCTAATCTCAATAAATCCTACTCTTACACTCACTCTTCCTGGTCTGTGGATTTCATTCTTCAAATTTGTGAGACAAGAACCCAAAAGGTAAAGGAAATTGACAGTGAGCTTCTGGGGTCTGCCCAACACTAAGTGCAGCAACACTTCTGGGCTGCTGAGACCTGCACCTCACACAGACCTCACCTGCCAGCAGAAGTGGAGAAACTCCAGTCTCACTTGCTAGCAGAAGCAGAGAATCAAGTTTCATCTCAAAACTCTGGTTTCACTTTGACCCAAAATATTTTACTAGTAAGAATATTTCCTATTCAAATAACCAAGGATGCATGAAAGGCTTTTAGGCAAAAGTGTTTCAGACAGCCGTATTAATATTCAATACTGCCATACCTTGAGTACCTGCTCCATAGCTGGCACTTGTGGATTCTTTGTGTACAATATTTCTAGTCCAGCCATGATCTAGAAAACACTTATATACCAATTTTATAGATGAGGGCACTGAGGCTCAAGAAGTTAATGACTTGTCCCAGGCCACATGGCTAATAAATGATAAAGCCAGGATCTAAGCCCTGAGCAGTCTGAGCAGAAACATTTGGTTCTTCCTACTATCTGACCAACTAAAAATCTTCCAATGTTGTTGTAACATTTAAACAAAGTGTATGTCAAGGGAATTATGCAGATATTTAAAACCATGTTCTTCAATAATTGTTAATGAAACAGAAAATACCTCTGATAGAATGCTAAGTGAAACAGGGGAGTGATGATCCTAGTATAGAACTAAAGTCACAAAAGGGTAGGGACCATACTTATCTTGGTTTCATCTACATCCCCAAAACTTAACACAGCATCTGACATGTGGCAGGTGCAAAAATATATTATGTGTGAGCATATTTTTAAAGACCAGGAAACATTTTCCCAAAATAACATCAGGGGTTATTGCTAGATTTTGGACTTAAGGATGACTTTCTGTTTTTTTGTTTATTTGTTTTTGTTTTGTTTACATTTTACACTGGTGAAAATGTATTTTCAAGTACTATTTAATAAGTCAGGGAAATAAAAAGCAATGGCTAATTTTCAAATCCTATGGCTAACCTCCTTGCTATACAAGAAATGAAGTTAAAGTCCATATTAAACTCAATATGCAGATTAATATATGACTGTCTTTCTCACTGTGACAAGAGAAACTACCTTATAGCTACAAAGAGAGCATTATCTTTTCATATGCCAACATCATAAACGGGAACAGGATTTAATACTACACATATAAATGCTTTCATCACCTAAGGTTAGTAGTGTAGTGAATTCACGGTTTAGGAATATATAAATGCATAACCTCCACAAAGTATTTCTCTTGATGGTTTTAAGACACTGTCCTAAATGCTAATACCAAAGGATTAAAAATCAAATGTGTTGGCTCATTCAACATAACAACAAAAGTTTCTTGCCAAGGCCACCTCCACACACTGCAAAAGCCATTAAAATTAGTATTAAAATCATGCCTCATCTCTGATGGGTTATTAAACATTTTACATAAATGAATATATATATATGCATATATATATATACATATATATATATGGTTACTGTCACCTCATGCATTTTTTTTTAAGTGAGAACTCTATCTTAACATGAATGGTTTAAACTAAGGATGGGCCAATGGGTATACTTTATTGGCTCATGATTCTAGACAGTTTCAAATAGCAAAGCATGGCACAAACTTGATAATAATTCCACCAAACTGCCTCAAAAATGACCTTATCTTCTGAACAAACTCTGGTTTTGTTGGCCAGATTACACTAGAGTGATCAATCTCTATAAAGCAAAAAGAGCAGGAGCTCAATCTATACTGAAACAGTTACTACCAAAAGAAACTGGAGATGGGTAGGAGGAAGGAAGACTGTCTTAGGAAGAAAGATATCTTAGAGCAACCAAAAGTAAAAATAAGGGCTGGGGTTGTGGCTCAGAGGTAGAGCGCTTGCCAGTACATGAGTCACTGGGTTTGATCCTCAGCAGCACATAAAAGTAAAATAAAGATATTGTATCCACCTATAACTAAAAAATAAATATTTTAATAAAAAAGTAAAAGTAAGCATTTATGTTGTGTTATGTAATTTTTTAATGAAAAAAACATTTTACATGGACAAAACAATGAAGATGAAACAAATATTTCCAGGGAACATGCTTAGCAAAAAAAAAAAAAAAAAAAATTACCACAACAACAGTTTTAATTGTCAGTGGATCTAGGTCCTGTTGATAAAAGGAATAACAAGATAAAAACAGCTTTAGATGATCAAAGGTGTTTCCTCTATGGGACGAAGGTTTACTCCTGGATTGTGTTAAGAAGAAAGTTCTACCTATGTATAAGATTATCAGAAAATCTAAATTTGTATGGAATTAACAGCACAGGCCAAAGTCTCCAAAACAGATAATCTTGGGCTTTAGTCACGCTTGGAATCTGCCCACTGTGGTAAAGCTACAAACTCAAATACCCAGCATCCACCCTGACCCCATTCTTGTTTGCCTACTTCAACTAGAGGGTTGGAAAAGACACGCTGCCAGAGTCTCTTGCAGCAAACAATGACCAAAGAAGTAAAGATGTAACTTTCAGGAGAGAGAATTCTTTGTCACATGGAAAGAAAAATTCTTGAAAAGAGAACTATTTTTGTTTTTCCCCCTTTTCCCCACACAGATCACAGATGTACCTCTGGGCATAGCCAAAACCATATTGCACAAATGAGGCAAAAAGCCACAGTCTAAAGATAATGAAGCTGAGAAGGAGGGAAGATGCTAGGCACCTTCATGCCCTTGAGCAGCTGTCAAGGCCTGGACCCCTTAACCCCAGACTTCTTGTGAAGTGAGGATGATACTTTCCTGACTTCTGTCACCCACTCCATGATAGGCTTTCTCTTAGTCGCAGCCAAATACATTCCTGCCTGTAAAAGTCATCAATATAATAAGCCTCTCTAGCTATGTTTGAATGATCAATGATCAACTTAACCAAAACCCCACCAGTCTTCCCAGATAAGATTTACTGAGTGAGCACAATTACCAAGAGTGCTCACTCTGTGCCCATGAGCCTAGAGCACATCTTCACAGGCCTCCACCAGTGACAAAGTGAGAGCCTTAGTCCAGGCAGGAGTTCAGGCAGCTCCTAAGCTCTTTACTGCCAAGCTACACAATGTCTGATGTGTTTTTTCAGTTAGTCTATAAAGCACTTTAACCTTTCAATTCTGCTCTCTGACTCAACTGCAATTGCCCTAACTGATAGTTTAAGGAAGACTTTCATTTAAAAATAAATCAAGCACTCCTCCTCCACCACCACCACCCCAAATAAAGGACTCACAGCAATTTTTAAAAAATTAAATAAACTGGCAAGTGTTTGCTTTCTAGTGTTTTGAAATCTTTATCTATCATGTGAGACAGTGCTGCTGCTACACTAATGTTTGCTAAGTGTCATGTGCTTGGCCCTGGGATAAGCATTCTAACACGCATTCTCTTGTTCAGCGCTCACAACATCTCCCTATGGTGGGATTATTATTATTATTATTCCCTTTTTCAGTGAGCGAATGTAACAACTTAGCTCAGACACAGCATTTTCTTTCAAAAAGATCTTTTCTAGGCACCAATAAATGACTTAAGTTTAGAAAAACATACAACTAGAAGAGAGATTGATTGATTTTGCTGCTTGTCTTTAGTAAAAATAGCAAAAGTGAATGACTCAGGACCATTCAAAGAATGAAAGACACTCACAGCAACAACAATCACAACTGAAGAGGGTCAAAAGCCCTCTCATCCTGAGCAAAATCTACAATTCCACAGTCACAACTAGGGAAGCCTACTCAGTTTTATATTTAACTACCTTTACAAGGTCTAGTCCACTCAACACACTACCAGCTACCAGGAAGACCAATAATAGTACTTAGATGTTAATGTTCATTAATCATAAAATCATTACATTTATTTTCCATGAAATTTGATTTTCATTTTCAGTTTAAGAAAATTACCGTATATAGTGAATATTGTCATTATAATTAATTTTAAGCACTTCCTATATGGCTAGAACCGTGATATTTTTACATACATCTTTTTCCTCTTAATTGTCACAAACTACTCAGAATGTAAAAAAAAAACTATTGCTAATATCCCCATTTAGAAATTGGGCTGCATATAATAAATTTCCCCAAGTTCCTTATTCAAAGGTAACACCAAGATTCAAATCTAGATCTGACCCAGCCCTGTGCACTTACCCACAAGCTTCATAAAGTTACTTGATTTGTTATTCTTATTTGCTATCCTTGATCAAGCACTGGCTGAAAAGCTCTATTCATTTTAGCTTTACTCTTTATCTTCACTTCTAGTACTCCCCCATTTTCAAATATTTCCTCTTCCTATTTCTTTCTGCTTTCTCAACAATATCTAAGAAATTATTACATATTTATCAAATCATATGACAATCTCCACTAAAGTTTGCTGCATTAAAGAGATAATTGCTACTCATACTTTTTTTAATCAATGAGTATGACAACCTCTGCTTTGGTGGCTGGTTCTGCTACTCAAGCAAGCAGCTGTAAATGATCCCAGTTGTGCCCAGTATTGTAAAAAGTGCAACATGGTTTCTAAAGCCTTCAGCAGTAGTGTGGTAAAAACCCACCAAATGTCAATCACCATTCATGTAAATAGGCCACCCACACCCCTGCCCCTGTGAATACTCCCTTCTTTCTCTACTGAAACACAAAGCATTGGTAATTATGAAAATGCTTATGCTTCTTAATCCTATGTGGGAATTTTTAATTTTATAGTACACATAATTTTTTATCTAAAAAAAAAAGCATTAATACAGAAATCCTGTATTTACCTCAGTACTTTGGTAAACACCAGGACTATATCTCTGACTCTCTTGACCAATTACTTCCAACTTTCTCCCATACTTTCCTCTGTAACACTTTCCCTCCCTTTTACATATCATAACTCACATTTAGTTGTCCTAAATGAGTCAACATTACTATCTGACAAGAAGTATCAAATCTAAATTTTGAAGATCAGCATTGAAGAAATTAAAAATAATTTTTCTTTATCACTAAAAAATGCTGTCCATGGTATTCATTTCAAGGCTGACCATACCCATCAAAAAACTTAATTACACTCAGAAGTAAATTCTCATTTAGAAAACCATTGCCTGGGAAAATCAATAATTGTCATTTAGATTCCAATGAAAATGTCAGACATTCTTCATGGCTGTTCCAAAGTAGTTATTAAATCAAACACACACACACACATACACACACAAACTAGTGATTTTTTTTTTCCCTATGTTTTCGGTCTGGTGGTTTTTATGGGTATCAATTATTTTAGGATTCAGTGATCATCCAAGAATGGTATTTCATCTCTTTGACTACTACCCTACTGCCCATATTTTAACCTCATTGAATTTTTGGTCCATTGCGTAGAAGAATTTCTCTACTAATAAAAATACAATCATTAAAGATTAACTTACCCCCAGGACAGTCTTCTGAAAACAAATTCCAAGCATTATAATCACCAATTTACACTCTGAAGACTTAAAGGCCAACAATCTTATTCTGATTTAAAATGGAAAACCCACACATTTTTTAAGGCTATTGTAAAAAGAAAAATAGCAAATCCAAATTCACAATAATCAGAAACCCAACCAGACAAATAAACCTTTACTTGCTTGACCCTTTCCAAATGAAAATTTTCCACCCAAAAATAACTAACAAACCTGTTGACTTGCCAGACTTCCTACTACCTTGTTTCTGATTTTACTTCAGCAATTATGAATTTGCAAAATTTTTCTTTTCCCAACTATTTATAAAGTATATGCCATATGTTATAAATTGTGGCAAACACCAGAAACCATTTGAATCCATGATGCAATATTTACTATTAAAAAGAATAACAGTGGCTGATATTTATGCAGCTCTTATCATTTATTATCACTATAACAAATTTTATCTTAATAGTCATTATCTCTTTCCATTCTTACAAAACCCTAAGAGAAAGTCCTAATATTAACCCCATTACACATGGGAAAACTGAGGGCAAGAAGAGGTCCAGAAACTTCCCCAAGGTTCCACAGGGATTTGAACCCAAGTCTGACTGACTCTAGTGCTCACACTTGCTACAACCACCTGGTATAAGCAATAAAGCACATGATTACATTTGGTTCAGGAAACTAGTCATTCCTTCAACAAGGGTGTTTCTCCATAATTTGATACTGGGAAGTATACATCATAAAATGTATGCTGTGCATTGGGTTCTACTGTCAAATGTGTTCAAGTTTGCATTCATGAAAGTGGTAATTCATTTATAGGTTATTTTGGAAAGTAATCAAAGTACTGTGTTCAAAATCACTAAGTAAATATTTTATTATATGTAGGTTGCTGAAAAAAATGTTAGCTCTATTATCTGTAAAAGAAACTATCACTGCAAAGCAATTTTAAACCACTGGATGTCAAAATAACACATATACAAAGGAGATAGCCTTCAAATTTTAAAAATGCCTCACCCATATTTCATTGTATTCAAAATGAAAATGAACTAACTCAAAAAAAGAAATCCACTTCTAGAGCTCAGATTATACATGTGGGCTTCCTAGAAACAGTGATATGACTGTTGTTACTTGTCTGTGCAAAAGTTAAAAAGGTAAAAATGATATAACATGAGAAAATTTTGTTATTAGAAAAAGGCTGGAAAACTTTCACATAACTCCAAACTCTTGGAGAGAACAAATTGGAAATTGTTGAAAAGGATGTGTATGTGGTCTTAGTTCAATCCAGTATATTTTTACAAAATAAATTTAATAATTTTATAATAAAAAATTAGACATAAAGAACTATGGAACAAATGAAATTACCACAATGAATTACTGAAATGCAACTGGGGCTTTATTTTTCAAAACCACCTGGTAATACTCTTATTTCAACAGTTTATCACAGGAACAATTCTCATAGAAAGTTATGTAATTTGAGGGGAAAAGAGACATGAGAAGTATTAGAGATGTTTATCAATAAAAATGAGCGACAAGGGAGACAGTTTGTAGCACATCCAAAGACGCCTGCCAAACACTCTTGCTATTTGTTTCCACCAAGTTATTGTTTTGGAAAACATGTTGTTCTCTCTTAAAAATAACCTGCTTAATTGTTCTAAAAAGCCACTGGATTACCACCAAGGGCTAACTCTCTCCCATATTGTGATACACTGACTGATAAAGTCAAAGTAAGTTATGCATACAGTTCACAAAAGAAAGTTTGGAAAGCTCCAAACCCCTGTGATAAAAAGACACTAGCTACTGAATGAATCTTCAACACCCTTCCTTAGTGACACCAAAGCCTGGTCCTACCACAAATCTTAACAATGATAGTCATTCAAACTACCTAATTTCTCTCTTTGGATGTGGGAACTGAGCCACACTGGTGGCTTCAAGTAGGCTAGTAATTAACGTTTTTAAGAAAGGTCAATTTGACCTTGGATTTTAGTGTTCACTCAAATCCTCACATTATAAATCAGAATTTGTTTCCAGTCCAATATGATTAAAGCCTTTCTGCCTGGGAAAGTCCCAGAGAAACAAAAGAGTTAAAAAAAAAAAAAAAAAAAATCCCAAGTTGTGAAAGACAAAGTCAGACACTCATGGCACAGGAAGATTTTTATGAACTAAATGTAACTCATAAGCCTGTTAGGGGATGAACACATAGTGTCCTCAAACAGCGGCACTGCCCGGACACAATCCCCTCGCTGTGGCTCTCACCCCATCCTGGCCCCTAACTATGGGGGGGGGGGGGCAGGGGGAGGGACGGGGGCGGGAGCTCCTGTCTTAAGCCTTGACATCTGCAGAGCGTTTCCCAGTAGGGAGACAAGGCCCCTCAGCTGGAGGAAGTGGATACTGACAAGGGGAGAGAGTGAAACATACATGAAAGAAACAGAACTAGAATTCGAGGGGCCCAGGAGTAAGACGACAGACACGCACACTCTGCGCAGTCTAAGTGCGTCGGGATGACACAGCCCAGGTGTCCGGGCTCAAGTTGGCATCCCTCTCCAAAGTCTAGATCACAACTTGGGCGCGCTCGTACAAACACTCGGCCTTCAGCTTTTCTGAGCCGATCAAGTTAGCAAAGGGCCCCGGTGCCTGGAGACCTGGGAGGCGTGGAAGGGTAGGGAGTCCCGCGAGGTCTCCATTCCCTGTGTCCTCCGGCCCGCGGGGGAGGGGGCTGGGAAGCTAAGTAGGCTTCGGGCCGGAGTAGCGGGACCTGGGACGGAGATGTCCGGGAAGGAGCTGGGGGCTCAGCTGGGAAGTTCAAGGACGCGGGGGGATGCCTACCTTGTAACATGGCCTCAAGTTTCTTCCTGTCCACGCGGAAGCGCTCTTCGCTCCACTCGGGGCTGTGCAAGGGCGCTCCGGCGACCAAGTCGTCCTCGGACCCGGGCATGGGCGAATCGGTGCTGCGCTCACTGTTAGAGCCCGGGTCCGACTGTGCCGCCAGGTAGCCGGGCTCGCACTGGGCGGCCATGGTAGGCGAGGGGCGCTGGGGCTCCGGCTGCCGCCGCCGCTCTGACTGCGCCGCCGCCTCCACTCGCCGGCGGGGCTGGACTGGGTCCCCGCGCCGCGGCGCTAGCTCGTCCCCCAGCAGCCGCCGACGCCGACGCCAACGCCGCCACCTCGGAACCCCCGGCGCATCCCAGCCCCGGACGCCGCCCGCTGCCCCGGGTCGCAGCCCGGGTCCTGGGCCAGTGGCTGCGCCGCCCCCTGCCAGCAACGCCCGCGCGGAATGAGCGCGCCGCGCCGCCCGCGCCTCCATCCGCAGGGCCCCCAGCGCCCCCTCCCCGCCCGCCGCCCGGCAGCCGCGCGCTCATTGGCCCGACCGGCCCACGGGGAGCCGCGGCGGGCTGGCGGACGCGCGGGCGGGCGGCCCCTGGCGCTCACACACACTCGCGCGCACACACATAACACGTACACACTACCACTTTTTGCGCTTACACGGATAATGCCTGCCACGCTCATGTACTCTCACAGCTCTTCAAACACTCACTAAATAACAAGCACACCACACTCTTAAATGCACATATAATTCCTCATCCACACACACGTTACTTACACCCTACCACTGTTCTACACTTATACGTACAAATTCCAACCCCGTACATACTCCAAACAGACACAAGCCAAATTCAAGCACAGCATACTCATGAAATGCACACGGAGTGCGTATATAATTCCTGTTCTATTCAAACACCCACAGATCATCCTGAAACTCACGCCCCAGTGTGTCCCACAATTTTGAACAGGAGGAGTGAGAAGAGAGAAGGCTTGGAGAAAAAATAATATCCATCTTTCACAGACATCACTAGGGACAGCTTACATGTAGCTCATTCTTCCACTCAAGGTTCAAATCCAGAGACCTCATCTCAGCAAAGTGGCTCACTAGAAAGGAGGTTGGACTAGAGACTTACTCTTTTTAATTCTTAGGAAAGGGGATTTTTTTAATTGAATGGAAGGATAAAGGAGTGGTTTTCTTTGTAATTCTCAAGGAATGGACTCAGCAGATTTAAAAAAAAAAAAAAAAGGAAGAAGAAGAAAAGAGGCTGAGAGATTGCAGTGGTGGTTAGCTGGGTACACTTGGCTTCTGGACAGGGCTGTCTGGTCAGGGAAAGAGCTCCTTTCTGTGCTCAAGATCAGTCTCACAATTGATTGCTGGTAACCACTGATCCTAACTGCAGAGCCAGTCCACCCACTGCCTCTTTCAAACTTAGATATGAAGAACCAGGTGTGCCCCTTGGAACTCTCCCTCCCAAGTTCACACAGATTCATACCCTCTTTTGTTTTATGACCAAAAGCATAAAGGATTTTTTTTTATTCCTGGGAGGAGGATGGAGATAGTAGTCTGTCACTCTGTGGAGGGAGGCTTACTGGTTTACATGCGGGGCAAGCTATATCATTGGCATGGGCTATGGATAAGCATGTACTATGCTTAAGGTAAATCAAAATTCCTACAGGTTCAATTCCTTGTTAACAAGACTTGACTCTGTGCTGGGTACTTTCCTATAATTTACAGATGAGGAAATAGACTGAGAAAAATTAAATGATGTAACTTTAGGTCATAAGCAGCAGATAATGGAACAGGAATCAAACCCAGGCCTATGCGTCTGATACATAGTCTCCACAAAATCCTGTCTTGTTAAACAAGAGCCTTCCTACTCAGAGTGGCCTTCTGATGAACTAAAAACAGATGCACCTTTAACTGCTCCCATTTACCACCATGTGTTCCTTCTCTAGACTTGTTAAATTTTTATTTGATTACTCTGCAAGACACTAGTTTCAGCACCAAAAGGGTCTGTCTAGGAGTAGCCCCACTGCCTTCCATCAGGGATGTTTACCATCTTTTTCTGTTGACAAATATTTATTGAGACCTTACTATGTTCTGGGCAATCTGTTGGGCCCAAGGAATATTGAACAAAGCCAGAAAGAATAAGTAAAGATAGTATGCTCCTGGAACTGACAATTCTAGTGAGGAAGATAGGATAATGACCAAAAACATAAATAAGATGCTCAGATAAATATAGTTATCCCAATATAAGCATTGAAATAAAAGACTTGAGATATGAGAAAACCTATAATGGAATAACTGGGTTCAGTCAGAGAGGTCAGTAGAGTTTCTAAGAAAAAGTGGCTCTGGAACTCAGAACAGAAGTTTTAGAAAGAATTAACCAGGCAGGAATGGGGAGGGAAGAGTCATTCCTACAATCATTTGATCATAATAACATCCCTGAAGGTAGCTATTATCATTATCTTCATTTTATAGTTGAGGAAGCCAAGTCACAGAAGGCAAATGACTTGCCCAAGTTTGCACAGCTAAGCAAATTGTAAAATCAAAATTTGAACCCAGGCAGTCTCCCCTGAAACTTAGACTTCAGGTGCTTTACACTTAGCCAGTAAGCAAAGACCCTGTGGCCAGAGGAGGCAACATGCATACCTCAGTTTATGGAACTAAAAGAAGATCAGAATGACTAGTAACAAGACATTAGATGGTACTCACTAAGGAAGGTGATTAAAGTAAGAGGTAGAGTATATGAGCACTATAGGCCAAATGAAAGAGTTTTTGTCTTTATCCCCAGAACAAAGGGAATTTATATAAAGGCTGTAAGTAAAAGGTGATGTTCTTAAACTTACATTTTAAAAACTTGTCTATCATTATGGTGTGAAGAACAAATTCAGGGAGAGAATAGAAGTAGTTGGACCAATTAAGACACCATCAAGAAAGTTTAGACTTGGCATGGTGGCACACACCTATAATGCCAGCAACTCTCAGCAACTCAGGAGGCTAAGGCATAAGGATTGCGAATTCAAAGCCAGCCCCAGCAACTTAGGGAGGTTCTAAGCAACTTATGTCTCAAAATTTTAAAAAAGGGGCTTGTGATATGGCTGAGTGGTTAAGCACCTCTGGGTTCAATACCTCATACAAAAAAAAAAAAAAGGTTTAGATCATGCTGGTATCTTATTCAAGTGGTAAAGATGGAAAGACAAATATTTCCATGGTATCATCAATTAGATTGGTGGTAAGAAGTTGGATATTGGGTGATGGGAAAGGTAATGTCAAGAATTTCTGTAGTGCTCTGGCCAACATAATTAGAGAGACAAGGGTGCCACCAACTGAAACAAGGAATAATGGAAGAGAATTACTTTGGAGGAGAGATCATGGAGTTGAATTAGGCATGTTGAGTATGAGGTACCATTGAGACCTCCAAGAAGATATGACAAGTAAGTAATTGCATATATGGGTCTAGAGTTCGGTTAAAAGATCTTATCTAAAGAAGTTTGTTCTTTATATACTTATAGGTGACAATTCTAGCCTTATGTGTAAGTGGGACTATCTGAGGAAAGAGAGAGAGAGAGAGAGAAAAAAAAAGAGAATTAAGGAAAGGGCCTTTTAAAAATTCTGGCATTTAGTGGTAAAATAGAGGACAGTGTAAGGTGAAAGAAACAGAAGCAGAGGAGAAAAGAATGAAAATCAAAACAAATAACATTTTGTTGTATAAGCCCAGGGAAAAATCTGTTTCAGAAATTAAAGTATGATAATCTCTGTATAATAATGGAGGCCAACATTTTTATTAAGGTCACTAAGACTTTAGCAAGAAAGAAGAATAGAATGGTGGAGTAGATATAACTAATGATAGAAGAGATCGGGAGCTAAAAATAATATGGATAGAGGGAGTACTGTTTGTTGTTTATTGTTTGGTTGGTTGGATGGTTAACTGGATGGTTTTTGAAGGCTTGAATATGTTTAAAGATGATTAGAAAAGATTCAGTTAACAGAACTTGCCTATTCAAAAAAAGAATAGATACTATAAGACTTTGAGAACGTGAACAGAATAGATTCCAAAATACAAGCTGAGAAAAAAAACAGCTTATTAGATGAACAGATAGGTATAAATGCAAGCCAGTTTGTAGGTTTTACTTCTAGAACACAAGGAAATTTTCATCTAAAGGCTTTTATTTTCCCAAAAGAGTAAAAATTAAGGTTCTCTGTTATGAGTGTGGGGAAAGTACAGCTATCAGAGGTCTGAGGAAAAATAAGCTGTTTCACTTTACTTTTTGAGAGGTTATAAAATACAGTTTTATCTGTAAAAGGATGGACTGGCATTTTTGAAAGTCCAATTGTTGTTGATAATGATACATTTCTGATGAATCAGACTTCTGGTCCTGTGTTTTTCTTCAGTAGTGCTCAGCTTTATGGATGTAGGCAGAAAAAAGAATATAGGAGCCTTGCCAGATTGATGAAGCACCAAGGCCCAGAAGACAATGGAGCAATGTCTTATGGGAAAAACACTTCCAATGTAGAAATTTATACCTAGCAAAACTATCAACAGAACATGAAGTTAAAACTCATTCTTGGATATTAGGAATATCAAAAAAGTATTTTTCTCACAACCTGTCTGAGATAGCTGTGGAAGATTACCACTAAAATTAGAGATTAAATCAAATGAAGAGAAAATAGAGAATATGAGAAAGTAAAAGGTCTGGCAAATGATAGAGGCAAAGGAGTTCCTCAGGATGATAGTGCAAGAAGAATGCAAATTGGAATAGGTCAGAAGTCTTGAGGTTGTAATTTTCCTAAATTAAATAGAATTTGTGAAGTGTATGAACATATTCAGAGATTGAAATAGTGAAGACTATGGAGTTAAATTAGTGATTGGTTCATAGAAAACTATGTTACAAAAAAGAAAGACAATATTAACTTCAAATATAACAAAATATTATGAGAAGAGTAAAAGTAATCAGAGAGTATGCAATGTGACTGAGCTATAACTAGCATTTACACAGTTACAATAATGTAAACCATGAATATTGATATAACCTAGAGTAAAATATAACTAGATTAGAAATCTGGGGTATTGAGAGGTGTGCATGTGTGTACTGCGGGCTTTATGTGTGGAAGGTGACAGTAGTGAGAAAATGAAAACTCTCTCTCTCTCTCTCTCTCTTTTTTTTTTTTTTTTTTTTTTTTTTGGTGGTGCTGGGGATTGAACCCAGGGCTTTGTGCATGCAAAGCAGCACTCTACCAGCTGAGCTATATCCCTAGCCCAAAACCTCATTTTTAATATATAATGGCCAAGACTTTATAAATCAAGAAGTAGCAATATAGGCACATTATTTGAAGATATATAAGCAAAAAATAGAATCAAGCTAAAAGTTTTGGACATGGTTGCCTATAGAAAATGGAAAATGGGCAGAGGAGGCATATGGTATTTCTGGTTTTTACGCAAGTCTTCTAGAACAATTTGATTCATTAAACCATATTGGTGCATACTTTAATTTTAGAGAATCAAATAAAGTAACACATGCATATTATACCATCATTGAAATGAAAAATAAATTGCAGATCCTTGAATTCATGACTTTTGAATCCTGTGCTCTTTCCTCAAAAATTAAGCAAGTTAAAACAGTTGACAATCTTTCTGTTTTCATAGAGCATATGTGCTTTGTCTCTTTTTACCTTTCCATTTCATTCAAGAAAAGAATACTTTTCTTTCCTGTTGAAGTATTGGAAAAGAACCGATGCCAAGTAAACATTTATGTAAATTTTTTTAAAATGGAGTAAGGATCTAAAAAAAAAAGAATCCTCTGGGCAAGTTTTAAAAGACTAAGATAACATCAAACTTTCAAGTTCACAAAATATGAAAATCCAGAGACTTTTAGAAAAAAGCAGATATGAATTTTAGTTTCAGAATACACGTCTAACCTTAATCAGTGGCCACCTGATGAAGAAACTCCCAGGAAACATTTTAAAGAAAAATGGATTGGTATTCTTTCCCAGGAATTCTTAGTTTCATGAGTTGCTTCTAAGGTAAAATACAAATATATCAATCCTGAACTTTTAAATATTTTTGTAATAGATTCAGGAGTTTATATCAAAACTACTTTTCTACTTTAATTAAAAATCTTGACATTTTAATTATGTTTGCATAATCTCTATGTATGGACAAATATTATTTAATTAAATGGCTTACAAAGCTCTGAGCAGGCTCCTGTTTGGCTATCCCACCTTGCTCTCTTTTTGAATTTCACACTCCAACAATGCTGAGCTGTTTGTAATTCCCAGTGTCGACCTGCTCTCTCATCTCAAGCTCTTTGCAAACAGTGTTCCTATGGCCTACATCTTCTCTCCCATTTATTTGTTCCCTGACCTCCACAAACACCCAGGCTTACTTAGGTTCTCTTTTATCTTTTGTTTCTGGGAAATATGTGCTTATTCCCAGTAAAGCAGTTATCTTTGCATTTATCATTTCTATCATCATCATATCAACCTCATCATCATAAAATGCCTGATGTCTGAGTTCCCAAAGGCAGGAAACATGTAATTTCACCCTTGTTTCTCTGACACCCAGCAATTGACTGGTAAAGGTTAGCCAGTTTTTAATTATGCTCCTAGAAAAATACATTTAGAAATTAATTAATGATATAGTTTGGACAGTTATGTAACCATGGAGTAGCTATGTTGAGGAGAAACATGGAAAAAGAGTTAAAATGCTAACACTAGGGTAAAAGGCAACTGATAGGAGCATTCTCTCTTCAGTTTGCAGCTGAGGAAACAGGCCTAGAAAAAGGAGACAAATTGGTTCAAGTGCCACATTATATGAAACAAAGTTTGAATCATCAATGCTGAATCTACCAAAGTATCGGGGCCAATCCCTTTACCTCACAGATGAAGAAACTGAGACCCAAAGACTCAAAGAAAAAGTAAAATTCTTCAAGTACATACACACACACACACACACACACACAGAGAGAGAGAGAGAGAGAGAGAGAGAGAGAGAGAGACAGAGAGAGAGAGACAGAGAGAGAGAGATACATTCACACACACACTTATTCCTGGGTATAAAAGAAGCATCCAGAGCCTAAGCAACTTGCCCAAAATATACAACTCAGAGCCTCAAGTCATGATCAGTTTTTCTTGCTTTTCCATCAAGAGGAGGGGGTTTTTGTTTTACCTAAGTCAAGGGCAGAGGAAGTCTTGGAATTCTTCTACTATTTCTATGCAACAAGTTTCTGATTAAAAAAAAAATCTAAAAAGAAAAAAACTTTCATTGGAGTTTTCGACACCCCAATGTTGAAAAATGTTAATAGAGAAAACATGTATCATTGAAAAGAGAATAGAGTGAGTCAGTGTGGAAAAAGTTAAGGAGCAGGAAGAATAGAAGGAGATGAACTCTTCTAGCCATTTACTCGAACACTAACATTTTCAAACATAAGACTTTGCCAAAAGAAAGGGGAGGAAAAAAATAGCAATACTACTATGTTGAAACTACCACCCAAGGAGGGATTTTAGCCCAGCCTCATAGCTTCTTCAGTTTTCCACATTTCAAGGTACATGTTAATTGTGCTTTTGATCTACAGTACCAATACTTTACCCTGTCATCCTTTTACTCCTAGACTAACACTCACATGTAAATTTATTCTCATGACCCCCTGGGACTTAGGAAAATGAAATGTTTTTGCAACAGACAACAGAGTAAGCATGTGCAAAGTTGTACCTTCCTCATTTTTTTTTTAAATGAACTGACAGTCTGCTGGCAATGTGACTTTCAGGTCTAGCCAGAAATAAAGACTACAAAGCCGTAAAAGCATCCAACCCACAAGGATGTGAGAACTGGCTCTGCTTCTGACACCACACTCAGTTACAAGGTAAATTCCACCAATGCCACTTACGTGCTAAATCTCACTTCAAATGAGAAGAAATCGATTCCAGAAATTAGAGCCAAAGGAGCATTAAAAGTGAGCCTTCCTGGGCAGCTTGTATGGGAAGAATGGATCATAGCAGAAGGAGAGTGGATCATCAAAGGAAGGACCAGAACCAAAATCCACAGAAATCCCAACGGGCAAATACATGGCACGCATTCTACCAAACCCTCAACCTCCTTTCATGGCTGACATTAGTAGTTGATCATAGCTCTTTTCCACTCCAGCTCAGGAAATGCTTTTCAATAAGCTGTCCAAACAGCCAAGACAAATCATTTATAGTTGGCTTTCAACATGAAATTTTCTTGCCACATTGGATCCAGTGCTGTGGTTAAGGGACTGGAAGACAGATAGTCATTCGATTAACACAGACTGTTGACCTTTTTTTTTCAGGGGAAGTGAGACTAAGGGAAAAGGAAATAAATATCCTGGTCATTATCTGTTGATGGTTCCCTTCTTAATCTCTGTGGTTTTGTACAGCTAAAACGAATGGGAATCAAACTGAATCCACTCCAGTTTCAGAATGGTGTAGAGAGCTGTGTCCATGCAGAACCTGCAGACAGTCCTCAGTTGTATATTAGGAGAATCAGAGTTTAATCCCCATTCTTTCACTAATTTTGTAACTTTAGCAAGTCTCTTTCTTTTGGTAGGCCTAACTCCTCATCTATAAAACTTGGGAACTATATTCGATTTGGACTATATGAATGTTTAGGTTGCTTCTAACTCTAAATTTCTACCACTTGAAGAAATTATACACTTGGAAAATAGTTTGTTCCATTCAGCAACAAGCAGTGTCTAGTTAGAAATGGCTCAAAGAATAAACACAGAAAAGCACAGAAAGACTATCAAATTTAACATAGTGGAAGTAATAGCTTGTAAAAGTATAGGTCACTTTCATATAGAAGTAAAGTAAAATCAAAGTCACTTTCATATAGAAGTAAAGAATATAGATGTGATTTATGCCCCAAATATTGGTGCACCTAATTACATAAACCAGACACTATTGGAATTAAAGACTGAGATAGACCCCAACACAATATGCTAGATAATTTCAACAGACCTCTCTCAACAATAGATAGGTCATCCAGATATAAACTCAGTAAACATTCTTTGGATGTAAAAAAAATTATACATCAAACAAACTTAACAGATATTTATAGAATATTTCATCCAACAACAGTTTAATACAGTTTCTTCTCAGCTACTCATGGATCCTTCTCCAAAATAGACCATATTTTAGGCCATGAAGCAACTCTCAACAAACACAGAAATTTTTTTTATATAATTCTTTGCATCTTATATGTTCATAATGGAATGCAATTATAAATCAACACCAAAAACTGTACATAAATGATATCAACACAATATGCTTTTGATATAAAAACAATACACTTTTGAATGATGAATGAATAACAGAATAAGTCAGGATAGAAATTTAAAAGTTCTTGGGCTGGGGTTGTGGCTCTGCTGTAGAGCACTCGCCTAGCACGTGTGCGGCCCGGGTTCTATCCTCAGCACCACATAAGAATAAAGGCATTGTGTACAACTAAATAGATATTTAAAAAAAAAAAAAAGAAATTTAAAAATTCTTAAAATCGAAAGAGAATAGTAACACAATGTACCAGAATCTCTGGGACACTATGAGAGCAGTTCTAAGACGAAGGTTTGTAGCTACGATTGTCTATATAAAAAAAATCAGAAAGATCTCAAATAAACAACCTAATGATGCATCTCAAGGCCCTTCGAAAAGAAAAAACCAATTCCAAAACTAGTAGAAGGAAGGAAATAATTAAGATCAGAGCCAAAATCAATGGGATTGAGTATTAAAAAAATACAAAGGATCAATGAAACAAAGAGTTGATTCTTTAAAAAGATAAACAAGAAAAAAAAAAAAAAGATGGTAGAATGAGATGGATATCATTACCCTAAGTGCATGTATGAAGTCACGAATGGTGTGAATATACTTTGTATACAACCAGAGATTTGTAAAAATATGCTCTATATGTGTAATATGAAATGTAATGCATTCTGCTGTCATTTATAACAACTTAGAATAAAAAATTAATTAATTAAAAAAAGATAAACAAGATTTTTTAATACTTATTTATTTGCTTTAGTTGTACACAATGCCTTTATTTTTACATGGTGTTGAGGATCAAACCTGGGCCGCACACATGCTAGGCGAGCGCTCTACCACTGAGGCACAATCCCAGCCTCAACAAACAAGATTGATAAACCTTTAATCAAACTAGTCAAAAGATAAAAAGAGAAGACACAAATTTTAAAAATTAGAGATGAAAAAGGAGAAATCACCACAGACATCACAAAAATCCAGTAGATCATTAGACTATTTTGAAAACTTGCTCCAGTAATATAATAAAACACTACTACTAATAATAAATGATAATACTACTACTATAATATTCATTGGAAAGCCTAGAAAACATGGATACATTTCTAGAAACATATGACCTGCCAAAGTTGAATCAAGAGGACATAGATAACCTAAACAAACCAGTAACCAGCAGTGAGATAGAAGCAGTAATAAAAAGCCTTCCAACAAAGAAAATTCCAGGACCAGATGGATTCTTAGCTGAATTCTACCAGACTTTTAAAGAAGAACTAATGCCAGTGCTCCTCATTATTCCATGAAATAGAAAGGAATGGAACAATTGAAATTCATCCTGTGAGGCCAGTATCACATTCATACCAAAACCAGATAAGGACACGTCAAGGAAAGAAAACTACAGAGCTATATCCCTAACGGAGTTAAATGCAAAGATCCTTAATAAAATATTAGCGAATCATATTCAACAACATACTAAAAAGATTGTATATTGTGACCAAGTTGTTTTTATCCCAGAGATGCAAAGATGCCTTAACATATGCAAAACAATAAATGTAATTCACCACATAAATAGAATTAGGAAAAAAATCACACAGTCAGCTCAATAGACACAGAGAAAGCCTTTGACAAAATTCAGCACCCATTCTTGATAAAAATACTGAAGAAACTAGGGATGGAAGGAATCTGCCTCAATATCTTAAAGACTATATACAACAAGAACATACACATTGATGAGCTTCATGCTTAAGTTGGAAATTTTTCTTTATTTGTTTATTATTTTTAGCCAGAAATCAGTGATAATAATTGTCCCCAAGACTTTTGCCTTTCATTAACTCTATATTCTGCATTATAATGAAGAAATTTCAGATATTAGAAATTTCCAAATAAAGAAATTTATGATTCCTTTCTCAAAGTGTGTTCCGAGGCCACCTCTATTACAATCACTTGGAATACTTGTTAAAATGCAAATTTATGGGATTCTTCTCCAACCAACTGAATCTGAAGATCATGGTGGAAAGTGGAGGGGGAATGCTTGAGAATCTGCATGTTTTGCAGAAGGTCCAGAAGTCTTTTGAAAATTATTTTTCTAAATTCTTATTCCAACAAAACATAATCTCAATGTCTAAATATAATCCGTTTCACAAAAGCCAGTTCTTGCTGGCTGGAGCTCATATTATAATCACATATAGTTAGTACCCGCAATATATCCTTCACTGAAGTAATAGAGTGTACAATTATATATGTTTTACAAAAAGGGAAAATAAACCTTGCAATGAAATGATTTCCCTCTTGAAATTCAATATAAAAATTCCCAGACCCATCCTTCAATCCATGCTTAAGCAAATTGTTCAAAAATCAAAACCACCTAATCCCACATATTTGTGATTAAATTTCTCCCTCAAATATTTTTCAATTACTCCATATTTTAACTCCAAGCTAAATTCTACCAACCTTTATACAACTCAATGTTCTCTGATTACAGTGAGTACTTGGTGAAAACAAATGGAATCTGGACTTAATTCCTATATTAAAATTGCTTTTGAGTAGTATAATTTGCATTTTATAAGGCCAAAGGCAAAATGACATTCAAAAGGAGCATGTGACTGGCTAAACTGAAGAGGAAACAGTGTCTTATAAAATCCCAAGGTCAGATACACAAGAACTTAGCCTGTCTTTGGCTGGTTTATTCACTGCCAACAAATTGAGTACGGTAAATTACTCAAACCAACAATAGAAAAACTTGCTGCTCTTGGCAAAGATCTTCATATTTCTGGTTTATTTCTTTTTTCTTTTGGCTTTAAGGCCACAGTAGTTCTGTTCTTACTCTCCCACTGATATAGCATCTATGACATTTCCACATACACTATCTGAATCTCAAAAACGAAAGAAAAAAAAAAATAGAGCCAAGAGTGGAAAGAAGGATCACATCACTGGAGACTATTAATGTGTGTACACTATCTGCTTAACAGATATTTTCTCATTTTTAAAACTCAAAAGTCAGTTAGTTCCTCAATGGAGACTTTCCTATCTAGCCCAACTCCAAAGGCAGAAATGACAGCTAATGGTATGTCTACCAGATTCTATCATGGCGGCCTACACAGTTCAGATACTGTTTACATACCCATCTTCATTTACTACATCACACATCCTTTAAGAGCAGAATCTATCTCCTTTATCTTTATATTTATATTCCCAGCATTTTTGACACACTGTGAAGTCACAACAGTGAATGAATTAATGTTCTACTTGCCAAGAAAACTGAATAAAAATTTAATAAGAAAAAATAATCAGGAATTCTGCCCAAGCACAAAATAATCAATATTAGTTTTTCCTTTCTTTCTTCCTTTCTTTCTCAAGTGAATGGCTCTTTTGATTTAGAAAAGAGAGCCACTTCAACAAAGAAATAACAGAGGTAAATAAACAAAAATAGACCTCAGCATATAATGTACATTCACATTTTAAAGCTATTTACTGTCTGCTTGCTAAGTAAGTGTGGTAGAATGTAAAGTTGGATCAAGTATTCAAATTCTCAAGTCAAATAAGGTGACCTTTCCCCTAAGAAAGAAATATTGAACTAGCATATAGATTTCTACAGTTTTTTCTATCAACATTTTTGTAACTCTGGAAACAACCACTATTTGTCTATTGACAACTCAATAGATATAATTTATTAAGTATAGATTAATGAAGAATTCAATATGTACCAAAGATTTATGCATACTTAGATTACTTTGTCTTTTTCATAGCTTCTTTGCTTATGATTGTGAAATAATATGTTATAATCAGAGAAACAAAAATGTCCAAGTCTCCCTTATCATTCTATTATTACAAAATGGTAATCATATTTATATCTAAGCACTCTCTCTGCTGGATTAAGCTATTGTCTCTTGGCTACAAACTGTCTCTGTGGGACCACTTTCTGTTAGGTTCTGTTAAACAAGCAATAGCAGGAGACAGAAAGGGTAGAGAAATAAGAAGGGACTTTTGTCCTATTCCTGTCATTGTGGCTTCAGCAATGTCCTTTCAACACAGTTACAAAGTTTAGTTCCAGTTTCTATCTTCTTCCATCACCTGGGGTCAGTCTGGTCACATACCCTCAGACGCACAAGCAGCAGGTAGGAGGTACCCCTCTTCCGTGAAAATTCATTCCCAGCTCATGAGGCCCCTCTAATCCTGCAAATTTTGACTATCTACATCTTTCCTTTGTTTCTCTAGTCATAGTTGCTCCCTGCAAGGATTTATCTGCATTAATGTTCTATTTTGCCTTTCAAATCCAAAGCTGTTTAGTCAGTTTCCTTTGTTAAATTCTTTTTTAAAAACACCATTTTTTTTTTTTTGTTTAATGTTGTTTTTATGAGTGGCCTCTAACGGCTTGATTTTTGAATGTATAATTTATACAGAGGGAAATAAAAATGTCTGGTCTTACCTCATCAAACTGTGATGGCAAAGGTAGGTCCCATTTATAATTAAGGAGGTTTGGAGGCTTTTTATTTTATTTATTTTATTTTATTTTATGTTGTTTTACTGTGACAACACTAAAGATATTATATACAACCTCTTCACAATTTTTTTCTTTTTTTTTCTTTTGGTACCGGGGATTGAACTCAGTGGCACTCGACCACTGGGCCACATCCCCAGCCCTTTTTTGTATTTTATTAGAACAGGGTCTCACTGAGGTGCTAAGAGCCTCGCCATTGATGAAGCTGGCTTTGAAGTCGAGATCCTCCTGCCTCAGCCTCCCAAGTGCTGTGATTACAGGCATGCACCACTGCGCCTGGCTCTTCACAAATTTTTAAAGGAACAATATAGTATTGTCATTTTGGTCCAATGTTATACAGCAGATCCTAGAACATATTCATCTTCTTTGAGTAACATTTTTTCCCACTTTCTACATTTTCTGCCACTGCCAGCCCCTGAAAGGCACCATTCTTTTCTGAGCTATGAATTTGACTATTTTAAGTACCTCATATAAGTGGAATCCTGCAGTATTTGTATTTCTGTGACTGACTCATTTCACTTAGCATGTCTTCCAAGTTCATCCATATTGTTGCATATTGCAGAATTTCCTTCTATTATATGGCTGAATGTCATTGTGTATATTATACACTTCATTATCCATTCATCTGTTAATGGAAATTTGGGTTGTTTCCACGTCTTGACTATTGTGAATAGTGCTGCAGTGCACATGGGTGTGCTGGTATCTTCAAGATGTTGATTTCAGTTCTTCTGTATAAGTACTCAAAAGCCCACTTGCTGGATCATATAGTAGTTGTAGTTTCACATTTTTTGTGAAACCTCCAAACTTTTCCATAGTGGATGTACCATTTTACATTCCAACCAATAGCACAAGGATTCCAATTTCTCTACATTCTCACCAATCCTTGTTGTCTTTTGTTATTTTGAAAACAGCTATGCTAGCATTAAGTGATGTGAAGAGATCTTTCATTGTGGTTTTGATTTGTATTTCCCAGATGGTAAGTGACATTGAAGCATTTTTTTTTTTCATATGCTATTGGCTATTCACATACCTTCCTTGGAGAAATGTCTGTTCAAGTCCTTAGACCATTTTTTAACCAAGCCATTAGTTTTTTCTTGCTATTGACATGTAGGACTTTATTATATGTTTTGGAGATTAATCCCTTATCATAAATATGGTTTGTAAATTTATTCACTCTGTTGATTGTTTTCCTTTACTGTGCAGAAGCTTTTTAGTTCTATATCCCACTTATTTATTTTGTTTTTATCACCTATATTTCTGGTGTCATACAGAGGAAATCATTTCCAAGACCAATGTCATAAAACTTTCCACCATGTTCTCTTCTGGGAGTATTTATAGTTTCAAGTCTATTATTAAAGTCTTTAGTCATTTGAAATTGATATTTTTATATAATATAAGATAAGACTACAATCTCATTCCATTCTTTTGCATCTAGATATCCATTTTTCCAACACTGAAGACTCTCTAGTTCTTTTTTATACCAGTTCCCTACTTTTGATTATTGTAGGTTGGTAATATATTTTGAAGTCAGGAAGTATGATGACTACAGCTTAATTCCTTCTGAAAACTGAGTTGGTGATAAGACTCTTTTTAAAATATTTATTTGTTTTTGTTGTACACAGTGCCTTTATTCTTACATGGTGCTGAGGATCAAACCCAGGCCACACACATGCTAGCCAAGTGCTGTAATGCTGAGCCACAACCCCTGCCTGGTGATAAGACTCTTAGTGGATTTTTTTTTTTTTAAGCAGAAACCTTCCAGGTTAGAAGCACTTAGGATGACATATTTAAAAATGATGAAAGAGGGGGAAAACAACTGTCAACTAAGAATATTAAACTTGGCAAAACCATCCTTCAAAAAGAAAGGTAACAAAAAGGCTGCCCCAGACAAATGAAAACTGAGGGAGTTATTCACTAGTAGACCTATTTATAAGAAATGCTAAAGAGTGAGGCCCTAAGCAACTTAGTGGGACCCTGTCTCAAAATAAAAAATAAAAAGGCCTGGGGTTGTAGCTCAGTAGTAAGTGCCCCTGGGATCAGTCCCTCAATACAAAAAAAAAAAAAAAAAAAAAAAAAAAAAAAAAAAAAGCTACAGTTATTCAGGTTGAAAAGAACAAATGCTAAAAAGCAACAACATGATAGCATGTCAAAGTAGACAATCTATTGGTAAATACAAATAAACAAACACAGAAAACAGTGTTACCATAATGGTGATTGGTAAGTCACTACTTCTAGGGTAAAAGTTAAAAGACAAAAATATCAATGAAGGGAGGGATCAATAGAGTATAGGAAAGGGGCCAGGGGAAGAGAGAAGGGGAAGGAAAGGGGAAATACTGGAGAATGATATTAATGTTGTTATGCATGTAGTGTACATGAACGAATATGTAATAATGAATCCCACCATTATATATAATTATAATGTGCCAATTAAAAATATGGAGAGGGCTGGGGATGTGGCTCAGCGGTAGAGCGCTCGCCTAGCACGTGCGCGGCCCGGGTTCGATCCTCAGCACCACGTAAAATAAACGCATTGTGTACAACTAAAAGCAAATAAATAAATATTTTTTTAAAAATGGAGAAAAAACAAAAGTATTAATAATAACAGTAAAAAATATGGTAAAAGACATACAATATGAATAAATATAAATTACAATAATAATGATGCTATTGTAAAGTGTATAGAGTGAGAGGGGAGACATTAAACTGTAGAGTTTTATACATGATTGAACTTACATTGCTCAGTCTTCTTAAAGACTTTATAAATATATCTATATTTTATATAAACCCCAAAGTAAACATGCAAAAACATATATGGAAGTTACACAAAAGGAAAAGAATTAAAGCATATTAATAAAAAAAATCAACAGAACACAAAGGAAGATAGCAGAGAAGAAAAGGATAAAAAAAAGAACCATAAAACAACAAATGAATGGCAATAGTATTATCTTCTCCTATCAATAATTACTTTAAATGTAAATAGATGAAACTCACCAAGCAAAAGATACAGAGTGGCTGGGGGAAAAAATAATGACCAGCTATATGCCAACAAGAAATCCACATTTATATTATATATATTATATGTTACCCAGCATGTCTTCACCTGCTAAAGCAGTTTAGTTTCACTAAAATGGTTCCTCTAAAAGGACATTATCCATTCTCATACATTAGTTTGTTAGCATTATCCATTATGGGACTTCTATAATGTACAGTTCCAGTTTCAATTTATCCATACCCATTTTCCATGAATCTGTGTTGAAGGCATATCAATGCTAATATCTATGCCAAAGTACAGTAACTGGATGCCTCCAGTTCTCCTTGGGACTTGCTGGGTCCTATGCAGAAAGAGGAAATGCCAAAGCTTTCACAGTGTGACATACAAAAATGTTTATACTGTATGCTGTTCAGAAAGTAGTTTTCAGAAAACTATTTATGTACTTATGATATAAACATGCTATTTTTAAAAATATTAATTATAAAAATGTGGATGTATATGTGTTGAAGTTAACAGTAATTATTTCTAGGTGGATAAGATTATAGATCTTAAATATGGAATATTTTTTCTTACCTATATTTTCTATTTTAAAACATAAATTACTTATACTTAAATTTAAACATATACATGTATGTTGAATCCCAGATGATTAGACGGACATCCTTCAAAACCATAATTATTATTCCCACCAAGGAAAATTATTCTCCTTCTTGAGAAGTTTAAAAAAAATCGAAATATCAATATCGTAATTCATGAAGAATGTTCCAACCAGCCCCCTACCCTGCTCACAAATTGCATGATGTTTAGCTTTAATGTCCTAAAATGAGCATCCCAACACAGAGCAGTTTTATTCTGGTAGACATGTGACTATATTTTTTAGAATTAAATGTGATACTGACTCTTCTACTTCAATTTTAAAAATACAGAGTTTGGATCTATCCACAAAGATTATAAAACTGAAAGCAAAAACAAAAACTACTTTCTTAAAATCAGCTAAATTCATTTGTCTGGGAAGCTGTTTACCCTATACATGATTTCTGGTCTGGATCACTCATTTTTCTGTTTTTGGCATCAGTGGAACCCTTTATTGTATACCACATAATTACACCCATTTCTAGCCAGCCAACACATATTATTTGTGCTAAGGGAAAATAGATAGCTTGGGTTTTGTGTCATAACAAGATTCCTTGTTACATTCAAGAGATTTTACCCAAAACCTTTCTCTTTTATTTTCTTAGGACTGACACTGTTGCTAATCACTAAGTCTAGGGTCATAAAATTTGAGACATTATCAACCGATGAAATGTATTTTCTGTTTGCCTTTTAAAGGTAAAACAAACATGCTCACAACTATGTTCTTACTTTAAGACAACCCATTGTGTAAAAATTAAAAATAAGCTTGGGATATAGATCAGTGGCAAAGCATGTGCTGAGCATGTATGAGGCCCTTGGTTTGATCCCCAGTACTGCAAAAATACATACATACATATCAAAATATATGTAAGAGGTAAATGGGAGGGGGGGATTGTTGGTTACTTCACTTCAAAAGAGATGCCTACATGTCAGGCACCACTTGACAGAGACCTGGAGGAGAAAACAGGTGTTGGCAGATTGCAAAATTGAAAGAGGAAAAAACACTTAAACCTTAAGTTTTAGATGTCTCTAATTTTAAAAGCATATGAAATTATGTCTACGAAAAAAGCAATGTAGTACATTTTTTATTAAAAAAACAGCCTACAGCACAATCTTTCAGAATACATTTACTATGAAAATCAGCATTCATCCATACTGTACATCTGTCTTTCATTTATTAAGACATTGAACAAGAAGTGTTTGCCACATATCAGGGTACTTCACTAAACAGTCACTGATTATAAACATAGAGCAATGGTTAAGCCATTTTAAAATGAAAACTCAGGAATGTATTAGCATCATCCAAAAGAAATGTATGAAGCCATTTAAAATTGTTGGTGGCATCAGGGATACCCACATTTCATGGTTTTTAGACAAGGCTAACAGTGGGGGTGATGAGGCGTGGATGAGCCCAGTTCAGCCTGCTGGGAGCAAACAGAGTCTCCTGTTTCTATATGACTCATCTTTTGTTTGTCCAGGGACATATCAAGTGTCAGGAGATTATCTCCAAATGTGCAGTCTAGTGAGTAGCATGGAATTTTTACTATGCATGTTGAATAACTCATACCATTTCCAAATGGTCCAATCTATCTGCAATTTGACAGGGAAAATTTTGACTAACTACAAAGAAATACTTTATGTATTACTTGAAATCACTGAAATGGGTATGGGGGATCTACTGAGTTTGAAATGAGATTTTTAAAACCCCTAAGTGATCACTAAATGTAAATTTTTATTCCTTAAGTACATGATATTTGTACTTATCCTAAGGTAGTTTAAAATATAATTAATAGAAGACATTTATTGATAGTTTATACTGTCTCTTACTCTTCTAAATGCCTTATGTATATTACCTGATCTAATCCTCACAACAATCTCTTGAAGTAGACTCTAAATATTTTTAAAAAAATTTTTTTAGTTATACATGGACACAATAGCTTTATTTTGTTTATTTATTTTCTTGTGGTGCTAAGGATTAAGCCCAGTGCCTCACATGTGCGAGGCAAGCACTCTGCCACTGAGCCACAACCCCAGCCCATTGAAGTATACTCTTTTATAACCCCCTTAACAAATAATATTTGAGACACAGAAAGGGCAAGAAATTTAACCAAGGATGCACAGCTAGTGAGAGTCAAAGCTGAATTATTTTTTTTAAATATTTTTATTTATTTGCTTTTAGTTGTACACAATGCGTTTTATTCAATGTGTCTTATTTGTACGTGGTGCTGAGGATCGAACCCGGGTCGCCCACATGCTAGGCAAGCGCTCTACCGCTGAGCCACAATCCCAGCCCCAAAGCTGAATTATTAAAGCCTCAATTATTAGGCTGAATACTCTGTTTTTCCAATCCATGGATGCTTTAAAATTTAATTAATTTTTCATGGAACTTTAACACACTCTATCTGCCAGTTTTCCAGTTGATGAGTTTCTGTATATAGGCCTTATCTTATGTGTATCCCTCACATACTTTGAAAAGTTCACTTTTCTGAGAAATTTCAAAAGTAGCTATTTTCGGAAATGATTTGAAAAGAATTTTTTTTTCCATAAACTAATTTTTAGAAGATCATGGGACTCTCAAATTTAATAAAACTAGTAAAGTTCAAATCCATTTGGGTAATACAAAGCTGAAAGTATGCATAACAGAGAATGGCTTTGCTTTTCCTCCTTGAACACCTCAAAAACATCTGAAAAGATTTAACCTTCTCAAAAAAATGCTCACCTTTGGGCTGAAACCAAGTAGAAAGAACTTTGGTTCCAAAGGAAGCATTCTTTATACACCCCAAAAAAAAAAAAAAAAAAAAAAAAAAAATTCAGAGTGAATCAGACAAGGCAGCTGCCTGGAATTTGGTTGCATACAAAACTACATTTTGTGCCCACACGTGCTCTGGTGTTGACTTCCTGCTCAGTCAGCAGTGATAATTACTATTCTATAAAATAAATATTTTCTTCTCAGGGCTCTAAGACCTGAGACCACCTCAGAATCTTTAATGGACTTCATTTCTAAAGCAAGATAAATGTAGACTTCTTTTTCTTTTGGTGTATGATTTAATGGGCAGTAGAAAAAAAGATAGTGGAATATTTCCCTAGCTGCCAACCCAGTCACATATCTAGCAGGACATCAATCATGTCTCCATGGAAAGCAATTGATGCCCTATAGATAAGATACCATATTCCCTCTGTTTTAAAATCTCACCAATTTAATAATATCTTTCAGCTGGGAGAGGAGAAAGGAGAGAAGGAATACTGTCATTTCACGTCACGAAATGAACACATTCTGAGGTGACTAAATATTAGCGATGTCACATTATGACAAAGTATGTCTTCAAATTGAAGAGATTTGAAAATTCATTGAATTAAACTGAAATAAAAGCCCTCCAAGGAAGAATTAGAAGTGAAAGATAATGAATCCCCATTTTGTTCACTTAAGTTAGGTCAAAGATGACAGCCATTGCTGCCACAGCTTTTTCTGAAACAATATTCTTCCACCCACAATCCCTACTGCACCTCAAATCACAATTGATTGCATGATGGATGCACATTTGACACAATCTGGGCCAGATTTTTTCATCCTGGGAATTCAAAATTGGGACACCGAGAGACTGGCTCAGTTGGGAAAACCAAGTTTCAAAGACATTAAGGTTTGGATCAGTATCAACCTCATGACTAAGGCCATCGTGTGTAAGTCAAAGTAGAGACAGCCAGTGTACAGAGAAAAGAAAGAAAAAGCAGCTAACAAGACCTTTGAAGTGTAGACAGTCCCAGTTCCCAGTTTTGTACTTCTGTTGCCTTTTTGACTCAGTCATACTTAATTTTGCTGCCCTGTGCCAGTTTTAGCCCTAAAATCAACTCTTATTGTTTTCTAAAATAACCTGAGTGAATTTTTCATAAAACGAAAGTCTCTATTTCCATTCTCAAGCCATTATTTGTTCCTGTTAGTAGCCACAACATAATTCATGCATCCAGATGATAATCTGCTACAATATTACATAGTAAGAGCCAAATGACTCACCCAGAGTTTTGCCACCTAAGTCAGAGCTGGTTCCTAAGCCAGGTTTTCTTTACCACTTAACACAGTGAAATCTATTCCAAATTTGGTCCTTTTCTGCACACTTTTGACCAAACGCTGTATTCACCAGGAAGCAAGAATTGGCTCTTCCCAAGTTATGATGCCAAAGTCTATTGGCACATATTTTCTTTACAGAAATAATGTTTTTAATGGTGGTTGAGTTTCAAAATTAGGCCACAAAAACCTGTTTTACCTATTATGAATCTGGAGCCTGCTATGTTTGTTAAAAAAACAATATGATATATAATTGTAGTAATGGCAGTTATTAAACAAAATAGTGAATTGAGTAAGAACTCTTTTTTTTGTATTCTGAATATTTGTTTTGAGAAAGAACAGATTTTATAGAAGGTTTTGTTTTGATTCCTAAAAGTAGGTCTGAGTATTTTTCATGGCCTTTTGAATTTCAGGAAACCAGTTCTTCTCCATGATGCCTAATTATTATACCTCAAAACTTAACACCATTAGAAAAATACAAACAAAAACCCTGGATCAAAATGCCCCAAACTATCATCGGTAGTTACCTCTTGCGGGTGATGTTATGAGACTCTTGTCTTTCTCATTCATACATTTTTATATTGTTCCAACTTTTTTAGACGGCATATATTACTTTTATAAACAAAATAAAAGCAGTAAAAACACAGAAATCTTTATAGCTTCCTTTTCCTGGATAATATCGTCTTGCCATAGTCTCCCTTGCCTGTTATTTATGATCAAAGTCATTTTGGGGGTTCACAAGTAGAAGAAAGCGTGCACTTTCTAGTTCAGACTTGGACGTGGAAGGAGCTAAAGACTTGAGACATGTAGAAATTTGTCTGAAGTAGAAGCATCTCAGCAGCAGCCTGGCTGGGCATCATCACAGGAGAAAGGATGGAGGGAATGGAAAATAAAGAAGTTTCTTTGCCTTCCAAGGCCTAAAGTCGAACAGAGGGCCAAGTGGGAGTAGCCTTCTGAAAGAAAAAATGTAGAATCAGTGTGCATGTGATGGATTATCACAGTAGTGGGCATTTAAAACCTGGAAAAATGCCTCTGTAGCCAATAGGATCAGTTTTAAATAAAGATGGAAGAAGAGAAAAAGGTGGATGGGAAGAACTTCCTCCCCTATTGCCTCCAATTTACCCAACGAAAGACTTCACTGACCTTCCATCCAAATGAGAAGGATCATTATGCTCTGCAAAAATAAATAGAGCAGGGCTGGGCTTGTGGCTCAGCGGTAGAGCGCTTGCCTAGCATGTACACGGCCCAGGTTGGATCCTCAGCACCACATAAAAATAAACACATTGTGTACAACTAAATCAAATAAGTAAATATTTAAAAAATAAATAAATAGAGCAATGCAAACACTCTGTAGACAATATGAGTTACCATAAATTCACACAATAGTGATAGTGAACTAATATTAAAAGCTTTCTAAGGATAAATTTAGCTATAAGGGTGAGAGAATTATAATTCTCTGCTTGATAAAGGTGAAAATGTACTGCTAAAAAAAAATAATTATAAGTAGCTAAATTTTTTGAATATTTGCTATGGATCTGACATTAAGAAAAGACTCTGGCCAGGCCCAGTGGCACCTGCCTATAATGCCAGCTGCTCAGGAGGCTGAGGCAGGAGGACTGGAAGTTCAAAGCCATCCTGTCAGCAATTTAGGGAGGCCTTAAGCAACTTATTGAGACCTTGTCTCTAAATAAAATATTTAGAGGGGATGGGGGTGTAGATCAGTGGTTGAACACCCCTGGATTTAATCCCTGGTACAAAGTAGGGGGAAAGAGGAGGGAAGAGAGAAAGAGAGAGGAAAGACTTTTTCTGTGTTATCACATTTGATTTTCTCAGCATGCTTATGTGTGATGAGCAAATTTGGTTTGAGATGCCCAAGGTCACACAGCTAAAATGACAACATGGAGACCCAAAGAAGAGAGTCCCCAGAGAGAAATCTTGAGGGAACTATTCAACTGCATCCCAACTTGATCTTAGGATGGTCAGGACATCATTTAATGGAGAAAGAAAATTGTAGGGAAGAGATTACAGTATCACTTTTAGTAAGGAGATTAAAAAAATAAAATGAGGCACAACAATTTCAGGGCCTCCACGAGGGAAAAGTGTGACAATTCTGCTTCATCTAGATCCATTCGAACCCAAGCCCACACTTCCTACTCCAGTGAGCTAAACTAAACCACACTAATATTTATTCATTGCCTGAGCTATGGTCAGTGCCTTTCGCGTCCCTTTCTGTGGCTTGGAGTTTTCAAGGGCTGCTATCTCACAGGACTCTGCACTTGTCACTCTTGGTCCTTTCAGTTCAAAACAGACCCTGTTACTTTAGGCCCACAGTCTCCTGTAATTTGTAAGTCATTTCTGGGAAACCTTGAACATATAGATACATTCTGAATACACACCTAAGCACATTGCTCTCCAAACGTCTGTATTGGGCACAAGTTACCTAACCCTTAGGATCTATTTCCTCATCAGTGGCATGAAGTCTTTGGATTCAGTGATCTCTAAGTTCCTTTTCCAAATTAAAAATTAAAAAATAAAATAAATGAGGAGAGAATAGCAACTACTGAGGTAAATGGAATAAAAAGTGAATGCATACTTTGAGACACTTCCTGTGGCAAGACATATCTCCTCTCTCGCACTCACACAAACATCAAGTTGAAGACATTATAAATTTAAACATGCACCATTTTTTATGTACCATTAATATGGAAAAAAAATCCTACCAAATAATCATGACACAATATTGACCATAAAATACAACCCAGTTTCAAGATGTCAAATACAAGACAATATGAATCTTAGAATCGATGAAATACAGTTGTGTTTGCGAGACAAAGAGAGTAGAGATATGGAGGGAGAGAGAGAGCATGCTTTGGGGTGGGAGACTTGTCTTACTTTAAATGCTATTAGCAGCATTTGCTACAACATACCTACATCATCTGGCACCACAAAAAAAGCACACTAAATGGCGCATAATGTTTTGGGATGTGATTTTCATTTGAATATCGGCCTTCTTAAAAGAGAAATGAATGGCCAGGAGCAGTGGCACACAACTGTAATCCCAGCAACTTGGGAGGCCAGGGAAAAGGATAGCAAGTTCAAAGCCAGCCTCAGCAACTTAGTGAGACCCTATTTCAAAATAAAAACTAAAAGCAGGCTGGAGATATGACTCAGTGGTTAAGCACCCCTGGGTTCAATACCTGGTATTCCCCCCACCCCTGCTGCCACAAAAAACAAATTAAAAAACAAGAGAATCCAACATTTATTGATTGAGGAATAAAGAAAGTGGTACATGAAGAGAAAGAGTTTTGTTCCCCTCAAATTCTAGTGCTTTCATTGCTGTTTATTGCCTCAAGTATGGGAGTTGGCCTCTGCCTTCTTACCACAGGGGCTACAAAAAGTCTGAGGAGAAGCCTTACTTTCTTTCCTTCTGCAGGAATGCAGAGCAAAGTCTCGGAAATAGAGTAAATCTAAGCAGCAAGCATCACCCCTAGAGATGCCCTTTGGGATTCTCCTGCTCCTTTCTTCTCTTCTTTGTTCTCTCCACCATCATCAACATCATTTTCTCCAGCTTCTCTCTGTGGCTTAGCTGCTAGAGACCCCTTTCTTCAGGAGGTACACAGGAACCCGTTACTATACTTTGGCTGCTAATCCCATATCACATTTTTCCTCAACTTGGGGACCTTACTTATCTTTCTGTATTACTTGATGTAATAGACACAATTTGGGAAAACATTATTCCTTCTATTTAAGAATTGATGGATAGGTTACCCTCCCCCGCCCTCAGAGTTTTCCACACCCTAAGAGAAGCAACCTTGTTTCAAGATGTTCCAGACAGGATGTTCCTTCCCCGGGCAGAATGTTTCTTTTCCCCAGGCAAGAGCCAATAGGCTTAAAGGACACCCTGTTCTAGCCAATGGTGTTGGGGTTGCTCTAGCGCACCCCCCACCAGAAATCCCTATATAAGGCCCTGTCTGAGAGACTCAGACCAGAGAGAGAGAGACACACGGACACAACATCGGCTCGTCGCTGCAGAGAGGAGGAAGCCACTGCAACAGCTCCAGACCCATCGCCTCCAGCCGACGGCAGCTGCCCCAGCCAACAGCTCCAGACCCATCGCCTCCAGCTCGATGGCCGCTCCCAGCTGACAGCTCCAGCCTCCAGCCAGACAGCAGCTGCTTTAGCCGACAGCTCCAGAGATCCCAGCCGGTGCAACCAAGCACCCACCTTCTGTCCAGAGCTTGCACACTCCCCTCTCCCTGACTCCCTTCTCCCACCAGAGCTTGCACACTCCCTCCTCCCTGACTCCCCTCTCCCACCTCTTCGACCTTCAACCAGAGCACCTCTTCTCTGGTTTTCGCTAAATCTTTTGGCTGCACGGCTGTCCCCGGTGTGATGCTTTGCCCTTCAAGAATGGCTTTAATTATTATACCTTTCTAGCACTTTTCTTCATTTGGAGAAAATTTGTATTAGTACTCAAACACACTGTTGATGAGAAACAAAATTTGACATGATTTTTCTGATATGTATGACATAGCATGAGCTTCAAACCTAGAAAGTTTTCTTCTCAGAATTTATTTTAAGGTGAAATTTGGAAATAGACTCAAAAAGTAACATTTAAGAATAATAATTACAGTACATTTCATAATGTCTGCCAAAATGAATTTGGTTAGGTAATCCTAGTGAATCAAACAATGGACTGTTGGGCAACCATTATATGTCATTTTGTTCAAGAATAATATTGACATGAGCATATGATACATACATTGCTAACCCTAAAATAAAAGACACAAAACATAATGCCCACTATTATACCGTGGTCACATGGTGTATTAGTTTGCTTCACATTACTTAAAAAAACATCTAAGGCATATAACTTATAAAGAGAAGAGGTTCCCAAATTGATTTGACCACATAAACCTTTTCTTAAAATCTACCCACCCAATCATATCTGTGGGAAGAAGTATTCTAAAGAACACGCTTCAAGAAATTCTGAAAAATTAAAAGTATTAGTACTTGTGTATCTTTTATTAAATTTGATTTTAAAATCAAATTTTACTCTCCTTTATGTTCCTTTTCATAAATCCCATTTTTCTAGCATTCAAATAAAATTAAGAGAGGAGATTTTATACATTATTTATAGGCATTTCCTTACCTTTCTTTTAAACAAACAGCACTAATAGTAAATTATTTTTAAAATAAAGAGAAAATATTTATTTAGGTCATAGTTTGGAAGCTTGAATTCTAGCTACAATTGGGCAGGGACCACACTGGTTTGGCCTCTGGTGAGGGCAGCAGATGGCAGCAGATGGTGGCAGGAGCACATGATGTGCAGAACAAATGGTCATACCTAAAACCAGAACAGAGAGAGAAAGAGAGACCAGGCTCCCATATTCCCCCTTGAGGGCACATCCCCAGTGACCAAGGACCTCTCACAAGGCCCTATCTCCTAAAGTTTTCATCACCACCCAATAGGGCCACCCTTGGAGACCAGGCTCTGGGGGACAGTAAACATCCCAAACATAGCATATAGCATAACAATTCAAATGTCTGGAATAAAAGACATATTGGTTTAGACCTTAGTTCCAACACCCAGTTCTGTCCTTTGGTCCTCATACAAATGTGAACAGATTATTCAGCCTCTAAAGCCTCAGTTTTCTCATCTGTAGTTTGGAAATCATAATTCCTACCTCTTAGGATTTTTGTGAGGATTAATTTTAAATGCATACAGAGCCTTAAGCATATGCCCTCCCTGTTAGATGGATAGGCTTAAAGGTCGACAAAAGTTCACCCTGTTCCACAGGCAGAGGGCCAAAAGGTTGCTCTTTTCTCTGGGCAGTATGTTTCATCATCCCCAGGCAGGAGCCAATAGGCTTGAAGACTGCCCTCATCCCATGGGCAGGAACCAATAGGCTTTCAGGTCATCAAAAGTTCACCCTGTTCCACAGGCAGAGGGTCAAAAGTTTGCTCTGTTCTCTGGGCAGAATGTTTCATCATCCCCAGGCAGGAGCCAATAGGCTTGAAGGCTGCCCTCACACCACGAGCAGGAACCAATAGGCTTAAAGTTCACCCTCCCCCCATGGGCAAAGAGACAATAACATTAAAGTTCACTCTGGTACACCCCCCACCAGTAATCCCTATATAAACTCCCGTCCACTCAAAGTTTGAGAGCCAGCCAGACGACGGAGAGCCAGAGACACAACGAGGAGAGTGAGACAACAAGAGAGCCAGATGACGAGAGAGAGAGACGATGGAGACGGAGAAGAGGCAGCCACTGCACACTTACCCACCATCTCCAGCCCTACAGCAGCTACCCCAGCCGATAGCTCCAGAGACCACAGCCAGCGTGACTAGACTCCCACCTTCCATTCAGAGCTTGCACACTTCCTGAGCTTGCACACTTCCTGAGCTTGCACACTCCCCTCTCCCTGACTCCTTTCTCCCACCAGAGCTTGCACACTTCCCTCTCCCTGATTCCTCTCCCCATTCCTTTTCTACCCTTAACCAGCCATAAAGGCTGGTGAATAAATCCCTTGGCTGCATGGCTGTCCCTGGTGTGATTTTTGCCCTTCACTCCCCACACATACACAATACATGCTCATAAATGGTTCTACATTGGGCATGTGTTGTCAGCTGGGGTTTTTGACTACAGCAACAAAATACATTTTGACCAACTCAAACAAAGTGGACTTTATTAAAAAACAATGCAGAAAGTTTGCAGAATGAGGAATAGATATAGGGAGAAACCAATTAATCTGAGGGGCTACAAAGCAGGAGATAAAGACTGGTCTTGTAGTGGCATAAATCTGGTAGGAATGTTACTCCTGGATTAAAGGAATACCAACCTCTGTGCTCACCCAATTTCATGCACTCAAAAGTCAAAGTCCCAGCAGAGAGCTTCCATGAGCTAAGCTGAAGTCACTTCCCACCTCCTGGCTACAGCAGGCAGGAAAGAAACCATCTAGGCCGTTGGGGCATAGGCAGCTGGATTTTCCATCTCAGTAAACCTATACCCAACGGAGTGGCAAATTAACTACCCAATGGAAATTGGGGTTCTATAAAAGAATTATGGCAGATGCTCCTGGGGAACCATAATATCATAAATGATCTTGTACCACATAAGCACAGGGCAATTTTAAAATGGGAAAAATATAAATCAAACATCATATATTTTAAAAAGGAATAATATTTTTAAAAAGAAGAAGAGAACTCGCCTGCATACACACCATCATCATAAAAGCCCTAGGAGGAAATGGCGATGGGAATTATTTCCCTTATTTCACCAAGAGAAACTAAGACTCAGGGAAGATAAATGATTAGCCCAAGCATTCTGTGCTTAGTCTGAGGCAGACCTGAAGCAGACAACCCTGGTCCCAGGTCTCAAGCTCCTCCCCAGGTACCCATTGGGCCACTATTAGACATCTCCAGGCTTCTCTACTTCCCAAACCTGAACTTCAAAGGACAAAAACTACTGTTGGTATTTCCCTTTTCTATGACTTGCTGATTCCTCCTGCTGCTTGGAGTTCAGGCCCTGCCAGAGGTTCTGCTGGAAATGTTATAGTTGGTGAGGCCAAGGGCGGCTGGGACACTTGGCAGACTGCCCCCTTCACATTTGGAGGACAGGGAGGGTGGAGAATGGAGGGCCAAGAAACCACTGGAGGAAGGAGTCAGGCTGGAGGAAACAAGAAGGCAGAATCAACCTGGAGAGGGTGGGGTATGAAGAGCAGGCAGTGGGGCAGCAAAGAGAATGATTATAAAAAGAGGGGGGAAGAAGGCCAAAGAATTAGGAATATTGCTAAATCTGCCAAGAAGTAGCCCAGTGATTATCAGGATCTCCTGCACCTGCCTGAAGAGGACAATGTTTTAAAGCCTCACAAAGCTGTCATCCTCCTCTCCAGAATAAACCACCTCTCATGATTTACTGTGATATTTGACATCCACATCCCTGAAAGTTGTCTGCTTTTTCTCTTTTCCCAAAGTATACAGAAGAACCCAGGAGAAACACCAAATCAACTGCAAATTTCCAGACTTCCTAAGTTATAATGATAGTGAAATAGTTCTAGAGATACTTTATGTAGGAGTCTTCTTGCCTAATATATGTATTTTCAATTAGAAAAACTGAGACACAGCATTATAAACATGTCCAAAGCTATTTATTCGCTTTATAGATTTTAAGATATGATTATCTAGACCAAGGATTGGAATACTTTTTCTATAAAGGACCATCTAGTACAAAATTTTGGCCTTCAGGTCATATGGGTTTTGTCATATTTAGCATCCATCAGTATAGAGCAAAAGCAGCCATAGACAATATATAAACAAATGATGTAGCTAAATTTCAATAAAACTTTATTTGTAAAAACAGGGCACAGGCCAGATTTGGCTGGTGGCTATATTTTGCTGTTGTCTTTCAATGACTACTATAGACCCAGCTGTTTATTAAATACCATATGACCATTTCAGAAAAAACATCAGAGCAAATGGTTGGCATCAATTGGAATTCCCATAAGAATTATAATAATAATGGCTATAACTTATGATGCACTTCCTATGTGGTTTCCCTCATTTAACTGATGAGGTGAATAATGTTGTGCCCTCTTTTTTTTCTTTTCTTTTTAGATAAGGAAACAAAAATACCTACTGGTTAAATAACCTGCCAGTGGTCATACAGCTAGGAGGTGGTGGTAGCGTGTAGATTTGAACCCAGATCTCTCCTACTTCAAGATTCAAACACTTAACAACTGTACCAGGTGGAAGAATACAACATTTAAAGTTAAGATAGGAACTTGCATTAAGTTTCTCAGAAAGTGTTGAATGTTTTCAGGTTGTTCTGGAGGAAACTTTTGATAGCTTAAATATTTTAATAATGCAACCGCATCAGCAACTTGGATAAAGCAAGTTGCTCCCAATTTTCCTCCCCCATTTCCCTTTTTGTTACCTCTTTCTCAAGGTCTGTCTCTTGGGAGCACTCTAGACACACACTAGGATTCAAGGAAGGATGTTAGCTGGAGTCCACCCACCTCCGACACTGGGAAGAAATGGAAAGGTCTTCAACACTGAGGAACCTAAGCCTGAAGGGGAGAAAAGGACAGCTCTTGATAATTATCCTAAATTTTTGAATCCAAACCAGGGAGGACTTGAGGAAATGACTCACTGAACCCAGGAGAAAGAAAAACAGCCGAGTGATGGCAGGAGAAAATGAGGATAATATAGCCTTACTGTTAAAGTGAGGGTTAGAAGTCCACAGAGACCCAGAAAGGAAACATTGAAATGGCTAAGTTACATTCCTGAAACTAACATGCAATATTGTTTTATCAGACTATGGCTATTTTGCCCAAGAATAAGGCAGCAACAGATTTCTTCTTAACAGAGACTCATTTCGTGTTCTTTGCTGTCCTCAAATTGTCTCCTTAGAGTCCTAAGGGTAAACTTATAGCCATCTCTGTCCCTTCTGTTCTTCAGTCACAAAACTGGCTATTCTCGACTCATATGCTGAGATTGTTGTAACAAACAGATGCCTTACACTGCAGCCATTAAAAACTCCTAACATCAACCCTGAGCCCGTGAAAAAACTTTGAACCATTGATTTTCCAGCTAAAAAGAATCCTGATAGGAAAAGTTAGGGAATGTTTCCAAGCATGAATGCAGTTGGCTTTCACTTCGCAAGTCACTAAGGAATACAACAAAACTATGAGGTAAGTAAACTTGTGATTGGTCTTGTTCTATCCATCTATCACATTGCCACACATTAACCTCCTTAATGCCAAGTTCTGATCATATCATTCTGAGCTCACAGCCTTGAAAGTTAACACATAGCTTAGAACTGAAAAATGTAACACCTGAATCTGACAACTCTTTGGATGGGCTCTTAAAACATCTGGAAATGGAAGATAAGATTAGTGAATTCAAAAGCAGATCAATAGAAACCATTCAAACTGACCCATGGGAAAAAACCAAACTGGAAAGACAGAATATGCTTAAATGTGGGACATACTCAATTTAATTTATATTTAGTAGAGTTCAAAGGAGATGAGGAAGAAAGAGTAGAATAGAAGCAATATAAGAGTAATTTCCAGAAATGATGGAAGATATAAACCCAATGTAAGAAGCTCAATAATCTCAAAGCAAGATAAATACAAAACCAAAACAAAACACACCATACTGAGACACATTGTAGAAACAATTCAACAACAAAGAAATTCTTAAAAGTAGACATGAGGATCCTGAGCAGGAAAAGTGAAGCAGGCGGCATCACCATACCAGACTTTAAATTATACTATTAGTAACAAAAACAGCATGGTATTAGCACTGAAACAGACTAGTAGACCAATGGTACAGAAGTGAGGACACAGAGACTAATACATATAATTTCAGCTATCTTATATTAGACAAAGGCGCCAAAAATGTACAGTGGAGAAAAGATAGCCTCTTCAACAAATGGTGCTGGGAAAACTGGAAAGCCATATGCAACAAAATGAAATTAAACCTGTATCTCTCACCATGCACAAAATTCAATTCAAAGTGGATCAAGGACTTAGGAATTAGACCAGAGACAATACACCTAATAGAAGAAAAAGTAAGCTACAATTTCCAACATGTCGGATTAGGCTCCAAGTTCCTTAACAAGAATCCTGTAGAGCAAGAATTATTACCAAGAATTAATGAATGGGATAGATTTAAGCTAAAAAGCTTCTTCTCTGCAAAAGAAACAATCAGTGAGGTGAATAGAGAACCAACTAACTGGGAACAAATATTTAATACATGCACATCAGATAGAGCACTAATTTCTAGAATATATAAAGAACTCAAAAAACTTGACACCAAAAAAACAAATAATCCAATCGATAAATGGGCCAAGGATTGAAAAGACACTTCTCAGAAGAAGATACACAATTAATCAACAAATACATGAAAAAATGCTCAACATCGCTGGCAATTAGAGAAATGCAAATCAAAACTACTCTAAAATTTCATTTCATTCCAGTCAGAATGGCACCTATCAAGAACACAAACAGCAATAAATGTTGAAGAGGATGTGGGGAAAAAGGCACACTCATACATTGCTGGTGGGACTGCAAAATGGTACAACCATTATGGAAAGCAGTATGGAGATTTCTTGGGAAAATGGGAATGGAAACCACCCTATGACCCAGCCATCCCACTCCTGGGTCTATTCCCAAAGGACTTAAAAACAGCATATTACAGTGACACAGCTACCTCAATGTTTATAGCAGCACAATTCACAATAGCTAGGTTGTGAAACCAACCTAGATGTCCCTCGGTAGATGAATGGATAAAGAAAATGTGGTATATATGCACAGTGGAATTTTACTCGGCAATAAAAGAGAATAAAATAATGACATTCGCAGGTAAATGGATGAAGTTGGAGAATATAATGCTAAGTGAAATCAGTCAATCTCAAAAATCCAAATACCGAACGTTTCCTCTGATATAAGGAAGCCGGTTCACAGTGGTGTTGGATCGGGGTACATAGGAGGATTAGAGGAACACTATAATGGTCAAAGAGAAGGGAGGGGAAGGGAGGGAGCAAGGGGGGAAGGGGGAAAAAAAAGTGGTTGAATAAGATGGATATCATTATTCTAAATGCATGATTGAAGACTTGAATGCTGCGGATATACTTTGTATATAAACTGTTTTGTGTAAAAAGATGCTATATATATATATATAGTATGAACTGTAATACATACTACTATAAATAAAAATTTTTTTAAAAAGTAGACATGAAGAAGCAAAGCCCACATCTTCAGAAGAACTATAATAGACTGACAGCTGACTTTTCAAAAGAATCTATGTGAGGCAGCCAAGGAAGGGCACCCCTCAGATTTCCCTTTAAGAGCTCCTGCCATGGTGTACATATTTGATTAATAAGTAATGACTTTTGGATCCACTGAAAATTTCATGTCAAGTCACACTTCCCCTGAGCTGCTTCTAATCAATGAATGAGCAATGGAGGTATTACATCTATTTTGGTAGATGCAGGAATTCTATAGAAGGAAACTTTGATTCAGGGAACCTCCATTGGCTGGGCAAGAATTTCTCCTAACTATCTGATCCAGTCTTTCCTCCACTGTCTTTCTTCACAGGTGCCAGATGGATGCATGTGGAAATCTCTAGGGCAAATGGTTTCCAATTTGCCTGTCAAGAGACATTTGACCAGAAATAAATAAATGCAAGAAACTAGGTAGAAACAGAAAAATTCTCAATTACAATTAAAGACCTCAACTCTATTTTTCTCTCAATAATTGATAGAACTAACAGAAAATCAGCAAGGAGTCTATCACTTGATTAGTCATTTTTAAATGTGGTATACATACCCAATGGAGTTTCATTCGCCTATAAAGAAGAACAAAATTATGTTATTTGTAGGAAAATGAATGGAACCAGACAGCATCATCTTAAACTAAATAAACCAGGCTTAGAAAGTCAAGGATCATATGTTCTCTCTCATATGTAGAAGTTAGAGATAAAAAAAAATTAAGGGACATTATGAAAATAGAAGGGAGATCAGCACAGTTGAGGAAGGGGATCAGGGGAAGAAGAGAAAGAAAGGGAAGATATGGGGGAATGAAGTTGATCAAATTATGTTACCTGCATGTACAAATATATCACAATGAATCCCACTATTATATGTAATCATGATGCATCAATAAAATTTTTAAAGTGAAGAAAAAAGAAAATCAGCAAGGGTATATATGAAAAACACTATCCACTGGCTGGATCTAACTGAAATATTTAGAACATTCTCTACTAACAGGAGAATATACAGTTTTTCCAAATGCACATGGAACATTCACCAAGATAGACTATATCTTGGGGCATAAACTTTAAAACCTTTAAAAAAATCAAAATCATATAAAGTATGTTGTCTGACTATGGTGGAATCAATCTAAAAATTGATAATGAAAGATGACAGGAAATCTCCAAACACTTGGCAGAGCACTTCTAAATAATTTATTCATCAAAGAAGTTTCAAGGGAAATGAAAAAATACTTTGAACTGAATAAAAATGAAAATGCAGCATGTGAAAATTTGTGGGGTGAGTTAGAGCAATGCAATGCCTAGAGAGAAGTTAATAATAGAAAGGACCTTTGGAAGACATAAAAAGAAGAGCAAAAGAAACTCAATGCAAGAATAAAGAACATAAGCAAGGTGTGGGAGTGCATGCCTATAATCCCAGTGGCTTGGGAGGCTGAGGCAGGAGGACCGTGAGTTCAAAGACAGCCTCAGCAACTTAGTGAGGTCCTAAGCAACTCAATAAGACCCTGTCTCTAAATAAAATACAAAAAAGGGCTGCAGATGTTGCTCAGTGGTTAACTGCGCCTGTGTTCAATTCCTAGTACAAAAGAAAAAAAAAAAAAAAAAAGAATAAAGAACATTATAAAGATAAAAGCAGAAATCAATAAAATTGGAAACAAAAGAACAATAAAGTCAATACAACTAACATTTGTTTTGTAAGAAAATCCGCAAAATGGAAATTAGGTATAGAAAAATTGATAAAAGATAGATGGCATAAATCACTGATGTCAGGAATTAAAGAGAAAGTACTACCCAGACCCTGCAGACATTAAAAGGTTAAAAGAATACAATGAGCGGGCTGGGTTTGTGGCTCAGCGGCAGAGCGCTCGCCTCACACATGCAAGGCCCGGGTTCGATCCTCAGCACCACGTAAACATAAAATGCATTGCATTGTGTACAACTAAAGTAAATAAATAAATTTTTAAAAAAAAAAGAATACAATGAGCAACTTTACATATAAAAATAAGACACCTTAAGATGAAATGGACTAGTTCCTTGAAAACTACAAATGCCAAAATATATCCATGATGAAATTAATCATGCAAGTAATACAAAAGCAATTGTAAAAATTGAATTCATAGTTTTAAGAACATTTGCAAAATTATTTATTTGCATTTCTATTCATATGTAGTTGAAAATTCCACGTAATCTCAGCTCACTTCTTTACCAGCAGTGAGACTCATGTGTCTTATTTTGTTTGAGTTTTCTGTTATTTGAACACAGGCTTTTTTTCAAAACATCATAGTTTGAGGAATTTGAAATAATATTATAGTTGTCAAGTGCCCAAATACAACACTGAAGTGACCCACAGCAGTAATTGTAGGATGATTATCAATAAATAGTAGTACTACTAGTAGTAACAGAGTAAAAGTAATAGTAATCGTGGCTCAGAGATATGAACAGTTGCCCATGTCACTCTTCAGAGAACTCTGCATATAAAGTATGATAGTTCAGTTTTGTAGCCGACAAAACAGAAGTATAGACATTAAGTAAAAGAGTTAAAACTCAGTGGGACATAGCCAGGCACATGGGGTGTGCACACCTATAATCCCAGCAACCTGGGAGGTTAAGGCAAGAGGATTATGAGTTCGAGGCCAGTCTCAGTAATTTAGTGAGACCCTGTCTTAAAATAAAAAATAAAGAGAGCTGAGGATACAACTCAGTGGTTAAGCACTCCTGAGTTCAATCCCCAGTATAAAAAAAGAAAAGAAAAGAAAAAATCTCAAGTAGGACTTTCTGGAGAAGTTTTCTTCCCAGCCTACTATCTGAATGTAATCTTCTTGTTCAGGAAAAGAGAATGAAGCTAAAAGAATTGCCATCTTTCCCCCCACTCATAGGAAAGCGCATGAAACATCAAGCAAATGGTCTTCCAGAGAGTTTTTCCAAAGAAAAACCAAAACTGAGTTATGGCATTGAGCTGCTGCCAGGACAGAAGGCCAGCTTTGTGCTTCTCCAAACTGGACCTATGTTTTCATTAATGAGCCCATAGATTCATCATCATCTGTCCTTGCTACCTCCCCGCGTGCGCTCTCGCGTGCTCTCTCTCTCTCTCTCTCTCTCTCTCTCTCTCTCACACACACACACACACACACACACACACACACACACTAGCAGCCTGTGGATGTGACTGAGGATCCTGGGGAACTCTCAGCTTAATAGGAGACCTCTCAAGAAGATGGCCTGTCTTTGATCTGTCACATAGCAGGATGACTATAGTTAATGACAATATATTATATCTTGAAAAACATAAAGAGTGGGTTATGTGCTCTCACTATGAAAGTAACTATGTAAGGTAAGACATTTGTTGTTATTTAAATTTAACCATTCTACAATGTGTTTATATTTTTCAAAGCATCATGTTGTACATGAAAAAAAAAACATACAATTTTACTTCTCAGTAAAATAAATAAAAATTATGTTTCAAAAAAATTCATAAATTAATCCTTTTACTTATTGAAATAAGACCCCCCCCAAAGTACTGCTATGTGGTGTTTAGCAATATGCTCATGAATTCTTGCTGAGTTCAAGTAACTATTTTCCATTAATCTCCTGAAAGTTGAAAGAAAAAAAGTTACCTACAAGTGAACTAAGAAAACAAACAGATGAGCACCACTTATTTCTACACTTTCTCCATACTAACGAGGCAATGGTCCAAGAACGACATTCCTGCCCTTATAAATCAGCTGCCAACATGAATGTGATTCTTCAGCTATGAGAAAATGTCTTCTGAAGGGTACCGGTTGGTTAATATTGGAAATTCTTATGTACTTTGAGAGATAACACTATTTGCTCTGATAAAGATTTGTACTTTTTTCCTCCTTTTTATCTGGACTTGTCAAGAATCAGTCATGTCATTTTGCACTTTTCCTCTCCCCCTGGCCTGCTTGGAATTAATGCCAGTAACGTGTTTTCCTGATACAGTGGTAGGTATGATCCAGTATTGATGTCCCCCATGTCAAATAAAGCCTTGAGACAGGAAAAATTCTCATTTACAAAAAACAAAGAAAAGCTGTCATATGGAGCACCTATAAAGCAAGAGTTATCCACACTAATGCAAGTATATAGTTTAATGACTTTTAACTCTCGTTGTAAATAAATTTGCTGGGATTAGTGTTCAAACTTCAAATGGAAAAAAAATGGATAGATAGAAAAGGAGAGAGAGAAGGCAGGTAGGCATGCAGGAGAAAATAAGGAAAGGAAAGGAAGGAAGGAAGGAAGGAAGGAAGGAAGGAAGGAAGGAGGGAGGGAAGGAAGGGAGGGAGGGAGGGAAGGAGAGAGGAGGAAGAGGGAGGGAAAAGATCCAAATTAGGATTCAAAAGGTATGTAAGGGGAGTAGGCCAACTTTGAATGGCAAAAAGAAACTACAGCCAAGTCTGGAATTTTCAGCTACTTATTGATTACCTTTTGGAGAGAATCACTGACAGATGGAAATTTACTCTCTGCTAAAAGCTCCTATTCTGTAACTTTTATGCCTGGAATATAGATGGCTTTCAGAAAATATTTAGTAAATAAATAAGTAAATGGGCAAACTTATAAATTTCTTTTTCTTATGTTAGTAAAACTGAAGCTCACATATGTTTAGTGAGTTTCCCAAAGTAATATAGAAAATCTTGATTTCCTAAAGTACAGAAGATGGAAATTTTTAGAAATATCACCAACTGGAACCTAAGGGATCTGGATTCTAGTTTGGGCTTTGCTGGAAATTTTTAGAAATATCACCAACTGGAACCTAAGGGATCTGGATTCTAGTTTGGGGTTTGCTCTATCATTTCAACCTCTCTGGGTCTCTAGATTGCAGAAGGCAGAGACTTGTCTGTTTTGTTTTCTGCGACACCATCAATACCTGGCACAGTATCAAGTACATCCTGGATGTTCAATAAATATTTAAATGCATCCTACTTCCCCATCTGTAAAATTTAGTTTCATCATGTGAAAATCTAGGAAGTTGCCACCAAGGCCTTCTACATGCTCCTCTGGTTCTCTGTCTCTGTGAGACAGGATGTCTGTTCCCAGTCCTTATTTCATACCCCACTTTCAACTTCCACTGCTCAAGTTGCATGGGAAGGCAAATACAGGTGGGTGAGCTTCCAACATCCTTTCTCCAATGTTATGCCATTATCTCTCTGAGCTCTTGTTTTCATAAGAAAACCACAAAAATTCAATCTTAATGGAAAACAGTGAATCAATCAATTACTTCATTGTCTATTTTGTAAAATGAGTTCCAGAATCACCGCAGACCTCCCAATCTTCCAACCTCAGCAGCCAAAGATTCTCAAACTTTCACATTAGGTGGTTCCGGCCACTCTCCCCTCAAGGGTGCTCCAGCCCATGTGATATTCTTTCTCCACATTGTCTGGGGATGCTCCATAGCATAAAAAGCTTGGGGTGGGGGAGCTTCAGCCACAATGTTCCATGTATTATAGGATAGTGGTTGAGAGAGACTGATTCCCCTTTCTCTAGTGCAAGCCCTTCCCTCTCCTCTCATGTCACTACCCTAGTCAGGAAAAAAAGAAAAGCAAGCAAACCCTGAACCACAGGCAAGAGGATCAGCAGAATGGTAAAATTGCTTTCCTGCTGGTTAAGAGAGGGAGCCACCCAGAAAATCTGTTTCTCCTCTCTGGGGACTCCCTTCCTGAGGAGGCACAGCCCCAGCAGTGAGGGGCTCATCCTGTGTGTTTATAGTATAGTGTACAGTACCCTGAGGAAGGCCCTCATCAGGGAGTCAAGAACTCCATTTTGACCTCTGATAGAAGACTGACCTTGGAAAAGTCATCTTCCTCTTTGAGCTTTGGATTCTTCTATTTTTAAAACTTATTTGCTCTTTTAAATAATTGTAAAATCCCTTTATAAAAAGCACTTTCTGTAGTTTTAATATGGTTTGTGTTCCCCACACCACCACCATCTCCACCAATTTATAAAGGAGTTGAATCTCCAAACTCATATGTTAATTGTGTTAAGAGGATAGAAACTTACTTTGGCCATGGGTGTTTAGAGATGGAGACTTTAGAAAGTGATTAGATTCGAGTAAGTCATTAGGGTACAGCCTCCGTGACTAAACCTGGTTGCTTTATAAGGAGAGAGAGAGAGAGAGACCACACAAGCAGATGACACAGCCCTGGGTGACCAAGCAAGATCCTGTTCCATACTGTTCAAACAGCCAGCCCCCTGAATTGTGAGCTAAATAAACCTGTTTTTCTTTATAAAGTAGCCCATTTTAGGTATTTCATCATAGTAACAAAAATGAACTAAAATAATACTTTTTTTTTTTTTTTTTTTTTTTTTTTTTTGCAACCTGTGAGTTGAAACTGGGGCCTGGCACAAGCACCCTGCCACTGAGTCACATCTCTACCCACACTTTTCTTTCTTTTCTTTTTTTTTTTAAAGGAGTATAACTTCTCATTCATCTGGTTGTACATGATGTAGAGTTACACAGGTCATGTAATCACATATGCACATAGGGTAATGTTGTCTGATTCATTCTATTATCATTTCTATTCCCATGCCCCCTTGCTTCCCTTAACTCCCCTCTGTCTAGACCAAAATACCTCTGTTCTCCATGCCTTCCCACATTGTGTTATCATCCACCTATCAGAGAAAACATTCGGCCTTTGGTTCTTTGGGATTGGCTTATTTCACTTAGCATGTTATATTCTCCAACTCCATCCATTTACTCTGCACACACTTTTCCAAAAAATAACACATAATAAATGCAGAAATTTTTTTAAATGCATACAAATTAAAAGAAAAATATCAATCATAATTCTTTCACATAATGACAGTCACCATTAACATTTTTATTAATTCATTTTGGTGAGACTGGTTGGGATTTTAGCATCACTGGCTGAATGTCTCCCAGTAAGAATTGCCACTTTGATGTCTTGCTGAGTCTCCCACTCTTGCCAACAATGCTGCACATAAACTAAGAAGCTGGGGAACTCTCTTGGATAACTAACTCCCTGTAGACTGTAACCCAGACTCTTGAATATCTTTGATGATAATGAGCTATCTGAGGCTGGTTATGATTATTAGAAAAGTCATTTAAAGACAATTCTGCAGTATTAGGGCAATGATCAACCTGGGTGCCTGCACTTGGTGCTTTTTAATTTTAAAGTACTTCTAGAAACATTTGAGAGTAACATTTCTCAAAGTATGCAGGAGAAGTCCCCCAGAAAAAAGAGCTCTATGACCAAAAGTGTTTGGGGAAAAGGTATATGCTCTATCTACTTCCTAAAATATAAATGGAATAAATTTAGTATTATAAAGGTTCTGAGATTTCTCTACAAATAAAAAAAAATTATTTAATTATCTTAAACTTATTTGAGTTCAAGATACTTGGGAATGCCACATCAGTTTGCCCATCAATCAATCAGTGCAGTCAGTGCATTTCGGTAGAACCTGCAAGCAAACTAGTTTTATGTCTATGGGCATGTCACTCAACTTCTCTGAACTTCTGGCTCCTCTTCTGTAAGATAAAGTTGAAATTTTTACATACATTGCAGGACTTCTCTAATGACTAAATAAAATAAAACATGCAAAGCATTTAGACCAGTGACTAGCATATAACAATTGGTCTAATAAGTAAGCATCTAATAATTATTATTTATTAGTTGACGTACATGAGATGATGAGGAGGAGATGAGAATAGATACATTTTATGGAAGAAGGAAGGAGTAATAAGGGCAGTAGTTCTTCTTTACTGAGAAAGCAAGTTGTTTTTATCTTCCTGGCATAGTCCATGGTACAGCCTATAGTTGTTCCTCACATTACCTTTCTGTTTAAAATAACATCCTGTACCTGGACACAGACACCATTTTTGTCATGGATGCAATTTAGAGTCAAGAAGGCCTTTCAATACAGAATATCTTAAAAAAAATGTTTCTTTGTTTTATTTTGTTATAGATGGACAAAATACCTTTATTTTATTTATTTACTTTTGTGTGGTGCTGAGGATTGAACCCAGTGCCTCACACATGCTAGGCAAGCACTCTTCCACTGAGCTACAACCACAGCCCCACTAAAAAATTTTAATAAAATATCAAGTCTGTATTTATAAGTATGTGGCTGTACTAATGGGAAAGAAGAACATAATGAAAATGCACAAATCCAGTGAAGCAAACCCCTGGGGTTATCAACAAGGTTTGTAGCTGACAGCTTGAGTGTAATGGCCCAAGCTCAAGGGACAAAAGACAAATCCTGAGATGAGTGCAATGTGAAAGGCTGTATCATAGACCTCTGAGTTAATTTAGGAGCTCCCAAAATATAATGAAGTCAGTGGACGAAGAAGGGGGAAAATTTCCACAAAAGAGTAGATGGGAGAGATGGTTGTCTCTCTCAGCCCTACATCTACATGGAACAGAAGTTTTTTTAAAAAACCGATAGATTTATTTTTCTATGTTTTTATTCATACCATATGTCCTCCACAACAGTACCTGGCACATGGTATGCTCTCAATAAATATCTGTCAAATAAAATAATGAAAAAGTCCTTTTGAGTAAGAAAAAAAAATTCCCCAATAACTCTTTTTTTATATATATTTTTAGTTGTTGATAGTTCTTTATTTTTTAATTTGTTTATATACAGGCTGAGAACCGAACCTAGTGCCTCACACATGCTAGGCAAGCACTCTACACTGAGCTACAACCCCAGCCCCACCCTGCAATAACTCTTAACTCATCACAAAGTCAGCTTCACAAAGGTCTGACCTGGAACTTATCCTACCTATGCAGTCTAACAAAAACCTAGCTGAAAAACTAGGCTTAAGTCACTGCTGGTAGATGGTACCCTAAACATCTGACAGAAGCAAAAGCTAATTTTTTTCTTATGGAATAAACTTAAAGACAGGCCTTGAAAATAAGCCATTATAAATTGCAGAATCAGCCCCAGACATCAGATTCTAAAAATTATCAGATATCATATGTAAAATAAGTTTCAAAAACTATAAAAGGGTAGTTGGAATATCAACATTAAGAAGGCAATATGGGGGCTGGGGTTGTGGCTCAGCGGCAGAGCGCTCGCCTCGCATGTGTGCGGCCTGGGTTCGATCCTCAGCACCATGTAAACATAAATGCATTGCATTGTGTACAACTAAAGTAAATAAATAAATATTTTTTTAAAAAGAAGGCAATATGGTAAAAGTTAAAAATAAAATGTTTAATGATAAAAAATTTAATAATCAAAATTTGAACTTCAAAGGAATGTATAAATATTGATTTAGACACAGCTAAAGGAAAAAGCAGTGACATGGAAGATAGACCTGAAAAAACATTACATAGAATGAAACATATGAAGGAGAGACCGACAAAAACACCATCATAAGGAGGATTTGGGGGGGGGGGGTTGTTTATATTTTGTTTTGTTTTGGATTGGTTTTGTTTTGGTACCGGGGATTGAACCCAGGGGCACTTAATCACTGGGCTTCACCCACAGTCCTTTTTTTATATTTTATTTAAGACAGGGTCTCATTAAGTTATTGGGGCCTTGCTTATCATAGTGAGGGTGTTAATTGTAGCTTTCTCAGTAACTGATCAATGAAGCATAAGAAAATTTGGTAAAGATATGGAAGATTTGTACCATGTAATCCACCAATGTGGAACTTTGAGACTGTGTCCTGGGAGCAATGGCATCATTTGCCAGTCACACAATCCTCAGTGTGAATTACTTTACCTGATCCTTCTCCTAGAACAGCTAGTCTAGGAGACTGAGCAAAGAACATTTTAAACCTAATTCAAGCCCCACTTATTTCAAGAAGCATCCCTAAGAAACTGTCCTGAAACTAGACTTCAGTAAAGCTGATATTTTTACTCTTTCTGTTACTAAATATTTGATACTTGGTATAATTCTAGTTATTTTATCTTTTATTTGTGTCTGACTTTAAATATAATATGCATGCTCGCTATGGAAAATTTGTAAAATACAAATAAGCCCTTACCAAAAAAAGAAAGAAAATTAAGGTGGCTAAAGATCCTATCACTTGTAAATAAAAGTTGTTAGCATTTTGGTATATAGTCTTTTCCAGTTTTATTATTTGTGTTTTCCAAAGGAGCTTTACCACTGAGCTACCTTTTCATTTTTTTGAGACAAGGATGCTGAGGCTGACCTTGAACTTGCACTCCTCCTGCCTCAGTCTCCCAAGTCACTGGAATTATAGGTATGTTCCACTGCACCTAGTTCCTAAGATTTTTAATGTAATTTATTTATTCACTGTTCAGAAATTGTCATATAACTCATATATTATAGAACTTGGGCAAAAGTAGTGAAAAGTCAAATCCCTGTCTTCATGGCACATAAATTTTCTACATTTCTATGTACACATATAAATGTTAATACTTTAGATACATTTATAGATACATATAAATATTAAATACTAAAAATTAATGAGGGGGTTAAAAACAAAATAAAGTCATCAGGTAGCAATGATTCATGTTATTTGTATATCTGATATTTCCCCACTGAGGACCAGTTCCTGGGTGAGGAATAGGATGGCAATATCCATAGTAGTCTTTTTGTCATCTGGAACAGCATCAACTCATATATGATGCTTAAAGCTTTCTGGATCAAAAAGTTGAAAGAGTCAAAGGAAGCAGGGAAAAGGCAAGAGACAACTGGGGTCATAGGTCCTTCTTATCTTTGGATATAGCCTAGTTTATTGATAAATGAGATTTCCAGGAGGAAAAAAAGCCCTGATTTGCAGTGTCTGCTCATTTTCATGTTGCAAATCCTCCCACATGGCCAACCTCAAGCTTTCGATGTTACCTCATTGAATATGGAACTTAGAAAAATTACTTGTAAACAGAATAGGGTACTGGTCACATGAGACTGGGAATTGAGGTGGTAGTACAGAAAGAAGTTCATTAAGGGCACAAAACACAGAATGGAAGAATTATTTAAGATTGTTTTTATCCCATTAGAGTAACTAAATGTTAAGATAATCTATGGAATCTATGTATTTCCAACTGACTAAAGGGGTATAAAATTTCCAACATATAAAAATGATTAATGTCTTAGGCTGGAGTTGTAACTCAGTGGTAGAGTGCTTGTCCAGCATGTGTGAGGCACTGAGTTCAATTCTCAGCACTGCATATAAATAAATAAATAAATAAATAAAATAAAGGTCTATCAACAACTAAAAATATATTTTAAAAAATATTAATGTCTGAAAAATTGGAAATTCTTATCCTGATTTGAATATTGCATACATTTTCTAAATTACTATAATGTACCTCATAAAAATGTACAAATAGCTGGGCACAGTGCTGCATACCTGTAATCTCAGCGGTTCAGGAGGCTGACAGGAGGATTGTCAATTCAAAGCCTGCCTCAGCAAAAGTGAGGCCATAAGCAGCTCAGTGAGCCCCTGTCTCTAAACAAAACACAAAATAGGGCTGGGGATGTGGTGTAGTGGTCAAGTGTCCCTGAGCTCAATCACCAGTGCCCCCCACACACAAAAAAAATGTACAAATAGTATATAATATAAAAAGGAAAAAAAATATTTGTAATAGAGTCTCAAGAACTAGTACAATGCTGGCTCCAGCACACCATTATCTGGCCCTGATAGAAACCTTGCATCCTTTTTCCTCCCAGGGTTCTGATGCATGCGTTCCAGAATGGAACCTGGAGGAAAAGAGGAACACAGAAGGCTGTGATGCCAGAGACCAATCTCACTCACTCTCCCTTTTGGTCTAATCTGCTTTCCTTTTCAGAATCCTGTTCTTATCCCATGGTAATCAGGGAGTCTTCTGGACAAATGGAAGACCCACAATGTATAAGACTGACTGTAGTTGAAAGAGATACAGAAAATACAAAGACATGATTCCCACCACAAGTTCACCATGTCATGGAGGAGAGTATCAGAAAGGTTACTAAGGAATTTTAAAAATAGGTAGAAAAAATGAACCCTTGCAGAGATATAACTTCTTAGGGGAGTTCAGACTCAGTACTGAACAGACTCCAGACTCTTTTAGGGACTGGGAGTGTAACTCAGAGGTAAAGGGCTTGCCTAGCATGCATGAAGTCCTACTTCAATACCCAGAACCACATACACACACAGCCACTAACAAAAGAGGACTCTTGTGTCAGACACATTTAAGTTTGAACCTCTTACTCCACCACTTACTAATTCTCTGATCTTAAGCAAGTGATTCATAACTCTAAGTCCTCACCTCATGGACTGGACAAATGGAAGACCCACTATGTACAAGACTGTAGTTGAAAAAGATGCAGAAAACACAAAGATGTGATTTTATGAAAATTACGTAAAACAATGACTTTTCATTGGTACTTAGTAAGCATTCAATAAATTCTAGAGTTAATAAAGCTACTGTTATCAATCCTATTTGTAATACCATATGAACAAAGACAACAAAACAGAAAACCCTGAGTTTATGTATCAGCCAGGGCTCTCCTAAAAAACAGAACCATTAAGTATATATGTATAAAGAGATTTATTTTAAGAAATTGGCTCACATGATTATGGAGACTGGCAAGTTCAAAATCTGTAGAGAAGGTCTTCAAGCTGGAAATCCTGGGAGAGCCAATGTTGTAACTCAAATGTGAAGTCCATCTTATGGCAGAAGGTCCCTCTTGCTGAGAGAAGCAGGGTGAATGTCAAGTCTTGTGTTTTATTTGGGTTTTCAAATTGATCAGATTAGACATATCCACATTACATGGTAAGCAATTTACCATACCCAAAACAGATTAAGCATTAATGTTGTTGAAAAACACCCCCACAGAAACATCCAAATTAATGTTGAACACATTATCTGGGCATCATGGTCTAGCCACATTGACCATAAATTTAACCATCGCAGGCCAATATTTCAGGGACTACCTGGAAATCAGTTTAATCAAAGATGTGTCAGTCAGCTTTCCATTAGTGTAACAAGTAACTGAGATAACTTATACAGAAAAAGGTTTATTTCGGGCTCACGGTTTTGGAGGTTTAAGCCTATGACGGTTGGTCTCATTATTTTGGGTTTGTGGAGGCACCATACATCTCTGTGGCAGCATATGGCAGAGGAAGCCCATTGACTTTGTGGCTAGGAGCAAACTACAAAGAGGGAGGGACCAGGGTCCCACAGCCTCCTTCAAGACATAATCCCAGTGGTACAAGATCATGCACTAGATCCCACCTCTTAAAGGTTCCTACCACAGCTGAAGACCAAGCCTTTAACACGAGAACTTTATGGGGACATTTAAAGTCCACACTAAAGCAGAAGACTAGAAAATTATTTTAGCATTGAAGGCCAGATGAGGAGTTTGCACCTGACTTTATAAATGGTGAAGAACCAGTAAAGATCTGGTGACATGATCTGAGTTGTATTTAAGGAAGATCAAGTTTAAGTTATTTCCACTTTCACAGAGGAACTTGGTAATTTCTACTGATATCTAAGATAAAGACAATGATGTCCTGGCTGGGGCTGTAGCTCAGTAGTAAAGCACTTGCTGGCTGGGGCTGTAGCTCAGTAGTAAAGCACTTGCCTCGCATCTCTGAGGCACTGGGTTCGATCCTCAGCACCACATTAAAATAAATAAATAAATAAAGATACTGTGTGTACATCTGCAACTAAACAAATGTTTTTTAAAAAGACAATAATGTCTGTGGCCACAGGACCTGGGAAGATACGGATTTGCCTTCAGGAATCTCTTTTTGGCCTCATCCCCAGGGATGTTCTTTCTCCAAAGCAGGCAGGTTGTTTTTTTCTGAAGCTATACAACTCTTCTTTTCTCTTTTTCTTTCTTTCTTTTCTTTTTTTGCTCACAGAATCACTCCAAAAATAAATAACCTTTAAAAAGATCTCAACCCAATGGGTATAGGAGTTATCTAGGAATCGAGGGGTCATACTAAGGCTCAGCAAGATCAGCTTGCTTTCCTGCCACAGACTACAATTTCTTTGGCCAAGTTTAGGGGTAACCAGGTCATTAACAATGGCTTTGCACATTTCTGATTAACTTATGTAAGAGGCACTGTGTTTTTCAAGTTTGTTGACACATGAAGCAAATAAGCTGTTGGAGACATCTATTGCAAAACTAGAAAGAAAAATGGATTTCCAATAGGAGAATCTGGGTTGGGAGGTGGCCCAAAAATCCCTGCTTCCTGTTAAAAGCACATTCAGCTCAGTGGGATACATTTGTCTGGCTGTGATATGTAAATGATCTCTGTTGTGTATTTACACTTGAAATTTTCACTGATTCCTGTTATTTCAGACCACATACGCCCACACAACTACAGTTACTTGGAAACCCTTACTGGAATACATCGGGAGTAATTGGGTTGGTATGTCATCTTTTGTTGATAATTGGAAACTTTTGGAGGCAACACAAAAAGTTAACAAATTCCCCTGAACTTAGCCATATGTTTGGAGAATTATGGCAACATTTTTCTCCATAGTTCTAGCTGAAACTTCTTAGGACTTTGTGACTACAACTCAGGTCAAGTCTTAATGGTCTCCATAATATAATTTAATAAACAGAAGCAAGATCCTTGCCTGATAAATTATTCATAGACCTGGTTCAGACCTCATATTGCACAAGATATATTCAAAGGGCCTTTTTTCATTAAACTACAGTCGAGCCGCCAGGCAAAGATAAGGGTTTCCGTTGGAAAGCAAATTAAACACCCCCATGCAATTTATCATGTGTACTGATTTCAACCGGAGGACTCAATGGGATATTTAAATATTTTCCATATCTGATTATAAAAGTGAGAGAGGAAACACAGATGGGGATGAATGTGCTTTGGATGAATTTGGGAAGCCAAGGAGACTTTATTTTTTAATATATGACATTTTATTTCCCTAACTACTAGTGAAGGAGACATTCTCTAAAAAAAAAAAAAAAAAAAAAAAAAAAAAAAAAAAAAAAAAATCTCTGATCAGAGATTAATCAACCAAGATGAGAAGGCAAACTCATTTATAGCATAAGAAAACAAAAACCTCAATAATAAAGGTATTTTACTAGACAGCAAAGATATTTAAGAATACCTCCACTATTGGGAATATGTCAACTGTAAATTAATATAAAGAAAACGTGATGTACGAATTATTCAGATAATATGAAGTAGCAACATGATCAATATGAAATGAAGTCAATGAAAGCCTGTATGTGAAAACTTCTGCTGGACTTTTGAGTGGGAACTAAAAAGGGGAAGGAAATAACGAGAGTCTAAGAGTTTAGGACCGAGAGCAAAGAGATGTAGCTTCCAATCTTATTTTGCCATTAAAAAGCTTTGTGATATTGGGTAAATCACTCAACCTTTCTAAACTTTCATTCCCTTCTATGCAAAATATGGAGGCCTGCGTAAATTATCTATAAATTCTCTATCCATGCTAAAATGTAGCTTTCTGCTTTTTCCACCTTTTCTCATGTTCTTGGTGTTAAATCAGAAGAAATAAATGTTTTTAGGAAAATCAAAAGTAAATTATTAATAGTATTTTAGGTTAAGATAGAGCTGGGGCTGTGACTCAGCGGTAGCGCACTTGCCTGGCATGTGTGAGGAACTGGGTTCGATTCTCAACACCACATATAAATAAAATAAAATCTATCAACAACTAAACGAAATAAAAAATAAAAAGATACCTATAAATAAATGGCTTCATTCATTCACTTATTCATTTTTTCATCCATTCAACAAAAATTAATTTTAAAACCTGACGTCTGCTGTGATTCAGATACTGTACTAGCCCATAAAGTCTCCCTTATAAGGGTAGATTGGAAAAAACTCATTCCCCTTAAGGAGCTTATAGTCTGGAGGTGGACATAAACATGTAAATAGCAGATAATTTTGGTACAAGGTATAAATAAACAATGGAGGTAAATACAGCACACTTTAGGAAGAAAGAGAAAGTATATCTCTCATCTGTTGGAATAGTGGAAGGCTTTGTAAAGGAGATACCTGAGCTAAAGGATGAGTTGAAGTTAACTAGTCTATGTAGAGAAGAAAGATGATCAAAGTATAGAAGAAGGAAAGCAGAAGGTATTAGAAGCTTCTAGGAGTTGCTATAATGTAAAGCACTAAAGAAGGGCAGCATAAGAGATAAGCAAGGAGTGGAAACTTGTTAACGAGTTTAATTTTATTCCATACACCAGTGTACATCAATGAAGCCTAATGCACCAGAATTGCCTGGAACTTTTGTAAATAAAATTATGACTTTTGGTCCTAATCTAAACCTGCTGATTCAAAATCTCTAGAGATGAGGTCTGGGGTTCTATGTTTCAAACAAGTATTCCAGTATTTCAGATGCAACCTGAAGTTGGAGATCACTTGTATTCAATGTTTTTACACCCATTATTTTTACTTAATCTCCACTACAATTCTATGAGAATAGCAATTGGGGTTCAAAAAATATTTCATTCCCTAGGAGAACGTAGGAGAACAAGATGGATATTATGTGCTTAAATAACTTTGCAATGGATGGATGCAAAAAAAAAAAAAATGGATGGATGATTATATCTGGAACAGAGAATAGAAGTGGTACTTGGTCCCAGAAACATGCTTTGAAAAGGGAATATAATATCTATAACAAGACAGCACTTCCAGACTACAGACTGAGGCATAAGATCAGATGTAATAAATACTAGCATTTAAAAACATCTCCTAAAATTTGTTTCTGTTATATAAAATGGGAATAATAAAAATTTTCAAAAGTCTGGGAAGGGTCAACTTGCAAGCTAATAGGTTAGTCTTACACAGTTCCATGGATGCTAGTGGAAGACACAAGATTCCTGGGTTTGAGACAAAGATGGCTCATAATTTCTGGTAAAACCAACAGTCAGAGTATCGGCATTTTTGCGCCAGTGCCCCAAGACTGAACTCTCACAGGGAGAGGCAAAGAACTGCATTCCAAAAGAGAAACCCTGAGTTTAGGGAACCCAAATTTTCTACAATGCTCAAAAACATGCCTGTTTTTTGCTCTGACAGGAGGCACACTCTTTTCCAAGGATGTTTGTCAAACAAGCATTTTTTAAGTTAACCGGGAACACTGAGGGAACCAATGCTTCCTTCGCAAAATGTGTAGAAATAGAAGAGAACTACAGAGAATTTTTTCCCCATCATGTCACCGGATAGGCTGATATAATACCTAAATGTGGTAAAGCATGTAAATTATTTAACAATGTTTATAGTACATAGAACTAGCTATTACATTATAGTACGTAGAACTACTATTACCATTATAGCAATTGTCATTTTTAAAAAAAACATTTTATTGTTATTGTTAAGCATTATTCAAATTAAAGCTGGCTTGTGGTTTACCTATTATTTTACAACTTATTTTGGCCAGGAAGAGGATTGATCCAGAAGCTTGGATTGGGGTAGATATTGTAATGGGGGAAAGTGGTCATGTCTAGAGGAAAGGAGTGAAAAGATCAAAATGGTCCTTAGAGAAACAGCACTTGGAAATTTCAGCAGAGGCCAGTGTGGATAGTCCCCTGAAATCTGTGATGACAGGGAAATAAAATGAGTGACTTGTCACTAAGTTCCTTGTGATTGAAATTTCAGAGGCCTTGACCTCTGCTACTATGTGTCCTTCTCTCTCCAAACAGAACCTGAAATTTTCTAATACCACATCCTTCTTCCTGGAATGCCTTCCCCTCCCTTCTTTACTATCTGTTTTCTGCAGGCAGCACTTCAGTGGAAAGAACCCAAGGAGTCCTGGACTTCTATTCAAACCTTGCAACTTAGCAAATCTCTTTAAAAATATAGAACAGATTAGGTGCAATGGAACATGCCTAAATCCTAACTACTGGGAGGCTGAGACAGGAGGATTACAAATTCCAGGCCAGACTCAGCACTTGGGGAGACCCTGTCTTAAAACAGATTTTTAAAAAGAATACAAGCAACAATAAGTGTTGACAAGGACATGGGGGAGAAGGTACACTCATACATTGCTGGTGGGACTGCAAATTGATGCAACCACTCTGGAATGCAGTATGGAGATTCCTCAGAAAACTTGGAATGGAACCACCATTCAACCCAGCTACTCCACTCCTCAGTTTATACTCAAAGGACTTAAATCAACATATTACAGTGATTCAGCCACATTATAGGAGCCCTGTTTGGGGAGATGGCTATGATTGCGGTTGACTTCGGGCCATGGAGTTTTGGACATTGCCGCCTTTCATAGTCTCACGAGATTTGTCCCGGGATCTCTAGAGATTTGGGCTGAGCGCGGAGCGGGTCGGGGCCATTTTGGTTGTTGGTTGTTTGCTGGTGTGTGGTACGTGTTAGAGTTGTTAGAGTCAGAGAGAGAAACTGACAGAATAAAGATCCTGTTTGTTTCCAGTCTGCCTCTGAACTTATTCCTGCGGCTTTGCTGCTCCAAGCGGCCATCGCTGCAGGTGGCAACACCACATCAATGTTTATAGCAGCTCAATTCACAATAGCAAAACTATGGAACCAACCTAGGTGCCCTTCAACAGATGAATGAATAAAGAAAATGTGGCATATATACACAATGGAATATTACTCAGCCTTAAAGAAGAATAAAATGATGGCACTTGCAGGTAAATGGATGAAGCTGGAGAATGTCATGCTAAGTGAAATAAGTCAATCCCCAAAAACCCAAAGGCTGAATGTTTTCTCTGATATGTAGATGCTGATTCATGATGGGGGGGGGGGGTGCTGTTAGGGAAGATTAGAGAAACTTTGGAGAGGGCAGAGGGAAGTGAGGGTAGGGGAATAGATGTGAGAGTGGGAAGGATGGTGGAATGAGTCCAACATTATTACCCCTGTACATATATGACTGGTGTGATTCTGCATCATGGACAGCCAGAGGAATGAGAAGTTGTGCTCCCTTTGTGTACAATATGTCAAAATGCATTCTGCCAGCATGTGTAACTAATTAGAACAAATTTTTTTAAAAGGGCTTGGAATGTAGCTTGTTCATAGAGTTCTTGCCTCGCATGTACTGGGACCTAGGTTCAATACCTCACACTGCAAAATACATGTACATAAATACTAAACATTTAAAAGTCATCATATTTACATATATATACACATATATGTTACACATGCATAAATACACACACACACACACACACACACACACATATACTAGCTCTCTGCAAATTGCTATGGTTTGAATGTGTCATCTCTACAATTCAGGTGTTGTCAGTATGATAGTATTAAGAGGTGAGATTAAGGCCACCATAAAGAGGCTTTGCACAGTTTGGTTAGCATTCCTTGCCTCCTTGTGTCACTTGAGGACACAGTACTTCTCCTCTGGTGTATGCAGCATCAAGGTGCCATATTGGGAAGCAGAAAGCAAACAAATCTGCAGGTTCTTTGATCTTGGATTTCACAACCCCTACTACTGTGAAAACAACAAATGTTCCTTATAAATTACCTGGTCTCAGGCATTTTGTATAGAAGCATAAATGGACTGAGACACAAAGTGAAGAGTTTTTCTTGTTATTGTTTTTGCAGTGCTGGAGAACAAAGCCCAGGGCCTCACACATGCCAAACACATGCTCTACCATCAAATTATATCCCCATCCCCAAAGTGTTGGGTTTAGATTTATCCTTCAAGACCTAAAATATAGGTTTCGTTGTTATTTTATCTGCCCAGGCCACTTGTAATTTGTAGTCCTTCTTGATGACATTTGACTCCTCCTCATCAAAATACCTAATGATGTTTTCTAGTTAGCCCAGTACCCTACAATGGACAAAATTTCAATCTATCCCAGAAGCACAGGACAACTCTTTGGTGGGCTAATCTACTTAAAATTTAAGGACACACACACACACACACACACACATATACTAGCTCTCTGCAAATTGCTATGGTTTGAATGTGTCATCTCTACAATTCAGGTGTTGTCAGTATGATAGTATTAAGAGGTGAGATTAAGGCCACCATAAAGAGGCTTTGCACAGTTTGGTTAGCATTCCTTGCCTCCTTGTGTCACTTGAGGACACAGTACTTCTCCTCTGGTGTATGCAGCATCAAGGTGCCATATTGGGAAGCAGAAAGCAAACAAATCTGCAGGTTCTTTGATCTTGGATTTCACAACCCCTACTACTGTGAAAACAACAAATGTTCCTTATAAATTACCTGGTCTCAGGCATTTTGTATAGAAGCATAAATGGACTGAGACACAAAGTGAAGAGTTTTTCTTGTTATTGTTTTTGCAGTGCTGGAGAACAAAGCCCAGGGCCTCACACATGCCAAACACATGCTCTACCATCAAATTATATCCCCATCCCCAAAGTGTTGGGTTTAGATTTATCCTTCAAGACCTAAAATATAGGTTTCGTTGTTATTTTATCTGCCCAGGCCACTTGTAATTTGTAGTCCTTCTTGATGACATTTGACTCCTCCTCATCAAAATACCTAATGATGTTTTCTAGTTAGCCCAGTACCCTACAATGGACAAAATTTCAATCTATCCCAGAAGCACAGGACAACTCTTTGGTGGGCTAATCTACTTAAAATTTAAGGACTATCACAGCATATTATTTTCAGAATATCTGTGGACATGAAAGTTATTTCCTAATGGAAATGGTTCTTTTCTTCCTGTTCCTCTTCTTTCATCATGAAGTGTTTGTGACCTATTCCTTTACACAGCAGGGTCTGTGCTTCTGACTAGAATGACGTTTTAGATTTGTCACTGGGCTGGAGTTTAAGGCCCAGATTTATCATTTTCTCGTTCTCTGGAAGGAAGTAGCTATAGAGGAGGAACTCAGGCAGCCTGGGTTTGTATCCTAGTTTTTTTCTACATGCTGATCACATAGCCTTTCTGAGCCTCGCTTTTCCTCCAGGAATGATAATGCCTACCTGGCAAGGTTTGCTGTGAGTAATAAATGAGGTTCCATGCTTCTCACAGTACTCACCATATATCAACAGGCTTTCAACAAGTGTGACATCCGCACTGGCCTCCTCTGGACTTACAGCACCCAGTGACACCAACAGGACTAGAGCACTCTCATGGCTGTAGGGCCCTGCACATAACTAAATTGGATGGGAATTAAAAAAAAAAAAAAAAATCACACTGCAAACTTGAAGATACAAAGCAATTGAACATTGCCTCAGCATTGGGAATAAATCAAGAAGGACTGTGGCAAAGTGGTGTTTCAAAGAAACAGAATCTAGATTTTTCTTAAGTGCAGACTCAATTTTGTAATCTTAGCTCACTCATACACACACACACACACACACACACACACATACACCAAACTCAAACAAAATTTCTATGAGCTCACTCCAGTCACTAGTGGGGAAGATACGGTTCAATCGCATTCACTTAAACCCCAAACTTATATTGCTCCTTAGTTCTTTTTATATTGTTGTATGATTTTCATTGCTCAAGTTCCATCTGCAATGAAATGACATTTTTAAATCTATTTGAATGAAATATCAGAAAGCAAGATGGCATCTTACACAGGAAATAGCTCCAACTGGTACACTCTCCTTTGGATTATATCCTTGAAGATCTTTAAATGACTTGCTTCCTTTCAGAAGAACTTGTTGACTTCTTTCAGCTGTGAGATAGGAATACAACAGCTGGATGCCTCTGGGAGGTTGAAAATAAACAGGTTCAGAAGCTCTGAGGACAGCAAATGGGTGTTGTAGGTGGAGAAACAACCCAAAATAAATACAGCTGTTAAGGAAGAAATGCTATTTACTTTGGCGCTTTTGAGGTCTACACTACAAGAGGAAGACTAGCTAATACTGATATTCTCCATGTTACTGATGGTGGGGACCCCATTTGAGAGCTGGCCCAGTGCTGGGCACATTCATGCCAGTCATTCAGTATGTACCTGATGATTAACAGATCAGCAAAGTGTCTGAAATGATGGAGCACAGTTTGACAAAGTGAAAATGAATTAAAGGTCTCCGTACTTCATAGCCTGTACTGAAGTCTTTTCTGTAACTTGCACTGAACATTTTTTAAAAATACTAGCTTTTGTTTGCCATGTAGACATACTAGAAAACAGACTAGCTTGAGAGACAGAAATGCTGGTCTTACTTTTTAACTAGGTATATGACCTTGTAAATCATGGCAATATTCTGGGCTCCTATTTCCTGAACTATAAAGTGAGAGATTAGGGGAGACTGTCTCTAAGAAGATAGTGAAGAGTAGAAAAGGTATGGAATGAGGACCAGAAGGTCTTCATTCACATCCTGGCTCTGATAACTTTTTCAGGGTGACCTTAGATAGATAGCAGGAATATAATCTCTAAGACTCTGTCTCCACCTCTGCCAGATAAGGACTAATTAGGCTCCCTCCCCATGTTGTAAGTGTGAATGAGAAAATAGAATTTGTGTGAATGGACATGGGATTTAAAATCTCAAAGCATCATTTTTTTTATAATACACCATTTTAAATGAGTAATAATAATACCTCCTTCACAGGGTTATTGCAATGATTGAATTTGAGTGAGATAACATAAGAAAAGTGTCAGAACAAGAATTAGCACAAGGTGCAATGGTTAGTATTTCTTACTGCTTTGAGTCAAAGACAAATGATATTAATACAAGAGCTCCATCTCAAACTTTATAAATCTGATTGTCTGAATCCCAAATCAAACTTTTCAAATACTTTGATCTAACCCAAAATTGTTTTCATATTTCCCTGTACAAAGAAAAAAAATCACATAACAAAACAAAACAAAAGCAGCAATCCAGTTTAAATTGGGAATAAACCTGGTTGTCTGCTGAAGCCCATAGAGAATTAAAGTCAAGACACCCAAACATCCTGGCTCAAACTCAGCTCCAAATACATTGAGATAAAAAGCACTGGGAAAGTTTCCTTCAGCCAGAAAAGATTGCTTTCCCTGTTTTTCAGAAGACAGCCCTAGAAACACTTGGGTCTATAGTGGTCCAGGAAGCAAAACCAAAAATCTCACAAAGATACTGTTGCAGATTATGTTCTCAGGGCAACATTCCAGACTTCTGTAAAACCCAGATCACAGGAGTAAACTCTTTGTCTAAATGCTTCTCCAGATCTTGCCAACAGCACAGTGTACACTTAAAATAAACTGCATCCAGATGTTAAGAAATGGGTTGAAACTCTCATTGCAAACAAATTAATCATTCATATATTCATTGATTGACTCATTCAAAACAGCTATGCACTAGGGACTATAAAAGATTCTGTAGCTATAGCTAAGTCCTCATGTCTCAGTAATGTTCTAAAATACAAAGATTCTGAAATACATTACTTGAAGGGCTTTGTAATGTCAAAGCTCTAGTGACTAAATATTAATGTACATGAAAAACTATTTAATGTTTCTACTCTTTATCCAAATTTCTTGGCTAAGAATCTATCCCCTTAAAAGGGAAAGATTAATTATATACATAAAAATATTTTTACAGTTGTAACAATCTGAATGTCCAATAAATTGAATAATGACTTACAAGTTTGGATTATATGACATAATGGAATATTATGCAAACATTTAAAAGGATATAATTACAAAGATCAGGAAAATGAAAATTGCTTATTCATGTGAGATGATAAAAATAAAACAAAATTATGATATATCCTTGGGAATGATTACAGCTGTGAAAAATGTTATTATAACTTTGATGTGAGATGTCCCCCAAAAGCTCCAGAGTTGATGCAGGAATGTTCAGAGGTAAAATGATTAGATTGTGAGAGCTGTAACCTAATCAGCACATGCTAATGTGAATGGACTAAGTGGGTGGTAACTAAAGGCAGGTGGGGGCAGCTGGAGGATGTGGATCATGGGAGGCTGTCCCTGGAAATGTGCGTCTTCCCTGTGGCCCCTTCAACTTCTCCCTCTCTCTGCCTCCTGACCCCACCATTAGCTGAGTAACTTCTTCCACTCTGCCCCTCTCCCAAGATGTGCTACCTCCCTTTGGGCCCACAGCAATGGAGTCAGTCATCTGTGGACTGAACTTCTGATACCATGAGCCAAAATAAACTTTTCCTCCACTAAGTTATTCTTGTCTAATATTTTGGTAACACCAACTCAAAAGCTGACTAAAACAAATGTCCATTTATTTCTGAATAAAGTCTGGAAAATAACATAAAACAGTTGTAGTTATATAAGGATAGTGGAATTTGGGTTTTTTTTTTTTTTTCATTTTCTAGACTTTATATAGTGCTATTACTTGTGTAAGCAAAGAAAGATGTTGACACGTATTGTGATTTGATTAATGGAAGAAAAAGTTTCTTCTAAATACTTCCTTTAGTACTCTTCTAGTAAGTTTTGTGATACTATAACAAAATACTAGAGAAAATCAAGTTTTAAAAAGGAAAAGTTTCTTTTGGCTCATAGTTTTGGAGGTTTTAGTCCATGGTCATTTGGTCCTGTTGCTTTTGTACTTGTAGTGAAGCAGATATCATAACAGGGAGAACATAGAGGAGGCCTATTCATCTCATGGCAGCCAAGAAATAAAAGAGCAAAAAAGGAGGGGCCAGGGTCGCATTTAATAGCTCCTTCTAGGACAACCCCCACACATACCACCAAAGAACTAACCTCTTCTCTCTAGGTCCCACCTCCTAAAGGTTTCAACACCTCCAAATATTGCCACAGGCTGGTAACCAAGCTTTAATAATGAGCCTTCAGGAGGACCCTTATCCAAACCATAGCAAACACAATATTATTGAATATAAGGTTTATCAAGGTTTTTTTGTTTTTGTTTTTGTTCCTTTTTTTTTTTTTTTTTTTTGGTATCGGGATTGAACCCGTGGGTGCTTAATCACTGAGCCACATCCCCAGCCCTTTTTTAATATTTTATTTAGAGACAGGGTCTCGCTGAGTTGCTTAGGGCCTCGCTAAGTTGCTGAGGCTGGCTTTGAACTCAGATCCTCCTGCCTCAGCCTCCTGAGCTGCTGGGATTACAGGTGTGCACCACCACACCTGGCTCAAGTTTTAATTATCTTTCCAATCTGTTCTCTTTATATTTTCTTATTGACATTGCTTTAGTTCAGCTTCTCATCTCACCTGATTCCTGCAATAGCCTACTACCTCACCTCTGTCTCCATATTCAAACTTCTCAGTTGTTTCTCCCTTCACTCAAAAGATAGATGTTCTGTCCTGGTTTAAATGACCTACCACTAATATCCTAGACATTCATGTGTGTATCATGTCTGTGTTTCAGATTGCCATGATCCTTGACATTGGGGATGTGTGTACAAAGCAGAAACAAACAACCTCCTCTTTACTCTGAAAATCTCCTACTCTGAAATCCTCCCTTTGGTATGACTAATTCCTAGATCCAATACACTGGGAGATGTACTGGGTAGGACTTCTGTACAAGAATGACTATGACACTGGTAAAGAATTAGAATACGGTGAGGAGATTCACCATGTAAGACATAACACCAATTAAAAGGCAAAATGAATACAACTCTGAGTCCTCTGTTTCCAGTAATGATTAACTGGCTCCTATCAGACTAACCCTCCACATATAACAACTAAAATTCTGGGCCAAATATGAAAACAACTTCCTAGAAAACTAGAATGCAACTAAAATCATGCAGAAACTGGAGTAGAATCTACAACTAGATAAAAAAAAAATATGGAACTGGGCAAGCTTTACATTTGTTCTTGGATTTTTACTTGAGGGCAAGCATTAGTTGTTTAAAACTCAAATACAAGTTCTGTCGTGGTGACTTTGAAAACCAAAGAACAGAGTTTAAGGTCAACATAGCAGCTGAAAAGTAAAAGGGAAAAACCCCAAAAAGGAGAAAGACAAAAAGGAGAGTGTCCCAAATTTTGCATGTAAACTCTTCTCAAATCCTGGCTGGTTCCTAAATTATACACATAGAGAGCAGCATTAAGCAGCACTGCTAAGGCTAAAGTAATTAAACATATTTCACCTGCAAAATAGACAATGGTAGATATTTGAGTCCAGCAAAATGAATTGTCTGCAATATCAGGACATTCAGAGGATATAACAAATTTCAGAAACTTTTCAGGATGTCATCTACAATATCCAGGATATAATCCAAAAGTACTAATGTGAAAGAAGTAGGATAAATAATTAGGGTAATGTGATGGCTAGGGGTGTAGCTCGGTGGTAAAATGTGTACTTAGCATGCACAAGGCCTTGGGTTCAATCCCAGCACATATATATATATATATATATATGTGTGTGTGTGTGTGTGTGAAGAAATAGGATAGTGTGATGCATACTCCAGAAAAAAATGCAATTATTTGAGACTGACTGGTCAGATATTGGAATTAGTAAAAAAAAGAAAAAAGAAAAAAAATGCTTTATTAATAACCATGCTCAAGACCATAGAAGGATATTATGCTCATAGTGAATGAAAAAGTAGAAAAAAAGTCCTCCAGCAGAGAAACAGTAAATATTTTTTAAAATGGAAATTCTAGAACTAAAAAATCTGAAATTTTAAAATAAGATTTCTCAAGAATAGATAGAATGACAATTAGAATAGAAAACCTAGAAGTACAACAGTGGAAACTTGATATATAACTAAATGTAGTATAACATTAAAGATCAGTAGACAAAGAATAGAGTACTCAACAAACTATATAGGATAAACATCTTTTTTAAAAAATAAAACATCTTTCCCTCACACCATACACAAAATCAAGTCTAGATAGACTAATGACATAAATGTAAAAGACAACTTTTTAAAATTTGGAGGATAATATAGTAAGTAAAGAAATCTTTGTTACCTTTGAGTAGGTAAGGAGATCTTTAAACTAGAAACAAAAATACTAAGCATAAAATTATGAATTCATAAATTTAAATATATTTAAAATGTTTAAGCAGTATACAATAGTATGCCTAGAATATGCTACGTTTTATAAGAAATAAAACAAGACTATATTACAGTCTTTGTGGAAAAAGAAGCAGAGAAAAGATAACTAACTACAAATGAAAATGATTTTCTATGTAGAGTAGTTGGGAACAGAGAGTAAAGAAAGAAACATTAGGACTTCTCTAAGTGACATATAAAGCATGTAAATATTTTAAATATTATTTAAAGTAAAATCAAAATGAATTCTTTTTAAACTTTTTTTTTAAAATATTTATTTATTTGCTGTAGTTGTACACAATGGGTTTATTTGTACGTGGTGCTGAGGATCGAACCCGGGCCGCGCGCGTGCTAGGCGAGCGCTCTACCGCTGAGCCACAATCCCAGCCCTCAAAATGAATTTTAAAACCCCAAACTCTAGAATTGAATACACACAGAAACAAATGACTCTACTTATAAATTAAATTATTTACCATACACGGTAAATAATTTGAGTAACTTTTAAACATAACTTTCTGGCTACATCCTTAGAACAATATAATACAAAATAAAAAGAACAGCAAAGAAATGTAAACTCTATTTAGTAGTTTTGCTTTGAATCCAGAGACTCGTCTCTTGGCTATAAAACTGTTTTTTCTGCATTGTAGCATAGAACAAATGAGTACATATTGTTTGTGGTTGTGTTTGGGAGTGTGTTTTCACTATGGGAGTAGGAAGATATAAAAATGGAATGAGAGTAGATAAGAAATAACCATGTAGCAGTGTATTTGAATGATAAGTACTTAAGATAATTTTTTTATAAAAGAAATTTCCTAGCATTGCCCCCTGAAAAGAATTGGAAATAATGAGGTACCAGTAGCAACGAGCACACCCAGAGCCCAGTTATCGGAATCTAAATCTATTTTCCACCAATAAGAAACAACTCTTTGAAGAAATAGATGAAACCAAGTTTAGGAAAAGGAAAATACAAAGTAAACCTGAAACATTTCATGGTTCCAGAAAGCAAGTACGTGCTTAAAGGCTAGTGGATTTATGTTGTGATCAGCAACAAAGCTCTTTTCCAAATGAAAAAGTATTTGGAACACTAATATGTAAAGGATACAAAAGCAGAACTGTGACATGGATGGGGGCCCAGATCCCTGGCTATTCCCACTCTGTCTTATCTCCTATCCCCATTCAGTGACAGCCCTAAGAACCATAGTTAGAGAACCACTGGTCCATTGAAAAGAGCATGGAGTTTCTCTGGGCCTCATTAACCTATAAAGCAGAGCTGAAGCTCCCAACTTACCTATTTCACAGTTGTATTTCTGTTTGTATTTGGTTTCAGAATTTGGGCTTTAGAATTCATTTTTATTTTACTTTATATAAGAGGATAATTGTGAAAATGTTTTGAAAGGTTAAAAAAATGGTTCACTATAGCACAATTTATATACCACATGGGGCCCTTTTGCATTCTTACATGCCATTTGGCAGCCCTCTTTCTTAGCAGCTGCCAAACAGCCATGTAATGATAAGGGACTTTTAAATGTATCAGGGGAAGGTAGAGTTTCCTTTCCAGCCTTCGTTTTATCCCAGATTTACTAGTCATATACTGTGTCAGGCATCTGAAAGCACAAAGATACAAGCAACATTATGACCTCACTGTTTAATAAAAGAAAATTAACATGGGCAAAATACAATGAGACTTCCATATCCATGGGTTCGGATCCATATATTCAACCAACCATGAATCAGAAATATTTTTTGGGGGGGTGGGTGTCTGTACTAAACATGCACAGACTTTTTTCTTATCTTTATTCCTCAAACAAAAGATTATGATACCTACTTACATAGTGTTCTCATTGTATTAGATAGTATAAATAATTTACAGATGATTTAGAAGGATGTGCATGTTAAATGCAAATACACTGCCATATTATATGAGGGACTAAGCATCCACATATTTTCTATCTAAGGGAGTCCTGGAACCAGTCCCCATGGAACATCAAGGGACAATTCTATGTGAAATGTAGTATAAGTTTCACAGAGAGGCGATCCCAGCGCAGGACCCCAGTGGAAAAAGCCCCGGCCTGCAAACTTTCCAGCTAGGCCCTACAGAGGACTTTCCCAGCCTGTCCACTGCGGAGACACCATCCCAGCGCGGGACCCCAGCAGAAAAAGCCCTGGCCAGCAAGCTTCCCAGGTAGGCCCCCACTGGCAGACTTTCCCAGCCTGCCAACTGCAGAAAGGCAATCCCACAATAGGACAGCAGGAGAACATGACCTGGACTGCAAGCTTCCCAGGTTCTTGGTAACTGCCTAGGCGTGATTCGGGACAACTGGCTTAAACTGGAAGGGAAAAAAAAGAAGGACTTCACAGGGTGCTGTTTGACTGAGATCTGTTCCTGAGATTTGTTCCTGGGTTCGACTTTGGTTTTTTTTTTGTTGTTGTTGTTTGATTGTGGGTTTGTTTGTTCGATTTTATTCCTCTTTTCTTTCTTTCTTTTCTTCCTTCTCACTTTTGTCTCCTTTCTTCTTCCCTCATTTTTCCTATTTACACCCTGCCTTTGCATTCTCCACAGAGGCGAAAACAAGTTATATGCAGAAATAGGGATTTCGAGAACTGGGGCAACTAAATTATACAGCAAAGTGGTGTTATATATAATTTATTCTCTCTTTTTTTTCTCACTTTCTCTTTCCTCTCTTTACACTAATCCCTACTTCTTTGTCATCTCTCTTTTTTCCATCTTCCTTCTTCTTTTCTTTTTTGCTTTTCCATCTTTCTTTTTTTCTTCTCTCAACAGTTGCATAAGTTTGGCGTATACATAAATCGGTCTTTCCACTAAATCGTTCACTCTCTTTCCTCTCTTGTCTGATGATATTAAACCACTCCCATAGAATTCTCTTTTCACACTTCCTAAGAAAGATCAACCCAATACCCTCACTTCCTTCTTCCTAAACTTATCACCTCTGTGTCCAACACTTGAAACTATAAAACCCATCGCAAACATACAGAGTAAATTGGAGACAATATCTGAGTTAACTAAATCTGTACATTCTTATCAAACTGGGATTATCTGAATAGTAAGTGTTTGGTTTTAAAGTGTAAAGTATTTATAAGGGGATCTGATAGCATTGTACTACAGGAGCATCATAAGGATTTAAGGTAAAAACAAAATAGTCGAGGTTCCACAGTTCTAGAAGAAAAATCACAGAAGCAATATGAAGAAACAAGGGAAGAAAGTGACTCAAACAAATCAACATATCTCTTCAGAAGATTCCATGGCAAGCACAGTTGGTCAAATGCCAGAGATGGAATTCAGAAATTACATATTCCAAATGTTTATGGAACTTAAGAATGAACTAAAAAATGATATAAGGGAGAAAATACAAGTGGTAAAAGATCATTTTGACAAAGAACTCCAAAAACAAACACAGGAAGCAAAAGATTACTTTAATAGGGAGATAGAGGTTCTAAAGAGAAACCAAACAGAAATTCTGGAAATGAAAGAAGCAATAAACCAAACTAAATGTTCAATTGAAAGCATCACCAACAGATTAGACCACTTGGAAGAAAGGACCTCAGATAACGAAGACAAAATATATACTCTGGAGAAAAATGTAGATTACACAGCAAAAATTGTAAGAAATCAAGAACAGAACATTCAAGAAATATGGGGCAACATCAAAAGTCCAAATTTAAGAGTGATTGGGGTGGAGGAAGGTGCAGAGTTCCAAGCCAAAGGAATGAGTAATGTATTCAATGAAATAATAGCAGAAAAAATTCCAAACTTGAGGAATGAATGGGAAAACTAAGTACAAGAGGCTTACTAAACACCAAACGTACAAAATCACAACAGATCCACACCAAGACACATTATAATGAAAATGCCTAATATACTGACCAAGGAGAGAATATTAAAAGCCACAAGAGAAAGGAAGCAGATTACATATAGGGGGAAACCAAACAGACTATGTTCAGATTTTTCAACCCAGACTTTAAAAGCTAGAAGATCCTGGAATAGCATATTTCAAGCTCTGAAAGAAAAGGGATGTCAACCAAGAATCTTATACCCAGCAAAATTGAACTTTAGATTTGAAGATGAAATAAAAACCTTCCGCAACAAACAAAAGTTAAGGATTTTACAACTCAAAAGCCAGCACTTCTGAACATCCTGGGCAAAATATTCCACAAAGAAGAAAAGAATAATAACAATGAAAATCAACAAAGGGGGATATTAAACTAAAGGAAATACCAACCAGAGGGGAAAACAAATCGAATTAAATACCATAAACAAAAATGGGTGGGAATAAGAATCACATCTCAGTAATAACCCTGAATGTTAATGGCCTAAACTCACCATTCAAAAGACACAGATTATCAGACTGGATTTAAAAAAATGATCCGACAATTTGCTGTCTCCGAGAAACCCACCTCATAGAAAAAGACATCAATAGACTGAAGGTGAAAGGATGGGAAAAGTCTTATCACTCACATGGGCTGTGGAAGCAAGCAGGGGTTTCCATTCTCATATCAAATAAGGTAGACTTCAAGCCAAAGCTAATCGAAAGGGACAAAGATGGATATTTCTTACTACTTAAGGGAACCATTCATCAACAAGATATAACAATTATAAATCTATATGCTCCAAATAATGGGGCACCTATATTCATTAAACAAACTCTTCTCAAGTTCAAGAGTAAAATAGACCACAACACAATTATTCTAGGGGACTTCAACCCACCTCTCTCACCAATGGATAGATCATGATCATCTAAACAAAAGCTAAATAAAGAAACTGTAGGTCTCATTAAAACAATTAATAACTTAGACCTAATGGATATATACAGAATATTTCATCGCTCAGTGAGTGAATACACTTTCTTCTCAGCAGCACATGGCTCCTTCTCCAAAATAGACCATATATTATGCCACAAGGCAAATATCATCAAATATAAAAAAGTAGAGATACTACCCTGCATTCTATCAGACCATAATGGGATGAAGTTGGAAATCAGTGACAAAACAAGAAACAAACAAAAATAAACTATTCTAACAACTGGAAGCTAAACAACATGCTACTGAATGAACAAGGGGTTGAAGAAGACATCAAGGAGGAGATTTAAAAAATCTTAGAGGTAAATGAAAATGCAGATACATCATATAGAAATCTCTGGGACACTATGAAGGCAGTAGTAAGAGGAAAATTCATTGCACTGAGTTCATTCCTTAAGAGAAAAAACAACCAACAAATAAATGACTTAACATCACACCTCAAGGCACTAGAAATAGAGGAACAAATCAACACTAAGAGTAGTAGAAAACAGGAAATAATTAAAATCAGAGCTGAAATTGATGAAATTGAGACCAAAGAAACAATTCAAAGAATTGAGAAAACTAAAAGTTGGTTCTTTGAAAAAAATAAATAAAATTGACAGACCCTTAGCGATGCTAACAAAAAGAAGAGATAAAACTCAAATTACTAACATCCATGATGAAAAAGGAAATATCACAACAAACACCTCAGATATACAGAAGATAACTAGAAGTTACTTTGAAAACTTGTACTCTAATAAAATAGAAAATACTGAATGCATCGACAGATTTCTAGAGTAATACAAATTGCCCAAAGTAGAACAAGAGGCTATACACAATTTAAACAGATCAATTTCAATCGAGGAAATTGAAGACGCCATCAAAAAGCTACCATCAAGAAAAAGTCCAGGTCCTGATGGATTTACAGCCGAGTTCTACAAGACCTTCAAAGAAGAACTAATACCAATGCTCTTTAACTTATTTAACAAAATAGAAAAAGAGGGAGCTCTCCCAGACTCTTTCTATGAGGCCAATATTACATTAATTCCAAAGCCAGGCAAAGACAAAGCCAAAAAAGAAAACTTCAGGCCAATATATTTAATGAACATAGATGCAAAAATCCTCAACAGAATTCTGGCAAATCGAATACAAAAACATATCAAAAAGATAGTGCACCACGATCAAGTGGGGTTTATCCCAGGGATGCAAGGTTGGTTCAACATTCAGAAATCAATAAACATAATACATCACATCAATAGATTTAAAGATAAGAACCATATATGATCATCTCAATAGACGCAGAAAAAGCATTTGACAAAATATAATACCCCTTGATGTTCAAAACACTAGAAAAACTAGGAATAACAGGAACATATCTCAACATCATAAAAGCTATTTATGCAAAGCCCCAAGCTAACATTATCTTAAATGGAGAAAAATTGAAAGCATTTCCTCTAAAAAGTGGAACAAGACAGGGATGCCCCCTTTCACCACTGCTATTTAACATAGTACTTGAAATTCTGGCTAGAGCAATTCCACAGACAAAAGAAATTAAAGGGATCCAAATAGGGAAAGAAGAGCTCAAATTAGCACTATTTGTGATGACATGATAATATACCTAGAAGACCCAAAAACTCTACCAGAATACTTTTACAACTAGTAAATGAATTCAGCAAAGTAGCAGGATACAAAATCAATACCCATAAGTCAAAGGCATTTTTGTACATCAGTGACAAAGCCTCTGAAAGGGAAATGATGAAAACTACCCCATTTACAATACCATTAAAATATACATATATATATAGAGATATAGATATAGATATAGATATAGATATAGATGTAGATATAGGAATCAATGAAAGAGGTGAAGGACCTCTATAATGAAAACTATAGAACACTAAAAAAAGAAATTATAGAAGACCTCAGAAGATGGAAAGACCTACCTTGCTCTTGGATAGGTAGAACTAATATTGTCAAAATGTCCATACGACCAAAAGCATTATTCAGATTTAATGCAATTCCAATCAAAATCCCAATGACATTCCTCAAAGAAATAGAAAAAGCAGTCATGAAATTCATCTGGAAAAATAAGAGACCCAGAATAACCAAAGCAATCCTGAGCAAGAAAAGTGAAGCAGGTGGCAACACCATACCAGACTTTAAATTATACTATAGAGAAATAGTAACAAAAACAGCATGGTATTGGCACCAAAACAGACTGGTAGACCAGTGGTACAGAATTGAGGACACAGAGACTAATACATATAATTTCAACTATCTTATATTAGACAAAGGCGCCAAAAATGTACAGTGGAGAAAGGATAGCCTCTTCAACAAATGGTGCTGGGAAAACTGGAAATCCATATGCAACAAAATGAAATTAAACCTTTATCTCTCACCATGCACAAAATTCAATTCAAAGTGGATCAAGGACTTAGGAATTAGACAAGAGACAATACGCCTAATAGAAGAAAAAGTAAGCTCCAATTTCCAACATGTCAGATTAGGCCCCAACTTCCTTAATAAGAATCCTGTAGCACAAGAATTAATATCAAGAATCAATGAATGGGATAGATTCAAATTAAAAAGCTTCTTCTCTGCAAAAGAAACAATCAGTGAGGTGAATAGAGAGCCAACTAATTGGGAACAAATATTTAATACATGCACATCAGATAGAGCACTAATTTCTAGAATATATAAAGAACTCAAAAAACTTAACTTCAAAAAAACAAATAACCCAATCAATAAATGGGCCAAGGATTGAAAAGACACTTCTCAGAAGAAGATACACAATTAATGAACAAATACATGAAAAAATGCTCAACATCACTGGCAATTAGAGAGATGCAAATCAAAACTACTCTAAGATTTCATTTTACCCCAGTCAGAATGGCAGCTATTAAGAACTCAAACAACAATAAATGTTGGAGAGGATGTGGGGGAAAAGGCACACTCATACATTGCTGGTAGGACTGCAAAATGGTGCAACTGTTAGGAAAGCAGTATGGAGATTTCTTGGAAAACTGGGAATGGAACCACCCTATGACCCAGCCATCCCACTCCTGGGTCTATTCCCAAAGGACTTAAAAACAGCATATTACAGTGACCCAGCCATCTCAATGTTTAAAGCAGCACAGTTCACAATAGCTAGATTGTGGAACCAACCTAGATGTCCCTCGGTAGATGAATGGATAAAGAAAATGTGGTACATATACACAATGGAATTTTACTCAGCAATAAAAGAAAATAAAATAATGGCATTCACAGGTGAATGGATGAAGTTGGAGAATATAATGCTAAGTGAAGTTAGTCAACCTCAAAAATCCAAATACCGAATGTTTTCTCTGATATAAGGAGGCTGACTCACCACAGTGGTGTTGGATCGGGGTACATAGGAGGATTAGAGGAACACTAGAAAGGTCAAAGGGGAGGGAGGGGAAGGAAGGGAGCAAGGGGGGATGGAGGAGAAAAAAAGAAAAGGTGGTTGAATAAGATGGATGTCATTATCCTAAATGCATGATTGAAGATTTGAATGGTACGAATATACATTGTATACAGTGCTTTTTAAAAAGATGCTTTATATGTTTATTATGAATTATAATGCATTCTACTATTATAAATATAACTTTGAATAAAAAAATGTAGTATAAGCATAACGTTGGTAAAACTCATTACATTTTCAACAAGCAGACAATGCAATTAGTAATGCCAGAATTCATGGGGAAAAGGATGGTAAAGAAGAGTGAAGGTGTCAATGTAGCATCAGCTTGCAAAAACTACTGAGTGGTAACTTAGAGGTAAAGATGGTAGGTTGAAAACATGACCTACTTTCACTCACCCTTAAAATGCCATGAAAGTAGCAAATTAAGCTCAAACTCTAACAAAAGTATAGCGGAATTTAACTGAGAGAGCTTACATCAGCAAGTTAAGTTTGCTTTAACACTTTAAAAATAATCAGATCTATCGTGGTGATGCACATCTGTAATCCCAGCTACTCAGGGGGCTGAAGCAGGAGAATCATGAGTTTAAGGACAGACTGTGCAACTTAGCAAGACTTTACCTCATAAATAAATAAATAAAATCAGTCAATGTAACTTGCTATAATAAGAGATTAAGGGAGAAAATCATATGATCAATTCAATAGATTCAGAAATAATATTTGATAAGATCTGACTTCCTGGGCTGGGGTTGTGGCTCAGTGGTAGAGTGCTCACCTAGCATGTATGCGGCCTGGGTTTGATCCTCAGCACCATGTAAAAATAAACGTATTGTGTACACCTAAAAGCAAATAAATAAATATTTTTTAAAATTTAAAAAAAAAATCTGACTTCCTTTTGAGATTAAAAAGTTTACCAGAGTGGAAATTAGAAGGGTTCTTCTTTATCTGTACAATAATAAATAAAAATAAAACTTAAGGAATTTTTGGAAAGAGTCATCCCATGAAAGTAGAAGGGAGAACAGTGGAGCAGAAGAAGGAGATTGAGGGGGAGAAAGGAGGGATTGGAAAGGGAGGAGTTGTGGAATGAAACTGATGAAATTATGCTATGTGCATGTATGAATATATCACAATGAATTCCACTATAATACAGCAATTCCAAAAACAATAAATAATTAGAAGGAAGACCAGTAGTGAAGAGGGAGAGGGAGGATGGGTGGGAAAGTGAAAGTCCTGAGGCTTGAAACAGAGTAAATTATATAATATGTATGTATGAATATGTCTAAATAAATCCCACTATTATGTGTAACTATGATGCACTAACAAAGACATTTTGAAAATAAGTAAATCTTAAACTCCACAAGCCAATGATTTTTAATGAGGAGGCATTGAAAGTTTTTCCTTTGATACAAGGAAGAAACTAAGGATGGTACTATCCCATATCTAGTCAACATTGCCTTCTTAGACAAAATGGTAAAACAAGACAAAGAAATGTGATATGTAAGGATTGAACAGAAAATATAAATAGCATTATTTGCAAGTAATATGATTGTGTTCATAGAAAATGCAAAATAATCTAAAGATAAATAATTGCAGTAAATAATTCAGTTCAACAGGATTACCAGCTATAAAATCAATATAAAATTTTTTATTTCTATATATGAGCTACATTTAGAAAGTAAAACAGAAAATAATATGCCATTTATCATAACTTCAGAAATATTAAGTAACTAGGATCAATGTAATTTAAGATTTATAAAATTTTCTATGACAAAGACTGTAAAGTTGTAATAAGGAAAATTAGAGACCTAAACAGATAGAGAGATACACTATGTACATGACTGGAAGACTCAATATTGTAAAGACAGCAACTCTCTACAAGTTAATCTAGAGTTTCAACGCAATTCAATTAAAATTCAATTAATTTTAATTTTAATTTTAATTCAATTAATTTTAATTCAATTAAAATCTCAATAGGTTTTGGCGCAGTATTGATAAGTATATCTATATCATATATATATATATGTATATATATGTATATACATATTGATAAGTATATCTATATCATATATATATATATATATATGTATGTATATATATATGTATATATATATACCACAAAATCCAAGAATAGTCAATTACATTTTGAGTATTGGATTTACTGAATATTAAGATTTAATTAAGGCTACAATACCTAAAAGAATGAGATTGATACAAGGATGTGTGTACTTTAGAATCTCAATGACACACATATGGACATTTGATTAGTAGCAAAGGTAGCACTGCAGAGCAGTTAGAAATGGGTGGACCTTTGAATAAGTAACAACTGAAAAGTTGAGCATTATTTAGGGAAAAAAGAATACTGGAAAAATAATACTGCAACAAGATTAATTTCAGTTAACTCATGGCACTAAATAGGAAAAGCAAAACAATAAATATTTTTGAAAATTACACAGAAGAATACTTTTACAATTTCAATGTAGAGAAATATTCTCAAGAAACAAAAAATATTAAGCATAAAATAAAATGTTAATAAATTTGAAAAAATTAAAATTAAGGACTTTCGTTTATGAATATAACACCATTAAAAGAAACAAGGACAGCTGGATTCACATGCCTGTAATCACAGCAACTCAAGAGGTTGAGGCAGGAGTATCACAAGTTTGAGGCCAGCATCAGCCATTTAGTGAGACCCTCAGCAACTTAGGAAGACCCTGTTCCCATATTTTTTTTTTAAATGTGTTTTCAGTTGTTGGTGGACAAAATGCCTTTATTTTATTTATTTATATGTGGTGCTGAGGATCGAACCCAGGGCCCCACATGTACTAGGCAAGCACTCTACCGCTGAGCCACAACCCCAGCCACCCAAAATTGTTTTAAAGGATAGATATGTAGTAGTTCAGTGCTAAAGCACCCCTGACTTCAATCCCTGGTATTTAAAAAGAAGGAGAAGGAGGATGAGAAGAAGGGGGAGGAGGAAAAGAAAGAAAGGTGTGGGGAAGTGGTAAGGAGGGAGGGAAAAGAAAAAGAAAAAAGAAATAGGAACAGTTCAGGAGCAATGAGTGCACCAAACATCTAGACTGTGATCTCTGCATACCCTTTCTCCAAAAAGGAAAACAGAGCACCTGGTAGAAATGGCCATTCCAAATCTGGAACAGGAAATGTACAGGGTGAACCTGAGACATCTTGTCCTGTCTGAAAGCAAGAAAGTTATTAATGGCTACTAGTATCATACTGAAAGAACACAGATGCCAATTAGAAGGCCAAAGAGGGAACAATTCAAGCGTCTAAAAAATATAGTCACTAATAAAGTGAAATATATCAAATGTACACAAATGTCCATAATAATGATCTTTAAAATAAAATCATTGATCACTTTTAGAAGTTACTAGAGCATGAAATCTTTATTAAAAATAATAAATAAAAGAAAAAAGCAAGTATTTATACTGCTTCATTTACTGTATTTCATGAAGGGCAAAGCATCACACCGGGGACAGCCGTGCAGCCAAAAGATTTATTTAACAGCCTTCGTAGCCGGTAGCGAAAACCAGAGAAGAGGTGCTCTGGTCGAAGGTCGAAGAGGTGGGAGAGGGGAGTCAGGGAGAAGGGAGTGTGCAAGCTCTGGTGGGAGAAGGGAGTCAGGGAGAGGGGAGTGTGCAAGCTCTGGACAGAAGGTGGGTGCTTGGTTGCACCGGCTGGGATCTCTGGAGCTGTCGGCTAAAGCAGCTGCTGTCTGGCTGGAGGCTGGAGCTGTCAGCTGGGAGCGGCCATCGGTCTGAAGGTGGTCGGTCTGGAGCCGTCGGCTGGAGGCGATGGGTCTGGAGCTGTTGGCTGGGGCAGCTGCCGTCGGCTGAAGGCGATGGGTCTGGAGCTGCTGGCTGGGGCAGCTGCCGTCAGCTGGAGGCGATGGGTCTGGAGCTGCTGGCTGGGGCAGCTGCTGTCGAGCTGGAGGCGATGGGTCTGGAGCTGTTGCAGTGGCTTCCTCCTCTCTGCAGCGACGAGCTGTTGCAGTGGCTTCCTCCTCTCTGCAGCGACCAGCAGCGACGATCCAATGTTGTGTCCGTGTGTGTCTCTCTCTCTGAGTCTCTCAAACAGGGACTTATATAGGGATTTCTGGTGGGGGGTGCACTAGAGCAACCCCAAACACTATTGGCTAGAACAGGGTGTCCTTTAAGCGTATTGGCTCTTGCCTGGGGAAAAGAAACATTCTGCCCGGGGAATGTCTGGAACATCTTGAAACAAGGTTGCTTCTCTTAGGGTGTGGAAGACTCTGAGGGCGGGGGAGTGTAACCTATCCATCATTTCAGACTAACAAAATAAGTGTTAAAGGAAATTTATTTTAATAAATGAATCACAGTTAACAAATGTAAAATACAGTTTATAACTTTAATAAAATAATTCATCTAGAACAATATTAGTGATAAAAAAATAGTAAGTGAATAGCCAATATTAGTGGTCCAAAAATATTAAGTGAAAGATGAATGGAGAACTTTTTTAAGATCCTATTGGCACTGCCTCAACTCAATGATTAATTTTGACATCACTAAAAATGGGATAATCAAGCATGATGGAGAATTACACAGCATGACTCTGATACCAGCAACAAGGAATCTGAAATTGAAATTGTAATCATTAACATTTTTAACAATCACAAAAGTATGAAATACTTATAGTGACCTAGGTTAGGCAAACATTTCTTAAATGTCACCACAAAAGACAATTCATAAAATAACAAATTGATAAACTGGACACTATCAAAATTAAAAACTTTTACTTTCTAAAAAATACTGGTTTTTATTCCAGAAGCTTGGGAGGCTGAGGCAGGAGGAGTCCAAATTTGAGGCCAGCCTCAGCAGTTTAATGAGGCCCTAATCAGTTTAGTGAGACTCTGCCTTAAAATAAAAAATAAAAAGGATTGGGGATGTAGCTCAGTAGTAAAGTACCTTTGGGTCCAATCCCTAGTACTAAACAATAAATAAATAAATAAAAATACTGTTTTTTAAATGAAAAAGTAAAAATGAAATGAAAAAATGGAAATAAAAAGCAAGTCACAGATTATAAGAAAATGTTTGCAAAGCACACATCTGATAAAAAATTCATATCTATAACATATAAATAAATCTCAAAACTCAATAACAGAACAAACAACTAAAAATTAGGTAAAAGATTTAATCAGACTCTTCATCAAAGAAGAATATCCAAGGCTGGGGCTGGGGCTCAGCGGTAGAGCACTCGCCTAGCAGGTGAGGCCCAGGTTCGATCCTCAGTACCACGTGAAAATAGAGGCATTGTGTACAACTAAAACAAATAAATAAATATCAAAAAAAAAGAAGAAGAATATCCAGATGGCACATGAAAAGAATTCAATAGCATTGATCATTAAGTAAATATATATAAAAACCATAATCAGGCACTTCTATATATCTATTAGAATGGCTAAATTACTGAATTTACAGAGAATTGCTGAGAATGTAGAAAACCTAGAACTTTCCTTCACTACTTGGTGTGGGGGGATGTAAAATAATAAAACCACATTGGAAAATATTTTGTCAGTTTCTTAAAAATTTAAACAGATATGAATCATATTACCCAGCAGTCTAATTCTAAGGTATCTACTCAAGAGAAAAGGAAATTTATGTTACAAAGACTTGCACATATATTCCTATGGGGATAGATACTGGGGATAGAATCCAGAGCCTCACACATGCTAGGTAAGTGCTCCATCTCTGAATTATATCCCCAGCCCTTTTTAAATTTTGAGACAGTCTCACTAAGTTGCCCAGGCTAGCCTCTAATTTGTGATCCTGCTGCCTCAGCCTTCTGAGTAGCTGGGATTACAGGTGTGCACCACCACAACCCAGCACTTGGTGAATAAATTTTTATAGCTGTTTTTAATAGCCAAAAAGCAGAAATAACTCAAATGCCCACCAACAGGTGAACAAATAAATAAATCGTGCTATATCCATGCAATGGACAATAAAAAGAAATGAACAAGTATTGTGATAACATGGATAAATCAATCTTTAATTATGAATGAAAGAAGTTGAGTTAAAGTGTATACACTGTATGAGTCCATTTACAAGAAACTCAAGGAGATCTAATTTGTAGAAACAGAAAGATCAGTGCTTGTAGTTGGGGATATAGCTCACTCAGTTGGTAGATACTTGCCTAGTATTTGTTAAGGCCCTGCCTGAGTTCAATCCTTAGCATCACACACACACACACACACACACACACACACACACACACACAAATCAGTACCTGCTTAGGCAGGGAAGTGAAGAGGGACAAGAAGGAGGATGGCAAAGGGTCATAAGGAAATTGTTTCCAGGGTATTAAAAAGAATTTTGAAGGTTCTGCATAGGAAGAGACTGTGGTTGACTCATGATATGTAAACAAACACAGGAAAATAAGTAGGGACACATTCTATGTATTTCCCTTTAATACCTCTTGGGTTTGATCATGGTCTATTTTTTAATTTAGTATGGAGTCACTGGAGAACATAAAAGTAGATTTTGATAATAGGATTGAAGATGGGTATGGGAAGCAGAATAGTAACCTCCTGAAAATGTCTACACTCTAGTCCGCAAACCTGTGAATGTGTTACCTTACATGGTAAGAGGGATTTAAGGCTGCCAATCAACTGACCTTTAAATAGGGAAAGTATCTTGGATCACCCATCTGGGCCCAATGTCATCAGCTCAAGGGCAATATGGAGAAGCAGAAGAGTCAGAGTCAGAGTCAGAGTGAAATGTGATGGGAAAGGCAAAGCCAGGTGCTGAAGGTGTGAGAAAAACTTGACAGGCCATTGCTGGGTTTGCAGATAGAAGGGAGACACAAGCCAGAGAATGTGGGCAGCCTCTTTAGTAAGCTCAGAAAGGCAAGGAAATGGCTGCTCCCCTAGAGTTTCCAGCCTTGATGACACTTCAATTTTATCCCCCTAAGACCACTTCAGATTTCTCACCTTCGAAACAGTAAGATCGTCAATTTGTGCTGTTTTGAGCCCCAAGTTTATGATAATTTTTACTGCAACATTAGGAAACACATACAGTGGAGAAGCATAAAATTTGGGAGAAAAGATCAGAATAGGTAGCAATCCTGGGCCAAGTAGGGTAGATGAAGGTAGGGATCTGTAAGTGCGAACTCTGGGCCTCTGGAAGGCATTAGGAAAGGGCTGAGCACTTAGAGATAGAAATGATAAACCCGTGAAAATAAAAGGGGTCCTCAAAGAAGACACTCTATGACCACTTGGACTTATCCCTAAACACAAACCCTGGATTTGAGTGCCCAGGAAAAACAGAAGAGAGTGAGTTTTTCTTCTGAAGTTTGCAAGATTCCTGAGGGACAGATAGAGCTTGCTAAGTAGCCAATGGGATCAATCACTTCAGTGTTCCCATGAAGTATTATCATTTTGCTAGCCAGAGCCCTGGCAGCATTTACCTGAATCAACACGATGGGCAACCTTACCAATCAGTATATGAACTGCAAATCCAAAACATTTCTGAGGTTTGACTCCAACTTACTCTTGCAATCCTTGAACAATCACCCTCCTCACTCAAATGCAAGTTTTATTTGTGTAGAAATGGTTAGCCAGAGTCCCTTAACTCTCAGTTATATGACTGATTACCTTAAACCGCACCAGGAGTAGGATAAGGCATCAAAAAGAGAAAAATCTCCTTACACAGTCCTTGGATCTGAAATCCAAATGGAAACATTAATTTCTTAAAGCTGAAAGTAGTTACTGGATAAAACTCCTAAGGAACCTTGAACAACCTATTGAACCAAAACAACATCCTGTTCCACAAATGATTTCAATTCATGTTGTGAAATAAAACAGACATCATGTCTTTACCCTCAGAACATAAAACATAGCTTTGAGCTTCCAGTGCTATGAAACAGATATACAATTTCAGAAAGTAGGATGAATGAGTCTCCAGTTCTGTTAAAAAATAATTATGGCTTCGTTGTTTTTTTTTTTCCCCCCCAGGTTGACTTTATTGCCAGATAATTATTTCAAAGTGAATGTCTTTTCCAATTCTCCGGAAAAGAATGCTTGGTATGTTTTGATTGGTTTCGGTGTGCCATCATGCATTTTATGAGCTCTTTGCTTTATCTGATGTTAATGTATTATTTTCAGGCAAAGGAGAAAGACCATGCCCAGAGGTGAAGCAGGGGCACTGAGTTGTTAACTGACATTCGCTTGGTTTACAGTCCTGTCCTCTTTTTTGGTTGTATTCCTCCATATGGCCTTCTCTGACTCATGAACTTCAGTGGCACTGTGTTGGTGAATTTTCCTTGCTGTCGCCAAAATACCTGACAAGAACAGCTTGGAGGAGGTAGCAAGCACCATGCACTTCTCTCTCTCGACTCTCAATGCTCTCATTCAGTAATAATCCATTCAACTTCCATCTTCCTTGTCAGAGTGTAAACTCCAAGAGGGAAAGAACTTGTCAGGCTTATTCCCTGCCCTACTCCTAATACCTAAAACTTTGCTGAATATATAGTAAGTTCTGTATAAATGTATTTCAAATTAGGAAGTTAATGAACAGGCAATTACTTCCTTCTCTAATGGCTAGGAAATGCAAACCCAAGGCTACTAGGTTCTTTCAAAATAGCTCTTTCTAGATAAATAAAAAGAGACAAAAAATTTCTTAACATATTATTCTTTTTTCTTTTTTTAAAATTTTGTTGTAATTAGTTGTACATGATGGTAGAACACATTTTGACACGTCATACATAAATGGAGTAGAATTTCTCATTCTTCTGGCTCTGAAGAATCATACATTGTTGGAGGGACTGCAAATCGGTACAATCTTTATGAAAAGTAGTATGGAGATTCCTCAGAAAACTTGGAATGGAACCATCATTTGACTCACCTATCCCACTCCTTGGTTTATACCCAAAGGACTTAAAATCAGCAAACTACAGTGATACAGCCACATCAATGTTTATAGCAGCTCAATTCACAACAGCTAAACTATGGAACCAACATGGGTATCCTTCAACAGATGAATGTATAAAGAAAATATGGTATATATATATATATATATATATATATATATATATATATATACACACACAATGGAATATTACTCAGCCTTAAAGAAGAATGAAATGATGGCATTTGCAGGTAAATGGATGAAGCTGGAGAATATCATGCTAAGTGAAATAAGCCAATTCCAAAAATCCAAAGCCCAAATATTTTCTCTGACATGCAAATGTTAATTCACAATAAGGGGGGTGGGTAGGGAAAATAGAGTTACTTTGGATTAAATATATTATTCTTAAAGGAATTTTTTTCTTTATTCTATCACACTATGAAAAACTTCTTATTGGAAATCTCTTTAACATGTCTACATTTAGCATGCATTTAGTATTTTTCTTTCTAACTTCTTGTTGTGCTAAACTTGTACTGAATCATACTATCTATATATTTTTACCCTGAATGCTCTTAAACTTTGTTTCTGCCTGCTCTGAATTTTGGATGCTTCAGGTAAAGATTTTACTTGCCCCAGATTCAGGTTTCAGCATTAAGTGTTGGCATTGACACATACTAGGCCCTATAAAGACAAATTTCAGATAGTGTCTGATTTTAGCAGAGAAATGATATTCTAATAAAGATACTCTCAGGCATCCGATGTGAACTAGCAGGGGAATAGTTAAACTTGATCTTTTATTTTTTAATAGTTTTTAGTTGTTGATGGACCTTTATTTATTTATTTTTATTTGTATGTGGTGCTGAGAATTGAACCCAGTACCTCATGCATGCTAGGCAAGCGCTATTCCACTCAGCCACAACCCCAGCCCCTTAAACATGATCTTGAAGTTCAGTTTCCTCTCTGATGGCTTTCTTTTTCATATCAAATAACTACCAAAAAGTAGATCAATTTCTAAAGGATAATTTATTGGCTTATGGTCTCAGGTTTCAAAAAACAGGGTTCCCCCCCAAAAAAGCGTAAGTGTGTGTGATGTCATCAGAGGAGCAGAGGTGGGGCTAAGCAGAAAGTAATCTCTGCTCAAAGCCAATGCTCATCTTGTACCACAATACCCCTCTTTCCTTTATCCCTTCCCCTAGTCTTCAAAAATGTGGATTTTGCTAACTCTGTTGGCCTTGCCTCTCCTTGAAAAATAAATTTTGCCATTTACTGACTGGTAAATAGTCTGTTGAATGGATTATATTCAAAATTATTGCACAACTGGTACTGAAAGCATTGATATATAAGAGCTTACCATATCCCCCTCTGCAATGCTAGCTTGCTTCTATACCTTCCAGGCAGCTCATCAGGACAATGGGGAGAAAAAGCTGAGAAATATAAGATAAGGTATAGACTGGCATTTTTTTCAACCTTAGAAAAAGTCAAAATTAATTTTCTTTCTTTGATATGTGGGCAGAGGGAGGGGAAAGGAACTAGAACTCTTGAGCACATTGCAAGGATGAGAAAGAGATTTGGTAAATGAGAGAGTCTAGAAAGAACATAGTAGGTAAGAAATGGAAACAAAGATAAAAAAAATAGTTTTTAGAACTTCAGCTTGATATTCTTTTGACATCCTTTAAGAGTCCCTGGTAAATAACTGTATTCCTTGATAGGTAGTTTTGGTTATCTGAGTTGTGTTTATCTGAATGTCACATATGAAATAGATGGGACAGCAGAGGTCCCGTATTTCAATGGGTTCTTTCTCGCTTACTCTCTTTCTTTATCCACACATATATAAAGAAAAGCTTACATTCCAGGTAAGTAGAAACTGAATTCTCTTAACTAATTTAATTTTTGTCTTCCAGAGGACTCTCAAGAGAAAATAATAAAAGTAATAGAGTTCTCATACAAGAAATTATGTTAAAATATACACACACCATTGTTACAGTGTGCATCCTAATCTTCAATAGTTTTGCATTTATAACTCTAATCAGCAAATGCAAACACTCAGTTAAAGTCCAGAATGATGACCTTGAGATACTATTAAAATCTCACTTTCTGTAGATAGAAAGACAAAATACAACAGATAATTTTCGTGTAAGATTAACAATTCCTTCTACCAGGGGCATTATGGGTAATGGCAGTTTGCTGTATATCTGTTGGTCACTTTAAAGACCCACCACCAGGGACCAGTCATTTGTGGACACATGTGTGCAAAAGGAAACCCCTACTTGACACACCAGAAAATATTGCTGTGTTCTTTTTATTTAAAAGACAGCACTTTATGAGCAATGCCTTAAAGAAGTGCACTGAAAACTTTCCATACTCTGAGGAAATTCTGAAACACTAAAGGGCAAAACAACTAGACCTTTCTTTTTCCCACTGGAAACTTTTTCCCAAAATGACCCATTCCTACCAGGCCTTTGGGACTTTTTCTCAGGTATGTTTGTATTTCTGTTTTAGGACAAAAGGGGCAGGCTCTCAACACACACACAGCTTCCCCCCCTCCCCCCTTTAATTTCTGTTTAGATGAAACCTCTGAATTCCAATTTCTATCAATTGGCTTTCCTCCCAGGCCACACAACTGGCAAAACCCTGAGTCCCAAGACCTCCCCAAAACATAAAGCTGTCTGGAAATATGAAGCATGTACCCCTGATTATTTTAGCAGTAGAGGTCTTCTATTTTCATTTGCCACTGTTACTTAAACAATTCTTTAGACATGACTTTCAAGTCTCTCTCTCTCTCTCTCTCTCTCTCTCTTTTTCCCCACTGACATATGTATCCTGATTCTTCCCTTTTCTTCTGGGCCTTGGCTCCCAACATCTCTGCTAAAACTGATATCCACACTGTAGTTATGTTTACATCTCCCACCCCCCACCCCAAGGCCAGGCTCATTGATGTGGTGAGTGGAGCTCTGGGAAGTGGAGCCCAGGGTCTGAGTCATCACTCATCATCTCTTGTCTCCCTGTGTCTGACCAAAATGACAGGGGCTCCTCTCACTACAGTGTCACTGGGAGACCACAGCAGAAAGGAAGTCATGACTTCTCCCATTTGACTCTAACTACTTTAAGTAAGGTCACATTTTCATCATAGTGGTGGAGAGATGTTAGTATAGAAATTTGAAAGCAGCTTCCTTTGCCTTTTGTCCTTCAGGCCACAGCTTAAATGTGACCCTTTCTAAGTGGGTAAACCACTTTAAAACTCTACTGAAGCTTAATATAGGTGTACTCTGTGACCCAGCTTTTCTACCTCTGAATACATATGTATATCACATGTTGTGTTAGTCAGCTTTTTGTCACTGTGACCAAAATACCTGACAAGAACAACTTAAGAAAAAGTTCTACTTCAGTTCACGGTTTTAGAAGTTTAGTCTATAGTGGGTTGATTCCATTGCTCTGGGCCCAAGGTGAGGCAGAACCTCATGGTGGAAGGGAGTGACTGAGGGAAGTTGCTCCCCTCATTGCAGCCAGGAAGCAGAGAGAGGAAAGGAGAAGGGACTGAAAGGAAGATGAACCCTTCCAGAGCACACCCCCAATGATCCATCCCCTACAGCTGTGCCCCACCTGTCTACAGTAACCACCCAGCTGTGCCATTCAAATGAGGACAGACTGATTTGGTTTCAACTCTCATTCAATCATTTTACTTCCAAACATTCCTGCACTAACACAGGCGCTTTTGAGGGACACCTCATATCTAAACCATTACATTCTGCCCCAGCCCCCAGCCCCCAAACACTCATGCATGAAAAATGCATTCAGTTTTATCTCCAAGAGTCCCATAATCTTTTTTAAAAAAAAAATTTTTTTTTAGTGGTAGGTGGACATAATACCTTTATTTTATTTATTTATTTTTATGTCGTGCTGAGAATCGAACCCAGCGCCTTGCACGTGCTAGGTGAGCGCTCTACAGCTAAGCCACAACCCCAGCCTGAGTCCCATAATCTTAACAATTCCATCATTGCCCAAAAGTCTTACCTGAAGCCGGGTGTGGTGGCGCACACCTGTAATCCCAGCACTTTGGGAGGCTGAGGCAGGAGGATCCCGAGTTCAAAGCCAGCCTCAGCAAAATGGTGAGGCACTTAGCAACTTAGTGAGACCCTGTCTCTAAATAAAATAAAAAAAGGGCTGGGGATGTGACCCAGTGGTCGAGTGCCCCTGAGTTCAATCCCTGGTACCACAAAAAAAAAAAAAAAAAAAAAAAAAAAAAAAAAAAAAAAAAAAATTCTTACCTGAAACTCAAGGCAATTTCTTCACTGCATCCCTGTAAAAATCAAAAGTAAATTACATATATCCAGTGTATAATGGCACAGAGTAGGTATTCCTGTTCCAAAAGAGAGGAATATGGACATAGAAAGAAGGAATGGAACCAAAACAAGACCAAAACCCAGTCAGATGAATAGGTCCTGTTATTCCATGTATAGCATCTAAGACACATGGCAACAAGATGAGCTCTCCAAAGGTCTACCCCCTTGTCCTTGCTGGTTGCAGTGTACATGGGCTCTCTTCTAATTTGGCTCTCTCCACAGCTAGCAGCTTTACTCAGCAGACAGTATAGATTACTGGCATCTCTTAATTCCTAGGGTCTCCATTCCAGCTTTAACTTTCATTTTCACATTTAACTTCATGTCTTAGGGGCAGCCTGCAGGGACTTTTAACCTGCTCCACTTTACCTAATCTTTCAGACCTTCCTCTGAAATTTGGAGGCAGCCTCCATAATCCCCTAACTCCAGCATCCTATATTCCTGTGGAACTAACACCATGTGTACAATGCTAAGTTCTGCCATCAGTTCAAGTGGTAATTGAGCCTCCTGGTATCACATCTGTAGGGGCCTCTGAGTGCCTGTTTGACTAAGCATGATAAAACAACTTCCTAGGCACCCCTGTGTGAGTAGGGCACCCCCATTGTCTCTTTTTAGGGAACTTTTTACTTTTATACTTTTGAGCTTGCCATAGGCCTGAGATGGATTGAGGGCATCTCAGGAATTGGCAAGAAGTCTTTGGAGCTGGTTTGCAGACAGAATTTGGAAAAGTTTTTAGATGCAAGCTAGAGAAAGCTTGTTATGGTCTTGTTAATGCCTGAGATGCCCTCAAGCCATCTTTCCTATTGTCTCTGTGTAGAGTATTTAAGCATCTCCTTTAGGGATTGTAATCTCTTCTTCAACAAGTCTGTGTTCCTTGGCCCAGTTTTACATGCACTTCTCTGGTCAGACCACAAACTTTTAAAATTGTTTTGCTCTGCTTTCTATTTACAGTTCTAACAGTAAACCTGGCTAAAAGCTGCCAGCAATATTCATGCCAATGACTGAATGCTTGAAATTTTCTCTACTAGATGAGTCTGTCACCTTTAAACTCAGCTTCACACAAAGTCTTAGCATGGAATAAATGTAGACAGATTCTTTGCCAGAATGAATGATCCCTAGTCCAATTCCCAATAGAAGCCTAATTTCCCTCTGAAACTTCCTAAGCACAGTCCTCCTTTATGTCAGCAATCTGGTCTTCTGAGCTCCAATAAAAATTTCTCATTGATCTCTGCTTACAAAATTCTTAGACTTCTCTAGCTTGCCTATCCCAATTTTCCTAAATTCCTTCCACAAACCAGTTCCAAAGGATTTATTTTTATTATTATTATTTTTTTGGTACCAGGGATTGAACCCAGGGGCATTTAACCACTAAGCCACATCCCCAGCCCTTTTTTATAATTTATCTAGAGACAGGGTCTCACTGAGTCGCGTAGGCCCCCGCTAAATTGCTGAGGCTAGGTTTGAACTCAGATCTTCCTGCCTCACCCTCCCCAACTGCTAGGATTACAGACTTGCACCACCACGCCCAACTCCAATATCTTCTGAATCACATGATCAAGTTAGTCACATCAATGACCCACTTCCCAGTACCAATTTCTTTCTTTTTTTTTTTTTAAGTTTTCAATTTTTAAAAATATTTATTTTTTTAAGTTTTAGGTGAACACAATATCTTTATTTTACTTTTTTATGTGGTGCTGAGGATCAAAACCAGTGCCTCACCCATGTCAGGCGAGCGCTCTACCACTGAGCCACAGCTCCAGCCCCCCAGTACCAATTTCTGTGTTAGTTTTGCATCACTGTGAACAAAACACTAAACAAGAACAACTTAGTGGAGGAAAAGCTTATTTTGGCTTAGGGTATCAGAGGTTCAATCCATGCAAGTCCAAGTCCATTGCTCTGGGCCCAACTTGAGGCAGAACATCATGGCAGAAAGACATGATGGAAGGAAGCTGCTCCATTCATGGCAGCCAGGAAGCAGAATGGGGGAAAGGCCACAAGGAAGACAAACCCTTCCATGGCACACCCCCAATGACCCACCTCCCCTAGCTATATCCCACCTACCTATAGTTACCACCCAGTCGGTTCATTCAAACTAGCTAAGACTAAGTTATAGCTCTGATAATCCATTCATTTTATCTCTGAACATTCCTGCATTCATAGAGGAACTTTTGGGAAACATTTCATAACCCAACCATAACACTGTGGTATCTATAGTGATACTGGTATAAACAAACCTACTGTACTGCCAGCTGCATGAAAGTAGAGCACATACAATTATGTACAGTACAGAATGCTAGATAATGGTAATAAATGAATGTTATTGGTTTAAATATTTACCATGCAGTACTTTTATCATTATACTATCTCTATAAGAGAAAGAAAGTTTACTATTAAGCAGTATGCCATGTCACACTAGCAGCAGCTTCATACAGCTCATGTTTGTTGAGTTCCTGATTGTATCAAGAGACAATATTGAGCAAGTGATCTATATATACCATCTAGGAATGTGTAAATACACTCTGATGATAACACAATGGTAAAAAATTACCTAATGATACATTTCTCAGAATACCTCCCTGTTGTTAAGCAACGTATAACTAAATATAATATATTCATATTTTATCATATTCATATCATACTTCATATATGTGAATAATGTAAATATAAATAAATATACTATATAATAGAAATTCATTCATATCTTCACCAAAAGTCATGTATGACAATGTTAATGGCAGCACTATTCATAATGACAAAAAAGTATCCATCTATAAGATAATGGATAAACAAATTGTGGTATATTCATATGATACAACTTTTATAGCAAAGAAAATGAAAAGACTATAACTATATACAACAATATAGATGAATACCCCAGGTATAATAAAGAAAGAAAGCAGAAAAGATACTGTCACATTTCACTTATATAAAGTTAAAAGCTACACAAAATTAATCTATGCTGTTGGACATCAAGATAGAGGTCACCAGTGGGGATCAAGACTGGAAGAGAAAAAAAAAAAAAAGACTGGAATAGAGCATGAGGGGACCCTTTGTGGTGCTGCTACATTTCCATTCTTATCTAGGTGCTGCTTACTCTGATGTGTTCAGGTTGTGAACAAGTTGTGCCCTTTTCTCTTGGTATTTTATTCTTCAACTAACAGGTTTTTAAAAAGTCATCTGATACATGCTACATTGGATGAACATTAAAGACATTATGCTGAGTGAAATAAACCAGACACAAAATGGAAAATATTGCATGTTTCCACCTCTGAGCTTCCTAGAGTAGTCAATTCATATAGACAGAAAGTAGAATGGTGATTGACAGGGCTGCGAAGAGAAGGAATGGCAAATTTTTATTTAATGGGTTCAGAAGTCCAGTTTGTGATAATGCAAAAGTTCTAGATATGAATAGTGGTGATGATTGCACAATGGCAATGCCATTAACTGTGAATTTAAATTTAAAAACACCACCAGACTGTCATTTGAAATGGTTAAACTGATAAATTTTAGGTTAAGTATATTTTCCACAACAAAAAAAGTTATGTCATTGAGACTTTCCTGATTATATGCATTAAAGGTATTTAGCATAATGGGTTCTCAATAAATGCTTAATAAACCAACACATTTTCTGGAAGATCTGAAGCAAGTTATGAAACATTTCTGTACATCTTTTATCTATTTATTTATTCATTCATTCATTCTATAAATCTTTATTTAGAAAATATGTACATATTGTGATGGATTCAAAAGTGAACTGAAGTAGCTTGTTCTTCCAGAAATGAAACTAACTTTTGCAAGTATCAATGCATTCCCAGTCTTTGGCTAGCTCTCTGTAGAGATGCATCAGAACAAAACATAGATTTCAACTCAGTGTGACAAATCAGATTGTTTAGTATTAGCTACATTGATTGAAAAATGTTTCATCTGGGCTTAGAGAGAAGAAAATATCACAAAAACTTAGTGATATCTATCATGAGACCTTGGAAAGAGACTGATGGCATGGGTATCATGATGTTGCCATCCTTGAGCTTGTTGATCTGTCATCAAGGATATTGTAGATGTGAATCAGATCAGATCAAACTTGATCTAACTGAGACTTCTGAGTCTTTTTCGAAGTGGGAGTCTATGAGAATAATAGTGAGTTCCAGTGATTAATGGTCCTATGAAGCTGAATAATAGAATGGGTTTCTCTTTCTATACAATGAGAGGAATTGCTACCGCTATTTTATTGCTGAGGTCACAAACATCAGGAGATAAAATCCTTAAGATAAAGTCTGCAATTGACACATATTTGGACATCTTTCTTAATGTTTTGATGAGAGAAAATGGAACAAGTGAGGGGAGAAGGGGATAGAAATAATGGCAGAAGGAGTTGGACATCAATATACTAAGTACATGTATAAAAGCTCAAATGGTATGAAGATACTTTGTGTAAAACCAATGACTTGGAAAACTGTGCTCTTTATATGTAATATGAAAGGAATTGCACTCTAAAAGCTTGTATAATAAATTCAATTCAATTAAAAAATTATTATTATAACTGACATTTCTTAAGAATTTACTGTGTCCCATGCAATATGTTAAGTATCTAAAATATATAACATTTTATCTTAAACAACTGATAAGGTAGGAATTTGTATTCATGGATAAGAACAGTAAGTCACAGAAAGTCTTATAGACTTGCCCTAAATCACACTATCAGTAAATAATCAATCTGAGATTGAACACACATCTTTTTTCTGCAGCAAAAAGATGCTCTAGGGACTTTATACTGTTTCTCAAACATTGTAATCTCTCACATAGGCAAAATAAGATTTATTGGTAAATACAAATGTTTTAAGTATCTGTTCCCCTGCTAGTTGTTGATGTTCTCTTCCTTTCTGTCGACTCCTATCTCACCAGTTACCTAGACACTCACACCATGTTCCACACCATCCACAGACATATCTAAAAGCTCTCACATCTGCCTTCCTGCACATGGCTTTGCTAAACATCACTCTCAAGCACTTCTCTGATGTCCTCTCTACATTCCTACTCCACCAAAAAGCAAAGCAGCTGTGCTTTTTCTCTGCTTTACAGATTGAGTTAGTAGGCTGAACCACACGAAAGTGCTGATATTTAGCCTTCTTTTTATTCCTGCAAAAATAGCAAGTTCATATAATTCAACATTATATGGAATCTTTCCTTTAAACAGAGAATACTATAGGTAAATAACTTGAAAATTATTGCTCTAGGATTGTAATAAATCTGACATTATAGTTATCCCATTAAAATTGAACTCTTTTCCTTCTTGGACATCACTGGTGGGAGTGTAAATGGGTACAAGCCTTCCTTGGGGCAATTTGTTAGTATATGTATTTTAAAAGCTTTTTAATGCTGCTTGTCCATTGAAGCAGCAAATTTCCTTCAGGGATTTGTTATGAGGAAGTAGTGAAAGAACTAAAGATCATTTAGTTGCAAGTATGTTAAGAATGGAAAATTTAATGCACGCGCGTGCGCGCGCACACACACACACACACACACAAACTAGACTGGTTAATTAACTTATGGTACTTCTATATAAAGCAACACTATACATTCATGAAAATGATATATTACCAAGAAGAGAAAAAAATTCAGTAAAACAACAAAATGTAAATTTAATATGAAACCAAATAATGAATAGATTTCCTATTCACAAATGTGAGCTACTTAGAATATATCATGAAAAAGAAGATCCTATTTTATTTATTTATTTATTTATTTATTTATTTATGGTACCAGGGATTGAACTCAGGGGCACTTATCTACTGGGTCACATCCCCAGCCCTTTTTTTTGTATTTTATTTAGAGACAGAGTCTCACTGAGTTGCTAAGTGCCTCGCCATTGCTGAGACTGGCTTTGAACTCGCGATCCTCCTGCCTCCCAAAGTGCTGGGATTACAGGTATGCACCACTGCGCCCGGCTCCTATTTTTAATAACAGTCAAAAAACATAAAATGCCTAGGGAAAAAAGTATAATAAGAAATGTACAAAAATCTATATAGAAGAAGATTTAAAACACTTAAATCAAAAAGTTAAACCTGAACAACTGAAACTCATTTATGTTCTTGGATAAGGAACTTTATCATTATAAAGATATCTGCTCTTTGTATCTGGATACTCTCTTCCTACAGGTGTAGTGTTGTTTTTTTTTTTTTTTTTTTTTTTTTTTTTTTCCTTGAGTTGCTGGGGTTTTTAGTTCCTCCCGACCTGGGTTTAGCTTCTTCTGGCCAGCAGAGAAGGCTAGGGGGAAAACATGCTCCAGCGGAAGTGTAATCGAGAACGGTAGGAGCCAGCTGGAGGCCCATGCCAGCCCTCATGATGGAAGACAATCAGGGATGCTCCAGGGAGCCCGGTCAGAGCTGGAACTCAAGTTTATTGAGGAAGTTAGACAGCTTTTATAGAAGACATAGGCCAATCAGCAGAAAGATTATAGCAACACATAGGGAGCATGGACAGATTACATTGGCAGAGCCCTTGGCCTATCCTTAGGGTGGTTTCAGTTCTCATGACACATCAGGGAAACGCCTCCTGATTAGGCCAAGTCTGTATCAGGGGGTGGGAGGCAACCAGAGAGTTAAGTTTTTCTATTCTTTCGGTCGATGTGTTCTTAAGTCCCCAACAGTGTAGGACTTTTACCTATTTACCTATAATCACAGCTACTTGGGAGGCTGAGGCATGAGGATTGCAAGTTCAAGTTCAGCCTGGGCAACTTAGTGAGAACTTGCCTAGAAATAAAAAATTAAAAGTTCTGAGAATTTGGCTCAGTGGTAGAACATCCCCAGTACTGAAAAAATATATACATATCAGTTTTCCTAAAGTTAATATGTATAAAATAGATAATATACAGATTATATATAATACTAATAACAGAGATTATATAATATGATTTATATTGTATTTAAATATCATATATACAAAATAGGACCTATATATTATATGTATAGATTGTATTTAGAGAAGACAAGATTATTCTAAAGTTACATGGGAAAAAGGACAGACAAAAAGAGCCAAGAAGTAAGAAAAGAAAGCAAAGGTGGGAGGGGTCACATGCTCATATCAGATATAAAAATATTGTGAAGTCTTTATAGCATAGTATTAATACATGATTGGACAGACAGATCAATAGAATCTTAAATAGATTTTTAAGTCCTAAACTAAGTCCAAACATATACATAGATGAAATATATAGAAAAAGTAACATCTCAAATCACTATTTTTTTTGTGTGTGGGGGAGACATGGGAGAATGGACTTTTAAATATACTATGTTTGATCAAATGAATAGCTATTGGAAGAAAAGATAAAACTGCCAAGTGTGGTACTCAGGAGACTGAGGCAGGAGGATCAAAAATGTTGAGGCCAGCCTGGGCAATATGGCAAGGCCCTGTCTCAAAATTTTTAAAAATTAACAACAACAAAAAAATAGGGTTAGGAATGTAGTTCAATGGTAGAACACTTGCCCAATATGTGCAGACCATAGATTCAATCCTGAGTACTATAAAAAATAAAAATAAAAAGATAAAATTTAGTCCATTCCTCAAGCCATACACCAGTATATATTCTAGTTTAGACAACTCACTTTAAGAAAGAAACAATACAAGCTCTAGAAGAAGATATAGGTAAATTATTTTATAATCTAGTACCAGGGAAAACCTTTCAAATCATGGCCCATAATCCAGAAACAATAAAAGATTGAGAAATTTCATTACATTAAAAAAATGTAGGGGCTGGGTCTATAACTCAGTGGCAGAGCACTTGCCTAGCATTTTTGAGGCACTGGGTTTGATCTTTAGCACCACATTAAAAATAAAATAAAATAAAGGCATTCTGTCAATCTACAACTACACATTTTTTTTAATGTAAAGTACTTTTTCAAGGCAACAATTACCCAAGAAAAGTCAAAATACAAATGCCCAACTAGCAGAAAAAAATCACAACTTAAAATATAGAGGGCTCTTCTCCCTAACCTATAAAGATTTCTTCAAAGGTGAAAAAAAAAAAAAAAAAAAAAAAAATTAACAGAAAAAGGCAAAAGAAGAGGTCATTTATAGAAAAAGAAATCAAATGATCCTTGAACATATATGAAAAGATGGTTAATCTTTTCATAATATGATAACTGCAAAGGAAAATCATGCTGAAATTAATACTCCTCACTCATACTGGCAAAAATCCAAGTTTGATAAAGGAATGCAGAATCTTTTGAATAAAATAATATCAGAAAATTTCCCAAACCATAAGAGTGAAATGGAAAATCAAATATAGGAGGCTGCATTTTATATACAAGATAAAAAATTACAGCAGACCCACACCATTATTATGAAAATTCCTAACATACAGAATAAGAATAGTACTTTAAAGGCTGCCAGAGAAAAGCAACAGGTCACATTTAGAGGGAAACCAATCCACATCTCAGCTGATTTCTCAACCCAGACCCTAAACTTAGGTCTTAGAATAATGTATACCAAACTCTAAAAGAAAATGGATGCCAGCCAAGAATACTATGTCCAGTAATATTAAGCTTCACAATTGACCATGAAATAGAAGCCTTCCTTGATAAACAAAAGTTATAAGAATTCACAGCTAAAAAGCTTGCACTATAAAACACACAATAACATATTTCATGAGGATGAAATGAAAAATAAAAGTGAAAACCATAAAAAGGAGGAACTACACAAAAAGAATAGCAAATCAAAGGAAAAACTAATTCAAATTAAAAACCAAAAATAAATCAAAATGACAGGGAAAAAATCATTTCTTAATATTAATATTAAACATTAAAATGGCCTAAACTCATCAAAGACATAAACTGGAAGTTCATATTAAAAAACAAAACCCAACAAAATACTGCCTCCAAGAGCCATACCTCACCAAAAAGGTAAAAGAGGCACACACTGAAGGTAAAAGAATGGGAAAAAACATATCACTCACAGGGATCACATAAATAAGCAGGGATTGCTATGTTCATATCAGATAAAGTGGACTTCAAGCCAACGTTAATCAGATGGGGACAAAGAAGGATATTTCATACTGGTTAAGGGAATTATACATCAATGAGATGTAATGATCATAAATATTTATGCCCCAAACAGTGGAGCATCTATGTATATCAAACAAATCCTTCTTAATTTCAAGAATCAAATAGACCACAAAACAATAATACTGGGTAACTTTAACATGCCTCTCTCATCACTGGACAGATCCTCCAAACAAAAACTAAATAAAGAGGCTATAGAACTAAAAAATACAATTAATAATTGAGACTTAACTATCACATACAAAATATTTCATCCATCAATGACTGAATATACTTTCTTCTCAGCAGCACACAGATCTTTCTCTAAAATAGACCATATCCTAGGCCACAAAGCAACTCTTAGCAAATACAAAAAAAAAGAGAGAGAGAGAGAGAGAGAGAGAGAGAGATAATATCTTACATTCTATCAGATTGTAACAATAAAATTAGAAACCAATGATAAAATAAAAAATAGAAGATACTCTAACACCTTGACTTAATAATATGCTATTAAATGACTAATGGATTGTAGAAGAAATCAGAGCTGAAATAAAAAATACTTAGAGGTAAATGAGAACAGCAACACAACTTATCAAAATTTCTGAGACACTATGAAGGCAGTGCTAAGAGGAAAGTTTGTTGCATTAGCTAATTCTTTAAAAGAAAAGAAATTCAACAAATAAATAACCTAATATTACATCTCAAAGCCCTAGAAATAGAAGAACAAATCAACACCAAAAGCAGTAGAAAATAGGAAATAATTAAAATCATAGCTAAAATCAATTAAATTGAAACAACCAGAAAAAAAATTCACAAAATCAATGAAACAAAAAGTTGATTATTTGAAAAAATAAATAAAATTGATTAAACCTTAGCCATGCTAATGAGGAGAAAGAGAGAAAACTCAAATTACTAAAATTCATGATGAAAAAGGTAATATCATGATGAACACCACTGAAATACGACTATAATCAGAAACTATTTTGAAAATTTATACTCTAATAAAATAGAAAATCTTGAAGATGTTGACAAATTTCTAGAGACATATGACCTGCCCAAATTGAATCAGGAGGACATAGAAAATTTAAATAAATCAAATTCAAGCAATGAAATTGACGATGCCATCAAAAGCCTACCAACACAGAAAAGGCCAAAATGAGACAGATTCTCAGCCATGTTCTAGCAGACCTTCAAAAACGAACTAATACCAATTCTCCTCAAATTATTCCATGAAATAGAAAAGCAGGAAACCCTTTCAAACTCATACTGTGAAGCTAGCATCACCCTGATACCAAAACCAGATGAACATACATCAAGGAAAGAAAACGTCAAACAAATATCTCTGATGAATATAGATTCAAGATCTTTTAGTTTATTTTTGTTGTTGTTGTTTGGTGCTTGGGGATTTGGGTGCAAAAATTCTTAATAAAATACTGGCAAACTGCATTCAAAAACATATTTAAAAGATAAGAGTACCATGATCAAGTGGGCTTCATCCCAGGGACGCAAGGTTGGTTCAACATACTTCCATAATAAATTAATATAATTTATCACATCGATGGACTTAAAGACAAGAATCACATGATTATCTCAATAGATGCAGAAAAAGCATTTAACAAAATGCAGCAGTCCTTCATGTTCAAAACACTAGAATAACTAGGGATAGTAGGAACATACCTCAACATTATAAAAGCTATATATGTAAAACCTAAGTCCAACATCATTCTAAATGGAGAAAAATTGAAAGCACCTCCAATAAAAACTGGAACATGACAGGGTTGCCTTCTTTAACAACTTCTATTCAACAAAGTCCTTGAAACTCTAGCCAGAGCAATTAGGCAAAATAAAGAAATTTAAGACATACAAATAGGAAAAGAAGAGTTCAAACTATCCTTATTTGACAACAACATGATTCTATATTTAGAAGACCAAAAAAAACTATACTAGAAAACTTCTAGAACTTATAAACAAATTCAGTAAAGTGGCAGGATATAAAATTAACACCCATAAATCAATTATATTCCTATACATTAATGATGAATCAAATGAAAGAAAAATTAGAAAAACTATACCATTCACAGCAGCCTCACAAAAATAAAATGTTTGGGAATAAATCTAACAAAAGGGGTGAAGTACCTCTTCTGTGAAACTACAGAACACTAAAGAAATAAATTGAAGAAGACCTTATAAGATGGAAAAATCTCCCATGATCTTGGATAGGCAGAATTAATATTGTCAAAATGGCCATACTATCAAAAGTGCTATACAGATTCAATGCAATTCCCATCAAAATTCCAATTATATCCTTCATAAAAATAGAAAAATCAGTGCTGAAATTCATTTGGAAAAATAAGAGGCCCAGAATAGCCAAAGCAACCTTAGCAAGAAAAGTGAAGCAGGAGGCACCACAATACCAGAATTTAAATTATACTCAGAGCTACAGTAATAAAAACAGTGTGATACTGGCACCAAAACAGACATGAAGACCAATGGAAGAGAACAAAATACACAGAAATAAACCAACATAATGGCACCATAAACATACATTGGAGAAAAGAGAGTCTCTTGAACAAGTTGTGCTGGGAAAACTGGAAATCCATATGTAGCAGAATGAAAATAAACTCCTATCTACCCTGCACAAAACTCAACTCAAAGTGAATCAAGGACCTAGGCATTAGAGAGAGAGAGACATTGCACCTAATAGTAATAAAAGTAGGCCTAATTCTCCATCATGTCAGCTTAGGAACCAAATTTCTCAACAAGACTCCTAAAGCAGGGCTGGGACTATGGCTCAGTGGTAGAGCACTCATCTCTCATGTGTAAGGCCCTGGGTTTGATCCTCAGCACCACATAAATAAAATAAAGGTATTGTGTCTACCTACATTAAAAAAAAAAAAAGACTCCTAAAACACAAGAAATAAAATGAAGAATCAATAAATGGGATTGTATTAAACTGAAAAGCTTCTTCACAGCAAAGGAAACAATCAAGAACATGAAGAAAGAACATATAGAATGGGGAGAAAAATATTTGCCATCTGCACCTCAGATACAGCATTAATCTACAGGATATATAAAGAACTCAAAAACCTTAACACCAAAGAAACAAATAACCCAATTAATAAATGGGCAAAGGAACTGAACAGGCACTTCACAGAAGAAATATGAATGGTCAAAAAATATATGAAAAAATGTTCAACATCTCTTGCAATTAGAGAAATGCAAATTAAAACTATCATCTCCCCACAGTCAGAATGGCAATTATCAAGAATACAAGTAACAATAAATGTTGGTGAGGATGTGGGGAAAAAGGTACACTCATACATTGCTTGTGGGACTGCAAATTGGTGCAACCATTAAGGAAAGCAATATAGAGATTCCTCAGAAAACTTGGATTGGAACCGCCATTTGACCCAGCTATCCCACTCCTTGGTTTATACCCAAAGGACTTTAAATCAGCATACTATAGTGGCACAGCCACATCAATGTTTACAGCGGCTCAATTCACAATAGCCAAATTATGAAACCAACCTAGGTGCCCTTCAACAGATTAATGGATAAAGAAAATGTCGTATATATACACAATACTCAGCCATAAAGAAAAATAAAATTATGGCATTTGCTGGCAAATGGATGAAACTGGAGACTATCATGCTAAGTGAAATAAGCCAATCCCCCAAAACCAAAGGCCAACCAAATGTTTTTTCTAATATGCTGATGCTGACTCACAATAGGAAGAGGGTAGGGAGATAGGAGAATAAAGGTAATTTTGGTTAGGCAAAGGGGAGTGAAGGAAGGGGGAATGGGAACAGGAAAGACAGTAGAATGAATCAGACATAACCTTCCTATGTTCATATATGAATATACAACCCGTGTAACTCCACATCATGTTCAACCACAAGAATGGGATCCTAATTAGAATAAGTTAAACTCCCTGTATGTATACTATGTCAAAATATAGTCTATTGTCATGTATAAAAATAACAAATAAAAATCATTTTAAAAAATCAAAGTTTGATAATAAACTACAGATAATGGAGCTACAGAGAAACACTCACACTTTCATAAACTACTCATTTGAGTCCAAAATGATGTAGTCCCTGTGGAGGGGAATTTAGTAAGATCTAAACAACTGCATGGACCCTTTGACCCAGCAACCCCATTCCTAGGATTATGATAATACACCTCCATGCACATTACACAACTTATGTTCAAGGATATTATGGCCTTCTTCACAATAACAAAATACTGGAAACAATCCAAATGTTCATCAATATGGGGACTGGTGAATAAACTATTATACAGCCACACAATACATTGTAAGGAAAAATTTTAAATAATAAGGAAGATTCCTATTTATTAATATGAAGTAATCTCTGTCACATATTAAATGATAAATGTAGCATATCAAACCCTGTGTACTATTATGCTGCCATGTGTTATGTCAGAAAGGAGAATAAAAATGTACATATATATTTGTTTATATTTTTAAAAAGCACTAAGAATAAACAAATAAATAAACCTAATAAAAAATGAGAGAGGTAGGAGATAAGAGGGAACAAGAAGGACAGTAGAGAGCCAGGCATGGTGGTGCACACCTATAATCCCAGCAGCTCGAAAGGCTGAGGCAGGTTCAAAGCCAGCCTCAGCAATTTGGTGAATCCCTAAGAAACTTAGTGAGATTCTGTCTCAAAATTAATAAAAAGGAGTAGGGATGTGGCTCAGTGGCTAAGTGTCTCTAGGTTCAATCCCTAGTACAAAAAAAAAAAAAAAAAGTAGAAATAGAATAGAAACAGAAATAAGACTTCTATGACTATCAATTTTGAGTTTAGAGCCCTGTAAACATTTTATTTATTTTAATAAAATGAAAAGAAACAAAACTCAAATTTGAAAATAAATTGATATACAATCAATCAACAAATACATGAAAAAATGCTCAACCTCTCTGGCAATTAGAGAAATGCAAATCAAAACCACTCTAAGATTTCATCTCACACCTGTCAGAATGGCAACTATTAAAAACACTAACAACAATAAATGTTGGAGAGGATGTGGAGAAAAAGGTACACTCATACATTGTTGGTGGGACTGCAAAATGGTGCAGCCAATATGGAAAGCAGTATGGAGATACCTTGGAAAACTTGGAATGGAACCACCTTATGACCCAGCTATCCCACTCCTTGGTCTTTACCCCAAAGACTTGAAAACAGCATACTACAGGAACACAGCCACATCCATGTTTATAGCAGCACAATTCACAATAGCTAAACTGTGCAACCAACCTAGATGCCCTTCAGTAGATGAATGGATAAAGAAAATGTGGTAGATATACACAATGGAGTATTACTCAGCAATAAGAGAGAATAAAATCATGGCATTTGCAGGAAAATGGATGGAGTTAGAGAATATAATGCTAAGTGAAGTTAGCCAATCCCAAAAAGCAAAATGCCAAATGTTTTCTCTGATATAAGGAGGCCAATTCACAGTCGGATTGGGATGGGGAGCATAGGAGGATTAGAGGAACACTAGAATGGCCAATGGGGAAGGACGGGAAAGGAGGGGGCAAAAGGGTGGGGAAAAAAATGGTAGAATGAGATGGATATCATTACCCTAAGTGCATGTATGAAGTCATGAATGGTGTGAATATACTTTGCATACAACCAGAGATATGTAAAAATGTGCTCTATATGTGTAATATGAAATGTAATGCATTCTGCTGTCATTTATAACAACTTAGAATAAAAAATAAATTTAAAAAAATTCTTTTTTAAATCTTAAAAAAAGGAAAATAAATCAAATCAAATGAAACTGATATCTCTTGTTTTTTAAGTGTATGTTGAAATCTCTTGCCCACTTTTTAAAAATCGGGTTGCCTTTTTCTTATTAGTAAGAGACTTTATGTAAATGAGTATGAGTGTTTTGTTGAGCATGTGCCATTTCAAATATTTCCTCCCAGACACTCTAACTTGCTTTTTCACATTCCATGTTTTTCCTATTTGTTGATAAACATAAGTTCTTAATTTCAGTAAAGTCTAATTTAAAAGTATTTTCCTTTTTTGGTAAGTACTGTTATCTTTCTGAGAAATCTTCACATGTTCTAGTGTATGAAGAAAAAAAGATCTCTTATGTTTTCTCCTAAAGATTTACTGTTTTGCCGTTCCACATTTAAACCAACCATTTGTCTGGATCTACACTTTAATATAGTGTAAGGAAGGACCAAGATATATTTTTTCCATACAGATGTCAAATTGACTAGCATCATGTATTACTAGGATCATCTGTAAACCCCCACTCCACTACAGTGTCACCTGTATGCACGTTTGTGACTGTCTTTGTACTGATCACATTTAAGTTGAATTTTTACAAGATCTACATGAATAAAATTAGTTGACTTTCACTGCATCATTGGAAGATCACTGGATGGAATTTTGATCAGATTTAGAGGGTATAGCTGTGGAGCACTTGATTCTTGGTCACAGAATTTTACACAAGACAGATATTCTTTGACTTACAATGGAGTTATGACCTGATAAAGTCATCTTGAGTGGAAAATATCACAAATTGAAAAGGCATTTAACACACTTAACATAACAAGTATTGTAGCTTAGCAGTATGCTGTAGAATATCGGTTGTTTGCCCTCTTGACTGAGTGGCTGACTGTGAGCAGCACCTCACTACTACTGCCCAACATCTCAAGAGAATATTGCCAGCCCAGAAAGAGATCAAAGGTCATTTCTACTAAATGCGTATTACTGTCATAGCATCAGAAAATTGAAAAATCATAACATCCATAGTCAGATGTACAGCATCTGATCAGGGGATCCAGTGAAGGCATTTCACAATATTCTCCTAATTTATAAGTAATACTTTGCAAAAATGGATGCCATCCAACAGCATGCAGTACACACACTGAATAAGACCAGCCTTTATACGGTACTCTCTCCAGTAGGATCAGTGTGTCCAGAAACCAAGGTATAGAAGTAGGAATGGTCCCACTTTACATTGTTCGCATTGTTAGGGACTTTGTCCTTTCTGTGGATTCCTTATATCCAGGAACAGGAGCAAGAACAGGAGTCATTGCCTTGTCAGGGGTAATTGACCCTGGCCAGTAGCTGGAAACTTGGCTGCTATTTTGTTGGGACAGGGAAGAATATGGAATAGAACTCTGGGGATCCCTGAGGCATTTCCTATTTATTACTCCCTTACCTACTCTGTCTACTCATGACTGTGAACGAACAAGTGCAGCTTTCCTGACCTGAGCAGAGTGTGGTTACCAGGGCCTCAGATCCTCAAGAATGAGAGTTCGGGTGAAACCAATAGGTAAGCTTTTGGCCAGAGAGATGGTAGCCGAGGAAGCAGGGAATTCAGAACAAATGTTTGTACTGGTGGAGCAGAAGACAACGAATACCAACTGGAGCCCCTAGTCTTTTTGACACCCTCAGATATTAATGATTTCAGGATCTGCCTTAACTTTCAAGCTCAAAGCACACTCTTTTAAGGGAGCCCCCAGCCAACAAATGATTATAGCAAAGACAGGAGGGCCTGGCCACTTTCTACAGATTTCTTTGCTCTGGAGCTCCCTGTAGAGATGGCTGAGATTGTGTCAGATCTGCTTTGCCGTCTGAGGCTTTCTGCCCAATCCTGCTTCATTTTCTTTTTATCTTCAACAACAGCAATTCTCCTCAATCAATCCCTTGCCCTCCTAGCTTTGTCAGAGGGTTCGATTTCTCTAGGGATCAACTGACACAAGTGAGTTCAAGTACAAGCTCCAAATTTAACAGCAGAAAGGCAAACACTGCAAATCACAAATGTTCATTGGAAACCAACTGATTTATTATATCAACATCTCTATGTGGTGGTCTCCAGGGTGAGGGCAGCAGGGATTTATTTATTTAATGATTGTTAGCAATTCTTTTGAGAAATTCAGGAAAGGCCAACTAGAAATAAAATCATTGCTAAAAGCTATTGGATAGTTAGTTACTATGTGCCTGACATCTGTTTATTCCCACTTATTCCTCACTAAGCCATATGAGGAGTGTAGTATTTTTATAGATGAGCAAATGGAGATTGCCCCAGATGACACAATTAAGTTAAATAACCTGTATCCAGGAAAGCCTAAATTATTAACCATTACTGCATACCAGTTATCCAGAGTTGATTTACCAAATCCTAATGAATTTGAAAATTGGTTCCAGAGAGCAATTTTCAGGGAATGTATACTTTTAAAAACAAATTTGAGGGCTGGGGTTGTGGCTCAGCGGTAGAGCGCTCGCCTAGCACGTTCGTGGCCCGGGTTTAATCCTCAGCACCACGTAAACATAAATGCATTGCATTGTGTACAACTAAAGCAAATAAATAAATATTTTAAAAAAATTTGACCCCATCTAAAGTTATCATTTATGCTTCTGGCCAAGTAGCCTCAAAAATCCTTCCTAAAAATATTGCTTCTTTTTTTCCCCTCCTTCTGCCATAATAAGTTATAAATTCCCATAATATTTTCAGAACATACATTTTTTTCTTAAAATTTTTTTTTGCATATTATGGGGGTGGGGGTGGGGGTGTGACATGCTCTTGTCCTGTTCCCTGGCCTGCTTACAGCAGATATCAGGCATGAGGGGATTATTAGCTTCCTCCTGAAAGAGAGTTTTCAGAGCAGCAAAAAACAACTGTTTTTATAGACAAGGAAGACAGAACTGCTTCCTATGCATTAAAATTTCAATGGTGGGTTTTAAAGTATCTGAATACTTAGAAATCTCTGATTCCTTTTCCAATTCTAAAATCTGTCTCAGGGCCACAACCAGAAGTTAAGGATTCTTATAGCATGCTGGTCATAGAAAATCAAAGAGTTCCTGTTGTGACTTCCTGAAAATAAAACTCTATGGTTAATTTTGTAGGTTGTAGTCTGAGTTTGCAGGTTTGCCAAATACCTTATGTAAAAATCTGTATATTTATCAGAAAAGAGAAACTCTTGGTGCTGGTGTAACAGGGTGTCATTCTATGAGTGGTTGGCATACTGGAGATCCATGTGAAGGATCCTTGAACTTCAAATACCTCAAGAGCAGCAGTTGAAAGGCATAAATAAGTAGAATACATCTTGTTTAAGATCTGCCCTGTGAGGTCAAACAGGTTTTGATATTTCTTAGTGTGAGAACAGCGTCAGGGAACATATACCAGATGTCTTATACACAAGGAAGGTGTGAGAGTGGTTGAGGAAGTTGACAGGCATCCTCGGATCTCTAGATTCCTCAAGTCACAGATATCAGCATCCATCAGCTAGAGTGTCTCTGTGGGACCAGGGAAGCCACCAGTGTTATGTAGTTAGTTCCTGATGAGCCTTCCTAAGCTGTATTAATGTCACCTACTAAGAAATGCTTGTTGAACATATTGGGGAGGTGGGCTTGACCTCTAGCATGCAGTCTGGGAAATCACCTATCACCCATGCATTACACTGGCAGAAGTGGTAGGATGAGAGTTACTTACTTTAGAAGTAGACAAGTCACAGTTTTTACACTTGAGGTTTCATGATGGTACTTCTCTTCAACTCATCTGATAGCTAGCAAGGTCAGACTCCGTGGATCATGGTGCTGTATCCAGGCTACACTTTTACTTACCTTCAGCCAATATATCATTCAGGGCTCAGTTTTAGAAAACAGAAACCACTTTATTTTAACTTGCAAGGGGTTTAAGAAATGCAGATGATCAGTCCATATAAAATTCTGGAAAGGCTGGAGAAGCAAATTTGAGGCTGAACCTCTAGGAGTTGCTCCCAGAACAGTATCACAGAACCAGCCTCTAAAGGACCAGCTACTCCACCCATAACCCAGAAGGTGAAGAATCAGGAAACTGTCACTGAAATTAAAGGTCCAGAAACTTACAGCCTAAACAACAATTTGGAGATCAGGATGCCCTACTATAGCTGTTGCCTTCAAAGTCACTCTGACCCTGCTACAGCTGCATCAGCAAAATCTGCATTCCCAGTGCCCTCTGCCTTGACCAATGGACTAGTGACTAGATGTTGTGATGCCACTATGGAAAGCCCAACCCCTGCATACTAGGCTTGTTCACGGAGCAGAAGGAACAGCAGAGATCCTCTGTGCACACATCTGCTTTTGGAATGTCCCATGGGCCCATATGATTGTCCAAGCTTAACTAAAAGGACCAGGAGATAGAGTTTTTTTTGCTTTTCAGCTGTGGAGTACAGAGAAGTGGCCTAAGGGAATGGGAAGGGATGCTTAGCACTAATGCACCATGTACCTTAGCCAGCTGCCTGTGTCCCTGGAGGAAGAAGGGGACAGTGAGTTGTGGAAAGTCATGGGTAAAAGCATTTCCTGGCTTGAAAACAGAAATAGAACCAGGAAAGGAGAGAGAAGAGCATAACCCAACAGAACATTCAGGCAAGTCAGGCGTGGAGCAGCTGTTCTTTTTGGAATCCCTATCAAATGCTGCCCTCTGATGTTTGTGGAATAAACTACTTTTGAGAAATGCTGAAACACAGTGTGATTAGAAAACATATCTAACTGTAGTTTTCTGGAATCAACAGCTATGGATGCCTGAAAAACATGGAAACCAGGAAATATCCTGGACTACACTGGACATCAAAACTATCTCAAAATAATTTGGTCAGTTGACATCCAGATTAAGTTCTCCAAGGTGTTTTTGACCCATAACTCCCAGTATAGAATATTTTTCCTCCATAATCAGAATAAGGAAGTTTTAAGCATTCCTCATAGTTTGTGAAATTATCAGAAACCAGATGATCCCTTAAATTGTGGTGCACAAACCATGGGTCCAAGTGAAGACTTCCAAAAACGTGTTTATTGCCAGTATTTTTAACTTAACTGTCTTTTGTAATGACTTTATAAGGTACCTCCTCAAGCAGTCTACCATTCTGAATGGTGATTTATAAAAGAGAGCCATCACTAATTTTCAAGATTTTATGTACCAGTAGGAAATAAGTGTATATCAACAAAATTTTTCAATAACATATCCCTCAGTGCAACCAAGAAATGAAAGTCAATATGTTTTAAAAATTTCAATCTATAGCTACCAGTTGAGATCTAGAACACCTACCATAATTATGGACTAAATAATAAAATCCAAGACTCAGGAGACATTCTGTGGACATGCCAAGCATGCTCCTGCCTCAGAGTCCTTACCTTTTCCCCCTGCTTGGAACACACTGTTCTTGAATATCATATTCCCAGAAGCCTGTTCTATCTTGTCTTTGTTCCAAGCTGCTAATGTGGTAAGGCTCAGGGTCCATGCTCACAGGAGGTAAGCCATAGCCCATAGCCTTTTCTTCCTTCATAGTCATTTTGTGATAAACTGGAACTGTGGCTTAAGGTCATTGATGGATGAAGATGGGTTTGAATACATCTCACTTTGGACAACTTTTATCTGAGTTGTCTATATCGGGATCAGGGCCAAACATACATTATGATAGTTTGTTTTCCTTTGTGAACCTTCCTTCAGTCTGTGCCTTCCTTTGCTCTTCTTCGGCAGGATTTAAATACGTTTGGGTCTCTACTCCGCAATTTCCAATGATACCTCAATCTTGCTCTGATTTCTAATGGGATTCTGGCTTGAAATGTCAAGTGAATGAGTGAGCAAAAGTCAACATGGATGGAGTTGGAACACTCTTTTCTGAGAACTGTCTCCACCCCAAGACCACCATCTCTGAGAACCTCTAAATATTTGCAAACTCTGACAAACAATATCAAACCATCCAAGTTTGAGGCTAGAGCAGTAACTAAAATACTTCAAGCTCGAGACACTCAGCAGAAACCACTTCTTCCATTCTGCTTATACAGCTAAACTGTGAGCTTCCAGGTGCCCAGCCTGTCCCTGCTACTACTTCTCTCTTCAATCCTCTAGTACTAAGGAAAGGCATTTACAAACAAGACTAAGCAGAGATCAGAGAGTTCCCCCCTCTTCATGGCCTGGGGGACAAGCATCATGCTTTGCCCACTCCACTGTTTGCTTTCCCCCTGGGGAAGAGATGGACTCAACTTCAAGATGCAGGGATGAAAGGCTGCAGAAAACAACAAACTTGGAGCTATGTGTGGGGTCAGGGCTGTGTGTAATCAGTCATTAGGGGGCCCTGATCTGCTGATCTGCTTCAAGGCTTTGGAATTTGACTGAAGGGATGTTCTCCTGCTGGGTTCACAGAAGAAAATTCCCAGAGGCTAGAGGTGAGATTTAGCCACAAAAGTGAGATCATAGACACAGAAACACTTAGGAAAAGAGTTTGCAGTGCTGTTGTTATGATAATGAGAACAATAATAGTGAAACACAAGGATCCTCCCAAGATTGTCAAATCTCCTGTTAAGTAATTTAGTCATAGGACAATAAAATAGTTTAGCTTTGAGAGTTAAATAAATGTGGGAAAAACAGTTACCATGCTCCCAAACAGGAAATAGATTTAACAAATTCTGGCAATATCTACAACAGTGTAAAATGCAATCACCAAAAAATTATCTAGTATGCCCATTGCTAGTGTCTTTAATTGGCAATGCCTTTGTGGACACTACAGATCAAAATTACAGATGCATATATCTCTAACCTAGCATTATGCTTTAAAGAATTTGTCTTCCAGATATAGTCAGGTGCCAAATAACTTGTACAAGTTTATTTGTTGCAGCATTTGGTTGTAATACCAAAAGTTTAAAAACCACTGTTAGGAAACTTTTTAAAAAAGTTATAGTGTATCCATACAATGAATACAATGTAGTCTAGAAGAAGAGAAAGAAGTTCTTTGTGTCTTTATATATAAAACAACAAAACAACAACAGATCAAAGGGTAGAACAGTCTTATATTTTACTACTATTTGAGGCAAAAAAAGCAGAGGATCCAGAAAAAAAAATTGTTAGAAAATGAACAGAGTCCAGTTCAGCCTGCTGTCAGCCTCTGCTGCCTCCAACCTCCCTCTGATAACCACTGAGCTCTTCCTACCCCGGGCAGACTTAGCTGAAGAAGAATTTACATGTGTATGTACTCTTGTGCAAGAGAGTTTATATTTTATAAGCACAAAATTATATGGGTTGCTTGCTGAAAATGAAGTTTTGAGGGATCTGTTTTTATAGAGATTGTGACAGTAATTTGGGGGTTGGGTCCTGAAATGGGGCGGGGAGAGAAATCCACCAGCTGATTCTGATGTAGCAAATCTTTATACAAAGCTAAGAAACAATGCTATATAACCACTCAACTAGCATCTGAGATATCACGAAACTCTGCTGAGTAGAAGTCTGTTCTAGGATCTCAGAGAGGGAAATCTAGCCAGGCCATTGGGCTTCAAGTCCAAGATCAAGGGAGCCCCCAAATGTGGCTACTGGCAAAGTTGTTCACAGAAGCAAGAGGCCTTTCCACAAATACATATAATTTGGCCCTTTTGAGTATAAAAATAGCTACACCATTTTCTAATAATTGTAATTAAACCACAACAAGGGTAATTACTGGTCATCCATTTATTCACAGATAAGCTGAAATTATCAGCACAATGCAATTGGTTACCCTGTTTATGGCCTAATGCTGGTTTATTTCTGTTTTGGTGTCATTGTTCTTCTCAAAGAGTGACAGGAGCTAGATATTCCCTTAAAAGACCATTCAATGTAATTCTGTATACAATATATACTATAGTTCATGTGAACAATATATGAGTATTGTAACTTCATTATTCTGTCAATTATCTTTATTTCTGTTGCTTATAATTTCAGTATTAGTTGTCTTTTGCCATTTCTACATCTTTAGTTCACTTCTTTGTTATTTAGTTTACTTTCTTTTTTTTTTTTTTTTTTTTTTGGATGTGGTTCAGATAAAACATAAGTATAAATACACATAGAAAACATTTTTCTTTTCTTTTTGTAATGTCTTTATTTCATTTTTATGTGGTTCTGAGGATCGAACCCAGTGCTTCACGCGTAGCAGGCAAGTGCTCTACCACTGAGCTACAACCCCAGCCCCCACATTGTTCTTAATACTGTATTTATCATCCTCTTCAGGAGTTCTGAATTTTTTTCCCCCCAAATCTACCAATATTCCTAGTTGCATTTACAATTTTAAAAGTTGAGATTACTCACTGAATTTCCTACACTTATACTTTATTCTCAAAAGCATAATGTAATATCTCCCCTGCTCTCTCTTTGAAAGTACTAGGAATTGTACCCAGGGGTGTTCAACCACGAGGCCACATCCCCAGCCCTTTTTTATATTTTATTTACAGACAGGGTTTTCACTGAGTTGCTTGGAGCCTAAACTGCTGAGGCTGGCTTTGAACTTCTGATTTTCCTACCTCAGCCTCCCAAGCCATTGGGATTACAGGTGTGCGCCACCGTGCCCAGCAATATAATCTTTTTTGGGGGGAAGAATTAGGACTGCAATATCACAAAATTTTGTTCTATTATAAGATACATGTTTCCTGATAGATAGTTAGTGCTTACTATGCAAAGTACTTTTCTAAATGTTGGTAAATATTAACTAATCTTTAAAATAAGACTGTAAGTCAGGTTGCTGTAACTATGTTGCTTCAAAGTTGAACTAATTGAAATTCATCTTGAATTAAAATTGCCCCATACTAATCTCTCCATACTCCCCTAAATCCAAGAGCAAGGGGTGTCAAAATCTGAGTGATCCACGCCCTCAGTACTCTCAGCAGGGCATTTTCCTGACACATCTTACTGTTTCTGGTCAGTCCCTGCAGCTGCATATTGTCTTCATAATCCCTGCTGCAAGTGGGGCCCTTGCTTGAACCTGGCCTTCTTGACATTCTGCCAAGCCTTTGTCCTAGAAACCCTCTCTTGGGGGTTGTCTACTGCTATTGTTTGAAGATGATTTTTATATCATAAGAAGACTATCACCAGATGCAGTCTGGGACAAGAACCAAAATAAAGTTCTTTTCTTTATAACTTAGCCTATTATGTACTGTTATTAGCCACAAAAAATGGACTAAGATATCTGTCCCATCGACTGCCTTCATGGATATTTACTGTTGCTTATATTTGTCTCTGTGCCATTGCCTGCTATCTGCATTCTCCCTCAACACTGCACATTTCCATAACACTCTACCCTTAAGTGGGCCACTGAATTGGACCTAGATTGTTATCTATTCTACAGCTCAGTATGCCCTTTAAATACTGATAATAAATAAATAAAATATTTAAAATAAACAAATAAATAAATGCCAGTAATAGCCAGGTGTGGTGGTGCATGCCTGCAATCCCAGCTACTTGGGAGGCTGAAGCAGAAGGATCACAAATTCAAGGCTAGTCTCAGCAACTTAGTGAAACCCTGTGTCAAAATAAGGAATGAAATGGGGCTTGATGTAGCTCTGTGGTAGAGCTCCTTTAGGTTCAAAGCCCAGTGCATGAATTAATAATTAGATAAACAAATACTGACAATAAATTCACAAATAAACCACTTTGTAGCTGGGCATGGTGGCTCATGCCTGTAATCCCAGCACTTTTGGAGGCTGAGGCAGGAGGATCACAAGTTCAAAGCCAGCCTCAGCAATGGTGAGGCACTTAGCAACTTAGTGAGACCCTGTCTCTAAATAAAATACAAAAAAGGGCTGGGGCTGTGACCCAGTGGTCGAGTGCCCCTGAGTTCAATCCCCGGTACCACAAAAAAAAAAAAAAAAAAAAAAAAAAGATAAAAGAAAGAAACCACTTTTTCCTGACTCAGTTCTGACTTTTTACCTCCGTTTGTTGGGTTTGGGTTAAGCCTACATTGTGACTTTTATATCAAAGGTGGACATTCCTCTGATTTGGAAATAAAGGCACTGACAAACTAGGTTTCTGTGATGTGAATGGAAGAACAAAGCTCTGAGGTCATATCCAGAGGAAGAGTTGAAATATGATAGAACCCTGTGGGAAGAAGAAGGTTAAGAGCTGCCTCCCACCCCTCCCACTACAGGGTTGTTACCTGTTCTGCTTCACACAGGGTCTACTCTTGGTATATCTAAAAACCGTCTGTTTAGAAGCTGTAAAAATTGTGTTCCCTGAGACAGTGGTACTATACTTACAGTTGGGCAAATCAACACATCTGTATAACCAACCTAAATTTGCTTTTCTTGACATATGGCATTCCCATTGTGAGGAAGAGCAAGTGTTCAGCTCTCACAATCCTGCCTCCTGTTCAGGACCCCATGATCACTGGAGTTAGTTCATTAAATGTTTATACTAGTGCTCCTGAATTTCATGGTGCTTCTAAATCTTTGCAGTCTGTCCCATCTTACATCAGAAGACCCAAGCTGCTTTTAGCACCACAGATTGGTTTGAATTTTCTAGTATTTTAATATAAATGGAATCATATAGTATATACTCTTTTATGTCTGGCTTCTTTCACTCAGCATTATGCTTTTGAGATTCTTCCATGATGATGTATAGCTAATGTAATATAGGTCATTGTGTTTTTTTGCAGAACATTCCATATTTATTCTTTCACCCCTGGGAGGAAATTTGGTTTTTGTTTCCTCCACATTTGTAATATAGCAATGTTGTTTTTATTAATTGCATTCTAATGGCAATTACAATGATCACACAATGCAGAAATTTTAAGTACATAAAAGCCTATGAAAATGGGAAAATTTTAGAAGTTCAATCTAAATCAAATCTATATATTTTAGATATTTTTTTCATACTGGGAATTGAGCCCAGGGACACTTTACCACTGAACTGGATCCTGAGTCCTTTTTATATTTTATTTTTGAGACAGGGTCTTGCCAAATTGCTGAAACTGGGCTCAAACTTGTGATCCTTCTGCCTCAGCCTACTGAGTAGCTGGGATTACAGGTGAGCACCGCCACTCCTGGTTTATGTATCAATTTTAAAGTGTGAATTTGTAAAATAGTAAACAAAAAAAGTCTAAGCTTTTTTAATAGTTATATCTCCTTTGCTTACTTTTTGCCCTATAAAATCTGAATTCTGAATTTTAGTTCTGCTTTTTCACTTCTATATTTTTAAACTTTTATTTATTATTAATTTTGTGGTACCCAGGACTGAACACAGGGATGCTTTAGCACTGAGCTACAACCCCAGCCTTTTTTTTTTTTTTTTTTTTTTTAATTTTGAGACAAGATCTTGCTAAATTAATTACCCTGGCTGGCCTCAAACTTGTGATCCTCTTGTTTCAGTTTCCCAGGTCTCTACATAGTCACTGGGATTCAAGTGTGGGCACCCAGCTCTTATTTTTTCTCTATTCTTTTGTGCCTTACCCATATTTTTTTCTCACTCATTTCTTGTTGATTTATGGTATAATGATTTACAGTATAAGACTAGGATTTAGATTCAATACCAAATTTTATATTAATTAGTCATGTGACCTAATAAAATAATTTGTAAAATGGGGATTTTATCATTGCTTTGTGTCGTAGGCAAAATGATAATTCCTAGAACAAAATGTCCACACCCTAATCCTTGGAGCCAGCAAATATAACCTCATATGGTAAAATATGTGGTTAATTTGAGAGGAATTGTTTATCCTGACCTATTTGCAAGAACCCTAAATGCAGTCATCTAGTACCCTCATGAGAGAATGACAGAAAGAAATTGGGAACGTACACAGAAGAGAAGGCAATATGAAGACAGAACAGTGGAAGAGGCAGCCACCACAAGCAAGGACAGAAGCTGGAAGAAATGAACAGATTCGCTTCTAGAGCCTCTGCAAAGATTGTGGTCCTGGTGATACCTCAATTTTGGACTTCTGGCCTCTGTTAGAGAATACGTATTTGTCATTTTAAGCCACTAGGTTTGTGGTACATAGTTACAGTAACCACAATTACCCTGGTTGTCTCCCAAGACAAAGTTAAGGAATGTACAAATGCTTTGTAAACTAGTGTGCTATGCAAATACAAGCCCTCCTTACTGGTCACTTCCATAGGATTACAATACTATGCAAAGGGCTGTTATCACGGACCTTCTTCATGAAAAAGACTTATAGGGAAGTTCTTGGTATGTACCATACCTCCCCTTTATCTTCCTCCCCCTCAAATAAAGTTTAGTATTTCTTTTAGGAAGTAGTGTGGATATATTGCTAATGGTAGCAACCCCAAAAGAAATGAGTTACAACTACCTTGGCTAAGTCTCTTAAATCTTGCTAGCAGTTACTCTTTGCTCTTTACTTCAAAATATTTGTTAATCCAGGATTTAGAGTGGGTTTTCTCAATCAGATTGATATTTGGGACTACATAATTCTTTATTGCGGGGATTATTCTGCATATTATATGTTTAATAGCATCAGTGTCCTCTACCTACTAAATGCTGATAATATCTTTCCTAGTTATGGCAATCATAAATTTCTCAGAATAATCCCAGATGTTCTCAGGGGCAAATTTACCTGTCCTCCCCACTAACACCACCAGGTCAAAAACCACTGATTTAGATGACCAGACAGGACTGGCCAAATATTAATCTAGTATGACTCAATTCCTGGCAGATTAACTCCAATTTCTAAGCATACAACTCAGTGGTAGAATGCTTGTTTAGCAGGTGTGAGGTATTTTGATCCCCAGTCCCACCAGGGGGGAAGATTTGTCTTAGACCTGAACAGAGGATACATCTCCAACTAGCCTGCTGATTCATAATTGATCTTCTAGCTGTATCAGTATTTCTCAGCCCATGATAAACAGTCCATTGTTGGCAGAATCCCGAGCTTCCTAACCTAATGAGATTGAGACCCAGGACCATTTTACACGTTTTGCAGATGATTCTTATTTAACTGTTTGATAAAGACTGGTTTTGATGAAATTCAGACTCCATGTGAATGAAGTATTTGAACCTATTCTCCTTTGTTGGTGGAACTGGGAACCTGGTCCCAGTTCCAACAGTCATTCACACTTGCTGCCAGCTAAACAACTGGACACTCCAGCCTAACCCCTGGCTGTGTTGACATATCAGGTCTTATATATCTTCACTTACAGTACTGATGCATCTCCTTCTTGGTCCCAAGAAGGAGACCTTGCATGTACTCTCAGATTTCCTTGGTTGCACAATCAGAACGCTCGCATTTGTCTCTATGTAGATAGACCCTTGGCTCTAATACAGTAGCTCTATTAATTTTCCCAACTTCAACATATTTTTGTGTACATGCCTGCATTCTGAATCCCATTTTGTAACCACCCCCAACCATGTATAAGATGGAGAGGGGGGAGGAGAATACATGGTTTCGACAGTGACCTTTCATTATATAGGCTGCCAACTATTAGGTTATACTTTTTTTTTTGGTACCAGGAATTAAATCCAGGGGCACTTTATCACTGAATCATATCCCCAGCCCTTTTCATTTTTTATTTTGAGATTGGGTCTAAGTTGCTTAGGGCCTCACAAAGTTGCCGAGGCTGGCCTTGAACTTGCAATCCTCCTACCTTAGCCTCCCAAATCACCAGGATTACAGAAGTGCACCACTGCACCAGGATTAGCTTTCACATTTTAAAAAGGGCAAGTTTGATTATACCCATTCTCTGAGGCTCTATTTAAGTTATTTTACTGGGCATTTTGTGTATCCAATGTTGGTTGGATTAAGTGATGAGAGGAGGGGTCCAAATTTTTAGTTTACAAATCATTGAGAAATTGTTGACATATTAGAGGCATCCTTTTATTCATTTCAGAATTTTCCCCTGTCGTATCAATAGTAGATAAATAACTAAGGTGAACAGGAATTTAACTGGCAGTAGATACTTTGAGATGACAGTAGTTTTTCTAAGCTGGAATTTATACCCTGATTATAAGGCAATATTTAGATAGGCGTAATGGAGAGCTAAAAGTATTAAAATTTTCTGTTAATTTTGATGTTAACATCTCCAATTATAGCAGCTTAACATCAATTATTAATTGAACTAAATAATTTAGGTCATTTCCCCAAAGCTATCCTCTCACATTCCATTTTTACTTTTGCAGAGATCTTATTTGCTACTTAAAGTAAGAGCCCAAATAACAATTTGAATGGATGACAAGAATGATCATCTTAACCAATATTACCATTGACAGTGTTATCTGGGATTCAGAAAGAAAATGTTCCTCTTTTTATGGAAAATGGGAATGATTGTTTATTCTATTTATTGATGAGAGGTAAAAGTACAAGAAGATACACATGGACATAATAATTAGAACTAGCTCTTGCTCTCTTAAAAAAAAAAAAAAAAAGTGGTGAGAAAAAGGTTGGAAGAGTGAAACTGATCCCTCCTTCTTTTTCTCCTTCCAAAATCTAATTAAAGTGACTAAAACACAAAAACAAGCAAAGTATAGCTGCACTAGAAAACAACAGTACCAACAATACAACAGCAATTTCTAGGCATTTTAAGATAGGAGGTAGGTAGGATTTCAGGTACTAATGTAAAAACGTCACTAAGGTAAGTAAAGCAGAAACATTTAGGTTTTACCAATTCTGAGCATCATTAACCCTGAGGTCTTGGAGAAAAATTGGAGGGTGCATGAAGCAGGAGAGGGGTTGGTGGCAATGTATGTAGTTTGATTGCTTTTCTCCAGCTAGTATTTTCCTTTAAACTGAGGAAAGTTGTGATATGCTATTGCAGGATGCGGTTTTATTTTGTTTTGTTTTGAGCTAGGTGCTGAGATTCTCAACCCTTGCCCAACAGAGACAACTCTGCAGATGCCCAGGCCAGAACTTAGAGGTTAGAACTAAAGACAGTTCAAAATTGCTTGGTTGCCACCAAGTGCTGTTATCTCAGAGCTTCCCAACCTGGTAGTGGTATTAAATCAGTAATGCAGAGGGCAATCTTAATAGATTATTTAAGCTGCAAGGTTCTAAAAACCTTTAGAGACAACTATTAATAATTGTCCCTGGAAAATAGGCAACCTGGGATATAACATCACTCTAGTTATATAGGTGGGCTTATTTAGTCCTTTCAGCTCTTTATGTAAATAGGCAGTTGCCCAGAGAGCCAAATCTCCATTAGGAGACTCTTCTGTTTATTCTAGTAAGCTTGTGACTATTAGCATTTTTTACATGTGCCATGATATATAAAAGTACCGCTTTTAGCTAACTTCAAACTATTAATATATATGATACACACATTTTGGAAAGAGGTCACCTTTGTTGAATCCTCAATTTAAAAATTTATCAGTAGACTGCATACTGATATGAAGCATGGACTCAAGCTAAGGATGGGTCTGGTCTCCCTTTATCCCATATGCAGCCACACATCTATACTTTCTTTTCATAATCTTATGAAACATGACTCAGGAGAGACTCTACATTAGGCCCTAAAACAAGCCTACATCAATGCAAAATAATCCCAAGGAAATTAAGAAATTCACAAATATGTGGAATTTAAACACTACATTCCTAAATAACCAATGTGCCAAAGAATAAGACACAAGAGAAACATAAAACACATTAAAATGAGTGAAAATTAAGACAACATAACAAAATATGGGATACAGTTAAGCAATGCTTACAGACGTATATTTCTGCTAATTCCTACAATATAAAAAGATCACAAATGTATAACCCTACCTTATACCTTAACACAGAAGAAAGGAAGAGCAAACCAAGCCCAAAGCAATTGGATGGAGTGAAATATAGTTAGAAAAGTGAATAAAATAAATGAGAGAAAATCCATGAAATTGGCACACTAAGCTAAAAAAAAATTCAAATTAACAGAATCTGAAACAAAAGAGGAAACATAACTACTGACTGTAGAGGTTAAAAAGCATTATAAAGAAGTATTATGAACATGAACAGCTGGGCGCGGTGGCACATGCCTGTAATCCCAGCACTTGTGATGCTGAGGCACTTAGCAACTTAGTGAGACCCTGTCTCTAATAAAATACAAAATAGGGCTGGGGATGTGGCCCAGTGGATGAGTGCCCCTGAAAAAAAAAAAATACTATGAACATCTTTATGCCAATAAATTAGATAACACATATGAAATGGGCAAATTTCAATGACACAAGCTACTGAAGTAGTGGTATAGCTGATAGGAGGGTGGAGAAAGAAGCAAGGTGGAAGAACAAAGATATCCTCTTTCTGAAAGTTGAAAATATTTTCTGAAGTGGATAGAATAAGAAAATGAAATCTAAATGTTGAAGTTATACAAGCTATGGAAAAGCTAAAAATAAGGCTAAGAAAAATTTAGGAAAATAGTGTTGCAGTGATGAAAATTCTCAACACCTATAAAGGTAGTATATATAAGTAATAAAGGCATATCACAATAAAGAAGACCCAAAGTCAGAAGTGGCTAGATTGTAAGATTGGAAATGGGAATGGGAAAGCAGGAACAAGACTTGCTTTTCTTCTGTGACCTTTGTGACCTGTCTTTATATTTAGAAATTATTAAAGTTTTTGAGAACTTAAAGATCTCCACGTATCTGAAGGAAAAGAAAAGCATCATGAACAGAAGTTCCTAATCCCAGAACAGAATGCAAACTCCATTTGATGGGGCTCTAACCAGTATATACATGTCTGAATGTCAGGTACTTATTTTTTCTTTGTCTTTTTTGCAGTGCTGAGATTGAACCCAGGTCCTTCAACATGTGAGCATTCTTGGGAAGAGTTCTACCTCTAAGTATACCTCTAGCCCTTGAGTGTAATATAGAAATTCTTCAGATTTGTTTTTTTAGATTTTGGAATATGTACACATACACACACACATACATACATATATGGGAAATGGGACCCAATTCTAAAAAAAATTCATTTTTGTTTCATATATACCTTTTTTTTTTTTTAAATATTTATTTATTTATTTGCTTTAGCTGTACACAATGGGTTTATTTGTACGTGGTGCTGAGGATCGAACCCGGGCCGCGCACGTGCCAGGCGAGCGCGCTACCGCTGAGCCACAATCCCAGCCCCTCATATATACCTTTGTATACATAGCCTGAAGGTACTTTTATACAGTATTAGCTGGCCTGTTTCAACTGTCACACAGTACTAGGTAGGTTATTTTTCATTTGTGGTATCATGTCAATGTCATTTCAGATTTTAGAGGATTAGAGGATATTTGGGGCTCCCAAAGTTCATTTCTAATATTGTATTCCCAGAAGGAATTTACAGCTTCATTTCCATATGAAAATAATCCACATATATTCATATATATTTTTTTCTTAGACATCACATATGTAAATCAGAAACCATTATACAAAGGCTGACTTAAATGATATTAGGGTGATTTTAAGGTTTAATGCCTCTGGAATTCTTGTTTGAGGTTGGTTAAATATTTAGCTCCTTAGCCAACAAATATTCTGAAACATAACAAAAGCATGGTTGTTTTACATCAAACATATAGTCAGTGCTTTAACTATCAAAAGCACCTCATTTGTGAACAATGTGAGACTGATAACCCTGATGACCCTAGCTCTGTGAAGTTTTACTTTCAGTTTGGAAACTTTTACAAATTTAAAGTAATACATTCATTTCCCTATTCTTTCCAGAAGCTTAATTTAAAAAAGAAATTATTGTTTTAAAAATTTCAAAACACGTAACAGTTTGCACTTCTTTTAAAATCTATGATAGGTTGGGGCTGGGTACTATAAAGAGAAGGAAGGAGAGTGGCTGGGAGGACAGGAAAAGCAAATCCTAATAGTAAACATTGGTACGACCTAGAGAAATGATGAATGTTATCATTTAACTATATAAAAACAATGTTTTAATATAAACTGGTGGTGATAAATTTTAGGTATAGAAAATGTGAGAAAAAAATCAAAAATTTTCTCGTTTCATTAATCCACTTATAGTACAGTAATACCAGTTTTTAAATTCAGAAATCTAAATACATTCAGAGTAACTATAAAAAATAATATACGACTTGTTTATTTAAAAAGGGGCATTTTCCCAAAAGTAGTTAGCCAAAGCAAGAGCAAACTTGCATGCTTAAAACTGGCTGAAATTGCATACATTATTCAGCAAATATCAGGAAAAAAAAACAAAAAACCTTCTTTCCCCTCATGAAAATTATTTCAAAAAAAACTACTACTAGCCCAATGAACAAATGTATAAAAATCTGATTTATATAAAAGTATAAACATTGCTTCATTTTATTCTTCATCGTCTTCCCTTTTTAACACTCAGCTCCTACAGCAACTACTTTGTTGGGTCAAATTAAGAAGTATAAAAAAAATGCTGGGCGCAGTGGTGCACAACTGTAATCTCAGTGGCTTGGAAGGCTGAGACAGGAGTATCTCCCAGCCTCAGCAGCTTCGTGAGACCCCGTCTCAAAATAAAAAGGGCTGAGAATGTGGCTGGAGTGTTTAAAGACCCCTGGGTTCAATACCTGGTACAAAAAAAAAAAAAAAAAAAAAAAAAGTCAAGTATAAAAAGTAAGGCTATGTATGTATAGCCACTGGTTATTGACGCTGAGTTACTGTTTCTAAAAACTTGTGTATGGATGCCATGTGGTATACGCCATAGTCTTCCACGTATATTCAAGTTTATTAAGAAAGGCCAGGAAGGGGCTGGGATTGTGGCTCAGCGGTAGAGCGCTCGCCTAGCGCATGGGCGACCGGGATTCGATCCTCAGCACCACGTACAAATAAAATGCATTGAATAAAACGCATTGTGTACAACTAAAGCAAATAAATAAAAATATTTTAAAAAAGAAAAGAAAAAAGAAAGGCTAGGAAATAAGATCATTCTATTATTTAAGGTATTAACAATGACATTGTTTAACACAGAAAACCAAATAAAACCTGATATTATAAAGTGGCTTGTTCCAGTTCTTTTGTTTTGTACCTTTTCTTCCATTATAAATTATAAGTACTTGAGAAGTTACTAAACACTTAACTTCCCAATAAATTTGGGAAGGTTTGATTTCAATGAAAGTGTAAAATAATTTATGAATTTAAATGGTAAGAGCGCAGAGGAAATTTCTCTGCAGATTAACTGCAAATGTTTTTATGCTACTTTTATCCTATAGGTGTTTATATGTAACTCCATTTCACTTGTTCCATAAAACTCACACTGGCTCCTGAGCTCATATGAAGCACAGAACATAGTCAATGACTTACAATTTTCATTCTCCTAAGGATGGAATCTAATTAGTATCATTATAGATGCCACAGGAAATTAAGGCTCAATTCTCTCCTAGAAATCGACTTGAGAAAGACTGATAAGGCACTAGCATATACCTTGTCCTCTTTCCCTCTACGTCTAAACTACTCTGGCCTCAAATCCATGGAAACTATTTTAGTATTGGCAGACTTTGTCCTATATTCAAATCCAAAGGGAAAAATTTGCAAATATCCATTTTTATATATTAAAACCTTGTTTCCTCTGAAACTATATTTTAACCTTTATTTCCTATCTTTGTCAAATTCAGTATGTAAACAAGTTACTTTTGTGACATTTTACCTATTTTTCCATCCATAATAATAATAAAAAAAATCTTTGAAGTTACTGAACCTGGGGGCACATACCTATAATCCCACCAATTTAGGAGGCACAAATATCATAAGTTGCTAGCCTAGGCAACTTAGTGAGACCCTGCCTAAATAAAAAATAAAAATGGCTGGGGATATAGCTCAGTGTTTGAGTGCCTTTGGGTTCAATTACCTGTAAAGCAAACAAAACCAAAACCAAAGTGTTGCCGCCTGAAGCGATGGCCGCTTGGAGCAACAAAGCCATGGGAATAAGTTTAGAGGCAGATTGGAAACAAACAGGCTCTTTATTTTGCCAGCTTTTCTCTCCGGCTCTAACAACACCCCGACACGCCATCCATGCTCCTCTAACAACCACAAAATGGCCCCTACGACAACCTACAATCACCCGGGCCAAGTCTCAGGAGACCATGCAAGGTGGTAATGCTTATGGCTCACAGCTAACCGCAATCTTAGCTATCTCTTTTATTAGGGCTCCTGCATCAAAGCTAAAACCAATCTTCAAACTCTGGAAATCTGAATCTACAATCCCTAAGGATTTTGAATAATATATAAAGTACATATAAATTCTGACTTATCCCATATCTTTGAACTGATCTTGAAAGATGAATTATTCTGCCCAAAAAGGTGGTATGGGCCGGGCTCGGTGGCACACGCCTGTAATCCCAGCACTTTGGGAGGCTGAGGCAGGAGGATCCCAAGTTCAAAGCCAGCCTCAGCAATGGCGAGGCACTTAGCAATTCAGTGAGACCCTGTCACTAAATAAAAATACAAAAAAGGTCTGGGGATGTGACCCAGTGGTCGAGTGCCCCTCAGTTCAATCCCCGGTACCACACACACACACACACACAAAAAAGGTGGCAGGGATTTTGAAAACGTTTGCATGACCCATCTAAGAGAATAAAAAAATATTAAGTAATAATGGTTCCCAACTACAGTGAGGTTTTCGTGATACTGCTTGCTGGAAACTTTCAAGATACATTTTATTGAGCCATAGGCAAATAATTTAAAAGACTCTTATTTCACATAACATGGATCTTTTTCATTATACTGCAACATAATTCGAGACTGAAGATTACTTTCCTTCCTAACACAGAGGAGAAATTGTTTAGCTTATATGGCTTATGTAGCTTTTTCTCTTAAGATGAGTGACAATTCTGAAACAAGAATATCTGAAGCAGATGAAAAAAAAACTATCCTAACATAATAATACACGTGAACCTTAGTCACACTGCACTATGCTGTAATCCATGAGTTGGCAAATTTTATCCATAAAGGGCCAGATAGTACATATTAAGGTTTCCAGGCTCAGTCTTGGTATCAGTCAGTACATTTTGTCATCGTAGCACAAAAGCAGTCATGCATAATAAGCAGATAAAACTATGGACACTAAATTTTATATTAATTTTCACACTCCTAGCCTTCTTTAAAAAAAAAAAAAAAAACATTTAAAATATAAATAAAATTCTTAATTCACAGGCCACGAAAAGCAGGCAGGGGACTAGATTAGACCCATATACCATAGCTGGCTATCTTTTATAAAGACCTTTATGTTATGCAAAATGCTTCAAATTCCTGACAATGGAGACTTGTATATTTTTTAGATTTCTCATTTAAAAATTTACCATGGACAAGTTTGTGAGCATGTGTATGTGTGAATAAATATATTAACATGAAAGAGAAAAAATTCAGAAAAAATAAAATTCCCTACTTAAGGAAACAAAAGCTGTAAAATCAACGTTTCATTTTAAAATACATAATTCACAAACATATAAAATGGAAAATTAGAATTTTTATTCTATGCAATATTAAATAATATGCATAGATTTGATACATAATTTCTTAGTTTTTACTTTAGGTAAAAAAAAGACAATGAGAAAAAGGTTTATAAATCTCTCAGTCCCTTTTATAAAAATTTACTATTAAAACCAACTGCTACTTACATGTACAACCATCAACTCTGAATAAAATATGAACTATACCTAGGAATTGGAATTTACCTAGATGAGCTCTGTCTGCTTTTTTAAAAATGCATAATTACTTCACAGACACTGTGTCATCAATAATATGTCACAAATTTGAAAAGAAACTCCTGCTTCCATACAAGGAAACAATACTTTGCATAATCGTCTTCCAGTATAAAAAAAACTTCATAGACTGATTTACCTTTATCAAAGGTAAAATGATTCACTGCTACATTTGTATGGATTACCTTGATCCTCAGTAGTTCTTAAACACAAAATAAAATTTTGCACTAACTTTCCTCTGTTTAGGTTTTCAAAATGCTAATACAAAATGTATTCAACTAGAAGTCCATAGGCTAAAGAAAAAGGAATTGAATATAAAATGTTCACCAACTTTATCCTTTCTAATTTTACACAGCTTCATGTTATTGAGACCTAATTGGTTGGTTGTGCCTAATCACCATGAACACAGCTCCATCTTTTATGTTAACACTCCCCAATGTCATCTTTTGTTTGGTTCTTCATTTTGCGACGTATGAGATCACTTCGTCCAACTTCAATCATTTGTTCTTCCCAAGATTTCATTTCATTATCATAACGGATTTTATCATCTTTAGCAAGCTGAATATATACCTGAGAAAAAGCATAATTGTTAAATTGAACTGGGCACAGTGGTGCAAGCCTGTAATCCCAGAGACTTGGGAGTCTGAGACAGGAGGACTGCAAGTTCAAGCCCAGCCTCAGCAACTTAGCAAGGCCCTAAAAGCAACTTAATGAGACCCTGTCTCAAAATAAAAAATTTTTAAAAAGGCCAGGGAAGTGGCTCAGTGGTAAATGCTCCTGAGGTTCAATCCCCAGTTACACTCCCCTCAAAACAAGAAATTCTTTTACTATTCTATATGTAGAAAGGGGAAATGCAGAAGGAATGTTTTCATGAGATAAATGTTAGATGAGAAAAAGGTTGAGAAAACTTTCACAAGTGTTAATGAAGTTATTAAAATTTCAGGGATTAAGGGCTGAAGTTGTGGCTCAGTAGTAGAGCGCTTGCCTCACATGCGTAGGACACTGGGTTCAATCCTCAGCATCACATAAATAAATAAAATAAAGGTATTGTGTCCATCTACAACTAAACATTTACAAAAAAATTTTTTTTCAGGAATTGAGGTATGAAAGGTGGTAAAAGCAGGGTAGGACAACCACTCATTAATAGTGGATACTCTTAAAATTAAGAGTAACCCTGTTTCAAATACCAATTGTATTTATAGTCAAAAACTACCAAGAAAAAAAGCTAAATTTGGTTTAATAATATGAAAATGTTTGAAATACTACTATCAGCAATATCAGGCTGCTTTCATGTGAATGAAGTCTTGACCTAATATATTCTCTCACAAATATCTTAATTAGACCCTTGAGACTAAAAACCAGAATACTTACCTGCTTTTGAGAACTAGGCAGATTTTTCCAAGTTTCATTTACACATTTCAGCTTTGCCTAAAAAATATATGTATATATTTAAGTAGCACACATACGGAGATACTTCAATGACTAAAAGAAAAATCTATTCATTCCAACAACAAAAACTCAGATATCAATAATTATAGACAAAGCTGTACCAGTTAACTTTTGTTTCTAAATAAAAACTAATAACTATTAAAATTTACAAAAATGAACTGAATGAGGGTACTATCTTCCTTTAATCAAAAATATTAATATCCAGGTACAATCTACATCTATCATGGGCTAACTTCAAAGACTGTTTTTATTTCTTCCCAGTAGATTTATGTTTTATTCTAAAATTTGTGCCTATATGGTTAGGTATAGTCATAGGAACAATACAAGTCTACTTAGCTGAACTTAATTATACAACCTAGAAAAAGTCATTTTACTTCCCTTAGCCTTGGTTCTCCATCTATAAAATTAAAGGAATAGAAATACACTTACTTTTGTTACCTCCTGCAACCCCATTAAAGAAAAAAAAAAAAAAAATTTAAGCACAAATCTACATAGACAAAATTGACAAAAGTTGACAAATTCAAAATTTTGGAAGCTGAAAAGCAGATGGAGAAGTGGTAACTGGCTTAACTGATCCAAGAAACCTGACTGCTAAGGGCAATGGGAAAAACCTAAACCCAACCTGATTTATAATGCAGAATTCCAAACAATTGGGCATTGGCAGCACCAGATAGATCTAAAAACAGAGGTTAAGGTAGGAGGATTGGTTGAAACACTGTTTAAAAAGAGGCTAAATCCTCATCATGGCAGATTTTAGGGTATTCATCCTCAAGAAAGTAAAATAGTTACTCTGTGAAATCCAGGTATAGTTAAGAACAACAGTACCATGCAAAAACCAGAGAGATTAAGCAGGTTGTGTAGCTCAATGGTAAAGTGCTTTTCTAGCATGTGTGAGACCCTGGGTTCAATACCCTGCAAATATAAAAAGCAAACAAATATACATTTTAAAAAAGAAAGACAGATTAAGTGAAAATGTATACAATGTCCCAAAGGGGAGAAAAAGCACAAAAAAAAGGCTAAAGGAAAACAGTATAGAACAGATAAGAAAAGTAAAGGATCAATTCGGAAGAGCCATATTCAAAAAACAAATGTTAGGAAGAGTCAGAAAAAAAAAGGGGCCGGGGAGAAGGAGACAGATCATACTCAAAGGACCAAAAAATCAAAATGGTTTTACATTTCTTAAAAGCAATACAATAACAAAAAAAAAAAAAAAAAAAAAAAAAAAAAAAAAAAGGGAGCAATACTTATGAAAAAATTGAAGGAATGTGATTTCCAATCCAGAAATCCATGCATGCCCAGTCTAACAAACATATATGAGGACAATGACATTTTTTACACATTAAAACTTGAAAAATTAATCTCTCATGCACCCTCACTGAGGAAAATGTTATACTTGAAGCAAAGTAAACCAAGAAAACAATAATAGAAACAAATGCACCACAAGGATGATGATGACAATGAAGGAAGAGCCCAGGATGTTAGCTGTATATTAGGCATAGAAAACAACAGTCGAACTGAAATAAACCAGAAGTGACTAACTGTACTGAAAGCTAGTGAACACTAAAGTGTTTGGGGACTGAATTATTGACAATTATCCCCCCCAAATATGCAAACAAACAAAAAAGAAAGAGGAAAAGAAAATATATAATCAAGTAACTTAAGGGGAAATAAGTTTTGCAAGAAAGAAGAAATAATTTTAGCATATGGTACAGCTGAGATGTGACTAGACTCACATAATCATATAAATACACTTAATACTTGACTATATTACTATAATGGGAGGTAGAGGAAATGAAAATATGTGAAGAGTGGAATGAGATTTAAGTATTCATCTAAGATAATGGAAGTAATACTTAAAGTATTAGATATGATAGATATAAGGATGTTATTTAGAGATAATGGAGTTAAGAATCAGCTAAAACGGTGGAATGTGTTTCTGGAGTAGCATGCTCACCTAGCACACATGTGAGGCTCTGTGTTCGATCCTCAGCACCACATAAAAATAAATAAATAAAATAAAGGTATTGTGTCCAACTACAACTAAAAAATAAATATTTTTTTTAAAAGATGTAATAGGGCAATAAAAACTTTTTCATATCAAACCTAAAAGGATATTTTGATTCTATGAGGATGTTTTTGTTTTTTTTTGGTACCGGGGATTGAACTCAGGGGCACGCGACCACTGGGTCACATCCCCAGCCCTTTTTTGTATTTTATTTAGAGACAGGGTCTCACTGAGTTGCTAAGTGCCTCGCCATTGCTGAGGCTGGCTTTGAACTTGCGATCCTCCTGCCTCAGCCTCCCAAGTGCTGGGATTACAGGTGTGCGCCCATGCGCCTGGCTCTCTATGAGGATGTTTAACCAATATTTTTTAAATAAATAAAAATGATATAGTGAAGTTATATTTCAATTTCCAGGGATAGGGCCCAGGAATTAATTTCCCTAGGTGAGTCCAAGGCATAGTCACGAGTTGAGAAGCACTAATTTAGAAGGACTGTCCAGCATATAAAGAAAAACTGTATAGAAAAGATAAAAAAAAGTTGTAGAACAAGTTCAGATGATCCATGTTCAAAAAATGTTATGGAGACAAGAGATATTGATAAGAAAACTATGGAGATACTGACAAGAAAACCAAACCCAAGATAGGTTAATGACCCAGCCAAGTTCCAATTTAAAAAACAGATAAGCTTGCATTTCAGTGATGTAGAGCCATAGAAATTAAATTTAAAATCCCAAGGGGAATAATTAAGTCAAACTATATACCCAGGGAAGACTGAGGTACATATATACATTATTTAAACATATGATAAACATAGGTAAGAGTGCCAAAACTTCTCATTTCCAATGGACAAGGGTTAAGGATCTTAACATTAACTTTTTATCATGCCATATTATATAAGGAAAAATACAATTGCCCATTTGGAGCACCTAAGAAAGAAAAAAACTGAAAAGACTAAGCCCCAGCAGTGACTGACACGCTCTTTTTTTTCTTTGATACATTCATATGATGACATTCACATGTATAACACATTCCCATGGGCATAACCAAAATTTTATTAAAGGATCTAACATGAAGCAATAGGTTACACTTAATTCCAAGAATAAAACTTTATAGCTCTATTCTCATTCTTTCCAGTGACCATAAAACAGTTGAGAACTGTTGGGCTAGGAAAGTCTCCACAAGAATATTAACAACTCAATAAATGTGAAAATTATTTTTTTAAATTTAAAAAGTTGGCAAGGTGTGAATGTATCGACAACTACATATTCAGGTTAACCATATGTGGTAAGAAAAAGGATTTTTCTTTTCTTTCTCCCTGTTCCCTGATCCCACGCACTTGGATTGAACTCAGGGCCTTAAGCATGACAGACAAGCACTCTATCACCACAGAGCCACCCCCAGCTTCAAAGATTTTTCTTCAAAAGAGATCCAGTAAAGAGGACCTTATCGAAAGAGCTTAATTGAGGGGCTGGAGTTGTAGCTCAGTGGTAGAGTCCTTGCCTAGCAAGAGTGAGACACTGGGTTCGATTTTCAGCACCATATAAAAATAATAAATAAGCCGGGCGTGGTGGCGCACGCCTGTAATCCCAGCACTTTGGGAGGCTGAGGCAGGAGGATTGCGAGTTCAAAGCCAGCCTCAGCAATGGCGAGGCACTTAGCAACTCAGTGAGACCCTGTCTCTAAATAAAATACAAAAAAGGGCTGGAGATTTGGCCCAGTGGTCGAGTGCTCCTGAGTTCAATCCCCGGTACCACACACACACACACACAAAAAATAATAATAATAAATAGGGCTGGGGCTGTGGCTCAGTGGTAGAGCGCTCGCCTAGCACATGTGTGACCTGGGTTCGATCCTCAGCACCACGTAAAAGTAAACGCATTGTGTACAACTAAAGCAAATAAATATGTTTAAAATAATAATAATAAATTAATTAAATAAAGATATTTTAAAAAAGAACTTGATTGAGCCAGGTGTGTTGGCACATGAAAATTTTTTAAAAATAAATAAATAAATAAAGGGCTGGGTATGTGGCTCAGTGGTAAAGCACCCCTGGGTTCCTAATTTCTGTAATTTATGAATTCTCTTTACCAACTGATATGTGATACCCCTAGAATTTCCTAAGTAATTTTTAAATTAAAATAAAAATCTAAGAAAAAAATGAAGTTCAGTTTACCTGTGATGAACCATCCTTAACTTCTTGGAAGCTTTCAGATACAAAAAAATGTTATAAGCTGAACGAGGTCTTTTTGGTTTTCCAAGCATTGTTAACTCCTGAATAAAAAAATTGAAGGGTCAGGTGTAGTTTTAACCTCCATAAGGCTTAATTTTACTTATAGAAACCATTCACTAGTACATATTATAATTAAAGTGAATGTTATAGTTTTACATGAAGTATGATTATTACATCTTGTCAGGATTTGTTGATGGCACTACATTTTAAAAATTATAATAGATTTTATGAGTTATTTTCCAAAGATATTTCCTTTATATTTTCTTTTCATGGTCTCCACAGACTGAATATCAGAGCATGTAAATACAAAATCTTTTTAAAGGATAAAACAATCCCAGTTACATGCACTGCATTTCAACTCTTTTTCAAAGGAAGAGTATTTCAGTGATACTCACTCTCTTTTTTATTAAAGCTTTCTTTTTTAAACGTTTTTGCATGATTTCTTTTTCCAAAGATATCATTTGACTTGGAGTTAGCTGTTCCTGAATTCTGTTTATCTCTTCTTTGTATGCCTGCCAGTCTGCCTTATAAGCATCTTCATATAACTAAATTTAAAAAAACAAAAAAAAACAAAAAAAAAACAAGAAGTCAACAAACTATTGTTGGCAAATTCAACATAGCTTATCTACTAGGGAAGGAAAACTACATGACTTCAGATAAAAAGACAGACTTGAACAGTGAGAGAATAAAGTGTTCTGAGATGAGATGTCTTTTTTATATACTTACAAACCAAGGTGAGAGTGTATTGCCAACCATTCACCTCCATTCCTACACATCGATACTCTCATCATTTATGTGTATCAGAAGGTATAAAGTTCCCTTACAGACAATATTTTAGAAAATGTGGGCCATCTGGTCCTCTAAAGAACCTGACAATTGTTCCTAGTTGTAGAATAACGGCCAACAATGTTGAAAACGTATGTGCTTACTTTTTTCTCTGATTCAGGAAGTTCCCTCCACAGCTCCGCAATTCTTCTGATTAGTTCTGATGTTTTCATATCTATGAATTGGAATAAAATGGAAAAAGATGTCACAGTTTTATCTCAGGATTTCTTTCTTACTTTTGGTACTGGAGATTGAACCCAGGGCCTCACAAGCTACTACTGAGCTATATCTCCAGTCCTTTTGTTTTTTTAATTTTGAGACAGGGTTCTCATTAAATTGTCCAAATTGGCCTCAAAACTTGCGTTCCTCCTGCCTTAGCCTCCCTAGCACCTGGGATTACAGGCATGAGCCACCACACCTGGCTCTTGGGATAAATTTCTAGACTTCTAGGAAAATACATATATTAGCACTAAAAACCAACTTATATTTCAGACATGTCTATACCATACTTAGTAACAAGATTCAACTTTTATTTATCCAATCAATTTAATGTAAATAATCTAAAACTTTATATGACATTAAAAGTCTAAATAAACTTGGGCTAAATAGACTTGGGCTGAGGCTGTAGCTCAGTGGCAGAGAGCTTGCCTAGCATGTGTGAGGCACTGGGTTCGATCCTTAGCCTCACATAAAATTAAATAAATGAACGCATTCTGTCCATTTACAACTACAAAAAAAAATTAAAACAAATAAACAAAACAAAAAACTAAATAGACTTTAAAACTAAAGAACAGATCACCAAAAACAGTCCTTAAAAACTGACTACTTTTGGGTAGCTGGGTAATCAACTGCTTCAAGTGCTTTACTTTCATTATTTCAATCAAGTCTTTCAGGAATGACTAAGTTCATAAAACCTGACTAAAACACAAAATATAGTCTTAATTCATATAACACACCTTGTACTTCAATTACAGAAATATCATTTGGAAGCAAACTATTCTAAAATTGATCCATGATTCTCCATTTCCATCCTGTCTTAACTGGAATGATGGGGAGCAACTGAATTAACAACTACCTGTTAGTCCCAAGTCTATAATGTGAACATTTTTATTATAGTTCCTCTGATTTTCACAAGTGTCCTTGTGAGGTACTGCATGTAAAAGGGCTTTAAAAATCATAAGCAAAAATTAGTTACCTGGGTATCTTTTTTCAGGAACTCAATTGATTTTCAGTGAAAAAGCTTTTGAAATTAGCAATAATTTGCACAGAACTTTACAAATTATAGAACAGTCCTATATAAGTTATCTCATTGTAACTTTATGAATACCCTAAAGCAGAATAAGCAGACAGCTGAGCAAGAGATAACCTGACTTGTCAGTGACCAAAGACAACCAGGCCCCAAACTGAGTTTTTGCATCCTCTTGCTTGGGTGCTTTCCACACTACAGGTTATTTTAAAAACACTCTTCATTAGTTCCCTTTTATATTTAAAGCATTTCTATTTGATATAAAATTACATTTCCTGTTTTACAGACCAAACAAAATAATTGTTCCAGTAATCACTAAATGCTTTGGTAGTGCAAATCAGGTTTGCAATTTAACTTAGTGGTCTTTTTATTACATAAGAATACAAGCCCAAAAATTCCTTACCTGGGTTCTGAGCTTTAAATATGGGTAGCTGTTCTTTAGAAAATCGAAGATATGAACTCATAGGTTTCTTTGGATAACTACCCAAGGTGGATGAAAACCACTTCGGAAAATACACGAAACTACATGTAAGTAAAAGAAAATAAATAATCATGTCAGGTATTTAATTGCCTATATTCCTACGTACATGAACACAGATTCCAAATAAGATGCCATCAAGACGCTATACATCAGACACCTTCAACAACAATGCTACGACTTTATCTTTTGGGGTTGTTGGCGGAATTCAGGATTGAATCCAGGGCCTTGTGCAGACTGGGCGAGAGTTCCACCACTGAGCTACACCCCTAGCCCTAAGAAATTATTAGAAACCCTGCTCTAGCCAAGGGGAAGAGCCCGCAGGGCTTAAGTCTGAAAGGTCTTACCTTCTAGGAAGGGTAAAGTGGAGAAAAGCATCTATACTCCAGCTCCTGGACTCACCTTCACCTGGCCTAGATGCAGGCGAGAGATTCTGGGGACTACTTATCAGAGGACGCGGGACAGGTGCTCTAAGGTTGGCTCCTAGGGAGGAGTGGGGGAAGGGGCAGGGAGGAGGGTAGCAGGAAGCAAGGTATGAGGTACTGAAGATAAAAGGTTTAGTTCTCAAAGCCACAGTAGATTTGGCAAGGTCGAGATCTGGATCACAGGCCAGCCTGGCTCTGACCTCCAAAGAGAGGCAGAATGTGGAGGAGAGTGTCTACATTCCAGCCCCGGGACGTCGCGGGCCCCGCTGCCTTCCGAAGCGCGGGAGAGCAGTCCTACCTGAAGGGTGCACGAAGACTGTTTCCACAGGCGGAGCACAGCTCTACTCCAGACTTTCCCAACTCCCTCAGCACGCTCCACACTCCCCGGAGGAGCGCCATGGCAGCGGCGATGGCAGACAAGGCAGTGGCCGGGCACAAATCCCGCAGAACCCTCCTCACAAAACGTAAAGGCCTCAACAATGATAACTCGCTCCGTGAGACCCGACTGGATTTGTTATCATGCCCGCCACTCGCGAGGCACTATGGGAAATCAGTTAACATCCGGTCAGGACATTGGGGGCCGGACGGAGCAGAACTGGCGCCGGCGCCGTAGTGTCTCCGGTGGGCGTGGCTAAGCGGAAGGAGGAGGAGCGCCGGGGCAGTAAAGGGAAACTGCGGGCCGCTCTCCTGCGGAGGGCCCTGGCCTCGAGGGGGCGCTGCTGAGCCGCCACTGCCCCGGGCCGCCCCCCCGCAGTTGGTTGCACTGCGGGGCCTGGGGGTTGGTGGAGGGACTGCGGTGGCCCCGCCCCGACCAGGCAATGGCAAGCGTCCAGCAGTGACGGCCTGTGGGCTGTACGTAACAGACAGTCTTACAGTGAGGGTACCCGACAGCTGTGCAACGCGCTGCTCTGGGTGCTGTGCCCCTCGGTTCAAGCCCAGAAACGGTTCCAGGAGACTAGGGGATTATTAAACCTATGAAGGCAGATTCCCGAGACTTGCTGCAAAACTTAAATCAGTCTGTCTTTGTGGGGCTCTCGAATCTGCGTTTTAAACGAATTCCGCAAAGACTAACAACTTCTAATGCCAATGGTCTTGGGACCACATTTAACGCAAACTGGATTTAGGCTGTCCTTCCATCTACTGTATAATCTTGACTTCTAGCCCTGCTTAATTTGAGAAGAGACTTCGGATGTTTTGTAGATGCCATTTCTAGTCTCAGCATTAACATTAATACATCAACGTCTTGTCCTGGGAATGTCGTATTCCCTTGCCAAGATTTATTTTCCGCCTCTGCGAATGAAGATGGGCTCTAGATGAGTTTTCCCAACGAAAGCCCTAAGAACGTGTGACAATAACGCCTTGAAATACTGATTGATGTCATGTACATTTTTTGGTTTGTGTTGTACAAATACCATTTCCTATATACAAAATGGCATGAAAAGATAAGGGAAATCTATAGATCTAAGAGCCCTTCCACCATTTAAATGTCGTTATTTAAAAGATAAAAGACCTCCTGAGACAGCTTGTGTTCCGTTGAATAAGTTTTTTTTTTTTTTTTTTTTTTTTTAATTCTTACGGTAATATTGAGTGGAGAGTCTATTGCCTTCCTGTTGCTTCAAAACATTGGCACTTTGGAGCTACAGAAAACTAAGCCCACTTCTTCTTTTAAGTGGTAAACAATTATCACCACTTCCCTTTTCATAAACTCTCAGGGTTGAAAGGGACCTTCCAGGTCATCTATTCAAACCTCTGGTGCTGTCATGAAGCAACAAGTTTGTTGTTGTTTCTCTTCTTCTGAGGATATACTATGTATAAGGCCCCAAACAGACAAAAGACACAAAACTTCCCCATAAAGTTTAGTTACAAAGGCAAAGAAGTAAAAGGCACAGTCTTCTAGGAATAAAGTGTGGGATAGAATTTCTTATACTTAAAATTTTTCAAAATGATTGCTACACTGATGTTTCCTGTTTTTCTAGAATGTTTTCATTCTATCAGCTGTTTGATATAAAGTTAAACTTCTCTTGGATATTTAAAAAAATCTTTTTGTTGTTTTCAAGTGTCACTATGAAAAATTTGCTGCAAAATTCTTATAAATCAAATTGGTCACCTTTGTTTTCATCAGACACCAATCATTACATTATAGTGATAATTTTAAGTGCAATATTTACAAAGAAAACATAACTGTACCTACTTAAACTGACTTTGAACAAAAGGACAAACAGTTTTGTTGACATTTGCTTTATAAAGCAAAGACTTATGGCAGCCCTTTTCCAGAGTTCTGTCCTTTACTTTGTTTTGCTGTGCATGGTGGTGCACACCTGTAATCCCAGTGGCTCTGGAGCCTGAGGCAGAAAGACCCAAAGTTCAAAGACAGTCTCATCAACTTAGTGAGGCCCTAAGCAACTTGGTGAAACCCTGTCTCAAAACAAAAAATAAAAAGGGCTGGGGATGTAACTCAGTGGTTAATTGCCCCTGGGTTCAATCGCCCACACCATAAAAAAAAATTTTTTTTCATTCACTTCTATGATTTCAACTGTCAATTATATGTTTGTCTCCCATCTTTTATATTGAATCCAGACCTTGCCTTTCAGTTTCATATCGATATGACCACAGTCTTCTGGACATCTTCACCATGGTTTCGGATAGGTACCAATTTCAACATTCCCTGAACAAAATTCACTCTTTTCCTGTCTTGAACTCTTTCTCTTAGTAAGAGGTGCCAGTTTCCCTTTCAATCATCCAAGCCAATAACTTGATAAAACATTTAAAATCTCCCCATTGACACTTTACTCCCATTAACCAACTGAGTATGAGTATTGCTCTATCTACCTTACTCAGCCTTTTAGGATGTATTCCCTCCTTTCTAGCCTCATTGCTATTGAGGACAGTAATATGTTGGTAAACCAGCTCTCCAAAAAATAGAGAACCCTCATTTGTAGTGTTTGCCAAGTTCTATGGTGTAACATATTCCCACCATGGATGATTTAAAACTATCAACTTGAAGTCACTGAATCTGCAGTCAAGAAGAAATGAGAATAATTAGATATTCAAGCCAGTATAGTTGGCTTCTGTCTGTCAATGGTTCATACTCTGCCATCTTTTCCCAAACTCTGACAGTAATCTTCCAACCTCTAGTTTGGACACTATATGCCACAGTTATAGGGGCAATCTTTCTAAAAGGCAAACACATTCATTTATTCATTCAATATGTATTGAGCACCAACTAGATGGCAGGCAGGCAGTGATCCTATTTCTGATCTTGAAACCTTCAGTGGTGCCTGATTGTCCACAGAATCAAGTTCCAATTCTCATATGCGGCATCCAGGTCCTCTATGAACTGGCCTTTTTGTTTCCTCCATAGCTTTATCCCCACTTTCATTTTCTTGAAATAATTTATGATTTAAACACTTATTTCTTCTATTTAATAGACACATCAAAGCATTTAAGCTCTGAGTTTACGATTGCTTTTTGTGTGATATGCCAGAGTAATGGAAAGCACTCAGTGAAAATACAAGCTTAAAAGTAAGACAGAGCTAGGTTCAAATCCTGCTCTTATACTTCCAAGATGTGCAACCTTGACAATAACAATCTCTCACTCAGAGATTTCCCCTCTATAAAATGGAAATAATAATGTTTGAGTCTTGATTGCTGTGAAAATTAAATTATATACTGGGCAAAAATGTCTTAACAGAGTCCCTAGGATGTAGCAATGGCTCAATAAATAAAGAATGGCTATTTTTTATCCTCATATTTTCAGAACAATTAAAATTAGCTTCAAATTCATAGATATTATCTTCCAACAAAAATCAAATCTGCAGCCGAGCGTGGTGGCGCTCGCCGGTAATCCCAGCACTTGGGAGGCTGAGGCAGGAGGATCATGAGTTCAAAGCCAGACTCAGCAATGGCGAGGCACTTAGCAACTCAGTGAGACCCTGTCTCTAATAAAATACAAAAAAGGGCTGGGGATGTGGCTCAGTGGTCGAGTGCCCCTGAGTTCAATCCCCAGTACCAGGAAAAATAAAATAAAATAAAATCTGCGTCATTGCTAGAATTGAACCTAGGGCCTTGAGTGCACTGGAGAAGCACTGTAGCACTGTACCCCTGAGCTATATACCCTCAGCTCCTCTTCTAAAAGATCTTTTAACATTTCTTAAATCAGTAATTTAGATCACAAACACTGTGGTAGTTGATGAGAAATTGAAAAAAACACACCCTCAAGTTGGAATCATACTTTAATATTTTCATAACATCCTTATATAATTTTGATTGTATGATTCATAAATCAATGAAAAAGACAAAAAAATAGTTGTCTGATCATTGTTCCTAAGCACCAGATGAGAAAAAATGAAGTTCAGAAGGCCCAAGGCATATGGTTCTAACAATAAGTTGTGTAAGTGAAAACCTGGTCTTTCAGTTCATTGTCCTGTGCTTTCAATTATCAGATCATTATTCAGACTTAGTCAACATGCCATACCACTCCAGCCCCAAGTATCTTCCTCAGATCTTCTACAGTTGTGAGCTCATATCACTTATTGTGACTTAACCATGGAACACTCTTGTTTCTAATCACTTCTTTTTTTTAATATTTATTTATTTACTTTAGTTGTACACAATGCAATACATTTATGTTTATATGGTGCTGAGGATCGAACCCGGGCCGCACACATGCGAGGCGAGCACTCTGCCGCTGAGCCACAACCCCAGCCCATTTCTAATCACTTCTATGTATGCATTTCTCTCAGCTGATGACAAGCTATTTGATGGCGGGACAAAGTCTTGTGCTTCCTTTTAATCCCCTCTAGCACATAACACTAGTAAGCATGATATATGGATGGACAGACAGATAGCAAGGTGGCAGATTAATAGGTGGGTAGGTAGGTAGGTAGAAACTGTGAAAAAATTAGCATCTGCATATATTATTTTTTGTACAAATTTGGTCCCACAGGAAATAACAACTTCCCGTTATATGTGTCATTTGCCAAAAGAAGGGACAGTTGTATGTAGAGATGGGAACCATGTACAATTTTGGAATATACATATGAAAGTAATGATCTGTGTTAATTGATACATGTACTTTGGTAAAGCAGAAGGCAGAACCAATAAATAGAAGCAGTGAATACAGGCCTAGATAATTCCCTGCTGAATAATGGACCTGGATGTGTAAATATAACTAAAATGAAGGGAAAATATTCCTTAAAGAGAAAGCAGTATTGCTTTTAAATTATGATGGATTTATAATTTAGCTCCAATAGAAGCAATCCCCCATAGGTCAAGCACAGAAAATAGATGTGATTCTGAACTTAAAAGCAAAATATATTTCTGGAAGTAAGATAACACTGGAAGCACTGCATTCATAGATAATTTATTCATCAGCAACTATATAGCACCTTGATAGAAACTGCAAGGGGTACACAATGATAACACATTACTATTCCAAAGAGGTCACTCCAACCAGGGAACAAAGTATAGACACAAATTACAGAAGTATAACAATCCTTTACAGGGCTGGGAATATAGCTCAGTGGTAAAGCACTTGCCTGGCATGTGTGAGTTCTTGGGTTCAATCCCCAGAACCATAATAAATAAATAAATAAATAAATAAATAAATAAATAAATAAATAACAATCCATTACAACAATATGAGAAGAAATTTACAATTTGAATACATGTCTCTTAGATTACCTTTTCCTTATATGTATGAAAACTACATGCATAATTTTTTTTCTTTCTAACCATTTTCATTTACTTCGGGTCTATTTCCATATCACTGGAGTTTTCCTTTAAAATTATTATAGAAAAGGAAAGAAGGGAAAGAGACAGAGAAATCAGAAGAAAAATATTTTGCATGGTAATAGTTTGCAACTATTCATATTATTTTATGAATTATTTCTCAATTAAAATAAGTCTGCACATCAGAATTATTTTTTAGCTATTGCTGTAGCAACATTATGAAGAATAAATATAGCTTTTCTATTTTAAAGCTGATTGTTGTAGTGAGTCAGCAGGAGGTAGGACAAGCAAAAAGGACAGCTATAATTTTATGCAAATTTGTAAAACTTTAAATTCATATTACCAGATATTCTTCTAAAAGTTGACTTAGATTGGAAGAAATCCATGACTCTTATGTTTGATAGAATAATGCTACTAATAAGACAACGTAACTTGGGTCTACTCTCATATTGCTATAAAGCACCTAATCCATACAAACAATAATTATAATTTGTTGCTAAACTATGTCCCAAGCATTCTACATACATTATCCCTAAACCTTTCATAAATCCTACAAGGTGGTATTATTTCTATTTTGTGGCTATGAAAACTAGCATTTACATATTACATATATATATATTTATGTATATAACAATATCTTCTGTCTTGTTAACAAAATTTTCATCACCAAATCCATAGTTTAGAGCGTTTACATTATATTTTACTCTATGTACATACAACAGAGCCAAATCAGTCATAAAGTTGTGGGTTTGTTTAACACTTGCTCACATCCTATTATTTCATTTCTATTCCCATAAATACTCTTCTTTCTTGACTTCTTTAACTGAGTGAATTATTAATATAGTATCTTAATTTGTTTTTATTCATCCAGTCATTCAAGAACACTTAGTAAGCCTTGAATAATACAAAACAGCAACACTACATAAAACCAGTGTTGTGGCTCATGCCTATAATTTCAGCTACTCAAGAAACTGAGGCAGGAGGATCACAAGGTCAAGCAAGGCGAGTCTGGGCAAATTTGGCCCTGTCTCAAAAAATTAAGAAATTAAAAAAGGACTGGGGATGTAGCTTACTGGTATAAGGAACAAGTTCAATCCCCAGTACAGCAAAACAAACAAACAAAAATAATATGCATACCATATTGGATGTATGCGTGCACAAAAAAGTGAAGAATAATATAAAATTTGGTTTAATGGTGATTATATATCAGTATTGCAAGAGTGACTGGCTGGTCACTTTACACACACACACACACACACACACACACACACACACATATATTTGTGTTGTTTTCATTTTTTAAAAAATAAAATAGTAATATCACCCTTTTTGTAATTTTCTTTTCAAACTCGGTTCCTAGCACAGGCCAGTACTATATTAGATACTGTGATAAGTTCTAAAAATATAAAGATGACTAAGGCATGATCCATCTGTTTAAATCTGCCTGGGAGATTAGGGGATGGCTTCATAGAGTACGTGCCATTTGAACTGTTTATTCAAGTGGAGCAAAGTGGAGGTGCTTTCCAGAAAAGGGAAACAATATGTGCAAGTCAGATACACATGAGGGCATGGTGTACTTAAGAAAACAAAATATATGTGGCAAAGGAGTGGTCTGAGATAAACATAAAGAGGTTGAGTGGTAGTAGCTTGTGAATGTCTGTGCATAATATGCTGAGTTTGTTAGCAAAGACAGCAGAACATCTTAGGCTGGCTAGAGGCACAATTAAATTTGGTTTTAGAAAATCTCTTTGGTAGGAACATAGTGATGAGAGAGAGGAGACTGAAAAGGAGATCAGAAAGGTAGCTGCTGCTCTAATGCAGGAAAGAGTGGAGAGATTCTGAACTGACATAGTGCCATGCTTCTTATTCCAAAGACATTTCTACGTACAACAGGGTTCTATTGACCAGTTAAGCACATGGAGGCTAGGAAGTAAGAATTCTAGCTTGACAGAGTATCCCAACTACACACTCTGGCAAGTAAACATTCTTAAGCAAATGCTTTCATTATATCACTTTGCTGTTTAAAAACTTACACTGACTTATACAGGCTATCAAATCAAGGTGTCACATCCAATGGATCGGTCTTCACCTAATCTTTTTCTAATTAATTAATTGCACACAAACCTGCCAATGTTATTCTCACTCATTTCTACTCTATCTTTGTTTGGTTTCTTCTATTTTCATTAATGCCTTCCCCACTTAAATATGCCAATTAAAATCCCAACTATCTCCCAAGGTCTAGTTCATTCGCTTATTTATTCAAATAAATATTTGAGTACTTGTGTGTTAGATCCTATTCTATGTCTCAGGGAGTTGAAACTGGAAAAGAACACCAAGGATCTCACAGTTTAATGAAACTGATGGAACAGTGTGCCAAGGGCAATTATAAAGATGCACACAGGATACCATGGTAACACTGATGCAGACTGCTTATTTCCTCAAAAGGTAAGAAAGGAGGGAGTGACATGGAATTAGATTTAAAGATAGAAGAAGAGGGTATTTTAGGTAGAATGAACAGTTTGGAGCTGGAGAATGAGAAGCACCGCTCTAAGCTGGAAGTGGGGAGAAGCTGGGAACCTATGAAAAGCGCAGGAAATTTGGTGGGAGACTGGGAATAGCAGATGAATCTAGAGATGCAAGCCAAGTCAAATCATGAAGTGTATTAAGTACTGATATGTCATTCTGTTGGGTTTTAAACAAGGAGAGAAAACCTGAGAACTCAGGGGAAGGACCCTGATTAATACATAAAACAGATTAAAAAACAAGATTTACTGCTGGCTGCAGTGGCAACATGACTGTTATTCCAGTAATTCAGAAGGCTGAGGCAGGAGGATTGCAAGTGTGAGCTGAGTGCCAGCCTCAACAATTTAGTAAGACTCTGTCTCAAAAAATTAAAAATAAAATGTGGGGTTAGGATACAGGGCCCCTGGGTTTGATCCACAGTACCTAAAAAATAAAATAAAATAAATAAAATTTTTTGTTTCACCGATTGAAGTAAAAGTAAATAAGTGTAGGATCCAATTCTAAACTACCATACTCTTCCAACTCCCCTCCCACAAATTCCTCTGCAAAACCACTACTGATTGGAAAAAAATTTAAAGCTAATGCCCCACAAAAAGACATTTGGGTTAAACAGCATAATTTGGCACTTCAGAGGACCCAAGGATATGAGGGGATCCCAAGGGTAGGTAGGGAAAAGACAAAGGTTGTAATAGTGATCATAAAAGAGAGAGCTGTGGCTGTGGCTCAGTGGCAGAGTGCTTGCCTAGCAAGAGTGAGGCACTGGGATTCAATCCTCGGCACCACATAAAAATAAACAAATAAAGGCATGCTGTCCATCTACAACTACACAAAAAAATTTTTTTTAAATGAAGAGGTAGGGATTTCTGCTTCCAGATAGATGAGAACACTGAGAATATAAAGAGCTGGATACAAGCAAGAAACAACAACAACAACAAAACGCTGTAATTGAAAAGGTCTGAGTGAGTTGCAGAAAGCATGAGGCTCTCAGAGGTGAGCCCTGAATATCTGCAGTCATTTTTCTCCTGGAATATTGGCTATAGGCTGAGAATTTAGGCTTAGCACAAGCAGAGCCCACTGCTGGGGGTCAGAGAAATAGAGGATTTTTTGGTGATTAAACAATGCCGAAGTGACAAAACTGAGATTTAAGGGAGTGGGGTCCTTTTTGTAAGAAATTACAATCAAACTTAAGGTGCAAACTAACTGAAAAAAACTAAACTAGGTATATACTCTTTGAACAAATACCTAACTTCAAATCTCAGACAGTCAAAAGCTTAAATAGTGTTCAAATAAGGCAAACACAGAGCTGTAACCAGTTGGGCTGTCTGTGTTTCATTTCCTTTTTTTCTGTAGCTTATGTCTGTTTTCTGTCCAGAAATGTATCCAACCAACAGGACTGCTCTGAACCTTTCCTTGTTCTGAGGGCTGCCCAATTCTAGAATGGCAAATTAACATCCAGTTAGGAACTGTGAAACTAGAATTGTCATTTTTTTAACAGTGGCAAACTGACTCTGATGATTTACAATCTGTCCTCTGGGCGCTTGCTAAATTCGAGGTGGATGGAAGGCCAAGAATTCAGGCTTGATTCCTTACCTAAGATCCCCTTCAAAACAGAAAATCAGGTAGTACTTCAGTGATTGCATAGAGCAAATGTAATGAAGTTGCAGATCTGAAAGGCTATAGATACATAGCTGTTGTCCTTTCTCTGGATGTTTTTGTAAGTCCCAATCTCTAAAGAGCAAAAGGCTAAAACTATGAATTAAAAAAATAACTGAAAAGCAGAGTGGAATATCTTGCAGTATCTCTGTGCTGAGGAAACAAAGATGGTCATAGAGGACTATGCACTATGAACAAGTGCATAGCCTGCAAGCCTACCTCACCTGTGAAAAGGACATGAGTGCATTAAGATGATCATCTTCTCACTATTCGACTAGCAGAGCCAAGGCTGAGCACTCTCTGGTGGAATATAACACCATCTAAAGATTCTGTAGTTTTTATACACAATGTCTGGCATTCAATAAGAGCAAGGACACAGGTAATTTAGATACTGAAGTTTGCAAGGACTTTAACTAGTAATACAGGAAACAATTTAGGAATTCATCAAAGAGCTGAAATATGCAAAAAATCAAATGGTAATTCTAGAACTGAAAAATACATCTGGAGGTAATTATATCTGAAATTGAGTGGATGGATTTAAGAGCATAATGAACACAGGTGAAGAGAGGATTCACAAACTAGAGAATAGTTCAATTAAAAAATTTCCAAACTGAAGCCCATAAGAGGCGAAAAAAGGAAAGCACAAAATAGTTTTGGAAGCATGTGTGATACAGTCTAACAGCTTAATATATATTTTGTATTTTATACCAGGGTCCTAAAGGAAAGAAATAGAATGGGGCAAGAGCGATATTTGATGAAATAATAGCTGGAATTTCCTAAGCCTGATGAAAACGTATCAACCCAGGGATTCAAGATATTCTGCACACCTTAAGCAGAATAAAAGGAAAATTGTACTTTATAACATCATAGTAAAACCACTGAAAATTAAAAAAGGAATGATATTAAAAGTAGAGAAAGTGGACATTTTACTTTTAAAGCAGCAAAAATAAGACCAAAATCTGATTTGTCAACAAATTATGGAATCCAGACATAAAAGGACAATATGTTGAATTTAATGAAAGAAATACCAATCTAAAATTATCTTCCCAGTGAAAATGCCCTATAATAAAGAAAGGAAAATAAAATCATTTTCAGGGACTGGGACTGTTGCTCAGTGGCAGAGTGCTTGCCTTGCATGTGTGAGGCACTGGGTTTGATCCTCAGCACCACATAAAAACAAACAAATAAAATAAAGGCATTCTGTCCATACACACTACCAAAAGAAAAAAAAAAAATGTTTTTAAATCATTTTTGGAAAACAAAATCAAACCGGGAAATATGCACTAAAAGAAATAACAAAAGGAATTCTTTAGTCAAGAGAGCAAATGATCCCAGATGGAAACAGGAAAGCAATGAAGAAGAGCACAGGAAAAAGAAAATGAGGAAGCAAACATTAATGACATGAGAGACAAAACAATATTAGTGTCTTGTGCAATTTTACACCTATGTAGAATCAAAATACATGGTAGTAACAATGCAATGGGTGTGGATAATAGAACCCAAATATTCTAAAGCTCTCATATTCTGGGGAAAATGATATAAAAGTAATAATTTGTATTAAACAGAAATCAAAGATCAATTTTTTTTTTTTTTATTTCTTGTGGCACTGGGATCAAACCCAGGGCTTCAGGCATGCCAGGCAATTGCTCTACCACTAAGCTACATCCCTATTCCCACACATACATACAGATTAAAAGAATGTTTCACAAGTTATCAGGGTGGTAAAATTGTACTGTTATAAAAATAAATGCAAAAGGCAAGAATGGAATAAAAAATAAAATATGGCTTAAAAGAAGAAACAGCACCAATATTGGTGGTATAAACTCAATTTAATCAATAATTCCCTTAAATGCAAAAGGATAAAATATTCCAATTAAAAGGCGAAATGGCAGGATTCTGTGGAACCCGGTTGTAATCTCAGCTACTTGGGAGGCTCTGACAGAAGGATCACAAGTTTGAGGGCAGCCTGCCTCAAAATAAATAAAATAATCTGAGGATGTAGCTCAGCCATAGAGGGCCCTGGGTTCAATCCTCAGTAACACACACACACACAAACACACACACACATTAAAAGAAAAAAAAGGAAGAAAGAAAGAAATGGCTAGATAAAATTCAACTATATAATAAGTACAGGAAATACACATTTTTAAAAAGTCACAGAAAGTTCCAAAGTTAAAGAGTAGAAAAAGAGACACATCGCAAATACTAGCTGCGCAATCACTAATATTAGACTTTAAGGCAAAACCATTTGTTTTGGTTTAAAGAGGCCTTTTCATCTGGTATTAGAGATTGAGCCCTGGGGCTCAAAGGCTAGGGGAGCACACTCTACCACTGAGCTGCATCTCAACTTCTTTTTATTTCTCGACAGGGTCTTACTAAATTGCCCAACCCGGCCTCAAACTTGGATCCTCCTGCCCCAGTCTCTTGAGTAGCTGGGATTACAGATTTGGGTCACTGTGCATGGCTGCAAAAGACATTTCTCAATGTGATACCACAATTTCATGAGAGAGTGTGTGTGAGTTTAACCAGTGAGTTCAAAATGTACTAAGAATAGAGATACGTAAAACTGTGCTCCATATGTGTAATATGAATTGTAATGCATTCTGCTGTCATATATAACAGAATAAAAGAAAAAAATGCAAAAAAATATATAAAGAAAAAAATAAAACAGACAATTTCACAATCACAAAGGGAAACTTTAACACATCTGTAATGGCCATGGGAACAAGCAAATAAAAATTGTAAACACAATGAACAAATGATCTAATTATGCAAACACTGCTCTTAATAACAGAATTTATATTCCTTTCAACTGCAAATGGAGTGTTTCATAAAAATTTTCATATGCTGGGTCATAAAGCAGGTTTAAACAATTCTGAAAAATTGAAATCACTCAGATTGCTTTCTGGCCATGAAAAAATTAATCTGGAACTCAATAACAAAAATATAATTTTTAAAAAGCAAAATAAAACCAATTGCCTGAAAGTTGAACAATACATCTCTCTATATAACTCCTACATAAATGACAAAATCAAAGCAGGAATTAGAAAATATTTTAATTGAATTATAATAAAGATATTTCAAAACTTGCAGGATGTAGCTAAATTGCAGTTTAGGGAAAATACATCATCTTAAATGCATATATTAGAAAATAAGAAAGGCTGGAAATTAGATTTTAATTTGAAGAAGCTAGAAAAAATAAAATCAAAACTAAAGAAAACATAAAAAATAAAAATCAATGAAATGGAAAACAAATGTACAAGAGAAATTTAAAAAGCTACCAATTCTTTGAAAAATGAATAATATCAATAATCCCCTAACAAAACAAGTCAAGAAATCAAGGAAAATTGTAAAATGTAAGTGGATGACAACACTTATTAACATAAAACATGAGGATAATATGAACAACTCTATGCCAAGTAGACAATTTAGAAAAAATACACAAATTCCTTGAAAAACACAAAACTGAGAGTAACAAATAGAAGACATATCCAGTCCTCTGCATAGTAAGAGATTTATCAAAAATTTCCTACAATTCTAAGAAAAAAAAAAAAAACTTTAGGAAGAAATGGCTTCAGAATAGTCTTCAAAATACTTAAGGAATAGCACAAATCTTACATATAGTCTGCCAGAGAATAAAAAGGAAATGTTTCCCAATTCTTTTCACTAAGCTACTATAAACTTGAGGTATCAAACTTGGCAAAGATTTCAAGAAAGGAAATCATGAAACCTACTTTTCTTGTAAACACAGATGCAAAAATCCTCAACAAATTATTAACAAATAGAACGCGGTGATTTGTAAAGAGAATAGTACATCTCAAAGTGGATTTCTATCCAGAAATGCAAGGGTAATTCAAGAAGTGAACATCAATAGTTAATGTAACTTGTACTACACTAACGGAAGAAAAAGATAAAAATCATAATAAGAATACTAATGAAGAGGATGGGCCTATGGTGCATGCCTGTAGTCACAACAGCTCCAGAGGCTAAGGCAGGAGGATCACAAGTTCAAGCCAGCCTCAGCAACTCAGTGAGACCTGTCTCTAAATAAAATATTAAAATGGCTGGAGATGTGGCTCAGTGGTTTTGTGCCCCTGGGTTCAATCTCCAGTGCCAAAAACAAAACAAAACAAAACAATAAACCAAACTTATGAAGAAAAAGCGTTAAATTCACCTTGCAATTCAACAATGATAAACATGCTTAATAGTCTTGGAATAAAAAAGAACTTCTTTAATATGAAGGAAATATCACACTTAGTTGGAAATAATAACAGTTTTCCCTTGGAAATCAAGAAACGTGGCATATAGATTGAAAATGAAAAATTAAAACCATCACTATTTGTAGGTAAAATGATGATAAGCGTAGAAAACTTTATAAAGTGCTACAAACCTTTAAAAAGTGAATTTGACAAGGTTGTAGCATACAAGTTGGATATTATAAATTGTTTTTCTATGTATAAAGAACACACAAGTGGTGGCTGGGGTTGTGGCTCAGTGGTAGAGTGCTTGCCTAGCATATGTGAGGCTCTGGGTTTGATTCTCAGCACCACTTGTAAATAAATAAAATAAAGGTCCATTGACAACTAAAAAATTTTTAAAAATTAAAAAAAAAAAAAAGGAGCACACAAGTGAAGTGAAATAAAGTGACTTTCATAACAGTTTTCAATACCTAGGAATGATTCCAATGAAAAATGTACAGGAACTTTATACAATAACATAATAGAACAATTAATACTACAAATCAGATGATTAAAAATTAAACATGATCTAAGTATACTGAGTGACGTATTCCCATGGAATAATTCAACAGATTATGGTGGTGCCCCTAAATTCTGTTCTATGGAAAGGTGAGTTTGTCTCCCCTTTCTTTACATTCGAGTGAGCTTGACTACTTCAACCCCTAAACTACAGTGCAAGTGGCACTATGTGCCTTCAAAAGCTAGATCTGAAAAGGTCATGCAGCTTGCTCCTCATTTTCTAGAAACCCTTGATCTCTAGATACTTCTTCTTGGAACTGAGGTGCCTGTCATGTTGAAAGATGTTCAGACCATGTAGAAAGGCCATTAATAGCCCATTTGCTTCAGTAGAACAAACCTGCCCAAGTACAAGCAGATGAAAGGAGAATGACGCGGCCATTGGAGTTACCCACCAGCTGAGATACTAAGTACCATGGAGTGGACAAGCAATTGCTATTATGCTCCATCCCAATTTCTGACCCCCCCAAAATTCATGGATATAATAAAATTGTTGCTTTTGTAATATTTAGTTTTTGGGGTGTTTTTGCCATTCATCAATTGGATAATCAGAACAAAAAAATTCTAATTTACTAAAATTGATTCATTACAATTCCAATGAAAATCTCAGCAGAAGTAGAAAAGCTGATTCTAAAATGCATATGTAATTACAAGGGTCAAAACAATAAAGAACTAAGTTGGAAAACCCACACTTCTTCATTTACAAAGTTTCTACAAGGCTACAGTAATCAAAATTGTGTAATACTTACTGGCTTAAGTATATAGATTGATGGGACAAATTAGGGTCCAGAAATAAAAATCTGTAGTTAATTGGTTTCAACAATGGTCCTAAGACCGAAAAAGGGAAAGAATTGTCGTCCTCAAATTAGATGGGCCAGATCTTTAGAAGTGTCTGTTTATAAGGTTTGCCTTTGGCTGACCTCTAGGAACTTGGCTCTTTAACCTTTTCCTAAGTATTAAGGTTGTGTCTGCTATGCTAGCTCAACTGGACTTTTAAACAAACAACATGATTTATGGTGAACACCTGGGGCACTAGAATTTTGGAGGACAAAGGGTGCCTACATGATTGGCTTGCAATAAAAATCCTAGACTTGAATTTCAAACTGGTTTCCCCAGGCAGAAACACTGCCATGTTACTGCTGGCAGAGTGTGCTCTTGTGTGGCCCCTTCAGGGAGAGCACAGGTAGTCTGCACAGGAATGAATTCAGACTCCACTGGATCTCCTTTCCCTTTAGTAATCCAGCCGTGTATACTTGCTGTGTTATAATAAACCTTAGCTGAGGATGACTGTGTGCCTAGTCCTGTAAATTCACTTACTAATATGCCAAATATGTAGCTGGCTAAGTCAAATGGTGTCACAAGTGTTCCCCACATGTATATTAGGAGTTAATGTTAAAATATTGCATACACAACTTATTGTGATATTTTGCACTGAAGAGGTCTTGTTTTATTTTTGGTGCTGGGAATCCAACACAGGGCCTACTCATGCCAAGCTACATGTTCTACCTATGAGCAACACCTCCAGCCTGAGAGAGATCTTAATAGCCTTTCCCATCAAGTAATTTATATGGGAAAGCATATTTCAAACCTTATACATATGTCAGTAAGTGTAATAAAAGCAACTTCCTCATGAGTTAAGAAAGGCACACCTCACCCTTCAAACAGTGGTATCTAAGAAAGTACTAAAATTAGTTTTTTAAACAAATATACTTTATTATACAAAATGCCCCCAATACTAATTCTTTTAGGTGAATTTTCTCTCTTCCTATTAGTTCAGTTCTTTTACAATTTAAAACCACATTCTTATATAACAGGAGTAAAATTTCAATTGTAATAAAATACAAATAAGTGATACAACATCTATTAGACTGTCATCTAGACAGTATTGAATTACAAACTTCTACAATTGAAACATGAGTTGTTTATAAGTTTTCGACTATCACTACACTGAAAAAAAAAAAAAAAAAGAAAGAAAAAGAAAGGAAACTGATGAAAGCATATCAAGCCCAAAGTTTAAGAGCTCGGGGACACCACTCACTAGGAAAAAAGTGCAGAAACGACTAGTTATTTATACATGGAGATTTTTACAAGTGAAATTAGATGAATCTTCACCTGCGGCCTCATTTATAAAATGCAATTGTCAGAACGAAAAAAGCAGAGTACTGTAAATAATGAGAGAACTGTGGGTGTTACTCAGTGGTGGGATGTGTGCCTAATATGCAAAGGAGCCCCAAGGTTCAATCCCCAGCAAGGAGAGAAAAAAACAGCTAGACAAGGATTTTCACAAATACTATGTATTACATTTTAGGGCTATTACATTGTGACTAATCTGCTTCAAAGAAAAAAAAATTTTTGAAAAACATCAGTTTATACAGTAATAAAACTGAATTTTAAAAAATTCAGATTGTTTTATATTAATAGCCATATAAAAGATTTATATAAACTAAAAAGATAAGCAATACTGTCAATCATCTGAATACATTAAAGCTTTATACATAAAGCCATGGCTAAAGTAAATGTCATATTTTCCATGACTGTACCTGAAAACAATTTATCAGGACTGATGATTCCATCACAGAACTCAAATTTTAAATCGTCAATGCACTGGACTTTGAGTCTAGCTCAAACTAACTTCTAATAAATAGACATGACAAAACTAAATAGCTTCACAACCAAGAATTTCTTTTAATATGAAAGGAAAATTAATGTTCCTAGTCTCTCCATCTTAAAAAATACAGAACTAGGCCAGCACAGTGGCACACGCCTATAATCCCAGTGGCTTGGGAGGCTGAGGCAGGAGGATCCTGAGTTCAAAGCCAACCTCAGCAACTTAGCCACGCCCTAAGCAACTTAGTGAGACCCTTCTCTAAATAAAATATAAAAAGGGCTGGGGATGTAACTCAGTGGCTAAGCACCCCTGGACTCAATCCCTGGTACCTGGTACCAACAAACAAACAAACAACCTCAGTAGTAGAATGCTTGGCCAGCATGCCCAGCATGCAGGCGGCCCTAGGTTCTAGCCCGTGCTGTGATAAAATAAGAGAAATGTAAAACTGCAATTGATATTATTACCATTCATTGATATTTTTTAAAAAGTTAACTCCTTTAAACACTAACTGTTAAGACTGCCCTTCTTACTCTGTTTGTGTATATGTATATTTGGTCTTTTAAAACTGACAGTAGTTGATAAACACGGTTAATGTTTAGTTTTTTCCTATCAGTTTAGGAAGGGTGTAAAAGGAAAATAAAACAAAAATGAATAATTATGTATGGTTTCCACGGGCACATGTGCAAAAGCTTGTACTTAAGAAATCATATGCTTTTTTGTGGGGTGTTGTTGAGGTTGTCCTTAAAACTTGTATCTGATTTATCCTTTCATGTACAAATGTCCAGAATCCAGCTGGAATATGTTTTGCAACTATACCTCAAAGCATCTCAGACTTCAAGAGGTAGGATCCTAAACCCCTAAGACTTCCTATTTCCAACACTCCAAGGAGGTGCTAAAAGGCTTTGAGTTCACAGTTTTAAAAGATAATTTTCTCTTTGTTAGAATTAATCAAAAAATGATATCCCCAATATGATGACCTAACTGATCATTATGCCATCACTGAACTTAAGGATTTTAGTTAACTATAAGAACATTTGCTCACTCCTTGCAAGTCTGGCTGTACAATTCAAATTTAAGCAAAGGTAAACAAGATTTAGGCAAGATTCAAAACTTTTAATAAAGAAAAACAAAAGACACTTTCAAAAATAAATGATACAGAAATGAAAGCTAAAAGAAAGTAAAGATACTTGAGAAACAAAATCCTCTACTATCTACATATAAGAAATATTTAAAATTTTAATGATGTTGAATGTTCAAATTCATGGCAAACGTAGCTTGTAATAACAAAGCTACTAATAGTAGTGTTTTTCATGATATGGCTGTTTCAAGACATCAATTAATATAGCCACTTTACTATATTTTCTTAAATATCCAGTTCACAATTCATTTAGTTATCTTACATTCACTCATAAACACACATATTTTCTAGCAACAGGTTATTTTGTACTTTAATTATAATGAACCATGACAAAATAATCAAGTGGCTTAAATGCTTTGCTAATGACTACCCCACCAGGGGTTCCTGCATACTTACACACTTGTTGCAATGACCAGGAGCAACGAATGCTCTTTAATATGATGCACTTGAGTGGTATGCTTGCTAAACATTAAAGAGATACATTTGAACTTTCTCATTTTCTTTAAAATTTTAGAAAGATAATCTGCTTATTCAGATCACTTTTACCTGACAACTTATAAAAACAGAGGGAAGCATCATTTTAGAATTCTTTTTTGGGGTAAATTTTATAGTGAAAAAAGGATGTTTTTCAAATTGTGATGACACTAAAATTCTATATTAAAAACTCTAGATTTTAAAAATGTTAAGAAATGTAATGTCAGTTACATTACAGTAATTTAAATGAATGAATCTCGTGATTCCTTAGGTCTATAAAAACGTTTCTTTAGGTTAGGTGACACTACCTTACATTCATTTTGGTACTTCCAGAAATAATCTATCTTACATGTGATCCAAGACAAACCCCAACTTCTAAATTCTCATCTGCAATGAGTGGCCAAGGTAAATAATCAATAATTTTACAGACAATTGAGTAAAGAGATGCTAATCTAATCTGATAAAATGTATATATAACTAGTAATGATTAATGCCAAATATAATAGGCCTCATTTTCATAATTTGGAAATAATTTTCATGTAAAATTTTATATACAGTTTTAATCCTTACCTATGGATAAAGTAATATTTTAAGTAATCAAGACAAATAGTAGAAAAAGCATTTTATTTATATGGAAAAAGCTACAGTAAGATCTGTAAAAGGTGTCAATATAATATTGCCTATACAGAAAAAAAATTCAATTGTGAATAGCAACAAATAAAAGTTACACACCTTCCTACTTAGCAGTGCAATTAATTCACATTGCAATAAAGTTAAGTCAAGTATAACAAAATCAAAACAAGTGTTTCTCCATAATCAGTATACTGAGAATTACAGTGTAAAGATCATTTCAGGTTTAAGAAATCTGCAATCAATCTAAAGAATATCCTAAGACAAGGGAGACACAGTTAATTCATTTAATTATCACTGTTGGGGTTTTTCAATACTGTTCACAGGAAAAAAGTAATGAGTTGACATACATGTAAATAGAATATATTTAGTCTATACAGTAAAAAAATACAAATTATAAAGTGAGCTAACAAAGAATGAAATCTGAATACAGATTTATAAAAGTGACGACATCTTAGACAACACATACAGTATTTCTCATGTAAAAACATCTAGTTTCAGCAAAAAATAATTTGGTTGCTTTTTAGCTGCATTGTAGATCTTGTAAGCTGAAGATGCAGATGTCCAAGTATCTTAAAAACCATAATAAATGTCTTTCTCAATGCATACAAAATGATAAATGCTCTCATCACAGTCTTAAGGGTATTTTTGGAAGTTTGTTTTGTCTTGCTTCAGAAACACATTTAAAATGGGTTAAAATCAAAGGGTTTCATGGTACAATGAAACAGTAAACAGTGCTCAATTTACTGCTAATGTTGAAAAAAACCTAGATTTTACAGTACTCTGGTATATATGAAAGTTTTTTTTATTTTACATTGCATATTTCTGAGTCCATTCTCTTGCATGTCTGTTGTATCTGTAGGCATACAAAAGGGATATAGTAAAAATATACAAACTTAATGTTTTAGAAGCATCTGTCTATATAAGAAATACACATTCTAACTTCTCATGCTTAATTGCAATAGTCACACATATACCAATTATTACACTGGCTCATGCATATATAAAACAGAAATGATTTTTTAACTTATGTGTTTCTCCGTAACCTACAGAAAAATGTAGAATTTTATATATTAATGTAAATGTAAAATTTTATATATTAAAAAAAAAACCATAGAAACCAATTTCTAGTAGAAATCTATAAAACCCAACTATGAATGAATATTATCTGTAAAATATAAACAAACCTATGGAAACAGCAGAATGAAATGGTTTGAAAACAAGGACAGTCTGGCTAGATATAGAGATAACTTCTCTTCCCAGGAGAAGACAGAAAATATAATATTGAATACTTCCGATGATTAAATTCTCTCATTTTAAATTTACTGCCTAGAATTATATAGTTAATTGTGTAAACAAAGAACATGTACTATTAAATAGTAAATAGGGGAAAAAAACAAAATTATTATAAAAAAGACTTTAAATTCTTTGAGAAGAGTTTAAAAGAAAGGTCCGATGCACTGGAAAAAAGACAATTAATATGTACATAATTAAATGTACTTAATATATTGATAACTCATGTTTGGCAGACTATAGAAATGCATTCAAACAGAAGCAATATAAATAAATACTTACTTTTCTTTGTCTGATTTATAGATTTGTGCAATATCTGGAACTAAGGGGTCATCAGGATTAGGATCACAAAGTAGAGAACATATGGACAATAAAACTAGATTCAAAAGAGAACATCAGATTAGATAATGATCTTTCTACAATAGATAAGCTATACATGTGAAAATAGTTTCACTGAATATAGATATTAAACTTACAAAGAAAACAAAAATGTTTTATTTTTATGTTTTATACTAAAACTTTGGAAGCATATCGTTAACTTTTAAAATAAAATCACCATAAAATGCACAAAATAGAAAATTATTATTCCTTTTGAAGTTTTAAATTCTATCAGATTTTTTATTTATTTACAAACTATGAATCTCCAAAGTAGCTACTAATAACCTTTCAACTCCACTACTCTAAAAAGCAATTGAATTACCAAGAGTCCGAACTGTTTTGGACACTATGTTCATGGGCTCTCTGTTCCTTTGCCTTAGTGCTACAGACTATCTACAAAGAAGGAAGATATGTGAAATTTTCTTCAATGAAACTTTTATTCCATGTACCTTACTTTTATTACATGCATTTAAAAATAATGTGAACAGCCATCTTTAGATAACTTGTCATTTTAAAATATAAATGAAACTAAAAAGAACTTGTTACTATGTCAAAATGCAATGCAAATAGGTATATTTGGAAGAAAAAAAAAGTATTTGAAACAGGAGCGAAAAAGGACTCTGGTCCTAATTTGTCTGCTTCACACATACAGGACCACTTCTGAGGGGCTGCTTTTGGAACAACCTCTCATTTCCACCCTCTCCTCCTCCTTCATCTTTTCCTACTCTTTTCAGTCCAAAGAGACTCTTTAAATGACAGGGAAAGGGATTCTAAAGACGAGGGAAAAAACTAGCATTTCTTAAATCTTCCTCATTGCCCATTTACCCAATGAAACTTTAAGCCTTTGTGTATTAAACCAAAAGGGTAGATTTTCTGGGGTCACTTGTATCTCCAGAATGTTTTCAGATTAAGTTCATGATAAAAGGCAAAACAAGACATTTAAAAAGTAGGAAAGTGAAAAATACACAAATAAATGATAGAGGTATGAACTACTTCATAAAATAACAAGAATGAAGTTCCTGAGTCCTGCTGCCGTGAGTCATTTGCCCTGATTTCACTAACATGCATGCAAACCAAAGGTTTTAAGATAAGGTAAAAGACAAGAGTTAACATTTACCTGAATGCTAATTTTGTGCCAGGTGCACAGTGACCCTATGTGGTAATCCTATTTTACATATGAAGAAAAGGAGGCTGTTTTTAAATTCTCAAAGGACAGTTTCACAGAAGCCAACAATACTTTTCTTTTTCTAAATAAAAAGCTTCCACAGTTGCAAGATAATTACTTAGCATCTGGCAGTCTGCCATTTCTTTTAAATGATAAGGACTTAGCTTCTTAAGCCAAATGACATTCATTTCGTGACAAGATTCCAGGAAAGAGTACTATTAGTTCAAAAAACTATTTGACACAGAATCTTTCCTTTATTCAGTGCAATATAATTTCACTATGTGAAAGATTTTTAAGAAGATATATTATATAAACATTTTAGGTGAGCATTTTAAGTTAGAAAAAAATACCAGTCATAATTGACCTGAAGCCCTATTATTTAGTAATATTTGAATCAGTTATGGCTGTGGACTCTGCTTCCTATAAACTCATCACTTTAAAAACAAGCTATAGGGCTGGGCATGGTGGTGCATGCCTCTAATCCCAGTCACTTGGGAAGCTGGAGGCTGACATAGGAGGATCAAAAGTTCAAAGCTAGCCTCAACAACTTAGTGAGGCCCTAAATACCTTAGTGAGGCCCTGTCTCAAAATAAAATATAAAAAGGGCTGGGGATTTGGCTCGGTGGTTAAGCTCCCCTAGGTTCAACCCCTTGTACCAAAAAAACAAAACAAACAAAAAACAAGCTACGGGGGTTGTGACTCAGTGGTAGAGCGTTTGCCTGGCATGTGTGAGGCACTGGGTTTGATCCTCAGCACCACATTAATTAATTAATTAATTAATGGTATTATGTCCAACTACAACTAACAATAAAAATTAAAAAACAACAACGCCGGGCGCGGTGGCGCACGCCTGTAATCCCAGCACTTTGGGAGGCTGAGGCAGGAGGATCGCGAGTTCAAAGCCAGCCTCAGCAATGGCGAGGCACTTAGCAACTCAGTGAGACCCTGTCTCTAAATAAAATACAAAAAAAAAAAAGGTCTGGGGATGTGACCCAGTGGTCGAGTGCCCCTGAGTTCAATCCCTGGTACCACAAAAAAAAACAACAACAACAACAACAACAAAAAAACAAGCTATAGAGCATAGTGTCACAGGCCTGTAATCCCAGAGACTCTGGAGGCTGAGGCAGGGGAATCACAAGTTTGAGGCCAGCCTCAATAACTCAGCAAGACCCAGGCTCAAAAATTTTCAAAAAGGGTTGGGAGGGAGCTCTCTCAGGTAAAGCACCCCTGGGTTCAATCCCCAGAACTAAAAATAAAACAAACAGAAAACAAGCCACATATTTGGTAACATTTAATTTAAAAAAATTTAAAACTGGCAGGGCATAGTGGCACGTGTCTGTAGTATCAGTGGCTTGGGAGGCTAAGGTAGGAGGGTCATGAGTTCAAAGCCAGCCTCAGCAATTTCGTGAGGCCCTAAGCAACTCAGCAAGACCCTATCTCTAAATAAAATGTGGTTCAGTGGTTAAGCACTCCAATACCAAAAAAAAAAAAAAAAAAAAAAAAAAAAAAGTTTTAAACGAACACAGATTTTTCTCATGAATCCTTCAAGAGAAACAATTTTCTTGAATTTTATAAAAAGTAAAAATGTGATGGTGCTTTCAAGGGCAGATGCTTCTAACCCAGTCAATATATTCCAATTGTCAAGTCCCCCCCTATGAGGGAAATAAAACACAAATAAAGAGTGCTGGCATAGTAAATTGTATTGGCTAATGAAACACAGTTAGCTTCAGACGACCTATGTACATAGCTGACAATTTAGCTAAGAACAGGATCTGCATCTCTTATAGTATAATAGATACAGCTAAGAATGTCCTGGATGTTCTCAACTGTACACACTGAGAATCAGCATGGGTTATGTGTCAGTCATAACGATGTCATCAATCATTCAAAATTTAAACTAACATGCTATCTATACTGCATTATTCTTAAGTGTGAAATATGTCACTGCTTTAAAATCACTTTATTAGCCAAATCTGTATTTTTTTTTTCTTGGATGAAGTAAACTAGCTATATAGCTTTATTCAACTAGCTATACAGTTTTATTCATTGTTGTCAAAAGTCACATTTAACGAAAAGGACAAATGGGTGCCAAAATCTTTTTATTATTATTGCTTACTTTCTTTTAAAATAAAAGCTTATCCTCAAATTTATAACTCTAATATTTTAAATCTCTTCTCATTTTATCATTTAGATTTACCTATCCATACCCCTCACACCCCAAAAGCTAACTGTTAAAAGCCAACATAACATAAGAATTATAAGAACAGGGGCTGGGATTGTGGCTCAGCGGTAGAGCGCTTGCCTAGCACGTGTGCGTCCCGGGTTCGAGCCTCAGCACCTCGTACAAATAAACACATTGTGAGCCGCGCGTGGAGGCACATGCCTATAATCCCAGCACTTGGGAGGCTGAGGAAGGAGGATCGCGAGTTCAAAGCCAGCCTCAGCAATGGCGAGGCACTTAGCAACTCAGTGAGACCCTGTCTCTAAATATATACAAAAAAGGGCTGGGGATGTGACCCAGTGGTCAAGTGCCCCTGAGTTCAATCCCCGGTACCACAAAAAAATAAAAAAATAAACACATTGTGTACAACTAAAGCAAATAAATAAATATTAAAAAAAAAAAAAGAATTATAAGAACAAAGCAAAGTTAAAAACAGGAGAAAGCACAGATTTGTTTTTTTTTAAACTTTGGTCCCTAAATACTTGAAACAAATATTTTTCTGTCTCACTGTTATCAATGTTTTAAATCTGATAAATGAAATTACCTTTTGATACAGTCAAAGCTGGTGACCATTGCGACCTCAGGATATCAAGACAAATACTTCCATTACTGTTTATATTTGGATGATAAATTTTTGTTGTGAAAGCAATCTAAACATAAAGCAAAATAAAACAACAGAAAATGTAATACACCATGAACCACGAAAAAAACAGAACCAATTTACTCTGGGGTAAAACATCTACAACTTTACACAGCCTTAGAAGGAGAAATGCATTCCATGCAAGTTGAATGAGCATCTACTCTGGGCTACAAGTAGCCCATTTCCTCCTCAAAGAGTTGAGAAGTATTTTGGAGAGTGTAAGAAATCTGTAATAGCTAGGATGACTGGTAATTAAGCTGGTTTTCTCATACCTAAAAGTAATCCTTTTCTTAATTTAACCATCAGTAATACTGGATGTGCCACTTGGATCTTAGAGCAGGGTACTGACCTTGTTTCAGGGCAAAGAGAAGCCTCGGCTTGTTAACCTGTCCTAAGAAATCTACCAATAATTCTATCTTACACAAGAGCTGCCGTCATACCGTGTCATAAATACAATCTTAATTAGGTGTTTTTAAAAACCTGAACCATTTCCTGATGGACAGAACTGCTCATTATTTCCCTCCTTGATAGTCTCATCATTTGTTTCCTCTTTAGACTTCATCAAAATTAAATCTAATAAGAACATGTTTTTCATCTATCTTTTCCCCACGCCCTCCTGCCCATTAAATGAAGGAACTGTACCATGTTCACTTTTTAATTTCTCACTGTAGCAGAACATAGTAGGTGCTCAATACTTACTAAATGTTTAAAAACCAGTTAAAAGTGTGGGGGGTGGGGCGTGTTGGTAACTTTGGAAAGATAATCCTGTGAATATAACTGTTTGATTCTTGACCATAAAAAACTTCCCCAATTACATATACCTCATAAAGAGGAAAAGAAAGTCAAAGAACCTCATTTATAACATAACAGATAACTGCTTTGAGTACCTCACTCAATGTTTGAGTAAGAATGCATACTTTAGATTGGGAGGTTTTACAAAACAGTTTGAGCATGCTAACCTACCCACAGTCTTTGATGTCCTGAAACCATCTCTGGCAAAGGAATAAAATCCCTGACATGGCAATCACATCAATCATAAAAATAAAAATACCTTTGGTGGTTTAAAAGGATAGTCTGTCGGAAAATGTACAGTGAGAAAGAAGACGCCACCTTGATATGCGCTATCAGGCTGAAATTACAAAACAATGTACATCAGTGTTTGATTATTTATATAGTAACTTTAAAAGACCCCCCCCCAAGTGCTATTGGTTTGAAAAAAGGCCATATTTGAAATGATTTCATCAAATATTACCAGTTTTTTTAAAAAAATAATCATTGTGTCCTAAATTCAAATGATTTACCTTGAGAACAGGTTTCCCTTTGTAGGTATGAAGAAGGATTTTCTGACAATTATGCCAACATCAAAACAAAACCAGACACACTCAATGGTGTGACTTGCCCAAATAAATCTGTTTATGAGTACAAATTTTTAAAGGGCAGCATATGCCAATATTTTCTGCAGCAGCAATCAGTATTAAAAAGGGATTGGAGAAATATTTATCTTTTAGTTTATAAAAGTTAAGTTCTGATGCTTACTTAAGAGCAAAGTAGAATGAGGAGTGATCCAAGTTATTGGGGGAGGGGGAGGAATGACCGACCGAGTGAATTGTTAAAACAATTTATCCCTCAAGTCTTCACTTAGAAAATTTACAAAATAATGTAGAAAATGCAAAAGAAGTCCAAAATAAAACTAAATAAATTCATGGTACTATCAAGTTAGGAATCAATGTAATAAGAAGAATTTAAATTTGGTCATTTTTAAATGGCCAATAGAAAAAATTTAAAACGCTACAAGCAAAAAAGAAAAATTAAAGAAAGCAAAATAGTAATAAAATATACCTGAAATTCTATCTTAATTCCTTCACATCTAATTAAACGTGTCATGTTATAATAACAATTAGGCAATAAAAGCAAAGACTGTCGTTATTTTTTTCTCTTAAGTTTCTACATACATATTACTTCTTTCTTTAAGTTTCTACACATTAGAGGACGTGGCATAATTATTCTTCCTTTTGTATATATTGTTTAATTCTAGATCATCAAAAATTATAATTAGAAATGTAAACAAATTACAGGGCCAAATATGGTCTGCTTACATATGCAAATGATTATGGAATACTGTAGAGCACGTTTGAATTTCTAAAATAAGGGAGATAGGAATAACACAATTGTAATAATTTGTTACATGTGTTCACCTAAAAAAATATTTTTAAAGGTCTACCATTCATATGGTAAGGGTGGGCCTTCAAAAGACAGTATTTTGAAGGTTCTTAGTAACAAAATACAAATATATCTAGGTTCATATTGAAAGCTGTTATATAAATACGCTGCATTTTTACCTTTAGTGTAACAACTAAACATAATGATTTAGGAATCTGAGACAATTTTCCAGTAATCTTGCTGTGAAATTCAGTACTTTTTTACATTTGTTAAGTTAAATGCAAGGTAATATGATTTAAAACTCCATAAGATGAACCTCCTTTGGGGAGCAGGAAGAGAATGATGTTCATGAAAACATGATATTAATGTACTCTCACTCAGAAAGCAGATTGAAGCTGACAGTGCCCACTCTTATGCAATTGGGTTTTTGCTCACAGAAAGAAAAGTCTGTTTCAAGTAATAACTGCCTCTCAGGTATAAAAAGAAATAATACTAACAAAGGTATTAAGTATTAAGAGAAGCTATTTATAGCTGAACACCAGAGCACACTACTTGTAATCCTAGCAACTTGGGAGGCTAAGGCAGGAGAATCTCAAGTTCAAGTCCATCTTCAGCAACTTAGAGAGATCTTATCTTAATGTAAAAAAATTTAAAAAGGGATGGGGATGTAGCTCAATAAGTAAAGCACCCAGGGTTCAATCCCTAGTACTGGGGAGGGGAGTTAAGAGGACCCAGTAATAGAACAGTAGGTAATTTTGAGTTCAAGACAGTGCAACAATATTAAAAGCAACAAACTCAAAAGGTAGTAAAAACAGACTCACTGCAACACTTACCAATTCTCCTTCACAGACAAGAATAGTGATGAAACTTCATGCAAATAGACTTATTCCTAACATTAAAACTATAGATGTGAGAAAGACTATGCTTAGTTAAAAACAACAGACTGTGTCTTAAATAAATAAATAAATAAATAAATAAATAAAGCAAACAGTCTGTTTGCAAGTTGTGGGTGATTCATTACTATGTGTAATCAACAAAGATCTGGCAAGGAAGACACCCCAGTGATCCTAGTTAAGAAACTGCCAATAATGCTTTAGAAAATCATCATAAACCCTCAATCATATTTTGCTTCCTGCGTGATTCAGTGTACAGGAAAATTAACCTTATTCACAAACATCAGATCAAAGCTAAAAAGGCAAGAATGAAGAATGGCTAGGGGATTAATTTCATATATATGAATCATACTTACAGGCCCCATAATAGTTGCTTGCCAGTGGAACACTGAAACAAACAAAGGAGTTTTGGAGTCATTTACAAATGTTCAAACCTCCATTTTTAATGGTAACAAAATCCTAGCAATAGTGCAAAGCTTACAGTCATCTCCCACAGGTCCAGCTGAACAGTGAGCAGGTGGATCCCGTTGTAGATCACTTAATTCCTGAAGGAAAGCAAAAATGCTTAAAGTTAATTCTTTCTTTTTCCAAAGCCATACAATAATTCATTATGATACAAACTACCAGGACTGAGAGATGAACTCAGTGGTAAAGTGCTTGCCTAGCATGCACTGGGCCCTGGGTTCAATTCCCAGCACTGCAAAACACATACACATACACACACACACACACACACACACAAAAAAAAATTAACTTTGCTTTAAATTATTTTAGGCAGTTTTTTCAAAATAAGAAAACAAATACAAAATGTACTCTTTCATTGACTGGAAAAAGAATGTGAAAGAAGATATTAAACTCTTTGTGAAACAGTACCAACCTTTGAAATGATTTAGCAGATTAAAATATTGTTTTTATCAATAAGACAAAAATATTTAATTAGTGTCTACTGTATGCAAGGTAATATATAATTGCTAGGTAGATAATATACAAAAACAGGTCCTGGCACGGGGTGTAACTCGTCCCTGGGTTGAATCCCTAGCACCAAAGAAAACAACAACAAAAAATGATCCTACTTCTAATAGATTATGTATGGCAGGGAGTGAGGGCTTAGAAAGGTGAACATTTAAGGAAAACTGAAGGCTAAGTGGAAAGAATGGAGGAGAATGGTTGGGGCATATTTTTTATCTAGTATACTAATTCATATGCTTTTTTCTGCCCTGAAGGCAGCAAAGGAAAGATTACAGACAGGACACATCTTTAGAGCTGGTCAGCCCTGGCTTGGAATTCCAGTTCTAACACACTAGCTCTGTGACTTTGGGGAAGTCACTTAACTTCCTTGGCCTCAGCTGAGAAGGAACTGATCATCCCCAAACAAAAAAGTAGTTCAATATAAAAGATTGTATCCGAATAACCCAATTTAATTTGGAATATCAAGGAATGTCTGTCTCTGAGGAAGTGACATTTAAGCTGAATTCTAAGGGATGAATGGGAGTTGGTTTGCAGGGAGATAAATGACACTGGGAGATAGTGTGGCATGAGACAAGTTTATAAGGGTAGGCAGAAGCCAGGTGGAAAACAGAGAACAGAACACACCCTATTAAAGATTTGGGGTGCTATACCAAGTGCATCAGGAGGGGTTTTACCAAGTGGCATGCTCTGTTTTGTTTTTTTTTTTTTATATATATTTATTTATTTGCTTTTAGTTGTACACAATGCATGTATTTTTATGTGGTGCTGAGGATCGAACCCGGGTTGCGCACGTGCTAGGCGAGCGCCCTACCGCTGAGCCGCCCTACCGCTGAGCCGTATCCCAGCCCCGGCATGCTCTGTTTTAAAGGATGGTTTTCACTAAAGGATCAGAAAAAAAGAAAAGCTACAAGATGAGCCACTACAGGTAAGAGAAATGGGGCATAAGTTGGGCATTGGACTTGTTATTTTCAAGGGCTAACCTATCACAAGATCTGATGAATTACATGTGCAGAGCAAGGAGAGGTCACAGATATGTATGATGAAGATTAGTGGCAGCCCGCATTTAACTAGTGTCTTAGTCACCCTAACAATTCTCAGAGGCAGGTGTTATTATATTCCCTATTTTATGGATGAAGAGTAAAAGAGACACACTTCACTATATGCTCACATAACCATTATTGTATGGAAATGGGATTCAAACCTGGGTAGTCTGACTTTTTACTTTTTAGCTTCACATATATACAAATGAAAATGTCATTTACTGAGATGGGGACCACTGAAAGACAAATGGATTTGGAGGTAGACATCATGAATCTATGAACCCAATGATATCAAGAAAAATTCAATTCAACAGATAAGGCTGGAGCTTAAAAAAGGGTGAGGGTAGAAATCGGAAAGTCATTATATATACCTGGTAGTTTAAACTGTGGGAATGTTGTAAACATTTTTGTGGGAGGACATATAAATAAACACTGCACTTCATCAAATCCAAGATGTCATCAGTTGTAAATCACACCCTTATTTTATGTATCAACAATTAAGGAAAAATGTTGCCAATTAATTTTAAACGCCATCAATTATAAGATGCCTCCAGACTTTAGAAATATTAAAATATGAAATATGTGCACCACAGAATCACTGCTTATGGTAGTAAGCTCACTTCTCTACTGAAGACAGACAAGAAGAGGACACCTTCCTAAGAAAGTGACAAACGAGCTGGGTTAGCCAAGTGCTAGCTCAGGTACCCTTTCAAGTTCAATGTTCTTTTCCAACTTATCTCAGTACTTTGATTTTTGTTTTGTGGTTCTTTTTCTTTAATTTTTTAAAATATAGCTGGTGCTGTGTTTTTCTCCCTAACAAAAATTAACTTAACACAGTGGCTTCTTTGGTCTATGTACAATTAAGAAATAACAGAAGGATCCAGTCTTTGATTTAGCCACAGTGGTTAAAAGCAAGGCTTTGAAATTCAAGTCTGGATGCCACCACTCACTTAAAACACATGATCTTGGGAAAACAATTTTTTTCCATTCCAAACCTGCTTTCTTTCATGTAAAGTAGAATTATAACCTTCATCCACAGTTTCTATGGCAATCAAGTGAAATGACACATGCCAAGTGCATAGCACAGTCTCTGGCACATTAGCAGGCATTCAAATAAATTTTAAGATAATATGGAATTAATGACAATCATCAAATTCTCTAGTAGTAAAAAACAATGATTTAAATAGCTGAAAAGAGTGGGAATGAAATTCCCAAGTCACAACCCCATTTTTTTAACGACTGTGCCTTCTAACAGTTTTCTAATTTGGGCTTTGAAGAGACTGCTTCTGAAATTACTCATGTTGAATTTTCCAACATAAATGTAAATAGTACTTCCTTGCCCTCATTTTTAACTAGAAAACTAGTTAATTAGAAAATGACAGTCCTTAACTATGGCTTTAAAAATCTTAATAATTTGCATGTATACATTTTACATAGAATTAATGTATACATGAATAAATTGTAAATATAATGTTATTTATTAAGAAGAAGAGCCCAAGGCTTCAAATTCAAATAGCTCTTCTTCAAATTCATTTTAGGTATTTTATAAAAATTGAAAGTCTTCTTTTTTTTTTTTTTTTTTAATGTCCTGATCCTATCTCCTTTTTAGAAGCTAGCATTAAGGGGAAAAAAAGAACAACAAGCAAACTTCTGCTAAAGGCAGGTTCTTAAGTTCACTACTTAAATCTCACCTGCTATGGTAAAGAGAGCTGACACTGCATCAAACATCTCGAATATTCACACGATCATTACTTACTACTAGTAATCACACTAATGCTTTGGTTAGGAGACTTACACATCCTAGACATTTCAGGAAGGCCTAGATTTCTATTTTTTTTTTTTTTTTTTTTTTGCCAATCCAAAAGTCTATAATATGCCCTTGATATTGTTTAGAAGTGTATTAACTGAAGTTATGATGCATATGTGCGGAAAGACAAACAGAGAACACAAGGGGCAATATACATATACCCTTCTTTGCCCACAAAAATGCAGATCTTAAATTTAAGAAGAAAAACAAAGAGACTTTAGAAAATTATGAGATGTGCTAATGGGGTGAAAATATAAAACTAACAAAAACTGAAACCAAACAAACCAAATCCCCACTCTTTGCTCTTAAGTCTACCCAGCTGCCAGTGTTCTTTCAGATGACACAAAGATTGGAGGATCACTTACTCTGAGTGTCTCTCAGACCACTTTATTATCTGGTTTAAGCTTTCTCTGCTATAACTGGCATCCTTACTTATCTACTTCTAGCACTGTGGCCACATATTTGGTATTAAAAATAATTTAGTGATTTTTGGTAATTCCAAAAGGACATGTTAGGACTAGCAGTTCCTTCCCGTGCTCCTCTCCCCTACTAAGAACTGATGCTGAATTATACAGCTTGCTCAAGAGCCAGGCTTCATTCTACGATTGCTCCCTGCTACAGATCCAAGTCTCTCTAAACAATGATTTGTGATCCCAGACTCCCACTTCTTGAACACGTTTTCCTAGTCCACCGAACCCTGAAATCTAGATGCACCCTATAGAGAGCCTCCTCACAACTGTTTCATGAGCTCCTCAGGCCTTATCTTAGACCTCTACGTGGCCATGCTTTCCTATCATGCCAAATTAAGATTTCAAAGAACACCTTTATATGTGCATTCAAAGTCATTCTTTTTTAAAATTAAGTATTATATGTACATATGAATGTCATAAAAGCAAAACAAAGCAAAACAGTGATTTGTAGGGGAAAAAAATACCACAATGTATAGTTAAACACCCACGAGACCATTTCCCAAACCAAACCACTGTTAACAGACTAGAATACTTTATTCACAGCTTTGCTGGGAAATAAGCATGCCACTCACTGTTGGAAGGAGTGTTAATTTAGATACAACCTTTTGGAGGGCAATTTGGATAAATTATGGAAGTAGAAAATGGTCATTGACCCAGTAATTACACTTCACAGGCATAACTGGGCATATAGACAAAGATATATACATAAGAATGTTTGGTGCAACTTCTTACATAAGTATGAAAAACTGAAAATAGTCTAATGGTCCACCAAGAGAATGGCTTCATAAAATAATATGCTCATATACACTGGGTAGCTATTAAAAAGAATGACAGAGCTGCATATGTTGACACTGAAAGATGCTGAAAGAAAATAAATAGGGCTTGAATAAAAAACACAGCTCCAGGACAGTATGCCCATTACAAACTCAAAATATATTACAAACCATAAATGCATTAAAAAACAAATAAGAAAACACAAACTGTTGACAGCACTTATCACTGAGAGTAGGTTGCTAATTTTTACTTTATATCTTCTACATTGTTACAAATTGTTACAATATTTTTATAACTCTTTAAAGAAAAAAATAAAGATTTTTAAAACAATGAAAGAATGAATTACTATCACATATTAGAAGAAGACACAACAACTACATCTAATATGATGGATAACTGAATACCGGAACAGGAAAAGGACATTAGTTGGAAAAACATGAACTCTTGAGTTAGGGCAGTAGTTTAAATAATGGTATTATACCAAATCTACTTCCTTCATTGTAATAACTAACTATGATTATGTAAATTGGAAATACTAGTGGAAGTTAGGTTAAAGATATATGTGAACTTCCTAGATTAATTTTTGCAATTTTCCTGTAATACTACAAATTACCTCAAAACAAACAACAAAAAAAAAAAAGTTGAAAAATTTTATACATATTCCAAACTTAACTATTTTCTTTCCCAAGCTTGCTTCTTTCCTGTATTCCTAATATCAGTTGATAGGACAAAAGCCACCCTGTCACCAAGCTCAAAATCTCAGCATCGTTTTGATTCTTCTGTTTCTCTTGTCCTTCATATATAGTCAGAAGTACAGTACAATAAATATAATCTTCCTTAATACACATTACAATGTTTACCTTGCTTCCAAAATCAAATACAGTTCAATACTCTATGTATTACTTGCATAATCATCTTCTAAAGGCATAGCTTGTTTGAAATTTCATTCTTCTGTTTTTAGAAAATTTCAGTTATTACCCATTGCCTATTAAAAATCAAATCCTACCAATGAAATTCTTTTCATGATCTAGCCCCAATCCTATACTTTCAAGTGAAGGTTCCCCTTCAAAAATATTCCCAGTGATTCTCCAAAGAGCCCCTTTCAATTTTCTAAATTACTCTCAGAAAGTCTGTAAGGTCAAAAATAACCTCACAATTACACTAAGATGTTATTTGCTGTTTTCACTATCAATATTTCAGGAGTACACAATGGAGTTTTCCAGAGACTTAACATGACTACATGAGTTGATGTTAGAATCCAGTTGTCACCTATAGCCTGACTATAATGAAATTTAAAATGCGTAAAACAATGTCACTCTACATTTTTGTTTTGGAAAATATAATTATTTTTCATTAAAAAGTAATTCATAGCCGGGCGCGGTGGCGCACGCCTGTAATCTCAGCACTTTGGGAGGCTGAGACAGGAGGATCGCGAGTTCAAAGCCAGCCTCAGCAATGGCGAGGCACTTAGCAACTCAGTGAGACCCTGTCTCTAAATAAAATACAAAAAAGGGCTGGGGATGTGGCCCAGTGGTCGAGTGCCCCTGAGTTCAATCCCCAGTACCAAAAAAAAAAAAAAAAAAAAAAAGTAATTCATAATGTTGGCAAGGATGTAGGGGAAAAGGTACACTCATAATTCATTGCTGGTAGGACTGCAAATTGGTGCAACCACTCTAGAAAGCAGTATGGAGATTCCTCAGAAAACTTAGAATGGAACCACCATTTGACCCAGTTATCCCACTCCTCAGTCTATACCCGAAGAACTTAAAATCAACATACTACAGTGACACGGCCACATCAATGTTTATAGCACCTCAATTCAAAATAGCAAAGCTATGGAACCAACCTAGGTGCCCTTCAACAGATGAATGCATTAAGAAAATGTAGTACATATGCACAATGGAATATTACTCAGCCATAAATAAGAATGAAATTATGGCATTTGCTGGTAAATGGATGGAACTGGAGACCATCATGACTAAGTGAAATAAGCCAGTTCCCAAAAAACAAAGACTGAATGTTCTCTCTGATATGCGGATGCTAAACACACAATAATGGTGGGGATGGAAGAACAGAAGTTCACTGGATTAGAGAAAGGGGAATGAAGGGAAGGGTTGGGGATGGGAATAGGAAAGACAGTAAAAAAAAAAATCAGACATAACTTTACTATGTTCATATATGAATACATGACCAGTAAAACTCTACATCATGTATAACCACAAAAATGCAATCCTAATTAGAATAAGTTATACTCCATGTATGTATAATATGTCAAAATACACTCTACTGCCATGTATATCTAAAAGGAACTAATAAAAAAATGTCATTTATAGCATGTGCAAGGCCCTGGGTTCAATTCCCAGTATTGCAAAATAACAACAACAACAATAATGATGATGATGATGATGATGATATGATAATAAACAAAGACCAAAAATTATTTGTATTAGCATATTTACTGTAATTTTAAAAGTATTTCTTATTTCTAAATATGTATTCAATTGCTCATATGGTAAATATCAATAGATACAGTCCATACCAAGAAAAGCTTTGTGGGGTCTTCAATACTTAAGAATATAAAGGGGTCCTGCCAGGCATGGTGGCCCTTGCCTGTGATCCTAGCAATTCAGGAACCCGAAGCATGAAGATCTCAAGTTCATATCCAGCCAGGGCAACTTAGCAAGGGCCTGTCTCAAAATGAAAAATAAAAAGGGGTAGGGTATAGCTCAGTGGTAGAGCACCCCTGAGTTCCCTTCCCAGTATCCAAGGTGGAAAGAAAAAAGAATATAAAGGGGTCCTGAGGTCAAAAGTTTTAGAAAAACTGGTCTAACCTAACTTGGATATTCCCTGTACCTGGCTAAATTTTCTGTCCTTTATAATTTTCCTTCTCCTAATATCACCTTCCTTCCATCTAGTCATTAACTGTAGCTATCTTCTCAAAGGCCATTTTTATTATTTTTTTTTTTTTCTTTTTTGCTCAGTGCTGGGGGCTTCACCCAGGACCTTGCACAAGCTATGCAATCATTCTACCACTGGATTGTACCTGCAGTCCTCAAAGGCTACTTTAAAAAATACGGGTTGGAATCAGATATTGATCAAATCTGGTTTTGCTGCTAACCAGTACTAGCTGTGTGACCTTGAGCAATTTACTTAACCTGAGTCTCTGGTAATATGGAAGGACATCACTGGTTACTGTGAAGAATTAAGAAGTAAATAAAAACACAATAAGACCTGGCATGTATAATAGATGCTTAATAAATGCTGATTTCCCCTTCCTTTTCTCTTTCAGCAAATTTTTTTTTAAAACAAAAACTTGAATGCATTTTATTTATGGATACTTATTAGCACAATACCTTTCACACATAAGTGTTTGTTATTATTTGAGTCAAATAATAAAATTTGAGGAATAATATGATCGGCAGAACGTAAATATCTCAAATCTCAATCTTTCAGAAATACAAATGATTAAATTTGGCAAGAGAATAAAAACCAATTACTGGGCTGCGGTTGTAGCTTAGTGGTGGAGCACTTGCCTCCCATATGTGAGGCACTGGGTTTGATCCTCAGCACCACATAAAAATAAATAAATAAAAGAAAGGTATTGCATCCATCTACATCTAAAAATATTTTTTTAAAAAAACCATTTACTCCTTTATACAGATATGCAGACTGCATATAATAAAAGTTTCAAAGGTGTTAAAAGAGAACATTGCAGGTCACTTAGAAACATAATGATATCTAAAAATGAACATCAAAAGAACATTCATCATTAAAATATTATGCCATTATGACAGGGTTTTCAATTTACAGAATGTATGATACATTCCAGTGAAGTATCCAAAAGCCACATATTTTTTTGAGGGCTGGGGGTGTAGCTCAATGGCAGAGCGCTTGACTAACATGTATGAAGCCCTAAGTTCATCCCTAGCACCACACACACACACACACACACACACACACACACACACACACACCAATTTTTTTGTTTTGGTGTTTCTATCTAGTTTAGAAGACCTCATGTAATAAGCGACTTAAACCATCTCCACCTAATGGCGTATTGTACTAATCCACCCTTAAACCATCTCCATCTGAGGGCCTATTAACCCTGTGCTTTATAAACCCTGCCCTTGCTACGAAGGGGTGCATTTTCTACCACCCTGCTTTGTGCGGGTCGGAGTTGGTGGCCCTGGCCGGAATAAGGGCTTCTTTGGCTGTTACATGAGTGGCTTGTGAGACTTTTTTCCTGCAAATTGGGTACAACACTCAAAACTCTAAATATTCCATCTTTATTATTTATCTACAGATGCAGCTGACCTACTTTCAGGACCCAGCTTTGGGCTGCTCTTCCAAGTGGACTCCAGAGTTTGCGCTGAGCTAACTCAGTCTCAAAAAGCATTTTTAACCACTGCCATTCCTTAGTGACAAAGCTGCCATGGACAGGGCTATGGTCTGTGACACAGATGGAGATTTTTTAAAAAAATGTCTGCCATGTTCAACTTAACTAGCTGGACTAATTATGAAAGTTTATTAAGTACTTCCACACCCTCTCTGGGGATGTAGTAGCTCAGTGGTAGAGTGCTTGCCTAGCACATGTGAGGTCTTGGGTTCAGTCCCCAGCACCACAATGAAACCACCATCACCACATCCTTCCTAACAGGCATCATTCTGATTTTATAATTTTACCCTGGTTCTAACCCTCTGAAGTTTTAAAAAGTTAATTTAATAGTATCAGATTATGATGCTAATAAAAATCCTTCCAAGTCACTGGCAGGCACATTTGCTGATGATTAAATTAGGGCATGAAATTCAAGAACTTACTCATTCGTAGAAAACAATAAATTAATAGGATGTAGTTTGATATAAGAAAAAGGTCCTCTGGAACCTTAGAAGCTTAAAAGTAGCTACAGTAGCTGCACCTCCAAGGAAATACATGTAAGAGTAGTGCTAAGCCTCAGGGGTTACCTTCTGAATGTATTTATTAAAGTTTAGAACACTCTAGGGAGACCTGTAAAAAAATAAAATAAAAAGTTTCTCCTACACAGAAGATAGATCTACTCAGGAACTACTACCTAAATAAAAAATAAGCACTGATATTTGAAACATTTAAAAAGTCAGGTTGTAAGATCTGGTAAATTCTGAAAAGTTACAAGGACTGCCTCAGAGTTTACCTTCTACCCACCCTTTTAAACTTGTGACACATTTCAGTACTGTCTTTAAATATAACCAGCACTCCATATCAACAGAGTCAACCAACTGCAGAAAAAAAAATACTGGGGAAAGAAAACTGCATCTGTACTGAACATGTGAAGGCTTTTTCTTTGCCGCCATTCCCTAAATAATACAGCAGAGCAATTATTGACATAGCACATATGTTGTATTAGGAAATAGAAATAATCTACAATTGACTTAAAGTAGATGGAAGATGTGCACAGGTTGTATGCAAATACTACGACATTTTATATTCAGGACCTGGGTACAGGCAGATTTCAGTTATCTATAAGGGGCCCTGGAACCAATCTCCCATGGATGCCACGTGACAATGATATAAATGGCCTTATTTGTTAAAAGGTGCATAGAAAAAGTTAACGAATTTTTAAAAATTTGCCAGTTATCAGGAGTGGTATTCAAGGCTACTGCTTTTTGTCATACATGTCTTGTACTGCCAACTCCAATGAATACCACTCTCACAGACTTCAACTGAGTGGTGACTCCCAGGAGTTCTGCAATGCTCTGTTGCAGAAAGCTGCACATAAAGGAAATGAACAACATATTCTTCAAAGCCAAGGTAGGTTGTCATGCCTGTTTTGGATAAGCAAATAGCACTGCTGATATGGAAGCAAAAGTGACAGTATGATGTCATTCTAGTAGAAAGAAAAGATTTTTTTCAATAGATGGTACTGGGTCAATTAGGTATTCATGTGAAAAAAAAAATTTAAACTTAACCTCCTACCTCAAAACATATATAAAAATTAATTCTAAATAGATTCTAAATTTAAATATGAAAGGTAAAATGTTAATGCTTTTAAAGGAAAATGTAAAATGTCATCATGACCTTGGAGGAGGCAGAGATTTTTAAATAGTACACAAAGAGGAATAACCATAAAGAAAAAAATGGAAAATTTGCACTTAATTAAAATTAGAGACATCTGCTCATCAAAAGGCACATTAAAACTGTGAAAAGACGGGGCTGGGGTTGTGGCTCAGCAGCAGAGCGCTGGCCTCGCACGTGCGCGCACGCGGCCTGGTTCGATTCTCAGCACCACGTAAACATAAATGCATTGCATTGTGTACAACTAAAGTAAATAAATACATATTTTTAAAAAAAACTGTGAAAAGGCAAGCCAAGTGGGAGACAATATTTACAATACATATATTTGATAGAAGATGCATCTACAATATGTAATAAATATTCCTACAGATCCATTTATTTTAAGAGAGACAGCTTAAACAGGCATTTACCAAAAAGGCTAGCCAAATAGAAAAACACAACACACACACATCAGAAGGGTCTCAGCCTTATTAGTCATCAAGAATATGCATATTAAAACCAAATCTTATGCCATTACACACCCAACAGAATGGTTAAAATGTAAAAGAAGAACTACAAGTGCTGGCATATATGAAAAGCAATTAGAACTCTCATCCTTTGCTCATAGAATAAGAAAGCTGATAATAACAATAAACACACAAATATGATGTGATCTAGCAGTTCTACTGCCAAATACAGAAATGTGAATATACATACTCACCTTAATAGTATCATGTGTAACAGCCCCAAACTAAAACAACCCAAATGTCCACCAATAGTAGAATAACTTACAGCATATTCACACAATGAGAATGAAAAGACTACAGCTCCATGCAATAACAAACAAATTTCACAGTACACATCACACAATTCTTTTTGAATAAAGTTCAAAACCAGGCAAAACTAATCTCTGATGCTAGTCAAAACAGTGATTTACCTTAAGGGCAAAGGTAAAGCAAGGAAGGGAGAAGGACACCTTGGGCCCTTAGTATGCTATTTCTTCAGCCAAGGGCTGAATTCACAGTTGTGAAATCTACCAGGCTATATGCCTTATGTATATTTATTATATTGTAACAAAAAGTTCTAGAACTTTTTTTTAATATTTATTTATTTGCTTTTATTTGTACACAATGTGTTTTTACCTGGTGCTGAGGTTCGAACCCGGGCCGTGCACGTGCTAGGCGAGCACTCTACCGCTGAGCCACAACCCCAGCCCAGTTCTAGAACTTTTTAATAAATTTTTCCATAATGAATAACACAATGATGATATCAAAAAGGTAGGCAAAGGATATAAAGAATTCACATAATGTAAAATAGGGCTTTCAATTAATCAGACTAGTTACAAAGCCATAAATAAGAACTTATTAGAGTATGCACGTTTGTGTATAATACATAGATTTTGTGTGTTTCAATTTCATTTCCAGTTACTTTTAATCTAAAAGTGAAACACATTGCTGATTTAATTTTTCTTCACCTTTGAGACAAAGAAAGCTTAAAACAAACCAACCCTGTATCTAAATATAGGTCAAGCAATAAATACCATCAAACTGGCAAAAATATTCCCCAGATGAAAAGGAGTCCATGCCAATGAAGCAATTTTCTAACCCAATATGATTAATGGCTAAATAAAACTAGGGGTACCTAAATTTCAAAATAAAAATGTAAGATATTAATGAGTGGTGGATTATAGGATAGTGTCCTTCATGACTAAAACCACAAAAACACTGACAAGGCCATAAAAATGTATATTTAGAGGATTTATATAGCCTTATGTGGCTAAGCACTTCTATTCTAGTTCAGATTTCTATAACCGGCTAGACACAAAGAAAAGTACTGAAAGGCCTGAAACTGAATTTAAATGGGCACAGATGGCATGTTTATAACACCCCCACAATATGCTGAGTGTTCTCCATAAAAACAAGCTAGACACAGTCCCTGCCTCTAGGGGACTTAAAATCTAAAAGTAGATGAGGCAGCTTAATTCAAAGAAAGCAAACCAATAAAAGAAAATAAAGACAGGAATGTAAGAGAAGAGGCCTGTGTTCATCTCCTGGCTCCCATAAGGGTAACAGTCCAATTGGAACAGTGGAGAATGCACACTAACAAGCAAGAACTGCCTTATTTACCATAAGACTTAATATAATACTATGCAGTAAACAGCTCCTAAGAAATTACACTGACCAGACTGAAAGTGCTTTTGCTGTCTTCTAGCTTCACCAGTCAGAAACTCTAAATCTCTGTAAAAGAGATTATATACACCACAATGGGTATGTGTAAAGGACATCACACACAGCCATGTACTGAAACTGATTTATGGCCCAACATTTAAATTACTCACTCCTAAGCATATGAAAGCATTATTTCGAAAAATCCTGGCCCAATCATCAATTAATTAATGTGACATAATCATCTTTACCTCCAAACCCCTAAAACAAGACAGTGATTCTTACTGGATTGCATTTTTGGTGTTGTCTCTAAAGGGATTTAAGAGCTATATTTGGTTTGTCTGTAAATAAACATTTCCTGGGCTTACAGTTCAGGCTCTGATCTCCTGAACAGAACTGATCTAGTTGACTAGAACAATTTCAATAGAGATGTCAAACAATTGCCAGAAATATCTCCAAACACAGAGTCTCTTTAAGCCCTTGAATTAAAGTGCATCTTGATTTAAAACTATGTAGATGCTTCCTGGAAGACTTCAAAATGCTGAGGACAGGGGCTGGGCCTAGGGTTCAGTGGCAGGGCTCTTGCACAGCACATGTGAAGCACTGGGTTCGATCCTTAGCACCACATATAAATAAATAAATAAATAAAAACATGCTGTCCATCTACAACTAAAAAAAAAAAAAAAATTTTCTTTTTAAATGCTGAGGACAACCAATTAATTAAGTTGTAGGTACCAAACTCACTTCAACAAACTGGTCCTGGCAGCTTTGCTGTCTCTTTTAATCATGTATCTCCCTGGCAAAGTTAGCTTATTTTAAAAAAATGTAATGACCAAATTCCACCAAAAAAAGGAAGAAAATAATGACCCTGTTGACTTTGCCGCATCAGAGTAATATTTATTGCATTTCAGTTACAGAGTACCATTTAGAATAAAAGTCTAAGGTCACAATTGGGGACATTATTTACCAATTATGTCATACCTACAGCCACTTTCCAGGTGATCTCTACCTATACAGCAGCCATGATGGCTCCGATTCCCAACATGCTACTTTGCCTCTGCTTTCAAGCCTGCCTTTTAAATACAAGACTCTCAATTACTACCCTACACATATAATATTTCCATCAGAGAAATTATATAAATAAAAATCTATTTTAGACAAATCCAAAGAAGCCAAGTAAAAGCTGCATCTGAACCTACTTTATGGACCTACTATGAGAACAGTAAAAGCAGATTTATTCATTTCAGGAACCCAAACTCTAAACTTCAGAATCACCATCTGATTCAGTTCTCCCATCTTGTCCCACCCATTGTCATATCCCCTCCCATAATTAGTGCCACACAGTTCAGATTCTCCTTCTGTCCTGATCCCTCCCCATGAAAGCATCCCGGAAGGCGGTTTCACAGACAGCTGAGGTCCAAAGAGCAGGAGCACTCACAAGAGCCAGAGCAGATACATCCCAGGGAACGAAGCCAGGTTGACCCTATTCAAGTATTGGGGCCAGACTGGAAAAGAGAAGGAGGAGACGGAGGGACTGTCTACACCAGTGAACTGTTGAGACTTGAAGGGACAAGAAAGGGTAGGCAAATCAAAAGGGCCAAGCAAGATAAACACCCTTATTTTTCTCACATAACCTGTATTCAAAGTTCTCCATCAATCTGGCTGGCTCAGGCCCTCCTTGGATCTCACTTGAACAAGAGCAATGTCTTAATTGACCTGTGGGCCCCCTATTTCTCTACCTAACATACTGCTGCCAAAATCATCTTAGGGTACCATGTCAAACCTTTTCAATGTCTTCCATTTGCTTTAAAGGCTTATAAATCCTTAAAGAGGCTTATTAGACCTTGCAGGATTTGACTCCTCTCTCACTTCATATGTGAAAACCTTCTTTTTCCTAGTGCTCTCTGCACCAGCCAAAATGAACTTCAATTTCACAAAATGTTATCTTGTCCCTAATTTTAAACATAGCTTCTTTTTAGGTAGAAGATTCTTAATCACTTTCCTACCAATATACACTCTATCTTTTCTTGTACCTAATTCATTTTTACCCTCATGTCTTTTTTTTCCTTTTCTTTCATGCATACTAGGCAAGCACTCTACCACTGAGTGACATCCCTAATTCTTTAAAAAAATTTTTCTTAAATTTTTAAATATTATTTTATTTCCAGACAGGGTCTTACTGAATTACTCAGGCTGGCCTCCAACTACCAATCCTCCTCCCTTGGCCTCACAAGTAGCTAGGATTACAGGCATGCACCACCACCACACTCATATTTGTTTCTTCTTTTATTTATTTATTTATTTGGTGCCAGGGATTGAACTCAGGGGCACTCAACCACTGAGCCACATCCCCAGCCCAATTCTGTCTCACTGGGTTGCTTAGTGCCTCGACATTGCTGAGACTGGCTTTTAACTTGTGATCCTCCTGCCTCAAGCCTCCCAAGCCACAGGGATTACAGGAATGCGCCACCGTGCCTGGCTACTGCTTACTTGTGCCTGGCTACTGCTTACTTCGTGTCTTACTTTAAACATCATTATTCTGTAAGGAAAGTTTCCCTGACCCCTTCAATGTGTCCCTGCTATATTCCCAGAGTACTCTGTACTTTCCTTTCCATGACATTCATCAAAATTATAACTATAAACCATGAATAATACTGTGTTCTATGAGGCTAGGTTGCATACCCCACACTATGATTAAGAATGGCACTTCGCACGGTGGCACATGCCTGTAATCCCAGTGGCTCAGGAGGCTGAGACAGGAGAATTGTGAGTTCAAAGCCAGCCTCAGCAACATCAAGGTGCTAAGCAACTCAGAGAGCCCCTGTCTCTAAATAAAACACAAAAGAACTGAGGATGTGACTCAGTGGTCGAGTGCCCATAAATTCAATCCATGGTACCAAAAAAAAAAAAAAAAAAAAAAAAAAAAAAAAAAAGGTACTTTCTTACTGAAAACCCTTCAGTGGCTTTCCCAACCTTCTGCATATGTATTCTCAGCTTGGGCCTTCAAGGCCCTTCACAATACAAACCGTATGGTTTACTATTTCCTGAATGCTTCCAAAAAGCAAGACTATTTGTTCCTTCCCAAATAAGCCACACATATTTCTAATGTCTTCATTTCTGTCTCTTTCTCTACAAACCTGGCTTCCCTTATTCTTTCAGAACATTACTCATTCTTCTAAACCTATACCCAATTTCACCTTTTCCACAGATTTCCTATAAGTAATTTGGCATTTTCCACCTTAGACTTCGTTTCTGTGCAAATATATTGTAATTTCCTTATGGTACTCTCCTAAGTCCACCTATTGGTTACAGTCCTATTCTTTCCTTTATTAATTCAAAACTTTTTAGACAATGTCTTTATAACTTATCTTTCTATAAAATTCCTTAATGTATTTAGGATATGCCTTATATCAGAAGGTGCTCTGTAAATGTACTAACTTGAATCTTACAAATCTATTACATATAAGGGAGCTGTATAAGGCAGTTGTCAAAATATATTGATTAAATAATTTTTAAAGGACAAAAGATACCTGTAAAACAGATGGAAACTAAATGGAATAAAATGTTATGTTACCAATACATAATAGAAATACATATTATTTTCATCACAAATAATTGCTTTTTAATCAGAGTAAGACTTATTAACATTATATCATACATTAATTTTTTTTTCAATTCTGACTTTTCTTTTTCCCAATTCTGACATCTCAAACAGAATTTTAACTCAAGTCCCATGTAGCTCTATGCAGCACACAGTGCCTATGCTCAATGTTTATATGTTTGCTGAACAAATCAGCATAAAAACACTATTCGAGTTTGCTTAAAATTATACTGGTGTGGGCTGGGGTTGTGGCTCAGCGGTATAGCGCTCACCTAGCACATGTGAGACCCAGGTTCGATCCTCAGCACCACATTAAAAAAAAAAAAAAAAAAAAAAAGGCATTATGTACAACTAAAATTATATTGGTGGGCTGAGAATGTAGCTCAACAGTAGAGCACTTGCCTAGCACACGCAAGGCCCTGGGTTCAATCCCAGTACTAACAAAAAGAAAAAAAATATATAGAGCAAAAGAATATACGTGCACACATATATATATATATATATAGAGAGAGAGAGAGAGAGAGAGAGAGAGAGAGAGAGATACATACATACATACATACATACATATTTACACATTACACACATCCACAGATGGGACCACCGAAACTATCAAGTCCAACTCACTGAATTTACAAATGAGAATAAAGACTTCGCCAAGCAAACAAAGCTAAAGCCAAGAAAAAAGGTTCAAACCACCTGACTCCCACTGCAGCTCTCTTCCTACCCAGCTACTGACTGACACTCACCTCAAGATTGATAACTAGAGCAAATCATCCTCAACCATGCTCAGTATTGAATTAAGGCCATTTGCACACTTTAACCTCGTGCAAGAGAAACAAAAGAGTGAAGACTGAAGGAATGAAAAGGAATTCTTTTCATCTTTCCCAGGAGGCTTATTATCTTACAAAAGGTAAGAACAAAGCTATTTCATAAGCCTTGAGGATAGCATTTGTGTTCAGATATTCTGAGAGGCAAGAAAAACATGATAGGAAATTACATATGCCTTTTTAAAAATGGGTAATAGGGGCTGGGGATGGGGCTCTGTGGTAGAGCATTTGCCTAGCACGTGTGTGGCCCTGGGTTCAATCCTCAGCACCACATAAAAACAAATAAATAGAATAAAGGTATTGTGAAAAGAAATTCTTAAAAAAAAAAAAAGTGTGATAGAATTTTGACATATAAGTGAATATGTTAAATAGAGCATCCTGAATGCTACATTATCCAAATTTATTATTTATTTTATGGTTAACCAAGACATGGTGTTTCAGGGAAAACAAACAAAATCTATGTGCCAATTTCTTAAAATGTACATGAAACATGAACATACCCACCAATACCTGCCAAATATTTGTTATTAAATATTGTATCTATTCCTAACAAATGGCATATAGTGAGCACTTAAGTGTGCATAAAAAGTAATCTTAGTATCACCCAGTGCTATTTTTGAATTCTGTGGTTGGACATCAGTGACTGTAAAATACTGCTACTTGTAATCAGGCATAGTGACACACCCAACTGTATTTCCAGCTACTTGGGAGACAGAGACAGGACTGCAGGCTCAAAGTCAGCCTGGGCAACTTAGTGAGAATCCTGCCTCAAAATAAAATAGAAGGGATTGGAGATGCACTTCAATGACAGAGCACTTGCCTAGCTAGCATGCACGAGCTCCTGGGTTCAATCCCCACAACCACAAAATATAAAATAAAATGCTACCTATAGTAGAAGACAATGAGTATTTTTTTTTTTTTTTTTTTTTGGTACCAGGGATTGAACTCAGGGGCACTGGACCACTGAGCCACATCCCCAGCCCTTTTTTTGTATTTAATTTAGAAACAGGGTCTCACCGAGTTGCTAAGTGCCTCACCATTGCTGAGGCTGGCTTTGAACTCTCGATCCTCCTGTCTCAGCCTCCCAAGTGCTGGGATTACAGGTGTGAGCCACCACACCCAGCTGACAATGAGTATTGACAGTCTGTATCAAATGGAAATGTTTCCAAAGTTAGAACATTTTATATTATGTATGTATATCCATCCACATGTGTGTTTGTATGCATGTTTATTAATTTGCTTTCTGTCTAAAATACACATATATGTAAATATATGTACATAGGTTGGCATTATGTTTGGCAACATTAATTTTTTAAAAAATATTTTTAGTTGTAGGTGGATACAATCCTTTTTTTTTTTTTTTTTTGTACCAGGGATTGAACTCAGGAGCACTCGACCACTGGGCCACATCCCCAGCCCTTTTTTGTATTTTTATTAGAGACGGGGTCTCACTGAGTTGCTAAGTGCCTCACCATTGCTGAGGCTGGCTTTGAACTTGTGATCCTCCTGGCCTCACCCTCCCAAGTGCTGGGATTACAGGTGTATGCCACCGTGCCTGGCTTGATACAATCCCTTTTGTTTTTTATATGGTGCTGAGGATCGAACCCAGTGCCTCACACATGCTAAGCAAGTGCTCTACCACTGAGCCACAACCCCAGCCCCCGCAACATTAATTTTATATAAGGATCCTATACTATGAAATAGTGATTATCAAGCTTTCCTTACAGCAATATATAATACAAAAGAGATCTGACATCATGACTTAGTACACACACACACACACACACACACACACACACACACACACACGCAGTTCCCTCCACAGAGGTCCAGCTTTACTACCTGCAAACTCTGCTCACAGGTGGGGAATGGCCACCTGGAGTTAAAACAAGCAGATTATTACTTGAGAGTTTCAGGTGACAACTCCGCAGCTCACCTCCTCAGAAGAGGCTTTCTTAAGTCTGAAAGGAGCCTATGAATCTAAATAAGCAATGTGATGTCACTGAAGGAAATGAGCCACACAAACAGGAGCAGAGGAATAGAAATCAGTGGGTAAAACATGCAAGAAGAGGCAAGACATGAGGCTGCGGAGCATGGTGGTATGGTGGGCAGCACAGGACTATGCTTCTAGATGGCAGCTTCCTCCCCACACTCAGGACACTCTTGGACATTCTGCTTCTTACTGCTGTCTAATGTGTGAAACTGAACCCTCATGGATCCATTCTAGAACCAAACTGAATGCAGAAAACTCTCAGCTTCTCAGAAGCCATTTAGATCATGACAGTCCAGAAATAGAACCTGTCTTGGCCTTCCTGCAGACACATGTTCTGAGGTGGCCTAAGAATCCTTCCAATCCCCAAACTGCAAATCTGGGTCATATTATATAGTAATGATAATTCATTCTTGCATTTCACCTGAGGGAGAGGAGAGAGGACAATTATCTTTTTACCTGTCTTAACTACAACATCAGTTCATCCACTATTTTATAAAGGTGGAGGTGCTAACATGTTAGTAGACAGCCATTAACTCAGACTGTTATCTAAGTTTTGATATATTATTTTGATCAGTAGTATTCATTAAATGAAAATAAAGGGCCCATATGTTTCCCATTTGTATTTTAGGGAACTTAGGGAGTAAGGATGCTACTGTGCTTTACCAGGAGCAATCCCACATGTTTTTGGTTTTCACATGTGCCTGAACTCCTAAAATAGGCCTAAACAGTCTTATTTAGTTCTATGCTATTTACTTCCACAGAGGAATCTCAGAACTTATAAGCTGTTATATGTTATCTCGTCTTTCTACACTTTTTGTGATGAAGAAATCAAAGTACATACACAGACAAAAGAAAGACAGCTTAATTACAAAGATTTAAAAGCAGAAAATTTTACATGATGGCTTATTAGAGAAAGAACACTTTCTCCCTCTCATCTCAAGGCAAACCATTTATCTACAAAAAGTAAAAATACTGTGTTCCTTTTTTCTTTTAAGTTAAATCCTTCTTTCCTGAAAGAACTAGAGTCTTGGATTTAGTCTTGTAATTTGAACAGATTACTATTCAAAACTACTACAAGAACCAAACAATTATATCCAGTTGTAAACAGTTATCTCCAATGAAATTTCTGCAATGAAATAATACTTCTGACAGAACACTTATGAACTACAACTAATTTTTCTAAGTTCTTTTGGAGAAGACAAATTTACATGATGAACAAAGTAATATTACTCATTTACAATGTTAAAGGATCCAGTAATGACTCTGGAGCAGAGATGACAAAGCATAATCAACACAGTGAGCAACACATCTGTGAGAATGATTAAATGTGCCCACGTCTTAACTGCAACACTACTTTACACTTGTTCTGACACTATAGTCTGAAAAGTACTTACATCCATAAACTCATGTGACTCCACACATCTTTCAGTTTAAATACAATAAATATAGATGACTCCATATGGATAAGATATATATACTGAAGTGTTCTCTAGAGCGAACTATTTGGTTTAGAATTCCAACATTGCCACATATTAGACATGTGATCCTGAGTAAACTACTCAATGTCTCTGTCTCGGTTTCATCATCTGCAAAATAAGGGTAATACTGTTTCTACCTCTTGGGAAAACTATGGATTAAACCAATTAATATATGTCAAGAACTTACAACAATATCATGCACAAAGTAATCACCAGACACATGCTGATGGTCATTATCAGCAGCATCCTTGAATAAATAAGAAAGTGAAAATAGGAAGCCACAGAGCCAGGATAAAAACTGGACTTTCTTCCCCTAGAAAAAACATAGGAATTTTTTTTTTCAATATCCTGTTTTCCTAGATTGACACCAGCTGTTTACTGTAGAACTCTGCAAATAAAAAATTCAGCAACTCGAAATATTTGTAAAATTGTATTTTAATGTCTGTTCATATATGTACTTCAGATTAGATTATAAAAAAAGAACTGTTCCATTTTGGGGACAGTACTATACACTAAGGAATTATCTGTGCTGCTATATTTGTTAAACAAAAGTCTTTTGTTTCACTTTTCAAAAGACAGACCAAAAAAAGGCACAAGCCTATCATATCATGCTAGTAGGATGATTATTACCTCAAATTTTTTATAGAGTAAAACAAATCTGATGGAAAAAGACCAAGATGCGGATAACTGTATTATGATTTCCATTTTTCTTCCAGTTTTCAAAGCATTCAGCATTGTGATGTAACATTTGTAAGTTTAAAAATGATTTCCAAAACAAAGCATATCAAGGATTGAAAATAGCACTGAGAGAAAAAATACTTAAGAAATTAATTCTAGAAAACAATAGATGCTCAGCTGAAAAGCTCCTCTTTTTTAGACATGTTTTTAGGTTTCTTTCCTCATATTTTGTTCAATTTTTTTTCCCCTTTAGTGATTTAGGTAACTGCAATAACATCTTTCACTGTGTCTAAAAATAGGGCATGGGTGTGTAAATTTATGAGCTGAAATGCAAAACTGGCACAGGATGTCTAAATTAAAGCATTAAATCATTTAGTATACTCTAGTATAGAAATACATTTTAAGCACTGATACATACATGCTTTCTGTATATACACAATTTTAATCCAGCCATTTTGTTCCTTTCATAGTAAAGAAATGTGAAATTGTGAGCTTTATTCTCAAATATGCCATTATCACTTATGAGATTAACCTTGGGCAAAGTACTTCTCCACTCAAGGACATCGAATAAGGAGAACAGACAAAAACATTGATGATTCTTAACCCTCTTTCCAACCAAAGCCATCCAGGGAAGTCAATATGTCTCCCTTTACAGCAGTGGCAACAATCTGAAAATATCCTACAAGTGATTCTGGTATACTGCCCTAGAAGCTGTTTCCCTGCTGGTACCCTCTACTGCACTACTGTAGACTTCCCCTAAGTTCTACAAGTACCAAGGCCTGCCACTTTAGGTACAGGAAACTTACAACCCATTGACCTGAAAGTTATCTGACAGTGTTATTTAAATAACACTTAAAAAGAAAGGTGAAAAGTTAATATACATATTCACTTGATGGAACAGACAAGATTCAAATAAGAATCTGGGTACTAAAGATATTAGAGGGCTTTTTAACTGTTCACATGGCAGAGAGCAAATCTGACCTAGAAATTTCTTACAAAGGGGGTACAGAAAGAAGAATGAAAAAGAATCAATCAAAATAAACACCTCAATGTTTGAATGTGTGATTAACGTAATTTAAGTTAATTTGACTGATAATGGAAAAAAGAAGTTAAAGTTGACACGTATGTATGTGGTGTTATATAATCCCGAACTGCTTCTCCAAAATATCAATCTGTCACAGGTTTTACATCATTTTTACATAAGATGTCTTTGTATTATACAGGTTTATAATAACCAATAACTACTTAAAATATGTGGACATGTGTCATATTATAACATAAATCAAATGTACTAAATCACCATTGATGGTTGACAAGAATATGCAAAGGCTGGTGTTGTGGCTCAGAGGTAGAACGTTTGCCTAGCATGTGTGAGGCACTGGGTTCAATCCTCACCACCACATAAAAATTAAAAAAAAAAAAAAAAAAAAAAGATATTGTGTCCACCTATAACTAAAAAATAAATATTTACTTTTTAAAAAAGGATATGCAAGCATGGCATTTACAAATGGCATCCATAATTCTTTGAATATTCACTTGCTAAAAGCTATTTATTGTATGTGCAAAGTCATGTGAAAAAGTCTATGAGCTAGGAAAGAAGGAAATGGAATTTGAAAACTTCCTTGGAAAATGCATGTTGTCTGATCCAATCATGAACCAATATTACATCATCATTAATAGGCACATAAGGCATAGTGAAGATGCTAACCAGGGCTTCAAAATTAGGATTATTTGTATGAAACGAAGTATAACTGCATTATCTTCAAAAGACAAAATATTAACATTAAATAAATGCCATTAACTGTACATTTTATAGTGAGATGACCCTTAAATGGTACAAAGAATAACCGCAATCCACAGGTTTAGTATCTGAAGCAAAAATAAACAGAAATTTGGCTGAGTTTAAAAGTTGCTGTCCTCTGTACTAAAAGATACCACCAGTGGTGAGTCCGAATACAATGTATACATGTCTACCACTGCTCTAACACATGCCATTGCTGTACTGTACTGACTTGTGGTTGAAAATCGATAAAAATTTTTGGTAGGCACTGACTTCTTCTGAAATAAGTTCTAAAACACTGTCCATTGTTGGCTTAACTTGCTCAAAGCGCTCCCAAACAATGTAGACTACAAAACTTCAAACTTGGGTTTGTAAACAGACCAACAGCCTAATAATAAATAAAAATAAAGAAATGCCCAAATCCCAATTTTGGAAAATGATCACATCTGAAAGGGTTTGCAATAATTAATACCAAGAGAAGACGATTGCTTACATGAGTTGGGATGGATAATATTTGTTGAATGAATATACACATTTCTTCCTCGTTCTATAGCCATGTGTCAAAGCATCAAAACAATTTAATTTGTATCTGTTTCTGTTGTGTCTCGAACTTTACATATAAGTTTATCATAAGGAAAAAAAAAAAAAAAAAAACAACAACAAAAAACCTGTTTGGCTTGACTCACCATGAATCACAGCCAGGAGGTCATCTTGTTGTGTATCAGCAACTATGTTTTCACTACAGCTATGTGACCTGAAGTGGCAGCAGCAGAGGCACCAAAATAGAAGGGGCAGGAGCTTTCTCCTGGCTTCTCAGCCTCAAATGGGCTTTTCCAGCCCATTCCGGCAACTGAGCAAGAGCCAACCGCAGAGCACAGAAAGAACAAACCCGACAGCTCCGAGGAGAAAGGCTGCAGGCCCACCGCACCTTTCTAGCCCTCCGAGGGAGCCCGGAGAAGCGAGAACATAAAAGGGGACAAGCTTAAGAAACAGTGTAGAGAAAACACATCGTGACAGGGGCCAAAACTACCCTGGTGTAGGGAAAAAAAAAAAAAAAAAAAAAAAAAAAAAACAGCTGTGACCGTGAAGCACAGATTTCGGGAAGGTCTGGACACGGAGGAGGATTTCCACCCAGAGGCTCCGGACGCAGCTCGGGCGCGAGCGCGCAGCGGGACCCCAGTCTCCTAGCACCTTCGGCCACCCGGGACCTGCCCGATTCCCACCTCACCTGTCCGGTGCCCGCGGGCCGGGCTGGCGCCTCCGGTCCCCTGCCCCGCCCCAACTCATCCTCCCATCCCAAACCCTTCCAGCACGTCTCTTGGGACCAACGGCGAGGTCAGCTTGGGCAGGGGGTCAATGCCCGCTCCGCCTCCCCAGGCCCAGCTCCAGGACTCACTTTCTGAATCCGCTTCAGCGCCATGGGTCAAGGAGGGCGGCGGGGACACCGGCCGGCGGGGGGCGGCTGCGTGGCTCGGGGGCTGGGTCGTCGCGGGCTCCGCTCGCTGGCTGCTCGGCTGGATCAGCCCTGTGGGTCCCCGGCTCGCCGTTCGCTGGCTCGCTCCGGGAGCCGGTGCCTGATCCGTGTGCGCCCGAGCGCGAGTGTGCGCGAGTGTGCGGGCGGGGACGCCGGCGAGACTCTTTTGTTTCCGCTTTTGCTTCTGGGAAGGAGCCTGCGCCTTCCCCACCGCGCCCCGCCCCGCCTGGCACACTGGGAAGTGTAGTTCCAGCTGTCCTGGCAGCCAGGACCAGGACGCTGTCGGGTTACTCACTGCTGACCTCAACCAGGCAGCCTGGGGTTTCAGGTGCTGGGCCTGGAGTTGGTATCTGCAGTTTTTAGAGTAAATTACTGAAGCTGGGTGTGCGCATCTGTACGATGGGATAATAAATGAGCTCCTAACGCATTTACAGGAATTTCTAAAATTTCAGAGTTAATTATTCCTTATCCAGTACATGTTACAGCTGATCTTGTTATTTTTACCTTTACAGATTTCACTGACTCTTCTGAAATGTATGAATTGCCTCAATTTCTCACCCTCCACACATGCACTGACTCATACCTATTACGATTCTTACTTACCTCCTTAGTTCTTATTTTGGAGAAAAAAAGTGCCTCCTTTCCCTAGGGCAAATATTGCATTGTCTGCCCCTCCTTACAACTCAGAATTCTGAGCCTTGCTCCCATAAGTAGCTTTTTTCCTTAAGTTGACAATAGCTGCCAAATAGTCTAGCACACTCCCCAATCCTTCAATTTCTATGAACTCGTGTATACATTGAAACGTGGCTTCTTAATGTCAGCACCAGCAAAATCAGTTTTCACTAAAGACACCCTTGAGCTTCTTATTACTAAACAACTCACTCCTTATCCTGTGCATGTTTTTGTATGATTTGGCTGGTCGCCCTTTTGATTTTCAAAATGCTCATCTTCTTCACTTTTACTTTCCACTAGCTCCTTTCCCCAAATATTGGCGACCTTGTACTACCCCTATACTAGGAGGCAGTCTAGCAAGGTCTTAGGAGCAAGGACCTTGGAGATGAACCATGCACTTATTTCTGCTTCTCTCGGCACATCCTTTCACCCTCATTTTCCAATTACCTCTAGCTTCTCTCATATGGCTTGGGCTTGTGCAACCCTTACTCTGCTTAGTGATGCTCTTTTAGCAACTGCTCCTGTTACTAAATGGCCAAGCCTTTTTGTACTCCCAGATTCATCTCCTCAAAGGGAAGAATCTGAATGATGCAACTCAACTTTTTACTCCAGGCTATAAATTGTCAGCTAGTGATGGGTTAGATGACCACTGATGGTCTTACCAGCAGGGGAAAGTTTGATTGTGTATGTGTGTGTTGTGTGTGTGTGTGTGTGTGTGTGTGTGTGTATGTGGGGGTGGAATTCAGGGCCTCTTGCCTGGTAGGCACAGGCTCTAACACTGAACTACATTCCCAGTCCCAGCTGTGGAAAGTTTGGAAATACTTTTGGACAAAGGGGCTTCTGGAAAACACTAACAAGGTCCTGTCAACTGTACAGAGGTACATTTAGGTTAGCTTAAAGCACCATTTTTGTGCTTCAGAAAGAGAAACACTACCTCCATGCTCTTCCTTTCTAAAAGCAAGCATGAGATTATTCCTGTAGGTAACGTAGGGGACATCACCTGCTTTGGGGAGTTGCATTCCCATGCTGATAGCATTTGATATCATGTTAGATGTGAGGCTGTGTTCACTGTTACCACTATGGTAAGATTGAAGGTGCCAGGCAGCTCAGAAAAAACAAACAAAAAAACAAAACAAAACAACAACAACAACAAAAAAACTCCAGGGTCATTCAGTGAACAATCCTGATCATTACTGCATGAATAACAAAAAAAAAAAAAAAAAACACACTCAAACAGAAGCTATGTATAGGGCAGTTTTGTTCAAAAGGCATTGAGGGCCCAGGACCCTGGCATCAATTTCTCCCTATAAAGACTCACTGACAAGATCACTCAATTGCTTAAAAAACCTTATTGTATCATGGAAGGCCTAATGCCTCAGCTTAGTGCAATTTAATTCCAAACGTCTCCTTTCCGTCTTTAACTCACATACTATAATTAATGGCATGTGCCTTTGTACATCCATTCACTCTGCAAAGGATGACCTCCTTCCATTTAGCTGGCAAACTTCTTACACTTCTTCTAGACCCAATACAAATGATACATACTCTATGAGATTATTTTCTACCTATTCACTGAAGTTGATTTTTAAATATTTATATTATTCTTCTAATTCTAGAAGCAAGATATGCTTTAGGGATATCACTTAGTCATGGCTGGTTGTCTCATTAGAACATGAATTCTAAGGACACATGGAAAATGTCTTACTTTTTTTTAGTAAGGTAAAATTTACATACCATGAAATGCCTACATTTAAGTGTACAGCTTGATGGATTTATTTATTTATTTATTTATTTTTTGCTTTGGAAGAATTTGTTTTTAGATTTTTTAAATTTATTTTTTATTCTAAGTTGTTATAAATGACAGCAGAATGCATTACATTTTTACATATCTCTGGTTGTATGCAAAGTATATTCACACCATTCGTGACTTCATACATGCACTTAGAGTAATGACATCCATCTCATTCTACCATCTTAGCTTGATGGGTTTTGACAAATGAATATACCCATATAATAATTGAGATCTAGAACACTTCTATCACCACAGAAAATTCCTTTGTGACCCCTTCTAGTCACTCCCCACCCTAGTAGGAAACTAAAGCTCTGATTGTTATCACCATAGATTTATTTTTACCTGTTCTTTTTTTTTTTTCATGTTTTTAGTGAAAAGGAAAAATTATTTTTTAAGCCAACAAATTTTGTTGTGGTTTGTTACACAGCAAAAGTAACTGAAACAGTATATAACAAAATGCATGTTTTGTAATAGGTATCTAATTAATTTTAAATACCCTTATTAAATTGTCAGAAGGCTAATCCCCAAATCTTTGCCATAATTATCATCAGTTCTTTTTGTTGTTATTTTTGCAGTACTGGGAATTGAACACAGGGCCTCTTGCATGCTAGGCAAGCTCTACCACTGAAATACATTCCCAGCGTTTTCATTTTTAAAAAATTTGAGACAGGGTCATGCTAAAGTGCCCACAGGCTGTCCTCAAACTTGTGATCGTTCTGCCTTAGGCTCCAAGGTAGTTGGGATCACAGGCAGGCATCATTGTGCAGGGCTTTGTCTGCTTTTGAATGTCATATAAATGGAAGAATAAAATACATACTCTTTTATTTTTCAATTTTTAACATAATATTTTTTCTTCCATTTTGTTGCATGTAGTAATAGTTTGTTTATAATTGCTGAGTAATATTTCCTGTTATGAATATACTCTAATTGTTTTTCTTCTTAGGATAATGAACATTTGGGTTGTTTCCAGTTTGGGTTTATTATAGTTAAAGTTGTTATGAATATTCCTGCATATTTCTTTTTTATGGACATATTTTATAGTTTTCTAGGATAAATCCTTAGGATTGAAATTGATAGATCACAAGATAGTATATATATAATATCATAAGCAATTATCAAATAGTTTTTCAAAGTGGTTATACAATTTTAAAGTCTCAACAGCAACAGCACTACGTGACTGTTTATTCTACATTCTCGTCAATACTTGATGTCCATCACTTAATTATGGCCATTTTTTTTTTAATTTTAAGGTATCACATTGTGGTTTTAATTTGCATTTCCCTGATGACTAATGATGTCAACCACATTTTCACCTGCCTGTCAGTCATTTCTATACCTTCTTTTTCCTGTGCCTTTCTTCTATCTTTTGAGTGATTTAATTTACTCTTCTTTTTCTAACTTCTTAAGGTTGAAAGATACAATCACTTTAAACTTTTCTCCTTCTCTTATAGAAAACTTTGAAGCTATTAATTTCTATGTACTATATTTGCAAATTTTTATACTTTTATACTTTCCTTTGGTTTTAAGTGTTTTCCATTTACCATTGTGCTTTCTCTTTTATTCCCCCATCATACTATATGTCATTTAGAAGTGTAATGTTTAATTTCCAAATGTATATTTAAGGCTTTTTTAGATATAATATTGTTACTAACTTATAACTTACTTATTTGTGGTCAGAGAAGATAGTTTGTAAGATTCCATCATTCAGACTGAGTCTCAGTTCATGCCCTAGCATATGATCTGTATTGGAGAATACTCTATGTACACTCAAAAAATGTGATTTTTGCAAGCTGTTAGCTATAAATTTCAAGAGCTGTCAATCAGATCAGATCTTCTTTATCCTTCGTAATTTTTGTTCAGTTGTTCTTTGATTACCAGAGAAGAGTGGCAAAAATAAAAACTCCAACTAATTGTAAGTTTTTCTATTTCTTCCCATAGTTCTGTTTGCTCCATATATTTTGAAGCTCTGATATTAGCTCATTATAACATGATAATCAAATGTATAGTCAAATGAGTATACATTTGATTATCATGTCTACTTAATGAATCAACTATTATTTTGTAAAAGTTCTCTTAACTTTGAGTAGTACACTTTGTCTTGAAGTCTAATTGTATGATGTTAACACTGCTATGTTGTCTTTATGATGCTTATTATATACGTGGTATATTTTTTCTTATTTTCAGTCTGTGTCTTTTTAAAGTTAAGTTAAATTAAGTCTCAACTAATACATTAAAAACATTAAAATTATACATGTTAATGGATACCTGTGTCTTTACATTTAAGTGAGTCTCTTGGGGCTGGGGATGTAACTCAGTGGTAAAGCACCTGCCTAATCCCAGGTTTCATCCCCAGCGCTGGGGGAAAAAAAAAAAAAAAAGCTATTTAGTTAAGGTGATTCCTTTCTTTTCCCTCTTCCCACACTCTGTCCCCTTGTGGGTGCAGGGGCAGGGAGTGTGACATTCTTCTGGCAGCAACTCAACACAAGTCAGTATTCCAAAGAGCTGGTGTCTAGGAAACAAAATGGGGGGTGGGAGGGTGGGGAGAGAGATTGAGAGAGAGAGAGACAGAGATCGGTCACCACCATGCTGAAGATTTGTATCCTGCTAAGAATATAGGTGTCACCTTAAGTAATTTTCAAAGCACAGTACACAAACCTGAGTTCGTATTACAATCAACTAGAGAGACCAATGTCCATGCCTCAAGGAAGCCTTGTTAAACAGACTACCTGCCAGACTCTGGCAAGATCTTTTAAGTAGAAGTTCTTTAATTCAGTGGTTCTCAAGTGTGAACATGTTCACAAGTGGAAAACATGTATCAGAGTGTCTGATGCAGTAGGCCTGGAGTGGGGCCCAAGGAATTGATTCTAACAAGTTTCCAGGTGATACTGATGTTGCTGATTCTGGGACTACAATTTGAGTACTGCTTCTCTGGACCTTTGCAATTGAAAATGTGGTCCACGGGTACCCAACAACAGTATCCCTTGAGAACTTGTTAGAAATGAAGAATCTCAGGCCTGACTGCCAACACTCTGGATCCAACCCTGAAGCTTAGTAAGATCCCCAGGTGATTCAGATGAACATTGGAGTTCAAGAAGCACTATGCAGGAAGCCTCTGATATACAAGGGACTGCTAAACATGCAGATTTCCTTTCAAGAACTAATTTAATAAGTCTAGGGTAAAGATTTGGAGTCTATATTTTTGACCTTCCCTGGAAGGTCTGAGGGAAGGGACAGAGAACAACATTTTTAAGAATCTCTACCTTTGGCAAATCTTTAAATGTGTCTAAGCATCAATTTCCTCACCTATAATAAGCCAATGAATATTGTATTTGTTTCAACTGAATGGAGTTAAAATATTTGTACCCTTCCAACTCAACTTGTACCAAAGAACTACAATTTGTACAAAAAAAAAAAAAAAAAAAAAAAAAAAAAAAAAAGAAAGAAAAGAAGGGAAGAAAGAAAGAAAAAAGGAAAAAGACAGAAAGAATAATAATAATGATTTTTCAGCTCTTTATAAATAATAAGAAACCTACGAGGTTATTTTTGTCTTTCCCAGAATAAATTTACCTGCCAAAGAGGATAAGTAGCACTTTTTAAAAAATCTACTTTGGAATAAAAAAAAAAAAAAAAAAATTAAACATCTACTTTGGCATCTTAAAATAATACTTTGTGCTTAGAGATTACATTAAACTTTTCAAAACATTTCACACACATTTTTGAAACATGCATGTACATATGCAACATATAGTTCAAATTTTTATTTAGTCTCTCACTCTCTCAGGGAATGGTTTCAAAACATGGTTTGCAGTAAACTTCATAATTAACTCAAAAATGTTACTTAATGCCTAAGCATCAATATTCCAGGCATTGAAAGTACATTATAAAGAAACCAGATAAGATCCCCTCTCTCAAACAGTACATGAAATCCCATAAGATGGGGAAGGGGAATTCAAGGCTTACTAAAACTGCAGCTTTCTGGGCATCAGCCTACAGTATTAATAAACAACCCTTATCCCTAGGATTACCTCTGTTGGGGGTATTCCATTGTGCTAGGTGGTAAGAGATATGCAAAAGAAGCTTAGACTTGCTCCTACTTTCCATAAACTTCAAATTTACAGAGGAAGAAAATCTCAAAAAACACTGAAATAAATAAGTAGCATTCCTTCATAAATTCATTTAACAACAACGATTTTGCCAAATTAAATAAGTAGTACCCAGGTTAAGAACTAAGCGTTTTTTGTTTTTTTGTTTTTAAAGGGTGTCATCATAGACTGGAGATAAGGGAAACCTTTGTAGAGATAATAAAACTTGATGGAGAGAAGCATTTGGATAAACAAAGGAATAGATGAGGAATTTTCTATCATAAGAAAATGAGCATGGAAATGATATGAAATGTTCCACACGGAGACCAAGGTTCCTGGTGGACAACAGTAAGGAAATACAGCTAGCCAAGTCCAATGGTTGGGATCAGATGGTGAAAGACAGTGATGGCCAAGAATATGCAATTGAGCCTAGATGCAACAAGAGGAGGTTTTTGATTGGGAGAGTGATATATTATGACAGTGATGTATTAAATGGTAGAGAGTCTAGTGGAGGGACATAGGATGACTAAAAGGACACAATGGAGACAGGGAAACAAATTCAGTTGCTATTGCAGTATTCAGGGGTCAAGATAAGAGCCTATCTAAAGATAATACTAGAAACCCAAAGAAGATTCTTCTGGAAAAAGAAATAATGAAACTTGGATACCATTAGATATAGAAATTGAAAAGTAGAAGAGTAAATTTGAACTTTAAATTTATGAGAATAGAGTGGGATAAAGATGCTAGCATTGAAGCTCTTTTGGAAAAGGGATGACAAAATTGAGTTTAAGACATATACAATTTAAGGTTATCAAAGGTTTGGTATCTAAGTGGAATTTCCTTGATGGTAAAACAGAGATATGAGGCTGAAAATTACAGATTTGAGAGCAATCATGTAAGAGAATGGATTTGAAACCATAAGATATAAAGGGCAGCCAGGTGGAGTGGCGCCTGCCTGTAATCCCAGCATCCTAGGAAGCTGAGCCTGGAAGATAGCAAGTACAAGGCCAGTCTCAGCAACTTCGCCAGACTCTATCTCAAAATAAACAAAGAAAAAGGGATGGGGGTGTAGCTCCATGTAAAATGTCCCTGGGTTCAATCCCCAGTACCAAATAAAAAGAAAAGAAACTTCTGACCACCTTGGGATTTGAATCCTCAGGCCTTGGTACAATCACTCTCTTTTTCTTAATTTTTTTTTTTTTTGAGGCCAACCCTATCTGTTGTTTTCATCCCAAAGGTTGCTATCTCTGTATTTTCATCTTTCCAAATAAGGAAAGAAATACCATATCTCAGAATCCTCTAACTCTGACAACTTAACGTAGGAGTTCCCCACTCTGGCTGCTCATCAGAACAGCAAGGTAGTCACATTTTAGAAGTGCCTCCTGGCTGTTTGTCCATAACCCTGGCCAGGGGCAGCATGAGGGGAGCCCCGCCAACGGTTGATTTACTGGGGCCTGATTTACCTTCCCTCAGCACCCCAGAATACAGAGTGGTTGCTGGATTGTGATGGAGGGGGGAAAAAAAAGAGTAGTCTAGAGGAAAAAGCTAAAATGAATCTCTGACCCAGTGGAAGAAGTGAAATAAGGACCAAGCAGGGTATGTCAATCAAGACACATCTGATAAAGTGACAGTGGGGCGGTTTATGAAGACCATGGAAGAACTGAGCCAGAAATTTCAGAGACTAAAATGAAAGGAAATGTCTGGTGAGCCAGAAATTTCAGAGACTAAAATGAAAGGAAATGTCTGGTGAAAAGATTCAGGCACTCCTGGCTGAGTTTGACATGGTGGAGCAAGACATCGGCCAGGAATCCAGGGCAGCAGTCCACCAACCTGGCCCTGGCCAAGTGAGGCCAGCAAAGTGGCTGTGTTCTGAGAACACCACTGCCAGCCCTGCCCTTACTGGTACAGAAGTTACCTGATTTCTCCACCCATGGTCAGTTTCGCTTCTCCTCCACCTATTCTCTATGAAGAAGAGTTCGACTTTGCAAATATAAGAGCTCCCTTCTGTTTTCTCTTAGTGCCTCTTTGTTTATGACTATTGTTTTGTTGAAAAAGCAGTGTCAGACTGGATTTATTTGTCTATACAAAGGCTTCCCCACCCCCAACCACCCACCCTTGGGATTGTTGGGGATTCAATCTAGTATTTATTTCCTGCATGGTAGGCAAATGCCTTACCACTGAGATACACCCCCAGCCCACTTTATACCTCTTTGAGGTTATGCTGTCCAGTATTTCCCCTTGTCTAAAGGGTGCCCCCTGAGTGTTTCCAGGTCTTCTCACATATGGGTGCTTTCTTTGGATGGCTGAGAACTCTTGTTCGTTTAGGGATAGTTCTGAGCTTATATAAGACCACTCAGGTCTTCAGATACAATAGGACCTTTGTGATTCCAAAGTCCCATAACAGTAAAACCAGAATCCCACAGGGGGTGGCGCCCAGGCAGGAGAGTTGGGAATAGCTCAGACCTGGTGTTTGGCACACATGTAGTTCAAGTGTTCTTTGTTGGGTCATGTTTTCTGAACAGCTGTCAGGATGGTTGGCTCACACATTCCATCCTTACCTCTTGTGCTACAAACTCTATCCAGCTATAGGCCAGAAGATTTCAGGGGGAACATTCTTAGGTAGGGCCCATGATGGATACATGCACTTCCTTGTCCCTTGCATATCTCTGTAGGGTTAGAATCCAGCATCAAGTAAGTCTCTTTTTGATACTAGGTCATAACTCTGGATTGGGAAAGGAATAGAGCAGAGAACCTCAAGAAAGGTAGAGCCAACTATAAACTTCTCAGGAATGACATGTGCTTTTTTTGGAGGGTGTTTCTGTAACGTGTACCCAATATTTCTTTCAGAACTGGTCCTGTCCATTTTGTAGTCCATTTTGGTTTCTTTCATTGATAATTAAGACCAGTTTTGAGCACCGAATAGCAAGCAGAAGAATGTTGAAACATTTGTTGTTTGGTTGGTTTTTTTGGATTGATGAGATATGAGAAGGAAACCTCGGTGGTTCCAGTCATAATTTATTTTAAGAAAGTTCTGAGCAGCCCTGTGTGGCTAGAATGCTTCTCAAACAGGGGAGCTGTGTTGCTCCATTCTTCCCTCACAGTGCCAGTGAACAGGCTCCTGGTGGCACTCCGAAGCAGTGAGGGATTTCACCATGGCCCCAGAAAATTAGGCCTGGGATTGTGGGAGCTGGGACAAGGTGGTTAAGAGGGTGGAGAAATGGATGAGGCTCCAGGCCCAGCCTCTTTCACCAGCTGCTGTACTTGAAGCAGTATAGTACATATCTCTTTTCTAAACTATCTGAATGGATTTAGGGAGTTGGTTAAGTTTTCTCATCTAAAAATTGGTTTAGCTGCTTATAGCTTGTATGATCAGAGGAAGTAAGTAATGAATAGTTTTCTCTATAGTGCAGAGAATGTGGTACTTGTTTAGAAAAATGTTGCTATTGTGCCTGGATTCCATATTAAAGTTTATTAGGAGAATGGCTTCTAATTCTTGAAAAACAGGTTTGGAAATCACTGATTTGGCCCACAGTTCTTGTTAGAAGGATTTTTTTTTTTTTTTTTTTTGTCTTGTTTTGCAAATCCATTAACAATTTTATCCACTGCCTAAAATCTTGTGACTCTCTATGAGTATTTTTAGAAATTTAGCCCCTTCCTTCTTAGATAATGAATTTTCATTTTAGATTAAATATTCTGGATGGAGACTTTCAATCCCATCCCAGCCCTACTCCATCACTCTGAGAATTTTTCTCTTTATTACAATCGCATTGCCATCTAATATTCTTCAAAGCAATAAATGAGTACCCTGCACTTTTTTTTTTTTTTTTTTTTTTTTTTTTTTTTTGTGGTGCTGGGGATTGAACCCAGGGCTTTGTGCATGCAAGGCAAGCACTCTACCAACTAAGCTGTATCCCCAGCCCCGCGCTGTTATTTCTTTAAGTGATCCAGGACAATATATTGCAATTTGCTGAGAAAGATAAATGTTTGAAATATCACTCCCCAGTTTAAATAGTAATAAACATGTTAATGCTATAAATGTTGTTCAACAAGTCTACATGATACAGTGCTTTTACAAACAAACTTATTTCCAAGTGCCTTGAGTCATAGTTGGTTGTGGTTTTTTGCAAAGCCTAACAGTATCTAATTACAGGCAGTAAATGTAGAACCAACTTTATAATCAATTAGGAGTGGTAGAAATTCCCAAAGCCAGTCCACTTAGGAGGTCTTTCATGAAAAGGTAGAAGAGCGTTATTTCTCACTGCCAAAGGGATAAAATGTATATTCCTAATTCTTTTCTTTACTTCTTTCTGCTTTCAAAATTTTCCTCCCCAATATCCTCCTTTTCTTCCCATTTTCTTCTTTTTCCCCTCTCCATCCCCTGCAACTAAGACTACAAGAGGCACTTTGCTCAAGCCTAAGGATAATATAGCATTTAGGCTTTTAAAACCCACACTTTCAGCCTTCAAAATGAAGAAAATTCTGACATATGCTGAAATGTGAGATGAAATGTGAGGACATTATGCTAAGTCAAAGAGGCCAGTGACTAATGCTATAGGACTCCACTTAACACAAGATATCAGATTCAGAGACACAGAAAGAAGAAGGGTGATTTCCAGGGTCTGGGGTGGGGTGAAGCATGGGGATTTGTTAAATGGGCACAGAGTTCAGTTTTGCCAGATGAAAAAGTTCTAGAGATTGTACAAAAATGTGAATAGACTTAACACTACTGAGCTGTAAATTTTGAAATGGTAAAGATGGTAAATTTTATATTATGTGGTTTTCATCATTTTTAAAACAACACATCTTATTTAAACCTTTTTTTTTTTTTTGGTACTGGGAATTGAACTCAGGGGTGCTTAACCACTGAGCCACATCCTCAGCCCTTTTTTATATTTTCTTTAGAGACAGTGTCTCACTGAGTTGCAAGTGCCTCACTAAGTTGCTGAGGTTGGCTTTGAACTCACAATCCTCCTACCTCAGCTTCCAGGAATTACAGGCATGCGCCACCATATCCAGCAAACATCTTATTTAAAAAACAAGTGTTTGAGAGGATGTAGAAAAATAAGATCCTGGTTGGAATGTAAAATAGCATACCATATTAGAAAAACACTTGTGTCATTTCTTAAAGAGCTCAATGTAACTAGCTGAGTGAGGTGGCACAGTCCTATAATCCCACTGACTCAGAGGGCTGAGGCAGGAGGATCACATGCTTGAGGATAACCTAGGCAATTTAGCAAGACCTTATCTCAAAATATTTTAAAAAATGGAGCAGGCCTGTAATCTCCGTGGTTAGGGAGGCTGAGACAGGAGGATTGTGAGTTCAAAGCTAGCCTCAGCAACGGTGAGACGATAAGCAACTCAGTGAGACCCTGTCTCTAAATAAAATTCAAAATAAGGCTGGGGATGTGACTCAGTGGTTGAGTGTCCTTAAATTAAATCCCCAGTACCTCGCCCCGCCCCCCAAATAGTGGAGATTAACTGCAAAGGGACACAAAGGAACTTTTGGGGGCGATGGAAATGTTCTATCACTGGATGATGATAATGGATAAATTTAGTAAAAAAAAGTCATCGAAATGTATTTTTTAAATTCGTCAATTTTATGGTATATGAATTATACCTCAATACAATATTAAAATTTAAGGGCTGGGGATGTAGATCAGTGGTAGAGTGCTTGCCTAACATGTGAGAAGACCTGGGTTCCAAGCCCAGGACTGGAAAAATAAAAAAATTAAAATTTTTGAGGGCTGGGGTTGTGGTTCAGTGGTAGAGCATGCATGAGGCCCTGGGTTCGATCTTCAGCACCACATAATAATAAATAAATTAAATAAAGGTATTGTGTCCAACTACAACTAAAAAATAAAATATTTTAAAAGATTAAAAATTTTGAGAACATGAAGGCAGATCCTCCAGTCCTAGTCCAGCTGCCCATGCTGATGGCTGCTGGAGCAGAGGTGAGCTCTCTCTACTGAACTCTGCCCAAGTTGAGGATTTGTGAGCATAATGAATGCAGACATATACAAACCCATGTCCACTCATCTATATGAAATCTCATGTTCCCACAGATTATAACATACCTCCCCCACCTTCTTAAAGAGAAAACTCTGTCACTGGAGACTGCCTGACAACAAAGTGCATCTTACAGGCACTTTCACCTTTAAACTTCACAACAACCCTACAAGGTAGTCACCACTAGTACACAAATAACATAAAACAGCATGAATTGTAAGCTATTCAAATTTTATAAACACTGAAAGGCAAAAATGACTGCCTTTCAATGAAAGAAATACATTTTTTTAACACCCCATTTTATATATACAGAAACAGAGGTTTCAAGGGAGAAAAAATAATTTTGTGAGACACATTGCCTCTAAGTGACCAAGCACATGGCCAGGCCATTGGCCTGGGCATTGCCTGCCTTCTACTACCCCAGAACCCTGCTTTTCACAATATATCTTGCTTCCACAAATGTCCTTCGCACCCTTTTGAACAGTTGGTCTCTCAGAGGGTGGGATTTCGGATTCACTCAGTCTACCCTGGTTGGCCCACATGTCAGAACAAGAAGCATACCTAATCTTTTCCATTGTAGGGGGAGCAGATGAGTGTCCCTCAACTCCTGGAGCCAGTTCCTTTTCATGTGCTTGTTTCTTTGGTTTGGCTTTTACTTGTCAGAGGGTTCCATCTATGGCTGTCCTGAGGAAAAGGGACACACTCTCATTACCAGGAATGGAAGAAATGAGAAGAGATTGAAAACGAGGGGGTGAACCCACTATATGAAACTCCAAAGCAAAAAAAGAGTAAACCTGTCTGAGAAACAGTTAAGAGAAAGCACATTTGACCTGGGTGGAAAAAATAAAATAAAAAAAGCTTGAGACTTTGGGCAGAAGCCTTTGTTTGCTAAGGCATAGTTGTTTGTTTTGTTTTGTTGTTTGATTTGTTTTTGGAGACAAGATCTTGTTATGTTGCCCACACTGGCCTTGAACTCATGACCCTCCTGCTTCAGCCTCCCTAGTCGTTGAGATTATAGGTGTGCATGCCTGATTAGTTGTGCTGTTTTGATGCTTGCCTGTTGGAGAATGGGGAGAGGGCAACTGAATAGAAATGGAAAGAAGAGCCACAATTTTGAGGTTTTGACATCCTATAAAAGGTGCACTTACATAAGTGACTGCTATGTTGTTAATTTCTGAACTCTCCCTAGCCCATTACTGTGGTGGAGGACGGGAAACCACTGAATCACACCTTAACATTACCATCCCACCTACCTTAAAACAAAGCAAACTTTCAGTGTCTGGCTTGCAGTTTCTCTTGATTTTGCAGGAAAATGAGATGAAATTAGTGTGAATGTAGGTGTTGTAGCTCCACAGCTGCCGAAGTCGTCACACCTTAGAAAGGAAAGATCACCTTATTCTGCTGGTGTTAAAAAGTCTCAGGCAACTGACAGGTTTAAGAACATTAAGCTTCTTGGAATAATTTTCAGATATTTCTAACAATAAACTCTTGAGAGGGGAAAAGTGGAGGGGGAGAGAGAGCAAGGGAGAGAGGCAGTAAAGATAAAGAACTATAGAACAGAAAATTCAATATTAGAGACAAAGAAACCACAAAGTCTTAGCTGAGTATGTCATTTAATATTAGATTCCACAATCCTCTGGATTACTGTGGTTTTGTATTTGGGCACTCATAATATGTATCATAAACTTATGTTGGGTTCCTCTCCTCAGATTGGAGCCTGAAGGGGTAGAGTTTGGTAACTACATTATTCAGAGTTATGAATATGGTGCTGTTCCAAGGTAAAGATATGAGTGCTGTTTACCCTGGGGCCAGACTATAAAAGGCTCACTGTAGAGAATTTAAGAATGATATAACCAGGCATAGTAGCACAAGTCTGTGAGGCCAACCTGGGCAACTTAGCAAGACCCTACCTTAAAATAAAATAAAAATGACTGGGGATGGAGCTTAGTGGTAGAGTTCTTGCCTAGCAGGTACAGACTCTGGGCTCAATCCCTAGTACAGCAACAATAACAAAAAGAAGCTAAAGCTAAACAATCACTAAAAAATTATAGAACTAAAAACTCATCCTTTATATCCCGAAACGGTGGCTCATGCCTGCAATTGGATGGCTGTAGGCAGGAGGATTGCAAATTCAAGGCCAGCCCCAGTGATTTAGAGAGAACCTGTCTCAAAACAAAAACTAAAAAGGACTGGGGATATGTCTCAGTGGAAAGAAAAAAATAAATAAAATAAAAGGCTGAATTATAAAGCTAAGAACATTTACATTGTAAACTTTCTACATAGAGAAAGTTTCTACCAAATCAAAAGGGCTTAGAAAACTTGAAAATAAAAGGATGAACAAAGACACTGTAAGAAAATAAAAAATAAATGAGTTTGGGCTGGAAATTTAGCTCAGTTTGCCTACTATGTGAAAACCCTTGGTTCTATCCCTAGTACCAAAACAAGCAAAACAGAGTGGCAGGGCATATCATGCAAATGGAATAGTATGAGCAAAGATTCAGAAGTTAGAATATGGAGACATATGCTGGGGAAAATATATGAACAGGCAGGAATCGGGGGGTTGTATATTGTAAAATAAGAAAGTTAAGTTAGGGGTGTATCATGAAGGACTTTGATGCCTAGGTGAGGAGTTCAGATTAAATCTATTAGTTAATGTGGACATGATTGAAAAATGTAATAGAATTTCAGATTTTTTGAAAAATAGGGTAATCAAAAGACAGGGAAGCCAGGCATGGTGGGGCATGCCTGTAATGCCAGATACTTAGGAGGCTAAGGCATGAGGATCCACACAAAAGGCCAGCCTGGGCAATTTTGCAGGAACTTGTCTCAGAATAAAACAGTTGGTAATGTACTTACTCAGTGGTAGAGTGCTTGCCTAGTATGTGCAAGACCTGTGCAATCCCGTGTACCAAAAATCAATCAATCAATAAAAGAAGAAATAGAATATAAAACTTTCAGCAATTCTAAACAGTGTCAGTAATGTGATACCTTTATCTCCTAAAATATATAATCAATTTGTGCCCTAAACAATCATGGCACTTCCTCTTGAGTTTTTTTCTTTACTTTTATACCTTTCTGTAGATATAATTCTCATACTTTTTTGGTTTTTTTTTTTTTTTTGGTATCAGGGATTGAACTCAGGGGCACCCGACCACTGGGCCATATCCCCAGCCCTTTTTTGTATTTTATTAGAGATAGGGTCTCATTGAGTTGCTAAATGCCTCACCATTGCTGAGGCTGGCTTTGAACTTGTGATCCTCCTGCCTCAGCCTCCCAAGTGGGATTACAGGCATGCACTACCATGCCTGGCACATTGTTCATCTTAAAAATTAATTGTGTGTGTGTGTGTGTGTGTGTGTGTGTGTGTGTGTTACTGGGAATTGAATCCAGGGCCTTAAACAGACTACATAAGTGCCCTACCATTGAGCCACATCTACAGGCATATTTATTTATTTATTTAGAGACTGAGTATCACTAAGTAGCTGAAGCTGACCTTAAACTGTGATCCTCCTGCTTTAGCCTCCCAAGTAGCTGGGTTTACAGGTATGCACCACTTTGCTCCACTTGAAAATTACTTTTATGTTTGGTTTCATTTAAAAAACAAAAACAAAACCAAAAATCCCAATCAATAAATGGGCTGAGCAGACATTTCACAGAAAAAGATATACAATTGATCAACAAATATATGAAAAAATGTTCAACATCTCTAGTAATTAGAGAAACGCAAATCAAAACTAAGGTTTCATCTTACTACAGTAAGAATGGCAATTATCAAGAATACAAGCAACAAGAAGTGTTGGCAAAGATGTGGGGGAAAAGGTGCACTTACACATTGCTGGTGGGACTGCAAATCAGTGCAACTACTGTAGAAAGCAGTATGGCGATTCCTTAGAAAACTTGGAATGGAATCACCATTTGACCCAGCTATCCCACTCCTCAGTCTATACCCAAAAGACTTAAAATCAGCATATTACAATATCACAACCACATCAATGTTTATAGCAGCTCAATTCACAATAGCTAAACTATAGAACCAACCTAGATGCCCTTCAATAGATGAATGGATAAAGAAACTGTGGTATATATACACAATGGAATATCACTCAGCCTTAAAAAAGGATGAAATGATGGCATTCACAGATAAATGGATTGAGTTGGAGGATATCATGTTAAGCAAAATAAACCAATCCCCAAAACCAAAGGCCAAATATTTTCTCTGATTCTCTGATATGTGGATGCTGTTCCATAATGGGGAGGGGGGCAAGGAAAGAATGGAAGAACTTTGTATTGTGTAGAGGGGAGTGAAGGGAGGGGGGCAAAGGGGTGGAAAAGATGGTGGAATTGGACAGACATTATTACCCTGTGTATGTGTATGATTGCGCAAATGGTGTGACTCTGCGTTGTGTACAACCAGAGAAATGAAAAGTTGTGCTCTATTTGTGTACAATCAGTTGCTCTATTTGTGTACAATCAGTCAAAATGCATTCTGCTGTCATGTATAACTATTAGAACAAATTTTAAAAAGTATGCTATCACTGGGCACAGTGGCACATGCCTGTAATCCCAGTGACTTGGGAGGTTGAGGCAGGAGGATTGTGAGTTCAAAGCCAGCCTCAGCAATGGCGAGGCACTTTGCAACTCATTGAGACCCTATCTCTAAATAAAATACAAAAAAGGGCTGGGGATGTGGCCCAGTGGTTGAGTGCCCCTGAGTTCAATCCCTGATACCAAAAAAAAAAAAACCAAAAAAAAAAAACAAACAAAAACTATGCTATCATAAATAAATATATACTGATGACTTCCTTTTTGCAAATTACTCTGTTAGAACCTGGGGGTCAACACAATTCACACCTGATGCTCATGGGTATCAGATTCTGGAACAGGCAGTTTCCGGTGTGTTGCTTGATTCAGTAAGTAAGCACACCAACCCCATGAATTAGGTTTTATTGTCTTCATTTTATAGAGGAGGCTTATAGAAGTTTAACAAAGTAAGCAGGGTTACATAGAAACATAGTTTCTAACTAGTAGTAGATTTGAATGTAGATCTGTCTACCAGTGAGCGACAGCTCCCCTGAGGGTGTTCATAGTCTAACTGGAAATTTAGTACACATTCATAGAGATAAAAAGATTCAATAATATACGCCAAATGTCCAGTAACCACCTGGACCAAATCCTTTCTTGGGACATGAAAGGAAACCATCACTAGGGGCCCTCACAGTTGAAAGACTTTGTGGAGAAAGTTTTTTGGGCCTGAAAATGAATATTTAGATTCAGAATTTTAAAGGAAAGACGAATAACATAAGGAAAAGTTGGGTCTGCTTGTGGCCCATTGGGACTCTAACAACTGATTACTTAGACCTGTTAGAGCAGAAAATTTGTGTCCTTTGGTCTACCTATATAAAGAAAGCCAAATCCTACTTTTCTTGTCCCCACAGATGCTGGCCAGTTGTGTTCATTATATACGTTGGCTAATGGAGACCCAGTTATTTCTAGCTATCAAATTTTGTCTTGGATTTCAGAAGCTGAGGCCACTGCAGTCAATGCAACAAATATTTATTGTATGGTATCTATGAATAAAACTTGCACTGATTTTTTGGAACTTTATGATATTTAAATTAATATATTTGTGCATATATATTCATGAATATATATATTTCACATAAATGGTAGCTATTAATAAGGCATATATATATACTTCCACACTGTGCTTTCTTTTTTAACTTAACATGTATTTGTAGATTTTCATAGCAGTATAGAAATATCTGACTCATGTATTTTTTAAAAATATTTTTTAGTTGTCAATGGACCTTTATTTTATTTATTTATATGCAGTTCTGAGAATTGAACCCCATGCCCCACACATGCTAGGCAAGCGCTCCACCACTGAGTCACAACCCCAGCCCTTGCCTCATGTCTTTTAATGACTGCATTTTATTGCATTTTAACTATGCGCTATGATTTATTTAATCTGAACCCTATTCTTTGACCCTTAAGGTTTTCTGTTGTTGTTGTTGCTGTTATTACAAAGAGTATGCCATCATGCAGTGTCACATGCTTCTGTCATTTACTCATGTGTGAATAAACCCATAGGACAAGTTCCTAGAAATAGAGTTTTGGGGTCAAATGATGAGTTAATCCTTAATTTTAAAAAGTAGTGCTGAAATCTCCTTAATAAAGATTGACACCTGTTTTTAAAAAACCCATCTGGAACTAAATTACTTTCTTGTAGAAACAAAAAAACTGATCCATTAATGCTTTGTACTATCTACTGGGTCCACCAAAGCAGTTTACCATGAAAGCATGTGGTTTTCAATTCTTTTCATCTTGCAGTGAATGAGTTTATGCTACATGCAAAGCATGACTTACAGAGATGGCCAGCAAATGGACTGTGGTGGGAGAGCTAGAGACACACGGCAAACATCAGAAAAGAAAGAAACTGTACACTTTCACATAGGAAAGTGGAAAGGGCTAAGCACAGAGTGCAGAGAAATCTTGAAAAAAGATGCCTTTTCTTCTTTCCTAGGCCCCTCTTAAAGTCCTGAGAATCCAGGGACAGACAGGATCAGGGACTTGGCTGTCCCAGTTTCAACACAAGCAGGAGAATCTGGCAACACATGTCAAACTTAGGGCAGATGTGCCAAGAAAATGAACATGACCTAGGTGATCAGCCAAGAAAAAGTTTGGGTGCTGGGGGTAGCAAGAGAGAAGGCTTTGAAGGAACTAGAAAGGAAGAGGGGTTTGGCTCTCTCAGTGAGCAAAGAGAAAAGTTTGTGGGAAGACAGGCAACTTAGAGGTGGGGACTCAGAAGAAACCGGGGTAGGTTTTGTTGAAAAATGTTGGCTGCTGTCTCTTTGCTGTCATTATCTCTCTCAGCCTTGGTCACTGGAAGCCCTTTAATGGGTTTACACCAACTGGATTCAAGTTGTCTTCACATTCCTCCTACTGGAAAAGTTATTTTAGTCTTATCCCATGTGACACAGGCCAAGTTACCTGGTGTCTTTTCCTCCTCTTCTCTCTTCTCTGTGTCAAATGGTTAGTGCCAACCCAGGTAGAGAGTTGCCTCATTTATGAACCAGAATTCTTTGTGTGTGTGTTTTTGTTTCATACTGGGGATTAAACCCAGGGGTTCTCTTCCACTGAGCTACATCTTCTAGCCCTTTTATTTATTTCGAGAGAGGTTCTCGCTAAGTTGCTGAGACTGGCCTTGAATTTTCCATCCTTCTGCCTTAGCCTGCCTGGTTGCTGAAATGGTTCTGAATCAGAATTCTTATCCCTGCAGCCCTTCCCCATCCCAACAGGATATACAACGAAGGGTAAATCAGTCATCTGGATGCAGCCTAAGGATTGCTTTGCTGAAAAGAGCTTGGAGTTCATTTTATTTCTAATTCCTTTATCATATCATCTGAAGGGAGAAAAATCCTCTTAAACTTGAGAAGAAAATACAAGTGAGATGTCTAGTGAAAGCAAAGCCCAGTAACTTCATAAAGTCATAGATTGGAAGTTAGGAAAAGATGTTAGGGATTGCGTGATCTCATACTTCAAGATATACAGGAACCCCCAGACCAGTCATCTGTAATGGCAAGAATCTCTAGTGAGTGTGAGGAACAGATCAGCTCCTGAATTAGATTATTAACACTCCTTCTTGTAGTAAGACAAAATTTGCTTTCCTTGTGAATTTGCCCACTATCCACTTGTTATATTTGGAATCACATGAAATAAACTTAACTTCTAACTCTTCTGAATGCTTATAGTACTTACTATGCTATTTCTGTAGGACTTATTATACCTTACATTGAAAAAAAAATTTAATACAGTAACCCACCAGTGAATATCTATGAACAATCTATAATGTGGCTGGCATTTATTTGCAAAGGTGATAAGCTTGTCACTTCTGCAGTAATATTACATAAGGCATAATGCCCATATTGCTGGCATTAATGAAGTAAAGGGTCATGTTAGCAAGGCCCATGTTGCAAGGAACTGAGGATGGCATTTAGTCAATGATTAGCTGGAAAATGAAAATTGCAGCAAGAAAATGAGGCTCTAGTCCAACATGCCACAAAGGATATGAATTCTGCTACTAAATATTGGAGTTTGGAATAGATCCTTCCCTAATCAATATTATTTTATTTAATAAAACCGCGGCCTGACCAATACATGTAACATCCTGAATCAAAGTCATGCCTCTATTCCTGACCCATAAAAATTGTGAGAAACTAAATGCATATTATTTGAAGGTGCTAAATTTCTGGTAATACTGTTTTGAAGCAACAAATAATTAATAAATTCATCTTCAAAATTCTCTTCCTATTACCTTTTTTCTTCTTTTTTTAAAAAAAATCTCCTTTCCTTTGCAGCATCTCCTTTCTTCACTCTTTTTTCTCTGCCTTCTATTTTAGAGAGGAATGAAATGGACTTTTCTGCCATCCTTCATCCGAACATTCTGTTTCCTCTTGAGATACAGCAAGTAATAATTCTGGCATTCATCTTTGTCTAGGATTGAGTAAAAAAAAAAAAAAAAGGAATTGTATGCAAGAGCTTGGATTTTGGGAGTCATGGCGAATTGGGATTGAATCCTAACTGCTCTAATTAACAGCAATGTGAATTTGGGCAAGTTATTTAACCTCTCTGAACTTCATCAGCAGAAAAATGGGTAAAAAAAAAGAAAAAAAAAAGGACTGCTCTCAATTGAGCAGTGGCAGGGTCAGTGGCTAATGGCTCTCTGTAGCAAAGCCAGCTAGTGTTAACTCCTGATGGAGTGCTGAAAAGAAAACTAACCATTCACATTGTTAAAATTAGCCTCCTACCAGCATAGCTCTAATATCCTGAAGCGATGCCTGTCAACTTTGTGGCCTTGAATTGCATTACTAAGGCTCCTGTTTTCACAGTCTTAGTCAAATCAACCAGGAATCAGAAAAGAAGAACAAGAAAAAAAAGATTGCCCCACTATACCTTGCACTACTGTATCTTCTGGAATTTTAAGGAAACTACACTTACAATTTATAGTTTCAGCATTTCCCTTCCTTTTTCTCTCCTGGACTCCAGTTCTCTGCAGCACACTTTAGGTATTGACCCAGTATGGGTGGAGACTTGGTTTAAAGATGAGTAGAAGCATTGTGTATCATGGTCTTATATATAGAAAACCCAAAGACTCCACCAAAAAACTATTAGAACTCACAAACAAATACAGCAAAATTGCAGGACTCAAAGTCAACACACAAAAATCAGTAGTATAGCCAGGCATGGTGGCGCACACCTGTAATCCTAGCACTTGGGAGGCTGAGGCAGGAGGATCACGAGTTCAAAGCCAGCCTCAGATTTAACATAGTACTGGAAACTCTGGCCAGAGCAATTAGACAGACAAAAGAAATTAAAGGGATCAAGATAGGAAAAGAAGAGCTCAAATTAGCACTATTTGCTGATGTCATGATAATCTACCTAGAAGACCCAAAAAACTCTACCAAAAAACTTTTACAACTAGTAAATGAATTTGGCAAAGTTGCAGGATACAAAATCAATACACATAAGTCAAAGGCATTTTTGTACATCAGCGACAAAGACTCTGAAAGGGAAATGATGAAAACTACCCCATTTACAATAGCATCAAAAAAAATAAAATAAAATACCTGGGAATCAACTTAACGAAAGAGGTGAAAGACCTCTATAACGAAAATTATAGAACACTAAAGAAAGAAATTATAGATGAACTCAGAAGATGGAAAGACCTACCTTGCTCTTGGATAGGTAGAATTAATATTGTCAAAATGTCCATACTACCAAAAGCATTATACAGATTTAATGCAATTCCAATCAAAATCCCAATGTCATTCTTCAAAGAAAGAGAAATAGCAGTCATGAAATTCATCTGGAAAAATAAGAGACCCAGAATAGCCAAAGCAATCCTGAGCAAGAAAAGTGAAGCAGGGGGCATCACCATACCGGACTTTAAATTATACTATAGAGCAATAGTAACTAAAACAGCATGGTATTGGCACCAAAACAGACTGGTGGACCAATGGTACAGAATTGAGGACACAGAGACTAATACATATAATTTCAGCTATCTTATATTAGACAAAGTCGCCAAAAATGTACAGTGGAGAAAGGATAGCCTCTTCAACAAATGGTGCTGGGAAAACTGGAAATCCATATGCAACAAATTGAAATTAAACCCTTATCTCTCACCATGCACAAAACTCAATTCAAAGTGGATCAAGGACCTAGGAATTAGACCAGAGACAATACGCCTAATAGAAGAAAAAGTAAGCTCCAATTTCCAACATGTCGGATTAGGCCCCAAGTTTCTTAATAAGAATCCTGTAGTGCAAGAATTACTACCAAGAATTAATGAATGGGATAGATTTAAACTAAAAAGCTTCTTCTTAGCAAAAGAAACAATCAGTGAGGTGAATAGAGAGCCAACTAATTGGAAACAAATATTTAATACATGCACATCAGATAGAGCACTAATTTCTAGAATATATAAAGAACTCAAAAAACTTTACACCAAAAAAACAAATAACCCAATCAATAAATGGGCTAAGGAATTGAGAAGACACCTCTCAGAAGAAGACACACGATTAATCAACAAATACATGAAAAAATGTTCAACATCGCTGGCAATTAGAGAAATGCAAATCAAAACTACTCTAAGATTTCACTTCACTCCAGTCAGAATGGCAGCTATCAAGAACACAAGCAACAATAAATGTTGGAGAGGATGTGGGGAAAAAGGCACACTCATACATTGCTGGTGGGACTGCAAAATGGTGCAACCGTTATGGAAAGCAGTATGGAGATTTCTTGGAAAACTGGGAATGGAACCACCCTATGACCCAGCCATCCCACTTCTAGGTCTATTCCCAAAGGACTTAAAAACAGCATATTGCAGTGACACAGCTATCTCAATGTTTGTAGCTGCGTAATTCACAATAGCTAGGTTGTGGAACCAACCTAGATGTCCCTCAGTAAATGAATGGATTAAGAAAATGTGGTATATGCGCACAATGGAATTTTACTCAGCAATAAAAGAAAATAAATTAATGGCATTTGCAGGTAAATGGATGAAGTTGGAAGACATAATGCTAAGTGAAGTTAGTCAGTCTCAAAAATCCAAATATCAAATGTTTTCTCTGATATAAGGAGGCTAGTTCATAGTATTGTTGGATGGGGGGGGTACATAGGAGGACTAGAGGAACACTAGAATGGTCAAAGGGAAGGGAGGGTAAGGGAGGGACCAAGGGGGGAGGGAGGGGGAGAAAAGGAAAAAAAGAAAAGGTGGTTGAATGAGATGGATATAATTTTCCTAAATGCATGATTGAAGACCTGAATTGTACGAATATACTTTGTATACAAACAGTTGTATGTAAAAAGATGCTAAATACATGCAGTATGAGTTGTACATATTAAAAATTATAAAAATAAAATAAAAAAAAAGCCAGCCTCAGCCATGGCGAGGCACTTAGCAACTCAGTAAGACCCTGTCTCTAATAAAATACAAAAAAAAAAAAAAAAAAAGGGGGGGGCTGGGGATGTGGCCCAGTGGTCGAGTGCCCCTGAGTTCAATCCCTGGTAAACCCCCCCCAAAAAAAAAGAAAAGAAAAAATTAGTAGCATTGTTATCCACCAATAGAAAATTATATCTGAAATAGAAATCATGAAATCAATCCCAATTATAATAGCTACAAAATAATTACTGAGAAATCATTTTTAACCAAAAAGTGAATATTTCCATAATTAAAAAATATAAAACATCAATGAAAGAAATTGAAATACAAAAAAATGGAAATATATCGCATGTTCGTAGTTTGAAAAAAAATCAATGTTATTAAAATATCCATACCATCCAGTGGGAACTGTAGATTCAGGGCAATGACATTCTTCACAAAACTAGAAATAAGCAACCCTAAAACTTGTATGAAAAACTATGAAAACAATCAAACAAAACAAAACAAAACCTGAATAGCTAAACCAGTCTTGAGCAAGAAAAATTAAGCAGGAGGCATTACACTACCTGACTTCAAAACATACTTCAAAGCTGTAGTAATCAAAGCAGCATGATATTGGTATAAAAACAGACACATAAACCAAATGGATTAGAACAGAAAGACTAGAAGTACACCCAGGCATGTACAGATGACTGATTTTTTTTTTAAAATTTTAATACCAGGGACTAACCCATAGTGCATTACCATTGAGCCACACCCCCCCCCCCATCCCTTTTTACTTTACTTTGAGACAGGGTCTCACTAAGTTGCTTAGAGCCTCACTAAGTTGCATAGGCTGGCCTCAAACTTGCAATCCTCCTGCTTGAGCCTCCCAAGTTGCTGGGATTACAACTGTGCACCACCATAACTGGCTTATAGATGACTAATTTTTATTTATTTATTTATTTATTTATTTTAGTTGTACACAATGCAATGCATTTATGTTTACGTGGTGCTGAGGATCGAACCCAGGCCGCACACGTGCGAGGCAAGCACTCTGCTGCTGAGCCACAGCCCCAGCCCTAGATGACTAATTTTTGACAAAAGTGCTAAAAGTCCACATTGGAGAAAGGACAATTTTTTTAATAAGTGATGTTGGGAAAATTATGTATTCACATACAGAATAATGAGACCAGATGTACATCTCTTACCTGTTACAAAAATCAACTCAAAATGGATTAAAGACTTAACTATCTGAACTATCTGAAACTATAAAATTACTAGAAGAAAACAGGGAAGCCCTTCAGGACATTGGAATGGACAAGGAATTTTTGAACAAGGCTCCCAAAGTGCAGGAAACAAAAGCAAAAATAGAGAAGTGAAAATACATCAAACTAAGTAGCTGTATAGCAAAGGCAACAATTATCAGACTGAAAAGACAAGTTACAAAATGGGGAGAAAATATCTATAAACTATACATCTGACAAGGGGTTGATATCCATAATATATAAGGAACTCCAAAAACTCAATAGCAAAAAATAAATAAGTAACCCAGTTGAAAAATGGGCAATAGATCTACACAGACATAAGTAACCCAGTTGAAAAATGGGCAATAGACCTACACAGACATATCTCAAAAGAAGACATATACAAGGGCCATAGGTATGTGGGAAAAAAAATGCCCACCATCACTAATCATCAGGGAAATGCAAATCAAAACCAAAAGAGATGTTGCCTCACTCCAGTAAGAGTAGCTACTATCACAATGACAAAAGATAACAAGTGCTATCAAGGATTTGAAGAAAAGGGAAGACTTGCATACTGTTGGTGGGAATGAAAATTAGTAAGGCCCCATGACTACTGTGCTACCACAACCACAACCACAACTAGAGCCACCATATAATCCAGCAATCCTCTACTGGGCGTCCAAAGGAAATATTGGTTTCTGTCTTAAAATTGTACATTAATTATCAGTGGGCTACCTCCTTTGTTAGCTCAACAAAGATGTTCTTCGTTTTGTTCATTTTGATGCATATAGAGTTGTCAAGTAATTTTAATTGCTGTATATATGCATATGCCACAGTTTATCTATTCGTTCTTGTGAGTGGACATTTAGGTTGTTTCAAATTTCACTGTTATTAATAATGTGTCCCTAATAGCTTTTGCTTTTTGGATCCTAGAATTGACAAAAGTTTTTCTGGGCTGAATCCTAGTCATGAAATTTCTGGGTCTTAGAGAACATGCATTGTCAATCCCACTCAATAATGACAAATTGCTCTTCAAGTTGCTTGTGCTGTTTTCTACTGCCTCATTCTCTCTCTCAACATTTAGTATTATCAGACTTTGTTTGATAATCAGATTTTTGTCAAATAGTATTTTATTTTATGTTTGCAGTACTGGGGATTGACTCCAGTGGCACTGTACTACTGAGCTACATTCTCAGCCCTTTAAAAATTTTTTTTAAATTTATTATTTATTTATTTTGAGAAAGGGTCTCATGAAATTGTCCAGGCTAGTTTTGAATTTGTGATTGTCCTGCTTCAACCTTTCAGGTGGTTAGGATTACAGACATGAGCCACTCACCTGGCTCTTACTGTTATTTTAAAATCTACATTTTCCTTATTACTCAAGAGGTTGAGTATCTACCTGATATTTATTAATCATTTGGGATCCTTATACATGAATTGCCCTTTTACTTCTTTTGCTATTTTAAAAATCTTTTGTATTATTATGAATTTGTTGTATTTATATATTCTGGATACTAGATAGATTATATTTTGTCAAACAAGTTTTAATTATTTATTTAATAGAATGTCTAGTGATCTAGACAATCAGATCTTTTCCTTCAGAGTTTGTGCTTTTGGGTCTTGTTTAAAAAATCCCTCCTTTTTTCAATGTCATTAAAATATTGTAATATTTTTCTAAATATTTTCAAGTTTATATTTTGTATTCAGATTTTTAATTTGCCTGGAATTTGTTCTTGTGTAAAATGATACAGAAATCTCGCTTTATCTTTTTCCATATGGTTAGATAACTGTCCTGCCAGTATTTATATCTCTGTGGATTTTTTATGGGACTTCTATTGTTTTTACTAGTATTTTGGTGTCACAATGAGCCATGCTATTCAATTATTCTGGCTTTATAACAAGTTTTACTTTTCTGTGGAACAAGTGCCCTTCCTTACTTGAAAATTACATTGCCTTTCTTTATTCTTTCATATGAATTTTAAGATCAGCTTATCAAAATCCATGAAAAACCTTGTAGGGTGCTAGGGATATAGCTCAGTTGGTGGAGTACTTGACTCACATACATAAGGCCCTGGGTTCAATCACTAACACCACCAAAAAAAACAACTTTGTAGGGATTTCAATTGTCATTGTCTTAATCTGGGAGAAATGGCCATTGACAAAATGACAATACTTATAATTTTTGTATATGCTCTGTTTTCCACTTATTTAGGTTTTCTTATGTGTTCTTTGCTGAAATTGTATACTTTTCCCCATTAAGATCTTTGTATCTTTTTGTTAAATCAATTTATTGGTATTTTAGTAATTCTTGGTTGCTAGATTTTAAGAATCTAATTGATTTAGTATCTGTTTTAGTTTAAATATTAAATGTCTCCCTAAGGTTTATATCTTGAAGGTTTGGTCCTCAGCCTGTGGCACTACTAGAAGGTTTGGGAAACTTCAAGGGGTGGGGCCTAGTTGAAGGAAGTTAAGTCTTTTTGGATTATATTGAGATCCCGGCCCCTTCCTCTTCTTCTCTTTGCTTCCCAGCTGCCATGAAGTGAATAGGTCTCCTCTACCATGCACTCTTCTTCTCTTTGCTTCCCAGCTGCCATGAAGTGAATAGGTCTCCTCTACCATGCATTTCCACCATGATATACTGTGTTGATACAGGCCCAAAGCAACAGGAGCAAGCAACCATGGACTACAACCTTTGAAACCATGACCCCAAATAAACCTTTCCTCCTTCAAATTAGATCCTCTCAGGTATTTTGTCACAGTGATTGAAAACTGACTAACATAGTACCATAATCTTGTATTTGGCAGTCCTGCATGATATTTTTCTTTGTAATTATTACTTTTTTCCATATTGGGGATTGAAACCCAGGCCCTTGTACATGCTAAACAAGTGCTCTAGGCGAAACTACATCCCTAGCTGCTTCGCCCTCACTTTTTTTGATACATGGTCTCCTGAAGTTGCCAACATGGCCTTGAACTTGAAATCTTCCTGCCTCAGCCTCCAAAACAGCCGGGATTACAGATGTACACCACCATGCCTGGCTACCCTGGGTTATCTTACATGTTCTAATGGGTTCTAACATTCTCATACCAATATTCTTTTGGGTACCATGTGCACTCCAAAGTTATAAATAATTTTAAAGTCATGGTTAAAACTCTGGAAATTCTGAAGTTACAGATAAATAGATCACCTGGAATTGTATTCATCCTTTTCAATTCTTTTGTCTTTTTAAAAAATTTTGTGGTTTCTTCATTCCATTCCTCTATAACCACATACCTACACATTGAGTAGGGCTTCTTCTGTACATAGTTTTAATAATCAAGTAATACTATAAGATTCTGTAGAAAAAATAGCTAGCTGGTTTAATAATTATAACCAGATAAATAGTTTCACAGTAGAGTCAAACATGCCTTTTTCTATTCTGGTGGTGCTATGGATTGAACCCAGGGCTTTGACATGCTAAGCAGATACTCTATCACTGGCTTCCTTCCCAGCCCCCTGTCTTGGCATTTATAATGCATCTAATAACTCCAAAATAAGTTTCTCTATTGCTTTTTTGCTTCTGATTTTCATTTTTAGGGGTGAGGTACTGGGGATTGAATCCAGGGGTGCTTAACCACTGAGCCACATCCCAAACCTTTTTTATATTTTATTTAGAGACAGGGTCTCACTAAGTTGCTTAGGGCCTTTATAAGTTGCTGAGGCTAGCTTTGAACTCTTGATCCTCCTGCCTCAGCCTCCTGAGCTGCTGGGATTACAGGCATGCACCACTGTGTCCAGCTGCTTCTGATTTTCATGTTGGAGGTTTACCTCATAGATGTGGTGATCATTGGCTGTTCAGTTCACATTTAAGAGTGACAACAGATATCACTTTAAGATTATCTATTTGTGTTACAAATGTTAGTATTTTTTCTTGGCTGTTCCATTGGGTTGGGGTGGGGAGGGGATAATGGGAAGGAGTTCAGGAAAAGGAGCTGGAGGTCTCATCATTTGATATACAGATTTTAATTTAGCCTTTCTGTAGATTTGGTGGTTATGGGTACTGGGGATTGAACCCAGGGGTGTTCTACTACTCAGCTACATCTACAGCTCTTTTTGTTTTTTACTTTGAGACAGGATCTCACTAAGTTGCCCAGATTGGTCTCTAACTTGTGATCCTTCTGTCTCAGCCTCCCAAGTCACTGGAATTATAGGTATGTGCCACTGTGCCTGGCTTCTGTAGGTATATTTTTTGGGGGGGGGTACCGGGGATTGAACTCAGGGGCGTTTGACCACTGGGCTACATCCCCAGCCCTTTTTTGGATTTTATTTAGAGACAGGGTCACACTGAGTTGCTAAGTGCCTCACCATTGCTGAGGCTGGCTTTGAACTTGTGATCCTCCTGCCTCAGCCTCCCAAGTGCTGGGATTACAGGCATGCGCCACCGCACCTGGATTTTCTGTAGGTATTTTTAAACCAGCCTGTTGCCATGTCAAGATACTGGGATCCAGCTCTCCTTCACAACAGCCTCTCTCCACAATAAACCTTAAGTGTTATTTCAGGAGTAGAGTGGGGTGGGGTCACCTGCCTATGTGAGAGATTTGATGAGGGATCTTATGTTAAATCATCTTTTCATTTTCAATGCCATACCTCTTCCCCCTCTTTAAAGTTACAACCAATTCCTGAATATATGTAGGGTTCTATTTTTTAAATCTTATTTTGAAAAATTTTAAAAATAAAAATTGTTAGCCAGGTACTGTGGTGCATGCCTGTAATCCCAATGGCTTGGGAGGTTGAGGCAGGAGGAGCACAGTTCAAAGCCAGCCTTAGCAAAAGCGAGGTGCTAAGAAATTCGGTGAGAACTTGTCTCTAAATCAAATACAAAAAGGGCTGTGGATGTGGTTCAGTGGTCAAGTGCCCCTGAGTTCAATCCTTCAATCCATGGTACCAAAAAAAAAAAAAAAAAAAAAGAAAGAAAAGAAAAGAAAATTGTTATTAATACAGAACACTGAAAAATAGCATTATGATACTTATAAATATATTCTCTTCGCCCTATATTATTTTGTTATCTTTGACCTTGTCTATTTGATGCTTGTTATGCACAAGATTTGCTTGTTTTTTAAAATGAAGTTTTCAAAAGTTATGGCTTCTGCTTTTTTAGTTATACTTATCAAGTCTTTTCCAAAGAATGAAAAAATTTTGTCCTGTCTTCCAGAACTTTATAGTCTGTCTTTATATTTTTGGGGGAAGGGGTTGAATCTGGAATTTATTTTGCTGTAAGATATCAGATAATGGTATCTAGTGTTTCTGTATAATACTTGAATTATTTATCATTTTTTGATGATTTAAAATGCCATTTTTAAGAAAGGGAGAGGAAGACGGGAGGGAAAAGTGGCGATCATGAAGAAATCAACTTCTATGCATGTATGAATTTGTTAGGATGAACCCTACTACTGTGTATAACTATTAAGCTCTAATAAAAAAAAAAGACAAAAGAAAGAATAAAATAAAATGCCATTTTTATATTAAATTCTCATTTGTATTAAGATCCCTTCTAAGTTTCTTTTTCATCGTTTTTTAAAATTCATGCTCCATTTATCACACATTTCAATGATTATTGTAGTTTAATAATAGGCTTAACTATCTGGCTTGCTAATTTGGGCTTTAATAATAGGTTTGCTATCTTCCTACAGTGATCTGGATAATATCCCAGTAAATGCTCAGGTCAAATGCCTCACAGTAATCCTTTCTCTTTCAACACAAACTACATCCAATCTATCAGCAAATCTGCTCAGTCTACCTTCAAAATATTTCCTGAATCTGACCAATTCTCTCCCACTTCATCCTGAGCAAAGCCACCATCATTTCTCTCATCTTCATTATTGTAATAGCCTCCCTAGTGGTTTCTTTGCTTCTGTGTTTTGTGCCCCTATCACTTTAGTCTCTGTAGAGAAGCCTAGTTTGTTTGTAAATCAGAGGTCAATGTCCTGTTCAACAATCTTCAGTGTAACATTTCATCTTACTCGAGAGTAAAAGCAAAGTTCTCACCTTGGCCAACACAGTCCTAACGACCTCTTTGACTTCATCCTCTCCTAGTCCCTCCTTCACTCAGCTCCAGACCCAGGAGCCTCCTTGATTTTCCTCAAACCCATAAACACACTACGCACAATCTACCCAGGCCTTTACACTGGCCATTCCTATTACTTGGATCTTGCTTCCCTCAGATACAATTTAGGTTTTTGGCAGAGATGGAAGACAGGGAGAAGAAACTGTAAATGGCTCATGTCATAATTTCTTTTTTCTTTTCTTCTTCTTCTTCTTCTTCTTCTTTTTTTTTTTTTTTTTTTTCAGGTGTGCTGGGGATTGAACCCAGGGTCTTATACACACTAAGCACTTGCTGCCACTGAGCTATACACTCAGCCAGTTCCCCATGTCATAATTTCTTATTATGTGTCTTATTCAGATACATAGAAGATTAAATCTACTTCATAATAAAAGTAACAACTAAAACAAAAATATGAACTGTTCAAATAGAAGAAACACACATACCAAGACAAAATAAGCATAGAACATATAGAGAAATATTATTTTAAAAATGAAGCTAAAAGCCAAACACAGTGGACCACACCTGTGATTCCATGTTTTGGGAGGTTGAGGCAGGAGGATCAGAAGCTTGAGGCTAGGGCAACTTGGCAAGACCCTGTCTAAAATTAAAAACAAAACAAAACAAACAAACAAACAAACAACTGGGGATATAGCTTAGTGGTAGAGTACTTGCCTAGCATACACGGGCTCTGGGTTCAGGTTCAATTTCCAATATAACAACATCAAAAAGAAGCCAAAAATAAGAAATTAAAAAACTATTGAGCTATGACTCATATTCAAGAATCTAAATATGGTGAAGTCTACATATTATAGAAAGAATAATGTGGTGGTGCATGCCTGTAACCCCAGCAATATGGGAAGCTGAGGCAGGAGGATCCCAAACTCAGTCTTGGCAATTTAGCAAGATCCTGTCCGAAAATAAAATAAAAAGGGCTAGGTATGAAGATCAGTGGTACAGTGTCCCATTGTATACATTGTATACAGAGCACTAATTTTTTTTCCAGTATTGGGGATCGAACCCAAGGATGATCTACCACTGAGCTGTATATCTCCAGACATTTTAATTTTTTATTTTGAGCCCAGGTCTTACTAAATTGCCCAAGATGGCCTCAAACTTGATCCTCCTGCATCAGATCTCCTGAGTCACTAGGATTGCAGGTGTGCACTATGGTGCCCAGCTTTAGAGCACTAAACTAAAAGTACTTAGAAAACTTGAAAGCAAAAGGATGAACAAAGACATTCTAAGAAAATACGAGTAAGAAGAAAATAGCTTGGGCTAGGAATATAGCTCTGTTTGACTAGCATTTACGAAGCCCTGGGTTCAATTCCCAATGTTTTAAGAAATAAACAAAACAAAGAGTGAGAAAGCATATCAAGCAAATGAAATAGCATAAGCAAAGACACAGAGGCCAGAATGTGGAGACATATGCTTGGGAAGGAGGGATTAAATATAAAGCAGGAATTAGGGGATAGTATATGGTAAGACAAAAATGTTAAGTTAGGGGTATAGGATGAAGGACCTTGGGTATCCAGGTGAGGAGCTCAGATTAAGTCCATTAATTAATGTGGACATGGTTGATAAACATACTAGAGTTTCATATTTTTTAAAAAATAGGTTAATCAAAAGACAGGGAAGGCTGGGTTTGGTGGCACACGCCTGTCATCCCAGCAACTCCAGCAACTCCAGAGGCTGATGATAAGTTTAAAGCCAGCCTCAGAAATTTAGCAAGGCCCTAAGCAATTTAGTGAGAACTTGTCTCAAAATAAAAAAAAGTAATAAAAAGAGCTGGGGATGTGGCTTAGTGGCAAAGTGCCCCTGGGTTCAATCCCCAGTACAAGGGGAACAAAAAAAAAAAAGACCAGGAAGCAAGGCATGGTGGTGCATACCAGTAATCCCAGCTATTAAGGAGGCTGAGGCACTAAGATTCAAGTTCAAGGCCAACCTTGGGAATTTAGCAAGACTTGTCTCAAAATAAAATAAAAAGGACTGGGGATGTATTTAGTGGTAGTGTGCAAGGCCCTGGGTTCAATCTACTCTAATAAAACAAACAAACAAAACAACAATAACAAAAGACAATGGAATTGTAAAACTGAAATTTTGTTGTGAATTGTCTAGACTTCCAGCTGCTTAGAGCCTTTCTCTCTGAATTCAATTTGCTTCTCTGAGGTCATCATGTCTAATAGAGGACTAGACCTTATAGTGAATATTTAATCATCATTATTGGTGATTACTCTGATTATTGATTGAAGCTGTGTTAGAAGGCTAGATAGTGATCTATCCTGAGGGAGAATAGATGGAGTCCTTGAAAAATAATTGATGGAGAGTAAAAAGAGTATGTAGCAAAGTAAGCGTTGGAAAGAACTGAAATCGAGAGAAGCCAGATTCATAACATCAAATAATAACAAAACTTTCTGGCACTGATTATGTATCAGACATTTGTGTTTTAAGTGTATTATCTGGTTTGTTCCTTGCCCTTTGACATAAATATTACCTTTCCTATTACATGGGATTGGCTATTCAGAGTGTTAACTAATTTGAAAAGGGTCAGACAGGTGATATAAGAAAGGTGGGGCCAACATCTACAGACAGCTTTATCTGTCAATAGTTACTCAAATAGGAAGTAGAAAAAAAAAAAAAGTAAAAGAAATGCACAGTATCTTCTTCCTGCAATAAATAAAAGAAGGAACAGAAAAAAAACGGGGAGAAAAATTTTGCAGTCATCTGAAGAGGCCAAAAGGCCAAAGGGACCTCAGATACTGTTGGGATGTCTGCTTATTCCTCTAATGTTATTGGAATATAAAAAAGGAAGATCAGGAGTCTCAGAGGGAAAAAAAAACTTGATCAGAAATCTCTGCAAGGATTATCTGTTGCTAGGATTAGTTTCCAAGTCCGTTGGTTTTCAGGGATTATGTAGGTGAAAGGTTGATGCAAAATCCTATTTTTTTGTAATTTTATGTCTTAAATGTGAGGAAGGAGTATGTTGTGAAGCTTGTGGTTTATGTGCGAAGCAATATCTGAAGGAGTAACGAGATCTAAAAACAGTTTTTGCAGGAAATAGCATTAAGCAGCGAGCCAAAGACTGCTCACATATGTTATTTTTCAGAAGAGAAATTGCTGTTAGAGAGAATATGATTAGGTGGAAGACATTTCGTGGTAAATCAATGTAATATATTCCAGGGCAGTTTTCATATGCAACATGGGAATATGAAGGTTTTGTGGCACTGGGACAAGTGAGTCCTAAAATAAACTCTCTGAAATCTTATATCCAATTAGAGATTATTTTAGATGTTGTGGACACTGAGATCTGTGTCATAAATGGAAGTTCAGAGAGTGTGTCAGTTTGGATCTGTCAAAGGACAAAATTGCAGCAATTTAAAAATCTTAATTGGCTTTGTTTTCAACTCTAGAATAGAAGAACCACATTTTATTCTATAAAATATAATAAGTATTCTGAGGAGTTGAGCAGAGGAGGCAAGTTTTAAAGACAAAAATGCTGAAGAAAGCAGAAACAAAGAACAAAAAATGGAGTGGCCATTTCAAAGTTCCTTTCCTTGTTAGGAGGGTGGAGGGGGCTAGGGGAAGACAGGAAAATAGGAAAATAATTGAAAGAAAGAGAAAGCAAATTAGATGCCCAAATTTCAAATTCCTTAAATGAAATATCACAATAGTTACATATAACCTAGGAACATCCTAACATATACTTTAAATCTAGATTACTTGTAATGCTTAGTTCAATGTAAATGATAGGTAAATAGTTATTATACTGAATTGTTTAGGGAATAATGATTTCAGGGGTCATAATCCCAGTGACTGGGGAGGCTGAGGCAAGAAGATTGCAAATTTGAGACCAGTTTCAGCAATTTAAAGAGATTCTATTTCAAAATGAAAAAACAACAACATTTTTTAAAAGGGGCTAGGGATGTGGCTCAGTGGTAGTAGATCATCTCTGGGTTCCATCCCCTGTACTGCAAAAAAAAAATAAAAAATAAAAATAAAAAAAGGTATAAAGAAGGAAAACAGTGCACATGTACATGTTCAGTACCGATGCATGCCCCCCAACCCCCACTTTTTTTTTTTTTTTTTGTCAGTGATTGAACTCTGGGCATTGTTCATTCCCAGAAAAATTTCAATCTGCGGTTGGTTTCATCTGTGGATTCAGAACTTGCAGATATGGAAGGGTGGACTATATTTACGTGTTTGTGTATGATAAAAGAGGTGACCTATTGCTGCAGAAAGCATACAGGATTTAAAGTCCAACATATAGCTGATTTTGACTCCCACTCTCCCCTTGTGTAACTTTTGCAAGGCACCTAAGTTTTCAGGCTCTCTATAACGTGAAGACCAAGAAACACTATCTACTACCTCACAGGGTTGCTGTGACAAATCAACTGAGATGATATAGAAAACTATTTTGTGATATCCATAAAACCCTGTACCAATATGATAGTGTTTATAGGCAGGTTCTTATGAATCATCTGATTTAAACAGAAAGCCCTCATAACTGAGAATAAAGAAAATTTAATGGCATTTGCATAAGAGGAAGCTGTCATGAAATTTCCATTTCACATGGAACTCTTCTTTCACTGCTTTGTTCATTGTGTTCACACATGATTGAGGGTGAGGATGTTTGTGCTAGCATCACTGAACACGCAACTGTAACAGGTTCTTCTTTCCTTACTGTGGGCTCCATATTTCAAGAGCTAGCTTATGTTTGATTTTCTCCATGTGATTGTGCATGGGTGCATGCATGTGCATGTGTGGTGTGTGTGTGTGGGGGGGCACTGGGGACTGATTCCAGGGTCTTGCACATACTAGGCAGTGCTTTACCTCTGAGCTATGGTCATAGCCCTTTTTATTTCAAAACAGGGTCTTACTAAGTTGCCCAGGCTGGTCTCAATCTTGTGATCCTCCTGCCTCAGTCTCTTTAAGAGCTGGGATTACAGGTGTGTGCCACTATACCTAGCTCCAAGTACTCTTGTCCAACTACTGAAATTCAAAGAGCTCTTTCCTCTGGATCTCGCTGGGCTTTTTGGTTGTACAACTTCCTTCCTTCCTTCCTTTCTTTTTCCCTTTCTTCCTTGCCTTCCCTTTCTTGGTGTTGGGGATCAAAACCAGGACCTCCTACATGCTAAGCATGCACTGTACTATTGAGCTACATCCCCAGCCCTGTTTACTTCTTTTCTAATTACATACTTCATGCATTGATTTGTACCTCTAAAGTGATGTTTACCTTGTAAGACATCATAAGTACCATATATAAATACATGCAGAGAAAGAGATAAACATCTAGAAAGTTGATTCTTTGCTTTACCCTAGTCAAAAATTATGAATGTATGGAATCTTTCTTATTAAGCAGAAAAAGTCAAAGTCATTACCCTTTGGAAATTAGAAGATTAAAGTTAGAGAAGCATGTTCCACACAGGAAGTGTGTTATTTTAAATATTTCCTACAGTTTAAGATGTATTTGAAGGCAATGCAAGATTAAAATTTTATTGGATGTTCTATGTGGAGTTTCTTAAAGCTCTTATCCAAACTGTGCATTTTTCTGTACTCACTGATAAAAGAACAGTCTGAGATCTGCTTGCATTTTTTATTAAAAAAAATTTTTTTTTTAGATCTACTTGTTTTGATCAGTTTACTGTAATATTTGATTCTGCCTGTAGAGTTTACTGCATTCTCCATTTCTTTTCTTAGGATATTGATTAAAAACTTAGCTTGTTGAAACAGTTTATTTCAATCAAATGATACAGTTATGTTAGTCACTAGTACTATAGTCCTTCTACTCTTGATGACACGTTAATGAGAAACTTACAAAATAAAGACTTTGACCTTCTGTACTCTTACCTTGCATAGAAAGCTGTGGCTAGCACTCCCCCTGGTGGGCCTGGGGATTTCCAGAACTTTGCACTTCCCCCTGGGCTTTGCTCCTAAGGAGCAGATATAACGAAGCAAGCTGGAGGACGGTGGAGGGCACTAGAACATAAAGGAATGTTTGGGATACTTCTCTCAGTTCAAGTTTCCAGTCTTGTCTCTTGCATGGTATGTTGATTGCTTTTATAGTTCTCCCTTTCTTCCTTGGGGTCTTCAGACAGTGTTGATCAAAGAGCATCGCAAACAAGGCAAGCTTCCCTACCAAACCAATTAGAGTTGGCTGACTATAGTTACAATTAGTTACAATTAGTTTCTAATTAAGAAAATGGCTTCTGTGAATTGAAAGTCATAACTCTGCAGTAGTAATGATTCCTATAGCATTCTGATATGCTGCTGAACAGCTGAGTCTCAATAGCCAATGAATAATGAAGCACACTGACTAGGTGTCCCTGGGCATTGTGTAAAGTGTGCAAAACAAAAATTGTAGGAGGTCATTGTTTTTGACTGAGCCCCTGCACTAGGCCCAAGAGACTAGAAGAAGCCAAAATGGAGTCACTTATGCTAACTGCCACCTAATCAAAAGAAAAGCTAAAGGAAGCACATAGATCCCCAAACAGACCAGTTTTTCTGATAACAGGAGATTCCAGTCTACCTGAGTCAGCATAAGAAGAAAGTGCCCCTGCTTTACTTCTTATATAAGAGTAACCCGGGGTTAGCAGTGTAGTTCAGTGGTAGAGCGCTTTCCTGGCATGCATGAAGCCCTGGGTTTGATCACCAGCAGAGTAAGAGGGATATAACCTGATGTTAACCAATCAATTTTATCTTATTTTTATTTTTATTGTTCTGTGTCCTTACTATCACCTTGTATCCCAAACCTACCCCTGGGCCCCCACTCTTCTGCTGTTGCCCAGTGGGAGTTCTCGTGTTATTTTGTAGAATAGAGACTAACTCCATTTCATGAATCATTGATAAAAGCCATTTAGATCTATAACTAATTTGTTGTGATTTTGCCTTTTGACAAGTGCTTCATATTTATTTAATTTTCATGACAGCTCTGTGAGATAGTCCTCTAATCCCTATGTTATAAGGGATTAGAGAGGTAAATGACCTGACCAAGAGCCCCTGGTTCTTTGTTGGGATTCCCACCGGGGAACTAACTCATTAATGAGCAGTGAATACTGAGACTGTCTATGACATAAACTGATAAACTAATTCTCTTCAGAATTACACTGTGGTATGTGCTGGTTCAGTAACACATATACTAAAATTGGAAGGATACAGAGAAGATTAGCATGACCCCTGCACATGCATGACATTTATAAAGTATTCCATATCTTAAAAAATTACTTTGTGGTATAGCTTCATTTACAATAGACATCTGCCCTTCTATGTTTATTGCAGCACTATTCACATTAGCTAAGAAATGAAAACAGCCTAAATGTCCATCAACTGGAGAATGGATAAAGAAAATGTGGTACATGTATGCATGGAATAGTATTCAGCAACAAAAAAGAATGACATCTTGTCATTTAAGACAACATGGATAGAACTAGAGATCACTAGGTTAAATAAAATAAGCCAAACACAGAAAGGTAAGTACTGCATGATCTCACTCATATGTGTAATCTAAAAAAGTTATAGAAGTTAAGAGTGGAATGGTGGTTAGCTGAGGCTGGGGAGAAGAGGGAGGAAGGATGAGGAAAGGTTGATCAGTGGATTCTAAGTTATAGTTAGATAAGATTAGGAAGTTCTGGTGTGCTGTTGCACAGTAGGGTGACTATAGGCAACAGTTATGTACTGTATATCTTAAAAAGCTATGGAATTTAATGTTCTCACCATAAGGAGATCATAAACGTTTTGGAGATATATTTAACCTGATTTAAACATTACACAATACATACATGTATTGAAACATCACAAGGTACTCCATTAATGGGTACAAAGTTAATGTTGTTATGTATCAATTAACAAATTTAATTTATATATAAAAAAACTCTAGCACTATTTGTACTGAGATCACTAGACATTTCTACCTGCATCAGGTATTTCTTCATTAGGCAAAGACAACAATGCATAACTACCACTGATTTCATTTTTTTAGCCTCTCCAGGGAAGGGGTCATGGTTAAGTGCAAGTCCTTTCAAGTTTTGGCCAAGACAATGAAGACCAGCTTCTTCTACCCTGGCTTAGTCCTTTTTTGTGCTTTCACTTGATGAGTCAAGGTTGACAACTAGATTTCATATTGTACATTTCAAATCAGGGGGAGAATACTATTAACAATATTATTTCACAGGGCTGTGCACTGAGATATAAGTGGTGGTAGAGCCACCTGGAGCCATCTCAATGGAGACAAACCTAATCTCCCAGTCTGAGACTTGCTCACCCTTCTTTTTCAAAAACTTACTCATGGTGCTGGTGACATAGCTCAATAGTAGAGTGCATGCTTAGCATGTGCAAGGCCCTGAGAATCAACCCTTAGCAACCAAAAAAAAAAAAAAAATTCTTTCATTCATTCTTATTGCCCTGATTTCTGGTTCTGGATTTAGACCATTGTGCTCTTGATGCTGGGCTTTTTTTTTTTTTTTTTTTTTTTTTTTTTTTTTTTTTTGGTACCAGGGATTGAACTCAGGGGCACTCGACCACTGGGTCACAACCCCAACCCTTTTTTTGTATTTTATTAGAGACAGGGTCTCACTGAGTTACTAAGTGCCTCGCCATTCCTGAGGCTGGCTTTGAACTCATTCATGATCCTCCTGCCTCAGCCTCCCAAATGCTGGGATTACAGGTGTGCGCCACCGCACCCAGCTGCTTTTGTTCTTATCTCTCCCACTTCATGTCTCCAGTCATCTTAAAAATGGACTGATTACTTGTCTCTTACACTAGCTTTTCCCCCTACTAAGAGCTTAGTGGGGGATTGTGTGTTGAATAATTGATAAACTCAATGAGGTTAGGGATTGTTTTGGTCTTGTTACTTAAAACCTGGCAAACAGTTGGTGCTCAATAATCATTTGTAGAAATCATTGTGGAAAGATCTTCTAACTTGAAAAAAAACTGATTTTATCTTTAAATCTCATACAGAAATAGGGGACTTTTTTTAGGAAGTTGTCTTGGGAATGTTAACAAAATAAAATTACCAATGGTCAACCATTTCTCTGTAATATGTAAGAAACAACTCTGAGTCTCTGTGCTGCTCTTAGCAGGTGGCATGTTTTAGGGTAAGGAAGCCAAATTGGTATGTATTATGAGATACCATGATAGATGGGTAAATTCAGTATCTGTAACCCTCCTAGGGTAGGTATAATTGCCCTTTTATATGCTGAAAGAAAGAGAAAGAAGAGAAAAGAAAGAGGTCATGTTGGTTAAGATCCTCAAGAGAAACAGAACCTATAGGATGGAGAGGGAGGAAGAGGGAGAGGGAGAGGGAGAGGGAGAAAGGCAGAAATAGATGTTTCATGAGGAATCTGCTCACCAGATTACAGAGACTGACAAGATCTGCAGGGTGAGTCAGCAAGCCTGGAGCCCCAGGAGAGCAGATGGTATAGTTTGTCTGAAGGCCAGCAGGCTTGAGACCCAGGGAGAGACCATTCAGTTCAAAGGCAAGCAATCAGGCAGGAAGAATTCTTTCTTCCTGGAGGACAGTCAGATTTTTGTTCTATTCAGGTCTCCAGAGGACTGCACAAGACCCACCTACTCTAGGGACAGCCATCTGCTTTACTCAGTCTAACAATTTAAATGTTAAGCTCATCCCCAAACACTCATAAACTCTCAGAAGAATTTTTGACCAAATGTCTGGACACCCTGGAGTGACACATAAAATTAACCATCATAGAAAATAATTTCTTCAAGATCTTACCTAATGAAGAGTAGAGCAGAGATTTGAATCAAGTCCGATTTAAAAACCCATGATTTTTGCACCCATCCACCCTGCCCAAGGAGGGAATAAAAGTGTCTGGCAGTCCTTCCAGACTGACAAACTCCAGAAAGTTTAGCCTTTCACCAAGCAGCAAGTGGCCTTTCCTTTTAATTTTTCCCTTCTTCTTTTTCCTAACTAGTACAGTATTTTTCTTCCCTTTATTAAAAACCTAAACCGGGCGCGGTGGCGCATGCCTGTAATCCCAGCACTTCGGGAGGCTGAGGCAGGAGGATCGCGAGTTCAAAGCCAGCCTCAGCAATGGCGAGGCACTTAGCAACTCAGTGATTCCCTGTCTCTAAATAAAATACAAAAAAAAAAAAAAAAAAAAAGGGTGGGGGCTGGGGATGTGACCCAGTGGACGAGTGCCCTCGAGTTCAATCCCCAGTACCACAAAAAAACAAAACAAAACAAAACAAAACAAAAAAACCTAGTCAATCATTTCCCCCAGACTATCCAGTGAAGGTATAGGAAAAGGATCATACAGGGTAGACAGGAGAAAGAACAACAAGAGGTAGAGAGGGCAACTTCACATGCTGAAGAAGATGAGAAAGGCCACCATCAGGCAAAGGGCCCTGCAACCTCTGAGAGGGCAGAACCCAGAATGGCATAGGAGAAAGGCCACTCAGCAGAGGAGGGTTCCTGGCATTACTGATGGTAAGGCAGCTGCTGATTGCTGTGTCCATGTCCTTTGAGATGTGCTGCTTTAAAAGCTGCAGCTAGGGACAAGTGAGGTCAGGGGAATGGGAGACTGCCAAGTTTCTGAAGCTGTCATCTGTCAGTGTCTGTTCATTTCAGCCTCACTGCATAGAGCTGAAGGGTGCTCAGGACCAAGGAGGGGGTGGGGACAACCTGAGAGCAGGTGTACATTTTTGGGTGAGGGGCTGTGGCAAGGAAGTTGCTGCCAGTGTAGGGAAGACCCTTTGCAGTTGTTTCTTACAGTGCTGTCCATGGGTTTGAAAAATCCATGTACTATATGTCCCCCTAATTATAATACACCATGTGACACTGGCAAGCTACCTTGGAGAGCAGTTTTCCTTTTTTTTTTTTTTTTTTTTTTTTTTTTTTTTTTTTTTTGGTGGTAGGCATCAACCCAGGGCCTCATACATGCCAGAAAAGTGCATTACCACTGAGCTACAGTCTCAGTCCTGGATAGTAGATTTTGTTGGTTGGTCTTTTATCCCACCAGTTTAATTAGCCACAAGAATGTTGATTAGGTAACCTGAATAATAGCCAGTCTTGTTAGGATAAGATAGCTATTCAGTACATTTTTCCAATAGGAAAAAAGTTCACAATTTTAGGATACGTGATATAGAGAAACCACTTTATGGTATGGAAAAGAAGTATCAGGGTTGGGGCAGAACAAAACAGAAATACTTTTTGGCAGTTATCTTTGTATCTTTTAAAAGTTGCATTCAAATCTATTAATTGAAACAAGTTTATTGAACATCTTCTATGTGCTTGTAACTGTTCTAGGTACTGGGAATACCCTAATGGTCAAAATTTGAATTATTATTTTCTTTCTCACGAGTTAAACATGAATAAGTCCTGGAACATTACCAATTATTTCCCAAACCAGCTGCCAAAACTATCAGGAAATCATAGAAATGTAAACTGTTGTTAAGGGTTCAAATTTTGGGGTACAATGAATGGTACTTCAGGATCAGGGACTCAAGTCAGGCACATATCCTGCTGACAATGTTAAAATATAAAATGTAAGTTATGGTTTAATATTTTCATTATCGGAGACTCTACTCTAGGTGGCGCCCTGGGTCAGGACTGAAGCAGTAAAAAGCAACATAAATATTATTTTGGCTTCCATGCTAGAAGCAGTTTCCCCCTGGATTCTAAGAGAAATCCTATTGAGAGAAAGGGAGCTAGGCACAGTGGCACAGGCTGGAATCCCATTGACTCAGGAGGCTGAGGCAGGATGATTTCAAGTTCGAGGCCAGCCTGGGCACTTAGTGAGACCCTGTCTCTCAAAAAAAAAAAAAAAAAAAAAAAAAGAAAAAGAAAAGGTTTAGGATGTAGCTCTGTGGTAGAGTGCCCCCGGGGTTCCATCCTTAATACCACAAAAATGGGAGAGGGTGGAGGTGGGGGTGGAGGCAGGTAGGAAGGAATGAGGTTGCGTTCAGTGATGATCACACTGCTCTTTGTTGGAAAGGATACAAAGTGGAAAGTGAAATCTACTACATTGGAAAGATGAAGGTTGAGAAAATTTAAAACTAAAACCACAGTATTAAGGTGAAAATGCAGCCTTCTTCAGAATGAGAGGAAGCCTGTGTTAAGAAATGTTAGGATGAAGAAAAAGGATTACTATACAGGGACAGGTTACGTAAGTGAACTTTACCTTTCATGGTTGGGAGGTTTTGAAATAAATTTAACAGATTCAGCTAAGCTTAATGGATGATAGAGCCAGAAGAGACATCATCTCTCCTGTCTGTCATACAGAGTAAAAGGAGCCTGTCTAACCCAGTAGTGAACATGTTGTAGGTAATATTACCTAACAAAGCTGGGAATTTATACAACCCTGTAATACTTACATATGAAAATAATCTCATACTTTAAGCTTGAGGTCTTGATAGAAATTGACTTATGGATATCCTGAGATAGGCTGAAGAACTAGAAAGGAGTATTTTATTCTCAGATGCAGGTGTTACTAAAAGTGAGGGGTATCTCACAAAATGCTTGGCTGACATTCTAAGCTTGGCGTTCTTCTGGTCCATGTTTGAGGCTCAGTCTTTCCCCTTTCCTGGCAACTTCGGCTGATATATGCATTTCCTTTATTTATGAAACATTTTCTTTTCTTTCTTTTTTTTTTTTTTTTGGTTGTTGTTGTGGTGCTGAGAATCAAACCCAGGGCCTTGCACATGCTAGGCACTTTACCATTAAGCTGTGTCCCCAGCCCAGAAATCTTCTTTTACTTTTTATAGTACTAGGAATTATACCCATGGACCCTTTACTAGGGAGCTGCATCTCAGCCCCCACCCCCCCCCCTTTTTTTTTAAGACAGGGTCTAAGTTGCTTAGGCTGGCCTTGAATTTGTGATCCTCCTGCCTCAGTTCTTCAACTTGCCCCAGCCCAGATTTCTTGTTTTGGCACAAAAGGGGCACTTTACCACTAAGCCACATCTCTAGTGCTTTTTATTTTGAGACAAGGTCTTGCTAAGTTGCTTAGGGCCTTACTACATTGCTGAGGCTGGCTTCAAACTTGCAATCCTTCTACCTCAGCCTCCCACATCTCTGGGATTACAGGCATGAGCCACCAAGTCTGGCTCCAGCTCAGATTTCTTAAACCCATAAAAATATGTGGATTTATTGTTGGGTGTCTGCCTTCCCACAGTTAACACTCATCCTTTGTGAATTCTATGTTGTGTGGTTTAATCATTTAAAGTGACAGGCTGTGAAAGGAACAGAATAAATTGGCATTGCCTTTAGTTTGGATTCATGCTAGTAAAGTGAGTGAAAATAAATTTTTTTATAGTAACTCTTCATGAAGCCTCAAGACATTATGCTAATAATCAGACATGAAAAATTTTACACTTACAAACTACGTATTAAAACCAAGAAAACTGTGTTAATAATGAAATAACATGTCTCAGAACTTTGATAGAACTTGGCTTAGACTTTTACATTTCATGGAGATGTTAAAAACATAATAGGGACCAATACAGGGCTGCTAACTTTGCTAAATTTTTGCCAAGAAGACTTTTTGTTTGTTTGTTTTGGTGGTGCTGGGAATTGAAGCCAGGGCCTTGTGTGCAAGGCAAGCACTCTACCAACTGAGCTATATCCCCAGAACCACCAAGAAGATATTTAAAGCAAGTAACATTATTATCATTTCATTAAAGAAAGGAAACACAGGTACTATAAAAGTTGGGATAATCTTACAATAAAAATTAAGTTTGAATCGAGAACCTTCTGATAGTAGTTTTTCCCCTCTGTGGACAGCTGAAATTTTAATCTTGGCCTAGAATTTGTGGATAAGGGCTTAAATCAATACCATTTACTTCAACCACTTTTGCTTAAAAGGTTGAGGGGTGAGTGGCATAGCCTGAGGTCATTTTTTTTTTTTAATTGGAGAAAGAAATCATAGCTTCTGACAACTAATAGCATATACCATCCCTGATATTCAATTCAATCACTACGTATATTGTCAATTAATAAATTTAGTCAGTATTTATCTTAAAACCAAACCAAACACCTTCATAACATATATCAAATCAGGTAATGCCACCTACTTTGTAGTAGAGCTGCTTAGTATACTTGGTGGTACTTGCCATAATTTATCAAGAAAAATAACCCCAAATTACAATTGCTATAATTATATAATCTATCATAAATTATATAATCCAAACTGTGAGTTACTAATTCTCTAAAATGCTTCATTCTCCATTATATGGCCCATAGTCTAATAAATGTTGCAAGAATAGATGTCAATCAAGATTACTGTAAAACAAGATTCTTTACATTTAAACCCTCTCAACCTAACAGATCTTACTGTAGAAATCATTGACATAAATGATAGAGAAAAAAAGATGGATACCCCAATTGCCTGATAAATTAAAAGGCACTTTGAAGTTCTAAGGTGCCTAATTAGATCAGTAACTGCACACAATTTTGTGTGTGTGTATGTAAAGAATCTCCCATTAGCCTAACCATACCCACTTTATTTTTATAGTTAATAGAATGTTCTAATGTCATAAATGAATGTTCAAAAGCCTGTGATAAAATTTTAACAGGACTTTGAAACTACTTTTACCTAATTATCTTGAACTATAAAAATGCTCAATATTTGTATTTCATAGTAAGGTAGATCATTTCCAGTTTCATCACATACATATATATACACTTACACTTCTGAAATTGTTACTAGCCCCAATTATAAAAAAGCATAACAGTTTCAAATTCAAAATGAAAAATATAGTTTATTCCATTAAAAGGATGTCCCTTTATCAGAAACTGAATGTTAATGTTATGGATTTTTCTTTAAAACAATTACCTTTTTTAAAAGCATGATGATCTCTTTTGCTGACTGATCCATATTTATTTTAAAAAAGGAGTGTGGGCATGGAAAAAATTTACCCTAAGAATCTGATGGAATCAGGGTAGATTTTAGATTTTGCTTGGAGATGTGTCCTGAAGACATGTCTAGGTCAGTCACAGAGGCAAGCGCACATAATTATGGCATCAACTTTTATGTACTGTAGTACATTAAATTATACATTTTAAAAATGTCAGTGATCAGAGGCTGGGGACGTAGTTCAGTGGTAGAGTGCTTGCTTGCCTAGCATGCACAAGGCCTTGGGTCCTATCCCCCCACCATAAAAAACAACTTTCTACCTCAAACCTATCCATTTAGGACTGCTGTCTGCTTTCACTGATTCTTAAAACTTCTAAGATACATGAATTTTAGCACATAGAAACTTGTGATTGATAGTTACTGAGAACTCAAGTGTACAAATGATTGCTTTACCAATTTCAAATTGTGTGCCCCAAATTAGGTATTTTATCATGACTTTCCCTTCTAACCTATAAGATCCCCAAATCAAAGCCACACATACTAGATGTTATATATATCCAAGGGTGGTAGTGCTGCCTATAATATCCCAGTGACTTGGGAGGCTGAGGCAGGAGGATTTCATATTTGAAGGCAGCCCGGGCAATTTAGTGAGACCCTGTCTCAAACAAAAAGGGGCTGGGGATGTAGCTCAGTAATAAGGTGCCCCTGGTGTAATCCCCAGTGCCAAGGGGAGAAAAATACACACAGACACACATAAAAACCTATTCCTGTCTTAATTCTTCCATTGCTTCTAGTTATTTTCAGTTTTCGTATATATATATATATATATATATATATATATATATATATTTTAAATTTGCAGTGAATAAATACTTTTGGTCTTTTTTTTTTTTAAGTTGTAGATGGACACAATACCTTTACCTTTATTTTTATGTGGTGCTGAGGATTCAACCTAGTGCCTCACACATGCAAGCACTGTACCACTAAGCTACAACCCCAGCCCTGGTCTGAGTCTCTGAAGAAAATTACATAAACACTTTTGTCTTCAAATCTTTGAAGACTAAAGATCATACAATTTAAGAGGATGTACTTCTTTTTTCTTTCTCAAGTAGTATCTTTACTAATATAAGCCATGTGTTTGATTGTCCAAAGTAACACAAAATTTTCCCATGCCTTTGATCTAATCTTGTGACTACTATTTCTGTCACAGATGTGTGGCTTTGTGATTAAGAGACTTGACATGTGTGCTTCAATTTCTTCCATGTCCTTAGTTCCAGTGCTTGTACTCCCTGGCCTAGAATTCTGGAGCATTACATTTTAAGACATTCTTCATGACTACTTTAAATCTGTTCTCCTTGTGATCTAAATTCCTACTCCTGGTTCTTTTAATGGATCAATTAGATATCCATAAAGATAAACACAAAGGAAGTTGTTGCCCCTTTATTACTGACCTGGTCAACTTATAATTGAGTGACATTGATAGTTCATTTTGATTGAAAACTTTGAAAACACAGAAGCTGTATTTTCTTAGTGTGATTACCATCATCAAGAAGAAAATCAAGGTTATGACAGGTTTTTCTTAAGACTATACTACGAAATTAATGTAGCTTAATCACACCCTGTTTACTTTCTAGGTTAACTAAGCAATATGAAAAGGCGATAAAATTTTCTTTGAAACTTCCAAGTACAATCTACATATACATGATTTTGAGAATAATTTAATACATTAACCTCAAGATACAACTATAGTCTAATACCATTATACTAAATTTAAAGAAACGGATCCTTACAAGACCAAAATAACCCACAGGCCATAAGGTTGGTTTTCCTTTTTCCTTTTTTGTTTAAACAAATGTGCACCACGATGTTTCAACAAGTAAGGCAAATGCCATGAATGTGAAAGCTGAAGTTTGCAATATACCACACATCTAGAACCCAGGGGAGGTGAATTAGACAGAAGTGGTAGTCATTCTAATTAAACAATCAGTAACATCATGACAAGTTGGTCTGAAGCATCAAAACTGTCCATTTAAGTTTCTTTTTTCTTGACAATCAGAGGTCCCACGTTGTCTCCAGTCTCGTCATTATGTTTTGTGTGAGAACCATCACAGAATGGGAACTAGAAGAGAAAGAGAAAATGTGAAACAGCTAATCCCCAAACAGTACAGTGCTTGACAGAACTGGAGTGATGTTCAATTCACACACATCAGACCTGAGATTTTTCTTGAAACTTTCAATAGGCTTTCTTAAGGAGCACATGCAAAAGTATACGTACTGAGTAGAAGGAAGAAATCACTTGTGGATAAGACACATCATGAGTTGAATTTCACTGATATTTGATTATGGATGCTGCAAACCGACTTCAGTCTGTTTACTAGTTATGTTTCCAGTGAACTGTATCTGTTGCCTATTTGTAAGAACTGATCTTTTTCTTCTCCTTTTGTGCTAGGGTTCAAACCTACAGCCTCAAGCATGCTAGGCAACCAGTGAGCTATATCCCTTAGCACTATTAGTAAGATTTTATTTATTTAAAATTAATTGGTATGTTATTTCTATTGACTATTATTGCAGCAATCTTTTCCCCAAAGTTTTGTTATTTTTTCATATCTTTTTTTTTTTAATTTTTTAAAAAATATTTTTATTTATTTGCTTTAGTTGTACACAATGCGTTTTATTCAATACATTTTATTTGTACATGGTGCTGAGGATTGAACCCGGGTCGCCCCACGCGCTAGGCAAGCGCTCCACCGCTGAGCCACAATCCCAGCCCCTTTTCATATCTTTAATCTCTTTACTTTCATACAATTATGCTACTATTCCTCTTTTTACCATTGTTCATAGAGACATCTACAGATGTGATGAATATATATAAATTCACAGTTTCTATTTCTTTTCATGATTTCATATTTCAGTTAAAACTGATCTTCTGGTGTCTACTGGGAGGGAAAGGAACAAAACTAAATTTTTAATAGTGCTTCCCAGAGTATTCCAAAAAAGCTGAATACTGCAAGTTATTCTGATTTAGTTTCCTTCTGTTTAAAACACATATATTGCTCGAGTCACAGCATATTTTTTTTATTTTGAAGAAGCTATTCTGTAAAAAACATAATTATTAACCTAGAATTTCCAAAATTGCCTAGACCATGAACATCATAGAATTATGTAGAGCATATTTTGCAAAATGCTGTTTAAGAGCCTGTTGCTTCAATATTATTAGAGGCTTTCGCTTTTCAAATTGTTTATTCATAATTTTACCAAAATAAAATCATGTAAAAGTGCCTACTTATAGGTTCTTTGTTATCATATTGTTCAGGGGTAACTGTATTTAAAATAAGTTCCAGTATGTGGTAGGGTGAGTTTTCCTTCATTATTATTCTTCGCTAAATTTATTATGTTTTATTTATTCTTCCAGATAAGCTTGAGAATTTTTTTTGCCTTATTTCTCTTGTAATTTTCACTTTCAGTTCTCATGCACATTCTTCTAAGATTATTTCTGTTGTTATTTTATATTTCTTTATATCATTTCCAAATATAGTTCTAGTTATGTATATTTTCATATCTGAATATTCTTGCTGTATATCATTTGTTTTTTGCAAGCATATCCTTTCTATTGTTAAAAGGTAATAAGAATTCAATAACATTTCTGATGACTCCTCAGGATTTTATACTTAGCAGGTCCAATTATCAGTAAATTCTTTCTTTCCTTTTGTATTTTTTTACATTTTATTTCTATTTAACATCAAACCATGAGAGCTACCATTTATTTTTCTTGATGTTTTGAACGTAACTACACTTGAATCTGTGAGCTTCATGGTTTAATAGAAGGTATACTGTGTCATTGAAGAAGTTCATTCAGAAAAGTAACAGTGCCTTGCCCATCAAGTAACAATCACTTCATTACTCAAATGAACAAAGTATAATTTCTGACACCTGAAACCTGACTATGATGGCACATAATCTCAAACTATGATACCCTAAAGCCTCTGTTCTAAGGTTAAAATAATATTTGACTGATGCTATAGAAATCCCACTTTAATTTTACTATTGACAATAAATTAATTAAAAAAATACAGAAAAATTCAAGGTATGAGCATATCTTAAATTTCCAGATATAAAGTCTATCTTGGGATAGATGGCAGTGCAAATGTAATGTATGAAAAGCATACATATTTCTTTTTTTAGATCACTAGGATATGGCAGATGTTCATAATAAAAATAAGTCCTTGCAACAAAAACATGAACCCAAGATTTCAGGTTTTTTTTTTTCTTGGCATAGATGAGGAAAGAGGCTATAAAAATCAAACTAAAATGTATCCCACACCAGAGGTCAGCATTTCAAAGTGACATATGTTTGATAAGCAAACAGATAATTTTATAGTAAGAATAAAAGTTTAAGCCGGGCACGGTGGCGCACGCCTGTAATCCCAGCACTTTGGGAGGCTGAGACAGGAGGATCGCGAGTTCAAAGCCAGCCTCAGCAATGGCGAGGCACTTAGCAACTCAGTGAGACCCTGTCTCTAAATAAAAATACAAAAAGGGCCAGGGATGTGGCCCAGTGGTCGAGTGCCCCTGAGTTCAATCCCTGGTACAAAAAAAAAAAAAAAAAAAAAAAAAAAAAAAAAAAGAATAAAAGTTTACATTGTAAAATACTTCATTTTTATAAATAGCACACACAAAGCATTTTAGTGTAGTTTTATCTATACAGATTATAAAATATACTTCTGAAAATGAAACATTTCTAAATAAAAAAGCTTCAAATAACTTACTGAAATGGTACACTTAATTTTTTGTTTTAATTTCTAGAAAAACTAACTTATTTTCTCATATTACTTCTTCCAGAAACAAGAATCAAGGACAGGAGAGTGATCTATAGAGAAATTTACAAAGAAAATCTTTCTCCCCCTGAGGTGCTGAGGATCAAACACAGGACCTTCTGCTTGCTAGGCACTGAGCTATACCACCAGCTCCAAAGAAAATGTTATGAAATATTAAGAAAGGCAACATTGAAGAGTTAGAATATACTTTTTTATAATAATCTAGTTCTGCCTAAAAACTGAAATTGGCCTGTTTCTTCATGTTCTCAGCAGCAAACAAAAAATAAACATTTCTTTAAAAAGTAGCAAGTAGGGCTGGGTGCAGTGGCACACGCCTGTGATCCCAGCAGCTCAGGAGGCTCATGGGGCAGGAGAACTGAAAGTTCAAGGCCAGCCTTGTCAATTCAGGGAGACGCCTTGTCTCAAAATAAAAAGGACTGGGGATACAGCTTAGTGGTAAAGTATCCCTGGGTTCAAACATCCTAGTCAAAGGAAAAAAATAAAAAAGAAAGGAGTAATAAATACTGGCTACTTGTTAATAAACTTTAATAGGTTTATAGTATATGAGGCTTTTATATCTCTAAAATGTAAACTAGGGCCTGGCAGTGGTGGCTCATGCCTGTAATCCTAGCTCCTTAGGAGGATGAGATAGGAGGATCTCAACTTTGAGACCTGGCTGGGCAACTTAGCAAAACCCTGACTCAAAATAAAAAGCAAAAAAGGGCTGGGACACAGCTCAGTTGTAAAGTGTTCACTCCTTAGTACCAAAAGAAAGTTAAACTAGGTATTAAAAATTAATTTTGTTCTTTTTTAAATTTTTTTTTGCAGTGTTGGGGATGGAACCCAGGGCCTCACACATGCTAGGCAAGTGCTCTCCCACTGAGCTACATCCCCAGTGCACCACTGAGCTTGGTTGGCTACAGATGCATGGAAACGATTTCAGTTCATGATCCCACTCTTTCCTCCTGTCCTCCCTTTCCTCTTCCTCTACCCTACTAATTTCTTTTTGTTCTTCTATTAATTTATATTTCATTGGTTCTTTATGATATCCTATACAGATGCCTTTTAATGGTACTTTCTTTTATCACTTGACTCCAAAATTTATTGCACTATATCAGAGTCATGCCCCAAACTTCATGTGACTGTATTTATTCAGTACAGATTTCTCATTTTAAGTTAATGAAAAGCCTAAAAATTTTTTTTCTAATAGAGGGCTAAAATGGGTAATTTCAAGATAGGATCATTAGCCTGGTGCCACGGTGGCACATGCCTGTAATCCCAGCACTGGGGAGGCTGAGGCAGGAGGATCGCGAGTTCAAAGTCAGCCTCAGCGATGGCGGAGGCTCTTAGCAACTCAGTGAGACCCTGTCTCTAATAAAATACAAAAAAGGGCTGGGGATGTGGCCAAGTGGTCAAGTACCCGAGTTCAATCCCAGTACCAAAAATCAATCAATCAATCAATCAATCAATAAATAAATAAATAAAATAAGGGCTGGGTATGTGGTTCAGTGGTAAAGCACCCCTGAGTTCAATCCCCAGTACCAAAGGGGGAAAAAAATCTTAATTTAAAAAAAAAAGATAGGATCATTAATTTTCTTAATGCAACATACATGATTAATGAAAATATATTTATTTAAATTAATTTAGAATTCTCAATGTAGTATAAGTGAATGAATGTTACTTGGCATTAAAATTCAAAAGGCAAATTATATAACAATATTTATGTTTTTCAGGAAGTGCCTTGCTTGATTTTTCTATGCAGGAGAAAGAAAATATGTAGTGAATATATATATGCTTTCAAACATAGTTTCATAAGAGGTTTTGTATTAAATAATAATGTAATAAAAACAAATTTTGAACTTTGTTCAAAATTTAAATTTCTGAAATTTAAAATCCTGAATTTTGTTTAACTGTCAAGTAAAGAACTGAAACAAAAAACCCAAAGGGTATTTTTAATTCAGTTGACATACTATAAAATTTCTTGTAAGATGCCAGTATTTCTGGAGAAAGTTTGTTAATCCATTGCTTGAATTTCCTGGATGTACATAAAATAAATATCCTACTATTAACCCAATATGAAAACTATAAATCTTTCAAACTGGGAAGAGTACGAGAAGAGGTTAGAATAAAAGAATAAGAAGAAAAACATTAAAGATCCTTGCTCTTCCCCTGGAAAGACAGCAACATGCTCAGGATCTTCATAAAAAACACAAGACAAAAGATTTATTTTTTTTAATGACCCGTACATCTCGTGCCTGTTTTCAAGAAGATTCAAAATAGAAATAAATGATCTTCTCTATGTCTTCTATCTGAAACATTAAAAAAAAAAAAAAAAAAAAAAAAAGAAAAAAGAAAAGAAAAGAAAAGAGAAAGAAACTAACACATTATCTTTCTTCTCCAAACTTTTATTTTTGAGGTGCGGGGGATTGAATCTAGAACCTTGCACATGCCACACAAGAACTCTACCACTAAGCTATACCTCAGCCCTAAACTTTGTACTTTTTTTTTTTTTAAATAATTATTTATTTGCTTTAGTTGTACACAATGCAATGCATTTATGTTTACGCGGTGCTGAGGATCGAACCCAGGCCACACATGTGCTAGGCGAGCACTCTACTGCTGAGCCACAACCCCAGCCCTAAACTTTGTACTTTTAATGGGAGTTTTGATGCTGTGTTTCCAGGAAGTTACTCGGGGTCATTTTGGCTCATTACCATTATCTGAACTGAGAAATATGATTTCTTTAGTTGAGAAAAAACGTAAAGTAATGAGATCTTTGACAATACCTTAGAGAAGAATATAACATTTTTTACTCATTTTATGTCCTTAATTTAATAAAACACAAGATAATGAATATATTATGAAAATACATACAGAGAAATTAAGATTTTACAAGACCGTAAATCCAAAATTGGATTTTCAAGGAATCTAACATTGGGAATATTGCTTCTGTGAAAAAATGGACTCAGTACAACCCACTACTAAACCATTAATATCATGGAAGCTTTCTCTCCCTCATTCATACACATATTCCTTCACCAAAACAGAAACAAGCCTACAGTCACCACTATCACCACTACCAACAAAAATAATAACTCAAAACTCCCCAAGTTATAAATGACAGAAAATAATTCTACACGCTACTTGATATTGTGGGTGGGGGATGACAGAAATTTAGCAAGACAATGGTGCATACTCTTCCCTCTTACATCAAACTTCTTTCATTTTCTTTTTGAAATGAGACCATCTTTTCTTTTATAGGGCAGAGTTTCACATCTATCCTCTTACTCTCATTTCCTTCTACCCTCTTTCAAGACACCACTATCTCAAATAGTACCTTTCCCTCAAGTTACTTTAATCTCTTCTCTACTGGCTCATTTAATTTTTACTTTGAATATGAATAGCCCTTTTTCAAAATATTATGAAATAGGCCAATTTCTGAAACAGCAGACAACATATCAAATCTGGAAGGAAAGAAGGAATGGGGTATTTTTTTTTTTTTTTTTGGTACCGGGGAATGAACTCAGGGGCACTCGACCACTGGGCCACATCACCAGCCCTTTTTTGTATTTTATTAGACAGGGTCTCACTGAGTTGCTAAGTGCCTCACTGTTGCTGAGGCTGGCTTTGAACTTGCAATCCTCCTGCCTCAGCCTCCCAAGTGCTGGGATTACAGGCATGCGCCACTGCGCCTGGCTAGGAATGGGGTATGTTCAAAAGTGTATTTACTGGGCTGGGGTTGTGGCTCAGCAGTAGAGTGCTCGCCTAGCACGTGCGCGGCCTGAGTTCAATCCTCAGCACCACGTAAAAATAAACGCTTTGTGTACAACAAAAGCAAATAAATAAATATATTTTTTTAAGAAAGTGTATTTACTGTACATTACTAAAAGATCTGATTCAATTAGCTATGTGTAATTGCATCTTAAGAATATATTAGAAGTGAACAAAGTCTGTATTCACATGATATTTTTTGATTGGTAAAAAGGAGCTTAGATTTTGTTATTTATAAATACAACTGTTTGAATGAGGGAAAAGTGAATACAAATTCAATACAACCATTTCATCAAAGGTTTTAATTTTAAGTCTTCTGTGAGTCGGGAAGTAAATGTGTCACTTGGCATCTGTGTTAACCTTTGGAACCTCAGGAATGTGGGGAGTTTCCAAAGGTGTCTGAAATATTAAGAACATTCATTAACTTGAATAATATTCAAGGTGAATCCTTAATTGAGTCATGCAGGAATAACAAGTACCCAAGATTCAGTGAAAATTCATAACTGGCAAATTCTAGATGCAAAGTGGATTACTGATGTCCCCAAAGACTCCCCACCTCCCTGTGCAAAAAGACATCTGGCATTTCTTTTCTTGAAGTTTCCCCATGGGAAATGGCAGTCCCTCTTCTAACCATCTGGGAACTCTAAATTATAAAATGAAAGAATACTGGAATGTTTTGTTGAATTATAAAGTCTAATAAACATTTAAACCACCAGCTTGTATCCATTTGTGACCTTTCCTGACATAATTGAGATCTTAGTTTAAGAAAATCCATATTTACTTTATTGAACACTTTTGCCTCTGGGAAAACCCAATCAAAGGAAAACCCTTCTTGTCTCAAAGCCATGCTTTATTAGAGTTCCCTCAGGCACTTACCTTATTTTTCTTTCCTTCACTATTTATATTTACTGTAATTCTGACATATACTCAGACTTATAGCATTTCCTTATTAGTAACTCACATTTTAACCTACTTGGACACAGTGTTTAATCATTCTGTTGAAATGACACCAAAGGTCAAATGCCTACTTGCTTAATCCAACTGTTCTACTACAATAGTTTATTCACCTGATTGTCTTTGCACAGGCCTATGTTCACTAATAATCTTTGAGAATTTTCCTGTTTTCACTTTGAAGCCACAATATTTTTAGTTTTATTGTAATCCCTCTGGCCTATTTCACCTCCTCAATTGACTCTTGTTCCTCTCTCCAAAATGCAAAAAATTCTCTAAGATTTCATACTTAGCTTTTGTTTTTTATCAGTATCAAGGATCAGTTACATTCTTACACTTGACTCATCAGTTTTGCTGATCTCTATCTCCAACCCTGATGTCTCAGTTTTACTCCCACATTTTAGATCATCTGCTGTACATTTCCATTCAACTGTCACCGCATATCCACTCTTTGAAATTGAACTTGTTATTGCTGTTCTGGAAAATTGGGTTTTTATCTGAATTCCTTATTTTTGTTAATGACATAATCTTTCTAATCCCCACACTTGGTTCCTTTAGTTTTGTTCCCCCAATCATCCACACACAAGTCACTAAATTTGGCTGCTATTTCCCTCAAAATGTTTCATAAATGAAACATAAATCTGTTTATTTTTTCCCCCCATTTGTACAGCTAGCACTCTGATGTAAGTATTATAACTTTATGTCTGAAATCCCTGCTAAAAACTATATACCCTACACTTATGCATGCCTGGAAGAAAAAATTCTTCACACTGTCACTCAGGACTCTACTCAATTTAGATTTATAAACTGGGGGAAAGAGGGGCTTGTGCAAGGAGCAGACTAGGGTTTTCATCCAATACACCTTTACTTATATGAACCTTTTATTTGTTGAAGATTTTGAAAAAGGGTTCCTAATACTTGCAGCTTATTCATATACCACCTATCTTTTTAGGGGCAATTTAACTCATAAACATACATATTATTGCTTTCCCAGAAAATTTTAGTCCATGGTGTAAGCTCTTTCTTTTATTTAGAACACTTGTATTGCATTTATTATACATGTCCAAGAAAACTACTGTTTTACTATTTAACTTACTTGTATTGCATTTATTATACACTTCCAAGAAAACTACTGTTTTACTATTTAACTTTCCTCATGCACATATGTATAGTAAGCGGTAAATGAACTTATATTTAAGATCATTAACTGAAAACTATTGCAACCCCAACAGCAATTCTATAATTTCCAGATGCATTACTTTCCACATTTTAATGAGCAAAAAGAGAATGGCACTTACTATAGGCAAGGTTTGCTTAAAAAAAAAAAAAAAAAAACAAGCCTAGTCCATGGAATATTATTAAGAGATTATTTTCTAGCAACCCCACACATACTTACTAGGAAGCCTATTCTAAATATACAGTGTTCTTTTTAAGGTACAATTTGTTGTAATGGGTCTAATAATTTTTGGTTCATATTCCATATATTCATCAATTTCTGAACACAATAGCATAATTTAGCTCTGTCTCACTGGATTGTACATAGATCAGTTTGGGAGAAATGGATTAGAGAAATGTACTTTTTAGAACCAAGTACAGTTTCTTCCACATTTAAAAAAATTTTTTTTTAGTGTCAATGGACTTTATTTATTTATATGCAGTGCTGAGAATCGAACCCAGTGCCTCACACATGCGAGGCAAGCACTCTACCACTGAGCCAGCCCCAGCCCTATTCCACATTTTGATATATGATTCATTAAAATGGTTCTTAAGGGGTCACCAACATAATGTACTTGCAAAAATGAACACTTTTTTTCTTTTGGCAGAGCTGGGGGTTAACAAGAACTCTAATATTGAGCTATACCCCTAGCCCAGATACATGAGTTTTCTTTTGAACCTATTAGTATCATTTTTGGTGAAAAAAAATTTTACTTGAATGCTAATAGTAGTAGCACATACGGTGTTTTCACTGTATTTCTCACAATATACCAGAAATTCTGAAGTCATTCAAGAAAAAGATAAACCCAGGAGAGGATTCTACCATCTGGCTCACTCGCTACCATCATATCTAAACCTGAAAAGGTATTGTAGGTGATACTTCCACAAGCAATTTGAAATACAATTCTCATAAAAGATAATAAGATTTTAAAGAATCCTATATTGTTAGGTTTTTAATTAAAGGAGTTAACAGCTGATAGAAGGTTAGGATGCCAGTAAGATAGGGTGATTTTCAAAAGTTTTTTTTGAAATTTCTAAAATTTGTCCTAGTATCTAGAGCTTTTAATCTTAAAAAAAAAAAAAAAAAGTTATTTCTTTTGTTTCTTGTTGTACTCAAGCTGTACACTCCCATTTCCTGGGATAGCGGAAACTAAGATCCACTGGGGGAGGAAATCCTAAGAGTAAATTAAAGAGATTTTTCTCTTTTATTTGGCCAAGAATATGGTTGAATTCACCTGAACTCAATTGAGAGTATGGTATAATTTTACTGCATGGTAGTTATATGTGTTAGTAGTAATATATGGAACATAGAAGAATAGGATGCAATAAAAAAAAAAAAAAGAGAAAAAAGGGTGTCTTCACAGTATCTGGTAATACAAGTTTGATAGACTAGATTAAAAAGAAATGTTACATTAATAACAACATTGTATGACTTATTATCCTTACCTTTTTGGACCTCCAGCAACGGCAGAACACAGCTTTATCTCCCAGATCCTCCATGTCAAAAGCATGTACTATCTTGGGATTATCTTTCTGGATGTGAAGGTTTACCATTGCTTTATTGTGATGATCTTTAACATAGAATCTTTTGTAAGCTAAGTAACCAACTGCAGCCGTCCCAGCAGCAATGGTAACTGCTGCAATCCATTCAACTGGGGCAGAAAAGAAAAAGAGGAATAATTACCAAAACTAAAATGTACACTAAAAATCATTCACAACTGTTTAGGAAATCCAGTTTTTGAATATTAAGGAGTGCAACAGTCAAAGATTTTCAATGTTACCCAAATGACCAGAATATACTGGTGTAAAATTGAGGGCTGGGGAAAGTCCCAACAAAGGTCTAAGGCAGTTATATATTTTCTATTGAATGATGAAAAAGAAATTAAGATAGAAGAGGGAAACAAAGGTTATTTCCCCTTCTTTAAGATAGAGAAGCAAAAACAAGGCTTAATCTTTCTTAAAGTGTTCATAGATTTTTAAATAATGTGAGCCTGTAGGTATTCACTGCTTAAAAGAAAACACAAAACCTGAAAAGTAAAATTTTAGATCACAAACAAAAAAACCCAAGATATTATGTTAGCAAAATGACTCATCAGAGTTCATTTAAACAGCAAGTCCCTTAGTGATTTTAAAATGATCTAATTTATCAAAACTTAATTCTAATTACAAACTGAATCATTATCCAAAGAAAAACAAACAAAAAAAAGAACACAAAACAAAACTACTCTTAAAGCTAAACATTGAAAGGAATATATCTTGCAGAATTCTAAGTTTCAAAGTCATTCAGAAGTCTGTTTTTCAAAGTTTCAAAATACATACTCATTAAAATAAAAATCAGAACATATGAATTTCACATAAAATGTGATTAATATAATTATAGTCTCATTTAATAAATTCAAATTTCTGTTAACCACAAGTGGATGATTATCTGAATTCCTTACAAACTCTATTTTTAATTTAATGATATTATTCTCCTAATTATAATAATAATAAACTTGTTTGACTAACAGGCCATTTACTTATTCTTTTTGCGTAGGTCTTCAAGGAATCCTTAGAAACCCAAATGCTTAATGACTACCCCAGCTCCAGGCAGTGATGGAGAGAAGAAAGTTCTGCATAATCTGGTTAGTCTCAGCCTCAGATGAGAGTGGTCTATTCTCAGCATGGAGTGGGCTGCAGGATGATGTTGAACAGGGGTCAGGAAAAACACACTGGACTGCTTCCCAGCACTTCCTGAGTCACATCTTCACAGTGTTTGAAATAAGTTCCCAGACTATCAAATAAAGCCCTAGGGAGATTAAGTACAAAAAACACATTCCAAGGCCAAATAAAAACACATGAGGAGTTAGTAACCATATGGCTTATTTGCATTATTGTGTGAAAATTTCCTATTTCACTTATGTGATCAATCACCATTCCTAAGAGTGTCTCACGTGTAATTGTAGCTCAGTCTTAACTCTAAACTGGAAAGGAACTATATCATTCTCATACCTAATTCTTTTTTATCTTGGTCTTCCAATTTACTTAATAATTTTGCCTGAAACAAATTTTTTATAATTAATAATTTTGTTTTTAACAAATGTTTCTAAGGACCATGTTCTATGGATTCTATTTTCAACTTCAGTGCTTTTTTTTTTTTTTTTTTTTTTTTTGTAATCCTGGGGATAGAACCCTGAGCCTCTTGTATTCGGGAAGTGCTCTACTACTGAGCTACTCCCCTAGCCCAGTATTCTTCATCCCCAAGTAATTTAGATTGTTTTCCTTTCCACAACACTTCCATTCTTTCATTGCTATAACCCCCTAAAATAAACATTAACTGACATTTTGTCCTTCCCAGGTGCTGCATGACTGAGAAAACAAGTTAAGTCGTTTGACAGTGTTAAATCTTTGGCCTCATCAGAAGTTGCTTTAAAGTACACCCTTTCTGTAGATTTCTCTTGAATTTTAGTGCGGTTTCATGATATTATCCTGTGGTATTTCCAAAAGCAGGGCTGCAATTTTGCTGTGATTTCTACCTTGATTTGTGACATTCCTTTTTGATACATTATTTACTATGGCACTTACTTGAAAAAATATCCCGTTAGGAGCTACAGTAATCTACTTAGCTAATGGAAAGACACTCTGAAGAGCTGAAGTATCTATTATAAAATGGACTAAAACATTGCTATGCACAGGATATGCTCAGTAATGTCTGCTGAATGTTGTCTTTAGTATAAACTTAAAAGAGGTCAATATTCCAGAAGACTAAATAACACAACTCACTAAAAGTGATCTTACATTTTACTTTTTAGGTGAATTGGGAAGTGCTTTCTGACATATCTGTTTTAATGGTGCTTACATATTGCAAAAAGTCTTGAGATCCAAAGAACTACAGTTGGCTCGTTATTAGTTTAATGATATTAAAAAAAACCCTATAGGAACTTCAACATCAAACTTATAATAGGTCAAAAGAAATCTCTCCTAGTTGTTAGAACTTTTTCTCGTATTACCAACTGTATTCATTTAGTGACTTAAAAATAAGTGACAGAATAACTGGCATAGAAAAGAGGCAACACTGCAAGTATCATTTAAATAAATGGGCTCTGAGTGGCTGCCCCATTGGGAAATCAAAACATGTATTCTCTGACCCTACCCCCATCATGGGTCACTTATGCCCTAAGCAATTATCACAGTACCATATGTGTGTCAGAAAAATAGCTTTGTATTTACTCCAAATGAGTATTTTAGAATCACGGAGCTAGATAATACCTTGAGAATTTCCATTTTTTTCTCTTCCCAAATTCTAATTCTCTAATCTCATTGGGGACAAATGTAAGAGTTCCCAGAAGTAAGAAAAGAGTTGCTATTTTATCATTTCATTACTGTGGCCTGAATCAGTCTTTTCTGGCAAAAAGCTGTGGATATCACTGACTAGGGAAAAGATGGAAAAGAAAGCTAGACAGAGATAGACAAAAATGATGGCAGATTTAAAAATCAACAATTAGGAGAGAGAAAAAACTGAAAACTTGAGAGAGTAAACAAATAACAGAACCTAGTACTTGCTAGGTATATGCCTATATTAAGAATAGTCATGCTGCTTATAATACCAGCAACTCCAAAGGCGGAAGCAGGATGATCACAGTTCGTCAGCCTGGGCAATTTAGGGAAACCCTGCCTCAAAATAAAAAACAAAAAGGGTTGAGAATGTAGCTCTGTGGTAGAACGTCCCTGGGTTCAATAGCCAGTATAAGTGGAGTTGGGGGAAGAATAACCTCAAAGGCAAAAAGGGACTTTACCAAGACTCAATACTTAAAAATATTTTGTCAGTAAGCATCTTTCAGACACTGGGTTAGAACTGGGTCTCCCAAATCTTCAGTATTTCATCCCCCCCCCTTCTTCTGGCTTATCTTCATTTTGCTTTTCTGTAGACATTTCTCATAGTACAGTTATTTCTGTAGTTAGACTGAACCCACTCTACCACTCTACCCAACCCTGTTTAATAAATGATCTTCCATTAAAGAATATAAACATTTCTAGACTCCCCTTTCTTACTCTTCCCTTGGACTATTATATAATCTCTAGATTTCTCTCTTAAAATTATTCAGAGATGGAGAAAACATGGACTTGATCCCAAATCCCACATCCTTATTTACAACCCATTCCTCAGATTTTCTTTATCATGAGGATTATTTTGCTTTAACATGGAAATCTCACCCTTCTTCTTTTCCTTCAACCCCGTTTCTGCCTCAAACTGCCTTCTCCTACCCACTGTCAACTGCCACAGAATCAGAACACTCCTGCTTTAACAGGAGAGGGGGAAGGGAGCTGTGTTGAAACCCATTCCTCCCTGAGATTTTGCACAGACTGAACGTGGTGCCGGTAATGTTTTCTTCTCAAGGCTTGGTGTATTGGTGGAGTTCAACATGAGTTGAATAGAAAGAAATAACAGACTCATTTGAATTTGCAATTCCATCTATCCGCCTTAACCGTTTTATCACTCCTATGCCAAATGACTTACCCTTACACCAAATGACTTATCTTTGCCTTTCTCTTAACCTACTGTAGTAAAGTGTGAAACTTACTTCTTGAGATAAAAAACAAAAAATAAAAAAACCCAACAAACAAAAAACCCTTTAGTATGGAACATTTCAGACACACAGAGACCGTGCACGAAAAAGAAAAATTCATTTACCCTCATCAAGTTCCAACAATTATCAACCAATGACCAATCTTTTTTTACCCATAGCTCCAAATCCCACCCTCTCAGTAGCTCTAAAGGAGCTACAGCTTTATCCTCAGTATGATTTACACATTCCTTCTCAGAAAAAAGAATTAATTAAAGGGTTACTTTCAATGAATTAATGAATTTACTGAATCAATATGATGAGGTTAAATGAGGTGGGAAATTATGAATTAGTTTCAATAAAATATATAAGGATACGAAAGTCAGAGAAGAAAGATTTACATGAAGTTTGGGTTATATGCATTCTAATGATTAGGGTTTGGAAAGTATAATGAAAGGGAAGGTGAACAGAAAGGAAAGGCCCGTTAAAGAAGCCTTTTTAAAATACTCAATTCAGTCGCTTTTTTGCTTTTGCTTGTTCTTTCTAAAGATGAGGGCAAATTCTGAGTGACTAAGCTGAAGAGAAAAAAACCATTATGAGGGGCTAAAAATTTAAAAATGACAAGTATCAGTGAGGCAAGAGTTAAAGCATCTGGAGGAAGTGGGAAGAGAATGGCCTCAAGAATTACATTTTTCTTGTCAACAGAAGCAAAGGGGTTAAGGATGAGAATGGATTCAATGTGTTCTGAAGATATTAAAGAGTAGGCTCAGTTCTGAAAGGTGCATCTACAAGGCATAGGGAAGAATCCTAAGAGATTAGGAAAGGGTTGGGGGAGGCCACTTAGTGCTAAAATCTGTAATGAATTAATGGTCTCATTAACCAAACCAACATGAAGAGCCATCACATGGACAAAGATCTTTGACAGGATTTCAATTGCAATCACTCATTCTCAGTGCCTACCTCCAGTCCTGGCCTGATCCCCATTTACTCTTATTTATAACCTACTCATTACTTTTTCTTTTTCCCTGAATATAAAGAATTCAGCATGTGTATACATACATTTTTACTTATTCAACATATAACTTATCATTGTCACATACTATGTTCTAAGACTTTTATAATTATGAATTCATTTAATTGAGAACAGGTTTGATCATCTTCCCCTAAATTAAAAGATCTAAATTGATATTCAGGCTGGGGATATAGCTCAGTTGGTAGAGTGCCTGCCTTGCATGCATAAGACCCTGAGTTCAATCCTCAGCACACACACACACACACACACACACACACACAAAAGGAAAAGAAACAAACTTTAATGGGGGGTGAGGATGTTTTATTCTTCCAACCAAATTCCTGTAAGAATCAGACTTTTACATGAGCCAAACGTTAAAGGTACATTCGGAAGAGATTTTCTGTTTCTACCTTTGCCCACCACTATATTTGAGAAGGAAGGTACTGGGCCTCTCCCTACGGTGTCCGCAACAACCTTTATGCTTATCAGTGAAATGAAAAGTAGTTACTCCAAATAATGAAGTTGTGTACTTCAAGTTTTAGTTAACAATCTGCTTCACCAAGTGATTTTGTATCCCTTACTCAGTGATAAACTAATGGGAAACTCACCTCTGAATTCCTTTATGGTAAGACTTCAAAACAAAACAAAACAAAACAAAACAAAACAAAACAAAACAAAACAAAATACTTGAGTTGCTTGCAGGAAAAATTAGCCTGCACATAGTGATAAGAAGTCCTAGGGATTCCACAATATGTTACCTAAACAGAGTTCAGTAGTGGGCATGGTTATTCAGGAGGCTTGGACAAGGAAGATGAAAAGTTTGACTAGCCTGGACAACTTAGAGAGACCCTATCTCAAAATAAAAACGGATAAAGGGCTGGGGATGTAGATCATTTGCCTATCATGCATGAGGTCCTGGATTCAATCCCTAATATCACAACAAACAAGGCCTTGAAATAGAGTAAATAGATTTCAGTACCTATTTATACAAAATGATCCCATATTTTATTTTTTTTAATTAATTTTTTTTTTTTTTTTTTTTTTTTTTTTTTTTTTTTTTTTTTAGTTGTAGGTGGACACAACACCTTTATTTATGTGGTGCTGAGGATCTAACCCAGGGCCCCACACACGTGCTCTACCGCTGAGCCATAGCCCCAGCCCTGATCCCACATTTTAAACAAAAACACATTTTGGAATCTTTTGGCCCATGTGCACAGTCTTTCTATAAAATTAAAAATATTGGCAGCATAAGTCACATGAGCATTTTATTTTATCCAACAGTCTTATTCCTGAGAAAAGTTTTTATAAAAACCAAAACCACAGATTTAACTCCCTATTTAAAATGTTCAAGATGATGATCTTTTCAAATAATTTTTGCAAATAATCACCTTTTTATTATTAGTAACTTAGAAATGTCACTGATTTTTTCCCCCTATTTTCCAAGTGAATTTTGTCAACAGAAGTAGAACTCTCCAATTTATGGACTATCTCTCTTTAATACAAAATTAGGGTGCAAGTTAGTACGGGCTTATTACAGAACCTGGCACTACAAATGCTCAGAATTTACTGAATGAATTAATTGTACCAATTTTAATTATCTTCTGGATAAGCTCTTTACCTTTACTCAAGTACATTTACAGGTAGCCAAACTTGGGTGTTATACCAGGGTGGAGAGATAACATATATCATGTAGCATGTAGAGGGTGTTATATTAACAAATATAGTATCACTAACATTGTTATAAAGTGAACTTCACACTAGGAAAATTTTATAAATAATTCTCTTAATTTTAATTGGATTTTTTGCAAACTATTGTTTCCAAACGCTAGGTACTAGTACAGGGAAGCACGACCGTGGAAGCTGAAAAAAGGATCAAGGAACTTGGTCTTTAATCCTCTCTCTTGGACTATTGCCACCAAACGCCAGATGCAAGGGGCATAATAAAAAACTGGGAAAACAGAAGACCTCGGACTGGGTTTCTTCACCTTAAAAAAATCTGCAAAACTAAGATGTGATTAGTCATGCACGGCTTCAGGACTGCAGGAAATTGACTTTCTGGCTCCATGTTGATTTCAACGTGAGGAGAACATGTTTGTTTCCCCCTCACCTTTCCTTTTTCCAGGCCCAGCGACTGAAGGACACAAAGGCGTTTTGGGGAAAAACAAGAAAAGACAGCAGCGAGATCACTATGTGTTAGGGTTTGACTGGTTGAGGGAAACAAGTATCAGAGCTGCATAGACTACTGCACGGCCCCGTGCTACTTATGCCTAGTGACCATCCATCCACACCCTGACCTCGCTCCTTTCCCTGGTCCAGTACAGAGCCTGCAGCCGGGCAGAGCGCATGTCCTTCTGCATCTCAAGGTTACAGGAGCTGCAGGCGTGTAGGATAGCGATAACAAACCACAAGAGCTGCGGGCACTGCAACCGGTGCGCAGGCCGCCAGCCTCACCCGCTCCCAGGCCCCACTTCACCTCGTATGCTGGAATGGGAGGTCAGACCCATGGCGCTGTCACTCGCAAGGCGTATGTGCAGGACACCGATCACAAATGGGCTCACACAGACCGGTCTGCCGAGTCAAAACACAAGAAGCGTCCTTAGGGCACCAACTGGGGTTGCTACGGCGCAGGCGCCGCGGCAGGCTGGAAGCACGTGTTTGTGTTCGCCCGGGGTTGATGCTGAGCATGCGTGGGTCTGTGTCCCGGGCCCTAAGGAAGTCTGGAGTCTGGATTTTGACAGCTGCAGGAGGGGGGAGGAGGAAGATTTAAGAGAGGCAGCAACTGAGTCTGCGCAACTCTGAAGGGCGGGGCCCCGGGAATAGGAAATCCAGGTCAGATTTTACATTTCTTCCAGGTGTGTGGGTTTCTGGTGTCGGGGTACAGGTTCCTGTAAAACATTTCCCTTAACCAGATAATTAAGATGTTACCTAAATTTTTCTTGCTTAGTTCTTGCTTAATTTTTACCTGTAAGGCCGGGTCCAGTTTTCATATAAAATGCCAGCGGCAAACACACAGGGATCGATTATACAATCCCATTCCAGAACCTCTCTTAGGTCCCGGTGTGCATCCCTCTTTCTTCTCTTTGACCTAGTTAATCATCCACTCAGGACCTTGGGGCGGGCGCTATCTAGAGGGCAAGTATGAAGGAAGGAGGGAAAGGGGAGATACTTGCTTATTTCTTCAAAAAACGCGTTCACTTAAAAAAAAAAAAAAAGATTATTCTTTTCCAACAGCTTGAAATTTGTTCCAAAATTCTTTTGTAAGAGCAGTTTAGAGGCAGCAACTGGGGATTGGGGCTAAACTTGAAGAGTGCTTTGAAGGTGCGTCTTCTATCAAGCTACCTGCTTTTACTTGTTTTGCGTAGGGTAGGGGTTGCAGGGAATTGATTGCACAGAATGGGTGGCCTCCCAAGCCAGCCCTGGCACTGTTTCTGCCTCCGATCTCTCCCCGCACCTGACAGCTCCTCTCACCTGTAAGCCCCAGGGGTCTATAAGCCCGCCCCCGGGAAGCTCTGAGACGCGTTAAATGAACAAAGGCAAAACTCCTTCTGTGGCATCGTAACGCCAGTCTGGGGTAGGGACTAGAAGCGCCCTCCAAAGCCTCCTGGTAGCGGTCATCCCCAGCCGCGCCTAGCGTCCTCCCCTCAGCTGGGGATCCTGTCGGGCAGCCTCTGGGCATGCTCAGTGCGGCGCCGGCCGCGGGTCGCGCAGTCGGAAGCTCGCAGTGGCGGCGGCCGAGCAGGCGGCGCTGACGCGCGCGCGGCAGCGGAGGGGACTGGAGGACGGCGGGAGGGGGCGGGGCGCGGGAGGTGGGGCCGCCGTCGCCGTCAGGGCCCCAGGGAGCGCGGGGCGCCGCTGCCGCGGCTGCTCGGCTCGGTTCTGTCTCCTGGGCAGCGGCGGGACCGGTGGCCGCGGCGGCGGAGGGGCGGGAGCTGGGAGCCGCGGTCCGCAGAGTTGGGCAGGGGAGCACCCGCGCCTCCGCGGCGTCATGGGCCCCCTTCCCGGGCCTCAGCGGGCACCAGCCGCGGGAACCCCCAGGCCTCCTCCCGGCCGAGCCTGAGCGACCCCCGGGTTCTCAGGCACTCGCTCCCTACTCCCTATTTTTTCCTCCTCTCGCCGCCGTTACCGCTAGTGTTCTCGGTTATGGCAACAGAGCCGCCATCCCCCCTCCGGCTCGAGGCGCCCGGCGCCCCAGAGATGCGGACCCCACCGGTGAGCGATGCCGCCCCCGAAGGCACCCCGCAACCAGCGGCCGGCGGGCTGCGTTTCCTCAACGGCTGCGTGCCCCTGTCGCATCAGGTGGCCGGGCACATGTACGGAAAGGACAAAGTGGGTAAGTGAGGGTGGCGCGGGGCTTCCAGCACCCTTCTTTCTGTCTTCACGAGCTCCCTGGCCAACCGAGGCAGGCTGGCGCTCTCGGTCGGTGCTTGGACAGCCCTCCACCCCGCACCCAGGGCTGCACACCGCACCCCTGACCTCTTCCGCTCTCCCCGGGAGCCTCGCTACCTGTGCAGAAAGGGGCTCAGAAAGTGGGGCTATTTCTAGGGTGTGAGGCTCAGGCTTACTGGAGGGGCGACGGGGGGAGGCGTGCCTGGTTTCCCCAGGGAGGGTGGGTGTTCTTTGGAGACGGTGTTCTTGTAAAAATAAGGAACTTCATTTTTTACTGGACGGGGAAGTAAATTCTCCCTCGAGCGCAAGATCTGTTTATTATAGGCAAGTAGCTATTGCAAAAGAAAAGGAATGAAATGCAGATGATGCTAATCTAGTGCTTCTCAGTTGGGTGCAGCTGCATAGCTGGAGGGGGAAAACCCCCCCCCCAAAACTGGGCCTCCCCTCACACCCCTGGGAAGCTTGTCTTGGCTTCACCAGGATCTCTCCCTCATTGCCCCTTGAGTTTTTTGTTTTTTTTGTTTTTTTTTTTTTAATCTCCAGGATTTCTCTGGGAGGCGTGGTTCCATTAGTGCAGGAACTCGGATTCAGGGTAGGAAATACACCCTGCTAGAATGATACACAGATAAAACATTCGTAATACTATCATGGCCTCTGTAATACGTTTTGTGAGTTCATAACTTTTAAAGCATAATATGAGGCTTATCTCAATTTAGGAACTGTAATTCACCTAGTTTACTCAAAGTGGTTCTCAGGGCCATGATTACTTGAAGAATCTGATAGATATGTACATGAGGATTGCAGATCTTTGACCCGGAACAACCACTAGAAACAATTTGTTTTTTGCTTGTAAAATGATTCAGGTTTAGGCTGATAAGGTAATACGGACATTTTTAGACCACATAACTAAAGCTAAGCCTGGTTAAGTGACAAACCTGAAGTCATACAGGTTTGTCTATGTGTTAGCATCTGATACCAAGGGATTTTCCTTGGAGTATTTTTTTTCCATTGTTCTGTACTTGCAGAAAGTACACAGACTGGGGCTCAATTACACTCATGAAATGTTGAAAGAATGACAATTGACTGCTCTTTTAGTACACCAAGTTAGGAAACACAGTACTTAAGGTGCTTAGGTTAGACATTTCCTCCTATGTGTCATATCTGCGAATGAGAGTTTGAGCATACCCATGGAGTCACTGTTAATAGAGCCATACGTACTCAGTTATATTAATAAATTGTGATGATGATATTCCTAATAATATTTCAGATAGAGGGCTAAAAGATTGTTTACTTAAGGGTTCTAGAGCTCGACTTATGTGCAAAGGGGGAAAAAGTCAAAATCCCAACATAAATAAAAATGTGATCTCTATGAAGATTGTTATCAAAGAATGTTATAGTGATCTTATTAGCGTTACCTTAGATTAGTCAAAAATTAATTAAGGTGACTTAAAATTACATTATAAACAGTGACTGAGTTAATTTGTCACTCAAATTGCCTAATTAAAGTAGTAGTTTACATTTTGGAGGATGTTTTCCCTCAGTATTGTTTATTATTGCATTCAATTTAAAATAAACCTTTTTTTCTATTAAGGTTCTTTTGACAAGGAACTGCCTTTGTATCACCATAATACAGTTTTTCAAAGATACAGTGGTGGCAACCTAATAAATATTGTGGAATTTAATTATCAGATATTTACAGAGTCATTAATATATTGTTAGTATTTTGAAAGGACACCTATATGATGATAATCTTCCCTGTTCATAAAATGAATAACAAGATGGTTAGTAATTCAAAGTTCAACAATTATGTCTCTGCACTATCGTATATCACTTACAGTTTAAAGTACATTGTTAGATCATACTTTGGTCTGTCAACTGACATAATTCTCAGTAAACTTTGTTAAGGATATTGTGTGAATATTTGTTTTTGTATTACTTTTTAATTTTTGTTCCTATCATTAAGTGGTCAGGGTTTTTCATTTTAGGTTTGATAACTATCTCAAAAAAGGAGTTGTTATTTTTGGTAGTTTAAAAATGAAAAACATGGAACTTGATAGAAAGAACAAAGGTGCTTAAGCAGGAAAATACATCTTGTTATAGCTAACTATGAAGATTATATTCATATTTCTGATTATAGTTTACAGAGTTATAGTTTACATTCTCCACTCAAATCTGTTTCATCAAATATATTTTAATTCTGAATTCTAAAAGTAAAACTTTTTTTTTTTTAATTGTAAAAATGGTTCATAATCTTTTAGGGGAAAAAATTATTTAAGTAATGTCCTTCCCCACATTCTTATTCTCACAGGTAACAATTTTCCTTTCATCCTTAAGCCTTTGTTTCTGGGCATATACATAAACGCATTAATGCAACTTTTCATGCAGATAGATACATCAGCATTTTTTTTTTTTTTTTTTTTTTTTTAGTAATGCTGGGGTTTGAACCCAGGGCCTCATGCATGCTAGGCAAGGGATTTACCACTGAGCCACACCCCCAGTCCCAACTTATTTTTTTCAATCCTAATTATATCGTGTAGTAGAAACTTTTTTTGTACTGAGGATGTATAGGTGCTCCTTGATTTACAATGGGGTTACATCTTGATACGTCCCATTGTAAATTGAAGAAAATTGAAAATGCATTTAATACTACCACCTGCCAAACATCATAGCGTGGCATCAGAATATACTTTTACCCTTGTGATTGTGCACCTGTCTGGGAGCTACAGCTTTCTGCCTTTGCCTATCAGCGCAAGACAATATGCAACATAATCTTAGACCTGGAAAAGATTAAAATTTGAAGTATGATTTTTCCTGAATACCTATTATTTTTGCACCATTATAAAGTTGAATGATTGTTAAATTTAACCATTGTAAGTTGGGGACTGTCTGTACTTTATTCTTCCTGTGTTATGTTTTGCAGAGTAGATATATCAAAATTTGCTTAACAATATATTTTTATAGAAAATATATTTTAGAGTTTGACCACTTTTTGTTGTTATAAATAATGTATTAAACGTTCTTTTACATTATAGCATACCTTGTATAACTTTCCTATCTCTATAAGAAAGTGTCACAAAAGTGTAAAATTATATTACAAACAGTGACCAAGAGAGTTAATTTGTCATCCAAATTGCATAATTAAAGTAGTAGTTTAGATTTTGGAGGTTGTTTTTCCTCAATATTGTTTATTATTGCGTCCAATTTAAAATAAACCTTTTTCCTACTAAGGTCCTATAAATTTAATTTCCCAAAGCTCACTAAAGTTAGCATAAAATCCTTTTCTGTTTTAAGAACAAAGATATTCTCTTCTGTGACCACAGAATATTTATTAAATATGGGAAATTTAATAGTGATTATATTTTATAGCCTTTCTCCTTATTTTGTCAACTGTTCCAGTAACATCAATGTCTTTTATCCCATTTGTTTTTCTCAGGGGAAGAGCTGCTTCAGGATATCATGTTGCATTTAGTTATGTCTCTTAGTCTCCTTTAATTTGTAACATAACCTCAGCTTTTCTCTTTCATAATATTGTTAGTTTGAAAAACAGGCTGGTCGTTTATGAAATGTTCTTCAGCTTGAGTTTCCGATTCAGGTGATGCATTTCTGGCTAGAATATTATGTATGTGTATCCTTTATAAGATACCATGTCTAGAGACCTGTATCTGTCTGACCTTTATTAGTGGTTAATTTTGGTCAACTGGTCCAAGTGTCATCTGGCTTCTTCAGTGTATAGTTGTTATTTTTTCCTCTTGCAATTAACAAGCTATGTATGGGAGAGACTCTGGAAGGTTATGCAGATATCTAGAAGTCTCATCAAACTGCACCCCTAGATTTGGCATCTATTGATTATTATTATTATTATTTTTTTTTTTTGGTACCGGGGATTGAACTCAGGGGCACTCGACCACTGGGCCACATCACCAGCCCTTTTTTGTATTTTATTTAGAGGCAGGGTCTCACTGAGTTGCTAAGTGCCTTGCCATTGCTGAGGCTGGCTTTGAACTCGCGATCCTCCTGTCTCAGTCTCCCAAAGTGCTGGGATTACAGGCGTGCGCCACCGCGCCCGGCTATTGATTATTCTTGCATCAGTCTTTGATGGTTACAAAATCATGATTCTTCCAATTCTAATACTCCCTGTAAAAATTTTTATTATGAGAGATAGCCCTCCATTTACTTCTGTCCATGCATGTCTATATTTATGATTGGTTTGGACTCATGGATTTCTATTTTATAATGTTTCATAACCTGTTACAGAACTTTTCTTGCTGCTCAAATTGTACTGAATTTCGTTATTGAGAGCATTTCCATTCTGTCACAAGTTACTTTAGAGATTTACCTTCCCTTCCTCACCCCAGAATCAGCCATTTGTCCAAGGAGCCCTGGTTAATTGAAATAGTATTTAGAAACTCTGATTTGGGTGCTATACGTGGTCTAACTACTGAGTATCTTTGCTTCCAGGTCTTTTCAGTGGATGTAATTTAAACGAATGTATAAATATTACAGTAATCCCAATCTTGTACTTCTAATTTCATTACAATCTGAGTCCTATCTTTTCTTTCTTGTTTCTGAATTTATATTTCCCTTCTTCCACATTGAGAACCCTGACTCCTAGTGTTATATGTTTATGATTTTTGCTCAGTCCTATAATTTTCAGAAATTATACACCCATATTTCTATAGAAAACAATCATAAAATGAAGAACTCAAAATGAGATTTTCTTATACTAAGGGTATGTGGTTGGAAACTGTGGAAAAAATTTTAAGGTTAGATTTTTGTTGTTGTTATTTCTCCCCTCTTTATAGTAATAGCATTTATTTGAAATAGTTGGTTTCATTTGTTTCTGTTTAAATTCATTTCCATTCCATTGTGTACAGGAATGCTTATAAACTAACATGCTTCCAAAAGTCATATCTCCTCCCCTTTGTTCAGTATGCCTTGTAGATAGCCAGTTTTACTGTTTTTTGATTCACCCTTTTCTGAGTTTCTTGTACAAATAAGCCCATCTATGAGAACTTTTATTTCCCCTTCTTTCTGAAATAGCCCGTAGTATGCTATGTATACTGTTTTGCACTTTGCTTTTAAAAGATAATTTATCCTACAATCAGCATAGAGCTTTTCCTCTTTCTTTTTTCATTGCTCAGTTGTGCGCCATTGTGCATCTGTACCACAGTTTATTCAGTCGGTTTCCTGAATTTACTTTTGGTCTTTTATTTGTTTTCATTGCTTTATTTGTTTATCCTAATAATACCTCACTGTCTTGATTCAAGTACCATATAGTAGTGATAAGTAGTAAGCATCTTATTTTACATTTCAAGGTTGTTTTGACTTTTTCTGGCCCTTTACATTTCCATATAGATTTAAATCAGCTTGTCACTGTCCCCAAGAAACCTGATGAGATTTTGTTTGAGTTTGCTTTAAATCTATAGATTGCTTTGGTGAGAATTGATTTCTTCACAATCTTGAGCCTTCTAGTATGTGAACTTATTATATTTCTCCATTTATTTAGTTCTTCTCTAATTTCTTCTGAGTGGTAGTTTTCAGTGTAGAGGTTGCTAGATTTTCCATAAGTATTTAGTACTACTGTACATTGTATTGCCTTTTAAAATAACTTTTATTTTGAAAAAGTTTCAAACTTAGAAAAATGTTTCCAGAATAGTGTGGTGAACTATATTGTTCATCTAGATTTACCAGCTACCAATATTTTACTACATTTGCCTTATTACTCTTTGGTTGATGATTTTGTAAAACTATATAATAATATAGACATCATGACCCCTTTCCTCTAAATAATTGTATAACTAAAAATAAGACTGTTTCTTACCTAATCTTGATCAAATGATCAACTTCAAAATATAACATTTGGCTTTTGCCATTATTTACATAATATTTCTTATACTTGACCTTAGCTAAAGACTGAGAAGCCATACACTAATATCCTTTGTAGCAATGCTTTTGTCCTTCCAGCATCAAACATTGCATTTAGTTGTCATAACTTTTTAGTTGCCTGGCATTTCGATCAGGTCTTATTTTTTTTTTAATCTTTTTTAACCATGAAAATTTTCAAGAGTTAGGCATATATTCTTTTTTAAAAATATTTATTTATTTGCTTTAGTTGTATACAATGTGTTTTTAGTTTTATGTGGTGCTGAGAATTGAACCCGGGCCGCGCACGTGCTCTACCGCTGAGCCACAATCCCAGCCCTCTTTATAATATTCTTTAAATTAAATTATGTTTGAGTGATTTTTTTAGTTATGATTAGATTCAGATTATGCATTTTTGGTGAGAACATTGTTATGTTGTGCTCTAAAAACATCATATAATAAGGCACAAGATGTTAATGATAGTGTTAGATATAACTTTGATCATGTGATTAAGTGATGTTTGCCTAATTTTTTCCACTGTAAAATTATTGTTTTTACTATAGTAATTAAGTAATTTGAGAGGAACATTTTGAGACTGTTGTATATCCTGTTCTTCATCAAACTTTATAGCCAGTGATTAAGCATCCATTGATGATATTTGACACACTCATTAATATGATGGTTGCAAAACAAATATTCAAACTTTTTCTGTTACTTTGGTTAATTGACATTCTACATTAAGGAATCGTTTCCCCTCCTTCTTCTTCTTCTTTTTATTTTTTTTAAATGATGTTGATGATTAAACCCAGGCTCTTATGTGTACTAGGCTAGCACTCTACCCCAGAGCCATGCCCTATCCCTTTTAATTTTATCTTGAGCAGGGTCAGTTTGTATTGCCCAGGCTAGCATAACTTTCCAAAATCTTCCTGCCTCAGACTCCTGAATAGTTGAAATCATAGATGTGTGCCACCATGTCCAGCTTTCTTCATTATCTATTAGGATGGACTAGTGTATTTTTTCAAATTTAAATGAATAGATATTATCTATTATTGTTACTGTTGATTTTTTTTTTTTTTTTTTTTTTTTTTTTTTTTTGTGGTACCGGGGATTGAACTCAGGGGCACTCGACCACTGGGTCACATCCCCAGCCCTTTTTTGTATTTTATTAGAGACAGGGTCTCACTGAGTTGCTAAGTGCCTCACCATTGCTGAGGCTGGCTTTGAACTCGCGATCCTCCTGCCTCAGCCTCCCAAAGTGCTGGGATTACAGGCGTGCGCCACCGCGCCTGGCTCGGCTACTGTTGATTTTAATGCTGATGTTTTCCCAGATTTGGGCACTGGCAGCTTCTTCTGGCTGGCTACTATATGTTGGCTTTTTTTTTTTTTTTTTTTTTTGTATTTAGTCACTTTCTGGCATAAAAAGATTTTCTGTGTTCATTTTGTGCTTTTCTTCTTCACACCCTGTAATAAGCCATTTTTCTTCAAGGAAACTGGTTCCTGTGGGGATGAATGGTGTTTAGAAATCAAGATCTGGTTTCCAGGTGTGCTCCTTGCTCCTTTTATGTAGTTCTGTTTATTCTTTCATCAGACTAGATTAAGAAATATTCAATTTCATATTCTTGAAATATTGAGTTCATCCTCATAATTTAGCAGAGTTTTTTGCTTGTTTTTGGTGTTTTTGTGCTAGAGATTGAATCCAGGTCCTTGCAAATGCTATTAAGTATGTGCTTTATCACTGAGCTCTATCTTCCAGCCCCATACCTATAATGTATTTATTTGTTTAGTTTTTTGCAGTGCTCGTGATCCAACCTAGGCCCTCACCCGTGTGCTTTACCACTGAGCTACCTGCCTAGCACCCCTATCACTATACTTTAAATCCAATACTACAGAGTTCTTGTTTTCCCCCATTTTCTGTTTGTATCTCCCTTCTTTATTGAGAACTTTGCTCAAAACATTTATATATTTCATTTTTGAAATCTTTAAACCAACTTGCATTCCTGAACAAAGTCCACATGGCCATGATAAATTATCCTGTATGTATTGGTAGATTTAATTTGCTAGTGTTTTGCTAAAATTTCTGTGACTTATGTTTATTTGAGATCATGTTCTATATATTTTATTGAATCTGTTGTGGATTTTAAAAATCATGATTATATTGGCTTCATAAAATTGGAAACTAATTGATACTTTTCTATTTTCTGATGAATTGGTAAGTTTTTATTTCTTGATATTGCTGTGTTTGATAAAATTTACTCATAAAGCTATTGGGCCCTGCAAGTTGTCTCAGGAGGTAGTAGACATGACAATTCAGATTTCTTATTGTGTCAGTTTTAATAATTTGTGTCTAAAGGAATTTGTTCATTTTATCTGAATTGTTGGTTTTACCAGTATGAAATTTTTAATTCTCTTACTATCGTCTTAATGTTTGTAGGATTTGTAGTGATTTTTTTAAACTTATTCCTAATGAGAATATATATTTCCATGTTATTGATCTCAAAGAATCACCTTTTGATTTCACTGACTTATTTCCCTCCATTGTCCATTTCTTATTTCAGTGGCTTTTTTGCTCATATCTTTCTATGTATTTGAAATTAATATATTCTTCTTTTGCTAGCATCTTAAATTGGAACTTTTTCTTTTTTCTTATATAAGCACTTAGAACTGCACATTTCTCTTTTAAGTATTTAAATTGGATTCCACAAATTTTGATATGTTGAGTTTTCATTATTTAATCTAAAATACTTTCTAATTTCCTATGGACTTCTTTTTTCAAATTTATTTTTTATTCTAAGTTGTTAGAAATGACAGCAGAATGTATTACATTTCAGACTTTTTGATCAGTGGATAGGCGTATGTTGTTTACTTTCCAATTATTTGGTATTTCCCCAAACATTGTATTGTTATGTCCATTGTGGTTTGAGGATATTCTCTGTATGATTCAAACTTTTAGATTTTAGACTGGTTTAGCTCGAGTCTTGTTAAATGCTCCATTTATGCTTGAAGAGAATGTATGTTTTGTTGGATGTAGCTTTTTTGAGATGGAATTTGGCTATGTTGGTGTTATGGTTTAGATATGAACCCAAAAGCTCTTGCGTGAGACAATGCGAGCAAGTTTAGAGCTGAAATGATTGTGTTATAAGAGTCTTAATCTAATCAGTGTATTAATCCCCTGATAGGGATTAACTGGGTGGTAACTAACTGTAGTTACACCATACACCAGGTATGGTGTGGCTGGAAGAGGTGGGTCTTTGGAGTATATATTTTATCCTTGGAGACTGGGGGCAGTAGGCAGGGGTGCGCTCTCTCTCTGTCCCTCTTTCCCTCCCTCTTCTCTCTCTCTCTCTGCCTCCTGGTGCCATGTCCTGAGCTGCTTTCCTCAACACTTTTCTGGCATGATGTTTTGCCAATCTGTGGGCCCAGAGCAGTAGAGCTGACTGACTGTGGACTGAGACTTCTGAAACTCTCAGTGCCAGATAAAACTTTTCTTCCTCTAAAGTTGTTCTTGTCAGGTCTTTTGGTTGCAACAGTGAACAAGTTGGTCACTAAACACTAAAACAGTTGTTAGGCTGGCCTCAAAATCCTAGCTTCAAGTGATCCTGCTTCCTCAGTCTTCTGAGTAGCTGGGACTTATAGGTACCTGCCACTAAGCCCTGCAGGATATAACATTCTATGTGCCAAATTGGTCAAGTTGTTTGATAGTGTTCAAGTTTTATATATCATTACTAATGTTCTACTTGTTCTATCGATTACTAAGAAAGTCATTGGAGCTTTATTTACAGTTTTGTTAATCCTTTCGCTTCTGTCAGATTTTGCTACATGTCTTTTTGAAACTGTTATTAGGTGCATATATATTTAGGATTTTGTGTCTTCTTAAAGAGCTGACCTTATTAGAGACTGTTTCTCTTTATATATGATAAGAATCCTTTTCTTGAAGCCTATGGTGTCTGATATTGTGTAGTTTGATATATAATCATATTGATATATCAACTTTCTTATGACTTATACTTGCATATTACCTTTTTTCTTCATTGTTACTTATAACCCACATGTCTTTATATTTAAAGTGTTTAGGGTTTTGTATTTTCCATCTATTTAATATTCTGATTGTCTTAGCTCTGTGTTTTTGTTTTTCATTTTTTTTAATATGTCAGCCATTGTCTTGTCAAATATTTCCTCAGTTCCTTTCTCTCATTTTAAAAAATTTCCCTTAAGTATTTTTCCATACCTTGTTTATATAATTGATTTTAAACAGAATATACAGTTAGCATGTGCTGATTTATCATGTCAGAGTTTTACAGTTTTACTTGTAATAATAAAAGCAAGTCATGTTAATCTTATCAGTTTCTGGAAGGAAAAAAAAAAAGAAATAAAACTTACCTAGAATGTTCCTTTCACAGATAGAATTTTTTTTTTTTTAAACTGGGGATTGAATTCAGGGGTGCTTAACCACTGAGCCACATCCCCATCTCTTTTTACATTTTATTTAGAGACAGTGTCTTGAAGGTTGCTTAGGGCCTCCCTAAATTGCTGCAGCAGGCTTTGAATATGTGATCTTCGTACTTTCAGCCTTTGAGCCCCTGGGATTACAGGTGTGCGCCATTGCACCTAGGAAGGATGGAAATTTTAACTTGTGTTTATTTATATAGTTATAATCCTCCTGAATACACAACTTTTTTTTTTTTATTGTGGTAAAAGAGCCAATGTAAAATTGACCATCTTAATTATTTGTAAGTATAAGCTAAGTGTTAACTGAGTTCACATTATTGTGCAACAGATCTCTGGAACTTCTTGATTTTTTTTTTTTTTTTTTTTGGTACTAAACTGCATCTTTTATATTTTGCATACTTTAATTTTGGAGAAAAATATACAACAACAAAAAAGACAGTACAACATCTAACTCTGCTGCCAAACTAGATAGGGGATGGGGGCTTGAGGCTCTTGTTTCCTGCCTTAAGATGCAAAGGACAGGAGAAAAACCACTAGAACATCAATCAGCAGAGGAAGCCAGGTGGGAACGGGCCATTCAAGGCTACTTTAGGAACCTTGGGGACACTATACAGAAGTCGATTTCTCAGTGGCAACTCCTAATCTACTACTTTCAGGTGAGGAAAACTCTATATCCATTGAATAATTCGCCTGTTTCCTTTTTTTCCCACCCCCTGGTAACCACCATTCCATACTCTGTTTCTAAGAGTTTGACAGTTTTAGATACTTCATGTAATGGAATCATACAGTATTTATCTTTTTGTAACTGGCTTTTTCACTTAACATGTCTTCTAGTTTCATTCATATTGTAGTGTAAGACAGAATTTCCTTCTTTTTAAGGCCAAATGATATTCCATTGTATGTGTATACCACGTTTTCTTGATCAAGTCATCTGTAGATATTTTGCTTCCATCTCTTGGCTTTTGTGTTCAATGCTACAATTAACAGGAGTATGCCTTTCATTATTTTCTGGGATTCTAATAATAGTTATCTTAGATTCTTTACTATTATTTTACAGATCTTACATGTTTTCTCCTGCTTTTTCCTCCACCTTTTTTGTTCCTTCTTTTTTTGTTTCAGTTTTTATAAATTCTATTCATGTGACATCACATCCATTAATTCTTCCGTGGGCTGTTTTGAGTCAACTGGTGAGGCCATCGAAAACATTTCTTTGTCTCTGCTACTACATTTTAAAATTACTTTTATTTTCATTTGAATTTTAATATTTCTCTTTGCTGAAATCCCTCATCTTTCCATGCATGTTGTCTACCTTTTCAATTACAGCCTTTAACATTTAAGACCTTTTCAATTACAGCCTTTATCACTTAACTTTTTATCTAACATTAGTGTCTTCTCTGAAACTGGTTTATACATTGCCTTATCTCTTGACAGTGTTTTCTTTTCCCATCTTATTCACATGTATTATAATTTTTATTAAATTGTGAGGGATGTCATATGCTACAGTTGAACTGTAGCAACTGAGGCAAATAGTATCTATTAATGAAATGAATATGCCTTTTTTGATCAGCTGTTTTGGTGATTTGAGCCAGTATAGTCAGGAGTAGGGCCAAGTTTGAGTTTTGCTATGATGCGTTCTGTTTTTGACTATTTGTGCATTCCCAAATTCATATGTTGAAATCCTACCCCCCCCCACCCACCCACCCTCCCCAGTGTGACTATTTGGAGATGGGGCTTTTGGGAGGTAATTAAGATGAAATGAAATCATAAGGGCAGAGCCTTCACCTGACAGAATTAGAGATACTAGAGAGCTGCTCTCTCAGCCTTATAAAGATTTTCTACAGGCTAAAAAAAAAATCCTCACTAGGAATTGAATCTGGCATTACTCTGATCTGGGACTTCCAGTCTTCAGGACTATAGGAAAATAAATTTGTGCTTTTTGAGCTGACAAGTCTATGGTATTTTTTTGTTATTATTAGTTAGCATATAATAATAGTAAATATTAATTATTATTTTATTATTAAGCATATAATAATAACTATTAATAACATCCTCAGTGGATTTGTGATTCCTCTGGTGTATTTTGTTCAGGGTGGGAACTGATTTGCTAAGGAATTTTTCTCAATATTTTTGTTAGAACTCTGTTGTAGGTCTTCCTTGTACGCTCATGATGTGGTGATCTTGCCCCTCTTTCTTATAGGAGTCAAACATTGTTTCATGTCTTTAGAAGGTCTTTGGCATGAATTTCTTTCCTTTATATGTCAATAGGAGACCTCTAAAGTTAGGACCTAGGATGGCTTTCTGTTGATTTCCCCCCCTACCTCACCACCTATCCACAGTGGATCTTTACCTGTATCCAAGGGATAGCATAATTGGCTGTCCTCACTTCAATAACTTAAGACTTTTGTTTCACAGGGGGAAAGAGTCTTTTTTTTCTCATGGTGTTCCCTTCTTTGACACATTTGAGTGTCACTTTTTCTGGTTTTCTATCTTACCCTTCTTTTTCTTAATAGGAGTTCCATACCTTCACCCTATCCTATTAATCGCTTAGCCTGTGTCCATTTCTAAAATCTTAGCCAAATTTTCCTTATCTTCTTGTAAGGTGACTTCATCTTATGCCCATGCTTTTTCACAGGTGAGCAAGTACTGCAATCTGTTTTTTCTTTTTAAAAGTAAATAAAGAAAACCATTTATCTTAGTGGCGTGTATCTTAGGGTTAATTCTACACTCTCAGCTCTGTGATGATTTCAAGAAAAGTTATGATTTTATACATTACCTGGCTTCATTATTTTTCTTCTTTCTTCTCCTTCTCCTCCTTCTCCTCCTCCTCTCCTCCTCCTTCTTCTCTTCTTCTTCTTCTTCTTCTTCTTCTTCTTCTTCTTCTTCTTCTTCTCCTTCTTCTTCTTCTTCCTTCTCCCCCTCCTCCTCCTCCTTCTCCTCCTCTTCTTCTTCTTCCTTTGGTACTGCGGATCTAACTGAGGGGTGCTCTACCATTGAGCTATACCCCCAGTCCATCACCTATGTTTTTAAAAATTTTTTAAGTTTTGAGATGGGTCTTGCTTTTTACAAAGGTTGGCCTCAAACGTTAGATCTTTCTCCCTCAGTGTCCAGAGTCGCTGGGATTAAGGTGTATGCCACCAGGCCCAGCACTTCTATATCCTAGGTGGAAAGTAGAAGCCCTCAGTTTTTCTTTTCTGACCCATTCTCCTTTTGCCTTATGATACTCCGTGTTTGTTAAAATGCTTGGTACTAGTTACCACAGGTCTCTAATGCTCCATTCCTATTTTCTTTTATATACTTTCTGTTTTTCTTTAAGGTAGATATTTGCTGTTGGTCTCTCTTCATGTTTGTTGCTCTTTTTTTGCGTGATTATTTATTGACTTAATCCCCCTAATTTTTTTTTTTAAATTTCAGATATTGTGTCTTTTCTGTTGTACAGTTTCCTTTGCTTTTTCTTTAGTCTCTGTTTCTCTCTTGAAATGTCTCATCCCTTCAGTATTTTTATCTCTTCTGTAATTTTCTCACATGTTCTGGATTTTGTTTTAATATCCTTGTTTACTAATTATAGTTACTTGGTTATCTGTGTGTCAGCTTCTGTTTACTACACTTTCTCTTGATTATGTATCAAATTTTTCTGATTTTCTTTTCTGTATATACTTTCCTGTTGAATTTAATTTAAAGAACAGTGGTAAATGTTCACTGGTAAATTTTCATTGTTTTGTTTTGGTCTCCATAGAGTACATGCCTCTTCCTCTGTTATACAAGGGGCTAATGAGTATATATTCCTTCTAGAGGTTTGTTAAGCTGGTGCTGCACAGTCTTAGATTGAGTCATCTGTTATTGTCACAACCTACCAAGATGACTCTTTGACAGTTTTTGAGCTTGGGAAGGGGGTTAACTTTAGTTTTAGATATTGTTGATTTGCTTTGGATCTTGGAATTAACTCACTCAAGAATTCCTGGGGTTACCACCTTCTTTCTCACAAAATTTGAGGGGTAATGTTGCAGGGCAAGTAGTGTAGGAGACCTGGTGGACCAAGTCCTCTGTTTTTTTTTTTTTTTTTTTTTTTTTTTTTTTTTTTGGTACCGTGGAGTGAACTCAGGGGCACTCGACCACTGGGCCACATCCCCAGCCCTTTTTTGTATTTTATTAGAGACAGGGTCTCACTGAGTTGCTAAGTGCCTCACCATTGCTGAGACTGGCTTTGAACTCGTGATCCTCCTGCCTCAGCCTCCCAAAGTGCTGGAATTACAGGCGTGTTCCATGTCCTCTGTTTTTATGTTGGAACTATGATGTCTCTCATCCATACTTCAAGTCTGTAGCCTGACTTCCTCTTTCCCAGTAAAATGTAATGGGAAGCTTACCTGTTTCTAGATTAGGTACATGCCTCAGGTGGGAAAGCATTCATGGTTCCCTGCTTATGAAAATGCCCCATTTTTTTCCCCTCTGGAAATCTTTTCATCAAGACTTTTTATGTGTATATCACTCTTCATTAGCCCCATAGAAAATGTCATAACCATAGGAGCAAAGGCTTTTCTTATTCTAAATCCTTACTTTCAGGAATGGAATTCCTTTTCCAAAATTTTTAATTATATTATAGTATTCTTAAAGTCCCCAAATCTTTTAACTGCTCACAAACCCATCTTATCCATATGGATTAATATTTACCTTCCTTCTATTCTATAGAAGGTCTTAAACAGAATTGATTGCTGTATTTCTTAAGTTGAAATGCTCTGCTTTTGTTGTGTTAAAGACTCCCAACTGTGAATGAATAGATTATAAAAAGGTGCCTCTTCCAGACTTGGTGTCTGATCTCAGCCCTCACTTTTTCCAGTGGCTACATATCCTTGTACTATCTGTACAGCTGTATACAGTTCATCTGAATCAGGAAAATTTCTTAAGTTGCTTTCTTATAATAGAGGAGAGACTTCTAAAACATTACTAAGTAGGAAATTCATATGTGGCCACTGTTACCATGCTTATTTTCTGTTTATAAAACGGTATCGATTTGTGCTATTGCTTTTAACTTGTTTCTTGTTTTTAATGGAATTTCTATTATGGAGGTATTTTCATAAAATTTACACATAAATTTATTAGAATATGAGGGAACCATAAGGGAGTAGCAGTTGGGGACAGTAAAACTAAGTGATTTAGAATGTATGTTCTAGTGCTTTGCATATAACAAGTACTAAAACATGTTGGTTCAGTGTTAAATTTTCTAATATAAGTAAAAATGAAATCCTTAAACTTATGTCACTGGTTTACCTCTTCTGGAACAAATGTATTCTGGGAAGCAAGTTACCCTATAATTAAAACATTAAAAACTTTCTAATTTTTGTTCCATAGGTATATTGCAACACCCAGATGGCACAGTTTTGAAACAGTTACAGCCACCTCCAAGGGGCCCCAGAGAGCTGGAATTTTATAATATGGTAAGTAAGGTAAGATTTGTTTTGGTGCATTAAAAGTGTTTTTCAGAGTTTTTTGGTGGTGACTCATGGTAAAAATATGTTTGACAGCCTGTCCTAGTTCGCTGTGTATAATAGAAACAAAAACTTCATGAAAAACAATGCTTATTTTTTTACGGTATTGGATGCAGTATAGTATTTTCTGTTCTATTTCATTTCTTAAAGATTCTGAATCACTAAATTGATTTCAACCTGTGTAGTGACCCACAATATGAAAAACACTTAACTGAGAGTATTTGTAGTTGTCAGAAATAAATGTTTTTAGTATAGAATTTCTTAAAAATGCTAATCTGCATTGTGAATCTCTAAAGGGGAGAGGAAAGCATCTAATTAACCATCATGACTAGGAATGTTTTTAGTACATTCATAATATTCCGTGACCACCACCTGTATCTAATTCTAAAACATTATCATCATCCAGAAGAAAACCCTCTACATATTAAACCATGATGATGCATTATTCTCTCTCCGAGCACCTTAAATCATTAATCTGCTTTCTAATGGACTTCCCTGTTCATAGCATTTCATACAAATGGAGTCAGCTAAAATGTGGCCTTTCTTTCTTTAGCTTTTATTTTCTGTAATGTTTTTAAGGTTTATGTACATTACAACATACATCAGTGTTTCATTTTTTTTTTTTAGAGCTGAGTAACATTCCATCTTGCATATATACTACATTTTGCTTACCCATTCACCTGTTGTGAATGCTTTGGTTGTTTCACCTTTTGGCTTTTGTTAATAGTGCTATGAACATTCATGTACAAGTATTTAAGACTTATTTCTCCTTTTTGGTATATACTTAGAAAGGGAAATATTAGGTTAATTGGTAATTCTAATTTTTTGAGAAACTGTTAAACTGTTTCCCAAAGTGGCTGGACTAGTTTATATTCCTTCCAGCACTGTATGACTGTTCTAATTTTTCTACATCCTCACCAACATTTCTTATTTTTTGTTTTAAGTGGCATTCTAGCGATTATAAAATGTTAATCTTATTGTAGTTAGTTTTGATTTGTACTTCTTTAATGGCTAATGGTGTTCAGCATCTTTTCATGTACTTATTTGCCATTAATATATCTTTTCCAAAGTATGGGAAAGATGCCTTTCCAAAGTATGGGAAAGATGCTTTTCTGCAGGTTGTCTTTTCACTTGCTTCCTAGTGTCCTTTGAAGCACAAACTTGATTTTGTGTTCATGTGTGTTCATGTGTGTGTGTGTGGTATTGGGAATTGAATCTAGGACCTTGCATAATTTTGCAAGTGCTCTACCCTCCAGCCCCAACCCTCTTCTATTTTATTTTGAGACACGGTCTCACTATGTTGCCTAGGCTGGTCTTGAACTTGTGATCCTCCTGCCTTGGACTCCTAAGTAGGCTGGGATTACAGACACGCACCACCACGACCAGCAACCCTTTGAATTTAAAACCCAGTTTACCTATTTTTTTCCTTTTGTTGCTCATGCTTTTAGTATCATATCTAAGAAACCATTGCTTAATCTAAGGTCATGCAGATTTATGCTTTTTGTTTACTTTTAAGAGCTTTATAGCTTTAGGTCTTAAAATTAGGTCTTGGATCCATTTCTATCAGTGAATGAAGAAAACATCGAACATCCTTTTGCATATGAATATCCCAACATCCAATTTTATTTCTTGAAATAACTGTACTTTCCCACTGAATTATTTTAGTAGCTTTGTCAAAATCAGTTGACTCTAAATGTAAAGGAGAAATGCTTAAAGAAATTCTGCAGGTAACGAAGGGTGAATTTGGAAGCAAGAGGCTGCAAATTGATATTGGTACAGACTGGTTTGTAAGTTCTCAATTCTATTCCATTAATCTAGATATCTGTCTACACTCTAATTATAGCTGTGTAATAAGTTTTGAAGTTGGGAACTATGTCAACTTCATTCTTTTTGAAAATTGTTTTGGGTGTTCTGGGTTTCTTGCATTTCAGTTTATATTTTAGGATCAGCTTGTCAGTTTCTGCCAAAAAAGCCAACTGAACTTTTTTATGGACTTCTTACATCAGTTTGGGAATTATTGTGGTTTTATCCTTTATTCTTTTAATATTACATATTGTGTTGATTGAATTTTACATGTTATCAACTTTTCATTCTAGCAATAAATTGTAATTCTTTTTATATGTCAGTGGCTTTGGTTTGTTAGTATTTCATTGAGGTATTTTGCACTTATTCATAAGGAATATTGGTCTATATTTTTTATAGTGCTGTATATGATTTTTCAAGAATTCATCTAACTTTAAAAGAACTCAGCTCAAAATAACATATAATATTAGAATTACATGAAAATTCTTTAAATGATGGAACACTATAAAACCATTCTGTCAGTTACCAATTTATTGCTTCTCAGTTCCAAATTCACCCATCATTACTGCCTCTGTGATAATAAAGTTAATCCCTGTAAGCGTTTCTCCTTTACGGTGAGATCATTGTTAAATGTCCTCAGTAGAAGGCATCAGAGAGAGATTGCAGGAGAAAGAGGCTTTTGATGATTTTATCTGTGTCCTGTTGGTCAGCAGTATAGGTGAGGGTTTTCTGCCACAGCTGCATATCTGGAAATGTGGATCCTATGTGACCACAGAGCCCTGGCCCAACCTGGTTATTACTTTGTGGTGCTCCCAGCACAGAGGGCTCCTGTGTATGAATTGGTGTTCTGACTCCTTCATAATCATCTCCTCTTCATATTTGTCTTCTGCCACCATCCTGGGATGGACATCAGGCATTCTAGGTCTCCTGCCTACTATGGTACACCAACTCTTCTTTGGGCCTATGTTCTTGGTCACTGTCTGTGTGGTTGCTTCATGCATGCCCAGTTGTGGGCCAGCTCTGGGTTGGTTAAACAAGTGGACTTCTCTGCCATCCACTGGGCTTCAGTTTTGCCTTCTCCAGTGAGGTCTACACTCTGTTATTGTAGTTGTTTAGTAAGTTTTGAAATTGAGAAATATGAGTCTTTCAACTTTGTTCTTTTTGAAAATTGTTTTGTCTGTTCTGGGTTCCTTGCATTTCGGTTTGCATGGAACCAAATGAGGTCTGCTTAGGAAACAGGCCCACTTTCCAAGTTTATCCTTCTTAAGCCAGAGAATTCAGCCTATGACAATGTGTTGGATTCCTATGAAGTGAAAGTTTGTTTTCTTTCCTTTTGTGTAAAGTGACATATTACTGGAGCATAGGCTTTTTCATTATTGCCCCAGAATGATGCATGTTCTTTACGGGGAAAGTTATCTATCAGTTGTGCAATTTGTGGAATGCTTCTTGTGCATTCCAGAACGCTTTATATTTTAACTCACCATGGTATGTAAATATATTTGAATAGAGAACCCAAGCACATGTATGTGTGCTTTCTTTCTTTCTTCTTTTTTTGGGGAGGGGCAGGCAGGTGAGGGTATTGAGAGTTGAACCCAGGAGCACGTTACCACTAGACTATATCCTCAGCCTTATTTTACTTTTTGAGACAGGGCCTTGCTGAGTTACTGAGGGTCTAAGTTTTTTTTTTTTTTTTTTTTAATTGATGTTGGTTTGTTTGTTTTGTTTTTTGTTTGGCTCTGTTATTTTTCACTTGTACTTTATATAAGAGCATGGTGTAATAATTTTTTTCATTGGAGTGCTTCCATTGTTTCTGTATTAAATATGTTTCTAGTATCTCTTACCCTATTAAAGTTCTCTTAAGTTTAGGGACCATCTAGCAGAAGAAGATATAAGAAGTTTAATAATAACAGTGAAAGGAATAGGTGGGTGCATTCATTTGTTATGGCTGCCAGAACAAAGTAACACAAATTCCAAAGCATTTGTGTTCTAATTTTAGTTCTAACATTTAGTTGTATAACTATGAACCATGACTGATTTTTCTCCAGGTTTTATAATCCCATGGAGATATTAATACTTAATTTATAAGTTCCAATGAGATCTAGATGGCATATAGTAATCTAGATATCATACTTGAATAATGGTGCCACATTCTTGTTCTGCTTAATACACAATATTTCTTACTTAGTACACAGTATTTTTTAGGGCTGTTTATGGGGAGGCAATAATGTATTTTCTATTCCTTTCCTTTCAGTTTCTGGTAAAAATGGAATTCTATTATATAACAGACTTTCTAGGAATTTGTCATATTGAGATATATTACCTGTATAAATGTGTATGCTCACTTGTAAATTTATTTGCACTTTAGACTTGCCTTAAAGCACAGAATTTCCCTTCCCTCCATCAAACAGTTTTAGAGTAATATATTTACTTGTCAACCTGGAATATCCAAGCAGACTTAATAATCATTAAATTTGTATGAAATTGTAATTTTGAGGATGTATGAGATGCAGTCTCTTGAATTAGAAATTGTATTATGTATGGGATATTAGGTCATAAGTTTGAGTATTTGTTTTTTTTGGGGGGGGGCAGTATTAGGCCTTTGTGTAGTGAGAATAGGTGGGTACATATATATTTGGACAGCCATACATTGTATAATCTTTTGAACAAACCTACTTATAGTATTCTGTACTGTGTTTTCCTAAGTATACTTTTTTATATTGTACCAAATTATAGGTTTTGACTTGCAAAATGCAGATACCGTTCTATATTCTATATTCAGGCATGTAGAGAACCTAATATGTTATCAGGTTTATTCACATTCTATTACTATAACAAAATACCTGAGATAATCAGATTTTAAAGAGAAAAGGTTTATTATGGCTCACAGTTTTAGAGGTATCAGTATATGATTAATTGGCTCTGTTCCTTAGGGCCTGTGGTGAGGTAACACATCATGGGAAGAGCCTGTGGGTGGAGCAAAACCTCTCACCCCTGCCCAGGAAGCAAAAAGAAAAAAAAAAAAAAAGTATGTAAAGAGATTGGGGTGCCACAGTCACCTTCAAGGGTATGCCCCCAATTATCAAAGGACCTCCTACTAGAACCTACCTCTTGAAGGTTCTACCAGCTGCCAACTGCACCAAGATGGAGACTAAGCCTTTAAAACATGGGCCTTTGGAGGGGTATTTAGCATTCAATCTATAGCATCAGGTATCTCCAATTTCCTCACTCGTTTTAAAGGTAGTGTATATAGTTGGCTCAGAGTTGAAGCAGTAAGTCTCTTTCATTCAGTTAGTTTCACTATTTAAAATTCATGTGAATTTTAGTGAATTAATTACTAGTCCTCAGTTTCCCTACAGTAATAGCTAATAACATGTACTAAATATGCCAAGGTCTGTTCTACACATTACATTTAAAAAATCCACCAAAACCTATTTTAATGTACCTGTATAAATTTCATTGAAATATTTGTAGACTTAAGAACTTGGGGGACTTAATGGATTAAACATCCTTTTCTTGACAAGCTGTGATCTGTTTCCTTTTGTTTTGTGCTCCCAGTTCTCAATGCAAATCTAGCAGAACCAGTGATACCCATGTTGCAGCCTGAGTGCTTTGTTGCCTTGAAATTTTCTCACCAGATAAACTAGTTTGTCCTGTTTAGGGTCAGTCTAGGGTCAGTCTCCCACAACATCTCTGGACATGGACATAGTGCAGTCTGTACCTCCCCCCCCCCCCCCCCCCCCATGTAACAAGAATGGCCTCTAGTTCAATATCCAATGGTGTCCACTTTTTTATTATCCTAGCCTTTACTGTCCACATTTTTATCAGCATTTTGGTCTTCTGAGCAATTTTTGTGTCTTTCCTTCCTTCTTTCCTGGGATGGGATAGATTTTTTTAAACTAGTGATTCAGTTGCTTAACAGTTTTCAGATTTTTCTTGTTTGTTTGTAATAGTAAAATGTAGTTTGATTTTACTTTCTATACAGAATTGCCCACTTGGTAAAGTTCTCGATGGTATTAAAAAAGATATCTCTGTTGTATCTAGTATGACTCCCTTTTCAGTCCTAATGTTGTGTTTGCTGTGTCTCTCTTTCTTGATCATTTGGTTGCTAGCATACTTGTAGTATAGTGTAGTGTGTGGAAAAAAGAGAAAGAAGCCATATTTCACTGTTCAGTATTTAGGATGTTATTTACTCCTCATGTTTCAGTTGAGTGCTCTGCTCTCAGCTGTGCCTGGAGCCAGAGTTTGGAGATCCTTTGGTTCAGGTCTTGAGAATGAAGCTCAAGTGCCACTACTTAGCATGGTACTTTTTGTTTCCTCATAATTTTGGGTGACTATGAATTTCCTTTTTGTCCTTGGGAGTTCAGCTGTGCATTTAAGAAAATAATTGTTAAATCTTATTCTACATTTCTAGTTAGAAAGAAGTCATTTCTGTGACTTAAAAAATATTTAAAGTAAGAGGAAAATATTTATCTCTCTACTTTTCCATTTCTATTCCTGAACTAAACTATGAATAGTTTAAAATGTATTTCGCAATTCTCTTTTGCTTTTACAGAGATAATATTCTAAGGTATACTTCTTTTTTAATTTTGTGAACTTGCAGTATCATATTTGTATATACCTTTTATCTTTTTCATTTACATAAGGATAATGGACTTATTTATTTAGGTCAGTACATAGAGATGTACTTGATTCCTCCATCTTGTAATTAGCTTTCATGATCACTCTTGCCCTTATGTAGTAGGAATGGAAGGATGTTAAGGTATCACTACTCTTAATTACTGTGGTCTGAAAGTGATTAATATCATTTCTACTCACATTTCAACAGGGGAGGCTGGGTATTTGGTGTGTCTGTCATACTTTTTTTTTTTCCCCCCTGTGGAATTATGGTATATACTACTTCATATGAATATGACATATATTTAGAATTTCTAAGTCTGAGCTTTCAAAAGCATTATACACTGTAAACTTTGATAGTCTTAGATAAGTAGGTAGAACATATTTGGAGAGAGTTCATTGGATAAAATGTCTTACAAATTGTTATTAAACCAAAAATACTTTTTCTCTCCTGGGGGGGAGGGAAACTAGAACCTGGGTCCAGGATATCCATAAATCTGTAGTATCTTCTAGAATTATTAAGGGTTATAAATCATGGACTCAAATGGGCAATAATTAGACTTAAATTGTATAAAAGGATAATTTTTTTTTAATAAGGAAAAATTAGCTGGGCATGGTGGTACATGCCTGTAATCCCAGTTACTACATCTAGAAGACTGAGGCAGGAGAAGATTGCAAGTTTGAGGCCAGCTTCTAAAACTTAGCAAGATTATGTCTCAAAAATATAAATAAAAAGGGCTTAGGATAGGTATAAAACACTCTGGGTTCCAGAGTTGAGATGAATTTTTAAGTAGGCACTAAATTCCCTCTTTCCCTGGGGCATGGAGGGAAGTTAATTGTTCATTGAACCTCCTCTGGCCAAAATTTATTTACATATTTAGGGTCAAGAATTATTTTGTATTTGATGTCAGTTACCTACAACTACACTGTTGTGAAATAATTCAAGGACAGTGAGAGGGTAGTATTAGAGAATCAAGGAAAGTGTGTTTTAAATAACACATAGCTTTTCATTGGAGACCTAGTGATCTTTCTTGCTTACTCCAGATTTACTTCCAATTGAAACTCTTACCAGATAATTGAGTAAGTAATATTGTGTTTGGTAAATGTGCAGGGCAAAGATAAGAAACTAACCAGTTTCTATATTTCTCTTTGTTTCAGGTTTATGCTGCTGATTGTAGTGATGGTGTTCTTCTAGAGCTACGAAAATATTTGCCAAAATATTACGGCATCTGGTCACCTCCCACTGCACCAAATGGTAATATTTTCTTTTTTTTTTTTAATATTTATTTATTTACTTTAGTTGTACACAATGTAATGCATTTATGTTTATGTGGTGCTGAGGATTGAACCTGGGCCGCGCACGTGTAAGGCGAGCGCTCTGCCGCTGAGCCATAACCCCAGCCCCAATATTTTCTTAAAAGTATAGTTTTTAGTTTCAATTCATAAGACTGGTTTTCTGAAAGGCTTTTATATAAAGGGAAAACCAGTGTGTGTTATGAAAATACAGAATATATGTCTTCTTGCTAATCTTCACCTCACTGAACAAAACTTATTAATACTTTTGCTTTACCATATCCATTTTCTTAAATGGCATGTACAAGTTAAATGATCAGACTGTTGTTATTGTTGAATAAAAGTATATATACTAGTACTTAATACTGTTTTAATTTATATATGTTCTTCTTTCCTCACTTGTTATGTAATTTCTCTTCCTATTTTGAGTAATAAAAAAAATTTAAGAAAACTAATTTCTCTGCATGACTTCTCTATATCCTATTTTCTTTCTTCAGCCCTGCCCTGCCTTCAGGCTTTAAGTTGCAGTCTTTTTAAAAACACTGCAAAGTTTCTTAGAGGATGAAATAATCTATATTAAGAATTTAATTTTCTTAGTATTAGTTAATGTTTGAAGCAATATTTACCCCTTGAATAACTTTGTTGGAGCAGGCAGAATTTAACTAAGTGAGCAGCCATTGTTTGAATAGGTTTAAGAATAACCTATAGTATCCTCCTCTACAGTTGTTTTGGTTGGGTCTTTAAGTCATAGTGGTGAAAAAGCTGATTAAAACAGTAATCAATAGAAAAATGTTAGACTTAAAAACTGGTAATTATGTTAATTATAAAACAACAAATTCATTTAAAAATTTTAAAAATTATTAGACTGAATTGAAAAAGTTAATATTAGCTTTCTTTTGTTTATAAGAGACAAAAAAGACACATTTTAATTACAAGGAAACAAGGATGTAAATAAGTAAAAGGATGGGACAAAACATATAAGATATGTTAACACTAACCAAAATAAACATAGCTATGTTAAAAAGAAATAAGAATAACCTCTACAATATTTTTATTTTTCATTTTTGGTAGTACTGAGGGTCGAACCCAGAGGCACTCTATCATTGAGCTACATCCCCAGCCCTTTTCATTTTTTGTCGTCTTGTTAAAATGCAAATTCATAGGAATTCAGACATTTTGATTATACAGGTCTGAGTTTAATGATATGATTTGTAAATAAAAGCTGCAGGTTTTCTGATGTAGATGTTGAGCCACATTTTGAGAGTAGAAAGACAAGGGGCTCCAGTTTGAGCTTATTATTCTCCTCATTTGTTTCCTTCAACTCATTGACTTACTATTCCAAATTTCATTAGTAAGAAATCATGGTATCTCCCTGTGATTATCATCAGTTAGGTTAGTTGTAAATTGATGGCTCCTTTGTGTATTTAGGACTGTCCTGTTCTTCAGTTGTATGAAAAAACTGAAAGTGAGCTCGGGCTTTGTTAACATCAGGCAGAATATGCTTTATTTGAAATGTTTGGGACCAGAAGTGTTTCCGGTTTGGGAGTTTTTCAGATTTTGGAATATTTTAATATATTTACGAGACATCTTGATCTGATCTATACCTAATCATGAAATTCATGTTTTACATGCACCTTGTAGTCTGAAGGTAATTTCTTTTCTTTAATTTTTACTTTATTTTATTCTTTGGTACCAGGGATTAAACCCAGGACCCCTTACCACTGAGTGACACCCCTAGCTCTTTTTATTTTTAGTTAGACAGGGTCTCACTAAGTTGCTTCTACCTAAGTTATCTGCAAGTGTTGTGTACTTGATAACTCAGTAAACTCTTTGAGCTCATTTTCTGCATGTTATGTTAAATTGCTTTATAAAAACTAATTCTCTTAGTTGAATATAACTGGAGATTTTGGTGCTACTAAGATGAAAAGATGAGGTGAGGAAAACAAGAAAGAGGATAGAAAATTTAAATAGTAGACAAATAAATGACAGGTCATAAAGTATACATGGTATGGAATAGTCCAGTAATATCAACAGTGCCTCAGACAATTTCCTATTAGGAACAGGAAATTTGCTCTGGAAGATGTTGGACAAAACTGCACCATGTAGATTTTTCAGTTTAAATTTTGCTAGAGACTTCTTGAAATCATAGTTCTACTTTTAACTTTTTGATTACAGGTAAAATAAATGTAAGATGGTAAACTTACACATATGTTTAGGGTACAGAATCATGAAAACAAATATTTTAGTAGATTTAAAATTTAATGAAGTATTAAATATTTAATGTGGTTTGTATCTGTGTTTTACATAACTGTTAAATTAATGACATTATTTTTTAAATTTGGTTTGGGCACCTTATGTTCTTGGGGTAGTATTTTATAAAACTAATAGTTTTTTTTTCTTCATAATCCAAAGTAGTAGGGCTGGGCTCAGGCTCAGCGTTAGTGCACTTGCCTGGCATGTGTGAGACCCTGGGTTCAATTTTCAGCACTGCATATAAATAAATAAAATAAAGGTCTATCAACAATTTAAAAAAAATCCAAAGTAGTAAAATGCTAAAAATAGTGAAATACATAAAGCCAACTTGCTCAACAAGATTATTTAACAACTTGGAGCATAATTGCTGACCATACACATTATTTTCTTTTAATTTTTTGACAGCTTTATTGAGATGTAATTTACATATCATAAAACTCACTTATTTGAAACATACAATTCAGTGGTTTTTAGTGTATTCACAGAGTTTTACAGTCATTACCATTATCTAATTTTAGAACATGGCCGGTAGGATTTTTTTTTTAAGTTGTAAATGAACACAATAATTTTATTTGTTTATTTTTTTATGTGGTGCTGAGGATCGAACCCAGTGCCTCATACATGCTAAGCATGTGCTCTACCACTGAGCTACAACCCCAACCCCTGGTGGGATATTTTTTAATATTAATATTTATTGGCAATTATCTTTGACAATTTGGGGCTAGTTATGTGTAATAAATCTCATTTGTACTTGTGTATAAACACTTAAAGTATACATATACCATAAAGATACCTTTAGATATTTGATAGTTATTTGGAATGACAGAAAAGTTTAACATCAAGAACATGAAGTAGGTTTGAGCATATGGAGAGTTTTCAAATAGAATTGGTAAGTTTCTGCATCAAGCTTCTAATCAGGTTTCAGGAAGCATGTACTGAAACAAGCCAGCACACATCCATTTCTCACCTTCCTTTACTCCAAATTTGGGGGCTCACAGTCTCTACTTAGAATTCTTTCTACTTTAAACTTTTTTTTCTGAAAAATGGCTGGATATTGGTTGATGTGGAAAAGCAAAATTATCCTTTTTTGCATTTGGCTTAATTTTTTGTGGTGGTTCTCCACCTGGCCTTAACTCCTTTTTTGGGCGGTTCAGAAAAGAAGATAGTAGGGCTGGGATTGTAGCTCGGTGGTGTAGTGCTTGCCTGGCACTTGTAAGGCACTAGGTTGATCCTCAGCACCACATAAAAATAATAAATAAAATAAAGGCATTGTGTCCATCTACAACTAAAAATTTTTTAAAAAATATAGTAGATTATAGAGATAAAATTGGTGAAGAACTTACTAAAACTTGGAATTCATATTTTAATAATTTTTATAATCATTAATATTCATTAAGGAGACCTTGAATAAGTCATCTTTGAATTCCTTGAGTGTCCCCCACCCTGACTTTCCTTTTAAACAGGTGGCTAGTTGGTTCAACTTTATTATTTAGTTATCCATAATTTAAAATTTTTTTTCATAATTCAGATGTTTCTGTTTTTCTTCCTTTGATGCTGGGGAGTCTTCTGCTTCTCCTTCTTAGAGTATCAAGGCTATGTTCAAGCAGTAGAAAATTTGCTATAGAAATTTTTTATACCTAACATTATAAAACAATATAAATATTATATATAATTTACATTTACGATAATTTTATATACGTGTGTGTGTGTGTGTGTGTGTGTGTGTGTGTATGTTTTCTTTTGATGTATTGGGGATTGTATCCAGGGGCTTCTGTATGCCAGGCAAGTGTTCTACCACTGAGCTATATCCCCACCCTTAAAAATATATATATGTATATTTGTGTGCAAATATACATATATATAAATATAAATATTATATAGGTTTATTTTGAGAAAGGCTCTTGCTAAGTTGCCCAGGCTGGCCTTGGACTTCTATTCCTCCTGCCAGCCTCCCAAGAAGCTGAGATTACAGACATGTGCCACCATTCTCAGCAAGAGAATATATATTTAACATATTTAACAAGATAGAAAAGTTTTTTTTCATTTACAGTAACCTGTATAATCTTATATTATGACCAACAGCATGAAAATATATAACTATTATAAGCATACTAACCATGTTCTTGGTACAGCCACTGGGAAATCTTAATAGTCTGCTTATAATAGCATGAAGTATATTTTAGAATGATCTCTACCACAAAATTTTTTGCCTGTACTAGTTCTAGATATATTTTTCAAATGAATTAATGCATAAATATTGGATTGACCATAACTTCTTAAACTTAATTTATGGAAGTAATATTGACATTGTGCTCTGCATTTGCTATACAATATCTCATTTAGTTTTTGTGATATCCCTGTGGTAGATTCTAAAATTATCTCCATTTTATATATATTTGAGGTATAGAGAAGTGCTACTGAGGTCACATGGTAGAGTTGAGATCTGAACTCATTTCTGTGCTTCCAAAGTAATTGCTTTAAACTTGATCATTTTGGTTAAGTTTCTTTAGATGTAACTTATAGAAATGAACTTGATTAAACAAAAAGGGAGACTTTATTATAAGGATACAGGGGTGTCTTATGAAAGCCAAGAGTTACATATCTGAGCCCATGGGACCAGATCTAGAAACCAAATTGTATAAAAGCCCAGGGCTATATCACTGTAGTTTTCTTTTTAAATATTTATTTATTTGCTTTTAGATGTACACAATGCATTTTTACATGGTGCTGAGGTTCGAACCCAGGCCGCACACGTGCTAGACGAGCGCTCTACCGCTGAGCCACAACCCCAGCCCCAACTGTAGTTTTCTTAATCCTTTCTCTTCTCTCCTCTGCTTTCTTGTGCTAGCTCCTCAGAAAGACTCAGAGATGTCACCAATAGGTTTTTTTCTGAGTCCCCGTTCTAAATTGATAAGACTGGCCAAGGTTGTATCAGATTCACTCCTTTCTCAGAGTCTATGACCACTGTCTGAGTTCCAAAGTGTGACAATGACTGCAAACAGATCACTTCTGAGGGTCTGTGGGTACTCTTGAGCTGGGTAGACATTGAAATACCCAGTGACATTTTATTCTAGTCAAATGTGTTGTAAAAATTCTTTGCCTGTGACATGTAATAAATATATTTTTATACCACAGCTCAATGTTTCTAAGATTGAAACCAACCCCATAACAATATTTAGTCTTAGATTATATAAGACAGTCTCATATTTACTCATTCTTGCATCTATTAAGTTGGATTCACAATCCAATAATGGGTAGTGACCTACAAATGGAAAAGTTCTTCTCCATTCTATCCCCAGAAGGGCCTAGCTGAAAAAGTGCCCTTTGTTATCTAGTCTGTGGCATTGCCTTATGAAGCTGCCTGTAGAAAATGCCTTTGATCATATAAGTAACTGAATCTCCAGATTGACCTACTTTGAATTAAGCTCTGTTCTGTAGAAAGAATTTTCCAGAAGCATTTTTCAGAGTGAATTAATACTTAGATTTATATACAGATGACTATAAAAAAAACAGTAACAATCTCAGTGCTCAGATCATGTCCCATTTTTTTTTCCTGCTTACCTTCTTCAGAAGCTTATTTGGAATTCATAACAGCAGTTCTTTCCTAAGAACTCTGCATCTTTAAAGCAGGTTTTGGTGTTTACTTTTAATAACTTGGAAAAATGATATGAGAATCTCAAGTTCTTATTTTTACTTAGAGAAAATTGATTTCAGAGAAATAAAACAAATACCAAACCAACCCTCAGTAGGCCTTAACTTTAGATTTTGTATCTGAAAGCTAATAATAAATAATGTAACAATTATTTGATCATTTCAATCATATGTTACATCAAGAACCTGATAGTAAAGAAAAAGGAATTTAAGCCAGTGAAAATAAAAATCAAATAAACCCATTACACTCATCCCTATTTACTGAAGAAATGACTCTATAGAGTGAGGAAGGAGGGCCAACTCCAAACTCCCACTGGGAAGTAGGATTGGAAAGGCAAACACTCATCATTCAGCAAACTATTATATTTTATACTATAAGTAGTTTACATTTGTACTTTTCTCCTTTCCAAAAAGAGAAAAAAAATAGGGATTTTTATATTCAGACTTGCAAAATCTCTACTCCAGCTTCTGTCAGTTCCATCTTATCATAAACAACAGATGAATGAATAAAGAAAATGTGGTACATATACACAATAAAGTATTACTCAGCTATTAAGAAGAATGGCTTTATGACATTTGCCAGTAAGTGGATGGATCTGGAGACTATTGTGCTAAATGACATAATCCAATCCAAATAAAACAAAAAACAAAGGTCGAATGTTTTAGGTGGTATGTGGAAGCTAACCCACAATGTGGGGTGGGGTGGGAAAATAAAGAAGTTAAGTAGGTAAGACAAAGGGGAATGAGGGGAAGGGAGGGAGAATAAGAAAAGGAAAGACAGTGGAATGAAACTGACATAACTTTCCTGTATACATATAGGAATATATCACAGTGAATATCACTATCATGTACATTCACAACAATGGGGTCCTAATTAGAATAAGATATATTCCATGCTTGTATAATTATATCAAGATGGATTCTACTGTCATGTATAACTAAAAAGGACCAATAAAAAAAGAAATAGTTTGCTTTTAATCACTGCCAAATCAACAAGTTGAAAATAACCTTACACTGAGATAAGATATGGGGTTCTCCTACTGCATTTGTACTCTCATGGACAACTTCAGCTTAGTAAGATTTTTGGGTTCTTTTGTCTCCAAATCAGTGATAATAATTTGTGAATGTTAAGGATCTACCATAACAGAATCTGTAGTCTTTTCTGATATTTGGAATATAAACCATGGTACTGAAATTATTATACAGCTATATGTAGAGAAGATGAATCTGTTTCCTTCCCTTTTGCTTCAGGAGAGACTGAAGGAAAATGCCTATCTTCTCCTACATCACTTGGTTGTCTTTTAGAGCATAGAAACTTGCTTGTGTTCTAGCTCCTCTATCAGGACATTCCCACTTGTCCCATATTTACTGCCTACACTTTTTATGTTTGTGTCCAGACCTTTTGTTTTTTCTTATCCTGTTGAAGATGTCTGAGAAGTGTGAAGGGCTCCTTCTTATACGTTGGTGGTGGTCTCATGGGTTACATTTGCTCTTTTGTCATATTTGGGCCTAACTTCAGTATAGTCATAACCTTCTTCCCATGTTCCTTTGTCTAAGGGAGAACATTTTCTCTTGAGGAAGAAGATCTCTTTCTCTCTCCCTCTTTTTGTTTTTTTCCTTGTGGTACTGAGGATGGAATCCAGGGGTACTTTACCATTTAAACATCCCCAACCTTTTAAAGTTTTTTAAATTTTGAGACAGGGTCTCACCGTGTTGCTGAGACTGACATTGGTCTCGTGTTCTTCCTGCCTCAGTTTCCTGAGTCTCTGGGATTACAGGTGTGTGCCGTCACACCTGGCAGATGTATGCCTCTTAAATCTGAGGGGCTTAAAACTTCAAGCCCTAACTGAGATATTCTTAATTTTGGTTCCACTGGAGGGGGATATATATACACACACACACACACATACATATGTGTGTGTGTGTGTGTGTGTGTGTGTGTAGTTGTGATTTAATGACTATGCTAGTCCTGGTGAGACAAGAACAAAGAAAAGGACATCAGAGGGTAAGTCATCTCTTACCTCTAGTATCTGTTTATTTAACTCTGAGAAAATGTGCTCTTTCTTTGACCTTATTTATGTTGATAGGTAGCAGGATATAGTCTTCTCTATCTTGAAAAGTTTTCAGGAGAAATGCTTGTTAGTACATTCATAAATGAAAATGAATCATGATATTATTTTACCTAGGAAAGGGGAAAAAATTTTCTTTGTTTACTTTTTCCCTCATTGGACCTTGCTTTCAAACTCAAATTGTAAGCAGCTCATCTGGATAACTGGAACTTTTATAATTTTATTCTTGAATCGCCATTTAAGTTTTCTGTGGGAAGATGTAAGCAGAATGCCAAAGTGATTTATAGACCAACTTTTGAGGAATGCTGCATTCCAAAAAGCAAGATATTTGTTTTCTCTTTGAAACTAGTAAGACTGGAATGTATATTTGCAATGACTATCATTTGGATGGTTTTGCCCTTTCTCAACCAGTATTTCTGTCATATACTCTGTGGGACAGACTTATTCCAATTACTTCTTTTATTTTTTTGGTACCAGGGATTGAACCCAGAGGCAATTAACCACATCCCCACTCCTTTTTATTTTTTGAGATAGGGCCTCGCTGAGTTGCTTAGAGCCTCACTAGGAGGTGGCTTTGAACTTGCCATCCTCCTACCTTGGCCTCTGGAGTCATTTGTATTATAGGCATGCTTTACCATGCCTGCCTTCAAGTACTAATTTTAAATGAGAAGTAAATATTATTAAAGTACTAAGGTCTTTTGCTGAAGCATACATAGATATATAAATAGTATTCAAAAGGGGAATAAATGCATTCTGGAACAGCTCTTGAAACAATAGTATTGCCTTTTTTTTTTAAGACTTTATTTAAAAAAATTTTTTTTAAATTTATTTTTTTTAGACTTTATTTTTATGTGGTGCTGAGGATCGAACCCAGTGCCTTACATATGCTAGGCAAGTGCTTCACCACTGAACCACAACCCCAGTCCATATTATTGCCTTTTTGATGTCTGTTGAAACCTTATTATCTACTTCATACCTTTTGCTTATATTTGAATACTTATTAAATTCACCTCCTGCTAGAGTTTGTCAGTGATATTTATACTTGTTATAAATTTGTTGGTCGGTCAGTTTTTTTTTTTTTAAGTAGAAGAGTAATAATTGCGGACTCTAGATTTATTTCAACTTATTTCTGTTTGAGGATTTCCTCATTTTGTTTTCCTCTGGCAGTTACTTGAGTAGTAATATGTTTGTCTATTTCTAACTAAGGTTTTTCTTTAATAACAGATTTATACCTAAAACTGGAAGATGTGACCCATAAATTTAATAAGCCCTGTATAATGGATGTAAAGATCGGGCGAAAAAGCTATGATCCTTTTGCCTCATCTGAGAAGATTCAGCAACAGGTCAGCAAGTACCCATTAATGGAAGAGATTGGGTTCTTGGTGCTTGGCATGAGGGTAAGAGTGATTATTGGCATAATATACACATTTTTCTTTCCATGTTTTTCCCTTAAAAATTATGGATATCATTATAATACTAATATAGCAGATATAATGTTTGGATTATCTGTAACTTTCCAATGTATGAATTATATACCTTATGTAATGAAAGTAGGGATTTTTATCTCTTGTACACGGATATATGGTTGTTGTCTCTTATCCTGGCACATAGTGCACCAACTATGTGGGTGAACAGCTAACTGAACCTCAAGACTATAACTTTGGTAATTTTATTTTAAAGAAGCTTTAAGTTTAGTTGCAAAAGAAACATTAAAAGTAAATGTGATTATTTTTTAATGATTTCCCTGAGAATTGTGCTATTTATATATTCAGTAATTTTACTATATTTTTAAAATATAGGTTGCTTCAACCTTTGTGGTTTAAAATACTTGTTTTATTTCCTGACAGTTATGTTGACTGGCATTTTTAGTTTTTAATTTTTAACTGATACAAAATAGTTTTCCATTATGGCATACCAAATAATGTTTTTGATATATGTTTAATATTCACATTGGGGTGAACATCTATCACCTCAAATATTTACCTTTGTGGTGAAAATATTAAAAATTCTTTCTTCTAGTGTTTAAAAAATATACAGTACATTCGTTATCTATGGGTACCTTACTATATAATAGAATGCCAGAACTTCTTTTCTAACTCTTGTTGATCGACCTGTGGATTTGCAGTTCAAGTTGTGCTTAGGGAGACAGTTCTTTCACTGGTCTCACCCGTAGCTCCTTATGTTGTTTATGTTTTCAGATAACTTGACTGGGACTTGCTGGTTTAAAATAAACTTCTTGGTCTAGAAGTTGGCACTAATTGTTGACTGCCTTTTCATTTTTACATGTGATGTCATCTGTCAGAAGGCTAGCTTAAGCTTTTTCATGTCATAGCACCACATTCCAAGAGGCACCAGTAGGAGCTGCAAGTGTTCTTGAGCTGGTAGGGTTGGGAAATAGATTTCACTTCTGATGGTGGGAAAAAACAAGTCAAAAGTTGAATAACAGAATGCACAAGGATGGGAAAGAATTGTTCAGGCCATTGTGCAGACAGTATCACACAGTTGGGAAATAATATGAAATAAAATTATCTAACAAATGTATGTCTTCTAGGTGTATGGAGATAAAATTTGTAGATAATATCAAATGATTGCTTACCTATATAAACATAATGAAATCATCATGTAAGATGATATGTGAATCTTTTGCATTTTAAACAGGAGAGCTAATAGGAAACATTATAGGTAATTGTTAGTGTGATGGTAATAACAACACAATTGAATTTGATATGATTATAAGCAAAACAAGAAAAATTATGCAAGCATTTATTTAATTTTAGGAAAAAATAAATTATGGGTATACAGAAAAGGGGAAAAGTAATGGGATAATATTAAGACAAGAAATAGACATCCCATAGCACTCTGACTGGACAGCTATTTAAACCTCCACTCTTTTCAAATTTCTCACCCTCCCACTTTATCACTTAGTGGATGACTTTTGCATTTCACTTTAGAAAAAATAAAATCTAGCATACAGGATTTACCTGAATTTCCTGCTAACAAATATTCATACCTTACCTACATTGCTCTTTCCTTATATTCCTTCCTGTTGAATTGGAGAATTTTTAATCCTTTTGTCTAAAGGCATCTCTTCTTTATATCCTCTAGATCTCACTCTCTCCCATTATTTCAAGAACTTTATATTTCTGTCCTTAGTTTCTTCAGCATTTTTAACATGAATGAGTGCTAGATTTCACAAGTAGAGATAATTTGACTTCTGCATCTGTTGAGATGATCATGTGATTTTTGTCTTTAATTCTGTTTTTTTTTTCTTTTTTAATATGTACAACTCATAGTGCATATATTTAGTATCTTTTTACATACAACTGTTTGTATACAAAGTATATTCGTACAATTTAGGTCTTCAATCATGCATTAAGGAAAATGATATCCGTCTCATTCAACCACCTTTTTTTTCCCCCCTCCCTCCCCTCTTGCTCCCTCCCTTACCCTCCCTTCCCTTGACCATTCTAGTGTTCCTCTAATCCTCCTATGTACCCCCATCCAACAATACTTTGAAATAGCCTCCTTATATAAGAGAGAACATTTGGTACTTGGATTTTTGAGACTGACTAACTTCACTTAGCATTATGTCTTCCAACTTCATCCATTTACCTGCAAATGCCATTAATTTATTTTCTTTTATTGCTGAGTAAAATTCCATTGTGCGTATATACCACATTTTCTTAATCCACTCATTTACTGAGGGACATCTAGGTTGATTCCACAACCTAGCTATTGTGAATTGTGCAGCTACAAACATTGAGATAGCTATGTCACTGTAATATGCTGTTTTTAAGTCCTTTGGGAATAGACCCAGGAGTGGGATGGCTGGGTCATAGGATGGTTCCATTCCCAGTTTTCCAAGAAATCTCCATACTGCTTTCCATAACGGTTGCACCATTTTGCAGTCCCACCAGCAATGTATGAGTGTGCCTTTTTCTCCACATCCTCTCCAACATTTATTGTTGCTTGTGTTCTTGATGGCTGCCATTCTGACTGGAGTGAAGTGAAATCTTAGAGTAGTTTTGATTTGCATTTCTCTAATTGCCAGCGATGTTGAACATTTTTTCATGTATTTGTTGATTAATCGTGTATCTTCTTCTGAGAGGTGTCTTCTCAATTCCTTAGCCCATTTATTGATTGGGTTATTTGTTTTTTTTAGTGTAAAGTTTTTTGAGTTCTTTATATATTCTAGAGATTAGTGCTCTATCTGATGTGCATGTATTAAATATTTGTTCCCAATTAGTTGGCTCTCTATTCACCTCACTGATTGTTTCTTTTGCTGAAAAGAAGCTTTTTAGTTTAAATCTATCCCATTCATTAATTCTTGGTAGTAATTCTTGCGCTACAGGATTCTTATTAAGGAACTTGGGGCCTAATCCAACATGTTGGAAATTGGAGCTTACTTTTTCTTCTATTAGGTGTATTGTCTCTGATCTAATTCCTAGGTCTTTGATCCACTTTGAATTGAGTTTTGTGCATGGTGAGAGATAAAGGTTTAATTTCATTTTGTTGCATATGGATTTCCAGTTTTCCCAGCACCATTTGTTGAAGAGGCTATCCTTTCTCCACTGTACATTTTTGGCACCTTTGTCTAATATAAGATAGCTGTAATTAAATGTATTAGTCTCTGTGTCCTCAATTCTGTACCATTGGTCCACCAGTCTGTTTTGGTGCCAATACCATGCTGTTTTTGTTACTATTGCTCTATAGTATAATTTAAAGTCCGGTATGGTGATGCCCCCTGCTTCACTTTTCTTGCTCAGGATTGCTTTGGCTATTCTGGGTCTCTTATTTTTCCAGATGAATTTCATGACTGCTATTTCTATTTCTTTGAAGAATGACATTGGGATTTTGATAGGAATTGCATTAAATCTGTATAATGCTTTTGGTAGTATGGACATTTTGACAATATTAATTCTACCTATCCAAGAGCAAGGTAGGTCTTTCCATCTTCTGAGTTCATCTATAATTTCTTTCTTTAGTGTTCTATAATTTTCGTTATACAGGTCTTTCACCTCTTTCGTTAGGTTGATTCCCAGGTATTTTATTTTTTTTGATGCTATTGCAAATGGGGTATTTTTCATCATTTCCCTTTCAGAGTCTTTGTCGCTGATGTACACAAATGCCTTTGACTTATGTGTATTGATTTTGTATCCTGCAACTTTGCCAAATTCATTTACTAGTTGTAAAAGTTTTCTGGTAGAGTTTTTTGGGTCTTCTAGGTAGATTATCATGTCATCAGCAAATAGTGCTAATTTGAGCTCTTCTTTTCCTATCTTGATCCCTTTAATTTCTTTCGTCTGTCTTATTGCTCTGGCCAGAGTTTCCAGTACTATGTTAAATAGCAGTGGTGAAAGGGGACATCCCTGTCTTGTTCCAGTTTTTAGAGGGAATGCTTTCAATTTTTCTCCATTTAAGATAATGTTAGCTCGGGGCCTTGCATAAATAGCTTTTATTATGTTAAGATATGTTCCTGATATTCCTAGTTTTTCTAGTGTTTTGAACATAAAGGGGTGTTGTATTTTGTCAAATGCTTTTTCTGCGTCAATTGAGATGATCATATGATTTTTGTCTTTAAGTCTATTGATGTGATGTATTATGTTTATTGATTTCTGAATATTGAACCAGCCTTGCATCCCTGGGATAAACCCCACTTGATCATGGTGCACTATCTTTTTGATATGTTTTTGTATCCGATTTGCCAGGATTTTGTTGAGGATTTTTGCATCTATGTTCATTAAAGATATGGGCCTGAAGTTTTCTTTTTTGGCTTTGTCTTTGCCTGGCTTTGGAATTAATGTAATATTGGCCTCATAGAAAGAGTCTGGAAGAGCTCCCTCTTTTTCTATTTCTTGAAATAGTTTGAAGAGCATTGGTATTAGTTCTTCTTTGAAAGTCTTATAGAACTCGGCTGTAAACCCATCAGGTCCTGGACTTTTCCTTGTTGGTAGCTTTTTGATGACATCTTCTATTTCTTCGCTTGTAATTGATCTATTTAAATTATGTATAGCCTCCACATCCAGTTTAGGCAAATCATATGACTCTAGAAATCTGTCAATGCATTCAGTATTTTCTATTTTATTAGAGTACAAGTTTTCAAAGTAATTTCTAATTATCTTCTGTATATCTGAGGTGTTTGTTGTGATATTCCCTTTTTCATCACGAATGTTAGTAATTTGAGTTTTTTCTCTTCTTCTTTTCGTTAGCATTGCTAAGGGTCTGTCAATTTTGTTTATTTTTTCAAAGAACCAACTTTTAGTTTTGTCAATTCTTTGAATGGTTTCCTTAGTCTCAATTTCATTAATTTCTGCTCTGATTTTAATTATTTCCTGTCTTCTACTGCTCTTGGTGTTGGTCTGTTCTTCTTTTTCTAATGCTTTGAGGTGTGATGTTAAGTCATTTATTTGTTGGGTTTTTTTCCTCTTAAGGAATGAACTCAGTGCAATGAATTTTCCTCTTACTACTGCCTTCATAGTGTCCCAGAGATTTCTATATGATGTATCTGTGTTCTCATTTACCTCTAGGAATTTTTTGATCTCCTCTTTGATGTCTTCTTCAACCCCTTGTTCATTCAGTAGCATGTTGTTTAGCTTCCAGTTGATGGAGTAGTTTTTCTTATTCCTTGTTTTGTCGTTGATTTCCAATTTCATCCCTTTATGGTCCGATAGCCTGCAGGGTAGTATCTCTATTTTTTTATATTTGCTGAGAGTTGCCTTGTGACATAATATATGGTCTATTTTGGAGAAGGAGCCATGTGCTGCTGAGAAAAATGTGTATTCGTTTACTGAGGGATGAAATATTCTATATATGTCTGTTAGGTCTAAATTGTTAATTGTTTTGAGGAGGCTTAAAGTTTCTTTGTTTAGCTTTTGTTTGGATGATCTATCCATTGGTGAGAGAGGTGTGTTGAAGTCCCCTAGAATAACTGTGTTGTGGTCTATTTTACTCTTGAACTTAAGAAGTGTTTGTTTGATGAATGTAGGTGCTCCATTATTTGGGGCATACAGATTTATGATTGTTATATCCTGTTGATGGATGGTTCCCTTAAGTAATAAGAAATATCCATCTTTGTCCCTCTTGATTAATTTTGGTTTGAAGTCTACCTTATTTGATATGAGAATGGAAACCCCTGCTTGCTTCCGCCGGCCATGTGAGTGATAAGACTTTCCCCAGCCTTTCACTTTCAGTCTGTTGATGTCTTTTTCTACGAGGTGTGTTTCTTGGAGACAGCAAATTGTTGGGTCATTTCTTTTAATCCATTCTGATAATCTGTGTCTTTTGATTGGCGAGTTTAGGCCATTAACATTCAGGGTTATTATTGAGATGTGATTTTTATTCCCATCCATTTTTATTTGACTTATGGTCTTTAGCTTGATTTGGTTTCTCTTCTGGTTGGTATTTCCTTTAGTTTAATATCTCCCTTTGTTGATTTTCGTTATCATCTTTCTCTTCTTCTTCATGAAAAATGTTGCCCAGGATGTTCAGAAGTGCTGGCTTTCGAGTTGTGAAATCTTTTAACTTTTGCTTGTCGTGGAAGGTTTTTATTTCATCTTCGAATCTAAAGCTCAATTTTGCTGGATATAAGATTCTTGGTTGACATCCCTTTTCTTTCAGAGCTTGAAATATGCTATTCCAGAATCTTCTTGCTTTTAAGGTCTGGGTTGAAAAATCTGAACATAATCTGATTGGTTTCCCCCTATATGTAATTTGCTTCCTTTCTCTTGTGGCTTTTAGTATTCTCTCCTTGCTCAGTGTATTAGGCATTTTCATTATAATGTGTCTAGATGTGGCTCTGTTGAGATTTTGTTTGTTTGGTGTTCGGTATGCCTCTTGAACTTGGTTTTCCATTTCATTCCTCAAGCTTGGAAAATTTTCTGTAATTATTTCATTAAATAGATTACTCATTCCTTTGGCTTGAAACTCTGCCCCTTCCTCTACGCCAATCACTCTTAAGTTTGGTCTTTTTATGCTGTCCCATAATTCCTGGATGTTATGTTCATGATTATTAACAAGTTTTGCTGTATGGTTTAAATTCTTCTCTAAGACATATATTTTGTCTTCATTGTCTGAGGTTCTATCTTCCAGATGGTCTATTCTGTTGGAGATGTTTTCAATTGAGCTTTTATTTTGGTTTATTGCTTCTTTCATTTCTGGAATTTCTGTTTGGATTCTCTTTAGAGCCTCTATTTCCCTATTGAAGTAATCTTTTACTTCCTGTATTTGTTTTTGGAGTTCTTTGTCAAAATGATCTTTTGCCTCCTGTACCTGCTCCCTCATCTCATTTTTGAGTTCATTCTTAAGTTCCATAAACATTTGGCATATGTAATTTCTAAATTCCATCTCTGGCATTTGGCCAACTGTGCTTGCCATGACATCTGCCGATGAGGTATCTTGATTTGTTTGTGTCATTTTCTTTCCTTTTTTTTTCATGTTACTTGTGTGTCTATTCTTCCTGCACTGTGGGACCTTGACTGTTTCGATTTTACCTTAAAGCCTTATGTTGTTCCTGTAGTACAATGCTATCAGATCACCTTATAATTCCTTTATACTTTTAAAACCTAACACTTTCTATTCAGAAAATCCAAGTTTGGTCACAATGTACAGATTTTGTTATCCCAGATATTATTTCCAATTTACTCTGTACGTTTCTGATAGGGTTTTATAGCTTCAAGTATTGGATACAGAGGTGTTATGTTTAGGAAGAAGGAAGTGTCTTGAATTGTTCTTTCTTGGAAAGTATGAAAAGAGATATCTATTGAAATGGTTTAGTGGAAGTGGTTTAGTATCAGTAGACGATGGAAGAAGGAGAATGGGGTTGACAATTAGGTAAAAAGATCAATTTATATATATAGTAAGTTGGAAAAGAAAAAAAATGATAAAGAGTAGGAATTGGTGTAAGAGAGAGGAGAGAGAGAATCAAGGAAATAGAGAGTAAACTATATATAACACCACTTTGCTACCCAGTTCAATTGCGCCGGTTCTAGAAATCCCAAGTTTTGCGTATAACTTGTTTTTGGCTCTGTTTAGTATGCACTGGCAGGATGTAAACATGAAAGATGAAGGAGGAAGAAAAGATACAAGGGTGAGAAGGAGTAAAAGAATGAAAGAAAAAAGGGAGCGGAAGCAGATAAACACACTAACAATCAATGCGGAAGGAAAAAAAAAAAAAAAAGCAGAACAAAACAAAGCCAAAAAAAGAAAAAGAAAAATAAACAAACAAACATACAAACAACAACAACAAAAAAAACCCCTCCCTGCAATCCAGAAAATCAAGCAGACCAATAAAAAGAAAGGGAAAAAAAAAAAAAAAAAAAAAGTCAAACCCCAAGTCTCAGACAAAACGGGCCCTGGGAAGCCCCCCTCTTTTTTTCCTTTCCAGTTCAAACCAATTGCTATTGGATCACAGTCTGTGATCCTGTCAGTGAAATCAAGGCTGCATCCTAGGCCAGCGGCTGCACGGTTCAGTGAAGGAGTGGCCCAGGGGGACCGTGTGTGTCAGCAGATGAATGGCGCCGGGAAGGGGGATCTTCCAGAAGGCACCCCCTCCCCAAGCCCACCCACAGTTGCAGTCCCCTGTGGCCGCTGTGCCAGCCTCAGAAACGCCTTCCCCTGCTGACCAACCAAGTCTCACCCAATTGTGCGTTGTCTTCAGAGAGCTGGAGAGTCCCTGGGTGGATGCAGCAGTCGCTCTCCGTCTCCTCCCCTTTGTCAGGACCAGCCCCTGCAGCTTTCAAAGATGGCGGCGCTCTCCTTCCAGTCAACAGCAGCTCCGCAGACTCCCAGACTCCCGTATCCTTGCCGATCGCACCGGGAAGCCACACCGAGGGTCGCGTCAGGCGGAGTGTGGATTCGAACTGGTGTGTGGACCCGCGGTCTCCCGTGGCTCCCCAGCACCAATCCCGCCGGCTGTTATCGCTGGTTTTTATCGCCGGTTTCACGCTAGTGTGCCGTGAGTTTGGCTGGGGTTGCAGCAGTAGCGCGGTCTCCTCACACTGACCTTGTTTCGCACTGCCTGTGCACCGCCCAGGCGGTTTTGCAGGAGCCTCGCGGCTCCAGCCGCTGCAGACAGCTTGTCTCTTTCTCTCTCTGGTAGTGGTAATCAAACCATCCAGGATATCGGTATTTTCAGTCCATATATATATAATGAAAGGCAATTTATCTGCTTTGTTGGATTCTTTCTACGGAACTGTCCTGAAGTGCGGCTTCCTCTAATCCGCCATCTTGGATCTCCTTTAATTCTGTTTATGTGATGAATTACGTTTATTGGTTTGTGTATGTTGAATCAATCTTACAACCTGGGAATGACCAACTTGATTATGGTATACAGTTTTCTTTATGTGTTTTAAAATGCTAATTGCTAATATTTTGTTAAGAATATTTATATCTATTTTTTATAATTTTTTAAAATTATTATTATTTTTTTAGTTATAGATGGACGAGAATGCCTCTATTTTATTTTTTTATTTTTTATGCAGTACTGAGGATCAAACCCAGTGCCTTACACGTGCTAGGCAAGCACTACCACTAAGCTTAAGCCCCAGCCCTATTTATATCTATTTTCATCAGGGGTTATATAGCTCAGTGGGGTCAAGTGCCCCTGGGTTCAATCCCCAGCACCAAACAGACAAAAAAGTGAAAAGAGATCCTTCCTACAGAATGGGAGAAATCTTTGCCAGCTACTTTTCCAGTATTTAAAGAACTTAGAAATCTTAACACCAATTAAACAACCCAGTCAATAAATAGGCAACTGAACTAAACAGACATTTCTCAAAAGAAGAAATACAAATGGCTAAGAAATACATTAAAAAAAGGTTCCAAATCCTCAACAATCAGGGAAATGCAAATCAAAACTACACTGAGATTTCATCTCACTATTTAGAATGGTAAACATCAAGAATATAAATAAATGCTGGTGAGGATATGGGAAGAAAGGAACACTTCAACACTGTGTGACTGCAGATTAGTATCACCACTATGAAAATCAGTGTGGGGGTTCTTCAAAAGACTGGAATAGAACCACCATATACCCAGCTATTCTACTTTTTGGAATTTATCCAAGAGCTGAAATCAGCATACTGTATTACTACTTACATTCCAGTATTTATAGCAGCACAATTCATAATTGCCAGATGAATAGTATTTATATGTATGTGTGTGTGTATGTATGTGTATTATACATATAATACATACAGTGAAGTTGTACTCTACCATGAAGAAGAATAAAATTATGTCATTTGCTGGCAAGTGTATGAAACTGAGACATCATGCCAAGTGACATAAGCCAGACACAGAAAGTCATGGGTCAAATCTCATGTGGAAGCTAGAGAGAAATAAAGAATTTAAAAAGGGGGATCTCATGAAAATAGAAGGGAGAACAGGAGAGTAGAAGAAGGGGTTGCAGAGGGTGGGAAAGTGTAGGAACAGCAGAATGAAATTGACTAAATTATCCTGTGTATATATGCGCATATTTCATTGAATTCTGCTTTTTTTAAATACAATATACCAATTTTTAGAAAGTTAATAAGTAGAGGGAAGACTAATTAAGTAAAGGGAAGGGGAGGTATTTGGGGAAAGAGAAGGGGAAGAAAAGGGGAAATACTAGGGAATGAAAAAGAGCAAATTATGTTATATACATGTGTGAATATGTCACAGTTAACCCCCACCATTATGTATAACCCTAACATGCTAATAAAAACATTAAAAAGAGTATTAAACTATTGATCTTCTCTTGTCTCCTTATATCTTCAACTTCTGCCTATCTACTGTCTATTTTTGGTTTAAATATGTTCAAATCACTCAATTCTTTAAAAAGCAAAACATCAAAATCACTCCTGTTGTAGATTTAACTTTTCTCCTTTTCAGAACCAAACTAGTTACTTCAATTTCTTTACTTCCCACTCAGAATCCAGCCCATTCTAATCTGCCCATCATGCTACCAGATGGCTCTTCACTAGAGTCCCTAATAACACCCCCATGTCACTAAATTCAAGTAGCATTTTTCATCATTCATTTTACTTTACTTTGAAAAGCAGCCCTCTGTTAATATTGGCCAATTTCTTGAGATGTTTATTTTTGTGTTGGTGATACCCCACCTCCAGTCTGTTTTTTTTTTTTTTTTTTTTCCCTAAGACCACTGTGCAATCTCCTTTACTAGCTCATTTCTATTTATTCTTTAAAAGTTGAGGTAATTTTTCTTGGTTCCATTTTAATACTCCCTCTCTTTTTTTGTGCAGTGCTTTCTGTTCTCTTTGGTTCCATTTTGGTTTCACTGATAACTCCCAAATGTATATATCTTCAACCTCCACTTTTTCCTTGTATCTTCTAAGTTGTGTGTGTAACAGCCTACCAGACATTTACTTAAACATCTCAAACCCAATACATACAAAGACTGACGCGTTTATCCCTCTCCCAAATGATCATAACATTAACACCAAATCTCTCTTATTCCCTGTTTTAGTAAATGACATGCCATACATTCAGTTTTACAAAGTAGAAACCTGGTAGTCTCTTGTCACCCCTCAGACCCACCTCTTGATTCCCAAACATCTCTTGAGTCTCGTTTTCACTGTTGTCCCTCTGTGAACTTTGGTCTCTGAAATTCAATTTTGCTCTTTTCTAATCTGTTCTCCAAACATTGTAAAATATATCTCTAATCACAATATTCCCCTGTTTAAAAACTCTTCATTGGGTTCCCATTATCTTTAGTGTACACTTACAGGATAAATAAATAAGGCATTGTGTAATTTAGCTTTGCTAGGATGTATTGCTTCCCTAGATAAATAAAGGTTTGTTTGCATTTCCTTATATCTTCTTTTGTTTGTGGTGCTGGGGATTGAACCCAGGTCCTTGAGTCTACTAGGCATATACTCTACCGCTGAGCTTTATCCTCAGCCCCTTGTTTGTATTTCTTTAAATATAGCTTTATTGAGACTTAACTTACATAACATTGAATTCATTCAGCTAAAATCCATTTGAGGGTATAGATCATTGATAGAACATTTGTCTAGAATGGGCAATGCCCTGGATTGGATTCCTAGCACCACAAAAGTAAAAATAAATAAAGTCTGTCCTCTGGTATCTGGGAGTTCTGCATTCATGAGTTCAGTCAACTGTAGATCACAAATATTTTTTAAAAAATCACTTTTGTACTAATGCACAGGTTTTTTTTCTTATTCTGTGAGCATTACCATATAAAACATTTACATTATATTAGGTAATGTAAGTTCTATAGCGATGGTTTAAAGGATACAGATGGATGTATTCATAGCTTATATGCAAATACTGTGCCATTTTGTGTAAGGGACTTTAAGTGTCCTTGGATTTTGTTATCTGCAAGGGGTCCTGGAACGAATCCTTCGTGGATATTGAAGGATGACTATATACATTTAATTGATTTTCATCTATTTATATAGTTGGACAATCATCACCATATTTATCTCTTTTTATCACTCTTCAAAAACACTTTATACTCATTAGCAGTCATTCCTCATATCTTTCCAACCCCTCTATTGTTACATGACAACTTATCTATTTTCTGTCTCCATAGATTTGCCTCTTCTGGACATTTTGTGTAATTAAAATAATGTGATCTTATGACTGGAACCACCATATAATCATATTTTCAAGGTTCATCCATGTATATCAGTACTTTTAATTGCGGAATAACGTTCCACTATATGTATAATACCACATTGTATTTTTCCATTTGTTTATTGGTGGACTTTGGGTTGTTTCCCTTTTTAGGAATATTTGTGTATATGTTTCTTTTTTTTTTTTTTAACATTTTTTCCCTTTTATTCTAAATGGTTAAATATGACAGCAGAATGCATTACAATTCATATTACACTTAAAGAGCAAATTTTTACATATCTCTGGTTGTATACAGAGTATATTCACACCATTTGTGTATATGTTTCTATGTACAAATTTTATTTCTTTTGGGTAGATTTCTTAAAATGTAAAATTTGTAGCTACTATGGTTAAGTTTACATTTAAGTTTTTAAGAAGCTGCTAATGTAATTGCACCATTTTACATTCCCACCAAAAAAATTATTTTCTCCATATCCTTGACCCATGTTACTTTCTTTATTCTTTTTTTTTTTGGGGGGGGGGATCCACCTGGTGAGTGTCATGTGGTATCTTATGGTTTTGATTTGCCTTTTCCATTAGTTAATGTTGCTGAGCATCTTTTCTTGAACTTATTGGCCATTTACCTATCTTCTTCAGAGAAATGTCTATTCAGATTCATTGTCCACTTTCAATTGGTTTGATTTTTATTATTGAGTTGTACACAAATCCCTTATGAGCTACTCAATACTTGATTTCATAACTATTTTTTCCTGTTCTGTGGGTTGTCTTTTCACTTTCTTGATGGTGTCCTTTAAAGCAAAACGTTTTTAATTGTGAAGTCCATTCTATTTATTTATTTTCCTTTTTTTAAAAACTGGTGCTTTTGGTATCACGTATAAGAAACCATTGCCTAACCCAAAGTCATCAAAATCTTTTTTTGTTGTTGTTGTTATTTTATTTTATTTAGTTTTTAAAATTTATTTTCTATTCTAAGTTGTTAGAAATGAATACAGAACAGATTTAAACACTTTAACTTTTAAAAAATAATTTATTTTCTTTAGTGGATGGTAAGTTCATTGAACTTTTAAAATCACAGTGGGTTTTTAGACTGATAATAATGACAGACTGCGATAATTTTGAAGTTAATATTCCAAATTTTTAAAATTGCCCTTCAAGTATCATCATGTCTTTAAATAAATTCTTGATATTATTGAATAGACTGTTAAGTTTACCCAGTATATTGGTTTTTAAAAATTTTTTGTTATCATGTTTTCTGTTATAATGAAGAGGTTTGGTAGGTAGAATAACTTATTTTCTGTGCAGATTTAGGAATTCTTTATTTTTAAATGTCTTTAAGCAATTAAACTGTATCCTTGATTTCAAGATGATATAGATTAATAAGACTTATCATTGACTTAACAAAGTTGCTTGACATATGTGTTATAAAAGAGGTAGAGCTGGGCATGGTGGCACACACCTGTAATTTCAACAGCAATTCAGGAGGCTGAGGCAGAAGAATTGCAAATTGGAGAGTAGCCTCAGCAACTTAGTGAGACCCTGTCTCAAAATAAAAAATGAAAAGGGCTGAGGGGCTGGGGTTGTAGCTCAGTGGTAGAGAACTTGTCTTGCATGCGTGAGGCACTGGGTTTGATCCTCAGCACCACATAAAAATAAGTAAATAAAAATATTGTGTCCATCTGCAACTAAAAAAATATTAAAAAAAAAAAAAAAAAAAAAAAAGACTGAGGATGTTGCTCAGTGTTGAAGTGCTTCTGGGTTCAATCTCTAGTACCTAAAAAATAAAAGAGGTCAAAACAAAATAGGGCCTGTAAAAGCAAGGGAGTCAAAAAAGGGGGAATATAGAGTGATTTTGGAAAAGGTGGAGTTTTTTTAACTGGCAACAAGGTAATAGTATTTGGAAAGCCAAGAAACAACAGAATGTATTTGTGAAACAATGAACAGTTTATGTAAGGTGACTGGAGTATACTATATATGGGTAGGTGGGGGTGTATAGTATTTTAAAAGTATCAAACTTAAAGAACCAATTAAAAAAACTGAAAAAAAGTAACTGACTTAAGAGAAGTGACTTGCTTTGGAATGTAGTGTTTTTAAATAGTGATAGTACCCATATGGGCTAATTCTTGTACAGGTAGTTATTTAATTTTCTGTTTTGTCTGAAAACATATGGTATGTAATTTTAGGGATTTATTACACTTATAACCAAAATTAATTAAAACATAATTTGTAAAATTCACCTGAAAAAATTTTAAATACATATATTTTAAGATTGTAGGTGATTTTGTTTTCAGTGTTCCAGTATTTTTTTTTTTTTTTTTTTTTTTTTTTTTTAGTATTTAGTTGTAGCTGGACACAATACCTTTTATTTATTTATTTATTATGTGGCGTTGAGGATCAAACTCAGTGCCTCATACATGCAAACCAAGTGCCCCACCACTGAGCCATAACCCCAGTCCAGAGTTCCAGTATATTTTTGGCAACAACTTAATTTTTTTTGGTACTGGGTATTGAACCCAGGGGCACTTAAACACTGAGCCACAAATTCCAGCCCTTTTAAAAAATATTTTATCTCAAGACCCGCTGAGTTACTTAGGTCCTCACCAAGTTGCTGAGGCATGAGCACAACCGTGCCTGACTTAAACTTAAATTTTTGATAAAGAAATACTTGCCCTTTGGAGAGGTTACTTTTTCTAATTATTGATTCCTAATTACTTGGAGAAAAAGTAATTTCTCTTGATCTTTATTGATCACATTGTCTAAAAATCAGATTTTTGTGTATTTCTGTTTTTCTTTATGATAACGTGGGATTTAAATTTCTCTTTCCCATCAATTGATTTAATATGAAATGTATGTAGATGTTTGAATTTCTTTGCTCCTGACATAAATTCATGTAGAAAAAGCAGATATAAATTCATGTAGAAAAAGCAGATTATATAATGGTGAAATACCAATCATAAAGAGCTGGAGCTTGCAAGCTCAGCATTCTATTCTCCTTAGAAAAAAAATTTTTTTTTATTTCCTTTTTTTTTTGTTGTTGCTACACGTGTGTGTTTTCAGGGTGGAAGTGTAACTTAAGTTGTTGAGGCTGAGGCTGGTTTTGAACTTGTGATCCTCCTGCCTCAGCACCTGGAGCCCCTGGGATTGCAGGCAGGTGCATAGCTCGCCCAGTGGGGGTATCTTTTGGTTTACAAATATCTTTGCTACTGGCCAAAAGTTGGCAGTAGGTAGAGACTGGAGAAACTCTTAGATCTCTTTCCATTTCAGTTAAGTAGAAATAAACAGAGGAACAGAGAAAGTCAATAAAGGAGTTCCACTGAAACTATTTAGCTTTTAGTCTATATGTGAAATTTAGGTTCTCACGTGTGAGGTTTAATTTGGCTCAGAAAATATGCTACTGAATAATAAAATAGTGAAAATTGTGCTTTTAGAATCTTGTGCACGTGTGTGTGTGTGTGTGTGTGTGTGTGTGTGTGTGTTAGTTACTAGGGATTGAACCCAGGGTCTCACACATGCTAGTTAAGACTGAGCTACATCCCCAACCCTTTTCTAAATTTTATTTTTGAGGTAGGGTCTCAATAAGTTGCCTAGGCTTGCCACGAACTTTCAATCTTCTTGTGTCACCTCCAGAGTAGCTGGCATTAAAGGCAAGCGCCACCACACCCAGCCTTAGAATCTTACTGTTATTTGTTTATTCTTTGGTCCTGGTGATTGAACTCAGGGCCTTACTCAGGCTAAACGTGTGCTTTACTACTACTAGAGCCCTCTATGAAACATGTAAAATAGAGAATGTGATTTTTAAAGAAAGTATTAGTTGTGTTTAACAGTTCTTTTAAAAAATAATTTGTCCTGTAATCAAATGTAATCTCTGGTGCTTTTTCCCATTCATAGTACCACTTTGTTCAAAAGAAATTGTCTTTCTTGGGCTGGGGGTGTAACTCTTGCCTGGTCCACTTGAGGACCTGGGTTCCATCTCCAGCCCAGGGATAAGTCTTTCTTATTGCCTTAAGTAGGCCAGTATGTGGGAAAGAACTTGGTTTGAACTTTTTCAATGTGGTGAAACAGTTTAGATGGTAATTAGCCATATCAGACTGGAAGTTAAAATATATCAATTTCTAAATATATTCTTAATGCTTCTTAAAGATAATTTTTGAGAAGATGCATAATTTTATGGTTTAGATTCCAAAAACTATAAAAACATACAGTGAGGAGTTCACCTCCACACAGGATATCTTATCATAGTTATTTTTTTCCACAGTGTATCCCTGTGGAGATACTTTAAACTTATACAAATATGGCATCTATGTATTCTCTTATCACAAAACCTACTTTGAATACTATTTTGTGTTTTGCCTTTTTCCTCCCACTTAACATATCCTGGAGATCTTTCTGTTGTGGCACAGTATTGTTATGCCATAGTTTAACCAGTTGCCTTTGATGGATTCCTAGTTCTAGTCTTTTGCTGCTGTTAGTAATGTTACAGTGAATAACCGTAGACCTACCTCATTTTACAAGTATGCTAGCATATCCTTGGGATAAATCCTTAGAGGGGAATTGCTGGGCTCATGTATGTTTATAATTTTGACTGATATCGCCAGTTTGCCTGATATGGAGCATGTTTTTCAACCAGGGGCAATTTTGCTGCCCTGGGAGACATTTGGCAGTGTCTGGAGAGTTTTTTCAGTTGCCACATTTAGAGGGAAGGGCTGTATTCCTGGTAAATTTGAGAGCTATTTGATTTCTGTGAACTCTTGAAATCCTTTGTTCATTTTTCCTTAAGTATAAACATTCCCTATATTCATCATGTAATAAATTTCAGCTAGTTTCTCAATTTGTGTTTTGATTTCTGCATGGCAAAAACACTAAACATTTCAAAAATACTGTATGGGCTGAAAATTCTTAAAGAGTTTTGGTTGGAAAAGCCTCCTCTAATTATAAATTATTCAAGGATTCTTTTTTCCATGTTTGTTTAGAAGGGGGCTTTTATCATTTAATTTTGTGCATGTTGGTCTTTGATATATTTGGAATTTATCTTGGCATATAACATAAGGTATCAGTACAACTTAGTCTACTTAAATCAGACTAAACATTTTTTAATAAATAATCCATCCTTTCTCACTGGTTTAAAATCCTGTTATCACATACTAAATTCTCATATGTGTATGATTCTAAAATATTTTTAATATCTGGAAAGTTTGTCCTATTTGGTATTTTCCTGGCTTTTTCTTTTTTTCTAAGTGAACTGTTTTTTGAAAGAAAGGGCAATCCTTTTTTTGAGTTGGGGCCTCATTATATTGCCCAAACTAGCACCTAAAACTGAGCTCAAGCTATCCTGCTTCAGTCTCTTAGTTGGGACTATGGGGATATGCCACACCTGTTCTATGAGAACTTTAGAGTTAACTTATATGGTTAGTTGTAGATTATCTGAATTGAATTGATATCTTTTATGATGTTGAATTGTCTTCTTGGAGAACATACTTGGGTGTTTGTTTTAGGAATGTTCTAAAGATATCTTTATAGATTTTGTACTTATTCAATTTATATGTCTTAATACTTTGGTTGCATTTGTAAATGGGATTTTTTTTCTCCCATTTTATGACTGGTTTTATAATTATAAAAGATTATTTTCTGTTTACTAATTTGTACTTAATCACCATTTCAAATTTTATTGTTTATATTCATTTTTCAGTTGAATTCTTGTATACAACTATTACCTAGGTAGAGTAATAATTCTACATTGTCCTTTTATATGATTATACCTGTACTTTTAGATATTATCTATTTGCATCTGCTACTAACTCCAGAACAATATTAGATAATAATAATGACAAAAGACATTGTGCTAGAATGCTCTTTTGTGGAAGCTTTTTATATTATAAAAGAAACACTTCCTTATTTTTCCTTTAAACCTGATGCTAACTTTTGGTAGATTGAAATAAGTTTATCTACAGTGGATATTAAATTTGTTAAATACCTTTTCAACATCTGTTGATATGAGTACATCATTTTTTTCTTTTCAAACCATTAGAATGAATAATATACTTTGATTTCATTTTTAACTCACCTTTAAGTCACATTGGTGGGTTTACCTCATGTGGTCAGAAAGAATTAGTTTTTTCAATGTTCACTGTTTTTTTTTTTTTTTTCCTTCTTTTTGACAGGTTTATCATGTTCATTCTGATAGCTATGAGACACAAAAACAGCACTATGGAAGAAGCTTAACAAAAGAAACTATAAAGGATGGTAAGTATTTTAAAAAGAAAGAATATTTTTATCATTGTATCATTAACAATAATTCTGAAGTCATTTCAGTTTTAGTTTTCCTTCAAAATAATAATGAAATTCATAATAATTTTTAAAAAATAAAGCAGATTCACAGAATTGGATTAATCAGAACCCCTGGTTCATAATGCACCCAAATCATGGGACCACAAATGGTACTTTTTAACATTTTCATTCATTTCTTACTAATAAGTTTGTTAACTTTTCATTACTATGACAAAAATCCCTGAAATAGTCAACTTTTTAAAAGGAGAAAATGGGTATTTTGGCTCACAGTTTCAGTCTATGATCATTTGACCTCATTGCTTTGGACTTACAGTGGCACAGTAGTACATCATGGCAGGAGCATGTGGAAGAAAACTGATCTGTTTATGGCATCCAGGAAGCATGAAGATGGGGACAAGGGGCCAGGATCTCAATATGCCCTTAAAGGGCACAGTCTCAGTGACTTAATTTCCTCCCACTAGACCTACCTCCTAAAGGTTCTACCACCTCCCAGTGAGACAAAACCTTTACACATAGGCAGGGGACACTACAGATCCAAACTAGCAGTATGCTTTTTGTTTTTCCCCCCAAGTAAGTGTGAAGTTTAATTTTTTTTTTTTCCAGATAAATGATTTTCTTTTTTTCTTTTTTTTTAAAATTTATTTTTATTCTAATTTGTTATACATGTTTGCAGAGTGCAATTCATTTCATATTACATATAAAGAGCACAATTTTTCAAGTTGCTAGTTTTACATAAAGTATTTTTACAACAATTGTGTCTTCATACATGTACTTAGGGTAATGATGTCTAACTCATTCTACCATTATTCCTATCCCCTTGCCCCCTATTCTCCCTCCCCCCTCTTTGTTCTATTTAAAGTTCCTTTATTCCTCTCATCCCCTATCTTCATAACAAAGAGATTATTCAACCTTTGGTTTTTTGGGATTGGCTAACTTCACTTAGCATTATTTTCTCCAACTCCATCCATTTACCTGCAAATGCCATGATTTTATTCTCTTTTAGTGCTATGTTCCATTGTGTATATATACCAAAGTTTCCCTATCCATTCATCTGCTGATGGGCATCTGGGTTGGTTCCACAATCTAGCTATTGTGAATTGTGCTGCTATAAACATTGATGTGGCTGTGTCCCTGTAGTAAGCTGTTTTTAGGTCTTTTGGGTATAGACCAAAGAGTGGGATAGCTGGGTCAAATGGTGGTTCCATTCCCAGTTTTCCTAGGAATCTCCATACTACTTTCCAGATTGGCTTCACCAATTTGCAGTCCCACCAGAAATGTAAGAGTGTGCCTTTTCCCCCACATCCTTGCCAGCATTTATTGTTGTTTGTTTTTTTGATAGCTGCCACTCTGACTGGAGTCAGATGTAATCTTAGAGTTGTTTTGATTTGCATTTCTCTAATCACTAGAGATGTTGAACATTTTTTCATATATTTGTTGATTGATTGTATATCATCTTCTGAGAAGTGTCTATTTAATTCCTTGGTCCATTTATTAATTGGATTATTATTATTATTATTATTATTTGGTGTTAAGGTTTTTGAGAACTTTATATATCCTTGGAGTTAGTGTTCCATCTGATGTGCTTGTGGTAAAGATTTGCTCCCATTCTGTAGGTTCTCGATTCACCTCACTAATTGTTTCTTTTGCTGAGAAGTAGCTTTTTAGTTTGAATCCATCCCATTTATTAATTCTTGGTTTTAATTCTTGAGCTATAGGGGTCTTATTGAGGAAGTTGGGGCCTAATCCAACGTGATAGAGATTTGGTCCTACTTTTTCTTCTACTAGGTGCAAGGTCTCCGGTTTAATTCCTAGGTCCTTGATCCACTTTGAGTTAAGTTTTGTGCATGGTGAGAGAAAGAGATTTAATTTCATTTTATTACATGAGGATTTCCAGTTTTCCCAACACCATTTGTTGAAGAGGCTGTCTTTTCTCCAATGAATGTTTTTGGCACCTTTGTCTAATATAAGATAACTGTAGGTGTGTGGGTCAGTCTCTTTGTCTTCTATTCTGTACCATTGGTCAACTGATCTATTTTGGTGCCATTACCATGCTGTTTTTGTTACAATTGCTTTATAATACTTTTTTTTTTTTTTTTTTTTTTTTTTTTTTGGCACAGGGGATTGAACCCAGGACCTCATGCGTGTGAGGCAAGCACTGTACCAACTGAACTATATCCCCCCTGTAATACAATTTAAGGTCTGGAATAGTAATGCCACCAGCTCCACTCTTCTTGCTAAGAATTGCTTTGGCTATTCTGGGTGTCTTATTTTTCCAGATGAATTTCATGTTTGCTTTTTCTATTTCTATGAGGAATGATATTGGGATTTTGATTGTTATTGCATTGAAACTGTATAGTGCTTTTGGGAGAATGGTCATTTTGACAATATTAATTCTACCTATCCATGAACAAGGTAGATCTTTCCATCTTCTAAGATCTTCATTAATCTCTTTCTTCAGTGTGCTATAGTTTTCATTGTAGAGGTCTTCACTTGTTTTGTTAAGTTGATTCCCAAGTATTTTATTTTTTTTGAGGCTATGGTAAATGGGATGGATTTCCCAGTTTCTCTTTCTGAGGATTTGTCGCTGAGGTACAGAAATGCCTTTCATTTATGGGTATTGATTTTATATCCAGCTACTTTGCTGAATTCATTTATTAGATCTAGAAGATTTCCGGTAGAATTTTTTTGATCTTCTATGTATAGAATCACATCATCTGCAAATAGTGATAATTTGAGTTCTTCTTTTCCTATCCATATCCCTTTAATTTCTTTCGTCTGTCTAATTGCTCTGGCTAGGGCTTCAAGAAATATGTTAAATAGGAGTAGTGAAAGAGGGCATCCCTGTCTTGTTCCAGTTTTTAGAGGGAATGGCTTTCAGCTTTTCTCCATTTAGGATGATGTTGGCCTGGGGTTAGCATAGATGGCCTTTACGATGTTGAGGTATGTTCCTGTTATCCCTATTTTTTCTAGCATTTTGAACATGAAGGGATGTTGTATTTTGTCAAATGCTTTCTCTGCATCTACTGAGATGATCATATGATTTTTATCTTTGAGCCTATTGATATGATGAATTACATTTATTGATTTCCTTATGTTGAACCAACCTTGCATCCCTGGAAAGAAGTCCACTTGATTGTGGTGCACTCTCTTTTTGATATGTTTTTGTATTCGATTTGCCAGAATTTTATTGAGAATTTTTGCATCTATATTCATTAGAGATATTGGTCTAAAGTTTTCTTTCTTTGATTTGTCTCTGTCTGGTTTTGGAATCAGGGTGATATTGGCCTCATAGAATGAGTCTGTGAATGTTCCCTCTTTTTCTATTTTATGAAATAGTTTGAGAAGTATTGGTGTTAGTTCTTCTTTAAAGGTCTTATAGAACTGGGCTGTGTATCCATCCGGTCTTGGGCTTTTCTTGGCTGGTAGGTTTTTTATGGCATCCTCTATTTCTTTGCTTGAAATTGATCTATTTAAATTATGTATATCATCCCGATTCAGTTTGGGCATATCATATGTCTCTAGAAATTTGTTGATGGCTTCAATATTTTCTATTTTATTGGAGTATAAATTTTCAAAATAATTTTTAGTTATCTTCTGTAGTGTCTGTCATGATATTTCCTTTTTCATCATAGATTTCGGTAAGTTGAGTTTTCTCTCTCCTTTTCTTCGTTAGCATAGCTAATGGTTTATCAATTTTATTTATTTTTTCAAAGAACCAACTTTTTGTTCTGTCAGTATTTTCAATTTTTTTGTTTCAATTTCATTAATTCCAGCTCTGATTTTAATTCCTGTCTTCTACTTCTTTGGGGTTGATTTGTTCTTCTTTTTCTAGGGCTTTGAGATGTAATGTTGTTCATTTATTTGTTGACTGTTTCTTTTTTGAAGGAATGAGCTCCATGCAATGAACCTTAGTACTGTCTTCATAATGTCCCAGAGATTTTGATATGTTGTATCATTGTTTTCATTTACCTTTAAGAATTTCTTAATTTCCTTCTTGATGTCTTCTACAACCCATTGATCATTCAGTAGTATATTATTTAGTCTTCAGGTGTTGGAGTAACTTTCCTTTCTTTTTTTAAAATTGATTTCTAATTTTATTTTATTATGATCTGGTAGAATGCAGGGTAGTATCCCTACATTTTTATATTTGCTTAGAGTTGCTTTATGGCATAATATATGGACTATTTTAGAGAAGGATCCATGTGCTGCTGAGAAGAAAGTGTATTGGCTCATTGATGGATGATATAATCTAAATATGTCAGTTAAGTCTTAAGTTATTGATTGTATTATTGAGTTCTATAGTTTCTTTGTTTAACTTTTTTTTTTTTTTTTTTTTTGAAGATCTATCCAGTGGTGAAAGAGGTGTGTTAAAATCTCCTAGAATTATTGTGTTGTGGTCTATTTGATTCTTGAAGTTGAGAAGAGTTTGATTGATGAATGTAGATGCTCCATTATTTGAGGCATATATATTTATAACAGTTATGTCTTGTTGATGTATGATTCCCTTAAGCAGTATGAAATGTCCATCTTTATCTCTTGATTAGCTTTGGCTTGAAGTCTACTTTATTTGATATGAGGATGGAGACTCCTGCTTGCTTACGTAGACCGTGTGAATGGTATATATATATATTTTTTTTGTGGTACCAGGGATTGAACTCAGGGGCACTTGACCACTGGGCCACATCCCCAGCCCTTTTTTGTATTTTATTTAGAGACAGGGTCTCACTGAGTTGCTAAGTGCCTCACCATTGCTGAGGCTGGCTTTGAACTCGCGATCCTCCTGCCTCAGCCTCCCAAAGTGCTGGGATTACAGGCGTGCGCCACCGCACCCGGCTGTGAATGGTATATTTTATCCCATCCTTTCACCTTCAGTCTGTGGGCATCTTTTCCTATGAGATGTATCTCTTGGAGGCAACATATTGTTGGGTCTGTTTATTTAATCCAATCTATTAGCCTATGTCTTTTAATTGGTGAGTTTAAGCCATTAACATTCAGGGTTATTATTGAGACATGATCTGTTTTACCAGTCATTTTTATTATTATTTTTTTTTATTTTTGGTATTTAGCTCGACTTGGATTCTCCTTTGGTTGGTTTTTCCTTTATTGTAGTTCTTCCCTTTGCAGATTTTCATTATTATTTTTCATTTCCTCCTCGTGGAATGTTTTGCCAAGAATGTTCTGTAGTGTAGACTTTCTTGTTGTAAATTCTTTTAGCTTTTGTTTATCGTGGAAGGTTTTTATTTATTTCATCATCAAATCTAAAGCTTGATTTTGCTGGATATAAGATTCTTGGTTGGCATCCCTTATTTTTTAGAGCCTGGTATATGTTGTTCCAGGCTCTCCTGGCTTTGAGGGTCTGGGTTGAAAAATCTGCTGAGATGCTAATTGGCTTTCCCTTGTAGGTAATCTGACTTTTCTCTCTCTTGCAGCCTTTAAAATTCTATCTTTATTTTATATGCTAGGCATTTTCATTATAATGTGCCTTGGTGTAGGTCTGTTATAATTATGTACATTTGGCATCCTGTAGGCCTGTTGTATTTGATTTTCAAATTCATGTCTTCCTGCTTGGGAAATTTTCTGATATTATTTCATTGAAGAGATTGTGCATTCCTTTGGTTTGAATCTCTGCACCTTTCTCTATTCCAGTAAATCTTAAATTTGGTCTTTTGATGGTATCCCATAAATTTTGGATATTCTGTTCATGGTTTCTTACCATCTTCACTGTGAGGTCAACTTTATTTTTAAGATTATTTATTTTGTCCTCATTGTCTGAAGTCCTATCTTCCATGTGATCCAATCTGTTATGATGCTATCTATTGAATTCTTTAAGTGGCTTATTGTTTCTTTCATTTCAAGGATTTCTGTTTGTTTTTTTTTTCTCAAACTATCTTTCTTGAATTAATTTTTTGCTACCTGGATTTGTTCTCTTATCTCTTTGTTGGTGTGATCGGTGGTTGCCTGTATTTGATCTCTTATCTCTTTGTTGGAGAGATCAATTTTTGCCTGTACCTGTCTACTTAGGTCATTTTTTAAATCCCATATCATTTTAATTATGTATATCCAGAACTCCTTCTCTGACATTATCACCTACTGTGCTTTCTATGGTTTCTATTGTTGTAGTATCTTGGTTTGTTTTGGACATTTTCCTCCTTGTTTTTCATGATGTCCATGTGTTTTCCTCTCTTGCAAGGTATGCCTGAGGTATTATAGCTTTTGCCCTTTTGTCTTACAGGGTCCTTACAGGTTACCCAAACCCTCATTTTTTAGGGAAAGATCAATATTACAGCTTTCAATGTACCCAATGTGTATCCATATGTCAGTTTCTGTTTTTATATTTATAGTTTTGTCGCTATAAACAGAAATGATGAGATCAGTTATCTTATACCATATAATCTCTGTGTTTGCGTCGTGGTTTACAGTATCTAATGGTAGAAGGGGGGACTTAGGGGTTGGCTTAGATGTTTATGAGGTAGGATGTGAGAAAATAGAGTTATTAGATTATTTGACTAGTGAGAGTGTAATCATGAGAATTTGGCTGTTAGTAGGAGAAGCAGGAGATAGGGAGTCTTGTTAGTTCACAATAGCAAAACTGGTTGTATCTTCTGGTGTAGCCTGGTCCCCAGGGACCTTAGTGATGTCTTACCTGGACATTTTTGTTGTTCCTTGGTAGTAGCCTCACTATCTCAGTTTTGTGGCAGTGGCAGCCCTATAATTATCTTGATGTTGGGTTGTGTAGGTAGGGAACCCCAGTGCGATGTGTTTCTCTGGGCAGATGCGGGTTGCCTCTTTGATTTGTGGGTGTGGGGCAGGCCTCTCTCTCTGGACCTCCTCCTGGCTGCAGTGTGATGAAGCAGGCAGTCTGGCTTTCCTCTCCCCACCTCCTCCTGGGTCTCTACCCAGTCTAGTTTTGTTGTGTTGGTGGGGGTTGGGCAGGAGGGTGGCAGGGCCCTTCCTCAGGCCAGAGCTTGCTGCTCCTAGTCCCAGTGGCGGTGTGAGCCTGTAGCCTTCAGGTAGGCAGGTGGCTGGGCCCTTCCTTGCACCAGTGGCTGCTGCTTCTCTGGTGGCGGCTGGGCGGGTAGTAGTTTCACAGGCAATGGGTGGGGCCCTTCCTCTGGCTGGGCCCTCTCTCCAGCCCTGGCCTGCTCTTCTCAGTCCCCGTGGTGGCATGAGCCTACAGTGGTCAGGTAGGCCGGTGGCTGGGCCTTGCCTTCCACCGGTGGGTGCTCAGCAGTATGCTTTTTAAAAAAATATTAAACATTTATGAATCAACCAACTAGCTCATACTGAAACTAAAGGTTGTCTTTAAAATTGTTTTTATAAGTAAAGACCATGAATCATAGTATATCAAAATTGCTTGTTACATAAGAGACTTTAAGATATATGTTGTGTATAATGTTTTTTTGAAACTTCTGTCTGTAGTTGAGCTATAAAACTGTTTTAAATAGTGTTAACATATACTTCTAAAATATTTGTGGTCAAGATATCACAAAAGCAAGGATATCCTAGATCTCTGAAACGTTCATTCTTGGCTCTACTAAGTTAGAGACCAATTTATGTGTAGCACGAATTTGTGGAAAATTTTTATGTTGTGTATAGAAAATAAACATCCACAGTGTGAGCATAACAGTTATTGTTTCCTTTGGTGTACTTAACCAACAGCCAGATAATATTCATATTGGCCTTTTTATGAATATTTTTCTGAGATACAGTTTCGTCCTGTCTGAATACATTTCTTAACAGTTACTGTTCCAAGGTGGAGGAACAAGTTATTTAACTGAAAGCAGAAATCAAATTGTACATACCCGTATATTCCCAAGTATGATAAAATTTTAAGACATAGTTTTAAGAGATGCCTAATGACACAAGTTATTTAAAACATTTAAAAGTTTCTCTTTTGTTTAACAGTCGACCTGGAGAAATGCTAGTCCCAAAAGCAAGCTTAACTCTTGTGAAAAGACCAATCAGTATTGAGGAAAAAATAAAAATTAGCAGAATTATGATTTGGCATTTGGTAACAGACCATTGACATTATTAAAAATGATTATAATTTGACTCTAGGTTTTAGATTAACTCTTAAATGTGATTCTAACAAATGGGTGTTTTCTCTATAAAATCCCTCTCAGTAGCAAATCTTGGAATGGCATTTCTTCAGGGAAAACACAGAACTAAACTTCCAATCTACCTGTCATAAATTTCTTTTTTGTTTGACTAGAGTATTTCACTTCACATTTGTATCATTTAAATGTTTTCTAATATGAGTTCATCACCAGAAATTGAGATCTGAAGTTTCTATGTCTAACTGGAATTCCTGGAATTCAAGGCTTAGCTATTCCATTAACTGTAAGGATGGTGGGGAAAATACTGAAGAATTTTATCTACTGTGAATCTACTTTCCAAATGATAACTATTTCATACATTGATTCTAATCCTAATGTATTATTTTATAGGAGTCTCCAAGTTTTTTCATAATGGGTTCTGCCTAAGAAAAGATGCTATTGCTGCCAGTATTCAGAAGATTGAGAAAATTCTGCAGTGGTTTGAAAGCCAAAAGCAGCTTAGTTTTTATGCAAGTTCATTACTATTTGTTTATGAAGGTTCATCTCAGCCAACCACTATAAAATCAAATGACAGAACTTTGGCAGAAAAGTTTTTGTCCAAAGGACAATTGTCAGACACAGAGTTACTGGAGTACAACAATAACTTTCATGTGTTAAGTTCCACAGCAAATGGAAAAATAGAGCCTCCAGTAGGCAAAAGCTTATCCAAGATGTATGCTCGTCACAGAAAAATGTATTCAAAAAAACATCACAGTCAGACTTCGTTGAAAGTTGAAAACATAGAGCAAGACAATGGGTGGAAAAGCATGTCACAGGAACATTTAAACGGAAATGTATTTTCCCAACTGGAAAAAGTTTTCTACCATCTTCCCACTGGTTGCCAAGAGATTGCGGAAGTAGAAGTACGAATGATAGATTTTGCTCATGTGTTTCCTAGCAACACAATAGATGAGGGATATGTTTATGGTCTAAAGCATTTAATTACCGTACTTCGAAGTATTTTAGACAATTAAATCTGCTGCTGCAGTCTTTTTAAGGGGTGGACAAATCATAATGAAAAGCAGCAGTCATTATCTCTGCACCTGTAATGCTGTGTAAAAACTTTGTATTGTGAGTCAACATTTTATTTGTCTTTATACTTTTGGTAGAAAGGTTAACTTTTTTATAATCTTACTCAGGAATACTAATTTGTTCATTAGAAAACTATGAAGAATAAAGAAACAGGAATGTTAAGCAGGGAATGTGGTGGTACATGGCCTAAACATCTATTTGGCTCAAGCAAAATGCAAACCATTATTCAGTAAGAGTTTATTTAGCTTTCTGTAGCCAATGTATCATGAAATCTGTCCACCCAACCTTGAAAATGAGCCATATCTAACCTATGACATAATTAGAACACCTTCAAAATCTAGAAAGCACAGGTTGATATCCTTAGTATTACTATGTATGAAGTTATTAAAACTGGAGAAAATTCTACTTCAGAAATAAGTACCATTTAGGTTTTATATTAAAAGTTCAGACCAGCATATCAAAAGGTGCTTCTTAGCGAAATGATTTAGAATTGTTGCATTCCAAAAGTAGTTTTTCCCTTTAATTACCATTTATCTATGTAACACAAAATATTATACTTTGTGAAATACACAATGGAAGTGGGCAACAACAACAACAAATATCTTGAAATTAAAGGCACTGGTGATTCTTACCAGGTTCAGAAGAGAGAAATTATTTGCAAAAAACAAAATTTTTTATTTTTAATTATTTTATTGCAAGTTCTTTTGTGGCAAAATTGGAATTTGTATTTACTACATTGTGAGAAGGTATTACATGATATGAAGGTATACATGTAATGTTTTTTCTCAGAGGCTTCAAAAAGGTGGATGGTTGAAACTTTATTTTTCCTCTAAACAATATTTTAGAGTGTTTTCCTTTTAAAATTCATGTATTTGTGGTCCCATTTAGTTAAGCAGTAGTATAAATATTTGTTGCTGAATATAGTGTTTCTCAGAATTTGGTTAAGGGGTGAAAAACAGCATCTAATCATGTAAGTGTTTTTTAAAAGTACTGTGTGTAAATTAGTGCATTGTATAGGGTTTGATGCATATCTAAATCCGTGCTTCTGTTTCACTATTATTCATAACAGTTTTAGATCATATCAAAAGAGAAACTAATTTTATTGGGAGCAGAGGCAAAAACAGATTTATATATATTACCTTTGTTTTACACACACACACCACCTTTTAAAAAATAACTAGACTTGTAAGACTTAGAAATTAAATTTGCAAATAATTTGATGTTAATGCTTTCAAACCACTTTGATTCACTAGTAACACATCTAAGTAGTTAAGCAGTTTTGCCATATCCTGGAACATATTTTGGAGTTATGAATTAAGATCTCTTCCTCCTCTTTTCACCTCAGAATCACAATTTAAACTTTTAAATCCAAGTGCTATGAGTCCAAACAAAGGCACCAGATAAATTTCTATAAATTCTATACTTAGCAAATCTATTAAATTGGCATAACTTTATATGCATTTTGTTATTTTTATTTAGAATTAGTGTAAAATATTTTCCCTTGGGATGTAATGTTTTTCTCTGCTCCCAAGAGGGTATTGGCTACAGTTTTTTGTTTTTGTGGGAATGAAATTCAAGTCTTAATTAATAGAAAATTTTTTAGTTTTATTCTTTTTTTCTTCAATATGGACTTTTGTTGTTGTTGTTGTTGTTACTTGAATAGTGTTAAGCTCAGATAAATGAACACTATGTTGAATCTTCAGAGGATTTTTGTATGGGATTGTGGCAGCCTATGTACATTAAATTTAATAAATTTAAGTATTATCAGATTACTTGCACATTTTAGTTCAATAAAGCCTGAAATCAGCTGTTCTAGATTTTCTTTATCTGTATTTGGAAATAGAGTTTTGTAAAATCAATGTCTTGCCTTTCTGATACAATAGATCATGTTTTGTTTTAATAAAACAAGAAGTGCTTTTATCTTTGTTTTTCAGGGAAGGGATTAACATTTAATTCTTTTTGTTTACATTTTTTATCACTGTTACCCAATGCCCATTTTATGTTATTACTTTATAAGTAAGCTTGTATGTAACAGAATAAGTATCTGTTTCTGTAATCTACATGTGACTATTTTTATTATCTAGTCCTGTCTTTTAAGATTATGCTGAAATATGCCACTGTGGGGATGAATGATCACTATTCAGCAAATATGTTTGAACATATAAATGTTTAAGAAATAAGCAAAATAATGATATGGTTTTGATTAATAGGATTATTAATTTTTCTCCCCTAGGAAACATAAATAATGATGTTAGTGTATTTCTTATGGAATGCACTCATATAAAGGACTTTTAAGAAATTGTGGATGTGAATACATTTCTTAAGTGAAATTTAAATTGTAAAATAGTTTTATAATAAAGTATTTACATTAATTGATATTTTAATATGGATGGAAGTTGCATAGATTCAAATAAATTAAAATCCATGATAAATGCTACATATTTTATCTAAATAGTTTTTCAAGAAATAATTATGAAAATGTGTATATTAAATGGCTCTAACATGGAGCTTGTGGTATTTCAAATTGGCATTCATGATTCTTTGTTTTATGTGTCTGGAAAGATTGTACTTATTATGCCTCTTTACACTACAATTTGCTACTGTGGGCCTCTAGACTGTTCAACTGAATTAGAACTTTAAAAAATTTTTGGATTAAGTATAATTTAGTATTTTATGATTTCCAAGATATTCTTATCATGTCTGTAAAGTCTCTACCAAATTTATAATATTTGAAAAGGAATTAATTTCCATAGTTCTTTTAGTTACAGTTTTCTTGCTTCATGAACCCGGAAACACATTTTTAATTTTATTTTTTAAGGATTTGGACTATTATAGGATAAACAAACTAGAACAATGAAAGTTTTATCATGAAATTACAGAAATTATGTCCACTATTTTAAAGCATTGTCATCTTTTTAGTACCATTTTATCTTAGAGTTTGACATTTAAACTTGATTTGGTTTAAAAATTGTTTACAGTGCTTTGTAATTTTATTCCTTATCCAGTGCCTTTAACCTTGATTTGGTATGTTTGGAGCTTCGGTTTTCCTTTCTATTGTATCTTATAAATGTTTTTAATAGCCGAGGAGGCATCGATTTCTTTTTAAAAACTGTCAGTTTGATTATATGAAGATATAGTAATTACTCATTAATACTTTGGGAAACAAGTACAGTTTCCTTTGGAGGCCAGGCTTCTTTGTTTATTCAAAAACATGTGTTGGATGTATAATGTATGCCAAGTATTTGTAATCCCTACCCCTAGTATACGGTTTGAACTAATCAGACAAGGCCCTAACTATTTTTAGCATCCTGTCTAGGCCAAGTGAGTTTAGGAACTCAATTTAAATAGAGATATAGAGAAACATGCATTTAAAGATAATGAGCATTTGAGTTTATGGAAAGATTAATAAGTACTGCATTAAGATGAGACAGCTGTTAGAAAGGTTAGAAATATTTTGCAGCTTTGTAAACTTCATTTGACTCTTGAGTTTGGGTAGTAGCTATTGACAGTATAAACAAGCCTTAATTTTTCAACATTCTTGATGGTAAAGGTACGTTTACTTAGACTGTCCATTTAGAGTAGTGTTTAACATAACATTACTGTGAAAAACATTCCATTACATATTCATAAGCACATTAACTGCACATTTTAAAATTGTATTTTACAATTTAGTACAAATAATTTTAGGCCTCAGTCTTAAATCACTGGTATTTAAAATTTGGCAGTAGGGGGGTATGGTGGCTCATGCCTGTAATCCCAGAGACTTTGGAGGCTGTGGATTATGAATTTGAGGCCACTGGGCAATATAGGGAGACCCTACCTCAAAAAATTAAAAAAAAAAAAAATGTCTGGGGGTATATAGCTCAGTGGTAGAACACTCCTGGGTTCAACCCCCAGTACTACAAAAACAAGTTTTTTTAAAATACAAAATTATGTTTTGACTCAGTGATTATATTGAAATTTAAAATGTTTGTTAATATTTCAGGAAAATAGGAGTCACCATTTTTTTTTGTTAATGTTTTAAATTCTTATTGCTTATTTTGATGGATTCCAGTAAGAGGAAAAGGTACTCATGCAATTAAACAAATTGGCATATACTTTCCAGAATTGTTTTATTTTTTAATGTCATCATTGGGGTTAAGTTTTGGCCTGGTGTTTACCTAAAATATAAACAGTTTAATTATGAAGTGAAATAATCTTAAGTATGATGTATGATACACCTGCATATAAATGAAGATGGAGTGCACACAGACACTTTACTATGGGAACTGTACTGGAAGATTTATGAAAGCATGTGAAATTGCACCTAAAATTGTGTTATTAGTGACTATATGCAGCAATGCTAAATTTCTTGTACTTGATGAATGAATGTATTTAGTCACAGTACCTTTGGTTTAAATGTCTAAGTAATGTCGCTAGTTTTCTTTCTTTCTTTTTTTTTTTTTTAGTGTGTTTGTAATTTGTACTATTGATGGGGGGGTATTCTTGGACTGCAGGGGTTATTGTCAATGTGTGATTTGTGTTTTTATAGAATCATCTAATGTGATATACCAATTTTTATAAGTGATATTTAGATAATTCTAATAACTGTGTATATTTGACAACCTATTAAAATGTTTTGCATTGGATTTTTTTTTTTCATTACTTGTAACATGCTTAAAACCTCATGGTAATTTAAAAAGTAACTCATTCATTCAACAAATATCTTATTGTGTGTTATGTACCAGAAACTATAGGCATCACTAGGGATTCAAAGATAGAACAAAGTGTTAGTAGAAAGAAGGGTCCACATCGGGAATGATAAAGTATAGAAACTATTTTGTATGAATATTTTTCTATCATAAGAACTAAATAAAGTCTTTGTAATTTACAGAAGTGGACTATAGGAGAAACAAACTGACTTGGCCGTGGATACATATAGTATAATTTAAAACAAGTAGATAAGATTTTTGCGTGTGAAGTTTTATGAATTGGTTACTTAATCAGTGGCCAAAGTTATTCTTTCCATGTATTAAGAGGAGGATGTTGTCAAACACCTACACTTTACCAAGCACAGTTCTTTTTGACTTCAAGATTTAAAAAGTTGAAGATTCAGTTCCTGTTCACAAAATATATGCTGTTTGGTCTGGTGGGCTGGGGGCATGTAAATGTAGGGTAAAATATCATTAGAACTATGACTGATACTTACCTAGCAGGATTATGAAAGAGGGCAGCTGTAACAGCACAAAGAAGTAAAGGGTCGTGGTTCATAACATCACAGCAAATGTAAGTCGATGCCCAGAAAGTTGTGTTGAACTCCTCATTCCAGTTTCTGTGTTTACATTTGGGGAAAGATCAATTCTTCTCAAATCAACCCCCCTTCCCCCTTAAGACTGGCTGCCAACTGCTGAAAATAACAGGAAACCTGCCACTATGGTCTCCTAGTTACAGCTAAATGTAAAGACTAAAAGCTGAAATGAAATACAAAGTGAAAATAATTATAATGTAATAAGAGTGAAAATCTCTTGGGGATTTTGCTTCAATGCATACTCTGATTCAGTAGGCTTAGAAGAGGTCTGTGATGCTACTGGTCCATGGACCACATTTTAAGTAGCAAGATTTGCAAGTTCTCTGAATATATGAATGTGGTATAATTGATTCATATGCTTGATTTGATGCTGAAAATTATGAATTTTTAGGGAAGGGTAGGAATGTCTTTTTTTTTTTTTTTTTTTTTTTTTTAATGCTGAGGATCAAACATGGGGCCTTGTGCATACTCATCAAGCATTGTACCACTGAGCTACACCCCCTAGACCTTAAAATTTTTACTACAAGTTAACGTAATTTCACAAAGTGCCTTGGTTTTTTTTTTTTTTTTTTTTTTAATTAAGGATCAACATAGAAGTCAAAATATCATTTTGGAAACAATTGCCATTTGAGTACATTTAATCAGGGCAGCTCTGAATATTTGCAAATCAAGCACTGGAGACTTAAAAAAAAAATTCTTTTTTTTTTAATGGAGAATTTCCATACAAAGAGAAAGTTGTTTTCGAAGGCAGTTCATTGGCTGGGAAGAAACCCTCATTTAGATTTGTTAATTAGGGCACTCCCAGCTGAAGGCCAGCAAATACTGACTTCAGTTGTTTATCCAAGTCTATATAGAACATTCTGTGGTTTGACCTTAAGCAGCAGGTGTGAGTGCATTCCTCTGGATCTCCACTTTAGAAAGCCTTAGCCTTAGTTACTTCATTTGCCAGCACAGGATGAACACAAAGAAAACAAATATGATGTGATGGGGACGTGTTATTCTATGGAGGGATAAACTATATTACCACATGCATTTTGAAGATCATAAACTTAAGGTAAACAGATTTAGTTTATGGGACTTGGATCCAGTCCAGAAAACATCGTCATATTTGTTAATTTGTAAAGAAACTACTACCACAGTCTTAATTTCCATTTTTCACTCCCTATAGTAGTTGGCCCTAACCCATCCAGGTTATTTCAGAGGCAGAGAGAATCACCCAAGCAATGGATTGACCAGCTTGACCACTCTGTTGGTAATTATTGCTGCACAATGACCCAAAATGTAAGTGGCTTAAACAACTTTTATTGTTTGTATGGGTCTATAAGTTGGTTGGGTAGTTCTGCTGGTCTTGGCTAGAATTACTCATGCTTGAAGGCAGGTCAACTGGGGTGTGGCAGTGGATTAATATAAGTCTCCAACATCTTCTCAGCAGAATAGTCCAGGCATTTCTCTCATTGGAAGCGTCCAAGAGAAGCTGAAAATATGCAAACAGGATTAAAGTTTATGTTTAAATTAAAGTTGCTACTGTTGCCAAATCCAGAGTCAATATGGGAAGGCACTACAGAAAAGCATTGATCATAGTCCAGTCGACCACGTGCTCCAACCTCACACAGGGCACCAGGAAGGTGAGTCTTGTCATGGTCCATGGTTTCATCAGGCAGCCCCTTCAGATAAGTGAGACTAGATATTTAATTCTGAGAATCATAACAGAGGCAGCAGGATAAGCATCATATGAAAATCTTTAAAAGCCCTTTTCTTTTTTCTTTTTCACTTTGATCCAAGTTTCTTGATTACCTCCTCTAGGTAGAGCCCAGGCAGTAGCTCCTCTTCATTTTTAAATTACTGTGTTATTGTGGTTGGTTATCCTAAGCACTCTCATCTTATGCATGAGCCTCCTTGATGAAATGTGTCAGTTGATTTTCTTTCAAGTGTGTACAAACTGTAAGCTTCTATGACAAAAGTTAGACGCCCAAAAGATGCACGTTTTATATGTAGTATTAATGCCACTCCATTAATTGATGTTAAAACTATTTTTTCACTGAACTAGTAGCTTGGGTTCAGTATTAGATGCAAGAGCTACTGAATTCTAAAATAATATTTGAACTTGGATATGCCATCCTATTGTCAGTTTAGTTGGATTCTTGTTTGTCTTAATCAGGATTTCACAATAAATAATTGTTGTTTTCTCCCTACCACTTTCTCTTATTTTATTATTAGTATATAATATCCCAGCGAGGGTGAAAATTCATTTTTCCCCAAGTGGATACTATTATTTTTACCCATGTACTAGCATGTTTTGCGTTCTTTGAAAAAAATATCAGAAGCTGGAAACTTTTATAAAGAAAACAGATTCATTAGGCTCATGGTTTTGGAAGCTAAAAGTAGAAGATTTGGTGCTCCATTTGTTCTACCTCAGATGAGGACCTTCTGACTGCCTCAAGCACGATGCATGGATGGTATCATAATAGGAGCCTGTCAGAGGCATGACAGGTCACAGGCAAGACAGGAGCAAGAGAGATTTGGGGGCCAGGCTTACTCTTTTTATAACAACTTACTCATGGGAACTAATCTCTGACAGACCATTAATCTCTTCCAAAGGTGGGACCCCATGACCTAATTACCTTCCTCTGTTCCCCACCTGTTAAAAGATTCTCCACCTCTCAGGATTGCTGGGGCTATGAATGGAGATTCTAGCACATGAACTTTTGAGGGACACGAGCTATATCCAAACGACAGCAACCCTCTGGTAGACCACTGTTTAAACATCTTTTATTGACTTTTCCTTATCCCTGTAACTATCATCTTATTTCTTTCCTTTTCAGCAAAATTCCTCAATTTATTTCCTCTTCTATTTTCTGTTAAGTTACTCCAGTGAGGCTTTGACAGTCCTATCCCCTCCACCCCAGCAACAGAAATGGTTCTTGTTGAGGACACCAGTGACCTCTATATTGTTAAATCTGAAGTTCAATTCTCACTTCTCATTTTACATGACACAGTAACATTTGATATGTTTTGATGTGCCTTTCTTCATATTATGTCCTCTTTATTCACTTGACCTTGTTGCTCATTCTCCTTTTTTTCCTTCCAACCTCCTTTATTCTCTGACTCCTTTGCTGAGTCTTTCTGTCTTCATCAGCCATTGGTCTTGGTGAACTCTGAAGACCAGTCCTCTCTTTTATGTAATAGTTCTACAGATCAGGTTCTCAAACCTATTAGACCTAACAATTTTTAATAATGAATATCTTATAAAACCACACTTGCTATCCCAAACTGAAATGTACAGGTGATATAGTCTATTCAAGCATATGATTTCTTAAGTGAAAATACAAAACACTAATGAAAAGTCAAAGCAGACCTAAATAAATTGAGGATACATTGTATTTATGGAGGTTAAGACTCAATGGCATTTTTTTTTTTAGATATTTTTCATTGTAGATGGACACAATACTTTCCTTCTTTTATTTATTTATTTATTGCATAAGGGATTGAACTCAGGAGCACTCAACCACTGAGCCACATCTCCAGCCCTATTTTGTATTTTATTTAGAGACAGGGTCTCGCTGAGTTGCCTAGCACCTCGCTTTTGCTGGTTGGCTTTGAACTCACAATCCTCCTGCCTCAGCCTCTGGAGCTGCTGGGATTACAGGTGTGCACCACCATGTCCAGTTTATTTATTTTTATGTGGTGTTGAGGATCTAATCCAGTACCTCACACATGCTAGGAAAGCACTTTGCCACCAAGCTACACCTCCAGCCCTCAATGTTTTAAAGATATCAGTTATCCAAATGATCTATAGATTTAAGATAATTCTAGTTAAAAAGCTGACTGAAATTTTTCTCCATAGAAATATACAATCTAATTATAAAATCCTTATGGAAAGGCAAAGAAAAGAGAAGGGCCAAAACTATTTTGGAAAAATGCAGTTGTAAAAAAAAACAAAAAACCAGAAGACTTTGGTATTAGAGAATAGGTAGGCATAGATAAGTGGAACAGAATAAAAAGTTCAGAAGTAGACCCAAACAAATATGATCAATTGGATTTTTAAGAGCTTTTTTACGTAATTGGCATATTATAAAGCATGCCTATTGAAAATGTATAATTGGGTAAGTTTTGATGTTTGCATACACTATCACCATGATCAAGAAATGAACATACTGGGGCTGTGGTTGTGGCTCAGTGGTAGAGTGCTCGCTTGGCACTTGTGAGGCACTGGGTTCACATAAAAATAAATATATATATATATTTTTAAAAAGAAATGAACATACCAATCAACTCTAAAAATTTCCTTGTGTTCCCATCTTCCGTCCCTTCCTTGTCAGTCTCCCTTCCCACCTCCATTCCCAGGCAAACAGCATTTTATTTTCAAATCACATTCATTAGTTTGAATTTTCATTATTTGTGGACTTTATTTGGCCTGGTTTCTTTGAGCATAACTGTTTTGAGATTCATTCTCATAGTTGCATGTATCAGTAGATATTCCTTTTTATTGCTGAGTAGAAGTCTATTGACCATTGACCTGTTGAAAGAAATTTGAATTGTTTACATTGTTTAGGTACCACCATAATAAGATTTCTTTGAACTTTTGTGTCTAGTTCTTTGTATCGACATATGCTTTTCTTTTTCTCGAGTAAATACCTAGAAGTAGAATGACCAAGTCAGATAGTGGTTTAACATTTTAAGAAAGTGCTAAACTGTTTTCTACAGTGATTTTCTGTTCCACATTTTTACCATTCACTCGCTACACATACTTTACAGCACTGGTATGGACAGTTTTTAAAAACTTTTAGATATTCTAATTTATGTATAGTTGTAGCTCATTCTGGTTTTACTTTGCATTTCACTAATCATGTGAAGTATAATTTTTTTTGTGCTTGTTTGCTATCTGTATGATTTTTTTGTGGAAGTGTATGTTTAATTCTTTTGCCCATTTCTTTATTGGAGGTTGTTTTTTTCTTTTTTTAATTTAGTATTGGGAGTTCATCACACATTCTAGATTCAAGCTGTTTATCAGATATGAGATTTGCAAATGTTTTCTCCCAGTCTGTGGCTCATATTTCATTCTCATGACAGAAATTCTTAAGTTTGCAGAGGTCCAATTCATCAATTTTTTTTTTCTTTTATGAATGGTGCTTTTGATATTGGATCTAAGAAATCTTTACCTAATCCAAGATAACAAAGATGTTTATGCATGGATAAATCTATCCTATAAATCCAGAGATACACAACCTGTGTTTTATAATTGATAGATTCTTAGTGTTGTGTATATATGCATATAAAATAAAATTACAACCCTTGGATTTTTCAATCATACAATGCTTTATTTATGTGCAATACTTTTTTTGTGTGTATAAAGTACTTTCATGCTGAAATTTATGTCCCTGATGAGTAGATGAGTATTATTAGATGAGTATTATGCCCAAATAGTTTAAAAGCTCTGCCTAAGGTATCAGGGACTTAGGCGTAAAATGAAATACACCTCCAAGAGAGGCAAGCTTTAGCCACCAGTTAGCTCTGTTACATTAGTAGAGATAAGGTACGGCATTAAGGCATGCTAGTTATTTATTCTAAACTAGGGGAGAGTATTAATTGTGAGAAAAGTTTAAGGGGAGTTTTTGTAGTTCAGTGGTTCCTCTTTTAGTGATATTGTCTTGACCTTGATAGGGTGAATGCTTCTGTGTACTCATCAAATGGTAGCATCAAAAAAAAAAAAAAAAAAAAAAAAAAAAAAGAAAAGAAAAAAAAAAAAAAGACCTTAAATAGAAATCCATTGAACAAAAATAGAAAAAAAATAATTAGGTTACATTTCCATATCTGTAAAAATTCTATCTAATAATGAAGAAAGGAGTATTGAAGGCAAAAGAGAACTGCAAAAGACAAATGGAATCTTTAGAAAGAATCTTTCTGAGGGAATCAAATTTGGTGTGAGGCCAAGAGAATTAGGAGACCCTCAGAACCACACTGTAGGGGTTCCACAACCTAGATCAGCTCCCTCCCATGGGCCAGGTCTGTAGGGTGGGGGCTGTGGCTGCAGCAGAAGCAGGTCCTGCCCTCAAGGCACACAGGTCATCAGGGAGGCAGATGCACTAATACATGAAGTCAGTACATGAGGCCACTGTTCACTTTATAGATGGAGAAACCAAGGCTCAGTCTTATTAACTAATCCTGTCCAAGGTCATGCAGTTAGCAAATGTCAGAGGCAAGATTTGGGTCCCAGGCTGGTAGATGTTCATCCTTCTCCCCCTGTCCTCATCATTTCTCCATCTTCTACACTTCAGAGTACTTTGTTCATCTTTCATTAATATGAAGTTAGAAAAGTCTCACCCAAAGACAAACGGAAGCAGTTTTTATCTGAGAGAACTTGGGGAAAAGAAGAATATTAGATAAAACTCTGAAAAACTTCCCTAATACCTTCCTCCTTCCCCAAATATGCCAGGTAATGTCACTCTAGAGTAGAAGTCCCTCCTCCCCAGTAGGAGAATCACCACAGGTGTACAGGCGTGATTTTCCCTGGCTAGACTGAGATGTGTGACTTTTGAGTTAACATTTCTAATAGTCAATAGAAGGAGGTGGTCACAGAAGAGGTGGAGGGAGATTTATTAGTTTTTAGTGCCAGGAATTGAACCCAAGGAGGCTTTACCACTGAGCCACATCCTTAGCCCCTTTAATTTTTTTATTTTGAGACAGGTTCTTACTAAGTTGCTTAGGGCCTTGCTAAGTTGCTGAGGCTGGCTTTGAACTCGAGATCCTCCTGCCTCAGCCTTTTGAGCTGCTGGGATTACAGACTTGCCACCAAGCCTGGGCAATATTGTTTATCTTGATTGTGACAGTGGGTACACAAATGTATCTATCAAATCTCATGGAGCTTTTTGAAGTTGTACTTTGTTATATGTAAATTTTAATTTTAAAAGTTCACTGAAATAATCAGTGGGCAACTGTGGGACCTGCACATGTTGTGCTAGTTACCCTCTTGTAAGACACACATTCTCTATATTTTCATGGTACTAAATTATGCAGCATGGGATGAAAAACAGTATGATTGAAAGATTTTCTGATTTATTAAGGTTATGTATTCTTCCCCCAGCAACATTTCTTAGGGGTTCTCTATTTTAATCTCTGTCTCTTAAATGTCTAATTGTCATTTCAGTTATTCTAAAAGAAAAGATCAGAGAGCCATGCATTTGAATTTAGTTTCTCCTGTGTATTTATATCTTGAACATTCTCCTTCTTTTTTTGAACATACTTTCTTTACCTAGAAAAATGGCAAGTCACTAAGTCAGAAAAAAATTGTATTATTTTCTCATGAACTATATTTTTGGTCTGGTAGTTCTGGGTATTTTACAAAATAATTTACTTAGAAGTTAAATCACGTTTTAAAGTGTAGGTAAATACCAGGTAATATTTATTGAATCTTTACTTAGTCCCTTACACAGTACTTTACATGGCTTAACCATTAACCATTTAGCAGCCAGAGTAATTAGGAATAGGGTAGTCACAAGGCAATCCAGCTACACTACAGCACCATGTATTCCAGAAACACTTAGAAAGATAGGCAGATTGCTTCCTGGTATTCCCTAGCTGAATTAATGTCAACAACATCTTTCCAGTTCCTTGCAACAAGACTTGACTTCTCTTTTCCCATACAGTCCAAATCCATTCCAGTAGTAAATATTGTTGGTTCCACCTTCAAAATACATCCAGTTTTTGACTCCCTCGCACCACCTTAGTCTGGGTCACCCTGGTACTCATCCCAGGAATGCTCAGTAACATCCTCATAGTTCAAATGTCTTCATTCTTGTTGCCTTGTATAATTTCTTCTTAGCAGCAAAATGAGCAAAATGCTTAAAATACAAGTCAGTGTTTCATTCTCCTGCTCAAAATCCTCCTATAGTTTCTTATCACCCTTGAATAAAATCCAATATACCCACAATGGCTTCCAGAACCTTCTGTCCTCAAGTTTGTGACAAGCTCCCTGATCTCTCTCTCTTTCTTTCTTTCTTTCTTTCTTTCTTTATTGGTTCTGAGGACTGAATCCATGACCTTGGGCATGCAAGGTAAGCACACTGCCAATTGAGCTATATCCCCAGCCCTGATCTCATTTTCTACTTTTCCTATCATACTTTACCCTCTGACTAAGCTGGCACTTCCCTACTTGCAGTTCCTTTAACCTACACCTGAAGTTGACACCTGGCTTTACCTGGAATTGACTACTCTCACATACTTGTACAGTTCTCCCCGACACTTTTCACTCCTCTGTGCATGTATTACTGCCACAGAAAGTTTTCCTCTGGGTGAAAACAGTCAGCACCTCATTACCCAGGGATTTTACACTAGTTTTTCTTCATAGCGCTTATTACTCTCTGACATTTTTTTTTTCTTATTCATTTGCAGTCTATCCTCTGCTTTTTTTGCCCCCATCATGTTGCTTGCTTGAAAGGAAGCTCCATGAGAACAAAAACTTGGCCAGTTTTGTTCACAATTGCCTCTGTAGCACTTTAAGGCCCAGAAAATGATTTCCCAAAGTAGGGCACTTTGGCATGCTGACTACCTTGAACTGAAGGATACTGGAAGGGCTGCAGAAGCAATCTCCTTCTGCCTTTCTCCAGCCCTTCTTTCTTTAGCTTCCCTTTCTCCCTCAAGGAAGGCCATACAAACTAGATTTTTTTTTTTTTTTTTCCTCAAGGCAGGTCATGGAAACTAGAATCTTTTTCCTCCAAAGATTTCCAGAAAATCTAGAAATATTATTCTAACTTCCTCCTGGCCATAAAGAAATTCCCTGACCTACTTTTCTGAAGGTAGGTCATGAGATCTTCATTCTAAACAGATCCTACCCTGTTATCTGGGAGGACGGAGAGGCACAGAGAGGCTAGGGAGAATCGGAACAGACAGGGCCTGCCGTTTCTTATTTCAGTCTGTTACCACAAGGGCCTACCCTTTGTCTAATCACATTTCTACACAGCTGTCCATTCTTCTTCAAATCTAAGCATAAATATGGACAGTTTCCCCTGGGTCTTAGGGGGTCTTCATTTTCGAAGGCTCTCATGTCATGTAAAGCATTCATTAAATATATTTGTTATGCCTTTCTCCTGTTCTCCTGTCTTTTGCTGCAGGAATGTTAGTTGTGACCCTCATGATGGCTGAGCACAGGTACCACACCTTTCTTTCCCTGCAGCACCTAGAACACTGCTTGGCACAGAGCAGGTGCTCATTCTATGTTTGCTGAATGCAAGAGAATGAATGAATGAGTAATGTCTTTGGGTGACAATTACAAGCCTGTTTTACCATAAGTGGCTGTATTCTGCTGTGCTTTTGGCTAGTTTTTACTTATCTTTAAGCAAACTCTCTGCCTCTTTCCCCTCCCTCTACAGTGCTGGGATTGAACCCAGGACCTTATACCTGCAAGGCAAGTGCTCCACCACTGAGCTACAATCCCCAATCTCTATTTCTCTTCTCTCCCTTTTAGTAGAAGCTTTTAAAGAAGCACAAAAGCTCTGGTTTTGGAACCAACTGTATTCCACATTTCTTCATTCATTTGGTCCTGATTTGTATCCTTTATGAATAAACTGCTATCATAAATGTTTCACTTTTCTGACTTCTGTGGGTTGTATTTTGAACATAGTTGTATTTTGAACACAAGGGAGTAACTGAAGTGTAGCCAGTTGGTCAGAAGTGCTGGTGGCCTGCACATTCCAAACTGGTGCCCGATGTAAAGCAGTTTCTTGGGGTTATGGCTGCTCTTTAACCTGTGGAGTCTGAATGCTAACTCCAGGAGGTTAGTGTCAGAATGGTACTTCAGTGGCTCAATATGTGCTTCTGTTAAAAGACAGCATAGTTAAAAAATATATATTGTTGATTCATTAACATTGAGCTCCCAGCCAGAAGCACTAGACCTCATCCCTGAGCATAGCTGATCTGTACATTTATTTTCTTCCCTAGGCATATTGTAGCTTTCTATGTTTAGGAACCCGAGACCACACTTCAGTACTACACTTGGAAAGAGCATTTTAATCAGGAAAATCCATGAAACTAAATAGACTTTTTAAAAGGCACTTGTTGCCAGGCATGGTAGCACAGGCCTGGTATCCCAGCTACTTAGGAGACTGAAACAGGAGGATTGTAAAATTTGAGGGCAATCTAAGCAAATCAGCAAGTCCTGTGTCAAGATAAATAAATATATAATATTAAAAAAAAACACCCTGAAAATTTTTAAAAAGGGGGTGGGTGGGGTGCTGGGGATGTAACTCAGTGGGAGAGTGCTCCTGGGTTCAATCCCCAGTACTGCTGGTTGGGGGGGTGGCAGTGGGAGGAAAAAAGAAAAAGCTCTTGTTTATAGTATGAGAGCTGAGAAAACAAGGCACTACATTGCCTTGTTCCTTCTCAGCTGATACCCGGAAATTCAATATTTTTGCTCTTCTTTGTCTACAAATGACTGAGTAAATTCCACTAGTATTGGCTTGGAGGCTACAAATAAATTTTAGCAAGTAAGTGAATTTCCAAATATGGAAATCATGAATGAGGCTTACACACACACACACACACACACACACACACACACGAACACACACATGAACACACACACACACACACACACACACACACACACACAGAGTTAGAACATTTTATCCCACATCCTAAAAGAAGTCTGTGGAATCCTAGGGGCTTGTCTTCAATAGAGACTAGCCTGTCTGTATTCTTCCTACACCCTGATATTATTGGTCACCGTCCTGCTTTCTGCTCCACACCTATTCTGTGTGAGACGCAGCTCCTCTTCCTTGATTTGCTCCCAAATAAGTAACACAGCGCCTTTGTGTAGCAGGCTTCAGGGGAGGTTCAGAGATGACAAGCTTTGTTACATTGCCATAACACAAAAAAATTAAAACAGAATGTCAAATATCCCTGTCTTAACCTATCCTTCAGTCCCTATATCCTCCTTCTTGGAATTTTTTAATAGTTACTACTTCTGAGTATTTAATGTCTTTATTTAAAGCAGCAGACTTTCTGCCTACTTAGCATCTTAAGCTCAACAGCTCTAGCCAAGGCTTTCCCTCTTTGTTTTTTCCCCTCAGCTTCAACGATGTCTATAAATAGAAGAACAGAGATTTAGTTTTACTGAAATGAGTTATGGTAGCCACTTCTCCACAAGCACAGTTGGCTGTGGTAGTTTTAGCAACATTTCCCTCCCTCTGTGTTCCTGATGTCAAACCTATTTAAACCTAACAAAATCTTTATGAGAAAGTTTTATTTCAAATTAACAAATGAGGAAAAGGCCTAGCAAGATTGAGAAGCTCCCAACTTCTGAAGTCTAAGTTCACAGAGCTTTAATATATTCTATCCATGCATTATTTCATTTAATTCCCACCATAAGCCTGCCCTCTATGGTAGGCTTCTTTTTCTAATCTCCATTTTATAGTTAGGAAACATGTTTGGGAGGTGGTCATGTGGTTTGTCTAAGGTCAAGTATCAATCAGAGCCAGAATGAGAATCTAAATTAGGCATTAATAATAATAATAATAATAATAATAATAACTATTATTCTATTTACATCTCTACTTACATAACTCTGTTTGCCAAAATTAATACTGTAAAGGAGTTCAGTCTAGATCTTAGAGGCAAGGATGAATTTGCTTACTTTTTATTTTTTGTGCTGAATTTACTTACTTCTAAGTTATCTAATTTATCTAACAAATTTATCTAAGAATATGATATCCTATGTACTTTCAATCCCCTCCCACCAAAATCTATAATTGAATTAAATACACAAAATGTCATCCAAATTGAAATGTAGGTTTGGGGCTCTTTATCTTCTTGGAGATACTCTGTAAGATAAAGATGTTGAAGAGCCAGAAACCAAACCAAACCAAAAATTAGATTGTCTCTATTTGAGAGTACTGCATAACTCAAAAAAAAAAAAAAAAAAACCCGAAGTATTAAATAAATCCTGCATTATACTGGGTAATTAGTTACTTGCAGCCTTCTGGTGATTTTTTAATGTTGCAAAGCAATTTTGAAGGGATGTAGATTAAAGGAATAAAACTAGTGGCATGCACAGATTATATAAATGAACTTAAAATTTCAAGTTGTTCCTAAGCAGAGAACTTTCTTATGAATACACAAAGTATATGAATCCTCAAGATTAATCATGTGTGGACAATTTTATTTTAACATTTTTTCTTTTTATAGCTTTATGGAGATGTAATTTAAGACTTTTTTAGAAAATTTTTTACTTACTAACTACAAATTCAGTTTTAGAGCTTTTACATCACCCTCCAGATTCTCCTCAAACCCATTTTAATCTTTTAAAGGACTGGACACACACACACACACACACACACACACACACACACACACTCACTCCTAAAGAGAAAAAAAATCACCTAGTACCACCTAGTGGTCTATAAGTAGATAGCAAACTGACATTGGAGTTGCTGAAATTCTCAGATTTGAGATTTCTTCTTTGAGATCACTAAATTGGCTACTAATTTTTATGGGTTATAATTGAAAACCAACCTCAAATATTAACAAGCTTATGTAAAATCCTTACTAGATAAAATTTTAAAGCTTTAATTAAAAAAGGAACAATATTCTTAAAAATGAGAGTTTACTTGGAGTTGTAGGATGCTTAGCACATAAATGCTTAGCGACTGTTGTTTGACAGAGGAATGGGTTTCCTCCCTGACGTGTGAAATTAACTTTATAAAGCAAAGATGGTGTAAGAATATACAAATAGAAAGAATGGTTATCTTTGGGTATTGGGAAATGACTAAAAATTTCCTTTTGATTTTATTTTTCTCTTGAGCATATATATGTGTATGTATTTACATATTTATATATGTGTGCATATATACACATATATTCAGAAAAACTGTTAAAAACTTTATATTTAAAAGTGAACATAAAATTTCAAAATATGGAATAAAAACAGAAGTAACTAAAAACATTTCAAAATATTGTAAAAATGCATAGCAAAGTATCTGAAAAAACAATTTCCTACCAATTTTACTTCTCCTCGTTTTCTCCCTAATGCAGATAGTAGCTTGACCACTCAGGCTAAAATTGAAGGTGGTGGTTAATTGTGAATGTCTTCTCAGCCTCACAACATGACTCCTTCCAGGAGACTCCACATATTGTCTGGCTTTATGGAAGCTCCATATTGCAAGATCAATTAACTCATGTCATTGTAAGATTTTTATGGTGAAATGCTCATAGTTCTGAAAGCAATCCTGGAGAATAGTTCAGTATTACAGAAAAGTCATTCAGAGAAACAAAAACATTTGGCCAACAGAGTTATATAAGTAGATATCTTCATATAACAACAACAGCAATAAATGCACAATTTATATTCCAATTCTACCTGTGATTTTTATTATCCATGTGACCACTGGAATTCCTCCTGAACTGGGTAAACCACTTATCCTCCCCAGTAAAATAGGAATAAAAAAATACTTACCTTGAAGCATTGTTATGGATATTAATTGAAATAATATGTATGTAACATATATCCAATGCTCAATAAATGCTAGGCATTTCTACTGTTATTTTGCTATTGTTTTCTTAAAACAGTATGTAATATTTGTCTTTGACCCTGGGGAAAAATGTGATCAGACCATTTGCACAGGTGTAGAAACAAAATTCTAAGTGTTAGGGCTGGTGACATAGCTCAGTTGGTAGAGTGCTTGCTTCGCATACACAAGGCCCTGAGTTCGGTCCCCAGCACCACACACACACACACACACACTGCATAGCAAAGTATCTGAAAAAACAATTTCCTACCAATTTTACTTCTCCTCGTTTTCTCCCTAATGCAGATAGTAGCTTGACCACTCAGGCTAAAATTGAAGGTGGTGGTTAATTGTGAATGTCTTCTCAGCCTCACAACATGACTCCTTCCAGGAGACTCCACATATTGTCTGGCTTTATGGAAGCTCCATATTGCAAGATCAATTAACTCATGTCATTGTAAGATTTTTATGGTGAAATGCTCATAGTTCTGAAAGCAATCCTGGAGAATAGTTCAGTATTACAGAAAAGTCATTCAGAGAAACAAAAACATTTGGCCAACAGAGTTATATAAGTAGATATCTTCATATAACAACAACAGCAATAAATGCACAATTTATATTCCAATTCTACTTGTGATTTTTATTATCCATGTGACCACTGGAATTCCTCCTGAACTGGGTAAACCACTTATCCTCCCCAGTAAAATAGGAATAAAAAAATACTTACCTTGAAGCATTGTTATGGATATTAATTGAAATAATATGTATGTAACATATATCCAATGCTCAATAAATGCTAGGCATTTCTACTGTTATTTTGCTATTGTTTTCTTAAAACAGTATGTAATATTTGTCTTTGACCCTGGGGAAAAATGTGATCAGACCATTTGCACAGGTGTAGAAACAAAATTCTAAGTGTTAGGGCTGGTGACATAGCTCAGTTGGTAGAGTGCTTGCTTCGCATACACAAGGCCCTGAGTTCGGTCCCCAGCACCACACACACACACACACACACCCTTCTGTTTGAGGTGTGTAAGTGCTGTCCTTGGTTCTGAAACCACCCCACCAACAGAGCATGATTGTTGATTGTTTTGAAGCCTCAGAATACTGATGATTCCTGGCCCATCCTCTTGCAAGAATTTTGGAACAGGTGAGGGAATGGTGCACGTGCAAGCACGCACGTGTGTGCGCACACACACACACACTCTCACACATACAATGAGGAGAGGGAGGGAAGGACAAAGGAGGAAGAGGGAGAGAGTGCTCTGAAAAGATATGGAATAAGGAGTTGGAAGAAACACATGATTTATTTTGTTTTCAAGTGCATAGCTTTCCACCATCAAGAAAGAAACAGATTAAAATCATCTTTGAAACCCATCAACACGAACATGGTAACTTCTGTCATGTTCTTCAACCGAATCCTATAAACATCCATATCCGATGACAACTTTTCCATTTTAGTTTTTACAAAAAGTTTGAAAAATATCCTGTAGAAATAAAATTTGTGTAATTATATTACCATTTGGTTCTTAGGGCATAATGATTTCTTGGTAGTAATGACATAGGCGGTGACAAAGAACTGAATCAGCACATGAATTTTACTGTATAAGGCAAAATAAAAAATAATTCCACTCATTGTTGGCTAAATGCATCACATTAGAGATCCCTGCAATTAAAGTGATTTTATTTTCCAATTAATTTTTTAATGAATTTTCTGCCTTTTGTTTATATATTATATCATCTTAAAATACACAAAAATGAATTAGTACAGATTTTAACCTGCAAGTCTTCCTATTTTTACTATTTCTTGACATCTACCTTTTTACTCTGATAGGAAAGTTGGGACTGGTTGTGTTGGTCATTGAGGATTCACGGCTCCACAACCCCATGTACTACTTTCTGAGTGTCTTATCATTCTTGGATGCCTGCTATTCTACAGTTGTCACTCCAAAAATGTTGGTCAATTTTCTGGCAGAAAATAAATCCATTTCATTTCTTGGGTGTGTCACACAGATGCTTCTCTTTGTTAGTTTACGGACCACAGAATGCTTTCTCTTGGCTGCAATGGCTTATGATCGCTATGTGGCCATCTACAACCCACTTCTCTATTCAGTAAGTGTGTCACCCAGGGTCTATGTGCCACTCATTGTTGCTTCCTATGTTGGTGGCATTTCACATGCTACTATACACACAGTGGCCACTTTCTACCTGTCCTTCTGTGGGTCCAATGAAATCAGACATGTTTTCTGTGATATCCCTCCTCTCCTTGCTATTTCTTGTTCTAATACACCAACCAGCTTCTCCTCTTCTACTTTGTGGGCTCTACTGAGATAGTCACTATCCTGATTGTCCTGGTGTCCTATGGCTTCATCCTGTTGGCCATTCTGAAGATGCATTCTGCTGCAGGGAGGAGGAAAGTGTTCTCTACCTGTGGTTCCCACCTGACTGGAGTGTCCATTTATCATGGGACCATCCTCTTCAGTTATATGAGACCAAGTTCCAACTATGCTTCAAACCATGACATGATAGTGTCAATATTTTACACCATTGTGATTTCCATGCTGAATCCCATCATCTACAGTTTGAGAAACAAAGATGTAAAAGAGGCAATGAAAAAAATTGTTAAAAGAGAAGTTTCTTTAGAACTCATATAAATTTTTTACTTGAGTAAAATTTTAAAAATAAATAAAGTGGATGTCTATTCATATCTGCATGGCAGAAACTAGTGAGGAAATGTCCTTCTTTCAGTTAATAGTGTTATATATACTAGAAACTTATAAGTAAAAATATTATCAGCTCTCTAGTGCAGAATTTCTCAAATTGAGATAAATTGAGTCAGCTATATGTATATGCCCATTATTTTACCAGATAAAACTATATTAAACATTCTGGGCTGTAAGGCTATTGTCATGAGTGGTTGTGCAATTGAGTTTTGCTTGCTTTAACTAGAAGCCATGTCCTCAGGATTCTATGAATTTAAAAATCTCCAACTACTTATAGCAAATCTTTAGCATTCATTATGAATTTAATTTCCCATTCTAGAATCCCTATGCAAGAATCCCCAAATCTTATTTTCTAAACATTTCATCACCCACTGAGATCCATTCAAACTTGTGAGTATGTCTTTTGCTGTTTTTCTGTTTCTATACATCATGAATTGTCTTTCCCTATTAAATTTTCCCCAGCCCCTTTCATTCACAGAAATGGATAATCCAATTTGGAACTACCAGAAATACCAAATGTGAATATTGAGAAGTCTTTTAAGGTTCAAGAAAAGCAAAACTGTAGACTTGGAAAGAGCTATTTATAAATGACTACCTGAACATCTGCAAAGTTAGCCTATGTTCGGGGCTTATTTCAATTCTAATCCTTTCTCAATTCCTAGTCCCATCTTCATTATTTAATATCAAAGAAATCACCTTCCAATGTTATCATTAATCAAAATTTACATCCATGGAAGAAAAGCACAGAGTGGAAGAATGGAAGCAGTTTGACTTCATCTCTATTGAGACCTGCTTCTGCTATCTTCAAAAATATGCTTTATTTAATTTTGTTCCAAAATTTATTTGAAGAGGTGCTAAAAGCAGCAATTCACTTTTCTTTCAATGAAACACTGCTTTCTGGCCAAGCCCCTTTTTCCTGTGAATTAACCAATCAGAATATAGTAACCAAAAAGATGTTATTATTAAGAATTATGTTTGCATATTTGCATATTTGCAGTGTGAGTTTGCAATTCATACAATTAATTTTCAGACATGATTTTTTTCTTTCTTACTTTTTTTTTTTTTTGGTACTAGGGATTGAGCTCAGTGGCACTCGACCACTGAGCTACATCTTCATCCTCTGTTTTGTGTTTTCTTTGGAGACAGGTTGTCACTGAATTGCTTAGCGCCTTGCTGTTGCTGAGGATGTCTTTGAACTTATGATCCTCCTGCCTCAGCCTTCAGAACTGCTGGGATTACATGCTTGCATCACCGCACCCAGCCAGACATGAATTTTTAATGAAAAAATATTTATTTAAAAAATATTTCTAGCCTGCCAGCTGGCACATAATTCCAGCTGCCAGGGAGACTGAGGATGGAGGTTTGCGGGTTCGAGGCCAGCCACAGCAACAGTGAGGTAATAGCCAACTCGGTGACCCTGTCTCTAGGGAAAATACAAAATAGGGCCAGGGATGACATAGCTCAGAGGCCGAGTGCCCCGAGTTCAATCTTGGTACAAAAAACAAAAACAAAAACAAAAAACAAAAGTCTAAATATCTGCCTGCAAAATTCAAAACACTTGCAGTATTCCAGAATCATTTTGTTCTTAGAGTCTACCATTTTATTAGGGAGTTTAACTTGGTAAGGCATGTGTTTAGTAAATACTGTCTGATGGGTTTTAATAAATAAAATTCCTTCACTAAAAAAAAAAAAAAAAAAAAAAAAAAGAAAAAAAGAAAGAAAGAAAGAAAGGAAGGAAAAGAAACAGACACACCCCTTGCATTTGGCCAAGAACTATGGGTGTGTGTTGAGGAAGGTAGTTTATATATTCCTTCCCTGAAGCTATCTTTGGTGTACTTCCCTAATTAGTGTACCTAATTAGGTATGAGTACCTAATTGCTAAACTGCAAGTTCCCTAGGGCAGGAACTGGCTCTTGAGCACCCTCTAATGCAAAAGGACAATGCAAGTTAGCTCTTGATGCCCTAACAAAGTAGTTTAAATAAGATGGCTTAGTAGAAAGTTATTTTCTGACAGTTCTGGAGCCTGATAACTTGAGGCTAAGGTGTTAGCATGATCTGGTTCTGGTGGGGACCCTCTTTCTGGTTTGTAAATGGCTGCTCCCTTCTTTTCCCTGTGTCCTTACATGGGGGATCAGTGCTGAACTATGGGGAGAGTTCCTCAGAGCAAGCTCTCTGGTATCTTCTTATGAGGTCACTAATCCCATCATGAGTTCCCCTAGTTACTTCCCACACTGCTCATCTTCAACTAGCAGCACAATGGGGGGTCGGGCTCAACATATGAATTTGGGAAGGCACATAAGAATTCAGTCCACAACAGTTTGTAAAGGAGAAAATCTGTCACACAGAAGTCCCTAAATAAATGGTAGTTTTATATAAAGAGGAGGCTGTAACCTGAGCCTCATTGTTTCTATTTCATTGCATAATTCTATTTCTTTTTCATGTGGCAACTAAGGAAGATAACTTTGATATAACATTGACCATGTCTTTGCTTGGCCACATGTACCCACCCAGCACAGAAGATGTGCAGATGGACTGTGCTGAGAGTGGCAGTGATCCACAGATGTGAAAGCTCAGCATGGAGCCTGCCTGGCAGCAAGGGCCTGAATCTAACTACACGAAGGGGCTGTTGCTGGATGGAACCCAAGGGCACTGTAATTTAAAGCTAGTGTAATGCAAAAGGTAATGAACAGCTAATATATACATAGTGCTTATCATGTGCCAGGTGTTCCAATTATGTTATGCATATTATATTGATTCATTAAATCACTGAAGAAATCCTAAGAACAAAAATAATTATTATTCAAATTTTACAGATGAGGAGACTGAGCTAAAATATGTGAAGAACCTGGACTAGTGTTTTGCAGTGTCACAGGTGAAGGCTGAACTCAGGCAGTCCAGTGCTCTTAACTGCCATGATATGTAGTCTTTCCTGAAGTTCAAACACTGTACAGTGGTTTTTTTTTTTTTAATGTCTCTTAGCATATACTGCATATTCCTCTAGTTAATATCTGAAGACTGTGAGGAGTGGTGGGAAAGAGAGATTTAGAATGGGGATTGAGAAGTGGCTTCCTTTTGCAAAATGACACACTCAAGGAAGTGACAGTGTCTTTAGAAAAGTGGGTAGAGCCTCATCAGGCGAGGGCAGTGAGGCTCATTCATTTGCCTGAGGAAGTTTGGGATGGTGGTTGGGTTAGCCCTGGGATAGTCCCAGTTGTCTAAATCCTGCCATAAATTATCAGCAAAATTATTGGTATCCCAATCCTTTGTGACCAGTGCTGTAACTGTTGTGGAAAGTCATGAAGCTGGAAACTACAACCTGAAGGATCATAGGCCCCAGATATCTGGTGCTAAATCATAATAGACAGCCTTTACTTCATCCTAGTCCAGAGGATTTAAGCATCTGAACTGCCCTTCTCTCTGTCTAAACTTCCTGGTTTTGTTAGAAGTGTCCATCTCATAACTGGGAGGTGGCCCATATCCTTTATATTATTCTAGGGTTAGAGAGCAGCTCAGTTTCTCTAAATCTCTTTTAAAGGTCAGTTTATTCCAGGTGATCCCAGGACTTAGTTTAATTTAATAATTTACCTCGTTTTTGAGTATTAACATGATTTTCACTGCCTTTAAGCCAAAAACCAGTGCCAGATTTTCTCATATCTTTGAGGTTCTACTATGTGCAACTAACTCTTGATGATGTAATGTAAAAGTTTGACCCAGAAATATCACTTCCATCTGTATTAGTTTCTTAGATTGCTGTAACAAATTACTGAAAAGTAGGTGGCCTCAAACTAAAGAAATACATTCTCTCACAGCATTGGGGGATAGAGGTCCTACCTAAATCAAGCTATTGGCAGGACTATGCCCCATTTCTTGCCCCTTCCTTGCTTCTAGTTGGTGTTCCTTGCCCAGAGCTGTCTTGATACTAAAAAATGTACTAAGAAATACTTGTGGCTGCATTCCAGGAACATTATTATTCTTTCATGTGAAAAGAAATGAAAAGATAAAACTGTAAGTAAATCAAGGAATATCATAAACAGAAATGCAAAATAATCTTGATTTGTACTACAAATATCTGGTTGATATCAACCCCTGGGTTTGAATTATCTATCAGTTTCACTTTACAGTATCCCACACAGCATTACTTAAAAAACACCATAAAAGGTGAAGACTGAAAAAAACTTCAAGTAATTAAATATTGGATTAAAGAAAGTGAACATATTTTTTTTATTTTTTTTTTATTTTTATAATTTTTAATATGTACAACTCATAGTGCATATATTTAGTATCTTTTTACATACAACTGTTTGTATACAAAGTATATTCGTACAATTCAGGTCTTCAATCATGCATTAAGGAAAATGATATCCGTCTCATTCAACCACCTTTTTTTTCCCCCCCCCCCTCCCTCCCCTCTTGCTCCCTCCCTTACCCTCCCTTCCCTTGACCATTCTAGTGTTCCTCTAATCCTCCTATGTACCCCCATCCAACAATACTTTGAAATAGCCTCCTTATATAAGAGAGAACATTTGGTACTTGGATTTTTGAGACTGACTAACTTCACTTAGCATTATGTCTTCCAACTTCATCCATTTACCTGCAAATGCCATTAATTTATTTTCTTTTATTGCTGAGTAAAATTCCATTGTGTGTATATACCACATTTTCTTAATCTACTCATTTACTGAGGGACATCTAGGTTGATTCCACAACCTAGCTATTGTGAATTGTGCAGCTACAAACATTGAGATAGCTGTGTCACTGTAATATGCTGTTGAACATAAGTTTTTAAAAGGAAGATTTCATATATACTTTTTTCCCCTTGCCCAAAGCTGCTTTGGGCCTGCTTTTCAAATCTCAAATCTTTTTTTTTTTTTTTTTTGGTACCAGGGATTGAACTCAGGGGCACTCAACCACTGGGCCACATCCCCAACCCTTTTTTTGTATTTTATTAGAGACAGGCTCTCACTGAGTTGCTGAATGCCTCGCCATTGCTGAGGCTGGCTTTGAACTCGTGATCCTCCTGCCTCAGCCTCCCAAGTGCTGGGATTACAGGCGTGTGCCACCGCGCCAGGCGCAAATCTCAAATCTTTAGCAAAAGAAAAATTTTCATACCCAAATGAACTATGTGAGAACATTGTAGGGGGGTGGGAGTGGGCGGGGCTGGATCCTCTAGAGGTCTGTTAAAAAATTTCTACTTCAGTGTATCTCCCATGACAAACAATGCTGGCTCTTCATTTCAACATCTATTTGCTGTTTCTTCTACAGTAGTAGAAATCTCAGTTTTCATGTTGGAACATGGAAGCATGTAATAAACTATACATTTCTCTGACCCTAGGAAAGCTCAGTGTAGTCATGTGACTGAGTTCTGTAAGTGGGATGTGAGTAGTAGTGATGTGTGCATGCACTTTTAAAAGGAAAGGGTCTTTCTCCTCCATTTCCCTGATAGCTGGAATGTAAATGTGGTAGCGAGCTATCTTGGACTACGCAGATACATGCTACAAACCAGCCTTGTACCTTATTGTTTCCATTTGCTTATTTCTGAATACTAATGAGGCTGAACATCTTTTTTCATGTATTTATGAGTCACTCAAGTGCAATATGCAACTCAATGATTGAAAACGAATAAGAAAGTGCATCCAAAGAGACAGGAAAGATTTATTTTTAACCTTTCTTAAATCCTAATGAGAGTGTGTAAAACGATAAATTTCCCGTACAAGTGCTGCCCTAGTTATGTCAAACAAATTTTTACATGAACTGAATTTTGCTTGTGTTCAGTTCTAAATAGATCTTAATTCCCTTTAGGGTTTTGAAAAACATTCTTTTAGTCTGTGAGTTGTTTGGTTATATATTATTTAGTTCTCAAACATGTGATACATCTTAATAAAATTTGTAATTTTATTGAATTATGGTTGGAGCAAGCAGTCTGAAGCACAAATCTATCCTTTGGAATTTACTCAGACTTTTTTTTCAAACAGGCCTAAAATAGTTTACTTTTATACATATTGCATGTATACACAAAAAGGTTATATTCCACTATGTTAAATAGTTAATAGACCCAATATTAATTGCTCAGATCTTTGATATCTTCACTTATTATTATGTGCTTGTTCTATCAGTTTCTGAAAAGATTATGTTACACATCTCTCACCATAGTTATTCTTTTTAGAATTTTACATTTATATTTTAATGAGCATCCTAAACATACATATTCTGGTCTTTGTGAAATGATACAAAAATTGATTACATTTGTGTTTTGACTTAGATCAGAGTTTCCCAATTATTTTAGTGTTTGGAGGGCAGTCTTACTTTGAGAGGGGGCTTAGTTTTAGTTATTTCTCTCCCTCCCTCTGTGCTCATCATGTCTCATTAGTGGTCTTGCAGTCATAAAAGGAGGGTGGAACTTCAACAAGAAGGAATGTTTTACAAAAATTTTACCTGGAGTGCCTGGCAGCTAGTTAGGGCCCACTGGAAAGCGTGGGAACAATGCAGAATGAATGTATAAGTGTGTGGTAGCATGGACTGTGCTGGGAATTTCTGGGAGGAGAGGTGGGGAATGTAGGGTGGATCCATAACTGTGAAAATCTTTAAAATAAGGCTCTTCATTTTATTCTGTAGTCTATGTATAGTTCTCAAATACTTTGTTGTGTTGGCTTTGATTCTGATTCCTTAATGATAGAACAGGGATAACATTTATTTAATATTACTCTCAAAGATATCATGTAAACTACTTGTTACTATTTGTGAACATGATTTGAAGATCTGAAATGATAAACTCCCAATGTGTAAGCAATTATTTCATAATTATTCTCAAAACTATGTCTTTGTTAATATTTCAAGCTATATGAGTGATATGTTTGAAGTCTCTGGCTGTCTCAGTTTGACTATTATCACTATTTAACACCATCCTAAAGATACTTAAATGATATACTTGAAGTATCTGGCTGCTGTGATTTTACTTTTATCATTATTTAGTATTCTCCTGGGTTATTTGTTCTCTAATTGGCAGTGTTATCAGGAGACCAATTTTAATTATAGCTGCTTAGTGTTTTAAAAATATAAAGCCAAATGCATCACTTCAAAATTTTATTAGTGCTTACTAAGTTGTGTTGTATTATATTACTTATTTAAGCTGGTAGTCCTTCTCCCCTTGCCCCTTACTATTCATGGTCTAATTATTCAATAATGATATTAAATCTCTACTTTTGGTTGAATGCCCAGAATAAGTACATATTTTCCAGCCTCTTTGATAGCTGGATGTGGCCAAATGACTACATTTTGCTCAATTTGTATATGACTGGGAGTTATCTTTAATGGCAGGAAGCTCTGAATTTCTTATATACTGCCTCCTATCTGTTGGTAGAATAAGGATGTAATAGCTGGAGTTGAAAGCATGCATATTGGAATGTTAGGTGATCCTTGGAATAAAAATCCTGCAGGAGGCAGTAACAAGATAGCTGAGCATAGATTTCTTACATCCTTCAGTGTGTAAACAGTTTTGACCTGAATACCACTGGGCTTCTTAAATATGTGTGGGAAATAAACATATTTTTCTTTAAACCTCTGATTTTGAGTTATTCTGGCCCTCACATTCTAATATGATCTTAACTAATGTATCCTATGTGTTTTTGCATGTGCAGCATACATTTGCAAGTCTTCAGGAAACACTACTCTAATGTCCCTAACTTTGTCCATGTGATTAGAAGAGGCTGACCCTTGCCTCCCAATTCTTGGGGGAGCCTTGCCTTGCCAATGGTAGCATCCCATCTGCTGGGCTCCAGTGAGCGGTTTATGGATGGTCACAAGATCTACCTCACACTAAGGAGAAGCTATGGAGAATTTTTTTTATAACTCACAAAAAAGAGACACTCTTTTTCAGCTAAACTGTGAGAACATGAATCTGAGGGTGTTATGTTGATGCAGGAGGACTGGTCTGACAAAAAAGTCAATACAGGAAAAATACTGGAACAGAGTTAACATCTCCTCACAGAAACACATTGTAACACTACTTGAGCATTTTAATCAGCCATTCCTGAAGCAAACTATGTCTGAACTTTCATTGCTGGATTCAATAAACTTCCTTTTCCCCTTTCCTTTCTTCCTTTCTTTCTCCTTCTTTCACTCGATGCATGTGTCATTATGACAAAACGATTCCTATAACTTGCTATATTTATTTATGTCATTAAAATGTTTTGCAGATATCATTATCTTATTTTAAGTCTCAAACCACATTTTCAATTAGGGAGGAAAACAAAGACTAGACCATATTCACTTCTGTACTTCTCACAGGGCAGAGCACTATTTCATTAAGAGAGCAGGTGCCTAACAATGGTGTGAGTGATGCCTGGTGGATCTCTGCTTTATTTTAATAGAACTGAACTCACAGAATGCCTATTATAACCTTCACAGTAGCCACCTTAGAGTCTCTGAAACATCTTTTAATAAATGTTACTGCCATTGCTCAGTATGATTTGAGAGATGATATCATAAATTATGTTCAAAATCTGTGGTGTTTTATCTTTTAAATAACTCAGCAGTGGGAAATCTTCCTTTTTTCCTGTAATCAGAAATTAATCAGAATGAATTCTGGTAAATTCAGAAAGAGACTGAAGGGTAGCGTGGATGAAGGACAAGAGGAAAGGAAATAAACTCTTTTCGTTAAGTTTTGTTAAAACTCATATAAATACCTCCAAAGTAGGCAGTGTTATCTTCTGCTTTCCTGGGAGAAGCCAAGGGGACACAGTCTATGTTACTAGAGGCAGGGGACTCAAAACCAGGTCTGCTTCATTCCAAAGACTGTGCTTTTTCCTATCAGCCTTTCTGCCTCATTAGGGCTAAGTTTATTTGAAATAAAAGCCAGGACTGTAAAGCACAGAGACAAACTTCTTTGTTGTTTAGGTATCATGCCTCAGGGCAGGATAAATACCTCTTTTGACACAAGGAGCAAATATGAAGAGAGGGAATTGGAATTTGATGTAAGAGACAGCCCACTGTCTGCAGGGGGCCTGAGGCAGAGCTGAATGTATCCTGGAAAGTGTGACAGGGCTGTGGCTTTCCAGGAAACTGAGGCAGTGAGAAAACTCCCCCCTTCCCCCTCAAACCCAGATTCTCGCTATCAAATCAGAAAGATTTCAGACATGTCAATCAGAGCAAGAGACATGAGTTTATTGAAGGGATGGGAAAAGGGAAAAGGGGACACTCTCAAGAGAGAGAGTGGGTCCTATCAGAGAGCAGGCACAGTGTGTCTCTTGTACACTACAGTTTATTGGGGATCCCAGAGAAGTTTCCAGAGAGTCCCACCCAGGTCCACCTCTTGACTTTTGAATGACAGCAGAATGACATCAGACTTTCAAGTCTCCACTGTGATGACAATTCTAAGCCACTTTGGCTCATGCTGACCAGTTCTAACTGGATTCTTAACCATAAATTCTTAATAGATTTTATGGTTAAGAGGAATTATCCTTATTGCCTTGAGCTTTGGGATCTGGTTTGTAAAAAGGGTTACAAAAATCTCCTCCTTCAGGGTAACTTGAGTTCCTTTTACCAATATTATTTTGGGCCTACATTTCTCCTGCAGGTAACAGATAGTTTGCTGAGGAATGGGACATAGCCTGTCCACTTAAGTCAGGCAGGACTGCATGTAAATTGCTTCTTGGAAAAGAAAGCATGTGGGAGTAAGCACAGTGGGCCCATTTTATAGAATTATTCCCTTAACCACTTGCATCTGTATGTCTCCTATCAGAAAGTACTCCATGAGAAGAATCCTGCACTTTACACATGTATGGAGAACAAGGCAGGGAGACAGGAAACCCTTGGCTGTAAGAAGTGAACTTGCTGGAACATAGGTGTTTCCAGAGCTCAGACAGGGGTCCATAGTTTAGGGAGCTCACATACCATGGCTAGTATGAGCTAATCACTTTATAGCCCTTCAGCTGAGCCAGCTCAGTCCTGCTGGCTATCTCATTGCTGGACCAGCCAAGGGGCAGATGCTGGGGGTGGGATCAGGAGGGTGTACAATGTAGGAGGATGGGCTAACAGGCATATATTTTGTGTCTTCTCAGCAAGTGTGTAGCTTCCCCACATGACTATTTTATTTTAATGGGTGTGTCTCTCTCTCTCTCTCTCTGTGTGTGTGTGTGTGTGTGGTTTGTGTTGTATGTATTTGGTTTCATTCATTTTCATCTTTTTCTTTATGGTACTGAATATTGAACCCAGGAGGACTTTACTATTGTACCACATCCCCAATCCTTTTTATTTTTTATTTTGAGACAGGTACTCAAAATAAAATAAATAATTGCTTAGGACTTTGCCCAATTGCTGAGTCTGGCCTCAAACTTGCAATCCTTCTGCCTCAGCCTCCTGAGTCACTGGAATAATTTTCATCTTATTTCCTCTCTCATCACTCTACTCTGCATGACATATTTTTAGATAATGCCCTCAAATGGTAACAGGTTCAGCTCTCCTTTGGAAGTGAGCTACTGGAGAGTGCCTGGGTGTATACTATCCCGGACTCTCACTTTCCTATCTATTTGAAAGAAATTCTCTCATAAGCTTTAACAGAGAAGAGGAGGGAGGATTTCGTTGCTATCTTGAACATTGATGGTGGTAATCTAGCCAGAACATGCTGGGGAACAAAAAAGGCCCAAGGTTCTCTGATAGTATTGCATTTTCCTTGCCTGCTCTTTTGAACCTAATCCATAGATGTGGAAAGAAGTAGGGAGGCAGGTGTCTTCATGAATGTACACGCTGTTGTCTGCAGATAGAGTTGTTGTTTATAAAAAGAACATCTAACATTTCTGGCAGGAGACTTTCTTTTACCTGCTTCTTCTGTACCCGTCAGTCTTTCCAGCACTGCTAGACGTAGCACTGTCATTATAACTGTGTGACTGCCGTTCAAGAAGTGGCTTGAAAAGTTTTGTGATTGCAGCCTGTAAAAGACAGTCCAGTGGTGGTGCTGTTGAGAAAAGGACAGGCCAGGCTGCTTCTGGCTTGGAATGCAGATGACAAAAAATAATACCAATGGCACAATGAGGAGGGAGGGTTCTTGAAGCAGATGCAGTCACATGTTGGTTAGTGCAGGGACATGTTCTGAAAAACATAATAAGAGTATACAAACCCAGATAGCATAGGTTAATCACTAGATGTGGCCTCCTGATGCAGTCAAAGATGTGGTAAAACACAGGATGCAGGAAGCTGCTGCATAACATGGCATACTATTTTATAGTAACCTTTTCTTAAGTTAGTAGGAGTACATTCTAAAATAACAATAAAAGTATGTATAGCAGATACATGGGCCAGTGACATAGTCATTTACTGTTGTAGTCATCTGATGCACGGTACATAATTGTATGTGCTATACTTTTATACAGCTGGCAGCTTAGTCCTTTGTTTACACCAGCACTGCCACAGACTTGAGTAATGTATGTCCCTGAGACATTACAACAGCTATTACATCATTAGGCCAGAGGAATTTTTCAACTCCATTATTATCTTATGGGACCACTGTTGTGTACATGATCTGTCATCAACTGAGTTGTCACTGTGTGGTGCATGAACATAGATGGGAAATGTTGTGCACACAAGTGAGCCACAGCCGCTCTCCATTGCATCACTTCCTGTCTGCGTGATGGTTAGTAGACAACCGAACCCCTCCCTGCTTCATATCTATGCAAAGATGGGGAGATAACTGTCATAACAGAAATTATCATTTCTACCTCCTAGGATTGTTTTAGAAGCTATGTGCAGACACCAAAGTTAGCAATGAAGAATGTTGGTTTTCAGTTTGTGCATGCAGCTTACAGTAGAGCACTTGCCTAGCATGCATGAGGCACTGGGTTCAATCTCTACTACCACAAAAGAAAAGAAAAGATGATGATGATGATATTAAGAGTCTCATGGGAGAGAATGAGTATTTTGGGAGCAATTCGTTGATTTTGTTCTAGATTATCTTAGATAATTCTAATCTTTAAAGTCTCTTTTTATAATGCAATAGCAATAACAATATTATCTTATTTACTCTTCTCTATTTGAAGTAGGCAGGAAGATCTGAATAACTCCACATTCCAGGGTGAGGAAAAATGAGGCTCAGAAAAGAAATTAGACTTTCCTTTTGCATGAAGTTTGTAGGTGGCAGAGTCAGCGTGTTGTGCTCAGATGATGCGACTGTGAGCAATATTCTCAAAGGCCCCAAGACTGTGTGAGACACGGATGGACTTTTTCATTGCAAGGGTGAGCTGGGGGGTGACTGGAATGAGTACAACCTGAGAAAGGAGAGTGGGGATGAAGCAACCAATTGGAGCATCTTCTGGAGCCCAGGAAAGGTAGGAATGTACACCTGGGTGTGACAGTCACCTGGCCAATTCCCACTCAGCTCTCAAGCCTCAGCTGCTGACATGTCACTTCTTCATGAAGGCTTTCCTGGTTCTCAGACCACGTTTGCACAACTCCTCCTCTTCACAGCAGCCTGTGCTTCACCTTGCAATACTTGTATGTTTATGGTTGGTCTCAGGGTTGATTATCAACTTGGAGAACAAAGGTTGTCACGACTGTGACCCTAGCTGAACACTGTGCCTGGCTTACAGCTGGGGTCCTCTCATGCAGTTGCTGAATGAATTAAGAGGAGGGAGGAGGGACTTCCAGAAGGACAGGTTATGCCAGATCATCTCTCAGCACTTGTGATTGAAGGGCAAAAATCACACTGGGGACAGCTGAGCAGCCAAGAGATTTATTCAACAGCCTTTGTGGCTGGTTGGAGGTCGAAGAGGTGCTCTGGTGGAAGGCTGAAGAGGTGCTGAGAGAGGGGAGTCAGGGAGAGGGGAGTGTGCAAGCTCTGGTGGGAAAGTGGGTGCCTGGTCGCTCCGGCTGGGATCTCTGAGCTGTAGGCTGGGGCAGCGGCTGTCAGGTGGGCAGCTGCCCTTGGCTGAAGGTGGATGGTCTGGAGCTGTCGCAGTGGCTTCCTCCTCTCCACAGGGATGAGTGTTGTTGTCTGAGAGTCTCTCCTCTCTGCAGGGTCAAGCTGTTGTGTTCTTGGCTTCCTCCTCTCAGCAGCAATGAGCTATTGTGTTCTGAGTCTCTCAAATGGGACCCTATATAGGGATTTATGGTGGGGGGGAGGTGCACCAGAGCAACCCCAATGCCATTGGCTCTTTGCCCATGGAACAGGGCGACCTTTAAGCCTATTGGCTCCTGCCCAGGGAAAAGAAACATCCTGTCCAGGGAAGAAACATTCTGTCAGGGGAAGAAACATCCTGCCCAGAAAATGAAACAAGGTTGTTTTGCTTAGGATATGGAAACCTCTGGGGGGGGGGGGGGGCGGGGACGGGAGGGTAGCCCATCTATCAGTGATTCTGTGGCATTTTCTGAAATCTCCAGATTTAAATATTTACTTGATCATAGAATGAGTGTTCAAGAAGAGGTATTCCCCAAAGAAACTAGAATTGTTAATGAGTGGATGAAGGTGGGAATATCATTGGATAGGTGGTTGAGGAGCTGAGGAGCTTTCTCAGAAGAGAAAAGGGGACCTCAACTCAGTCCTGGCAGGTTCTTGACTTTTTATTTCTACATATGTGTATATTTTATTAGTGCATTATAGTTGTACACAGTGGTGGGGTTTGTTGTTGTATATTTGTACATACAATATAAAAATAAAAATTTGGCCAATATCATTTCCCAATATTTCCTTCTCCCCTCTACCCCCCCTAGGTTCTTGACTTATGTTAGGGAAAGGAAATTCAGGCTATTCAAAAGAGGCACACACAAATATTTATTTAATAAAACAAGGAGATTTATTCAGGGAAGCAAGCAATCAAGCAGGATACACATTCAGATGGAGGAAGAATGTGGGCACTTGAGAGAGAGATGGACTTTGGGCTTTTTTTTTTTTTTTTAATTTAACATGACATGAGATCTTTCAGAAATGAAAAAGAAGGAGGAATATCTATGTATTTTTATGCTTACTTTGATGAAGAAGTGAATAGTTGTAAAGAAGTATGATTGGACAGGGGTGTATAAACTAATTATAAGGTCTATTCAGATTCTTCTCTGTGTCCCCTTATCTTCACAGTTAGGAGCATTTCTTTCTTCTGGGTTTAGGGTGAGGCTTTCTGGAATGAAGGTTAGGACGTGCCTTGGAGAAATGGTGAGGAGAAGCTGAGAGGGACCTTCCTTCTTCTGTGGTTTTCTAAGATATCAATCATATTTTCTTGACCCCAACCCCTTCAACGCTATATTATTAACCACATCTCAATAAGTAACTACAGCTCTCTTGAGTCTCAAATTTGATTTATAATATAGATACTTGATTATTTAATTAGGAAAAAATAAATGAATTAAGAAAAGTGGTTATCACCATGCTTCATATGAGTAATGGGGATTCAAAATATTATTAATTCTCCTCAGGAAGAGAAGTTCTAGTGGGCTCTTCTTTTGTAAAGTAAAATTTGTAAACAGTGAGCATGAAAAGTGTCCAGAGGTGACATGAGCCTAATGAGCTCAATTCTCTTTATCATGGAGCACAGGGTGGGCTGTGGTGATCTGTTTTTTTCAGGATCTCTAGGTCGATGTCATCCAGTCAATAGGTAATGTTTGGAACATGCCCACATCATAAGTCTTTAAAAATATTTTCCCCTTGGCTTTATTTAGTCTAAAGAAAACATGTTGTATAAGCTAACAACGTATGTAGGCATTTTAGTCACCTAGACTCACAATACTCTAAAGAATCAAGGAGCTTTTAAGAATTTAGGCTTGAAGGAAAACAAGGATGGAGATTAAAGACAAAGGTGTTTATGGAGCTTATCAGATTTAAAATTACAGTTTATTTTTTCTTCCCTGTTGGTCTCCTTTTTTCTTCTATCCTACCTCAAGAGGAAGTAGCAGATTCCTTTTATCACCTAAAAAATGTCATCAGTGCCTTCTGAATTCAGGCCAGGTGGATAACACCAGTCAGTAGCAAGAAAATACAGGTTAACCATACTTTCCCACAAGTTTAGACTTAGGGAATGTTCAGAAGGACTCAGCCTGCAGAACTCAAGCAAAGAAGGATGAATTTATTTCAGGGAAAGCTTCTGGGGCAGGGAAACCAAGAAGCATCCTGTGTTAGACCAACAGCTCTGTAGGTAGGACCAACCCCTGATGACGTAAGCCTGGCCTGTTTTTAGCAATTCCATGGCTTCTACTCTGGAACATGCAAAAACGTTCAGTGGCTTGTCCTGTTTGCTCCTCAGGCCCAAAGGAAAGTTTGTTGGTACTTTTAATTTTGAATCCTGTAACATCAATCTGATTTGAAGGACTCACATTCTTTTTTTTGTGGGGGGTTGGGGGCAGTACTGAGGATTGAACCCAGGGGCACTCGACCACTGAGCCACATCCCCAGCCTTATTTTATATTTTATTTAGAGACAAGGTCTCAGTGAGTTGCTTAGGACTTTGCTTTTGCTGAGGCTGGCTTTGAATTTGCAGTGCTACTGCCTCAGCTTCCCGAGTCTCTGGGATTACAGGCCTGAACCACTGTGCCCAGCAGGAATCACATTCTTTAAAAAAAATTTTTTTTTATTCATTGTACACACTTGCAGCACAACTTTTCATTTCTCTGGTTGTACATGATGTAGTACTGCACCATATGTGCAGTCATACATATACCTAATATAATAATGTCCATCACATTCCACTATCTTTCCTGTCTCCATTACCCCCCCTTGCCCGATCAAAGTTTTTCCATCCTCCCTGCCCCCCATTATGGATTAGCATCCACTTATCAGTGGAGAACATTTGGCCTTTGGCTTTTTTGGGATTGGCTTACTTTGCTTATTGCTTAGCATGATATTCTCCAGCTCCATTCATTTACCTGCAAATGCCATGATTTTATTCTCTTTTAATGCTGAGTAATATTACATTGTGTATATATATACACCACAGTTTCTTTATCCATTCATCTATTGAATGGCATCTAGGTAGGTTCCATAGTTTAGCTATTGAGGATTCACATTCTTTTTGTTTTTTGTTTTGGTGGTGCTTGGGGATTGAACTCAGGGCCTTGTGCATGCGAGGCAAGCACTCTACCAACTAAGCTATATCCCCAGCCCTGAGTACTCACATTCTTTATGAAACTTTCCCATGATATATTTTCTACACTTCACCTCACTTTCCCCATTTGATCCTTTCTTTCCTCCCAACCTATAATATCCCTTAACACACACACACAGACACACACACACACATTTTAGGCTCCACAATTCAATTTACCCTATTTTTTTCCTCCTCCTATTTTGAACTTTTAGTAACTCTGCTGTCTGAGTTGCCTCTGTTTGGTAAATATCCAAAACTCCATTTTAGATTTTAAGATCCAGCAAACACTGTTAGTTTTGTTTCTCTTCCCTCGTTCCTCTCAGAATCCCTCAAAATCTGAATCTGGCTTCTTGCAACCAGAGGCAACTGGCCAGAGGCTCTGGGTGCTTCAGGCTCCATCCGTAGGCTCAGGGAATCAGCAGTTGGCATACTTGTGACCTGTTTGCAGCACATCACTGGGCCTCTGCACCTGGGCTGGGAATCTGATGCATGCAACTCTGGGCCAGCAGGGCTCCTGTAGGCAGACTCTCTTTTTGCTCTGGGCCTACCTTGAGGCAAGACTCAACTTGATGAAGCCTTCAGATATATCCATATTCCTTTGTGTTAGTGAGAGTCAAATATTTTAAGGTGGATGAGGATCTACACTGTACATAGAAAAACAAAATTCTGCATTTGATGATCTGTTCTTCACCTTTCTGGTTTCTTACACATCATTCTTCTCTTATTTCTTTTAGTTCACAGATGATCAAATTCTCTCTGTGATCTGAACAATTCCTTTCTCACTCAACTTTGCATATTCCGTGCAGCACAACAGAACCCCTGTTATCTTAGTAGCTGAATGAGGGCTATGTGCCTTCGGTGCCTTGGTTCAGTTCACTATGTCCAAAAAGGGAGACTTTCTTTTTTTCTAATTGCTGTTCTTGGTGCCATGTTTCTCAGTTTGATTGGGCCATGACTCCAACCCTGTTAGAGGACACCAATCTAGGTCTAATTAGGAGACAGAAATCATACAATAATTTGAACAGGAAAATATGATATAAAGAATTATTAAACTATGATAAAAGAGTAAGACATAATAAAAACTTAGTCTAGCTTTTATTATATTATACCTTATAGTATAGTGTACTATAGGCTGAGGGGAGAGTACACATGAAGCACAAACTTGAGAGTGACTCCCCTTTAAGGCTGGGGTTCAAAACTTATTGTAGCAAGTATAGTTGCAGTCATTGGGTGACAGAGGATTTTGCTGATTTGCATGGGAGACAGTTGGTCTACAGTCTCTGGGCAAGTAGGAAGCAACTCTTTAGTGACAAGCAGGACACAGGTGAGCTTCGGCCAGTGGCTGGGCATGTGGATGTGCAGACAGGGTGGTGGCACCAGTGCAGGCTAGTGACAGTATGAAGAGGATTCTGGGAGGGTGATCTCCAGGCAGGGCCAGTGCTTTCATGTCAAGAGGCTGTGCCTTCTGGGCGCACGTCTGAGTCCAGGACAACCTGATACTCTCACACCAACACTCCTGACTGACCTTGCTGTCCAAGAAGCAGCAGGAGAGCTCCTGCCTTCTGGGATACTGCTATAGTGCCCTCTCTGAAGGAAGCACAACAGTCAGTGGCACATGCCTGTGATAATCTCACCCACTCTGGAGGCTGAGGCAAGGCAGGAGGATCGAAAGTTCCAGGTCCTCCTCCACAACTTAGAGAGACCCTGTCCCAAAATAAAAAAAGTAAAAAGGGCTGAAGATATGGTTCAGTTTAAAAACCCTCCTGGGTTCAAACTTCATTACCAAAAGAAAAAAAAAGGGAGGGGGTTGGGTGGGGAAGAAAAGTACACTGTACTTCTCACTGTCAAAGAGAAGTGCATAAAGAAATTCATCTTTTGATTCAGGCATGTATTGAAGGGTGAATTTGGAGCTGAGCAACAAATTGATAACAGATACTCATTGTTTCCTGGTCTGTGCTCATAGTAAATGCTCAATAAACACTGGCTAATTTTTCTTTGTCCCAAGCTAACTGGCCGGTTGAGTTAGTAGATATTTGACTTAGAATGAGCATTGAGTTGAAATTCAGTGGACATGGAGTCCTAGTTTCTTTACTAGCATTGATTTTGTAAACTTGAACAAGTTTTCTAAGCCTTAGTTTTCTTATCTGTAAAATAAAGGGTTAAACAAATAGCCTCCAATGTCCATTTTAAGACATAAAAATATTAAAATACATTGTTATTTATTTATTTATTTATTTTTGGTACCGGGGATTGAACTCAGGGGCACTCGACCACTAGGCCACATCCCCAGCCCCCTTTTTTGTATTTTACTAGAGACAGGGTCTCACTGAGTTGCTAAGTGCCTCGCCACTGCTGAGGCTGGCTTTGAACTCGCAATCCTCCTGCCTCAGCCTCCCAAGTGCTGGGATTACAGGCTTGTACCACCTCACCTGGCTAAAATGTGTTGTAATTTAAGTAGCACAGTTCTTCTGGTGTTGCCGTGATATGACATTGTATCAGTCATATCATTGAAGATCATCTTGCAATGGATGAGGATGCTTCCAAGGAGTCCCCTCCACAGACACACAATACTGGAGTAGTTGTAGTCCTGTGTTTTTGTGGTTATGGAATGAAAAATTCACCCCTTTTCTCTTTTTTGTATGTGTTGTGCAGCAAAGCATAAAGCAGAAGATATTTTACTTGTCACTGTCACTCAATTACTGGCTTTCTCTCTAGGGAGAGAAAACAAAGAGCACAAGTCATTTCGAAGAGTTTCTTTCTTAACACTTTTATAAAAAAACAGCAAGTTAGTTAAATTCTACTCCCCTCCAGGTATGATTAAATGTTCCCTATGGATTCCAGCCCATTTTCCGATTAAAAGGATATCAAAGAAATGAGCATATTTCTTGCTATTCTATAAAGGCATCTAGCAATAAACTATTTGTGTTAAAGTGGGAAAAATTACACAGAGGGATAAATTTTTGATGCAAGAGAAGATAAATTTGCAACCTGGTAGAAGAATTTAACATTCAAATGTTTGAAATTATAGTGCCAAATAGACCCTAAGGGTCCAAATAAGATATTTCTGCTGGTAAAGTAAATCAGTGATCTTCCATTCATATAAGCAAATCAATATTATAGGTGAAAATGGATTTTCTTTGCCAGTTAATACATTTTCATTCTCTTGCTCTTATGTGAAATTGAATGATTTCCAACTATCTGATTGAATCATATTTTTTGAGCTATCATCTTGCCAGATAACTTAAGAATACAAATATCTTTGATATGAGACATATTAACATGACAGAATCAAATCTTTGGTCACCCTTGATAAATATTATATATGTATACATAATGAGGTAGCTTATTTTAAAATATTCGTTGCAATGTGGAGAACATATAATTGCTCTTCGAAGAAAATACAGTTTTAACCTACCTCATTGTTGAAAAGTGTTATATAGAGTGACTTCTTCATTTTTCAACACATTAGCTCCATAGGTCCCCAGTAGGACCTAATTTAGTGGTAATGTGGGTAATAATACCTATGTAAACTGAATAAGTTGAAAAAAAATGTGTATGAATTCTGTTGAATTTTTCAATTGCCTGCTTGCACCAAAGCCTCCTTAGAATGCTTATTTTAATGACTAGGTAGGTTTATAAAACCATGAACGGAAAAGTTCATGACACCACCAGGCTAAGTGTGGTATAGTTGTATTGTTTGTATATAAAGAGACTCTATCAGCCAGTAACAGTGAAATCTGAAGTCTGTTAGAACTGTTTTAGCTTTGATTTGGCCTATAGAGAACCCAATCGGGGTGCAGTTGTCACTGTCCAGGACCATCTCCTCTTGGTCACTTGATTTTACTCTGTGTCAGGGTCATTTGCCCTTGAAAATGAGTACTTCCGGTTAGTAGGTGGCTCATAGAAGTTAAGAGAGAATTGAGGAGAAAACATTCACTGTGATTAAGGAAACTCTTGATGGCATGTTAATACTCTCTTTAATTTTCATTGCAAAAGAATAGCCTATGAATGTTTATACATATTAGAACACAATAGTATTTGCTTCTTTAGTTATTACTTTTTGCAAAAAATCCTAAGAACATTTTCTTTATTTTTTAAGATGCATTCTAACATATATGCTATCAATACTACTGATTTTCTTCATAGTCAAGAAAAAAAAAAAAAAAGAACTATAATGTGAATTGTAATCAATTTCAAGTTGGCAAAGTCAAGCATGATGAATGTTGATTGTATGTTAAACTCTGATGGGAGATAATTTGTAACATTGGAATACTGTTAGTTCTACCTTGGCATCAGAGTTGCTTCCTGTTGTAATTGTTGTTTATCTTTTCCTCTCATGGCTACTCCACCAATATATCTGAAGTTCTTCATAAAAATACCAACACGATTTAGGTTGAAGAGCTTTGAAAAGCACATTTACTTCTCCATAAGAACTTTACTTGGTTCCAGAAGGAGTATGTATTTTTAAACTGAAAAAAAATCTGGGCACTTTTTGTAAAATGACATCAAAATTACCTCCCTATTTCTACCTGCAGTGAAATGGAGTTTACATAAAGAAAGCTGATAGGAAATTGGAGCTTGGAGTGTTTTTATAGCAATCTTTTTGGAAAAGCTATTTCTCTTTTGTCTAATAATTACGTACAAAATTCCTACTGAAAGACATTCAGTGAAATTAACATGTCCAATGCCCATGCTTTTGCTGGATAAGTTGACCCAGCCATAGATGTAGTCTTAAAAATGAGGGTTGTATGTATGTGTTCATGTGCACGTGTATGTATGTTAGGAAGAGAGGAAGGAAGAGGGAGTTAGGGGGATCTGCCCCTTATCCCCAGATGCTGGTGAATCTGACTCTTATCGAGGATAGATAACTGAAGGAACATCTTTTTCCTTTTGTCCCTTGAAATCCATTTATTTCTGCATTTCTAACCAATGCATTCTCCTTCACTTCTGATGAGACAGTCCAAAAGGGCACCTTTCACAAAATTCTTGCTTGCTTCTAGGCTTCAACTTTTTGTCTACTTTGGGGCTTATTATGTACTGTTTCCTGATTAATGGTAAATGCAGCATGGGAATACTCAGATGTGTTTTGGCTCAATGCCAGTTAATCTGAGGAGCCATTTGAGAAGTAGTTATAGGAACCAGGTGAAATTTAAAAAAAATCAATCAATCTATCTATCTCTATCATTTTTGTGACACTGGGGATCAAACCTAGGGCCTCATATATGCTAGGCAAGCTCTCTATCTCTGGGCTATAGCCCAGCCCTACTAGGTGGAAATTTAAATGCAGGATTTTCTTAGTCCATTTATGCTGCTATAATAAAATATCACTAATTGGGTGGGTTAGAAACAACAGAAATTTATTTTTCACAGTCCTAGGGGCTGGGAAGTTCAAGATCAAGGGACCAGCAGATTTACTGTCTGGTGAAATTCTGCTATTTTGGTACCTAGATGGCTTCTTTTTCTTGCTGTGTCTTCAGTGATGGAAAGGGTAAAGGCACTCTCTGGGACTTGGTTTTTCCTTGCAGTATTGGGGATGGAACCCAAGGGCCTCATGAGTGCTAGACAAGCATTCTATCACTGAGCTATACCCCCAACCCCTTTTATTTTATTTTGAGATGGGGTCTTGCTGTGTTGCTTAGGCTGGCCTCCACCTTATGATCCTCCCATCACAGACTCCCTAATAGCTGGCATGAACCACAGCACTCACTTGGGACTTCTTTTATATGGACACTAATCCCATTCATGAAGGCCCTGCTCTCATGACCTAATCACCTCCTGAAGGCCCCATCTCCAAATATCCTCTCTTTGGGCATTAGATTTCCATATGTTAATTTGGGGGAGACACCTACATTGAGATCATATCAAGGGTTCATTTTGTTGACTCTCTTTTTATGTACACTTAAGTCTAGGCCTTGGAAACTTCATGCAGGAGGAGTTAGATTGTAAGGTGGATGCTTCTTGTCAAACAATTGAAGGATCACAGTCTGCTCAAAGCTCTTTAAGTTTAGACAAACAAGTCAGAAGGACAAGAGAGAAGCCTACAAGACAGAGCCATTCTAGGGGCACTTATAGTATGGAAGTAGGAAGAGAAGACCTCCCACTTGTGAGCAGCCTTGCTTGGAAAAGAGCAATAAACAGAGCCCAGAGGACAGTCTGCACATGCTCGGATCTTCTCCCAACTTCCCTAATTAGGTCAAGTAATGCTCTTGTGTAGGAGCAAGTGAGAGAAAGGGGAACAGACGACTGGTAGAACCTTCCCTAATACTTAGCATAAAGTTAATGGTAGAAGTACCTTTTCCATGAGCATTAGCAGGAACAAAGAGAAAGAAAGGAAAGGACTCCTTTTTCAAAAGCAAAAAAAACTCCAACCTGGCTGACCACCAAAAATTAATTGGGATTTTAAATAAACTAATAGTTTATTTAAAATTTGCTTGTATTTTCTTTATCCTTTTTAATTTTTTGGTATGGGGATTTAACCCAGGGGTATTTTACCACTGAGTCACATCCACAGCCCTTTTTATTTTTTATTTTGGGATAGGATCTCCCTAAGTTTAGTGCCTCCCTAAATTGCTGAGTCGATCCTCTTGCCTCAATCTCTGGAGTCACTGGGATTATAGGCACGTGCCACCATGCCTGGCTAATTGGGAGTTTTAAAAAATTAAAAATTCTTGGACTTCACCAGAATCAGACTCAGATGTTCTAAGGTGGGGCCTGGGAGCCTGTGTTTTTTGAAAATCTGACCTTAGAATTTTGATGATTAGTTAGTTCTGGGAACCATTGATTTATGCCCTGGGAACTGTCTTCCCAAACCTTTTTCAAGGGCTTCACAGGGCAGAAATATATTTTGTCTGCTGGGAGGAAATAGTTTGACCCACATGAGTGAAAAGAAAAGAAAAAACCCAGTATAAGCATTAAATCCATAGAAAATGGTTAGTTATCAACTTAGGTTGACTTTTAAATAAAAGATTGTCTTAAATTGCTTGACAAATTGTTTGCAAATGTTAAAAACAACACCCACATACATCATTACCAATATCGTCCAAGCTAGTCGAAAAGGAACTTCAATTATTATACAGTGGTCATGTTGGCAACCAGGAGGACTGTGGCTGTGAGCCTGTGACAGTGCACACACATCACTAGAGTCCTGGCAACTGTCCCGGGCCTGCTGATGTCAGCGGTGGCCCAGGAATGGTTTTGTGGTTTCACTGAGCCATGCTTTCAGGAACCAGCTGTCAGGAGTATTTATCCTACGAGGAAAGAATTAGGCATTTAAAATCCCCCCCCCCTTTTTTTTCCTCCTTTGAGGAAGATTTAAGTTTCTGATTTAAGTTTCATTGGTTATCACATTGATTTTTGTTTGTTTGTCTCCATTGGACTGAGGATAATATAACAGTTAAGGGAGATATAAGTCTCTGCACTGTAAGGGCCGCACGGAGCAGTGGTTCAGAGCCCAGGTTGTAGCCCCCACCACAGCCTTCCTGGGTTCAGTCCTAGCTTAGCTGCTGACTGCTGCACCAGTCATCTGTTGCCCAAATGGGGTCATTTGATCCAATAAAATGGACCATAATCTGGATTTGGCTTATTCATCTTTATGGCATTGCTTATCTGTCTCTAGATCCCTGAATTTTTTTATAAACTGGTAGTTAGATCTAGAGGCTTAATTTTCAGGAAAGACTTCTTCATACTACAACATTCTTTTTTTTTTTTTTAACTTTTTAAAATTGGCCCATTATAATTATACATAATAATGGGATTCTTTGTGACATATTCTTACAAGCACCTACCATAATTAGTTCCCATTCATTCCCCAATACTACCCCTTACCAGTCTCCTTCCTTTACTCTACAGCTTTCCTTTCCATTTTCTTTATTTTTTTATTTATAATAGTAGTATGTATTACAATTCATAATGCACATATATAGCATCTTTTTACATACAACTGTTTGTATACAAAGTATATAAGTACCATTCAGATCTTCAATCATGCATTTAGGATAATGATATCCATCTCATTCAACCACCAATTTTTTCCCTGTTTTCCCCCCTCACTCCCCCTTGCTCCCTCCCTTCCCTTCCCTTTCCTTTGACCATTCTAGTGTTCCTCTATTCCTCCTATGTACCCCCATCCAACAACACTGTGAACTAGCCTCCTTATATCAGAGAAAACATTCGGTATTTGGATTTTTGAGATTGACTAATTTCACTTAGCATTATATTCTCCAACTTTATCCATTTACCTGCAAATGCCATTATTTTATTCTCTTTTATTGCTGAGTAAAATTCCATTTTGTATATATACCACATTTTCTTTATCCACTCATCTACTGAGGGACATCGAGGTTGGTTCCACAACCTACCTATTGTGAATTGTGCTGCTATAAACATTGAAGTGGCTGTGTCACTGTAATATGGTGTTTTTAAGTCCTTTGGGAATAGACCCAGGACTGGGATAGCTGGGTCATAGGGTGGTCCCAATGGTACAGAATTGAGGATACAGAGACTAATACATATAATTTCAGCTATCTTATATTGGACAAAGACGCCAAAAATGTACAGTGGAGAAAGGATAGCCTCTTCAACAAATGGTGCTGGGGAAACTGGAAATCCATATGCAACAAAATGAAATTAAACCCTTATCTCTCACCATGCACAAAACTCAATTCAAAGTGGATCAAGGACCTAGGAATTAGACCAGAGACAATACACCTAATAGAAGAAAAAGTAAGCTCCAATTTCCAACATGTCGGATTAGGCCCCAAGTTCCTTAATAAGAATCCTGTAGTGCAAGAATTATTACCAAGAATTAATGAATGGGACAGATTTAAACTAAAAAGCTTCTTCTCAGCAAAAGAAACAATCAGTGAGGTGAATAGAGAGCCAACTAATTGGGAACAAATATTTAATACGTGCACATCAAATAGAGCACTAATTTCTAGAATATATAAAGAACTCAAAAAACTTAACACCAAAACAAACAAACAAACAAACAAACAAACAAACAAAAACCAAATAACCCAATCAATAAATGGGCTAAGGAATTGAAAAGACACTTCTCAGAAGAAGATACACAATTAATCAACAAATACATGAAAAAATGCTCAACATCGCTGGCAATTAGAGAAATGCAAATCAAAACTACTCTTAAGATTTCATTTCACTCCAGTCAGAATGGCAGCTATCAAGAACACAAACAACAATAAATGTTGGAGAGGATGTGGGGGAAAAAGGCACACTCATACATTGCTGGTGGGACTGCAAAATGGTGCAACTGTTATGGAAAGCAGTATGGAGATTTCTTGGAAAACTGGGAATGGAACCACCCTATGACCCAGCTATCCCACTCCTTTCCATTTTCATAAGATCCCTCTTTTCTTTTTCATTCTTTTTTCCCTCTAGCTTCTATGCATACTACCACATTCTTAAAAATTCAGACATAGCATTAGCACCTGAACTCCAACTAATGTATTTCAACTAGTTTGTATGACCTAGTTTATAACTTGGACTCAGATGCACCATGAATTTAAGGGACAGTTTGGTGACAAAAAGAGAAATTCTCCTTACAAAATGGCATTTATTTGGAAGACTTAGTTTTCCTCCAAAGAATGATTTTCTTTTATGGTATCTTTTACGAATTAATTTATTTGTAAATCTGGAAGGCTTTGCAAATTTGCATATAATTCTTGCACAGGGACCATGCTAATCTCCATATTTGCCAATTTTAGTATAGGTGCTGCTGAAGCTTTGGCATTTCCTATTTTCATCTTAAAATAGGAAAATACCACCCAACTTCTAAGGTGGATTTATGTTTAAATGAAGTAGTGCACATAAAGTCATCCACTACAGGGCTTGGCTTAGAGTATTCCTTCAAATAGTATTAGCTTCCTTTGTTTCTTCTGCATGTATTATTATTATTTTTTGGTACGGGGGTAGGAACTCAGCATTGCTTAACCACTGAGCCACATCCCCAGCACATTTTTTTTATATTTTATTTAGAGACAGGGTCTCGCTGAGTTGCTAAGTGCCTTGCTAATTTGCTGAGTCTGGCTTTGTACTCGCGATCCTCCTGCCTCAGCCTCCCAAGTAACTGGGATTACAGGCATGAGCCACCATGCCGGGCTCTACATGTATTTTTGAACACCCTTTCAAGCCCAGCTAAGTGTCAGGTTTTGTGATGGGAGTTAAAAGAAGTTAAAAGAACTAGATTCTATATTAATTTATTTTAATATTGAGCTGTAAATATGGTTTATGCCCCAAAGGAGCTTTGGTGGAATGGAAACACACACACACACACTTGACCAAGTTGTGATGACAGAAAGGGCTGGAGGAGTTCTGCTGTCAATCACCATTGAGAATTTACACGATGGAGTTCTTAGAGAAGGCGGCACTAAAGCAATATGAGGAAAATATGGGGAACATTGACACAAGCACATTCACTCCAGACTTGAGGAATATTATACTAGGCGAAGGAGCAGAGAAATATAAGCAAGGACATTTTCCTAATAAGCAGATTCATGTGACTGCTTAGAAAAGAAGGCTGCTGAAACAGAATCAGATGGGGTGAGATAGGGGAAGGCCTCAGATGCCCTTTGGATTTTGTCCTAGTCCACAGAAGAATGGGTATGATAAAGTAAGTATGTAGGAAAGTGAATTTAGAGCATAATGGATTGGGAAAACGTAAGGACTGAAGGATATCAGTTGGAGACTACTATTAAAATCCTGGAACCAGGGGAAAGAATCTTGGGTGACTTCTTATTAATATGGATTTAGATCATGAAAATAGCACCAGACTATAACATACAACATTTATCTGAAGTCTAATGTTCGAAGTGTATTGGTTTGGAGTTCTCAAAATCTTTTTTTTTTCTTCAAGTAAGTGCTTGCAGCCAAGGTGGCTTACGGTACCAAGAATAAGTGGGATGCTGGGACTCCTAGATGTCCTGAAGCCCTATGGATCCATCCAATATGATGGTGCAGATTTTGCAGAGGAGGATAGCTTTGATGCTAGACTGTTGGTGCTATTTTATTAGTAAAATGAGAGTACGTATGGGTAAAACAAAACACACAGTATAGAGTAAATGCTTGATTGCTGCCAGTTAGTATCCTCTGTGCCAAATATAGTGACCAGAGGAAGGGTCAGGTTTACACCACTGTCACTGTGGTAGAGGATAAATACCCAGGCTGACCATTAGTTTTTTATTTGTTCCCAGTGGGTCTTAGCTATTTTGTGTTTAACCTTGGAGAGTGCAAAGAAGATAGAGTGCATTGGAGAGGTGGAACCATGATAAATGAAGTTCCCGTTGTCCCCAATGGGCTCCTCTCTCTGAATCTCTCACCTACTGATCCATGCCTGGTCACATCAGCTACTCTGGCTGGGGGAATGGGTATCAGACTACAAAAGTGCATCTGCATCTTTGCTTTTACAAGGTCTTTCCCCTTGCAGGTAACAGCTATTCTGCAACACCTCCTTGTGATAAATTGAGACTGACTTTCCATCAGAGGGAACTCATGTGAGAGATTAACGGTCTTTATTATTATCACCAGGGGAGACAGAAAGGTTTAGTCCAGTAGGTTGTGAGGCCCAGGTATTTCATAGGGACAGGATATTTTGATGTGAATTGTATTTTGTGAAATGTGAATCTCAACACCAAAATATAGTAGTTCTCATTGTTGTTGAAATTTAAAAACGTTCTGAGGCTTGTAAACATGCATGTAGAAAATGCATATGGTTGCTTAAAACAAGTCTGTAACTGTAAATGTGTAGTTCTGGTTGCTAATTTTGTGCAGCCAGTTTGATGAGAATGAGGGTCGGGCAAATGAATCATGATCCTTTGGACTGATATTTATATTCTTCAGTGAGGGAGTGACTAATGAGTGCAAGTGTCTGGTTTTACAGGTTTTACTCAGAAATAACATCTTTTCCTTCAAGTGTTTCTCCATACTTTGAACTGACCAGAGATGTGGAAAGTAAAACCGAAATGGGCCCAACAAAGGAACTGCTTCTCTGAATGCTGACAGAATCTTATGCTGGCTTTGGACACTGGGTGGCAGACTTGCTCTTGTTAAGATTTGGTGAGCGTGTTTGAAGAGCAACTTGGCCCTGACAGGGATGATGAGCTCTCTTAATTAAAAAGTCAACCCCCGCCCCCACCCCAAAGTCCACACAGAATGCTCCCATCGAAATAGAAATCTATTTTGCCATCCATGGGGAGCATGTATGCACATTATTGATGACTTGGCTGGGGAAACTTTTGCGAAACCTTTCAATTAATTTCATAATGGAATGGGGTCACTAGGATCTTAACCTCCCATTCGTCAAAGGTGAGTATTGGGAGATAAATGAAATCTGGATTTAAAATGCTGATGTCACGTTTAGTGCTAAATATCTTTCCATGAGATTCTTGCGATCCTAGAACAGGCTAACAGAGTAGACCATGAGTTATAATTTTCTCTCATGACTGTGGAGAGAGAATGCTTCCTTGTACATTGTAGAACTAAAGATTTAGATTGGTCCTGACAAATCATCTAATGACTAGAATCTCTTCCAGGGAGATTCAGCCTTGGCTGTGGCTGAAACTCACTTGGTGCTTTCAAAAAGTACAGGTGCCTGGATGCTAGAGACAGTGTCCCTGGAGATGAGTCACTTGCACAGGAGGCTTTCATTGGAAAAGCTGCACAGGTGGTTCTGGAGTGAAAGCTGCATCCTTGAGTAACATTTGTAATTTCTTAAGCATAAAAGAAACACATTTGTAGGATCAGCCTTAAGAGGGAAACAGCCCACAGCTGTTGTTTTAGGAGCACAGAAAGGCCCCAGATGCCCCCAATCCATTTTTCTCTACTGATTAGTAAGAGGTTTGGGTCTTCTCACTGGGTTTTCTTTACGTCTCTGAGGCTAAGGGGCATCTTTCATTACCAGCATTTAGCATTATAGTTCTGAGTTATTATATTCTCAAAAACGATCAATAAGGCATAGGGCATAAAGCACTGGGTGGATCTGAGTTGAGAAAACTTTAAGATCTTGCTTCCTTTTGGGAAGAAAAGGACTAGGTCTGTGGAGGCACAGAAATTCAAGGGCCACCCAGTGTGTTAACAAGGCAGAAGAAGGATTGAGATTTGTGGATTTGGATGTTTTTTCAAGACAGATTTTAAATGTTTTACAAAATTGTCATTTGCTGCCCAGGCTCACACTGTGGAAGAAGTGAGTGTAATGGTGTATTTCTTCCCTGGGCAAAGGTGGGAGAAGTGGAACCCAGTGTTGTCAGAGGCAGTTGTAGTCTCTGAGGAATGTTGGAGACAAGGCTGAGAATTCAAGAATTTAATAATCAATTCAAGAATTCTTAGAATTCAAGGCTGAGCTGTGTCTCTAAGACACCCCAAAGGTAGATTAAAAAGTAAAAATTATTATCGGTTAGCCAAATGAACAAGAACATAATCTATTTGATTATTATTTTCACCAGTTGATCTGTTATTTTAGCGTTATATAAGCATATCCTGAATAATCAGCCAATTAGAGTCAGTTGCATTCAAAATTAGTTCAGTGGCAAAAAAAAGAAATCAGTTGCACTTCCATTTGGCATAAATATAATATAAAAATAAAGTACAGAAACTTTTGATTGATTGTAGCTTTCACTTTCAGCATTGTTATGGCATTGTTACTCAGTCTAGGATTTAAAACACCTGGGAAGATAACACTGTAGTGTTCACTTTAAAATGGTTTATTTTTTGTTACATGAATTTTACTCCAATTAAAATAAAAGACAAAAAAAAAAAAAAAGAAAAACAAAACAAAAAACTAAAAAGCAGAATCTCCTACTCAGAGGAAAATTTCCTCTCTATTATCTATCAATTCTAAATTAGCCATTTACCCCATTAGGATTTTTAAAAAAAATAAATCTCTAGAGCTTCCCCCCCCCCCGTTATGTTCTTTAGTAACAAATTTTTTATTACCCTCCAGGAAAGCAAATATAGAATTCAGAATAGATAATGAACTGTATGCTAGTGACATTTGGTATTCACTGGCTGCCCATGTGGTTAATCAATCTCAGAAATATATGCTTTGGAAACCAATTTGCTTTTCCTTCCAATATTTATAGTGATTTTGTTCCAGTTCCTAATTAATGGGCATGTTTAACCATAATAAAACTAGTAGGGTCTAGGAGGAGAGCCTTTAACCAAAACAGCTAAGCCAGACTTAGAGTACCCCAAACCTCTGAATTTTGCACGTGACACCCAGGGAGGCATTCGGTATGGGGAGATGAGCCTCAGGGCCTCTTGTATCACAGATTCTAATTTCTGCGAAACTAGAAATAAACATACACTTCCAAACTAGATTAAAAAAACACATTGTTAGAGATCTCAATTCTTTCTTTAAAAAATTTATTCTAATTTGTTGTATATGACAACAGAATGCATTTCAATTCATATTACACATTTAAAGCACAATTTTTCATATCTCTGGTTGTATGCAAAGTAGAGTCACACCATTCATGTCTTCATACATGTCTTAGGGTAATGATGTCTCTATCTCATTCCACCATCTTTCCTACCCCAATGCCTTCTCCCTTCCCCTTCCACCCCCTTTGCCCTATCTAGAGTTCATCTAATCCTCCCATGCCCCTCCCCCCACCACATTATGAATTGGCATTTGTAAATCAGAGAAAACATTCTGCGTTTGGTTTTTGGGGATTGGCTAACTTCACTTAACGTTATATTCTCCAACTCCGTCAATTTACCTGCAAATGCCATGATTTTAATCTCTTTTCTTTTCTTTTCTTTATCCATTCATCTACTGAAGGGCATCTAGGTTGATTCCACAGTTTAGCTATTGTGAATTGTGCTGCTATAAACATTGATGTGGCTGTGTCCCTGTAGTATGCTGTTTTTAAGTCCTTTGGATATAAACCGAGGAGTGAGATTGCTGGGTCATAAGGTGGTTCCATTCCCAGTTTTCCAAGGGATCTCCATACTGCTTTCCAGATTGGCTGCACCATTTTGCAGTCCTACCAGCAATGTATGAGTGTGCCTTTCCCCCCACATCCTCGCCAACACTTATTGTTGTTTGTGTTCTTAGTAGCTGCCATTGTGACTGGATTGAGATGAAATTTAGAGTAGTTTTGATTTACATTTCTCAAATTACTAAAGATGTTGAACATTTTTTCATATATTTGTTGATCAATTGTTTATCACCTTCTGAGAAGTGTCTGTTCAGTTCCTTGGCCCATTTCTTGATTGGGTTATTTGATTTTTTTTGGTGTTAAGATTTTTTAGTTCTTTATATATCCTAGAGATATCTGATGTGTGTGTGGTGAAAATTTGCTCCCCAAATGTCAGTGAAGTAACAGGATATAAAATCAACACCCATAAATCAAAAGCATTTCTGTATATCAGTGACAAATACTCTGAAAGGGAAATGAGGAAAACTACCTCATTTACAATAGCCTTAAAAAAACAAAATACTGGGCTGGGGTTGTGGCTCAGCAGTAGAGCACTCGCCTAGCACGTGCATGGCCCAAGTTCGATCCTCAGCACCACATAAAAATAAATGCTTTGTGTACAGCTAAAGCAAATAAATAAATATTTTAAAAAAATACTTGGGAATCAACCTAACAAAAGAAGTGAAATACCTCTACAACAAAAACTACAGAACACTGAAGAAAGAAATTAAAGAAGTCCTTAGAAGATGGAAAGATCTCCCTTGTTCTTGGATAGGAAGAATTAATATTGTCAAAATGACAATACTACCAAAAGCACTATACATATTTAATGCAATTCCAATCAAAATCCCAATGACATTCCTCATAGAAATAGAAAAAGCAATCATGAAATTCATCTGGTAAAATAAGAGACCCAGAATAGCCAAAGCAATCTTTAGCAAGAAGAGTGAAGCAAGTGGCATCACTATACCAGAGCTTAAATTACACTACAGAGCAATAGTAACAAAAACAGCATGGTATTGGCACCAACATAGACTTGTAGACCAATGGTACAGAATAGAGGACACAGAGACAAACCCACATAATTACAGTTATCTTATATTAGACAAAGTTACCAAAAATGTACACTGGAGAAAAGATAGCCTCTTCAACAAATGGTGCTGGGAAAACTGGAAATCATATGCAACAAAATGAAATTAAATCCCTATCTCTCACCATGCACAAAACTCAACTCAAAGTGGATCAAGGACCTAGGAATCAAACCAGAGACCCTATGCCTAGTAGAAGAAAAAGTAGGCCCAAATCTCCATCATGTTGGATTAGGTCCCGACTTCCTTAATAAGACCATTATAGTACAAGAATTAAAATCAAGAATCAATAAATGGGATAGATTCAAACTAAAAAGCTTCTTCTCAGCAAAAGAAACAATCAGTGAGGTGAGATCTCAATTCTTCTTGTAAATAAATCTCATAAATATTCCTTTGGAATCTAATCAAGTATTTACATATAACTTTATCACAGAGATGGAAGTGTTGGCAACTGTAAATATTTCTGACATTATGTCTTTTTGGTGTTCCTTTTCAAAGTCACAGGAAGAACAGTCCAGCACTCTTGATTATCTTGGAAAGAGCATTATCCAAAACTCACTGGTGGCTGCAAGAGTGGCTGGGGTATGGTTTGAAAAAGTGGCTTCTCATTTTAGCAGGTTGAACTAAACTAAAGCCAAAATTTTAACATTATCAGGAAGTCGCTATTCTTATGTAAGATGAACCATAGGCCAGAACGACCCTCCTCTTTCAGAAATCGTATTTCATGTGGTTTACTTTATTCATGGAGAAAAACAAATTTCTCTCGTTTTTGATTTTTCAGTAACTAATCAGTTATAAATGAATTAGGAATGTGGGCATTTTACCTTTTTTCCACAATTGATTGGATAAAAGGAGTTTTGCTTGGCTTTTGGCTTCTTTTGCTGAACGAAAGGTGCTTTCTATGATTAACAGACTGAAATATCACATTTGACAGAAAAAGTTGAGGTATTTGCACAGAGCTGCCATGGTTTTGCCTGATAAATGTGAATTGCTTTATCTGGTTTCCAAGAAATAATTTGCCTATATTGTAATGAAATGACGATGGAGTATCTTGATGCTGTGTGAATGCACTGCTCATTGTTAATTATCCAGGTAACTGGAACAATTATTTGCATTGTGTGGGCTTTAATGATCAGGCCAACAGGAACTTTGTGAAACAATATAATTTGGGAAGGAGGAAGGCTGATGATAAATAGTGGTGAAGTCTCTCTCCCTTAAATGCCCCCATAAATCATACCACATTATGACCTGAAACTTAATTTGAGCTTGTTTGGAACAAAAAGAAGTTTCATATCTTTGACCTTATTTTTGTTAATTTCATCTTGTTGCTAGTTGATATTATATATGCCAAAATTGTCCTACTGATACCTTTTGTTTAACCTTTTTGTTGTTGTCCCATATTTTTTCTACTTACTATGATCCTGTTTTTCTTATAGCAGTATAAAAAAGAAAAAATGCAATTATGTCTTGTAAATAATTTTCCATCAAAGTGGAAGAGAAAAATTCAGACCTAGAAGGTCATAGTTTTTCATGAAAAGCCAATGTAATTTTTTTTTTTTTTTTGGCTGAACTGAAGAGTAGTCTACATGCACCCAGTATTTTTGTCAGAAGAATGAACTTAAAATTACCATTATGTAACATTTTATAAATGAATACTATAAATCATTTTGGTTTTGACAATGCTGTTTTAAACAGGAATTGAGTTTTCCCTAGATGGTTTGTGCTCCGCCCCCCCCGACTTTCTTATTCCTCTATGTGTTTGTCTGCTAAGTGAAAACTAATCATTCAAAAAGAGACTGGATTTATCATTTTTCCCTGTCCTCTGCCTGGGCAGTATGTAGCTGTCCAAAGTTCTGAAACACTGCTTGGCACACTGGGGTCTGAATTTTGACTGAATATGGGAATCACCTGGGAACTTAAGAAATGATGCTTGGACTCACCTCACCTCTAAGATTAAGGATTCATTGGTCTTTAAAAGACTCACCAGGAGATTGTAATGTGTGAACTAAGTTGAGAGCTACTGTAGCCATGGTTGTTTCATTCCGTTATCAAATCTATTATCTCCTCTGTGCATAGTTCATTGTTTTTGAAATTTTCTTCCCTGGTGAAAATAATGTTATTTTAAAAATAGTTATAGGACAAAGGGAACCAAGATTTTGTTTCATGATACACATAAATAGAAGTTTTGGGAGACCTGTGGTGTTTCTCTTAGATACATTTTCCCTCTGCCTGGAAGTGTTTTTCAAATGCTTTTAAAAATAATTTTGGATGGTTTGGGAATCATATAATAATTAGAGAGGATCTAATTTTCTGTTCAAGTGTTGCCAAATACTTGAGGGAAATAGGAAGGGGAAAAAGTGCTATTGTAATTAGAGATACTTGGGTTCTGTAATTTGGGAAAAATATTATGGGGTGGAGGGTATGAATTGTGTTTGTCTCAAAACCTTGGGATATTATTCCAGTTTAACCATGCAAAGCCTTCAAAGGGAATATATAGTAGTGGAACAAAATTGTGGAACCAAGGAACATTTTTTGTTATATTCTGGCTCTGGTCCTAGATTCTTCTGTACAATAACAGTCTACTTTAAGAGTCTACATTGAATTGTATGGAGAATTTACTTTTACCCATCCTGAGGGCAGTTCTGAGGCCTAGAACTAAACAATAGTCTATTTTACTGTTGTCTTTTGGGATGATCTGTAATTTAAAAAAAAAAATACTGTAGCTTGGATTCTTCTTTCCTTTGCCACTAGAGATACTGACTAAATTGGGATAGGATGTGGCTTGGCCAACATTATTTTAAAAACCTAATAAGGTGGATTCTAATGTGTAATGAGGGATAACAATCACTGGATTCTTCTGTTTTCTTCCTATGAGGTGTGCCCTGGAATCTTAGATCTTTCAGCTCCTATGGCGAGGGCCAGAGGCTTCCCTGTAATGATGAATAGGACAAGAAGCTCTAGAAGGAAGGAGTCATCTCCAGGACCACCTTTTCTAACTACTTGGGATGAAACAGGCCTAAAGAGAGACCAAAGGGAATTAGAGATGGAGATTTTTTTCACCAAAAATTAGGGATGGAGATTTGTCTCTGTGGTCCTTCTCCAGCTTCGATGGATCAAAGGATTACAAAGAAAGAGCATATATTTATCATATGATCTTAACATATTGGAAATGTATATCTAAGGACAGGGAACAATTCAGAGGCAAACTACTTGTCCTTAGGAGTACAATGACATGTGAAAGTCAGGAAAATATCAAAGGCCTGATCTCACTTCAATGGGTTGACTCAGTCCCTGCCTCTATCCCAGTCCTGTGGTCACAAGACAGACTGTTCAGTTTCTCAAGGCTTTTATGAGTGCCTTTCATGTTGTTCAGAAGACTTTTGGAGGTTATACCTGTGACCACTCTTTACATTACCTGAAAAGTCATTCTGGCACACTGTAAGAGGCCACTTAGTGCTAGGTGTTCCTCCTCCTTCTACCTTACCTTCCTACCCAGCTTATAAGATAAGTGTTTTAGTATTTGCACAAAAATACAGATAAAAACTCTAGCAATAATATTATGTAACATTTATTGAACAACTATTATGTGTTATGCATTCTTAGTACATTATTTAATTTGATTCTTGCATTAATACTCTGAGATGGTCAGACAGGGTCTGACAAAAACTGATCTCAGGGGCTGGGTTGTGGCTCAGTGGTAGAGTGCTTGCCTAGGATGTCTGAGGCACTGGTTTTGTGAATCTCAGCATTGCATATAAATAAATAAAATAAAGGTCCACTGACAACTAAAAATATATTTTAAAAAACTGACCTCAAATTTGCCTCATCCTCTGAGTTGCTGGGATTATAGGTGTGCAATACCATTCCCTGCTTCATTTTTATAAGTAAGATATTTATGTCTCAGGGAATTATTTGTCAAAACAACATTCTAGTAAGTGACAGATCTGGGATATTAACTCAGCTTCATCTACTTCATAATGCTAAAACATAATAAACCTAAAGTTGAGCAATATGAATTTCTGTAGCAAGTCAATTTTTCATTTTATTAAATAAATTGTCATTATTATGAAATGGATCTTTTTTTCTGCCTGCTTTCTGTCTCTCTTTTCCTTCTTGATAAAATGAGTCCTCTTCTCTGAGGCAGGCCTCTGTTTTCTAAAGCACAAACTAATTCACACCAGATACCAGTGCACCAGTGTAGCAATTCTTAGACTTGGCTGTAAAATTAGGAATATTGGAGCAGCTTTCAGAATTACCCACACTGAGCTCTACCCCATCCAATAAAAGCACAATCTGTGGGGATGGGTCTGAGATCTCAAAAATTTTAAGGGCCTCTCAGGTGATGCTAATGTGTAACCAGAGCTGAGAACCACCACGTTAATGGCTTAAGAGGTCTCATGTGACATATTTGGATGTGAACTGAGACTGTCAAACTCTAACTCCAGAGGAAAACTTTGGGTGGAATTTTCTGTCTTTAGGAGAAATATTTATAGGCCAAGGGAATGTGTAGGGGGTTGGGGAAGATGAGCCTTCAACAACCCATTACCAGTCAGAGGATTGGTCCGGGAAGATTGTGGTGGGGAAGAGGGTGCTTGCTTTTAGCTCCTTTTTGCTCTATAATGAGATGAAGAAGAACAAAGAAGATGGTTAGTATTCCCTGGCCAAGCAAGTAATGAAGCTTCCTGTGTTAGGAACATATTTTTAATCAGCCATGTCCTATAACATAGATAGTAGGATTATGTTGCATATATTGCATTTCTTGGTCTTCTCTGATTATGTCTATATGCATATGTAATTATTGTAAGACTAGAATCTGTTTGGTTCTCACTCTTTTCCATAGCCAAGGTGGTTACCAGAGAGAATCAACTACTTAAGTGCTTGACACATGCACTTGTTTTTTCATTTTGCTTTTGTATCCATAACCAGCATCATCAATGAAATATGACTCTGTGAGGGTCTGGTTGACTGTTGTGAAAAAGCATCTTTCATCAAGTGAAGATAAATATAAAATTAAGCTCAGACTGTGACCACTCATGTCTCCTACAGTGTGTTATTCTTGCTTCTGCCAACATTGCTGTAATAATTCTTTAAATGTGTTTCTGCCAAACTTGTGTTGTGAGTACTATTTTAAAAATGTATCTACTTACCTAGTATCCAACTCTTCTTCTGATATACCATTCATGAAGATGAGACTGTATTTGTCCTGTGCCTGGTTGTATCCCAAGAACCCAGCACAGTGCCAGTGCATGGTAGGCACTCACACGTTTCATGAATGAATGACTAAGGTGGCACTGACTTTAGAATTGACTTGCTTGGTCCTTATACAATTCAAGAATATCAGTTGCAGAAGCAAAATTGTTCAACTAGCCATCTCTTATTTAGTTAGGATAATTACATTCAAGGTATCTTGTTTACTCCTCTACAAAACTGCTCTCTTTTTTTAATCTCTGAGAAAGTTGTTTTTCATCATATTTCATTTTAATTGTACATCTAGAAGTCAAACTTCGTCATCTTCCCCTTCCATCATTCAGGGTTTTGTGATCCTTCCATGTTTAATTCATGTAGATGTTTTGTAGGCTGTTATCAGCCAGGAGCTGAAATCTAAAGTACTGGAATAAAACATCCCTTAAAGAATATTATGACAGACTAGCAGTCATCATGATGTTCATATACCATGAAAGTAATTTCATACTTTATTTCGTATGCAGGTTTTCCAATGTTATCTTCATATTTGGATGAGATGTAAAAACAGGATTACTTCTTCTCTTTTCCAGTCCTCCTCAATCCTATGAATTTTTCAATCAGTAGAGAATCTCATATTGAGGGAGACCCATTTATCACAGTACTTAACGGTCTGCCCATCTTGGACTGGGTCTCTCACATTTTCTAAGATGGTGAGTTGTTAGGTCATAAACAAAGTCTCATGTGAAATAGTCTATGTATTCTTCAGGATTTGTGATTTCTTATCCTCTTGATTTTCTTGAATACATGCTTAATTAAAAAAAACCAGGTATCACATTTTATTTAAAAGTTTTGACAGTAGAACTAGAGGAGCAATCTATCATTGAGGTTCTTTTCACTTTACCAACTGTTTTAATTAGGTTACATTTTTGCTAATTGTTTTTATCCCAATACATGTTCAATGAAGAATGCTCACAGCTTGCTAATTGTGCACCTAAGAATTGATTGCCTCAGTTCTAATTAATAATAATAGCAAGGAAAAGTCACAATAAGATTGTGACTGTTAATGGGATGCAAACTTTTTAGATAGTAAACTAGTTCTTTTGCAATACCATCCATTATTGAGTTAATCTTTATAAACAACTTTGTAATTCAATGAGCCCTGGGATGAAACCAGCAATCTCATTTGCTATATGATGGTATTTGATGGGCTGTTTAATACAAAAGATCAATACATAATAGGATTCTACCTCAGGGTGGGTCCCTGACATTTATTTTGATCAAGATTTAATGCAGTTATACAATGGCATTCATTAAATACCAGTTAAGGTTGCCTAACTGTGAACAAGGTCAGAGTTTTAAAAATTGTTATGACATTGGAAACTTCTAAGGAGTTTGTAAATGACTATTTTGTAATCTCAAGCCATCTTATGGAGGAAAGTTATCTGAAGAGTTACAATCACTTGCTTGGTTCTCATGAAATTATTCATTTCAAAGTTCTGAAAATAAATATTGGTGATAGTTGTACTTGAAGCCACTGAATTGTACACCTAAAAAGGTTAAAATTGTACATTTTATGTTATGTATATTTTATCACAATAAAAACTAAATCAGGACAATAGCCATAGAAAATAATAGAGAATACTAATAAAACCAAAACTGGTAAACGGTCGGCAAGACTGATCAGAAGAAGGTCTGAAAGAAAAATGTACAAATGAAAAAGTAATAAATATAGGTACAACATAGATATTAAAAATTATAATAAAATGTGTGGATTCTGATTTGAACACATCACCAGTGCTGTTATAGGCAATATTCACATACTCCAGTGATTAGGACCTAGATATCCTTGGAAGCAATTTTCAGCCTACTGCAGAAAACAGGAGAAACAGAGACACATTCCTTCTTAGGATTGTGTGGGGAAAGTTAGAATCAAGAAGAATTAGCTTTTTAATGTGAGAAGACATTTTTGAAACAAGTGGAGGGACTGAAGACCAACTAATATTAAATATTAAAATTAATATTAAAATATTATGTAAACATATAATATGTAAATATTAAATATAAATATTAAAATTAACATTAAAAGCTTTTTTCTTTTAATTCAAAAGTTTATTTCCAAATTAATTATTTCTACTTGTGCAATGTTTCTTTACAACTTTTTTGAATGCCTAATATATGAACATAGTTCAAGACTGAAAAACTACAGAAGGATATACAGTGAAAAACACATATTTCCTTTTCAGAATTTGCTTCTTGAGTCTCCAAAAACAAAAATAGAGGGTTTCCTTTGTTTTTAATTGTATCACCTAAGACTTTGCCTTATAACCTCTCTACTTAGTTTCCCTCTTTTTTAAAAAATTAATTAATTTTTTATTCTAAGTTGTTATAAATGGCAGCAGAATGCATTACAGTTCATATTATACTTATATAGTACATTTTTACATATCTCTGGTTGTATACAAAGTATATTCACACCATTTGTGTCTTCATATATGCACTTAGGGTAATGATATCCATCTCATTCTACCATCTTTTTTTTTTTTCTTCACCCTTTGCCTCCTCTTCCCCTCCTTCCCCATTGGCCATTCTAGTGTTCCCCTAATATTAAAAACTCTTAATGAGTGATTTACCATTGTGCTGAATGTATATCAAGCCATTTAAAAAAAAAATTCTCACTTTTAAAAATAAAAAGCTAACATTTAAGGAGAAGTTTTAATAGTGGCTAAATTTTGCTTTAAAATGATGTAGAAAAAAAGTGGCTGTAGGTATTATAGAATAACAGTGTAGGAATGTTGGTAACTGGAAGCTGATGGTGATGACATTATTCTCTTTGTTTTTGCATTTATTTGAAACTTTCCAAAATAAATGTAGACAAAGTAAAATAAAGTAATAAAAGCAATAACCACTAAAATTTGCATATACCTGTGCCTTTTGGACACTGATCCCCCAACAGAGACAGCATGTTCATATTCAGAATGTTAGCACTGATTTTATGCTTAAAATAATTTTTCTTTGGATGAAACTCCATGGGCAAACCATTCAAAGTGCATTTTAAGGTAAAATATATTTACTTTCTGCCAAATAATTTCATTTCTATGATAATGTCTGACATGTGTATTGGTTAGAGATGGAAAAAGTTCTTGAGTGAAAGGGGCTGTTGAAAATTAGTTGGTAAATTTCAATATATGATTTTTCTGTGGAAACACAACGAGTAGAACACTACACTTCACTCTACAATGTTGTATATAATCCTTAGCTAATGGCATGATCTTAACACTGATTAGAAAAGTAATTTATTCTAACTTTCCAACACAAATCCTAAGAGAGAATGTGCCCGTTTCTCATGGCTCTTGTGCTAAGCTGAATAATGGCCCCCAAAGATATCCAGATTCTAATCACTGGAGCATGTGAATATTACCTCGTGGCTAAAAAGATTTTGTAGATGTGTTGAAATTAGGACTCTTGAGACAGGGAGATTATTCTGGATTATCCAAGTGGGAATTATCTGAAGAAGGCAGAGGGAGGTTTTTTGTTTTGTTTTTTAATGGGAGAGAAGGTGATATGAAGATGAAGCCAAGAGAGACTTGACACAGAAGGCAGAATAGAAGGTAATGATGGAAGAAGAAACAAAATTGAAAGTGCTGCTCTTAAGACTTTGGAGGTGGAAAAGTGTTTACCAGCCAAGCAACACAGCCATGGAAGCTGTAGACGGAAAGAAAATGGATTTTCATGTAGATCCTCTGGAGGGAGGGTGGCCCAGTTTCCCTTGAAACTGTTTTAGGACTTCTGACCTGCAGAACTATAGAAGAATACAGTATTATATTCTTCTAAGATGTCAAATTTTATGGGCAACTTTATAGCAGCCATTGAAATCTAATATGTCCCTCTAACTCTTATAAACATGATTGATTGGGAGATGACCAGAGGGGCCTGGCCCATGGTGTGCATCAGGACATTGCTTAAATAGTGTGCACCTTGCAACTCTCTCAGTTGTAACTCACTGTTATTATAATGGAGTTCCCTTGACATGGTATGTAGGTACTGGGGAGGGAAATCATTCTGTAAAACTAAAATTAGTCTCAGATTTTTAGTAGGTCTGAGTCTTTGGTCTGTGACCTTTGGTAAAGTTTCTTAGCCTTTCTTTTTATACCCTCATGTGGGATAGGAAGGCTAGAGGGGACTGAAGTTGTCTAATTGCCCCTCCCTAGGTCAGATGAAGCTCTGGCAAAGTAGCTTTGCTTAAAGGAAGTACTTTGTTATTGAGAACATATTGCTCTGAGCTTATTTCAAAATGATTACTTTCCCCTGGAAATATGTTAAAACTGGACACTTTTTTTTCCTGTGCCCCGTTCCCCTCCCCATCCAGAGGAGGAAAGTATTTTTCTCTGATCTTCACTGAAAACATTTGGTGGAGCTCCTGGAGGGAGGTAAGACTCACAAAAGTCTTGGATTGGGATGCCACTAAGACTGGGTTATGGGGGACTTTTACTTCTCCAGCTGGTCCACACTTAGCCTCCAGAAAATGTTCAACTATTAGGTATCCTGCCGGTTTATGACATCAATGGGTAAATTGGCATCCTTTGTGTTCATGTCTCTCTGGTTTTTAATGATTTGCCCTGTGATGTCAATTCAGTCATAGATATAAAAAGATTTATTGATTTTTAACATGTTAACTTTTATTGTTGGGGGAACTGGCGATGACTTCCAAGCTCTTTACATGCTGAAATTGAAACTGGAAGTCCAGCACATTGATATTTGAATGTTAAATAATTTAATAACTTTGTATTCCTTGGATAAATATCTCTTGGTCATGTTTTATTTTTCTGTTTTTTTTTTTTTCTTTTAGCATTTTTGGGTTCAATTTGCTAGTATTTTGATAAAGACTTTCATCTTCACGATGCATATTATAGGTTAGTGACTTTTTTGTCTTTTTGGGTTTTGATAATCAAGTTGGGATGCATCCTTTCCTCTATTTTCTGAAAGGGCTTATGTAAGGTTGGCATTCTTTTTTTCACATTTGAAACAAGTCACCTTCACAGGTTACCTCTGAAGCTCTTTATTCCTGTTTCTCCTCTCTTGCCTTCTTTGGGTAAATTCACTACTTTATTTTATGTACTGAGCATTTTGTTACAAACAATGTTTAGTCCTTTTTCAGAGTGCTCTGTTCTAGAGATATAATACGATCTGAATTATTGCAGTTTCTCTTCAAACAACATCACCCCATATCAAGAAGAGCATAAGAACCTTGCAGAAGTCTTTTCCCTCTTGCCCTCCCTCCCTGTTCTTTTTGTCCTTGTTGTCATATATTTTACTTTAAGTGCTCGATCATTTCTACAACTTCTGTTGACTCTTTAAGCAACCCGTCTTTAAAAAAATTAAACATACACACTTTGCTGGGATGGTTATGTCTTCTTGCAGATTGCTTACATCTGGTATTATTCCTCTTCAGCCTGAAGAACTTCTTTTAGTATTCTTACAGTGAAGGTCTGTTGAAAACTCATTCTCTTTGCTGTTGTCACTCTGAAAATATCTTTATTTTACTTGCTTTTTAAAAAAGGTACAATTTCTCTTGATGTAGAATTCCAGCCTGAGTGTTTTTTTTTTTTTTTTTTAAATTTGTCACTTTAAAGATGTTGTTGCATTTTCTTATGTCCTTCATTCTTTCAGGAAACAAGATGGTTATTATTTATATGGATTTTAACCTGTATATGCTCTGTCTATATTTTGAACTGTGCTTGAAAACAGAATATCTGCTTTTAAAATTTGTGCTTTGTTTTTATTTTTTTTTCTCAGCTGTTTGAATGGCATGTTTGAATTAGTGTAATGTTTGTGTTTATCCTGCTTGGGGACGATGATGCGTGAAAGGTCTATGGGCTGATTCCTTTGAATTCCGGCTTTGGAGAATTTTCAACAGATCTCTTCAAATACATCTTCAAATAGTCATTCTGCCCTGTACATATGGATAAGGACATTGATTGCATTATTGTTTATTGCAGTTAAAATCTCAAAACATTTGTTAATCAATGAGGAATTTATTAAATAAAAAAATCTGGAATTCTATTTTTGTAAAAAAGAGATATATGTTGATAAAGTGAGTTCTACTTTATGTTTAGTTATAAAAGTAAAGTGCATCTAAGTTGTTATTGTTGATCTTCACTAAATACTCTATTTACATGAACAATAAAAGAATCTTGCAAGAATCTATTCTCATTTATAGTATGATTTTGATATAAATAGATCAGTTCTATATGTATACATATACACAAACATTCCCTCTGTCCACATTCTTTGTCATAAGAATTTCCAGCACTCTCCAGCTCTGACTCTGACTTGGTTATATGGCTTTATTTCACCAACAAATGTGGTCAAAATGATTATGTGCCACTTCTGAACTTAACCTTTTAGAGATTTGATGTAATACCCTTATGCTCTTTCATCTTTGCCATCACTATGAGAGAAGGTCATGCCTAGGTTGTTCACTGGTCTCAGGAATGATGAAGTTTTATGACATAGAGTTATCCTAAAAATTCATGAATGAGCTAGGCAACTGGCAGACAGACAGAAGTCGAGTTAAGACCATCCATGTTTATCTTAGATCAGCAGAAACCCTCAATGTATGAAAATACATGTTTATTATATGTCATTGAGCCTTGTGGTTGACTGCTATTCAGCAATTTTATGGTAATAGCCAACTGATAAATCGAGTGTCTTGAGAGTATAGTGTAGTCCTTTGGTAAATTCCATGAAAACTAAGCAGTTGTAATTCTCAAGGCACATGCATTGCACAAATATCAAATTTATGCAGGTGCAAGGCACTACTCCCTCTCTTTTCTCTCTCTCTCTCTCTCTCTCTCTCTCTTTTTTTTTTTTTTTTTGGTACTGGGGATTAAACCCAGGGGTGCTTAACCACTGAACCACATCCCCTTTTAAAATATTTTATTTAGATGCAGGGTTTCACTGAATTGCTAAGGGCCTTGATAAGTTGCTGAGGCTGAGGAAGGTGCCACTCTTAATCCCCAATTTTTTATATTGATTTTCTGCTTGATTTGAATGTTATCATTTAAGTTAACACACTTCTTTTTCTATCATGTATTAAAATATAAGTGCCCCATGAAAAGTAACGTGTTAATCCATTACTAGTAAGCATGAAACATCTATTTGTCAGATAACTATATTGAAAGAAGGAATAAAGGGAACTGAGTCATAGGCAGATGGTATGCTAGGAGGAGCGGAGCGCAATGCACAGAAGCTAAAAATGAATATTGGTTCTTCACAGTTTTGTCTTAGGATTTATCTTGTCTTAGGAGGTTAATTAATGAATTGAATAACATTATATATCTATCTGTGTTATTTTAACATATCATATTTTATATTATATAATTTCATATTTAATTCACTTTAACTCTTTCCTCTTATAGACAGTGAAACCAAATCTATATTGGACTCTGAGTATATATTGGAAACTGAGTTCCAATCACTTCTGAAGGCTGGTCAGAGAAATCCGAACAAACCACTGAGGCACTTGGAAATATGTTTGGGTGAGTGGTTGAATTTGTACATCTTAGCTTTGCTCCTAGTCCTTGGGGATATGGCAATAACATAACATAGATTTTTTAATATTTATTTATTTATTGTTGCTCACTGAATTTTAGTCTTCTGTTGCTTCCTTGGATATGGTCAGAGTCTTCTTTTTCAGCTGTTAAGCAACCTGCATGAGCTGAGGTTGTACTCAGTATACTCAAGGTGTGGGTGCTCTGATTGCATCTGCCTTACTTTATCAGTCAGATAAGATGTCATAAGAACTGTTCTTCTGACATGGGTTCCCTATCCTGGGCTCCTTCTGCTCTTTTTGGCTAAGATAAGGTTCAGAGGATTTGTTGTGTTTTTTTCCTAAGCCCTTTTATGAAATTATCTCTCAATTATAAATGAGTGTAAAACAAGAATCACAGATCTTCACAAAATAGGTAAATTTTTCCTCTCCCAGTAAATTCTGTTTTATTTTCTGTCTAGGGTAATCTTAAGGAATAATTGGACTTTACTTAAGCTGCCAGCCATCAGCTGGTGAGATCCCTGCCCTTGAATAATTCATACATGAGCACAGTGGGGACCATATCTATGAGACCAAGGGAATGTAAAATGATGACATTACATGAAAACATTTACTTTCTTATTTGATTAGAGATGTGGGCTTAATTTTTCATGAATAGACTAATTCCAGGGCAGTGAATATGTAAAAAATTCGAGTGATGTTAGAGTAACATGGACGGCAGAAGAGCTGTTCTTGCTTCTGTTTCCCTGTTTTTCATAACTTGGGGGTCAGACCAGCCAAACCACATGGCACCATGCTCTTACTACTGAGTGTTCTTCACATCTAGGGGCTCCCAGAGGAGGGAAGCTGCATGATGCAGGAGCTGTCATGATCTTGGGGAGTGTTAGAAAACTGCTGAAACATAGTTAACTTAGCTGGGAACACCGTGTTAGTGAAATAAAAGGGTTTATTGGTGTGCCACATGGGCAAGGGTAGGGAAAGGAAGGGAAGGGAAGGGGGGGTAGGGAAGGGATGGAGGGGAATAGGGACAGGCAGGAACAAGGGGCAAGCACGAACAGAGAGCAGGAACAAGGGGCAGGAACAAGGAAAAAGGGACGGCAGGAACAGGGGCTGGCTTAAATAGAGTAGGGGCCATAAAAACCCCCTTGGAGTGAGTCCTTGTCCTATAGGCCAGCAGAGGTCGGGGGGGGGGGGGTAGTGGACAGGGGACTTGCTGAGGATCCTGGGAGCTGTAGTTTTTCACAAGGCACCTGGGGAGGTGTGGTCTTCTGCCTGGGAGGTGCAGCCTCTGCCTAGAATCCAACAGGGAGCTGGAATAGATTGTGGGAAACTTTCCTGAAACATCACTGTTCCATGCTGTCTTTTATAATTCAGTTTAACAAGAACTTCTTCTCCAGTGCTGGAGCCTAATACTTGGCTAGTACAGGATGAACAATGGTAACCATGCTATAACTTAGTGGTCAGGAATAATGTTTAATGGTGTTATGCTGAAGACCAGCTTCAGCAAGGATATCAAGGTCAGCCCAGCCGATGCTGGAGGAGAACGTTGATGAAATGAAATAATCCACACACGAGACAGGTTGCAGAAATCCAACTCCAACTAACTTTACTTTTCTTAGCACTGGTTTTTATACATTCCAGCAAACACAGTAGCTCACAATCCAACTATTGGGGGTTACATTAAAGAATTTCAGGAATTTTACACTTGGCTATAGGAGGTTACATTAAGGAATCTCAGGAATTTCTGAGGTCGTATAATCAGGGGAAAATCAAATATTTATCCTAAGTACACACTATAGATTAATCCTATCTTATCCTGGATTTTGCTGAAGGGTAAGGACGAGTCTTTTACAAACACACAAAAAGACCATTAGCTTTTCAATGGAGAGAAGTTTAGGCAGCGACCTGTAGGGAGGGGTTATTTGCAAAAGCTGATCTTTAGCAGAACAAACTTGTCTATCCGGTACAGTTAGCTTCTGGCTAGATTCCACAGGGCCATAGAACTGGTTTTTATTTTTGATAATTAAATATATTAGAACCTGGTGGTCATACAACAGAAATACATCAAGAGCACAGACAAAAGCACAAAGTTAATACTTAGTGGTTGCATAAAAGTGGCATCTCATCAGCAAAGAGGAGCCAAGCTCAGACCCCCAGGCATTTGGAGGGAGCTTGGGCTCAAACTCATTTGCATAACCAAGGAAGAACCCAGATTCACAGTCCTGGATTAGCAGGCGGAGACCCGGCTCGATTCCTGGTTTGGAAGAATTTAGGCCCACATAGCCCTGAATTAACAGGTTGGGGGTCAAGCTCAATTTTAAACTGGGGAGATCTCAGACTCACAGCCCCAAGCTAACAGGTTGGAGGTGGAGCTCAAATCCCCGAATGAGAAATACCACAGTGTTACATAGGAAGTACCGTAGTTTTGGCACTACTAGGGATTTTGTTTTCAGTTGGACCCCAGTTGGGAGGTGACTGCCCACTAAAAAACTAACATGACAAAGAATGCAAAGAGTGGTGTTGAGTTTGAAGAACTACAGCCGTTAGACATATAAATCTGGGTCTTTCTTGTACTAGGAAGTGAAATGAGCCAGTCATATTTACAAGGCACAATATGGGAAGAAAAATATTTTTAAGGCCTATTTGAAGAATTTTTTTTGGCAATTTCAGGTTCAAAGAATAAAAATAGTGTACAAAAAATTATATGGGGGCTGGGGTTGTGGCTCAGTGGTACAACGTTTGCCTAGCATGTGTGAGGCACTGGGTTTGATCCTCAGCATCACATTAAAAACAAACAAGTAAACAAAATAAAATTAAAAAAAAAAAAAACCATGGAACTTGATACAAGAAAGTAGTCTACCCACTCCAAATACTATTGGAAGAGGTTTGAGAAACACAACAGTGGTAAGTATGACAATGGTCTTAAAGAGAAGCAAAAACTGCACAGATCATTTTTAGATTTATAATAAGGGGGCATTTGAAACTTATGTCTTTGTCATCATCCTCACCACCACCACCACCACATTGATTTATTCAGGACTTACTGCCTCTGTGATAAGTGATTTATGCACTTTACTTAATTTTACAACAGCTCTATAAGATAGGTCATCTTAGCCTCATTTTATAGATAAGAGACCTGGAGAGGGTAACTACTTTGCCTAAGACCATACAGCTGGTATGGAGTGGAGTCATTACACAGCTAGAATGATTTGCCTTAAGATTTTAATTATCACACTACATGGGATTAGCCACTAAATACTAGATATACAGTTTCACTCTCGGCATTTGGATTTCTCCTTCCCAAGAAATCTTTTTGTTATCTTTTGTTACAGAGTTAAGTATGCCCCCCAGAAATGAATGGACCATTTCTGCCAACTGCACTCAAAATTCTGGTAACCAGAGTTGATACAAACAACCTCTTTTACAGAAAAAAAATCTGTTTACAAGGCTTAATTCTTTCTGGACATGCTGTTATTATAGTCTTTATTACAGTAATTTTAGGGCCTTTTCCATACACGGAATAAAGGCAAGCATATAAAATCAACCACAAAGACATCTCTTCTGTTGAAGCAATAGAAGTGTTTTGATAAGTGAGAATACACTGAAAATCTTTGTCACTTTCTCTTTCCTAGTTTGCTTTTCATTGGTTTGAATTGTCATTAGAGTGTTCTGGTTTCTCCTGGAAGATCTGCCTTGTGTTAAGCCATCCTGACAGCAGGGTCTGTGCTATATCAGCAATGACAGCTTGCTAGACTGCTCTCTTCTGTGCAGCCTGCTGCTGACTGTTCAACCTTCATTTTCTTCCAGAGATTTTTCCTCCTCTGAATAAAAAAAAAGCCAATTCTTACTGTTTATTTTGTTGGCAAGGTTGTATTTTGAGTATGGCTTTTAAAATGTCATTTAAATATGATTTTATTAGAGCAATTTTCTTCTTGTCTTCATGTCAAACCCAGAGAGATGCCTGTCTAGTAATCAAGGTCTCAGGCAATGCTTCCTTTTTAAAACATTTGTAATTCTGCATGTTGCAGCAAAAAAGCATCAAAAATATTCTTTTTTTCAGTGTATTTATCCTTTTTGAAACTTGACTTCTACTGAAAGTTCAGGGACAAAATGATCTACTTTTCTTTGTATTTTGTGAAAATGATAAAATTGTTTTTTTTTTTTTTTTTTTTGTTTTTTTTTTTTTTTTAGCTTTTCTTACCTAGAATTCATCTTGTAGAAATACAGAAATATCACCACTCTTACCTTAGGTAAAATTCAGTATATTCCTCATTATTTTGATGGATAAGGAATGAAATGCAAAGGGATATGTGTATCAGTGGCATTTGGGATCATTATGAGTGATTGTTATCTGAGGGTAAAGCTAACTGCAGCCTTCCCACAGGCAACATTTAAACTTGTCCCTTTTAATGTCAGCGAGTCTATAATATTTTGTACTGTTTCATATGCAGATGTGTGCAGACATGCACATGCATTTTCATCTGAATGCAATTTTGATCATTTTTTCTTAACATTCCCTCTTTCCCCAGAGTTGTATTTTTCTCTAGAAGACAGTTCTGCCCACCTTGGGCACTTCTGAAAACAGAATAATTTAGGGGAATAACTAATCATGCTGCTCCAGTCAAAATTAGACAAATGGATAGTTGACAAAACAGTACAGAAACCTCATGGAAACAAAGTACCCATAGGTATTTTGCACAAATCCTGCACCATCAGTTGCCTAAGGCTACTACTTCCCCATATCACTCTCACTCGTTCCTAGACTGTGTCTCAAGTATCTATCTCTTTCTTTATGCCACTCCTGTTTTCTTTTTCTGCAGATTGGACCCTCCATTTATACATTTGTCTGTAGTAAAATGGTGCAGACATTTGTGTGTTTAGTTGAATTACATTCTACCCACTGAGTACAGCTAGAATATCACTTAATTTAAATTCTGAAGGAAGTACTTTAATTGGGTGTTGCCTAGACCATGGATTGCCTCCTCTTGGATCAAGCATCCACTATTTATCCAATCAATCATAGTAATAAAGTGAATGGCATGTGTACTTAGACTGCTTCTTACAGAGTTGTGGGCAGGACAGGCACATTTACAGACTAAAACTAATAGGAACTGTGACTGGCTGAGGAGGTAAGTGGTTTATAAATTGAGAAGACACTTTTTGATGGATCTCAAATCACCCTCTTGGTTTCATCTAGAAAGTCAGCTGAGTGCATTAATAAAAATAGCTTATATCTTTAATCTAGTTCAGCTTACTGATATTTTGTTGTATTAAAAGCAATTGTCTAGGACTCTCCTTGCTTTCCTCCAATTCTGTTTCTGGGGTTCTTTCTGCATGGCTCATGACCCTAACATTTTCTCTCATATACATATGATAATAGTTCCTTAGGCTAGAATTTTGATCTATTGACTTTGTTGGCTTGGAATCTCCCAGGGCTGTTTCCTGAATATTTCCTCTTCTAGTGTCTCAGGGAGGTCTCCCTGCTGTCATTCAGGTTCTTAGATCCAAACTCCAGCAATGGATTACTTGGTGAGAATTTGGGCTCCCTTTGAGGTGGTGTTTGAAAGCTTAGCTTACTTATGTGACTCTTTAATTTCTTTCTAAGAAGAATGGATAGAAACTTTTTACTGGCAGAGGACTGGTTATGTATAAAAAGTAGGAGATTTATTGTTTTTAGGAACATGAATGAAAATTAGTATTTACACAGGTATGAAGCAAATGGGACTATTAAGCTGAAAAATCTAGGTCAGCAAAGTCATCATGTTGGAAGGGCATCTTAACCAGGAGGACATCTGTTCAGACCAAAGATATTAGCTAATTACACTTATAAATTCCTCATGTTCCAATTTTTGGCAATTTATCTTGACCATCTTTGAGGCCTAGATAAGACACTTGTTTGAGGTTCAGGGAAACCACTCACTTCAAAGTTATATGTCAAACTTCTTTATGATCCACCACTGGTCTTTCTATCCAAGGAGGGCTTAAAAATCAATCTGAGTCTTTGAACAGCAATATCAAAGCACTGATGCTCTTCCTCTCTTGCCAAAGATCTATGCCCAGACACAAATATTGTGTCATTCCAATTCCACACTGAATACTATTCCATTTGAACAGTAGCCTAAATGAATCACTTTATCAGCTTTCAAAGTCAGAGTTATGAGCAGAATTGCTTATGGTGGTTTCAGCCTTCAGCCGTCCTGCATAAAATTATTTAAACCAGAGTCTGAGAGCACAGTGTGAAGACTGATATAAGCAATGATGAGGTGTCTTCTACAGTCCTCAGGTTGTCTTTTTCTAGCTATGCTCAAGGACCTTGGTTATAATGAAGTGGACTAAACATGATGAGGAACATCATTTAAGTTACTATGTCAATTTTAGTTAGCCTTTGGCCTCCTGGATCTTCATTTACTCAGTAACATGAATGTGTTGGGATTAACCATTCCTAGTTCTGGCCATAGATTGCTTGGGTCTTTGTGACCAGTTGGAAAGTGTGTTGCAAGTTATTTATTTTTTAAATGAATCCCATTAAAATAATGACATTTAGGAAATCTGCTTTTTAAAGAGTGAAATTGATACTGTTCCTATAATACTGTCACCTCCCATTTATTTTGCATTAGCCTTGAGAGGTATTATAGTGCTGCTGTAACAAAGTTCCACAAACTGAGTGGAACTCAGTTTCTCTCACAGTTCTGGGAGTCTAGAAGTCCAAAATTGAAGTGTTGGCAGGGTGATGCGCCCTCTGAAGCTTCTAGGCTGGAGTTTGGTGGGTGAATCATGAATCCTAAATGTTAGTAACATGAATGACAAGTGAGAAACTATCCATACTCTTGAGAGTCATCATATCAGTGGGAGTATTTGCTTTTATGGGGACAGCTTTCTCTCATCTGTAAAACCTTCTGGGTAGCTAAGGACACTCTCTCCTCTGACTATTGGATTGGTTTTTGGGAGTCCTCTATTTGCCCTTAGGGGCCTAAATCCCATAGAGTTATTTGCATAGTCCTTAGTCACATTACCCAGGTAACTGGGATGTACCCCATCTTAAAGTTCTCCAGAGAGTATTTCCTTTAGGATCCACTCCAATGTGAAAATTTCCTATTTTCAATAGTTTTTCTTCTGAATTTAAAATCTAATATAGTAGACTGAGTGGATTTTCTTCTGTTTGTGCTTAAAGGAGATAAGAAAGTACATGTCAGATTCCTTAAGAAATTTGGAGGAAATTATTCAAATTTTATCTAAAATGGTTCAACAAAATTCAATGCAGACTTCTTGATGAGGGTTGCAGTGGAGTGGATTGAAATCACTGGCAGGTGACCAGGTGAGCCGGGGCCAGGCCTGGAGCCCAGGTTGGGGGGTTTCTGCTAGACCAGGCCCAGCTGATTTCTGCTTGCATGGAAACCTGAGCACAGGCCGGTGGGAATAGCAGCTCCAAGGCTGTCTTTTCTTCCTCAGACCCTATCTTAGCAGGCAGGTTACTTTCAGAACCAACCACCTGCTGCTGGTCAAAAGTTTTGGACTCAACCAATCAAAAAGTTGCTCATTTTGTTATTTGCTGGCTGCTGTCTCTCTACTGTCTGTCCATTGGCCAGTGATCTCTCAGAGATCCCCAGCAGCCTGTACATCAGCAATGGGGTGACTGCCAGTTGTAAGCTCAGGCTGTCTGGCCCCAGTTTACTGGAGTCATCAATGTCTCAGTCCAGGCGGGCACACCTTCTATGAGGACACCACTATGTGCATGTGCCTGAGGCCCAAGCTCCCATCTGGCACTGCTGTGACTCGTTTGACCCCATTGCTGAGCACTCCTGCTGTGTAGAGATGAAGCAGAGCCATGTGCTGCCCTACTACACCCTCTGCCTTGCAAATCTTCTGAAGTACCAGACACATCTCTGCTAGGTACCCATCACCCTGTCCAAGGATGCCTTGTGGAAGCTGCCCATTCTCTACAGCGTTCAGCAGTTTTATCAGGAACACAGAGCACAGGGTTAACTTCCTGAGGGGTGTGACTCCTGATGTCTAGTTCTCGAGAAGGATTGATCCAAGCCAAACTGTGAGGCATCCTGGCTGGTCCTACCTCTGGGGTGTAAGGGGATGGTCTGCTGTCGATTTACACCAAGGTCTGAACTTGAACACTCATTTATTTATTTTTATTCTAATTTGTTATATATGATATCTGAATGCATTACAATTCATATTACACATATAGGGCATATTTTTTCATATCTCTGGTTGTATACAAAGTATATTCACTCCATCCATGTCTTCATACGTGTACTTTGTATAATGAGGTCCATCTCATTCCATCATCATTTCTAACCCCCTGTCCCCACCCTTCCACTCCCACCCTTTTGCCCTGCCTAGAGTTCGTCTATTCCTCCTTTGCTCCCCCTCCCTACCCTGCTGTGAATCAGCTTCGTATATCAGAGAAGACATTTGGCATTTGGTTGAACACTCCACTTTTGTAGGTACAAAAAAGCAGACAGTGTCTTATAAGGGCAAGAGAAAACAGAGGGTTACCGAGGTTTTAACCTTATAATGCCTATCTTTGAAGAATAAAACTCACTAAATATTAGAAGGTGAAAATGTTTTCTACTTTGGGACTACTAGACCATGACTGCTGGGGCTGGCCAGGGAAGAGGCAAGGCAGGTGGCATCCATTCAGGTGGTCACGCCTGCGGGCCTGAGGCACATGGCAGGCCTGGAATGCTGTGGCCCTCCCAGAGACTGGCTACCCAGGAACAAGTCCGAATCCCGCTTCATTCCTGGAACCCAAAGCCAGAAACTTAGGCATCATGGCACACTCTGTGTCACTCACGTTGAGTGCTAAATAAGTGGAGAAGTGGCCTTCCCATAGTACTCCAAGAGCCCTAGGGGCGTCAGGCCACCTTTGCTTCCATTTTCAAGTAGAGTAGCCCAACTCTAGTTTTTTTTTTTTTTTAGATTGAACTTAAGAATAAGATAGTTTTTGAAGAAAGCCTTCCACTATAAAAAAAATTAAAAAAAACAATTTTTAGAGCTCTGTGCTAGGTATCAAGGGTTCCAGGTGCATTTGGTGACCTCCTGTCTGTTACCTTTGAGGTAACGCAGCACAGTTTTCTTCTCTGGGGAGTGTGCTGAGAGAGCAGGCCTGATGTCAGTCCTCATGGTTTCCTCTTAAGGCTTTGATTGGAAAGATTGGCGTCGTGGGGCTATCACCTCTTTCATCTCTACACCATGAGACCTAGGGACCCTCAGAGGTTCATTTCCGTCACCTTCCAAAGGAAGAACCCTTTTCTCACAGGGCTGTTTGAGGATTAAATGAGCACCAGCTGTATGCCTGGCACATGGCACAAGCTTGTAGGGCATCTCCTGTTAGTAATGATGTTCTCTTCCACTCTTCCAACCCCACATCAGCACACTCATCTTCATAGCAGCATTTCCCCCCTCTGTGCATAACTGTTCTTTGTTTACAAAGTGCTCTTCTAAAAAAAAATCATCCTGTGGGAAACAAAGCATATTTCAGACTGTACTTCCAGGAGGGTTAGACTTTGCAGCCTTTCAAAGTCCACATTGTGTTTAGTCTGTGATTATATAAGGGTTGTAAAGCAAGGAGTACTGTGCCAGCTCCCTCTCAAATGTCTCACTTAGAATCATGGACCATGAGAGACAGCACCCTGGTCTAACCACTGGGATTCACAGGCCCCTTGCCCAACGGACTGACAAGTTGACCTCAGCAATAGGCCCTGGTGTTGGAGATTGTTGGAACCTCCTAGTGCCTGGGGACACAGCTTGAGACCAATTATTCTAATCTGAGGTCTTCAGAAAGTGTACTAGACCAACAAAAACACAATTATTCTGGTCAACTTAAAACTGTGGGTCCAGAGCCTAGTGGAGGCTGAAGGCCTTTTTCTCAAACATACCCACTTCCACAGAGGGAGTTTCCAGGGACACAGTTTGGGGAAGGGAGGGAGATGTATGAGAAATCATTGCTGTAGAATGATATCATTATTTATCAAATGGAAAAATAGGCCCAGAGAATAGTGGAGTGGCAGAGCCTTTCAAAGCAGCTTTTCTGGCAGAAGTCTAGATAGAAAATTTCTTTTATGGCACTTTTTAAAGAGAAATGTATGGTGTGTGTGTGTGTGTGTGTGTGTGTGTGTGTGTGTGTGTGTGTGTTTTAACATTTGGGGGAATTATTTAAAGATACCATGAAATTAACTTTTTTCTTTAATAGTCTTAGGGGTTTTGACACATGTGTAACTCAGTATAACCACTGTAACAGAGTGCAGAGCAATCCCATCACCCTGAAATTCTTTCCCAAATTTCTCCTTTGTAATCAAGCCCCCATCCCACTCAGACCCCTGGCAAACTCTGATCTCTACTCTTATGCATTTGCCTTTTCTGAGGTGTCACATGTATTGTAACCTCTGGAGATTGGCATAATGTCTTTGAGAATTATATGAGCTGTTTCTTTCTGATGGTGTTCCATTTCATGGTTGTAACACATTTTGTTTTACATTTAACCAGTGAAGGATGTTTAAATTATTTCCATTTTTTTGGGGTGGTGGTGGTGATAGTGAATAAATATAAAAGCTGCATTAAAAACAAAAGTAATATATACTCATTAAAAAACTTCCTTATTATCTCACTGCATGTATTCAGGGTTGAGCTTTATTTACATCTATTGTCAGCCTCCCAAATGCATATGGCCCGGAAATGCTTATGTAATGGTAATGGTGTGTTACTCAGCTCCAAGTACAGTCACATTGATAGTTTGAAATCAGCCACTCTGAGAGTTTTTACACCATGGAAACTGACAAGCACTATACATCAGACTCTACTCCCTTCCCCTAGAGCCCATTGTTAAACAGTTCTCAGCACAATGATGATTCTGCTACATATGACAGTGTGCACCAGAAGCCTAAGGATAAAAAAACAGCAAATATGCCCTATGATTATGGATACCATGTACCCTGTATGTTTATTCTTAGTTATGATTTCAGTGAGCACTTGAATAAATATGCACAGCTAAATGTGACTTACAATTTCTAACTCTGCATATTGCTAAATTAACAAGTTAGAAAAGCTTTTGCCAGTCCACATATCTTCAGTTTTGTTTCTGAAAATAATAAATAATATTATTGAACTTCAGAGGATGACATAAATGTCTTCAAGAATAGAAAGTTGATAGTTTGTAAATAATTGGAAACCTTTTATTTGGACCAGTTCAGGGATAAGATGACAAAGATGCTTTGTGAAGCTTGGAGTTGGCCAGGCTTTTGACTTGCTGTGATCTGATGAAATATATTAGTTTTATCTACTTTATTCTTTTTGCTTTGTTATGCACTGGCACCCCAGGCATTAGCTGGAAGTGAATTAAAAGGCCCCTGAAGCTGTGATTCTGCAGCCAGCATGATATTAGAACAGAATTGATTATCTGGAGGTGTTTGCATATCCAAGCAGCCCTCCTACCTGTTCATTTCCATTTTAACCTAAGAGGTATGTGGAAAACTTGTTAATACCCTTAAAGGATTTGATCCCTCTGTCCATGTGGCTTCTGATTCAGGGATGAATACTTAAAATCCATAAAAGGGAAATCATAAATAAAAGCAAGCACAACAGAGAAGAAATATAGTTCTAAAAGTATCAGAAACTATCTGTAGGCTGTGTCAAAAAACAAATTCAGACTTAGTGAGGAGAGACTTTATTTGGAAAGAATATTGCAATTGGAAGAGAAGGAGTATTGATTGCAATAGAGGGAAAGGAACTATTGCAAAAGTATGTTCTAATCATAAGATCTACCAGCCTACCAGTCTCTCAGGCAGAGTTTATTTTATTTTTTTAAATAGCAAATAGTAAACATGGCAAACAAGAAAGAACAGGTATGAGGAGAACCAGGTGATATGACTGGACAATTCAGCAGAAAATTTCTTTTTTTGTGGCCTCTTGATTCTCAGAAGGAGCTGTTTATGGGGGTTTGTTCTGTGTTCCAATATTTCCTTTAGCTTCCAATGCTGACCTAAGCACAAGGGTGGGCCAAAGTTCAAGGGACTGGGGAAGGAGAAGCCTCTAAAGTTTGGTCAAGTCAGGTTAGTGGGTGTTTTGTCCAGATTGGTCAAATTGGGGGCAAATAAATGGATCATTTATAAGACAACAATGGGGATTTTGAAGGTCAGTACTTATGGGTCTCCTATAAATCACATGCAGCTAGTCTTTGCAGTAAGTCATTTTCTCAAATACAAAATGATGGTTGATAGATGGGCTACCCTCCCCACCAGAGGTTTCCATATGCTAAGCAAATTTCCATATCCATTTTCTGGGCAGGAGCCAATGGGCTTAAAAGTCACCGTGTTCCATGGGCAAAGAGCCAATGGTGTTGGGGTCACTCTGGTGCACCCCCCACCAGAAATCCCTACATAGGGTCCCATTCCAGAGACTCTCAGACACAACAGCTCATCCCTGTGGAGAGGAGGAAGGCACTGCACTAGCCTTAGACCCATCACCTCCAACCCGATGGCAGCCACCCCAGCCAATAGCTCCAGACCCATCACCTCTAACCCGATGGCAGCTGCCACAGCCAACAGCTCCAGATCCACTGCCTACAGCCCGAGGGCAGCTGCCCAGCCGACAGCTCCAGCCTCCAGCCTGACAGCAGCTGCTTTAGCTGACAGCTCCAGAGATCCCAGCTGGCGCGACCAGGCACCCACCTTCCGTTCAGAGCTTGCACATTCCCCTCTCTCTGACTCCTCTCTCCCACCAGAGCTTGCACACTGCCCTCTTCCTGACTCCCCTTTCCCAGCACCTCTTAGACCTCCAACCAGCCACAAAGGCTATTGACTAAATCTCTTGGCTGCACGGTTGTCCTCGGTGTGATTTTTGCCCTTCAATGGTAATGGCTACCAGTTCTTATCACCATTTTCTAGAACCACTGGGCTCTGGTAAAGCTTAATGTTTTGAGCAGTGAAAGCAATTTATGCTATATTTTACATTAGATTTCTCTTCTATTGGCAGAATATACTGCCCCAAATGTAAAGTATTGTTGAACTGGAGAGAGTTAAGAAGAAGCAGATGTAGGAGAGCTCTTTGCCTTCCTTCTATTTTCCTAAAATGAATGTATAGATTTTTTTTACAGGGAGAACCAAGGATAACAAAAGTACATTATCAAAAGACCACTTTGGATCCTTATCGGCCTGGAGTTGATACCAGAAGAAATTTATAACAACAAATTCAACTAACTAGGCTTTATCTGCTGGTTGTTTGCCTTTCCTCAAGTTGCCACCTCCAGAGACTCAGTCCTTTTCCTTTGTCTTGTCACTTCTCTAAAAATTTACTGTTTCTCTCTCTCTCTCTTTTGGTACTGGGAATTGAACTAAGGGCACTCCGCCTCTGAGCCACATCCCCAGCCTAACTTTGCATGTTATTTAGAGATAGGGTCTCACTGAATTGCTTAGTGCCTCACTTTTTGTTAAGGCTAGCTTTGAACTCATGATTCTCCCATTTCAGCCTCAGAGCTGCTGGGATTACAGGTGTGCACCACCGCACCCTGCTTACTGTTTTCTCTTGCAGTTGCTACATATGCTGAAATTCAAAGTCACTTCCTGAAAAATTACTCATTCTCTGGGGGTTTCCTATGTGTATATGAAATATGCATGTTAGTACACTTTTATTTATTTGTTTATTTTGTATATTGATCTGTCTTTTATAATAGGGGTCTGTTCTAACTAAGAACTTGTGGGGGTTATTTTCCCCTTATATTTCTTAACTGTAGGCTCCAATGTTGTGGCCCTACTTGAGAGCTATATTAGATATTTTTGTTTTGTTTCATTTTTTCTTTCATTTAAAAAATGCCTTCTGGAATTTCTTGGTAGGCAGAAGTAAAAATTTTGCATGGGGTGCTATGGTTTTGATGCTGTGTGTCCCCCTAGAGGTTCATGAATTGGATGCTTGGTCCTTAGTGTGTTGGTGTTGGGAGGTGGTGGAACCTTTAAGAGGTGGTGCCTAGTGGGAGGTCTTTAGGCTATTTGGGTCACTTCCCTTGTAAGGGAGTGAGCTATTTTCTCATGGGTATCTGGTTGATTCTTGGGAAAGGGTTTTATGAAAGAAAAAAGACGGGCCCCACCCAGCTGCCTGGCATCCTGTTTGGATACGATCCTTCCTCTCAAATAAGCTCCACCAACTCTATCTGCCAGGAAATGCCACAGCAAACAATGGCCCTTGCCAGAGCCTGTACTAGGTCTTTTAGATTTTCAACGTTCAAAACTGTGAACTAAATAAACATGTTTACTTCACAAGTTAGCCTGTGATAATGACAAAAAACTAACATATGGGGACCAGCCTTGTAACTGCTGTTGGTGATACAGATAACCTGTATCCTTCAACACAAAGTCCCTAATGTTATCTACAAGTTATAAGATGTCACCAAAATATTTATGTAATTGGGAACTGCTATAATATAGACATTGAAAAAGATTAAAGTGCTCTAAACCTGGATTAAATTCCTTTTGAAAGCCAGTACAGAATCAACTTTCTCTTATCTTCTTGATTTTTCCCTCTCTCAACTCTTCTTTCCTGTTACCAATATCATCATTTTAAGCACTGTAGGAAAATTATCTTCTCCTTAAAGTTTCTCTATCTGGATGGTCCATTTTCAATTAATGCAAAAGGGATACAGAGAGTGGGAAGTCTGAGCGCGTTACTAGCAATTCTCTTGCAACTGAAAGGGAGCCGAGACATTCGTGCACCTCTGGACAGCGAAATACAATGTTCTCCGGACCACGGCAGGCAGGGGCAGAGTCGGAGCAGTCCACAGTTCGAAGCAGTGCTGTCTGCGTTGCAGGTGCAGCTGCCCGATATAATCTCAGCAAGGGGACTATCCACACAGTGGCTTGGAAACCCATCAGTGACGAGGGATAGAAAGGAGCCTAGAGGCGTGGGTGGTGTCGACATAGAGCTCTTTCGCACAGCTTGCCAAGCCGATCCTGCACGCTCTGGAGTGACACAAGGGTCTCTGGAGCTGCTGTTGAGTGGGAGGAGAGCACCACCATCTTTGAGGAATACAGTGGCTGACCCAGACAAGGGGGAAAAGACAGAAAGGAAGGACAGCTGCAGACATCCAGGGAGCTGCCAACGCTCAGAAAACAGCGCACACCTGGGTGAGGCTCGGGTAACCAGCAGGGGAGGGCATGTCTGAGGCCAGTGCAGCGGCCCCAAGAAGCTACAACTGTGGGTGGGTGTGGGGAAAGGGTGCCTTCTGGAGGGTCCCTTTCCCGGTGCCATTCATCTGCTGACACACAACCCCCCTGAGCCGCTCTTCCGCTGGGCCATTCTGCCACAAGCCAAAGGTGCAGCCTTGATTCCACTGGCAGGATTGCTGTCTAGACGTGATCCAATGCGGTTGGCTTAAACTGGAAAGGAAAAAAAGAGCGGGGATTCCCAGGGCCCGTTTTGTTTGAGACTTGGGGTTCGACTATTTTTGTTGGTTTGCTTGTTTTGTTGTTTTTCTGTTTTTTTTTTTTTCTTTTTCTTTTTTTGGCTTTGTTTTGTTTTGCTTTGTTTTTTGCATCAATTGTCAGTGTGTTTGTTTGCTTCTGCTCCTCTTTTCTTTACTTCTTTTCTTCCTTCTCACTTTTGCATCTTTTCTTCTTCCTTCATCTTTCCTATTTACACCCTGCCAGTGCATACTACACAGAGGCAAAAACAAGTAAATTGGAAACAATATCTGGGTTAACCAAATCTGTATATTGTGATCAAACTTGGATTTTCGGAATAGAAAGTGTTAGATTTTAAAGTGTAAAGGAATTATAAGGGGATCTGATAGCATTGTACTACAGGAACAACATAAGGCTTTAAGGTAAAATCAAAATAGTCAAGGTCCCACAGTGCAGGAAGAAAAGACACACAAGCAACATGAAAAAACGAGGGAAGAAAGTGACACAAACAAATCAAGATACCTCATCAGTAGATTTCATGGCAAACACAGTTGGTCAAATGCCAGAGATGGAATTTAGAAATTACATATTCCAAATGTTTAGGGAACTTAAGAATGAACTCAAAAATGAGATGAGGGAGCAAATACAGGTGGCAAAAGATCATTTTGACAAAGAACTCCACAAACAAATACAGGAAGTAAAAAAATTACTTCAATAGGGAAATAGAGGCTCTAAAGAGAAACCAAACAGAAATTCCAGAAATGAAAGAAGCAATAAACCAAAATAAAAGTTCAATTGAAAGCATCTCCAACAGAGTAGACCACTTGGAAGAAAGAACCTCAGACAATGAAGACAAAATATATATCCTAGAGAAGAATTTAGATTACACAGCAAAATTCGTTAGAAATCAAGAACATAACATCCAAGAATTATGGGACAACATAAAAAGACCAAACTTAAGAGTGATTGGTGTAGAGGAAGGGGCAGAGATTCAAGCCAAAGGAATGAGTAATTTATTTAATGAAATAATTACAGAAAATTTTCCAAACTTGAGGAACGAATGGGAAAACCAAGTTCAAGAGGCATACTTGAACACCAAACAAACAAAATCACAACAGATCCACACCAAGACACATTATAATGAAAATGCCTAATATAGTGAGCAAGGAGAGAATACTAAAAGCCACAAGAGAAAGGAAGCAGATTACATGTAGGGGGAAACCAATCAGACTATGTTCAGATTTTTCAACCCAGACCTTTAAAAGCAAGAAGATCCTGGAATAGCATATTTCAAGCACTGAAAGAAAAGGGATGTCAACCAAGAATCTTATATCCAGCAAAATTGAGCTTTAGATGCGAAGATGAAATAAAAACCTTCCACGACAAGCAAAAGCTAAAAGATTTCGCATCTCGAAAGCCAGCACTTCTGAACATCCTGGGCAACATTTTTAATGAAGAAGAAGAGAAAGATAACAACGAAAATCAACAAAGGGAGATATTAAACTAAGGGAAATACCAACCAGAAGAGAAACCAAATCAAGCTAAAGACCATAATACAAATAAAAATGGATGGGAATAAAAATCACATCTCAATAATAACCCTGAATGTTAATGGCCTAAACTCGCCAATCAAAAGACACAGATTATCAGAATGGATTAAAAGAAATGACCCAACAATTTGCTGTCTCCAAGAAACACACCTTGTAGAAAAAGACATCAACAGACTGAAAGTGAAAGGCTGGGAAAAGTCTTATCACTCACATGGCTGGCGGAAACAAGCAGGGGTTTCCATTCTCATATCAACTAAGGTAGACTTCAAACCAAAAACTAATCAAGAGGGACAAAGATGGATATTTCTTACTACTTAAGGGAACCATTCATCAACAGGATATAACAATCATAAATCTATATGCCCCAAATAATGGAACACCTACATTCATCAAACAAAACTCTACTCAAGTTCAAGAGTAAAATAGACCACAACACAGTTATTCTAGGGGACTTCAACACACCTCTCTCACCAATGGATAGATCATCCAAACAAAAGCTAAACAGAGAAACTTTAAGCCTCCTTAAAACAATTAATAATTTAGACCTAACGGACATATATAGAATATTTTATCCCTCAGTAAACGAATACACTTTTTTCTCAGCAGCACATGTCTCCTTCTCCAAAATAGACCATATCTTATGTCATAAGGAAACTCTCAGCAAATATAAAAAAATAGAGATACTACCCTGCATTCTATCAGACCATAAAGGGATGAAATTGGAAATCAACGACAAAACAAGGATTAAGAAAAACTACTCCAACAACTGGAAGCTAAACAACATGCTACTGAATGAACAAGGGTTGAAGAAGACATCAAAGAAGAGATTAAAAAAACTCCTAGAGGTAAATGAGAACACAGATACATCGTATAGAAATTCTGGGTCACTATGAAGGCAGTAGTAAGAGGAAAATTCATTACACTGAGTTCATTCCTTAAGAGGAAAAAAACCCAACAAATAAATGACTTAACATCACACCTCAAAGTACTAGAAAAAGAAGAACAGACCAACACCAAGAGCAGTAGAAGACAGGAAATAATTAAAATCAGAGCACAAATTAATGAAATTGAGACTAAAGAAACCATTCAAAGAATTGACAAAACTAAAAGTTAGTTCTTTGAAAAATAAACAAAATTGACAGATCCTTAGTGATGCTAACAAAAAGAAGAAGAGAAAAAACTCAAATTACTAACATTCGTGATGAAAAAGGGAATACCACAACAAACACCTCAGATATACAGAAGATAATTAGAAATTACTTTGAAAACTTGTATTCTAATAAAACAGAAAATATTGAAAACATTGACAGATTTCTAGAGTCGTATGATTTGCCTAAACTGGAACTGGAGGCTATACACAACTTAGATCGATTACAAGCGAAGAAATAGAAGACGTCATCAAAAAGCTACCAACAAGGAAAAGTCCAGGACCTGATGGGTTTACAGCCGAGTTCTATAAGACTTTCAAAGAAGAACTAATACCAATGCTCTTCAAACTATTTTCAAGAAATAGAAAAAGAGGGAGCTCTTCCAGACTCTTTCTATGAGGCCAATATCACATTAATTCCAAAGCCAGGCAAAGACACATCCAAAAAAGAAGACTTCAGGCCCATATCTTTAATGAACATAGATGCAAAAATCCTCAACAAAATCCTGGCAAATCGGATACAAAAACGTATCAAAAAGATAGTGCACCACGATCAAGTGGGGTTTATCCAGGGATGCAAGGCTGGTTCAACATTCGGAAATCAATAAACATAATACAACACATCAATAGTCTTAAAGATAAAAATCATATGATCATCTCAATAGACACAAAAAAAGCATTTGACAAAATACAACACCCCTTTATGTTCAAAACACTGGAAAAACTAGGAATGTCAGGAACATATCTCAACATTATAAAAGCTATTTATGCAAGGCCCCGAGCTAACATTATCTTAAATGGAGAAAAAATGAAAGCATTCCCTTTAAAAACTGGAACAAGACAGGGATGCCCCCTTTCACCACTGCTATTTAACATAGTACTGGAAACTCTCTGGCCAGAGCAATTAGACAGACGAAAGAAATTAAAGGGATCCAGATAGGAAAAGAAGAGCTCAAATTAGCACTATTTGCTGATGACATGATAATCTTCTTAGAAGACCCAAAAAACTCTACCAGAAAACTTTTACAACTAGTAAATGAATTTGGCAAAGTTGCAGGATACAAAATCAATACACATAAGTCAAAGGCATTTTTGTACATCAGCAACAAAGACTCTGAAAGGGAAATGATGAAAACTACCCCATTTACAATAGCATAAAAAAAAAAAATACCTGGGAATCAACTTAACAAAAGAGGTGAAAGACCTCTATAATGAAAATTATAGAACACTAAAGAAAGAAATTATAGAAGAACTCAGAAGATGGAAAGACCTACCTTGCTCTTGGATAGGTAGAATTAATATTGTCAAAATGTCCACACTACCAAAAGCATTATACAGATTTAATGCAATTCCAATCAAAATCCCAATGTCATTCTTCAAAGAAATAGAAAAAGCAGTTATGAAATTCATCTGGAAAAATAAGAGACCTAGAATAACCAAAGCAATCCTGAGCAAGAAAAGTGAAGCAGGGGGCATCACCATACCAGACTTTAAATTATACTATAGAGCAATAGTAACAAAAACAGCATGGTATTGGCACCAAAACAGACTGGTGGACCAATGGTACAGAATTGAGGACACAGAGACTAATACATATAATTTCAGCTATCTTATATTAGACAAAGGTGCCAAAAATGTACAGTGGAGAAAGGATAGCCTCTTCAACAAATGGTGCTGGGAAAACTGGAAATCCATATGCAACAAATTGAAATTAAATCCTTATCTCTCACCATGCACAAAACCCAATTCAAAGTGGATCAAGGACCTAGGAATTAGACCAGAGACAATACGCCTAATAGAAGAAAAAGTAAGCTCCAATTTCCAACATGTCGGATTAGGCCCCAAGTTCCTTAATAAGAATCCTGTAGCTCAAGAATTACTACCAAGAATTAATGAATGGGATAGATTTAAACTAAAAAGCTTCTTCTCAGCAAAGGAAACAATCAGTGAGGTGAATAGAGAGCCAACTAACTGGGAACAAATATTTAATACTTGCACATCAGATAGAGCACTAATTTCTAGAATATATAAAGAACTCAAAAAAACTTTACACCAAAAAAAACAAATAACCCAATCAATAAATGGGCTAAGGAATTGCGAAGACACTTTTCAGAAGAAGACACACGATTAATCAACAAATACATGAAAAAATGTTCAACATCGCTGGCAATTAGAGAAATTAGAGAAATGCAAATCAAAACTACTCTAAAATTTCATTTCACTCCAGTCAGAATGGCAGCTATCAAGAACACAAACAACAATAAATGTTGGAGAGGATGTGGGGAAAAAGGCACACTCATACATTGGTGGGACTGCAAAATGGTACAACTGTTATGGAAAGCAGTATGGAGATTTCTTGGAAAACTGGGAATGGAACCACCCTATGACCCAGCCATCCCACTCCTGGGTCTATTCCCAAAGGACTTAAAAACAGCATATTACAGTGACACAGCTATCTCAATGTTTGTAGCTGTGCAATTCACAATAGCTATGTTGTGGAACCAACCTAGATGTCCCTCATAAATGAGTGGATTAAGAAAATGTGGTATATACGCACAATGGAATTTTACTCAGCAATAAAAAAAATAAAATAATGGCATTTGCAGGTAAATGGATGAAGTTGGAAGACATAATGCTAAGTGAAGTTAGTCTCAAATATCCATGTACCAAATGTTTTCTCTGATATAAGGAGGCTAGTTCACAGTATTGTTGGACGGGGGTACATAGGAGGTTTAGAGGAACAATAAAATGGTAAAAGGGAAGGGACTGTAAGGGAGGGAGCAAGGGGGAGGGAGGGGGAGAAAAGAAAAAAAAAAAGGTAGTTGAATGAGACGGATATCATTTTCCTAAATGCATGATTGAAGACCTGAATTGTACGAATGTACACTGTATACAAACAGTTGTATGTAAAAAGATGCTATATACATGCACTATGAATTGTAAATATTAAAAAATTATAAAAATAAATTAAAAAAGAAAAAAGTGATACAGAGTGTAACTTATTACTTAAGAGCTTTTAAAATCATTAGAACTATAGTCAATGTTATATCAAGGGAGCTGGGGCTGTAGCTCAGTGGCAGAGCACTTGCATGGCATATGTGAGGCAATGGGTTCAATCCTTAGCACCACATAAAAATAAATAAATAAAATAAAGGCATTCTGTCTATTTACAACTATAAAATAAAAATATAAATAAAAACAGACTATATTAAGGTTGGATATGTAGGTCAATGGTAGAGCCCTTACTAGCAAATGGGAGAACATATTTTCAATCCCTAGTACTGCAAAAAGAAAAATAAAGACTTTATATCACATTTTCTTCATCCATTAGTCTGTTCACTGACCCCTAGGCTGGCTCCATCATTGATCCCATTTTTTAAGGAACTTACAATCTAATTGGGAATCACGTAGACACATATAAGATGTGTAAATATCTATCATATATCTTACATTTTCAGAATGCTCACCTAAATTTTGATTGCAAAATTTATTACTAGTTGGTGGTACTGGGGATTGAACTCAGGGGCATTCAACCACTGGGCCATATCCCCAGACCTTTTTTTGTATTTTATTAGAGACAGGGTCTCACTGAATTGCTAAGTGCCTCGCCATTGCTGAGGCTAGCTTTGAACTTGTGATCCTCCTGCCTCAGCCTCCCAAGTACTGGGATTACAGGCATGAGCCACCATGCCCGGCACTACTATTTGTTATTAACTTTATAACTTGATTCCTGTGGTTACTCATAAATTAATCATGGTTTATCACCATCCCTCTGCCTTGAATGCTGACCTTTCTTGGCAGCTGTTATACTAATGGAAAAACTATGCCCCTCCTTGCTTGTCGCTGTTAACAATTCTCACTGCAGTTTATATTATACGTAAGAAATAGATCTGAACAGGATTCTTTGTCGTCTAGGCCTGTCCCTCTCTCTTTGCACCTGCTCGTTTGTATCTCTCAATTGCTTTGAGCATTTCAATTTCATTCCTTGGCTGCTGCCTTCTCAAAACAAGCCAAATACCAATCTGGCTGAATAAAATCCCTTGCCTTCCTCCCCAGGTGAATAGGAAATGATAGGATGCATCCAGGGAGCCCAGGGTGAGGTTGAACCCCACTGGGGCCAGCCAGAGGAACAGCCTCAGCAAGGTCATCACAGATGAAGAGTCGGGGCATTTGAAGGAGCCAGAAATAGAGGGATGTCCTTATCCAGCAGTTACAAAGCTGTGAATGCAGCTGGATTCGAGCTCTGCCACGCTCCATTGTCTTTTTTGTCCTCCAGTAGCCATGGAGCTGTAGGTTTGAATGAGGTATTAATGCAGCAGGGGAGACTGCAAATTATTTTGTTTTGTTCTTGGCAAAGGTTGCCCTGCGGTTCATGGCAATGAGGGTCGTCTGCAAATTTCATTCTAGGCTCTGCCTGGCTCTGAAACAATTTCACTTTTGACGCATGAGAAACAGGGTCAGTGCCTTCAAAATGTAACAAGAGGATTTTTTAGACATGTCTTCTGGCATGAGAGAGGGACTCAATTACTATTTCTTGACTGTAAGAAGACACTGTTAAGGGCAATTCTTAGCCCAGAAAAGGGAAACCTTTCCATTTTAGCAGGGTCCTATTGTATTATACAGCAATTACTAAAGAGTTAAGTTAGGTAATGGGATAGACTTTATAATATGAATTTATGGTTAGAAGCTTCTTTTGGTGTTTGCAAATGGGACTGACCATTAATTAGTCTTTTAAAGATTTTGGAGAAACATTCAGAGACATTCTTGAAATGGAGTATAGAGCACAACATTGTCAATAACAATTCTGTATAATACCAAGTAGAGTGCCTTTGAGATTCATCAAGTTGCTGCATACATCAATAGTTTTTTTTTTTTTGCCCCCAATGGTACCTGGGATTGAATGCGGGGCACTCTACCAGTGATCTACTTCTCCAGCCTTTTCATTTATTTATTTTTTTTCATTATTTCATTTATTTATTTTGGGACAGGGTCTCACTACTTTGCCAAGGCTGACTTTGAACTTGCAATCCTCCTACCTCAGTCTCTCGTGAAGCTGGGATTACAGGTGTGCCCTACCACACCTAGCAGTTTGTTTCTTTTTATTGCTTAGTAGTATTCCTTGGAATGAATATACCACAATTGGTTTAGCCATTAATCTGTTAAAGGACTCTTGAGTTGTTTCCATTTCTTGGCTAAAAGAAAAAAAAAAAAAAAAAAACAAAGAAAAAGAAAACGAAGAGAAATGAGAACATCTGCCATTATGGTTAATTATGTATGTTAACTGTGTTAGGCTATGGTAATCAGTTATTTGGTCAAATGCTAGTCTTGACATTGCTGTGAAGGTATTTAAAGGTATAATTAATACTGAAATCAATAGGCTCTGATTAGATTACCTTCCATAGTGTAAGTCTCACCCAATCAGTTTAAGAGAAAAAAAAATGATATTCCTCAGGAAGTAGGAATCCTACCTCTACACTGCCTTAGAATCAAGACTGTGCAATCAACTCTTCCCTGGGTTTCTAGCCTGACAGCCTGTCTTACAGATTTTAGATTTGCACAATTACACTAGCCAGTTCCTTAGAAAACAAATATTCTCTCTCTCTCTCTCTCTCTCTCTCTCTCTCTCTCTCACACACACACACACACACACACACACATATATATATATGTTCTCTGGAGAACGTAGACTAAAATAGCTTTGTAGATATGCTTTGTGTGAATATAGCTTTCCTTTTTCTGGGATGGATGTCCAGAAGTGCAATTGCTAGGTCATGTGGTAAGTGTGTGTTCAATACTTTAGAAAACTTCCCACCTAACTATAATTTAAAGTGGCTGAATCATTTTCATATTCCACCAGCAATGTAAGACTGACCCAGTTGCCACATTTGGAATTAGACATTCTGACAAGTGTGTAGCAATATCTCATTGTGCTTTTAATTTGTGTTTCCCTAATGGCAAATAATATTGAATATATTTTATGTGCTTATTTTCCATCTTTTTTTTAATGAAGTGTCTCCTTGAATCTGTTCTAGATAGCTTTTCATTGCTATGACCTAAAGACCTGACAGGAACAATGTAGAGGAGGAAAAGCTTATCTGGGCTCATAATTTTAGAGGTTCAGTCCATGGTGGGCCAACTCCATAGCTCTGGACTGGAGGTAAGGCAGAACATCATGGTGGAAGGGTGTGAGAGAGGAAATCAGCTCAGAACATGAAGACCAGGAGGGAGAATGGGAGCTTTGCTCACCAGGGACAAAATTTAAACCCCAAAGGCATGCCTCCAGTGACCTACTTCCTCTAGTCATACCCTGTCTGCATATAGTTACCCCCCAGTTATCAGTGAATTACTCTACTGACTAGGTTACAAGCTCTCATAATCTAATAATTTCACCTCTGAACATTCTTTCATTATCTCACACATGAACTTTTGGTGGACACCATATATCTAAACCATAACAGTATCTTTAGCACATTATAATTGGCTTGGCTTCTTTTTAAATTGGCATGCTTTGAGAATTCTTTATATGCTCTAGATACAAGACTTTTGTCAGATATGTGGTTTATAAATACTTTCTCTAGACTTTAACTTGTTTTCTCATCTCTTAATAGGGTCTTTTGCCAAATGAAAGTTTTAAATGTTGGTGAGGTTAAATTGATCAATTTTTCCTTCTATAAGTTGTGGTTTTTTTTGAATCAAATCTAAAGTCTCTTTAGTAAACTGGAAGTGCTGAAGTTTTTGCCTATAATTTTTGAAAGGTTTTTATAATTTTTTGTCACACATTTGATTCTACGATGTATTTAAAATTAATTTTGTATATGGTGTGAGGTTTAGGTCCAGCTTAATTTTTTTTTGTTTGTTTTTGGCCTTATGTTATTGTTTAGATGTGGTGTTCCCCCAAATCTCACTTGTGAGACAACGCAAGAAAGTTCAGAGAAGAAATGATTGGGTTGTAAGAGTCTTAACCCAATCAGTGGTTTAATCCCCTGTTAGGGATTAATTGAATGGTAATTGAAGTGGTAGACTGTGCCTGGAGGAGGTGGGACTTGGGGCATGGCTTTGGTGTATATATTTGTATTTGACAAGTGGAACCTCTCTCTGTGTTTCTTGATCACCATCATATGAGCTGTTTTCCTCCACCACCCTCTCCCGCCATGATGTTCAGCCTCCCCTGGAGCCTGAGGAATGGAGCCCTCTTCTATGGACTAAGACCTCGAAACCGTGTGCCTTCACATAAACTCTTCCTCCACTACAGTTGTTCTCGTTAGATCCTTTAGTCACAGCAGTGGAAAAAGCTGTGACAAAGACACCTTATGATGTCCAATTGCTCCAACATTGTTAGTTGAAAATATTATTATTCCTCCATTTAATTTCTCTTGAATCTTTTTTTTTTTTTTTTTGGTACCGGGGATTGAACTCAGGGGCACTTGACCAGTGGGCCACACCCCCAGCCCTTTTTTTGTATTTTATTAGAGACAGGGTCTCACTGAGTTGCTAAGTGCCTCGCCATGGCTGAGGCTGGCTTTGAACTCGTGATCCTCCTGCCTCGGCCTCCCAAGTGTCTCTTGAATCTTTATAAAACCATTTTTGTGGTTCTATTTCTGGATTTTCTATTCTGTCCCAGTGATCTATGTGCCTGTCCTTCCACCAAAACCATACTTATTTATTTATTTATTTATTTTTTTTGTGGTACCGGGGATTGAACTCAGGGGCACTCGACCACTGGGTCACATCCCCAGACCTTTTTTTTTTTTTTTTTGTATTTTATTTAGAGACAGAGTCTCACTGAGTTGCTAAGAGCCTCGCCATTGCTGAGGCTGGCTTTGAACTCGCGATATCCTCCTGCCTCAGCCTCCCAAAGTGCTGGAATTACAGGCATGCGCCACCGCGCCCGGCAAAACCATACTTATTTGATAACTGCAGCTACATAGTAAGATTTAACATTACGTAGACAGAGTTCTCTATCTTTTTTAATAATGTATTTTCCAATAAAGTTCTTTGTCTTTATATACATTTTAGAATACCCTGGTCTATCTGCACCAAAAAGGTCATGCATTATAAAAACAACTTTATTTAATTCTGTTGCTAAAACATATATGTTCATCACTGAAATTTTAGAAAATACTCAAAAACATTAAGTGTATATTATTATCAAAATGGGCCTTCAGAGAAAAGCCATCAAAGTGACCAAAGGAACTGCTCTATAAGTAAGGTCCAACTAGCATTTCTTGAAAGCATCTCTCATGTGTTGAGCACTATGCTAAGAACTTAACCAAATATTTTCACATTAAATCTTTATTAGAACACTGGGAGGAAATATTATCTTCACTTGACATTTTAGGAAGCCCAGACAGAGAAAGGTTAAGTAATTTTCCCAGAACCATCCATTTAACAAGCAATAGAACCACAGTTTTAATTATAAGTATACAAAGCCCTTTGTAATTTACCTGCTGCCTCATCTCCTATTATCCTGTGCTCTCTCTGCTCTAAATGACTGTGTCCCTGCCAAATTCATATGCTAAAATCCATAAGGTGATGATGTCAGGAGGTGGGCCTTTGGGAGGTGATTAGAACATGAAGGGGGAACCCTTATCACTGGGGATTAGTATCCGGATACAACAAACCACAGAGAGCTATCTAGCCCCTTGTATGGTGTGAGAACATAGAACATAGAACGCATTGTCTATGAGGAATAGGCCTTCACCACACATGGAATATGTCAGCTAATGCTTTGGTCTTGGGCTTTATAGCCTCCAGCATTGTGAGAAATAAATGTTGTTGATTAGCTATCTGTTCTTATTTTGTTACAGCAGCCTGAATGGACTGAGATGTCCTCTCACGCCTGATATACTCTCTTTACTACATTCACTTGTTTCTTGCCTCTGTGATTTTAGATACGAGGTTTCCTTTTCCAGGAATGTCTGAACTTCACAAACTGCCTCCACTCCACCTTCCCACCTCTACCCTACCCGGGTTTATTCATTCTCTCCTGGCTATACCTTGTACATAGCTCTAACTGCATTTACTAAAGTTGAATATCTTTTTCCCAAAATGCTTGTATTTTAGTCAGCTTTTTTGCTCTTGTGACCAAAAGACATGATAGGAACAATTTTAGAGGAGGAAGTTAATTTGGGGCTCATGGTTTCAGAGGTTTCAGTCCATAGATGGTCAGCTCCATTGCTCTGTGCCTGAAGTGAGGCAGAATATCATGGCCGAAGGGAATGGCAGAAGAAAACAACTCAAGACATGACAATAAAGAAGCAGAGAGTTCCTCACCAGACAAAATATATACCCCAAAGGCACACCACCAATGACCTATTTCCTCTAGCCATACCCTACCTTCCTATAGTTAACACACAGTTAATCCCTATCAGGTGATTAACAAACTGATTAGGTTAAGAATATCATAACCCAGTCATTTCACCTTTGATGTTCTAGTATTGTCTCACACATGAGCTATTGAGAGACACCTCATATCTAAACCATAACAGCTTGGGACCAAAACTATTTTGGATATCAGGTATTTTTGAATTCTAGAACATATACATACATATAATGAGATATCTTGGGGAAGGGTACCATGTTAAATACAAAATTTATTTATATTTCACATACGCCTTATCCACAAAAACTGAAGATAACTTTATGCACTATTTTTAGTGTGCTTGCATTTTGACTGTAAGCCATCACATGTAATCAGGTGTGGAATTTTCCACATGTTCCATCATATCAATGCTCAAAAATTTGAAGCTTTTGGAGAAGTTTGAATTTTCAGATTTTCAGATTAGGGTGCTTACCTGTAGTGTTGTAGTTTATTTATTTATATGTCTGTCTATAATAGGTCTTGAGAATTATATGAAAGCAGGGACTGAGCTTTATTTATCTATGTTGCTCCAGCAAGCAGAGCATTGTCTGATCATTAGAGACTTTATAGATTTTTTGATTTAAAACTTGAAGGCTAATCATTGCCCATAGACAGAAGTCATAACTTGAATGTATAGTAGGTCAGACAGGGGACAGATATGTGCCTTGGGCTAACAGCAAGACCATAGACAATGATAGGGACTACTGTGAATGGAGAAGCCTCACATCTTCATTTAGGGACATTCAAATTAAATCTCTGATAAAGCATCATGCCAGGTAAACCAAAAATGCCTGCAGGCAGAAAAAGGCATGTGGATCGCAGATTGTAGCCCCTGCCTTGATAGTTTTATAATCTCATTAGGGGAAAAAAAATCTTCCTAAGAGAAAAAGACCTGTTGGTCCTTAGAGCTCCAGTATAGAGCAGCACTAAGTGGCAAAGGATATTATTGGCCAGTTCCCAAGCCACATTTTCAAGTGTTTTCCTTGATCACAGGCATTTGCATCTACTTCCTTTAGTTAGAATATTGTCATCTTCATTTTATTATTCTTGATTACATATGTAATTTTAGCTATAGTGTATTTATTAGAATAGAAATAATTATGTATATTTCTTTATTCAGGGGTGTGAGACAGTGCTTATAAAAATCTTCAGGTATCAGCCGGGCGCGGTGGCGCACGCCTGTAATCCCAGCACTTTGGGAGGCTGAGGCAGGAGGATCGCGAGTTCAAAGCCAGCCTCAGCAATGGCGAGGCACTTAGCAACTCAGTGAGACCCTGTCTCTAAATAAAAAATACAAAAAGGGCCAGGGATGTGGACCAGTGGTCGAGTGCCCCTGAGTTCAATCCCTGGTACAACAAAAAAAAAAAAAAAAAAAAAAAAAAAAAATCTTCAGGTATCCTAGATCCCGTTACTTTTCAGTTATATAGGTTGTAAATACCTTCTTCAAATTGTAGTTCAAAAATTTTAATTTTGTTACAGTGTCTTGTTGTAGAGAAATTTTCCCTTCCTCCCCATTGGCTTTTCTAGTGTCCCTCTAATCCTCCTATGCTCCCCATCCCAACCCCACTGTGAATCTTAATTCTCTTTTAAAAGTTTGAATCAGCCTCCTTATATCAAAGAACACATTCGGCATTTGGATTTTTGGAATTGGCTAACTTCACTTAGCATTTATATTCTCCAACTTCATCCATTTACCTGCAAATGCCATGATTTTATTCTCTTTTATTGCTGAGTAATACCCCATTGTGTATATATGCCACATTTTCTTTATCCATTCATCTTCTGAAGGGCATCTAGGTTGATTCCACAGTTTAGCTATTGTGAATTGTGCTGCTATAAACATTGATGTGGCTGTGTCCCTGTAGGATGCTATTTTTAAGTCCTTTGGGTATAGACCCAGGAGTGGGATAGTTGGGTCATAAGGTGGTTCCATTCCCAGTTTTCCAAGGAATCTCCATCCTGCTTTCCAGATTGGCTGCACCATTTTGCAGTCCCACCAGCAGTGTATGCGTGTGCCTTTTTCCCCACATCCTCTCCAACATTTATTGTTGTTTGTGTTCTTAATAGCTGCCATTCTGACTGGAGTGAAATGAAATCTTAGAGTAATTTAGATTTGCATTTCTCTAATTGCCAGAGATGTTGAACATTTTTTCATATATTTGTTGATTGATTGTATATCTTCTTCTGAGAAGTGTCTCTTCAGTTCCTTGGCCCATTTCTTGATTGGGTTATTTGTTTTTGTGGTGTTTTTTTGAGTTCTTTATATGTTCTAGAGATTAGTGCTCTATCTGACATGTGTGTGGTAAAATTTTTTTCCCAATTAGTAGGCTGTCTATTCACCTCACTGATTGTTTCTTTTGCTGAGAAGAAGCTTTTTAGTTTGAATATATCTCATCTATTGATTCTTGATATTAATTCTTGTGCTATAGGAGTCTTATTAAAGAAGTTGGGGCCTAATCGGACATACTGAGATTAGGGCTTACTTTTTCTTCTAATAGGCATAGTATCTCTGGTCTAATTCCTAGGTCCTTGATCTACTTTGAGTTGAGTTTTGTGCATGGTGAGAGGATAGGGGTTTAATTTCATTTTGTTGCATATGGATTTCCAGTTATCCCAGCACCATTTGTTGAAGAGGCTATCTTTTCTCCAATGTACAATTTTGGTGCCTTTGTCTAATATAACTGTAATTATATGCATTAGTCTCTGTGTCCTCTATTCTGTACCATTGGTCTACAAGTCTATTTTGGTGCCAATACCATGCTGTTTTGGTTACTATTGCTCTGTAGTATAATTTAAGTTCTGGTATAGTGATGCCTCCTGCTTTACTCTTCTTGCTAAGGATTGCTTTAGCTATTCTGGGTCTCTTATTTTTCCAGATGAAGTTCATGACTACTTTTTCTATTTCTATGAGGAATGTCATTGAGATTTTGATTAGAATTGCATTAAATTTGTATGGTGCTTTTGGTAGTATGGTCATTTTGACAATACTAATTCTGTCTATCCAAGAACAAGGTAGATTTTCCATCTTCTAAGGTCTTCTTGAATTTCTTTCTTTAGTATTCTGTAGTTTTTGTTATAGAGGTCTTTCATGTCTTTTGTTAATTCCCCAAGTATTTTTTTTTATGCTATTGCAAATGGGGTTATTTTCCTTGTTTCACTTTCAGAGGATTTGTCACTGATATATAGAAATTCCTTTGATTTGTGGGTGTTGATTTTTATCCTGCTACTTTGCTGAATTCATTTATGAGTTCTAGAAGTTTTATGGTGGAATTTTTTGGGTCTTCTAGGTATAGAATCATATCATCAGCAAATAGTGATAATTTGAGTTCTACTTTACCTATCTGTGTCCCTTTAATTTCTTCATCTGTTTTATTGGCCAGTGTTTCAAGAACTATGTTAAATAGAAGTGGTGAAAGAGGGCATCCTTGTCTTGTTCCAGTTTTTAGAGGGAACACTTTTAATTTTTCTCCATTTAGAATGATGTTGGCCTGGGGCTTAGCATAGATAGCTTTTACGGTGTTGAGATATGTTCCTGTTATCCCTAGTTTTTCTAGTGTTTTGAACATGAAGGGGTGCTGTATTTTGTTGAATGCTTTTCCTGCATCTATTGAGATAATAATATACTTCTTATCTTTGAGTCTATTGACATGATGAATTACATTTATTGATTTTCATATGTTGATCCAACTTTGTATCCCTGGAATGAACCCCACTTGATCATGGTGCATTATCTTTTTGATATGTTTTTGTATTTGATTTGCTAGAATTTTATTGAGAATTTTTGTATCTATGTTCATTAGAGATATTGGTCTGAAGTTTTCTTTCTTTGATGTGTCTTTGCCTGGTTTTGGAATCAGGGTGATATCGGCCTCATAGAATGAGTTTGGAAGTGCTCCTTCTTCTTCTGTTTCCTGAAATAAATTGAAGAGTATTGGTATTAGTTCTTTCTTAAAGGTCTTGTAGGACTCGGCTGTGTATCCATCTGGTCCTGGGCTTTTCTTGGTTGGTAGGCTTCCGATGGCATCTTCTATTTTACCACTTGAAATTGGTCTGTTTAAATTGTGTATATCATCCTGATTCAATTTGGGCAAATCATATAACTCTTAGAAATTTGTTGATGCCTTCGATATTTTCTATTTTATTTGAGTACAAGTTTTTCAAAATAATTTTGAATTATCTTCTGTCTGTAGTGTCTGTTGTGATATTTCCGTTTTCATTGCATATGTTAGTAATTTGATTTTTTCTCTCTCCTCCTCTTTGTTAGCCTGGCTAAGGGTCTATCAATTTTATTTATTTTTTCAAAGAATCAACTTTTTGTTTTGTAATTTTTTCAATTGTTTCTTTTGTTTCAAGTTCAATGATTTCAGCTCTGATTTTTAATTATTTCCTGTCTTTTACTGCTTTTGGTGTTGGATTATTATTTTTTTTTCCCCTTGGGCTTTGAGATGTAATGTTAAGTCATTTATTTGTTGACTTTTTCTTCTTTTGAGGAATGAACTCCATGCAAATGAACTTTCCTTTTAGAACAGCCTTCATAGTGTCCCGGAGGGTTCGATATGTTTTGTCTGTGTTCTCATTCACCTCTAAGAATTTTTTAATCTCCTCTTTAATATATTCTGCAACCCATTTTTCATTCCGTAGCATATTATTTAGTCTCCAGGTGTTGGAGTAGCTTTTATTTCTTATTTTATTATTGATTTCTAATTTCATTCCATTATGGTCTGATAGAATGCAGGGTATTATCTCTATTTTTTTATATTTGCTAAGAGTTGTTTTGTGACATAGTATATGGTCTATTTTAGAGAAGGATCCATGTGCTGCTGAGAAGAAAGTGTATTCACTTGTTGAAGGATGAAATATTCTATATAAGTCAGTTAAGTCTAAGTAGTTGGTTTTTTATTATTTTTTTTATTTTTGAGTTCTATCATTTCTTTGTTCAGCTTTTGTTTGGAAGATCTGTCCAGTAATGGAAGAGGTGTTTTAAAGTCACCCAAAATTATTGTGTTGTGGTATATTTGACTCTTGAACGTGTGAAAAGTTTGATGAACATGGAGGCTCCATTGTTTGGGGCATATATATTTATAATTGTTAAGTCTTGTTGGTGTATGGTTCCCTTGAGCAGTATGTAGTGTCCTTCTTTATCCATTTTGATTAACTTTAGCTTGAAGTCTACTTTATTTGATATGAGGATGGAAACCCCTGCTTGCTTCTTCAGTCCCTGTGAGTGGTATGATTTCTCCCAATCTTTCACCTTCATCCTGTGGATGTCTTTTCCTATGAGGTGACTCTCTTGGAGACAGCATATTGTTGGGTCTTTTTTTTTTTGGATCCAATCTGCTGGTCTGTGTCTTTTGATTGGTGAGTTTAGGCCATTAACATTCAGAGTTATTATTGAGACATGATTTGCATTCCCAGCCATTATTTTTTTTATTTTTGGTATTTAACTTGACATGTTTTCTCCTCTGATTAGTTTGTCCTTTAGTGTAATACCTCCCTCTGCTGATTTTCAACATTGTTTTTCATTTCCTCTTCATGGAATATTTTGCAGAGGATGTTCTGTAGTGCTGGCTTTCTAGTTGTAAATTTTTTAACTTTTGTTTATAATGGAAGATTTTTATTTCATCCTCAATTCTAAAGCTTAATTTTGCTGGATATAAGATTCTTGGTTGGCATCCATTTTCTTTGAGAGCTTGGTATATGTTGTTCCAGGATCTCCTAGCTTTGAGTGTCTGGGTTGAAAAATCTGCTGTGATTTGAATTGGTCTCCCCCTGTATGTGATCTGATTCCTCTCTCTTGCAGGCTTTCAGATTCTATTCTTATTCTGTATGCTAGGCATTTTTATTATAAAGTGTCTTGGTGTAGATCTATTGTAATTTTGTACATTTGGTGTCCTATAAAGCCTCTTGTATTTGGTTTTCCAATTCATTCTTCATGCTTGGGAAATTTTCTGATATTATCTCATTGAAGAGATTGTGCATTCTTTGGTTTGAAACTCTGTGCCTTCCTCTATCCCAAATTACTCTGAGATTTGATCTTTTGCTGCTGTCCCATAATTCTTGGATGTTATGATCATGGCTTCTTACTATCTTCACTGTGTGGTCAACTTTATTTTCAAGATTATATGCTTTGTCTTCATTATCTGATGTTCTTTCTTCCAATTGATCTAGTCTGTTGGTTATGCTTTCTATTGTGTTTTTTATTTAGTTTATTGTTTCCTTCATTTCAAGGATTTCTGACTTTTTTTTTTTTTCCAGAGTTTCTATCTCTTTTTTGAAATAATCTTTTGCTACCTGTATTTGGTCTCCTATATCTTTGTTGTAGTGATCAATTTTTGCCTGCATTTGCTCAATTAGGTCATTCTTTAATTCACATATCATTTTAATTATGAACCTTCTGAACTCCTTCTCTGACATTTATCAACATTGCTAAGCATGGGTTCTGTTATTGTAGTGTCTCAGTTTGTTTGGGGTACTTTCCTCCCTTGTTTTTTCATGTTGCCTATTTGTCTTCCTTTCTTGCAGTGTGGATTTGAGATATTACAGTTTCTACCCTATATTCTTGTAATTTCTGTGCAGATTGTCTGTGCCTCACCTTAATGTTGGGCTTTCAGACCCTGCAGGTGTCCTTGATGTATGCTGCTGCAACTAAAGGTGGTGTTGGCAATAGTGGAGGTAACTTGAGATAATAGTGAAGGTACCCCAAGATGGATACAACGTCTTCCAGAGATGGGGCTGAAAGAGTGGGCCTTACAATGTCATTGGGATGCCTGCTCTGAGGTGCGGCTGCTTTTAGGTCATATCTATTGGCAAAAGGTAGGGCTACTGCGTGGGGGAAGGCTATGGCTATGTCTGCAGAGTGTCAAGATGGAAGTGGGTTAGGCTTGTGCTCCCGGGTAGGGATGGGGTAGCAGACTCTGGACCTACCCTGGGCCTCGGTCCCATGCAGGTTAGTGTGGGCAGAACTGGTTGAATCTGAGCTCCTGCAGTGGTCTGCTGGTCAGAAGAGGTGGTCCTATGGCAGAACCTGAACTCAGCGGGTGTTTGACAGTGGAGGGATGAACCCAGGCCCACTCTGAGCAGAGGTTGGTGGGACTTTCCTGGGCCTGCTTGCACTCAGCGGAGGTCTGCGGGGCTGACCTGGGCCTGGATTCTCTTGGCAGAGGTCGGTGGTATTGACCTGGGCCTGCCAGTGCCCGGTGGAGGTTTGTGTGCCTGTCCTGGGCCTGGCCACACTCGGCGGAGGTCATCGTCGGGGCTCTCCTCTATGGTTTGAGTTTTGTGTCTTATTTAAGCAATCTTCTGTGCCACAAGGTTCACCAGGATGTCTTTGTATATTTTTTTCTAAAAGTTTTTCCAGGTTTTCTTTTTTAATATTTATGTCTAAAGTAAATTAAAGTATACCTATGGTCTCAAACTGTGATTTAATTTTTTTCTTATAAGATAATTATATTATCAGGATAAACTAGTCAAAATACAGTAACAAATTAAGCCCTAAATCTCTATGGTGGTTGGGTGTGGTGGGGCACGCCTGTAATCCTAGCAGTTCTGGATGCTGAAATGGGAGGATCACGAGTTCAAAGCCAGCCTCAGCAAAAGTAAGGTGCTAAGCGACTCAGTGAGATCCTGTCTCTAAATAAAATACAAAATAGGGCTGGGGATGTGGCTCAGTGGTTGAGTGTTCCTGAGTTCAATCCCTGATTACACCCCCTGCCACCCACCACCAAATATCTCTATGGTGGAACACAACACAGATTTGTATCTTACTTTTAAGTGTCCAACATTGGTGGGATACATGAACATATTTGGTTTTCTGTTTCATAATTCTTTCAAAGACTCAGGCAGAATTGACTCTTAAGTTTTGTAGTTTTACCTTTCAGAGTACATAACTTCCTCTTCTAGCACTGCAGAGGACAGGGCAGGGAGACCTCTCCCTTCTGTTCTTATTGCTTCAGCTCATGGTCATTGACTATAATCTGTCACCTGACCTACTGCAAGATGGAGTAGAAATGTGACTTCAGTCTGTCTGTAACAGGAAATTGGACATTGTTGAGCACTATGGTTATCTACCAGATTAGGTGACTGTTCTAGCACCATTTATTGAGTAACTACTCACTCCCTTTGATTTATGATATCATGTCTGTTATGTCATGCAATCAAATATTTGTTTCTGGGCTATTTTGTTCCATTGTTCTAATTTTCTATTCTTGGCAAATACTGTAGGGTCTTAACTGCTATTCCTGTATAATGTCTGTATGATTAGTGAGTGATTCACCTACACTGTCCCTTTTCCTTAAAATTGTCTTGTTGATTATAATTGGCTGGCTGCTTCCATATAAATTTCATGTCAAGCAGCATGTCAAGCTGCATGAAAAACGTTAGATTTTGACTTGAATTCCATTTAATTTATAGATTAATTTGGTAATACGTGACAACTTTAAGATATTGAGTGCTACCATCCATAAATACATAAGTTTTAAACCCTTCCTTCAATAGAGCTTTGTATTTTTCTTCAGTAAAATTTTGGCACAGCTTTTGCTAGATTTATTTCCACGTTTCTTATAGGTTACTTTAAGTAATTTAAATAGTGCTTTAAAAATTACATTTTCTAATTGTGATTTATGTATAGAATGCAATTGATTGTTTTTGTAATTGATTTTAGGTTACAAACAGCTAACACTTTCTTTTTTGTGTCTACTTTTTGGTCTATAGAGTTTTCTGAATTTTCTGTGCAGAAAATTACACTGTACAAAAACAAACAAACAAAACTATAATGCTGTTCTTTTCCCCCCAATCTTTTTACTCTTTCTTTGCCCTCTCCCTCATTCTCTCTTCTTCTCTTCCTCTTTCCCATCCTTTCTTCTCTGCTCTCTTTCCCTTCCTTTGCTGCATTACCTAGGACCTCCTCTTTGAATCTGATAAAGCTTGATAGCAGGTCTCTTCTTACCAATTTCAAAGAGAATACCTCTGCTAGTTTATTCAGTTTGCTGTAGGTTTTTAATAAAGGAATTCCCTTTGTCTTTTTACTATGCTAAGCTTCTATTATCAATAATCAGTGCTGCATTTATTCCACCAGGATTTCATTTGAAAGAATCTATCTGTAAGTTTTACTTTTGCTCCAAAGCTTTTGCTTTTCATCATTTGCTTTTGTACCTGGTCTTTCCATTATTCTGGAGTTTCTTTCCAGAGGATATTTCCAGTTGAGTATGGTACTTTTAATAAGGTGTGGATGTTTCAATGCTGACGCCAGCCCTTTCTTGAGACTGTAACTCTGAATTTATTTTTGCATCTCATATTTTTTAAAAATCTGCTTATATGTGTGGATAAAAATCCAAGTGTCCCATTAATTTTTGGTAGATGAGAATGCTAGATACCAACTCAGAAAACAGAAGAATAAGTTTTGGCTGGTTTTATTTATTTCAAATTTATGACAATCCAATAATTGATATTTTTATAATATTTTCAGAAAGTTTTAACTCATCTCCAGGAGATAAACACTCAAAATTCAGAATACCATTCTTGCTTAGGTAGTACAAAATTACAGAGTGAACCAAAGGGGGAGTAAGGAGATGGGCAATTACTTTTTCTTTTTCCAATTATTGTTTCTTTTGCCACAGTTGCAAATACCCCTCAGCTTCTCCATCCTCAAGACTTGCAGATTAATTGTAACTTCTCAAAGACAAGGGCACCCTTTCTACAATTTTGTTTGTCAGCAAAGATTGCAGTGATTCTGTTTTGTCAGTTCCTCCGTGCTGCTCTCACATGGGCTGTTCTATAACTGTCAGTAAGATTTCTTAGTTAGCCAGATAGCTATTGAAGTTGTTTGGTGGAGAAAAGATGGATTTTCTTTTATAAAAAGAATCGAGGTTAAATCAAATCAGAGCTCTAAATCTTAGGTACTGCCTCCTTGGAGTTTATGTCCAGATATTTTGGTCTGAAGGGCAGAGGCTTCATAGACCTGTAGTTCCTGTCTGGTTTACTGATCCAGTGGGATTATGTGGGTGATAAGCTGCCACTGTCATTTTATGACTGAGAGAAGATTCTATCTATGTATATAAATTGGTGACTTTAGGGCATTTAATCCTAAAGATTGCCTGGGTAATGGAAGTTCTGTATTTGAAAATGTAGCCAAATCTCCACTTGTGCACTACTGAGATTTTATGTCAAATCACTACAGCCTGGAGTGTGTTGAAAATTTCCAAACATGTCAGAAAAAATGCTGGTCCTTAATGATTTCTGGAGAGGAAGGGAGAATGACCACATATTAACAACTTGTAGCAAGTTTTGAAATGAACTGATAAGACAAATGGAATAATAGACCAAGCTGAGAGTTAAGATATCTCTCAGCCCAATAGACTAACATTGTCCCTGTATGTTGACAATAGTTTCATTATTAATGAACTCAGCAGAGATATATAGGTTGTCTTCCCACCTCTAGTCTCATGTAAGTGAGCTTTATTTGAAGATTCTAAAGAGTAAAGTATATGCTCTAAAGTAATTATTGAAGCAGAGTCCTCGCTCCTCTGCAGAGATGCCCAGACAGTAGACTGATTTACAAAATGATTCTAGGCCTGCAAGGTGAGAGCCGTTGGTGATACTGTGATTCTAGAGTTTTGCCAAATCTGGAAATTTTAATTATTGCCTTTTTAGTAATTAAGCCTTACAACAGCAAAACATATGGTGGGCACTAACAGTTTATTGGATGAAACTTATTTTGACAATCCACATGCTTGAGTTGCAAGGAATCAGTAATGGGGAGGCAGAATTAATGTCCATAAATAACATTTTTTTAAAAGTCTTTTTTAGCTGTCAATGAACCTTTATTTTATTTATTTATATGTAGTGCTAAGAATTGAACCCAGTGCTTCACACTTGCTAGGCAAGCACTCTACCACTGAGCCACAACTCAAGTCCCCGATTGTTTGTTTTTTTTTTTTTAAATATTTATTTATTTGATTTAGTTGTACACAATGCATTTACGTGGTGCTGAGGATCGAACCCGGGCCGCGCACGTGCTAAGCGAGCGCTCTACCACTGAGCCACAATCCCAGCCCCCCATTATTTTTTCATATAATTTTTCAGTCTCTTGAAATCCAATTATTATTCTGCTATACTTAGTATATTTGCAATAATTATTTATTTGGTTCTATAATTCCTAACAGGTTTTGAACTTACAGAGGGCAAGCACCTTCTCATTTTCATCTCTGTATACCTCCAGTTACTGGCACACCGATCGTACTGTGTGTGTGTGTGTGTGGGAGTGAATGATGAATGTGGGGGGTGGGTGTTGTAAGTGTTACTGAATGCTCCTTCTTTCCTTACCAGGCATTACCTGTTATTGCCACTCTTTCCCTCCTTGGAACTGCTGAGATGTCTTAAGATTTTCTTTGATGAGGCAGATCATAGTAACAAAGAAAAAGACCTCGAGTCTTGAGGTTCAACACCATAGGCTCATATGTATAAGACAATATTTGGAAGAATACAAAATAAGTAAGAGTGCTCCAGGCATTATAAACATTCTCCCTGTTGTGATAGTTTTTGCCAGTACTTTAAAACCAGTGAGACGCAGAGAAAGATCCTTGTGCCTTGCCTGTGCTCCCTCTTTTCAGCCCCAGATGATGACTGAATTTCAGAGAGAGCAGTAGACATAGTTAAGAGGCTAAGCAGGAGGACATGAGCAGACCCTGTGGTTAGGAATGGGGAGTAATTGTGAGTGACTGACGGGATCCAATACTGCTCAATGATGGAGAACAACATCAAGCAACAGGTGGTGCATGGAGCCTCACCCCAATACACACACATCACAATTCTGAGAGAGGGCTCTGGAGAATATGATTGGATTCAAAGAATAAGCTTACCGTTGGGCTGGGGTTGTGGTTCAGTGGTAGAGTGCTTGCCGGGCACGCAGGTGATTCTGGGTTCGATCCTCGGCACCACATAAAAATAAAAAATAAAGTTATTGTGTTTGTCTAAAGCTAAAATGTAAATATTAATAAAAGAATATCCTTACTGTTCAGTGGAGTTAAGAACATTTAAGAGTCGATTAGGAGAGGGATCGTCATTGGAAAGATGGTGGACAGCAGAGAAGTGCTTCTCGAGAGACTGTCACTAAAAGAGGCTTAGCGGGAAGTTTGAACATGTTTCTAGCAATACTCCTGCAACTGGGAGGGAGCTGAGACATCTGCGCACATCTAGATGGTGAAATCAACGAACTCCAGACCACCAACCCATGGAGTCCAGTGCAAGCAGCTCACAAACTGAACCAGCATTAGTGGCGCAGCTGCTGTGGTAACATTGCAGTAAGGAAGTACAAACCACCGCCTCAAACAGCGCAGAATAAAGGGAAAGCTAGATGCAAGCAGCGGCCTCATAGAATTCTTTCATGTAAATTGCTGAACAGGACTTACACGCCTCGGAGTGACACACAGGTCTGGGGTACTGCTGTTGAGACCAGGGAAAGCACCACCATTTTGGAGGAAAGCCACTGACCGGGACAAAGAAACAAGGAAGAAAAACAGCTGCAGGCATCCAAGGATCGGTCCAGGGCCCAAGAACAGCACACACCTGGGTGAGATGCGCACGCGCAACCAGCAGGGAAGGGCCCGTGTGAAGCCAGGGCAGCAACCACAAGAGCTATAACTGGGGGCGGGCATGGGGAATGTGTGCCTTTTGGATGAACCCTTTCCTCGTGCCATTCACGTGCTGACACCCACCCCCAGCCATTCTTCCTCTGTTGCCAATCTGCCGCTGGCCAAAGGTGCAGACTAGACTCCACTAATTGGTGCTCAGTGACTGGGTGTGATCTGGGACAACTGGCTTAAACCGTAAGGGAAAAAAGAAGGGCTTCCCAGGGTCCTGTTTATTTGAGACTTGTTCCTGGGTTCGACTCTGTTTTGTTTTGTTTTTGTTCTGTTTGATAGTGTGCTTATTTGTTTGTATTTCTCTTTCTTTTCTTCCCTTCTCACTTTAGTCTCTTTTGCCCTCATTTTCTCTATTTACACCTGTCATTGCATACTCATCAGAGGCGAAAACAAGTTATACGCAGAAATTGGGACTTCTAGATCAGGGGCAATTGAAATATACAGCAAAGCGGTGTTATATATACTTTACTCTCTATTTTCTTGACTCACTTTCTCTCTCCTCTCTCTTACACTAATTCTTACTTCTTTGTTATCTTTTATTGTTCCTTTTTATTTTTTCTTTTCCATCTTTCTTTATTTTTCTTCGCTCAAAGGCTAAATAAGTTTGGTTTATATATAAATCGGACTTCCCTTTAAATCACTCACTCCATTCTCTTTCCTCTCCTGTCTGTTGATATTAAACCACTTCCATAGAATTCTATTTTCATACTTCCCAAGAAAGAACATCTCAATAACTTCACTCCCTTCTTTCTAAACATATCATCGCTGTGTCGAATACTGAAACTGTAAACCCCAATGCAAGCATACAGAGTAAATTAGAAACAATACTTGAGTTAACTAAATCTGTACATTGTGATCAAACTGGGATTTGCTGTAAAGAAAGTGTTAGATCTTAAAGTGTAAGGTATTTATAAGGGGATCTGACAGCATTGTACCACAGGAGAAACATAAGGCTATAAGGTGAAATCAAAATAGGCAAGGTCCCACAGTGCTAGAAGAATAGGCATACAAGCATTATGAAGAAGCAAGGGAAGAAAGTGGCTGAAACCAATCAACATACCCCCTCAGTAGATTCCATGGCAAGCACAGTTGGTCAAGTACCAGAGACGGAATTTAGAAATTACATATTCCAAATGTTTATGGATCTTAAGAATGAATTAAAAAATGAGACGAGAGAGCAAATACAGGTGGTAAAAGAGCATTTTGACAAAGAAGTCCAAAAACAAATACAGGAATCAAAAGATTACTTCAATAGGGAAATAGAGATTCTAAGGAGAAACCAAATAGAAATTCTGGAAATGAAAGAAGAAATAAACCAAACTAAATGCTCAATTGAAAGCATCACCAACAGATTAGATCACCTGGTAGAAAGGACCTCAGATAATGAAGACAAAATATATATCCTGGAGAAAAATCTAGATGACATGGCAAAAGTACTAAGAAAACAAGAACAGAGCATTTAGGAATTATGGGACAGCATAAAAGACCAAACTTAAGAGTGATTGTGTTGAAGAAGGTGCAGAGTTTCAAACCAAAGGAATGAGTAATTTATACAATGAAATAATAGCAGAAAAATTTTCAAAAATGAGGAATGAATGGCAAAACCAAGTTCAAGAGGCTTACTGAACACCAAACGTACAAAACCACAACAAATCCACACCAAGGCACATTATAATGAAATTACCTAATATACTAGGCAAGGAGAGAATATTAAAAGCCACAAGAGAAAGGAAGCAGATTACATATAGGGTGAAACTAATCAGACTATGCTCAGATTTTTCAACCCAGACCTTAAAAGCTAGAAGATCCTGGAATAGCATATTTCAAGCTCGGAAAGAAAAGGGATGTCGACCAAGAATCTTATATACAGCAAAATTGAGCTTTAGATTTGAAGATGAAATAAAAACCTTTCATGACAAACAAAAGTTAAAAGATTTCACAATGTGAAAGTCAGCACTTCTGAACATCTTGGGCAAAATTTTCCACGAAGAAGAAGAGAAAAATAACAATGAAAATCAACAAAGGGAAATAATAAATTAAAGGAAATATTAACCAGAGGAGAATCCAAATCAAGCTAAATATCATTAATACAATTAAAAGTGGATGGAAATAAGAATCACATCTCAATAATAACCCTGAATGTTAATGGCCTAAACTCACAATTTAAATGACACAGATTGTCAGACTGGATTAAAAGAAACGACCCAACAATTTGCTGTCTCCAAGAAACACACCTCATAGAAAAAGACATCAAGCGATTGAAGGTGAAAGGCTGGGAAAAGTCTTATCACTCATATGGGCTGTGGAACCAAGCAGGGGTTTCCATTCTCATATCAAATAAGGTAGACTTCAAGCCAAAGCTAATCAAAAGGGACAAAGATGGATATTACTTACTACTTAAGGGAACCATTCATCAACAAGATATAACAATCATAAATCTATATGCCCCAAATAATGGAGCACTTACATTCATCAAACAAACCCTTCTCAAGTTCAAGAGTAAAATAGACCACAACACAGTTATTCTAGGGGACTTCAACACACCTCTCTCACCAATGGATAGATCATCCAAACAAAAGTTAAATAAAGAAACTGTAGGACTTGTTAAAACAATTAATAACTTAGACCTAATGGACATATATAGAATATTTCATCCCTCAGTAAGTGAATACACTTTCTTCTCAGCAGCACATGACTCCTTCTCCAAAATTGATCATATATTATGTCACAAGGCAATGCTCAGCAAATATAAAAAAATAGAAATACTACCTTGCATTCTATCAGACCATAATGGGATGAAATTGGAAATCAATGATAAAACAAGAAATAAAAAAAATAATAAAAAAAAAAAAAAAACTACTCCAACAGTTGGAAGCTAAACAACATGCTACTGAATGAACAAGGGGTTGAAGAAGACATCAAGGAGGAGATAAAAAATTCCTAGAGGTAAATGAGAACACAGATACATCATATAGAAATCGCTGGGACACTATGAAGGCAGTAGTAAGAGGAAAATTCATTGCACTGAATTCCTTCATTAAAAGAAAAAAAAAAAAAAACAACAAATAAATGACTTAACATCACACCTCAAAGCACTAGAAAAAGAGGAACAGATCAACACTAAGAGCAGTAGAAGACAGGAAATAATTAAAATCAGAGCTGAAATTAATGAAATTGAGACTAAAGAAACAATTCAAAGAATTGACAAAACCAAAAGTTGGTTCTTTGAAAAAATCAATAAAATTGACAGACCCCTAGTGATGCTAACGAAAAGAAGAAGAGAAAAATATCTAATTATTAACATCCATGACGAAAAAGGAAATATCACAACAAACACCTCAGATATACAGGAGATAATTAGAAATTACTTTGAAAACTTGTACTCTAATAAAATAGAAAATATTGAAAGCATTGACAGATTTCTAGAGTCCTATGAATTGCCCAAGCTGGAACTGGAGGCTATACACAATTTAAATAAATCAATATTGAGTGAAGAAATAGAAGACACTATCAAAAAACTACCAACAAGAAAAAGTCCAGGTCCTGATGGGTTTATAGCCGAGTTCTACAAGACCTTCAAAGAAGAACTAATACCGATGCTCTTCAAACTATTTCAAGAAATAGAAAAAGAGGGAGCTCTTCCAGACTCTTTCTATGAGGTCAATATCACATTAATTCCAAAGCCAGGCAAAGACAAAGCCAAAAAAGAAAACTTCAGGCCCGTATCTTTAATGAACATAGATGCAAAAATCCTCAACAAAATTCCTGGCAAATCGGATACAAAAACGTATCAAAAAGATAGTGCACCACGATCAAGTGGGGTTTATCCCAGGGATGCAAGGCTGGTTCAACATTCGGAAATCAATAAACATAATACATCACATCAATAGACTTAAAGATAAAAATCATATGATCATCTCAATAGACACATGGAGAAAAAGCATTTGACAAAATACAACACCCCTTTATGTTCAAAAAGGCACTAGAAAAACTAGGAATATCAGGAACATATCTCAACATTATAAAAGCTATTTATGCAAAAGGCCTCAAGCTAACATTATCTTAAATGGAGAAAAATTGAAAGCATTCCCTCTAAAAACTGGAACAAGACAGGGATGCCCCCTCTCACCACTGCTATTTAACATAATACTTGAAACGCTGGCCAGAGCAATTAGACAGATGAAAGAAATTAAAGGGATCCAGATAGGAAAAGAAGAGCTCAAATTAGCACTATTTGCTGATGACATGATAATCTTCCTAGAAGACCCAAAAAAACTCTACCAGAAATCTTTTACAACTAGTAAATGAATTTGGCAAAGTAGCAGGATACAAAATCAATACCCATAAGTCAAAGGCATTTTTGTACATCAGTGACAAAGCCTCTGAAAGTGAAATGATGAAAAACTAACCCATTTACAATAGCATAAAAAAAAAAATACCTGGGAATCAACTTAACGAAAGAGGTGAAGGACCTCTATAACCAAAACTATAGAACACTTAAGAAAGAAATCATAGAAGACCTCAGAAGATGGAAAGACCTACCTTGTTCTTGGATAGGTAGAATTAATATTGTCAAAATGTCCATACTACCAAAAGCATTATACAGACTTAATGCAATTCCAATCAAAATCCCAATGACGTTTCTCAAAGAAATAAAAAAAGCAGTCATGAAATTCATCTGGAAAAATAAGAGACCCAGAATAGCCAAAGCAATCCTGAGCAGGAAAAGTGAAGCAGGCGGTATCACCATACCAGACTTTAAATTATACTATAAATCAATAGTAACAAAAACAGCATGGTATTGGCACCAAAACAGACTGGTAGACCAATGGTACAGAATTGAGGACACAGAGACTAATACATATAATTTCAGCTATCTTATATTAGACAAAGGTGCCAAAAATGTACAGTGGAGAAAGGATAGCCTCTTCAACAAATGGTGCTGGGAAAACTGGAAATCCATATGCAACAAGATGAAATTAAATCCTTATCTCTCACCATGCACAAAACCCAATTCAAAGTGGATCAAGGACCTAGGAATTAGACCAGAGACAATACACCTAATAGAAGAAAAGGTAAGCTCCAATTTTCAACATGTTGGATTAGGCTCAAAGTTCCTTAATAAGAATCCAGTAGTGCAAGAATTAATACCAAGAATTAATGAATGGGATAGATTTAAACTAAAAAGCTTCTTCTCAGCAAAAGAAACAATCAGTGAGGTGAATAGAGAGCCAACTAGTTGGGAACAAATATTTAATACCTGCACATCAGATAGAGCACTAATTTCTAGAATATATAAAGAACTCAAAAAACTTGACACCAAAAAACAAATAACCCAATCAATAAATGGGCTAAGGAATTGAAAAGACACTTTTCAGAAGAAGATACACGATTAATCAACAAATACATGAAAAAATGCTCAACATGGCGATTAGAGAAATTAGAGAAATGCAAATCAAAACTACTCTAAGATTTCATTTCACTCCAGTCAGAATGGCAGCTATCAAGAACACAAACAACAATAAATGTTGGAGAGGATGTGGGGAAAAAGGCACACTCATACATTGCTGTTGGGACTGCAAAATGGTACAACTGTTATGGAAAGCAGTATGGAGATTTCTTGGAAAACTGGGAATGGAACCACCCTATGACCCAGCCATCCCATTCCAGGGTCTATTCCCAAAGCACTTAAAAACAGCATATTACAGTGACACAGCCACTTCAATGTTTATAGCAGCACAATTCACAATAGCTATGTTGTGGAACCAACCTAGATGTCCCTCAGTAGATGAGTGGATAAAGAAAATGTGGTATATGTACAAAATGGAATTTTACTCAGCAATAAAAGAGAATAAAATCATGGCATTCGCTGTTAAATGGATTAAGTTGGAGAATATAATGCTAAGTGAAATCAGTCAATCTCAAAAATCCACATACCGAATGTTTCCTCTGATGTAAGGAGGCTGGTTCACAGTATTGTTGGGTCGGGGTACATAGGAGGATTAGAAGAACACTATAATGGTCAAAGGGAAGGGAGGGGAAGGGAGGGAGTAAGGGGGGAAGGGGGAAAAATGAAAAAGTGGTTGAATAAGGTGGATATCATTATTCTAAATGCATGATTGAAGATTTGAATGCTACGAATATACTTTGTATACAAACTGTTTTGTGTAAAAAGATGCTCTATATGTGTAGTATGAATTGTAATACATACTACTACTATAAATAAAAATTTTAAAAAAAGTGTCAATGATGTTTGTGCTCCTCAGTTGTGGACTGAGGGATATACAAACCACAAATGTTTGTCATTATGTGTATATTTACCAAATACCTATATACTTAAAAATTGCTTCTGAGGTCAGAGAATGAATCTTTTCTTTTTTTGTTTAAATAAGGCTGTATTAAGCCCTGACTTCTTAACCTGTCTGCTCTAGTCAAGTTGTGACCAAGGCGTTCCAGCACCTGCTGTCTGACAAGGTCACAGCATGGGGAATATAGCTGCAAGGCCACTGTATCTTGAAATCGAAACCATGTGATTTAATAATGTTTTTTTTTTTGTTTTTTTTTTTTATTGTTGATACTTATGATGTGAATGATGAGGTATTTGCCAGTTCCAAGGGAGAAAACATGTTGTTTGGACCTTCAGGATTATTCCCAGAATGGGACTAAAAAACATAATTAAGAAATGTCCACAGGTGTGTAGTTTTCCCAAGAAATGAATAACAAATTTCACAAAAACAAAATTACAGATCAAGATTTCTGGGAAAAACTTGGGCAACAGGAATTGTTTGTCCCTCAGTTAATAATTCCTACTGAGCCTTTTGTTCTAGGGCCACAATTCTTGCAAAGGCCTAATTACAGAGAAAGAATTATTTTACCCTTAGTACAGGGCCCACCATACATAGCCTACTTGATTGAGGAAAGATTATGGTATCCTCCAACAGACCCTCCTTTACCTCACACAGGGATTTATGATGAGGATAGAAAACACATAGTTAATATTGATGGCAAATGATTTGACATACCAGGTTGACTTACAAAACTTACCTTTTAGTCAAAGATTACAAAGATTTAAGGCCTGGTGCACTTTAACAAAAGAATAAAGAAACTCTCTGAGAAAGCAGTTCAACCAGTTTATGAGAAAATAAATGTAGGCACTAATTAAAATAAGTTTTATAAGATATATTTTTAGAGTAATGTTAGAAATATTTTCAGATTCTTAAGTCTTTAGGTGTATGGTTTTTAAATGCTTTAAGATTATAGTTTATAAATTTTAGGTTATCATAATCATAAGACTTAAGGGGATTTTTAGATGGGAACCTTAGATTATTATAAAATACAGGTGTATTTAAAGTTGAAGATTAATGATAGGTTGGGACACATAGAGTCTGGTTGCGTAGGCTGGCACCTGTTAAACAAGGAACTGTTACATTCTGGGAGAATTACACATATCTGGAAACTGTAAATCAGTGGTGTATTTTGTTAGAATGATTCTATACCCATAATGAAAGAAAAAATCATATAAATAAAGACCCAGAGAAAGCAGGATTATCTTTCTCTCTGGAGACTGCTAGAAGAGAAGGAGCCCTCGTCCTGTTCCTTACGCTGATGCCACTCATCCTTCAGGACCCCCTGATTCTCCCCCACCCCTAGGGGCTGGACCCCGGCAAAGGTGATTTTCTAGCAAAGGAGTATAATGTACCATGGGGTACTATAGAGAGGTGAGGTCTTTGGAGAGCAGACTTGAGACTCCTTTGAGAAGCCCTCTCTTGATCCATTTGTAAGACTGAACTAGGTGTTCACCTTTCCCATTTACACACAATCCAAATGCTCATTAGGATATAATATAATGATCTGCTTATTTGTAGGATGAACTTGGGACTGTAACGGTTTATGCCTTTTGTCCTGGCATAATTATCAATAACAGCCCCTTTCTTCCAAAACATAATTTTCTGGTTTAAAGAATAAAGTTTTGCACTTTGTTTATGTACCTGTTTCTAACATTATACCAGGTTCCTTCCGGCAAATTCTATGTCTTAGTCATCTCTCTATCTTTAGCATTTTGAACTTCTGCAGCTTATGTTTGGTGCTTGATGAAGGTTTATTGAACTGATTGGGCCAAAGTACTTCATGAAATATCAAAAATAATTCTGTACACAGGAAAAAGACACGGTGAAGGAGAAATTATAAACAGCTGCTATCAATGCCTGGGGGGGTCTGTACTGTGACTATAATAGAGTTGGAGGGGAGACAGAGGAAAGGTATGGAAAAAGCTTTGTGAAGAGGGTCTCCTGATGGGAGTTTGGTCTTCTGTAGGGAGTTGTAACCACCCCACTAAGATGCCATAGGAAGTGATTGGTGAATAAATAACCCCAATTTAGTCTCTCTCCCTACTTTTCTTCATTTTATAAATCTCTGATAAGAGATTTTGCTGAGTGCAACAGGAAGTTGAGAGCGAAGGAGCCTTCTGATAGACTGTAGACATCCTGAGACACAGCATTTTAGAGAAAGGTAGAGAGGGCAGGTCTGAGGGCAAATGGGAAATTTGTAGCAGTTCTAGGAAGAGAAAATGCAGGAGGTCGGGGGAGGGTAGAGGAGTTTAAAATAATCTACAAAGCCAATGGATATGACAGTGATAGCTATGATAGAATTTTCTGTGGCTCCTGGAATTCCTGAAAGCCATGACTGCTCTCCATACCTATTTATGTTGTATAATGTCTATGTCTGCATTAGACTGCAAACTCCTCGAAGGTGAGACTACCAGCACAGATCTTGGCAGCTGAATGAATGAAGGGAAGAACCACAGGGATCCATGTGGCTAAGTCAGAGAGGATGTCTTCTTGGCTCCAGCCTATCTTAAAGCACTGTAAGATTTAAAAGAATGGAGATTTTGATACATGCAGAAGTTGGTAGCATTGAATTCAGTGTTCAGAGGAGACAGAGGCTCAAGTCTGTGAATCTAATTTTCTATTCACATGGTAGGAGGAATATTTGGTCAGAAAGGAGTGGTTCTCCAGGTCTCATCATCTTCTGCCAATTGTGGGTTCACAGACGGGCTATTGTCCAAAGACTGTTTAGCTTTTGATGGTATACTAATGGTATACTATACTATTACTAATGTCATTCATTGGTTCATTCTATTACATGTGATTTTTCTGTAACTGAGTTTCAGCCCAATGCAATTCCAATAACTTTGTAGCAAGTCAAAGGATTGGATAGGCATGCCTGACCCAGAGCTTATCTACTCCACAAATACTAGGCAGGTTGGTGGGGGTTTGTGATGATGTCTCAGCATATTTGAGAAAAAAGCAATATTACATGGAATTAATGATGATGGTACTCAATGAAAGCTGCACAGACACAGGTGTTTCATTTTGTGAGCCTGCACAGCGCTCGGTCTACTGAACAAACAGGGCCAGGATTTAATGTGAAATTAACCAGAAATAATGGTAAACAAGCAGCACCTGGCAGAGTGGATGTGCTCGGTACGCGTTCCCTGACTGTTAAGTGAAATTGATGGCATTGTATTATTCTTTAACTGGCTCTTCAATGTCATGTAGGCATAACTAGGATGAATTATTTTCATGTTCTTTTCTTTTTTTCCCTATGATCTTTGAGAGGCAGTATGATATAGTAGAGGACACAGTTCAAACCTCAACCATGTATCTTTGGGTGAGTGGCTTAATTGTCCTTGCTTCAGTATCCTTGTCAGTAAAATGGAGATGATAGTAGTACCACCAACCTATGATTGTTGTGAGGATTTAAAGAAAAAATATAAGTAAACCATAGTTGTTTTAGTTGGTGTTTTTGTTGTTGTGACCAAAAGACCCGACAGGAACAATTAGAGGAGATAAAATTTATTTTGGCTAACAGTTTCAGAAGTCTCAGTCCACAGCCAGCCAGCTCCATAGCTTTGGACTTATGGCGAGGCAGAACATCATGGCAGAAGGGCAAGGCAGAGGAAAGCAGCTGAGGCCCTGGCAACAGGAAGCAGAGAGCTTTGCTCACCAGAGACAAAATATAAACCCCAAAGTCATGCCTCTAGTGACCTATGTCCTCTAGCCACACCCTACCTGCTTATAGTTGCCACAGTTAATCCATATCAAAGAATTAATTCACAGATTAGGGCACACTTTATAATCTAATCATTCCCCAAATTTTTGCATTGTCTCACACATTAGCTTTTGGGGGACACCTCATATCTAAACCATAACAATAGTATATTGTAAGTACTGCATAAATATTTTTCATTATTAATATTATCATTAATAAGTTATCCAATGTGAATTTAGCACATTCAATTTATTTTCAGTCTTTTTTTAAAATTTGTTCTTTTTAGTTATACATGACAGTAGAATGTATTTGGCAGATTGTACATACATAGAGTATAACTTATTCTATTTAGGATCCCAATCTTGTGGTTGTACATTTCAATCTTGATATAACTGAAATATAGTCACTTTTAAGGGGGCCATATCAAGCCTGGAAAAACACTTTGGGAAAAAAATCTATATCTAATCTATCATCTATCTAAAAGACATATATTCATCATCAAGGTACTCCTGAGTTTTAGAGAAATTAGTCTTATCCTGAGATACGGAACAAAATATTCTTTGACTCTAAATATGGGAGCTAAAGAAAATGATTGGCCTTAATAAATCACTGAAGTCTATAGATAACAGTGTACATCAGTTCCTATGTTGATGTTTCCAATTAAATAGATTTAGTGGTGAATATTGGATGGAGCTAGTAGAATATGGACATATAGATGCTCCAGGAATTTTTTTCTTGACTGTGACATATCATAGGAGGATGCTTGTAATGTCAGCATTCCTGATTTCCAGCCCTGTGGGGAGTCTGTGATACTGAGACTGCCCAGGAGAGCTGCAATGGCAAAGGTTCTGCCTCACAGATTTGTGAGGTGGTATGCTCACACTTTTAATGAAAACAACTTAGAAAAGAAAAATGAATGTTGCATAATAGTGAGAAGGTAGGGTTTTAGCAGTGAAAACAAATAATACTTATCAATCCAAGGGCAATATGATGTTGATTATTTTATATACATGATTACCTATTTCTTATAACAAACCTGAGGGCAGCTATCTTCATTTTGTAGATAAGGGCATGGAGGGTAAGGGCATGAGGGTACAATGGTTAGTTACTCTGGACTAGGTTGAGAGTTACTAAGTGGTAGGGTCAGTATTGGACCAGATTCCATTTGATTTCAAAGTCCAGCATCCTTCTCTGCTGAAAGAATCTTTGCAGGAAACACTCTGCTTCACCCTAGTGTGGTGTGGGGCTCCTTTGTTATTCAGTTAAAGACGATTTTTCCGAGTGTTGGAAATAGACTAGAAAAGTGGGCATGACATGATACTGGTTATAGTTCGTTCCTTCCTTCCTTCCTTCCTTCCTTCCTTCCTTCCTTCCTTCCTTCCTTCCTTCCTTCCTTTCTTTCTTTCTGGTACCAAGGATTGAACCCAGGGGTGCTTAACCAGTGAGCCACATCCCCAGCCCTTTTTTATGTTTTATTTTGAGACAGGGTCTTGCTAAGTTGCTGAAGCTGGCTTTGAACTTGCAATTCTCCTGCTTCAGCCTCCCAAGTTGCTGGGATTACAGGTGTGTGCCACCGTGCCTGGCTGTAGTCATTGATTTATAAAATACTAAAAAAGCAGTAGGGTCCATAGTCTTTTGCTTTGTTTCCTTGGGTTAAACAGAACCAGAACCATCTGTAGGACTGAAGTGGGTGCTGCTCCTGACCACAGAGCAGATTCATTTGTGAATAGTTAATTCCCATTAAAAGGTGGCAAATAAGATGAAGCAAAGTGCCAGGAACTACCAGCATGTCCACCATGGTGGGTTCTGGTCAGAGGTACCCATAACATACACAAAAGGAAGAATTTCAATAATCTTTGACCACCCTTCCTTTCTCTAGCTCACTGCCATTTAAATTACCCCTTGGACCTCCTTTTATTGAGCGCCTACCACATACTGAACTTTTAAAAGGCAACTTCCATTCACTATTTTTAATCCTAACCTCACTCTTGTGAAATAGGTATTTTAATCCCATTTTATGAAGAAATTGATGGTGATAGGGATTATTTGTCAAATCACTGGCAGATAATGAGATTTGATTAAAGATATGCCTATCTATAAGACACCAGCATCTCATGCTGGCTCCCTTTGGCACTGCTGAGACTTTATACTGCAAGGCAGTGGGCATACCTAGGGACTTCAGGAGCAGAGGTTTTAGATTTAAATCAATTCCTCAAAGTATGTGGGTGTGTAGAGTGAGACAAACATGGTGGGTGTGGCTTCTTGATAGGTCATGTTGGGGCTCCTGGCTTCAGGGTTTGCTTGGTGGTCAAGAAACTCTGTAGGTAGTAGATTGACAAAAGTTACTTGAATAAATTTTCACAGCTTGGAACACATCAGGAACTCACAACCTAAAATGCATTTGCTCAGGGAAAGATATTAGGTGAAAAAAACCACAAACACTTAAATTTGACTTTTTGATCAAAGTGAACTGTGTGCATGTATTCACAATGAAATCCATTATTTTGTACAACTAATACACAATAAAATTTGTATATTTTACAATAAAAATAAATTTGATTTTTTTGGTTCAATGCAATTCTTGTTCCATTTTTAAAAAAATCTGAAAGAGGGCTGGGGATATAGCTTCAGTGGTGAAGGACTTGTGTAAAGCCCTGGGTTTGATTCCTAACACCACAAAATATATAAATAAAAATTCTGAAGAATAAATTAAGGTAAGAAATAGTTCCGATTTAAAAAAAATAAAGTGCCAACAGCAAATGGGATAGCACATGTAACTGATAAATTTAGACTAATGATGAGAATGCAAGTGGAAAATTATGCTGGAAACTTCTTGTGTGGTAAAGCATTTAGTTTAATTTCAACACTAAGGACTTGTTAATGGTGTTCTTAAACCACAGCTCTCATGTAGTAGACTTATTTTGTGGAGATACAACCAAGATATTTGAGTTGATTTTGGTTGTGTTAGGTGGGAATTATTGGTTTAGGAATACATAGAACTATATTTAGAACAAGTCATATCTATCCAGAACCTCAGTTTTTCTATTGATTAATGAAGAGTTTAAGTGGATAAAGCTTAAAATCCCCACCATCTTAACATTTATGATTGATATAGAACACAATAGCTTCAAATGTTTTTCAGTAGAGGTGATGTTTTTATTGGTTTAAGAATTTTTCAGAAGTATGTTTTTCATTTAAATTGAGTAGACAAAAGTTAAGAGAAGAAAATAGAAGTAACTATGGTTCCTCTTTGGGGATTATGTTTCTTGTGGTATTCTATCCAAATCCAGTACTTCCCTTTCAAAAGTATGGATTTATTGACGTCTTTTCCCCTCATGCAGTGATGATACAACTGGTAGCCGGCTGCTCAGGGGTAAAAGTGATGCCCTTCAGGAGTAGATTCCTAAACTTCAAGGGGCAAGAAATTCTGGGCTCCCTTTAGTGTCATGCCCTTACTTCAGCCCCACTTTTTGAATAAGGATGCTATGAATGTGTGAACAAATACATTTTGGGAAATTTTACATGAGCTTTTGTAATAGGCATATGATTTATATACTTCTTCCTGCTGTATACATAATTTATAAAAGTCTAAATATTAAAAAATTATAGACTCAGAGTACTATTGGTACAGATATTTTTTAGTATAAACTATAGGGTTAATTAGACAATCCACACTTTAGTCAGCTTTTTTGCTGCCGTGACCAAAATAGTGGACGAGAACAATTTTAGAGGAGGAAAAGTTTACTTGATGCTCACTGTTTCAGACTCTCAGTTCATAGACAGTTGACTCCATTGCTTTGGGTCCAAGATGAGGCAGAACATCATGGCAGAGGGTGTGGAGGAGGAAAGCAGCTTAGCACATGGTAACGAGGAAGCAGAGAGAGAGAGAACGCATGTGAGAGAGTGAGAGCGAGCTTCTATCACCAGAGAAAAAATATAAACCCCAAAGGCAGGACCCCATTGATTTACCTCCTCCAGCCACACCCTACCTGCCTACAGTTACCACCGAGTTAATCTGTATCAGTGGATCAATGAGCTGATTAGGTTAAGCCTCTCATAATCCAATCATTAAACCTCTGAACATTCTTGTATTGTCTCACACATGAGCTTTTGGTAGATACCTCATATCTAAACCATAATAAACCACTACAAACTAAATCAATAATGATGATAAAAACTTACAGTAATTTATAATTCAAAATAAAGTAGCAACAACTAAAAACTGATAAAGACAATACAATATCATAAGACTCTGGTAAGAAACTTGGGAATCTGAGATACAAACAGGTGCTTAGTGAGAGCCTTGCTATGCTGAATTGTGTTTTTCAGTAAATTTTTGTGACACGTAGCTTAGGAATATCAACTTTTGTAATGGCGACAGACATTGTGACACTCTGCCTAGAGCCTCGTGCATCCTCTCTCCTTTCTGTACCTCCATTATTTGGCTTCTGTGTGCTTTTGCTCTATTGACCCACACCTGTGATTCTCTTTGCCACTGTTTTGCTTGCTCATGCAGAAATGCCTGGGAATTGATGAAGCACCCAAGTTCTTTAGCCAGTGACTACCCAGTTAATTCAAAAGCCCAGCAACTATGCTTTGAGTCAGGACACATTCTGAAGAATGGCATACGCTTCGAAGTTCTGAAGGATCAGACTAAAGCTACCATCTGTGGGACTTTCAAATCCCGTCCTTGAATGATTTTTGTTTTCCTTTCTTGCTTCTCTCAAACCCTTACTGGTTGCTGTAAAAACACCTCCTAAATGAATTTTTAAAACATGAATTCTTATCTCATGGAACCTGATTTAAGACCTTTTCATAACTGACCTAGTCGGTTAAAGGCAAGTAGCCTTTAGCATCATATAAAAGTAAAAACTTGTACTTTGCTGTAGAAGATCTCACAGGCATCCTGAGACTTTGAACATGTGCCTTTAACTGTCTTGATTTGAAAGCAAAATGAACAGTTATGAATCAAAAAAGTTTCCTAGGGGCTTGTGATCTCCATAGTGCCCCACAGGCTACAGGAAGCTGAGGAGAGACCCTAGCATTCAGCCCCTGCCAAAGGTTATCATTTGCCATCTTAGAGTTATGCATATATTTGTGGCATTTGCTTTGCCTCTAGAGTCCATTTATGCTGCTGGCTAAATATAAGATGGTGAATTAGAGAGTTCTTAAGGGGAGAATCACAAAATACTTCAAGGTTTTATTTTCTGGAAGTGGGTTTCCATGTAACGTCTTGACAAATAAAGTCCAGTTCCATATTTATGCCACCCTTCTTCCAAATTCTAGTCTTATTTCTTTGGAGAGCAACAGACTCAACATCATACAGAAGTTTCATGAGGCTCCTAAAATAACCTTTCTCCTGAGCCTTATGTATTCAGGCATCCAAGTAATGTAATGTTTTCACAGCAGAATCCTGCTTGCTTTGAGTGATGTTGCCGTTTGCTGGAGTTCTCTGCAGTGTAGCTCTTCCACCCAGTTGCACCCAATTTCACTGATCAGTAGCTCTGGCTTAGCTTCACCCTCATATATTCAATAATTCATTTGGCAGGTGCAGAGTAGACACATCTAAAAAGGAATTGCAACATCTTGGAAAAGCAAGGAAAGTACTTACTGTTTACTCTCTCTTGGACCCTGACATTTAATTTGGATATGAGGAGGATCAGTAGTTTCAGCTTATTCTGGTACTAGAGATATTTATTATTTTTTTTAAAGATGAGTTAGATTTACATTATTTCTCCTGCAAAACGGTTTCAATCTGCAAATTCCTCTGAAATATCACAGATATCAATAGGTTATTCAGATGTGACCAGGCACTGGGCCATGGAGTTGGGCTGAGCAAACATTGGAAAAGACCAGAATTTGAAAACCAGTGAGCATTTACACCTCCCACCCCACACAGGAGCATCTTTCTCACATTGTACTCATGTTTGACAGCTGCCATCATATAAAACCTTTTTTTTTCAAAATAATTTAAAATTTACAGAAAAGTTGCAAATATAGTCAGCGATATCCCTGATACCTTTCAGTCCATTTTCCCTAAAGTGAACATCTTATGTAACCAGGCTACATTTGTCAAAATTAAGGAATTTATTATATGGGCATACTACTTACAACTTTAATAAATACAGACTTTATTTGGATTTCCTCAGTTTCCAAGGGCTGTGCTTTCTCTGTTCCTGGATCCAATCCAAGATTCTACAGTGCATTAGGTTAGCATGTCTCTTAAATCCATACAGATCTATCTATTTATAAATTTGTATAATGGGGGCTGGGATTGTGGCTCAGCGGTGGAGCGCTCGCCTAGCACGTGGGTGGCCCGGGTTCGATCCTCAGCACCATGTACAAATAAAGCACATTGAATAAAACGCATTGTGTACAACTAAAGCAAATAAATAAAAATATTAAAAAAATTAAAAAAAATTTGTATAATGTGAAGCCAGCCTGTCTGAATTCTAGTCATGGTTCTGCTACTAATTAGCTGGGTAAATTTAGCAAGTTATTAAACTTTGTTGTGCCATCTCTGTAACTTGGGAAGACTACTAACACAATATCTGTGCTTGGGGACACTAATCACATTTACTTCATATGGTTTTGTGGGGACTGATCATGTGAAAAAGCTTAAAGCAGTGTCAAGCACATGAGAAGTGCATGTTAACTGATTATTTTTATGGTTATTACTTTACCCCATGTAAGCATCTAGCTATCAAAAATTAAATTTCCTGTGTTGCCACAGATTATTCCTTCTTAAATAATTATTCTCTTGAATAGGTGATATGCACATGGTAAAGAATATTCCATAAGATGTGCATGTATGTACATATAACAAGTCCCTTCATTATGTATAACACTAATATGCCAATAAAAATGTGGCAAAAATGAACCTGAAAAAAAGAATATATGATAAAAACTGTGTTTTCTTTTCCATCTCTATTTCCTAGTTCTCTGGTTCCTACTATCCTGCCATGAGATAATCACTATTACCTTTCCTTCTATACTTTCCTGAGGTATTCTTCAAATAAAACATTGACTACTCCAACTATCTGGAACTTTATAAAATGTAGTGAATACAAAAGGATGAATAGTATATAAATGCCATAAATTGTCTAATTTGTATTGTGACTGATTATGATGATGATAACTATTTTATTCTGTACTTGCTATGTAGCAGGTATTCTGCTATATTTTTACCCAATCTTATTTAATATCACAATAGTCCTATGCAGCAGGTATTATTAGCATTCCCATTTAACAGATACAGAAACCTAGAGCTAAAGAGGTTGCTTAACTTCTTTAAGGTCTCTCAGCTAGAGGTAGAGCAGAGATGGGAACTTAAGAAAATTTTAGGAAAAAGCATTAGATTCTAAACACATTGGACTTCTGTTTTTTATTTCCTTAATTTATTTTTGCTTTGCTTTCTGACCCTCTTTATATGCCATTGTATTCTTCCTTGGAAATAGATCACAATCAGGACTCTGCCTGGATTTCACCTTAATTTACCCTGCACCCTCTCTATTATTTGCATTTTCAAAAATTTCACTGTCATTGAGCCCTTTGCTTGCTCAGAAAGCCACATTAGTTCCTAACCTCCTAAAGAATCAAGTACAAATATTTTATCCTGGCTTCAGTGGCCTTCTGTCTTCTGCTTCATCTGAACCAGCTGGTGTCATTTCCTACTGCAAGCCGAACATATTGTATAGCAGAGAGCAGCCCTGGATGAATACTTGTAGAATTCAGTCAGTGATAGGCCTTACTTACAAAAGCTACTCAGTCATTTCTTTAATAATCCATCTGGAAATAAAAAGGAGCATTTTCCTTCATAGAAAATGAGTTTTTATTTTTTTAAACAACAATAGCAGCATCTAATTTTGGTGATTTGGATAGTCCAAAATGACCTTTTCTGTGGTGTACATTAAATATACTGCTTGGAGCTGCAGATTAATTATTGATGGAAAATTAGAGAAGGTGAACAGGCTGCCATACATCCTGATTCCTTCTCCTGGGGAACCAGAGTTTGAGACATGGCAGTTTTCCTGGTCAGCTGCTGCCAAATCTCCGCACTCTTGCTTACGCTGAGGCAGACTCCAATGGATTGGCCTGGTCTCAGAAGAAAGAGCCTGGCATAAAGGAATAATTTACTTTATAATTTGGAGAATGGAAATCTACCATCATAGAGCCAATTGTAGGACTCATAAAAAACTCCCTGCTTAAAGAGAGGAGTTCAAATTTTGCCCTATTTCAGAGGAACTTCAGCAATATTTGGTGGTGATTTTTTTTTCTGTTGAGATTTTGGCACTGGATGTTAGGATCATTTGGCAGAGTTCAGTGAGTTGTTGGGAGAACAGATTGCCTTGGCCCAGGGAGTGGTTTCCTGTCCAAAAAGTCTATAGTGTCTTGCTTGATATCACTGAGCCCTTTCTATCCCTTTTCTATGACAACCTCTCAAGGACCTAGAAAGCAAGTACTGTGTCTTGCTTATCTCTTTATTTGCAGTGCCAAGCACATTTCCTAGAGCATAGTAGGCACTGAGGAAATATTTGTTTGGCAAAAAAGTGGATGCAGACATTGCCCATGAAGGGGGCTTGGGCTAGTGGCTTCTTCCAAGCCCAATGGACTTGGCACATGGACTGGGCAGATTTTCTGGCATTAGAGAAGTGTAAAATGTAAAATGGGAATTTCTGGCTCATGAAGCTCCTTAATTACATCCAGCAGCCTATAGGATTAGAAATAATAACTCAAAGGCACACTGGTAAAGTGCACAAAGGTTTCTTTGAGCACTTGCTGTTCCCTGGCATGTCATGGGTCAGTCCTCACAAGGGTACTTCTGAGCAGAGAAGCCAAAAAACCTCATGCTAACTTTAATTTTGGAGTCATTTTCTCTTTGATCTCCTGATGGGATATCTGTGCTCAGTGGAGAAACTGAGACAGTATGGTAACTGCTAAGACATGTGCATAATGTGTCTTACTTGTTTTTTCCAGGACAGACTTGGATGTTAAGGAGTTAGGAGAAATTATGGACAATTGATACTGGGGGTGGAGGGTGGGGCTTCAACTAAGTGGAGAAATAGAGAGGAGCTGATTGGTAGAGTGGGAGAAATTTGTGTTTAGCTGCAGACATAATTTTCTATTTTCTCTGTTCTAACTTTGTTTTAGTCAGCTTTTTGGCTACTGTGACTAAAAGACCTGAAAATAAAACTTTAGAGGAGGAAAAGTTTATTTGGGGGTTCACAGTTTCAGAGGTCCTGGTCCATAGACAGTTGGCTCCATTCCTTGGGGCCCAAAGTGAGGCAGAACATCATGGTGGAAGGGTGTGGTGGAGGGAAGCAGCTCACATGATGATCAGGAAGCAGAGAGAGACTCCACTTGCCAGATGCAAAATATACACCTCAAAAGCACACCCTCAATGACCTACTTTTTCCAGCTACATGTTACCTGCTTTCTGTTACCACTCAGTTAATCCCATCAGGGGATTAATTCACTAATTGGTTTAAGCCTTTCATAATCCAATCATTTATCCTCCAAACCTTCTTGCATTTTCTCACACATGAGCTTTTTTGGGGACATCTCACATCTAAATCATAACAAACTTCAATGATGCCTGCACTATGGTGTATCCCCAGACACCCCCTTACAATAGAGGCATTGGTTGATGTTGGGTACAAAATCCTGGACCTCTTGCCTCACTGAGACAATTCTGAAGAGCTATCCCAGTTTTAGAGCTTCCTGTGGAATCCACTGATGCCTTTGTTGTATCTGCATTTTACTTCAGTGATACCTCTGTCCATCTTGTTTCTCTCATCCCTCACATTTCTTGTTCTCTAAAGTGTTCACTTGAAAATCTCCTGTATGAAAACATCAGAGTCTTAGAGTCTATTTTCTGGAGAAGCTGGGACAAGTACTTTTCTTCCTCTCTTTGTACCCTGGGCTGTCATGCATTTTCTTTCTTTTCTGTACCAGATCTTGTCCTCAGGAAATAGTCTAAGAATTCCTTCATGTTAATATGTAATAATTTATTCCTCTTCAGAGGTATTTGCATTTTCACTGGGGCCAGACCTTTTAGGATAGGGTGAAGCAATAAACTGCTCTGTGTGATATTTTCAGCAGTTGAATGGGGGAGTATTTTTTGGGTGCCCCAAAGGAGGTACCATCCAGGTGTCACTGAAACTCCAGTCCCCAGGAGGTCTCCTGGTGGTGAGACTGTTTCTGCAGTAGGAACCAAAGGCTCATGCTGGTCCTGCACACGACTCTGCATCTGAGACTGACAGCCACAATTCCAGCATGCTGGAAGAGAGACACTCAGCTTTTTTTCCTACTAGCATTTTCTTGGTCTTCACTGTGGGGATCATCCAAATTCCCTTGCCTTAAATTCAAGTATTTTTAAGGAAGTAAGAGACAAATAGTTTCATTAAATGTATCTTGAGCAGCTCAACAATTTCTTTCTCTGTGTCATCTCCTTACTTTCCCAGGCATTAGTCACTCCCTTTTCTATTCCTGTGGCTTTTTTTTTTTTTTTTTTTTTTTTGGCAAATCTACAGAGCACTTCACACTCTATATTTTGACTTTTATAGTTACTCATCATCAATCAATTCATTAGCCTCTTGTGTTTATGGAGACAAGGGCTATGTCATTGTCATCTCTTAATCTCTGGTTTCTGGCCAATGTGCTGGCACACAGCAGTCGCTCAATATCTCTTTAAGTGGATAAGTAGATGAATGAATACCTCTTATATTCAGGATACTATAAAACACAAAGGGGAACCAAAGTGATACAAATCGCTAACACTCCTTGAGTATTTAACTGTAGGTCAACTACGACCTTGAATAAGCATGACTCATGGGATGCAATTATAAAGCACATTGGCTTTTGCTTCCCTCTATTCCTCTAAGTCAGTGGTTATGTTTGGGAAAGACAAGTAATTAAAATATCCATTCCTGTGTTATGGTAAAAATGTTGAACTTGATTTGACATTGAGGTTTCTTTTCCTCTCTGAGCAGAGAAGGTGAAATGTGGCTAGAGAAGGGGATGTGATTATCTTCCCCTCTTTTCTTTCTCTTTCAGCCATGTTGCTAATCACAGTTCCTGAGACCCCAGGGTGGGCATAACCAGAAAGGAGAAGGGAACAAGAAGGTTCTTACCTGGCTAGAACTGTCATGAGCAGGACTTTCTGTACAAGGCGGTGTTTTGGTTGATTTTTGTAGATTCTTTATGGACCACCACCTCATGCTGTCCTGCCCCACTGGTGGGGGTCCCTGCTTATAGTTCCCTTGGTGTGGATGATGTGTTTTTGTTTTGTTTTGGCATTGGTGATTGAACCTCTGAGATACATCCCCAGCTCTTTTTAATCCTTTATTTATTTATATATTTATTTATTCATTTATTTTTGTGGTGCTGGGGATCAAACCCAGGGCCTTATGCATTTGAGGCAAGCACTCTACCAACTGAGCTTTACCCCCAGCCCCCATTTTATTTTATTTTATTTTATTTTTTTGAGACAGGGTCTTGCTAAGTTGCTAAAGGCCTCACTACATACTTGAGGCTGGCCTCAAACTTGTGATCCTCTGCATCAGCCCCCATAGTCAGTATACCACCATGCACAGTTTGATGTGTTCTTCTTCTTCTTTGTTTTTTAAAAAAAAATTTTTTGTTGTTGTATATGGACACAATATCTTTATTTTTATGTGGTACTGAGGATCAAAACCAGTGCCTCACATGTGCAAAGCAAGTGATCTCCCACTGAACCATAAACCAGCCCCTTGATGTGTTCTTTTTTAGCTTATTCTAAGCCTTCTTCAGCCCATGACCATTCAGTGCTTTTTTTTTTTTTTTCCTATTAGGAATTGTACCGGGGGTGCTTGATCATTGAGCTATATCCCCAGCCCTTTTTATTTTGGGACAGGGTCTCACTAAATTGCTGAGGCTGGCATTTGAACTTGCAATCCTCCTGCCTCAGCTTCCCAAGTCTTTGAGATTACATCACACCTGGCCCAGTGGTACTTATATTTTAACTTTATGGAGATCTATGTACCACCTAGAGGTGACTATTTCATTCTGGATTCAAGACAATCTAATGCTCACTGCCTCTCTTGCTCTTTTTGGCTCTTTCTCCTAACCTCCTCCCTCCTCCTCCTCCTCCTCCTCCTCCTCCTCCTCCTCCTCCTCCTTCTTCTTTTTTTTTTTTTTTTTTGGTACCAGGGATTGAACTCAGGGGCACTCGACCACTAGGCCACATCCCCATCCCTTTTTTGTATTTTATTAGAGACAGGGTCTCACTGAGTTGCTAAGTGCCTCGCCATTGTTGAGGCTGGCTTTGAACTCGTGATCCTCCTGCCTCAGCCTCCCAAGTGCTGGGATTACAGGCACACGCCACTGCGCCCGGCTCCCTAGCCTACTTATTTAAGGAAGAATCCTTCTATGTCTTTAAAAACTCTGACTTACATCAGTTCTCTGACCACTGAGTTCTCTGACTGCAGGAGCACATGAGCTGTCTGAGTATTCTCACTGGAGCTCTCCATGAAGACATAAGCTAAAAGGACTAGTACCCCCATTTCCTCCACTGGTCACATCAGCTGTCCATTGCAAAAACTCTGTCTTCATAGTCATTTTAATCTCCCAAACACATTTATAGTCAGAAGTAGATGGCCAGCTAGACATTGCCAAATTGGTTTTCTGCCATCACTTTTTGTAAGTCCTGTGTTTTACTTTGAAATATGACATTTATTGTCTTCAAGCATCTATCAAAACAGAGAGGAAAGGCTCATTTTAATAGTCTGTTATCCTATGTGCCAGACACTGACCTCAGATTTACATGCATTAATCCTTTTGAATATAGAAAATCTACTGATGAAGAAAAGAGGCACAGGAAGTTAAGTGACTTGCCAGATTTCACTCAGCCAGTGGCAGAGCCAAAATTGAAACCCAGTCAATTTGGATCTGGAGCTCGTGTCATTAATTACTGCTCTAACTTCTCTCACAAATGAGTATGTGTCCTTGAGAAATTTATGATCTGGTGGGGAGAAGATGAAAACTAATTAGATAACTGGAAGACATGAAATTAAATAGGCAGATCAAGAAAATTCCAGGCAGGTTCCTAGGAGAAAAATACCACATCCAATTTGGGAAATAAGAAAAGTTTTCATGGATGAGATAGTGTTTAAAACTGGATTGCATCTTGGCTGGTTAAAATGGCAGGTTAACGACCCTGGCCATGGGCTTGGGAGGAGGAAGCAGGAAGAGGCTTTGGGATCTGTGAGAATCCAGTCTGACGGGAGGGTGGTTAAGGAAGCCTGACGAGAATGGGAAGGCTGCAGATTTATTGTGACTCGAAGGGTGGGGATTTTATCTGGTTTGTAAGTAATGGGGAGTTATCGAATGTGACAGGAATCAGCAAGGACAAATGGGGAGAGAGAGGTACAATACACACTGTAGAGGTAGAACAAGAACACCAGGCTGCCAGTGAGGTGCAGAGACTCAGAAAAGAAGATTCAAACCCCTGGGTTACTGGGAGAATGGGTCTCTACTGGGAGAAACGGGGATGGATGGAGGCTTTCTCTTTTCCTCCCCTTTAACATTTTAGTAAAATGTTAAATCCAGTTTTCTTTAAAAAAATTAGAAGTAAATAGTTGCGTGCTAAACAGAGTATGAGGCACATATTTAATTCAAATATATATGTATTTTTGGAACAGGGTATCCTTATGTTTCCCAGGTTGGTGTTGAACTCCTGTGCCCAACTCTGCCTCAGTCTCCAGAGTACGTGGGATTACAGGTGCACACTGCCCCAGTTCACAAATAAAATCACATTACACAGTTTTGAAGATCTATTTTCTTCTTTATTAGCCTTCTATTCCATCAGGTTCCTTGGGGGAGGGACCATCTTGGTCATCATCTAATCTGAAATTCTAGCACAGTGACAGGCACAACAAATGAACACCTGAATTATCCCTTGGGCGAATAGAGTACTCTGGTGTCCCTGAGAACACAAGGGAGTGAGTGAGCTCTTCAGGCAGTTCCTTCCCAGAGACACACACCTGTCCCCACGTCTGGTGCATCTGTGTTAAGTGGGGCCAGCTAAACTTTAAATAGATTGAGGGCGTCTTTTTATCCTGCCCGCCATTGCTAGAACTACCTCTGCTTCATGGAAATCACAATCACGGCAGATGGAGAGGAGGAGACTCCTAATTACTCAGTGTGTCCTGGAAAAGAATCTGACAAACACTTACCCATTAACCTCAGGCCATCAACCAGTTCTTGGAGACAAGCTGCAATGCATTCAGAGGCTGTAGGAATTTCAAGATGATTAACATTTGTATGTTTATTTACTCTTCTTTGAATTTCTTGCGGTCTAGGGAACTGAGGCTAACGGATCCTCAATGGTCTCAGAGTGCTGATTTTGGTCTAGGCTGATTTTGTGGGGGCACACTTTTGTCAAAGGACTCATATTTATTTTCTGAGCAGAGTGCTATGGTTGCTGAGGAAAAAAATATCTTCTAGGCTCCTGCTCATATGTGATGGGTCACCAGGGGGCTAAATACATAGTCTCAGTCACTTCTTCACAACCATCTGCCATCATTTAAATGAGAGGTGACTTGAATTAATGGTGCTGTCCTAACCCATGGAAACTAGACTTGATTTATAGATTGAGCTTCACTCAGTCTGTCCCAATAAATAATATAATGTAATAAATAATCTAATTCTTCGAGTTGTTTTGACTGCAAATTTGGGGATTGTTCTTGACTCTTTTCTTTGTTTCACTTTATCTTAGACCCCTCAGGGAATTCTATTAACTTTTTTTCCAAATATATACATGATCTTAACTCTGCTACCCTTGCCCTACATTGGCTTCTGCTTGAATTGTTCCAGTATCTTCTCAATGTCTCTTCCAGCTTCTGTCTTATGCTGTTAGGGTTGTTTTCCAGAAAATATCCTGAGGGATCTTATTAAGGTGAGTTGAATCAGCTCATTCTTCCATCATAAACTCTCCACGCGTTTCCCATCTTCCTTAACTTACCGTGTACGAGAATGCTGTGGCCATCTGATCTGTCCATTCGGAGAAGTCGATGAACTATGAACTATGGGATCCTGCATAGCTTTTCCCAGGAAAGGTCAGTAGATTTGGTGCCTGCAATTTCAATTTGCACACTAGATGGCACTCTGAGACCACGCAAGGTTTTGCCTGTCTTGTCATTTTTTACCGGGCACAGACTTCTGTACTCATTTCAGGCTTTAACTTTTCTGTAGGAAGCTTGGACTAGAATGAACTGAGATGACCAAATTTTGTCTTAAAAAATTTAAACACACATATATTTATGGGACAAACTATTGTTTAAAAACATGCATTGGAAAGATTCTGGATTCTCTAAGAAAAGCACTCCAAAATTTCTGCTGTTTCAGAATATGGAATCACCTGGGAGGTAACAGAGCTGCTGGGACTCTGTAAAGGACTGTGTGCACAGCTGAGGGGTGTCTGGATAGAGGTTTTGGCATTTTGGAAGACAGTCCTAAAATCTGATTCAAAGTCATATCTATAGAATGTCTTATTCTTTCTTCTGAGGCTGAGAACAAGAACTCATTATGTAAGAATGGAGATGGGTGTGTGGGTAGCCAGATGTTTTAGGTGTGTGGGTGGTGGTTGTGGGTGGACATTAAGGGTAGAAGGAATCAGCTTTCTCCCTCAAAGGTGTTGAAGAGTTAAACTCTGTGTGTGTGTGTGTGTGTGTGTGTGTGTGTGTGTGTGTGAATGTGTATGCTGGGAGGAAGAGGAGAGAGAAAAGGGAGGTGAGATAGAGAGGTGGGAAAAGGGGAGGGGACAGAGATCAAGATAAGGGAGAAACATTAATTTATCTTTTCTCTAATCAAAGGTCATTTAATGGCATCTACTTTTTGGCTATTATAAATAAAGCTGCTATGAACAAAAGAAAAAGATTAAGGGAGCTGGGTGCAGTGGTGTAGGATATAATCCCAGCAACTCAGAAGGCTGAGGCTGGAGGATTGAAAGTTTGAGGACAGCCTTAGCAATTTAGTGAGGCTCTAAGCAACTTAGTGAGACCCTGTCTCAAAAACAAAAACAAAAACAAAAACAAAAAAAGGACTGGAGATGTAGCTCAGTGGTAAAGTGCTCCTGGGTTCAATCCTCAGCATTGAAAAACAAAAAGGAAAAGAAAAACAATTATGGGGGAGACAGAGATTAAAAAGGAGATGGTGGGATTGAAAGAGAGGTCTTCTCCCGGCCCATCCTGTGGGAAGGACTGTTCTTCCCATGTTGAACACTGTGCTATGAAATGTCCCTGAAAGGTCCTCCTGGGCTGCTTCAGGGACCAATGTTCTGGGGAGTGGGGTCATGGAAGGAGGCGACCATCCTGGAAGCTCTGGGAGATCCTGGCTAGGAGACCAGTAGAGGGTGTTGAGCCCACATTCTCCTGCGTTTCCACATGGCAAAGACGCCACATGGGAGCTTAGAGGTGCAGGTGACTGCCCAGTGATTTGCCATGCAGCAAAGCACAAGTAAGACAGTTCTTTAGGTTGTTCTGTCTCCAGGGGAATCAGGACAGAGACAATGTGCCCTGTTCCTGGCAGGATCTTCCTGGTTTTCATCATTTGTTCAGGGAGGCTATGGGGCTCAGTTCTCATGCCCCTGTGCTCATGTTGCAGTAGGGATTGTATTCTGGCCCCCAGCAAAGCTGGTGATATTAGGTAGACAGTCAGCATGAGCAGGTGGGTAAGGGGGAGGGCAATGAAGGGAGCTAACTAATGGACAACATCAAACATATACATCAAAGCAAGTCCATAAGTCACAGGACTGGGAATCTCAGGAAACTTTATCAAAGCAGACACATATCTGGAAGATGGGAATTGGTATGTCAAAACTCCCCCAGCCATAGTTAATTTTTTTCCCAGTGCTGGGGGCTAATTATAATCCCCTAAGGGTCTTTTTAAAAAAAATTTATAATAGTAGTATGTATTACAGTTCATAGTGCACACATATAGCATCTTTTTACATACAACTGTTTGTATACAAAATAACCAGGTCATCACCTCCCTCCCAAGGAAAATTTGCAGAGGGCTATAAAAAATAACAAAGGTTTTTCAGTCACAAAGGTGGGTATGAGAGAAAAGGCAAGAACAAAGGGATGGTCGAATCCTTAAAAATTTAGATTCTGTAAGAGCTATATTGTTGTCTCTGAAGACATCCACTCAGTGCCTACAGGGTGAGTCCTTATTCTCACTCTTTCTAATAAACTCCTGCCAGGTAACTCTGCGACTCATTGAAATTCTTCCTGCGGGACTGCAAGGACTGATCACTGAGAACCCCCATGGTTGCTTCAGTTTCCAGGGACCAGGTCTACAACATCAGGGAAGTTAAAGAACCTTTTAGAACTTCAGTTTCTTCTTCTGAACTGTCAAAAGAAAACTGCATCAGACCGGGTTTAACAGGCAAGGGAGAAAATTGTAGTAGGTAAAGACCAATACAACAGGGAAGATTGAACTCGACTCTGCTGAAACAAAAAGGCAGGGGAGATTTTAAGTGCTGGGGTGAGTCAGTGGGAAAGTATTGGGGAATATGGGGGCAGGGGGGGGGCAGGATGGTCCATGTGATTAGGCCATCTGTGTTTGCTAATTGGCACTTGTTATTAAGCTCCTACCCTCCCACAGAGTCTGCTAGATGGTAGGGGCGCTATCTTACTTGATGATTTCATCTCGAAGGGTTGGCTCTCAGGTCCCAGAGAGAAGATTTACATCTCAAAGTGGAGAAAAGGAACCCCGCAACAACAATTCCCTCTCTCTCTCCTCCCTTCCTTGTGTGTGCTGTACTGAAGATGTCACCTAGGGGGCGCTCTACCACTGAGTTACATCCCCAGTCGCTTTTATTTTTAGTTCGGAACAGTGTCTCACTAAACTTGGGACCCCCTGCCTCAGTTTCTACAACAGCAAGTTTTCTAAAGCAAATGCTTTTAAGAAAAGAAAGGTCAGGAAGAAACTTGTCTGAGGTTTAGTCACACTGAAGGGAATGTTAAGGCTGTCTTGGCCAGTACAATGGATATAAAAATAGTACCAATTTATTGCAATTTTGTAGGAATTAAATGGGATGAAGCCCGCTGTGCACAAACACAGTGCTTGGAGGGCAAATGGCTGCTATTAAGAGGTGATTGTTAGGATTTCGATGCTTACTCTAGGTCCACTCAGAAGACCTTTTTAATATGTAATTTGAAAAAGAAAGTCCAAAAAAATCTTGTCTTTAAAAAACTACTACTGTGTTTATAAATGCAGCTTGTATATGTTTTTAATGGGCAGGAGAAAACACTAACTGGAGATTATGTTCTGGAAACAAAACACAAACAACAATCACTCTTGTCCTGGCTGCTTACATTTCAAAACAAGAAAGCCAACATTTTAATATACAATCGTTTATATAAGAGAGTAGCATCCGATACCTTCTGTTTATTTTTTAGTACTTGCTTTTTAGTCCAGAAGGTCAAAAAACATGAAAGAAGTGAAGTCTGTATCTTGACTCAGTGATCTGAAAGACTTATTTTGAGGCTACACCTGTTGACTATATTCACATATTCCCTATTTATTTTTTTGAAAAGTTAGGCCTTACAAGAGGTTTCTTTCTAAACAGTGTTTGACAAGAGCTGCTGAGTAGGTAACATGTTTCCAAGCCTTTTTTCCACCAGTTAAGAGAGACCAGGATGATTAATGTCTACCTTGATATCTTTCAAAGGGGCTATCTTGGAATTGAGTATTTTAGAAACTGAGGAACACTTTTTGGGTTTTCTGAAACATGCTTTTGAGGCAGGAGAATCCTGCGTGGAAGAACTGCTGAGAGGTATAGTTGAACTCAGGTACCAGGAGAGAGTAGCTCTGAATTTTCCTGAAGGTGATCTTGTTTTTGACACCTGAGTATAAGGAGTTTACTCTTTTTTTATTTTAATGGGAGAAAAGGTGTCAGGTTTAAGAATATTTAAGTTTAAATTCTTCCAATTTATTGTTTCTTTCCCTTGAATTAAATTCTCACCACTTTCTACCATAAATCCAATAAATGATAAAATGTACTTACTCTGCTTCCAAATGAATAAACATACATTTTATTGGTGTAATCATTTTTGGTTTTCAAAACATTTTCACAGGAAATATAACATTTAGCCTTAACAACACCTCCTTATTGCCATTTTGCAGAGAGTTGCTCAGGTCATACATTTTTTTAGTAAGTAGACTTCAGAACCACATAGGTCTGCTGAGTTCAAAGCCATGCTTGCTCTGTTACACCATGGTGCCTTTTAAATTTCTAGTTTATGGAACAAAAGTTCAACTACTAATTTTCTGTAATGACCCTACATTTAATAGCCAGAGATAATCTCACAGTTCATACAAATAAGATTTATTTATTTATTTAATACTGGGGATTGAACCTAGAGGAGTTCTACCACTGAGATACACCTCCCCCCTCCCAGCCCTTTTCAAAATTTTATTTTGAGACAGGGTTCATCAAGTTGCTGAGGCTGTTCCTGAACTTGTGATTCTTTTGCCTCAGATTCTGGAGTAGATGGGATTATTATAGGCAGGTGCCACTGCACCCAGTGAAGGGAGTGGAGTGACTTTTAAACTCATTTTTATAACAACCTCCCACCACAAATAAACTGTTATTTTCATCTTTCCTCTACCCCATCACCCATGAAACAGACCCACAAATACTTTCCATTTAAACACGGATAGAATTGTTTTAGCCATTTGGAATTAACTTGTGGAGACTCGGCATATCCTGTCCTTGTAGTTCAGAGATCTGGTTCTGTTGGAAGGGGTGACCCATAAACTTCCTGAAAAACTGGCACATAGAAAGCCCCTCATTCATCTATTTAACACATATTTATCCATCTTCTAGAGCATTATTTTTAGGTATCAGGGATACATCATTGAACAAAGCAGAAAATATCTTGAACCTCAGGGAGCTTAATTTCCACTGAGGGATCCTATTAATGATTCCAGTTTGATCAATTTTTACATTTGTTGAAAATATTTTCAAGTTAGCAACACTATGTTAACAGGTGATAGATGCCAGCTGCAAAGGAAGGCAGGGGAGAGGGACAGAGGGTGAGAAATGTCAGTTAATTTAAGTCACAGCATCTCTTATGATGTAACATTTATGCAGAGACCTGACTGAAGAGGGAAGAATACATTTCAGTTATGTTTCTCCCTTCTCCCCTCTTATTTTTTCTAATAAGTCTGACAGAAAATGGATATGGACAAAATATTGTTCTTAAAATAGAATTTTTCTTTCTAGCCAATTGCTAAATTCACCCAGTTTTGCTTCATCATTGGCACTTTCTGACTGTTAGTTTGCTTATCAACAAAATGAAATAATACTCTTGTACCTCTTCTCAAAGTTGTTGGGTTGAAAAAATGAGAAAACACATGAGATATCATTTGGAAAACCTTAAAATACATTTTTTACTTTTTATAATTCCCTTTTCCAATTGACCATGGATTTTCTTACCTTTGATTTTTTGCAGCAGTCTTCTCTCTGAGGTCATGTTCACTTACTAGTTGTATTTTTCTCCCATTTCAGATTGGAAGAAAAATCCTGGTGGAGAAATCTGTATCATTTAGCACAGTTGTATTGCATGATTGACAGTGGCTACCTGGGAAGTGAAACTGAATTCTCCCACAACAAAGCCCAATATACGTGGCTTCCCTGCTACTCCTTATCCTCCCTGAATCATATATACTGGGATCACATGATATTGTTAAGGCTGGTTAATTATATCTATCACTGCCTAGGAAGAGCAATCCATTGGCATGTCTGCTGGGTGTCTGTTCCCTTTTGTTTCAATTCTTAGTTACCTGTCCTAAGGTGATGGGTGTTGTTGGCTCTGTTACCCTGGTATCATTCTAACATCTTCTGAATGTCCCCAAAGCAGAACAGTTCAGTACTCTTGGTCCTAATGCTGATAATCCTGCCTTTCAGCATCCTCACAGGCTCCCCACCTCCTCTTGGCAAGCAGACTGACAGATACCAGATGCTGCCTCTTGGCTTCCTTTGATTTTTCCCTTCTAATACTGTGGCCTGGTCTTTGCTTATGTGACTAACTCTAAGTTTGGGGTCATCTTATATTGTGTTATTCTTGTAAAAGACTTCTTAAATAGGGGTCTTGGACATAAATTTTCTTTCAGCAATAAGTAAATTTACATAGAAAATTTGAATCTCATTGAAGAGAATAAAAATGTGAGTCAGACACTATGGGAGGTAGTTCAGTTATAGTAAGACACTAAAAGTCATGTTAGATGAAACTGAGAGCTACAGTGGGCCAAAGCCATGGTCCATTGAATCTAGCCAGCATTTATGAGCACATTTAGGGGAAGTCTGAATTCTAGGTGAATTTAAGGGCAGGTGTTAAGTTACGGCTATGTGGTTTAACAACTGCATTGTCTAATCTATTAGAAAGGAGCAGCAAGATAGGAACTAATAACACAGTTGAGAAGAAACAAGGAAAAGCAGTGTGGAGTTTTCCAGCATCTGAACAATGAAGCAGTTTGGGAGATCACCAAGTTCAACTTGAAATGCAGCTCTCAGGGACCAGCAGTGCTCTCTCCTCTGGCTATTTGAATAGATAGGTTATCACTCAGCAGCCTGCCTATCTTCTGGCATCACAGTATTCTTTTTTTGTTTGTTTGTTTGTTTGTTTCCTTTTCTCTCTCTTTCCCTCTTTGAGGTACTGGGGACTTAACCCAGGACACTCTACCATGGAGCTACACCTTTTAAAAATTTTACTTTGAGACAGGGTCATGCTAAATTGCTGCAGCTGCCATCGAACTGTGATCTTCCTTCTTCATCTTCTTGAGTTGCTGGGATTACAGGTGTGCAGCACCTTTCCCAGTTTTACAATATTCCTTAAGGTTTCTGTTACCAATAATATTTAGACTTAAAACCATCCCCATTCTGTCCTGATATTGCTGTTTCATTTCTCTAAATTGTCTTCTGGGTAATTACTTTGGATCTATTTTCTAAACATTAATTATTGGTTAGGAATAGTCTAACTCACTATGGAATCATTATAGTAACTTTAAAATACATTCAATGACTGTAACTTTCAGAATTCATTTCTCACTCTCCCCTAACCCCCACCCCCAATCTTGTTATTATTTTTTTCATAATGTCATGTTCTTCAGTTTTGGATTTTTTTTTTTTTTTTACTTCTTTGAACATTTTAAAGACATTTATTTAAAAGACCCTTTCACATTGTTCTGTAACCACCACTTTTACACATGAATTCTCTCATTTATTGCATCATTTGAATGTCTTTTGTGCTGGTGGGTTTCTTCTTGTTCTCTTTAGTGTTGTCTGTGAGCTCATTTTCAGTGGGAATTTTCTTCTTTGGAAGTCCAACAGATGGTCTGGACTATGGAGATAGGGTTTGATTGAAGCCAGGGTCTCTACCACTTAGGCACACCCCCAGTCCTGTAGATAGATTTTACATAACTTCTCTCCATTTGGTTTTTCATGTTTAGTGGATAATGAAAACACAGTTAAGCATCAAGGTTAAGCCAGTTTATATTTGGATGAAAATGGAGCAAATACAGTGCTTTGAATTATCAAGATTGACTTTTCATCTAAAAATTAGGAACTGCTGCTTCAAAGTTCTGATTCTGAGCCAGTGGACAGATTATTTTAGTTACTGGTTTGAGGAGGGATAGTTCCTTTTTGGCTCCTGGGTATATACAGGAAGGAGATCTAGCTCTAAACCAAGATGGGCCTATATATAGTTTAAAAATCAGACGTTAGTTGGGTGCTAAAGCTCTAGCCCCTAAAGAGTATATTGGCTTCAACTGCCATTTGTTGATCTGGGTTTTTAGTTCCATTTTAATTTCTGTCATTTCAAGAGTTTTCTTTTTTATCTTTGAGCTTAGATGGGCATTTAAATATTTTTATATTGAATGAATAATTTCTGCATTATTTTAACCTTTCTTGTTTTGAGCAAAGGAGTAGGATGTGATGATTGAGATTTCCTACCATGACTAGAAATTTCTGTGTTGTACATACAAATGTTATGAAAAAAAATTCCAACATTAGGTTGTTAACCAACCAACCTGCAGGTAGAAAAGGATTGTAAAAAGTTGTTAATATGTCATTTTGGCTATAAGCATCCTCTAAATAGAGTAGAACATATAATTTGAAAGAAGTAATAGTCATGTACTATACGCTTAAAATGAAAGCATACTACCTATTGAATTGACATAGAGAAATAATTGTACCATAATAGAAAGAGAGAATCTTAGTGTACTTTTGTTTAATTAAACATATTTATGCATATGATTATTTAATGTTGGGTCACTTAGAATGTTTAATAAATCAGATGTCAAATTTTTTCCCGTTGCTTTTGAAAAAGTCTTCAAATCTTATTTCAAGTTTGATCAAATTTTAATGAAGTAACTTCTAATTTATGCTATTTTGTTGTTGAGATGAAATTTGGTATATCATACAATTAATGACCTTTAAAGTGTACAGTTCAGTGGCATTTGGTATATTTATAATTCTGTGCAAGAATCAACATACTTGCACAGTGTTTTCATTATCTGCAAAGGAGACATTATCTGTTTTGCAATCATTCCCTTCATACCCATCCTGTCCCCTGGTAGCACTGAAATACTTTGCATGGATTTACTTCTTTAGGATATTTCACATAAATAGAATAATACAATACATGATCTTTTGTGTCTGGCATTTTTCACTCACCATAGTATTTTTGAGGTTCATTTATGTTATAACATGTATTGGTACTTCATTCCTTTTTAATGGCCAACTAACATCCCTTTGTATGGTATATTATTCTGTGTATTTATGGATTCATTGATGGATATTTGGGTTGTTTCCATCTTTTGGCTATTGAGAATAGTGCTTTCGAATGCTATGTTTGTAAAGTGATTGCAACAGTTTAGTGGTAACATAATTTTGGTTTATCTTCATGAGTTAGATGTATAGGGAAACTTAATAGAATAGTACATATCATGGTAACCTGCATCAAGGTTAAGCCAGTTTATATTTGCTATGAAAATGTACGGAACCTGAAGTGGTTGAGCAGCATTAGAGTCATGGATCTCTGAACATCTTCATGCTTCTCTACATTTTAGAAATGGAACTGTTTCATCCTATAGCATTGATTTTTAACAAGTAACACGTGGCTTAAAGGTCTGTTTCCTCTGAATAGTAAGAATTTGTTTCTGGATGAAGAAGTCAAGTCCTATAGAAGCAACAGGAATTGCTGTGGCAGACAATGCTCTGCCTATCCTGCATGGCATGACTGGCCTTTACATGGTGTCCTTATTTCCCTTGTTCCAGCTGGTCCTCTGTATCTGTAGGTTCCCTATCTGAAGATTCAGCCAATTGTGGATCAAAAATATCAGAAAATTTTTCTCGTCTATACTGAACAGGTACATACTTTATCCATGTCATTGTTTCCTAGATAATGCAGTATAACCTATTTATGTAAATTTACATTGTCTGAGGTATTATAAGTAATCTAGAGATGATTGAAAGTCTATGGGAAGCTCAGGACTGAGAAAGGAAAATGACTTGAGCCTAGGAGCTTGGGGTCACTCTTGGCAATATAGAAAGATGCTGTCTTAAAAAAAGTAACAGGGGAGCCGGGCGCGGTGGTGCACGCCTGTAATCCCAGCACTTTGGGAGGCTGAGGCAGGAGGATTGCGAGTTCAAAGCCAGCCTCAGCAATGGTGAGGCACTTAGCAACTCAGTGAGACCCTGTCTCTAAATAAAATACAAAAAAGGTCTGGGGATGTGACCCAGTGGTCAAGGGCCCCTGAGTTCAATCCCCGGTACCACAAAAAAAAAAAAAAAAAAAAAAAAAAAAAAAAAAAAAAGTAACAGGGGAGAAGGTACTTAGGATATATGCAAATACTATGCCATTTTGTATGAAGGACTGGAACATCCACAGATTTTGGTCTATGCAGGTAGTGGTGGTGTCTCCTGAATCCAGTCATGACTGTATATTGATATCTGATTCCTCCATGACTGAAAGGTCGATTCTGGAATCAAGAAATTGACTCTTGACAATCCAGATGGCTCCCAATGCTGAAGAATCATACCCACATGATTTTATTTTATTTTTTCACAGTTTAGGATACTTTTTATTTATTTATTTGTTCACTTTTTGTGTGTGCACTACAGTTGTACACAATGGTGTCCTATGTGAGAGTTTAAAATAGAAATTAGGATTTGTTGCTAGCAAAACTGTGCTGGGATGTCAGGGACCAACTCAGTGGACCCTGATTGTGCTTCATCACATGCAAAGAGCCATCTAACTGGTAGCTTCATCCACCTACTGACATCAGTTGGCAGATTTGGAGTCCATGGTCCTTGCTGTTAGATCTGGTTGCCAGAAATCTCACAGAATTAATTTTCTCAGCACTGGAAAAACTCGGCAGGCAATAAGATAATGATAGAATATCTGCTTTTCTTTATTCATTTGCAACTCACTCCAGGAAAAAAAATGAGTCTACAGGAGGAGCAAATTTTCCAATGTAAAGACTTTCATATCATTACAAGCCTTCATAGGGTGATGAATCATAATAATTCAGTTATGTTAAATCAAGAATTATTAATTTAGATCAACTACTCCTTAGCCATGTGTCCCTTTCTAATTAAAATCACATCTGATATAGGGTTTTCAATATTTAATTTATTAAAAAAATCAACAAAACGGATGATTATAATTTAATCTCAGTTAATAAATTAATCTAATTTTGGATGATGTACTTATGTACTTTTAATGATCATAAGCAATGACTTGTTGTTTGGAGGCAGAATTGATGAGGCAGATATTTGCTAAGTTCTTCATGACTATTAAAATCACATTATAACTTTAACGTAACTTGTTTGTTTCATTAATTCTTGGCATAAATATAAAGTTAATTTCATTAACTATCTCATAAAAATCTATGCTTATACATGTGAAGTTCCTAATGATTCATTTGCTACAATTGTTTTATAGCAATTTATTTACTCATTTTTTATAGGTAAGAGCAAGTATGCTTTTCCAGGCCAGGGGAGGTAGCAGTAATATATTTTTTTTTGAGAACCCAAATCAGTCCTTTCTGAAGCACAACATTTTTTCATGTAAGGACTTCCCTTTCAGGAAATTGCATTAGGATTGTCAAGAAAAAAAAAAAAAAAAAAAAAAAAAAAAAACATTTACTGGAAGTGCATTAATAAAGCATGTCATTCACAATAGTAGTTGAATTTTAATTGAGCTCTGCAGGCTTCCAGAAGAGAGATAGCTGTTCAAACTATTGCTACCTCTCCCTCTCTTCTGCCAATGACATCCTTATTCTCCACTAATAGGCCTTTATCTTACAAAAGTCATCCAGGACAAATCTCTTGTACAATTGCCCCACCCCTCTTAATTAACTTCTGCATCATAGAGCTTATTCTTTCAAAGTCATCTTTAGAAAATCTTTTAGGAAGTCTTTAACTTTGTGTTTGTTAATGTATGAGAAAGTAATTTCTTGTTCTTTTTCCTCCTTTGCTTTCATTGCCAAAGGGGGGGGGGGAAGGACTTTGGTGCATTAGATGGCAGATTAATAGATTTGCATTTATTAATAACGCCTATTGAATTATTTTGTACCTGGAATCTGGCATAATAGTTCCTGATTGTTATTATTGCAGTAAAATACATTTTCAATCCAAAAGGCAAATACTTACAATAAAGTTAGATTAAGTCTACTTAAGAAAGTAAGAAAATAGTGTTCTCTGCCCCTCTGTAATGGAAATTTTCAAAAATCTTATGGTATGTCTGTTATATAACTTACTGAAATGTGGATTCCAAGGAAAGGAAGCCAATAGATCTAAGATGATGGGGCCCAGTAATCTTTATTAAAAAAAAAAAAAAAAAGAACCTGTGGTGTTTCTTATCTAGGTAGTCTTCAGAACTAATAACAAAAGTATATAACATGTAAAACTGTATGACTTTAAATGAACTGTTACCAACATGCATTTTTTTTGTTGTCTTGACAAATTTTAGTCTTATTTATTTGTATGGTTTTGATCTGGAAAGTCCTCCAAAAGCTCAGATGTTGAAGGATTGGTTCCCAATGCAGCAATGTTCAGAAGTAGTGCTTTTGGGAAGTGAATGGATCATGAGGGCTTTAACCTCATCAGTAGACTGACTCATTGATAGATTTACAGCTGACGGAACTCCTGTAGCAGGTGGAACCTAGGTGAAGGGAGAGGGCCTTTGGGGCTTGCCCTTGGGGAATCTATTTTGTCTTCCCCACCACCTTTGCTTCCCAGCTGCCATGAGGTGAGCAGCTTTGTCCCATCATGCCCTTCCAACATGATGTTCTGCCTCATTGCAGGTGCACGGCAGTGGAGCCAGCTGACTATGGGTTGAAAGCTCTAAAATAAAAATAAATCTTTCACCTTTTACATTAATTTTCTCAGGCATTTTATCACAGCAAAGGAAAGCCAATTCACACATTTATTACTTCACCATCTGATCCTGATCTTTTTCAGAGTCATAGATTTTTTTTAAAGAAATCAATATTTAACCACTATGCTTAGATTCTAAAATTCTCAAGTTGTACTTGCATCTGTGTAATTGTATAATTTAAAAACCCAAATAAAACAAAACAAAGCACCCTTGCTAGTTATGATAAAATTAGACAAATTTGTTTAAATGTTAGGAAGTACTATGAAAGAAAGTAAAAAGTTTTAATGTAGTTTGTGGAGAGTGGGAAGCATGTGAAAAAAATAAACCCAACCTGTTAATTATGTATTAAGAATCTCCAATCCACAGTGCACAAGTAACATCAAAGTTCTTAACCATAATGGTTTCTTATTAGCATTTAAGTAAGATTTTTATCTAGTTCTATCACAGTCAGAGGCTGAAACCACAGGAGTTTAAAAAGCAACTCATCATTGAAGGTCAGACCCCTAACAGAGCCTTAATTAGCATGTGGAACATTTTACCATTTGAAAAAACTATATCAAGGGAACACTTTTCTTTCCTTGGTGAAAGTTGGCTCATATGGTCAAAAGAGTTAAATATCTTGCACCTGAAGCATAATGAAAAGAAAACACCGTTTTATTTTCTCTACCAATAACACTCTTGATGCCAAATGTGCGTGCTTTTTTTTTTTTTTTTTTTTTTTTTTTTTTTTTTCATTTCTCCTTATATCAACCAATTCTACAATTCTCTGGATACCAACTAGGCATCCTAAAATCTAACTCTGACACTTATTACTGGGAGTTCATGGAAATTCCATTATGGATTCAGTCTCATAAGACTGCCCTCCACCCCCATGTAGATGCCAATCACAAGTCTCAGGTTGTCACCTGTATTTCTGAACCACTGGCTACAAATCAAGCGTTCCCATACTCCCCTCTCTAGGTTTGGTAATTTGCTATGATGGCTCATGAACCTCAGGGAGACAGTTCCCATAGTTGTTTTCAGATTCATTATAAAGGATATTACAAAAAAGATACAGATAAACAGCCAGATGAAGAGGCACGTAAGGTAGGTCTGAAGGGTACTGAAGGATGCACCATCGTGCTGGCATGTGGATGTGTTCACCAACCTGGAAGTTCATCAGATCTCTTTTTTCAAGCGTTTTTGTAGAACTTTATCTCTGGTGTCTTTCTTCTCCTTTTCCTGGAGTTGGTAGTTGGGGTTGAAATTCTGACATATCACTTATTTTTTCTGCAGGCCAGATCCATCTTGAGGCTTTCTAGAGACCTTATTCTAAATCACTTCATTACCATAAACTCAGATGTGATCAAAAGAGGCACCTTATAAATAAGAAAAGACTTTCCTTTTACTCAGAATATTATGATGGTTCAGGAGCTCAGTGCCAGGAGACAGGAACAAAGACCAAATATATTTTTATTATAGTATGGCAGCATACATTTGTTTCCTATATTTTTTAGAGATTTTCTGTACTTACAGTTTCTCTGAATTCAGAATTGTATCTTGATGGGAACGGTGGTAAGAGAACTAAAACAGAAGGTGAAGCCAATTTCAGACGCAAATAGTTTCTTGAAGCAGATGTATGCAGTAATTGTATTTAGAAAGCATAAGGAAAATAGGTACAACTATAGGTACATGTAAGTTTTGGATCACAAAACTACAATAAACATAGTGGGGACCATAGGAATGACTTTAAACTTTCAGGGCTATTTTTAGTGTGTGTGTGTGTGTGTGTGTGTGTGTGTGTATTTAAATTTTGAAAAGCTTTTGTAATAATATGGTATAAATATTTGATTTATTTTTCTGGGTTCTTCTTGCACATTCAAGAATGATTTTGAATTATTCTAGTGACCCTAAAATCTCTAAGTTAAGGCATTTTGTCTTAGATTATAGCCTTTTTTTTTAAATTAAGAAGACACTTTCTATTGAAATCCCAATTCATTATAAATATGCTGTGTACAGCCTGTAATAGAGATGGACAAGTGACTTGCTATTTCAACACTCAGTCCTCAATTATCAAATGAGTGACCTTACATTGCTTACAGATGTTTGTAGATAGAAGGCCCCTAGTGCTTCTGTTAATAGCTACCTGTTTGATATTAGCCCAGCCACTTAACCTCTCTGGCTTTCATTCTTTCTGCAAATAAAATAAATGGATTAGGTTTAAAGTTCCCTGGGATCCTGTCAATTCAAATGTTCTATTGATTTTGGATTTTAAGTTTTTTATTTAATGTGTCTTATTGAATTTTCTAATTTTTTCTTACTTTGATCCTTCATGAGATGACTTACCAGTTACAATTTAACATTCAATTCAAAGTAACAGAATTTAATGGTAAACCTACCATGCACAAGAAACAATAAATAAATAACCCTATTGCTCATCAGCATACTACTGAGTTTTATATCAATTATGATTCTTCTTGGATTTTCAGGGACGGTTTATATTTCAAATGTATTATGCCATTGCTCATATAAACTGAGAGTAAAAAATTAATGGAAAGCAGGCTACAGTCAGCTACTGTGTGTTTTGTTTGTCCCATGGGGTGTTTAAAAATTTTCCGCCTTGAGACAGGGCATATGTTTTTGCCACATTTGTTTCCTATTCCAGTTTGCCACAATCCAGGCTGTCTCCATTTTTTGTGCCAACACTGTTTCATTCATTTACATTACCTATTGTGTTAGTCAGCTTTTTGTGGCCAAAATACCAGATAAAAATAACTTAGAGAAGGAAAAGTTTATTTTAACTTAGAGTTTCAGAGATTTAATCCACAATGGGCCCAAGGTGAGGCACAACATTATGGTGGAACTGTGTGGTGAAGGAATGCTGCTTCATTATTGGAAGCCAGAAAGCAGGGATTGGACTGGGGTGGAGTGTCTGCAGGGAAGAGGAACCCTTCCAGGGCATAACCCTTACTGATCCTTGCCCTCAAGCCACATCCCACCTTCCTACAATTACAAAAAATTAGTCCATTCAAACTAGGATGAACTGACTAGGTCACAAGCGTCATGATCTAATAATTTCAACTCTGAATTTTTCCTGCATTAACATAGGAATTTTTGGTGGATACCTCATACAAACCATGACACCTGTCTAATATCATGAAAACATTTGAGTTTTCAACTCATGTTAAGCCATACAGAGACTTATGTCTTTAAGAGGGCAGAGGTGATGCACACCTGTAATCCCAGCCACTTGGGAGACTGAGGCTAGAGGATCATGAATTTGAGCCCAGCTTGAACAATGTATCAAAAATTCAAACCAAAACTAAAAATCCATGAACAACCAGAGATATGAAAAATTGTGCTCTATATGTGTAATATGAATTGCAATGCATTCTGCTGTCATATACAACAAATTAAAAAGAAATAAAAAACCCCAAATTAAAAAACCAAAAAAGTATATCTTCTAGACTAGCACTCTCTCATGGGACTTTTTGTGATAATTGAGATGATCTATGTCTTTACTGTTTAATATGGTAGTCACCAGCCTTAACTACTGTGATAGAGGGATAAATTATTAACAAGCTACATGTAAAAGGAGAGGAACTAGCCATATGTGGTTAGTGCTGGTGTACTGGATAATGCAGTATCTAGGCTGTCTGCTTAGTTATCTATTTTTTGTACAAAATACTATCCAAACTAATTTTTCTAACAGATTCAGTGGGTCAGGATTTTAGATTGGTCAGAGCATAGATGGCTTGTTGGGGTCTCACCCAGGAAGTTTCAACCAGTCTGTCCTATTGCCACAGTAGGGCACATTCCTTTCATATGATAAAGGTATACTTACCTTTTTCAAAAGCCAATGTTTCTTCCTGTGATGGCAGTCACTCAAATTTAGGATCTTATTATCTAAGTGCAGTTGCCTCTGTAGCTCCTTGGCAGGAGTTTCTCTTAGAATATAGTCTCTGCTGCATCAAATTAAAAATCTTCTGCATAGCACAGGAAATAATTGGAATGTGAAGAGAGAACCCACAGAATGGGGAAAAAATCTTTGCTAGCTACTCTTCTGACAGAATATTAATATCTAGAATATATAGAGCTAAAAAATCTTAATTTCAAAAAATTAAATAACCCAATTATGAATTAAACGTACACCTTTTAAAAGGAAGAAAGGTGGGGACAGGAATAGGAAAGACAGTGGAATGAAGCTGACATAACTTTTTTATGTACATATCTTAATACATCACAGTGAATCTCCACATCATATACAACCACAAGACTGGGATTTTAATTAGAATAAGATGTACTTCATGTTTATATAAATATGTCAGAATATACCTACTGTCATGTATAACTAAAAAGAACAAATAAAAGAAATGTAAATGGCCAACAAATACATGAAGATGTTCAATGTCATTAGCAATTGGGGAAATGTAAACCAAAACTTCACTGAGATTATATCTCACACCAATCAGAATGACAGTCATTAAGAATACAAATAACAATAAATGATGGAGAGGATGGGGAGAAAAAGGAACACTTTTAGACTGTTGGTGGGACTATACAACTGTAAATTAGTACAACAAGTATGAAAATCAGTATGGAGGCTACTGAAAAGACTAAGCATGCAACCACCATGTGATTCAGTTATACCACTTCTTGGTATTTACCCTGAAGAATTATAGTTCTCTAACTATAGTGATACATGCATACCCATGTTTATAGCAGCATGATTAACAATATTAACTATGGAAACCAGCCTAGGTGTCCATCAATGGATGAATGTATAAGGAAAATAGAAAATGTGGTATATACATGTAGTGGAGTTTTATTCAGCCATAAAGAAAAATGAAATTATGGCATTTTCAGGAAAATGGATGGAACTAGAGCCCATCATGTTAAGTAAAATAAGTCAAACTTGGAAAGTCAAATGTTGTATGTTTTTCTCTCATATGTGGAAGCTATAAAGGAAAAAAGAAAAACAAAGGTGGGGGTAGGTCTCCTAAAAATCAAAGGAGATCAGTAGAGGAAAGCAATCAAGGGGTGGGAGGTGAGGGAGGGAAAGTGTAGGGGAGTGATATTGGCCAAATTATATTGTGTGCATGTATGAATATGTAACAACAAATCCCATCAATATGTACAACTATAATGCACCAATAAAAAATATGGAAAAACTGTAGTCCTTCACCTTTTAAGATCTTTGACCCAAAGAAAAGTTATTTTCCCCCTTCCCCTCCTATGTGCCAAGGTGACAGCCATAGGTTAACTGTAGTAAACACACCTATTAAGGTGTTTGTAGGGGGGCAGGCAGAGCAAGATGGTAGCCAAGATCTTCCTTCAATGGTCTCCTCAAAGATACGCCAAGTTGAATGGCTATCCATGCTCCAAACTACCTTTGCAAGAAATTGGGGGAGAGACCTTAGTGTGCACTTTTAGTATAATAAAGGGTAAAGTCTATTGAAGAAAGCAGGAAGGATTGTTGTCTGCATCATCCTTTCCCAAACTCCAGGCAATGCAGGATGAAGAGAGATGCCCCCTGCTTGGTGGATGGAGAGAGAATTAATTCTAGGTTTTATATTTGAAACCCAGTACCAGGCCCACTATTGAGAAATGCAGTGGTGGGTACAGGGCTATTGGTCACTGGGCCAAATATGAAAACCGAGTCACTGGAACTACTTCAGGCTAGGTGACTGACAGCTTCCATAACCTCTCTTCCAACTTGGGATAGTAGCAGGGAACAAGACTCCACCAACCAGGGAGCAGGGCAGTAAAGTTAGGAGAGGATTTTTTTTTTTCTTGGAGTATAGTGCTAGGTTCATATGGTGTAAAATAGCACACAGTAGAAACTGAAGATTTCGAATGCTGGCCAGAGCTCACAGGCAGAGCCTTTAGACCATCTTGGCCTCAGGTGGAAACCTGTGTCCTGGTGGGATAGGCTCAAGTTTCCACCTTTACCATTTCCAGCTTCCTAGTGGACCTAGGGTACACTGCCCTCTACCTGAGACTGTGTAGGCCCCTATGCTGTGAGACTCAGGTGTGACCCAGCTTAGCATTATCTTTGGTAGCCAAGCACTGTCTCTCCCATCCTTCTCCCAACCTTGATAAGCACAGCTATGACCAGGTCAGTGCTCACAAACAGAACTCTAGAACCACTCTAGCATCAGGCAGAGACCTGAACTCTGGTGGGATAGATTTAGGTTTTGGCCTGCATCACTGTCAGCTGTGGAATGGGACTTGCTATACCCCTGCAACTATGCAGTTCCTTGTGACTGTGATACTCAGGCAAGAATCAACTGAGCATCAGCCAAGGTGACCAAGGAACTGCCTTTGCCAACACGACCCCAACCTTGGGTAGCATAGTGTGCTATAAGACCCCATTTACCAGAGATGGGACATGGTAGTAAGCACAGGACTTTGGGATTTAGTGCAGGGCTGGTGAAGCCTACTTATGGGCAGATCCTAACATCCCCCACTCTAGGCCTGTCTGTGGATGGGACTTCTGGAACAGCACCAAGGGCAGGGAAAGACACATGGCCCCAGTCTGTCTGACTTCTATTCTAGCTAGCATTACCAATGGTCTTGGGCCATGACACCACCTTGGCAATAGGCTGTCTTGGCCCTACCTCAGTGTTGTACTAGTCTTAGTGGGCTGTGGGTTAATGTGTGTGACATAGCTTGGTAATATTGGTGGCTACAGGTGTGACATAAGGGCATTGGGCTGGTCCATCCATGGTGACTCCTCCTGGATTTGGGCAAAATCTTAAAGTGCCTGATCATATGCCAGTAACTGTGGATAAAGAATCTTGGTCTTCAGTGCCCAGGCGATGTTGCATGATAATAAGCATCAACAGGAAACCATGACTTCACCTAGTAATCAAAATATGTAAAGATATAGGCAATATAGAATGATGTAAAATGGGATATCAAAAATTTAAAACGTGGAGGAAGAATAGAGTGCAAAGATAAAGGTTATTATATTTTCTCCTATCTTTTGTTTCTGTTCTTTATGGTCATGTAAAATTATTATCACTTCAAAATAGCTTGTTATAATCAAGAGACATTTTTGTAAGCCTCATGATAACCACCCCCCAAAAATCCATAATAGACATACCAACAATAATAGGAAGTGCAATACTCTTACTAGAGTCAATCACTTAACCAAAAGAAAAACCGTAAAAGAGGAAGAAAGAAAGGAAGGAACTACAACAAAAGTAGAAAGCAAGTTACCTAATGACTGCAGTTAAGAACATGCTTGTCAATAATTTCCTGGAATGTAAGTGGATTAAATCATCATATAGACAGTCCTAGTGTGACTGAATGGAAAAACAAATACAAAAACAAAAATGAAGACTCAACTGTATGTTGCTTGCAAGAAACACACACACTTCACTTCAAAGGACACATATAAATCGGAAGTGAAGGCATAGAATACAACATTCCATCAAGTGGAATATGAAAGAAAGCAGAAGTAGTCATACTTAGTTAAAATAGACTTGGAATCAAAAATAGTAAAAAGAGACAAGGAAGGTCATTATATAATAATTAAGAGGTCAATCAGCAAGAGGAAAAATTCTAAATACATATGCATTCAATATTGGAGCATCCAGATATGTAAAACAAGTATTAATCAACCTAAAGGGAGATATAGATTTCACTACAGTAATAGTTGGGGGCTTTAACACACCACTTCATCAATGGATAAATAATTTAGATAGAAAATCATCAAAACTACCTGAGTTAAATTGTACCCTAGATCAAATGGCCCAACCGACATCTTCAAAACATTCCATCTTACAGCTGTCAGATACACATATTTCTTATCAGCACATGGAACACTGTCCAGGATAGACCATGTTATAGGCCACAAAACAATTCTCAACAGATTAAAAAAATTAAACTGTATTTAGTATCTTTTCTAACCCCAATGCAATAAAACTATTATTCAATACAAGAAACTTTTTTTCAATAACTTTGTAAGCTATATACATACATATATATATGTATATGTATATATACATATATATATATGTGGAAATCAAACAGTTTACTTTTGAAGAGCCAGTGGATCAAGGAAGAAATCAAGAAGGAAATTAAAAACACATACTACTAGGCCAGTGTTACCCTGATACTAAAAGCAGATAAGGACTCAACAAAAATAGAAAGCTACAGGCCAATATCCTTGATGAACACAGATACAAAAATCCTCAACAAAATACTAGCAAACAAATCCAACATAGAATTATTTAATTTAATTCATCATAAGCAGGTGGGATTCATCTGAGGAATGAAAAAATTGTTCAATATATGCAAGTTAGTAAATGATCACATCAATTGAATGAAGGGTAAAGACCATATAATCAACAGGTGGAGAAAAGGCATTTGGTAAATTTTAACATCCCTTTGTGTTAAAAGTGCTGAACAAACTTGGCATAAAAAGAATATAACTTGTCTTACTACAATTCATTTATAATAAGTCAACAGTTAACATTTTATTGATGGGGAAAAGCTGAAAGCTTTCTAAGATTGGGAAGAGACAAAGATGCCAATGTTTACCACTTTTACTCAACATAGTGCTATAAGTTCTAGCTAGAGCAAACACTTTTAAAAAAGAGAAAGGCATTCTAATTGGAAAAGAAGAAGTCAAATAGTCACTCTTTGCAGATGTCATCATCTTATATATAGAAAATCCCCCAAACTGTACCAAAAACTATTAAAACTAATAAATAAATCCAGAAATTAAAAGTTGTAGGATACAAAATCAACCTATGAATTGAGTAGTATTGATGTATGCTTATTGGCATAATATTGGCAAATTATCTGAAATACAAATCAAAACAGCAATCCATTTACAATAGTTATTAACACACCACACACACACGCACACACACACAAAAAAAAACCCTAGCGATAAGTTTCATCAGAGGTTAAAGATCTCTACAGTGAAAATTATACAACACTGATGAAAGAAGTTGAGCAGAACATGAAAAGTGGAAAGACATACTGTGTTTATGGATTGGAAGAATCAATATTGTTAAAATTTCCATACTTTCCAAAGCAAGTTACAGATTCAGTGCAATCCCTATCAAAATACCAATGTTTTTCTTCACAGAACTAGAAAAGGCAATTCTAAAATTTATATAGCGCCATGAAACCCTGCAGAGAGCCAAAGCCATCTTGAGCAAAAAAAAAAAAAAACAAAAAGCATGAGTCATTATCCTGCCTGTAGTATTGATTTCTACAAAGCTGTAGTAGTCAAAACAGCATGGTATTGGCATAAAAACAGACATAAAGATCAATGGAACAGAGTAGAGAGATAGAACACACATTGAAGAAAGAACAGTCTTTTCAATAGATGGAACCTGGAAAAATTAAATATCCATACACAGAAGAATAAAACTAGATCCCTACCTCTTGCTAGTTATAAAAATCAGCTCAAAATAGATTAAAGGCTTAAATGTAAGACCCAAAACTATGAAACTATTAGAAGAAAACATGGGGATGTTTTAAGAAGTTGGAATGGGCAAGGGATTTTTTTTTTTTTTTTTTTGACAAGACTCCAAAAGCATAGGAAACAAAAGCAAAAACTAACAAATGGAATTACATCAAACTAAAAATGATCTTCACAGAGAAGCAAATAATGAATAGAGTGAAGAAACAATCTATAGAATGGGAGAAAGTTTTTGCAATGTAAACATCTGGCAAAGGGAATATATAAGAAATTCCAACAACTCATTAGCAAAAACCAAAATAACCCCATTAAAAAAAAAAAAAAACCACTTAGCAACACTGATCATTAGGAATATGCAAATCCAAAGCACAGTGAGATATTGTCTCACTCTAATAACAATGGCTATTATCAAAAGACTAGAGAAAATTAGTGCTGGTGAGGACATAGAAAAAAGGGAACCCTTGCAAACTGTTGTTTAGGATATAAATTAGAGCGCCCCTTATGGAAAATAGTATGGCAGTTTCTCAAAAAATGAAAAATAGACCTGCCATACGATTCAGCAATTGCCGGGGTCCAGCCCTAGCAGGGTCGGGGGTCTTCCTGGTCGAGGGGTTGTGACGGGGTAGACAGCGTCGGCGATGGATGGACAACAAACACACAGACTCACAGGCCAGTGTAGAATGCTGACAAGTTTATTGAGTTCACACACAGTTTTTGTACATTTTTTAAAGTATAACATGCCAAGAATGTAGTTAACATAAAACCCATAGAATTCCTGGTACAGAACAGGCTTACTGGAAAAAGTGATTGTATGAGACAATAACATCCCCACCACATCCCCTACTATTGTTCTGATTTAATATCTAAGCTATGAACGTAATCAGCAAAGTTGATCTTAAGTTTCTATTTCATCATAAATGCTCTTGACATAATGCTTAGCTGTGGTAAACAAGCTAGACTCTTAACTCTATTAGCCTAAGTTAATCTTTAAGTTCAGGCTTGCAAGAGGGCAATGATTTCAGCGGTTTCCATGGCAAATTTCTTTGTAGATAATTGTTATATTGTTTAGCAAAGCTAATCTTACTAAAGTAGGATCACAAGCACCAGAATCTAACATTTAACTTATGCCTACGAATATTTTTACCCCTCCACCATATAACATTTCCTGATTCTGGATCTAAATCACCCATGGGACACAAGAGAGGGTCTCTGTAGTAGGAAGCACTATAATTTTATTCTGTTTCTGATTACTAACAGTGAGACTATGTGCTTTTTGCAAACTCATGACTGGAGAAACAGGCGGCTCTGTGACTGTTCTCACATATAACAATACATGTTTATAACAATCACCCCAGGAAGAAAACACATCACACGGTGGCAGAAGATTATTTTACTGTTTGTGGTAGAGAAGGGGTTAGGATTTCTAATGTTTTATTAACATTCTCAGAAAATGCTGTAGTATTCCCCTCACCCCCAGCAATCACCACTAGAAAATAGTATGAATATTATATTATTAGGAAAATAGTGCAAAAAAGGCACCAGAGCCCAGAGGCATACATCTGGCATTATCTCGAGATGTTGAGTCCTTGCAAACATCATTCTCCCAGTGGATCCTTGTCAAACACTGGTTGGGTTGCCAGGTGCCCCCCCGCAAGCAATCCCACTCCTGGGTATATATCCAAAGGAAGGGAAATCAATATGTCAAAGAGACATCTGCACTCCCACGTTTATTGCAGCACTAGTCACCATAGCCAAGAAACAGAAATAGCCTGTGTCCATTAATTGATGAATCTTAAGCCAAATGTGGAATAGTATTCAGCTGCAAAAAGAGTGAAATCCTGTAATTTGTGGCAAAATGGGTGGAACTTGAGATCATTATGTTAGGTAAAATAAGATAGCCAAGTATTGTATGATCTCATTTATATGTGGAATCTAAGAAAGTTGATTTTATAAAAGTTGGGAGTACAGTGGTGGTTACTAGACAACGGGGAGAGTAGGGGATCAGGGATGGATCGGGGAAAGGTTAATCTTTGGGTATTAAGTTGCAATTAGATAGAGCAAGAATTTTTGGTGTGCTCTTGCACAGTATGATGACAAAGATAACAATAATGTACTGTGAGAAATAAGGTTTTTAAAAGTTTTCTTCATAATGCAATGCTTAATGTATGAGGAAAAATATGTTTAAATTGATTTAAGTAGTATACAATGTATACATGTATTGAACTTTAGATACTACTTCCTTATTTGTATAATTTTTATTTTTTTGTGTATCAGTTAAAAAATGGAAGAATACCAAGAGCAAAACAAAACAAAGGAAAACAAAAAAAGGTGTGATAAGATGGAACAGTTGGAAAGCATATAGATGTCACTGATTTACAGCGATTCTGAAATTCAGCTAGTCAGGTGTCTCCAGTTACTTGATTCAGGCTTAATCCTGCTTCCTGGTAATGATTCTCTGTGGGCCTTGGCTCTATTCCTGGACTCTTAAGCTTCACCCTTTGAATTTTCTGTAAAATTATCCTGTCTTTGCAGCTGAGTAGTTCTTTCAGCCTAGTCCCTGATCACAATTGTTTGAGGGTGCAAAGACATCTCTTCATTTTGTCCCTTTCAGTTTGAGTAGGTGGTGGTTATTATCCATACAAATCTATTACAAATTTTGTGGGTTCTATGACTTAATGGGAATTGACTCCATCAGGTAAAAACCACAGCCACACATTTCTTCAAGTCATACACTTCTCTATTTTGGGATCCCTAAGAGGCTGTTGAGGGACAGTCTTAAGCGTTCTAAATTCTCTATTGTTTCCCGGGAACATCCTTACACTCCTTAGAAGGTCATTATTCCAGCTGAATCATGAGACACTCCAGACATTACTTCCTGAGGTCTTAGCAAGGATCATGCAGCCCAAATACATGGATTTTCTCTTTGCACAAATCTGAATTTGAGTCATTTGCTTTCTATAGACTGGGATTGAGCAATAGTTTTATTGTTGAATGCAGCAAGTCCTGCCTCCTTTTTATAGCATTTCTAAATTCTTCTCAAAAAAAAGAAAAATTCTTAAGTAGCTCTCTTTTATGTATAACTCAAAAGAAATCAGTTGACCCTTCTGATATTTTGCCTGGAAATCTTCTTAGACAGATCAATCAGTTCATTAAGTATTTTCCTTAAGTACCACAGGTGACAGTTTTGCTAAAATTTCTACCACTTCATAATAGGAATCTCATCTTCTCCAGCTTCCCAAAACATTTTCCACTCAGTTTTTATGGGGAGCCTCCTTGAGGCCTATCATGCATCTATTCCCTGTCTGGTTCCTGAACCAGTGAATGACAACATGTTTTAGTAGTACCAAAAAACAAAGATTAGAAAAAAGTCCATATAAAGTTTTGTAGGTCAGGAATATATAGGGCACTGTGGACCTGATTTGCCTCTGCTACATAATGTCTGGGGTTTCTGCCGGGCAGATTTGAATGGCTGAGGGCTGGTTTAGTTTTGGAGGCTTCTGTGTTCACATATTTTGGCACTTGGATAGACGTGAAGGCTGAGCTCAGCTGAGTCTATTAGCTGGATACCTGATATTGGCTCTTCATATGACTTGGGAATTTCACAGCATAGTGGTTGTATTATGAGGATATGTCAAGGGAAGGATCATCCAGAGAGTTAGTGTTACAAGAGAAATTGGATGGATGGAAGCTGCATGGACATTTTAGATACAACCTCAAAGTCACACACCATTGCTTTCATTGCATTTTATTGACTATTAGAGAGTTAGCAAGACCAGTCTAAATTCAAAGAACAAGGAATTAGACTTTACCTCATGGTGGGGAATGGCAGGTCATGTTGCAGAGGAGCATGTAAGATGAGAAATGTTATGGAACTGTTTTTGACAAATAAAACTTTTTATCAAATAAATGTAGGGAATTTGGAATTTTTCAAGTCAGTCCCTTCTATACATGACAAATAAATTAAATTACTTTCTTCTTTCTGAGCTGGGTGTTGATTGAGTGCTTACATCTTTGGTTTCTTATGTGTAAGTTAGGGAGGGAAACCAAATGAAATTTTCTTGTTTGTTCTGGTACCAGGGATTGTACTGAGGGGTGCTTAACATCTGAGCCACATCCCCAGTCCTTTTGTTTAATTTTATTTTGAGACAGGGTCTCACTAATTTGCTTAGGGCCTCACTAAGTTGCTGAAGCTGGCTTCAAATTTGAGATCCTCCTGCCTTAGACTCCTGAGTTGCTGGGATTACAGGCATGCTCCACATTACCCAGTGAAATCGTTTCACTACCAAAAAGAGTTAAGTCTGAAACCTGGTATGGAATTTCATCAAGATGCTACAGGGAAGCCAGGCACGGTGGCGCATACCTGTAATCCTAGCACTTGGGAGGCTGAGGCAGAAGGATGGTGAGTTCAAAGCCAGCCTCAGCAATGGCGAGGCACTTAGCAACTCAGTGAGACCCTGTCTCTAAAAAAAAAAAAAAAAAAAAAAAAGGGCTGGGGATGTGGCCCCAGTGGTCCAGTGCCCCTGAGTTCAATCCTCGGTACAAAAAAAAAAAGGTGCTATAGTGCTACAGGGAGCCCAAGGCTACTGCCATTTTTTTTTTTTTTTTGGTACTGGGTATTGAACTCAGGGCCACTCGATCACTGATCCACATCCCCAGCCCTATTTTGTATTTTATTTAGAGACAGGGTCTCACTGAGTTGCTTAGCGCCTTGCTTTTGTTGAGGTTGGCTTTGAACGCCAATCCTCCTCCCTCAGCCTCCCCAGACACTGGGATTACAGGCAAGCACCACTGTGCCTGGCTCTACAAACATTATTTAATCCTTTAAATTTAAGGGATGATAGGAGACTTCTAGAGCTCTAGTGTTAGTGCATCAGGATTACACCTCAGAAGTATGACACATGGAAAAAAATGGAACTAAATCTTAGAAAGGACAGGTAGAACACCTTCCTGGCTGAATGTTAGGTTTGTTTGTCTTGTCAGGATATGGCTGAGTTCGGACTTCCACTCTTTTTCCCCTTTTGTATTTGTAGTGGGAACATTTAAATGACTACCCAGGCATTAGGAGTCCATCTGTAAATATATATCAATTAAAAATAAAAAATAACAAATAAATCTTCAGAAAATACTTGTTCACCACACTGGGAGCTTATTATCTGAACCTGCTTTGCATGTTGAGTTGCTCTTGGATTAAAGAAGGTCAGACTAATATAGCAACCCCAGATCTGAGTGTGTCCTTTAGCTATGAACAGGATGTTAAGAACCTCAGGACAATGGATGTGCTAACGCTCACTCACTTCCTATGGGAGTACTAGTTCTCATCTCTTGCAGCCTAAAAAGAAACTCCTGCCTGCCTTCCTAGTTCCCATTTCTTGGTGCAAGGCTGGCCCTGTCTGGATGGAAAAGCAATGATGGAGAAGGAAGGAAATTACTGCTTCTTCTTAGCCTCATCACTTGTAAATTTCCCACTTCCAGTGCTAGATTTCTCAGCACCTCTTTCATTGATTTCCCCATCCTATCTTCAGGTTTAGGTCTGCTGCTTGTTTTAAGTTCTCTTGTTTTAACTATGAGATTCCAGAAGTACTAGGACACCTGGAATCTCATTTTCCTTTGATGTGTAAATTAGCCTTCACTTCTCAACCACCTATAGGTCCACTGTCACTGCCAGTGTGTACAGAATCTGAAAAAGCAGGAAGAGTGTAAGAGGGTTCTCAGGCAGATGTTTTTCTTCTGATTTATTAGTATGCAGTTGTATAGTAAACAAAGTAGCTCAATGCTTATCTCAGGAGCAAAAATTATTGGGGGAAAATCGGAAGTGAGGGGAAGGGAAGGCAGAAATCCTGATAGAGGCACCAAATTGCACTAAAGGAAGAAAGATCCTGATATACAGGGAATGCAGAGGTAGAGATGGGAGCTGTAATGAGGTGCCAGCTACTGCACTCTCCTGCCCATGCCCTAGGATACCTGTTGGATTCTCAGACACAACACATCCATGTCTGGCAGAGCCTCATGGCTAGGCCATAGGTGTGTGGCTTAGAAGTAGGGAAATACCAGGAGGGGCTGGAAGAATGGGGAGGGGCAGTTGCTGACCTTGCCCATAACTCTCCTTTGTGAAAAATCTGAAAACATATTCTAGTAAATGTCTTGTTCAACACAGTGGCCAGATTCTACAGAGCAGCATTTTGTTTCTAAGAAGTTTAACTTCTGAAAATTACAAACAGGACTTTGGTTCTAAAGATGCTCCTTTTTGTCTCCCGAACATTCCTCCTCCTCAAATTTCCATACCCTGGCTATTCAACCAAATACTAGGTGCTCCAGTGGAGAGATTTTATAGATGAAATTATAACCCCAAACCATGTGGCTGCAAAATAGGGATGTCATCCAGGTGGATCTGATTTAATCACACAGGCCCTTTAAAAGAAGTCATGGAGATTTGAAGTCCAAGAAGGATTTGATCCCCTTGTGCTGGCTTTGAAGATGGAAAGGGCCACAGAAGAGGAATGTGGACAGCCTCTGGAAGTTGAAAGTGGCTCACACCTGCCAGCGAGGAAACAGGAACATTAGTTCTAAAACTGCAAGGGGCTGAATTCTATCAACAACTTGAATGAGCTTAGAAGGGAATTCATCTTGTCTCTCCAGAAAGGAATGCAGCCCTAAGTGAGACCTGAGCAGAGAATTCAGCCATGTTGTGCTGGATTTCTGACATACAGAAATGTGACCTAATAATTTTTGTTGCTTTAAACTGTTACTTTTTAATCACAGCAATAGACAACAAATAGAAGTTCTAATATTAACAGTAAGTTTCCTGTAATGCAAAGGGAGATTACAAAAAGGCAAAATTGAGGAAAGCATGCTTTCCTTTAATGGTATGTGTTATTGTAGCCAAGGTCTCAAGTCAATACTTAACAATATTGAAAAGAAAATGTAGAAAGTTGAATTTCTCTGTGAAATAAGTTGAATTACATGTTGACACCAACACTGCTGTATTCATGTTGTTGGGCAACAAGAAATATTGACACTCTTTTAGCAGTTATTTCCCCCTCCGCCCCCGCTTTTTTATTTTGGTATCGGGGTTTGAACGCAAGAGTGCTTAACCACTAAGCTACATCCACAGCCCTTTAAAAAATACTTTTTATTTTGACAAAGGGTCTCACTAAGTTGCTTAGGGCCTGGCTAAGTTGCTGAGGCTGACTATGAACTTGCAATCCTCCTGCCTCAGCCTCTCGGCACTGGGATTGCAGGTGTGTGTCGCCATAACCACCTTAGCAGTTTCTTAATATTCACAGTTTCTTTTATTCACACAGAGAAATTGTAGTAGAATGGAATGATTTCAAGCACAGGTAAGCTTGGGTTAGTATCATCTCATAGATATTAGAATTAAATGATGTTAAGTTATGACTTATGTGAATTATCATATTCATTATCCTTTTCTTGGGTCTTTATAGCCAAAGAAAATACAGATCTTTTAGGAAAATTTCTGATTAAATATCAGAAAAGCCCTTCCTTTTTTTTCAGGTCCTAAATTAAATATTTCATCCCCCCTCCCCTGTAAATTAGCAGTCTAAAGATGCATCAGTCAATAGAGTTTACAAAATATTATTAGTGACCATTTATGAACTCCACTGCTCTGTAGTTCTTGAATTATGAGCTTTTTTCCCCTTGAACTCTTTCAAAATGCCAAACTTATCACTGTCTTTTCTCCCTTTACTTCTAGTCTCAGCTTCGTGTAACCTGGTCACTGCTTCCCCGGGGGGCAGGGATGACCTGGCTCCTTGTTTTATATACCAGATGACTGTGATATTAAGTCACAACTCTCTATCATTTGATGCCCCCAAAAGCTGGCTTCCTCTTTTGCTTAACAGCATATTGCAAAGAAGCAAAAGTGAGAAAAAAAATTCTCATGAGGCAGTGCAAGAAGAAAACATTTTAAAGATCTATCCTTTTAACTTCTCTAAGGAAAGACCAACCAAAACTTCATGGTGCTTTGTATTTTTGGTGACAGTCACATACATCTCTTTTCCAGATGAAGGACAGATGGTCATGTAGGAAATGAAAAGTTCTCCTTTGCTGAGGCAGGGCTGCTCAAAACCTCTTGGTATGCCAAAGAATGTCAGTCCCAAATTCAATTAACTATGACCTTAATCTTCCCAGGATTTGCTCAAATTCCTCTGGTTTCAAGTTTGCTTTTGCAGATAAAAGTTTTATAATCTCTAGTGGATGTTGTTGATTATTGTCTCATGTATGTTCAACTTGGACATTGGTTCTGTTTCTTTTTCTAAAAAATGTTTTTTTATTAGTACATTATAGTTGTACATAATATTGAGGATCATTTGACATAATCATACATACAGGGAATATAATTTGCTCCATTTCAGTTCCCAGTGCTTCCTCTTTTCTTCCCTGGTTGCCTTCATTATTTCTCTTCCTGTATTCTACTGGTCTTCTTCCTATTTATTTATTTTAATTGGTGCTGTATAAACATAAAGGTGGATTCATATATGTACATAGCATAATTTTGTCAATTTTATTCTGTATTCCTTCCTTTTCCAACCCCTTCTCACTCCCCCTCTTACCACTTCCTCTACTCCACTGATCTCCTCTCTATTTTTGTGGGATTCAAATGTACCAAACATTAGTCTAATCTCGTCTATATAAGAAACTCATTCAGTCCTTGCAAGAACCCTAAAAAATAGGTATTATCCCCAGAGAGGCTGAGTAAATTGCTCAAGTCACAAAGCTGAGGTGGAACTGAAGCCAGGAAATCTTGGCTTTTGAACCTGATCTTCTTAAGCACTGTTCTAAGTTGATGAATGACGTATACTGTGGTCTTCTGAGGGAAAAGGTCAAGAGAGGAGATGAGGGAGGGAGAAACTTAGGTCTGTGTAAGATGGCTTCCAGTGAGGAAGGCTAAAGAGGCAGGAAGATTTAAAGTGATTTTTTGAGTTAATCTTTGTATTCTTGTCACCAGGGACTTAACGATTACCCTGTGGTAGTTTGGAAGTGATTTCTTCAATCGTTCATTGTTTAATAAAAGAACATTGTTTTTCATCTGTGTCATGGATGAACACTAATTGTCTTTAATTTTGGGTTTCTGATAAATCATCTTAAGAAAATAAGACTTTTAGTTATTTCTGATTTTAACTGCTTACCCCAAACCCACTTTAAAAAGACTATTGACTTGAAGGAAATAGTCTTCAATGGTCTTGCTACAGTATGAGTTTTTTTTTCCTCCTGAAATTCATGTGTTGATATCCTAATTCCCAAGGTGATGGTATTAAGTAGTGGGGCTTGAAAGGGGATTAAGCCATGAGGTGCAGGCCTCATGCAAGGGATTTAGGGCATGGCTTACTCCAATTTGTGCTGCCATAACAGAATCTCGCAGATTGGATAGTTTATAAAAAACAGATTTATTGGCTTACAGTTTGGAGGTTAATAAACCTGATATCATGATACCAGTAAGTCTGGTGATTCTGATTCCAAAATGGTACCTTGAATGCTACATTCTTCAGATGGGGGAATAGCTTAGTCTTCATTTGGTGAAAGGCAGAAGGCCAAAGAGAGAGGTGATGAGGCAAACTTGCCTTTTTGTAATGGCATTAATGAGAGTGCCACCTTTATGGCCTAATCACCTCTTGAAGGTCCCAGTTCTTAATATTGTTATGATGACAATTAAATTTCAACATGGATTTGACGGGGATAAACATTGTGAATGTGCTTATGAAAGAAGCCAGAAAGAGACCCCTCCCCTCAATCTTTCTCCTGTGAGGTTATAGTGAAGACTGTGCCTTTACAACAGGACATGGGCCCTCACCAGACACCAAATCAGCTGCATCTTGGCTTTTGACTTCCCAGCCTCCAGAACTGTGAGAAATACATTTTTGTTGTTTACAAGTCAACCAGTTTATGGTGTTCTGTTATGTCAGGCAAAATGGACCAAGGCAGGTTTCATTTTTCCAATTCTCATTCTTTATTGCTAGAACTGTACACCACTCACATTTTCTTTCTTTGCCCAGTAAGGGTAGAGTTGGTTGATGGTGACCTTTTTGCCTTTGGACTCTCCTCACAGGGTATAGTAGCTCACTGTTAGAGGTCCCCTCTGAATTAAGTCTAGCTCTTAGATTTTCCTTCATCATGCTCCATTGAAACAGCTGCTTGCCAAGGTTCAGGAATTACATTACTCTTTATTGTTTCTTGTGCCTAAAGCTATTAATTATCAGGGGAAAAATGTCGATTTTGTTAGGGACAACAGTTTTGTAACAACAGTATTCTTGTCTCAGAGCAGTAAATGCAATGCATTTGGGTGCATTTGTGAGAAGTAAGTTTAAACAAAATTGATCACAGGTTTTGAAATGAAATATCCAGAAAATTCACTCTTGCCATAGAGGAAGGAACAAGGATGACTTTTCTAATAGAGATTCATATCCTTCTTTTTGTAAGAAGAGTGCTGGGGACTGTCTGTACAAAAGGATCTCTGTTCAATTTAAAGAGCCAGGCAGTCACTCCAGATGGGAATAGTCTCATTTCTGATTTCCCATTTCAGTTTCTTTCTTTGAAATAATGGGGGCAGATCTTGTTTTTGGGGAGAAAACTACATGATGTACTGGCATGAATGTGGCAAATGGATGCAATGATGCTTATTTACCCTTTTTCTTTCTTCCACTTTTCTCACTTCTTGAAAGGAATATGAAACAAATTCAACGGACTGGAATTTTAAGCCCTTTCTCATTTTCCCATTCAACATGACTATGTGTTATAAAAACATGATTGAATTAATCTGAGTAAGACCACAAGGGACAAAAATATTAAAAAGTTTATTTATCCATCTCATGTTTACTGGTCATCTATATATACTTGCCAGCAATGTGTTAACACAAATAATGTTGTTAAAATATGGAGGGATTGATACCTATTTACAGATTGAAAATTTTTTTGAATTCTGCTGGAAGTGGTGGTGCACACCTATAATCCCAGTGAGCTGAGGCAGAAGGATTCCAAGTATGAGGTCAGCCTCAGCAATTTAGTGAAGCCCTCAGCAACATAGCAAGACCCTGATTTGAAAAAAAAAAAAAAAAGGGAAAGGAAAAGAAAAAAGGGCTGGGGTGTAGCTCAGTGGTAACGCACCACCAGGCTCAATATCCATTTCTGCTCCCACCAATTCTTTGCATGCATATTAAAATACCATGAAATACAATGTTTACTCTCTGGGATTAGTAGTCTAATGGATTTGCATTGGAATTCCAGTTCTGACATTTGCCTGTTGTGACCTTAGGCAAGTGATTTTAACTGTTAGACCTCTGGAAAATGAAGATTTAAAAGAACCCAAGATAATTATTATGAAGATTGAGTGAAACAATACATGCAAAATATATAGTTTCAGGCCCAACATTTAATAGAACTAGATAAATGATAGTTATAATATTATTATTATAACATATTGGCTAACACAGCAGCTTCTCTGAGTAACAGTAACGTGCATGGAAAATTCCACTAGTTAATCAGAATTAATGGGTAATATTGCAAACAACTCATGAAAGATTTTAAACAAAGTGTAGATTTACAGTTTCAAATTCACATGTCAATAGGCTAACAAAATATGTAATAGGGGTTCTGGTCTAGAAATAGATAGCAGATTAACTGCTACTACAATAAAGCTAATTAAATGGTATTTAACACGCTAAATCTTGTAAACAATGCATAGTGACAAAATCAATCTATCAAGGACATTATGTCATCCTTTGAATAACATTCACACAGAGTCTACCCTTCATACTAATGACTAAATGACAACAGTCCATCTAGAAGAGCTGTAGATGGGGTAAATTTGTGAAGATACATATGGGGAAGATCCACACCTCCTTTAGAATACTGGTTACCTTGGGGAGAAAAGTTTGGAAATAGAATATTAAAACTATTCTGTTTTTAATATAGTTTTGCTGAAAAATATTGAAAAAGATTGAAATAATTTCAAGTCTAGGAAGTAAGTAGGTCCATGTAGTCGTTGATTCAGTAGTCTCTAGAGTTTTCACTTTGAAAAATCTAATTAAAATGAAAAGCAGCAAACAAGAGATGTGGAAATGAAGACAATGAATCTATGCCTGCCTTTGTGAGGTTTTGCTATAAAAATAAGTTAGAAATAAAACAGTAGATGAAGGGGAAAGATGGGTAGCCCCAAGTATACTTTTTAAAGATGGGAAACACGGAAGCATCTCTGAGTTCCTATGGAGTAATTCAGAAGAAGAAATTCATGGTGCAGTAGAGAGAGGACATAACCAAAGGAGAAAAGTTCGAGAACTCAAGAGGAAGTGGAAAGGCTCTGCTAGAAGCACAGAGAATACCATCTCTGTACCAGCAGTGAGGCTCAGAGGGAAGTGGAAACATCCCAGCTCCTGGCCCTAGGATGGGACTAAGAGCAGGAGGAGAACCCTGCCCTCTGAAAGTTGAGTGAGGTGTGAGGACCTTCGTGAGCACACTGTTTCTTCCTCTGTCTCCCCAACAAGCTTCTTATCAAAGACTGGACTCTGACCCTCTTTTATCAAGCCTGGCCTTGCATGGTTCTGAAGGTCCTCTCTTCCCTCCAAGTTATTGCAATGCACACAACCTTGTTCAAGTACTGTCATAATTACTAAACTTTTTTATTCAGTAGCCCATTCCCTTTATTAGTGATTAGTTCTTTGAGAGAAGGGTCTATATTTTACTCAGTATTTTTCTCTAGTTCCTAGCACAGTTCCTGACTTACAGTATTGACTTAGTGTTCACTGAAGAAATTAATCAAAATAATGTTCTCTTAAATAGGCAAGTGCTCACCTTTACTCTTGCTAATAATGTCAATTTACTTATTTTTTTTTCATTTTCATTTTTCATAGCTAGTACAAAAGTAAATGTTGCCCAGGATTTTATGAGTGATAAATTCTGATTTTGTGATACAAATAAACAGATCTTATAAAAGAAGGTATAGAGAGGAAAATAGTAATAAAATATGTGGATTGTATGCTAACATTAGACACCAAGTATACACAAAAAGTAAATCATATCAGTGTAATTAAATGTATTTAAGGTGAGTTATCTGTTCAACATTTTTAACTTTTATAATCTAAAATTAAACTTTGATTTTTTTTATACAGTCTCTTCTTCATACACATTTTATATTTAAAATGTATTTATTTTCTTATATGTTTCCTCAAACATCTAGCATCAAATATATCACTTTAAACAAAACATTTGCACATTAAATTTAAATTGGGACATATTTCAGAACTACCTATTAATGTCATGATAACATTCATCTTTCTTGATGTAACACAAATTTATTTCCATAAGTCAATGTAAAATTTATCAGTATTTTAATGCTAACCAATTTTGCCATAAAAATTTCTTTCTGGATGTGTTCCTGCTTATTTTGCAGCATCAGCGATCATTCTCAAAATATATGTAGGACTCAAAGCTTGAGGAACAATGGGGAAATAAAACATGCATTGTCCAGTATGTGAGGGCCAAGAATCCTAAACATTTATGGAAAGCTCAGTGTTCTGCAGAAGAGTTAATGCAGCAGCCCTGACTACGATCCTTTGACAGGTCTGGGTCAGTCCCCATTGACCCAGGGTTGGCTTCTGTGAACCTGGACTTCGGGAGGGTTCCTGTCACCCTAACTGCTAGTGACTCTGCCTGAACTGTACAAGGTGGTTAATGTTGAACACCTGCTTTCCTCTGGGAGTCTGGCACTTTGGTACATGGTAAGCAATGGGTGCCTAGATAACCAGCCCTAGTCAAAACCCTGGGCACTGTGTCTAATGAACTTTCCTAGTAGACAATGTTTTATTGGTGTTGTCACAAGTAAATGAGGGGAATTTGGCACATCCTGTGTGACTCTGTTGGGAAAGGATGCTTGGAAATTTGTTTTCTCTGGACTTAGTCCCACATATATTCTCCCTGCTTTTGCTTTGTATCCTGACTATAGTAGATCACAATCATGAGCACAACTCTACACCAAGTCCTGTGGCTTCTTCTAATGAATCATTGAACCCAAGGATGGTCTTTTGGGACCTGCAACACAATACATTTTTAGTAGAGTTGAATCTGACCTTTCCATATTATGTCTCAATAGTACAATGAAAATGCAATTTTTGCTGACTACTCAGGTAATTGCATATTTTAGTTAGTAAAACCTAAACATTTAGGTTTAAATTGGTAAAACTTAAACTCTGACTTGTACTTGGATATTGGGAATAGGTCTAACCTCAGAGTTGATGTAGAAATAAAAGTTTAAAATGTCAGCAATGCATATTTTATCCAAACAAGTTTATACACTTATCTTTAATTGAGTTGTAATTCTGACTGAAATCTTTTGGTGCTCATTTGCTGTATGAAATGAGTCCCAACCTGAAAATGTATTCTCAGTTTATTTTTACTGGCTCTATCCAAATTCTTCTTCAAAGTGTTGTATTCATTCAGTCATTATTTTTCCCAATAAAAATTCATTGTACACCTATTTGGACCAGACACTTTGCCTGGCACTGGTGATTCATGGTGAACAAGATAGACACAAAACTTATTACAGACCGTCTTCCTAATCATGCAGGAAGGCATGGGATGAATGTGAATGTTACTGACTTTGAAAAAGAATCTGCATTTTGGTGGAGTTCAGCAACTTAGAATTGGAGGATTCCCGGTAGAATTATGAAGATGGAAATGGAGATTACCTTCTGCAGATTACTTTCTGCAGCTAAAGGCTACCCACCTAAAATACACATCTACTAAAACTATTGTGAATAGAGGCAGCCTGGGTGATTAGGAAACTGCTAATTAAGGGAGGCTAACAGTTAAAATCTCACCTTTTTCATTGATACTGAGTCTAAGCAAATAAAGAAAATTGATCTCTAAATCAGCTGTACATTTTCCCTCTAGGGTGACATAATTGTGATTGTGTGTGTGTGTGTGTGTGTGTGTGTGTGTGTGTGTGTTTGAAGAGCAAAGCAATCTACCTTAAAGTGACATGGAATGAATGATGCTTGCCCTGTTCTTCCTAAGATGTCCATATCCCAATTTCCATAACCTGTAAACATGCTACTTTATAGATTTTAATTAAGGCAACATCTGTTAAAATAGGAAGATTATTCTGGATTATCTGTATTGGTCTAATGTAATCACATGAGTCCTTGATTCTCTGGTTGAAGTGAGAGAGAGACAAAGGAGGTCAGAATCCAGCATGGGAAGGATTTGATATTTTGTGGCTAATTTTGAGATGTAGAGGAACTTGCTAAAGGACTAGAGAGAGGGCCCTAGTGAGTGACAGCTAGCAAGAAAATGGTGTCCTGAGTTCTCAACCAAAGAGAAACTCAATTCATTCAACAACCTGAATGAGACTGGATGTGGGGTCCTCCCTTGAGGTCAAATTAAAATTCTAGTCTGGACAACCAGCTACTGACACCTCAAGTTTTGCCTAATGAGATGTATGTCGGGCTTCTAACTTACAGAAATGAAAGATAGTAAGTGGATACTATTGTCTTAAACTGTCAAATTCTTGGAAATTTTTTACAGCTTCAATAGAAAAGCAATACATTAGTTTCATCCTTTATTTTAAATTTGGACAAAGATCAACATTAAGTTTAGGGCATTTTTACTTTCGAAGAATATTGATAGTTATTAGGCAGATAGTCTATGGATGGATTTGTAATATTCCTTGCTTGCTTACTTACTATAAAATTTAGATTAAAATGCACCCATCCAAAGTGATTTTAATAGTTTAAACAAATTCAAATTTCTTATTGTGTATTTCATGTGTTTTCTTTTTTTTCCTTTTTGGTACCGGGGATTGAACTCAGAGGCACTTGACCACCAGGCCACATCCCCAGTCCTTTTTTGTATTTTATTAGAGACAGGGTCTCACTGAGTTGCTAAGTGCCTCGTGGTTGTTGAGGCTGGCTTTGAACTCGCGATCCTCCTGCCTCAGCTGGGATTACAGGCTTGTGCCACTGTGCCCGGCTACTCATGTGTTTTCTGATAAAAGAAAAATATTCAATTTTCTCCATCACCTTCTCCAATAACAAAGTAGTCCCCAATAGGCAGTTGTCTAATTGCCCCACACTAGTAAGCAGTGGCTGGCCTCTTAGGTATCAGGATGAGTTTAGTTACACAGAAGCATCAGGACCAGTCTTGTGGATTTCTGGGGTGTACCTAGGACACTCTTGTTTTGGTTAAGGACAGAGCATACTTACTTTTTATGAAACAGACACCAGAAGAGCAGGTGGGGGGTGGGGTGGGGGATAAGTCCAAGTCCTACAAAAGCAATTTCTTACAGTTATTAATGTTAAGAAAATAAATGTTGGATTTAATGCTGCCCTGGATCCTAAATAAAAGAATCATTTCTTGTCAGATCTTGTCCTTGAAGCATAGAAATCTGTGCCCTTTTTACTACTGAGAGAATGGCACTGGGAAGTATGTTCTCCTTGAAATCTTCTAGCAAGAGTTATTCACTACTGACAAATGTGCAAAGAAATGGTTATCTTTTCAGGTAGCGAGAAGATAGGAGCTAATATGATTTCCCCCCCTTCTATTATATGATAGCAGGCAGAGATAACTAACACTTGATAGGACATGTCAAGTGTTTTTGGTGAAATAAGTAGAGAACAGGCAGGAGCTGTTTTTTGTTGGCTGACACTTGAGGGAAAACTTAAGGTTACTCACACATGATAGGATGGGCTCTCCTATTGACCTTGGACATGGTCTCTTTGTTCTCCAGTAATAATAATTTTCTATGTGAAGAGTCAGATAAAAATGGAAGAATGTCATTTCTCAAAGGCAAGATGCAGTAAGTGAAAAAATTAATGAGAGAGAACCTGAGTTAAATAATATTAAATAGGTTTATTTGCTGCAAGATTGTTTCAGAGCCTTGTAGATAATACTTATGAAATGATAATAATAACAAACACATTTAACACTTTATATGCCAGGTATTATTCCAAGTGCTTTGCTTATATTCACAAGTTCCATCCTCTTAACCTTGTATGTTAAATACTATTGTTATCACACTATTTTATTCTTGTGGGAGCTAAAGCCAGAGAACATAAATCACGTGACCAAGGTCATCCTGCTTGTGATTTGAGGGAAGGATTAGTTAAATCAAGTTGAATGTCTTTGGACAGAGACTGCTAAACCCTGAGCACCAAATAATCTTTTCCTCTTCTAAAATTGTTCTTGTCAGGTCTTTTGGTCACAGTGGTAAAAACCCTGACTGAAATGGTGTTGTTTACCAGCATAAACAAATAATATATCAGTATCAACTTCTTCCACAAAGCCTTTCTGTATCCACTCTATCCTATTTTTTCCTTTTCCAAATTCTACAAAGAATTTAAAGTCTATAATACAAGTCTTTTAAAGTGTACATTTTTTTCTAATATTGATTTTCAATTATAGTAAATATGTCATTGCTCTCACCAGGAGTATTGTAAATTTCTTGAAGCTCTAGGCTAAGTCTTATCTTTTAAAATTATTTTCTCTGGTCCCAGAAAAATAGTAGGTATTGAATAAATAAACATTCTCCAGTCAATACACCTACAACTATTTATTGAGGATGCATAATATGCAAGTCACTGTTGTTTTATCAAATGGTAAAAATAAAGTTAGAAACTTTATTTCTGTCCAGGTTATTTCCACATTCTGCATTTCTACATTCACTCAGAAAGAGGTAGTTCATTCCTAAAGGATTTTGCATGTTAGGTGATTAGTTCATGGAAACCCCTATAATGATTGACTTGCTCAATGTAACTCATGTTTTCACCCATGAAGAACCTGAAGAAAGCCTTTCATAGAATATTCAGCTTACAATGGCCTCATTGCCCTGAAGATGGAGAAGAACATAGTTTTTAAAACCAGACCAGCAACAGACTTGTTATTCTTGGAGTGAAGTAAAAGATAAGTATTTGATCTTTTCAGATCTCCCTCAGAGAAAGATTATTTAATAAGGGAATGTTTGTGCAGAGGCAAGAAGGCAGAAAAATAATGATCAGTTCAATTTCTTTCTGAAAACAAGTCTGTTTTTTCTCAGGGCATCAGTGGCTTGTCTGGCACCTTAGGCATAGAGTTCATTAATAGATTTTTAAAATAGTTTCTTATAAGAAAATCATTATGAAATGCACTTAAGCTGTCTACTTACCTGAGCTCTGAAGTATACACAAAGTAAAACTGATATCCTCTCTCTCATTTGAAAAGGAGGGTAGTTCCCTGACACCTGCAAAAGGGCTTCTGGTGACTTTTCATAGGTAGCCCTTCTGGCAAAAGGTGTAATTAAGCAAGACTTTATTGAGGGAGAAGGGAAACTACCATCAACCTGTTGAAATAAGATTGAATGACTGACATTAATCTGAGGACAGCAGTTGTCTGGGATAAAGATTTCATACAGGGTAGACAAAGCAACACAGCTGTAAATTTTTTATTTTTGCTGAATAGCTATACCAAGTGTATGACATATGTATTATTTCCTGAACTATAGCCTCATAATATTTTGATTCTTAGGTAAATGTCACTGAATCATTGCACAATTAACCTTGAGCAGTTTTTTTTTTTTTTTTTTTTTTTTGAAGCTAACAGGCCAATGCAATGTGAATCAATAGGCGGCATTAACCAAGGTCAAATAGTACCTTAGGTGGCACATGGGGCATTTTAATATTTAGCAAGGAAAGGAAGTGCTGTTTTGTAGAGGTGGTAGGTTTAAGTTCCTGATTCTACAGTGGACTATGCACACAATTTGGGAGACTCTGTCATCTCTTCATACTTCGATGTGTTTATTATTGTAGGATGACAACTGGAAAATCTTTTATATGGGAAATTTTTCATTCTTTATAAGAAAATATCTAAAACTTTTTGAGAATCTTACATATCTACAGTTTCAAGAGACTCTAAGTTTCTGGTCCAATCATTATTTTATTGGTGGATAAAATGAGTCCCATTAAGCAACTTTTGCCAGAATTCATATTTGGTATAAAAGCTGTGATTAAAATATTAATATTCAAAACACATTTTAGGTGAAGGAAATTTGAAAAAAATAAAAAGATAGGACCATAAAGCTCCAAACACATGCGATGAGTCTATGATTGTTCCCCTAAATTTCTCTAGTCCTTTCATTTCCTTAGGCATTTATAAAAAAAAAAAAGAAAAGAAAAGAATCATTGTTAAAGTCATCGCAGAATTTTTATGTGATATAACCACATGTTATGGTTTAGGTGTGGTGTCCCCCAAAAGCTCATGTGTCAGACAATGCAAGAAGGATTGGAGGAGAAATGATTGGGTTATAGCCTTTACCTAATCAGTGAATTAATCCCTGATGGGATTAACTCAATGGTAACTGGAGGCAGCTGGGGTGTGGTTGGAGAAAGTGGTTCACTGGGGACATGGCTATGAGGTGTACATTTGTATGTGGTGAGTGGAGTCTTTTCTGCTTCCTGATCATCCTGTGAACTACCTCCCTCTGCCACACTCTTCTGCCATGATGTTCAGTCTCACCTTGAGCTCTGAGGAATGAAGTTGGTTGTCTATAGACAAAGACCACTGAAACTGTGAGCTCCCAAATAAACTGTTCTTCTAAAGTTGTTCTAGTTGGGTCTTTTAATCACAGTAGTGAAAAAGTTGACTAAATCACCATATAATTATTTATGATGAATTCTAGAACATTGTAAAAGACATTATTGTTCTGTAATGTACTTTTTCCTCTTGTGGAAAAGTTCATAATTTTTAAGGTAACTGTATATTTATATATGGTTTTATATATGGATATGTTTAGGATTAGGTATATGGTTATGGTTTACTTTAAAGACAGGTTATTTATACATAAATAAATATATATACATGTGAATATATAAATACATATGTCGAAATAAATATGGATATTCAGATAAATATATATGGCTTATATATGAATTGTTTTAAGATAAGAGTATTTTTAGGGTTAAAACTAAGTTTAGGAGTAGGGATAGGGTTAGAATATGAACATTTATGTCAATATACATGATATATGAATATAGATATAAATATATGAATATATATGTGAAGATACAAGTGAAATATAGGAAAGCTTATATAAATATATAATGTTTCATACATAAATAAATTTAGGGTTAAGCAATAGTTATGGTTGGGTTTAAACATATGAATGTATAAATGAATATATATGAATTTATATGTGAATATATGAATATACTGTCAAAATATATATGAATATTCATATACACATATCTCATTTTCTAAATAAGTAGGTTTATGTTTATGGGTAGTAAAATGATTAGGACCAAGTTTAGGGGTAGGGTTAGGGTTGGGTTTAGGAAATGGCATATATATCAACATATATAAATGTATATGTGAAAATCTATGAAAATCTATATAAATATATATGGTTGCACATAAGAATATGTTTAAGGTTAAGTATATATTTATGGTTTGGTTTAAAGAGTATGTGTATATGTATGAATATATATATAAAATATATAAGTGATTATATAAATATAAATGTCAAAATATATATGGATACTCATAAATGTAGAGGATTTTATACAAAAATTGTTTTAAGGCTAGGGATAGTTTTAGGGTTAGGACTAAGTTTAGGAGTAGGCTTAAGCATAGGCTTAGCATATGAACATAAATATACATGTTTGAATATATATGCAAAAAATATGAAAATCTGTAAAAATATATATGGTTTTAGAGGTACTTTGGATTCGCCAGAGGGGAGTGAAGGGAGGGGAGGCGGTATGGGGGTAGAAAGGATAATAGAATGAATCAGACATTATTACCTTATGTACATATGTAATTATACAAGCAGTATGATTCTACATCATGTACAACCAGAAAAATGAGATGTTATACTCTGTTTATATATGATGTGTCAAAATGTATTCTATTGTCATGTATAACTAATTAGAACAAATAAAAAAATATATAGTTTTATGTAAGGATAGGTTTAAGTGTATTTTTACAGTTTGGTTTAAAGATAGTGTATGAATGTATATATAAATATATATGTAAATATATTTCTATACATATCAAAATATATGAATACTCCTATAAATATATATGGTTTCCTATATAGAAAGGTTTAGGTATAGTGGTAGTGTTGAGGTTAGTGCTAAATTTAGGGATAGGTTTAGGGTTAGATTTGGATATGAACATATGTATCAATATATATAAATATATACATGTGAAAATGTATAGGAAAACCTTTAGAAATATATATGGTTTCATTTTTGGATAGGTTTAGGATTAGATGTATAGTTACAGTTTGGTTTAAAGAAAGGGTATGAATAACTATGAATACATAGTGATATATATAAATATATGTCAAAATATATATAGATATTCATATAAATGTGTATGGTATTATATATAAGTGTGTTTAGGTATAAGGGTAATGTTAGGTTTAGGCCTAAAATTAAGAGTAGGGGTTTGGTTTGGTTTAGGGAATGAACATATATATCCACATATACGAATATATAAATAAATATATATGTAAAAATATGAATGAAAACCTTTATAAATATATATGGATAAATTTTGTGTTAGGTATATGGTTATGGTTTGGTTGCAAGGTAGGAAATAAGTGTATTAATATATGTATGAATAAATATGAATTTAGAAGATACATGTCAAAATACATGAGTATTCATATAAATATACACGTTTTTGTATATAACTAGGTTTATAACTAGGTCTAAAGGTAGTGTTAGGTTTAGATCTAAGTTCAAGAGTAAGGTTAGGGATTGGATTAGGGTATGAGAATATATATCAATATAGATAAATATGTACATGAATCTATAAATGACATATATGAAAACCTATATATGGTTTCATATATGGATAGGTTTAGGGTTAGGTGTATGGTTATAGTTTGGGTTAAAGACAGGTATGAATGTATTTATTTATATGTGAATATAAATATGCATGTCAAATTAATATGAATATTTATATTAATATATTTGATTTTATATATTAGGTTTAATGGATAGCATTAGGGTTAAGACTAGGTTTAGGGGTGGGGTAATGGTAGAGTAAGGGTGTTAACATATACATCAATATGAATGAATATATATTAATATACTTGTGAAAATATATATGAAAACATAAGAATATATATGGCTTCATACATTGGTTTATTAGGTGTATGATTACAGTTCAGTTTAAAGACAGGGTATGAATATATAAATACACATATATAAATAATATATACATATATGCCCCCCTCCAGAAAGTGGGAAATGGGAATAGGAAAGATAGTAGAATGAATTGAATGTAACATTCTTATGTTCATATATGAATATATGACCACTGTAACTCTACACAATGTACAATCACAAGAATGGGAAGTTATATTCCATGTATGTATAATATGTTGGAATACACTCTACTGTCTTGTATATGTGTAAATAACAAATAAAAAACATATATATGCAAATGTATGTCAAAATATATATGAATAGTCATATAAACATATATGATATTATATAGGTTTAGGAGTAGCGATAAGTTTAGTTTTTTTTAAAAAAAATTTTTTAGTTAGTTGTAGGTGGACACAATACCTTTATTTTATTAATGTGGTGCTGAGGATCAAACCCAGGGCTTCACACATGCAAGACGAGCATTCTACTGCTGAGCCATAGCCCCAGCCCCATAGGTTTAGTTTTAAGTATAGGAGTAAGTTAGAGTTAGGCTTAGAGTAGAGTATGTATATAAATATATATAGAATAAATATATGAATATATATGTAAAGGTAGGAAAACCTATATAAATATATATGGTTTCATATATGGATATGTTTAGGGTTAGATGTATTGTTATTGTTTGGTTTAAAGAGAGGGTATGAATGTATTAATAAATATACATGAATTTATGTTAATCTATGAATATACATATCAAAAAATATATAAATATTCATATAAATCTATCTGGGTTTCTATATAAGTAGGAGTATGTTTATGGGCAGTGCTAGGATTGGGACTAGGTTTAGGGATTGGGCTAGGTTTAGGCTTAGAGTATGAACATATATATCAATATGAAAGAATGTATATATGTTATGTATATGTATAATGTATAGGTTAACACAGTTACTCTACCACCACCCCTACCCCTAAACCTAGTCTTATGTAAGTATATATGCAAAAACATATATGAAAAGCTATATAAATATATATGGCTTCATAGATAGATTTAATGTTAGATACATGGTTAAAGTGGCTTAACAATGGATTATAAATACATAAATATATATGAATATATGTAATCAAATAAATATATGTCAAAATATATATAAATATATATGGTATTATTTGTAAGTAGGTTTAGGGTTAGGAGTCATATTAGGTTTAGGCCTAAGTTTAGGAGAAGGATTAGAGTTTGGGTTAGGCTTAAGGTATAAGCATATCTAACTATATGCATGAATATAAATAAAAAATATATATGCAAAAATGTATATAAAAACCTATACAATTATATAAAGACTCTATTATAGATATGTTTAAGGTTAGTTGTAATATGATTTAAAGATATGGTATTACTATAAAAATGAATAAATATTAACATATATGAATATATAAAAATATACATGTGAGTATATGAATATATATGTCAAAATACATGTGAATATTTATAAATATATTTACAGTATTATATACAGTAGGTTTAATTTTAGAAGTAGTGTTAGACCTAAGTTTAGGGGTAGGATTAGGGTTAAGATATGAGCATAAATATCAATATATATGAAAATGTATGTCAAATATATGTCAAATATATATAAAAATCTATATAAATATATGTGGTTTCTTATATGGATAAGTTTTCAGTGAATGGTAAGTGTGAATGTATTAAAGAATATATATGAATATATGGATTTATATGTGAATATATAAATATGCATCAAAATTTATATGAACATTTATATAAATATATCTGGTTTTCCATATTAGTAGGTTTAGGTTATGGGTAGTGCTAGGTTTAAGGGTTGGGTTTGGGTTAGGATTAGGATATGAACATATGTATCAATATAAATAAATATATGTGAATATATGTGTGAATATATGTGAAAATATATATGAAGACATATAAATCTGTAATGTTTCATATATGAGTAGATTAGGGTTAGGTATATGGTTATGGTTTGGTTTAAAAGATAGAGTATGAATATATAAATGAGTATATATGAATATATATATAAATATATATGTCAATGTATGAAAATAAATGTCAAAGTATTTGAATATACATATAACTATATATGGTGTTATATATAAGTAGGTTTAGGTTATGGGTAGTGTTAGGTCTAGGCATAAATTCAAGAATAGGGTTAGGGTTAGGGTAGGAACATATATATCAATATATATGAATATATATGTGAAAGTATATATTAAAAACTATACAAATATTTATATATGGATATGTGAAACTATGAATATTTATATATGTGTCAAATTATACATCTAATATATATTATATGCGTCAAATTACATATGGACATTCATATGAGTTGTATGATTTATGTATAAGTTTTTATGGTTTAGGGTTATTTTTAGGGTTAGGACTATGTTTTGAATTAAGCTTAGGGTTAGGGTTAGGGTATGAACATATGTAGCAACATATATGTGATTATATATATGAAAATCTATATAAATGATAAGGCTTTCTATATGAGTAGGATTAGTGTTAGGTATATAGTTATGGGTTGGTTTAAAATAGGGTATGAATACAAAAATAAATATGTATGTGTATATATATGTATGAATATGTATGTGAATATATGTAAAAATATATAAACATGTGTATTAATATTTATGGTATCATACATAAGTTGGTTTTAGTTTAGGGGCAGTATTAACTTAGCCGTAAGTTTACTGTAGGGTTAGGGTTTGGGTTAGGGTATGAACACACACATCAATATATTTGAATACATATGTGAAAATACATATAACTATATTTGGTTTCACATATGGATAGGTTTATGGTTAGGTGTATGGTTGCAGTTTGTTTTAAAGAGATGGTAAGAATATATATGAATTTATATGAATATATGAATATAAGTCAAAATAAACACGAATATTTTTATAAATATATATGGCATTATATATAAATATGTTTAGGTTTATGGGTAATGTTAAGTTTAGGTATAAATTTAGAAGTAGGGTTGAGGTAAGGTATAAACATATATATATATCAATATAGATGTATATATATATGAATATATATGTGAACACATATATGAAAACCTATACAAATATATATGGTTACATATATGGATAGGTTTAGGTGAATTGTTATGATTTGGTTTAAAGATAGAGTATGATTGCATTAATAAATATATATAAATATATATGTATTTATATGTGGATATAGATATATACATGTCAAAATATATATGAATATTCACATAAATATATCTAGTTTTCTCTATTAGTAGGCTTAGGTGTAGGTATATTGTTAAGTTTATGAATAGGTTTGGGGAAGTTTAGGGTTAGGGTAAAGTATGAACATATATATCAATATATAGGTATTATATGAATGTATATGTGAAAATATATATTAAAACCTATACAAATATGTTCAATATTTGGGATATGTGAAGTTTGTAGATAACAGAACCATTTATCAAAATGCCAGGGAGTTTGACAAATAGTCTCCATGAAGGGGTGGGAGTTAGTGCCAATCTAGATCAGATGCCAACTCTTTGCCTTTATGTACAGTCCACTAGATCATGTAGCTTCCTCTTCGTGGGACTGAGTTCTTGTCACCCACCTGATTTAGGAGCACATCCTCCTATCCCCTCTACCTCACATAGGAGAAATCACATCTTCCCTCATGTGAGCTTCTTTTGACCTATTTCATTTAATTCTTGAAATAAATGTGAAGTGGAATTTGCAAGAAAATGAATTTGATATAACTAGATGTTAATTTTCATTCATTTGACAAGTAAAAGAAAATGAGAGTCATTGCTTCATGAAACAGGTCATGGTTCTGTGCTAAAGTTCTGAACCCCTGGTGTGATTCTGCAGTGACTCTTTTGCCTGGAAATGTGAAGTAATGGATTCATCGCAAAAGGCATTTCTGCACAGGGGTGAGTTACCTGAATTTAAATGATCCGTTGCTTATGATTGGCAATAATCACAAGGGAGTGGGGGGCAGTGAGGCTGTGTTACTTGGTAAAATAGCATACTTCTTAAGAATAAATTATTATAAATTTTATTAGTGAGTATGTTGGATGTTGTGGATTAAAGACAAATGGAGAATGAATACTTGTGGGATTAATGACATGGTAGCCAGAGGCATAAACTGTCTCTCTCTCTCTCTTTTTTTTTTTAAATGTATTTTCAAAAGTAGAGCCCTGATAAATCCAGTCCACATGGGAACTGGAACTAGACAAGACAAAATGGCTGCAGTGGTTTATTTAAGGGGGTACATCAAAGGCAGGGATAAGGTTTCAAGGGCGGAGTCTTGCTTCATGATGTCTTGCAGTCAGCAGGTTGATTGGCATCTTGGCAAGTCACACTCATCTCAGGTGCTGTGTGGGACGTGGCAGAGCAGAATAGGAATTCACAATGTCTTTGGGCAATTCACTAGGCCATAAACTGTCTCTTTAAACAGTGAACATACTATTCCTAGACACATGATCTTAGACTTCTTAATCTCTTTCAGCTTTAGTATTTTCATCTTTAAAATAAGAATGTTAGTTTTACTTGTATTGTGCTTTTATTGTCAAGGTTAAATGAGAAAATACATATAGAGCAAGTAATAAATTGTCTAAGATATACTAAGTGCCCAATCAATATTAGCCTTTTAAAAATTATTATTATAAGTGCCTATTTTTGGCAAACTTGTTGAGAAGCAGCATTGTGGCACAAATAGTACCAGACTGAATTGCTGGCCTGGTGTCCTGTTTCTGCTTTACCACTAAAATGCTGAGTGGCTCTCAACAAATTACTTGCCCTCTCTGGATTAAGATTAAGTTTTACTTTTTTCACGAATAAATAGAAATCAAGACTTGACATTTTCTAATTTCTTTCAACTGTAAAAATCTGATTTTATGTAATCCAGCATTATAATTATTAAAAACACCTTAATACATAGTCCTTCCTAAGTATTATGAAAACTACATATGATGACCCAAGAGCATGTGTGGATTAAGTAGCTTAAAGCAGTGCTTCTCACACTTGAATATCCATTTGAATCAGCACAATTGGAATTGTCACTGTGCAGATGCTGATTCAGGAGACCTAGGGTGGATGGGACCTGTGATTCTGCATTTCCAGCAAGCTGTCAGGTCACATGTGAAAGAAAAAAGACCTCAGGTCTTCTCACTTGGCTTCTCTGCTGACTTTCAGTAACTTTATATGATCCAGGAATCCGCTTTCTGCTTCTATAACCAATGAAATCACCACATTGCAAAGGGGTCTGCATTCTCATGTTGACTGCAGCATTATTCACTATAGCCAAGACTCGGAAACAAACTAAATGCCTCTCAACAGATGAATGGATAAAGATACACACACACACACACACACACACACACACACACACACGCACGCACGCACACACACATACAGAGAGAGGGGGGAAGAGGGGAAGAGGGAAAGAGAAAAGTAGCTGTGAATAGTAGATGTGTTAATTTGCTTGTCTGTAGAAATCATTTCACTATGTATGGAAACATCATATTGTACATCTTAAATATATAAAATTTAAAAAAGATTTTGCTGTGTGAAATTGAATATGAATTTTTCCTAGTCAAAATATTTGTTCAAAATAGTATAGAATAACACAAAGGGAAAATAATTGAAATAATTCAAAATGCCAGAAACACAATATTAATTCATCACACCAATTCAGAAAGTAAAACTGCAGCTCTAGAAAGACACTTGACAGATAATGACACTTGAAGGACTAATGTCAGAATTTGTCAGGCACATATATGAGACTAAGTCTCCTTTTACTCCACTTTGGGTCTTAAGGTTCAAAATATCTGTGTAATGGACAAGTGAAATCATCCTGAATATAAATGAATACCAAAAAAATTTGTAAGGCAGGAGCAATTGATCTGTCTGATGTATTTCTCACTAGAAGTATTTCTTGCTGCCAGTTTTAAACTTGGTGAAGTTTTATGATCAGACTTTGTCATAAAATTCACTTTTTAGTTAAGAACTGTGGATAATTTTGCCCTAGAAAGAATTTTGCACAGAACCTATTTTCTTTAAACTGTCAGTGTGAGTGTCATGGAGAAGAAAAGGGCTTAGGGGATAAAATGAAATTAAACTTCTAGTTACTCTCTCTTAAGTTTCGAGAGGGAGATGATGACCCAGTGTGAGATCGTCAGAGAGGAGATGCCTCACAAAATACTAAGCCATGGAGAAAGAAGAGTCTCCACCTATTTCAGGTTAGGCATTTCTCTTTGATTTCTCTGAGTTGTTAATATCTTTCTTTGATGATGGGGACTGGAGAATGCATGTCGATACTGGAAGCATGTGTTGATTGCCTGCATGGCCAATCTTCAGTCTTCATTTTCTTCCTGTTGCTCTGAGAAAGTAAAAACTACCGTGAAGAAAGATGCAGGCTCACATGTTCATATTTGCTGGTAGCTGATTGTGTACTGGTTGAGAAACTGATTGAGCTACCTATGTTAGGCATACTGAACTTTCAAAGGAAAAGTCAAACAGTAAAAATGAATTATAAATTTTGTTCATTTTAATACCAAAGTCATTAGCTATGGAATATGTGTGGGAAATACCTGGATAAAGAGGTCTGAGGTAGAGTATGAGAAAATATCTGACCATAGAAATAAATTTGTAGAATTTTCATATATCTCTGTATTGTACACTGTGTATTACACAATATTTACATTTAGAGAATAATGAGATTCTCCTTAAGTATAAGAAGTCACTTTTTTGCATGTATAACTTTATTTTAAAAGGCAAATTCTTTTCAATCCTCTGATATATCTAAGAATTATTTTATGGCACAAATATTTAGTTGGCCATTGAGATTGGCTGTTTTAATACTTGCTTTCCTAATTGGAGGGAATAATGCATTTAACATTTGGAAATTGATTACTTACAATGCTTTGTGGACAATAGCGTGAGTAAGGTATAGTATGGGAATCAATCTCATATTTTGCAAAGGATATTAGCTCTTTAATGTTAAAATTAGTAGATTATAGAACACAGTTGTTTCTGCTTTCATAAAGTTTTTAATACTATCTTATTGTTGGATTTAATGGTTAAATATCCTAAGATGTAAACACTAGTTTTTTTTTTTTTTTTTTTTTTTTTTTTTTTTTACTTCTTTCCTTTCTTACCAGGCTTTTCTAATCACTCAAGCATACAAACGTTCAGTTCTTTGCAATTTCCAATCCCCCAAGCCTATCACACAGTCTTGGTTTTAACTTTGCCTTGGAATCCCATCTGGCCATGTTATGGTTTGGATGTGAGGTGTCCCCCAAAAGTTCACGTGTGAGACAATGTAAGAAGGTTCAGAGGAGAAATGTTGGGTTGTGAGATTCTTAACCTAATCAGCGAATTAATCCCTGATGGGATTAACTGAGTGGTAACTGGAGGCAGGTGGTGTGTGGCTGGAGGAAGTGGTTAATTTGGGGCGTGGCTATGGGAGTATATATTTTGTATTTGGAGAGTGGAATGTCTCTCTCTGCTTCCTGGTCACCATGACGTGAGTGAGCTGCTTCCCTCTGCCACCCTTTCCCACCATGACGTTCAGCCTCACCTCCAGCCCTGAGGAATGGAGCCTGTCTTCTCTGGACTAAAACCTCTGAAACCATGAGCCCTCAAATAAACTTTTCCTCCTCTATAGTTGTTCTGGTCAGATCCTTTAGTTGCAGCAGTGAAAAAGCTGACTAAACAGACCAGGATTGATAAATTGGGATTTTAATTTTTTCTAATCTAAAGTGGGTCAAAATGATTTGAACTTTTTCAGGAGGCAGAGTTGCTCTGTGCATGACTTGGAAGTGTATCTCTGAGATCAAGTCAAAGAATCCTGTCATGGGATTCTTGCATAGAGAGACAGTGTCCCTGAGTTCAATCACGGGTACCTTCCCCCACCCCCCCAAAAAAGTGTGTCTTGTGAATAGACAAAACAATGAGACAGGCAGATGTTTTTATTTATTTATTTTCTCCTCCTTGGTCTGTTATCTGACATTTGCATACCCACAACCAACCACTCAACATAATGCTGTTGGCCAGAATGCTTGATTTATTCTGAATCAGTACAACCACATGTTGAATTAAAGGTTTGAGTGGGGTAGGTAGACCATTTAAAATCTCACAAACTGACTCAACTCTTTAGAGTAGTACCCTAAAATTGAACTGGTTCCCTTAGAACTTTATAGAGTCTCAAGAGAATAAGTTTTTGTGGTTAAATATTTTGGCAGAAATGCTGGATATATCAACTCTTTATATTAGTAATGCATATTTGCATACTAACACATTTCAGAAGGCTTGCAATAAAGGAGACTATTTAAATTTTGTTGTTCCCAAATAACATTGGAAAGTTTATCCAGGAGTCTTAGTCCTGGATCTGAGGTCACATGTCTTGTGAAAGATTGGTGGATCACAGTTGAGGAGGTACCAAGGAATGTTGTTTGCATATTAATTGACTAATATTTTAGCTATCATTGATGTGCAGTTGAGGACAGCCTAAGAATAAAGGCAGGGGTGGGATGAGAGATTCACCATCATTTATGAAGCTTTTAAAATCTGAAGTTACACAGACAGAAAAATCTCTTTTGAAGGAGGATTTTAAATCACTGGGGTTGGATATAAAGTCCAAGGCAAGCTGTAAATCCAGCAGGGGATATGATCATTTCTCAAGTACCCATCATGATGGTCAAAGGCTTTCTTTTGGTTCTTTGAGGATAGAGAACCTATCTTCTTTCTCTTCAGTACTTCTACAAGTGACCTAGTTTTCTGTATAGGTAATATTCAATGAAATAATTTCTTTGGGGAACTAGTTTGAACTTGTTAGTCTGGGTAGAGAGTCAAGTCAAAGATATACTGTGTGCTTTGGCATTTCATAAGAATATACCTCTTAAGACATTTTTATTGTAACTATTTCTCTCCATATATTATAATAACTAGCTGGATAATAATAAAATGTTTTTTTTCCTTTATGGAAAATTGAGAAAAATATAAAGAAGAAAATGTAATTGACCAGATGTGACCCCTTATTAACACCATAATGCATTTCCTTATCAATACATATTGAGCATAATGTAAAACGAGTTCTGTCCAATTTTTCACTTAATGTTATATTGTGAGCATTTCTCTGCCAATAAGAATCCTTCATAAACATTTCTAATGGTTATCCAATAGACTATCTTTTAGATCTACAATAATGTTTCAAACTCTTTAATTTTATTAAATAAAAACATGCATGTGCTTCTGGAAAGAATTTATTCATCTTCTGTGTCCCAAGAACTGAGCAGAAGTGATATTGAAATGGATCAGACAGGAACACATTGATGCACAGGGGCAAATGCCCAGCATAAGTTCCCAGCAAACTTGGAACTGAGTGTCTGACGCTTAGTTCAGTGCACAACCCCCACCCCCTGCTACTCATACCCTGTCCCAGGCCTCCAAGGAGGATTTCTATAGAGCCTGTCATTTGGGGTCTATTGATCTAACGGGTAATTTAGCCTGCAGCTAGGGGAGCATAAGTGAGAAAATTGCTGTCAAAATGGAGCGTGTCCCTGGAGTGTTGCTTTCTCTGCTTTGAGCCCTCAGAGACTTGGTAGAGGGCACAGGCAGGGAGGTTGTGCTGTTGGCCTTTTAGTGAGAAATGAAGAGGGAGGAAATGGCCCTGGAGCAATTACCACTCTTAATTGCTGTGAAATGGACAAAATGCTTTTTGCAGGCTTTTTCACAGGGTGATCAACACCGAAAACCATCCATTTAGTTATAAATGAAACTGAGGAAGATGGACATCCCCATTTCTTAGGTAATCAGCACAGATTGCTTTTAAGGGGGTTAAGGAAACCACCAGCCGTGGAATGGACTAGGAGACTCACCCCTGACCAGCACTGTGGCTGATTAGAGCCCTAATGACTTCATCTCTTTCCTTACAGGTTATCATGCTGCATCTCTACCTCTTTCCAAACTGATCACCACCTGGCAAGATGTAGGTCTGGAGGCAGAAAGAACACAGGTTAAAGTGATTGGCTTATTAATTTCCTTTTCTATTCGTTTGTTTTTGTCTCCTTTTAGGAAAAAAACTAATATAAAGTATCTCACAAAAATATATCAATTCTTCCTTAGTGAAAAATTTATTTCTTTGTTAGAGTTTTTGAGTATTGAGTCATTTCCCCATTAATCAGGATGATAAAATCATGGTTGTTGAAATTCTATATTCTGAGAGGGAGAAAATGTAGCTCCAGCTATAATAAAATTTGTATTTATTACTATCAATATTTGCATAAAATAGCATTGTGTCCGTATAGGTAGAAACTCTTTACATTTAATTATCCTACACAAAACCCACTGGAGAGTCACCTGGACTTCCATGAAGGCTCCTTGGATTGTTCCAGAGTTTGGATTGTTCCAGAGTTAGGAACGAGCACTGGGGGGGGGGGGGGGCCACGGAGTGGCCACTCTAAGAGACGGTTCGTTTTAGGCTATCAGTGGCATCTTAAGTTATTATCTTTATAAAATCAGAGATAGACTCTAGGTCATTGCATGGCTCAGTCTTGACTCTACACACCACTGCTGGTAGCTGGAGGAGTTCTCGTCCTTGCCTGGCCTTTGTGCTGATACACTGGTTGGTTCTAGAACCTCAGAGCAATGTCACTCCACCTGTCCCTTGTGACGTCTTGCCACAATGAGAAAACTATGAATTTTCTCCATCCTTGTCACCATCTCCAACATTATCATCACGATCTGTTATCACCAATAAGTGCTTTGACAAAGCATAATTCTTAAAAAGATAAAATCATTATTCTCCTGCAGAATGTAAGCATATGCCATTTTTTATTTAATCCATCAATAAGGGAACAAATAGTCTGACTGGAAGGGTTTCAAGAAAGAATAGGAGAAATTTTTCTTCTTGCTGTTAGTCAGTAGAAATAAAAAAGAATGCTGAGATGAAATTGCCAAAATAGAGACAAAACTGGTTCATGTCTTATAGGGGAATAAAAGCCATAATTGTTGAAGTTTTCTTTTCTAAATAGGTAGAAAATAATCATACTGCATTAGTTTCCTAGGGCTGCTATAAAAATTGCCATAACCTTGGTGACTGAAAGCAATACAAACTTATTCTCTCACAGTTCTTGAGACTAGAAGTCGGAAATCAAGGTTTTGACAGCATCAAGCTTCCTTTGACTGCTCTGGGGAGAATCCTTTCATGCCTCTTGCTGCCATCTCATGGCTGCCAGCAGTCCTCAGTATTCTTTGGTGGTCCGTGTAATGCTCCACTATCTGTCTCTGTTTTCACATAGCATTCTTTCCTCTGTCTCTGTGTTGTCTTCTGTTCTTCTTAAAAGGGACACCAGTCTTTGAACTTAGGGCTCACTCTAAGTCCAGGATGATTTCATCTCAAAAGTTCCTAATTGCATTAACAAGGGCACTATTTCCAAATAAGGCCACATTCTGAGATTCCAGGTGAACATGACTTTGGCAGGGGGAGTATTGACCCCAATAAAGACCCCTGAACAATTTTCAGTGTTGTAAAATGCTTGCATGCTAATCAGTTATACAAATATATTTACCTTCTCCTAGAAAGCCAGAAGACTGAATTGTTTAAAAATATTTCTAACATGACAGTAGAATGTTAGGATGTTTTTGAAATGAATTTTATTGACAATGCCTGCTTAATGCTATGCACTGTGATGCAAATAAGATCTCATTTAATTCTCACTGTGAATGAGGCATCATCTCAACAAGTAGCCCTTTTTCCTACATTTTTACAGATGAAAATAACTAAAGCACAGATAAACCCATATAACTTATATAAGACAGAGCTTGTGATTATCAGTTTGCATTTGAACAAACCCAAAAACCTTTTGCTTTTTTCGCTACTTATTCTTCCTTCAAGTCAGGTCCAGATAAAATTTTCCACTTCTATTATTATTCCAAGGTCTAACTGCCTCATAGGGAAATGAGTGAATACAAGTATTAGTAACTCCTCAATTGTGACATTCCTTCTGAGCTAACTCCTCATTGGAAGAAGGCTATCACAGTGCAGACTCTTAAGATGTTTTCCTTAGATCAAGGCAGCTTCAAAGACATCACGAAGGAGTTTTAATTGTATTGCCCCCCCCTTTTTTTGTTCTAAAACTCACTACTGTTAAAGCAAATATGCAAGTAATGCTGAATAGATAGAGTTTTTTTAGAAGGTTATTTAATACCTGCTGTTTGCTCAAACCCCATTAAAGAAACACACAGTATTAGAAAGCTGTGCATGTGATACTTCATTGGAGTGATAATGTACCTTGGTTTTTTAGGTTAATACATATTTCAGTGTGTATTTTAATTTGGGAATATGTGTTATTTTCAGGATGTAATTTTTGTCAGTAGGCATTGGTGAGGATGTTTTCCTGGTCCTTTGTAAGATGAGCGGACTGAAAATCAGTATTAGCTCCAGATATAGCTTGGGTGGAAATGAAAAGTTAATTAGGAAGGCAACTCTGCAAATATGAAATGACTGTTAGTGATAAAGCAAATATTCATTACAGGAAATCATAGGCTTTGCTTCTGTAATCCTGGAAAAAAGAGAGAAGGCTGAATTACATAGGGGGATGGACAGTGGACTAGGAACCATTCTGTACTGTGCCAGAAAATTCCAGTGTGACCTTAAACAAGTCTTTGGACCAGATGGAGGTTCTCTCCCCGTCTTCTTAAATTCAATATGAATGACCAGATGGTTTCTATGCTGTGTTGGCTATATTCTGTTGAGCCCTATTCACTGTTTTGAAGTCTATACTGAAGTAGCATTTACCCATGAGCAAGAATGTGTGTATTTTTCTACTTATTTCCTTGGATTCCTTTTAACAATAGAAAAATAAAATGAAAATAGAATAGCTCAAATTTGGATAGCACTAGTCTTTCTTAGAAATCCAAACTTCTTCATGTGTTCAACCCTTTGCTGTTGCATTATGCATGTGACCTATGTGTGTTGCCTATTTACACAGATAGGAAGTGAAAGATAATAGCTGTTGCAGGACATTGATTTATGGGTCATAGAGGCCATCTCATTTTCAGTGGCATATTTTACAGCAACCCAGAGGCATCTTTTTTTCCCACATTTTGGGTTGAATCTTGAAACGGAGTGTAGAAATGCTGTTTTTACCTGCCCATTGCCTATTGGCCTTCACAATTATATGCAGATTAGAATTCCAGTTACCAGCATCATCTGCTTTCCTAGCAACTGGAGGCTATTCAGACTCTGTGTAATAGCAGTCAAAAATGTGTGAGAATTATGTTCCCCATAAGCAGCCCTCTGCCAAGAACTGATGGAAGTTAGCATATAAACACCCCAGCTCTCCCATCCTCCAGGTATTGTCCTCAGGTTTTTGGAATGCCTTTATGCTATTAAGCTACAACTCCTACCTAGGTAAATTCCTTTATTACTATTCCACTCATCCTCTAGTGTTTGTTGAATAAATACTTCTGAGAGAACCTAGACTAGAACAAAGAGGCTCACTGAGATAATGTATCACACCAAGGTCCCATAGATGGTTAGTGGTAGAGATCTTTGAGACACAATTCAGTTATTCTTTTCAGTTGCAGATTCAGATGAATTAGTTTACATAACCTTCCATTTTGTCCACTTTTAAAAAAACTGGTGCATTATAATTATTCATAATAGGAGGTCATTATGCAATATGCATATATGCACCTAATATAATTTGATCAATCTCATTTCCCTTTCCCTCTTTTCCTCCCGACACCATCCACTTGTTCTATTCTACTTATCTTTCATCTATTATTGTTATTATTATTTTAGTACATTACAATTGTGGTATAGTTGTACATAGATGAAGCATAATTTGGTAGATTTTATTCTTCAGCCCTTTCCTGCTCTGTCCCTTTTGATCTCCTTCCTCTACTCTATTGGTCTTCCTTCTATTTTTGTGAGCTTCTACCCCCAACTGCCTTTTTATATTTCCTTTTTCCCCCTGTCTCTATCTAGCTTCCACATATAAGAGAAAATGTTCAACCCTCGACTTTCTGAGTCTGTCTTATTTCACTTAGCATGATGTTCTCCAGTTTCATCCATTTATTTGCAGATGATATAATTTCTTTCTTCATTATAAATGAGTAAATCTCCATTGTGTATATATGCCACATTTTCTTTATCCATTCATCTGTTGACAGACCCTAGGCTGTTTCCATAACTTGGTTATTGTGAATTGTGTTGCTGTACGCATTGGTATGAATAAATTTCTATGTGATTAAATACCTAGGAGTAGAATAGCTGGATCATATAGTGTTTCCATTCCTAGTCTTTTGAGAAATCTTCAATACTGCTTATCAAAGTGGTTGTACTAATTTATATTCCTACTAACAAGGTATAAATGTACATTTTCCCCTAGGTGGTCAGCAATTATTGTTCTTTGTATTCTTGATTATTGCCTTTTTAACTGAAGTGAGGTGGAATAGTATAGTTTTGATTTGCATCTCCCTGATTGCTAACGATATTGAACTTTTTTTGGTATATTTGTTGGCCATTCATGTGTATTCTTTGGAAAACATTTATTTTGATCTTTGGTCCTTTTATTGATTGGGCTGTTAGTTTTTTTGATTCTTTATATAATCTGGATATTAATTCTCTGTCCAAAGAGTAGGTGGCAAAGATTTTCTCCCATTCCATAAGCTTTTTCTTCATGTTCTTGTTGCCTTTGTTATACAGAAAATTTTTAATTCGATGCTATTTCACTTATTGATTCTTGCATTTATTTCTTGAGTTTTCGGAGGCTTGTTAAGGAAGTCAGTGACTGTGTCAATATGTGAAAGTATTGGCCCTATATGTATTTTTTTTTCAGCAAATGCAGTATTTCTGGTCTAGTTCTTTAGTCTTTGGTATGCTTGGAGTTGATTTTTAAGCAGGGTGAGAGAGAGGGATCTAGTTTCATTCTTCTATATATGAATAGCCAGTTTTCCCAGCACTATGGTTAAAAAGACTTTTTCCAGTGTGTTTACGGCAACTCTGTTAAGGATCGTATGAGTTCATTGTGTGGGATTTGCCTTTGTGCTTCTATTCTATTCCATTGGTCTTTATATATGTTTTTTTATGATAATACTATGCTGATTTTGTAAGTATAGTACTGTAGTGTAATTTGAGGTTTGGTATTATGATGCTTTCAGGCTTGCTTTTATTGCTTAGGATTACTTTGGATATTCTGGGTCTTTAATTTTCCATATGAATTTTAGGACTGTTTTTTTCTAGTTCTGCAAGGAATGTCATTGGTATTTTCATGGTAACCAAATATTTTATAGTGCTACACTATGGAATGATTTGCAAAGACTGTAAAATGATATTTATAGATATAATACTAACTCAATGCATATAACAATGAAATATAAAAATTCAAAATAAAGAAAGAAAATATTACTAATAAAGAAAGAAAATATTACTATTTTCTGTAAGTTAGGGCACATTTTAAATACCAATGAAAACAGACTGAATCTAAGAGACAAGGACTAGATCCTTATACTTAGCAGCCTATGTTCCTATAGAGATGAGGCCAGAGAGAGCAATCAAACTATCAGTTAAAAAAAAGTATTGACAAGATATTTAATATTGGGGTGATTTTAAGACATTTATATCCCTAGGTACTTTTACCTTGAAGGTCTCATTTCACATTGTATGTAACACCCATTTTTCATATAAAATATCTGACAGGTCAGCTCATAAGAACTGCATTGAGTTGCAATTGGATGAACACAAACAGTGGAATTATGATTGGATGAGCAGAGGATTATACATATTCACTTAAGAAAGGTTCATTGCTAAATGCCAGCCTTTGTGTCAGGCTCTGAGACTTGGTGGTTAAAAGGAGTGACACAGTCTATGCCTATCCAAAAAACTATGCTCCAGAAGGGAAGACCAGCAGAGGCATGGCCAGGTGCAATCATGTGGACTAAATAATACATAGAGTGTTGTTCACTGTGGGGTAAGCAGACACTTGAGTCAAGATGGGACGGGTTGGGAAAGACTTACCCAGGAGAAATTGTTTCTAAACAATGAGCTGAGGGGTAAATAAGAATTGGCCGGTTGAATAGGTGACAAATGTGCAAAGGAGTCATTCAGGGAGAAGGAACGTCATTAATGAGACTTCTAGAGGGAAAAATAGTGCAACAGATGAAGGTACCAAAAGAAGTTTGGTTTGGTTAGAGTTAAGAGTCAGGATGAATTGAGATCGGGTGGAGGGTGGGAGAGTGGGAAGATGTCAGAATTATTTTAAGGCATTCAGATCCTTAGGCAGTTAGTTCTACTTTGTTTTCAGCATCCACATTCCCTCTTATCTAACAGGTCAGTTCATGAGAACTGTATCGAGTAGCAATTGAATAATTGACAAATTGTTATGTTTTGTGGAAATTTCAGTAAACATTTGGTAAATGTGATATTTATTCTGTTTTCTTTTATATTTTCAAGGCAATTTTTAATTCAGCTTATCCAACATTTCCATAGGAATTTGATTAACTTGGGGATTCTAAGAACCATGGTTTCATAGAGCTAGGTGTGACCACCCCACTAACCAATGATAATAACAGAAGTCTGGTAGTGATTTTAAACCACTGACTTTTTGCTTTAGGGGCAATTGGAAATCATGGCGGTTTTTAAGCAGGGGAGGAACACTTTAGAAACATCATCCTAGCTGCAGTGTGCAGAAGGAGAGGAAGGGGAAAGTGTTGGCATGGGCATTGGGAATGGAGGACTTAGGTGCCTACAGCAAATTCCCAGGGGAAAATTGGTTGGACCCAGACCAGCATTAAGTCATGAGAAAGAGTAGCCTTGTGATTATTCCGTAGAGTGGTAAGATGAGATACAAATGATTTAGCCTGTGAGGACATCCTTGAGACCTTTAACAAAATCCTTCAATTCTTGAAAAATCTTGTATGACCCTTTGGTGGAATCATTCATTAGACTTGGTATACCTGGTATTTTGTATTTCATGTCAGGATGAGATAAATTAAAAATAAAAGTTGACTGAATAATGGGGGCTGGGGCTATGGCTCAGCAGTAGAGCGCTTGTCTCACATGTGTGAGGCCCTGGGTTTGATCCTCAGCTCCACATAAGTAAAATAAAAGTTAAAAAAAAAGTTGACTGAATAATGGTTTGTAGCTGTTTGATCAATGGACCCATTAATCGATTTGACCTGGTCTCTAGGCAGATTAATGACCTGGTCTCTAGGCCTTCAAAAGTAATTTGACCTAGTGGAGAACCAGACAAAATATTCTGTCTTTCTAAAATAATACATGTTTACTAAGTCGTCTCCTTTCTATTATAAAACCTAACAAGCCCATGGCTGCCTTCCCATTGGTAATGTGATGGATTAGTGGTAAAAGCAAGGCCCAAGCAGAGTGGCTACCATGCTCCCATCTCTCTCCTCTATGTTAAGGCTCCTTGCTCATTTTTATGACCCAGCAAAGAAACCAACTGTCCTGGTGGTGCCTGGAAACAAGCTACTATTTTTATCTAATGTACTTTGAAATTAACAGCCGAAGGAGAGCTTGCTTGCCTCACTTTCTATCTTGTGTGAATGGATGTTAGTTATACCCTATGCTTGCATTTTTATTTCCAAGCGCTCAAGAAATGACAACTTCTAGCATAAGCATATAAATGCTTGAGATTCTAAGGAAATTATAAGCAGAACTATTTTCACAACATATTTATTGAATATATAGCCCTATGTTGCAAATTACATTGACTAATAAATAGTTCCAGGATGTGTTCCCTGTCCTATTAGTGATTATAATTTTTGGGAAAAGATAGGATAGAGTTGGGCTTAAAACAAAGGAAATCAATAAATATTTTATGAACAGCTTTGACACCAAAGAATTTTGGAGACCATTCTTTCCTGGGAATAGATCATTATCTGTTAGCATTTATTTATTATAACAACCCTTTGTTTGAATCTGATTACCTGAGATATTAAATATTTTTATTACACCTTATTTAAGTATATTTTATTTTTACAGAAAAGCAAGAATAATACACACACATATGAAATATTTCCAAACAAATATACTAATGGTCTCCACAAAAAAGCAAGAAAAAAATAGCACATAACTTTTTGTGTTTAGTATACATGGTCAACAGAACTTTATGTGCCCTTATATGTGAATGTAATCTGGAACAATTCTAATGGCTGCTCTGTGAACTTTAATTTTCTCATTTGTGAAACAGGAACAATGTGTCTTAATGCTCCTTTTAACTATGCACATTCAAAATATGTTCCCTGTGATACTTTCAGATACCAGGTAAGCAAACAAAGAAAATTCTCTCATGTGGTTTTTTAACAAGGCATGTAAATATATCCTCAACACTTAAAGGAAATTTAACACTGGCTAAAATAGTCCAGGTTCCCATGAATATGTTTAGTACTTCTTAACCAGAAAAAATTCAGCTAAGTAATTTGATAAATTGATATTTTTATTGAATTAATTTATTATTTGAAGGATCCTTTTGGACTGCCTTTTTTACTTTTTATCTTCAATAACTGGTATAAGTCAGGAAATCAGAAATCATTAGTCATCATTTTCTAAAGTATCTTTTTACCCACTTACCTTGGAGGTATGCTTCCAGAATCTGTGGGAAACTAAATTGGAAAAGAAAGTTCAGGACATTTCATGAAGGGTAAGAAAGTGAATGGAAGAATTCATTCTGTTGGCAGTGGGGAGTCTTTGAGGGTTCTTAGAAGAAGAGTAACTTGCTCTGAACTGTAGAAGATTAATTTGACATTGGTGTCTGGAATTCACTGGGTGGAAGAACAGGAGTTTGGAATGCATTATATTAGTCTAGATGAGAGGAGATAAGTACTTGACTAAGAATGGTGGGAGTGGAAAAGGAGAGGAGTAAACGTGGCAAGAAGCATCACTTTGGCTGGTTGAATAAGTCTGATTGGCTAATTAGATATGAGAAATATGGGAGAAGCAGGAACCAAATGTTACTTGGCGAGGGAGGAAAATGACATTTAAATAGGAAAGGGCAAAAGAAGTAATTAGGAGATTTGGAGAGCATTTTTTAAAAAGTCAAAGGATTACAAAAAAGTATGCTGCTAACTTAGACAAATTTGTGTTAACAGGTCCAGAAAAAGTCATATCTCAGGGTAATAATAATAACAGCTATGAATTTGCAGGGAAACACTGTGTCAGGCATGTGTATCCAATATATCATGTATAATTCTCATAATGCCCTTTCAAGGTAGATTTGATTACCTTAGTTTTACAAGTTAAGAACAAACCTCCTAGAGGCAAAGAAATCTTCCTGAGCGTTACCCAGCTTATTATTGGTTGAATAAAACTAAAATACAGATCTGTCTTACTTAAAGGGCTTTTCTGTATGTGTACCATGTAGTCTTTCTTATGGTTGAAAAAAACTTATGTATTTGTTACCGTAAGTTTTGAAATTTGTAATAATCGAGATAATTACAGAAAATTATGTTAAATTATTACCTTATTGCAAGCATTATGAAAAACCATGCTAAATTATTCATATGTTGAAATTATAAAATACAATTTTTTCATATTTTATTGGTGCATTATAGTTGTACATAATGGTGGGATTTGTTGTTACATATTCATACATGCACACAATATAATAATATAATTTGGGCAGTATTTTCCCTTTCCTTTCCATCTTCCTTTGGCTGGTCCATTTCCTCTATTCTACAGATCTTCCTTTGATTTTCATGAGACTCCCCTCACCTTTCTTTTCCTTTTTCCTCTCTAGCTTCCACATATAAGAGAAAATATATGACCCTTGACCTTCTGAGTTTAGCTTATTTTGCTTAACATATGTTCTTAAGTTCCATCCATGTTCCTGCAAATGACATAATTTCATTTTTCCTATGGCTGAATAAAACTCCATTGTGTATAAATACCACATTTTCTTTATCCATTCATTTGGTGATAGACTCTGAGGCTGCTTCCATAGTTGGATTATTATGAACTATGCTGCTATAAACATGGATATTCATGCACTGCTATAGTATGCTGACTTTAATTCTTTAGGATAAATACTAAGGAGTGATATAACTGAGTCATATGGTAGTTCCATTCCTAGTCTTTTGAGGAGCTTCCATGATGATTTCCATAGTGGTTGTATTAATTTACAATTCTACCATCAGTGTGAAAGTGTTTCTTTTTTACATATCCTCTCTGGTATTAATTACTGTTTGTATTTTTGAGGGCTATCATTCTGACAAATGAGATAAAATCTCAGTGTAAGTGCTAATGATGTTAAACATTTTTTCATATATTCATTGGTCATTTATATTTTTCTTTTGAGAAATGTCTGTTTAGTTGATTTGTGAATTTATTAACTGGGTTATCATTTTTGGCATGAGTTTTTTGATTTCTTTACATATTCTAGATATTAATCCTCTGTCAGAAGAGTAGCTAGCAAAGATTTTCTCCCATTCTGTAGGTTTTCTCTTCACATTCTTTATTTTTTAAATTTGTTAAATTTTATTTATTTATTTTTTTATTCTAAGTTGTTATAAATGATAGCAGAATGCATTACATTTCATATTATACTTATAGAGCACATTCTTGTTTGTTTTGCTGTGCAGAAGCTTTTTAACTTGATGCTGTCTCATATATTAACTCTTGGCATTATTTCCTGAGCTTTAGGAGTTCCAGTGAGAAGTTGTTACCTGTGCCTCTTTGTTGGATTATTGACCCTATGTTTTCTTCTAGGAGTTGCATAGTTTTGAGTTTCATTCCTAGGTCTTTGATCTATTTTGAGTTGATGTTGTTTTTTTTTTTTGTGTGTGTGCAGGGTGAGAGACATGAAGACCAATAAAATAGAAGAGAAAGCACAAAAACAAATCCACATAAATACAATCATCTGATTCTAGACAAAGATGCCAAAAACATATGTCTGAGAGAAGACAGCCTTTTAAACAAATGGTGCTAAGAGAACTGGCTATTCATATGTAAAAGAAAGAAATTAGATCCTTATCCTTCACTCTGCACAAAAATATATTCAAAATGGATTAAAGACTTAGGAATTAAACCAGAAATTCTGCAATGTCTAGAAGAAAAGGTAGGCCCAACACTCTAATATATTGGCACACTTAAAATACATTAGGGTTTACTCTTGGTTTACATTAGAGTCCACTCACGTTATGTGTTTTGACAAATGTTTAATGACACCTAAAATAACATGATGTTCTAAATGACCTAAGTAAATTCTATTTATTCATTTATTTTTAATAAACAGCTTCATGATCAAATCACCCAATGGGCAAATTCTTAAGAGAAACAGATGTTATCTTGGACTAAATACTGGTTCTTAAAAATATGTGTCTATATATTCATTCAAAATTTGTACCCATAGCTTGTTAGTGGTGTTTGAAAAAAAATAAATCTTAGAACATTTGACTATACTGAACAGATTAAAGCAAAAGTGACTTGCAGTCTAAAAAGTGTATCAATTTATTTTACTATATTTGAATTATTTAACAAAAAGATTTGATTTTGGGAGGGTGAGGTTTTCCCCCTTCATCATTGCCAGAGAGATGTTTTACATTAGGATAGAACCTGTTTGTTCCACATTTTTTTTTCATGCATCCTGCACAGTGCACTAACCCATCTCCCTTCTAGATACACTATTGTGTAGCTGAATCACATAGCCTTTCATGTTGTCTTGCAAAGAACAAAACAGAGTGAGCATCATTTTAAAACTCTACGTGGAATGATGGAGGAGAAAGTATCTGCTCACATAGTAGAATGTCTTTCCACTTATGGCAACTTTTTAAGCACACATTTATTTAAAAACCAGGTTCTAAAATATGTCTCTAGATCTCCATATATTCAAATTGAGCCTAGTCTGAAAAAAACCTCCTTATTCACGAGTAAGATTAATGCATGAATGCATTCATTCACTCAATTACTTACCCATTTACTTATTTTAATTAACAAATTCAATTACTTATTGAAGTTTTCCCTTTCTGAATAGAATTTATACTAAGATGCTGCCTAGCCCCCATGATTAAGAAACATTGTTTCTAACCTAAAAATCCTTGGTAGGCATAGCCTAAAGGATTTGGGTGACATTAAATTATTCTATATGATACTACAATGGTGGATGTGTGTTATCAAACATTTGCCAAAATTCATAAAATGGTGAACCCAAATGTAAATCTAGAGTGAACTATAGTGGACTTCAATTGATAATGATGTGCCAAATTCAAGGTTGTCAAATGTAACAAATTCACTACTTTTCTGTGGGATGGTGAAAGGAGGGAAGTTGTGAATGTATGGGGAGATTAGTCATATGAAAAATCTGTACTTCCTCTCACTTTTGCTGTAAAACTAAAAAATAGTGTATTAAAAAAATCCCTGGTATTCTATAGGCAAGTTGCATCTTTACTGGATAACAACTAATTCAGATGTCTCTAGAGTGTTCTGGCTACTAAAACACAGATGGATACGACATAGACAATTATAGTCAAGACCACCATTATGATTTACTATTAGATTGTTTTTAAAATTTTTGTTAGGAAAGGTTAGTGGGTTTGATACTCTCTGTGAGATTTTTGTCTTCATTGAATATAGAGATAGGCATCATTATTGTCTTCCTTTAATAATATTAAAATAGTTTTTAGTAAGGCTGTCAATTTGCCCAATATCATTCAGCAAGTACAAAGAGCTGACAGTGTATCCAAGCCCACCTGAAGTCAAATTTGATGCTTTGAGCCATCCATTGATTCAATAATTATGAAGTATCTACTCTGCTCCTGGATCTTTTCTGGGTGCTGCAGATATAGTGGTGAACAAAACAGACAAGGTCCTTGATCCCATGGAGCTCATATTTTGGGGAGAATGGGTTGGAATCAGACAAGGGGGAAAAATCTATAGCTAATGAGATAGCTAGATACAGATAATTTATTTAAAAATTATGTAAGCATATATAAAATTTGCAACAAAAAGAATTATTCAAAAAATATAAGTGCTGAATGAGCTATGATAGAAGAGTCACCTTAAGCAGTTTAGTTAGGGAACCTATCTCTAAGGATAATCTTTTTTTTTAGTTACAGATGGATATAATCCTCCCTTCCTCCCTCTCCCCCTCTCTTTCTTTATTTTTTTCTTTCTTTCATGTGGTGCTGAGGATCAAACCCAGTGCCTCACATGTGCAAGGCAAGTACTCTACCACTGAGCCACAACCCCAGCCCAGGATAATCTGCATTTTCAATTGAGACAAATGACAAAGAACCATCCATTCCAGTGCAAAATTACTAAAGTAGAGAACTTAGCATGTCCATGTGACCAAAATAAAAGACTATATGACTGAAGCATAGCAGAGCAAAATGGAAAAAGAAGGATCCAAGGACGAGGAGTCTGGATTTGTTTCTAAATGCAATGGAAAGAAGTAACTGGTGGTTTAAAACAAGAAAGAGATATTCCAGGTACTGTGCAGCTAGTTGTTTGCAGGGAGACACACATACAGGCAGTCTAGTTAAGTGCCAGTTAGGCTAATCTAAGAGGGAGATGATGATAGTTTGGACTAAAAGGTTAATAGTAAAAATGCAATTGAAAGTGTAAATTCAAGAAGCCTAAGTCAAGCACTAAGCTTTTGGTACTGGACCCCTACTGAATAAAAATGCTAAAAATCATTATGAAGACCAATAGCACTGTCATTTTCCATGAAACAGATCCACTTTAAGGATTCAAAAGAGCTAATGTCTTATTGAATTAGGCTTAAGATGGCATAAATTCCCTAAGGAAATTATTCCTTCATGGCAGCACTATTGTACCATTTGCTCAGTTCATTGATGATGCCAAACAGTAATGGTAGAAATAAAATTAAAGGGAAATAAAACCTTAAAAACTCTAATCATCTTAATAAACACATATTTTAGTTCCTTCCCTGAATTTTATTGCATGATTTTAAGTATGAGTAAGATTCAGAAACCAAACTATCCTTCTTTAAAATTGCCTTCCTTAGTGCATTTTGTAATTCACAAGAGTTCTGTAAATCTCATTAAATGATACAAGTAAAGAACTAATAAAGAATACTGGGTCCTTATTCCTGACTGGTTACAGAGGTCCCGTTTTCCTTTACAGGCTTTCAATGAAGTTTGATTCCCAACAAAGTGATAAATTGTGAGTAAATTTTAAATTCAAACCAGGGTATCAAATAGTTTTATAAATATCAGGAGAAACACATCCATAGATAAAGTTTCTATCAACCTACTTAATAGGAATATCTCCACAACAACTTTTACATAAATATAATTAGTGTGATCCTATAAAATCATAGCTTCAGTTGAAGATTAAAGTAGAAGCATTCTGTTTTCATTACCCAAACTGGTGAAGTGGGGTTGACAATCATTCTCACCACATTCAAATTCCATGTGCTATTGCTATCTTTGTATATCTAAAAGTACTTTTACTGAAATGTCCTTAAACTTTTTCTATTTATTCTGCTGCCTCCCAACATATATATGTAAATATATATAAATATATATATATATAAATATAAAAATATAAATCAATAATTGTATATATAAATATATTAAATATATATACATATATGTGTATATATATTATGTACACACACACACACACACACACACACACACACACATTCCCCAGGGATTGAACCCAGAGGTGCTTAACCACTGAGCAACATTATTTTGTTTAGAGACAAGGTCTTGCTGAGTTGCTTAAGTCCTGCTAAGTTGCTGAGGCTGGCTTTAAACTTGTGATCCTCCTGCCTTAGTCTCCCAAGCTGCTGGGATAAATACCTGTTTTTAATGTACATTTTATGTTTTCATTTCGCTTGTGCTTCTATTCATTCACTTCCCCTGAAACTTGTATAGGTCTTGATTTGAAAAATTTTGATCTGATCAAGACTTTGTTTCTGTGTTATAACATTTTAAAATTTTAATGTCTCTCAAAGTCTTACTCAACAGGAGGCAGAGTTCTAAGAAACAAATGTCTTGTACTCAACAGTAAGTAGAAGAAGATACAAGAATTCTGTGTTCTAAAACATTTATTTTGACTCGGAGAAAAGATACATCATAGTATAAACAGAAAAAAGGAGAGAAAGCCTAGACTCAAAGTCACAAGAACCTTATCAGTCTATATTAGGATACAGTTTGTCTTAGCCATTCTATATCAATACCCTCAATACCTATCATAGTGCAGGGACAAAGCACATTGCACTGAATCCTGACACCATTCTAGTTCAGGCCATCAAGAGCCTTCACATTGTTTACATAAGGAATAATTGTAAAACTTAGTGGTTGTCCTAATTCTTCAATCTGATAGGGATTATCTCCATATTTTGTGGACTAGTCATTTTAAACTCTAAAAATAGGAAGTTCACTTATAGAAAACTGAGAATAATACAAATAATTGCTATCCGTAGAAATACATATTGTGTCCAGTGGAATGCAACTGTCACTCCTACTGACCAGTTTGGCAAGTTTTATATCCATTTGTTAATTTATTTCAGCATTCCTAATCTGACTAAAATATGTGGCATTTTGTGTTCCCTTATGACTGGATTGTAATACCATAAGTTTCCTCATTAGCTAATCAGTTAAAGTTTTCGACTGTGTTTATTTTACATTTGTATGAAAGTCATAATAACTTCATCCCATTTTATTTCTTTTTATTAAAAGTTGTATTTATAATAGTAGTATGCATTATAATTCATAATAAACATATAGAGCATCTTTTTACAAAACACTGTTTGTATACAATGTATATTCATACCATTCAAATCTTCAATCATGCATTTAGGATAATGACATCCATCTTATTCAACCACCTTTTCTATTTTCCCCTCCATCCCCCCTTGCACTTTCCTTCCCCTCACTCCCCTTTGACATTTCTAGCGTTTCTCTAATCCTCCTATGTACCCCGACCCAATACCACTATAAATCAGCCTCATTATATCAGAGAAAACATTCAGTATTTGGATTTTTGAAATTGACTAACTTCACTTAGCATTATATTCTCCAACTTCATCCATTTACCTGAAAATGCCATTATTTTATTGCTGAGTAAAATTTCATTGTGTATATGTACCACATTTTCTTTATCCATTCATCTACTGAGGGACATCTAGGTTGGTTTCACAATCTAGCTATTGTAAATTGTGCTGCTATAAACACTGAAGTGGCTGTGTCACTGTAATATGCTGTTTGTACGTTCTTTGGGAATAGACCCAAGAGTGGGATGGCTGGGTCATAGGGTGGTTTCATTCACAGTTTTCCAAGAAATCTCCATACTGCCTTCCATAATGGTTGCACCATTTTGCAGTCCCACCACCAATGTATGAGTGTGTCTTTTCCCCCATATCCTCTCCAACATTTATTGTTGTTTGTGTTCTTGATAGCTGCCATTCTGACTGGAGTAAAATGAAATCTTAGAGTAGTTTTGATTTGCATTTCTTTAATTGCCAGCGATGTTGAGCATTTTTTTCATGTATTTGTTGATTAATTGTGTATCTTCTTCTGAGAAGTGTCTTTTCAATTCCTTAGCCCATTTGTTGATTGGGTTATTTGTTTTTTTGGAGTTAAGTTTTTTTGAGTTCTCTAAAAATTAGTGCTCTATCTGATGTGCATGTATTAAATATTTGTTCCCACTTAGTTGGCTCTCTATTCACCTCACTGATTGTTTCTTTTGCTGAGAAGAAGCTTTTTAGTTTGAATCTATCCCATTCATTGATTCTTGATATTAATTCTTGGGCTACCAGATTCTTATTAAGGAACTTGGGGCCTAATCCAACATGTTGGAAATTGGAACTTAGTTTTTCTTAAACCCGTATCTCTCACCATGCACAAAATTCAAATCAAAGTGGATCAAGGACTTAGGAATTAGACCAGAGATAATACACCTAATAGAAGAAAAAGTAAGCTCCAATTTTCAACATGTTGGATTAGGCTCCAAGTTCCTTAATAAGAATCTGGTAGAGCAAGAATTAATACCAAGAATTAATTAATGGGATATATTTAAGCTAAAAAGCTTCTCAGCAAAAGAAACAATCAGTGAGGTGAATAGAGAGCCAACTAAGTGGGAACAAATATTTATTACATGTACATCAGATAGAGCACTAAATTGTAGAATATATAAAGAACTCATAAAACTTGACACCAAAAAAACAATAACCCAATCAATAAATGGGCTAAGGAATTGAAAAGACACTTCTCAGAAGAAGATACACAATTAATCAACAAATACGTGAAAAAATGCTCAACATCGCTGGCAATCAGAGAAATGCAAATCAAAACTACTCTAAAATTTCATTTTTTTTTCCAGTCAGAATGGCAGCTATCAAGAACACAAACAACAATAGATGTTGGAGAGGATGTGGGGAAAAAGCCATACTCATACATTCCTGGTGGGACTGCAAAATGGTACAACTGTTATGGAAAGCAGTAGGGAGATTTCTTGGGAAAATGGGAATGGAACCACCCTATGACCCAGCCATCCCACTCCTGGGTCTATTCCCAAAGGACTTAAAAACAGCATATTACAGTGACACAGCCACTTCAATGTTTATAGCAGCAAAATTCACAATAGCTAGGTTGTGGAACCAACCTAGATGTCCCTCGGTAGATGAGTGGATAAAGAAAATGTGGTATATATACACAATGGAATTACTCAGCAATAAAGGAGAATAAAATAATGGCATTCGCTGATACATGGATGAAGTTGGAAAATATAATGCTAAGTGAAATCAGTCAATCTAAAAATTCCAAATTCTGAATGTTTCCTCTCATATAAGGAGGCCGGTTCACAGTATTGTTGGGTCGGGGTACATAGGAGGATTAGAGGAACACAATAATGGTAAAAGGGAAGAGAGTGTAAGGGATGGAGCAAGGGGGAAAGGGGGGGAATAAAAAGAAAAAGTGGTTCATTAAGATGGATATCATTATTCTAAATGCATGATTGAAGACTTGAATGCTACGAATATACTTTGTATACAAACTGTTTTGTGTAAAAAGATGCTCTATATGTGTAGTATGAACTGTAATACATACTACTACTATAAATAAAAAATTTTTAAAAAAAGAAAACTAAGATAGGGTGATTCTAATTAGTGGTTTAAAACATTAGAAGAAATGTAATCAAATGGCTTAAGGGCAAAACATTGAATACTAGGGGAACAATTATGAAATCAAAATGAAGAGAAATATTTGTACGATCAGAATTGATGTTAAAGCCATTTGTGGTAATTTATGCAAAGGTGGAGAAAATTCTTTTTTTTTGTGTGCTTCATCCCAAGACCCTTTTTTCTTTTATTTATTTTTTATTTTTTAATGTTTATTTATTTGTTTTTAGTTTTACACAATGCCTTTATTTTAGCATGGTGCTGAGGATGGAACCTGGGCCGCGCATGTGCTAGGCGTGCGCTCTACCGCTGAGCCACATAGAAAATTCTTATTGAATCTTTCTGGTGTTGATTTCATCAGGATTTGGGGTCTTTAGAAGATTCCCATCAATCTTTAGTTTTGGATTTGCCTAGAGGTCATAGGGCACAGGAGCTACTTCTCTGGTTGCTATGAATCTCACCAGCTCATTATTGTTCATCACTCCAGGCTTCTGAGGCTGCATGCTGAAAGGGTGCTGTGTTGCATCTCTTGGCTATTTATATTGGGACAGAATCATAGAATGCAGAGCTCAGGGCTATTGATCTGATGTGGGACACTTTGCCCTCACTCCCCTCCACAGGGTCTTTAATAAAATGTCATTGAGCATTGTGGTTCTCTGCATTTGAGCTCTCACTTCCCATAGTTGTGAATGCTTTCCCCTTTGTTCCCTGGAATAGAGACTCTCTGGCCCACTTCTGTCTGAGCTTTTACTGCCCACAGTCATGGGCATCTACTCCTGTCTTTGCCTGATCTCCCATAGAGGCTGTGGTAAATGCTGGGTCAGGGTTAGCATTTCCCAGGAGTCATTAGTTTTCTGGTCTGTTTTGCTCCACTTTTCTTGTCTATGGTGAGGGGGAGGAGGGCTTCAATAACTTTCAATTACTAGCAGTCCCTCTATAAATTCCTTCTAGATGGATTATCAAGACATTCTATTTCACAAGTATTCATTCTGGCTTTAACTGTTGCTATGTGAAGGTGGAGAGAAGTTGTGTTTATTTAATTTCTTCTAGGGAGGCTGGCTAGCTGTGGACTCTACAAAATGGCTGCCGTGTCCAGCACAGATTTCAATCCATAATTTGGGTTTAACTGCTTGATCTTCTTCACCAGCTTTGTGGTTCCTGTCATGTTTTAGCTTGGTCTGCTTTTATTTCCAGCTGTTGTAAAGGAAACAAGCTTATGTGCTTTTCCTCTCCTTCTTTCTCTTTTTGTTACTCCTCCCCTTGACCCCATCCTGGGACGGGTTCAAGATGAAGGATTTCTGTCCTTATTTTCTGCTCCAGTAACCAAACTTCAAGTTCTTCCAAGACTCAAAATGTCCAGTATTGAGTTTTAGAGTGCTGTGTCACCCACCTCTAAGATCACCTGTTTTTTCACTGCCTCCTTTCTGGGGTATGGAGGGGTCAGGAGATACTGCTTTTAGATCTGCTCCCATTATCTTCTTTTCCTATTAATGTTTGATTTAAATTCTTGAAGTTTACTTAAAACAGTTGAGAGAGACCTGCAACAGACTCGTTCAAAGTAATTATCACAATCGACATGAGACATTAGGAAGCTTATTGTTTTAGACTCTTTTCTCCCCTCCTGGTTTGTTAAGGAAGTTTGTTTTATATATACATTATATAGCATAAGAACACTGAGTATGTAAGGTGGCTTATTTTTGTTTTTCTAACTTACCATTATTAAACCCATGTAACTGCTAATTCTCTGGAAGCAGGTGGCAGTTAATTGCCTGGAGACAGGAGGAAAGAGAATGAGAGAACCCGTCAGAAAACATTAACTCTCAGGTAAGAACAAAAGCACACAAATTTAACGTTTTAATTGTCATGGAAATAAGACAATTATTGCCCTTGAAAAATGGAGGCTGTAATTCTAAAAAAAGAAAAAAATTAAATATCTTGCACTTTTTGTAAATATTTATTTTCTAGTTATAGGTGGACACAATATCTTTATTTTTGTTTTTATGTGGTGTTGAGGATCGAACCCAGTGCATCATGCATGCTAGCTGAGTGCTCTACCTCTGAGCCACAACCCCACCTCCAAAATATCTTGCTCTTTTATCACACTGTTCCCCCCCAAAATAGTTTGGTTTGTAAGAACTGCTACTGTATGGTGATATTACATCTGTGGCTTTTAACATAATGATTATGTAAAGAAACTTTTGTGTAAAATTTACTTTAAAACTGAACTACATTAATATGATTCCTTGGTTTCATCTAAATTTTGACTCATTCATTGAATAATTTTTCACTCATACTAAACATGTTTGCTTTTCTTTTAATTTTCTCTGTATCTTTTCAGAACACAATTTCTTTGGTCTCCATCATTAATCAACTTTTAAAAAATTCAATAATGGGTAGAAAATACTTGATTTTGCTTCATGTCATGTGTTATAGTCAGCTTTCCATCTCTGTGACCTAAAGGTCTGTCAAGGAAATTAGAGGAAGAAAAGTTTATTTAGGGTTCACAGTTTCAGAGGTTTTGGTCCAGAGATGGCTGACTCCATAGCTATGGGCCCCAGGTGAGGCAGAAACTCATGGCCAAAAGGTGTGGCAGACGAAAGCAGTTCAGGACATGGCAACAAGGAAAGAGAGAGAGAGAGAGAGAGAGAGAGAGAGAGAGAGAGAGAGAGAGAGAGAGCGTTCTGCTTACCTGGGATAAAATATAAACCCCAAAGTCACACCCCCAGTGATCTACTTTCTCCAGTCATATTCTACGTGTCTACACTTACCACTATTAATCCATATCAGTGAATTAACCCAGTGATTAGGTTAAGGCTCTCATATCCCAATCATTTCACCTCTGACATTTCTGGCCTTTTGTCACACATGAACTTTTGGGGGAAACCTGGTATCTAAACCATGGTATCATGTTTCTAGTAATCTTTGTTTAGAATTGTTTTATATAGATTGGAATGTTTCAAATTAGTATAATCAACAGGGCATATTATGAAATTTCAAACCTGTATATTCTTGAAAAGATGACATTGTTTACACATTAGGAATTTTGTATGTCATCATTTTATTTACATAGCCTATGTTTTTACTTTGGGTATTGGAGATTAAATCCAGGGCCTTGTCCATGCTAAGCATGAACTACACCCCCATCCTATGAATTTTAAATGCACATCCCACACTATGTATGTTTTTATATATTACCATATTCTCTTATTTATGTTGTTGATTTAAAGTTTTATGATAATATTTTAACTCTCATTTAATGTGTTATTTTATTATCATACATGGGACATAAATAATTTTAATAGATATTTAAACATTTAATAAAATGCAACAAACCTCCACATCTATAATTGAGGTTTCATTCGGAAGGCCAGTGGTATGTGAAGTAATTTGCACTTGTGCCATCAATCAAGAACATTACTCATTTAACTCTAGAGACTGGAGAAGCAGATGATGACATGACCCAGAGACCCCACTGCAGCCCAATTTGCCACCTCCGTCGAGACAAATGATTAAAAGCTTTGTCAGTCTTTTGACTAGTTAGAGGAAAGTTTCAAAATCATGGTCCCTCATGCATGAAAAACTTGAATATTTTCAGCATCATATATTTTAGTTTTGCAGAGAATATTAATGTGAGGGTAAAGAAGAGATTTAAATTGGAAGTAAAATGAAGTTATTTCCAGCAATTTTTACTTAAATTGATGTCTGTGGTGCCTGTAGGGTTTTACATTTTTTTTTTCATGGTTATGACCAGTATTGTCTCATTACTTAGAGCAGAAATTGGAATATGGGAAAAAGCATATGGGGAGGGTAAGAGGGTAATAGATTTGAAGGAGATGGGATCAGGTGTTCAAATGGCATTCCCTTAGAGTTTCATTATGTGTGATAGTTTTGGTTGTCCCTGTCCTCCTCTCCCCTTCAAATGGCTATCTTCTGTACATGTTTGAGGAATCAATATTGTGGCATCTCTTCCAAGAAGACTTCCATGGCCTTCAAGACTGAATTAGTGTTTGTAATTATATAAAATCATAAACATTTTATTTCACCCATCCTTTATCACAGTTATAATTGTTTGCTTTCCTGATGTAGACTTCCTTAGGCAGGAATTGCTTCTTACACACCAGTGATGAGTCCATGTTTGTTGTGTAAGAATTATTCAATGGATTAATGATTGTCATTTCAGCCTGGAAAAACTGAATGAACTGGGTACACTGGGCTGCTATACATTTGGGATAGTACAGTACATATAAAGATAATTTAAAGGTAATTTAATATAAAGGTAATTTAAAGATCCTAAAGAGTAAGCTAAGGCAACTGTTATCATCACCACGTGTCAGAGTTGACATCTATAACAAAGTTAATAATAAATTCCTCAGCTATGTGACTTCCAATATTAGTGATATTTTAAGAAAAACTAAGAGCAAGTGAACCTAAAGTGTTGTAGGCTTTTCCTACACAACAGAATTAGTAATCTCATTGGTCAAAAGTGCCAGGTAGATTTATGTTCTTTATAGAAAATATGCCAGAAAATGTGGCATATAAAAATGCATGGTAATTGTGCATTATGGCCCTCTTTGTGTGATATAGAAGCTATTATAATAGTAAAACAAATGCATATTGTAGCATGGGCATATAAAGTCTTATCAGAAAGCCCATAAAAGCACATAAATGTCTTACTTCCCCAAATCAGTGAAGCAAAATGTCTGAAATGAGTACCACATTTAAAAGAAGAGTCCTTTTATTTTCTTATCTACATGGTTCAGTTGGTTGAAAAATTCAGATATCCATTATTTATCTTTCCTGAGTTTGAGTTTCAGATTGCTTTTGGTCACAACCAAATTAAACCATGGAGAAAACTTTTTATCACAGGCAATTTTCATTCCTGCTCATAGGATACCTATACTTTGTAAGGCCATTTTTCTATATGATTATGACAAGTATTCATTATAACTCTTATTTTTATTTTTCAATTAATCAGGTTGAACTTATTTTCTTTCCTTTATAAAAAAAAAAACTTTTTTAAAAGAAGCCTTGACATTACCATCAATAATTTCTTCTTTCCTTGTCAAACTGTGATATGACTATTAGAAATTTGCATAGAAATAAATATTTTGATCAATTTATAAATAAAATAATCTGATTGTTAATGTAGTCTCTTGCTGGCCCTTCTCTACTCTTATGAATGAAAACTGTGTCCTCTAACTGGGTGTAAATAGGTTGGTTGTGGTTTTTCTTGCCCATATAGTTAGTTCCTGGACTCACCTTTTAGTGCACTGCTGTTAGGTTTTAGCCCGGTTCACAGACTGACTAAAGCCCTGAGCCCTCCTTAGGCAAGTGACTGTGCTTCACCAGAGCCAGGAGTGGAGCAGCCTTTCATATGGTTTTGCTTCCTGATTCTTTTAGTGTCACAGGACTACTTTTGGGATGCACTGAACTTTGGCTTTAATTTTGTGGCCGAATGTGCCCAAATGTGCTGTTTGATATGACCTATGGGTTAGCTTTTGGGAAGCTGAGTTTTTGCATATGAATTTTAATATGCAAATGTTATTGATAACAGCACAAGTACTGTGGGCTACGAAGGACTAAGGAAGCCTCTCACATTTATTCGCTCATTTCAATTGTGAATCCAGAAAGAAAAGTGCAGCATATGACATACTTCAGAATTTTGAAGGCTGGGGATATACCTCAGTTGGTAGAGTGCTTGCATTGCATGCACAAAGCCCTGGGTTCAATCCCCAGCAACACACACACACACACACACACAAAAGAATTTTGAGTCATAGCTGAGAGAGAGAGAGAGAGAGAGAGAGAGAGAGAGAGAGAGAGAGACCTATTAGACATGGACAAACCACATGATGTTCAAGGAATTTTGGAGCTATCTTATCATGTTCAAATAATTTATAATAATAGTAATAGCAATTACATGTAATTAAAAAAAATTCCTACTAGAGACAGATGGCTTCTGCCCTTTGCAATGAATAATACCTGTATAACAATGAAGCAGTTGGGTTACAAGTTAGTTTACTAATACCAAAACAGATTTATGAATAACCAATTCTGATCTTAGAGAAAATAGTTCATTTTACTAGAACTTATTGACATTGCTTGGGAAGTCAAGTATTTGTTATGTGAAGTTTGCTTGATCCTCTTACATTATACTGCAGGAAAAATGCCAGAAAGGGTATTTGTGTAATAAAATCTGAGTTACTGGTAGATATTTGGAAACAATTTTATTTATCATGAAATTCAAGTTCCTATCTTCATTGTCTCTTTTCCTTCTTGGAGGATTAAGCACAACACAACTTTTCTTCAAATGACTGTGCAAAACAGCAAGAACCTGATAATATATAAGAAGTAAAAATAAGTAAGTACCTTAAAGTTGCTTCCTTTGCAAGCAGTGCACAGGGGTTGGTTTGTGGACTGCACTAATAAAACGGTCACACCACTTTATGGAGTGGTTTCCCTATGAAGGTGGGCAGTCTTGAGATTCAGGGGAGCCAGTGTTTCAGTTCCAGTCCAAATGCAGGAGAAAAGTTGATGCCTAAGTTCAAAGGGCAACTGGCAAAAAGAATTTTTTTTTCTATTTAGGGAAGGGTCAAACTTAATGTTCTCTTTAGGCCTTTGAATGAAGTCCAGCCACAATCTAAGCAACTCAGCAAGAACCTGCCTCTAAATTAAACACACACACACAACACACACACACACACACACACACACACACACACACGGGGCTAGGTACATGTTTCAGTGGTTAAGTGCCCCTGGGTTCAATCCCTGGTTTAAAAAAAAAAAGGCAGTCTACATTATTACTCAATGTGCCAATTTCAAGAGCTAACTCATTTAAAATTACCCTCCAGAGACACCTAGAATGTCATTTGACCATATATCTGGGCATCCTGTAGACCAGTCAATATGATATATAAAACTAACAGTTACATCAGCATTTGGCTTAGGAATTAAAGTGAAGGTTTTTAGGGGGTTACTATTAGAGAAGAAAAGCATAGGAATGTGGTGGCAACATTGGTAGGAAACAACTTAGCCAAAACAGATGAAAGCGTACTTTGTTTCTTCCACTGACCTTGTTTGGAAGTGAGTTTCAACTTAGTGTAACAAATGTACAGTTTGAGGACTGCAGAAGCAATTAGCTTGGTTATGGTGAAGAGTTTTCCTTCTTGGGCTGGGGTTGTGGCTCAGTGGTAGAGTGCTCACCTAGCACATGTGCAGCTGCGGCCCTGGGTTCCATCCTCAGTACCATATAAAAATAAATAAATAAAATAAAGGTATTGTGTCAAGCTACAACTAAAAATTAAATATTAAAAAACAAAAGAATGTTTCCTTCTTACTTCTATTGTAAACTGACTACTATACATTTAGTTCTGTGTATCTTTGGTTTCCACATCCATGAATTCAACCAACCATGGTTAGAAAATATTTGAAAAAAAAAAATTGGGTCTGTGTGGAACACACAGAGACTTTTTTCTTATTATTATTCCCTGAACATTACAGTGTAATAATTATTTACATTATACTAAGCATAATAAGTAATCTGTAGATGATTTAAATTTAAATTATAGAGATGACATGCATAGGTTATATGCTAATGACAGCATTTTATATAAGAAAACTGAGGATTTGCAGATTTTGGTATCTGCATGGGTCTAGAAGTAATATCCCCCTGGATATTGAAGGATAACTATATTTTTAGATGGTCAATTGAAGCATAAAGTAATAGCATAGTATTATAGTTAAATATTATATATAACTTCTGGATATAAGTCAAGATGTACTCTCATCTCAGAAATTATCTTGGGATGATAATTATTTAGCTTTATTTTTTTTTTTAGTTTAGCTTTGATTTAAATACTCTGAAATCCAGAATTTGATTAAAATGTATCTTTGTTGTTCTTATGTATATATTTTACTCCCTGAGAATTGAGAAAATTTCAGAAGGGCATTACATTCTAAATTTTTTTTTTTGGGGGGGGGGTGGTGGGTAGAGTTGTAGTCTCAGCAAACATGGTCTTTCCTTTGACCCAGGAAGAGGGTGCCTGGGGCACGGCCCTTACCCCTGACTTGGCTTTTTTACCATGGCTATGTTGCTAATACCTGCATAATCATTTTTGAGACACATGTCAAGAAAAAAATAAAAAAGTGAGAAATTACTCTGCTCTTAGAGGGTCTGATGGGGTCACCAGGCAGGGTTAAGCCTGCAGAATCCCTTTTTGGAAGTGGATAAGGTCAGCCCAGACAGGGAATGGTCATTGTGTGGTTAGTGAAGGCCTCACTTTGTCTTCTTCAGGTAAGATGGAAGGAGTTTAGGAAGTGAGCTATATTGCTATCTGGGAGAAGATAATCCCAGGTAGAGGAAAGAGCAAATTCAAAAGCTTGGAGGATGCTGTTCCAAAAATAACAGCAAAGAGGCCAATGTGCCAGAGAGTATTGAGCCTTGCAAGAGGGAGAGTAAGGGAAATGGAGTCAGAGTCAGGGGGCCCCAGGGCCCTATTCAGTATATATATAGTACCATGGATCACTGAGTGGACTTCAGCTTTTACTAGGATGGTGGGACTTTGGGTGGCATCATCTCACTCATCATCTCACTCATTTCTTTTGATCATAAACATATAAAAAGAAAAAAAAGTGATTTCACTTCAAAATAAAAGTTTTTAAAAATAGTTTAGAGTTTATATCAAATTCTGTATTGTACCTGGAGTTAGGCAAACTATACCATCTGAGGGAAGAGAATCCCTGTGACTGCCCTCACTTCTAACAACTGCCATAAATTCAGGGATCTCCAGGGCTATCTTCTTGTCTCATCACCTAGCTACAAATTTGGGGATTTGCACAACCAATTTCAGGTCTGATAATTTGCTAGGATGACTCAGAAAACTCAGGAAAACTTTAAAGACTGTAGGCTCATAATGAACAAAAGGCTACAAATTAGAACCAGCAGCAGGAGGACAGGCGTAGGGCCAAGTCTGGGAGGGTTCCACATGTGAAGCTTCTATCATCCTCAGGAATTATATCCTCCCAGCACTGGAGTGTGTTAATACTGTCACAGGATATTGCTAATCAGGGAAGATCACTTGAGCAGTGGGGCCCAGAGATTTTTTTTGAGGTCTCATTAAAAAGTGATGACTGATCAAATCATTGGCTACATGGTTGAACTCAATCTCTGATTCCCTTTCTCTCCTTCCTCAAAGGTGAGAGTGATTTGATGTTGTGGAAAGCCCAACCTATTAATCACATGTTTGGCCTGTTCATCATGGTCAGTTCCCAATTCAGTCATCTTTTTGGCGTAACTATGGGATATGTTCAGAGGGGTGCACCATAAATAACAAAGATGTTCCTGTCATTTGGGAAATTCCAAAGGTTTAATTTCTCAAACTGGGGAACAAATTGCAGCTGAATTCTTGATTATGCAAATAGATCATATATTGGTTACATAGAGATATTGTGATAAAATCAAGTATATATTTTTACTTTCATAATTCATATCAATTCAACAAGAACTTTCCATTAATTCTTTGCACTTAAAAATGTATATATATATATATATATATATATATATATATATATATATTAACCTTCTCTGTTCCTAATTTGAACAGATATTTTATAATCTGTTATTTTCCCCCTGTGAAGTTTTTGCCACATATATTATTACTCCACGTTTCTTTTTTCATTATTCTGTTTCTTTTTTATGATCATAGGTATGGAACTGAGTAGATAAATTAGATAATCATAATTCTGTCATTTTTGTGGTAAGCACGTCTATGCTTTTGAATTATTGCTTTTGAATTATAAAGATTTCTTCTTCACACACTCCTCTATACTCAGATTGAAATGTTCTCCATAAGGTTACCACTCCTACATTGGGAGTTTGAATGGATAGTTCTGTTGACCCATAATCAGTTAAATCAGTTATTTATGTATTTATTTTTGAGTACAGGGTATTGAATCCATGGGTGCTTTACCACTGAGCTACATCCCAGCCCTTTTTATTTTTTATTTTGAGAGAGGGTCTTACTAAGTTACTGAGGGCCTCACTAAATTGCTGAGGCTGCCCTTGAACCTGTGATTCTCCTGCTTCAACCTCTCAAGTTGCTGGGATCATAGGCATGTGCTACTGTGCCCCAGCTAAATCAATGTTAATTGGCAGTGCTACTCATATTTCTTATAAGTTTAGTGCTACTGTCCATTCATTGCAGAAAGCTCTAAGAGCTGTGCAGTGTTTTGAATTTCTGTTAATTTCAAAAATACAGATTTGGGAATTATTATTAGTTTTTGTGGTACTGGGATTGAACAAAGGGCCATTTTATCATTGAGCTTGATCCCCAGCACTGTTTATATTTTGAGACTGGGTCTTGTTAAGTAGCTGAGGCTGACCTGAAACTTAGGATCCTCCTAACTCAGCCTCTGGAATCTCTGGGATTATAGGTGTGTGCCACTGGGCTGGGAATTCTTATGTTTTGATTTCCCTCCTTTGCCATAGATACCCACTTTCTAAGATCAGATAATCCATTTCTATAGCTTTGAAGAGGAACTGTGGAATAGATAAACAGTGTTACAACAGGGTAAGTACTAGGCTAGTCTGGGTCAATAGCTACTTTCTCTGTTCTAGGAGGTAGCAACTCTCTCTTGGACACACTTATCTGTTTGGACATTTCACTGTTTTCTGACATGTAGGCTTAGTCTCAGCCCTGACCTGTGAGTGGCTGGGAACCTAATGATGGAGAAGGCAAGCAGGACCTTAGCTACCTGCATAGCTGATGATGCTGAGAACCAGGTGACTGCCATTGCTACCAGGCCTGATTTATATTTTAAAATGATTAGTCTGGCTGTTACATCAAGAATGGACTCTAGAAGCCCTGGCAGAAGCCAATTATAAGGCCATTGCGATATTTCAGTATAAGATTGTGGTGGTTTATATCAAGGATATGTCCATGTAAGCATTTAGAATTGGTCAGATTCTAGCTGTCTTTTTAAGGAAGAAGCAACACTATTTTCTGATAGATTAAATATCAAGTGTGAGAGAAAGTGAGACATCAAGATGACTTGCCATATTAATAATCTTGTTAAAATACAAATTATCCTCAAATTTAATGATTGAAAACAATACCATTGATTATCTCAGTTTCACAGGGTAAGGTATTTGAGTGTAACTCAAGTGAGTCCTCCGCCTCAGGTGGTTTCCCAAGGCCGTAGTCATGCCATGGGTCAACTGGGAAGGATCTGATCCTAGCTCACTGACCTGCTGACTGGCAGGATTCAGTTTCTCATGAGTCATTGGCTAGAGGTCTCTCTTAGTTCCTCATGATGTCAGCCTCTCCAAAAAGCATCTCGCAGTATGGCAGCTTGATTCATTACAGGGAATGAGCTGAAGGGCCACAGAGTACCAGAAAGAGAGAGAGAGAGACTGCTAGCAGGATGAAGTGTTTTCTGTGACCTAGTCACAGAGGCCATATCCAATCACTGTTCCTGTCTATGATTCATTAGAAGCAAGGCACTAAGTCTTGCTCACACCCAAGGGGTAGGGACCACACAGGGCATGAATACTAGGAGCAGAGACCATTGGAAACAACATCAAAAGCTGTTCACCATGCAAGAGCTCCAGTCAGGAGTGGTAGAGATGATGTTTATGAGAGGAGGAAGACTGAACTAGGAGCCTCTTTGTGTGGTGGGCAGGGTGGGATAAGTCAGGATTTTTTGTTTTCAAGATGTCGAATTTGACATGGATCTTAAGCTCACAAGTTGGACATATGTCTGACTCTAAAGGGAGCTATTCAAGCAAGAGATAATCAAATAGGAATCACCTTGCATCTTGTTTCTTTATCACACTCCCACACCAGTGGGAGCACATGTGTTAGCTTGTGTTTCACACGAGGCAGTTATTGTGTTGTCATCAGCAGAAGTCCCAAAGCCACACTTTATAGATTGAATCCCTGCTCTTTCACACACTACCTGCTTTTCTGTGAGTTAGGTACTTAATCTTTTTTTGTACTTCAATGTCCTCATTCAATAATTGGAGATAATAACTAAAACATCAGGCAGTATTGAGAATTGAATGTGTAAAAATATATGAAAACATCTTGGAGTAAGGCTTTGCTCATAGTAAGTTCAGTATTTGTACTAATATTGTTATTTTCAAAAAAGCATCACATTTTAAATGGCATGCAACTTGAGAATATTATTGCCACCTGGCAACTTTAGGTGGGTAAAAATTTAGCAACCTGTCAATAAATGCTCTAATTTATCATATTTTTCTACATGTGGTCTCTGTCTGTTCTCCCAGAACATTTAAATACATTTAAAATATTTTAAACATTAAATTTAAAATACTAGTAAAGGAAAACTATTTGGTATGAATGAAACCATTATATCACAAAAAAATCAACCAACTGAAGATTTCAAAGTAGAAGTTTCAAATACATTTAATGTGTCCATTTAAAAATAGAGTCATTCTTCCAATTCAACAAACTTTTTGTTTATGCCCCTTTTAGCTAAATTCTGAGAATACTTAATTTAAAAGAACTTAGATTCCTGAATACTTGTGCCATTTTCCCCCTTTCTATAGTAGGTCAAAGATTAAACTGGGGTTTTTCAGGTATCAGAGTTCAGAAAACAGTTTTGGTAGTGAAAGGAAAAGGGTGTTAGTAATGTTTTTTTCCTTAATTCCATCTTCTAAGAGAAGAGCGGATCATAGAATGCTGGTGGTGTGTGAGAAGCTGGCCTTAAGGATTCTGAGAATGCACGTCTGGGGCTATTCTGTGTGACAGGAGTGTTGGGCTTTGCGTCCCTCAGCCACTAGTTCAACAATAGAATTTGTTTTCATACTGGACTTCTGTATAATTTTTTTTAATGTTCTTGAGTAAAGAAAAAGTTTTGAAAATCATAACTTTAAAAGAAGTCTCTCCCCAAATATCTCACACTTATGATTTTTTTTTTTTTTTTTTTTTTTTTTTTGGTACTGGGGATTGAACTCAGGGGCACTCAACCACTGGGCCACATCCCCAGCCCTTTTTGGTATTTTATTAGGGAAAGAGTCTCACTGAGTTGCTAAGTGCCTCGCCATTGCTGAGGCTGGCTTTGAACTCCTGATCCTCCTGACTCAGCCTCCCAAGTGCTGGGATTACAGGCGTGCGCCACCACGCCCGGCCTCACACTTATGATTTTTGTAATTGAAGCATCATTAGGATTAAAACACAAATATGTCTGAGAAGGTTACAGGGACCATCAAGGGAGAAATGTCACACTGTATTTCTTGCATATAAGTGTTTTCGGGTGGAGTGAGGCATAAGGAGTTTTGTGGAAGAGGGGAGAAGACAGAGGGCTGTGGAACATGTGGTGTTGGAGGATTTAGAAGCCCAAGGGGACTTATACTGAGAAAAATTTTAATAGTGAAAGATCAGTATGAAAATAGTGAATTCTTGTAGGGTAACATGCTGTGAGGAAGTATTAGTTGCACAGAGATGAAAAGGAACAAAATAAAGTCTACTTTAAAATTGGGCTTTAGGTTGGCTGCTTTCTGTTTTTGTGTGCCTGGAGTGATATGGTTCTGTGCAAGAAACACAGGGCTGCCTGTGAGAACTGATCCAGGACTAGCTGGCAGAGAAACTCAAAGCACAAGTGTGCTACAAAATATGTGCCTGTGCTCACATGCAGCTTAAATTTGGGTGGGGGTTCTGGGTTAAAATCAACTGATCAAGTATCCAGTGCAAATAATATAGAGAAACTGTATATTATGGTATGTTTAGCACTTTCTCATTTTGAGAAATCTTGGGTTGTTTTGTGTACAAAAGTGAGATAAAGTCCACAGATTCTAAAATTGTTTGTTTTGTAAAACACAGTACTAAATGTAGTCCAAACTCTACAACACATTTCAGCAATGTTCTTATGTCTAAAAAAATTCAGTTGGTTAAATTAATTGACACTTATTTTAATTTTTAAAATTTAGACTATCCCTGAAAATAAGAGTTTGGACTTTCCAGGTTCTATAAAACAGAATAAATGTTAGAAGACAACAGATTGAGAACTCCATGCATACCCTTGTTTTGCACAATCTTGGGTAACCTGTGTCTCACGGCCACTTTATGCATCTGCATAGTAATGCTTCCTGCCTTACAAATCTCTTAGAAATTGCATGCTTATGAAAACTCTTTCTGTTTATCTGATAGAATTAAATTCAGTTTCCCTGCCTATGTCATCTAGAGGACAGTCTTGGAATCCATGTTTGTAGTCCATATCTCTCAAAGGGTTGGCAGGTCAGTGTGGAGTATACAGAAATTTCCCCATCACTACAAGTAGTCATATAACCTTTCTATCAAGGTTTGATGATTAGATGGAATGTGGATGCTGAACTTTGCACCTAGGAGAGATGTCACCTGAAAAGAAAGCTTCAAGGAGCCTTGCAAGGGACATGGTTTGTGTAAGCAAATATTTTTTTTCAAAGCCTGTTCACTTCCATCAAGAATGGTGGATTTTACCTGATTCAGTGAAGCAGCAAACACATCTCACCTCTTCAGCAGGAATAACCTTTGCTGAAGCACATGAATGTTTTCTTTCTATCTCCAGGCTCTGTTTTCTCTAGTGGAATCTTGATGACACTAAAGCACTTGAGGTATATCTCTAGCTCCTTCTGTTGATGTGAGAGTTAAGTGTGAATCTGAGGATTCTTTATGTGACTTGAGCAGGTCCTATTAAACTATGTCAAGAAGGAAGGAAAGCAAGCTGATGAGTTTTAAGCACTTTTGTCAATTCAACATATTTGATAAAAACTTATAGCATCAATAACATATATTTTTTTAAATAATGGGAATTGAATCCAGGAGTACTCAATCACTGAGCTACATCCCTAGCCCTTTTTGTTTTTAAATATATATATTTTTTAGTTGTAGGTGGACATGATACCTTTATTTTATTTATGTGGTGCTGAGGATCTAACCCAGGACCTCACACATATGAGACTAGCGCTACCGCTGAGCCATAGCCCAGCCCCCCAGCCCTTTGTTTTTATATTTTTATTTTTTTAAAATTTGAGACAGGGTTTTACTAAGTCCTTAGGGCCTTGCTAAGTTTCGTCTTGAATTTGTGATTCTCCTGCCGCAGCCTCCCAAGCCACTGGGACTACAGGCATGCACCACTGTGCCCAGCTAGGGTTTTATTTTCTGGTGTTATAGTTTGGATCTCAAATTGTTGGTAAAAATGGCTCCCAGGTTCTCAAAGGCCCTTTAAGCTTCTATTTCCCCAGAACTTTTGAGCTTCGCTTCCTTGCCCTTTAAGTTTCTAGTTCCCGGAACTAAGAGTTTCACTTCCTTGTTACAGACCCCAACTGATATTATAACCAATCAGCACTCCCCCCCCCCCCAACCCCTTACCTATAGAGTCTCAAACCTTAGCCAATCTGCTTATGCATGCTTCCAAGTAACATATAAAAGCAGAAAAATTTCCGGTACTATCTCTCTCTCTCTCTCTCTCTCCTTGCTTAGCTCTTCCTCCTTTGCTTTTGACCCCAGATAATCTCCTGTGTGTTAAAATAAATCTCTCAGCTGGACTTTGCTTCTCGGTGTGGTTCTTCTTAGGCTCGAACCCTTACACCAATGTCTCTCAAAGGCTCATGTGTTAAATACTTGGTCCCCAGCCTTTTGTGCTATTGGGAGGTGGTGGAACCTTTAAGAGCTAGGGCCTTGGGAAAGTAAGTTAGTTCACTGAGTGTGCATCTTTGAAGGAGATATTGGGACTGTAGTCCCTTTCTTTTGTTCTTTGCTTCCTGGATGCCATGAGGTGAATGTACTTGCTGTGGTTTAGATATGTTCACCAAAAACTCATGTGTAAGACAAAGCAAGAAAGTTTAGAGCTGAAATGATTAGGTTATGAGAGCTTTAACCTAATAAGTATATTGATATGGATTAGTTGGGTGGTAACTATAGGCATGTAGGGAGTGGTCAGATGAGGTAGGTTACTGGGCATGTCTTTGGGGATCATATTTTTTTTTTACGATGAATAAGCTCTCTCTGTTGTTTTATCACCTTGTTCTGAGCTGCTTTTCTCCTCCATGTTCTTCCTCCATAATGTTTTTCCTCACCTCAGGCCCAGAGCAATGGAGTCAGCCATCTGTGGACAGAGACCTCTTAAACTGTGTGTCCCAAATAAACTTTTCCTTCTTTATGTTGTTCTTGTCAGTTCTTTTAGTTAGCCATGAAAAAGCTGACTAAAACAGGCCTCCTCCACTATGTACTCCTACCATGAATTTCTGTGCCCCAACAGGTCCAAACCAATGGTTCAAAGCAACCATAAATTGAAGCCTATGAAACTGTGAAACCCAATAAACCTTTTCTCTTTTTAATTTTCTTATCTTAGGTATTTTGTAACAGTAATGGAAAACTGACTAACACATGTGGTATTAAAAAGAAATAGTCCTTAAGAAACCCCCTTCATACTACTTTTTATATATAAATCTTATTTAGTTCTAAAGAAATTATTTTGTTTTTTACAAAAAGAATTCGAAAAACCAAAAGTGCTAGACTATGACTTATATAGTTTTGTTGTGCCTGGTGAAATACAGATTAAAACTCCAAGCCATGTCACACTTGAGCCAAAAAAAAGCCTTTATTAAGCTGATCAGCGGCCACTATACTCACACATCACACAGTGTGACAAGATGGCGCACCTGCAGTTATTTTCAAGGGTTTATATTTGGTTGTTCAGCCAATGCAAGCAAGCCACTGTATAGAAGCTGAATTTGGGCAGTTAGTGAGACAATGCAATGGTACAATGGTATTTCTCATGGACTTTCCAGGTTGGCATAGCAACAAACAAGTAGAAGGGTAGATGGGGTGCTCAAAATGACCCTAGTTGAGTACACACACGTCAGAGGATGGTTACTAACGTCTAGACAATCTCTAACAAGGTACATTGCCCAAGAAAAATGGAAATCAAAGAGAACGATTTTACATTGTATAAGAATTGCTATTTTTGTGTTGCCAAGTATGTTATGCTTGGTAACAATTAATGGGTACAGAGGCAGGACTTTCCGTGTTCTATTATTTCTGAGAAACAGAGCTATTTCTCGGAACTCCTAAGATGGCTGCTGAAGAACAAGATGGAGTTCTTTTAGTTCTCTAATCACAGTCTAGACAGAAAATGCTAGATGAGATCCCTTTGTTACGTCTATGTAGTTGGAAGCTATTCTGCCAGGCAGGTGGAGCCATAATTCTAATAGCACTTCCTTGGTAGTGAGGTCCAGAAGTGTTGTGTAGGCAACAGCTCTTATCCCTCAGGATAGTGCATGTGGCTTTTGTTATCCTGGGACTGTGAAAGTAATAGTATCCATATTCTGGATCTTTCTTCTGACTGACTGATAGGTACTTATCATTGGGCTACCTGCTTTATATTTAATTTTCAGAACAAACACAAGACTAAAATGTTCCCCATTTTACAGATGATAAGAAGTACAAAGGGATTAATATAACTTGTTTGAGGTCACACATAGGCAAAAGCAATACACAGTTTGAACCAGGACTTATTTGAAACTAAAATCTATGGCCTAACCCAGCTTTTTCCCTATGTGAACTCAAAGGGAGAATTTTAATCTTTGACCCATAGTAATGGTAGAATTCTATTTTCTGAGCATGAAAAGAGAAGTATCCTCCATCAAAATGACAGATGAAGCATGAAGTACAAAGATAGATGGAAGTTTTCCCATTACTTTTGAAATTGAGGACAGTTTCCATCTCAAGTTCCAGTAACCTTCTACCTTGCTTCTTTTTTTCCCTCTCCTTTATTCTAAGAATGGATTCTTGAAAGGAATGGGGTTGATTCTGAAAGAGTGAGGAGTAGGGAGAAAAAAGGAAGACACAATTTCTTCTTTTGGGGATATGTCTCTTATCACAAGGTATGTCCATAGGGGGAAAAATCAACTTGATATTTAAAAACTCATTTTCAGTTCTTTCAAGTACCTTGATTAAATAATTGAAACAGAGGAGTTTATAATTGATCAAATCATCACTTTTGTACATTTCAACTTTTAAAAAATCACTATTCAGGAGTTTCAAAAAGTCAAATTAGAGAAAAATTGGAAGGCTCAGTGTTTTTAGTTAAATTTTTTTTTCCAATGCTGTGACCAAAAGAACTGACAAGAACAATTAAAGGAAGAAAACACAGGGCCACCTTATTTAAAGACCATTCATTCCTCTGCTGGTCATATTATTTCACCTAGTCAATTCTCTTACTCATTTAGGATAATCTGAAATTATTTATTTACTAGCTCATTGTCTTTTCTCCTTAAGAGAATGCTAAGATCATGAGATCAGGGACCTTTTAGACTTACCTGTTCCTTGCTATTCTTCAGGGTCTAGATGACAGCCAGTCACATATGAAATGTTCAACTAATTGATTAAGGAGGGGCCATAATAGGGTACACCTTTTAGGAATAAGGGCATATTCTGTTCAGTGTCTCATAGACAATTTATTTCTGCAATTGGAACAAAACTATAACATAGAATTAGAATACCACCATTTTATAGCCTCCTAGTGAAAATGGATCTTGGCAAAGATCATCAGTGCTACTAATATCACAAAGAAACCAAGAAAATAGCATGATACGTTTTTCTGGTATAAATCACATAATCATTTATGAAGTATTTTTGCCAAAAAATAAAAAAATTGAAAAAAAACCTGATTCATGTAAATTTACAAATTTAACAGGTTTACTTACAGGAAACACAGGACAAAGGTTAAGGAGCACCATGGCAGTTTAATCAACAAAATCTAAAATGAGAAGCTTCTTTAGAACAAACAATTCCGGGGGATCCAAGATGGCCGATTAGAGGAAGCCGCACTTCAGGGCAGCTCCGTGGAAAGAATCCAACAAAGCAGATAAATTGCCTTTCATCATATATATATATAGGCTGAAAATACCGATCTCCTGGATGGTTTGATTACCACTACCAGAGAGAGAAAGAGACAAGCTGTCTGCAGCGGCTGGAGCCGTGAGGCTCCTGCAAAACCGCCTGGGTGGTGCACAGTCCGTGCAAAACAAAGTCAGTGTGGGGGGAGACCGCGCTACTACTGCAACCTCAGCCAAACTCACGGCACACCAGCGTGAAACCGGCGATAAAAACCAGCGATAACAGCCGGCGGGATTGGTGCTGGGGAACCACGGGAGACCATGGGTTGGCAACATCAGTTCAAATCCACACTCCGCCCGACGCGACCCTCAGTAGTAGGGCCCCGGACAGAGCGGCGCAGAGATCAGCGATCAGCAAGCAGAGGCAGAGTGGAGCGGGCCACAGTCCGAAGCAGTGCTGTCTGCACCACAGTCACAGTTGTGGCTTCCCGGTGCCACTTCGGCAGGGAGACATCCACCCAACAGCTATGAAATCGATCGGCGAGGATACGGGAGTCTGCGGAGCTGCTGTTGACTGGAAGGAGAGCACCGCCATCTTTGAAAGGTGCAGTGGCTGGCCAAGACAAAGGGGCGGAGATGGAGAGCGACGGCTGCAGCCATCCAGGGACCCTCCAGCTCTCTGAAGACAACGCACAATTGGGTGAGGCTCAGGTGGTCAGCAGGGGAAGGCGTTTCTGAGGCTAGCGCAGTGGCCACAAGAAGCTGCAACTGTGGGTGGGCTTGGGGAGGGGGTGCCTTCTGGAGGGTCCCCTTCCCGGTGCCATTCATCTGCTGACACACACAAACCCCCTGGGCCACTCCTTCACTGAGGCGTTCAGCCACTGGCCTAAGATGCAGCCTTGATTTCACTGACAGGATCACAGACTGTCTAGACATGATCCAATAACAATTGGTTTGAACTGGAAAGGAAAAAAAAGAGGGGGGCTTCCCAGGGCCCGTTTTGTCTGAGACTTGGAGTTCGACTTTTTTTTTTTTTTCCTTTTCTTTTTGTTGGTCTGCTTGTTTTGTTGGATTGCAGAGGGAGGTTTTTTTTGTTTGTTTGTTTCTTTTTCTTTTTCTTTTTTTTGGCTTTGTTTTGTTCTGCTTTTTTTTTTTTTTTTTTTCCTTCTGCATTGATTGTTAGTGTGTTTGTTTGCTTCTGCTCCTTTTTTCTTTCCTTCTTTTCTTACTTCTCACTCTTGTATCTTTTCTTCCTCCTTCATCTTTCATGTTTACATCCTTCCAGTGCATACTAAACAGAGGCAAAAACAAGTTATATGCAGAACTTGGGATTTCTAGGACTGGCGCAATTGAACTGGGTAGCAAAGTGGTGTTATATATAGTTTACTCTCTATTTCCTTGATTCTCTCTCTCCTCTCTCTTACACCAATTCCTACTCTTTTATCATTTTTTTTTTCTTTTCCAACTTACTTTATATATAAGTTGGTCTTTCCACCTAATTGTCAACTTCATTCTCTTTCTTCCATCGTCTACTGATACTAAACCACTTCCACTAAACCACTTCAATAGATATCTCTTTTCATACTTTCCAAGAAAGAACAATTCAAGACACTTCCTTCTTCCTAAACATAACACCTCTGTGTCCAATGCTTGAAGCTATAAAACCCTATCAGAAGTGTACAGAGTAAATTGGAAATAATATCTGGGTTAACAAAATCTGTACATTGTGATCAAACTTGGATTTTATGAATAGAAGGTGTTAGGTTTTAAAAGTGTAAAGGAATTATAAGGGGATCTGATAGCATTGTACTACAGGAACAACATAAGGCTTTAAGGTAAAATCGAAATAGTCAAGGTCCCACAGTGCAGGAAGAATAGACACACAAGCAACATGAAAAAACAAGGAAAGAAAATGACACAAACAAATCAAGATACCTCATCGGTAGATGTCATGGCAAGCACAGTTGGTCAAATGCCAGAGATGGAATTTAGAAATTACATATGCCAAATGTTTATGGAACTTAAGAATGAACTCAAAAATGAAATGAGGGAGCAGGTACAGGAGGCAAAAGATCATTTTGACAAAGAACTCCAAAAACAAATACAGGAAGTAAAAGATTACTTCAATAGGGAAATAGAGGCTCTAAAGAGAATCCAAACAGAAATGCCAGAAATGAAAGAAGCAATAAACCAAAATAAAAGCTCAATTGAAAACATCTCCAACAGAATAGACCACTTGGAAGAAAGAACCTCAGACAATGAAGATAAAATATATGTCCTAGAGAAGAATTTAGACCATACAGCAAAACGTGTTAGAAATCAAGAACATAACATCCAAGAATTATGGGACAGCATAAAAAGACAAAACTTAAGAGTGATTGGCGTAGAGGAAGGGGCAGAGTTTCAAGCCAAAGGAATGAGTAATCTATTTAATGAAATAATTACAGAAAATTTTCCAAACTTGAGGAATGAATGGGAAAACCAAGTTCAAGAGGCATACCGAACACCAAACAAACAAAATCTCAACAGATCCACACCAAGACACATTATAATGAAAATGCCTAATACACTGAGCAAGGAGAGAATACTAAAAGCCACAAGAGAAAGGAAGCAAATTACATATAGGGGGAAACCAATCAGACTATGTTCAGATTTTTCAACCCAGACCTTAAAAGCAAGAAGATCCTGGAATAGCATATTTCAAGCTCTGAAAGAAAAGGGATGTCAACCAAGAATCTTATATCCAGCAAAACTGAGCTTTAGATTCGAGATGAAATAAAAACCTTCCATGACAAGCAAAAGTTAAAAGATTTCACAACTCGAAAGCCAGCACTTCAGAGCATCCTGGGCAACATTTTTCATGAAGAAGAAGAGAAAGATGATAACGAAAATCACCAAAGGGAGATATTAAACTAAAGGAAATACCAACCAGAAGAGAAACCAAATCAAGCTAAAGACCATAATTCAAATAAAAATGGATGGGAATAAAAATCACATCTCAATAATAACTCTGAATGTTAATGGCCTAAACTCGCCAATCAAAAGACACAGATTATCAGAATGGATTAAAAGAAATGACCCAACAATTTGCTGTCTCCAAGAAACACACCTCATAGAAAAGGAGATCAACAGACTGAAAGTGAAAGGCTAGGAAAAGTCTTATCACTCACATGGCCGGCGGAAGCAAGCAGGGGTTTCCATTCTCATATCAAATAAGGTAGACTTCAAACCAAAACTAATCAAGAGGGACAAAGATGGATATTTCTTATTACTTAAGGGAACCATCCAGCAACAGGATATAACAATCATAAATCTGTATGCCCCAAATAATGGAGCACCTACATTCATCAAACAAACACTTCTTAAGTTCAAGAGTAAAATAGACCACAACACAGTTATTCTAGGGGACTTCAACACACCTCTCTCACCAATGGATAGATCATCCAAACAAAAGCTAAACAAAGAAACTTTAAGCCTCCTTAAAACAATTAACAATTTAGACCTAACGGACATATATAGAATATTTCATCCCTCAGTAAACGAATACACATTTTTCTCAGCAGCACATGGCTCCTTCTCCAAAATAGATCATATATTATGTCACAAGGCAACTCTCAGCAAATATAAAAAAATAGGGATACTACCCTGCATGCTATCGGACCATAAAGGGATGAAATTGGAAATCAAGGACAAAACAAGGAATAAGAAAAACTACTCCATCAACTGGAAGCTAAACAACATGCTACTGAATGAACAAGGGGTTGAAGAAGACATCAAAGAGGAGATCAAAATATTCCTAGAGGTAAATGAGAACACAGATACATCATATAGAAATCTCTGGAAAAACTATGAAGGCAGTAGTAAGAGGAAAATTCATTGCACTGAGTTCATTCCTTAAGAGGAAAAAAAAACAACAAATAAATGACTTAACATCACACCTCAAAGCATTAGAAAAAGAAGAACAGACCAACACCAAGAGCAGTAGAAGACAGGAAATAATTAAAATCAGAGCAGAAATTAATGAAATTGAGACTAAGGAAACCATTCAAAGAATTGACAAGACTAAAAATTGGTTCTTTGAAAAAATAAACAAAATTGACAGACCCTTAGCGATACTAACGAAAAGAAGAAGAGAAAAAACTCAAATTACTAACATTCGTGATGAAAAAGGGAATATCACAACAAACACCTCAGATATACAGAATATAATTAGAAATTACTTTGAAAACTTGTACTCTAATAAAATAGAAAATACTGAATACATTGACAGATTTCTAGAGTCATATGATTTGCCTAAACTGGATGTGGAGGCTATACACAATTTAAACAGATCAATTACAAGCGAAGAAATAGAAGATGTCATCAAAAAGCTACCAACAAGGAAAAGTCCAGGACCTGATGGGTTTACAGCCGAGTTCTATAAGACTTTCAAAGACGAACTAATACCAATGCTCTTCAAGCTATTTCAAGAAATAGAAAAAGAGGGAGCTCTTCCAGACTCTTTCTATGAGGCCAATATCACATTAATTCCAAAGCCAGGCAAAGACACATCCAAAAAAGAAAACTTCAGGCCCATATCTTTAATGAACATAGATGCAAAAATCCTCAACAAAATCCTGGCAAATCGGATACAAAAACATATCAAAAAGATAGTGCACCACAATCAAGTGGGGTTTATCCCAGTGATACAAGGCTGGTTCAACATTCGGAAATCAATAAACATAATACATCACATCAATAGTCTTAAAGACAAAAATCATATGATCATTTCAATTGATGCAGAAAAAGCATTTGACAAAATACAACACCCCTTTATGTTCAAAACACTGGAAAAACTAGGAATATCAGGAACATATCTTAACATTATAAAAGCTATTTATGCAAGGCCCTGAGCTAACATTATCTTAAATGGAGAAAAATTGAAAGCATTCCCTCTAAAAACTGGAGCAAGACAGGGATGCCCCCTTTCACCACTGCTATTTAACATAGTACTGGAAACTCTGGCCAGAGCAATTAGACAGACAAAAGAAATTAAAGGGATCAAGATAGGAAAAGAAGAGCTCAAATTAGCACTATTTGCTGATGACATGATAATCTACCTAGAAGACCCAAAAAACTCTACCAGAAAACTTTTACAACTAGTAAACGAATTTGGCAAAGTTGCAGGATACAAAATCAATACACATAAGTCAAAGGCATTTGTGTACATCAGCGACAAAGACTCTGAAAGGGAAATGATGAAAAATACCCCATTTGCAATAGCATCAAAAAAAAAAAAAATACCTGGGAATCAACCTAACAAAAAAGGTGAAAGACCTTTATAACGAAAATTATAGAACACTAAAGAAAGAAATTATAGATGAACTCAGAAGATGGAAAGACCTACCTTGCTCTTGGATAGGTAGAATTAATATTGTCAAAATGTCCATACTACCAAAATCATTATACAGATTTAATGCAATTCCAATCAAAATCCCAATGTCATTCTTCAAAGAAATAGAAATAGCAGTCATGAAATTCATCTGGAAAAATAAGAGACCCAGAATAGCCAAAGCAATCCTGAGCAAGAAAAGTGAAGTAGGGGGCATCACCATACCGGATCTTAAATTATACTATAGAGAAATAGTATCAAAAACAGCATGGTATTGGCACCAAAACAGACTGGTGGGACCAATGGTACAGAATTGAGGATACAGAGACTAATACATATAATTTCAGCTATCTTATATTAGACAAAGGCGCCAAAAATGCACAGTGGAGAAAGGATAGCCTCTTCAACAAATGGTGCTTGAAAAACTGGAAATCCATATGCAACAAATTGAAATTAAACCCTTATCTTTCACCATGCACAAAACTCCATTCAAAGTGGATCAAGGACATAGGAATTAGACCAGAGACAATACACCTAATAGAAGTAAAAGTAAGCTCCAATTTCCAACATGTCGGATTAGGCCCCAAGTTCCTTAATAAGAATCCTGTAGCGCGAGAATTACTACCAAGAATTAATGAATGGGATAGATTTAAACTAAAAAGCTTCTTCTCAGCAAAAGAAACAATCAGTGAGGTGAATAGAGAGCCAACTAATTGGGAACAAATATTTAATACATGTACATCAGATAGAGCACTAATCTGTAGAATATATAAAGAACTCAACAAACTTTACACTAAAAAAAGAAATAACCCAATCAATAAATGGGCTAAGGAATTGAGAAGACACCTCTCAGAAGAAGATACACGATTAATCAACAAATACATGAAAAAATGTTCAACATCGCTGGCAATTAGAGAAATGCAAATCAAAACTACTCTAAGATTTCACTTCACTCCAGTCAGAATGGCAGCTATCAAGAACACAAGCAACAATAAATGTTGGAGAGGATGTGGGGAAAAAGGCACACTCATACATTGCTGGTGGGACTGCAAAATGGTGCAACCATTATGGAAAGCAGTATGGAGATTTCTTGGAAAACTGGGAATGGAACCATCCTATGACCCAGCCATCCCACTCCTGGGTCTATTCCCAAAGGACTTAAAAACAGCATATTACAGTGACACAGCTATCTCAATGTTTGTAGCTGCACATTTCACAATAGCTAGGTTGTGGAACCAACCTAGATGTCCCTCGGTAAATGGGTGGATTAAGAAAATGTGGTATATACGCACAATGGAATTTTACTCAGCAATAAAAGAAAACAAATTAATGGCATTTGCAGGTAAATGGATGAAGTTGGAAGACATAATGCTAAGTGAAGTTAGTCAGTCTCAAAAAGCCAAGTACCAAATGTTCTCTCTTATATAAGAAGGCTATTTCAAAGTATTGTTGGATGGGGGTACATAGGAGGATTAGAGGAACACTGGAATGGTCAAGGGAAGGGAGGGTAAGGGAGGGAGCAAGAGGGGAGGGAGGGGGAGAAAAAAAAGGTGTTTGAATGAGACGGATATCATTTTCCTTAATGCATGATTGAATACCTGAATTGTACGAATATACTTTGTATACAAACAGTTGTATGTAAAAAGATACTAAATATATGCACTATGAGTTGTACATATTAAAAATTATAAAAATAAAATTAAAAAAAAAAAGAACAAACAATTCTGTACCTTTAATGAATAATTGAATAATTGAAAGGAAAAAAAAAAAAAAAAAGAGAAAACGACACAATACCTTAAGGCAATTGAGGGATATTACAATTGACCAAATCGTGGACTTTGGTTCTTGTCAGAACAAGTCAGTATTTTTTTTTCCTTAATAATTTTATTTTTTCACTTTTGTAATATGATTTTTAAAATTTATTTTTGACTGATGTATAAAAACATAAAAATTTTACATACTGATGGGGTACCATGTAACGTTTTGATACATGTAAACATTGTGTAATGTTTAAATCCATTTAAGCCTATCTCAAATGGTCTTTCTTTATTGTGAAAATCATCTCTCCTAGCTTTTTTTTTTTTTAATCTATAGTTAACCCACCATGTAATACTGTACCATAACTTCTTTCTCCAATTTACCAGTAACTTCATATCCATTGGTCAACCTCTCTCTCTCTCCCTGTTCGCCAACTTTCCCCAGCCACCCTAGCCCCTGGTAACCACCATTCTATGCTGAATTTTATAAGATTAACTGTTTTTAGATACTCACATATGGGAGAGATCATGCAGTACTTATCTTTTTGTGCCTGGCGTATTTCACTTAATATAATTATCTTGAGTTCTATCCATGTTACTGAAAATAATAGGCTTTCATTCTTTTTTTTTTTTTTTTTTTTTTCTTAATGGAGGAACAAGCGAATTGTTGAAACTAATTTTGAGTATGCAGAGAAATGTGAATGCTGACTGGATATTTTCTATTATTGTGGTTATGATTTTTTTTTTTTTTTAATGTAGAAGGCTGTCCTTGTAGAACTCTATGCTGTAAATGACTTTCAAAGCAATTTGGGTAATAATTTCAGCTTGGCCTCAGGTGAGCACAGCAAGTATTTGGGTATTTTGCCACTATACAGTCTCTTTTCTTCTCTAGTAATGCTTTTCCTCTTGTCTACTTTTTCTGACAGATTCCCCAGACTTCTTTTTGCAAGCTTCTTCATGGCATCTCTATTTTCATCCTTTCAACTTTTTTTGTTTTTAATTTTGATTTCAAAGTGCATGTATTTGGGTTTATGTTGTGGCATTTTCTATAAAGCCCTCTTCTTTTTCATGAAAGATATCATGGTGTTGAAAGAGTTAACTTTGACTTCTACTTGCTGTTTAGTTCTTTATTCACATATATGGCCACCAGGTATTGCTATTTCAATTATTTAGATCCAGAGTAACTCTGTACATTTATCTTTTCTTAAAAAGAGTAACACAAACCTTTTTCTATAAGTACTTAATTTCTAGTTAATGAGCTTTAAGAGTCTTTTTGTGATTAAAAATAAATTTCTCTTACTTTTAAAGTAGATATAAATCCCTTAGAGCAAAAAGTTCTTCATGAGCTAACATTCAGCCTTGCCTCCCTCTTTTCCCTGCTTCTAGGTTTTATAAACAACTGCTATAAAAGAAAAAACAATAGTGCTTTGGAATCCCAGACAGAGAAAGTTGACTTTTATCAGACAGCCTAAATGGTGTGCAGAGAAAACAGTTTCAGAGAATCCGTGAGAAATAAATTTTCACCCAAACTAATTAGATAAATAATGACGAAATTATAATATGCCCAGGCAGTCACGTACAGGGCCTTGAAAAGGTGCAAGTGACCTCAAAACCTTGAAATATATATAATAAGAAATTTAATATGTCCAAAATGTAGTCTATAAATTAAGTCATGTCTGTAATGAAATCACCAAAGAAAGTATAAACAATCTGTACTGCCAAAAATTATGCTTGAAAACCTACAACAAAGTAAAAGTAAAGAGAGAAGATTCCACAGCCTGACTCATGTGTCGGTGTGTTATTTTCCCCATCGCTGCTTCTCTGCCTCGTACTTCATTGAGCGCTCGCATTGTACCCCCTGGCTGGGGCTGGCCCCCAGCAGGTTTACTTTTTTATTCAATTTTACCATTTTTTATTAGATTAAGTTGAATTATATGTAAAATTATTACTTATATATTGTAATTTAAATGTACCATGTTTTGTCTATTTCCTTCTTATCTTTTTATCTTCCTTTTTAAATCTTCTTTTGGAGTGAGTGATTTTTCATTCTTTTTCTTTAACATCTTAGGGATTATTCTAGATATCATGATATAAATTCTTAGCATATCAAAGAATGTTATAAATTCATGATTTTACTTCCCAAGCATTCCAAGGATCTCTGGCCATTTTAATATGATTTTCTTCTATTAGCATTTGTTCTAATGTAGGTTTTCTGGAGAAAAGTTCTCTAACCTTTTGCCAGTCAGAAATTGTCCTTATTTTATCTCAATTTTTGAAGAATAAGTTCACTGGATAGAGGATTCTAGTGTGAACATTTTTATTTCTCCTCAGCATGTTAAGAATGTCATATGTCAACTTGGGCACCCACTGTGCCTGATAAGTCAGCTATATATTTCTATCACAAAAAGGTCTACACAATCTGATTTATTTGCTTTTGACTGATTTTAAGATTTTCTCATTGTGTTTTTTAGTAAATTGAATATGATGTGCTTAGATGTGGTTTTATTTCTGTTTCTTTGTGATTTGCTTAGAGTTTTCAAAGCCTCATAGATACATGGGTTCATATCTTTAATATGTTTTAGAAAGTTCTTGGCAATTACTCTTCAAGCATCTTTTCCTGACTCATTTTTCCTCTCTTTCTTCTGGAATGCCAATTATACTCGTATAAGATGATTTGATATTGATTTAGGATGCTTCGTTAAATTTTTTCATTCATTCTTCTCTTTTTGTTTCAGTTTTGATAATTATACTGGCTATGTTAAAATTTTCCCATCCCTTCCTATTTTGTAGCTAGTTTGCTGGCAATTCCATTTGATGGATTCTTCATTTTTAATATATTTTGCTTTTAGTATCTTTCTTCTTCCCTTTTTAAAAAATGATTGCATAGTGGTGGATGGTAAATAAAGGGAGGTTGGATTTGACCAGTATACAGTGTATACATGTATTGAAATACCAGGCTGAACCCCATTAATTGAAACAATTAATATGTTAATAAAAGATAAAAGACTTGTATATCATTGCTGAAATTCCGTATCATTTAAGTATGTTGTACACATATTTGTGATCATTGTTTTAAAGTTTCTTTCTTACAATTCTATCATCTGTTCTGTCTTTGGATATACTTCTACTGTCTTTTATCATATTTAACCAGGGTTCACATTTTCTTGCTTTCATATGCATCTCATGTCTTTTGATTTTATGTGAGACTGTAGGCAAAATGAGCAGAGCCAGAAGTTGATAGGATTTACTTCTGGAGTAAGATGTAGTTCTTTGGCCAGGCCACTGGCACAGGGGACTGAACCTGGTTCTGGGTTTTGCTACATTTTTAATTTAGTTCAGTGTGCTAGTGTCTTTGAATAGTTTGAAGGTGAGGGTCAGGACTTTCCCTTCTGATAGACTTGGGATTTCAGTTCTTGTGAAACTCTGGAGATCTCTTACACAGCCCAGACTGGGCATTTCTCTGCCCTACCTCTGTCTGAAGTCCAATGGGTTGCTTGGAAGCATCCTTTCTCTTCAGTCCTACCTTCAGTGCCTCTGGAGATCCTTCCTCTCTCATCTGCATTCACTGTGTGAATTGTGGCTGTCTTGCATTTGGGCAGGGCTTAGTGCGGCTTGGAGAGACGGCAAATAGTTTTTCTGCTTTGCCCCTAGTCTTTAGAAGCTATTCTTTGCTTCTCTTGCTGGGAAAGTCCCAGTGTGCTGCCACCCCTCCCTTACCCCCGCCCCCCCCCCTGCCATTTATCTCAGCAATCACATCCTGCTTTCAACACCTACCCCATACATTCAGTGAAGGTCATAAGCAAAGACTCATTTCTTGGCTTGATTGAGCTCATTTACTCTGATGCACCACAGTAGCACAGGATCTATGGAAGAGTCTTCTTCTTCTAGCTGATCCTTTAGGGATCATAAGAACTATAAGTCTTGTCACTTCTAGCCAGCCAACTTTCTAGGATTTATTTTATTTACATTATTTTTTCCAGTATTGTGTGAATAGCACTGCTGTAAACACAGATGTAGTTGCGTATCTGTAGCATGCTGTTTTAAAGTCCTTTGGGTGTAAACCAGGGAGTGGGATAGCTGGGTCAAATGGTGGTTCCAAGTTTTCCAAGGAATCTCCATACTGCTTTCCATATTGGCAGCACCAGTATGCAGTCTCATCAGCAGTGTATGAGTGTGCCTTTCCCCCCACATCCTCGCCAACACTTAGTGTTGTTTGTATTCTTAATAGTTGCCATTCTGACTGGAGTGAGATGAAATCTTAGAGGAGTTTTGATTTGCATTTCTCTAATTGCTAGAGATGTTGAACATTTTTTTCATATATTTGTTGATTGTGGAACCAACCTAGATGCCCTTCAGTAGATGAATGGATAAAGAAACTGTGGTATATATACACAATGGAATATTATTTAGCATTAAAAGAAAATAAAATGATGGCATTTGCAGGTAAATGGATGGAGTTGGAGAATATTATGCTAATAGAAGTTAGCCAATCCCAAAAAACCAAATACTGAATGTTTTCTCTGATATGAGCATGCTGATCCATAATGGGGTTGCTGAGTGGGAGGTAGCATGTGAGGAATGGAGGAACTTTAGATAGGGCAAAGGGGAAGGAGGGAAAGAGGGGGCATGGGAGTATGAAAGACGGTGGAATGAGATGGACATCATTACCCTAAGTACATGTATGAAGACACAAATGGTATAACTTTACTTTGTGTACAATCAGAGACATAAAAAATTGTGCTCTATATGTGTAATATGAATTGAAATGCATTCTGCTGTTATATATAACAAATTAGAATAAATAAATAAATCATGCATGAATCTTTTTTGTTATTTTAATTTTTGATATATGACAACAGAATGCATTACAATTCATAGAATAAATAAATAAATCATACATGAATCTTTTATTTTTATTTTATTTTAATTTGTTATATATGACAACAGAATGCATTACAATTCATATTACACATATAAACACACTTTTTCATATCTTTGGTTGTACACAAAGTAGAGTCACATCATATGTGTCTTTATACATATACTTAGGGTTATGATGTCCATCTCATTCCACTGTCTTTCCTACCCCCATGCCCCCTCCCTTCCCCGCCCTTCCCTTTGCCCTATCTAGAGTTCATCTAATCCCCCCCTCCACTCCAATGACCCCAACCACATTTTGAATCAGCATTTTTAAATCAGGGAAAACATTTCGCATTTGAATTTTTTGGGATTGGCTGACTTCACTTAGCATTATATTCTCCAACTCCATCCATTTACGTGCAAATGCCATGATTTTATTTTCTTTTAATGCTGAGTAATATTCCATTGTGTATATATACTATAGTTTCTTTATCCATTCATCTACTGAAGGGCATCTAGGTTGGTTCTACAGTTTAGCTATTGTGAATTGCATGCATGAATCTTTAGCAATCTGAAGTTTAAACTGGAAATTTTGTATCTTATCTCATTTATTTTTATTGTTGGGTGAAAGTAATAGTTTATTGAAATATTTTGTATCCTACACAGATGCAACTATTTCCATGTCTCTTCGAACTATATCCCACAAATATCAACATGCATAACTTTAAATTTGTGTAGATAATTGGGATTAAGGTTTAAAATTTCCAACCAAGTTTTTTCTCGTTGTTTTCTAATTTAATTGTATTTTAGTAAAAGATTGTAGCCTATGTGGTGTTTTACTTTTCAAATTTATTGAGATTTACTTTATGACATTGTACATGTTCAATTTTTATAAAACTCTCTTGAGTACTTTAAAAGAGTATTGGGAGTATTGGTTCTATTTCTCAGGTGCAGGATTCTTTCTCTGTCTCTCTCTTTTACTAATTATCTATTTGCTTCTGGGCTGGGTTTATTTTTCATTTATTTTTTATATTGATGACTATTTTCAACAAATAAAATGAATCAGTTCATTTTTCATATTTATTTGTTTTTATTTCATAATTTCTTGTTCTGATTTATTTGGTGTTATACCCTCATTTACTCTATTTTAAAGTACTTGTGATACTTTTATTTCATCTGGAGTTAATTTGCATTTAAATTATTGATTTTTGCCTGTTTCCCAGCACTAGTGAAGATGAATAGCATATCTTCACATGTTTAGGTAGGCATGTTTTAAGGGAGACTTTTTGGTTTCTTCTATTTTTCCTCTTTCCTCTTTTCTCTGCATTTTCCCTGTCTCAGGAGCTTGTCCGCTGACTCTCCACCATTGAGCCACGGGATGAGAACCAAGGTTTTAAAATGTGTTGTACTCCTGCTCCATTGGTTATTAGAGATACTATAGATCTAGATATACAACAGTGGTGGCTTCACTTATTGTTGGTCACAAGGTTGTGTCTTTGTCCTACATAAGTCTCTTATTTTTATTTTAATTGATTTCTTAAGTAGGAGTTGATATCTGGCTTTTCTCAGGTGCTGGGAAGTCCTATTTCATGTTCTGCATTTGGTAATGAGGTTGACTTTGCTCTCCATCTCATAGGTCTTTCTTTGCCATGGTTACTGAGAAGCCAAACTCCCACCAGCTACTGCCTCTCTCCAGATAATAAGCCCCTTTTATCTGTTCCAACCCCTCCCACCTTACAACTGTTTTCTCTATTTGTTCAATTCCTAATTGCTTCTGAGCCTAGCTATGCCATTTGCATTTTCCCATTTTAGTAGTTTTCTATTTTCATTACTAATATTACTGTTATCATTTCTTTCTAACTCTTGCCTTGGAGTTCCTTTGGGATCTTGGATACTTGCCTAATGTCTCACCATTGGCGTGTAAACACTATTATTGAATGCCACAGATACACTATTTGGCTCTATTATTGGGTTCCAAAGCTCACATATTTTTCTTAGTTAAATAAACTGAAAGGATCTGTTGATTCTGTAATATTGGCTTCTCAGATGATGGAACTATGGCTAGTATTGGGAAAGAGACCAGAGCGATCAGTTTTCATTTTCATTTATGCTGAAATTTCTTTTGTTGGTTTTTCCTCTGTTATTTTCTGAACATTATGCTGCCTAAAGTCTTTTGAAAAGAAATAATGAAGGTCTTTGTACATGTAAAAAGCCTATTCTTTTACACAAATTTATTTCCAGAATGGGCTAAGTGTAATTTTCTGCTACTAAGAGTAAAACAGCCAATTCTTTGGGAAAATTGTTTTTGTAAAAATTTATTTATTTCCCACACACTGCCTTTCAGCTTGAGAAAAACAGAAAAATATTTTTTTTTTCCATTTTTCTTTCTGTCTTTACATAGGGTGGGAACTTTCCCTTTTTTTCTTTTGCACCACTGAGCATATTTGGAAAGGTGTATTAATAGGTTAGTGTTTTGAAGAGGTGTTTAGACCACTGCCCAGAATACTGCCCAGCGTCTCTGGCTTGCAGGGAGGGATTTACTATATTCCCTGTTATTTTCTGAAGCCCTCAGAAGCACATCTAGGAGAAGGATGTGTATTCCTTCTGTGGTCCTGTGTCCTCTAGCTACAACTCACTGCTGACTAACTTGCCAGGTCCAGTTTTACATATTGGCAGGGAAGTGGCTACCTTGGACATTTCACTTGAGAAGACTAAGGGGCCTGCATGCAACTCAGATCGTTTTCTAATGGTGTGAACAGACTCCCATTGTTAGATGCATTTGAAGGGAGAGAGACAAGAACTGTTTCCATTCTCCAATATCTTGAGGAAGGTGTCCTGTGACCAAATATTAAAATTAAGCACACAGGTTAGTGGTTCTCAACCAGAGGCAATTAATTTGACAGTTCTGAGTGAGTGATCCCTGAAATCCATTGTGGTCATGTAGTGCTGAAGGTTCAAGGACAGTCCCATTTCATATGCTGAAACCATTCTTAGGCAAATTGTACTTTGACTTTGGGATGGAAGACATAGAACTTTCTATTCTTATAGTGACCTTTAAAGGGACTCAACCTGTATAGTAGAAAGGATGATTGTTTCCCCTTTAAATCTGTGATTTTCATAATGACATTATTAAACATTGAGAGGAACTCAGACGTTATTGCATTATAATTTCCTGCATGAATACAAAACACATGTATTTCTTCATGCTTACAGAAAGGTGTGAGGGAGGACTGAAATGTCTGTTACAAACAGATACAAAAGTGAAATTCATTTCTTAGAATTTGCTTCTCATATTTACCATTTTGAAGCCACCACCATAATAGTGCCATTGAAAAATCATTAAAAGATTAATAGGAGCAAACAAAAGGAATGACTAGCATTCTTTATTATTAACAAACAGCCAAATGTTTATTAAAATTCCCCTTTGTGTTTAAACTAGAACAAATGTTTTTTTTTTTTTTTTTAATGATTCCTTCAAACAAAGGTTTTCAGGTTTTCTATTATCTTGGCAATTAATATGCTAGCATCACTAAAGAGTTTCTCTAAACCCAAGAGGTCCTCAGAGGCCTCTGACAAAGGATTGTCCCAATTGCTCCTGTTCTGGTACGATAAGAAACTGACACAGATAGTACAAAGCAGTGCTGAGGATACTTGCCTTTCCTGCTGACTGACTGATGAGGGGAGAATGAGCCTCCCTAGAAGAATCCATTAATGAACAACCACATTGTCTGTATAGAGATAATTTGATGTGGACTTTAAAATCAGCTAAAATTAAAAGGATCACATGGCCTCATTTTATAGCTCAAGTTCAGATCATTTTTTATTGATGTTGAAATCATTAATTGTGAATAGTTAATAGACACAGTTACATATAGAGATGGTTCTTTATTCCCCCTCATTGTAGGATGTTACTCTTAAATATGAATATATATTGGTGAGTAGGAGAACAATTCTGTTTCTGATAAAATAAATGACTTGAGATGCTTAGAGCTGAGGCAAGAGGATGAATACTTGATACTGTTACTTTATCAGTAGTAACTAATAGAAGCCCAGAGAATAGACTTGTGATTGTATGAACATGAATTGGCCCTAGAGAACATGTTAATTCCATCACAAAGGCATCTCAAGGTCCTAGAAGGTGTTCTGGTTTGTTTGAAAAAATAGATTCAGTAGTATAATCTTTTTTCTAACATGCTCCACTCATATTGTGAACACTGCCTTAAAATATTTTACCTCATTTCATTGCCTTAGTCAGATGATAAAGAGGAAGATTTTTGTTCTGTATTTCCTTCAAGCTAAGTATTAGTATAAGAACATTCCACGTTTAGAGCATTAACTCTCTTCTTCCTTGATCATTATAAATTTACCCTGCCTTGTGATGCTTCTTTTCTGAACTTGCAAATGATTGATTGCATAAGGTTTTTCAGCAAGTGTCTTCTTTTTTTTTTTCAGATATTAGAAGTTTAGCATTGAAAGGGAGTTTAGAGATCATGAAGCACAGTATCTTTATTTCATATGTGAATAAATAAGGACTAGGGAGATGAACAACATGCCTAAGGGTATAAAACCTGGCAAGTAATACTGATGAGTTTTTTTTGTTTTGACAAAAATTTTGTATGAATCTAAACCAAGTATGGGACCATTCCTGGTTGGGATAAAATAATTTTTAGACAAGTTCATTTGGTGGTATTTGTGTATAGTTTTCCTGGGTCTCTTCCGATTTTGCCTTTCATGGATCATCTTCTGTCTTTTTTTTCTTTTGTACTATAAAATTATTCTTTTGGTCCCTCTTATTTGTATGTGAAACATGCTATGTAGATCTAGATTGCTTGGGTATAAATATTGGCTCTGGTATTTATCAGCTGTGTGACCTGAGGTAAAGTAACAGACCTCTCTGTGCCTGTTTCTTCTTGTGCAAAAATGGAAATGAACATAGGTATGAAGATTACACAGAATACTGTGTATGAAATACTATAGACATTGCTTATGGTAGGTAACAGGCAGTGATAACTATGATAACTGCTTTTATTCTTATTATCACTTTCAAGTTAGCACCCAACAGATACCTTAAACTCTTACATTCCACTTTAGGCCTATATCTTCTACATCTTCAAATTTGGTTGGTGCAACATTATCTACATGTAGGAGTCAGTAGTGATTTGTGCTTTTTCTCAATCCTCTGTCTTGATCCAATAGCAACTTATTGAACAAATATGTATATTTTTGGAGGGGTACCAGGGATTGAATTCATGGGTACTTGATTTCTGAGCCAAATCCCCAGCCCTATTTATAGACAGGGTCCTACTGAGTTGCTAAGTGCCTCACTTTTGCTGAAACTGGCTTTGAACTTTTAATCTTCCTGCCTCAGCCTCCTGAGCTTCTGGGATTACAGGAGTGCTCCATGCACCTGGCTGAACAAATATTTTTGAATTTAAGTTTCTCTATGTCAGTTACATCTATCCTCACCTCTCTAAGGGTATTTCTATTGCCTCACCAGGTACCTCATTGGTGCTTTAAAAGAATTTTAGGCTTTCACTTCAGAATTTGTACAAATGCGGAATGTAAATGAAAATTTATCTGTTCCTAAAATAGATTGTCTTTATAAATCACATGGCCATCAGTTAGAGTTCTAAATTTTCTATTAATAAAATTAATAACAATTAATATTTACCACATATGTTTACGCATAACCACAGATATAATTATAACCATGGTTTGTATGCAAAAAAAAAAATCAAATATAGGGCTTTGAGTCTATTTTAATAGTTTCATGATGCTGTAACAAAATGTCTGAGACTAGGTAATTTATAAGAGCAGAATTCCATTTCTTACAGTTCTGGAGGTCAGAAAGTCTATGATCAAGGTGGCAGCAGATTTGGTGTCTGGTGAGGATTACTCTCAGCTTCCAAGGTGCTGCTACATTCTCACATGGCAGAAGTGTGAACACTGTATCTTCATATGGTGGAAAGCAAAAGGGCATAAAAGGCCAGGAAGCTCTCTGAAGCCTGTTTTATGAGCTATTGATACCATTCATTAGGTTGGATCCCTTATGACTTAATCATTTCCCAAATGGCCCTTCTGAATACTGTTGCATTGGGGATTATGTTTCAACATAAATTTTAGAGAGGACGCCTTTAAGCCATAGCTGATTAAGTACCTGATATTTACCTAATTTATTCTTACTTAACAAAGTGCAGAGCCTCAGGTCAAAGTTCTGACATTCATCCAGGCTACCTGCATTAATCTTTTCTATTCTTTAATGTCCAAAGGCAAGCATTGCAGTGGGTGATACTTCCCTTTGCCTCTTGCCTCTGGTAATACACCAGCTCTTTCTTCAACCCAGTTCTACTGAGAACCATTCTTCTCCATATTTAGACTTTAGACAGAAACTTCACAGCAGGGAGGCGTTTTTGAGGAAGACAAAGAAAAGGCAGAGAGTACCACATGCTGTTGGCCACATGCAGTTGAAAGCAGGTGCAACAGTTAATTAATTTCTTCCCTTTCTTCATGGATGCCTTGTTTCACTGAAACTTTAAAAAGTCACCATTCTGCTTTTTCCTCTTGTAAACATTTAGTAGGGACATGACTTGAAAAGCATGAGGAAGGGGCAAGCATTGAATATTGACAGAGTAAAGTGTACTGAGGGACATGGTCAGGGAGGTCAGGGAGGTGGCCACCGTGTTTTCCAGCTTATGATGAATTACAACTGTACACAGGAATGTGCTGAGGTAGTACGAGCTCTGTGGACTGACTTTGAGTAGAAAGATTTCTGAGTATCTTCTTGACATAGCTTCAAATTTGTAATATTCAATGTAATGGTAAAAAAAAATGAATCTTAAAACAAATAGATTCTTGAACTTTGGATGTTGTTCTAGAAAAGATATTGATTTTTTTTCCTCAAAAAATATCTTGGCATCTTGCACAGTTCATAAAGAGTTAAAGCTGGATGGTTCAAAATGATAATTCTCTGGGGTTCAGATAGTTGGTGTTTTGTGAATGGGCTTCTGATCTTTGAGTTTGGGGAGCATAGGATCTATATAGTTCTAGACTCTCATAAAAGTTATGAAAACCCCTGGGATTAGAATGGGCTTTCAGCTAGATGTGTCCAGTACAACCTTTTATCTGCTGCATTTCTTCAATGGAAAGATTTTGGGATATAAAAAATTTTTTTAGGTGACTTCAAGTTATATTATTCTTAATTTTTCTGACCTAAAATTGTAGCTGCCTTACCTTTCTCTCGTGAATCTCAAATTCTCTTTAATGTCACTCCATCTTGGACTTTCAGGGGATTACTAAGTACTCAGTCTTTTCATACTCCCATGACTCACGTGCAACACAGATCCCTGAGGTGCTGAAAAGCCTCTTTCTACATAACAAACCACTTGGTTGAGAAGATTTTTAAATTCAGTGTTGGGGGATATCACCCATGATATAACTGCAAGGAGTTTATTTGAAGAAAATGCAAATTTGAAAGTACATGCTTTATTAGGCTTAATAGCCAAATCTCTCTTTAGGAGAAATTGCAGAGTTGGTGCCTAATGGGATGATGTGCATGGATAAAGGCATGTTTCTGGAGGCGACAGATACTCTAGAGCTTGTTGACATGAAGAGTGTGAACTGATTCTGTGTGACCTGTTCATCTCCTGTGGTTCTATTAGCTGAAATGTAGGCAAAAGGTTGGCTCTGGGACTTCACCTATTCAATAATTAGGAGACTGGCTGCTATGGAAACAGGCTCATTTATATTTAAGACCTAACTTTTAACAAAGAACAACTTCTGTTTTTAAGTCCAAAGAAATGTGATTTTGAAGAAGTCTTATTTGTATGGATACTCAAGTTTGATTTCATGGGATTTTCAAGGCCCTTTTGAAAAATACTGAATGTTAATACTAGTCATGGGCAGCACACTGCGATCTACCAGATGAATGAACCGTTGGAGGTTGTGGAGTCACAGATGAACCGATGGACCTGTGGATATTAAGGTGTGGTATCTCTGATTATATTTCTGTTGTGTTGAAGTGTTTGATCAAAGATTAGATGTGGAGCAAGGAGTCCAGGGACAAGTTCATAAAATTTATAGATATGCTGAGGGTACAGGGGATTAAACTGAGGTAGCTATTTAGCATTCTTGCTGTGTCTGTTGAAGAGTAAGGTAATATAGTGTCTAATGTAGCTATTAAGATGAACCTTTCCCATTCAGTATATGTGGAGGTATATATTGTGTATGGGAAAAGCTATATCAGTATTACGACCAGTGTGGATATTCAAGCTAAAGTAACTATTGTAGGAGCCCTGTTTGGGGAGATGGCTTAAATTGCGGTGGACTACGGGCTTTGGCTTTGGACATGTTTGGGCATTGGCGCCTTCCGTACTTGGCCCGGGATCTTGCGAGACTTGGCCGGAGATCTCGAGGGACTTGAGCGAGATTGCGGAGGAGGTCTGCGCCATTTTAGAGGTTAGAGGAGCGTGGACGGCGTGTCGGGGTGTAGTTAGAGCCAGGGAGAAAAGTTGTCAGAATAAAGAGCTGTTTGTTTCCAGTTCGTCTCAAAACTTCTTCCCGCGGCTTCTTTGCTCCAAGCGGCCATCGCTTCAGGCGACTACAGGTGGTGGCCCGTACGGGGAATCGACACGGCAGGTAAGAACTAAGAAACCTCGCAAGAGTCTCTAGTCAGAGCGGTTAAAATGGGTTCAAAAATAACTAAGACCCAAGTGTACAAGGCTCTTGATGGATTCTTTGATATAGCTGAGTCAGTTATTAGTGAGGAAAATTTGGAAAAAAGTGAAAGTGATCATGAAAGCTTGGCCTCGGCTGAGTCAGTTAGGGCCAGTAAGGATAGTATCAGTGCGGGCTCAAAAATGACAAAGATCCGAGCTGCTAAAGCTATTCAAGATTTATTAGAGATAGTTCAAGGATACATGCTCTCAATTGAATCCGGGACTCAAGATGTTACTGAGTCAGTTAGGACCAATGAGAGTAGTAGTAGTGAGGAGAAATTAAGTAAAAGTGATTCTGAAAAAATGAACAAAAGGAAATTAAGGAAGACCAAGATAAGGGACCATCAAGTGGAGGAACCTATGTCCTCCACTCCCCCATGGGTGGAATCTATTACAGAAAATATAAAGGGTATCACTAGGCGTTTGCATACCCTAGAAATAGAAATAAAAAGTCTTTCTGAGCGCTTATGTGCTCTCGAGGGTAACTCACAGATACGTTGGGAACTGCCAGTATTTGAATATGAAAATAGAGAGAGGGGCCACCAGTCAGTAGATTTCAAAACAATAAAAATTCTCAAAGAGGCAGTAATGACATATGGACCCCAAGCTCCTTTCACGTTGAGTATACTGGAGTCCCTTAACACCTTTAGCTTAACCCCCTCAGACTAGAAACGTCTATGTAAAACAACATTAAGTGGGGGACAATACTTGGTTTGGCGATCACAATTTCAAAAACTTTGTATAGAAACAGCTAAAATAAATGCAGATATAGGGTTTGGAGACCATAATATAGAAATGCTCACAGGAGAAGGGCCATTCGCAGACGTACAGGTTCAAAAATATTATACCCCAAGAATATATGCTCAAATAAACGCAGCTGCCTTAAAGGCATGGAAAACTGTACAAGGACCTGGAGATCTACAAGGTAGCTTGTCCAAAGTAATTCAAAAACCTAATGAACCATATGCTAAATTTGCTGATCGACTTTTGAGAACTGCAGGTAGAGTTTTTGGAGACGTTGATCAAGTTATGCCATTAGTTGTTCAATTAGCATATGAAAACGCTAATAAATATTGCCAGGAAGCCATCAGGCCATAGAGAAATAAAAAGGATCTTTCCATATATATACAACTATGTAAAGATATAAATGATGCCTTTGTCACAGGGAATATGATTGCAGCAGCTGTTAGAGATGCTGCCCCTCAAAATTTCACAAGGACTCAACCTAGACACTATAATCAATCAAGATATTCCAGGAAAAATTATCATAATCAATCAGGCTATTCTAGGCAAAATCCCAAAAGAGAAATAAGACCAAATTCATACCGTACTCCAGGTTGCTGCCCCAGGTGTAAAAAGGGAAATCATTGGGCCAATAAATGTTATTCAAAATTTGACATATAGATATGCTGAGGGTACAGGGGATTAAACTGAGGTAGCTATTTAGCATTCTTGCTGTGTCTGTTGAAGAGTAAGGTAATATAGTGTCTAATGTAGCTATTAAGATGAACCTTTCCCATTCAGTATATGTGGAGGTATATATTGTGTATGGGAAAAGCTATATCAGTATTACGACCAGTGTGGATATTCAAGCTAAAGTAACTATGTGATTAGATCTGAGGATTTGCTGAGAAAAGGCAGGTGTTTTTTGTTTGTTTGTTTATTTGTTTTTGTTACTGGGGATTGAACTCAGGGGCACTCAACCACTGGGCCAGATCCCAAGCCCTTTTTTGTATTTTATTTAGAGACAGGTTCTCACTGAGTTGCTAAGTGCCTCGCCATTGCTGAGGCTGGCTTTGAACTCCTGATCCTTTTGCCTCAGCCTCCCAAGTGCTGGGATTACAGGTGTGTGCCACCACACCCGGCTCAAGGCAGGTGTTTGACTAAGTGAAATCCAAAATGTGGTACCAGATATGCCAGAAAATTTTAAAAAATATTAAAGCATTTAGGAACCTGAGCCTGTGCTGTCTGTGGTTCTTGTTGAAATAGTTCATTATTGGCCAGATGAGCTTGCTTTTCACTGCTGCTGTACATCCTACTTCAATTCACTACTTCCTTCTCTTCCATGACGGTTAGCATTATGTCACTGCCAGTCCAAAAGGAGAGAAGTCATATGAATATGTAGGCTAGCAATTCCAGAATTGCTCCCAAAATTCAACTCTTCTTCACTTTAATTCCATTTTATACTCTCTTTAAACTGCATGATTGGCACTGAGGTTATTGTAAATTTGTTATCGAGATACAACAAGTTGTTACCTCAGGTAAGTTTTGCAATAGGTCATGTGAAACCTGGGAGTAAATTTGTTTCTTTGGACATTTTTTAAATGTGGTACTGAGGATTGAATCCAGGACATGCTAATACTGAGCCACATTCCCAGTCCCACTCCCCTTTTAATTAACTACGTCAAGGCAAGTTCTTGCTAAGTTGCTGAGGCTGGCCTCAAACTTGTGATCATGCTGCCTCAGCTTCTGAAGTTGCTGGGATCATAGCCCTGTGCAACTGTGTATGGCTTGGACAACTTTTATATTGCCTTATGAGGACTATTGAGAAGGCAATTTGGGCCTTAGTAGAGCTATTACTTATTGATTATTTGAACAAAATATCTGAAATTAGAAAATTCTAATTACAGCTGTTCTTGGTTAGTAGAGTGTGGCTTTTTATCACACACCTTTTTATCACACACAATTAAGTATGGTGAGCTCTTTTGTACTGGATATATATTTTCCAGAGCATGTGCAAGGAACTTCAGTCTCCCACTAGGGCTGAGTAGGAAGGGCATGAGATTCACTTGTGTTAACTAGCTCTCAACTAAGGCGGGGTGGTGTCATAGCTCCCAGATCTGGGGCTCCATTATAGTGCCGTGTGGCTCCTTCCATCCATCTGTCCTCTTCTTCCTCCATTCTTCTTAATTTTCTCAGTGACTCTGCTGGCCTGGTCTTTTCCGTGACTTCTTATGGACCCTTTACTAAAGAACTCTGACTTGTCTTCCTGGCTTTGATGTAACTCTTCATATCCATGCTTCACACCAGCAGAAATTTGATTTCTTTAAAGGTGGAAATATAACTCTAACTTCTCTGCTTACCTCTTTTGTTCTGTTCTTTTATTACCTATAGAATCTTATCCTTATTCCAAAGTATAACCTACAAGGCTGACATGCCCTTGTAATCCTCTTGTTTATCTTTGAATCTTTCTCTACTGTAGTTTTTATTATGGTAACATTGTAAATGTATAACATCCAATATATCTTTAAAACACTAATAGGGATTGACTTAAAGCCTAGATAAAGCAGGAAAAACCAATACAGGAAAACAATATTAGTTAGTTCATGTTGAAGTCTAAGAAAATTTGGTTTTGATTGAAGAGCAATACATTTAATCTTAATATTTGTCAGAGTAATGAGGACATATGGAACATGACTTCTGAACAAAGATTCTTCTATACATTTGGGGAAAATTATCTGTGACCTATGAGATTTTTCTAATTTATATCTTTCTCTTAAAAGCTTCATGATAATTTTATCTGCTAGGAATAGTTTATTTTATTTTCTTAACTGTAATTACAAATGATTGAAATCTGGAGATTAAATGTCAGTGTTTGTTGACTGACCAAAACAAATGATTTCATCTGCCTAAAACTCACTCACTGACATGTATTAGAGGTAATATATAATTTTATATTTCAAATATTCATTCTTTTAGTATTACTCATGATAGGAATCTCCCTTCATTGAGCTTTAGCTAGATGCCAATTTCATTAAAAATATAAGTGCTATACCTTCTGTCTGGGAAAACACAGGGGTTAGGACCTTACTCAATTGCCAGCAAAATGTCATCAAAAATAGCACTGCATTGTGAGTCCTAGTTACTACTGTAATCCCTACTGTGGAGCATGAATTCATAGACAATATCTAAATTAAAAAAATAACTTTAACCAGGGTAACTTGTTTCTACAGCTTTGGTACAGATACAATGCCACATAAGCAAAATAACATGTATTCAGTTTTTCTTTGAAAGTGAAGATCCTGATTTAAATGTTCTCTTAAAATTCTGATGAAAATTACCAAATTGTCTTCAGTTCTTTTGGATTGATAGCCACAATGTCTATGAAAATTTATATCTCTTCTTAAAACTTCCAATGTTTGCCAATCTGTTGGTGAAAAAAATATTGTTTCATTTTCATTTTTCTAATCAATACTGAAATAATCAAACTTAAAAAGGCATATATATATGTATGTATATATATATAAGTTATAATTTTACATATAGTAAAATTTGCAGTGTGGTGAATTTTGATAAATGTATCCAGTTGTGTAATTACTACCACAATAAAGATATAAAACATTTACCCTTCTGCTGGTCAGTATTCAACCTTCTGCACCTGCTCCAGCTGCTATCGGCCTCTTGGCTAATCCTGCTTACAAAGACCCTAGGAGAAATGTAATCCAGAATTCTGGTTTTCAATGAAATGCATTACCCTTCTCTCTCTGATTTTCTCATCTTGGTTACCTTATCAGTTTTTTGGTATCTTTTGCTTTCTTAATTTTATCTATCATTTCTAGCTAGTTGTTCTTGGTGGGTGTACGTTTTTCTGATAATATAAGGGCATAATTTTTTTTTAAATACTAGTTTTCCTACTTCTGGCCAAGTTTTGTTTCAGGAAGGGTTATGATGTTATTCACAGCTTCCAGACATAAGTGTCTTATCGCAATAATAAAAGTGCATTGCCCTCTCATGCCTACACATCTATCCTGGGTTTGATGGAAAGTGAATGGTTTCTCAGGGATCCAGAGTGATGGAGACTTTTCCATCTTGTCTCTCCACTTTGTGGAACCCAAGGCTTCATGGATTGTACTGACAGAAGAGACTTAGTTGAGCTCACATTCCTGCTCTCTGTGTTTTAGCCAACACTTTTGATCATGGTCTGTTGGTCAGACTAGTCACATGGTGCTGACTAATTGAAGAAAAGTGGTAGGTAATATACCTTTACATTCTTGGAAGGAGAAGGTATTTGGTAGATAATTACCATGGAGATTAGCATTTATTGAGTGTCTATTACTATATGTCAGACCCTGTGATAAGGAATTTACATATATTATTTCTGTCATTGTGTTCTTTGGGATCAAAATTAATAATTTTACTTTTAAAAGAAGGAAACTAAGGACTAAACATGCTTGGTGTTTGTCTGTAGGCCACACAACCCGTAGTGGTACACTCAGGATTTGAATCCAGTGAATTTCTTATTTGGAAGTCTGTTCTTTCTCCACAAGGACATACATTATACATGCAATGCATATTTGCTGAATTAAGTAAATATTATATATTATAGTAGATGGCAGTCTTATTCAGTTTCCTTTTCTTTGAAAAAAAATATTGCTGATTCAAAACTCATTGGTCAAAAATGTCAACAAAGAATCTGTCATCTATGGGGTGAAATACTAGCTTGAGGGACTGAATTCTGGAACTGGTTACCTGTTTTATTTTTATTTAAAAGTTTGTCTTGATATCTGTCACTATGGAAAATAAAATCATTGTTGTAGAAAGATTTTGTAGACTGAAAACTTGGGGATTGTAAAATGCAATCAAAACAAGCATATATTCTGTGGGTAACTGTCACATATTTTATAGGAGATTTTCAATCCAAGTAGTGTGGTATAGCAGCAGGGTATGATTGACAGCATTCTTTGTTTTTAATGATTTAAAACACCAAGAGGTTTTGGTCTCAAACTAATAAACCTTGGAAGAAGACATATTTGGTCTAATACAACACTGAGAGTAAAGTGGGAGAATGGATTTAGACAAACATGATGCTAGGAAACTACTATCTCATTTCTCTTGTGTCTGGGAGACATGTATTCTGACAGCTGAGAAGGTGATTTTGGAGGTTGACCTGTCTGGTAAACATTTCTTATTATGTAAAAGGTTAATTGTTATTGGACAAAAGTCTGAAATGTGAAATTATGACTTATGATGAATGCATTTTACGTTGTAGGATAAGGGAGAGGGGAGTCTCTCATGTATGAGACACTGTGTCAAACAGCCTTTCCTAACCACTTAATTGGAGTTTTAGAAAAACAAGTCCAGTAATCTAAATTATTTTAGCTACTATGCAAACTCAATATTTCAGTATCTACAGAGCAATGGAAAAGACTGCTTAAGGTTGAAAAAGTTAAGTTTAAGTAAGCTGGGAAAGTTTCTGTGAAATTTAATCAAATGTCAAAAGAATCCTTGGGGAGGAAAAGTGAGAAGTCACTGCTGCTGTGACCCTTCCAGACCAGCATTATAAATGGATTTATAGTTTTGGAATTAACTAACTTGTTGAGACTGGAACCTGCAATTTTTAAGTGTTTTAACATCACTTTATTTACAAAAATCTTTGCAAATGTAAATATATGTTCTGTGATGAATGTGTATTCCCTAAAAGTTTTGCAATCCTATTTCTTCCTTTTGGTTCTTTAGACTGATCATGGCAGAGAACTGCTGTCAATAAAAGAGCATTTCATCTTTTGAATCACATTCAAATCAAAGATTCTTTTGCTGCCACTAGATATCGATTGTAGCCTGAAATGCTCACCCCTTCTCTTCTAAGGTCTTCCAACCTTTGCTTTCTGCTTTTAACGAGACTAAATTCCACTGTGTTCCTTCTGTATGACTCCCAGTGAGTGATATACAATTCTGAACAGTGAATTTTTCTCCAAAATGTTGTATCATGAAATTCCCATCCTGTCCTGCTTGGTTATTAGAGGGTTATGCATGTAGAGAAATTTGATTTTTTTGTGGATTGTTTATAAAATGAGTAACTTTAATATATTTTTATAACATGATTTCCAACTAAAAATTATATTTGAAAGGATTCCTTTTGTGTTCATGTGTATTTTAAACCATTGGCATGAGAGATTTTACTCTGTGATAATGATAAGATTCATCAGTTTATGCTGTAGTAATATCCCTAAGCTTTAGTGGCTTAAAACAACAAGGTTTATTTCTTATTTATGCTGTATGTTCTTTATGGATCTGAGGGAGTTCTGCTTAGTCACTGACATTTCAGGATTCAAATTGTTGTAGCTGTCACCATTTTTAACTTTGAGTTGTCATAGCAGATAAAAAAAGAATGTGGCTGTCATTTTAAAAGTTATTTTTAAAAATTAAAATAAAAATATTCTAAATTAAGTGTCCAAAAATTTCAAAATTATATAAACATAAAATTAAAATTGATTTTCAATTGAGACAGTAATTGTACATATTTATGGGGTAAAATGAGATATTTCAATCTATGTATGCATTGTGTAATGACCAAATAAAGGCAAATAGCATTTTTGTTACCTTAAACTTTCATCATTTCTTTATGGTGAGCACATCAAAAACCACATTTTCCAGCTATTTTAAGATATACAAAGCACTATTGTTAACTTAGTCATTCTACTGTGTAATAAAACAGCAGAGACTATTCTTTCCATCCAACAGTCATATTGTTCCTATTGCTCAGCCTAACTTTTCTTGCTAGGGCCTGGTAACCACAGTTCTATTTAACTTCTATGAGTTCAAGTATTTTATATTCCACATAGGAGTGAGTGAGATTTTTTAAAAAACTTTTTCTTGAAGTGACAAATATCATCACTTCTGCCCACATTTCATTGGGCAAAACAAGTTATTTGGCTGTTTTATTTTAAACAGGGAAGGAGATTGTAATCCTGTGGTATTTCCTCAAAGAGAACTGGAATATTTTTGACAGTTCTAATGACCCTTGTAGCAATCACCCTCCATATACATTATAAGGAATACTTTTTTCAGATCATAACATAATTTTGACTACTTTGTGTATGGGTTATTTATACCCCCTAATTTTATGAAAGGATTATTTTTATAACTTGAGCTATTCAAGTTTATAAATACATAAAAATGTGGTGATTTTCAGATCTGTCCACTCTGGGAGTAAAAATACTGATAATGGGTTAACCTGTTTTTCTTCTGCAATATTTATTGTGGAAAAAATTTCAAAACACACGGAAAAGTTGAAATAATTTAATATATGAGAAACATTTGTACGCCCATTAGGTTGTATCATTAACACTTTTCATACTTACCATGTCTACCATATATCCACCCCTCCATCAATCCACAATTCTATCTTCATTTTTCTTAATGAGTTCCAGAAATCAATATTTCATCTAAACACCTTAGCAGGCTTGCCATAAGTTAGATTTCTATAATTATATATAGTCTTTTCCTTCCTTTGGATAGTGCAAAGTCATGAATATACTATTCAATGACCTTTGGCAAATGCAACATTTGTTTACATCAAAGGCCTCTCAATATATAACGCATAGACATCGCTTTAATCTCCCTGTTTCTCCCTTCCCACTTCTCTTGCTAGTGTCTGATAACCACTATTTTATTATACTTAACTTCCATGAGAAGTTGCTCCTCCTTACTAAATTCCCATTCCACTCCACTTTCTCCTCCCAATCATTCAACTTATTTTTTTCCATTAAAAATTAGTGTTGTTTGCTTGAGAGTTTTATGTAAATGGAATGATACAATATGTACTCTTTTATTAGAGTTTCACTTTTTTTTTTTTTTTTTTTTTGGATTCACCTATTCTGTTACATGTGCCTTTTTACTGAATAGTATTCCACTACATACCATATATTCTTATTAACACAATCCTGGGTCCTTTATAGTTTTTGGATCTTATGAACTAAATTGCTAAGAATATTCTTGTCCAATTCTGTTTGTGGGTATATTTTCATTTCTTTTAATCAAATATCCATGATTGAATTTGTTGGGTCATAAGGTAGGGGTACTTCATTTGTCAGGGTTCTCCAGAGGAACAGAACCAACAGGAAAATAAAATATTTAATTATAAGAGGGGATTTATTTGGTTGGCTTACACTATCAGAAGCTGGATACTCCTACAATGGCTGTTTGCAAGCTGCAGAGTCCTAGAAACCAGTAGCTTCTCAGTCCAAGAAGATGAAAGGGGGACCAATTATGCAGTCTGAGGCTGAAGGCTTCTAAGTCCCCTGAAGAATCATTGGTACAAGTCTACATTCAAAGGCTGAAGAACTTTTAAAAAAAGAGCTTGCAATCATATTGCAATTCCATTGTCAAAGTATGAACATTTTGGTTTTACCATACTCTACCCAACACTTAGCATTGCCAGTCTTTGATTCCACTCCTCCTGATGAGTATATGCAGGTATCTCATGGTAGTTTTAGTGTACGTTTACCTGGACATTAATTATGATACATATTTATTCCTATTTTTATTGCCTTTACATATACCTCCTCTTGAGAAGATTATGCTTCAATATTTTGCTCATAAAATATTTTTTGTATCTTAATTTTTAAGTTTTAGGAGTTCTTCATGATTCTTGGATATCCATTGTTGGTCAGATACATGTTTTAGAGGTATTTTCTCTCAGTCTGTATCTTACCAATCTTAATTCTCTTTTAAAAGTTTGAATCAGCCTCCTTATATCAGAGAAAACATTTGGCATTTGGATTTTTGAGATTGGCTAACTTCACTTAGCATTATATTCTCCAACTTCATTGACCTGTGAATGCCATTATTTTATTCTCTTTTATTGCTGAGTAATATTCCATTGTGTATATATACCACATTTTCTTTATCCACTCATCTACTGAGGGGCATCTAGGTTGGTTCCACAACCTAGCTATTGTGAATTGTGCTGCTGTAGACATTGATGTGGCTGTGTCCCTGTAGTATGCTGTTTTTAAGTCTTTTGGGAATAGACCCAATAGTGGGATGGCTGGGTCATAAGGTGGTTCCATTCCCAGTTTTCCAAGGAATCTCCATACTGCTTTCCATATTAGCTGCACCATTTTGCAGTCCCACCAGCAATGTATGAGTGTGCCTTTTTCCCCACATCTTATCCAACATTTATTGTTATTTGTGTTCTTAGCTGCCATTCTGACTGGAGTAAAATGAAATCTTAGAGTAGTTTTGATTTGCATTTCTCTAATTGCCAGAGATATTGAACATTTTTTCATGTATTTGTTGATTGATTATATATCTTCTTCTGAGAAGTGTCTGTTCAGTTCTTTGGCCCATTTATTGATTGGGTTATTATTTTTTTTTTTGGTGTTAAGATTTTTAAGTTCTTTATATATTCTAGAGATCAGTGCTCTATCTGACATGTGTGTAGTAAAGATTAATTTCCAATTAGTAGGTTCTCTATTTACCTCACTGATTGTTTCTTTTGCTGAGAAGAAGCTTTTTAGTTTGAATCCATCCCATTCATTAATTCTAGATTTTAATTCTTGTGCAATAGGAGTCTTATTAAGAAAGTAGGAGCCTAATCCAATATGATGGAGGTTTGGGCCTACTTTTTCTTCTAATAGATGCATGGCCTATGGTTTAATTCCTAGGTCCTTGATCCCCTTTGAGTTGAGTTTTGTGCATGGTAAGAGATAGAGGTTCAGTTTCATTTTGTTGCATATGGATTTCCAGTTATCCCAGCACCATTTGTTGAAGAAGCTATCTTTTCTCCAATGTATGTTTTTGGCACCTTTATCTAATATAAGATAGCTGTAATTGTGGGCATTAGTCTCTGTGTCCTCTATTCTGTACCATTGGTCTACATGTCTATTTTGGTGCCAGTACCATGCTGTTTTTACTATTGCTCTGTAGTATAGTTTAAGGTCTGGTATGCTACCTGCTTCACTCTTCTTGCTAAGGATTGCTTTAGCTATTTTGGGTCTCTTATTTTTTCAGATGAATTTCTTGATTGCCTTTTCTATTTCTATAAGGAATGTCATTGGGATTTTGATTAGAATTGCATCGAAGCTGTATAATGCTTTTGGTAATATAGTCATTTTGACAATATTGATTCTGCCTACCCAAGAACAAGGTAGATCTTTCCATCTTCTAAGGTCTTCCTTAATTTATTTCTTTAGTGTTCTGTAGTTTTTGTTATAGAGGTCTTTCATGTCTTTGGTTAAGTTGATTCCCAAGTATTTTTTCTTTCTTTCTTGATGCTATTGTAAATGGGATAGTTTTCATCATTTACCTTTCAGAGGATTTGTCACTGATGTACATAAATGCCTTTGACTTATGGATGTTGATTTTGTATCCTGCTACTTTGCCAAACTCATTTACTAGTTCTAAAAGTTTTCTGGTGGAGTTTTTTGGGTCCTCTAGGTATAGAATCATATCATCAGCAAATAGTGCTAATTTGGGTTCTTCTTTTCCTATCTGAATCCCTTTAATTTCTTTTGTCTGTCTAATTGCTCTTGCCAATGGGGATGGAGGGGTAGGGAGGGGACAAGGGGGTATAAAGGGAAAAAAAAAGATGGTAGAATGAGATGGACATCATTACCCTAAATGCATATATGAAGACATGAATAGTATGAATATTCTTTGTATACAAACAGGGATATGTAATAATGTACTCTATATGTGTATTATGAATTGTAATGCATTCTTCTGTTATATACAAAAACTTCAATTAAAAAAATTTGAAGAGAATTTAATTTCATTTCTAATCTCCTGATTATTCAGTTTTGAATTTCTGCATATCAAAAATATAATACCAGAATGAGCACAAAATGCTCTGGGCCTGCCCCACCCATAACTGAGGTGTGCTTGGGGGACACAGATGAACTTTTGACATGGCCTGCCATGAAACCATCCGAGTTTGCCCTGACTGGCACCTGGCCTGTGTTGTCATTTTCCTTGCCAGGGCTCAACTTCTGCCCTTGTCAGGACAAGTTTTCCTGAGAGCTTGGGTGCACTTTAGTCTCTCCACCCATATGGCCTCTAAGTTTGGGACATGCCACTTTAAATTCTAATTGATAACTTTGGAAGAGTGAAATGTTTTAATCAAGCTTGTCAGTTTTTATAAGAGAATTTACTCTGATGATGCAAAAGTACTTTTTTCCTCCCAAAGGCTTTATATATTGAACTTTTAGGTTTAAGCTGATGGGCTACCTTGGAATAACTTTTGTGCATAGTGTGAGATAGGGCTTGGTGATATTTTATTTTTCCATATGGATATCAAGTTGCTCTAGGATACTGTTGAAAAAAAAAATCCTTTGAATTGTTTTGATGTGTTTTCGATTTATTCTAAAAAATTTTAAAAATATTGAATGGCAGTGTGAATGTCAGTCTATTTCTGGCAACTTTATTCTGCTCCATTGATACATTTCTCAGCCTTTATTCCGGTACTATACCATCTGAATTCTCCAGCTTTACATTAATTTTTGAAGTTAGGGAGCCTAAGTCCTTCAAGATCAATATACTGTACATTAATTATAAAACATACTTACAAATTTCTATATAAAAGATTGCTAGAATTATGAAAGAGATTGTATAGAATTTACAAATTAGTTTGGGGAGACTTGACACCTAAATAATAGTGAATCTTTTGATTGCTAAACATGGTTCATCTCTCCATTTATGTAAATTCTCTTTGATTCATTTCAGCCAGTGATCTTTATTTGCTTGGTCAAACTGCAACTACCTTTTGGGTAGTAGCTCAGTTATTAGTTTAGTTCCTTCAACTTCTGTTATATTGCTTGAAATCTGCCTATGCATTAATTCTTCAGGGGTTCAACAGAGATTTGGGCAAAATGTATTCAATAGAAGTTTGGGCTCGCCGGGCGCGGTGGCGCACGCCTGTAATCCCAGCACTTTGGGAGGCTGAGGCAGGAGGATCGCGAGTTCAAAGCCAGCCTCAGCAATGGGGAAGCACTTAGCAACTCAGTGAGACCCTGTCTCTAAATAAAATACAAAAAAAGGTCTGGGGATGTGACCCAGTGGTCAAGTGCCCCTGAGTTCATCCCTGGTACCCAAAAAAAAAAAAAAAAAAAAAAAAAAAAGAAGTTTGGGCTCCTTTGGTTTTCTCTCGTTTAGCCTTTCCTTCCTACTTTGCATGGTTTTTTGGAATTCTGCCCTCTGGATCTTTAAATGAGAAAGACAGTGGGTTTTCTATTTGGATTTTAGCCACAAGTATGGCACTGACAGACTAAAAGCTCTGAGAACAAGGAATTCATCCAGTGCTAGTCCCTGTAAGCAAAAATAACCAAAATGGGAGCAGACCTCAACAGGTCAGCAAGCTATCTTTATTAAACAGTGGTGGAATGGCACATTTTCAGGGGAGAAAATGGCAAGTGGTTACAAAAGGGGACTGTTTTTTATAGGTTTTAATGAGAGTTAATCATAACACAATGTTTAGTGTGACTTAATCATTAGAAACTTGGGCAGTCAGGAAACTAGTTGTGCAGGTTCAAAGCCTAAATCTGGCAAACAGTTTTCAAAGTTCCAAACCCATTGTTACTGGAATGAAAGCCCAGAGCCCAGAAACATCGTTTGCCGTCTTTTCTCTGGGGGTTGTTATTCCATATCTTTCAGTCCCTGCTTTTAAACGGAAACTCCTGGGAAGCATATGCCTGCTATTCTTTGCACTCAAATAAACTTATATAATTAAAAAATTATTTTAAAGTATATTTATAGTTGTTATCTGTGAGAAGGTCAGACTCCCATAACTACTATAGTCCACTTAATTTCCTTTGGACATCTGATTTTTAATAATGCATGAGGAGATTCTTTAACTTGTGACTTTAATATATCAAAGAGAAAAAAGGATTCATTGTGACTTATTAATCAGAAATTCTATAAGAACTAGGCATAGCTTAATGTATCAATTTTAATAGATGCATGCATATAACCACAACATGAAGTTCAGTTCTTTCTTAATTGCATAATGCTGTGAAAACCTTTGATTGAGGTAACTACAGGAACATTCTCTGTCCTTGTCTTAGTATTCCTTCATTTTTGATTCGACATGTGGCACATTACTTCCCTTCTGTATTCTTCACTTTAACTCTACCATTGCATATATTATTTTAAGGATCTTAGTATTAAATTAAAGTCCTTATTTTCTCCCTATGCTATCATTCAAAACTTGCAGGTAGCTGCCAAGAATAATAATTTATGGAATGTAATTCCTTTTATGTTAATTGAAATTGAAAAAAAACTAGTAGATATTACAGTATGCCTGTGAGTTTTTTTTCCTCCTCTGTTTCTTCTTGTTTCCTTTCTTTATTTTTGTTGAACTACACTATATTCCTTGACACCTGATAGAAAGAAATCAAACTTAGTTGGAGCATGACCTCACAATGACTTCTATCATATTACTTTCATCATGGACTTTAATACTTTGTATGTTGCAAAATCAAACACCTTTAGTGACTACAAACATTTCAAGAATTTATTGTACATTTGTTCCCTAAAATTATGGATAGATTATGAATAGATTCCATTTGTTCCCAAAACAATTCTCTTTTTTCTTTTCCAAAAAAAAAAACTTTAATCTAGTTAAGTAGTTCAAAAAACACTGTAAACTTTAGAAGTAAACTATTAACCTAATAAATCACTTCCCAGACTCTCAGTCCCAGAGATTTTGATGAACTAGATGTTGAATGAAGCCCTGGAATATAGATTTTCATTGTGTTGCAAAGAGATTGTCATATGACAGTATGTTATGTTGGTTTATCTGGTTCACATACCTTAACAAATCATTAGGTGGGCGCAAGGGCAACTGTGCTCCCAGTGTAGATGAGAAATCAAGGCACAGATTTAAAAAAAGCCCAGTGAAGAGTAAAGAGCAGAAATGTTTTCATGTTCTGGGTCATCTTCTCTGGCTATGCTTGCTGGAATCCTACTGGGGACTCTGGCTGGTGGCCCTCATCATGCTCCATTGGTGGGCTGGATCTAGTGGCAGGGATTCCACCAAAGAGAAAACTACTGGATTCTTTAATGTGGTCCTCAAGCCATTATCTACTATCTAATATAGACCTGCCTACAGAGGAGACTAAAAAATACTTGTTTAATGAATGCAAAAGTATCCTTCAAAAAAAAAAAAATCAAAGTCTCATCATTTCCTGGTTCTTATACTGAGTCTCTTTGAGGAACACTTATCCATTTGAACTTTGGAGGGAAGAAATGAAGTCTCTCTCTCTCTCTTTTTTTTTAAGTACTCCAGATCTACTGAGACAGTAAAAGACCTTCACAAGTTGGATAATTAGTTTCACCAACTGGTTGCTACCTGCAATTTGAGAGTGATTAGCTGAAATGAATGATGCTTATGCATGCGGTATTTTGTAGAATTATGGAGGAACCCTCTCAGATGATCACCTATAAACTTTACTTGCAAATCTTGAATGCACAGGTGAAACTCCCAGTTTAGCCCTTACATCAAATTTCCCATATGTTACTTCTACAATGGTATCCTGTGTTTTGGGATCCTAAGCTCTGTAAAAAGTGTTTTAAGTGATTTTTTTTTTCTCTGATTCTACTCTCATTCTTATACCTCTATTCATTTTACTAGATTAAACACCTAGAGGCATAAACCTTAGCAATAGAATAAGCCCTACCACCTTGAGTTATTCCTCTTTGCTTTGCTCACCTTTTCTTGGGTCTTGCTTTTTCATTCTATTCCCTAATATAAGTGCTACAAATAATTTGCAGTATTCATTGAGAGCTATGTACTAGACACTGTGCTGTCTTTTGCATTACCTCACAAAAAACTCTCAACTTATAAGTTAGGTCCTATTATTTTCATAATACACAAAAACTATTATTTTAGAACAGTCATTAGAGATAGGGCTATGTAAAGTCATTCGCTGATAGCACAGATAAAACAGTTGAGGGAAACCAACTAAGTAGTGACAGTAAAAATCCATTTTGGCAGAGGGTGGTGTAGGTGAACTGCATAATACATCAATGATGGAATGTATAGGCCCGGATGAAAACTGTTATCTATATGAGCCAGTGGCAGCCTTAGTTGTTTTATTTGGGAAAAATTGACAAAGTAGGATATAGCTTGGCTTTAGAATGTGGCATTAACTCAGAATATGCAATGACTTTATACCACCCATACTTTTTCATAACAGTAGATGGAAAATGGGCTGTCATTTCTCATATATGGGACATTATTACCATGCTGGTACACTGGTTGTGTGATTCACAATAATGTAATTTACTTCTTGATAGTTTTAGAAGGAATCATTTGACTTCTGGGCTGGCACTAATTAAAATGGAGCTGTAGTTGAAATTATTTTGCAGGCAATTTTTTTCTATTATGTGTCAAATGGTATGGCAGATTCTAAAACAAGTCTTCTAATATTACTCTTTAAAAAGGTTTCCCATGTAATGTTCTTAATGATATAATTTTAGTGGAAAGCATGTTGATGCATGCCTTTAAGGAATTTATATTTTGAGAGTATGAAAACATTTAAACTGTGATAGTATTTTATCAGATGTCTCTAATTTTTTTTTGTGTGTGTGTGATTTAATGAGATTTCTACATCACCTTTTATCAAGTTCTTCCAAATGATCTGGCTCATTTCTTTAGAATATGTGGCACTTAACACTGTTTACTTTTATATAGTTTTAAAATTACAGTTGAAAATGTGAGTTCTTGGGGAAAGTCTGATTCAAAATCTTGTATTAGTAGCCTGCATACTTCAGCTAAATATCAGGAACTTGATAGGCAAGAAAATACTTTCACGTAGCTTTTGTATTAATAAAAAGTAAACATTACATATAAACTCTAAGCTGTATTTTATTTAGAAAACAAATATTTTTATCAAAATAATTCATATAGTTTTGTATTCTTAATCTAACAGTTTAAGAATAGTTCAAAAGGTCTAAAAAATTATTTGGCCCTCTTATCTTACCCCTTCCTATTCCTGTCGCCCCATGACAACCATTTTTTTTTTTTTTTTTTTTTTACTCCTTAAGCTATTTCCTTTTGTATTTAATTGTAGTTCTAAAATGTTTCTGTATTCCTTCCCTTTGATTTATTAATATTAGATATGTCTATTATCCTTTTCTTTTGCCCACACAGTAAGGGGTTATTAGGCTGAAAAGATGCCAATACAAATATTGATTTTTGACCTACAAAAATGTAGTGTTCTATAGTTAAGCTTAATGATAATTGCTTAATGTTTTCTTTGGTTTAATTTTTTTGAGCCTATAATTGTCTCATAACTTTTATAAATTTATAAAATATCTTGAAAATTTTTAAGAGTCAAAACTGATGTTTATTAGTGCCACATTTTTCTGGAGACTACATTTTCATCCTCCTGCATCAATCTGGAGTATGTGAAGCTCTTAATCTAAGAATATTTTTTTCTTCATTTTGTTTCCTTGGCCCTTTTGTTTTTCAAGGGGACAGAATACAAAATTCTTTTGAACCCTTGCATCTCTAAAATACTTTTATTCTGCTCTCTTATTTGAATCATAATTTGACTGCTTATCACATAATTTGCAGGATTGTGGTGGTGTTTATCTTTTTTTTCCCCCAGTGTTTAATTGATTTGCATATGTTTGAACTATCCTTACTTCCCTGGGCTGAATTTCACTTGATCATAGTGGATAAGCATTTTGATTTGTTTTGCAAGTATTTTGTTGAGGATTTCTCCGTCTTTTAAAATCAGGGATATTAGCTTATTGTTTTCTTCATTTCTTTCTTTTCTCTTCCCCTTCTACCAACATCATCATCTCTTATTACCTCTACCCTTCCTATCCCTTCCTATTGCTCTTCTTCTCTTTTTCTTTTTTTTCTGGGGAAGCAGGAGATGATGCTGACATCATAACATGAGTTTGGAAGTATTCCCTCTTCTTCAACTTTTTGGAACAGTTTAAGAATAATTGACATTAGGATGGAAGATGGTGAAGTAGAGAGAAGGGTGATTCTAGTAGCTTGGTGACCCAGGATTCAAGCAGTGGGAATACTGCTTCTCTGCAAGGTGGGTGAAAGAGGTTTTCACTAAAACTCAATACTGGATAGCCAGAGTGCCTTAGAGACTTAGAAATTTGGGGCACATTAAATAAGGAAAATGATAAAAAAAAAAATAGAGCTAGGCTGGTGGTGGGAACAGCAGAATTGGCACACAAGGATGGAAAAAGTTGAGAAATACTACAGATGGTGGGAAAATCCTGAGAGTGGAGGGGCAGCCTGCCCTAGGACAATCCAGAGGCTGTTAGGCAAAATAAATTGGTACACAAAAGATGTCCATGTTTAACAATTGTCACAGAGTCATGGCAGGAGCCATCTTGAGCCTACCACACTGTAGCAGCTAGCAGATACAGGAACAGAGAACTCAGATCCAGGAAACCAGGGCTGCCTGTGATGCAAAGTCCATGAGGACACTACCCATGAGATCTAGAAAGAACCTAGCAAAATCTGAAGAAAATTAGGCACAGAGAGTATATTGCTTGGGGGAATAGGAGAGAGGGAGGCCAGGGAGAATCCCACTCCCTCTCTCTTTTGAATCTGGATGTTCCAGGACCAGCATTCTGGGCGGGGAATGAGGAGGTGAGGGTGGGAGTAGCTGTACTCGCGACTGACCTGGAGATACTTGAAAGGACACAGGACCAACTTCAGCAGGTCAGGAATCTGAACAAGTGGGTGTGACTGCACTGGCGGGCAGACCCTGGGAGGCCATGAAGTGTTGCATCCACGAGCAACAGCAATAGTCAAGGATTGGCTCCCCTGCCATGAGTGGTTCCCTGGGGAGACTCCTGGGGTACAGTCTCCCAGTGTAGACAGGCAACTGATAGGCTCCAAAGTTGCACATAATTAATATATTCAGATAACTAGGTGTGCAATAAAGCACATGGAGCCTCGATAGACCCGAGCCTCACCCACGAGAGCTCCATCTACAGGAACTCATCTCATAGAACCCAGCTGCAGCTTCACCCTGGAGCAGAGCTTGACAGTATATCCCAACTGACACCCCCATCTTGCCTCCCAGAAGGAAAGCAGAGAAATTTTTGGACTTCAACTGGCATTTTGGTGAGCAATACAACAAAGAGGATTTGAAAATCTGCAACCCCTACACTTGCACCCAATACATATCTCAAGAAGAAATGGAAAGAAAGACAGTTGGGCACAGAGAGCAAACACATATTCTTATTGATTTTTTTTGTCCACCATAATGGAAATAACTCCTTAATTTTTCATCAATATTCCTTTATTTTAATGTTTTCTATGTGTGTTAGCAAACTTAAGTAGAGACCCTCCCTAAGTATGGGAAGCACGATCCAATAGTTGGAGACTTGGATGGAATAAAAGTTGGAAGAACAAGAATGCAGCAACAGATGTAAGTTTGATTCTTCTTGAACAGGTTCTTGATTGCTGCTGTGATTGCCTGAGGACACCAGATCTGGCTCCTTTGCTCTTCCAAAGTGGACTCTGCTGGTGATTCTCCAGGAAGTTCCCAGAAGCCTTTGGTCCTGCTCGGGGGTAGCATCACTGATCCCTCTTGTTCTGAAGCTTCAGCATTTTGGACTGCATAGCTACTGCTTCCTCCAGCTCTCTAGGCTGTAGCCAGCCATGTGGGACTATATAGCTTCTGGTTGTATAAACCAATCTAATCAATACCTTTTTTTTTTTTTTTTTTTTGTAATTATATCTTCTGTTGGTTCTGTTCCTATAGAGAACCCTGACCAATACAGGATAGAAACTCTGCTGCTTCAGATCCATTCAGATAGATGGGTGGACATACAAAACACCATGTAAAAGCAAGAGAACAAGCCACCTCAAACAACTCAGAATGTCTCAGCAAAAGACTCTATTGACAGCCCAGTGGAGAAAATATCAGAGAAGGAATTTAGAAAGTTCATAGTTAAACTGATCTATGAGGTAAAAGATGATGTAAGGAGTGAATTTGGAGAGAAAATACAAGAAGTGAAAGAGCACTTCAATAAAGAGAGAGAGAAATATGGGATAACATTAAAAGGCCCAATATAAGATTCACTGGGATAGATGAAGGCTATTTATGTGTGTTGCTTGCACCATTGTAAAGTTGAAAAATTCTATGTTGAAACAGTGTGAATCTGGGAATGTATAAGAGTTCTTTTCTGTTTGATGGAATTCAGCAACGAAGCCACTAGTACTTGGGTTTCTCACTGGGAAAGATTTTATTATTGATTTTACCTTCTTATTATTGGTCTATTAAGATTTACTATTATTTCTCAATTTAATCTTAGTAAGTTCTGTCAAGGAATTTATCCATTTCTTCTAGGTTATCCAGTTGTTAGGTATAATAATAGTTTCTTCTAATTTTTGTATTTCTGTTGTGGCTGATGAAACGTGTTTCCTTTTTTATCTTCTGAGTTTTAAAATTTTAGTCTTTTTTCTTTTTCTCTTAATTAGTGTAGCTAAAGATTTGTTAATTTTAAAAAATCTTATCAAAGAGCCAATTCTTAGTTTTGATATTTTCTTTGACTTTATTATTTCCGTCTTTATAGTAATCCTAGGCTTAGTTTCTTCTTGCTTTCCTAGTTTTTTGAAGTTCAACATTAGGTCACTTGAGATCTTCTTTTTTGCTATAGGCATTTATAGCTATAAACGTCTTAGAACTGCTTTTGCTGTGTTCTACAGGTTTTGGTAGGTTGTGCATTCTGTGTGTGTGTGTGTGTGTGTGTGTGTGTGTGTGTGTGAAGACATTTCCCTTTTAATTTCTTTATTGGTTGTTCAGGAGTATGTTTTAAAATTTTCATGTGGTTGTGAATTTTCAAAATCTCCTCCTATTACTGATTGTGACTTTTATACCATTTTGATCAAAATAATACTTTATACAATTTTAGTCTTATATTTGTTAGGCTTGTTTTGTGGACTAACATGCTTTATTCTCGAGAATTATCCATATGCAGTTGAGAATCTTTATTTTGAAGTTATTGGTGGAATATTCTCTATATGTTTGGTTGGTCCATTGGGTCTAGGGTTTTGGTTTATAATTGACTGTTTTCAGGTAATATTTCAGGACTGCCTCTTACTGTCATTGCATATTTATTTCCTTTATTTGGACTGATGGCATATTATGTTGTTGCACATGTTATTATAGTTTGTTTATTCAGTTTTTATCTAAAATCCAAATCTATGTTGCATTTCTCATTGAACGTTGTACAAGTTAATTTTGGTGCACACTTTAAATGATGATTTTCTTCGCACAGATTTTCTAGAAATGAAAATGGTGAGTCATAAAGAACTAAAACTATTCATCTTAAAAGCTTAACAGGTATTGCCACATTGCCATTCATAAACTCCTCCTAACACTATAACCCTAATACCAAACATTGTCTTTTTCTTTTATATGGCCTTCTTTCTTAACAGGCCTATGTTGCTTTGAAAATTTCTAAATAATGTTACTTAGTCTTAGGATGTATTTGGAAGAAGAAATTTAGTATTTTACCAAGAATAGAATTTTTTTTTCTTTTACCACTAGGCACATCTACAATAGGTTAGGAAAAATACATTAAGTGGGTGTCTTAGTTTGGGCTGCTATAATGAAACACCTCCTAGGTGGCTGAGACAACAAACGTTTATTTCTCACGGTTCTGGAAGCTGCAAGTCTAAGATCTGGTGCCAGGATGGTTAGCCCTTGGTGCAGGCTCTCTTCCTGCTTTACAGATGCCATTGTCTCACGTGGCAGAGTGAGTGGGGCAAGCTCAGTCGTCACTTCTTATAAAGGCACTAGTCTCATTCATGAGAGCTCTACTAGATCTCATGACTAAATTACCCTCAAAGGACCCACCTCCTTGTATTATCATATTAGAATTTAGGATTTCAATATATGACTTTGAGGAGGAAATGGACACAGTCTGTAGCAGTAAGGGACAATTTTCTCAGAAGCACAAATTAGATCTCTCTGAAATAGCTGTTTTTAAATTCCATAAGCCAAAGTAACTCTATGTCATCTCAGTACAAAATTTCAATGTCAAACTAATTCAATGCAAGTAGCTACAGTAGCTATTTTATTCTCTATGAAGATAGGTTGATTAAAAAGTCTCTCTTTTATGCTTTGAGATTTATGGATGACACAAAGATACAAGAATGTACTAGCATAAAAAAGGAAAATACTTATTTAGGCCTAAGTTGGAAACGTTTTAGAAGCATGGATTTTCATATATGTTTTTTGGAAATATTTGAAAATTTGCACTCATATGTCTTCATATCTTTTCTTACCACATCTCATATTTAGTATTTTAGTAAGAAATGTTTTCTCTGAGCCTAGTAATAAAACTGAGTTAATGTCTCAGCATATGGCATTTATCCTTTCACTATTTTATAAATCTTTCCTTGTTGAGAAAAATATCATTACCTGTGATTCTGAAGAGTCATTCTCATTTCCAAACAGGTCAACACTGTATATGATAATCCCATGACTGGAGATGATGTGTAAGGCAATAAACTCCTTCTGTTTTATAAATAATAAGATGTGAAACCTGAGTGTTTATGACAGCAGGATACATTTACTGCTGAGTGACAGTTTATATTACTCTGGGAATACTGTGCAAACAAACAAAAAGATTATCAGAGCAAGAATGTGAAGATTTTTGCTTTACTTTTTTAAATATTTTGTTTTGTAGGGAAAATTTGAAGAAATATATTCAAAGAAATAAAATCAGTAAGCAGTATAGCCTGTTATTGCACAAAGGATTGGATGAGGGATGTCTTCAATCAGGTCAGAGGCAAGAATTGAGATCCACTTTGAGAGGAATGGGAAGATGAATGGGTCACTTAAACATAGTTACCAGGAGCATCTTCTGATGCTTAGGAAAAGGTCAGACAGAGAAGGAAGAATGAGCAAATACAGTATGTCTACCAAGGCACAGCATCAGATTGCATAATTAAAACACAACTGATTAACAGATGAAAGATTTTAGGAATTCCCTACAATTCTACCACCCCAAAATATTTCATTTTGAAGTATATCTTTTGTCTTTAGCTGTTTCATATTGCTGTAACAAAAGCACAGGAGACAGGATACTTTATAAAGGAAAAAGATTTATTTTTCTTACAGTTTTGGGGGCTGAAAGTATAAGATTGGGTGTTTCTATCTGTTTGGATTCTGGTGAGGACCTTCTGGCTATGTCACATGGCAGATGGCATCACAGTGACAAGATTGCCTTCTGAAAAGATGAATAGCAAAAGAAGAACAAAGATGATGTAAGGAGTGAGGCTTGCTCTTTTAAGGAACTAATCTACTCCTGTAAGACCCAATCCACTTTGGAAGACCAGCAGCAATCCTTTCCAAGGTGCTCATAATCCAGTCACTCCAGTGGGGTTTACTTCCTGAAGGTCCCACTGCTTTTCCATACCATTATATTGGGGACCATGTTTGCAGCATATGAAAATTTGGGGAAAAAACTATATCCAAACCATAGTACCTTTCCTCTGTGCTTTAAAATATGTTTAGGTTTTGAAAGACTTTTCATAAAAATCATAAAGGTAATGCATTTTTATTACAATAAATCAAGCAGACATTTATTTGATAAGGAATGAAAGATTCCTTAGTTTCCTAAATTTCTTTCCTCAGTTAAATTTTATTTGCACTTTTAAATATTATGTATCTATAGTTGATATCCAGTATATAATAAAATATGTAAAAGTTGTATATATTTATTTATCACACCATGTGCAAGAGCTATAAATCTTGACTCTAGAGTTTATAACCTGATTACCTTTTTTGTGTCATTGCTCCCAGTCCTTTCTAAGGCAATGTTTTTCTCCTCAACCCTTCTAGTATCTTGGCAGCCACCTTGGCCCATCTATATTCTTTTTCTTTCTCTCCCAGGTAACAGGCTCTATTTATTTTGTTCTTGTGACAGGCCATGGATAATCTAATTATACACATGAATTTCTTGTGGATCATACAAAGATAAATTGTGTACATCTCATCATGTATTGATTCATGCACCATTTGCCATGCAGTTGACCCAGAGAAACACAATTACTGCTGTTACAGTTCATTTAAAAGAGTTTTCAACAGTTTCAGATGTTATCGTTTTAGAATTGATGGTCTTTTGGGTGATACTATAAACACACACACACACACACACACACACACACACACACACACACACACACACCAGAACCTAACCAAACTGAAAAACCTGAATCAAATGTAATTTTTTTGGATCAGAAAAGAAAATTCTCTTTAATCCATAAGGTTCAATTTTACTGTTAAAAGACGAAGAAGCTGTTTTGTTTTGTTTTTTCTATCACAGAGTTTTGTTGACTTCATCTAAAGTGTGGTAGTTGGCCCTGCACATCCATGGATTCTGTATCCATGGATTCAATCAACTTTGGATTGAAAATGTTTGGGAAAAAAATTGGCTCTATATCAACCATGTGCATGTTTCCTTTTCTTGTCATTATTCCCTAAATAATGCATTATAAAAATTATTTGTTATGTTTTATTAGATATTATAAGTAATCTGAGGTTATTTAAAGTATATGGGAGGATGTGCATAGGTTATATTGCAAATACTATGCCATTTTCTGTAAGGGATTGAGCATCCATGATTTTGGCATCCATAGGGGTTTCTGAAACCAATCCCATGTGGGTACCGAGGGAACAACTGTATCATATGGAGTATGCAAACATGGGCAGTTAATTCTTCCAATCATAATTTATTTTATGTTAAAACTTCTCTTTTGTTGCAGAACCACTCTGAAATAATTCACAGATATACTTACATAAATGTAAAGATTGAATTTTAACAATAAAGTCTAACAGAATTTTTTTTTTTTTTACCAATACACTATTTTTGGCATAGCGCTGGATTTTTAGATTCAATTATATTGTGAGATGACAAAATAGCAGTTTGTATCCTCCAATGAGTAATATAATTGAGAATTATTGGATGAAGTATATACAATCTTTAAATAAAAGTACAAAGTTACTAGTTTCTGTGCCTTTTATTTTTTATAAATCTATGTTTTTTTTATCAATGTTATTATAATCATTAATTAACATTGTTAATATTCTTCTTTCTTCATAGCAAGTAATAATTTCTATTAGGTGCTTAAGTCATATTGGAAACGTACAATATTTGACCATTGTTTTCTCCTAAAAACAACCTTTAGGACATATCTCAAAATTCTCAACTTTTTAGTTAACATTGAAATTTTTATTTGAAAAAAATTTAAACCATATTTATAAGTTTAAAAAAATCTATTTTAGTACTTGATTTTACAGTTTGGAGGGTAGGTTTTAGGGAAGTTTCTGAGTAAACATATAATTTTCCAGGTGTAAAGCATATATGAATATTGATGTGTAAGGCTAAAGATCTGAAGACTTTATATTCAGGGTAAAGAAGTTTGTGGTAGAAATGCAAAAATTGGCTAATTTCACTTAGCATTATGATCTCTTTGATAGGAAGATACTAACTTAAAAAGGCAAGAGAGAGGGAATGAGAGGAATAAAAGAGCTTTAAATAGAACAAAGAGGGGTGAGGGAGGGGAGGGGGCAAGGGGATAGGAATAATGGCAGACTGAGTTATCCATGATTACCCTAAATACATGTATGAAGACACAATTGTTGTAAAAATACTTTATATAAAACCAGCAACTTGAAAAAATTGTGCTCTTTATATGTAATATGAAATGAAGCGTACTCTGCAAACATGTATGACAAATCAGAATAATAAAAAATTTTAAAAAAAAAAGAAATGCAAAAATTGGATCTTGAAAAAACAATTATGACAGCAAATGAGCAATTCCTCAACCCAAGTGCTTTGGAGCTGAGGGTAACAAAAGCTGGCTAGTAAGCATGTGACAGTGGGCTAACACAGTTAAGTGTTGTCTGAAAATAGTCCTGAGAAGGAAGTGGGCATCAGAACATGTGAGAAGTACACATGACTGTGTGAGGCTGGGGCAAGAGCTGAGTGCTGATGACAGCGATAGCTCCAGTAGCACAGATGGGCAAAGTAGACAAGATAAGTACTGTTTTCCCTGTGGGTTTAATCCAGTTAAGAAAGTTAAAGTTTCTTCCCATCTTTTCCATATCATAAGGAGTTATTGACATTCAATATGATCCAAGATAGATTTGGCTGGGCTCCTTATCTCATATTGGTAATAACATTATTGCAAGAGACCTCAACTGTATTGCAAGTGGGATGAGTTATAGCTCCAGCTGAGATGAGATTCTACCATTGATGATATTTGAAATGTTTTCATAGAATGATTATGTAAAGCAATGATCTCCTTTGAGAATTCTTTCATACATTTTGTTCTTACCCATAGAAGTTAGTTTCTGGGTAGATTTGCATTTCTTCTTTTATCTTTTTTTTTTTTTTTTTCTGTCTTGAGACTTTTAACTATTCACATGCAATTAGAAGAAGAGCTAGTGCCAAATGACAGATGAAAGAGAAGTTTTTATGTTTTATAAATGCCAATTAAGAATAGGAAAACATGACTTAAAAATAAATTTAGTTAATCTATAATTTGGAAACACCCTAATTCTTATGGGCCATGGGTTGTCAAGGCCTTCCTTTTTATTATGTTGTTCACCAAGTTGAAGGTTGGGTTTTAAGAATCTCATACTAGACAAAGGCACCATAAACATACATTGAAGAAAAGATAGCCCCTTCAACAGTTGGTGCTAGGAAAACTGGAAATCCATACATAGCAGAACAAAATTTAACCCCTATCTCCCACCCTGCATGAAACTCAACTCAAAGTGGATCAAGGACCTAGGCATTAGACCAGAGAAAGTACGCCTACTAGAAGAAAATGTAGGCCCAACTCACCATCATGTTGGCTTAGGAACCAACTTTCTCCTAAAGCACAAGAAGTAAAATCAGGAATCAATAAATGGGATGGTATCAAACTGAAAAGCTTCTTCACAGCAAAGGAAACAAGAACATGAAGAGAAAGCCTATGGAATGGGAGAAAATCCTTGCCACCTGTATCTCAGATAGAGCATGAATGTTCAGGATATATAAAGAATTCAAAAAACTTAACAGCAAAAACACAAATAACCAATAAATGGGAAAAGGAACTGAACAGTCACTTCAGAGAAGAAAAATTATGATTTGTCAACGAATATATGGAAAAATATTCAACATCTCTAGCAATTAGAAAAATGCAAATTAAAGCTATACTGAGATTCCTTCTCACTCCAGTCAGAATGGCAATTATCAAGAATACACGTAACAAATGTTAGTGAGGATGTAGGGAAAAGGTTCACTCATACATTGCCAGTGGGACTCTAAATTGGTGAGACCAATCTGGAAAGCAGTATGGAGATTCCTCAGAAAACTTGGAAAGGAACCACCACTTGACCCAGTTATCCCACTCCTTGTTTTTACCCAAAGGATTTAAAATCAGCATACTACAGTGATGCAGCCACATCAATATTTATAACAGCTCAAGACACAATAGCTAACCTATGAAACCAAACCAGATATCCTTCAATGATGAATGGATAAAGAAAATGTGGTACATGTGTAGAATGGAGTATTACTCAGCTACAAAGAAGAATGAAATTATGGCATTTGTTGGTAGATGGATGGAACTGGAGACTATCATGCTCAGTGAAATAATCTAGTCCCAAAAAACCAAGGGCCAAAAGTTTTCTCTGATACGTGGATGCTAACACATGTGATATGGACAATAAATATTATAATTAATTCATTGCAGCTCATTAAGTCATATTATTACAAAATTTTTATGTATACAGTGAGCCTATAATTTTTAGGTATATATTGAGCATATGCATGCACTTATTTCCCATTAATGACAATGGGTTTGGGCATAAGTTCTTAAAATTTCCAGTTTATTGTTTCTTAGGGTCAGGCTCTTAAGTGTATAGGTTAATTGATCTTCCAAACAACTTCCAAACTTCAACAAAAATTATTTTGTTTCTCACATTGGATAGTGCAGTGTAGGGCTGCAGTGGTTTTACTCAGTAAAGTTATATATGGATTGGGCCCCTTTGCTCTGGTGACTCCACCAACCTCCAGGGTCTTGGGACCTCTGCCCATGGCTGAGCATGGAGACTATGCAGGATATCTTTAGAGGTCAGAAAGTGGCATTCATCACTTATGCACTCTTTCCATTGGAGACACAAATTACTGATCAAATTTATTTCTGCAGGTGATTGCTCAGAAATTTCCAATTTCATTAATTAAACCTATCACTGAATAATCCATATAAGCATATTCATTATTGCCATTTAAGAAATACATTCTTATGAGTCCCATATTTCCATGCTATTCATAGTCCAGTTTTTATTTTACTAAGAAGTTAGACAATTAAAGAATCTATGTATTTTCCTAAAATCTACCAATTAACAAAGTTCAAGCATAGAACTCCCATTTTTGGACCAAGTGTAGGGAATGTAGTGTAGTTGGAAATGGGATATTGTGAGTAATTGGCATTGACCCTGAAACACCCAAAGTATAGGGTAACACATTGACTCACATAGGAGAAGATCATCCTGTGCTTTCCAAAGCTGTATACCATTTGAGCCTCACAACATGATAGTGACATTGTTACATGCCATTAAATGAAGAAACAGAGGTGTGTGTGTGTGTGTGTGAGATTTTGTTTACATGATGTGATTTGTATCCTTTGCTTTAAATAATGAGCTAACACACGAAGAACTATCCTTGTGTTTTTCATATTTGCATAATTAAAATTTTAAACTCACACTCATGTTTTTTAGAGGCTCATAAGAGATTTCATGAACCAAGTGTTTTGAAAAATATTCCTAACTGCCTTTGTAGAAATTAACTTATATTTGCTTCCTGAATACAATTTCACTTTGGCTGGCATAATGCTATATTTGTCTCAATTTTAAATTAGCTAAATGAATGCTTAAGATGGTTTAATGCTTTTAAAACCTTTATCCCTTGTTAATTAATCTTCAATATCTTTCTGACAGACCCTTCTGAAAACAGTAATACTGTGTTTCAACTTTTCTAGTTGATGGATTTTAGGGAAAAATTGTTGCATTATTTTTTAATTTTCAAAGTGTTTTTATTAAGTAAAAGTTGAACTATGAATTGCATACTGATTCAACACCCGTAAACATGAATTCCTAAATTGCAGTAATGAATATATGACTATCTCAGTATTTTTTTTTTAAATTAATAAACTTGGTAACTTCTGAGCAGAAACCTGTAAAAGTAAATTTACTTTATTTTTATTATTTCAAGAATTTAACTTAATCATGTGTTTATTGAGCTTTTATAAATACTGGAATATTAATCTAGATTGAAAGTGAAACAAAGTTAACTCCTAATTAAAACTTTAAGTACATTTTATGTCAGTATGTGCATATTTACAGATTATAAATAGCAGTCATTTCTAAAACTAATTAAAATTTCATATTGGAATCTTACCAGAAATTTTTATTTCATAGCAATATTTTTGTTTGTTTATCTAATCACCTAAATCCTTCTGTGTATATTATTTTTCTGAGTCTATTACCCACAGTTTAGTGATGTGCTTTGCAAATATATTCCTTGAAGTTTCTTTGAGGATCATTTTGCTATGTTATTTTAGTGATTTTGTGTTTCCCTGTTGGGCTTGGAAGATGAAACCCCTTTAACAATCAGGCACTATAGAAACATCCTAATTCCTCTGGTCTTTTTATAATCTAAATCTGTGAGTCCGTCAGTGCTTGGTGCAAATCCTTATTTATGTAAAATTGAATTTGCAAGTAGGTGTGGAGAGTTCCATGAAAGAGGTATTATTTGGCCATTTCACATGTTGCAGAGGGATCATGTAAAATGTAAACCACAGTGACTTACAGATAAAAATAGAATTAGTAGTTTAAATCTCCCATGATTTATATGTTATAGATTCAATCCCAGCTCCTAAATTCTGAAAGAGGGAATAATTAGGGCCATTACATTCAGAGACAAGACTGGATGCCACAGGGGTAAGTGACTTTGGAGGGAGGGAAATGGAGAGGACCAGAGGAGATTTGTTTAAATGAGTACATGGAAGGACAGAGATAGTTACAATATGGCATTCTGAGTCCTGGGTTTAGTTTGTTTTGGAGGTCTTGTCTCATGCCTCATTTTTTTTTTTTTTTTTTTTTTTATTTTTTTAGGTGCTGGGAATTGAACCCAGGGCTAGGCAAGCCCTCTACCACTGAGCCACATGCCCACTCCTCAACACAGGTTTTCTGAGGCAATCAGCACCCTTATGATTAATAGAGATGAATAACTGTTATTTGCAATAAAAAGTTTAAATAATCTGGCACCTCTCTTGCTTTCAAAAATCAATAAGGTAACTTATTGGGAGAGGATCTGCTTGATGACAACATCCAATATTGTGCATTTCGATAAAGTCTTGGAATCTACCAAAACTCTTGCTAGGTCATTTCCTCTATCCTCATTAAGTTCAGAAAAAAACAAAAAACTTAAATCCAGGTAAATTTGCTAAAGGATTTGCTTCTGCAGGAAGATATGAGAGTTCTGCTTTACCCATTTGTCTTTGATATGGCTTCTTCTTCATCCAGTTAATGTGTATGTCATACATATATGTATATATATATATATATATATATATATATGTATTATATATATATATATATATATTATTTTTTGGTACCAGAGATTGAACTCAGGGGCACTTGACCACTGGACCACATCCCCAGCCCTTTTTGTATTTTATTAGAGACAGGGTCTCACTGAGTTGCTCAGTGCCTTGCCATTGCTGAGGCTGGCTTTGAACTTGCAATCCTCCTGCCTCAGCCTCCCAAGTACTGAGATTACAGGCGTGCGCCACCACGCCTGGCTTGTATGTCATATTTTGCTGACTACATTGAAAGAAATATACTTGGCCATAAAGAATATGTTCTAAGTATATTTGGAGACCAATATCTTTTATAATATACTGCTCTGTGTCTATTATAGTTATATATCAGGAGGAATCTGGTCTCATACAACTACATGGAATACTTTTTTCTTAAGCTTTGCTGCTTTTTAAAGTACAGGAAATGCTGTTTTCCTTATGGGATAAACTGTGGCCCCAAGAATATCAGTAGTGGGAAATAAAATTTTTGTGGCATCAGACTGAGATTAGAGTTCACAATTATATAAAGGATGTAATTTGTCCAGGTGGCTGCTTTCCACTTAAAACTCAATTATAATCTATATACATTAAATCTCTCTCTCTCTGTGTATGTGTGTGTGTGTGTGTGTGTGTGTGTGTGTGTGTGTGATATGTGTGTGTATTTATATATACCTACACACGTTATATGCTATTTACATGAATAAAATAGAGTCACTAGATTTTGTTATTCACTGCCCTCTCAATCATGTAGGAAAGGAAACAATCAGAATCATTGACATTGGGAAAAATTGTTATTGGTGTTTTAGTAAGAACAAATCCTTAGAAAATAGTATTTTTGATTTTTTATTATATTATTCAATCTAGTTATTGATTCTCTTTTTGGGTACACAGAGAATGATAGGGTCAATTAAAATCAATTGTTTTAATTTGAGAGGGGATGATTATGTACTTCTTTGGGTTTTTAGTGGCAATGATGATTCATATGTGTATAGTCTCCAAATATGTAAGTACGTAAGTCATTGGCTAAATATGCAGTAACCACACACACACACACACACACACACACACACACACACACACGTTCAAGTCTCCTAAGCTCCAAACTGATACCCTTCCAATGAAGAGGCTTATACATTATCTTTCTAGTTCTCATACTTGTTTTCAGGCTCCTTTGGGAAATGGAGAGACAGATAAGTTCTTTATTTTTAAAAAAGTGTTCTGAGTAAAGTAAGCTAATGAACTTCTTTCTTGGCTGTTTCTAGCGAGATATACACTCATAATCCAAAGTTGTTTGCAAATTTCATAAAAGAAGGAAGACCATGTTTTTCTTTCTTCTCATTCATATTTTCCCAACACACCTATAGATTTTTCCCCTTAAGATTCTGAATTTCATATTTTAGTACTAAAAGAGAGGATATAAAAGTGTCTTTCATGTCTCAAATATTTTAATATTTTTCTACTTTTAAGTTATTTTAATGATAGAATTCCTCTTGTATATAATTATAGATCTTATGAAAAACTGCAATTCTAAAATCTCATGAAGTATTTATATTATGAAGCCAAACTGAATTAAACACAACTTGTTTTTAGAAATGATCCTGACAGCTCTACAAAGCTGATCTTGGGATGAGACTTACAGGTTCGAATCAAACGTATTTAGGCATTTTCCAGCTGTTGCTTCTTGTGAAAAATTGCTGACAGTTTTAGACACGAATGTTTACTGCATCAAATGATGATAAATGTTGTGGGTAACAGTGCTTTTCCTTCAGTGTTGCTCCCTTTAGACTAGATGTTTATGTCTTCCTTTTGCTACTCTCAGTGGTCTTAATTTGTTGAGTTCAGCCACAGCAACAGCAAAAAGCTAAGAGTATAACAATTTAAAATCATCTCCAGGTTTAAGAGTGCAATTTTAGGATGTGCTCCCAGTTGCTGTCTAAAACGTGGTTGGAGAGACATTAGAATTGAGCACTGCCATCTTGATTTTTAATTGCTAGTGGTAACTATCAATTTATAGACCTTGAGTGATACCATAAAAATACATGAGATTATGAGTCAGTAATACTGCCCATAATATTCTATACTGTAAAAGGAAGGACTGGTAAATTATCTATGAATATTTTTCTTATTGCAGGACTCCTATAATATATTCACAATTTGCCTTTTGTATGAGGATGTTTAGTCATTTTAACAAGTCTTTCTCATTAAGTCATTAGGGAAATGTTGAAAAGGTAATGATTTCAGGGATTAGGGTATGGAGTTTATAATATTGTCTCTATTTATGTGACTGAACAAAAATAAATATTGAACTGGATGGTGATATTTTCAAAATAAAACTGCTAAGATAAGCCAAGCTATTCAAGGAACAAATTGCTCTTGACTGTTCAGTCAATCAGAACAAATGTCAAATTGCAATGAACTCTCACAAAATATGCTATTAATATTCATGTGAATATGTTTATAGCAAAGTGATCTTTTTTTTCATTCAAAACATATCTATTGAAAATGATTGCAGGTGATTAAATGCTGTACTCTTAGAACTTACATTGTTAATGTAACACAGCTGAATTAGACATCAGTCAAGTTTGGCAATTGTTATTAATGTTAAGGTTAGAAACAGCATAAGTCGCCATGTCTAACAAAATGAAACACAATATCCTCTTAAACTAGATATTGGTTCTCATCAAATCTAGTAAATATCTGTTTCTATTCATTGAGATGTTGTCATAATTTTTGATTTGTAACACCACTTCAATTTGCAAAACATGGAAAAACAATATGAGCAATATGAGAGGGAAAAATACCTATTTTAGTGAAAAACCTAGGTGGTTTTTCTTGTAATAGCTACCTTTTTTTTGTTCTTTTTGAACAGAGCATAAGCTTCTTGAAGACAGAATATTTTTCCTGTTCAAAACAAAATCCATACAACCCAGAACAATACATGGCCATATCAGGGAAGGGAAGATTAGGTAAATGAAAGTCCGTTCAGAAAACTGACAATCATTCTCCACTTTCCAAAAGTATTAAAATAGTCTTTTCATTGATTTACTGGATAGTTATAACCACCAATGTGCTTTAAATCTAGATTTGTATATTTTATATAAATTAAGACCCTTATAAAATATCAAAACTCTTCAATAGTTAAAATGGACTAGAATGTGATTTGTGTCTTCTCAATCTTGATTTATCCAAAAAATTAAAATTTAAGCAGACCGAGTGGTTTATGCCTATAATCCCAGCCACTTGGTTGACTGAAGCAGGAGAATTATGAGTTTGAGTCCAGTCTGGGTAACATAGTGAAAACTTGTCTCAGGAGAGAGAGAGAGAGAGAGAGAGAGAGAGAGAGAGAGAAGGAGTTAAAATTTGGATCTTACAAATAGTAAAATTGATAAATCCGAGATATTTAGTTTTATTTTGAAGTAAAAACTAACCTGTCCAAGGTAATTTAATGAACATCTCATATTCAATGTGAATTAATCATCAGCAAATTGGCATTATTCTAACCTTTTTTAGTCTCTAAACTGCCAAGACTAGCACAACTCAATTAATCTTAATTAATATTTCAATTAAGTATTAATGAATTCAGAAATAATACTCTGTCAGACTTATAACTAAAATATCAGAACGTATTAACCTTTACTTTCAATGGTCAGTAGATGGAGAATGGACTTAGCCCTGACATTTTCATTCATTGCTTCAAAGTTAAGTGAATATTATTCTGTGCCACATCTGAGTGAATATATATAAATGCATATAAAATAAAATCAGTCAATTGTGGGTGATAGTGCTGGGTTTTAAAATTTCAATTGATTATAAACTTTTAAGTTGGCTCTGTCTTTATAATTCAAGATGTGTTTATATTGGCTGAGAACCATGGTAAAAAGCCCTGGTGACAACCTGGAAACTGTTCTCCTAGGTCATAATCAGAGTTGTCATATAAAGAGGATTGGCAAGTTATAAAGACTTTTAAGATAAACGAAAGAGAAAGACCTGGGGACCTTGGGCTTTGGCTGATCAAGAAGCGATGAGAAACCAGATGACCACTTCTCAAGAAATAAGGAGACATCTGTTCACTGTCATTCTTAGCATTCACAGCACACAGGCAACAATTTACATGTCTCTGTGTTAATCAGTGTTCTGAGGGATCACTACAGGGTCAAGGCTTCCTCTCTTCCTTGAATGGGTCATTGGAAACTTGTGTATCCCCTGTCTTCATTAGTTCTTCTCTTTGGGACCAGAAATGCCATATTATTCCTTATGTGCAGAGATGGGGCATATTTGTTAGAACAATGTGCACAGATTCCATGAGAGCATTATTACCAGATGGTAAAGTTGTGACAGAAGGGTGAGTGCTTCCATGCATAAAAAAAGGAGCTGCAACAAACTTACCTTGGAATTTTCTTCATGTTCAGAGGATTAACTAAGGCAACATGAAGCTCATATGCTGCTTTTTGGGGACTGATGGAGGAATAAGCAGATGCTCAAATTCAAAGCTATCTGGCATAAGTTCTGGCTCTGGGAGTAAAAATGGGCCAAGAAAGAAACAGTGTTGTGCAAGCCAGGGAGAACATTCTGGCTTTCCAGTCTAATAGCCTCAGTGGGGATACATATTATTTATTTTTCTATATTTGTATAATTAGAATCAATTCCTCAGTTCATATTTCCCTATTGGTGGACACGCTTTTGGCCATTAGATGGCAGAGATGGGAGGTGGGAAGGTTCTGAGTTTCTTTGTAAGATGATTTACATGCATTATCTCCTTTAGTTCTCAGAAACATCTTTTAGAGAAGATTATTTTTTAAAACATTAATAGATGAGTAAACAGAAGCTTAGAGAGGTGACACAAATTGCTAAGGTCAGAAAAGGGCAGAAGAGGCAGCAAATCATTAGTGCCTGCAAACATTGCTATGGAGGGATACTACCTGCCTTGATGCTGGAATCTGAATACTGAGCTCTTGTGACCTTGGGCAAGAATTGTACCTTCTGGAAATGTAAATTTCTTCACCTGTGGAATGCAAATACAACGAGTCTTTCCTTAAAGAACTGTGGTCAAGGCAAAATAGGATAACATATATGATGTGCATGTAGATATTTAGTCATCCTTCCATTACTATTACAAATACTTGAGATACATCAACTTATAAAAGGTTTATTTTTTGTTTTTAAAATATTTAATTATGTTTTTTTAGTTGAAGTTGGACACAGCATCTTTATTTTATTTATTTATTTATTTATTTATTTATTTATTTATTTATTTATTATGTGGTGCTGACAATTGAACCCAGCGCCTCCCATGTGCTAGGCGAGTGCTCTACTGCTGAGCCACAATCCAAGCCCCTTCATATATAGTTTTTTTAAAATTTATTTAAAGTTGTTGTATATAACAGTAGAATGCATTACAATTTGTGATACACATATAGAGCACATTTTTACATATCACTGTTTGTATATGGTAGAATGAGAAAAGGTTTATTTGGACTTACAACTTTGGAAGTTGTAGTCCATGATTCATTGGCCTGGTTGCTTTGGGCCTGTGGCAAGGCAGCAAATCATGGTGGGACAGTGGCAGAGCAAACCTAGTCAACTCATGACTGGGACATGAATGAAAGGAAAAGGAAGAGACTAGGGTTGCAATATCCCCTTCAAGGACATACCCCAGTGACCTGAAGACCTCCCACTAGACCTTAAAGATTCCCACCTCCCAACATGGGCTTTAAAGCTTTGGCCTTTGGGAGACATTTCAGATCTAAACTACATAATATGTGTAGCACAGAAAAGTTATCATTAACATGATGAAGTTAGGAATCAAAATTGTGGACTTTTGAGGATATCACTCTATTTTCTTTTCTTTTTTTTAATTTTTATTTATAGTAGTATGTATTACAGTTCATACTATACATATAGAGCATCTTTTTACATAAAACAGTTTGTATTCAAAGTATATTACAGCATTCAAGTCTTCAATCGTGCATTTAGAATAATGATATCCATCTTATTCAACCACTTTTTCCCCCTTCCCCCCTTGCACCCTCCTTTCCCCTCCCTTCCCTTTGACCATTATAGTGTTCCTCTAGTCCTCCTATGTTTTTCTATTAGAATTTGAGGCCTTAGATCAAGTGGTGTCAGTAGCAGTCTATGTAGCTGTGGTGGTGAACACATGAACCTAACACAGCTCCTTGAATATGTCGTAAGATTATGTACAACTAGCTGGGTGCCATGGTGCATACCTGTCATCCCAACCACTCAAGAAACTGAGGCAGGAACCTTATAAGTTCGAGACCAGCCTCAGCAATTTAGTGAAACCCTTAGCAATTTATATTTACAAAACAAGTAAATTTTCATTACAAAAAGACACACCCAGCTATGTGGTAAATATGTCAATTTTCTTTGGTAATTGGGTGTATCTTTTTGGTTCAGCACTCACCCATTGAAGGACATTTGGGTAGTTGTCAGTTTTTGACTGTTGTGAATAAAGCTGATATGAAAATTATGTATAGCTTTTTGTATGAATATAAGATTTATTATTTGGAATACATGCCCAAGAGTACAATTGCTGATTTGCATGATAATTACATATATAATTTTACAAAACTTTCCACACTGTTTTCCAGAGTGACTGTGCTTTTTATATTTCTACCAGTAATGGATGAGTGATGAGTTTCTTCATGTTCTCACCGATAGTTGATGTTATTATTTGCATGTAGTAATCATTCATTGAGGTTGTAATTTGCATTCCTCTATTGACTAAAGATGTTCAATATGTTTACATGTCTTTATTTGTTATCTTTATATCTCCTTGTCTGAGATGCTTGTTTGAATCTTGCCAATTTATTTGTTGGAGGTTTTTTTTTTTTATTTTAATATAAGTTTTGAAAGTTCTTAACATACTACAGGTAGTTGTTCTTTGTTAGTTATGTTGTTTAAAAATGTTTCTTCCCAGTCAGTGGTTTGCCTGTCAGTCTCTTCAGAGACTAAAAATCTGTTAAGTTTTGATGAAGTGAAATTTATTAAGTTTTCTTTCATGGATTGTGTTTTTGGGGTCAAGTTGAATGCTTTCCCTAGTTGTAGGTCTCCAAGCTTTTCACTACAGTTTTTTTTTTTCCCCTAAAAGTCTGAGTTTTCTGTTTTTACACATGAGTTTATGGTTCATATTGATTTACCTTTTCTATAAAGTATAAGATTCAGGATGAGGCTCTATTTTTGCCTTTGGGTGTCTACTTTCTTGTGCACCAGGTTTTTAAAAGGATATCCTTTCTCTATTCCATTGCTTTTGTTTCTTTGTCAAAAAATCAGTGGATCAAGTTTCTGTAGGTCTAGTCCTGGACTCTCTGTTCTGTCCTGTTGACCTGTGTCTGGCCTTTAGCCAGTGTCATATAGTGTTGATTACTGTAGCTACACAGCAAGTCTTGGCATTGGTTAGTGATTCCTCCCACTGTCTTCTCCCTACTCTCCCCAAATTGTTTTAGCTATTGTGGAGACTGTTGTTTCCATATAAATTTTATGATAAATTCATCTCGCCTATAAACAGTCTTGTTTGCATTTTGATGGAATTGCATTAGCCCTTCTGACTAGTTGGGAGGAGATTGTCATCTTCATTAGGTTGTGTCTACAACCATGGACACAGTATGTATCTCCATGTATTTATGTCTACATTGGTTTTTTCCAGCACTTTATAATTTTCTGTGTACATTCTTATAGATATTTAATTAAATTTATACATAAGCATTTGATATTATTTTGATCAATTATAAATGATATTGTTTATTTAGATTCCATGTATTCATTGTTAGTATATTGAAAAGCGGTAGATGTGTGTGTATGTGTGTGTGTGTGTGTTCAGTAGCCTGCAAAAATGCTGAAGTCATTTATTAGTCCAAGAGGTTTACTGGTAGAGTCCTCATGATTTTTCTATGTGGACAATCATATTGTATACAAATAAGGAGTTTTCTTTCTTTCTCTCCATCTATATGACTTTCTGAATTGTAGTGGCTAGAACTTCCAGTATGGTGTTGAAAGGAGTGGTGAAGTAGATATTTATTATGGTGAGAAAACCAGTTGTTCTGTGTTGACATGAAAAAAAAATAGTAAATAAAACCAAATTATTTGCTTACATAGGATTGCATATTTTGTCTGTCCATAATGACCTAGCTTATGATAAACTCCGAGAAAAAGTTGTCTTTATCATCATATTACATATTTCCCTCATTCCAATATAATTTTAAAAATCTCATAATTTTGAAGATACTTACTTTATGGATTCACTCAAATTTCTAGTTTGTTATTTCAGATTTTAGGGGTACTAATCCAGGCTTATTTTATCTACTGAGTCCAATTCATGATGGATTGTTTGTGTATTTTAATCATTTTTGTATTATGAGTTCACTTTAAGCATCAAAAGTCCTTTCTTAAAGAAGGTAAATATGCAAGTTTTTGAAAATATTCTGCAATGGTTTGAGTTTGCTTTTGATGTGTGCCTGAGAACTTCATTTCTTAATTTGCTTTTACCCAATTTCCAACAAAACTTATATGTTTGGTATTTCTCTGTACCACCTGTGCATAGATTTGGACTCTAAGCCAGCGGGTGTTGTCCCTATAGTTTTCTATAGGAGAATTGTTTCCTTCTCCTCTATCTAGGATCTAACCTGTCTTAATTTGGGTTTCCCCAGATCTCAAGTTAAGGATTAAAATGCTAGTAGTTTACTTGGAGTATTATCACAAGTAACACCACAAGAGGAATGGAAAAGTGAGACAGAAAATGAGAGAAAAGCAATAAAGCTTGATAAGTAATTAAGTAATTATCATGGACAAGAGGCATACAGTCCTGCTGGATATAATGTAAAATATACCCCAGAGTTATTTCGGTTGAAAAAGACAAATGATAAGATGTTTAGATACTGACCCTCTGTCCATCACTGGTTGGGGCATTTCCAAAGGGCATTTATTTCCTCTTAGCTCTTTAAACTTGCCTTATTAACCCATCAAGCCAAAAGTCTATACCAAACCCTCAGGAAATTATACTTCATCAGAGTCTCAGGTATGTGCTGTCAGCATCCTAGGGTATGGACAGGGCCTTGAGTGCATCTGCCATTTCTTTCTTGTCATTGCCTCTGGTCAGTGGATTGAGTGATTTAGTGTTTTTTGTACTTTGCTTGTAGCCTTCTAGTGTCCTCTAGTGCTGAGTTCCAATTTCCTACCTAGTACGGGCCTGAGGCTTGCTCTTCTGTTTTGTGGGAGTGCTAAATCCTTTAGCCATTGCTTATTGAACATAAAATATAACCACAATTATTCTTTCAGCTTTCTCTTATTGCACCTGGAGATTTCTTATTGTTTTTCTTTTCTTTGTCTTCTGCTGCTGTTTCTGCTGCTTCTTCTTTTTGCTGACCCAGGTCATTTTTTTTTTTTTTTTTTTTTTTTTTGCTGGAATTTAAAGACAGCTTTCTCTTTTGATTAACTACATCAAGTATTGTGGAATGGATGCACATTTATTCGAACTATTCACTTGGTGATGAATATTAGCTGTTTTGTGTTTAGGCTTTTGTTTTTGCACTGTAAACTTCCTTTTACATGTATCTTTGTGCCTTTATCTCTGGGATAATGATCCAGCAATAATATAACATCACAGAAATTTTAATTGATTCATTCTTAACTGCATTTCAAAAAGGCTATAACAATTTATATTTCCATGGGCAATGCATTCTGCTGAAAAGATTTATTGGTCTTATAAATATCAGTCAGAAATTAAAGTATTTTTCTTAGAGCATTAATACTTTAATTCCCTAGCTCCTCAGCAAAGGAAATAATTTTGACATTCATTTAAACAGAATAAATTGTATAATAACAATAAAACCAAAGCACAAGGATTGAACAATAAATCTGCAAACTTTCTGTCTGACAAACCAGCAAAGTTGAGAATAAATGTGCTATCACTTATACCTGAGAAAAAGAAATAATAAATCCTTAATTCTAACTAAAGCTAACTCCATCCATGGAGAGCTATCACTTATTGGCTAATGAGGGGTTGGTCATTCAGGAACTTGGTATGAATCCTTAGGGAGCTATAGCCTGGGGTCACAGCTGCTTGAACACATCAGGATGGTAATTAGGACATGCTCATGAAATCAGATGAAATAACAGCTTCCAGGAAATTTGATAAATGCTGCCTCGTAGGATGTATACTGTCAAAGTTATCTTGGGGATGCTTGAGTTCACAAGGTTCTGGCCCTGTTGACTGACCAGGGAGTCTTCGCTAAAACTAGCCTGGTTAATTCTGTTAAAATGAGCTTCTATTTCTGACACATTCTGGCTGACAAAGACCTATCAAACTCTACGTGGCTATGGCTGTGCATTTGCCATCTTTCTGTGTGAACTGAGAAATGTTTAGATGAAAAATATCAAATTTGATGGCAGTGTGGTTTTATTTTGTTAAAGTACAATTCTCATGAAATTTATTTTTCATATAGAAATAGACACTCTGAAACAAATGTAACTAATTATAGTATCACTGGTTATGGTTTAAGTTTAGGATTTGTAATTTGAAAAGTGGTAGTATTACTGGAGATTTGCATTGTGCTCTTGCAGGAGAGGATTTCAAGAAAGACATGAAATGTGGTAAAAGAAGTGTAAAATTTATAAGAAAGGAAAGAGTAAGGGTAAAAAGACACTCTGGAGGAAAAGAGTGCATCCTCTCTGACAGGATAGAGACAACTCACTTCTTTGTGTCCCAACTTTTATTGAGGTAGGAGAGGGATTGTTGGAAGTCCTGCCCAAGTATCACCTCTGGTCTAAACTGACATACTGCATGGCTACCAATCTAAGGACAGCTCTTGATTATCTTGGCCTGGAAGACAGGCCTAATTGGAACTGGTTTTACAGGATCTCTGGTTTTAGTCATCCTGCTTTCCTAGGTCTGGGAATCTCTATTGTTTGTATAGAGTCTTTCTTAAGATGTTTTAAAAATTAGGCTCTTTTGAGCAATCATACCTTTACCTTTAGTTTTTACCTCTTGAGTTTATCTGTCTTCCTCCTATTATAAGAGGAATAGTTTATAGAGCTGAGACCTGGTAAGCATCCTAAAATAGTTTCTTGTCAGACCTTGCAGTTCCAGTGGGCAGGACTGTTGATTAACTGATTTATTCTGCAATTAGTATTTTTTAAACCCTTGCCTACTTATGTCTAATTGCTACCTCAATTGCACTGAAATTTTCTTTGATATTAATTGTAGAGAAAATATTGGCTAAAATATCAATGATATGAAGATAGTAAATAAAATATTTAAAACTTCCAAAGAGAATAATTTTTAAGTAACACAAGAACAATGTTTAGTGTTTGAGTCCTAATGAAAATTTTTTTCTACTTAGTGTTTGAGAAACATCTTCATAGTTTTTGTACCTACATGAAAGTTCAATAAAAGTTTTCTTTTAAAAGATATAAATTCTATTAATTGAAAATGACTTTTTATTAATCAATTGTAATTAATCATCTGTGCAATTGTATTAACCCTATGTTTTTATTTGCTGGGTATTCAAAAATTGTTAGGAGTGAATTTTGACTTCCAGAAGAATACTTATATATATCCAGACAAGATTTTTTTAAATTTATAATAATAGTATGTATTACCATTCATAATGCACATATATAGCATCTTTTTACATACAACTGTTTGTATACAAAGTATATAAGTAACATTCAGATCTTCAATCATGCATTTAGGATAATGATATCCATCTCATTCAACCACCAATTTTTTTTCGTTCCCCCCCTCTCTCCCCCATTGCTTCCTCCCTTCCCCTCCCTTTCCTTTGACCATTCTAGTGTTCCTCTAATCCTCCTATGTACCCCCATCCAACAACACTGTGAATTAGCCTCCTTATATCAGAGAAAACATTCAGTATTTGGATTTTTGAGATTGACTAATTTCACTTAGCATTATATTCTCCAACTTCATCCATTTACCTGCAGATGCCATTATTTTATTCTCTTTTATTGCTGAGCAAAATTCCATTTTGTATATATACCACATTTTCTTTATCCACTCATCTACTGAGGGACATCTAGGTTGGTTCTACAACCTAGCTATTGTGAATTATGCTGCTATAAACATTGAAGTGGCTGTGTCACTGTAATATGCTGTTTGTAAGTCCTTTGGGAATAGACCCAGGAGTGGGATAGCTGGGTCATAGGGTGGTTTCATTCCCAGTTTTCCTAGAAATCTCCATACTGCTTTCCATAGTGGTTGCACCATTTTGCAGTCCCACCAGCAATGTATGAGTGTGCCTTTTTCCCCACATCCTCTCCAACATTTATTGTTGCTTGGGTTCTTGATAGCTGCCATTCTGACTGGAGTGAAATGAAATCTTAGAGTAGTTTTGATTTGCATTTCTCTAATTGCCAGCAATGTTGAGCATTTTTTCATGTATTTGTTGATTAATTGTGTATCTTTTTCTGAGAAGTGTATTTTCAATTCCTTAGCCCATTTATTGATTGGTTTATTTGTTTATTTGGTGTTAAGTTTTTTGAGTTCTTTATATATTCTAGAAATTAGTGCTCTATCTGATGTGCACGTATTAAATATTTGTTCCCAATTAGTTGGCTCTCTATTCACCTCACTGATTGTTTCTTTTGCTGAGAAGAAGCTTTTTAGTTTAAATCTATCCCATTCATTAATTCTTGGTAGTAATTCTTGCGCTACAAGATTCTTATTAAGGAACTCAGGGCCTAATCCGACATGTTGGAAATTGGAGCTTACTTTTTCTTCTATTAGGTGTATTGTCTCTGGTCTAATTCCTAGGTCCTTGATCCACTTTGAATTGAATATTGTGCATGGTGAGAGATAAAGTTTTAATTTCATTTTGTTGCATATGGATTTCCAGTTTTCCCAGCACCATTTGTTGAAGAGGCTATCCTTTCTCCACTGTACATTTTTGGCACCTTTGTTTAATATAAGAGAGCTGAAATTAAGCATTTGACAAAATACACCACCCCTTTATGTTCAAAACACTGGAAAAACTAGGAATATCAGGAACATACCTCAACATTACAAAAGCTATTTATGCAACGCCCAGAGCTAACATTATCTCTCTCTCTTACTCTCCCCCACCCCTCAGGCTTTCATTCTAGTGTTACTGTTAAGATACTTTTGATAATGAATTTAACATTTTTTTTTTTTTTTGTGGTACCAGGGATTGAACTCAGGGGCACTCAATCACTGGATCACATCCCCAGCCCTTTTTTGTATTTTTATTAGAGACAGGGTCTCACTGAGTTGCTAAGTGCCTCACCATTGCTGAGGCTGGCTTTGAACTCGCGCTCCTCCTGCCTCAGCCTCCCAAAGTGCTGGGATTACAGGTGTGTGCCACCACACCCGGCTAACATTATCTTAAATGGAGAAAAATTGAAAGCATTCCCTCTAAAAACTGGAACAAGACAGGGATGCCCCCTTTCACCACTGCTATTTAACATAGTACTGGAAACTCTGGCCAGAGCAATTAGACAGACAAAAGAAATTAAAGGGATCCACATAGGAAAAGAAGAGCTCAAATTAGCACTATTTGCTGATGACATGATAATCTACCTAGAAGACCAAAAATCTCTACCAGAAAACTTTTACAACTAGTAAATGAATTCAGCAAAGTAGCAGAATACAAAATCAATACCCATAAGTCAAAGGCATTTTTGTACATCAGTGACAAAGCCTCTAAAAGGGAAATGATGAAAACTACCCCATTTACAATAGCATAAAAAAAAATAAAAAAAAAAAAAAAACCTGGGAATCAACTTAATGAAAGAGATGAATAACCTCTATAAGGAAAATTATAGAACACTAAAGAAAGAAATCATAGAAGAACTCAGAAGATGGAAAGACCTACCTTGCTCCGGATAGGTAGAATCAATGTTGTCAAAATGTCCATACTACCAAAAGCAGTATACAGATTTAATGCAATTCCAATCAAAATCCCAATGTCATTCTTCAAAGAAATAGAAAAAGCAGTCATGAAATTTCATCTGGAAAAATAAGAGACCCAGAATAGCCAAAGCAATCCTGAGCAAGAAAAGTGAAGCAGGGGGCATCACCATACCAGACTTTAAATTATACTATAGAGCATTAGTAACAAAAACAGCATGGTATTGGCACCAAAACAGACTGGTAGACCAATGGTACAGAATTGAATATTCTTTTTTACGCTTTATTTTATTTTTTTGTGCACCATAGTTATGCATAATAGTGGGGTTCACTTTGACATATTCATAAATGTATATAACAGTTTTCTCTTTTTCAAACCTCAGTACTATATCCTTAGACAAAGTTCTTAATAATTTAGTCTGTCATTTTACTTGGAATAGGGGCCAGTCGTTGACGAAAGGAAGATTCAGTCAGGAGAAGAATCTTATAATGTTCAGTTGTCTAGCTTCTCTTGAAAAGGATAGAGATACTTCTTCTTCCTCCTCCTCCTCCTCCTCCTCCTCCTCCTCCTCCTCTTCTTCTTCTTCTTCTTCTTTTCCTTCTTCTCCTTCTCCTTCTCCTTTTAATGGAACAGTAGGTAAATTCCAATTACTTTTAGTTGATAGGGATGATCTTCTACTTGTTTGTTTTCAACTTTTTGCCTTGTTTCAGACAGATTCAGCCTCTGCCAGCTCTCTATCCACTGAACTTCTATAACAATTATTTTGTGTATTTCTCTGTATATATAATGTAGTGAGTTATACCTTAACTTTCCATGTAAACTACTTGAGACAAAGTGAATCTGTGTTAAATATTTTATACTTACTCATCTTTAAAACCAAGGTAATTAGCATGAAAATTTGCACCTAATAAGTATAAAATAAATGCATGCCTATTGAAATGTTCCAGGTGGTGTTTCTCAAAGGGCTTGTGTTAACAAGAAGACATAACTCTCACAGAAAACTTCAGAATAAATAGATCCATGTAACACAGATTATAAATTACACACCTTGAAATAAATTGCATATATGAAAATGTGACATTTGAGCCAATACCATGTGCTAATGAAGTGACGCATGTAGATGTCTGTATTTTTTCACCTGGTTAACTAAGTTGTTTAGAGTGTTGGTATATGAAGTTTTAATAAGCAAAATGATTGGCACATCCCACTCTATTTCCTTCAAGTTTGTGGCAGAAGTAAAATAAAATAAATAATCATATGTAGCTAGGAGATTAGAACTTACAGAGAATTCCAGTTAAGGAACATCATGAGCAAAGGGCCAGCAGCACAGTGACATAAGACATGGGAGAAACTGAAAGAAGGTGGCTTGTAGCGGGGGCCCACAGGTTTAAGGGCTGTGTGGCGGGTGATGAGATTCTTTTTTTTTTTTTTTTTAATAATCATATGTCCTACTGTTATTGAAAAGTCATATCTGAAAAGTGTTATCTTTTATAACCTATTGTTACTGTACACAGTGTTTTCCTCTAAGGTTAGCTTTTAACCCTAAACAAGAACACTTGTTAAGCCCCGTTTGATTTTTTTTTTTTATGTCAATAGATGTAGAAAACACATTTAATAAAATTCAATATTTATGATTCAATGTTTCTTTTTTTAAATTCAATTTTTTATTTTTGTTTTTATAATTTTTAATATGTACAACACATAGTGCATGTATTTAGCATCTTTTTACATACAACTGTTTGTATACAAAGTATATTCGTACAATTCAGGTCTTCAATCATGCATTTAGGAAAATGATATACATCTCATTCAACCACTTTTTCTTATTTTTTTTCCTTTTTTCTCCCCTCCCTCCCCCCTTGCTCCCTTCCTTCCCCTCCCTTCCCTTTGACCATTCTAGTGTTCCTCTAGTCCTCCTATGTACCCACCCCCATCCACCAATACTATGAACTAGCCTCCTTATATCAGAGAAAACATTTGGTACTTGGATTTTTGAGATTGACTAACTTCACTTAGCATTATGTCTTCCAACTTCATCCATTTACCTGCAAATGGCATTAATTTATTTTCTTTTATTGCTGAGTAAAATTCCATTGTGCATATATACCACATTTTCTTAATCCACTCATTTACTGAGGGACATCTAGGTTGGTTCCACAACCTAGCTATTGTGAATTGTGCAGCTACAAACATTGAGATAGCTGTGTCACTGTAATATGCTGTTTGTAAGTCCTTTGGGAATAGACCCAGGAGTGGGATGGCTGGGTGACAGGGTGGTTCCATTCCCAGTTTTCCTAGAAATCTCCATACTGCTTTCCATAACGGTTGCACCATTTTGCAGTCCCACCAGCAATGTATGAGTGTGCCTTTTCCCCCACATCCTCTCCAACATTTATTGTTGCTTGGGTTCTTGATAGCTGCCATTCTGACTGGAGTGAAATGAAATCTTAGAGTAGTTTTGATTTGCATTTCTCTGATTGCCAGCGATGTTGAACATTTTTTCATGTATTTGTTGATTAATCATGTATCTTCTTCTGAGAGGTGTCTTCTCAATTCCTTAGTCCATTTATTGATTGGGTTATTTGTTTTTTTGGTGTAAAGTTTTTTAAGTTTTTTATATATTCTAGAAATTAGTGCTCTGTCTGATGTGCATGTATTAAATATTTGTTCCCAATTAGTTGGCTCTCTATTCACCTCACTGATTGTTTCTTTTGCTGAGAAGAAGCTTTTTAGTTTAAATCTATCCCATTCATTAATTCTTGGTAGTAATTCTTGCGCTACAGGATTCTTATTAAGGAACTTGGGGCCTAATCCGACATGTTGGAAATTGGAGCTTACTTTTTCTTCTATTAGGTGTATTGTCTCTGGTCTAATTCCTAGGTCCTTGATCCACTTTGAATTGAGTTTTGTGCATGGTGAGAGATAAGGGTTTAATTTCAATTTGTTGCATATGGATTTCCAGTTTTTCAAGCACCATTTGTTGAAGAGGCTATCCTTTCTCCACTGTGCATTTTTGGCACCTTTGTCTAATATAAGATAGCTGAAATTATATGTATTAGTCTCTGTGTCCTCAATTCTGTACCATTGGTCCACCAGTCTGTATTGGTGCCAATACCATGCTGTTTCTGTTACTATTGCTCTATAGTATAATTTAAGGTCCGGTATGGTGATGCCCCCTGCTTCACTTTTCTTGCTCAGGATTGCTTTGTCTATTCTGGGTCTCTTATTTTTCCAGATGAATTTCATGACTGCTATTTCTGTTTCTTTGAAGAGTGACATTGGGATTTTGATTGGAATTGCATTAAATCTGTATAATGTTTTTGGTAGTATGGACATTTTGACAAGTCTTTCCATCTTCTGAGTTCATCTATAATTTCTTTCTTTAGTGTTCTATAATTTTTGTTATAAAGGTCTTTCACCTCTTTCATTAGGTTGATTCCCAGGTATTTTATTTTTTTTGATGCTATTGTAAATGGGGTAGTTTTCATCATTTCCCTTTCAGAGGCTTTGTCACTGATGTACAAAAATGCCTTTGACTTATGTGTATTGATTTTGTATCCTGCAACTTTGCCAAATTCATTTACTAGTTGTAAAAGTTTTCTGGTAGAGTTTTTTGGGTCTTCTAGGTAGATTATCATGTCATCAGCAAATAGTGCTAATTTGAGCTCTTCTTTTCCTATCTGGATCCCTTTAATTTCTTTTGTCTGTCTAATTGCTCTGGCCAGAGTTTCCAGTACTATGTTAAATAGCAGTGGTAAAAGGGGGCATCCCTGTCTTGTTCCAGTTTTTAGAGGGAATGCTTTCAATTTTTCTCCATTTAAGATAATGTTAGCCTGGGGTTTTGCATAGATAGCTTTTATAATGTTGAGATATGTTCCAGTTATTCCTAATTTTTCTAGAGCCTTGAACATAAAGGGGTGTTGTATTTTGTCAAATGCTTTTTCTGCATCTATTGAGATGATCATATGATTTTTGTCTTTAAGTCTATTGATGTGATGTATTATGTTTATTGATTTCCAAATGTTGAACCAGCCTTGCATCCATGGAATAAACCCCACTTGATTGTGGTGCACTATCTTTTTGATATGTTTTTGTATCCGATTTGCCAGGATTTTGTTGAGGATTTTTGCATCTATGTTCATTAAAAATACGGGCCTGAAGTTTTCTTTTTTAGATGTGTCTTTGCCTGGCTTTGGAATTAATGTGATATTGGCCTCATAGAAAGAGTCTGGAAGAGCTCCCTCTTTTTCTATTTCTTGAAATAGTTTGAAGAGCATTGGTATTAGTTCTTCTTTGAAAGTCTTATAGAACTCGGCTGTAAACCCATCAGGTCCTGGACTTTTCCTTGTTGGTAGCTTTTTGATGGCATCTTCTATTTCTTCGCTTGTAATCAGTCTGTTTAAGTTGTGTATAGCCTCCATTTCCAGTTTAGGCAAATCATATGACTCAAGAAATCTTTCAATGTTTTCAATATTTTCTGTTTTATTAGAATATAAGTTTTCAAAGTAATTTCTAATTATCTTCTGTATATCTGAGGTATTTGTTGTGATATTCCCTTTTTCATCACGAATGTTAGTAATTTGAGTTTTTTCTCTTCTTCTTTTTGTTAGCATTGCATGGGTCTGTCAATTTTGTTTATTTTTTCAAAGAACCAACTTTTAGTTTTGTCAATTCTCTGAATGGTTTCCTTAGTCTCAATTTCATTAATTTCTGCTCTGATTTTAATTATTTCCTGTCTTCTACTGCCCTTGGTGTTGGTCTGTTGTTCTTTTTCTAGTACTTTGAGGTGTGATGTTAAGTCATTAATTTGTTGTTTTTTTTTTTTTTTTTCCTCTTAAGGAATGAACTCAGTGCAATGAATTTTCCTCTTATTACTGCCTTCATAGTGTCCCAGAGATTTCTATACATTGTATCTGTGTTCTCATTTACCTCTAGGAATTTTTTAATCTCCTCTTTGATGTCTTCGTCAACCCCTTGTTCATTCAGTAGTATGTTGTTTAGCTTCCAGTTTTTGGAGTAGCTTTCTTAATCCTTGTTTTGTCCTTGATTTCCAATTTCATCCCTTTATGGTCTGATAGAATGCAGGGTAGTATCTCTATTTTTTTATATTTGCTGAGAGTTTCCTTATGACCTAATATATGGTCTATTTTGGAGAAGGAGCCATGTGCTGCTGAGAAAAAAGTGTATTCATTTACTGAGGGATGAAATATTCTATATATGTCCGTTAGGTCTAAGTTGTTAATTGTTTTAAGGAGGCTTAAAGTTTCTTTGTTTAGCTTTTTTTTTTTTTTTTTGATAATCTATCCATTGGTGACAGAGGTGTGTTGAAGTCCCTTAGAATAACTGTGTTGTGGTCTATTTTAGTCTTGAACTTGAGAAGAGTTTGTTTGATGAATGTAGGTGCTTCATTATTTGGGGCATATAGATTTATGATTGTTATATCCTGTTGATGAATGGTTCCCTTGAGTAGTAAGAAATATCCATCTTTGTCCCTCTTGATTAGTTTTGATTTGAAGTCTACCTTATTTGATATGAGAATGGAAACCCCTGCTTGTTTCTGCCAGCCATGTGAGTGATAGGACTTTTCCCAGCCTTTCACTTTCAGTCTGTTGATTTCTTTTTCTATGAGGTGTGTTTCTTGGAGACAGCAAATTGTTGGGTCATTTCTTTTAATCCATTCTGATAATCTGTGTCTTTCGATTGGCAAGTTTAGGCCATTAACATTCAGGGTTATTATTGAGATGTGATTTTTATTCCCATCCATTTTTATTTGAATTATGGTCTTTAGCTTGATTTGGTTTTTCTTCCAGTTGGTATTTCCCTTAGTTTAACATCTCCCATTGTTGATTTTTGTTGATATCTTTCTCTTCTTCTTCATGAAAAATGTTGCCCAGGATGTTCAGAAGTGCTGGCTTTCAAGTTGTGAAATCTTTTAGCTTTTGCTTGTCGTGGAAGGTTTTTATTTCATCTTTGAATCTAAAGCTCAATTTTGCTGGACATAAGATTCTTGGTTGACATCCCTTTTCTTTCAGAGCTTGAAATATGCTATTCCAGGATCTTCTTGCTTTTAAAGTCTGAGTTGAAAAATCTGAACATAGTCTGATTGGTTTCCCCCTATATGTAATCTGCTTCCTTTCTCTTGTGGCTTTTAGTATTCTCTCCTTGCTCAGTATATTAGGCATTTTCATTATAATGTGTCTTGGTGTGGATCTGTTGAGATTTTGTTTGTTTGGTGTTCAGTATGCCTCTTGAACTTGGTTTTCCCATTCATTCCTCAAGTTTGGAAAATTTTCTGTAAGCATTTTGTTAAATAAATTACTCATTCCTTTGGCTTGAAACTCTGCCCCTTCCTCTACACCAATCACTCTTAAGTTTGGTCTTTTTATGTTGTCCCATAATTATTGGATGTTATGTTCTTGATTTCCAACAAATTTTGCTGTATGGTCTAAATTCTTCTCTAGGACATATTTTTTGTCTTCATTGTCTGAGGTTCTTTCTTTCAAGTGGTCTACTCTGTTGGAGATGCTTTCAATTGAACTTTTATTTTGGTTTATTGCTTCTTTCATTTCTGGAATTTCTGTTTGGTTTCTCTTTAGAGCCTCTATTTCCCTATTGAAGTAGTCTTTTACTTCCTGTATTTGTTTTTGGAGTTCTTTGTCAAAATGATCTTTTGCCTCCTATACTTGCTCCCTCATCTCATTTTTTAGTTCATTGTTAAGTTCCCTAAACATTTGGAATATGTAATTTCTAAATTCCATCTCTGGCATTTGACCAACTGTGTTTGCCATGGAATCTACTGATGAAGTATCTTGATTTGTTTGTGTCACTTTCTTCCCTTGTTTTTTCATGTTGCTTGTGTGTCTTTTCTTCCTGCACTGTAGGACCTTGACTATTTCAATTTTACCTTAAAGCCTTATGTTGTTCCTGTAGTACAATGCTATCAGATCCCCTTATAATTCCTTTACACTTTAAAACCTGTCACTTTCTATTCCGAAAATCCAAGTTTGATCACAATGTACAAATTTGGTTAACCCAGATATTATTTCCAATTTACTCTGTATGCTTCTGATGGGGTTTTATAGCTTTAAAGGTGTTATGTTCAGGAAGAAGGAAGTGTCTTGAATTGTCCTTTCTTGGAAAGTATGAAAAGGGAGTTCTATTGAAGTGGTTTAGTGGAAGTGGTTTAGTATCTGTAGATGAGAGAAGAAAGAGAATGGAGTAGACAATTAGGTGGAAAGACCAATTTCTATATAAAGTAAGATGGAAAAGAAAAAAAATGATAAAAGAGTAGAAATTGGTGTAAGAGAGAGGAGAGAGAATCAAGAAAATAGAGAGTAAACTATATATAATACCACTTTGCTATCCAGTTCAATTGCGCCAGTTCTAGGTATCCCAAGTTCTGCGTATAACTTGTTTTTGCCTCTGTTTAGTATGCACTGGCAGGGTGTAAATATGAAAGATGAAGGAGGAAGAAAAGATGCTAAAGTGAGAAGGAAGAAAAGAAGGAAAGAAAAAAGGAGCAGAAGCAAACAAACAAACACACTGACAATCAATGCAAAAAAAAAAAGCAAAACAAAAAAAGCCAAAAATAGAAAAAGAAAAACAAACAAACAAACAAAACCCCCCAAAACCAATAAAACAAGCAAACCACCACCACCAACAACAAAAAATAAAGTCAAACCCCAAGTCTCAAACAAAACGGGCCCTGGGAAGCCCCCCTCTTTTTTCCTTTCCAGTTTACACCAATTGTATCGGATCACGTCTAGACAGTCTGCGATCCTGTTAGTGGAGTCAAGGCTGCACCTTAGGCCAGTGGCAGAATGACTCAGCGGAAGATTGGCTCAGGGGGGTTGTGTGTCAGCAGATGAATGGCACCGGAAAGGGGACCCTCCAGAAGGCACCCTTTCTCCACACCCACCCACAGTTGTAGCTTCTTGTGGCAGCTGTGCTGGCCTCAGACATGCCCTCCCCTGCTGATTACCCGAGCCTCACCCAGGTGTGCGTTGTTTTCAGAGCTTGGCGGCTCCCTGGATGTCTGCAGCTGTTCTTCCTTTCTGTCTTTTCCCCTTTGTCTGGGTCAGCCACTGTACTTCTCAAAGATGGCGGTGCTCTCCTCCCATTCATCAGCAGCTCCGCAGACCCTTGTGTCAGTCCAGAGCTTGTGGGATCGGCTTGGCAAGCTGTGCGAAAGAGCTCTACATCGACACCACCCAAGCCTCTAGGCTTCTTTCTATCCCTCTTCGCAGATCGGTTTCAAAGCCGCTGGGTGGATGTCTCCTTGCCGAGATGGTATGGGGCAGCTGTGCCTGCCTGCAGCGCAAACAGCGCTGCTTCAGACTGTGGACCTCTGTGACTCTGCCCCTGCTCGTCATGGTCCGGAGAATGTTGTATTTCACTGTCCAGAGGTGCGCGAATGTCTCAGCTCCCTTTCAGTTGTAATGGAATTGCTAGTAACGCGTTCAAACTTCCAACTCGGCGCCTTTTAGCACCTGTGTCCAGAGAGCACCTCCCTCCTGTCGGCCATCTTCCTCTCAATTGGGTGATGAGATTCTTGAGGGCAGGCAGGAGCCTGATCAGATAGGCTTGCTGTATTTATTGCTATGAGTTTATTATTGTCAAATGCTTAGTCATTTTCAAAGCATGTTCATTTATATTTTCTCATTTTATTTTTACTTCATCCATATGAGATAGATGGTCAGGATGCTGTTAGCTAAAAGAGTCAGAGAGATATTCAGGTGATATTTTGAGGCTCCGTGAATAGTTAATGGAAGAAACCAGAAACCAAATAAAATATGAGTTCTTTAGCCGGGCGCGGTGGCGCACGCCTGTAATCCCAGCACTTTGGGAGGCTGAGGCAAGAGGATCGCGAGTTCAAAGCCAGCCTCAGCAATGGCGAGGCACTTAGCAACTCAGCGAGACCCTGTCTCTAAATAAAATACAAAAAAGGGCTGGGGATGTGACCCAGTGGTCAAGTGCCCCTGAGTTCAATCCCTGGTACCACAAAAAAAAAAAAAAAAAAAAAAAAAAAAATGAGTTCTGATCCTAGGGATAGTGTCCCAGGCTATGATAAACATTGTTTGCTCGCAGTGTCTGTTCTTTCCTTGAATGTGGTCTGGTCTTGATAGTTGATTTTGTATCTAAAACATTCATCAGATGTGTGAACTTGACTTAGTTTCGATTGTCAGAAGATTTCAAATCTTAATGATTTTGTCTGGCCCTCCTTGTTTAATTTTAAACCAACAAGGGGATATTATATCACATGCCATATTTATATATTCAAAATAAAATACTTCACAAAAATCACATTTTATAGTGTTCCAATTCATTTTAAGTTATGATGCTATTTTAATATGATTTATAACATTCTTTTTTCCTATTATTGTGGACTTTAATTTTGTATATTCTTTATCCCAAAAGAATTTCCTTAATATCAATTCATGTAAATGTGTCATTGATATTGCCTTCAAAGTACACTGCACATTTAGAGAAACACAAAACATCTTCCAGGAATCATAGAAATATCTGGAGACAGGATGTAAAAAGGATTCAACAAGACTAATTTGTGCTACTTTAATATTCTCTTTTTGAAGATAAAGAATTCCCTAAAATCTACTTGGAAAAATTTAATATTAGATTGTCATTTCCAACTTATTTTTATATGACTTGTTTTACTCCCTTAGTGGCAACTAGCAACTCTGTATAACATCACTCAGAAATTATGTATATTCATTGAATACAAGTAAAAATTTGCCTATTTTGAATTCTCTTTGAAAAAGTGAATGCTTACAATGAAAGTATGATAATACCATATTATATCTGTGACTTTACCATGTTATTAAAGTTTTAACCATATTCTCTCAAATTTATCTCTCTCTGGTAAAGTTGTTTATAAAATTTTCAGTATCTTTTTTATGAACATTGGATGAAAAGTTTCTGATCCTTCTTTTCTTAAATAATAATTTTGATATTATACTGGTTTTTCCTTTCTTAGAGGATGCTTGTAAATATTTTATATTCCCTTTCACTTTTTTTAATTGGTCAACTCCTTGTATTTTCCATATTTTTTATTGGTGATTTCTAGCTTTACATATTGATGGGATTCATTGTTACAGATTCTTACTTGCACGTAATATAACAAAATAATTTAGCCAGTATCACTCCCCAGCGACCACCCCCCCCCCCCCCCAACACACACACCTTCCCTGGTTACTTTCCTCTTCCGATCTCTCTTTGATTTTCATGAGATCCACTCCACCTGTATTTTCCTTTTCTCCTTCTAGCTTCCACAAATGAGAGGAAACATATGACCCTTAGCTTTCTGAGTTTGATTTATTTCGTTTAACATGATGGTATCTAGTTTCATCCATTTTCCTGCAAATGCCATAATTTCATTTTTCTTTATGGCTGAATAAAACTCCATCATGTATACATACCACATTTTCTTATGCATTCATCTGTTGATGGACATCTAGACTGGTTCCAGCTCTTGTGAATTTCGCTGCTATAAACATGGGTATGCATGCATCACTATAGTAAGATGACTTTAATTCTTCAGGATTTATGTTGAGAAATGGTATAGCTGGGTCATATGATGATTCCATATCTAATCTTTTGAGGAGCCTCTGTACTGATTTCCATAGTGGTTGTACTAATTTATAGTCCCATCAACAGTGGAAAAGTATTCCTTTTTCTTCACATCCTCTCCAGCAATTATTATGAGTTGTATTCTTCATGATTGCTATTCTGACAGGTGTGAGATGAAATCTAAGTATAGTTTTGATTTGAATTTTCCTACTTGCTAATGATGTTTAACATTTTAAAAAATGTATTTGTTGGCTATTTGTATTTAGACTAAGGTATTGATATGGCTCCCCAGCTACCAGGCAGTTTGCCTATTGGTTCCTGCCAGGAAGCAGCAGCCAAGTGGTGGAACAGCAGAGTGGTAGCTGGGGTTGGAGGATGCATGGTGAGCATGGGCCATGGCCACACAGAGCTTTCCATAAAGGCACAGTGGGCTTGAGGCGATATGAGCTACAGTCAGCAACCTGTCACCCTACAGGGGCCAGGCCTGGGCATGGAGCAGACGTCTGCTGCAGAACCCCACTCTACACAGTGCATCATCCTGGAGACCGCAAGCATAGATAATCCTGTGACTTCAACATCCCACTGTCTGATCTGCAGTGAGAAAATGGAAGTGGGGCAGACCTGAATGGAAGTTCAGACCCAAGAGTTGACCAAGCTGGGCGTGGTGGTGCACACCTGTAATCCCAGCACTTGGGAGGCTGAGGCAGGAGGATCATGAGTTCAAAGCCAGCCTTGGCAATGGCGAGGCACTTAGCAACTCAGTGAGACCCTGTCTCTAAATAAAATACAAAATAGGGCTGGGGATGTGGCCCAGTGGTCAAGTGCCTCTGAGTTCAATCCCTGGTACCAAAAAAAAAAAAAAAAAAAAAAAAAAAAAGAGTTGACCAATATGCTGGTCAACTGGCTACCCACATGTAGAAGAATGAAACTAGAACCTTATCTCTCACTCTGCCCGAAAATCAACTCAAAATGGATAAAAGACCTTGGAATCAGACAAGAAACTATGCAACTTCTGGAAGAAAATGTAAGGTCAATACTACAGCTTTTAGGTACAGGAATGACTTTCTCAGTAGGACCTCTAAAGCTCAGAAAATAATGCTAAGAGTTAATAAATGGGATGGAATCAAGCTAAAAGTCTTTTGAACAGCAAATAAAACAATTTGGAATATCAAGAGAGAATCCACAGAATGAGAGAAAATCTTTCTTTGCTAGATACTCTTCTGACAGAGGATTAATATCTAGAATATACAAAGAGCTTTTTTAGTGTAAAAATCTTTACACAATAAAAATCATACATCAATAAAACAAAATCCCATCTCATAAATGAGCAAATGAATTACATGGACACTTCTCAAAAGAAGAAATACAAATGGCCAACAAGTACTTAAAAAAAGTCCCTTTTACTTTTGAATTTTACCTTCCTTCTTTAGCGATTGAGTCATTTCATCTGATCCCTTAAGTTCTGATATGCAACTCTATCCCAAGCCCCCAATAAGTCTTGAAAATATTTTATCAATATAGTTCAGGTGCTGCTGACTTCTTGGAATATCTGTTATGATTTGTACTCCAGTTACAAAGGAGTTTGTAAATGTAAGCCAAATATGTAAAGTGACTGCAATAGAGAGAGAGAGAGAGAGAGAGAGAGAGAGAAGAGAGAAATGGTGGTTAAAGAATATCTTTGGAGGAGACCCATGAGAGGACAAGAAAGCAGGGCAAGGAAGGCATGTTAAAAATCTTGTGAGCCTTAAGCAGACTGGAAGGATAGCATATTTCAATTCTGTATCAGTGTTAGTGGGGGAATTTTAGTTATATACAAATAATTAGTGCTTGAACCAAGAAATTTGTAATCCCAAAAGTCCTTTAATAAAGACATAACACCATGAAAATAAGGAGAGGACAGAGAAGATGAACATTAGATGTTGATCAATCCAGGAACTTCTGTCATTGCATATAAACTAAAAAACTTATATTTATGTGTTTTTGTGCAATATAATTTCTAGTCATCACTATGTTCTCAAGAGATGAGAGACATTGTATATGTAGATTCACATGTTCATTCGTTATGAATAACACGTAAACTATTATAGTGATGCTCTCATGGGCACTGGAAGAAATGAAGTGGCATTCCTCTTCCAAGATTACAGAACTCTAATATCTACCTAGCTTACCTGTCTGCCTAAATAGTGAATCCTGTTGTATTCCACCAGCTTTAATACAAAATAATTTTTTGTAGGACTCTTACCTAATATTCTTATCTTTTGACAAAATATCTGCAGAGAACCACTGTAAAAATTCTGGTGAAGATGTAACTTTGTTCAACATTTCTGTGGTTCAAAAGTTGTGTTTATCAGGAAGTGCAATACATTCATGGTATCCTATGTTTATATTATAATACTACAGGTTTATTAAAAGGAATATAGCTGTGGTAAGAGATGCTGAGGAAAAAGTAAACTAAAGAGTCATAGAAAAATTCAAAGCAACAACCATAACTACCACAACAAAATTTTAATCTTCAGTGAAAATGCTATCCATACTCAATGCTGTTGAGACCTTTATTCATAACCTTCCATGTGTCATCCTCTGTGTTAAGATATACAAAATGAGCAATATAGTAGACTTGGGAAATATCCCAGACGATGCATTTGAGGAATGGTGGTATAATAGACGAGCCTCTAAAAATAATGCCTAAGAGAGATTTATGTGTTAATGATTTAAAGGAATGCTTTCAAGAGAACTCTGTAAGGGAATGACAGAAGTAGAAGAGAAACTAACCAAAGAGGAGGTCTTTTAGGTGAAATCTAGCTTTAGTCTAATCCTGTTGGGAATTCTTAACTGAAAATGATGCTATAAATGGAGCTGGGCTCTTCTATTCTGCATCTACAATCATTATTCCAATTCACTGGTTACTAGATGTAATGGAGGGTGGTCATAACTTCCCATGGATTTCCAGGCAAGATAGTTTCCATCACCCAAGGTCAAGCCTTGGAGAAGGTGGCAGGTGAAAACTGTTAGTGTCATCGTGCACAATAACTGCTAAGGAGATTCTAAAGATCTGGGTGTGACACCAGCAGTGTCTGCTATATGTAGTTAACAAAAGATGAATTGTGGATGCATATAAGGAAACTCAGTTTTTTAGATTTGAGAAAAGAGGGATAAATACCCTCCACTTCAGTGGTGGTGATATCAAGAAGGCATGAAGGATTGTTTCTAATAATCCATTTAATACAGTGTCCCATACCAACACATGCCCCCAAACGGTCTGAATAATCACCCTTCAGAGATGGTTGGTTTCCAAAGTGGGTAATTCAGCTTATATACAAGGTAATTTTCAATTATTTGTTTGATTGATGTGGTGGACACATATTCTCATGTGTTTCTGCATACATATCAGCAAAATTCTTATGTGGCACCATTTTTGAATAGTACTCTAGACTTAATATTTATACTTAGCATTCTAATTACATGATAAAGTATTTTCAACAACTGTTAGCCATCTAGAATTTCCTCAACAAATTGTCCAAAAGCTTTTATAGTCTGTATGGGGAAGTAAATACATTTGGGAACAAGCTATGAACCATCAACAGACTGGGGTTGGGTATTATTAAATAGAGTCAGTATCGAATTAGTTTCTTAAGGTGAGTCAACATCTGTTTGCTGTAATCAGGTACTTCCATGCAATCTTGTCATCTTGTTCAGAGATTTTTGTTTAGATAAGTTACAGTTTGATTCCTCCTATAATATGACTTCCCCAATTGGCCAGTAGATTTTCAAGCAGTGGCAGTTCTTCTTAAGTAAGCAGCTAGGCTTGTGGCTTTTTGGTTTGATGAGGGCCCTTCCAATCTTGCAAGAGCAACTCTTTTGGTGGCCCAGTCCTGTGATGTGGCTTTGGGAATCCACCTTGGAAGTTCAGTCCATCATCTATTAGTGCAGTCAACTAAGAATTCTGTAAGTGCTTCAGTACTATATCCATTTAAGTCAGCTGGGAAGCATTTTGTTTTCAACAATTAAACCCTGCCCAATAACTTTTAAATTGAAATTTAATGATTACTAGATGCAAGTTATACAGGTGGGTTAACTTTTTTACACTCATAAAGTTGAGATACCATTTTTTCTCTTTTTAATAGTTGAGCATCTGTATATTGGATTTTACACTTCAGGTGAAATGTTCTATTAAAAAAGTTTGCTGACTAAAATATGATTAGAAAAATTTTCCACATTATTCAAAAGGTGAAAATTATGTGCAAAAGTACTGGATTGCTCAAACTATTTTTTAAATCTCATTGTAAAAATGACACTCACCACAAGAAAGATTTTTTATAAAGATAAGTGCACTTTAAATCTGCCTTTTTTGCTCCAGTCAGGTCCCATCTTGCCCTTGAAAACTCTGCATTTTGTAGGGACATACTGTAGCCTTCTCATATGACACAGCACAAATATCGACCTGTGACTTTTTCATACAAGCATAAAATTAAATTTACTAGATACCTTTGTCAGTGACTTGATAACTTTAAATTGCACATATATTCAAATGCTTAGTATTTCTTTTCCTTTATGAAAATTAACTCTTATCCTAAGATATTTTTCCCTACTGCTGTATATCATATCTCAAGCTTGGCAATTAAATTCAGAAGGGGACATTGCTAGTGAATTATTTATTTTCATGAGCCACCTATAATAGTGTATTCTCAGGAATATGATGAAAACGATTCCCAAGAGAATACTTTTAACATGCTATACATTTCAATGTTATTTTACAGCAGACAATTTGATTTATAAACCAAGCAAAACTTTAAGCACAGGCTTTCTTTTTTTAATGAAATAGGGCAATGGGCTGGAGGAATTTTTTCTGCTTTCTTGATTAAAGGTTAAGGAATTATTTGTAGTCCTGATGTGACATACTGAAGGTTCTTAGAGAATGCCACATAAAATGACAATAGTGTAAATGTGTCTGTGTGCTTGGTATGATATTGCCAATGACTTGATTCCATTTCAGTGGAGTAGAATTTCCTATCTCTTGGGGGTGATGATACACTTACATTCAGGCTGCAGATCTTCAAAAGCCGACTTTCTTCATGTTTCTGAAGAATTGTCAATAGTCACTCACCCACCTAGGAAACCACAGAATTGCTTCTGTTCTCTGATAGAAACAACTTGCCTGAAGGCAAAAGTACTGTTACATAATTAATGTCAACTAGGAAATGAACATAGTGCCTATAAATTTTAGTTCAAAGCCATGTCTGAGGGGTGACTGATGTAACGATGGACACTGTATATTGTGCAACTGCTTCACTTGCGGTGTTTAGGGGTAGAAAATTAATACACTAGATGTATTGGCTCTTTTATGATTAAAGAGAAAGCAATTAGTAAAACCGTTTTTCAAGTTATTTCAAACAAGATTTGCATATCAATTCAGTAATCACTAGTGAAGGACTTGGAGGCTAGGCTATTGTTCTCTCTGGCCCCCTCAATAAAATTGATTGGTGTCAACAGTGATTTAGTGAGACAATGAACTTTAATAATTAAATCATACTCTCTTGATAGCAATGACAATAATTATACTAAAGGAAATCCCATTTTAACTAGGTAGACTATTTTGAACTTTTGAAGACACATTTGTGATTTTCTTCCAATTGACTCTCTATAACTGTGAGACAGGGCAAGATAACCTTATCTGTATTGTAGATGAACAAACTGAAATCTAGCAAGACTTACTCAAATTGTAAAGTCCTGTGACAGAAAAATGGGAAGAAATCATCTAAACATATGCGTTTTCAAAGACTATATCTTTTATCTATTTAAAAAGGGAATGCTGGTATAGAATTTTAAGTTCACTGAGACAGAAAACAAGGCAGTACATATTAAAGAAATTACAACATATATATAAATGTTGTAATTTCTTTAATATATATATTTTATATATATACATATACATGTATATATATATGGACAACAAATAATATCTCATATTAAACATATATGAAGCAAGTTCATGTATAAGAGTAATTGCTCAGAGATATAGTGTGGGGTGCATTATAATTCTAAGGGTATTATTTTAATACATTCATACTCCAAGACTATATCTCCTTGGGGAAGATCTATGTTTTACCCAGTGTGGCACTGTTGCTGATAGAGCATGTCATTTGGTGTAAGTGACTGAGCACCAAATGAATTTTGCAAATTTGGTACGTGTATCAGCCAGTGAACCTCATACCTGGCTAATCATCAGAATCTGTTTTATTTTTATTTTTTTCCCTTTGGAACCGTTTGAACCCAGGGTGCTTTACCACTGAGCTACAGCCCCACCCTTTCTAGTTTTTATTTTGTGACAGGGTCTTGCTAAGTTGCTGAGGGTGACCTTGAATTTACAATCCTCCTGCCTCAGCTTCCCTAGTTGCTGGGATTACAGCTATGCTCCAAGAATCTGGTAATTCTGAAAACTAGGGAAATTTGGGTGTCACTGAAATACACATGTGGCATTCAATACACATTCAAGCAAAGGTAGTGTTATTGTTGTCACATTTCAATTATACTACATTTTAAAGAGGAAGACTCCTATGCATTTCTCAAAGAAAGCCCAACAGTTCAAAGGAACAGAAGAGGCTCAGGCACACTAGGAGTTTGGCAATTGAACTCATGTTCCCAATATTGAACTTTTGTACTCTTTGACAACTTTCACTATAATTCATCTGCATTTCAGTCAGTTTTACTTGGACATGCCATTACAACATTTCTATCCCCGGATTCAAATCCTATGTCTGTCCAACTTGGCATCAACTTCATCTGAGGTAGGAAGAGTATTTTCTGGGGCATCCTCAGTCATATGTGCTATTGGGACATTGGGTCAATTTTAATTTCACTGAGACAGAAAACAAGGCAGTACGTATTAAAGAAATCACAATATTTATGTATGTATGTATATATATATATGTATATATATATGGGCAACTTAACTAATATCTCATATTTAATAAACATATATGAAACATGTTCATATATAACAGTAATTGCCCAGAGATATAGTGTGGGATAATCCTTAGTTAGTGATTACCATGTGTGAAATACTGTTTTTTTGAAGATTTATATAGGGGACCTCATTTAATTTTCTCTGCAACAATTTTATGAGGTAATTCTTATTATTGCACATGAGAAAAGCAAGACAGAGAGATGTCAAGAAGCTTGGTCAATGGGTCAATTGGGACATACTCTGAGCTCTAGGACCTGGAACTTTGACTAGTCCACTAATGGAAAGTGATGTCAGCCAGTTACACAGGTATGACTGACATGTTACCTCTGAAAGTCAACACAGCCATCAACATTACAGTTGGCCTTTACAATGGAATGGAGTTATATCCATGTGTGGATAGAGCATAAAAAAAGAGTAATCCAGGGTTGCTTTAGGGAAGTCTCTGAGCAGATTATTTTTTAAAAAAATATTTATTTATTAGTTGTACACAATGTCTTTACTTATTTTTATGTGGTGCTGAGGATGAAACGCGGGCCGCGCATGTGCTAGGTGAGCACTCTACAGCTGAGCCCCAGCCCCAGTCCTCTGAGCAGATTATTAAACCTCAGCCAGTCTTTAGGAAGGGAACAGAAAAGAGAATGGCAAAGTTTTATGAGTCCTATAGCCATCAGTGTTCTGAGTATGCCCAAAGGAGAGGAACCAGTGGAAATTCATTAAACAAGCAACATAGCTTGTTGGTAGGATACTTGCCCAGCATGCATGAGGCTCTGGGTTTGATACCCAGCACTGCAAAAAACTAAACAAAAATAAAATAAAAAGTAAAAGCCTGCTGCCTACTGGACATATAAGACTCTCTGTGTCACTGGCATCTCAAACTTAACCAATCATGTTAACTAAGCATGCCATGTTCCTTCCTAAAGTATTCTGCTGCAAGGAAAAGCAGAAAATTCTGTCAAAGTGCCAGAGTCATGGGTAAGGCCAACTTCTTGGATGTTTATATCAGCAGTTATTAGTCTGTTTTACTTTAGCTGTAACTCTGAATCCAGAGAAGTTTGTTATAATGATAATCCTTAGTTAGTGATTACCATGTATGAAATACTGTTTTGAAAGATTTATACAGGGGAACTCATTTAATTTTCTCTGCAACAATTTTATGAAGTAATTCTTATTATCATTGCACCTGAGAAAAGTAAGACAGAGAGAGTTTAAGAAGCTTGGTCAAGGTCACACAGCCAGCAGATAGAAATCTGGAATTTCAGCCCAGGTGGTTCATCTTCATGGCTTGTCCTTTCTCTTGTATGCTATATTGCTTCTTAATTCTGTTCCACTGCTAAGATATTAATAGATATTGCCTATTAACCTAAAGGGTTTTGTGGAAACAAGAGTAGAGGTGGTATCTAATTCATTTTGCAAATCTTGGGACTGTTAATTTGTGATCAGGATGAGTGGATTTGGTGGAATATGTCCAGGAGTCAGAAGTCTGCAAAATACATTTCTGGAAAAGCTGACACTAGTTATTAAGGCAGCCAGCTTTTGCATGTATGAATATGGTTGGCAGAGAGAAGTTTTATAGATAGGCTGAAATGCTGATCTTCTGGCAGAGAAGAGTTATTAAATCTACCCAATTGCTTATGCTAATGGTTCTATAGGTTTCCGTGTAAGTCAGCCCGAAAACTGCATTCATTTGGCTGGAAATTCTTTCATTCCTAACATTATCTGAGGAGATCATCTCCATCTCTCAGGGACTAGTTTGGAAGTTCCTCCCTCCATGAAGCATATTTCAACCCTTCAGTGCAAGGCCTTCCTTTGTCCACTTTTGAAATACAGAATGACTTTGGTTCAGTAGTTCACATTAAAACTTTTACATGTTCTTCCTAGGAGGGTAGTAATTTTTGTATATGTTCTTTAGATTCTTCTATTATATCATATACTCCTGCAGGTCATGTTTAGACCTCACAGTGAATTTCATCTGTGGCAGGCAAGATGGTTCAGTGAATGAAAAAGACGTTTCATGTTGATTTGAAAATTGCTGTAGGTGGCTATTTACTTCCTTTTAGGTACGAATGTAATGTTCTATTATTAGTGGTGACATTAATTAATAATGAAAAAACAAGTCCATCAATCAGGTTCATCAAATAATTTCCATTTTCTTGGATGGTACTTATCATGCTTGTACATGTCACATCTAATTTTTGTTGTATTGATTACAATGAAAATTTATACTTAATATTAATTTTAAAACCTATGATGCAGAATGTATTTTTCACATATAAGTTTCTCCCGAGGATTATATTTATTATCTATATGCAATTTAATTTGGGAGATGTCTTCCACTAATACCAAATACATATATTATGTATATTGTGCCCTCTTTTTCCTCTTTTTTTTTTTTTTTTTTGGTACCAGGGATTGAACTCAGGGGCACTCGACCACTGGGCCACATCCCCATCCCTTTTTTGTATTTTATTAGAGACAGGGTCTCACTGAGTTGCTAAGTGCCTCGCCATTGCTGAGGCTGGCTTTGAACTTGTGATCCTCGTGCCTCAGTCTCCCAAATGCTGGGATTATAGGCATGTGCCACCTTGCCTGGCTTCCTTTTCCTACTATAATTAGAACAAAAGGTAAATCTGTCTGATAATAACATACACATGCAACAGGCATGGCTGGGTCAGGGTCAGTGTGGTCAATGCTAGACTAAATTATGGGAGACTTTTCTGAAAACACTTCTTTTGCTTAATTTACAGTAAATATGGAGAAGAAAGTTAACAGAAGAAATTCCATGGTGTCATAATGACTTTTGTCTTTTTTTTTTTTTTTTTTTTTTGTACCAGGGATTGAACTTACAGGCACTCGACCACTGGGCTACATCCCCAGCCCTTTTTTGTATTTTATTAGAGACAGGGTCTCACTGAGTTGCTAAGTGCCTCTCCATTGCTGAGGCTGGCTTTGAACTCGTGATCCTTGTGCCTCAGTCTCCCAAGTGCTGGGATTACAGGCATGCACCACCTCACCCAGCTCATAATGACAAGATCTGCTAACTGAAGTACAAAAAACCAGTTTAGGTATTTGATATTTTTTTACTTCAAAATTTGAAATGAAAATGGAAAGAAATTATTTAAATATGATTTTATTTTAGATGCAAATAACCAGATTGAGAAAGGTTGTGTGGCATAAATAAAAGAAAATAATAAATAAAGGGGAACACTTGAACCCAGAAGGAGTCAACGAATTGTTGAATAGAATAGAACCTACTCAAGCATACACACACACCACACACACATACACACACATGCACACACACACACACACACACACACACACACACACACACACACACGGAGAGAATGAACTCAGAAGCAAAGAAAATAGTAGTCCCCCAAACCTAGTCCTGCCTTGCCCAGTACAGAAGATTTCCCTAAGAGGAATAGCCATGCATTTAAAACCTAAAGTGAGGGCTGGGGTTGTGGCTCAGCGGCAGAGCGCTCGCCTTGCACGTGCGCGGCCCGGGTTCGATCCTCAGCACCACGTAAACATAAATCATTGCATTGTGTACAAATAAAGTAAATAAATAAATATTTTTTTTACAAAAACCTAAAGTGAGATTTTTTTTAACTTTACAAGGTGGGCAGGGTAAGGGAGATCCTTGAGAGTTCATATAGTTCTAGCAATTTCAGAAGAGGTTGAACTGACCTCATCTATTATCTGTCTATTGACTTTCTTCCTACTTTCCTTTGTTTTTCTTTTTTACATCTTTCCCTCCATCCTTCTTTCTTTTTGTCATCCTACTGTTGAGGTCCCACTGTATGTCCTTGTTCTAGGAGCTAGAGATGAAACAAAGAACAATACAACATAAATCCTTTCTCTTATGCATCTTCTGGTAAAGGAAGTCATAAAACATATAAATATATACACAATCACACAGGTTAACTTGCTCTGATAATGATGAAGAGTATGTGTGTCACAACTTTAAGTAATCTGGAAAAACTACTTTGAAGCACTGAAGAAAAGCTAAGACCTACAGAGTACTCACTAACAACGATCATTAATAAGAAGGACACATGTACAAAACTTCAGTGCAGAATAAATAGCACATACAAAGATACAGGGATGAATTTGGAGGTCCAAGAAACTCATTGTGGGAGAATATAATATACTGCTCTTGGAGAGAATTCAATAATCACTTTTCTTCTGAGATGGAAAAAATGGAGACTACTATGGGAATTAGACTGCATCAACCCACACCTTTATGACAGGGTTGAATGGGATGATTATAAAGAACTTGAAATGGCTACTGAAGCATAAAAGAAGAGCTTGGCTTGCCATTCTTCAAATGTGCATCAAGAAAAATCCTTCTTCCCATTGGACAAAACTTACGTTCTCAAGCTGGATTAGATGACAATTTAATAGAGAGCTTGTAGAAGTTTGATGCCTAAAGTGTTGTATTTGTTATGCCAGAATGAACAGACTGAATAATGCTTGTAAAATTTAATTGTTCACTAGGAAAGAATTCCTTGATGGCATAGTTGATATTTAATTTAACAAGTTAATTGAAGAATAACTCAGGCTTACATTTTGGAAAATCAATTTACCATTCAAATCATTAAGGCAAAGGAAATGAAAGTGTCTGATTATGGGATGAGAAAAACATGAGCAAATGGGATTTGGAAGCTGTCTTCTTTTCAGATATTTGGCAAGGAAAATCCAGAGAGGATATTTTCTTGTTTGGAGTTCTTAAAATTCTCAAAAAGTATTTGAATTAAAATATATGATAATTTGCATGCATAATTGATTCAATTTGTTAAAGAACATTAAATCTTCAAGTTCTTTATGGTTTTGAAGCAAAATTGGCTGGTACCTATGGAAAATGATTCAAAGAATTACTATCAATGGAAAAACATCTTTCAGTTGAATTTCATATAATTCTCTTCCACATCACCTGAGTTGGCCACATAAGTAATTTATAATGTATATCTATGCACTTCTCTATAAATTTTCATGTATCTGGACCCACTTAATTAGATTATTAATTTCTTGAAGGTAGAGAACACACATCATCTATTTCTTTTTTGTGATGTTCTATAGCACCTAGACTGAAGAGAATAGCAAACTTGGTAAGCTATAATGACTTTTACTGGGTGAGGGCCCTGGGATAAAATAAATAGTGGATAGAAAAATATGTGGAGCCAAAACTGGCTCTCAGCTTTGTTTTTGTAAATAAATGTGTACTGGAACACAATCGTTCCTATTACCACATATAGTGGCTTTGCTGCTACAACAGTACTATTGAGTAAATGCAGAAAAAACTGTGGGTCTCAAAATCTATAATATGTAGCACAGATTTGCTGATCCCTGAAATAGTCTTTTCCATTTCATTTATGTCTTGCTGTGTTGAAAAAAGAATCTAAATAGTTATCTACATTTTCAATGAGTAGTTTAAAGATTTTATTTTTACATTTTCACTTATTTTGGTTAATGTAAAAAAACTAGCTTAATTACATTTCTACATGATGACCTCCATACCTCTGAGTGGATAATGCATTAGCTCTTCACTAATATGAAATACCACATTTATTGACTATCCAGGTAGTGAATTAGAGTATCAATATTACTTAACATGTGTTCAATTTTATTATATCATATGCACTTTATTAAGCATTTTACTATTATAATTTTTATTTATTGCACACAATAATCATACAGTGTTTGTACTTTTCTTACCCCTATTTTACAAATGAACAAACTGAGGTGTACAGATGTTACATAACCTGTTCAAGGTAACACAATTTAGAAGTTGAAGAGATTAAACTTCACAGATCTTAAGAGAAGTGAAAATAGCAATTATTGAATGCATTTTGAATGAAATTTCAATGGATATATACAATTGTTATATTTTGTTTTTTTTTGTTTATTCTATGGTGCTGTGACTTGAAGCCAGAGCCTCATGTGTGCTAGGCAAGCACTCTATCACTAAGATATATCCCCAGTTCTCTTATACATGTTTTGGTCATGACTTACTATTGTGTTTCTTTTAATGTATAATAAATGTTGATATGCTATCAAGCTCTGCTCTAAGCATGTTATAAATATTAACCCATTTAAACCCCAAACACCCTCATAAGGTATGTATTATTATAGTCAATATATGGAGAGTAAAATTTGAGCAACTCTCAGATAAAGTAGTTTCTGATGTTCACCCAACAAGGAAATATCAGACCTATGTTTTAAATGCAGGAGACATACTCTAGCAACCCTGCTTTTCTCTAGGATTTTCTTCTATTGTTTGAATTGTAGCAAGCACAGAAATGGATGCAACTGAATATAAAACAAATGAGCAGCTGCTGACCTCCTGGAAGACCAGCAATTCAAGATGGAAACAAATTTGGAATGGAATTATAGAAGTAGAAACCTCCAGAAAACCATCTAAATCAAGTCATATATATTTGGAGAATATCATGCTAAGTGAAATAAACCAATCCCACAAAACCAAAGGCCAAATGTTTTCTCTAATATGCAGATGCTAATTCACAATAAGGCAGGGGGCACAAGGGAAAAATAGTTACCTTAGATTAGGTAGAAGGAAGTGATGGAAGGGGTGGGAGGGAAGTGGGGATGGGAAAGATAGTGGAATGAAACAGACATTATTACTGTATATATATATGTGACTATATGACCAGTATGATTCTGCAACATGTACACTTAGAAAAATGAGAAATTATATCCCATCTATGTATATCACAGTGCATAAATGCATTCTACTGTCATTTATAATAAATTAAAACAAAAACAAAAAAGAAAAAGAAAAGAAAAGCCTTGCTTTATATTTCCCAGCACTCCAGAATATGAAAAATGGTCTACTTGGATTAGAGAGGCATATTTACACAATATAATGTTGCGGAAACAGGAAAAAGAGCTAGTTGTGTCAATAGCCAATATGGAAAATTGTTTGAAACCTATAAACATAAACTCCCATGATGAAAGAGCTCATTATATTTTAAAGCATTTAATATGGGATTTATTGTTCCTATGTAAAATCAACTTTACTTTTCCCCTCTAACTCTTTCTATTATTAAGAATTGGTTTTGAAAGGAGCACCTCTGTCTATAAGCTTTTAAAAACACCTGATACATTCCCTAAGTAGTATAAATCTCCTTGTCCTACTTACTTGGCTTGGATGTGTCAAATAAAATGACATGGAATTTTAAACTTTACCAGACAAATCACCTGTGGATTCTGCAGGAACTGGATTGATTTCAACATGGAATAACTATTTTTCAAAAAAATTTTTCAAAAAAAAATTTCAAAAATTTTGTCTCCTGGCTCAGTGCACCTTAGCAGTTATTACATTAGGAAAAGCACCACTCTGGGATTCAGAACTATTTCCTAGAAGCAAACCAAATGAAGCTGAATGATATATATTTGTATTGCCTAATTTGTTATACGTTTACAGTGAAACTTGAGTTTTTCCCAGGAAAGTGTTAGTATTGGCCATATCCAAATTGTGCCCTGAACAAGGTCAGAGTTTTTGTCATTAGAAACTAACTTTGGGTGTATTATTGAGGGAAATCTTGGCAGAGACAATGCATTCCAGATAGCCTGTTTGGATTTGTACCATTCAGGACTTCTGACCTCTTGGGAGCCAAGACCTAAATCAATTTTAAATGGTTGGCCTAACTTAAAATTGGGTTTGAAGGAGATGATTTACTGGGTCACTGGCTAAGGACCAACTTGAAAAGAATTTCATTTGCTAACACCGTGTGGTACTAGTTGTTGTTGTGAGCAGTTCCTGTATGGGCTGAGTCAATATTCTGATGAGATGTCAAATCTTGAGTTTTGAAATGCTGAATCTTTATTTTTTCCTAAACGATGACAAAGTTATATTAATTTTTCAAAAAAAATTATTACTTGATATTTGGTTCCCAACCATGAAATGAAAAATGAATGAATGAATACATTTACAATAGGCAAATACACGCCATTCTTTGAATTTCTATGTCAAATTAACTCTGATAATGGGGAATGATTGTGAAAATGGTGGTTTTTTTTTTTTAAGTACAAATCTTAAAATACTAAAATTAGGCTTATATTTTTTATTTTGATGCCGATACTACAATTTAATTTGACAAAGGGTAAAATTTCAGATCATTATACCAAATAAATATGTTTGAATCATAACACTTTAGAATCAGTCATAGTAAAATCTAAAACTCATGAAAGAACAAGGGGAGGAAGAAGAGGCCTCAGTAAGTGAATTGTTTCTTCATAGTTTAATAAATATCTTTAAAATGCAAGACCTAACTACAGCTCATCTCTTTGGGGACAATCTGTCCTTTAAGTAATGACATATTTCTACTTACTTTTGCTTTCAAATGGAACATTTGTTTATTTATTATTCACTCCAAGAAAATATTTGTGCTGAGAGGACTGATAGACAGGCTAGTGCCAGTATCCTTATATTTTATCCAGAACCTCTTCAGTGCAACAAGCCTAGAGTATTTGGAAGACTTGGTAATGCATAGTTATAATTCATGTCATTTTTGCCACTAAATCAACAGCAGACATTTGATACATACTGATTAAGAAATAACATGTGATAGGACTTATCCCAACATTTATATATCAGAATCAGGGAACCTTAATGCTATATCACTAAATTACATTGGGCTTTGTTTTTTTCTTTCTGTAAATATGTCCATTTGCCACTTGGATGTCTGCTTAATAGCTGTGTGAGCTTCGAGGATTTGCAAAGATCATAGAATCTTCTGGGTGAAATACATTTTAAAGGTTATCTTGCCAGTGGCTCATAGGAGCCTAGAATTTCCTCTTCAGCATCAGCACAAAGGAGTTATACAGCTTCTGTTTTACTCCTCCTAATTATGGGGAACTTGGTATTAACCAAGGGAACTCAAGCTGTTTTAAGACAACTCTAAGTAATAGTGAGATATCTAAATACTGAGATCTTTTCTTTTCAGATATATAAATGCAAATGAATATAATGACTTCCTTATCTCAGAAACTTCTTGTAAGGATAAAATGTGGATATATAAATATAAAATGTGATATATATATATATATATATATGAACAGTGTACTCCCTGAAGTGAGACCTATTAGAAGATATCATTCTGATTACTCCAAGTATGCTAGACAGGGTGATTATTCACACTTTCTGGGTAAGGATTGTAATTCACCATCCAAATGACATTAGGTTTGCCCATGTGCTTAAATATGAATAGAGGTGACATGTGTCACATCTGGGTAATAGGTTTAAGAGCCAGCATATGACTCCAAGCTCTCCTCCTCTTCTATAACCATTAATATTCCAGAAAGAAGCTTCTCTAACAGTGTGGATCCCAGAGTGAAGGTGGCATGTGGCAGAGCCACAGCCTATTCACATGGGCATATTGTATTCCTCAGAAATAAATCTTGGTTGTTATTGAGCCACTGAGATATCGGGATCATTTTTCATCACAATATAACTTGGGCTTTCCTGAGTGGGATATCTTTTCCTAGTTCAAACCTGAATTAAAAATCATTTTCTTGCAGACCTCTTAACACTAATGAGAGTCCCCTTTCCCTTCTGACTCTGCAGGGACTTCTTTTTTTTTTTTTTTTTTTTTTGAAGCAGCAGCCACTGTTGAAGGTAGTGCTTTTTCTGGACTGACTGTGTAATAATTCAAAAGTACTATGGAATAAAGCAAACATCTTTGGGGTGCTTATTAACTTAATGATACTTTTTTCATGAAAATTCCAACTTATCAATTTTACTTCTTACAAGTTGGGAACTGTGGATATTTTTCTTGAACTCATTTTTTCAATTTTTTAATTATTTCTCCTTTCACAAGGCTTTTTAGAATATTTTCCCCTAACCACCCCCATGAATCTAATACCATAGATACAGTGTACATCAGTTTGGGTTTTATCTCTAGTAAACACTTATTTATCATATAGTCACCGTATCTATTATCTGTGCCTTATAATTAGAAGAGTAGGATTTTTCACTCCTAAGACCAGTGTTTTCCCTCATTGAGAATGGATGCTCTACCTGAGGGGTAGACTAATAAACTAGGAAAACCAGTTTCTAAACCTTCAGGTTATTGTAGGAAACTGCACCAAGTGTGGTTCTAAGCAGATGGGGGATGAAATGAGCAGAATGACATTCTTGATACACATTTTTCCTCTTTATAAATTAGATATTTTTGAGAGCTGGCACACAATGTATATTATTTTAAAAAGTCATCATAATTCAGCAATATCAAAGTTGAGTGGGTTGAAGACAGGATGGAGTGGTACTGCTGAGCAGAATACACAATCACAAAGACAGTCTGTGGCAAGTATTTAATAAGCATTTTTCTGTTTATCTCACCTTTACTTACTTTCTTTCATTTAACTCTTAACAGCAAATTTCTGAAGTTCTAGTATTACAAAATTTATGGATGAAACAACTTCTCTTACAGAGGTTGAATGTACAAGAGTCTTAGAGAGGCAGAAAGAATTTAGGATCTGCCACCAAGGCTGACTAGACCAACTCTTCACTGGAGACTGACACCTACTGCCCTCTAGAGTTGAGAAGTACTGTCAAGGCAAGGAAGTGAGAAGGACAGGTATCATTATTCTAAGTTTGATTTTTTTTTCAAGTCAAATAATTTTATTTCATATTAATCTTTTATTTTCTTTAATTAATCTGGGATAGCTCAAATTAATTTGCATTATTTATTTATTTATTTTAATTTATTTTTTATTCTAATTTGTTATACATGTTTGCCAAGTATATTTCATTTCATATTACATATAAAGAGCACAATTTCTCAAGTTGCTGGTTTTATATAAAGTATTTTTACAACAATTGTGTCTTCATACATGTATTTAGGGTAATCATGGATAACTCAAAGGGGATAGGAATAATAGCAGACTAAGTTTGATTTCTTTAGAAAATTCTGTTCCTCTATCTTATTGGTAACTGAATAGTAACTGTATGTAGTGTACAAAACCTAGCCTCAAGACTGAGTGCTGAACCTTACAAAAGTTGTTGATCCAAGACGCAAAGAAAAGACCACCAACTCCAATTTTAAATCAAATTAAAGCAAGCTTATATTGTGTACACAAAGAGAGCTGGCCAGCGGCTGCCCCTCCCAAACACTGGGCTTGGAATCAGCCCCACTCTCCCAGAAGACAAGGTTTTTATAGCACAGAAAGTTACAAAAAAAAAAAAAAAAAAAAAAAAAAAAAAAGGGGGGGCGGGGTGCGGGGAATGTCTTGGGAACTTACAGCTAACAGGGTTTTGGCAAATGTGATACAAAAGCAGATAGCAGGCGAATGATCTACATGGCTTAACATTTCAAGGTAAGGAGTAAATTAAGATTCCTGTTGGAATTTATGAGGCGCCACTGAGGTTTTAGGGAGGGTTGTTATCTGGTCAAGGAGAGCCAGGCCTGTGTGAGTTCAAAGCAAAGGCAGGAATTCCAAACAATATTTGCCCCAGAGTTTGGTCAGGCCAAATAAATATCTTAGTAAAACTGAAATGAACTTTTTTTTTTTTTTTTAACTTTATGGTTCCCAATCTTAGGATAGAATTAGGTTGGGTTTATCAAAGTCACATGTAATATATTTACATTATATACTTTTCATAAAGTAAAATTAACCTATCACAAATTGAAAATAAAAATGCATTTGTATTGTCCACAGTCCTGTTATGCTAGGGCAGTGGGATAGGTTGCTGAGAGACCAAAGAATATCCTCAGAGATGGTGTGCAAGACATAAAGTTTACTAAAAAATGCTTACAGGAAAGTTCCAGTGGCGACAGCTAGATAAATAGCACCTTTGTTCTTTATGGTTCTTTTCCAGCAATAGAGCAGCTCTGCCAATCATGACAGCTGTCTAGTTGTGGCTGGGTGAACAAATGGCCCCTATCCTTTCCACAGTGCCCTTCATTCCACACTACTCACTGTAAGAAGAGTGGTTTCAGAAGCCAGGCTGCAGAATCAATGACATCATTAACTAGCTTGCCTTGTCCCATTTGTATAACCACACCCCAAGGAGCTTGTTATTTAGGCAAGAAAGCAGCTCTCTAGAGATAACACTAGCTTTCCTAAATTCCCACCATACATGGGAGAAAGCCAGTGTCCTTAGAGATAATATTTATCTGGACATTTTAGCCCAGACTCACTCTCTTTGTTACTTAGCTTGGCTAACTTCTTGGGAATAAAAAGGAGTAATTCAGGGACATGGTGTTTTACTGTTTTCAAGGATGACACAAAATTTAATACACCTAACTTAATGAATGTCACAGGTTTGCAGCACAGTACACTGTGGAATATTGGTTGTCTGCCCTTGTGATTACAAGGCTGATTGGGAGCTGTGGTTCACTGCCACTGCCCAGCATCATGAGAGAGCACAGAAAAACATATTGCAAATGCTGAGAAAGATCTAAATTAAAAAGTTGATGTTTCTAATAAATATGTATAGCTTTTGCACCATTGTAAAGTTAGAACATTGTAGGTCAAACCATCGTAAGTTGGTGACTATATTAGTTTTACAATGTGCATGATTTGTCTGTTTGCAAGCAGTCCCATGAATTGTTCTCCAACCCACTTTATTGGTAGGTAAGTGACATTGGATTAGCCTCTCTCCATGTCACCACACTGCTTTTAACTACTAATATGTGATTTTTTTCCCCACTCAAGGCTGATCCTCAGAGTTATGGTATCCCAATGTCTATAAGATAAAAATCTTGGGGAGCTGGGATTGTGGCTCAGAGGAATAGCTCTTGCCTAGCATGCATGAGCACTGGATTTGATCCTCAGCACCACATTAAAAAAAATAAATAAAGGTATTGTGTCCACCTACAACCAAAAAATAAAAATGTAAAAAAATGATAAAAATATTGGGACAATACCATAATTTTAGTCTGTTTTGTTCATCTTTACATCCCCTAACACTTATAATAGTTCTTGACATATAGGGAAGAATGCATGAATTCTTGCTGAATGAACAGATGGATAACAAACATATAGAGGACTATGCAATTCCCATTTTTACCTTGGGAGTTTCTATTTCTAAATGCAACCACACACCTGTAATCCCAGGGAGTAGGGAGGCTGAGGTAGGAGGATAGCATATTGGAGGCCAGCCTCAGCAATTTAGCAAGGCTCTAGGCAATTTAGTGAGACCCTGTCTCAAAGTTAAAAAAAAAAAAAAAAATTAAAAGAGCTGTGGATGTTGCTCAGTGATAAAACACCCCTGGGTTCAATCCATACTACCAAAAAAAAAAAAAAAAAAAAAAAAAAAAAAAAAAAAAAGAAAAAAAAGAAAAAAAAGAAAAAGAAAAAGAAAAAAAGAAACTACAACTTCAATGATTCATTGTTGAATGGACACTTTGTCTTATTTCTCCAGTGAAATGGGTCAAGAGCTTTGGCTATACATGCCTTTTTTGTGGTTCTGCTTTAAAGTGACTCACAACCCCAGTGGAATGTTAATAAAGAAGCCCCAAATTGATAAAATATTCAATAGTAAAGGGTTAACAGCTGAAAGAGATAGCAATAGAACTTTTGGAAGACAGAAACCTTATGAAGACATGTTGTGGATAAAACACCTGGAAGGATCCACAGAGGTGCTGTGTGAGAGGTGATTTTCCTAGATTCCTTCTGATGTGGTAGAGTAAGCTGTCCCACAGGCCTGCAGTCATGTTTATCTATTCCCAAGTTTGAGCTCAGAGATATCAAGTTGGTAGCTTGAAAAATGGCCATTCTGGGAGTACAAATCAGAGTTCCTGTTATCTAATTGCTGTTTTTTTTTTTTCTTTTTTTATTTATAATAGTAGTATGTATTACAATCCATAATGCACATATATAGCATCTTTTTACATACATCTGTTTGTATACAAAGTATATAAGTACCATTCAGATCTTCAATTATGCATTTAGGATAATGATATCCATCTCATTCAACCACCAAATTTCCCCCCCCCCTCCCTCCCCGCTTGCTCCCTCCCTTCCCCTCCCTTCCCTTTGACCATTATAGTGTTCCTCTAATCCTCCTATGTACCCCCATCCAACAACATTGTGAACTAGCCTCCTTATATCAGAGAAAACATTCGGTATTTGGATTTTTGAGATTGACTAATTTCACTTAGCATTATATTCTCCAACTTCATCCATTTACCTGCAAATGCCATTAATTTATTCTCTTTTATTGCTGAGTAAAATTTCATTTTGTATTTATACCACATTTTTGTTATCCACTCAACTACTGAGGGACATCTAGGTTGGTTCCACAACCTAGCTATTGTGAAATGTGCTGCTATAAACATTGAAGTGGCTGTGTCACTGTAATATGCTGTTTTTAAGTCCTTTGGGAATAGACTCAGGAGTGGGATAGCTGGGACATAGGGTGGTTCCATTCCCAGTTTTCCAAGAAATCTCCATACTGCTTTCCATAGCGATTGCAACATTTTGCAGTCCCACCAGCAATGTATGAGTGTGCCTTTTCCCCCACATCCTCTCCAACATTTATTGTAGTTTATGTTCTTGATAGCTGCCATTCTGACTGGAGTGAATTCAAATCTTAGAGTAGTTTTGATTTGCATTTCTCTAATTGCCAGCGATGTTGAGCATTTTTTCATGTATTTGTTGATCAATTGTGTATCTTCTTCTGAGAAGTATCTTTTCAATTCCTTAGCCCATTTATTGATTGGGTTATTTGTTTTTTTGGTGTTAAGTTTTTTGAGTTCTTTATATAATCTAGAAATTAGTGCTCTATCTGATGTGCACGTATTAAATATGTGTTCCCAATTATTTGGCTCTCTATTCACCTCACTGATTGTTTCTTTTGCTGAGAAGAAGCTTTTTAGTTTGAATCTATCCCATTCATTAATTCTTGGTAATAATTCTTGCGCTACAGGATTCTTATTAAGGAACTTGGGGCCTAATCCGACATGTTGGAAATTGGAGTTAACTTTTTCTTCTATTAGGTGTATTGTCTCTGGTCTAATTCCTAGGTCCTTGATCCACTTTGAATTGAGTTTTGTGCATGGTGAGAGATAAGGGTTTAATTTCATTTTGTTGCATATGGATTTCCAGTTTTTCAAGCACCTTTTGTTGAAGAGGCTATCCTTTCTCCACTGCACATTTTTGGCGCCTTTGTCTAATATAAGATAGCTGAAATTATATGTATTAGTCTCTGTGTCCTCAATTCTGTACCATTGATCCACCAGTCTGTTTTGGTGCCAATACCATGCTGTTTTTGTTACTATTGATTTATAGTATAATTTAAAGTCTGGTATGGTGATGCCACCTGCTTCACTTTTCTTGCTCAGGATTGCTTTGGCTATTCTGGGTCTCTTATTTTTCCAGATGAATTTCATGACTGCTTTTTTTATTTCTTTGAGAAATGTCATTGGGATTTTGATTGGAATTGCATTAAGTCTGTATAATGCTTTTGGTAGTATGGACATTTTGACAATATTAATTCTACCTATCCAAGAACAAGGTAGGTCTTTCCATCTTCTGAGGTCTTCTATGATTTCTTTCTTTGGTGTTCTATAGTTTTGGTTATAGAGGTCCTTCACCTCTTTCGTTAAGTTGATTCCCAGGTATTTTATTTTTTTTATGCTATTGTAAATGGGTTAGTTTTCATCATTTCACTTTCAGAGGCTTTGTCACTGATGTACAAAAATGCCTTTGACTTATGGGTATTGATTTTGTATCCTGCAACTTTGCCAAATTCATTTACTAGTTGTAAAAGTTTTCTGGTAGAGGTTTTTGGGTCTTCTAGGTATATTATCATGTCATCAGCAAATAGTGCTAATTTGAGCTCTTCTTTTCCTATCTGGATCCCTTCAATTTCTTTTGTCTGTCTAATTGCTCTGGCCAGAGTATCCAGTACTATGTTAAATAGCAGTGGTGAAAGGGGGCATCCCATCTTGTTCCAGTTTTTAGATGGAATGCTTTCATTTTTTTCCTTTTAAGATAATGTTAGCTCTGGGCCTTGCATAAATAGCTTTTATAATGTTGAGATATGTTCCTGATATTCCTAGTTTTTCCAGTGTTTTGAACATAAAGGGGTGTTGTATTTTGTCAAATGCTTTTTCTGCGTCTATTGAGATGATTATATGATTTTTATCTTTAAGTCTATTGATGTGATGTATTATGTTTATTGATTTCCGAATGTTGAACCAGCCTTGCATCCCTGGGATAAACCCCACTTGATCGTGGTATACTATCTTTTTGATATGTTTTTGTATCCAATTTGCCAGAATTTTGTTGAGGATTTTTGCATATATTTTCATTAAAGATATTGGCCTGAAGTTTTCTTTTTTGGATGTATCTTTGCCTGGCTTTGGAATTAATGTGATATTGGCCTCATAGAAAGAGTCTGGAAGAGCTCCCTCTTTTTCTATTTCTTGAAATAGTTTGAAGAGCATTGGTATTAGTTCTTCTTTGAAAGTCTTGTAGAACTCGGCTATAAACCCATCAGGTCCTGGACTTTTCCTTGTTGGTAGCTTTTTGATGGCATCTTCTATTTCTTCGCTTGTAATCCATCTGTTTAAATTGTGTATAGCCTCTAGATCCAGTTTAGGCAAATCATACGACTCAAGAAATCTGTCAATGCTTTCAGTATTTTCTATTTTATTAGAGTACAAGTTTTCTAAGTAATTTCTAATTATATTCTGTATATCTGAGGTGTTTGTTGTGATATTCCCTTTTTCATCATGAATGTTAGTAATTTGAGATTTTTCTCTTCTTCTTTTCGTTAGCATTGCTAAAGGTCTGTCAATTTTGTTTATTTTTTCAAAGAACCAACTTTTAGTTTTGTCAATTCTTTGAATTGTTTCCTTAGTTTCAATTTCATTAATTTCTGCTCTGATTTTAATTATTTCCTGTCTTCTACTGCTCTTGGTGTTGATTTGTTCTTCTTTTTCTAGTTCCTGAGGTGTGATGTTAAGTCATTTATTTGTTGGTTATTTTTTCCTTTTAAGGAATGAACTCAGTGCAATGAATTTTCCTTTTAATACTGCCTTAATAGCGTCCCAGAGATGTCTGTACGATGTATCTGTGTTCTCATTTACCTCTAGGAATTTTTAAATCTCCTCTTTAATGTCTTCTTCAATCCCTTGTTCATTCAGTAGCATGTTGTTTAGCTTCCAGTTGTTGGAGAAGTTTTTCTTATTCCTTGTTTTGTCATTGATTTCCATTTTCTTCCCTTTATGGTCTGATAGAATGCAGGGTAGTATCTTTATTTTTTTATATTTGCTGAGAGTTGCCTTGTGACATAATATATGGTCTATTTTGGAGAAGGAGCCATGTGCTGCTGAGAAGAAAGTGTATTTTTTACTGAGGGATGAAATATTCTCTATGTGTCCCTTAGGTCTAAGTTATTAATTGTTTTAAGGAGGCCTAAAGTTTCTTTGTTTAGCTTTTGTTTGGATGATCTATCCATTGGTGAGAGAGGTGTGTTGAAGTCCCCTAGAATAACTGTGTTGTGGTCTATTTTACTCTTGAACTTGAGAAGAGTTTGTTTGATGAATGTAGGTGCTCCGTTATTTGGGGCATATAGATTTATGATTGTTATATCCTGTTGATGAATGGTTCCCTTAAGTAGTAAGAAATATCCATCTTTGTCCCTTTTGATTAGCTTTGGCTTGAAGTCTACCTTATTTGAAATGATAATGGAAACCCCTGCTTGCTTCCACAGGCCATGTGAGTAATAAGACTTCTTCCAGCCTTTCACCTTCAGTCTATTGATGTCTTTTTCTATGAGGTGTATTTCTTTGTCGGAATATTATAAGGGGTTGGGGTCTTTATCCCCCCTGTACCCAGGATGGACCTCTTTTGTCCAACAACAGAGGCCAGAGAGGCCTACCACAATGATGAGACTAGACTGGGAAAGTAAAGGATGCTGATATTCCTTCCCCTGCCTTTAGAAGACCCAGGAACATACCAGGGAGCCCAGTCACCAGTCAGTGCTGGAACTCATTTATTGAAGGGGTGCACAATGCTTTATAGTGGACATCTGCCAGTCAGTAGGGTGGTTTCGGTTCTCACAGCCACACCCCCTGCTTAGCCTAGGTCCAGTAACAGGGCGTGGTAATGTGGCAAGAAGCCAGAAAGCCAGAGCTTTTCCATCCCCTTGGCAGACAGTGTAAGTTTCTGACATTTCCCCGTTTTATTTTTTTCAAAATGGGGCTCCCCCATTTTGTTTTCAAAAATGGGGTGTCCATCTTACTCGAGAGTGTGCCTGTCTTAGGTTGTTTTCCCTCTGGAAAATCTTACCCATCTTTGGCTACCACCCTAGCACTTCAGGTGGACACACCCAGGGCCAGCAAGTGGCCAGGGGAAGGACATGGGACAGAACAGTCACCTTTGGGAAGGCTTTTCAAGGATGGCTGGTTTAGACTTCCGCATCTTGTTAAGGACCATGGCCAAGTTTGCAGGGCTTCCACTCAGCATCGCTGAAGGCAGCATATTATTGGCAGACCAACAAGCTGTACCAATTTGGTCCAGTCATAAAGGAGTTGAACAAGTGTGTTGATTACATAGTGCCCAAAAGTGAACACAAAGACAATGACAGTCAGGGATTTATTAGACAGATATAAAGTCCAGCATGAGGAAGTAACTGCTTGAGCTAAAACCAACCCATTTAGTTCAGTCCAAAGGATGCTGTCTAGAACAAAGTCGGGACAGTTGGCACAGAAATAGCACTTTTCTCCCAGGAATAGGCATAGTCCCTCTTCTCTTGTCACAGAGAGTTGAAATACTGAAAAAGGGACAGTCCAAGGCAATAGTGTTCCTGATGAACATCAGGATAGAGATGATGAGAAGTCCAATCACAAAGAGACAGACGATCCATCATGGTTTTTTCATTCCTGTGGAAAAAGGGAAAAAATCATTCCTCAAGAGCATGTGCTCTTAGGTAGTCATTTTGTTCTAATTGGCAGTATTTGAGGTCCCGAGCTTTATAAGAGAAACAAAGAACATTAGTACTGAATAGCAGTCAATAATTTCTCACCGGGAGTTGTGAGGGCTGAGAAGTTATCTCTATAATAAGGCCAGAATGGACATGGCCTTTATTTGGGAATATAATTCTTTAACATGCACAGAGTTATTAGAAAAGTAAATATAACACTTGATGGCTTAAATTAACTCAGGTTGTGTTCTTGAAGCAATACCTCTACAAAACATTTACAGGCAAAACTTAAACAGTTTAATAACCATCTTGAATTTGACTGAGTTATGTATTATAACCCCTGATTTTTAACAACAAGAATACCGCTTTGACCAATGGTAATGAAAGTGATCAAGGAGCATTCTACTTTTAGAATTATCAGGACATGATAAAGCTTTATCAATTTTAATAGTAAGAGCAACCTGATTATTAGCTTTTCATTGGAGGCAGTTTATCTATAGTTCAAAAAATGCTTTTACTGAACCAAGGAAAATTTATGATATAGTCTTCTTCAGTTTAGATGAGTGAGGCCATGAAGACCTTGGGCCATAATGTTTTAAAACAATAGTTGTTTAATTATAGCTGTATAATTTTTAATTTCTTTTGATTACTTGCTCAAAAAAAAAAAAAAACCCAATACTTAACAAATATAATGTTACAGATAAATTAATGTTTTAAGAAATGTTTGTCTTCTTATCATAGATTAAGCTTTGGTTTATATCAGTACATTAATGTTTGACCTTAGGAAAAAACGTTAAATAGATTTTCCTGATTGTTCTATATACTTATGTAATCAACTTTTACAGAGCTTTTATATAATCCCTTTTTGTTCATAATTTTAAATAATTTTTGTAATAATTTGAACTTAGGTAAACCTTTTATCTCAATAAAAATATTGTTACTTGCAGTACTCCCAACAGAAACAGCTGAATCCTTTGAGCCTCTGCATATACAGAAATCTTTTATTAACCTTTATATAGAATCATACACATCTGTTAACCACTTCATGAGAACATAACATTCATGCATATAGAATTAGACCTGTTGAAAATTTAATCTGTTTCATTGATGACAAAGACCAATTTATGAAAACAATCAATAATATTATTTGATGTGTTAGAATTTGTTAGGACAAGAAGTTACCCCAGAATGCTGTGCTGAAAAGGGATGGTTTATTGGGGTGCCACATGGCGTGGTAGGGGACAAAAATGGCATGGAGGGCCGGGAAGGTGATGGCCAGGGCACCTGTTAGCCAGGTTCGCTGGCCAGGCTGAGGTACCTGGGAAATGTAGTCTTTTCACAAAGTACCTGGGAGGTGTGGTCTTCCACCTAGGAGGCGCAGCCTCCTGCCCAGAACCCAACACAATGGAATTTAAGGAGTTATCAGATGGCATATTTAACAGTTAGTATTTTAACCTTGAAAATTAATGTCTAACAAACAAAGTTACTTATAAATTTACTTTTCTTACATTTACCCAAGAAAAGACACACATAAAAAGGCAGAAAAACCATAGAATACAAGACAAGACATAAAATGGCAAGAACTAGGAATAATAATAATTATTATTATTATTATTTTTTTTTTTTTTTGATGTGTCAGTTCACTCTAGTAATCCAAAGGACAGAAGGCACATCTTGGGGCCTTGGAACTTTCAAGGTGTGCATCCCAGGGATGGCATTTTATCTTGGAGTTCCAGAGCGAAGGTCCGGTTTTAGAATTAAAGAGCTTTTAAATCACATGAGTTAAAGGTATTTGGATCCATATTTTAAATTTTCATGAGCGCTCAGTCTACACACACATAAACACACAAACAGAACACAAGTGTACACACAACACAACCAAAACATCAATCTGGGTGCACAAAATCAGAACCATGAGCTCAAAAAATCTCAGAAAAATGACAGGCTGGTAAAAAGACATTTTAACCTTTTTTTTTTTTTTAATCTTTTTTTTTTTCTTTGGGGCTTAAGCTTACTTCTCCGTTTGCATTTCAATGTAAGTCCTGGGTAAGTCCTGGCTGAGCTGGCTGAGGTAATCCTTTTTTTTTTTTTTCTCTCTCTCTCTGGGGCTTAAGCTTAATTCTCCATTTGCATTTCAATGTAAGTCCTGACTCAGGTCTGGAAGGGTGGGGGACTACTATTGTGAGCAGATGCCTTTGCCTAAGGCATTTTTTCAAGGCCTTAACCAGTTGAGTTCCCCTAAGAGCTTTTTGCAGCTCTACCAAAGAGTAAGATAATTGGAGAAGCAGCTAAGGTTTAAGGGGACAGACAGAATCCAATTTAAGTTCAGCTCCTAAGATTTTAAAAGGAGGTATAGTTTGAACCTTGTTGACAGAAGGCTGGGCTATCGGCATACATCCCCAGGGCATGGTCACATGTGTGCCTCCTTGCTTGGCATGAGCCCCACCCCAGAGGTGGCTCACCAGAGGCACAGTGGGGGATGGCCATGGCCGGAGGAGATGGACTCAGGTCTTGTCCCTCACAGAGCATGCCTTCCCGGACAGCCTCCCTTTCTCCCCCACCAGGTGCATACGAAAACTGCAGGTTTCCCTGCGCAGAGGTTTCAGACCTAAGTCTGAAGGCTGAAGTTCCCAGAAAAGGGAAAGGAAGAAAGAGAGAAAAAGTGGATGAGAAAGAGAAAGAGAGATGTATGGTTGCCTCATTTTCTAGAGGATGCCTCTATTCTCAAGGCCCTATCTGGCTCGAATGCTTAGCCCAATCCGTCGAAGTTCTGCCCCACGTTGGGCACCACTTGTCGGAATATTATGAGGGGTTGGGGTCTTTAGCACCCCCGTACCCGGGATAGACCTCTTTTGTCCAGCAAAAGAGGCCAGAGACGCCTACCCCAACAATGAGAGTAGATTGGGAAAGTAAAGTCTGCTGATATTCCCTCCCCTGCCTTTAGAAGACCCAGGAACATACCAGGGAGCCCAGTCACCAGTCAGTGCTGGAACTCATTTATTGAAGGGGTGCACAATGCTTTATAGTCGACATCAGCCAGTCAGTAGGGCGGTTTCAGTTCTCACAGCCATGCCCTCTGCTTAGCCTAGGTCCAGTAACAGGGTGTGGTAATGTGGCAAGCAGCCAGAAAGCCGAAGCTTTTCCATCCCCTTGGCAGTTTGTGTAAGGTCCCGATATTTCTTGTAGACAGCAAATTGTTGGGTCATTTCTTTTAATCCATTCTGATAATTTGTGTCTTTTGAATGGCGAGTTTAGGCCATTAACATTCAGGGTTATTATTGAGATGTAATTTTTATTCCCATCCATTTTTATTTGTGTTATGGTCTTTAGCTTGATTTGTTTTCTCTTCTGGTTGGTATTTCCCTTAGGTTAATATCTCCCTTTGTTGATTTTCATTGTTATTTTTCTCTTCTTCTTCATGAAAAATTTTGCCCAGGATGTTCAGAAGTGCAGGCTTTTGAGTTGCGAATTCTTTTAACTTTTATTTGTTGTGGAAGCTTTTTATTTCATCTTCGAATATAAAGCTCAGTTTTGCTGGATATGAGATTCTTGGTTGACATCCCTTTTCTTTCAGAGCTTGAAATATGCTATTCCAGGTTCTTCTTGCTTTTAAGGTCTGGGTTGAAAAATCTGAACATAGTCTGATTGGTTTCCCCCTATATGTAATCTGATTCCTTTCTCTTGTGGCTTTTAATATTCTTTCCTTAATCAGTATATTAGGCATTTTCATTATAATGTGCCGTGGTGTGGATCTATTGTGATTTTGTATGTTTGGTGTTCGGTAAGCCTCTTGAACTTGGTTTTCCCATTCGTTCCTCAAGTTTGAAAAAATTTCTGTAATTAAATAAATTTTCATTCCTTTGGCTTGCCCCCTCCTCTACCCCAATCACTCCTAAGTTTGGTCTTTTTATGTTGTCCCATAATTCTTGAATGTTCTGTTCTTGGTTTCTTATCACTTTTGCTGTGCAATCTAGATTTTTCTCTAGGATATATATTTTTGTCTTCATTGTCTGAGGTTCTTTCTTCCAAGTGATCTACTCTGTTGGTGATACTTTCAATTGAGCTTTTATTTTGGTTTATTGCTTCTTTCATTTCCAGAATTTCTGTTTGGTTTCACTTCAGAGCCTTTATCTCCCTATTGAAGTAATCTTTTACTTCCTATATTTGTTTATGGAGTTCTTTGTCAAAATGATCTTTTACCACCTGTATTTGCTCCCTCATCTCATTTTTGAGTTCATTCTTAAGTTTCACAAACATTTGGAATATGTAATTTCTAAATTCCATCTCTGGCATTTCACCAACTGTGCTTGCCATGGAATCTACTGAGGAGGTATATTGATTTGTTTGTGTCACTTTCTTCCCTTGTTTCTTCATATTGCTTGTGTGTCTTTTCTTCCTGCAGTGTGGGACCTTGACTATTTTGATTTTACCGTAAAGCCTTATGTTGCTCCTGTAGTACAATGCTATTAGATCCCCTTATAATTTCTTTACACTTTAAAATCAAACACTTTGTATTCAAAAAAATCCCAGTTTGATCACAATGTACAGATTTAGTTAACCCAGATGTTGTTTTCAATTTACTCTGTACGCTTCTGATGGGGTTTTATAGTTTAAAGTATTGGACACATCGGTGATATGTTTAGGAAGAAGGAAGTGAGTGTATTGAATTGTTCTTTCTTAGAAAGTATAAAAAGAGAGTTCTGTGGAAGTGATTTAGTATCAGCAGACGAGAGGAAAGAGAATGGTGTGAACAATTAGGTGGAAAGACCGATTTATATATAAACCTAACTTTTGTAGCAATTGAGAGAAGAAATAAAGAAGCTGGAAAAGAAAAAAAAAAATGACAAAGGAGTTGAAATTAGTGTAAGAGAGAGGAGAGAGAGAGAGAGAGTCAAGAAAATAGAGAATAAACTATATATAACACAACTTTGCTATATATTTCAATTGCACCCGTTCTAGAAATCCCAATTTCTGTGTATAACTTGTTTTTGCCTCTGTTGACTATGCAATGGCAGGGTGTAAATAGGGAAGATGAAAGAAGAAGAAAAGATACAAAAAAGATACAAAAGTGAGAAGGAAGAAAAGAAAGAAAATAAAGAGGAGCAGAAGCAAACAAACAAACACACTGTCAATCAAAACAAAAACACAGCAAAACAAAACAAAAAGAAAAACAAAAACAAAAAAAAAACAGAAAACAACAAAACAAACAAACAAACAAAAAAAGTTGAACCCAGGAACAAGTCTCAAACAAAATGGACCCTGGGAAGCCCTTCTTTTTTCTCTTCCAGTTTAAGCCGATTGACCTGGATCACGTCCAGTCAGCGATCCTGTTAGTGGAGTCAAGGCTGCACCTTTGGCCAGTTGCAGAATGGCACAGCGGAAGAGTGGCTCAGGGAGATTGTGTGTCAGCTGCTGAATGGCACCGGGAAAGGGACCCTCCAGAAGGCACCCTTTCCCCAAGCCCACCCACAGTTGTACCTTCTTGGGGCCACTGCACTAGCCTCAGACACGCCCTCCCCTGCTGGTTGCCAGAGTTTCACCAAGGTGTGAGCTGTTCTCAGAGCGCTGGTGGATCCCTGGATGTCTGCAACTACTTTTCCTTTCTTTTTTGTTTCTTTTTCCTGGTCAGTCACTACTTTCCTCAAATATGGCGGTGTTCTCCTCGGGCTCAACAGCAGTTCTGCAGACCTCTTGTTCAGGTCGTAGCTGGGCAGGTAGCACTTCCCCCGGGAGTGGAGGGGGCTTTTCCACAGGCAGGGCCCTGTGTGCAGCAGCAGGGAGCTGCTACTATGGGCCCTGAAGTCCAGGTGAACTGGTGGCTGGGTCTCTCCTTCCAGTGGGTGCCTACCTCTTGTTCAGGTCACAGCTGGGCAGGTCGCCCTTCCCCCGGGAGTGGAGGGGGCTTTTCTTCAGGTTTGGCCCTGTGTGCAGCTGCAGGGAGCTGCTACTCTGGGCCCTGGAGGCCGCTTGGTCTCTCCTTCCGGGTGGGTGCTCCAATTGTGGTTTTTAAGCATTTGCCAGCCCATCATTGTAAGGAAACCCATAGAAAATCAGAGCTTCAGGTAATGTGGTTCAAAATGCAAGAGTGAAGGGTGGGGCTCAAAAAAGGGAGCAGGGTAATTAAAGATCTGGACCTGCTCTGCCAATCAGTCCTCATTCCTTTTACCCAATTTCTGCATACCCCTCAGAATTTGCCTCAAGGTAAGACCCTAGGTGTCTCTTTGAAAGCAGTTCTCAGATCTTAACTTTCATCAGAATCACATGGAGGCTTGTAAAAGAATAGATTGTTGGTCCTCAATTCTAGTTACTGATTTAGTATTTCTGTGGTGTCTGAAAAAATTTATAACTCTAAAGTGTTCCATATGAGGCTGCTGCTAGTGGTCTGGAGTTCACACATTGAGAACCACTGTTCTAAGAAAGTAAAGGAGATCTTTAGGCTGGATGTTTGCATTGCAGGGTGAAGTGCTTCTCATTTTGACACTGGTGTGGTAGAGGACCATCTATCAGCTTTCTGCTTTTGCATTTGAAGTTATAAACTCCTTCCATTAGTGACTGCCTAATTTAAATTTACCACTCAGCTGGGAGAAAACAAAGCCAATTCAATAGCTTCCTAGAATAATCAGCCTGAACTTTTCTTTAGAGATCAATCATTATGTATATGCCAATATAACATCTACTTATTATTTTTCAACTTTACAATCAACCCACAGTCAAAACGTGTATAATGTTATTATAGTTACAAACAAAATGTGCTATTAAGGTTAACAATGTAAAGATAGAGAAAAGAACAGAAATTGGGGGGATCGAAATTGGAAAGACAGGTGGAAAGAAAAAAGAACAATAGCATAAATATTTTACATAATGAATATCTGAGCTGCTGTTTGAAGTTGATATCAACATACACAGAATGTTATGTATGTTATTCAATTTTATCAAGACCCCCCAATAGAAGAACTGGACATTTTTATCTCTCAAAAAGTGAAGTGAGGAAGGGCAAAGTATCATAAAGAAATAAATCCTTCTCATTATTATTAACAGTGAGCAGTAGAGTTTGATAAAAGTAGGTAAAGAAAGGGAATGGAGAAATAATCATATTGTTTAGTGTTTTAGAGGTAACTACACAAAGACAAGAATGGATAAAGTATTGACCTCTGAGGGGTGGAATTGTTGGCATGGAATTTGGGGAGAATACTGGTGCTTTTTATCATAACATCTGTGCTGTCTTATATTCAAATTGACATATGAATGTATTGTTCTTTTAAAAAACTCATTTACAATAAGGTGGCTTCTTGTTGGTATGGACAGTGTCTAATATCTGTAGTTTATAGCTTAGTTCAAACATGTAAAATGAATACACATGACTTGGTATAGGAATGCTGGCAGAAAATATGGTATACTTTGTAAATAAAATCCTGTCTTGCTCACAGAAGATCACCTGAGGTGAAATTATTACCTGCTGACTGATAATTGACTGAGCAACTTCATTTTTCATTTAGCTCTTTGGGTATCTAAGGAGACTGCCAGTAAATAATACAAGTAAATAAAAAGAATGCTGATTGTTTCTTTGTCACTGGCTTCTAATAGACATAAAACCAGACTGCGTATGAGCATTAACACTAAGATAAGCACTCTATAGCTGTTTAAAAACAGAATTCCACACACCGACAGCTTGGGGCATGTCAGTAATCTGCTGCCCTGTGAACTGCTATGGTATGATGGAAATATTATGTTTAATCTGATAATTTTCCAGCTATAGAGAGGTGAATTTATTCAACATTATCCAACTTTCATTGGGCAAGTCTTTTTTTAAATTAAAAATTTTGAGTGGGAGAGGTAAAAAACTATGAAAATGAAATTCTACATGAAATGATATTAAATTGCCTTTCAGTTGGCTGAATATTTTTTCTTTTTGTAACATTTTTCATTAATGGAAAAAAACACTCAGCTTTCATTGTTAAGTGCAGAATTTCTAATATACATATGTGATTTAATATCCTTTTTATGCCAGAAAATGTAGTTATTCATCAACTTCATGAGAAATTATGATCATGTTGTACCCAATTTTCAGGAAAAAAGTCTCACAAGCCACTCACATAATAGCCAATGAAGCCTTTATTCTGGCCAGGGCCACCAACTAGTCCAGCAGAAAGCAGGATAGTAGAAAATGCCGCCTGCTCATAGCAAGGGCAGGGTTTATAAAGCACAGGGTTAATATGCTCTCAGGCCCTCAGGTGGAGCCGGTGTAAGGGTGGGTCAATGGGCCATCAAGGGTGGGTCAATGGGCATTCAGGTGGAGACAGTCCAAGTCCAGTTTAAGTCACCTTTGCTTATAACAATCAGGAATGAGTCATGTCACAATATCTTTAATTGTCAAGACCCTCATACATTCATAATGATTGCTGTTTGCATAGGTAGTTGTTATTTAGCATGTATGACAATTTACTGTGATGATAATGGAGAAAAAGCTTTCTATGAACTAAGATAGTCTGGCAGTGTAAATGCCAGAAGTATGTACTTCATTTTTCTCTGTTATTAGGGATAAGACATAGAGATACAGGTAGGAAATCTGATATACATTATACTGACTATTCCTAAAACTATAACAATGACTTTTTCAAAAAAAATCTATTGGTAAAAAATGGAAATCCCTATACATTGTATTATTTTGTCAATAGTGGGAGGCTGCGGTAGGATTATAAATTGCATTGAATTTCCTATGTAATATAATTAATGAAACACTCCTTAGGTTGTTATTAATTTTTTGGAAAAGTTCCTTCAACAAGTTTTCTCCTCTTAATCTTATGGAGTAAAATGAAAAAGAGAAAGAATTGATAGGAAAATTTAAAAACAAAAATAATTTAATCTAGAAAACTGAATCAGGTTTGTTATTTTCACAGTTGATAATTACTGTAGTTCTTCAATCTAGGAAATAATTCTGGTTTTCATTAGAATTATATGTGTGTATATAAATCTAAAAATCATAGATTCACTGCACTTGACTCTGCTAAAGCAATATTCTGTATTAATTCTCAGCATTCCCAATTTAATGCTTCTTATTAAGTGGAAAGTAACAGTCTACTTTTTATCTCTAAAAATGCTTCTTCCAAGCTTGAGAAAAATATGCTTTCAAAAAGATCTGGGAAAGATGAGGGTATTGAATGGCTTGGTATAAAGTGGTATGGTAACACAGTAACAGAAAACTAGTATTAGTAACTTTTTGAACCAGGTTTGTGAATGTTCTTTCACAAGACCTTTGTTTTTAATTTGTACATTTGCAAAAAATGTGGATATAGTAGATGATTTCCAAAGATTCTTTTGATACTAAAATTTTGAGGGTTGTCAAGAAATTAGACAGCTGTGTTAATAAAGATGATTCTGAAATAAATTCATTTTGATTACCAGTGGAGGCTACAGAACTGCGCTTGACTTACCTTGGTTACTGTCATTTGCTGGTAGCTCATTCCTTCACTGGTTAAACTCACTGCATAGTTGATGATTGGTGTTGCTTAGTCAGTATACCTTCAAACCCTCTGGGGTACTTTAGTAACCTGTGGGATCATTGTGTTGTATGTTTTCTGCAGCACTATGGAATTCACAGGCCATGAAGAAAAAAGAGCTCACCCTTTAGTTCCTGTATATTTATTTATTTAATTTAATTTGTTATACATGCTTTTAGAGTGCAGTTCCTTTCATATTACATATAAAGAGCACAGTTTTCCATGTCATTGGTTTTACACAAAGTATTTTCATGCCATTTGAGTTTTTATACATGCACTTAGTATATTGATGTCAAACTCCTTCTGCCATTGTTTCTATTGCCTTGCCCCTTTCCCTCTCTCCCCCTTTTTTTTTATTTAACATTCCTTCATTCCTCTCATCCCCCCTCTCTTGCCACTATAATTCAGTATCATCATAGCAAAGGAATTAATCAACCTTTGGTTTTCTGGGATTGGCTGACTTCACTTAGCATTATATTCTACAACTCCATCCATTTACCTGCAAATGCCATGATTTTATTCTCTTTTAGTGCTGAGTAGTGTTCCATTGTGTATATATACCAAAGTTTCCCTATCTAATCATATATTGATGGGCATCAGGGTTGTTTCCACAATCTAGCTATTGTGAATTGTGCTGCTATAAACATTGATGTGGCTGTGTCCCTGTAGTATGCTATTTTTAAGTACTTTGGGTATAGACCAAGGAGTGGGATAGCTGGGTCAAATGGTGGTTCCATTTCAAGTTTTCCTAGGAATCTCCATAATGCTTTCCAAATTGGCTGCACCAATTTGCAGCCCCACCAGCAATGTAAGAGTGTGCCCTTTTCCCCACATCCTTGCCAGCATTTGTTGTTTGTGTTTTTGATAGCTGCCATTCTGACTGGTGTTAGTTCCTGTATTTTTAAGAATAATTAAGATTTTGATTTGGTAATTAAGGTAAGGTCTGATAGATTTTTCATAAAGAAAAGTTAGTGTTGACCTGTGCAATTTCACCTGGCGGTGCCTGGGGTTGGGTCACATGCTTTCAGATCTAGGTTTTGTCTCTAAATTCCTACACTTTCAATTATCACCTCATCTTGTTATTTCCAGAGCAGAGATCCTCCTCCTCCTTTTCTTCCTCTGTTCTTATTTTGTAATTCCATTGGCTGATTTCATTCCTCAGAAATAAATGAGTATATGTACCCTTCAAAATAGGGCAACTAAATTCAACCATTCTTTTGACCTTTATCTTATTAAAAAAAAATAATTAGGAATGGATGCAAACCTCCCGAAGAGATCTGCTTTAAAAAAATGCATATAATGGCTGTAAAGAAGGGAAGATTCATAATAGCAAATATAAGTTATGAATCGGTAAGGCAGAAGGTGACTCCTAGTGAGAGCAGACCAGAAATTAGATTTGCCCTGACACAGTGAGAATGCCATCAAAATGTGCAGTGGCATTTGTATATGTCATAAAGGTGATTATTCTGCATCTAAGCTCTGGAGAGGTTAGACCTCAGATGCTGTCTTTCAGATTAAGAAAATTGGTATTGACAGCAGGTAGCTCGGGTTTTAAAGGAACCCAAATGTTTAAAGCGTCCAGGAGATTTAGTTTTGAGACAAGATTACAGGGACAGGCAATAAAATTATGAGGCACAGATTCACTGTGAATGAATAGGAAGGAAAGTGTCATGTGAGGGTAGTTTAATATGCAAGGTAATGGTATGTACCATAATACAAAAACCCTAAATAGTCAAGATACCGAAGGACTTAGTTATGTTTAAAGGTAAATATAAAAGGATAATTTTGCAGAACCAAAAGAGGGTGCTGTGTCTCTGCCTCTGCATCTTGTTGACTCAATCTTATGAAAACATCAGAGTAAAGGCTAATAAAAATGAATTTAACTTAATAAAAATGCGTTGGAAGCTAGAGTTAAAATTAAGACTATATCAAAAATGATTTCATGAAAGCAGAACCAAGCTGGAGGCCCAATATTACCTGATCTCAAGGATTATTATAAAGTGGCAGTAATCCAAACAATATGTTGATATACGGATAGACATAGATCTGTGAAACAGAATGGAGAGGCATAGATTTGTCAATTGATTTTCATCAAAGGTGACAAGACAATTAAATAGGGGTAGGAGAGCTTTATTAAAAATGGTGGTAAAACAATCTGATATCCAAGTGGAAAAAAAATGAATCTAAATGCTAGCCTCATATAATACACAATTATTAAACCCAAATAAATGATAGACAAAAATGTAAAAGTAAAAATTAAAAATCTTGTAGAAAGAAACATATGAGAAAATCTTCCTTACCTTGTGATAGGCAAAATTTTTTTTTTAGAGAATACAAAAACATTATTCCTAAAAGAAATAATGATAAATAGTACATCTATATAAAAATCTTCTGTTCTTCTAATGACATCATCAAAAAACAAAAATGCAGTCCACAGACTAGGAGAAAATTTTGCAATACATATAATTGTCTAAGAATTTGCATCCAGAATACAAAGGGACACTTGAAATTCAATAATATGAAGTAATTTAAATGACCCAATTAAAAAAATGGGGAGAAGATTTGAACAGACACTTCATGAAAAGAGATATACCATTGTCTAGCCAATACATAAAATAATGCTCAACGTCATTAGTCATCAGGAAAATATAAATAAAAACTACAATGAAATACCAGTACACACCACTAGATGTATGCAATTAGAACAACTGAAAGTACTAAATAATTACAGGAATGTGGAAACAGCTAGAACTTTGCTATGCTGCTTTCTGAAATTTAAAATGGTAAATACCTTTAAAAAAGTTGGAATAGTCTTTTAATGTTAAATATATACATAGCATTTGGCCCACCAATCCCACTATATAAGTATTTACCCAAGAGAAATGAAAATAAATGTCCTTACAAATACATGTACGTACACACACACACACAACATCTGTTTTAGTCTGCTTTTTCATTGCTGTAACCAAAACACCTGACAAGAACAACTCAGAGGAGGAATAGTTTATTTGGGGCTCACGGTTTCAGAGGTCTTAGTCCATAGATAGTTCACTCCATTGATCTGGGTCCAGGATGAGGCAGCATATCATGGGGTAAGGGCCCAGCACAGGAAATAGCTTAGCTCATGAGGGTCAGGAAGCAGGGGTGTGGGGAGGGTCCAGGAAGAAAGGGAAGATGCATGCTTTAGGGCACACCCCCAGTGACCCACCCCCTCCAGCCATGTCCTACAGGCCTACAATTACTGCCCAGTCAGTCCATTCAAACAAAGATGGACTCTTTTAATCAAATCACTTTACTTCTAAATATTTTTGCATTAATGGAAGTTTTGGGGGACACATTATCTCTAAATCATATCAACAGCTTTATTCATAATTGTCCTAGATTTAAAATGTCCAGGTTTCAATCAACAGGAGAATAAACTGTGTTACATCAACAAAATAGGATATTATTCAATAGTAAAAAGGAAAAATCTTATTGGTATACACAACAATGTAAATGAATCTGAGGTATTACTCTGAGAGTTAATTTTATGTATCAACTTAGCTGGGCCATAGTGCACAGATATTTGGTCAAATATTATTCTGAATGTTTTCCTAAGGGTAATTTTAAAATAGAGATTTACATTTAAATTTGTGGACTGTGAGCAAAGCAGATTGCCCTTCATAATGTGAGTGGGACTCATCCAATCAGTTAGAGGCCTTTATAGAACAAAGACTGATCTTTTAAGCAGGAAGGAAGTTACCAGCTGATGGGCTTAGGACGTGATCTCTAACCTCCTCTCTTCCCTAGGTGTCCAGCTTGCTTTTCCATCCTGCAGGGTTTGAATGTTCCAGCCTCTAGTATTGTAAGAGCCAATTCAATAAATCTGTCTTTATATACACACCCTGTTGATTCTGTTTCTCTGGAGAACCTAATAGAATTATGCTGAGCAAGAGAGGCTATACACAAAAGCATACATACTGTATAATTCTATTTATATGAACCTGTAGAAAAGACAAATTTAATCTACAGTGACAAGAAACAAATTAATGGTATCCTGGGGCTGGAGCTTGGGGAGAACTGAATGGAATGGGGCACCAGGGGACATTTGGGAAATGTTCTTTATTTTGATAGAGGTGGTACCACAGGTGTAAAAAATTGTCAGCAGTCATCAAAAGGTACAGTTGAAGTGGGGACATTTATTGTGTATAAATTATGCCTCTGCAAGGTTGATTTTAAAAACATAAAGCTTATAAATATTCCATGTGAGGAGAAAAGGGAATTTTTGCACAAGTTTGTGGTCATTTTGCTGGAAAACAAAGGTAGTAATTTCTAGATGGTGAAACATGAAGGACAAGATCTTTTTCATGTCATGAGAACATCAAGGCACTGGAGTTTATCTAGGGCTTGAAGTCTAGTAATGGAGAAAACATCCACAAGTTTGGCCCGTGGCTGTGGTAGAAAAGCACATGGGACATCAGCACTGCAGGCAAGTAGGGGCAACTTTACAGTAGATGCTTTCTGGACAGAAGTTCCAGAATGACTGCAGAGACCACTGAGTTTGGGTTGTCCAGAAAAAGAGCTAGTTTATCAAGGAATTCAGGTCTAATCTAGAACAACATCAGTCCATGGGCCTCCTCTGTCAAATCCCCAGGGGGAACTTTTAAAAACAATACCTAATGATTCTAGATCTTGGCTGAGGCCTAAAAATCTACTACCCCCTCCCCCCAAATATTTTTCTGGTGATTCTGATGAGACATCAAGCTTGAGGAACAATTTTTAGACCATTCGAAAAGTGAAGAAACAGTTGCTGATGACAGGCAATAGGTGACAAGAGAGGAAAGGGTGGCCCCCCAACATTTAGGCTCCTCAGTGAGACTGACCTATTTTCTTAAACTTGAATAAGGTAGACTTTACAAAATGCAGTGAAGAAACACTTTCTGTGGTTGTATTGTGTTCTTGCCTGGCTTAATTAGGAACTGCAGAGTTTATCTGGGGATGCTCTGCTGATTAAGTCAGTATTTATGTGGTACAATTGCAGGTGAAACTCAAATAGGTAGATTTAAGAAATGTTCACAATATTAAATAACCAATTCCCAGATTCTCAGGAGTTCATTTTATTAAAATACAAAAGGCTCATTTGTCAAATACTTTTTCACTGACCAAAAAAAAAAAATATGAGCTTAAAAACATAAAAGCATTCTTCATAGATGTTCATCTATTTGAGCAGTTGTACATAATTAAAATTTAGCAGGAACAATTATATGTTATCAAACATTGGTAAGCTCAATGCAAACCTGAGAACTTGTCACATTTGTGATGAAAAATGATAAGATCAACATACTTTCTGACCGCAGTCTCCATGGAAAATGATTTAAGAATGATAAATTAGACTAAGAGGAATATAGTGACAAGATTCTGGTTAAAGAACATAGCCATGTTATAAACCTAGATTGAGTGAAAGCAGTTTTTAAAATCCTTGAATATAATTGACTTTACATCTTTGTGGAGTGAAGGCTAAAATATCCTTAACATCAGGAAATAGACTTTAAAGAGGACTAAACTCTTTTATCTATAATTTAGGAACTTTCCCTTTTTTGTAATTGTAGCTTTAAATCTCAGCCTCTAAAGTCTGAGAAGTACTTTAATCGATGAAATTTGGTTTATAAATGCATTTCTATAAAACCACTGAGGCCTGGAAACTGCTTGTGAAAGGATTATGTCAGCGTTAATTTTGGATTTTGTTATAGGCATTCAAATACTTAGTATCGATGGAACATATAATATCCCATCATTCCGAAGTACAGAATAAATAGAAAATCTTATCTGAGTTTGAGAAAGTATTATTGGTTGTCTTTTCTACTTCCTGTATCTTCTTTTTCTAGTGAGACTTATACAGGCAAATACAGCCTCTGCTTTAATCCACTTGTAAGAATCTCAGCTACCTCACAATGCTCTGTTTCATTGCTGGAGAACTTCAAGCAGCAAAAGTTCTTCCTTGATGTACAGCATTTCTTTAATTTCCACAGATTGTCTCTACTTAAGTCTTACGAAATACCACAGGAAGCCTGCAGTTTGGTATTTTATCCCACATATCTGAAAAAGCATCCTGTTTCCCATGAAGTCTCTTTTTCCTTGTTGGCAAATGTCCTACTCCTTATCAATATATGATAAATTTTTTCCACAACTAGAACATAAAATTCTTAGCTTGGCATGGGCTCTGATCATCTGGTTCCTGATTACTTTCTTCTTCCTCCTCCTCCTCCTCTTCTTCTTCTTCTTCTCCTCCTCCTCCTCCTCTTCCTCCTCCTCCTCCTCCTCATCTTCTCTTCCTCCTCCTCCTCCTTCTTCCTTCTTCTTCTTCTCCTCCTCTTCCTCCTCCTCCTCCTCCTCCTTCTTCCTTCTTCTTCTTCTCCTCCTCTTCCTCCCTCCTCCTCCTCCTCCTCCTTCTTTTTTTCTCCTCCTCCTCCTCCTCCTCCTCCTCCTCCTCCTCCTCCTCCTCCTCCTCCTCCTCCTCCTCCTCCTCTTCTTCTTCTTCTTCTTCTTCTTCTTCTTCTTCTTCTTCTTCTTCTTCTTCTTTCCTGTTATTCTCTGATAACTCTTCAGTGTACCAACAGGGCCAAGCCACGCATGGTTTGCCAAATGCAACTTGCTCATTCCCACTGGTATATTCTGACATATACATTTTCCTCCTCAGCGACTCCTATCATTTTTGTAGATGTTATGCCAGAACCATGAATGCTAGAGCTGAGGTATTTTGGTTACATGGATTTCATGCTTCTGACCTCACAAGTACAGGTTTATTCTCTGTAATTTATTTCTTCTTTGCCACCCTCAACTCTCTTTTTTCTTTGTTCCCTCCTTAAATTTCTGGTTCTTGGCCTTTAACATATGCATTGTCACTTGCTTAGGAAGTCCCCCTTGATCCCTCTAGCGGAGGAAAGTTTTCCCTTTCTTCTCCCTTGCTCTCTGAAGATATGTCTGCCCAAGGTGGATTCACACACTGCTTTTCCTGAGATTATAAACTTCTTGAAGGCACTGATTGCATCTTTGCTTTGGGTACTCCTGAGTTGCACACAGTAGGTGTGTAACACATATCTGCTGAATGCACGGATTCATATCTCTGACCCAAATATCAGAACAGCCTGAACCCAGAGGTCCCCTGGTAATAATTACAACATATCATGCATATGGCAAAAATGTAAGACACATGACCTCTTTTCAAGTGTCAGATTTGTTTCTTTGTCACTAAAAATTCATGGGTGCTAGAGCTGAGCTATATTGGCTACATGGATCATCTTCCTCTGGCCTACAAGTACAGATTTATTCTTTGTAATTTATAGCCTCTTTGGAACCTTCAACTCTGCTTTTTTTTTGTTCCCTCCTTGAACTTCTGGTTCTCAGCTTTTGACATATTTCTGACTTCCATCCTTGTTGTCTTCATGATGCCAAATGCTGGCATTTCTCTCCTGATTCTAATTATGACCTAATTAGTTCTGTCTTCTGTTTCCGTTCATGTTTCAGCATGCTCTTTTCCTCTCAGGCCATGTCGATATTATTGCCTCAGTCAGTGCTGGGCCTAAAAGTGGCTGCACATACAGTGAGTGTAAACGAAGAGCTGGGACAAGGATACCTGGAAATGGCAATAGAGAGAGGAGAAGGGTTCTAGAATCAGATTCTCAGTCTGCAGGTGAGCACAAGGGCACTGGACAAAGTCAGGTAGACAGGACATGCATACATCCTAAGAATCAGAACATCCAACATGGGAAACACCCAAGAAAGACAATACAGCTGAAGCCAGAACAGCATTCATGCCAGAAGACTTACAGTGTAATTGGTGGAAGCCCAAGCACATAACTACTTACTGATCCCTTTCTACATGAGAGGTAGGTGCTGTGCTGTTTGCTTCACATTGAAGGTTGAACAGGGAATCACAAGCCCTGCTCACTGGTCACTAATGGCTGAGTTGGGGGACACATTAAAAAGAATCAAAGATCCTTTATGAGAAAAGTTGTGATGGGGAACACACAGTGGGACACCTAGACTGCTATTCCTACCCTGTCTCAGTGCTCTGACCAGACATTCTGGGTTTGCTTCTTTCTCCATAACCTCAAATCTCAGGCTTTCTTTTTGTTTTCTGTGAGCACCTTGATGTTCCCCTGTTTCTGGATCCCCACAATCCTCCTTTAGCCATTCGAGCCTCAGATTGCCATATTGGACCGAAGCAGCACTGCTGCTCTCTCCACTACTTAGTGATTCTTTTATTTATTTCACGTTCACTCCCTAATGCATCACCTGAGTGGCTGCTCCAGTCCTGTCCCTTCCAATCAACCTCAAATCCCTTTACTCTCAGCACTTGACCTTGTCTCTGATTTTCTTGAGCAGATTGAGGTCATGGAAAGAGAACACTCCTTCATTCCTCCAATCCTTGCTACCTGTCAAAACACCATCTCTGCTGCCTCTAATTATTCCTGCACTTTTACGGGTCCTCCTTTCTTTCTTCCTGACTTGGATAAAAAGGCAAACTGCTTCCCTTATAATGCTGACATCTCTTCCTGTGCTTTTGGCCGCCCTACTTTTTCCTTCCTGGAAACTCCTTCAGTTTTCTCTTTCCATCTTTGGCATTTTCAGTTGTGTCCTCCCCGTTCTCTTTCCTGGTAACAGAATTCAGGCACAGATGCTAGACTTGATTTTAAAAGATATTTCCACATCAAATTTCCTATTATTTTTTTAAAGTACTGCTTTCTTACTTCATCACAAAATGTGTGCAAGTGGAAATGTCTCATGTTTACTTAGCAATAGGTTGATAACTTAAAAAGGGGGACATCCATTTGTATATCTCCATTGTCCCATTTTCTTCACAGATTTAGTTCTCTTTTCTTCAATTCAGATTATTATTGTCAGTCTAAGTAATGATATTTTCATCAGCTTATTTTGCTGATTTTTCTTCCTGGCAAATGGCTGCAGGCAATTATCAAATCTCTTGGTTTAATATATACGCTAAGGCTACCTGTATTTTAATCCTAGCCATGTAAGGTGGGCAAGCGTTCAACCAACCCAAATCTCAGGTTCCTTGCCTGTTGTATAGTTAGGAACAACACCTACCTATCTGGGTAGGTGTAATTATTAAACAAATAACAACACTTTAAAAGAGATGGCAGTATGGCTGGTCAAGAAATCTTTTGATAAATAAAAACTTCAGACATATATTTTTTACCCAGTCTCTTTCCCAGTGTCTATAATTGTCAGAAATTTCTGTTTAAATCAAGTTGCTAACATTATGCTTTGCACATGATAATTGCCAGGTATGGAGATGGTCAATTGGAATGAGCCAAACTGAAATTAATAATTAAGGTTTTATTCATATATTACGACAGGGCAGGCAAGAGGCAAAAAAGAGAGGCCTTGATCCCTCAGTATTAGTGTTCCATTTTCCTCAAGAAACAACACAGGGTGAGGCTGAAATGGACACAAAACAAACTAGGAGAAATCATCTCACTGCCAAGAAGCACCGAACAAAAGGCTCTGATGTGGTCTCCACCCTAATTAGCATATCCATCAGCTCACAATCTCTCAATGTTTGTATTTTCTTTTTTTGTGAAGACTTTTTAAGACCTATGTTCTTGGCACATTTCAAGTATGCAATACAGTCTGGTTAACTCTCATTACCACGCTGTTCGTGAGCTTTCCAGAACTTATTCATCTTGCATAACTGAAACTTTATACCCTTGGACCCCCATCTCTCCCCCCAGACCCTGGAAACCACTACTGCTTTACTCTGCTTCTGTAAGATTGCAATAGATTATAAGAAAAAGAGCTCAACATCACTAATCATCATGAAATTTCAAATCAAACCCACATGAGATGTCACCTCACACCAGTTAAAATGCCATCTTAAAAGACAAAATATTTAATAAGTGTTCGAGAGGAAGTAGAGAACTCTGCTGCCCACCTTTGATGAGAATGTAAAGTGGTACAGCCAATATGTAAAACAGTAGGGAACTTCCTTAAAAATAGAACTGCCTTTCTGGGCGTGGTGGCGCACGCCTGTAATCTCAGCACTTTGGGAGGCTGAGGCAGGAGGATCGCAAGTTCAAAGCCTGCCTCAGCAATGGTGAGGCACTTAGCAACTCAGTGAGACCCTGTCTCTAAAAAAAAATACAAAAAAAGGGCTGGGGATGTGGCCCAGTGGTCGAGTGCCCCTGAGTTCAATCCCTGGTACCAAAAAAAAAAAAAAAAAAAAAAAAAAATAGAACTGCCTTACGATTCGCAGTCTCCTTCCCTGGTATCCAAAGGAAATAGAATCCCTGTGTTGAAGAGATATCTGCACTCCCATGTTCATTACAGCATTACTCAAAATAGCCAAGATAAGGAAGCAACCTAAAAGTCTGGTGAGGAATGAATGGATAAAGAAACTGTGGTATAAAATGTAGTGGAATACCATGCCACTTGTTAAAAGAAGGGAATCTTGCCATTTGTGGCAATGCAGTTGAAATTGGAGGACACTGTGTTATCGGAAATAGGTCAGACACAGAGAGACAAATACTTCTTGATCTTATAGGTTGAATCTGGAGTGGGCTCTAGTACCTCTATGAACCCCAGGTACCAGGGCAGAGTAAGGTTGAAGGGCTGGGGTGGAAAAGTACTGAGTTAGAGTGGAAAAAAGTTCTTTAGCCAAGGTTCTCTCTCCTTATCACAAGAGCACGGGGGATTAGGAATGCACACAAGCATGTGAACCTAACTAGGAATGTGGGCAGAAACACCCCCTACCCCGTCCTTGATGGCACCTCTTTCCTGAACACTGCAATGAAAGAGCAAGTAAGGTCTTAAAATCAGGTCAGTCAAAAGAGTATTTGAAAAGTATGATCAACAATTTAAGAATATTCTCATAAGAAAACCAACTTATATACAAAACAGATATTTTCTGTTTCTCAGACATAAATTATTTGCATCTGGGCAAAAACCTTTAAGTTAACTTCAGCCACTCAGACTTGTGAATTATTCAGACAATAAGAAATTAAGTCTAGCACTACTACTATTTCAAGGAAATAACAAAACAAAAAGAAATCAAGTAATCTCTTTTGCCTGTTTCCAAGTTACAGATACTTTGACGTACTATGAAATGTGGTTTTTCTGACTTACCTCCCAGGGTTGTATTAAATATTGTATGATAAGCTCATAGCAAATTATATAGTGATTACTCAAATGTCATGTGCTGTATTGTTAGCAGATAGTCACAATTCCTTCTCTATAGCCTTTGTAGTCTGACTCTTCTTACCAATTAAAATGTTAAAGTTGATTTAATAGTTAATTTAATTAGCTTATTTTTTCCCCCTAGTATTTTGCCCAAATAGTCATCCCCTATTTCTTGAAACGTTCCCCTTTGGTTTTTTTTCCTTACTCTACTGTCTCTCACTAAACTTTTTTTTTTTTCCCTGACTATTCTTCTTCCTATTAGCTTTTAAATGTGAACACCTATGAAATTCTTCAGTTTTCCTTACGCTTCTTTATCTAATTCTCTCCATGTTTTAGTATCTCTTTCCCTCTAACATAGCACGTTTTCATTTACATTTGAGAAATTTCCACCTATGCATTTCATCTCTATTTTACATTAAATTTTAATTCTATTTTATATCTATTTTATGATAACACTTCCTGGCCTCAGAATTAATTCTTGTTTAATTTTTGAGGAAAAAAATAATATTCTAACATTTGGGCTTGACAGTATTCACTGTAACTTTTGACTTATTCCTCTTCTTTATTCCTTATATTTTTAATCAATTGCTCAAACATATTGACTTTTGCCTTAAAATATCTCTCACATTGTGGTAGACTGCTACTTTGGTGGCACCAAATGAATTATGTCTACAATATTCCTGTCTTCTGTAGTCCCAGTGGCATACTTCATAAAATCAAAACTCTAGATGACAAGGAAATTAAAACTAGTAATTGCAATACAGTGGGCTGAGGCAGGGCAATTAAAGGTGCTATATATGCACAGAGAAAGTGAAGTCAATCTTGGTAAATGAGGGATAGGAAGGCTTACTGGGAAAAAGAGACAACAGAATCTAAGGGTGAATAGGGGCCAGCCAGAGAGTTAAGTGAAAGAGACTTTATGTGCAAGAGTCTAGGGACTAGAGAAAGCACAAGAGTTTTGAAGAACTGAAGAAAGTATTTTTTAGAATAGTTTTGCAAAAAAGGCAAACACACACACACGTACACAACCATAAATATAGAAAATTATATGAAGCTTTATTCAAACAATCAAAAGTGATGGTTATATATTTAGTCATCCTATGTAACTGCTATTTTGTATCCTCTGACCTACTCTCTCTCATTTCTTCTCTTCTACTTCCTCACAGCTGGTAACCACTATTTTATTCTCTATCTCTGTATATTTGACATTTCCTCCCTAGATTTCACATTTGAGACAGATCATACAATATTTTCTATTAGAAAATTTTCACTTAGCCTAATGTTCTCTGTGTGCTTTGCTTACTTCAATATACACAGAAAAATGTATATACAAGTACCTTGCTTACTTCAATATGTACAAAAAAAATTATTTTGAAAATGTGATGTTTAGGGAGAAAGTTGGAGAATTGTTATTGTTTTGCTCTGTACTATATGTTTGTGCTTATCCTGCTGTTGTCCATTAAGTAGTAATTCATTCAGAAAGGACCTAAAGCTAAGGAGAGTACTTGCTGATTGGTATGCTCAGATAAAAAGACCAGGACTTGGCATTCAGTAATAAGAAGGCACAACAAAAGTGAGTTTAGTATTGTGCTAAGCACTGCCTACCAAGAGCTTATGTGCTAGATTCTGAATATATTGGGCTTTAGGGGCACAGAGGAGAGCACTTTCCTAGGCATCAGAGGCCAGGAGACTTGCCAGAAAAGCTGGTACATGAGCAGAGTCATGAATGGGGTCCATTCAGCATTAAGTTATCAATTAGATGAAAACTTAGAAATCTACAGAGTAAGGTTTATGAAAGCAAGGGGTCAGTTAATCTATATTAGTAGCCATGTGTGAAACACAGAAAACACTGAAGGAATACACCTTGGATGACTAAAGATACTTTTGTTATACTTGAAAATTAAAAACAACAAAAAGTTAGTAAAATTAAAATGCAATAATTTTTACAGATTTGAATAACTGTTCTTAGCGACAGAAAGTTTAATCATGAAAAATGTAATGAGTTGTGCTACTTTCATGTAATCAAATGTCTAAGGAAAAGAGTGTAGAGATGGTATTGGAATAGTAATACCTTCTCTTTTTTTGTAGTTTTATTTCTTTATTAGGCTTCTCACTTTGTTCATGTATTTTTTCTAATTGATATTTTATTTTCTTGAATCTCATTGACCTCTTTAAGATAATTAATTTGAATTCTTAGGCAATTCCTGCTTGTTTTTTCTTTGGCATTAGTTATTGGAGCTTTTTATTAGGTCCCTTTGTTAGTGTTGAATTAGCATGATTCTTTGTTACCTATGTAGTCTTACACTGGAGTCTATGTATCTGAAACAGCAAACCTCTTTTTCAGTATTTAGAGTTGATCTGGGTCACAAGGCTGCCATTGTTTCCATAGTTGGTTCTGATGTTGGTGGTAGGCTCTTGCTAGGGGCTCTAGTAGTAATGCATCTTATCTGGTCCCTGAGTGGACTGGACTGTCTCTAGGACCCTGGTCCATGGGACTGATACTGGGATGAGGATCAGCTTCAGGATTTGCAAATGAGAGACATGTTACCAGGTAAATTGATGGGTATAGCTATCTCTGGTCTCTGGTTGGAACACAGGGTGAGTTCCTGGATAGTCTGTAGTGCTCTGGCCATGGCTAAGAGGGCCTGAAACATAACCATAGGGTTATTTTAGTTATGCAGCCAAAATGAGACCTTCAGGTCTGTCTCAAAGACCATAGACAGGCATGTCTCTTAGGGGCTTCTTGGGTGAGCAGACCTATTCTCAGATGTTGGTTGAGAAGGGCTGGAACCAATTTATGGGTCCCTTTCAAGATCCAGAATGGGACCAAAGTTGGCAAGTCAGCCTGTTGGGGCACTACTGGATGGTCTACACTTTCTTAAAATGAGTCTACATGATGATGTCAAAGAAGTCCAAGATATTATTTAGATTGAAAGAGTGTATACAGTACAAAGAGATGGCTAATTCTACTGGTCTCATTGCTTTTGTCAGAACATCTTTGTATAATTGTTTCCAGTTCATAGTAAAATATTTTAAATAGTGACTATGAAAAAATTGATATGTTTTCAAGGTGGTGGTTAAAGCAATAAAAGTCTAGAAACTATTTAACATGAAGAATGCAGTGTCCTATTCTAGCTCTCAAATTATGTGGTTCTATAGGATTGGAGAATTGATTTTTATAGGAGAAAATAATTCTCTCCAAGAAGAATAGCATTTTTTTTTTTTTTTTTTGGTTAGTGAGACCCGAGACTATAGGTCTTGGCCTTGAGGATTTGGGGAATTCATTATGCATTTATAATTTATGACATAGAGGAATAGGAAAATGATTTATGAATAAGTATGTATATTGCTAAAATTTTGCTTTATAAAGCAATTTCTTGTCTTCTGTTTGGTTCAAGTCTTGATTTAATATATAACCACATGTATTCATGCATTGGAAGTACTTTAAAGTTTAAAAGTAATACTTTTTTACTTTAAAAAATTTTATTTTTTAATTTGTTGTGATTAGTTGTACATGAAAGTAGAATGCATTTTGACACATTGTACACAATTGGAGCACATCTTCTCATTCCTCTGGCTGTACATGGTACAGAGTCACACCAGTAGTGTAATCATACATGTATATAGGGTAATAATGTCTGTCTCATTCTACCGTCCTTCCCATCCCCACAGCTCCATCCCTCCCCTCACTTCCCTCCACACAAACCCGTTTTAGTTCACTTATTTTTAGGCAGAACATTAGTTGAATTTAGTAAAACAAGTCTTAAAAAAGAAAAGTGATTCAAATAAATTACTTATTAGCATCCATAAGCCCCTCCAATAATAGCTAATACTTAAGGGATACTTCTGATTAACTCCTCTCATTTCACAAAATCCTTTTGAAGTAAGTATTAATATTATCTGAATTTTACAGAGAAAGAATCTGGATATTAGTGAGATTGAGAGACACAGTTTGTAATTTTGAAAACCCACTACAACCTAGGTCTTCCTGGGCCAAATGTAACTGTTTAATATTCTGTACTACCTCTTTTTGAAAAATTTTTAAATTCTAATTTGTTATATATGACAAAACAATGCATCACAATTCATATTACACATATAAAGCACGATTTTTCATATCTCTGGTTGTACAAAAGTAGAGTCACACCATTTGTGTCTTCATACATGTACCTAGGGTAATGATGTCCATCTCATTCCATCATCTTTCCTGCCCCCATGCACCCTCCCTTCCCCTCCCACCCCTTTTCCATGTCTGGTGTTAATTTAATCCTCCAATGCTCCCCCTACCCCCATCATGAATCAACATCCTTATATCAGAGAAAACATTCGGTGTTTGGTTTTTTGGGATTGGCTAACTTCACTTAGCATTATATTCTCCAACTCCATCCATTTACCTGTAAATGCCATGATTTTATTCTCTTTAAATGCTGAATAAAATTCCATTGTGTATATATAAAACACATTTTTTTTATCCATTCATCTACTGAAGGGCATCTAGGTTGGTTACACAGTTTAGCTATTGTGAATTGTGATGCTATAAACATTGGTGTGGCTGTGTCCCTATTATATGCTGTTTGTAAGTCCTTTGGGTATAGATTGAGGAGTGGGATAGCTGGGTCAAATGGTGGTTCCATTCCCAGCTTTCCAAGGATTCTTCATACTGCTTTCCATGTTGGCTGCACCAATTTGCAGTCCCACCAGCAATATATGCTGAAAAGTAGTACTTTGTTAGCTTAAAAATTAAGAACATTTAATGAGCACAGACATACTTCCATTGCTTGAAACCTTCCCTTCTCCTCAAAAATGGAGTATCATTAGGTTGAGAAACAACCTCTAAAAAAGTTTTTATTCTTAAAACATTTTGAGGGAAAGAGAAAAAGCTTTGAGACTTTTTCTCATGTTATAATTGCTCTTTAAAAAGTACACAAGATGATATCCAAACTATGTCTAATATAATAATGGTTTGGCATAATTGTTTCTTAATATTTTCAAAATGATTGTATAATAAATTTATGCTATCTATAAAACCAAATAAAAGGGGCTGGGGTTGTGGCTCAGTGTTAGAGCACTTGCCTAGCATATGTGAGGCACTGGGTTCAATCCTCAGCACCACATAAAATAAATAAAATAAAGTTATAAAAAACAGGTCAAAGTGGAAAAGGCAATGATAAAGATGTAATCCATCTATGACACAGAATGATAAACATATTCTATGAATTAAGAACCTTGTTTTCCTGAAAATAAAATTGCTTTCTAATGAAAAGTTTATGCTTTACGTAATTTGGTTCAACTATCAAGTATCAGAAGCAAAGTGTCTCTTTTCTTGAGTTTTTCTTCCTTAAAGAAAAAGGAAGTAAAGAATAGGAGAGCTATAATTAAGAGCCTTTGAGTTCCAAAGATGGGATTTAAGCATGCTTCAATATATAAAAAATAGCTATCAATCTTTAAACATAAAGAAGTCACAAATGAAATAATTTAAGATATGGTATGATTTACCATTGAGATATGCCTTTTATATTATGAAAACTTTGAATATATGTATCAAGGGAATATACACATAAACTGAAATGCAAGTAAGTGAAACACAAAAGTAAAGAATTCTGGATCACCAGGGTAAAGTTTTAACCATGGTTAAATTTGAATCTTTGCCTCTCTTGGATCTGTGGTAGTACTGTGGAGCATGACTGGTCAATTACCAACTTCAGGTTTTGTCTTATTGCTGCTTGAAAAGCCTAATTCATCTCCTTAGTCATTCACTCTCCTACTTTCCTAGGCAACTATTTATATATTATTCTCTTCTTTCAAACCTCTAATATTTCCTCTTCATCCTCATATACATGATGTATCCTGTCCACAGTTTTATCCAATATAAACCACATAAACTATAACTTGCCTTTGCCCAAACAAGGAACTGGCTCTAGTGACACTGTCTCCTTTATGTCATACAAATGTTACCTGCTTGTTGAATTTCCCCCCACTACTACTCACTAGCATCAATAGACCATAAAACTCCACATTTCTTATTATGTATGAGAAAAATGGTTTCCAGCCATGATGGAGTAACAGGACTTTAAATTATCCTTCCGTCACCAACAAATTGAAAACTGAAAAACCTGTAGAAAACAAGCCTTTTAACACATTGGATAACAAACAGCAGGAGACAGTGATCCCTGGGAAGGAGTGAAAAAAATATATCCTACATAGAAAGACCAGAATTTCTGTGAGTGGTAATTTCCAGATTATGGTGGAAGAAGGGAGAACCTGCACAGAAGGTGCAGAGAGCAGAGTTCTGTGAGGCCAATGAAGAATCTTGAAGGCAATAAGAGAGAGTTACACAGAGTAAAAGTATGAGAAAACTGTGGAGAGGCCCCTTGAAACTTCAGACACATGCCAATATGTATGTACATAGGGTTAAATCCACCCTATGATCAGATATGATCAGACATATGATCAGACATGGAAAAGTTTTATGAAAAGAATTACTGAGATGCTGAAAGCTGAACAATTCCCAGGTCTTACACAGGGCTGGGAATCATTTGAATTCCCACCAGCCAAAGTGGAGAGATCTTGTTGAACACATGAGGCATTTAGTACAGACTATAGGACAGTCATGACCTACAAGGGGAATTGATCCTAAAGTCCTCGTTTGAGTTGCCCTACAGGAGATTAGAATCCTAAAGGGGAAAACGAAATAATAATAAAAAAAACAAACAAACAAACAAACAAACATCAGCTTTTAGAATGAGACATGGTAGTACCCATTTGCAATTTGGCAGGAGATGGTATTGCCATAAAATACCAGCATAAAAGACCTACTAGTACATTCCTGCTGTTTTCAAAGTCTAAAGCCAGGTCCATGAGGGTATAACTGGAGTTTGAGTAAGCCTTGTTTTAACAGAGCTGGGATCCTCATCTCAAAGAAGCCTGTAGTAGTCAGTCTTCTATTACTGTAACAAATGCCTGAGATAACTAACTTCCAACAGAAGTAGCATATTTCGATGCACAGTTCCAAGCCATGATTGGACAGACCTGTGACTTGTAGGCCTCTGGTGGAGGTGCTGGATGGTAATGGTGGGGAGTGTGAGAGCAAATCTGTTCATCTCATGGCCAGAGAGCAAAAGGAGAAGAGCCCCACTACCCCTGCAAGGGCTTGCCTCCAATATACTGGGACCTCTCATTCATTAGTCCCCACTTCCCCAGAGTGCTACCCTAGGGACCAAGTCTTCAACATATGGATCTTTGAGGATGATGTAAGATCCAAACTGCAGCAATAGTAACTGTCATGATTCCTGAGTTTTCTATGATTTGGTTGGTATTAGTTGATTTAAGCTTATTTTGCTTACAAAGACCCATCCTTTCTTCCTTAGAAAATATATTTTTTTTGTTTTTAAATGTTAATTTGAATATGGAAGAGTAAAACAATATGTAAAACAGAATGTAAGATTTATAAACATGGGTCCATTTCTCTATTTTATTCTCCATTTGTTCATTTTACTAAGAAGGATGGATGGCATATAGTCTGTATGGATGGCATAATGTATCTCTTTTGAATCAATGAATAAAAAATAAGTACTATAGTTCTACCACTCTGGATAACAGCAATATTTCACTCTGTTTCTATCATTTCTTAAAGAAAATAAATATAAAATGCAACTAAAATTTCTTTTAACAGCAATGCTTTTTAAAAAATCCCTTTCCCTCTATTCCTAGAAGCAATCTTTACCATGAATTTGGTATTTTTTCTTCTGGTCATGATTATTCTTGCAGACAGATACAAAGACATAGACATGTGGCCACACAGATATACCCACTTAGACACACACTACATGTCTTATATGTACCATTCTTTCCTTCCTTCCTGCCATCCATCCATCCATCATGTATCAGTATGGTCTGCTTAACAAATTTCTACAAGTAATGTTTAAAGCACTGTATATTTCTAGGGAAATTCATTCATTTGATATTCATGTGATTATATTTTATATCATACTGTACATATTCTTTGGTATCTATTTTCATGTAATATCATATTTCTCCTTATTTTATTCCTTTTAATCTCTGTGTAATATTCCACTATACAAGCTGGCCATTTAAATTTACCTGTTCCCTCAGTAAAGGACTTTAAGTTATTTCTAATTCTTAAATGTCAAAAGCAATGCAATAAATAGTATATATATAGATATATCTATCTATCTATCTATCTATCTATATATAGATAGATAGATAGATAGATATATATCCTGTATAGGTTCTATCTTAAAAAATCTCTGAGAAATGAAGCAGTTAGGTCATGGAGTATGTTCATTTGCAATTTTTGGGGGGATTTTTACTAAATTATTCTCCAACTTGCAATAGAATTGGACCATTTAGAGTCCCACAGTCATTAAAGCACAATTTCTATATTTTCTTGCCAGTATTTTCTAGGATCAAATGTCATTATTTTTTTCCCAATGTAAAAAAATGAAAACTGTTCTCTCATTATTGTCTTAATCTACCTCCTTTAATGACAAAGAGGTTGAACATGTTTTCAAGGTTTTAGGAGGCATTTCTCCTCTTTGGGAATTAGCATTCTTGTCTTTTACCTTTTGTCCTTTATGCTTTGATTTCTTTTCAGAATAATGCAATGCTCTGGTTATATAGTGGCAATAAATAAGTATTTATTGAATTTAATTAGCAGAGTGTGGGAAATGTCATATTAGTTTTTGAAGATATTCTTTTTCCTTCCTGTTTCTTTGTGCTGTTTTCTTAATCCTAGTTTGACAGGATTTGGGCAGCAGGATGGTTGAATGTGAGATTCTGAGCCTCAGAGTCAGGTAGATTTGGGTTTGAGTCCTGGCTTTTCCTGAAATCACTGTGTAATCTTGGGAAATGTACTCAGACTTTCTGAAACTGGGATATTAATTAATAACTCATAAAGCTCCAACTATTAGCTGGAGAAAATAAGTGTAAAGCACTTATCACAGTGACTGTCACCTAGAAGATGCTAAATAGGCGTTAATTATTTTTTCACACCCTTCATTCCAAACTGCACATGAAAATAAACATCGTTTTGGTTGATGAGATGTCCAGTTAATCTTTCTCGTTGAATGTTATATAAAAGTTCCACTGAATATCTGGTGGGCTGTTTTAGTCACCTTTTCAAGGTGACCTAACAAGAAAAACTTAAAGGAAGAAACTTTTGGCTCACATTAAGGGTTCTGTCTGTGATCAGTTGTCTTCCGCAATCTGGGTCAGAGGTCAAGCAGCACAGCACAGAAGAAGGGTGTGGCAGAGAAAAGCTGCTCAGTTGACCAGGAAGAAGAGAGGGTAAAGAGCAAGCCAGGGAATAAGATACAGTCCCCAAGGGTCCAGTCCCTATGACCCACTGCTCTAGCCAAGCCCCATCTGCCCACAGTCACCACCCAGTATAGTAGTTCTTTCAACTTATTAACCCATCAAGTGGATTAATCCACTGATGGTGGCAGCTCTTATAATCTAATCTTTTCATCTATAAATGTTCCTGCATTAACACAGGAGGTTTTGTGGGACCCTCGTATCCAAATCCAACAAAAGCCTACTAATATCCTTAATCTACCACTACATGTACTTTTCTTTATGTGGGGAAAGGTGTATTAACTTCTGAATTTGAAATAAGAAATCTAGCCAACTAAAAGAGAGTTTGCAGTTGTGGTGGGTGACATTTCTTAACATTCCCCTTTCAATTTAATATATTGAGATATTCTTTTTATATTATAATCTTAGCCATACACAATAGGGGCAGAAGAGGAACAGGTGCAATGACCATGGCTAATCCATAGGAAAGCTTTGATGGAAAGCAGAGTGACCACATGTCGGTACATTTGCACTTCCTTTAAATTTTGCTGAATTGCCTCTTTATTCAGACATATTTTAAGATACTACTTTGGTTTTTATCCTAGTATCATTTTAAAATTAAAAGCACAAAGAAGAGTCAATAAACCTATTAAGCTTTGTCTTGAAAATCTGAATGTGCAAATACATGTGGACAGTAGGGGTCACAGTTGTCTTAGATTAACATTAGAAAATTGGTGTGCACATCAAATTCTGTTTTGTTTTGTTTGGCCTTTGTTTATAGATTTGTAGAATAATAGTTACAAAAGCCAAGTATGGTTTGAAAATACACTATTTGGCCATATTTAAAAGTTTTAAAATCTTTTCTTTCTCTTTCTGCATATTTGCATAATTGGCTTCAACATCCCTTTCGAGAGACAAGAATTTTTCATTTGTAGACAGCTATGTTCTGAATGATGGTATTCTTTTAATCATTGTCAGACTAGAAAGGAATTCTCATTAGGGCCTTTTAAATTTTCTAATCAAAGTTCCTGAAACATTTTTTGAATAAATGAGATTCATACTTTACACTGTGGTAAAAATTATTTCTCCCTTCTATTCTGAAGAAATGAATGAGGCTTCTAAATGTCCTATTTTGCATTAAAACTCTAATTGCTAAGAAATTATTGCTGTAGCTTATTTGCCAATGACTGGTTAGATACATATTTTTACTTACGTCTCTGCATCATTTCCTATAGTATATCATGAGTGCTCATATAGCAATGGTAATTTAATACAGTATTTGATATAACAAATTGTGTATATGGTTCATGATTTTTTATTTCAAATATGTGGTAGATCAATGTACTAGGTAAACACAAAGGAGCACACTATTTATTATAGATTAAAAGAAAGTAATGAAAAACTGCTGAAAATATACAGCAGTTGTAACTCATATTGTTCATGAGAGTAGAAACCAATACAACCCACCACAGACTTGTTTTTGGTAGGACCTACTAAAGCTGATCATGCTCATTCATAGCCACTTTAGTCCTAAAAATACATAACCCCAAAGTGATGACATCACTATTTGTAACTGTTCCAAATCAGAAAATATCTGAAAGTCCATCAAAAGAACAATTGTTCAATAAATAATGATATTGTTGTAAAATGGAATGAAAATTGGCAACTGCAGGGAACAACCTGGATGAATCTTTACTAATAAGAGTGAAAGAAGTCAGACATAAAAGAACACATACTATATAATTTGTTTATATAAATATTGAAACTAGGCAAAACAATTTAATGGTATTAGAAGTCAATTAATGACTTGTTTTTTTTTTGGGGGGGGGGGGTACCAGGGATTGAACTCAGGGGCATTTGACCACAGGGCCACATCCCCAGCCCTTTTTTGTATTTTTATTTAGAGACAGGGTCTCATTGAGTTGCTAAGTGCCTTGCCTTTGCTGGCTTTGAACTCTTAATCCTCCTGTCTCAGCCTCCCAAGTGCTGGGATTACAGGTGTGTGCCACCCTGCCAGGCTAATGACTTGTTCTTGTAGGGGAGTTGTTGATTGGAATGGGGTTTGTGAGTTGCTGAATGTTGTATTTTGACCTGGTTAGGTTAGATACAACTGGTTAAATGCTGGTTACACAGTTATGTTCAATTTATGAAAATTGAACAAGCAACATAGTTGTGAACTACAGTCCTTTCCATATGTATATGATACTTTTCTATAAAGTTAAAAGATAAGTTAAAGATGAGTTGATTTTATCAGTAGAGATGGTTGGGATATCTCAGTGCCTGACAATATATTCATAGCCTTTCCTCTGGTTTAGCATGTAACCTTTAACTTATATGTGCACAACTATATTTTTGCAAGGGTACTTTCTGCTACCTGAATTATGAAAAAGTTATTTTAACTCATGGAAGACTATGAATAAATTAAGGAAGATGCATTATTTTACCATAAGTAATATTTTTTACCATAAACTGGAATATTCAAGTTGTATGTTTAGGCCAACTCCTCTATTATTGTCAAATCAATACCTGGAAGGAATTTGGGGAGTGTAGCATGAATGCTGAAGCAGGTGAATAATAAAAGAGATTTTCTTTAGAATATGGTGATGCTCAGTGATTTATTTTGTTTACATAGCAGAGTTTTCCTTCCTGATGCCTATGTGTCTCCCTGATGTCGTTTTTCATTCTGGAGGATGCTGTGTAAACCATGCTTGCTCTTAATTGTAAGTGTTTCTCATTCCTTATTTTCAGGCTGACCATTTTCCTTCTGATTCTCTCCACATATCACATTTTTATTTGTTCTTTCATTGCCTTTCGAGGGCAATGCAGATGATGTAGTGTCAGACAATTGCAAATGACCTTAGTTCTACTCATGTGAGATGGTTACCAGGTCACTTTTTCTGATGTTTGGAGACCTTTAACATTTTTCATCCCAAATTTGCTTATGGTTTCTTAATGCACTTCCCCACATGATTAATTATAAGCTTTGGTTGTTGGTGTGTTCGAAGGACCTTTTCAAGTCCAAGTTATTTAGGGCTACCCTGAGTTCTTTCTGATATTATTAAAGTAGTTAATCAAGCTATTTTCATTTCTTTATAATATAATATCATAAGCTTGGAAAAAATATTAAAACATCATTGTTTCCTGCTGCTCCAGCTCCATTAACACAGCCCATTCAACTAGATGAGAATATATTCTCCTTTGAAGAAGTATTTGCGGGGAAGATAACATAGTTATTCACAAAACCTCTCTTGCTTTTTGACTTGTCCTAGAGTAGAGGAGAAAAAGCAATATACTAACTGTGAAGATAGAGCAATACCATTAGTAATTTTTTTGGGAGAAATTGTTTTTACTATTTTGGAAAAGTACTTGATAAATTTGAAAAATGGCAAATTCTCTCTTGCTACACACAGTCTTTAGTTTTTCCATTTTTAAAATTGAAGCAACTATAAGGTGCAGGACACAAGAGAATGAGGGGTTGATTACAAACCAATATCTGAGGTGTTGTGTTTTCTGAAAACGCCCCAGTAGAGACTCTTAACTGCAGCCTGAGATCTGTAGACTCACACTCAGGCAGATGAGCCATACCCTAGGGAAGGGCATGCTTTCTCTTTACAGAACTAACTGCACACAGGCATGGAGTCAAAGTCAGCAGGAGGTGACAGTGTTACATTCAAGCCTGCTGCCCTTGCCACATTTTTACAAGATGAAACTAGAGCAACTAGTTAAAATCATCTTGAGGATGAAGTTGACATGTAGCAGGGTCAGGTACCCATGGCTAAAGAGCAGACATAAAAGGCATGACAGATAAAATTTGCCTTTTACAGGATTTTGAGTATAGAACACTTAACATTTTCATTGAAGTTCATGCTGATGCATAACAATTAGTGAAGGAAATTGATTTTAAACATTCGAATGTTTGAATATAAAATCATAACATAAAAGTGGAGAAAAAGATTATTAAACTGATTTCCTGTTGACTTAGTTACATGGGAATATAGATATATATTGATAAGTTTGATAGCAGTATTTACAAAAAATTACTCTAGCATTGTACTACCTCATTGCACCACAAAAGAAATTTTCAAACATCTTTTATAAAATATTTTTTGCTTTTATGAATATTGTAGTTCTGATTTCAGGTTTTTTTATTTAATGAAGAGTCTCTCATTCATTCAGTGTCTATTCTAAATGATTTTCTAGGTGCCACTGTGGGACATATAGATGACTAAGAAATAATCCATATACTGTAGGCATTTATGAATTGATAAGTGATATAGAATAAATTACCAAATAAGCATTGTTTGAAGTCTAAATGAAATTCATGCTAGAAGAGTTACATGAGTATTTTGTGCTGGAAAAGATTTGAGTTTTTGTGACTAGGAAAAGTTACAGAGAGACTGATGTTTTAACTGGGCTTGAAGTACAAACAATAGTAATAAAGATTTCAGTAGTAGAAAATAGTGCCATTCTTGAATGAGAGAACAGTGGTATCCAGGACACAGAGAAATGTTACCTTTATGCCTAGTAGGAATTATGATAGTCTGATATTAGATATTCAGTATAAAATGAGATTGAGTGATATGGGAGGGAGTTAGTTTGGAAATGGGACTTTTTGTGTGTGTGTGTGTGTGTGTGCGTGCGTGTGTGTGTGTGTGTGTGTGTGTGTGTGTGTGTGTAGAGAGAGAGAGAGAGAGAGAGAGAAGCTAAAATGATTTCTCTGAGATTTAGTTCTGAATCTATCAACATAACTGAACATATTGTGTTTTACAAGATATTTGACCTGGAGAGAATCTGAAAAATTATGCGATTTGCCAACCAAAGACAGGTGATGGTTTCAGTCAAGGATGGTTGTGTGGAAAACACCCCAGGTTGCTAGAGATGATTTGCTAGAGCTGATTTGTAGGTCTTTCACCATAATAGGTGGAAAGGAGACTGCTATGTGATGGAGCAGAAATCTCAGGAAGAGATAGTCCCCATTGTGGATGTAAGATTCTTAAAGCACAAAAAAGTAAAATAAAAATCAATAAGTGGGATGCCATCAAATTAAAATTTCTACACTGCAAAGGAAACAATCAAGAGTGTGAAGAGAGGGTTCAACAGAATGGAGAAAATCTTTGCCACTTGCTCCTCAGATAGGGCATTAATATAAAGGCCTCAACACCACAAACAAACAAACAAATAAACAAATAAACAAACAAACAAAAACCAAATAACCCAATCAATAAATGGGCAAAGGAACTAAACAGACACTTCTCAAAAGAAGAAATAAAAAGGGTTAACAAACATATGGAAAAATGTTCAACATCTCTAGCAATTAGAGAAATGCAAATTGGAATTTTCCTGAGATTTCATCTCACTACAGTCAGAATGATCATTTTCTAGAATACAAGTAATGATAAATGTTGGCAAGGATGTAGGAAAAAGGTATACTCATACATTGTTGGTGGAACTACAAATTGGAGCAACCACTCTGGAAGGTAGCATGGAGATTCCTCAAAAAACTAGGAATGGAGCCACCATATGACCCAGCTATCCCACGCCTTAGTATATATCTAAAATATTTAAAATCAGCATACTACAATGACACAGCCACATTGATGTTTATAGCTGCAAGTTCATAATAGCCAAGCTATGGAGCCAACCTAGGTGCCCTTCAACAAACAAATAATTAAAAAAAAAAGGTATATATACACAATGGAGTATTACTCAGCCACAGAGAATGCCATTATGGCATTTGCCAGTAAATGGATGGAACTGGAGACTATCATCTAAGCAAAATAAGTTAATCCTAAAAAGTCAAAGGTCAAATGTTTTTTCTGATATGCAGAAGCTAATCTAAAAAAAAAATTGGATGGGTGGAGGATTAAAAAAAAGTTGAAGAAAGATCAGTGGAATAGACAAAGGGAATTGAAGGGAAAGGAGGAGAAATGGGATAGGGAAAGACTGTGAAATGAATCTTACCTAACTTTCCTATGTACATATATGAACGTATGCCACAGTGAACCTCACCATCATGTATAGCCACAAGACACTAATTTAAAAAACCCTATATTTAAATAGCAGAAAGATCAGTAGAGTAGAGGGAAGGGAACAGGGGGAAGAAGGAGGGAAGAGAAAGGGGAAGTACTGGGAACTAAATTAAAACAAAATATATTCCTTGCTTTCATAATTTGTCAAAATGAATCCTCTTGATATGTATAACTAAAAAAAACAATAAAAATGAATGAAAAGAAGGCAATATTTCCTAGTTTTCTAAGTAGGTGGTAGCCTAAATTTATATTGACTCCTCAGTATAGTAGACCTTATAGTAACCATGGATTAGTGCACCTACACTGACATTTTTAATATCACATGATCCATTTTTTTGCTATGTCCAAAGCTTTGACCAGAAAAGTTGTTACTGTATGAATTTTGATTCAAAATGTTGAACAGTTTCTCTTTATTTCCCTTTGATTCATATTTTCTCTGTCTTGCTTGTACTTTTGAATAAACAAAGCAAAACTTAAAAACTTAAAAGTCCTTACCTTATCTATTTTGTTATTTGGGGTAAAATGTTTACTTTTTCCTTCTCATTTAGATCTGCTGAGTCAAGATTTCTTCATTAAATTACTACAGGCTAATAGAAACCTTCAGACGCACCCTTGAATCTCTCTTGCCTGCCTGCACACGGCCAGTGTGTGTGACAGAAGGCTTGGCCTGCTCCTGGCACTGAACACTGCTGCCACAGCAGCTTGCTTCCCTCCATCTGCTACATGTCACCTTCCATTTGAATGACCAACTTGAAAATCTGAATGTTTGAACTTGAAAATCTGTATTCTCCTTAAAAGTTTTCTTGTCCCTCTTCATCACTCCATTGTCATTCAAAGGGCAATGGATCTTGACAGATAAGCTGAGATAAGCACTCTCTGTAAGAAGGAAAAGATAGGTGTGGACACCAGAAGCAGCTGTCCTGCCATCCAGAACTTCTCCAGGATGATGAACCATCATGAAGCTTCCAAACTGGGAATGAGATGTATGCATGTAGCTAGTTTGAGATGAAAAAAGACATAGGGAGTATGTTTCAGTTTAATAATGCAGCTCATTTTATACACATTAATATATAAATCTCATATGTTTGTAAGTAATTTATTTTAAAATTATAAAAGTGAATTTATAAGACATTTCATGACCACCTAAAATGATTTTGTTAAGGGAGTACTGTGTATCCTATTTTTAGTAAGAATCAACTTACCTTTTGAGTATTCTTTTCTTTTTTTTTTAATAATTTTCAGGAAGCATACAAATAAAGGAACAAAGAGGAAAGGGGTTGAATTGACCGCGATATTCAATTCAGTGACTGGATTCTTAGAGTAGACTCTTGGATTTGAAAAGACCAAGAAGTAATTTAATCAGGCCCCTTAGGTTCTTGGAAAGAAGGAACCTTGGAGGGGAGATTTGTGCTGTGGAGCCCAGAGAATGTCTGGAACACTGTGCAACCCACTCTGCCCTGTTTGAGACAGGGTAAATAGCGGGTTAATACTCATATCCTTTTCTTTGCTGAGAGCAAAGAATCACCTGTGAGCCTCATTAGTCTCATACCACAGTCAATACCTACAGATCAAGGACTACCTGCGGGCCACTTTCATCAGGCAAAATAAAAGCAGCTTCTGTTTGAGGGCCCAAGCTCAGCAGGGAGCTCACAGTGCTGTTGCTGACTCTACCTGGATGCTTAGCTCTGGGCACCTTCCAGAACTGACCTTCCTGCTTTAGCCACAATCTCCAAGGTCAAACCTTTGCTTTACTTGATCCTGTGTGGAACTTCCTTTTCTTCTGAATTCAAAACCTATCCTTTCCTAACCAGCTGTCTCTCTAAGGTCTATCCTATGATAGAAGCACCAGGAAAAAGGAATTAGTCTTCAAATGTTGATTTCCACATTTAATTTAATTCCCTAGAACATTGATTAGTCTTTTGTGTCTCATTCCCTTGATTTGTAAAATAAAAAAATGAAAACTACCTTGCACAATTGCTCTAAGAATTAGATATAATGTATACTGGATAAAATGTGTATGAAGTCCTGAAAGTTCTAGACATACGGCAAGATTGTCAGAAAACAATAGCAGAAGTTTGCCTTGGAGTCTCAGAGTGTCCATTATTATTATTGTTATGCCATAACTAAAAAACACTTGGTCTGCTCTGCATGGTGGTAAAGACTTATAATCCCAATAACTCCTGAAGCTAAGGCAGGAAGATCACAAGTTTGAGGCCAACTTTAGCAACTTAGAACTTGAACCTGTCTTAAAAAAAAAGTGCTAGGGATGTAGCTCAGTGGTAAAGCACTCCTGGTTTAATCCCCAGTACCCTAGTACTAGGGAAAACAACAACCACCACCACCACAACCAAAAAAAAGGAAAGAAAAAAAAATCTCTGTTCTTTACATTTTCACATTTGATAATGAATTAGTACAGCAGTATTGAAAATGTGTGTGCAAAGTATATCTCCTGCTCTAGACCCTGATTTAAATAATTACTTTAGGTTGTATTGAATACCTAAGCCTAATCTTGTAGAATAAGCTTACTAATATAAGACTTAAAAAAAAAAAAAAAAAAAAACTGGCTCAGCATTTTAAAACATTCTTTTTCCTCCCTAAAATAATAGTTATAAATACACGATGGAAGTGAAAAATGATATTAAGGGGAAGGTTGCAGCTTTGTGGTCTCTGTTCTTTCATAAAAGAAGCATCTGCTTTTTATGCCCTTAGAATCACACCTCCTACTTGCTGAATACAGAAAAGCTCTCTTTTATTTGAGAAAATAAAAAGTTAAGATTGCAAGTCTATTAGCATAAAGGGAACATAAGCTTATTCAAATTATGAAATGCTAAGAAAATAAATTTGAGTTAATTTAAAGCCACTTAGTCCTCACTGGCTTTGGTTGGAGTATAGTTTAAACTGCTTCTATATATGTGGCAGCAACTCTTGCTGGACCTGCCTTAGGTCCTGGGTTGTGACTATTGATAAAAAGTGATTTAAATGCAGAGATGTGAAGCCTAGATAGGTTCTTAGAATTTATTGTCCAAAGGCAGGCCTGTGACTAATAGAAGAGAAATGGTCCCTCCATCCCTCTGTCATTTCCCTCCACTGGGAGACTTAAGAGAGTCCTAAATGCATACATCATAGTGTCCCAGAAAGAACATGGAGACTTCACTTGGAGTCTGGATGACAGTGGTCTGAGCTCATCTCTGTCACTTATCTCTGCACATCTGTGGATCTTGGGATTTTAAATTGATCTTTATGTTTGAGTTGCTGACAGAATGAGGTTTTCATTTATCTAATTCCACTGTCAGAATTTTGAGAGTGCATTTAGATCTGAATCCTCATTACCTTACTTTTATGGATTGAACCTCCTTCCTTAATATTCCCTCCTATGTTTAGTTCCATATCCTCCATACCTCAGAATTGGACTTTGGAGATAGTGTCTTTACAGAGATAGTTAAGTTAATATAGGTCATTAAGGATAGTCCTAATCTGATAGGACTGGTGTCCTAAAAGGTGGAAATCTGGCAACAGACATGAAGTCAGACAGAATGCCATGTGAACATGAAGGTGTCTGTGTACAAGCCAAGGAGAGAGGCCTAGAGCAGATCCTTCCCTCAAGCCCTTGGGGGAACCAATGCTGCTAACAATGATATTGGACTTCTGGCCTCCAGAATTGTGAGATGATAAATTTCTGTTATTTAATGACTCCGTTTTGTGGTACTTTGTTATGACAACCCTAGGAAGCTAATACTATTACTTACTAGCTGTTTGATGCAGACAAATTAAATTCTTTTAAATCTTAGTTCTTCCTATTATAAAATGAGAATGATAAAAACAGAGTGTCCAAGAGAATGAGTTCTGAAGTGAGTCCTTGGGTTCACACTGCAGCTGTACCAGTTCATAGATGAGCAACTTGGAACAAATTCCTTCACCTCTGTCCGCCTCATTGTTTTCATTTGTAAAATGAGGATAATAATGGTTCTTACCTTGTAGGTTTGATACAAGAACTGGATGAGTTTGTGTGTGGAAAGCATTTAGAACAGTATTTGGTACTTGATAAATGTTCAATAATATTAGCAATTATTAACCATTTGTAAACTACAGCATGCAGCATAATACCTGATACATAAAAAATGCCTGATAACTGTTATAAATTTCTTCTTGCCGATCATCTTAAATGGTTCTAAAAATATTAAAAAGAATTAAAAGGTCTCACTTAAGACAAATATTTGAACACTCAAAATTATAAAAAGCAATGACTGACCAAATTTCGTATTAAGGTTTTCATGAATATATAAATATTTTTCATATTGCCTATAAAATCTTAAAAAGCTGCTATTGCTTTTTTTGTTTGATAATAAAAATCTATACTCATCTTTGAAGATCTTATGTCACTACTTTTGTTTTTATGTGTTTCTTTAAATTAATGTGCCATGCATGGTCTTTATACTTTTCTTTAGTAGAGTTAGTTTTCTAGAAATAACATTTCATTTTGAAAGAAAATCTTCAATATTATGCTATATAGGAAGATGCTTATTTCCTTTGCCTTTACTCTTTTCTTATTTTCATCCATTTCCGTTTTCTGCCATCCCCATAGTTGTGTTAAAATTGGAAATATATTTACCTTCCCTTGCAGCTACAGCTGATGAAATTAAAATATAAAAATGTTTATGATCCACTAAAGTGAATCCATGTAATTAAGGCACAAATAAATTCTTAGTGACTTATACTACTGAAAAAGAAGTGACTTTTTCACTGATTCAAATGAGAACCAAAAAATCGGTTTGTGGTGAATAAACTCTCAATTCATATCTCAGCTAAGTAATAAAAACTCTGTTCAGGAAAAAGTTCTTTATAACTCAAAGGTACAGGAAATAGATTGTGAAATAGTCTATTGGCCCTCAGGTGGATCACAGGTGCAGTCCTTGAGCCTAAGGAATAAAGGGAAACACTTGGAGCCTAATAAATAAGGGCAAACACTTAGAGGCTCCATGGTGAACATATGCTGCTTTCTGTACTAGAATGGGAATTAATTTCTGCTGTGGAAAGGAGATGTGGTTTGATTATTTATTACTTTTTTAAAAAATATTTTTAGTTGTAGACGGACACAATACCTTTATTTTGTCCATCTAGTTTTTTTCATGTGGTACTGGGCATCGAACCCACCACCTCATGTATACTAGGAAAGTGCTCTACCACTGAGCCACAATCCCAGCCCCTATTGCTTTTTTTTTAAACAAGAAACTGTATCAGTCAGGGTCCTGATTGGAACACAGATGCTTTAATCACAGGGATATCCAAAGAGTTTAATGGAGAGATGTCCATTTGCAAGTGTGGACAGAAAGAAGGAAACCAACAGGAAACAGTGAACCATCCCAGTAAAAGTGGAAAGCTGTTGCCATTTCCAGGTATAAAATGGCAAGGGGAGGGAGCAGTTCCCCGAACTGGCAGGAAATATAGCTGTGACAAAAATCCTGGCTGAGTCCTGGTTGTGCCCAAGAAGAAGGAACCACTGTCAAATAGCGTTCTGGCAAGGAAGGAGGTATGGGACAAATTCCTTGATCTATCTCTGTTTCTACTTTATGACCCCCTGCTAGACCTCTCCTACCCACAGGGGCTGAACACTGTAAGCCAGAGGACAAGGGAGCCTAGTGATGCTGTCCTTGGCAATCAGCCTCCTGAAGCCCCAAACTCAGCACAGAATGGCTGAGGATGCATCTTGGAGGGCAAACCGAGAGTAAGCTGTCCACAAGGGTTTTGTTATTCCAAGATAAAGGGCATGTTGATTTGAGCAAGTCATCATTTCTCAATTACCCAAATGTGGCATTTAATTCATTTTTTATGCTTGATAATGATTTTGAGGCATAAAAATGATCTTTATAACCCCTGTTCAAATGTTTTCTTCATTGGCTATTAAATATTAACAAAATATTTGTTATAACTCAGTGCTGTACTGTTTATGTGGCTGAATATTCAGGCTTATTTAATCATTCTCAAAACACATGGAAAGTCATTGATATCAAATATAATCATCATCCTTGTATGAAGTTGAGAGAAACAGATAAAAATGATATGTGTTGAGGAGTGAGACTTGAGTGACAGACTGAACATCAATATTGCATTAATTATTTCTGTTTTCTTAGTAACCACATTAAATTAATCACTTTAGTCTTGGTGACTTGGTATGAAACTGCAGGGACTACTTAAAATCTAACTAGCCATATGGTGAGTGGTTAAGAGTCTGACTCCGGAGTCCCATTGCCAAGTTTAAATTGCAGCTCAACAACTAGCTAGTGGTGCAAGGTTGGGCAAGCAACTTAACATTTTAAAAGTTTCTCCTTTTGACTTATAAAATTGATTTGAAATATTACTCTGATTGTAATATCCCCCGATTATAAGGATTAAGCAAATATGTAAATGTCAAAAATATTCAGCATAATGTTCACTGCATGAAATAATTATTTCTTAGTTGGGCTGCTATAAAGAAGTGCTGTAGACTGGATGTCTTATAACAACAAGAATTTTACTTCTCAGTTCTGAAAGCTGAAAATCTGAGATCGGGTGCTAGCATGGTTGGGTTGGATTGAGGTCCCTTTTCTGGGTGGTAGATTGCCAACTTCTCCTTGTAACCTCACATGGCAGACACAGATGTAGCTAGCTCTCTGGTCTCATAAAGGCACTAATCCCATTCATTAGTGCTTCACTCTCATGACCTAATTACTTCCCAAAGGTCCTACTGTCAAATAGCATCACACTGGGATTAGAGTTTCTACATAAGAATTTGGAACATAAATGTTCTGTGCACTGAAAATTATAATTCAGATAATGAACTGGATTTATTATTTGGACAGAATCTGTGATAAATATAATTAGAGTGAATATTTGGCTTACATTATTGAGAAGAGAGTCCTTCATTAATGTGAAATTACATACACAATAGAAAACATTCCCTACTCTTAAGGCAGCCTGGTCCATTGTAGGAGGAAGAGAGAAAGAAGAAAAGGAAGCAAACAGAGAATCTCAAAGAATTATAACCATTTTCCTATTCTTCAGAAGTCCATTCATTTGGCCATTCAATAAAGTATTTTTTACTATAGTATTATAAAAATTTAAGATTTCAGATGAAACGATTTGGAACTCTTTTCAACACCAGCCAAAGATAGGTTTAAGTCTGAGAAGGGACATGAAAATAGTTTTGCTTCTAGATACAAAAACTTGGACCTTAAGATTAGTTCTACCAGTGACTTAGAATAAACCACATCCCTGAAATTCAGTTTCCTGTTGTATAAAGGGCCAGCTGGATGGAAGTTAGCAGTTTTCAAAACATCTTCTGGAAAGTTGGGTTCCTTAGGTGAATTTGGGAGATAGTGCATTTTGCATCTTCTCAAATTCCTATAGTCTTGCAATTCACTACAATTCTGAGTGGTTTGCAAATATTTTCTCTGACTCTTCAAGTTGTCTCTTCACTCTGATGATTGTTTTCTTTGCTGTGCAGAAGCTTTTTAGTTTGATAGAATCTCATTTGTCTATTTGTCTGTGTTTTTGGATCATATCCAAAAACTTCACCAAAACTAATGTTCTGAAATATTTCTCCCCTGTTTTTTTTTTCTACTTGTTCAATCATTTTGGGTCTGACATGTAAGTTTCTAATTAATTTTGAGTTTAGGTAAAAGATGGGGTCTTGTTTCATTTTTCTAAATATTGTCCAAGCCTGAGAAGGGTAGGGAGGAGGAGGGGAAAATGAGAAGTTGGTTAACAATCATAAACTTAGGAGCAGCTCTAGTGTTTTATATTATAGCAGGGTGATTGTAGTTAATAACAACTTATTGAATATCCTAATTTATTGTATATTTCAAAATAGCTACAAGAATTTTGAATGTCTCCAACACAAAGAAATGATAAATGTTTGAGGTGATGGATTTGTTAATTACTCTGATTTGAATAGTATACATTGCATCTGCCGGGAAATTACAGTAATGGCTGAGGTTTCTAGCCTCCCCCCCTCCCAGTGGGCTCAGGATGTGAGAGCGTACCCCAGCTGTGAGATGAAACTGGAAAAGGCAGGAGTCACTAACGTCTCCTCCCACCGCCTTCAAAAGACTCAGAGCCACGTCAGGGAGTCCAGTCAGATGGACGATGCTGGAACTCTTTTATTGAAGAAGGTGGACAACGTTTTATAGTGGACATGAGCCAATCAGTAAGCAGATTATAGAAACGGGTAAAGAGCACGGGCACATTTCATTGGCAAAATCCCCTATAGGGTGGTTCTGGTTCTCACGATATGTCACAGCCACGCCCCTGCTTAGCCTAGGTTCATAACAGGGCGTGGCAAGCAGCCAGAAAGCCAGAGCTTTCCATCCCCTCGGCTTCGGAAGGCCACCGACATGTATCCATGTAACAAAATATCTCATTATGCCTTATAAATACGTATAACTACTACAGTTAAAATTATTTAATTGCTTTAAGATACAAATATAAAATGTTTCACAGCAAAATAGAAAAGAAAAGAAAGGCACTTCAATTTTGTTCAACCCCATTATTTTAAATGTATTCTTCCTTGGGATCATTTCCCCTCATTTAACATCTGCTAATTTCCTATAAAGTGATTAGAATATAAAATTCACTCCAAAGTCAAGAGAATAATAGTTTATTAGTGAATTTCTATCCTCTCCCATGTTTTAGAATCTAATTCTTGAACTGTTTTTATGACATGGTAACTATGTAATAACCTTGATACAATATCTGATTAATTAAATATTCTTACTTCATTCCTGTGATTAAGGGTTAAAGAACTGGAGCACCCTTGGAGAATTCATTTTTTACCCTCCTGGCTGTTATTCAAAGGGAAGTAGGAAGATAATTAGGTCTGATTCCCTGGAGTAGAATAAAGTCAGTTTTTGCTGTTGTTCAATACTACACTGTGTGAAATTCTTAGAAGATTAAAGATGATTGAATGTATATGCATTTGAATAAATTACCTACAATGAACATGGAGCTCACTGAATATCTAAATCAGTAGTTAATATTTTCCACAATGGTTTCAAAAAATCTACTTGTTATATCACAGTATGTTGTAGTTATTATTTTTCTTGTACAAGTGCATGAATAAAAGCAAAAGAGAAGACATGAAAGAATTCTTGCTACTTATGAACTTAGAAACAGATTCTTAGTCACTCTAGAATGATATTTGTCTTCAGAAAGCATACTATAAATTATCATGACTAATATTTGGTCTCGTGATTGGACTCAAAGACTCAAAATATAGAGAGATATGTTTGCAGTATTAGGCTCGTAGCTACCAAGTTCTTCCCTACCATTTTTATTTCTTCTGCTAATAAACAACAGAAGAATGTATTTGAAATAATTCAGATCTACAATTTTTTATTGATTTTTTCATTGATGAATTTGGAGTATTAATCAGGCAATTATTTTTCTTAAAAGTTCAATTAACTGTCTTGTAGAGATGTCAATTGGCATAGTACTAAATGCAGTGGGTGGTGGTGGAGTACTTTTGTTTATGCTTGAATGTGTGTTTGTGTGTGTTTTGAGCATTCCTCTAGAACTGGGGTACTAACCTCTTTCAGAGGTAATATAATTATTAAGTTTCATTCTGTGTAAATGTATGAAGTAGCCACCATATTTCTTTGCAATTCGTCCATTTTTATCTTGGTTCTTTCTCCCTGCTTGTGTTTTCAACTCTGGAAGCATAAATTGCTATTACTTCAGGTTCTTCTCATATCACATTTTTTATTCCATTGGTTCTCATCTCATTGCTTAGACTAGACATGTGTTTTCTACTACTTGCTTAAAAGGTAAAAGAAGTAAATAGTAATGACTACTTCTGGGTCTTCATGATAATGATAACGATTATATTTATCTTCTATTGAGTGTTTCTGGTTTTACAGAAACCATTCTAAAATACATTATTTTGAGTTCTTTTCAACAGTCTGTGAAGTAGGCACATTATCATCCACAACTTCATGATGATTGAATAGTTTGTCCAAATTGTAAGATAAACTAAATATCAAAGACATGATTCAAATCCAAGGCTGCCTCCGTCTTCTCATTTTACATCAATAAACCAATTACACCACAATGACTATGCACATGGTCACCCTGATACTACACATGATGTAATACATGGTGTAGCATATGATCTATTCTAGAAAATGTTCTATGTGTACTTAAAAAAAGTATATATTCTCCACTGTTTGGTAGCATGCACATTAAATGTCAGTTATATTAGTTGATAGTGTTGTTCAAGTTTTTTATATACTTTTAGATCTTATATAAGTATTCTTTCAGTTATGAAGAAGGGGATTGACATGTTCAACTAAAATGTAAATGTTGAATTGTCTATTTTTCTCTTTAACTGTGAAGGGTTTTGCTTCATGTATTTTGGAACTCAGTTGTCAAGTATGTATAATTTTAAAAAATACCTTCCTAATATATGGACCATTTTATCATTATGATAATGGTGTTTTTGTTTCTAGGAATGTTTCTTAAATTCTGGTATAAATATTAATATAAACAACTACAGTCCTTCTTTATTTTCTTTGTGCTGGGAATTGAACCCAGGGCCTTGCACATACTGGGCAAGCTCTCTACCACTGAGTTATATCAGCAGCCCTTATTTCAGCTTTTTTATGGTTTCAGTTTGCCTGGTTTGTCTTTTCCATCCATTTATTTGCTTTCCACTTATTTATGTGTGCTCTTGTAGACAGTATATAGTTAAAACTTGGTTATCAAACTTATCATGTTTGATAATCTCCATCTTCTGATCATAATATTTCTTCCATTCATATTTAATATTTTGTTGCTATGTTTGGTGTGTTCCATTTTATATTTTTCTGTATGTCTCACGTTATTTTACCCTTTTGAAAATATCTTCCTTTTTTAACAACTTTTTTTCTGTGTACCATTTTCACTCTTCTGTTGATTTTTTAACTATATATTTTTTAGTTTAGTGGTTTCTCTAGGGGTTTTATATTTTATTTTATTATAATCTTTTCAGGTCAATACTTATGTGATTTTGGCAAAATACAACAAATTTATACCAGTATAGTAACATTTCCTCCTTTATTATTTGTTGTAATATTATATTCTTTGCACTTATAGACCTAATATAACAGTATAGTAATTATTGCTTTATACAAAATCGTTTTTCACAACAGCTAAAAGAAGAAAAGAGGGTGTATATGTTTGCTCATGTATTTTCCATATATAATGCTCTATATTTTCCCTGTGGATTTAAGGTACTGTTTGTTGTCATTTTCTTTCAGTCTGAAGCACTTTCCATAGTATTTCTCATAAGGCAGGGCTGCTGGAAATGAATCATCCCAGTTTTATTTATGTATGACTGTCTTTGTTTCACCTTCAGTTTTGAAGGGCAGTTTTACTTTGTTGACAGGTTTTTTTTTTTTTTTTTTTTTTTCTTCTCCCTCTGGCATTTTGAATATGTCACTCCTCTGCCTCAGCTCCCATTGTTCCTGAGGAGGAGTCAGCCATTAATCATATTGTTGTTCCCTGGTATGTCATGAGTCATTTTTCTTTTGCCACTTTCAAGATCTTACTCTGTCTTTCACTTCCAGCTGCTTGACTGTGATGTTCTATAGGGTTGTATCACTGTGCTTATCCCATTGGGATTCCTTGAAATTTCATATATACCAAATAATATTTTCATCAAATCTGGGAATTTTCCAGCCACTATTTCTTTTATTTATTTATTTATTTTTATTCTAAGTTGTTATAAATGACAGCAGAATGCATTATGTTTCATATTATACTTATAGAGCACATATTTACATATCTCTGGTTGTATACAAAGTATATTCACACCATTCGTGTCTTCATAAATGCACTTAGGGTAATGATATCCATCTTTTTTTTTTTTTTTTTTTTTTTTTACCATCTTTCTTTTTTTATTCTTCACCCTTTTGCCCCCTCCCTTCCCCTCCCTCCCCATTGGCCATTCTAGTGTTCCTCTAATCCTCCTATGCTCCTTGTCCCAACCCCACCGTGAACCGGCCTCCTTATATTAGAGAAAACATTTGGCATTTGTCTTTTTGGGATTGTCCAGCCACTATTTCTTTAAATAATTTTCTATTTCTTTACCTCTCTTTATTCTGATTCCTACTATACGTATGTTGGTACTTTTAAATTTGTCCCACAGTCTTCTGAGCTTCTGTTTGATTTTCTTCCGACATTTTTACTTTCTGTTTTTCAGATTGGGCAATTTCTTTTGACATATCTGCATTATCGAAAATCTTAAAAAGAAATTTGGTAATGGAGATTGTATCTCTTTCCCACTTTCCCCACTTTTTTTTTTTTTTTCCCTTCTCATCTCACCTGGACTTAAACTAAAGAACACTGGCAAAACCCAATTAATTTCTGTGTAGCAGATAAATGCAGGCAGATAAATAACATACCCTCAAATAACAACATACCCTCAAAAACTTAAGAATTCGGTTTAACAGGAATGAATAATTGGGCTTGAATCAATTTCAATAGTTCAAGATTAGCCTACTCAGCAAAACAAAGAGGATGATCATCCATCCTTTTGATATGATAATTAGTGACCATTTATTATTTTTCTAGCAAGGCTTTAGTAATCTATTTCCTACATCAAGTATCTGTTCAAAGTGTTTCTTCCAAAATCAAAAAACATTTGCTCTGGGAGAGATTCTGGTAAATGCAACATTTTCCTCAGATAATTAACTTTCTTTTGTATGCTACGTTCCTGTAATTTGTTAATGGGTATAATAGCATGTATCATGTGGAGTTGTTGTAAAGACTAAATAAGTTAACATATGTAAATATTTTAGAAAATGTCTCTCACATAGCAATCGCCCTTTATGCATTAGTCTTTATTATGGTGATTGCTTTATAACATTTATGTGATGCTTTAGAACTTCAGAGATGTATTAGTACACTGACTGAAAGGGTACCCTACCTGTTTCTCAGAGTAGACCTAGCCCCCTTGTTTCTTCAGTACTTGTGTATTGCTCATGGTGGAAGATGAATGGTTCCAATAATAGCTCCTTTGTTAACTCATCCTAACAGTATTTGTTAGGTATGGAATTTCCAGTAATTCTTAAACAGTATTTATACATAGTAGTAGCATACATACTTAGATTTGCATTTCAGTTTGGTTATTTTCAAAGAATAGTCCACCCAGTCACTGGAAAATTTGTACATCAGATGCTGACTTCTAAATGCACTTGTGTGATTTAGTTAACAAATTTGAGTTCTTATCAGTTATCTACACTCAAGAAGCCCCTTCCCTCACTTCCAACAGTTAAACTGAAGCAAGAATGGCTTGTGTTGAGTTGCCTCCAAAGTCTTGTATTGATCTTACAGCTACCATTAAAACAAATTAGCTGACAAAAATATTTGGCAAATGGTCAGAACCACTGACATATTTTTTGACTGACCACTAGAAAATATAAATTATCTCACTGAAAGTGATATTTATTTTAAAAGTACAGAATTTGTAAGTCTTCTGTGAAAGTCACATATAAAAAAATCATTATAAATTCCCTTAACTAGGAAGCCCCAAATAAGTCTAATTAGAGCAATTGAATTGGGTTTTACTACAATTCAGGTTCCCACAGAGGGCTTAATCAACCCTTGTGCATAATGAACACTCAGTAAAGTATAATTTGTGTGCACAAAGGGCATGGGAAAGATGTTCTCCCCAAAGACTGGTTCTTCACAGACTAGCTCAGAACTAACAAAGATCTAAAGAAAACTCTACCTGTCAGTCTTAATAGTTACAATGTGAGTGTTTTAGATACTTCTGCTGTATCTAATGAAAATTCTGACATGATTTCAGGGCATTCAGGCCTTAGATCACGAAGATTTTTATGTTGCATTTGCAATGCTTAGAATTTTGTTAGAGGATAGCTGTCAGATACCTTTTCAGAGCTGTCTTCATTTGCTATAAAATAAGAGATGTTGTGCATTTCTAGCCAACATTACATTCAATCATACTGGGAAATTATTAAAAATAATCTTGTTATTGTTTACATATACAGACATCTTTCATGATCATTTGAATGAATCCCCTCAAAGTTAAGGGGTCTCCTAAAGCAAGTGGTGAATAGGTACAATCATGAAACTCCTCCATAAACCTCTGTGGACTGACTGGTTATTTGAAGTATATTCTATTTTGAGTATTTCTTAATAACATGGTCTTGATCATAGTTACACAGAAGTTCAGGCAACTTAAAAATGTCTTTGTGTTAATGTTAGACTATGTGCAGAAAGAAATGAGGGGAATGAAGTTATGGAATACCAGGTATAGGTCAACCTCTATGGTTTACTGAGTTGTATGTATCAAGTATGAAATTAAAATCATAGGTGATGTTGGATTCCCGGCAGGGAAAGGCACGCCTCCCAGGCAGCTCAACTAGCCACACCCCCAGGCGCCTTGAGACTCCCAAGCACCCCAGGTCAGCTACACTGCTGGCCACGCCTCAGGTTGACCATGCCGCTGACCACTTCCCAAGTGCCTTACTGAGCCAGTTGCGACATATGGGCTTGCCTTCTGATCCCGGTGGCCTATGGGACTGGGGCTGGGAGGGGTGGGGGGGGGGGGGGGGTCCCTCAGACCACCGGTCCACTACTTAAGCGCCCTCCAGACTGAAACCGGCCCCTTTTGCCCCTTTTTTTCTTCTTCTTTTCCCCTTTTCCTGTTCCACGCGCTGATTCTCCCTTCCCCCCACGTGTCCCTTCATCTGATTAATAAAATCCCCCCCCCCTTTTTACACGGCGGTCCCAGTGTGTTTCGTCTATCCTTTAGGTGAGACAGAACACTTACTCTGATTAGCTGAACAGTAATCATCAGTAATTTGTGTGATCTCTTCACAATTTTCCTTTTTCTATTTGAACACTATTTAAGAAAAGGATCCTGAAAGCACTATTTCCTATTAAAGAGTGTCACATTCCCAGCCCTTTTTATTTTATTTTATTTTATTTTATATTTTGAGACAGGTTCTTACTCAATTGCTTAGGGCCTCACTAAGTTGCTGAGGCTGGTTTTCTTTTAAAATTCTTTTTAAAAATTATTATTATTTTTTAGTTGTAGATGGACACAACATCTTACTTATTTATTTCAATGTGGTGCTGCGGATCGAACCCAGTGCCTCACACATTTGAGGCAAGCGCTCTGCTACTGAGCCACAACCCCAGTCCCACCCCCACCCCCGCCCTTCCCCCCTAGGCTGGTTTTGAGTTTGTGATCCTCCTGCCTCAGCCCCCCAGTCACTGGGATATAGACATGCACCACCACATCTGGTGAAGTGACCCAAAATTTGACAATGAAGTTCACTTCCTGTGAATGGGATCTCCAACTTGGGTTTATAAGTTGCTACTTCAGATTTCTTTTTTCTGTCTCTTCATTTATACTCTTGACCTCCCTGAAACAAATTCTTGTATGACTGTAGGATTTATTTGGCTTTTATTTATACTTCATAGTGATCATATCTGCAGCCAGTATTTACTGAGCTTCATGGTATGCCTGGCACAGTGTCAAGTGCCTTGGAGGAGCCATCTCATTTAGTATTCACAATGACAGGTACTATTATTATCTCTATTCAGTAAGTCATACAACTGGTATTCAAAAAGGCTAAGTACATTATTCTAGGTTACATAAGTCTCACCTGGTAGAGCTGAAATTTAAGCCTACTATTGTCTCAGTCCAGATTTCCACACTTAAACACTATGATAAATTGATTTATCTTCACATTATTCTTTTATCCTGGTAATTCTTAACTTGGAGAGTTATGCATATGGGAGATAAGGTAGCAGTAGTCCTAGTAGGTGTGGTTTTAAATTCTAAGAGCATTTAAAAAAAATTCACCTCTCAGATTTTCCTTCCCAGAAATTCTGTTCTGCCCTTGGGTAGTTGGAAGGATCAGTGATTTCATCTGAAAGAATTCTTCAGGGAATTTTGCTTCATCCTCTCATTGAGAATAATCAAAGGAACTGTTACATTGGCTGCATTCTGGACTTCAGCCTTCTAGGCATCTGATTTCCAATTGAGACACCTTGTTGGTTTCTGACTTTGATTTTCCTCCTTTGGTCTGGCATCTGGCTCTCTTCTCCAGCCCCACATTGCATGGGCCTACTATGGTTCCCTCTGTGGTCCCTGTCTCTCTTTACCTGCTCCCCAAAAGGCTCCCTCATGGTATCTTTCTAACCACGGTATGAAAAGGGTTTCTCCAGTGGATTTGAGTAAGTTTCAATAGGAGGTGAGTCATTACAGCATGATGAATTTAGGACAAATTGGTTGCAAAAAAGAGGTCCTAGAAAATGTATGGCCAGAAGCTAATTCCTTGTTTTAAATAGTTCCAGTTTGGGATTTTTCAGGTAACTTCTGAACTATGTAAACATTTGCCGGGAAAATAAGAGAAAAAGTTATCTTCTGACTTTGAAAATTGCATAATTTCTTGGCATTATTTAATTAAATCCAGTAAGGAGTTATTCAATTCTTACTTCATAGAGCACTTTGGTAGGTGTCACATATGATATAAAGTAAGTGGGATACATAAGCACTGCTCTAAAGAAGCTCAGAAGGAAGAATACTTGCAACTAAGGACTAATATCTGTAGTGGTGGGAACTGCAGCAGAGGTTTACAGCAATGCTTGCAGAATTCTTGGAAGCTGTTAACTTTTTAGGTTGTTGGTACCTTTGGAGTAAAGACAAGAACCCTGTGACAGCCAAACCTCATGGAAAATGAAACTGTTGAAGCATGGAGCTGAAGTAGAACAGGATGGGGTAGTAGCAGGCAGAGAGGCTGGAAAGGAAGGAAAGGACCCAGTCATTCAGTGTTGCATATCATTTAGGCTCAGTATTATCTACCCTTGGGCTCAAGTAATGCAATGTGTTTTGTTTGTGGAGTTGATGAATCTGATAAGAAATAGCTTATTTGAATTTCTTCTGATAGAGCCCACCGGGCATTGACAGGTTACCTATTCTCTAGGTCATCCAAAGGATTGACTCTGAATGTGTTTCCTAAGGGTATTCACAGAAATGCACAACTTGTTTTGATTTATCAGTAAGCAAGTCTATGTGGCTCATGTCAATCTCAGGGCAAAATGGCAATCAAGAGAGTCAGGTAGCTTCTGTCCGTCAGCACTTACGTATTATAAGCCATGACACCAAAAAGAAAAAAAAAAAGAGGCAAAAATATATTCCACTATTAAAAATGATCACCCTGCTAAGTAGGATAATTAATTTGCAGTAATTTGAAACCTAATTTTTAATAGCCAAATCCAATGTTCAGCATCAAAAACATATAGCTATTGTGCCTTTTAATTTCCTTTCATACTTACTTAACCTGCTAAAAACACCACCATTATATCATAGTTGTCGTCAGCCCCAACCCACCCACTTCCTTTCAGTTGATATCCTAACTTAAATCCACTATGTTAACCTAGGGAAAGGGGAAGCTAAATTGGTTAATATTTTGTAGGAAATAAAAATCTTTCTCCAAAACCCTCCTATTGTTTTTCCTAAGGCTTCAGTTATGTTAGTTTTGCCATAGTATCTATTTCTCCTTCTCAAATATGCCTGTTAGCTACATTTTCTCAAGGAGACCATTCATCACCCTTCTTGAGTAAAGAATAAAATTTAGGTTTTCCTTCAAATGTCAGGAATCCAGGATTCCATTCGGATCAGTGACTTTGAAATGATTGCAAGTACATAAACTACAATTTATTGCCACTTTCAAAAATATAATCGGACAAAAGGGGCATAAAGTCACTTACCACGAACTACACAATGAATTACATCTATCTACCTATCCATCTATTCAACAGACTTTTAGTGAAATTTCCTTAGCTAGTTTCTTGGGATACATGGGTGAACATCAATTACAACTGATTTACTTTATGCAGTACTGATAATGTTTACATTATAATATTCACAAGGAAATAATAATGATACGGAAAATGCATTCTTAAACCTGCTTACTTTAGAACATTTGTAATGAACCAATTACAAGACAGTGAGTTTAGGCTGGTTGATATTGATTCCAAGTACAAAAGCAACTCATAGATGAGAGAAAGCAGTGTGAGCTGTGGTAATTAGGGAAAGATTAGCAGAGAAGCTGGGACTGTATAGAAGCCTTGAAGGACGAATAGTAATTAGACAAATTAAGGCAAAGAGAGATGTCCTTCTACTAATTGGGAGAAGGATAAGAAACAATTCCCCGATTTTGTATAGGGGATCTGAGTCCCTTTGGGATATCCAAATTGCTAACACTTGTTCAGAACTTTAGATAAGTAATTCTAAACAAAAGGGTCTAAATTTTATTTTAACTTGTGTTTTCTGAGGAAACAGAAACATCAGTTCCCTTTGAAGTTCAGGTATTTTGTAAACCTCATTATATCAAGATCTTGTTTTGAAGACTCTAGTCTCTTTGTTTCAGTTAAATTTTACCTCAACTTTGCCCTTTTCCCCAAATCTTACAATAAATAACACTGCCTCTTCCTTTGCTTGATACATTACACAGTTTCTTTGACATACCTTCTCTGTTGCAGTAAGAAAATAAATCTAAATTGATTAAAATACAAGTTTGTTTCAATGATTTATTTCATATGGATGTTATTAAACTATCAAATTTTAATATTTTAGATCAAGATTTTAGGCAAAATGATAATTCATTTTCCCCCCACCAACTTAACAATATTTGTGTTAAAGGTAATCTGATTCAACTAATTGTTATTTTTTACTCAATATGGTTAATTGATGCTAGAGCAACTTTAGGCAAATTACTCAACACAGAGGCACGTATATAATACTGTAATATTTTGGTCATGCCATTGTTTAAGTATGTAAAAAAATTAGAAAATTCTTCACTGACATGGCAGGGTTTCTTTTTTTTTTTTTTTTTTTTTTTTTTTGTCTTTTTTTGTTTTCTAGTACATCTCAAGTACCTAACAATGTTTGGCATGTATGTTGTTTTCAATTTATATTTATTGAATCTTCATCTCTCTTTCATTTTTCTCTCTCTCTCTCTCTCTCTCTCATACACACACACACACACACACACACACACACACACACACATATGAGTTTGCTATGAAGCATCAGAGAGAATAAAGTAAACATTAAAGTTCAGTCTTGAAGAAACAAAATTGGAGAAATTGTCTGTATCATCCAGTTTCTTCTTTTATAACCTGGCATATGGAGTTTTACCCCATTCATACTCATGTTTATTATATCTTATGGACTATTATATTCTTTAATTACTTTTACTTATAAAATCAAATCTTCAGCTTGTTATTAAATGATCCACAGAATTTGACTCAAACTATCTTTTCCTGGCTATATCCTTCCTATAACTCTCTTATTAGAACAAGAAATTTCTTTTTTAAAAACCCATTTGGTGGAGAAAGCATTTGCTATCTATATACTTATGTTCCACCTTGACATTTACCTTTCCCAGTGGGGCCCAATGACCAATTTCAGGCAATGAATTATGAACAAAGTGACATGTGTCATTTCCAAGTTAAGGAAAGTAGATGTTTTTGTGCCTCTTGATTCTATTTCTCTAAGTGATATATTTGGAAGCTACACATTATAAATGGAGTAACTACAAGATAGACAAGCAGAGCTTACCTGTATCAGAATTTAGGTAAGGAGCATGTGTTACAAAGTTTTATTGTGCTAACTCACTGTAATTCATTTTCTTTGGTGTGCATTATAGCAGTTAACATTTATCCTGCATGAGACAGTATTCATATTCAAACTGTTTCTCCAATCTGGGATACTGTCTTTCCTACCTTATACTTAATTGCTCCCAAATAGCTCCAACAACATTGAGAAGCCTGCCCAATCTCTCCAAGTCAAAGGAAAGACTAATCTGTTTTCCTTCTGATGACCCACTGCATATCTAGTCTGTCTACAATACTTATTTTGAATTAACTGCTAATGACTCAGTGATTATGGTATGATTATTTTTTCTCTCCTCTTTACTATTTTTTTTAGATATGATGACAGAACAGTATATTGTGACATCTCATACATGCACAGAGTATAACTTATTCTAATTAGGATCCCATTCTTGTGGTTGTACATGATGTGGAGTTTCACAGTGGTGTATTCATATATGAACACAGGAAAGTTCTTTCAGTGTAGTTGCAACTTGTATCTTAGCTTCATTATGAGTTCCTTCTCTTTTATTGCATTGTGATCCCCATAAGACATCAGAAAACATGCTTACAAGCTATTCCTATTGATTCATTCTATAATAAATTTTTATCTTTTGTACATTTGTACAGATAAATTTTTTTATTGGCAAAGTCCAACATATTGAGGTGTGTAAGTACTTTTCTCTTACATTTTTTTTGGATAAAATTCTTTTCTAAAGCCAGTTTTATTCCATTTCAAGTAAATATAAATTGATTTCTGAAATTATAATAGATGACCATGAATGAGTTTAATCATTACTTCTATAGAATGGCAATTTAAATAATAATCTAGAGGTAGTCACCAAAGAAAACTGTATCTTCTATAGATTTCAAGATTTCCTGTCTTTGAGGAGGAATATTTGGGAATATTCTGGGGCCATCCCACACTCCATGCTGTGGGCCAGTCTATCCGGTTTGCCCCATATCATTCACACATCAGATGTTATTCTGTGATTATAGTATATGCACTGTCAAGGGAGCTATGGAGGACAAGATTACCCAATCTAGGGAGGTTTTGCCTCTGAAACTACTAGAGATATAACTACGCCTGAATTGTTGAAAATTACTGACATTAAAAAGGCTCTTGCCCTAGAATCATTTGTTGAGGTACTAAGCCCCTTTGAGTCTATTTGTTTGAGAGCAGATTGGCTTGCTATCAGTCTCATCTGGCCATCTTATGCTAATTGAGCTGATATGGCTTTTTTTTTTTTCTTAATTTCTCTTCTGAATAGATCAGAAGCTTTAGAAATGCCCTACCTGCAAGCCTCCTATCTAATCTTGCACAGAAATAAGATGAGAGAGTCCCCTTTCCTTTGGCCCAGCCCTACAGGCACAAAACAGATGATGAGGCCTTGTCTTCCCCATTCCACCCATTATTTTTTCTCCCTATAATGAGGCAGACAGAACTCATGAAATTCTGCATTCTCCCTTTCAAGGTCAATATGTTTGTTGTGGACCAATAATAAGCTTCTCCCTAAGTCTACCTGAAAACATGAATCTTTTTTCCAGATTGAATTGTAGAGACTAAGTTAACTGGAGGTTTATTTCGTTATATATGCTTGTTCTGAAAAGTCAGGTGTAAGTCAAACTTTATTTGAAATACACAAGAGAAACTGGCTATGCAGAGACCCCAGGTTAATACTTTTATCGTTTGGATAATCACCATCGTATCAATTGGGAATTTTATGAATTGGCTTCTGAAAGCAAGGACTGCCTGCAGTGAGTTACCATGAGTTCCATGGAAATTGCGTTTCTTTGTTGTCCCTATTCTGATATGCATGAGCTGACATAAAATGCATGTTTTCCTTTTCTCCTCAGGTTTTCTGTGTCATTCTTTACAGGTCTGCCAATCGTTACTATTATTTTATCAAAAAGTTTGCCAGAGTATTTTGATAATGACATTCACCATTGGGAGACATTTCTACTACTGTGAAACCAATTAAAAGACACTTTTAACAATAAGTGAACTTATGTGATGAAAGTCCAAATTATTGCTACTTAAATAGTTTTGCATTAAAATGGAAGCAATACACATGAAAGACTATTTTTTAAAATGGGCTAGTTATTAACCTCTTACTGAATCTATAAATTAAAATTCTAAATTGACTTCAACATTAACTTCAGCTTCCACAAATTGATTACAGGAAGAATTGTCATTTCAGGTATGTTTTTAGATTAGTAAAGTAATAGTTACAGATTAGTAAACTGAGAATAGGAGAGATGAGTCAAACAGCAATATTCCTCAGAACAATACATGGTTCATATTTAACTCTCAATATGTTTTCTTTTTTTTAAATTATTTTTTATTCTAAGATGTTATAAATGACAGCAGAATACATTACATTTCATATTACACATATATAGAACACTTTTTTACAAATCTCTGGTTGTATGCAAAGTATATTCACACCATTCGTGACTTCATATATGCATTTAGCGTAATGATATTCATCTCATTCTACCATCTTTTTTTTTTCCCTTCACCTTTTTGCCCCCTCCCTTCCCCTCCCTCCCCATTGGCCATTCTAGTATTCCTCTAATCCTCCTATGCTCCCCATCCCAACCCGACTGTGAATTGGCCTTATATCAGAGAAAACATTTGGCATTTGGCTTTTTGGGATTGGCTAACTTCACTTAGCATTATATTCTCTAACTCCATCCATTTTCCTGCAAATGCCATGATTTTATTCTGTCTTATTGTTGAGTAATATTCCATTGTGTGTATATACCACATTTTCTTTATCCATTCATCTACTGAAGGGCATCTAGGTTGGTTCCACAGTTTAGCTATTGTGAATTGTGCTGCTATAAACATTGATGTGGCTGTGTCCCTGTAGTATGCTGTTTTCAGGTCTTTTGGGTAAAGACCAAGGAGTGGGATAGCTGGGTCATAAGGTGGTTCCATTCAAGTTTTCCAAGGTATCTCCATACTGCTTTCCATATTGGCTGCACCATTTTGCAGTCCCACCAATAATGTATGAGTGTGCCTTTTTCTCCACATCCTTGCCAACATTTATTGTTGTTTGTGTTCTTAATAGCTGCCATTCTGACTGGTGTGAGATGAAATCTTAGAGTGGTTTTGATTTGCATTTCTCTAATTGCCAGAGAGGTTGAGCATTTTTTTCATGTATTTATTGATTGATTGTATATCTTCTTCTGAGAAGTGTCTGTTCAGTTCCTTGGCCCATTTATTGATTGGGTTGTTTTTTTGGTGTTTTGATTTTTGAGTTCTTTATATATTCTAGAGATTAGTGCTCTATCTGACTTGCATGTGGTACAAATTTGTTCCCAATTAGTAGGCTCTCTGTTCACCTCACTGATTGTTTCTTTTGCTGAGAAGAAGCTTTGTAATTTGAGTCTATCCCATTTATTGATTCTTGGTATTATTTCTTGTGCTACAGGATTCTTATTAAGGAACTTGGGACCTAATCCAACATGTTGGAGATTAGAGCTTACTTTTTCTTCTATTAGGTGTAGTGTCTCTGGTCTAATTCCTAGATCCTTGATCCACTTTGAGTTGAATTTTGTGCATGGTGAGAGATATAGGTTTAATTTCATTTTTATTGCATATGGATTTCCAGTTTTCCCAGCACCATTTGTTGAAGAGGCTATCTTTTCTCCAATGTACATTTTTGGCACCTTTGTCTAATATAAGATAACTGAAATTATATGTGTTAGTCTCTGTGTCCTCTATTCTGTACCATTGGTCTACTGGCCTATTTTGGTGCCAATACCGTGCTGATTTTGTTACTATTGCTCTGTAGTATAATTTAAGGTCTGGTATAGTGATGCCACCTGCTTCACTCCTCTTACTAAGGATTGCTTTAGCTATTCTGGGTCTCTTATTTTTCCAGATGAATTTCATGACTGCTTTTTCTATTTCTATGAGGAATGTCACTGGGATTTTGATTGGCATTGCATTAAATCTGTATAGTGCTTTTGGTAGTATGGTCATTTTGATAATATTAGTTTTGCCTATCCAAGAACAGGGTAGATCTTTCCATTTTCTAAGGTCTTCCATAATTTCTTTCTTTAGTGTTCTGTAGTTTTCATTGTAGAGGTCTTTCATGTCTTATGATTTCCAAGTATTTAATTTTTTTTGATGCTATTGTAAACGGGGTAGTTTTCCTCATTTCCCTTTCAGAGGATTTGTCACTGATATATAGAAATGCCTTAGATTTATGGGTGTTGATTTCGTATCCTGCTACTTTGCTGAATTCATTTATGAGTTCTAGAAGTTTTCTGGCGGAATTTTTTGGGTCTTCTAGGTATAAAATCATATCATCAGCAAATAATGATAATTTGAATTCTACTTTACCTATCTGTATCCCTTTAATTTCTTTCGTCTGTCTTATTGCTCTGGCCAGCATTTCAATTACTATGTTGAACAGAAGTGGTGAAAGAGGGCATCCCTGTCTTGTTCCAGTTTTTAAAGGGAATGCTTTCAATTTTTCTCCATTTAGAATAATGTTGGCCTGGGGATTAGCATATATAGCTTTTATGATGTTGAGATATGTTCCAGTTATCCCTAGTTTTTCTAGTGTTTTGAGCATGAAGGGGTGCTGTATTTTGTCAAATGCTTTTTCTGCATCTATTGAGATAATCATATGCTTCTTATCTTTGAGTCTATTGACGTGGTGAATTACATTTATTGTTTTCCGTATGTTGAACCATCTTTGCATCCCTGGAATGAACCCCACTTGATTATGGTGTATTATACTTTTGATATGTTTCTGTATCCGTTTTGCTAGAATTTTATTGAGAATTTTTGCATCTATGTTCATTAAAGATATGGGTCTGAAGTTTTCTTTTTTGGATGTGTCTTTGCCTGGTTTGGGGATCAGGGTGATGTTGGCCTCATAGAATGAGTTTGGAAATACTCCCTCTTTTTCTATTTCCTGAAATAAATTGAAGAGTATTGGTATCAGTTCTTCTTTGAAGGTCTTGTAGAACTCAGCTGTGTATCCATCTGGTCCTGGGCTTTTCTTGGTTGGTAGGCTTTTGATGGCATCTTCTATTTTGTCGCTTGAATTTGGTCTGTTCAAATTATGTATATCCTCCTGCTTAAGTTTGGGCACATCATACAACTCTAGAAATTTGTCGATGCTTTCGGTGTTTTCTATTTTGTTGGAGTATGGGATTTTGAAATAATTTCAAATTATTTCCTGTATTTCCATAGTGTTTGTTGTGATATTTCCTTTTTCATTGCATATATTAGTAATTTGAGTTATCTCTCTCCTTCTCTTTGTTAGCCTGGACAAGGGTCTGTCAATTTTATTCATTTTTTCAAAGACTCAACTTTTTGTTTTGTCAATTTTTTCAATTGTTTCTTTGGTTTCAATTTCATTAATTTTAGCTCTGATTTTAAGTATTTCCTGTCTTCTACCACTTTTGGTGTTGGATTGTTCTTCTTTTTCTAGAGCTTTGAGATGTAATTTTAAGTCATTTATTTGTTGACTTTTTCTTCTTTTGAGGAATGAACTCAATGCAATGAACTTTCCTCTTAGAACTGCCTTTATGGTGTCCCAGAGATTTTGATATGTTGTGTCTGTGTTCTCATTCACCTCTAAGAATTTTTTAATCTCCTCTTTGATGTCATCTGCAACCCATTGTTCATTCAGTAGCATATTATTTAGTCTCCAGGTGTTGGAGTAGCTTTTATTTCTTATTTTAATCCTTGATTTCTAATTTCATTCCATTGTGGTTGGATAGAATGCAGAGTAGAATATCAACTTTTTTGTATTTGCTCAGAGTTGTTTTGTGGCCTAGTATATGGTCTATTTTAGAGAAGGTTCCATGTGCTGCTGAGAAGAAAGTGTATTCACTGGTTGAAGGATGAAATATTCTATATAAGTCAGTTAAGTCTAAGTTGTTTATTGTCTTTTTGAGTTCTATAGTTTCTTTGTTCAGCTGTTGTTTGGAAGATCTATCCAGGTGAAAGGGGTGTGTTAAAGTCACCCAGAATTATTGTGTTGTGGTCAATTTGACTCTTCAACTTCAGGAGAGTTTGTTTGATGAATGTGGATGCTCCATTGTTTGGGGCATATATATTTATATTTGTTAAGTCTTGTTGGTGTATGATTCCCTTGAGCAGCATATAGTGTCCTTCTTTATCCCTTTTGATTGACTTTAGCTTGACGTCTACTTTATTTGATATGAGGATCGAAACCCCAGCTGTTTCCCTCTGTCCATATGAGTGGTAGGATTTTTCCCAACCTTTTAACCTTAGCCTATGGATGTCTTTTCCTATGAGATAAGTCTCTTGGAGGCAGCATATTGTTGGGTCTGTTTTTTTGATCCAATCTGCTAATCTATGTCTTTTGATTGGTGAGTTTATGCCATTAACATTCAGAGTTATTATTGAGATGTGTTTTGTATTCCCAGCCATTTTTATTTCTGGTATTTACCTTGACATGGTTTCTCTTCTAATTGTTTTTCCTTTAGTGCAATACCTCCCTCTGTTGATTTTCATCATTGTTTTTCTTTTCCTCTTCATCGAATATTTTGCCGAGGATGTTCTGTAGTGCTGGCTTTCTACTTGTAAATTCTCTTAACTTTTGTTTATCATGGAAGGCTTTTATTTCGTCCTCAAATCTAAAGCTTAATTTTGCTGGGTATAAGATTCTTGGTTGGCATCCCTTTTCCTTCAGAGCTTGGAATATATTGTTCCATGATCTCCTAGCTTTGAGTGTCTGAATTGAATAATCTGCTGTGATACGAATTGGTCTCCCTCTATATGTGATCTGATTCGTCTCTTTTGCAGCCTTTAAAATTCTATCCTTGTTCTGTATGCTAGGCATTTTCATTATAATGTGTCTTGGTGTAGATCTGTTTTAATTTTGTACATTTGGTGTCCTATAAGCCTCTTGTATTTGGTTTTCCAATTCATTCTTCATGCTTGAGAAATTTTCTGATATTATCTCATTAAAGAGGTTGCGCATTCCTTTGGTTTGAAACTCTGTGCCTTCCTCTATCCCAATTATTCTTTTGATGCTGTCCCATACTTCTTGTATGTTCTGTTCATGGTTTCTTACTATCTTCATTGTGTGGTCAACTTTATTTTCTTTTTCTTTTTTTTTGGTACCCGGGATTGAACTCAGCGGCACTAGACCACTGGGCCACATCCCCAGCCCTTTTTTGTATTTTATTAGAGACAGGGTCTCACTGAGCTGCTAAGTGCCTCGCCATTGCTGAGGCTGGCTTTGAACTCGCGATCCTCCTGCCTCAGCCTCCCAAAGTGCTGGGATTACAGGCGTGCGCCACCACGCCCGGCTTTATTTTCAAGATTATATACTTTGTCTTCATTGTCTGAGGTTCTTTCTTCCAGTTGATCTAGTCTGTTGGTGATGCCTTCAATTGTGTTTTTTATTTGGTTAATTGTTTCCTTCATTTCAAGGATTTCTGACTGTTTTTTTTTTTTTTTTTCAGAGTTTTGATCTCTTTTTTGAAGTAATCTTTTGCTACCTGTATTTGCTGTCTTATATCTTTGTTGTAGTGGTCAATTTTTGCCTGTATTTGCTCATTTAGATCATTCTTTGATTCACAGATCATTTTAATTATGAACCTTCTGAACTCTTTCTCTGACATTTCGTCAATTTAGCTGAGCATGGGTTCTGTTATTGTAGAATCCTGGTTTGTTTGGGGTATTTTCCTCCCCTGTTTTTTCATGATGTCTATTTGCTTTACTTTTTGCAGTGTAGATCTGAGTTATTACAGATTCTTCCCTATATTTTTTAATACCCTTGCAGGTTGTCTGTGCCTCCCTTTAGCACTGGACTATCAGAACCTGCCACTGACCCTCAAAGTATGCTACCTGAAGCTGGATTCACACTGGTTGTCACGGGCCGAACTGGTTGAGTCTGAGCTCCTGTGGTGGTCTGGGGCTAACCGCAATGGGATGAAGGTCAGTGGGACTGCCCTGGGCCCTCCTGGGCTCAGGCCGAGTTGGCAGGTCTGTCCTTGCCGTCTCCTGCTCTGGGGAGGAGGCCAGTGGGACTGGATGGAGCCTGGGCCTGGTGGCACTCTGATGTAGGACCCCGGGACTGCCCCGGGCTGCCTGCACTCTAAGAAGAGTTGACGGTTCGGTCCTTGCTGTCTCCTGCTCTAGGGCAGAGGTCAGCGGGACTAGATCTCAATATGTTTTCTGTTAGAATTTAGGCAAAGTTTCTTACGCAGGGAATGCCATTTTAATAAAAGGGAAGTTTATTAGGGGCCACGCGTGGAAGGGGGAGAAAAAGAGAAAATGGGGAATGGACGGGAACAGGGGCAAGCGCCAACAGAGAGCGATTTCAGTCCGGGGGTGGCTTAAATAGAGTGGGGGGTCAGAGAGCCCCCCTGGAGTGAGTCCTTGTCCTATAGGCCAGCAGAGGTCAGGGGGGGTAGGGGTAGTGGACAAGGGACTTGCTGGTCAGGTTTTTTGGTCACGCTGAGGATCCTGGGAGCCGTAGTTTTTCACAAATTACCTGGGGAGGTGTGGCCTTCTGCCTGGAGGCACAGCTTCTGCCTGGACTCCAACATTTTCATTGAAAGAATGAATAAACTTGCTTGAGATTCCACATCTGTTAAGTGACAAGACAACATTTGAATTTAGGTCTCTCTGATTTCTAAGTCCTTGCTAATCCTTTTATTGTCTTGAAGCCCAAACCTGATGAAGTAGAAATTGTCCATTTTGAATTCCTAGAGACTTTATGATACTTTGATTTTCTTTATCACTATTTTCACCAAATTAAGTGATAGTTGACAATAATATAAAAAGATGCTGAAGGGCAGACGTGGCTATAAATTCCACTGATGCAAACCTGGTTTTAGTCAAAGGGAAAGTGCTTCTATATTAGCAAAAATTAGAAGTGAAAGTTCATTAATTTTAGGTTTCAAATGATACTGGAGGACAGAAAGTACATCTTTAATTAAAAAAAAAAAAAAGCAGAACAGGAGGGATTAAGACCTTGTGTTTTCCTGCTGTATTAAATAGGCATTTAAAGAGAGACTGTATTATTGAATTGTATTTATACAAAGTCAGCAGTTTATCAAGCTCATCCAGAATTCAAACAAATATTTGCCTTTTTGATGGCCTAAAGGTAATGTCATCCTGTAAAATTGTCTGGTTAAGACATATCACCTGACCAAGACATTCTCAGAACCTGAAAATTCTCATTTAATATTGTTTTCTTCCATAGGAGGATTTCTTATAATTTTCAGTATAAAACTTATGATATTAGGGGTTGGGGTAATGGTTCAGCAGAAGAGCACTTGTCTCAAATGTGTGAGACCCTGGGTTCAATCCTTAGCACCACATAAATAAAATAAAGGTATTGTGTCCACCTTCAAATAAAAAAATATTAAAAAAAGAAACTTAAGATACTAATATGTGTTTTTCAGGAAGACCTCAATTAGGGTTTGGTCTTTGTTCTATATAACCTCATTGTGGCTTAAGGAAATTTTATTGTCAGAGAGATAAGAAAACCTGGCACCTTTTAGAGTCCACAATTGGCTCAAATATCTACATAGCTCTTTACTTATCCTTAATACCTCCTACATATCCACTGACTTAAATTGGAACATAAGGACTTCACTGTTTAGAAATTATTTTGATTAGAGATGAGTTAGATTAAGGTTGGGAATGAAAGATCTAGAGATACATGCCAATTATTTTTTCTTAAATGTGATCACTTTAATTAAAAGACATTAAATACACATTTTTTTATTTAGTACTACAATAATTGCTGAAGTGAACCTTTATTTAAATTACTAGTTGAAAAAAATAAATACAAAAAAAGTTAAAAAAGACATAGGGATTGAGAAAACAAAGATAAATAATATGTTAACAGAAAGATGATCTTTCATTGAGAAACAGGGACAACTGAAGACCTCTAAAAGAATTAAGAAAAGTTCTCTCTCCATCCACGATACCCCTAACACTTGTTTTGGAGAGCAATAAAGGTAATGAGAACAACTGACATCACTGTAATGCTACACACAGATTTATTCATTTTGTGCACATTGGGGAATGCCAGTTACTATCAAGGAATGACTTTAACCTTCATTATTCAACTTTCAAACTCCTGTCATACAAAAGAAGCAGAAAAGTTACACAACCATTTCAAATGCATACACAATACAATGCTTAAACAACAACAAAAACAACAACAACAACAACAACAAAACCCACAGGTTGGTTCTAGAGCATAAAGAGTGGATGAAACTTTAAGGATGAGAGAAAGTGCAATATGATATAATATGAAGAGAATTCTCTGCCAGTAGCCTTCAGGAGGAACTGGCATAAGGCAAAGATGACATAAGATGTGAGAATGTGATATCACCATTTACCGGTGACAAGTTCTGCTCCCCAAAATGTTGAAGTTTGAACATTAGAGAAGCACGCCAAGGCAAGCATTTAGAGCAGGGGTTTATTTAAAAGGGGTGACACAGACTTCTCCTGGGAGGGAGAAGGGGGCCTTTGCTGGTATTCTGGTGTCCCAAGAAGCGAGGCAGTTCTGCCTTTTTTATATGTCCCAGGACTTCCTTTGTTCTCCTGCTCTCTTTCTCTCTCTCTTTCTGTGTATGTGACCAGGCCCAGTGGGATGGCCAAAAGGTGAGAAGCAGATAGTCTGAAAGGGGAAGGGCAGGATGGAGCAGCCCAGGACACATTAACAACTTTAAAGCAAAAAGTTGGGGCAGGTTCTTGATAAGGGTGGAGGAAGGGCTCTGAAGGAATTAACATTCCAATCCCTCAGGGGACAGTCTATCATCAACCGGTCTCTAACTTCCCTGGACTCACTCAAAATTGGCTTTCTTGATCCGACCTGACTTGATTTACCTGTCTATACTGACTGCCTAAGAGATTCTGGCTTCAAATGTGTGGTAGAAATGGAGACAATAAGCATCCTTTGCTCTTCAACATTTGATGAGGCGTTGTGGCAATTGAGGGAATTGTGCTCAAAGCATATACTTTTTTCATTATTAACTTTTAAATGAAAAAATTGTAAGTCTTATCATGTGCTTAGCAAACAAAATTAAAATCAACTATACGCCATTGAATTGGTGAAGATCCCATGTTTCCTTGTGATCTTAAGTTCTTAATTATTTTTTTGGCAGAAGAATTATAAGAAGTTATGATTTTTTAACACCAAATTCTTTCTGGTGCCCTTTGAAAACAGAAAAGCAAATATCAGAAAGGCTATAGCTGCTTTCATTACATGATGCACTTGTATTATACTCTTTGCATTTAAGAGTAATGTAACTTTAAAGAAAATTCAGTGCCAGTTTGTGATACAAAGAAGATATTATTTCAAAGGAAATAAAATACATCATGCATTGAATTCAGGGAGAACATCTCAGAAACATCACTATAAAATTACACTTTGCACTTCATATATTCGTTTGATCAGGGAAATTTTTGCAGAGGATTGAAATTTGAATTGTTAAAAAGAGAAAGAAAGAAAGAAAGAAAGAAAATATATCCAAGCAAAACTGAGAACTGATGATTGTAGCCAAAGTGAATGAAGTGGTGATAGGGCCAATGTAGTGTCTACATAGAGCAGGCTGAGACCTATACCCAGATTCATACCCTTATTCTGCCACCTGCTTGTTGTAGGGCTGGGAAACTTAACTTTATATCTTCTCACTTCATCTGTTGCGTGGGAGTAATGATAGTATCTACTTCATATGGTAGTTACAAGGATTAACAGAAATAGATGACACTTGGGGTGTTTGACACAAAATATGTCATTTTCTGTTTATTTTAATTGACTTATAGTAATCACATATGTTTTCTTAAATGTATACAATGTATAGTGTTCAAATTGGGGTAAACATCTATATTGTTAAACAGTTATCATTTCTTCATAGTAAAGACATTAAAAATCCTTTCTTCTTGTTTTCTAAAAATATATAGTATATTATCATTATCTACAGGCCCCCTACTGTGAGTGCTTAGTGCTATTGTAATCTGAGAGGCACTAGAAGATCACTGGAAAACTGAAGAGCAGATAGAGGAAGTAACAAGAGCAAACATTAACTGTACATCTACTTTGGAAAGTAAGATGGGATTGAGCAAATTTAAGCCCTCAGTTCAAATCACACACACATATACTGTCCACATGTAATAAAGGATACTGTATGATAGATAGGTAGGAACAGACACACACCTGAATAATTCTCAAGAAAAGATAAAAAGAAAAAAATTCAAAGATGTATTACATAATTAAAATCATTTTTAGAAGATTATAAAATATTTCCTTAATAGAGAACAATGGGAAAGTCAGTGTAAGCTTTCTGATTCAGAATAAAATTTGCATGTATTTTCATAACTTATAGATATTGGTGAAGTTTTAGTCCTCTGTGAATTTTAACATGGCATTTGTCCTTCGAATGTCAGTTATTTGCTTTTATTTTAGTTTTCATTCTCAGTGTTCACTGGTATCATCTTCCTAAATGGAAGGTTTCCCAGAAGGTTACCTTTAAACGCAAACTCAGTAAAATGAATATTTCCCTCTTCCCTATGAAACATTGGATATAAATAGTTACTATAAATTTTAGAAGTGTGTGGAGCAGGATGAAGACAAGGATGGAAGGAAGAGGAGCTGATTTGAGAAGAAATGATTGAATATGCGTGCTATGTAACAGAAATGGTTTCTTTAACCCCCGAGGAGAGTTCAAGTGAATCCTGAATAGCAGAGACTAAAAATAGTTTTGAAAGTTAACAGACCACTAGGCAAAATAAATACTTAGGATATCAATTAAAGCTGCAAGGAAATAAATTACGTGTAAACCAAGTGAAAGTTGCCTGGAATGAAAGGCTCTAAAAGTAATTAAAATGAAATAAAGCCTGCTGTTTGAACAAAAATAGTGTGGCCTTTGATTATTTCTAAAAAGAGAAGAATTTAAATGTTGTGGTTTGAGATTTAATTTCAATTTTGACACAACCTATGTCTGAAATAGCCTCATATAAAGGGAGGTTCCTTTAGACGGGGAGAGTGTTGAATTATCAAGAGGAGGGAGGCACAGAAAAAAAGTATGCTGGTGGCTAGAGATGGGAAGTGCCTGGGTGGAGTTGATGTCAGAAGTTTGGAGGGAAGAGGAAGGAGCTGACCAAAAACTACTAGCCACAGACCACTGCTCATCTCAGGAGAACCACTGTGCTTGTAGAGACATGGCTTCCCCCTTTGTTTCCCTTGACTTAGCCTCACACATAATTTCTGGCTAATTTAATTACTAAAGAGAGTAAAATCATTAATTGAATCTTTGCCACTGCCTTTTTGGAATTCCAAGTAGGTCTTCAGCTCCAAATTCTATTGCAGCTAGTGGATTGTCTGCTTCAAAATAATGAGGCAAGGAAAACGTATTTGAAAAGGCAGAACTACTGCACTTCTAAAAAGCCCTCACTGATGTTCTTAAGAACCCGATTTAGGTGAGAACCCTGAAGAGAGGTTAACTGAAGAAACCTGGATTTTATGGTTTTAAAAATGTAAACCAAAAAATAGCTCAGTTTTCTTCAAACCAAAACAAAATAAACCCCTCCCCCCTTGAAGTTTTAACTTTGCGATTTAGATTAATTTTGGAGTAAAGAAACATATGTTTGAGGCTCCGTATTTCATTAGTTTTTTTTTTTTTTTTTTTTTTTTTTTGCATCTACTTGGCAAACAGAGATGAGCACTCCCTTTAAAGGAGCAAAAGATAATTCCACATTTTAAATAATTTTTTCTTCAGTGCAGTTCTTTGTCTCCTAAAGTCTGGTTTACCTGATTAATTTGCAGTCTGACCTAATTTCTTTCAAAGACAAGCTTTGTCATCGAAATCTCTAATTACAGACAGAATATGAAGCTTCTATCTCATGCTATTTGAAAGGCGCACAAGTCTTTCTTCTTCCCTAATTGTTATCCACAAGCCTTTAAAGAAACCCTGTGCCTCCATTGTCTGGGATAAAATTTTGAATGTTAGAATATGTGCTTTGGGTTTATCAATGCAGATAATGGCATCTCCATAATGTCACTTTAGAAATGCATGTGCATTGTCATGAAGAAGAATGGCTTGGGGATTGCTGAAGCTTTTTCCTACTAGAAAATAAACACTTTTGTGAGTCATATTATTTCCTCTTGGATGTTATAGAGAGGTTAACTCTACGAAAATGAGTAGTATAAATCCTATTGATAATGGTGGATGGGGAAGATTATTTGTAAAAGGCAACTTTATTATTATTATTATTATTATTATTATTATTTTGCAGTGCTGGGGGTGGAACTCAGAGCCTCACACAGACCAGGCAATTGCCTTATTCTCAGCCCCTGCGGAGGATTATTTGAAGTGGAACAAATAGAATAATCCAGCTCTTGATTGGGGCATTGGGGTTGCTGATCCATAACTGATGACTTTCATAGTACATATCTACATAGAAGATTTGAGATGAAGGGCTAATGACAAGTGTTTATAAAACAAAAACTTAATGAGCAACAGTAGAGGAAACTTCTCTGCTAGGAACTGCTTATTTAAAGATGAATAGTCTGTGATTCTTTTTTTAAAAAATTATTTATTTATTCTAATTTGTTATACATGCTTGCAGAGTGCAATTCATTTCATGTTACATATAAAGAGCACAGTTTTTCAAGTCACTGGTTTTATATAAAGCATTTTCACACCATTTGTGTTTTTATATATGTACTTAGTGTATTGATGTCTAACTCATTTTGCCGTTACTCCTATCCCCTTGCTCCCTTCCCTCCTCTCCCTCCCCTTTGTTCTATTTAACATCCCTTCATTCCTCTCATCCCCCCTCCCTTGCATTATAATTCAGTATCCTCATAGCAAAGGAATCATTCGACCTTTGGTTTTATGGGATTGGCTAACTTCATATAGCATTATTTTCTCCAACTCCATCCATTTACCTGCAAATGCCATGATTTTATTCTCTTAGTGCTGAGTAGTGTTCCATTGTATATATATACCAAGGTTTCCCTATCCATTCATCTATTGATGAGCATGGGGTTGCTTCCACAATCTAGCTATTGTGAATCGTGTTGCTATACACATTGATGTGACTGTGTCCTTGTAGTAAGCTGTTTTTAAGTCCTTTGGGTATAGACTGGGGAGTGGGATAGCTGGGTCAAATGGTGGTTCCATTCCAAGTTTTCTTAGGAATTTCCATCCTGCTTTCCAGATTGGCTGCACCAATTTTCAGTCCTACCAGTAATGTATGTATGAGTGTGCCATTTCCCCCACATCTTCACCAGCATTTATTGTTTGTGTTTTTGATAGCTGCCATTCTGAGTGGAGTGAGATGAAATCTTAGAGTAGTTTTGATTTGCATTTCTCTAATTGCTAGAGATGTTGAACATTTTTTTCATATATTTGTTGATTGATTGTATATCCTCTTCTGAGAAGTGTCTGTTCAGTTCCTTAGCCCATTTATTGATTGGGTTGTTTGTTTTTTTGGTGTAAAGGTTTTTGAGAGCTTTATATATCCTTGAGGTTAGTGTTCTATCTGATGTGCTTGTGATAAAGATTTGCTTCCATTCTGTAGATTCTCTATTCACCTCACTGATTGTTTCTTTTGCTGAGAAGAAGCTTTTTAGTTTGAATCCATCCCATTTATTAATTCTTGGTTTTAATTCTTGCACTATAGGCGTCTTATTGAGGAAGTTGGGGCCTAATCCAACATGATGGAGATTTGGGCCTACTTTTTGATATTGAGAAGTTTGATTGGATAGACAAATGCTTCAAAAAAAAACTTCACAGAATGTGATGGATGCTATGCATCAAGGATGAGCACAGTTGTGAGGAAGGTTAGCATCCATTGTGTACAGGCTTTTCTTCACAGAGAAGTACTATTTTATCTGAATCTGGAAGGGTTGACAGTAGTTCATTAGGCAGAGGAGAAAGTGGGGACATTTCTGCTAAGGATGTGGAAAGAAAAAACAGAAGCTATTCGGGAAAGATTGTTCTGTATGATGTTGAGTGCAGTTTGTAGACAGAAGTTAATAATAAAATGATTGAGGGTACCAGGACCGAGCACGTAGGACTGGGACCAGAGCCTGTTCTCAACATGCAGGCTCAGAACTCAAGTTTCTTGTGCACTGAAACGAGTGCACAGAGGTGCAGCAGTGGGGACCCTGTTTCAGAAAGAAAAGAGAAAGTGTGCATGAAAAAAATTGAGGAAATTATGTTTTTTTTTCAAAATTGATAAATTTTTAAGCACAGAATGTAAGAAACTCAGTGATACTAAAGAAACAGAAAATTGAACAGAAACATAAATAAGACTATGCCAAAGCATATCATCATCAAATAGTTTAGCACAGAGAAAATATTTTAGAAACTAGATTAAAAGACTTTAGAAATGTCATTGTCCAAGAGACAAATATTTTGTCCCATACAGTGAGTTGCCCTTTTACTCTGATAATGATAACAGATATTTTGAAAAGCTCCAATGGTGGTAAACCTCAAATTATTTTTAAAGAAAGTATTCAATTCGTTTCTATCTGCATTTGATCAATGTTATCTATATGCCAATTACTTCAAATTTAAATCTTTAATCAAGGCTCCCTTCAACTTAGTTGCCTGCTTGACATCTCTACTTAGGTGACAAATAATATCTTTAACTTAACCTGTCAAAATGGAATCTCCAGATATTCTTCCTGAACCAGTTTTTTTTCATTCTTTTACTTTCTCCAGCCCCAAATTCTGGTGTCTGGATTCTACTCTCTCTCTCTCTCTCTCTTTTTTTTCTCCACCCTTCATCTGATTTATTAACTTTCTATTGGGAATAAATCCAGAATTTGACCACTTCAATGCCCAATGCCCAAGCCATAGTCTTTTTTTTTTTTTTTTTTCCTAGATGATTGCAATCCCTTTTTCTGTCCTTGTCCTTGACCTTCTCTCCTCTATCAACAATACAGCCAGCCAGGATGGTCTTGGTGCACATGAGCCAGATCATGTGTAATGAGTGGCTTCATCTCTCCCTCACAGAAACATCTACAGCTGTTACTGTGACTTCCCAGACTCTGAGATCTGATTCCCCACAACATGTTTATTCTTTATATTTTTTCTCTCCACTCTAGCCACAATGACCCCTTGCTTTTATCCATATGTACCATTATTTTAATAACTGATCAGCCAGGAAGACTAAATCTGTAAGAACATTACAACATGGAGCAGAGAAGATGACAGATGAGAAGAAAGAAACGCCTGTGGCAGGTCCTCAGCATGAGACTTACAATGCCAGAAGAAGACTGCTTCTGAGTGAGGTGGTAACCAAAGGGGACTCATGGAAACTTAGTACTGAACTGTTAAGAAAATTAAAATTATGCAGACACACAAAGTCTGAAAATTGGATGTTAAGAAATAATAAGTTAAGAGAAGCGCAGCCTGGGTGCCAGTGAAGGGGAGGGGTGCAACCGACAACGGAGCCAATATGGCTGGTGGAAAGAAAAATTGGCTTTGGGAAGCCCGAGTGTTAGAGAGAAAGACTGATTTTAATGGACACAGAGTCAGTAGGCTTAGCGACTTAGTGTATGCAAATTGAAAATTAGTACCCCCAGACTGGGAAATTCTCTGGGTGGAGAAAAATACTCCTGGGGGGGGGGGGGGGGAAAATATATATATATATATATATATATATATATATATATATATATATATATGATGCAGAGCTCTGATTGCTTAGGCACTTTGCACAAAAAACTAACCATTCTCTTCTCGTGACTCCACAGGGACATCCACATCCACCTGTGGCACCAGCACCTCCATGTCCATATGCCCAACAGGAAAAGCCTTCGCAGCAATCTGTCCATGCCCCCAACAGGAAAAAAAAAAAAAAAAAGAAAAAGAAAAAGAAAAAAGAAATCCCCACCTCATATGCACCTGGCAGGAAAAGCCTCTGCAGCCCTGCCTTCTGCCTCCACTGCCACCAAATGCCAGAAAAAAACCTCTGGTGCCACTGCACTGTGTGTCACAGTGGGGGGGGGGGGGCGACTTGAGTGCTTGCCAGCACAACTACTAGCAGTGACCAGAAAAACATGAGGTCACATTTAAAGGCAAACCAATAAAGCTCACTTATCTTAAGACTTCTCAACACAGGCACTAAAATCAAGTAGGGCCTAGAGTAAGATATTCCAAACTCTAAAAGAAAACATTTGCCAAACCAGATTGCTATATCCAACAAAAACTCTTTCATGTTCAACAAGGAAATAAAAACTTTCCATGACGAAGAAACATGACAAGAAAGCCAGGACTACAATGAATTCTCAAACATAAATTGCAAACAGAGGTACCTGAAAACAAAATCCCAAACTCTAAAATAAATGAATATCGCTCAACCAAACAAGAATCAAGACAAAATTAAATATAACAAAAAATCAAAATGGCAGCATACCACAAACACATATCTATAACAACACTGAATATAAATGGTCTCAACTCCCCAAATTAAAAGACATAGAATAGAAGATGGATCAAAAAACAAGTTCCAACTATATACTTTGCAAGAGACTCATCTCATAGGCAAAAGTATTCACAGGCTGAAGGTAAAAGGTGGATACAAAATATTCCATGCAAATGGAGTTTGAAAATAAACCAGAACTGCTATCCTTATAGCTGACAAAGTTGATACCAAGCACAATTAATCAGAAGAGAAAAAGAAGGCCATTACATCCTGGTAAAGAAGAGAATAATATGTAACATATATTTATATATAGTAAATGTATATGCCCCAAATCTCAATGCATTCAGTTATATTTAAAAATAATCCTTGACATTAAATTCTAGATAGATCCCAATAAAGTAATACTTAGTGATTTAAATGTCCCCTCATCACCAATAGACAGGTCACCAAAGCATACAATCAATAAAGATATATCCAACATAAATAATACTATAAATCAAATGGATCTTATAGACATCTACAGAATATTTTACCCCCAGACAGCTGAATTCACCTTCTTCTCATTATCTCATGGAACTTTTTCCAAAACACATTATATTCTAGGTCACAATATATGTATTAGCAAATACAAAAAGATTGATATAATCCCACACATTCTATCAGACTACAATGGGATGAAATTAGAAATCAACAGCAAGAAAAATAATAGGAACCAAACAAACACATGAAGATTAAATGATACTCTTTTAAATGAAGAATGTATCAAAGAAGAAATGACAGAAGAAATTCTTAGAAACAAATGAAAATGAAGAGGAATATACCAAAATCTTTGGGACAGTACTATAGCAGTACTAAAAGGAAAATTCATTGCGTTGAGTGCCTATATTAAAAAAAAAAAAAAAAAAAATAGAGGGAGCTCACAAAGCTTATGCTCTACCTCAAAAACTTAGGAAAAGAAGAACAAAATGACTCTAATTTCAGTAGAAGACAAGAAAAAATAAGAATCAAAGCCAAAATTAATTAAATCGAGAATAAAATAAAACAAAACACAGAATCAATGCAGCAAAGAGTTGGCTCTTCAAAAAAGTAAATAACATTATTAAACCCTTAGCCAAACTAGCCAAAAGAAAGAAAGAGAAGACCCAAATCAACAAGATTAGATATTACACAGACATTTCTGAAATATAGAGAACCATTAGAAACTATTTTGAAAATTTATACTCCAATAAACTGGAAAGTCTAGAAGTCACTGACAAGATTTCTACACACATACAACTTGTTCAAACTGAACCAGGAAGACATAGAAAACCTAAATGGACCAATGCCAAGGAATGAAATTGAAAGACCAATTAAAAGCCTACCAACAAAGAAAAGTCCAGGACCAAATATATTCTCATTAGAGATCCTTTAAAGAAGGTTCCTTTAAAGAATAACTAATTCCAGTCTTTCTCAAATTATTCCATGAAATTAAAAGGGGAAAAAAACACTCCTCAAACTCCCAAATGCATTCTATGAAGTCAGTATAACTCTAATATCAGAGAAAGATGCATGTAGGAAAGAAAACTATAGAACAATATCCCTGATGTACATAAGTATTTATTTTTCTTCCCTGATGCAAAAATACTTAATAAAGTATTAACAAACTGCATTAAAAACATATTAAGGAATGGAATCAACATAGATGTCCCTCAATAGATGAGCGGATAAAGAAAATGTGGTGCATATACACAATGGAATTTTACTCAGCAATAAAAGAAAATAAAATAAAGGCATTTGCAGGTAAATGGATGAAGTTGGAGAATATAATGGTAAGTGAAGTTAGTCAATCTCAAAAATCCAAATGCCGAACGTTTTCTCTGATATAGAGAGGCTGATTCACAGTGGTGTTGGGTCGGGGTACATAGGAGGATTAGAGGAATGCTAGGAAGGTCAAAGGGGAGGGAGGGGATGGAAGGGAGCAAGGGGGGATGGAAGGAAAAAAAGAAAAGGTGGTTGAATAAGATAGATGTCATTATCCTAAATGCATAATTGAAGATTTGAATGGTATGAACATACATTGTATACAAATAGTGTTTTGTAAAAAGATGCTCTATATGTTTATTATGAATTATAATGCAAACTACTATTATAAATACAACAACTTTGAATAAAAAAAATTTAAAAAAACATATTAAGGAGATAATATACCATGATCAAGTGGGCTTCATTCCAGGGATGCAAAGTTGATTCAACACTCACAAATCAATAAATATAACTAACCACTTAAATATAATTAAGAACAAGAATCATGAAATTATTAAATAAATGCAGAAAAGGCCTTTGATAAAATACTGCAACCATTCATATTAAAAACGCTGGAGAAACTAGGGATTGAAGGAACTTACCTCAATGTTATAAAGCCTATACACAAAAAACTCAGCCAATATCACACTGAATGGAGAAAAACTAAAAACATTTTCTCTAAAATCAGGAAGAAGATGAAGATGTCCACCCACACCTCTTCTATTAAATATAGTTCTTGAAAATCTAGTTAGGATAATCAGACAAGAGAATGAAAATTAAAGGGATACCAATAGAAAAAGAAGAAATCAAACTGTTTGCTGAAGACATGATATTTATCTAGCAGAACTAAAACATTCTACCAGACTTCTAGAGCTGATAGATGAATTTGCAAAGTAGTAGGACACAAGATCAACACTTATAAAAATCAACAGTTTTTCTATACTCCAACAGTGATTCAACTGAGAAAGATATCAGAAAACAACTTCCTTCACAGTAATCTCAAAACAACAAAACAAAACAAAACAAACAAACAAACAAAACCCTGGGAATTAATCTGACTGAGGAGGTCAAAGAATTCTACTATGAAAAACTATAGAACAATGAAGAAAAAATGAAGACGACTTAATAAAATGGAAACACCAAGTCCTTGGATAGGCAGAATTAATATTGTCAAAAAGGCCATATTACCAAAAGCAACATACACATTCAATGCAATTCCCATCAAAATATGAACAATACTCATCAAAGAACTAGATTAAAACAGCTCCTAAAATTCATTAGGAAGAATAAGAGACCAAGAATAGACAAAACAATTCTAAACAAGAAAAATGTTGTGAGGTTTCACAATACCAGATCTCAAATTATACTACAGAACTTTAATAGGAAAAAAACAAAACAAAACAAAACAAAACAAAACAAAACAAAACAAAACAAAACAAAACAAAAACCATTGCATTGGCATCAAAATAGACATGAAGACCAATGAAATAGAATAGAAGACACAGAAAGAGAAACCCAAATTTATATAGTCATCTGGTACTTGACAAAGGTGCCAAAAATGTATATAGGAGAAAAGATAGGCTTTTCAATAAATGGTGCTGTGAAAACTGGAAATTCATATGTAGAAAAATGAATTTAGATCCCTATTTTTTCCCTTGTACAAAAGTGAAATCAAAATGGATCAAAGACTTAGAAATTAGACCAGAAACCTAGAAGAAAAGACAGGGTAACACGCCATTATATAGTACAGGAACCAACTTTGCCAGGCTGGCAAAGATTTTCTCCCATTCTGTATGATCTTTCTTCATTCAGTTAATCATTTCTGTTGCTGTTCTTTTTTTTTTTTTTTTTTTATTTGATGGCATCCCACTTATTGATTGTCGGTTTTATTTCTTGAGATTCCTCAAAAAAAGACTAGGAATTGAATCGCCATATGACTCAGCTATCCCACTCCTCAGTTTTATCCAAAGATCTAAAATTGGCATATTAGAGTGATACAGCCACCTCAATGTTTACAGCAGTAAAATTCACAATGGGCAAATTACAGAATTAACCAAGATGCCTGTCAATAGAAAAATGGATTAAGAAAATGTGGTATATATATATATACACAATGGAATTTTACACATCTATAAAGAAGAATGAAATCATGGCAGTTGCCAGTAAATGTATGGAAATGGAGAAAATCATGTTAAATGAAAACAACCAGACTCAGAAAAATCAAGGGTCACGTGTTTTCTCTCATATGTGGAAGCTAGAGCAAAGTAAGGAAACACTATGGTTGGGAGGATATCATAAAGATACAGGAAACATCAGTGTAGTAGCAGGAGAATGAGTGTGAGTGAGGAGGGAATTAATGGAAAGGGGAGGAGAAATGAAATGAATTTTTAAAAATCGTGTTATATTCATATATAAAGCAATCAAAGGGAATTTCATCTTTATGTATATGTAAAAGAAAAGAATTTTAATAGAGCAGAGGAAGGAAAACAGGGGAAGAAGGAGAGAAGGAAAAGGGGGGTTAGGAAATAAAATCAAATTCTTTGCATGTATGATTTTGTGAAAATGAACCCAAATATTATGTATCATTGTAATGCTCTAACAAAGACTATTACAACATATCAACCAAGTTCAATGGCCTCATTAACAATTATAAAATACTTTGTCCTAACCAGAAGATTATACATTTAAAGGACTATTTATCAAGATAGTGTTAAAACATTTTGGGCCAAAAATGTTTCAGTAAATTTAAAAGTATCCAAGACATACAAAGTGTGTTCTCTTACATCAGCGGAATTCAATTGGAAATCAAAAATGGAAAATTAGGGAAACCCCAAATAGTTAAAGCTAAATTATATACTTGTAAATAAGCCAAGAGGTAATGAAAAAATCCAAAATACATTAAACCCAGGGAGAATTAAAAATTCAGAATAACAATATTTTTGTACTGCTGCTAAACCATACTTAGTGAGAACATACAACACTGAATACATGGATTAGAAATTTTAAAAAAAGTCACTTTAGTGACTTCAATTTCTACATTAGGAAACTAGAAAAACAAAGAACAAACTAAACCAAAAATTTCATAGGATAAAGGAACTAATAATGATAAGAGTAAAAGTTAAGAGAGCAGAAAACATAAATATAATGTAAAAATTCAATAAAACTGAGAGCAGATTCTTTGAGAGAGTCCATAAAATTTATAAATCTCTAGGCAGGCTGATCATAAAAATAAATAAATGTATAGACAAATAAATAAATAAGACACAAACTACAATGTAAGTAATGAGAGGAGTAAAACCACTATAGATCCTGAAGTTATGAAAAAGATTTCAAGAAAATAAATAATTTATGCCAATAAACTTAATGACTTAGTTAAAAAAACAATATTAAAAAAAAAACGAACAAATACCTTCTATGAATTGCCACCATTTACACACACAAAATATAGATAACCTGAGCATTCCTATATAATTTATTTTAAAAAATGAAATTGTTCGAAAACTTTTCTACAAAGAAAACTCTTAGTCCACTGGTGAATGCTATCAAATATTTGAGGAAGCCATAATACCAGTAATTCAAAAATCATACAGGGAAGAGGAAGGAAAATTTCCTATTCATTCTGTAAAGTTGGCATTATTAGAAGAGAAAATCAACCAAAGATATTACAAGAAAAGAATACACACCAATATTCATGACGAATAATAATATAAAATTCTAAAGAAAATTTTTGCAAATTGAACTCCTTAATATTTTTATTAATTACTTTGCATTGTAATCATGGAATTTATACAAAGAATGAAAGATTTGTTTAATGTTACAATACAATGAAATACATTATAATTACAAACAAAGGAAAATTGTGCTAATCTCAATAGATGTAGAGAAATATATAAAAAGGTTCATTCATTCTTGAGAAAAATTCTCAGAAAACTAGGAGCAAAAGGGAACTTACTAAATCTGATAAAAGATACATGATAAAAGCTTCAAGCTAACATGGTAATAAATGGTGAAAGACTGTATATTTTATCCTAAGATCAGGTACAAGACAAGGATGATTACTCTTATAACTTCTATTTAATATTGTACTAAAGTTTCTAGGTACCATTAAGAACAGAAAAACAAAAAAAAAAGAACACATCCAAATGGAGGAAAAATAGGTAAAATTGTCTTCTTTTTCCCCCTCCACAGATGATACAATCATCCAAGGTAGCAAATGCGAAGAATGTCAAAACAAACAAACAAAATCTACAAGAGCTAATGAGTTTACCAAGGTTGCAGAATGAAAGATCAATATAAAAATTCCATTTTATTTCTGAATACTAGAAATAAATTATAAAAACTTGGAATAAAATATGTTATTTATAATGTCATAAAAATATGAACTAGAAAAAATTTGAATTTTAAGTGAACTTCTATAAAGAAAATTGCAAAGCATTTAAAAACCTTTTTTTATTTGTTATTTTTAGGTATCCAGGACAGTAGAATGTATTTTGATATGCTATGCATATATTGAGTATAACTTCCCAGTCTTTTGGTTGTACAGAATGTGGAGTTTCAGTGATTGAGCATTCATATATGAACATAGGAAAGAGATGTCTGATTAATTCTACTGTATTTCCTATTCTCACACCCTCCTTTCCCTCCATTCCCCCTAGTCTAATCTAATGAACTTTTATTCTCTCCCTCCCATTTTGTGTGTTATCATCTGCATATCAGAGAGAACATTCAGTCTTTGGTTTTTTTGGAATTTGTTTATTTCACTTAGCATCATATTCTCCAGTTCCATCTATTCACTAGCAAATGCCATAATCATTCTTCTTTATGGCTGAGTAATATTCCTTTGTGAATATATAACACATTTTCTTTATCCATTCATCTGTTGAAGGGCACCTAGCTTAATTCAGTAATTTAGCTATTGTGAATTGAGCTGCTGTAAACATTGATGTGGCAGTATCACTATAGTATGCTGAATTTAAGCCCTTTGGGTATATACCGAGGAGTGGGATAAGTGGGTCAAATGATGGTTCCATACCAAGTTTTCTGAAGAATCTCCATACTGTTTTCCAGAGTGGTTGCACCAATTTGTAGTCCCATCAGCAAATGCATGAGTGTACCCTTTCCCCCACATCCTTGTCAACATTTATTGTTGCTTGTATTCTTGATAATTGCCATTCTGACTGGAGTGAGATGGAATATCAGTGTAGTTTTGGTTTGCATTTCTTTAATTGCTAGTGATGTTGAACATTTTTTCATTTATTTATAGATCAATTGTATTTCTTCTGTGAAGTGTCTACTCAGTTATTTTGTCCATTTATTAGTTGGATTATTATTACTTTTTTTTGTGTGTGTGTGTGTGTGTGTGTGTGTGTGTGTGTGTGTGTGTTTAATTTTTTGAGTTCACTATATATCCTGGAGACTGATATTTTTTAAAAAAATTTTTTGGAACAGCAATATTTGTTGAGCAAATGCAAAAATAGGAAGTCATAATAAAAAAGAATGGTTGAAGATATACTATATTAACTAGAGGAGTTTGTCCTGGTGTTTGTTTTGATAACCTTGAGGTCACAAGTGGTGAATTTCATCAAAGAAGGTGTGATCTTCTATCTGGGTGTGGTGGCACACACCAGTAATCCTAGTGACTCAGGAGGCTTAGGCAGGAAGATCGCAAGTTCAAAGCCAGCCTCAGCAACATAGCAAGGCCCTAAGCAACATACCAAGACCCTGTCTCAAAATAATAAATAAATAAATAGGGATGGGGATGTGGCTTAGTGGTTAAGCATTCCTGGGTTCAATACGTGACACCAAAAAACGTTGACCTTGTATATCTGAAGAACATTACCCTTAATTTTAGATGCCTTTAATAGAGTAGTGTTGTTTTAAAGCCACCTATTTTGGTCATTATTGTTCATATTTGTACTGGCAAGCATAGTGTACCATATTTCCCAGAAGAGTTATTTTCTATTCTACCCATTTTGTTATTCTGCTGGAGACTGATATTCCATCTGAGGTGCAGGTGGCAAAGATTTTCTCCATTTTATAGGCTCTCTTCACATTACTGATTGTTTCCTTTGCTGTGAAGAACCTTTTTAGTTTGATTCCATCCCATTTATTGATTTTTGATTTTACTTCTTGAGCTTTAGGAGTCTTGCTAAGGAAGTCAGGGCCTAATCTAACATGATGAAGATTTGGGTCTACTTTTTCTTCTATTAGACATAGGATCTGTTGTCTAATGCCTAGGTACTTGATGTACTTTAAGTTGATTTTTGTGCAGGGTGAGAGCAAAATTTCAGTTTGCCACATGTGAATTTACAGTTTTTCCAGCATTATTTGTTGAAGAGGCTATCATTCCTCTGTTGTATGTTTATGGTGCATTTGTCTAGTATGAGAGGAGTGTATTTATGTGTATTTGTCTCTGTGTCCTCTATTTTGAACCATTGGTCTTCATGTCTGTTTTGGTACCAATACCATGCTGGTTTTGTTACTATAGCTCTGCAGTATAATTTAAGGTCTGGTGTTGTGATGCCTTCTGCTTTACTTTTCTTGTGAAGAATTGCTTTGGCTCTTTTGGGCCTCTTACTTTTCCAAATAAGTTACATGACTGCTTGCAAAGTGAAATGGAGAATATATACTGAGTTCATGTTTTGAAGGATTTATTATCCAAATTTCAAATTTCCCTGAATTGATTTACAGATTCAAAATTACAATCAAAATCCCATAATTGCACACTAACAATCACTAATTAAATGCACCATGTGATACTTGCTTATCTTTTAATCTAAAATTAAAAAAGTTGATCATACTAGATGATGTCAAGGATATTGAGCAATTGGAATCCTCTTACATTCTGGGCAGGACAGTGAAATAGTGTGATCTATTATTCTGGAGTTTCATAATAAGTTAAATGCACATCCAACATGCGATCTAGCCAACCATGCTTAAAAACATGACCATATGAAGGCTTACATGCAGTATTCATAACTGCTTTGTTTGTAGTAGCCCCAAACTGGCAACAACCCTGATGTCCATCAAGAGGTGCGTGAAAAAGCAAACTGCTATATATTTTCATGATGGAATGAGCTATTTGCATGTGCTGTAAGATGGAACAATCTCAGATACTTATGTTGAGAGAAAGATGTACACACACACACACACACACACGTACACCATGTTATGTGTGAATTCACATTTTGCTGTAAATATGTGGAATATGCACATTCATGGTTAGCATCTGCTGGCAGATCAGGACTTGTTTGTAGATAGGGTGAAAACAAAGGATGGAATAGAGGTATTACTAAGAGTAAATAAATTTTGGGTAGTAATAGATATGTTTGTTATCTTGGTTGTGGTGATACTTTCACGGGCTTTATGTATGTCTAAACATAACACGGTACATATTAAATATCTGTAGTTATCGTATGTTGATTACTTAATTACTTCAATAATACTGCTTTTTTAAAAAAAGAATCTTCTCGGGTGAAAAAATAATTATGCTTAAGAGTCTAAAGCAAGCCTTTGCTTTTTAAAGACTTTAAAACATGTCTATATGTAAACCTTCGTAGATGTGTAAAAATACAAAAGGACTGTTAGTCAGAGATTTGATTTTTCCACTAAATACTTCACCTGAAGCACTGTTACACTATTTAAAAATGAGACAAAGCAGAGGTGAAAACAGAGGTCATGAATTCAGGGCATGCTAATTCAAAATCTAATTTTGACATTTAGTCAAGATAAATAATCTTTCCTTTTGCATTTGTACAGAATTGAAAATGGGTTAGAACATTAGCGAGAACGCACAAAACTATTTACTAGAGCTGAAATGTAAAACTGAAGTGGCAAAGCATCAAAAACTTATGAATACAGCCTAGTTCATTAAAAGGAGAAGTGAATTTAAAAATCTCAGCCATATACCCTGCTAAATAATTTCTCACTATAAAATTGATGCCATAGGCTAAAAATTGGCCTGGAAAGAAACATAAAATTAGTATCCAGGAAAAGTTAAGAGGACAATTAGTCCCTCCCTTGTCAGTAGAAGATTATTCTTTATCAGGTATTCATTTTTATTTGACCTAACATGGTTTGGAAAAAAATCCTGATAAATGGATTTTTCAACTAGTTTCATTTCAATCACTTCCTTCAGGAATCTGTGCTTTAATTTTATAGTCTTGGATGTCAGTAAAATCTTGATCTTTAGCATATTTAGTTCTTGATTTTATATAATCAACCGTACCTCATCTATTGACGATTTAGACCTGTCTTGGCAGTTGCACTTTACTATGTCGTCCACTCAGAGGGTCCACATTCTCCAGGCTCACAAGAGCTCCAAGAGCTCCTCCTTCCCCTGTGACTCTATCCTATTAGTTATTTCTTTTATGGTGTTCAGCTCTGTGTGTGTGTGTGTGTGTGTGTGTGTGTGTGTGTGTATTTTCACCCTTCTTCCTTGTGGAGTTAGATATTCTAATGTCACATAGTATGATGACTTCTTGTAGCCAGCTTAATGAACATATTTAGTAGGGTGAAAGTGAAGACGAACAATGAAAATAAGTTTGGTGTTCTTCTGCCATAGTTATTTGAAGCTTGCCTTTCCCCACTTATGGGCTGAATTGTGGTTGGTTTTCACTTAAGAGATGTGATGATCTCCTTTGAGAAATCATTGTCATTTCTTTATTTTGATCATCAGGTATTCTGTTCTCTGTACCTGTCTGTATTGCTCCCAGAGACCACGATCCCATCATCAAGAGAGATCATTCCTAAGTATTAGGATAACTATTCTACAGTGCTTTTGTTGTGTGTTAATAACAAATTTAGGCATTGGTGAGGTAGGTCATGGCAAAAGCTTGTTAATAAAATATGTATTTATTCATTAGTTTCACCAGAAAAAATATCTCTGATATACACTTCAGATGAGGTTACATATTATTCAGAAGGGCTGGTAAGTACACTGATGTCACCATAATGAAACAAGACCTAAACTGAATTGATTTTTTTTTTTGAAATAATCTTTTGACTGTGTGTTCCCTGAAGTTTGTAGGGCCCAATCAAGAGAGCAGAAATACTGGGGAAATTATTTGGATATTTCAGTCTGTGACAGCATACCAGTAACTCAAACTCACTAAGGTGAAATAGACTTTGATTTTCCATAGCATTAAGTAAGCATAATCTTTCTTTATATTGTATTAGGAAAGACTATACTTTCCTAAGAATGCTGCTCTTTTCCATTGTTACAGAAATTTATTCTGGATAAAAGTGCAATTTACTCCCATCAACAATAACTAATGAGATAAACTAAATTTGCACTTAAGTTGTTGGCTAGCGAAGAGCCCAAATACACAAGAGACCTTCAATATGTGAGGCAGAAATTATTCCTGTGACAGAATAGCCCTCATAAGTTAATTCAGGTGAAAATCAAATTCTTACATTTGGTTCACTACCATAGTTTCACTGGGTATTTTGATAAATGAAGGGTTATAATTTGGTTGTGAAACACCTAATCAGTTAGAGGGAAATATGCACTCCAAAACCTTTTGGAGGATGAGCAATCAAAGCTTTGTATGGACAATGCTCTTAACCTTAGAAACATCTCACTATGATAGTTTTTAAGCTGGATTCCCTTCCTTCTCCCTTCTTCTTCTACAAGGCAAAAGCAGAAAAGATGGAGAAATAATATACTTGTAAGTTGGATACATTTTTGTGATTGTACCCATCTTCTACATTTTAATAGCCTTTATTAATGTTAACAAACTCATTTTTGTTTTAAGAACAGGAAAGAATCAATCACAGTACAGGTTACTTATATTTGGATTGGGCAATATGTGTAATATGTGTAATAAATACTAAAACTTACTGAGTTCTCAATTCTTGCCATGTCCTCTTTTTTTTTTTTTTTTTTTTTTTTTTTTTGTGTGTGTGTGTGGTGCTGGGGATTGAACCCAGGGCCATGTGCATGCAAGGCAAGCACTCTACCAACTGAACTATATCCCCAGCCTCCATGTCCCCTTCTAATCACCTTACATATGTGAATATACAAAGTGCTTTCAACAATTCTACGAAGTAATTACTATTATTTTTTTGCTGCTTTATATATGAGACAGGAAGGCACAGAAAAATTAAAAGCTTTTGCTAAAAACAGAGCTGGCAATTGATAGAGTCTGGATTCTAACCCAGGTAATCTAACTGTGATCTGAACCACCAGGATGTACTGTGTCTGTGAGTATACTATGGATCCAGACACTTCTTCCAAAAAGGGTAACTAAAGAAAAGACAAATACAATATAGTACTACTTATCAATAAGGCATCCAATAGTTATTCTTTTCTAAGAAAGTATTAAGCTTTGTCATGAGTTATAATTTAATATATTTTAAAAGAATTTTTCTGTACTTTACCTTATTTGAATATTTTGAACATTTCCTAGAAGGGATACTGTTACAATTTTATTTCAACCAAAGTAAAGAAATTGCTAACATAATATACTAAATTATTAGTATCAACATATTGAGATAGATTATCAGTCCAGTTTGGAAGAGCCTTTGGCATTTGGATTAGTCATTTCAAATGTCATTAAGGGATTGGCTTGATCTTTGTGAATTTGTGTGTCTACCTTGGCACTTGTTTTTGCTTTTGTTGATATTCTAATTCAGCGTGTCATAGTGACTGCAGTTCCAGTAACCTGTGTGAAGGCTTGATGATCCTGTGATAGCTCAGTTTTCTTATCTCTGAAATGGGAATGAAAGTTTGAGTTCATGGGGGTAGGTGGGAGGGAAAACCTGGTGACCTGTGAAAGATACTGCTTTTACCATCAGATTTCTATGTACTGACTTTGATTCTTGTTTATTTGGCGAATATGATTTCTCAGGTTTTCCTTAAGCTTTTGACTAACCTGAATCTGCACTTGTGATTTATTGGCACTTGCTTTTTTGTAACTCAGTCATTCTATAAATAATGAAGACCTTGTTGCAGGCTCATGTATTATGTAAAATCAAAATAAAACAATTCTAGTTGTTTTGTTACTTTTCCTATGATTAATTTACTCATTAAAAGATGATTCAATTTTGGGGCTGAGGTGGTAGAGCACTTGCCTAGCATGTGTGAAGCACTGGGTTTGATTCTCAGCCCCACATGTACATAAATAAATAAAATAAAGGTCCAACAACAACTAATAAAAACGTTAAAAAAAGATGATTCATTTTTGAAAAGTGTACTCCGGAATGTTCTGAATAAAGTGTTCTAGAACATAAGGACAAGATATTCCTCTTTGCTCCAAGTATATTCCAATTATGGAGATGGTGGACAGTTAAGTGCTATATCACTAAGTAACATCAAGGGTAAATGATAATAAATGACTCTTTCAACTCTTATGATTTAGATGAATATATTTTGGGTATTTCTTAAATCTCATTTGACTCATGAGACATGTCTCTAGCTTATCTTATTCACCTGGATTCATAGGCTTTGTAGTTTCCTTTCATCAGCTTTCATTTTATGTGTCTATATTAAACATAGTTTCAACAGCACAGAAGTGAGAATTATTTGGGTACTCATTAGACAATGTTCTGATGTATTCAAAAGGAGAGGAAGCCAGGAAGTGTTGGATATCAGAGATATTGTAATCTGATCTGGTACCAATGTATCATGAGCTGAAATGGAATTATATTAAATGTTATGATCTAGTGTGTTGAAAGTAAGTGCTCTATGTGGAGAAAAGATTCTTTAGGAAAAAGAAAATAGGCATTATTTAGATATCTCATGTGACAAAATATTTACCTGATTGCCTGTCATGTTGTATAATAACACAATTTAAATTATAGATTTGAGGTATTTTGATATTTTAATATAACCCCAAGTAAACAAAACAAGACTAATGGAGAATGTGAGAAGTAACTGATTCACATTGTCTTGGTAACTATGCACCTTTCCATTCTACATAAGTGTGTATTGTAACTGAACTAATGGCCACATCATTAACTTATATTCTAATTGCCACTGTATGGGCCAAGGTAGCTATGCAAAATTCAGGTAACATAGTAGGTTCCAGTACATGAGGGCATGAAGACAGCAGGAGGGACAGAATCGTTTTCCATTCTAGGAGTCATGTATGAGATTCTTCTGCTTATATTCTCTGGCCAGACCACCTTTTCATGCCACACCTAGCTAAGAAGACAGAAAGAAAACGTGCTTTTGTTCTGAATGGTTGACTACTTAGCTAGAAAATGTTTTGTTTTTCCAAGGAAGATGGAGAACAAATTTTTAGAGATGACTTAGTTTCTGACATAACCTTCATAAAGTTCTAGGATAAATAGCATTCCATGTTTTTTTCCAGTGGCATATGAACCTATCAAACTATCCACGTGATATTCCTTAACTTTTAGGCAAAATAGAAGGGGAAGGTAGAGAGCTGTTACTTCAATAAAGTCTAGTCTTCCTTAGTTTTGCTACGTTTACACTTGGATGTCTACTGAAAGGAAAATTCAAGTGAAATTTTATGATTTCTGTGATGCAAGTTTATAATAATGTTGTTAGACCTTATATAGTTATAATATAAAACAATGCATTAAATAGTCATTTTGAGCACACTTATAAAAACCTGTAGCAAGTGCTTAAGTTATAAACTTGAAAATTGAATGCTTAACTCAAATTACTTTTGAAAGAGAAACTTGCAATCTAAAATTTTAGTAAAACAATGCTTCGCATTTTATAATACATAATGAGGAAGACATTTCATGGCAAATGAATATAAAAGTGCTCTACCATACTGGACCTCTTTCAATATGGATATTCACTTTGCAAATAAAAAATTTGAATGAGGTACAGAATAGTTAATCATGAGCTACATGAATATGAACTAAAAGTGTATACCTTTTAAAAGGTTATCTAAGGAAGTAAGAAAAATATTAATGTAATATATAATGAGAATGTGATTTCTGTTTTGGAGATTTAAGACATTATAGGCTTACATTATAGGTTACTTTAGGGAAGTGTGTGATGGAATTTTAAAAGCTAGAGAATAAATTGACAGCCTTGTAATTTTCTGAGAGAACTACAAGTGGCAGCAATTATTTTAAAAGACTATTGTGGAATGTGTGGAACCTGGAGGGTGCTTGATGAATTCACCATCTGTCTGCAAATGTACTCTTCAAGATATATGATGATGCCCCTTACATCCAGCCTCAGCCGTTGTGACACATTAGCACTATTCTATCCCTTCTGACTGTCATAGTTCCAGAATGGCACAGGGCAAGGGGGTTTTTAGGATTATCTCATAGGTTTTCAGATCCTTGAAAGCTAGACGAAACATCCCCCAAACCTGATCTAGGAGCAACTCATGTTCTCAGGGCTGGCCAGCTTTGAGTTGGATTAACCAACTGCCTGAAAGTTGTACAAATTTTGTGCATGTACAAAATATAAATAGAGACTACAGTTACAGTGTTCTGAAGGTACCATATATCAAATCATCATACAGTGATGTAATGTTTTCTGAGTCAAAATTACAGCCCAATTTTTATTTTTAATTCTATTCCTTATTTAAATAATAAATCTCACTGAATGTTTACCCTACAACTTTGACAGTTTATTTTAGCCCAAAACAATGGTGTTTTTATTCTCTTTTTGAGTTGTTAGATTTGCCATTGGTCGAGCCTTTACTCTATGTGCTAGAAATGATTTTAAAAAATGAAAGCTAACAACTTTCATTTGGATTTTCAGGTGGAAAATTGAGATTCAGTAAAATTAGGTAACTTCCCCAAATTGGGAAATTAGAAAATTCTTCTTTGACACTAGGTTTGTCTGACATTGTAGATCACACAGATTTTTTTTAAAAAACAAGAGATTTTTAGATAAAATGATACTTCAGAGGACTCCATGACAATGAAAAAATTTAGGTCTGGTAAAATGGCTTAGGTTTTATATACAACAAGTTTCCTCCTCCTCCTCCCTTTAGTTAGATATGTGTTTATTTGAATAACTCTAGCAAAAACTTCATTTCCATGTGGTAGGCACTATATTAATGCCTAAACTTCATTGGCTGGCCCAGTGGAGTTTACGTTGCATTATTAATATTATTATGTGTGTTTATGTGTGTGGTGCTGTGGATTGAACCCAGGGCCTTGTGCGTGCGAAGCAAGCACTCTACCAACTGAGTTTTACCCCCAGTCCTGCATTATTATTGTTAATTGCTGCAAAATAATTATACATGCTGGTGGGTTTCATTGTGGCATATTTGTTCTTGCACTTTGATCAATTTCATTTGCCAGTATCTTCCCTTGCTCTCCTCTCCTCCCTTCCCTAATCACTTTCCTCTATCCTACCCTCCCTCTTCTATTTTCATGAGATACTGTTTTCTTCTTTTTCTCTCTTTAGCTTGCCATTCTCAATGGAGTAAGATGGAAACTTATTGTAATTTTGATTTGCATTTTCCTGATGGTCAAAAATGTGGAACATTTTTTTTTCATATAATTGTTGGTCATTTGTAATTTTTCTTCTGAGAAGTGTCTGTTTAAATTCATTTCCTTTTTTTTTTTTTTTTTTGGTACCAGGGATTGAACTCAGGGGCACTCGACCACTGGGCCACATCCCCAGCCCTTTTTTGTATTTTATTTACAGACAGGGTCTCACTGAGTTGCTAAGTGCCTCGCCATTGCTGAGGCTGGCTTTGAACTCGCAATCCTCCTGTCTCAGCCTCCCAAAGTGCTGGGATTTCAGGCATGAGCCACCGCGCCCGGCTCATTTCCTCATTTTTGAGTGTGTTATATGCTTTTATTTTTGTTGATTTTGAGTTCTGTAAATATTCTGGATATTAATTCTTTTTTGAAAGAGTAGTTGGCAATGATTTTTCCCCCCATTTTGTGGGTTCTCTTTGTGCTGTTTTCTTTGCTGTGCAGAATCTTTAGTTTGATGCCACCCTAATAACTGATTCTTGGTGTTATTTCCTGAACTATAGGAGTCCTATTGAGGAAGTTGCTGCTTATGCCTTTCTGTTGGAGTATTTCCCCTGCGTTCTTTTTTTAGCAGTTGCAATTTTTTTTTATGTATCATTCTAAGGTTTTTGATTCATATTGAGTTGACTTCTGTTTCCAAACTTTCCCTAGCACTACCTGTTAAAGAGGATGTCTTTTCTTTAGCATATGTGTTTGGGAACCTTTGTTAAGAATTAGATGACTGAGCCTTGTGAACTTGTCTCCATGACTTTTATTTTGTTCCAATATGGTAAGAGAACTAAAGGGACTCCATCTTGTTCTTCAGCAGCCATCTTAGGAGTTCCAAGAAATAGTTCTGTTTTTCAGAAATAATAGAATATGGGAAGTCCTGCCTCTGTACCCATTAATCGTTACCTAGCATAATACGCTTGACAGCATAAAAATAGCAATTTCTATACAATGTAAAATTGCTCTCTTTGGTTTCCATTTTTCCTGGGCAAATACCTTGTCAGAGATTTATTGTCTAGACATTAGTAACCATTCTCTAACATGTACCCAACTAGGGTCATCTTGACCCCATTCCCTTCTACTTGATCGTTGCTATACCAACCTGGAAAGTCCCATAGGAAATATTATTGTACCCATTGCTTTGTCTTGCTAATTGCCTGTGATTTTTCTTTTTATAAACCCTTGAAAATCACTGCTGGCACGCCATCTTGCCACACTGTGTGATGTGTGGGGATGGTGGCCGTTGATCAGCTTAATAAAGGCTTTTTTTGACATTAGTGTGATGTGGCTTGGAGTTTTAATTGGCATCTCATTGGATACAATATTTTTGGTACAGCACCAATAATCTACTTGTCTATTTTTATGCCAGTACCAACCTGTTTGTTAGTAAGACTTTGTAGTACAGTGTGAAGTCAGGTACCTTGCTGCCTCCAGATTTACTCTTTTTGTTCAGGATTTCATTGACTATTCTGGGTCTTTTGTTCTTCCACATGAAATTTAGGATTGCTTTTTCTAATTCTGAGAAGATTGCTATTGGTATTTTGATGGGGATTGCTTTGAATCTGTGTATCACTTTTGGCAACATGACCATTTAACAATAACAGATCTTGGAATGGATGTGGAGAGGGTCCAGCTCCAGTCCAGAGACAGCGCAGCATACCCAGAGCCCAGGTCCTGGATCCTCAGTCCAGCCTCCTCTCACAGGAGCAAAGGCCCTTCCAGAAAGGCTGAGCTCAGGGTTGGGGCAGCACATTCATTCTGCCTATCCATGAACATTGGGATGCTTTCCATTTTCTAGTGTTCTCTTTCAACATCTTTCTTCAGTGTTCTATGTTCTATTGTTTTTAACATAGAGGGTTTTCACCTTCTTGGTTAGGTTTATTCCTAGGCATCTTAGTCTCTTTGAAGTTATTGTGAATGGCATTATTTTTCTGACAAATTTCTCAGTAGATTCATAATTGGTATATAGAAAAGCTATTAAGTTTTGTATACTGCTACTTTGCTGAATTTGCTTATCAACTGTAGAAGTCTTCTGGTGGAACATTTAGAATCTTGTAAGTTTAGAATCATATCATCTGCAAATAGGAATAATTTAATTTCTTCTTTGGCTACTTGTATCATTTTTATTTCTTTCTTTTGCCTACTTACTCTGGGTAATATTTCATGTACTATATTGAATAGGGAGTGGTAAAAGTGGACATCCTTATCTTGTTCCTGATATTAGAGGAAATGCTTTCAGTTTTTCTCCATTCAGTATGTTATTGACTTTACATTTGTCATATATAGCCTTTATGATGTTGAGGTAAGTTGCTCTGTCCCTAATTTCTTCAGGATTTTATCATGAAAGGGCATTAAATTTCACAAAAGCCTTTTTCTACCTTGATTGAGATGATTGTGACATTTTTGTCCTTGGTTCTATTTATGGGGTGAAGTGCATTTTCTGATTTGCATATATGGAACCACTCTTGCATCCTTGAAATGAAACCTACTTTATCATAGAGTGTGATCATTTTAAGTGCTGTTGAATTTGCTTTACTAGGATTTTATAAAGGATTTTTTAATGTACATTTTTCAACAATGCTGGTTTCTAATTTTCATTTCTTGAAGTATCCTCACCCAATTTTGGTATCAGTATAATGAAGGCTTCAACAACAAAGTTTGAAATCATTGCTTCTCTTTCAATTTTATGAAATAATTGAGAAGTAGTAGCATTAGTTATTATCTTAATATCTAGTAAAATTCAGCTGTGAATCCATCTGGTCCTGGTCTTTTCTTTATTTGGAAGGCTTTTTACTACTGCTTTAATCTCATTGCTTTTTATTAATATACACAGATTTTCTACATCCTTTAGTTCAGTTTTGGTAGGTCATATGTGTCTAGAATTTTATTCATTTCTTCCTAAATGTTCCAGTGTATTGAAATATACATTTTAACATTCCCCAATAATCCTATGAATTTCATCTGTGTTTGTTGTAATATCCCCACTTTTTGTCTCTTATTTTTGAAAAAAATTTCTTCTCTCTCTCTTTTGGTTAGAGTTTATCAATCTTGTTTATTTTTTCAAAGAGCCAACTCTTTAATAATTACTTTGTATTTTGTTTCTTTTTCATTAATTTCACCTTTAATCATCATTTGTTTAGAGTTGATTTATTCTTGTTTTCGAAGACCTTAAGCTGCATTATTTGAGATTTTTCTGAATTTTTAGATATATGCACTAAAAGCTATAAATGTCTCTTCTTATAACTTCCTTTGCTGTACTCCAGATAGTCTGATATGTTGTTTTACTCTTCAGTTGATTCTAAGGGTTTGTAATTTCCTCATTAATCTCTTCAATGACCAATTCATCATTTAAAAGTGTATTGTTCAATCTCCATGTATTTGTAGTTTCTGTTGATAGATGGGCTTGGGCCGATGGGCCACCTCTCCCCTCCCTCACGGAAGTTTCCACCGTGTCCTGAGCAAACTTGTTTTTCTAAGCAACCTTGTTTTATTTTCCCCGGGCAGGAGCCAATAGGTTTGAAGTTTGCTCTGGTGTTTAGCCAATAGGTTTAAAGTTTGTTCTGGTGTTTACCAATAGGTTTAAAGGTCACTCTGGTGTTTAGCCAATAGGTTTAAAGGTTGCTCTGGTAGCCAATAAATTTAAAGGTTACTCTAGTACACCCCCACTAGAAATCCCTACTTAAGCTCCCACCCGTCTGGAGCTCACACACCACAACTCTTCCCTGCTGAGAGGAGGCAGCCACTGCATCAACCTTAGGCCACCCACTGCCTCCAGCCCAACAGCAGCCACCCCAGCTGAAAGCTCCAGAGGCTCACTCCAGGCTCTGGCTCACCGTGCCCCTTGCTGTTGCTGTGCACTGCACCCCACCGCCCACTCCAACCGCAGCACCCTGACCATGGCTGCTGCCGCTGTGGGACCCATCCTCTTCGCCTTTGTGCTCCTACTCACCCTGTACAGCCAGCTGGCCACTGTTAGATAAAATTCAGGCCAGCAGGCAATACCCCCAGGTACCTACCCGAAAGTGCCCATCTCTCGTGAGAATCCACATTTGGTGGGCTCTGAGTCCCCACCCTTCCTGATCCTGGGAATACTTGCCTCTCATGGGAATTCACCCCAGGGGTGGGCTCTCCCTTTCTGAGCCAATCCAGACCATATAAGTCACGCTTCCACCCCTCTGTACTTAAGCCCCTGCCAGTCCAGAACTCTCCCCCTTTTTTTGCCGCCATCCTCTCACCAGCTTCCCCTTCTTCCCTTTCCCTCTTCTCCTTTCTCCCCTTTCCTGTTCCTCTCTCCCTTTCTCCCCTTTCCCTTTCCCCCTTCTCCCTTTCTCCCCTTCTCCCCTTCCCTTAATAAACCCCTTTTACTACAAGGCTGTCCTGGTGTGGTTTTTGCCCTTCAGCCACCAGCCAAAAGTGTAGTGGGCAGTGCCATTGTGGGACAGCTCCAGTGCCGTGCCACCCTGCTGGGATGAGCATTGTGCTGGATGGATGCGGCTGCTACAAAGGCTGCAGCTGTACCAAGCAGCTGGGCGAACTGTGCACCGACCCCCGAATCCTCTCTCTCCGCACCTCTTCTCCCTTCGACCAGCCATAAAGGCTGGTGAATAAGTCTCTTGGCTGCACAGTTGTCTCAGGTGTGATTTTTGCCCTTCATCTGTAGTTTTCCTTGTTGATTTCTAATTTCATTCCATTATTGTCTGAAAAAATGTAAGAGATTTTTTCAACTTTTTATTTGTATTTGTTAAGAATTGCTTCATGCCTTAATATAAAATCAATTTTGTAGACAGTTCCATGAGTGTCTGAAAAGAAAGGGTTTTTAGTTATTGTTGAATATAATATTCTGTAGCCTCTTAGTGCAGTATATAGTAAAGTTTAAATTTGATGTGTCTTTGTTGATTTTGTCTAAAAGATCCCGCCATTAGTGATGCTGATGTTTTGAATTCCCTTAATACTATTGTATGTAGGTAATAAGTTTCTTTATGTCAAGTAATGTTTGTTTTGTGCAGTTGGATTCACTGGCATTCAGAGCATAATTATTTACAACCATTTTATCATCTTGTTAGATTGTTCCCTCTACTAGTGTGTAAAGGTCTTCTTTGTGTCTTTTGATTAATTTGGATGGAAATCAAATTTTTCACTTACAGTCTGTGACTATATTTCTTTGTGACTTATATTTCTTGGAGATAATATACAATTGGATCTCATTTTAAAATCCAAATTCCTAGTCTGTCTTTTAATTAGAAAATTGAGACTATTATTCCATGTTACTATAGAGGTATGTGCTACTTCCTGTTCTTGTTTTATTTATTTATTTTTGTTTATATATATATATGTATATATATGTATATATATATATATGAATTGTTCCTAGTTTTCATTTTCTTGTTTTTCTGATGTGATTTCTTCTTTCCCATGCTCTTTTGATTATTTTTATCTTCTTCTTCTATTTATAGAAGTTTATCGTATTTAAGTTGCTTCTACAATATTGGCTTTGTGGTTATGAATTCTTTTTGTTAATGCTTACCACAGAAGATTTTGATTTCTCTTTTGATTCTGAAGTATTATTTGGCTGCATATAGTAATATAGGTTGCAGTTGATTATTTTCTTTCAGGGCTTAAAATACATCATTACCTTCCCTCTTTGCCTTCAGAGTTTCTGCTGAGAAATCTGCTGTTATTCTAACTTGGTTTGCCTTTATAAGTGAGTAGGCACTTCTATCTTGCTGCTTTTAAAATTTCTCTTTATTTTGAATTTTTGTCATTCTAAATATAATGCCAAGTGGAGTGGTTCTCCTGTGGTCCTATTTGAGGTTCTAAGTACATCTAGTACCTGCTTGTGCATCTAATTCTGAAGATTTTGGAAGCTTTTTGCTATTATTTTAATGAGTAAGTTTTATTTCTATGTAATTTATATCTGTATCTCCTCTCCTTCTTTAAGACCCAAGTGCTAAGTTTGGCTTTTTAATGTTGTTCCAGAGATCTTGCATATTGTATTCATAGTTTCTAATTTTTTTTTTTTCATTTCTGCTATCGAATGTTCAGTTTTGCACCTTTTTTTTCAAGCTCTTGTATTCTTTATTCTTTATGGTCTATTTGATTAATTGAATTTTTCATTTCTATGATTTCTGCCTGATTCTTTTTCCAGTCTATATCTCTGTGTTTAATACTCTTTTGTATCCTGCATTTTATTTCTTAGTTCATTCCTTAGATCTTCTTTTACTTCATTGATCATTTTAGCAATCACAATTTAAAAGTCTTTGCCCAGTATTCCTATACTCCAACATCTCTGGAATGGGCAGATTTGAACTTTCTGAGGCATCTCATTGCCTTGTTTTATCATGTTTTCTGTTTCTGTGGTGAAATTTTCTCTTCTGTTGTGATAGATATCTGAACCATATTATATGAAATTAATTTTAGTGACAGAATACTCTTTAATATGTGCTCTGAGCTGGGTGTATATCTCAATTCAAAACATCCACTCAGTTTGATCATAGTACTATGCTTGAATCCCTGCAGTGCTTTGAGGGGAGATAATAATTTCCAGTAACTGTGATCATTTCAGAGCAAACCATATTTTAACAAACAATAAAAACATATTGAAAATGTTTTCCATGATTCCAGTAGTCCAAAAGTGGAAAAGGGAAGAACTATTCAAGAATTGGCTAAAAAAATTAGTTATGAAAGTACATAAAAATGGTATTAACTATATAGAGCATGGAAAGAAAGAAACAAGAAAACAAAGGTTGAGGAGACTGAAGCAGATAATGCAGGAAGATAATACATACAAAAGAGATGAGAATAGAAAAGTGATCAAGAAAAAGTTGAATATCCAATTAACACATTAAACATTAACAGATTGCACATAAACTTGAATTAAAGTGTGTAACATCAATAATAGGAAGAAACGTATTAAATCAAGAATAAAACAACAAAGAGTTTCAGCTAGGCCCTCCAGCATGCTTTCCCAGCTAGGCTCGCCCACCTTGGAGATGCCATCCCTGCTGGGGATGGTGGGGAACAACCGCTGGCCTGCGGTTGTTCCTGCTAGGCCCGCCTGCAAGCGTTCCAGCTCTGCCCACCTATGTGCATTCCCGGTTCTGCCCACTCACTCAGGAGCCACAGTTATGCATAGGGTAACGTGTAGGGATGATATAAGACAATAAGACAGAAACAGGAATACCTCAGACTTACACTGCAAGAGAGGAGAACACAAAGATATCATGAAAAAACAAGGGAAGAAAATGCCCGAAACAAACCAAGATACTACAGCAATAGAATCCATAGAAAGCACAGTAGGTGAAATGTTGGGGAAAAAATTCTGAATATACACAATTAAAATGATTCAGGATTAAAAAATGACCTAGATGAGCAGATACAGGAAAAAATTGATCTCTCCAACAAAGAGATAAGAGATCAAATACAGGCAACCATGGATCACACCAACAAAGAGATAAGAGAAGAAATACAGGTAGCAAAAGATTATTTCAAGAAAGAGATAGTCTGAGAAAAAACCAAACAGAAATACTTGAAATGAAAGAAACAACAGGCCATTTAAAAAACTCGATAGATAGTATCAACAATAGATTGGGTCACTTGGAAGATAGGACCTCAGACAATGAGGACAAAATATATAATATTGAAAATAAAGTTGACTACACAGTGAAGACAGTAAGAAACCATACACAAAATATCTAAGAATTATGGGATACCATCAAAAGACCAAATACAAGATTTGTTGGAATTGAGGAAGGTACAGAGAATCAATCCAAAGGAATGCAAAATCTCTTTAATGAAATAATATCAGAAAATTTCCCAAACAGGAAGAATGAATTTGAAAACAAAATACAAAAAGCATATAGGATGCCAAATGTACAATATTACAACAGATCTACACCAAGGCACATTATAATGAAAATGCCTAGCATACAAAATAAGGATAGAATTTTAAATGTCATAAGAGAGAAAAATCAGATAACCTATAGAGAAAAACCAATTCGCATCACAGCAGATTTTTCAACCCAGACCCTCAAAGCAAAGAGATCCTGGAACAACATATACCAGGCTCTAAAAGATAAGGGATGCCAACCAAGAATCTTATATCTAGCAAAATTAAGCTTTAGATTTGATGATGAAATAAAAACCTTCCATGATAAACAAAAGCTGAAAGAATTTACAACAAGAAAGCCGGCACTACAGAACATCCTTGGCAAAATATTGCACAAGGAGGAATTGAAAAACAACAATGAAATCTTCAAAGGGAAGAACAACAATAAAGGAGAACTAACCATATGAGAAATCAAGTCAAGCTAAATACAAAAAATAAAATAGAATTAAATAAAATTTAAAATGGCTGGTAATACAAATCGTATCTCAATAATAACCTTGAATGTTAGCAGCCTACACTCACCAATTAAAAGACATAGGCTGATAGATTGGATTAACAAAGGACCCAACATTATGCTACCTTCAAGAGACATATCTTATAGGAAAAGATGCCCACAAATTGAAGGTGAAAAGATGGGATAAAATATACCACTCACACGGACTACATAAGCAAGCAGGGGTTTCCATCCTCATATCAAACAAAGTAGACTTCAAGCCAAAGGTAATCAAAAGAGATAAGGAAGGGCATTTCATATTACTTAAGGGAATCATACATCAACAAGAAATAACTGTCATAAATATATATGCCCCAAATAACGGAGCATCCATGTTCATCAAACCCTTCTCAAGTTCAAGAACCAAATAGACCACAACACAATAATTCTAGGTGACTTTAACACACCGATTTCACCACTGGATAGATCTTCCAAACACAAGCTAAACAAAGAAACTGTAGAACTCAATAATGCAATCAATAGCTTAGATTTAGCTGATACATATAGAGTATATTATCCATCAACGAGTCAGTACACTTTCTTCTCAACAGCACAAAGATCATTCTCTAAAATAGATCATATATTATGCCATAAAGCAACTTTAAGCAAATATAAAAAAGTAGAGATACTATTCTGCATACTATCAGATCATAATGGAATGAAGCTAGAAATCAATGATAAAATAAGAAACAAAACCTACTCCAACACCTGGGACTAAGTAATATGCTATTGAATGAACAAAAGGTTGCAGAAGACATCAAAAAGGAGATTAAAAAATTCTTACAGGTAAATGAGAACACCGATACAACATACTGAAATCTCTGGGACACTATGAAGGCAGTACTAAGAGGAAAATTCATTGCATGGAGTTCATTCCTTCAAAGAAGAAAAGGTCAGCAAATAAATGAATTAACATAACACCTCAAAGCCCTAGAAAAAGAACAACAAGTTAACCCCAAAAGCAGTAGAAGACAGGAAATAATTAAAATCAGAGTCAAAATCAATGAAACTGAAACAAAAAACACAATTGAAAGAATCGACAGAACCAAAAGTTGGTTCTTTGAAAAAATAAATAAAATTGATAAACCATTAGCTATGCTAACTAAGAAAAGGAGAGAAAAAACCTCAAATTACCAATATACGTGATGAAAAAGGAAACATCACAATGGACACTACAGAAATACAGAAGATAATTAGAAATTAGTTTGAAAATCTATACTCCAACAAAATAAAAAATAATGAAGACATCAACAAATTTCTAGAAATATACGATATGCCCAAACTAAAACAGGATGACATACACAACTTAAATAGATCAATTTCAAGCAAAGAAATAGAGGATGCCATCAAAAACCTACCAACCAAGAAAAGCCCAGGTCCAGATGGATACACAACAGAGTTCTACAAGACCTTTAAAGAAGAACTAACACAAATACTTCTCAAACTGAAATATAAAAAGAAGGAACCCTTCCAGACTCATCCTATGAGGCCAATATCACCCTGATTCCAAAACCAGGCAGAGACAAATCAAAGAAAGAAAACTTCAGACCAATATCACTAATGAATATAGATGCAAAAATCCTCAATAAAATTCTGGCAAATTGAATAAAAAAAAACACATCAAAACAATAGTACATCACGATCAAGTGGGTTCATTCCAGGAATGCAAGGTTGGTTCAACATAAGGAAATCAATAAATGTAATTCACCACATCAATAGACTCAAAGATAAAAATCACATGATCATCTCAATTGACACAGAGAAAGCATTTGACAAGATACAACACCCCTTCTTGTTCAAAATGTTAGAAAAAAAAAATAGGAATAACAGGAACATACCTCAATATTGTAAAGTCCATCTATGCTAAGCCCCAGGCCAACATCATCCTAAATGGAGAAAAGCTGAAAGCATTCCCTCTAAAAATTGGAACAAGGCAGGGATGTCCTCTTAAATGAATTCAGCAAAGTGGCTGGATATAGAATTAATACCCATAAATCTAAGGCATTTCTGTACATCAGCAACAAATTCTCAGAAAGAGAAACTAGGAAATCTACCCCATTTGCTATAATGTCAACAACAACAACAAAAAATACTTGGGAATTAACCTAACAAAAGAAGTGAAAGACCTGTAAAATGAAAACTACAGCACACTAAAGAAAGAAATTAATGAAGATCTTAGAAGATGGAAAGATTTACCTTGTTCATGGATAGGTAGAACTAATATTGTCAAAATGACTATTCTACCAAAAGCACTATACAATTTCAATGCAATCCCAATCAAAACCCCAATGTCATTTCTCAGAAATAGAAAAAGCAATCATGAAATTCATCTGGAAAAATAAGAGACCCAGAGTAGCCAAAGCAATTCTTAGCAAGAAGAGTGAAGCTGGTGGCATTACTATTCCAGACCTTAAATTGTACTACAAAGCAATAGTAACTAAAACAGCATGGCATTGGCACCAAAATAGACCAGTTGACCAATGGTACAGAATAGAAGACACAGAGACCAACCCACACATCTACAGTTATCTTATATTAGACAAAGTTGTCAAAAACATACATTGGAGAAAAGACAGCCTCTTCAACAAATGGTGTTTGGAAAACTGGAAATCCTTGTGTAATAAAATGAAATTAAACCTCTATCTCTCTCCATGCACAAAACTCAACTCAAAGTGGATCAAGGACCTAGGAATTAAACCAGAGACCTTGCACCTAATAGAAGAAAAAGCAGGCCCAAATCTCCAACATGTTGGATTAGGTCCCAACTTCCTCAATAAGACCCTTATAGAGCAAGAACTAAAACCAAACATTAATAAATGGGATGGATTCAAACTAAAAAGCTTCTTCTCAGCAAAAGAAACAATCAGGGAGGTGAACAGAGAACCTACAGAATGGGTGCAAAACTTTACCCCAAGCACATCAGACAGAGAACATTAACTTCAAAGATATATAAAGCTCTCAATAACCTTTACACCAAAAAAACCCACAAACAACCCAATCAATAAATGGGCTAAGGAACTGAACAGACACTTCTCAGAAGATGATATACAATCAATCAACAAATATATGAAAAAATGTTCAACATCTCTAGCAAATGCAAATCAAATAAAAACTACTCTAAGATTTCATCTCACGCCAGTCAGAATGACAGCTATCAAAAACACAAACAACAATAAATGCTGGTGAGGATGTGGGGAAAAGGGCACACTCTTGCATTGCTTGTGGAGCTGCAAATTGGTGCAGCCAATTTGGAAAGCAGTATGGAGACTCCTAGGAAAACTTGGAATGGAACCATCATTTGACCCAGCTATCCCACTCCTTGGTCTATACCCAAAGGACTTAAAAATAGCATACTACAGGGACACAGCCACATCAATGTTCATAGCAGCACAATTCACAATAGCTAGATTGTGGAAACAACCCTGATGCCCATCAATAGATGAATGGATAGGGAAACTTTGGTATATACACACAATGGAACACTACTCAGCACTAAAAGAGAATAAAATCATGGCATATGCAGGTAAATGGATGGAGTTGGAGAAAATAATGCTATGTGAAGTCAGCCAATCCCAGAAAACCAAAGGTCAATTAATTCCTTTGCTATGATGATACTGAATTATAGTGGCAAGGGAGGGGGGATGAGAGGAATGAAGGAATGTTAAGTAGAAAAAGGGGGAAGGGGAGGAAAAGGGGAAAGGGGATTGATACAATAGCAGAAGGAGTTGGACATCAATATACTAAGTGCATGTATAAAAACTCAAATGGTGCCGGGCGCGGTGGCGCACGCCTGTAATCCCAGCACTTTGGGAGGCTGAGGCAGGAGGATCGCGAGTTCAAAGCCAGCCTCAGCAATGGGGAAGCACTTAGCAACTCAGTGAGACCCTGTCTCTAAATAAAATACAAAAAAAAAAAGGGCTGGGGATGTGACCCAGTGGTCAAGTGCCCCTGAGTTCAATCCCCGGTACACAAAAAAAAAAAAAAAAAAAAAAAAAAAAACTCAAATGGTATGAAAATACTTTGTGTAAAACCGATGACTTGGAAAACTGTGATCTTTCTATGTAATATGAAAGGAATTTCATTCTAAAAGCATGTTTAACAAATTAAATAAAAAAAGAATAAGACAACACCAGTGAAATAAAAAACAGCATCTTAATTTTTTATTTTTTTTGCCAAACTATTTGAGGTGGATATATTTTCCTTCCTTCCTTCCTTCCTTCCCTTCCTTCCTTCCTTCCTTCCTTCCTTCCTTCCTTCCTTCCTTCTGTTTGTTGAACCCAGGGACACTCAACCACTGAGGTATATCCCAGCCCTTTTATTTATTTTGAGACAGTGTTTCATTAAGTTGCTTAGGGTCTTGCTAAATTGCTGAGACTCGTTTTCAACTTGTGGTCCTCCTGCCTCAGCCTCCCCAGCCACTGGGATTATAGATGTGCATCACATGTCCAGCAGAGGTGGATATATTTCTCACTGGATTTCTGGATGTGAATTCCAACAGTTTTGGGTAATCATAGTAAATTTCCATGCCTCTTTGCCTTGTCCTCTAAGTTACTATATGTAAGCTGCCTGGTACCGAAACCCGGGAGGAAATCTCGGAGGCAGAGTAAAGCTTTTACTACTTTTACTTCTACTTTCTTGGAGAGAGCTTAGAGAGGGAAAGAAAGATTTTTAGAGAGAAAGATTAAAGAGCTTTTCTTCTTGTCTTCTTAGCTTAGAGTCTTAGCTTAGAGTCTTAGAGAGAAAGAAAGAGCTTAGCTTAGAGTAGCTTAGAGTTTCTTCTTCTTAGCTTAGAGTCTTAGCTTAGAGTCTTAGAGAGAAAGAAAGAGCTTAGCTTAGAGTAGCTTAGAGTTTCTTAGAGAGAAAGAAAGATAGAGCTTAGCTTAGAGAAAGATTAGAGCTTCTTTCTTCTCTCTTCTTTCTTCTTAGAGAGAAAGAAAGAGCTTAGCTTAGAGTAGCTTAGAGTTTCTTAGAGAGAAAGAAAGATAGAGCTTAGCTTAGAGAAAGATTAGAGCTTCTTTCTTCTCTCTTCTTTCTTCCTTCTTCTTTCTTCTGTCTTCTGTCTTCCTCAGGAGCCTCGGCCTAACTCTGACCAGTCATTACTTCTTCTATCTGGTTTCTCTTCTGTCTCTTCTGTAACCGCTCTGCCTACGTTCTGGCCGCTCTGATTCTTCTGACCGACCGAGTGACTGCCCGACTGACCGAATGAATTCGTTCTCCTAACTTGGACCGCTTTCACCCGGTTATATACCTTCAGCTTTGCGGGTGCCTACAGGTGCGTCACATACATATCAGGTGGAACCTATGGCTTCCAGCTAGCTGCAACAGCCCTTCCTAATTAGGGCTCCTTCAACTATACTGTGTTGGGAAACTGTAGGTTTTCCTCATTGTCTGGATAGCTTCCCGCTTTAAAAACTGCAAAACTTAGGTCTTGGCATCTATCTCAGAACAGTTTCACCCACCTCTGGTGTGATCCTAGGGGAATCCTACTGTTTCTTGGTGTGTCCAGGCACCTAATATTTCTCTGAAGGGCCAGAGAAAATGGTCCCTGATTGTCTGAGGCCTAGTGGTCATGCGTCTCCCTTGTTGGGACTGCAGCCTTGTCTACCTATCTGTAGAAACACTTCATGTGCCCAGGGCAATTAAAACAGGTATAACCTCACTCATGTGGATTTCAACATGCGTGTGGTATGGTGGCCTGTGGTAGCCTGTGACTGAGGTGTGGCAACAGTGACAGAGCATGGGTGTTCTGCTGCTGAGGTGCATGTGGCAGTGCTTTCTGGCTGGGGTGAGCACAGTGGTAAGCTGCTACTTCTAGAGCACATGTGGTAGTGGTGGGTGGATGAGGCATGTGCTGCTCCTTGGGTGCTGTACTCCCTGGAAGTGTCATGCTCTCTGATGACTACACCCCACTCCTGTTGCCAGTGGTGGTGGTGGGGCACTCAAACCTTCAGGTCACAGCTTTCACACTATGCAGGTTATTCAAAAAGCTCATTTCAAATGCATTCACTATAATAGTGTACACTGATATGTCTAGGTAGGATGAAGCTCTTGAGGTTTGAGTTCTTCCCCAGCTCCAGACTTAGGCATGGTCTCTATACAATGGCTGCTCAGTGCAATTTTCCACTAGCAAATTGAAAGTAGCAGGGCACTTCTTGCTCACCAAGTGGCTTTGCAGGTCTTGCCTAAGCTTAGCTCAGTCTGACTTTCTCTTCTCCCACTGTGTGTGAAGGAAGCTTTTCAGCTTTGCCTCTCTCTCTCCATTTGTTATCCCTCCCCTCAGACCATCTCTGGCACTGCAGGTGCTGGTGCAGGATTAACAATTTTTTTCTCATTTTCTGTTTGAGCAAGCAGAATTTCCAAGACCCTGTAAGTCTCTGACTGTCCAATATTGTGTCTCTGTGGGTTCCTTTTGTCTTCTGCCTTTCGAAGCTGTTCCTGCTTCAATTCCAAACTGTGGAGTAGTTGAACTTTGTCACCTACCTTTACTCCCCCACCTTCCCAACCTTCTTTCCCATGTTTTTTTTTTTTTTTTTTTTAATGGATTGATAATTCATTTCCTTTTTGTACTGAATAATGTTCTATTGTTTGGATGTACCAGGGTCTATTAATCCATTCACTGACTGAAGAATATTTTGGTTGCTTCTCAGCTTTGGCTGATATAAATATTCATGTATAGGTTTTTGCATGTATGTGTTTCCAACTCTTTTGGGTAAATATGAAGGAGCTTGATTGTTAAATGATAAGGTAAGAATCGTTTTAGTTTCATCAGAAACCATTAACCTCATGGGCAAATTGTATCATTTTGTATTTTGACCAACAATTAATGAGAGTTCCTGCTGTTCCATGTCTTCACCAGCATTTGGTGTATAGTGTTTTTTAAAGTTGTTTTAACTTGCATTTCCTTGATGACATATGATGTGGAATACATTTTCATGTGTTTATTTGCCATCCTTATATCTTCTTAGGTATTTTTTAAGGTATTTGCCCCATTTTAAAAATGGTTACTAGTTTTCTTATTGGGTTTTAAGAGTTCTTAATATATTTTGAATAACATTACTTTATCAAATGTGTCTCGTGAACTTATTTTATCCTAGATTCTGGCTTGTTTTCTCATTCTCTCTTGGCTTGGCTTTCACACAGGCAAGATTTTTAATTTTACTGAAGTCCAATTTATCTATTATTTCTTTCATGAACAATGTCTTTGCTTTTGTATTTAAAAGTCATCACCATCCCAGGTCATCTAGGTTTTCTCTTATATTATTTTCTAAGAGTTTTATAGTTTTGAATTTTACATGTCTAAGATACAATTTCAGTTAATGCTGGTAAAGAGTGTAACATCTGTAGTCTATACATTTTGCACAATGATATCCAGTTATTTCAGCAGCCCTTGTTGTAAAGAGTATCCCTGCTCCATTGTATTACCTTTGCTCTTTTTTCAAAGATCAATTTGATAAGTTTATTTGGGTCTATTTCTGGGCTTCTGTTTCATTCATCTACTCATTCTTTCGCCAATACTACACTGAATTGCTTACTGTAGCTTTATAGTAAGTCTTGAGGTTGGGTAATGTCAGTCTTCTAACTTGTTCTTCAGAACTATGTTCACTGTTCTCAAAGTTTTGACTCTCCAGATAAACTTTAGAATTAAAATTTAGAATTTGTGAATATCCATAAAATGTCTCACTAGGATTTTCGTTGGGATTGCATCATATCTGTAGATCAAGTTGGGAAGAACTGTCATGTGGAAAATATTGAGGTTTCTTATTCATGAACAGAGGATTTCTCTCAATTTATTTTTTTAATTTCAAGTTTTACAATTTCCTTCATGCCAATCTTTATATTTATTTATTTTTATAGACGCATCATAATCATATATAATAGTGGGTTTCATTGTTACATATTCATGCATTAATATAATTTGGTCAATTTCATTCTCATATCAATCTTGAATGTGTTTTGTTTGATCTCTACCTAAGTATTTCATTTTTTGGATATGCTAATATAAATGGTATTGTGTATTTAATTTTAATTTTCCCTTATTCATTACTGGTATACAGTGATTGACTTTTTTGTAGTGGCCTTGTATCTTGTAATATTGATATAATGACTTATTAGTTTCACAAGTAATTTTGTTGATTCTTTAGGATCTTCTAACCAGATGATCATGTCTTCTATAAACAAAAACTGTCTTATTTCTTCATTCCCAATCTGTATACATTTTATTTCCTTTTATTATCTTACTCATTAGTTGGTACTTCCTGACAGTGTTGAAAAGGAATGGTAAGAAGGAATGTCTTTTCCTTGTTCCTGATTTTAGTGAGAAAGCTTCAAATTCCTCACCAAAAAGCATGATGTCAGCAGTAGGTTACCTGTAGATCTGTCAAGTTGAGTTTGAGAAATACAAGTGTTGACTGAGAGTTCTTTTTTAAAAAAGTTTGAGTGGGTGTTGGACTTTGTCTAATGATTTTTCTGAATTTGATCGTGTGATTTTTCTATTTTTGAATGTTGATATGATGAATTACATTAATTGTTTTTTGAATAGTAAAGCAGCCTTTCTTACCTGGGATAATTCACTTGGTTGTGGGGTAGAGTTTAACTACATTGTTGGCTTGAATTTGCTCATATTTTATTGAGGAAATTTTCATCTATATTCATGGCAGAGATGGTTTGTAGAATTCACTAGTTAAGCCATATGGGCCAGGTAATTGTTGTTTTGGAAATATTATTAATTCTTAATTTGGTTTTTTAATAGGTATGGGCCTATTCAGATTTTCTATTTATTTTTTGAGAATTTTGTAAATTATGTCTTTCAGTGAATTGACCCTACATAATCAAATTTGTGGGCATAGAGTTGTTCATAATATTCCTATGTATATTTTAACATAAATAGGATCTGTAGAGATGTCCATTGTTTTATTTCTGCTGTTAATATTAAGTATCCTCACTCTTTTTTCCCTACTTAGTCTGGCTAGAGGCTCATCAATTTAACATATTTTTTCAAAGGACTAGGGTTTGCTTTTGTTTTTTCTCTGTTCATTTCCTATTGCAATTTCATTGATGTTGGCACTTAGTTTGTTGTTCTGCTTACTTCAGCTTTAATTTCCTTTTCTTTTTCTAGTTCCTTAAGGTAGAGACTTAGGTTTCTGGTTTTAAATCTTCTTTTCTAGTGTGTGCACTGGATGCTATAAACTTCTCTCTAAGCACTGTTTTCACTGCAGGCCAACATTTTTTGATAAGTTTTATTTTCCTTTTCATTTAGTTCAAAATATGTTTAGATTTCTTTTGAGAGTTTTTTTCTTGAACCAATGTGTTATTTAGGAGTGTGTTGTTTTCTCACCATATATTTTGTGATTTTCCGGTTATCTTTCTGATATTGAATTCTAGATTAATTCCATTGTGGTCTGAGAGCAGATATTGTATATTTATATTCTGTTAAATTTGTTATGTTGTGTGTTTCATGGCCCAGAATGCAGTCTATCCTGGTGAATGTTTCATGTGTTTATAATTTTAATAGAGTGTAGACTCTACATTGAAAGGGAATTCCCAGGTCATGGCACATAAAAGAACACAGGCCACCCACAGCTCAGGGATAATGCATTCAGGACCAGTAAGGAGATTAGCTTCTCATGCCTGAGTGTAATCACCAATAACTTGAATGGTAAAGCAGCCTTTATTAACTGGGATAACTCACTTGATTGCTGTGTAGATTTTTTAAGCTACATTGTTGGCTTCAACAATGTTATTGTTAAGAATTATGTATACTTGCATGAGATTGAGGTTCCAGCCTGTTTTGAAGTCACTAGTGATCCTACTACCATGGCTGAAAAAGTAAGAAAACAACAAAAACAACAACAACAAAACAACAACAACAACAAAAAAAAAACCAAAAAAACAATTCAATTCTTATTTACATGCACTCAATAAAGAACTCTAAATTCCAGAGGTTGTTATTGTACTTGGATACATTGGTACTCTGGGTCCATGCCAGAATCACATAGACTTCTGAATGGTTCAGGAGCAAGTTTTGTTGTTGTGTTGGAAGTGTATGTCAGTTGCTCTGAGTTGACGTTGATACCTGGAACAAGATAAGGTGTAAGATTTGTGAGAAAGGATGAATAAAATTTAACACAGTCTCAAATTCTTGGTAATTGAGAAGTCTATTGATAGACTCAAGATTAATTCCATAAAAAGCATATTCTATATATAAAAATATTCTCTACTTATGCCTGCTTGTTGGAGGCAGTGTGCTGGAGTGGAAAGTATATAGTCTTGGGTCTATGTAAACAGTATTTTGGTAGTGGAACTAGGGGATTTGGTTCAGTGACTCACCATTCTAATAATAATAATGTGATAATAAATTTATCACATCAATATGAAAATGTTCATTAACAGAAAATCATTCAGACTTGACATTTGAGAAATTTCAACAGGATGAAATATGAAAGCATGTGTACTTGCAGAAATGACCATTTCCTTTTTAAAAATTTAAAAATTTGTTTTAATTTGTTATACGTGAGAGTAGAATGCATTTATGCACTTTGATATATCATACGTAGATGGGATGTAATTTCTCATTTTTCTGAGTGTACATGTTACAGAATCATATTGGTCATGATTTCTTTATGCTACTCATTTTCTGTGAAATAACCACAAGGTATGCCATGAGTCTTGATAAGTTGCAAAGGCAGATGTGCTGATCTGCAGGGACTGATTTGTGAACAAGCTGTTTTGCACACAGGCAACTTTGGGCCACATGGAACAAGACAAAGAGTAGCTGTATGAATTAATTCATCTTTGTCCTACATAGTAGAAAAACAAATATGTCATTTGAAAATAAGTTTTTTTCTGAAGTAAAAAATTATGTAAGACTGTATTAATTATTAAAATGACAAAATGATTATAATTATATCAGCAATAGTACAATATTACTAGTGAAATGTTAATTATTTATAGACCATTATAAATCAGTTCCTTGTTCCTTGAACAACTCTGGCAATAGAGCCGACTAATAGTGATAACACTGACACCTGATACGTACTAAATTTATACTGTATGCTAGACTCTATGCTGAGTGTTTTATTTGGTTTATCTATAGTTACCACGAATGATATGTAAAGGTTTTGAAAATTCAGGCCATTTGCCTGCAATTGTTATTCAGTTGAGGTTGTTCTGAGGCACAGGCTGACTATTATGCATTGTCTACTTCTTGTCACATGGTTTCTGCTTTGGTTTTTATAAGCAAAGGGATGTGCACAGAAGTATAAAGAAGCATTGGTGATATATAATAATCCTCCTTATCTGTGGTTTCACTTTCCATGGTTTCAATTACCATGGTCAATCACAGTAGGTATTAGTATAATATAAAATGTTTTGAGAGTGAGGACATACTCACATAACTTTTATTATAGTATATTGTTACAATCATTTAATTTTATTGCTTGTTATTGTTCATATGTTAGAGTGCCTCATTTATATTTTAGGTATGTATGTATAGAAAAAAAGCCCCCTAGAATATAGCCACTGCAAGTGCACATCCCCTCATATTGCATCCTGTTGAAATTTCTTATTTTCAGTGGTTTCAGGCATTCACTGGGCATCTTGGAGGATCTCCCCTCAGATCAGGAGGGTATTCACTAAAAGTGGGTTATATTTTTAAGTGTGAGCAGGATCAGATATGCCTTACCCAGGGAGGATGCTATTTGAATAGTGACTCAAAGCAATCCTTTATCTTTCTTACCATGGATTCTCCCAAAGTCACTGTGATCAGCAAAAGCCTGGGTTGGAAATAGAATCTTTAATTTAATTTTTCAATTAGGAGCTGCTGTTATGGTTTAGAAATTAGATGACACCCCAAAGCTCATGTATGAGATAGTGCAAGAAAGCTTAAAGGTGAAAGGATTGGGTTATGAGAGCCCTAACCTAATCAGTGCATTAATCCACTGCCAGGGATTAACTAGGTGGTAACTGTAGGCCTGTAGAGTGTGGCAGGAGGAGGTGCATCATTGGGGTTATGCCTTTGGAGTATATAGTTTGTCCCTGGTGAAAGGAGGCTCTCTCTCTTCTTCTTGATGCCATGTCCTGAGCTGCTTTTCTCCACCACACTTTACCGCCATGATGTTCTGCTACACCTTGGGCCCAGAGCAACAGAACCTGCCATCTATGGACTGAGACTGATGGAACTATGAGCCCCAAATTAAACTTTTCCTAATTCAAAATTGTTTTTGTTACATCTTTTGGTCACAGAAGTGAAAAGCTGACTGAAACAACTGCATATCCAGCCAAGATGTTAAGCATATGCAAAGCAGAATGGCAGTCCCTGCGAGGGATCTGGGGAATATGGGTGTTCAATCGCTAGTAATTTACTTTCCGTGCTGGTTGAGTATTACTTTTTGTGTGGGTTCTGGTACTCTCATACTCTCATACTGGGTCCCCCTGTGGCATATCTTCATGCTTTCCTCTGCAATGAAAAATTGTCATTCCCCGTAGATTTCAGCCATATATACCCTGAATATTGCTGAAGATTCTGACCATGTCTAAGGATTCTTTACCAGCCTACATTGATGTTTTTTCTACCTCAGTTCTATTACCACCCACCCACCGCCTGCTTCTAAGCCCCCAGTTAATAATTTTCTTGTATTGGTTTTACTTCTTAAAAAGAAAAAAAAAGTCCTGCAAGTTGAGGAACAATGTTAGGAACATTGTTTTCATTTATGTTTCTTGGCAACAGTCCCCATATACTCCCAAGTATCCCATTAAGTAAGATGAAGACATGTTGAATGGTGCAGTTTTACAAATTGTGCTCATTTAAATGTTTATTTTAAAAATTGTTTTTTTTTTCCAACCCCCAGGTGATTTAGGCATAAGCCCTATATGACTTCCTAAGATCTCATTCAACACAAAGATTGCAATTTCACAAATAAGATATTTTGTATTAAGAAATGCCTTTAAAATTGAGTCATTTTTAAAGTTATATTCCTTCTTTACTATTTTCTCTTTCTGAATAGGCTGTTAGTGTATACTTGTGTATTGGGATGACCCTGTTACATGCAATTTTTCCCACTCATACAGTTCACTGTATTCTCTTTATAAACTGTCAATCCTTAGGAAGAAGTAGTGCATTTTAAGTTAAGAAAATTATAGAAATTATGATACAAGGAAGATAATTTGCCCCCTTTCAAGTGGGTAGTATAATAAATTTCATTTTATCATGATTCTCTAGGTTCCATTTACATTAAGCACTTGCCGCTGTTCTTCTCTCAATATATTTGAGTGTTTGACTTTTCAAATCTGTTGAGTTGGAAAGTCCACGGTCACTCATGGTCACTCATGGCTCAATACTGGTCCAATGGATAAGCAGTCTTCAGATTTGTTTTATGGTTGATAAAGGACTTCTGTTATTTCCTTCCTGGGCATCCCCTTTCCTCACCATCATTCATTCATTTATTGAGAGTTTCTTTCTTTCTTTTTTTTTTTTTTTTAGTCTCTTGGCTTTTTATTTCTCATGCTTTCAGTCCATTGTACTATTAAATCACCTTTTCACAATTGTCCATAATTATAAAAACAATTAATTAACAATATTTCATACATGGCTCTTATGTATTAATAACAGTATTGAAAGTTTGTGTGATTAACTCACTCAAAGCATTATCATTTTTGTGGTTGAACTATTTTTTGTTTTTTTAATTAATTTTTTTATTATTCTAATTTGTTATACACATTTGCAGAGTACATTTCATTTCATATTACATATAAAGAGCACAGTTTTTCAAGTTGCTGGTTTAATATAAAGTATTTTAACAACAATTGTGTCTTCATACATGTATTTAGGGTAATCATGGATAACTCAGTCTGCCATTATTCCTATCCCCTTGCTCCCTCCCCTCCCTCCCCCCTCTTTGTTCTATTTAAAGCTCTTTCATTCCTCTCATTCCCTCTCTCTTGCCTTTATAAGTTAGTATCTTCATATCAAAGAGATCATTTGACCTTTGGTTTTTTGGGATTGGCTACCTTCACTTAGCATTATTTTCTTCAACTCCATCCATTTACCTGCAAATGCCATGTTTTTATTCTCTTTTAGTGCTGAGTAGTGTTCCATTGTGTATATATACCAAAGTTTCCCTATCCATTCATCTGCTGATGGGCATCTGGGTTGGTTCCACAATCTAGCTATTGTGGATAGCTGGGTCAAATGGTGGTTTCCAAGTTTTCCTAGGAATCTCCATACTACTTTCCAGATTGGCTTCACCAATTTGCAGTTCCACCAGCAATGTAAAAGTATGCCTTTTCCCCCACATCCTTGCTAGCATTTATTGTTGTTTGTTTTTTTAATAGCTGCCATTCTGACTGGAGTAAGATGAAATCTTAGCGTTGTTTTTATTTGCATTTCTCTAATATGTTGAACATTTTTTCATATATTTGTTGATTGGTTGTATATCCTCTTCTGAGAAGTATCTATTTAGTTCCTTGGCCCATTTGTTGATTGGGTTATTTGTTTTTTTTGGTGTTAAGGCTTTTGAGAGCTTTATAAATCCTTGATGTTAGTGTTCTATCTGATGTGCTTGTGGTAAAGATTTGTTCCCATTCTGAAGGTCCTCTATTTACCTCCCTGATTGTTACTTTTGCTGAGAAGAAGCTTTTTAGTTTGAATTCATCCCATTTATTAATGTTTGGTTTTAGTTCTTGCACTGTAGGGGTCTTATTGAGGAAGTTGGGGCCTAATTCAATGTGATGGAGATTTGGGCCTACTTATTCTTCTATTAGGTGCAAGATCTTTGGTTTAATTCCTAGGTCCTTGATCCACTTTGAGTTACGTTTTGTGCATGGTCAGAGAAAGAGATTTAATTTCATTTTATTACATGAGGATTTCCAGTTTTCCCAGCACCATTTGTTGAAGAGGCTGCTTTTTCTCCAGTGAATGTTTTTGTTTATTAAATAAGTAATTGTCTAATATAAGATAACTGTGGGTGTGGGGTTTCTCTCTGCCTCTTCTATTCTGTACCATTGGTTAACTGGTCTATTTTGATGCCAATACCTTGCTGTTTTTGTTACTATTGCTTTGTAGTACAATTTAAGTTCTGGAATAGTAATGCCACCAGCTTCACTCTTCTTGCTAAGAATTGCTTTGGCTATTCTGGGTCTCTTATTTTTCCAGATGAATTTCATGATTGCTTTTTCTATTTCTATGAGGAATGATATTGGGATTTTGATTGGTATTGCATTGAAACTGTATAGTGCTTTTGGGATAATGGTCATTTTGACAATATTAGTTCTACCTATCCATTAACAAGGTAGATCTTTCTATCTTCTAAGATCTTCATTAATTTCTTTCGTTAGTGTTCTGTAATTTTCATTGTAGAGGACTTTCACTTCTTTTGTTAAGTTGATTCCCAAATATTTTAATTTTCTTGAGGCTATAGTAAATGGGGTAGATTTCCTAGTTTCTCTTTCTGAGGATTTGTTGCTGATGTACAGAAATGCCTTTGATTTATGGGTATTGATTTTATATCCAGCTACTTTGCTGAATTCATTTATTAGCTCTAGAAGACTTCTGGTGAAATCTTTTGGATCTTCTATGTTTAGAACCATATCGTCTGCAAATAGTGATAATTTGAGTTCTTATTTTCTTACCCGTATCTCTTTTGTTTTTCTTATGAGAGCTTAATATCACCATTCTAATGACAAAGTAAGGGGACAGTAGACTTTGGACTTTGTCTATATTCTCCCTGTTCCTATGATATTGTTTCTCTTTATTCCTCAGCAAGAATCAGCTTGCCATAGGTTTTCTGAGCAATATGGATAAGTCCATATATTTTTTTCCCTCTCATGATTGGAAAACATCACAGTGCATTTTTTAGCACTTCACATTCATAAACTATTTCAAACTATTTATTCTGAAATGGATTTTTTATACAATAAAATCATGTTTTAACATTTAAGTTGGAATATGTATAGAATAAATAATATATATTTGATGTTGTATATAATCTCTGAACATTAAAAAATTTAATTTTCAAAACCAGAATGATGAATAAACTTGCCTGTCAATATTATTCTATTATCAGTGCCATTATTTTTATTTTATAATGCTTTCTTCCTCACTGGATTATTTTGAGTATTTAATGTATTAGTGGATATAAAAACTGTTTAAAGTACTAACACCTATGTAATGTTATTTATGGATATCTTATTAGTAAAATAAGTAGATTACATATCTAGGAATATTCTGAAAGAGAAATAAATAATAATGATTATCTAAGAGGAACACTCACATCAATTCTAGGAAAAATGGGCACATTATAGACTCATATTTCCAAACATATGAAATTTAATAGTAGAAAAATATCTAATTTGATGTCAGGAAATAAAAGTTATTAAATAACTAAACTTACCACAATTGGACATAAAGTATAAAGTACCTTAATAAAATCGTATGTGCTTATAATTCTGTAATAAAATGTCAGAAGGATACAAAGAGATTTTTCATTCACTATTCCTGGGGGTAATTAGTTTAATGGCAATGCTTTAAAAGACCAAAAAACCCCCAAACAACCCAATCAATAAATGGGCTAAGGAACTGAACAGACACTTCTCAGAAGAAAATATACATTTGATCAACAAATATATGAAAAAATGTTCAACATTTCTAGCAATTAGAGAAATGCAAATCAAAACTACTCTAAGATTTCATTTCACGCCAGTCAGAATGACAGTTATCAAGAATACAGACAACAATAAATGTTGTCGAGGATGTGATGGGAAAGGCGTGTTCATACATTGCTGGTGGGACTACAAATTGGTGTAACCAACCTGGAAAGCAGTGTGGATATTCCTTAGAAAACTTGGAATAGAACCACCATTTGACCCAGCTATCCCACTCCTTGGCTATACCCCAAAGACTTAAAATCAGCATACTATAGTAATGCAGCCACATCAAAGTTCATAGCAGCTCAATTCACAATAGCTAAACTGTGGAAGCAAGTTAGATGCCCTTCGATAGATGAATGGATGAAGAAACTGTGGTACATAAACACAATGGAATATTACTCAGCATTAAAAGAGAATAAAATTATGGCATTTGCAGGTAAATGGATGAAGTTGGAGAATATCATGCTAAGCAAAGTAAGTCAATCCCAAAAGACCAAAGGCCGAATGTTCTCTCTGATAAATGGATGCTGATCCATAATGGGGAGGAGGGAGGCATGGGAAATATGGAGGAACTTTGACTGGGCAAAGGGGAGGAAGGGTAGGAGAGTTCATGGGGCCAGGAAAGATAGTGGAATGAGATCAACATCATTATTCTAGGTATATGACTGCATATGGTGTGATGCTACATCATGTACAACCAAAGAAATGTAAAGTTGTGCTGCAATTGTGTACAATGACTCATGTCTGAAAAATTTCTTATAAAATTTCCTTTCATTGTCATATTAAACAATAAAATTTAAAAATAAAATTTACATTAGATTGATTTTCCACCTAATTTTAGTGTTTATTAGAAAAGATTGGTGATAAAAATATTCAAAAGTGATTTGAATTTCTTGTTTTGAGTTGTGTTTATAATAAAATGCCCCTTTTCTTGCCTCTAGCAAAACCAGAAATAAAAAGTACTTGTAACACTCAGATTGTAAATTTTTAACATTCACTGAAACAAGAATAACAAACTGACATGCCATAACTGTCCAACTGTCAAACTTGCATAAGTAAATTCACAGTTTCCAGAGAACTGTTTATATTTTGAAATGGTAATTTGTATTACATAAATACTAATATATCTTTTGTAGTGACAGTGAGGTAGTCTAGTGAGGTATAAAGATGTTTGAATGAGAAAATGGGACACTGAATTCTGCTTCTGACCCTGCCATCAATTATGTGGATAAGTGTGTGCAAATTTCTTAACCTTACCAGACTCTTTCTTCTTCCTTGGCCAAATGATAAATTCAGAGTAGATAACTTTTAAAGTTCTTTCTTGTTAAAAAATCAGTCATGTAACCAGTTGTACAAATTTTTTTTTCCTGTAAACCAAATTAAATTCTATTAAGTGCTTCATTTGCCTGATACTAAACAATGTAATTTGGATTTATGATTCCTTCTATCTCATTAACTATGACTTGGGTGGCATTTAAACTGATACACTGTCAGTGGTTTGGGTCTGCCTATGGTGGCATCTGCTGAAGTGTGCATAGTCTCCCATCTGGTTCATGGGCATTGCAGGCTCCTACAGTGATAGCCTTCTAAGACATCTGGATGCGGTTAAGTATATCGCAGGTAACTTTTCGGTAGCTCCCTTGTTATGGCCAAAGACATTTTCAGGTGTGTTGGGGGCAGCCTTTTTCTCTTTCTCTTTTATCTACAAGTTATGAAAAAGAAAAAAAAAAGATTAAAAAGTTCACTCTCCCATACACTCAGTTTCATGGAAACATCTGTATGTTGCCTGGGCCCATCTCAGCTTACACATGCCTCATTTTCATATCTTTCATCATGAAGTTCTGGTGAAAACTCCTCATGAAGGGAGTTCAGGAAGTAAAGTCATTTCCACTCACATCATAAGTACTATCTGAGTTATATTACATTTCTCTTCCAGAACTTGGCTGGAAGGGTGGGCCAAATGCACTCTCTTCGGTTTGATTTTCTTGCTCCATCTCCAGATCCTCCTCCTCCTCCTTCTTCCTTAAAGCACATAACCTAACTTCAGAAAAAAAGGAAGGTGATAAGAATAACATGACATTCTGCAGTATCTATTATCAGAACAGAATTGGACCCATGAACACAAAGGGTCTAGGCATTTGTTACTCAGAACACTCTTTGTTCTCAAAAGTAGTGCCATGAACATCAAAATTCTACCTTCAAACTCAGTACTGAGGATTGACCCATAAATTACTCTGTATATTTTTTCAATAAAGAGAGAATTTCAGAACCTATCATCATTAAATGTAGACAAGCCTCATATATATGGGACATGAGGAAATGCTATACTTTAGACTTTGAACTTTGATAATCACAGGAGATCTGTGTGGTGAACTATGAGTTTTCTGGAAAAGAGAGGCCATGGCAAGGGCCATTTATTGTGACTTATTGAAGCCCTCACTTTGCATTAGAAGGTTTTGTAGTCAGATGCTCAAAAGAATAAGACAACTTGAATTTTCTGAAAAATCTGGTAAATCTAATTACTGGCATTTCCTGTTCAAATATTCATGTTAATGAGAGAAATTTTAATTCTAAAAATTCTGAGCAAAGTAAATTAGGTGAATTGAAATAATGAGGCTGATTCTTGTTTGGAAATTTAAGTCAATATCAAAATATAAATGGATTAAGTAAAATGTTTGAAAACATCAGGTAAAAAGATGAAGAAAAGAAAGGGGGCAGAAAAAGAGAAACAGAACAATTAGAATAATAGTTTTGCCTCTATTTCTTTCAATTTCCTATGTATTGGGGAATACTTAGAAATGAATGGATATAAGTATCATAACTGTGCTCTGGGCATATCATTTATAGCAAAAGGTAGTTACCTACTGACCCTCAAATAGAAGGTATTATGTGTTGAGTGTCTGAAAGGCAATTGATATTCCAATGCAATTTCTTTACCTCATATATCAATACATTTTAGTGAAATAATCAGAGAGACTTTGAATGCCAAATCTTCCCCTAGATTATCAGACTATCCATATGTCTTCATGTGCAGAATCAGTGATAATGAATAACAATGAAAATATGACTACAACAAGAACTAAAATTAGGAGTGCAGATTGTAAACAATCTGGCTTCATAACATTAGCTTCTTATGCAGTGGTGAAGGAAGACAAGGAAGTCCAGATTCAACTCCAATAGTTAAATTTTCTGTGTATTTTATTTTTATTTAGCTCTGATACTAAGTTTTATGAACTATAGAATAGGAAAGATTAATGCCTCATATAGCTATTGTGAATATTTGAAAAATGTATACAAATGTGTATAGCATGTAGTATTGTATCAGTTATTTAATGCATAACAATTGCAAAACAGTGGCTTAAATAAAAAGAGTTTATGAACCACAAGGCAAGGGATCAGTTGACCTTGGTACCTGTGATCTTTGATGGGAACAGCTAGCCTAGCATATCCTTGACTGGCCTAGCATATCCTTGACTGGGGATATTTGGTTATGCTACACATTTCTAATTTTTCAGAAGATATGTCCCCAAGACAGTGGCCATGGCAAAGACCCAAGGGAGAAGGCAGAAACCCATGAACCCTCTTGAGACCTAGTCTTGGAAATGTCAACAGTCAGCTCTGCTATATTCTGTTGGCAAGTTACATGAAATCCATGCTGTACCTAGATTTCTGAATAGAGAGTAGTATCATTTTGTGATTTGGAAAATACTTATGGAAAACCTGCTTTTGAGAAAGTTTTACTGGAGTTTTGAGTTTGAGATATAAAGTGCCCACAGGGTGTACTGCAATGTCAGATCACATTGCTAGCTATACCATGGAGCTCAGAAAAGAGAGCTAAGTTAGTAATATTAATTTGGTATTCAGTTAGACCATGGTCATCATAAAAATCTTTATCCATGAAAATGGGCACATGGTTATGATTACCTTGGATACAGGTAGGGTGCAAAAAACATGGTTTAGGACTGAGCCATGAGGAATTCCAACATTTACAGCTCAGATAGTAGATAATGAACTGACAAAAATGATTGATGAGTTAGCAAATAGCATGGGTAGGTATGGGGTCACGGAAGTCTGCCAGGGGTAAAGAAAGGCAGGAGAAGACCACGAAACAATAAGTGGAAAAAAAAAAAAAACCAAAAACAAAAAACAACGCTCATCATCCCTGAAATCACAGTATTTGTAATAATAGAGGAAGCAATGATACTAGACCTTTGCTCTGAAGACTGAAGAGATTCGTAGCCTAGGGGACATGGACAGTTGTAATTCTTATGTTCTGTAAAGGAAAGAAGACCCTCTTGAGTGTGCAGGAGTGTTCTGGGAAATTGTGCTGGTAAGGAGATTTTCACACATTCAAGGGTGTTTTTAGAGAATGGGGAAAAATGAAAAAGAAAAAGCTTGAGATTTTTTTTCTTGAATCACAAGAGGTAAATGGGGCTGAGAATTCTTTCCATCTTCTCTAGGCCTACTTAATAGAAGAAGATCCAGTTTAAATTCAGACCAGAGGCCGTTTTAGGAATAGCATTGATATTTGTTTTGGCATAATGTTAAGTAAAATTTTTAAAGGATCTGTGTTGAATATGTCATTACATTCATTATGGAGAAACCCAATTAAAAGAGTTTAATCATATTTGGCACCTTTTGATACTCCTGATATTCTGGGCAAATTATTATTATTATTATTATTATTATTATTATTATTATTATTTTGGTGGATAAAATTTTTAATCAGGTAAAGAACTTTGGGAATAAGTTAGATTAATGTAATTTATACAGAATAGAAGAGAAATTATATGGCACCTCAACTGGGCCAGGCACTGCAGAACACTTTGAACACAGGTGTACCTTGAATCTATGTCTGTACACTATGCATGTATGTGAGTGAACTTCTGAGACTAAAAAGAAACAGTGAAAAGGAGTAGGCAGAACAGTCCCTGTGACCCACAGGGATAGAAATAATCTGTTTCCACCAACAAGAGTGGAAACAATTGTTAATACATGGCGCATCTAATCTAGTAGAGTCTTTGCAAAAAGTTTAGTGGTTCCTCAAAAGTTAAACTTATCATAGGGCCCAGTGTAGTTTCCTATTGTTACTGTAACAAATTGCTACAGATTTAGTGGACTCATCAATACAAATTTATTGTCTTATTATTCTGTATATCAATCATCACATGGATCTCACAAGGATAAGATCTGGGTGTTGGCAGGTCTGCAATTCCTACTAAAGCTCCAGGGATATGTCATTTCCTTGACTTTTCCAGCTTACGAAGGCTTGCCATGCTCCCTGACTCAGGTCTCCTGCTCCATCTTCAAAGTTAGCCATAACAGGTATGTCCTTCTCACACTGAATTGTGCTGACCTCTTCTGCTCCTTCCATTTTTATGGACTCTCGTGACTATATTGAATCCACTTGGATAACTGGATCATTTCCCTATTTCTTTAACTCAGCTGATTAGAACCCTCAATTTCATTTGCAACTTGATTTTCCCTTTTCCTTTTATTCTAACATATTTACAGTTTCTGGAGATTAAGATGTAGACATATTCGACGGACCTTTATTCTGCCAGTCATAGCTGTAATTCCATTTCTAGGAATTACAAGAGCCACAAAAACATACATCTATATAAAACTTGCACAAAAATGTGCCTAATATCTTGATTCAAAACAACCAAAGAGCAGCTGGGGTTGTGGCTCAACGGTAGAGCGCTCACCTAGCATGTTCAAGGCTCTGGGTTCGATTGTCAGCACCACATAAAAAATAAATAAATAAAAAAGGCATTAAAAAAAAACAGTCAAAGAGTGGATATAACCCAAATTGCTATCAACTGATGAATGGATAAACAACAAAAAGGAAACATCATCAATGTAATGTGTGAAGAATAACCGATATCTGACATTTAATATTAGAAAAGTTACAGAACACTTCATGGAAGAGCTGAAATTCAATTTGAATGTTAGAATACAGAGAAGACACATAGGTAGAAATAGAATTAGTGATTTTTTTCTCTTAACATACTTATACATTTCAATTATAATGTGTTGTCACTCATATTACTACTTTAGCAAGTCCCTCAACAGTGATTTGGTGGTTTAGTGCATTATTTAATTTCAATAGACACTTGCCTTCCTCAACAGAATGATGTATTATTATTCTCATCAATCAAATAAGATGGGTTCTGCACATAAAACTTTCAGATTCTACTTCCCTTAGGATTAAAAATAAAAATGGAAAATAGAACATTTACAATAAAGACAAAGTTCCTCTCTTCATCCAAACCATTCTTTCATAATTTGATCAGTTTAATTTTTTTTGCAGAAGCCTGTGGGCCTGACACATGCAGCTAACTATTTGTGCCTGCCCTTCCTCTGTTCCTGTTTCACCTCTTTTCAGACAAGCAGTAAGTCTACCCACTTGTCCTACAGGGATCAAGCACAAATTACTTTCTACAACCTCTTCGTATTTTGGCTATTTTGAATAGTATAGCCTCACTCAATTGTGTTTCTTTTGTAGCACTGAAGATACTTCAGAAATTTTCTATTAAAAAAAAACAAGAGAATAACCTATTATTGTCTTTGGCACAATCTTGGAAAAAGCATATGTGTGTTCCTTTCTCTTTATCGTTAAAGATGATGAAGGCATAAGACAAAGGCCTGAGTCTGAATTTATATATCAGGAGCTGGTAATGGCCCCATGTCGTTCTGTTCTTTCCTAAGTGGTATTCCATCTAAATCCTTTACTACTTGGTAAAAACTTCAAAAAACAGAGTTCATAAAAATGGAGTTGGAGTAGTAAAAAGAGACATGTCACATCCCAACAAGGTAAATGATAGAGATCTGAAGTAATTCATTGGCTCATTCTCTCTGAGGAAAGGAAACAGTTATTATTTCTGGCAGATTACCTAACCCTGCAGAAAATGTGCAGTGTGTGTGTTTGAAATCCAAATGAGTGTTCCAAATATTCATCACTGAGATTGGTTGAAGAAAAGCCTCATCAGTATTCAGTGCCTCTGTCTTAAGATGAAAGAGGAGAAAAAACTCCTCGGGTGGAAAGAAAATAGAAGGAACTTTATCTGAGAGCGAAAGCTGCCATCGTTTACACATTCCCAACTCTTATTGACTTCAATCAACTTCTGCCTCTCAGCAGGAAGAGCTTGGCTGCAGGATAGAAATTTGAACTTCACTAATAGTATTACAAGGGGATCAAGGCTTTCATAATAAGTTTAATAACTTGGATGCAGAAAGAATCATTGGACGTCAGACTCTTAAATGTTCTGTTGGCTTAGTGAATTAGACCTTTTTTGGAAGAAGGAAAGTTTTAAAGTAAGTGAATCTGTTTCTATAGATGTGAAGTTACTGGAACTCAAAAGTAAATGTGAGAACATCATGATGTTATATAAACAGTCTCTACTCATGTGTTGAAAAATTAAGGTATTTGGATCCCAAAATATCAAATTTTAATAATTAATTTGATTATGAGCATAACAGAATTCTTAAATTTGACTCCTTAGCATCCTTATTTCTTTTCTCTTTCCTGTATTACTCCCAATATTAGAAAAGATTCATTAAGAAAAATAATAATTAAGATTTTATGTGTTCACTATGTGTCAAGTAATGTTATTTGGTTTTACATGCATTGTCCTGTTATTTCTTTAAGGAGGCTATTAGACTAGGAGAGCTCAAGTACCTTGGGCTCCTATGTAAGCAAAAAGAAACCCAACTCAGTGTTAACCATCTTAGTCATTCAGAAACTTCCAATTAATCTTTAACTAGGGCTTTTCCACTGGAACGCCCTAAATAAAGCTACTCCTCCACATTAGCAAGTCAGGTATTTTCTTTGTCTTGCTTACCATTATAAATGCCTTTTAAATCCTTATATATGCCTTTCCACCCTAGCTGTTTGGTGACATCTGGAACCACTTCTGATTTGGAGCAACCTTATTTATGAATTGCTCTGATGAAAGTGTTTCAAATTTCAGTGTGTCTCAGTTTATCTTTGAACAGTTCTTACTATAGTCACCGGACATAAGAAACTCAGGGGAAAAAAAAAAAAAGAAAAGGTTAAGCAACTTCTCTATGTCACACAGCTAGAATGATAGAATATGGGAAATTGAACTCAGATTTACCATAGGATCCAGCAATGCCATTTCTGGGTATACATCCAAAGGAACTGGAATTGGTTCATCAAAGAAACATCTACACTTCCATATCTATTCAGCATTATTCACAATAGCCAAGACATGGAAGCAACCTATTAGTGGATGAATGGATAAAGAAAGCATATGTATATATATGATGGAATACCATATAGTCTCAAGAAAAAGGAAATTCTCTCATTTGTGACAATATGATCATGCAGATACAGACAGACAAATGATTTCACTTATATGTGGAATCTAAGAAAGTTGATTTCACAGAAACAGAATTGTGGTTTTCAGAGATGGGGCAGGGAAGGGAGAGATGAAGAAGGGGAAGATGTTTATCTATCACACTGTGTGGTGACTACAGTTAATGATGTGTGTTTCAGAATCACTAAAATAGATTCTTAACACTTTCATTCCACACATGCACAAAGATGATTTGAGGTTATCAATAGGTTTATTAGTTGTGAGAGTCTTTCTATAATATACAAATAGGGAAAAACATCACATTGTACCCTGTAATTTGACAGGCTATAGTAACTTCTCAGTATTTGTATTCTGTTCTTATCATTTTAACTTTTGTTTAGTTGGAACTCTGATAAGGCAGAAATCTTCTACTCATTCCTCTCCCTCTAGTCTTGCACTTTTCTACTTTATTCTCTCCATTGCTACCAGTGGGATTTTCCTAAAACTAAAATCTTGGCCCGATTTATTTGTTTGTTTGTTTGTTGGTCCCTGGGATTGAACTCAGGGGCACTCAATCACTAAGCCACATTCCCAGCCCTATTTTGCATTTTATTTAGAGACAGGGTCTCACTGAGTTCCTTAGCACCTCCTTTTTGCTGAGGCTGGCTTTGAACTTGAAATCCTGCCTCAGCCTCCTGAGATGCTGGGATTATAGGCATGTGCTGTGCCTGGCTGGCACATGTTTTTATGCTACTGAGAGTCTTTCAATAGTTCTCACCTGTCTCCTGAATGAGCATATACACCTTTTAGCAGGAAACACAAGGCCTAGATGTCCCATCTACTTCTATAGACTTATATCCTGCAACCCTCTTCCTCACCACCTAAGCTTCACCATCACAACTTCTTACTTAAGAGACTTGTGATTGTGTCATATTTCCATTATTCTGCATGTGACTTTTCTCCTTTTTAAGTGTATTTTCATATTTCTTTGTTTTCAAACAGACAAACCCTTGCTATCCTGCACGTGAGATTTATAAGTAAACCTGACGTTCCTGAGAATGGTTGACTTTTTAATTATGTCTCTCTGTATCTATTACCATAGTGTTGCCTGCGTCTTTTATAGGAACAGTGTGTGTTTTTATTATGTACGTTGTGTTTTGTAGATTGCCTGTATCTCTCTTTCTCTCCTTTACTAGTCTCCAAGTGTTTTATCTATCATTGTGTGGTAGGTATAATGATGAATGGTAACAGCTTCTGAACAGCTCACCATTTAGGGGCAAATATATTTATAAACAAAAAGTTGGAACACCAGAGCTGTGTGTAAAACATGCTGTGTCATCAAGGAGAGTGAAAAATGGCTCTAATGGGAAGCTGGGGTAGGTCATACAGATGCTTTGAAGTTTGAATTGGTCTTACGGATGAAATAGAATTAGGCAGGTAAGGAAAGGCATGCGTGGTGATGGGGAGGTGAGAAATTTTCCAAAATAGAGTATCAAAATGTAAAAGTCAAAAGAGAATAGTTTATTTAGGCAATTGCCATAATTCTGAATGGCTGGAGTATAACATGTCTTTGGAAGAGGAGGAGAAATTGACTCTGGAAAACAGAGGCAGGATTAAGAAGAACCTCATTGTCCTTATAAGAGAACATTATCCAAACAGAAGAAAAGGGTTCTAAGAATCAGCTTAAGATGAGGATGTTTTAAATCTTGTGGCACATCTTCATCAAACAGATCAAAACCAAGCTATTGCTGTAGTTTGAGAAGGTCATATGTGGCCCTAAATGTGGCAGTAAATATGGGGTTTATAGCCGGGCGCGGTGGCGCACGCCTGTAATCCCAGCACTTTGGGAGGCTGAGGCAGGAGGATCGCGAGTTCAAAGCCAGCCTCAGCAATGGCGAGGCACTTAGTAACTCAGTGAGACCCTGTCTCTAATAAAAATACAAAAAAGGTCTGGGGATGTGACCCAGTGGTCGAGTGCCCCTGAGTTCAATCCCCCGGTACCAAAAAAAAAAAAAAAAAAAAAAAAAATATAAATATATAAAATATATATATATATATATATATATATATATATGGGGTTTATGAGAATAGAATTAATTTAAAATATTTAGGAATTTGAAGAAACATGCCTTGTGATACATTGCATGTAGGTGTTAAAAATGGCAAGGGATTCAGAAAAAAAAAAAAAAAACTTTTCTTGTTTTTTTTGTTTGTATGACTTAAGTGGATGCAAGTCTTTAGGCAGTAAATTCAAAAGAAGTAATTTGGGTGCATAGATTATTGCTAATCTGTTTGAAACGTTAAATATATGTTGCCTAAGAAATTTCAGATATGTATGTGCAATACACAGCTGGTGGTAAAGGGCTAGAACCAGGAAGGCTGGGCTGAAGTTATTTATTGGAGTTCATCAGAATATGTTGATAAGTAAAGAATGGGTAAGCCTACTTAGCTCAAGAGAAAAAAATTCAGGTCAGGGTAAAATTGTAAGAAAAAATATTTAAAAGATGAGGGTATATAAATGTTTACTAATGACTGCAAAATAGCCATCAAATAATTAGAAAGGATAGTATCAAAAGGAAGTCAAAGAATGAGCACATGTTGAAACAGGAGTTCGTATTCAACAGTGTGAAATCCTTCAGCATGAAAGTAATATAACAATTGAAAAGACTCTATAGATTTGGTAACAAATACATCACTGATCTTCTCGATGACTGTAGGACCAGGAAAGCAAAATAAACAGAAAGTTGATTGCAGTATTTGAGAAGAACCAGGAAGGGGAAGAGTCGGAAACCTGAAAGCAGATCACTGTTTTCCAGGAAATTTGATAAAATAGGAAGGAGAGAGGGTCCATTAACTAGAAGAAACCTCCCAGTTGAAGGATATGATTTTTTTTTCTCTTGGCCATGTTCATAGGGAGGTGAACTATGGGAGAATGAATTTACTAAGGATAATGCATTGTCTTTTTCTCCATCATGTACTCTTTTTCTTATCAAATATCACCCCATTCTCCCCCCAGTCTTTCCTTCTCTTCTTTCTGCATTGATACCCACCCTGCATCTCACATTCTATCCCTGTCTGTTAACAAGTCCATTTATCTAGATTTTTCTTACCCTCTTACCTTATTTTAGGGATTTTTTAGGTTTACTGTGCCTATTTTGATGAAGCGGTTCTGCAGATGTGATACTATTGGTAAGAATGAATTGGTGGTTGTAAATAATACTGGCATTTTACCCAGGTAACATGGGGACTTTATCAGAAATCATAAATGGTTGAATTCAATAGCAAGACCTGAGGAAAATCCCCAGTTTAATGCATGTGAAGTGAGTACATTTGTGTGTTATTATGATACTATTTAACTAACAGTTTTTAAGAGTAAAGGCATAAAGTAAAGTATACACTACTTTCTGCCTCAATTACACAGGTCTGGAAAGAACCAAACTTTTATGACCTGAAATAGAAATCTCAAGGTCTAAAATCATGTAACAACTCAAACTTACTGACTCTTCTTTCATTTTCCTATTATCTTTTGGGGAAGCAAATGGCATCTTCAAGCTATGAATCACTTAAACCATCAGGTGGAAAATTGAAAGCTTCAAGTAGAAGCCCATTTTATGAATGTCTCAGAAAGTGATCAGAAAATAATGTTTTTAACATGCTCTTGTCTGTGAGATTGTGGGCTCCTGATGTAGATGGAAATCAAACAGACTTCTCTTTCTCTCTGGGTCATTGTGCTCCACATTGAGTACATTAAGTACCTTTTACTACTCTGAAGCAACAAAGGAATTGGAAGATGTTTTCTTAGAGTCAGAACAGACAACCCATCACCGTCAGAGCCACTTGTTACATCATCCCCAGGAAAATGAAAGGCTCGGATGCGGTCCAGTTTCCGCAGGCCATGTCTGTGGGCAGCAAGCTCACATTGGGCTATTGTGAAGGGACACTGTGTTACATGGAGGAGATGTTGGTAACACAAGAAAATAGAAATCATATTTTTGATAAAAAAAAATTCTTGAACAACATTGCCTTAAATATATTTATTATTAAGGAAAGCTCTTAAAAAAAAAAAAAAGACCTCAAATTTATGGTCCTAGAAAATAATGGTAAAGATCAGGTTTAGATCACAGGTTTTACATTCACATAGACCTAGTTTGCATCATGGACCTTGGCTCTTATGCATTGTGTGACCCATGGCAAGCTTCCCAGCCTTTTTTCCTTACCTCCAAGTAAGTCTACAATGCCTGTCTCATAGGACTGTGGTGAGCATTATTATCTGGTATGCATTAAGTTCCTGCTGTTATTCCTGCTCCTTGATTTCTCTTAAGTTATCCAGGGACATAAAAATGAGGGGAGAGGAAGGTGTGGTTTGACTCAGGAGACAAGGGAGTTGACCTATGAGAATTACTACAGAAGTCAGCCTGTGAGCTGCACAAAACCAGAAATGATCATTTTTGCTGAAGATATCCTTGCCTTGATCTCTCTAGGATGTATTATCACCTCCTAATTCCCTGCAGCAGGTACCAAAGAGACACTGATGTCCTAGGAGTAGGAGGATCTAGTCCATCCTCCCTTAATGAAATGCTGGAATGAATCAGATCAAGTCCTTGTATCACCCAGGATCTCACAACAGAAAACCATTTATTGGAACTGAGGGGCATACTTTCTGTCCATTGTCTTGATCATAATGTGCAATAACATAGTCTGAGCATCTCTATTTTCCCAATGGATGTGTCTGATGGTTTGTTAATATAGTGGTAGTGAGTCCTCCAGTCAGGTTCAAGATAGCATACAAATAAAAAAATTTGACTATACTAACCCCAGCTGTGGACTCTCTACAAAGCAGAGTTTTATAGTGCCTATTCAATATTCATTTCTTAATTTTTCTCTGTATTCCTCTGTCCCGTCTGTCTTCGTGTCCAACTTCATATATAAAAAACAAAGACTAATTTTTACAGGGCCTAATTGTTTTTCTTGCTGAAGGTTAATAACACTGGGGATAGATACTTCCCCCCAACCCCTTCACTTAACAGGCACTAAGGAGAATTTTACATTTGTAAAGCATTATTTAGAACTCATAAGCATATTTGGCACATGTTCTTCTTTATTTTCTTCCCAAGGTGAAGACTCTCCTTTCAAATTTACTATGACATAGCAGTTTCTCAGGACATTGCAATTACTGTTTTTTATGTTATTTCAGATGAAACTCCTTAGAGGTTAATTGCTTCTTCTAGTAATCACCTATGGATAATAACCCTGTTCTCCTAAATGCAAAATGAATAGATTAATAAGTCCTAGGGGGTCAGTATGTTGTAGCCTTGGTGAGCTAAGGGCAATAGAGGGCTACTGGTTGGTGAGATCCATAGTTGCAATGGGCATGTGGACTCTATTACTGGATAATTTGTAGGTGTAATTAATTAAGATATAGATACAAGAGCAATGTAAGGGAAATCAGGGAAGAGTCAGGGATAGGGAAAAAAAAGTCGAGGGTGACTAGTTCAAATAAACCATAGAAATCAGGCTGTAAAACCAATTGTGCAATTGATAGTTAGGATTTCTGCCTCCCACCTAAGTGGGCTTCCAACAAACTGCTAAAGCTCAATGGAAACTTATCCTTGAGCCTTAGCAAATTAGGTAATTTGTATGTTAGAAAAGTTAGTGAGCAATGGGTATTCAATGAATATTCTATCAAATACCACTTAGTCTTCCTATAGTAGGGGAAAGGCCTCACCCCACTCTTACTGGGAATTGAACCCTTCTATCACTAAGCTATATCCCCAGGCCTTTTTATTTTATTTTATTTTTATTTTGAGGAAAGGCCTTGCTAAGTTGCTAAGGGCCTCACTAAGTTGTTGAAAATGGCCTTGAACTTGTGATCCTCTTACCTCAGTTTCCTGAGTTACTGGGATTACAGATGTGTGCAACCATGGCTGGCTAGGGGAGAGGCTTGTGTGTTCTAGTTGAGTTCCCTGTTCTCCTTCATGCCCCCCTCCCTTCTCCACTTAGGGAGAAATGAGTGCTCTGCAAGAACATATAACTATATTACAGATAGAAGTATTGCTATTTTGGCTACTGATACCTTGCTGTAGCTTTGTTGATGATACGTTGGGAACCCCCACATCCTTAGTTTCCCCTACCAACACTTTGAAACCTCAAATATAAATCTAGTTGCTACCCTTCAATCCACCAAAGTCCAGTTCATCAATTGGAATAACTTCTGAAAGACTCATAACTAAATTTGCATGATTCTTTAAATAATTGTAGACTTAAGAGTAACTTATTGGATTTTTTAAAAAAAGTGTTTGAAGATCTCTGGAGGTTTAGTTCTCTGGGTCTCATTTTATTTTAGTATTAACCTTTTAAAATTCGCTGCTTTTGCTTCCCTGTCATCTCTCTACAGCCAAACTTGGTGGGAGGTGGGGCAGAAAAAGGGGGATCCCTCATTTGGAGAAAGAGGTCAAGAGGAAAGTTCATTCCAGAAACTGGGTATTTGGTAAAGTAGGTTTTGAGAGAATTGGCTTTTGGTAAGTTAATTCTGTGAACTGACTTGCTTTCTGCAACTTTGGGAACTAATGTAAAAGGTTGCCTGCAGCTTTCACAGGTGAGTTCTTTTCCCTAAATAAGAATCAGTCTCCCAGCAAGTAGAATAAAATCATGCTAAAGGGAGAAGCTCCAAACAGCAGGGGAACTTGTTTACTGCATGTGGTTATTTACAATTAGAGAAAGCTATATTTGCATGAAAACTTTTTCAAAATGTATAGAATCATGTGCTTAAGGAACCAATATAGAGATCCTAGGGATGACTTAAAATAACTTGTGTTTGTGATTAAAAAGAATTCTATGAAAGTAACAATATAAATCCTAGCAAGGATGATTTCAGAGCTCACTGAAAAGCAGGGTCTTTTCCATTACAAAGGAATTGTTTTTCTTCTGCTAGCAAAAGAAAACCCTGTTGGAGAAGTGATAGTGCTGAGTTATTTAGTCAGCACGAGACTGTCAGAATACAGCAGCTGTTGCTAGGAGCAAGAGAATGGTAGGGACAAAATTGATCAGAGTTTGGACTGTGATAACATCTTCGAAAGGAAGTCCTACTTCTGGAAAGGTTCTCCAGCTCTTAGGAAGTCAGAACATTCAGAGATGAAGGAGACGCATACCAGTCCTCTTCTTTTCCACAAGTAAATTGTGAGCATAAAGGTTAGCCTTCATCCATACACAAATTTATTTTCCTTTTGCTATGATATCTATCTATCTATCCATCCCCCTATACAATTGATGGGTGGGCCTAAAAGAAAATTTAAATTCAAAACAAATCAATTTATAAGTTAATGCTATTGCTAACATAAGAGGCATATATGCTTTTAAAGTACTATGAAATTATTTATTAATTGAATGTGACTTAAAAAAAGAAAGTTTATTTCATAATAAATATACATGTGTCTCAGATTTGTCTGTTGTGCCCATTCTAAAAGGGTTATAGTAGAAACATAACAGGTTTTGTAAAAACTAACTTTTGCAGAGGAAAATAAATTGGAAAAATTTAAGGAGTCAAATGGGCAGAAGAGTTTTAAAAATTCCAGTTAGAAATTGGCATGCTGCCTGACAGTACAGTCTAAGTTGATAGCACAATTTCTTACAAGCATAAGAAAACCTAGAGTAGATATGTAGAACAGATGCTATGGTTTGGATAAATGTCCCCTAAAGGGCCATGTGTTAATGGTTTGGTTGTCTGGCCATGGTACTATTGGGAGGTGGAATCTTTGAGAGGTAGCACATACTAAGGGGAAGTTAGGTCACTGAAAACATGACATAGAAGATGATACTTAGACCCCAGCATTTTCTTCTGTCTCTTTACCTTCTGGCCACCCGAAGCAAGCAGCTTTCTCTACCATGTGCTCCTGCCATATGTTTTACTGCTTTACCACTGACTCAAAAGCAATGCATCTTAAGCATTTTGTTAGAGTGACAGAAAGCTAACACAATGTAGTTCAAAGTGAAGGCTCCAGGAAAAATTTCATAAAGTAAAGAAAACTTCATGGGGGCCCTTAGAAATTCAGTAACTGACTCATTCCATCAGATTATAAAAGAACAATTTTCTTGCCATTACTTTGATAATAAGGCAAGTCTATGACTAAAATAATACTGCCGTTTATGATTCTCAGAGTGAGAGTAGCACTGAGTTTTTCCCAGGTCTGGAACTTTAGCTATGCCTGTAGAGATTTCTAGTTTATGTTTGTCATTTCTCCATTTGATCTGGAAGTGATGTACATGTTAGCCATGCTACATATACTCTTACATACATTTTTGTGAGTACTTCTGTCAGTTCTTTGGGTATCATTTTCAGTCAGTCTCAAGTCTGAACTTATAATAAAGTGTTTGCTTGTTTCATTTAATTTAAACTTGAGTTCTTGAAAGAGAAGTTCTTCCTAAATCTGTGTACCTGTATTTCATTGTTCTCCTGCTGAAATTTTTTTATTGTTATTAATGGAATCCAAGGACTTTTCTCATCTTTTTCATTTCTATTACTCTTCTCCACAACTTGTACAATCCCTTAGATGTTTTATATTCACTCAGCATCCAGCATTTTGAATTTTAATGGTATATTTATTCTGGGCTTATTTCTCCTATCTCCTGAAGAGTGTCTTATGAAGAGTTATGGATATGGTCATAAAATTCAATAAAGATGCATTTGTCAAACTGATTTATTTTCCAAACCCTGTCCCTGTTAAATTCATAAAAGAAACCAGATTTTTGCAGATATTTAACTACTGTAGTGGAAATGATAAGAAGTACAAGAGTCATCCAGGCACAGATATTAAAAAGAGCCACACTAGAAAAGGATCTGCTGCTTACACTAAATTGTTCTTTCTCAAAGTATGAGGCAATCCCTTAAGTAGAAGCATTAATCATAAAGCATATTAAATCATCAGGCATGATAAAAGTTGGGTTTATGATTCATAATAATTAGTTGGAGGAACTAGAAGGTATAACTAAGTAGACTTGTGAGAACTCACAACTGGGTAAGTTTATTTTTAAATTCAGAGGTCAAGGTGGATGCTTTATAAGAAAAAAAAGTCACCTAGATTTATTTGGTCATGATTATAAAACCTATATTTTTAACCCATGAAACCTCAGCACCATGGAGTGATTCTTATATATCACTTAAGTAAACAAATGATTCTGGGCAAATCCACAAAATATGACTTTGTCTCCAGTTTTCTTCTGCCCCCTCTCCTGGTTATCATATTTCCACAAATTTTGTTGCCTTTTTGAAAGTATCAGACTTGAACTTTTCCTTTCCAGTTCAAGGGAATAACTCAAATGTCTTACATGGCTTACACTCATGGCAGCTATCAGTGTTTCCAAATTATGTTTATCTTTTCTTCTGCCACTCAATATGTCATCCACCCATTCTCTGGTCAGTATGCTCCTATCTAGTGGAGAATGTGTTCCTCCGTGCCTGTTCCATCATGCCAGTTGTTCCCAGATGAGGACATTGAAGATTCATTGCTTTTGAGTTGGCTGAGCTCCTCTTTTGCTCTACTTCAACATACTCCTTGTTGTAACCAGTGTTTCTGTTTGCTTTTCCCCTTGCATTTTGAAGAACCTTTGAAGACACAGCTCTTTGACATACTTCTTCTCACCCCTTCTCACATATTGTTCTGAAGGACAAAGTACACTACAACACAATTGATCATTCTTTACAAGCCTTTTACATTATCCATATACCAACCTTTCTGCAGCTTTTCTCTTTATCTTCAGACACATTCCTATTCATCTTATGGATTAGAGGTATGTGCCCTGAGGACTGGGCATTGCTAGTGGTATATATCCAGTTGTAAGAAGGTTGAGTTTTATTGCTTTTCTTCTTTTTATTCACATAGTAAGGCAACAATCAAAGATCAGGCTTAAGAATCTCTGATTTTGCCATGGATATACAGACTGATTCTGTGGTAATGATATTCTAAATAGACTTGTTAGTTGAAACCAGAAATTTTTGTTTATTATTAAAACATTTCCAGGAGATTTACACATATCTAATTGGTACCTCCTTCACTTTATGTTCACAGGAAAAATGGCTGATTTTCACAAATGTCCATATTTTTCCTTAATACAGACCATTAAATGTCCTTTGGGATTCATGCCCATATTTTCATATGACAGACTAGACCTAATTTACATTAAGATGGAACAGTGAATTGAAAAACTACAATGTTATATTCAGCTTCTAAAAAAACCCCAACTTTAGATCTTTATTTTTTTTAACCTTTATTTTATTTATTTACTTTTATGTGGTGCTGAGGATCAAACCCAGTGCCTCAAACATGCTAGGCAAGCACTCTACCACTGAGCTAAAACCCCAGACCCTAATACTCAGATTTTATCATTAAAAAACTATCTGGCTTTATTTTTTTATCAAAATAATCTCCAATTAGAATATCCTTGTTGATCTTCATTTTGTTCATAAGGAAATAAATGAGGGATAGAGAACGGTTGAGGGACTCATCTGAAATTACACAGGTCAATGGCAGAACTGAGACAGAAAATGTTCCCAACTCCCCAGGTGCCTTTGTTATTTAGTTTATTTAGTAGTTACTGAGCAGCAATATAATCTAATATAATGGACAAATATTACATTATAATGTAGTTATATTCTAAAAAATACAGAGGAAAAGAAAAAAAATAGACTTTGTGTCAATGCCATGATACTATGATCATTATATACACTTTAAGTGATTTTGTTGAAGTCATTGTGAAGTGGAGCATCTGTTGTCTACACAATATCTTTTTGATACTAATGTATGTAGAAAGATTACAGCCATCCAGATTCTTGTGGAATCAGTAGAACAAAGTTAGTAGAATATGTCAGGCAGTTGTTACTTCAGAAATACATGTGTAAAATACAAAAATTGTCTAAATTTATTCTTTATTCCAATATTTATTAAACATGTACTGTGTGTAGATTTATTCCAGGTGTTTGGTACTAGAAAAAAAATATACTTAAAAAAATCTTTCCACACTGGAGGAAATTAGAGTTGGGGGCATCTTGAGAGTCACTTTTGTATAAATTTTGTTAGTCATTTTTTGGGATCCTTTTGATTTTTATTTTTCTCATTTGTAAGCTCATCTTCAAACAATTGATTAAAATGCCTCCTGCTTGCTTCTATTCTGGATGTTCCCATTTGTACCATGTTAGAAAATATGTGAACTTATTTTCTTTTCACAGTTTAATATCTCAATTGTCAAATCCCAATTATATTATTATTCTTGCTCTGACTTATGATTTAAATTTTCATCTTCTTATTAGCTTTTTTTCAGATGATCTATTCTATTTTATCTTGGCTTTTGTTCTTTTTTGATGACTGTTTCTTTGAAATAACCCTTAGATCAAGGCAAAAGCACTTGACTTGATGGCACAGAAAATTGGTTAGAAGTCTGTTTCTTTTTGAAAAATAGCCATTTCTGGAAAGTGTCATTCAAGTCAAAGAAAACCAGAACCAAATAGAAGTTAAAGTAGAAAAGAGAAATTTGATTCTGGACTATAGCTATAGGAGAAGAGAGACCCCAGTATAGAACTGGATTCCCATTCTGAATACACCATGGAGAAAGGGGGATTTAAGAACAAAGAACAAGATGTCAGTGGATGAAAATTAGGAAGAAGAGACATCATGTATGGGGGGATTCTGGCTGAATCGACTTAATAGGATTCCTACTAAAGGCAAGTTAGTGTGATCAGACAGCAAAGGGAGTGAGGAGCTTTGAGGGTGACCAGGTATCCAAGGCAAGGGATTCTTGTTGAACTGCTTTGGCAGCATTTTTTAAAACTCGATTTACAAGAAGTAAATATGTGGACCTAGGAGAAGGTTCAGAAAACTAACAAAATTTAGCCAAGGGAACAATCTTTATTATTATTAGGGCATAATATTTATATATCTTTATAGAGCATAGTATAATTCAATATATGCATACAATGTATAATGATCAAATGAAGAACGTTTATTGGCCATAAAACCAACATTTGCTCTTTAGTGAGTTTTTTTTTCTTTTTTGAGAAGACTTTGCATTAAGTATATTTTAGGATCTCATTAGGTGCTTCATAATAAATTATAGGCATTCATTTATTTTCTTTTTCTGAGGGAAAACAAATATCTATTAAATGGTTTATAGAACCTAGACTGAGACTTGCTTCTCTCATGCTCAGGTGAAAAAAAAAAATCTGAGTTTCCTTGAACCAACTGAGAGAAGAAATTTATGATTTAGTCAAGATTTATCAGAGCTTATTAACATATGACTTCTGTAAAATGAGTATCTTTTTTCATTGTTGTGAGTTTTAAAGAGAATAGACATAATTACATTTCATATTATCTTGGAACACATTGTAAAAGAAGACTAAAATATGTACAATTTTTATTTGTCAAAAAATATTAGATCTAACATTAAAAAAAGGACTGAATAAAAGATTCATGGCAAGATGCATTACTTTTCCTCTAAAGCTACCAATAATAGTAATTACTGATAAAATGCTTTCTTCAAAAATATATTAAATTTATTTGATGGCTACTTTAGAAACAAATGGGTAATTTTTACATCCATTGTCATAAACCAACATTTCTATTTCATATCAATTGAAGTTCTTATGACAGACTTTATAAATAAAAAATGAAAATACATTAAACAAATTTTAATAAAATAAGTGCAGAATATAAAAAATTATGCATATTCTTTGTTTGCAAAAGGTATTCCACCTTAAGGAAATGTATCCTTATGTATGTATGACACCTTAGCCAAAAGATTGAACATTGTCAGCATTTTGTATTATTTACCTTCTGAGATTTTGTAAGATGAATAAGGTTAGTGTTAAGCATTTATTATTTTTGAATGTTTTCTCACTGTTATTTATCTTCTGTAACTATTAAAAGTTGAATTATGATGAAAGTACTGATATGCACAGTATGTTCATGAAAATGGCTTCTTAGCCATATCTGAAGTGGAGGAAGACTTGAAATCACACCACTATTTTCTTTCAATTCCTTTTTTACACAGTCCACATTATTAAAGTTTTAATTGGATAAGTTACATTTTGTTTTAGTTAGCTCTTTGTTGCTGTGACCAAAAGATTGACAAGAACAACTTAGAGGAGGAAACGTTCATTTTGGCTCATGGTTTCAGAGTTTCAGTTCATGATTTTGCCCAAGGTAGGGCAGGAACATCATGATGGAAGAGGGTAGTGGAGGAGAGCTCCTTAGTCCATGACAGCCAGGAAGTAGAGAGTGAGGTGCCAGCAACAAAATATAAACCCCAATGGCACGCCTTGGTGACCTACTTCCTTCAACTACATCCTACTTGCCTATAGTAACTATCAAGGTAATCCAATCAAGTGGATTAATCCACAGAGTAGGTTGCAGCTGTCATAATCTAATCATTTTGACTCTGAACATTTTTGCATTGTCTCACACATGAGCTTTGGGGTGACACCTCATATCCAAATGATAACATGTTTCATTAAAACACTTTTCCCAATTGACTTTCCCAGCCCCTCTCTATCTGATCCATACAAACTTTGGTTTCTTTACCTAAACATGACAATCATTTTTTGTCAATATTTGAATCCCTCTCTTGTCATGCACTCCATGAGGAGGATTAAACAAAAATGTTCTCTAGTTTGAAGATGGTGCTCTCCTTTAAGTGCATTGCCAAATATGGTTAGCTGCTATAGATTTTCTTTCTTATTTCTCCCCGTGATTCTTCCTCTTTCTCTAGCTGGGAGATGATGTCTGGTTTGGAAACTGATACTCAGGATTTTGCTAGTTTGGCCGGGAGAGACCAGGTCTTTGTGTTGGTTCAGCTTCATGTCTCCATCCAGGGCTGTCCCATTGGCCTGAGTGAGACTCACAGTCATATCTTTGAAATTCACTTCTTCTTGTAAGCAGGAAATTTCTGTCCTATAGTCTTCCTGCTCCTCCCTGTCTCCTCTGGGCACAGGTAGGTCCTGAGGACTCAAGTCCTGCTGCTTTGAGAGCTTCCATTCAGGATCCTCAGGCTGAACTTGCCCAGGGCTGACTCTTTCAATCAGTACCTGTGTTCTCCCCGATTCCATCAATAAATTATGACTGCACATGTATTTTCTGGAGTCATCTCTAATTGTAAGCTTATTTACCATAGGGTATTATTCACAACATTTAATATTTATGACTACTTATTTTCACTTGGGGCCAGTTGCTTGGTAAATAATCTTTTAATTTCACATGAACACTATTGTACAACTTTACATTGACTAGTAGACAAAACTTGCACAGTATATATTTCAAGCATCACTAAAAAGAATTAATATTTATGTATGTATCTCTTCTGTTAATTTATATATGGACTTGCTCTGTTAAATTGGAGATATGTGAAACAGAAGCTAAAGAGTCACTGTATTTAATTTGAAGTAAATCCTATTCTTGAGGTGAACATATACCTTTTTATTGACGATTTTGATGTGGTTAAGCATTTCCTTAGGTATCATTTGGGACAGGGGAAAATAAAGAAGAAACAAGGGAGAGAAATGAAGCAAAATGTTTGGAAAAATGGCAATGAGCACTACAAGATAAGTACGAGGCCTAAGCTGATGTTAGAACATGTGCCATAAGTTTTACATGCTGTAACTCTGGCCTCTTTGTGAGTTTTGCCATTTAAAATTACTAGGTAGAATTTAAATTGACAGTTTTCCACCCCAGGTCATTTTAAACAATTTTCCAATTGAACAAGGATTTTGGTAATATAAAATTTAATATATCGATAAGAACAATGTGAAATAAAATGTTATAATTGTTTCAACTTGAGGTTTTCAAGTTCTTTGTTTTTCCTGTTAATTTCATTTGTTTTCAAAACAATCTTGGTATACATTAAGAGAAAACTATATTCCTATTTTATATTTGGTGAAAAAGAAGTGAAACAATGTTCTCTAAGGCTAATTTATGTTAGAGTCCACCAATCTCAGCCTTTCAATCTTAATGAGTTGGACACAAAGCTACAGAAATTTCCTTTTTTGGTGTGTCATTCGGGTTTATTTCATGTGGAAAATGATCTTAGAGAGTAATCCCGGTTCAGTGAGAGAGAAAGACTTTCTCTTCTTTCTAAGCTGTTGAGTCAGGATGGGCAGATTAATCAGTGACTGACCTGGTAAAAGAAGCAGGATGTGAGTAATGATCCAAATCTCTGTATTTCTGATGCTTTCAGAATAGGAGAGGTATTTAGTGTGTAGGTAACCTTTAGTCCTAAGAGATTTTGATGTCTGGCCTTCTGGCAAGTGCTAAGAGGACCAAGAATAACCAACAAAAGTCCTTCCCCTGCAGTGGACTGAAGGCTGGTTCTGCACTCAGCATTTAACTAATGTTGGAAGCCCCCCACCCAGCTGTGTCACTAAGTGTTGGCTTGGGGGAAGGGTTGTCTGTGCGTGAGCTAGGCAGGATGGCCTCATTTATACCTGTAAGTCCTGTCTGGAATGGAGCATCTATAATATATATTATTATTATTTTTTTTTGTGGTACTGGGGATTGAACTCAGGGGCACTCGTCCACTGGGTCACATCCCCAGCCCTTTTTTTTTTGTATTTTATTTAGAGACAGGGTCTCACTGAGTTGCTAAGTGCCTAGCCATTGCTGAGGCTGGCTTTGAACTCGCGATCCTCCTGCCTCAGCCTCCCAAAGTGCTGGGATTACAGGCGTGCGCCACCGCGCCCGGCTGGAGCATCTATAATATTAAAGGGAGATGATTCCTTTTCCTTCTGCCTCCTCCCACCCAAAACATAACATAAACTTGTACCTTGAGTATCCAGAATTCAAACCTCACCTATCAAATGATATTGCAGCAAACAGGCCTTACTTCCAACTCTGGGGTCTCCAACTTTTAGATAGTCTTTCTATGTTGTATGTTTGAACCAGCTTTTTCAAATCCTTGTTTTAGCAGAAATACCATGCAAAGCAACATCAGCATGAGAAGGGGAGGGAGACCTCCACTGGATCAATCTAACTTTCTGGTCATGTCTCTGCAAAGCAATATGGTCATGTCTCTGCAAAGCAATATGAACAGGCTCAGCCCTGCTTGGACTGGGTGATCATACTCGGGTTTGAGGAAGCACTGGGCTTAGCTCAATCTGTTCAACTTTATTACCATGCACATTGTATCACTGTGATTCTATTTTGCACTCCAGAAAATGCAGCTATTGTATGAATTACATAATAAATGCATGTTTACTTATTTGATGAGAATGGCCCTTTTACAAGTTTCTTAAGAACTGGTTACAGTTAAATGTAAGAAAATTGAAATCTTTCCGGAAATATGTTATCTATTTTGTGTCAATTTTAGCAATTTTGACAAAATAACTATAAATCCTACTCATAATAAGTACAATTATACCCCCTTCCTCTAAAGTGGAAAGGTTCTGAGCTGACATTTCTTTATGAAATGCTTTTATGAGGCATTATGAGGCATTAATTTTGTCAAGTGTTATAATTCTCTCTCTTTATGAGTCTTACATTTCTGTATGTATTTTAATGACCTAGTATTGTTTTTTGCTTAAACTATATCTTAAAATAATTGATTGGGTAATGAAAAACCATTATTTATTAATACCTACCAATGTTTGCAATCCAGACAATAATTTTTAACCCAAATGGAAAAGATAACTAAGATCAGACTGAACTATGCTGGCAAGTAGAAAGAAGGAAATGAGAAATTACTACTGCTCTCATGTGTTATTTTTACTTGAAATTAATTTGGGATTTGGGTCTGCTGTCTTAATCACATGAGGTATTAACTATGCAATATGTGATTTGTGATTTATGATTTATGGCATGCATATTAAGCTTTATACACATATATAGTTGACATGAATAAATGTAATTTGAAAAATATTTTTCTCCATCAAAGTTATCAGCTTCAACCTGCAAAACTTTCCTTGAATTTTTAAACACATTTTTGAAAGATTCTAAACATATTTGAGGGGATAATTATTTACTACTTTATAAATCTTCAAGTAATCACAAGAATGAAAATGGAGAGGAAAAACTGTAAAGTGTTACAGTTTAAAAACTTCTTAAGCTCAAGGACACATATGGATATTGTTGGAAGCTTCTTATTATTCTTACTTGGTTGGAGATGGTTTTCTGAAATACTGGAAGAGAAGAGAGGCTGGCTTGGATTCTGAAGAGCTAAATTAGAAGGCTAATTTAAAACTTCTTCAAGTGACTGTTCTATTTTACGTAAAACTTTCATTGTTTGAGGTCAAGAAAAAAATAGCACAGCTTTATGTCCTGTGTTTTTAGTGTAATTGCAATGTAGGCCTGCTACATTTAGGTACATTCTGAAGAACTAACAGATCATAGATTTTTGAAGGTGAACAAACTGCTTGTCCTCTTTCAACTATGAAACCAAATTTGAAACAAAATTTTTTATTGCCTTATGAGCAACTTGTCTATTTTTGATTGAGAACGCAAGTCATTTATTGAATCTCATGAACTCATTTAGAGGCAAAGTTCTCAGGAGAAAATGTTTGTGCTTTTTTTTATAGAGTTACAGGAAAGCCTAGTGGTTATGAACTTGGGCTTTGAAGTAAAAAAGCTTGAGTTTGCATTCCAGCTTTATCAGTTAGCAGCCAAGGGACATTGGCTCATTTCCTAAGCCTAAATCTCTTTATCTGTGAAGAGGGGGGGCAGTTGGGAGAGAAAGATAATCACAAGGAAAAGGGAAGGCTAAAATGAATCCTGTGGAGTTTGGTTAGAATTGCAAGTGAGTGCCTGTATGAATGATGATTTTATTTACGTATTTAGTAGATTGATAGAGACCAGTGTGTACAAACATGTAAAATATGTGAGTGTGTGTGTGGTGCCTAAGCTCTGAGAGAGTCTAGATGCAATGAAATCCCATCTCTCTTCAGTTACAAAAAACATCTGAAAATGGATTAATGACTTAAATTGAGATCTAAAACTATGAAGCTACTAGAAGTAAACAGGGTAAGTGTTCAAAGTATTGGAATAGGCAAGGAATATTTTTGGAAATTACCCTGAAATCAGAAAAGGAAAAATAGAGAAATGGAATTACATTCAACAAAAAAATTCTGCTTAGCCAAGTAAACAATCAAGAGAGTGAAGATACAAACAAACTAAAGAATGGGAGAAAATATTTGCAAACTATATATCTGACAGTGATTAGTATCTATAATATATAAGGAACCCATAAAACTCAGTAGCAAATATAAACAAACAGAAAAAAGCAATTAAAAATGAAAAAATAGACCTAAAAAGACATGTTTCAAAAACACAAATGGCTAGCAGATATATGAAAAAATGCTCAATATCAGTAATCCTCAGAAAAATGCAAATCCAAACCTTTTTGAGGAAACTTCTCTACGTCAGCAGAAATGGCTATTACCAAATAGATAAAAGATAACAAGTATTGTTGAGGATGTGGTGGAAAGGGAAAGCTTGCACACTGTTGGTGGGAATGCAAATTAGTACAGCCATTATAAAAAACAGTGTAAAAATCTCTCACAAATTCAAAAATAGAACTATCACACGATTCAGCAATCTCACCACTGGGTATATGTCCAAAGAAGATGAAATCAGTATTTTAAAGAGATTTTCATACTCTCAGGTTTGTTACAGCATTATTCACAATAGCCAAGAGATGAAAACAACCTTTGTGTTCATTAAAAAAACAAATGGATAAAGAAAACGTGGTACATATATACCCGGAAATACTATTTGACTAAAAAAATGAAGTCCTGTCATTTGCAACAACATGAATGGAACTAGAGAGTATTAGGCTAAGTGAAGTAAGTCAGGCATAGAAATATAGGAATTCAAAACACTTGAAAACAAAAAGAAAAATAAGTCAATTAATAAATGGGTGAAGGAACTAAACAGACTCCTCTCAAAAGAAGATATGCAGCTGGCAGCTGGGTACACTGGTACACACCTGTAATCCCAGGAACTCAGGAGGCTGAGGCAGGAGGATTGCAAGTTCAAAGCCAGCCTCATCAACTTAGCAAGGCCCTGAGGAATTTGGTGAGGCCTTGTCTCAAAATAAAACATAAAAAGTGCTGGACATATGGCTCATGGGTTGAGTACCCCTGGGTTCAATCCCTGGTACAAAAAAAAAAAAAAAAAAAAAAAAGAAAGAAAGAAAATGTTCAATATCTCTAACAATCAGGGAAATGCAAATTAAAACTACATTGATATTTCATCTCACTACAGTGAGACTGGCAAATATTAACAATACAAATATAATAATTGATGTTGGCAATGATGTATGTAACAAGGTACACTCACACATTGTTGGTGGAACTGCAAATTATTGCAACCACTTTGGAAACAGTATGGAGATTTCTTTAAAAAACTAGAAATAGAAACACCATATTGTCACGGGCCATCTGTGGGCTGTGTGTGAACTATGTTGCTGATAGTAACCTCCTGAGGAGATAAGTCTGGCACTGGGAACTCCCTGGGTCACCCCCAACAGTAATTGATTGATGCAGTTGAACTTCTACCTCAAGCTCTTCCATCTTTAGGATGGCTTGGACTCCTCTGGACAGAAGAACCCCCCCACCATGGGACACTAGCCATCTTCGATCCTGAAACCATGATACATATCCCACTCCTCAGTATATATTCAAAAGATTTAAAATCAGCATAGGTTTGTAACCTTATCAGTGTTTATAGTAGTGCAATTCACAACAGCCAAGCAGTGGAACCAACCAAGGTATCCTCCAACAGAAGAATGGATAAAGTAAAGGTGGTATATATACAATGGAATATTACTCAGCCATAAAGAAGAATGGAGTTGTGGAATTAGCTAGTATATGAATGGGACTGGAGACTATCATGCTAAATAAGCCAGACTCAGAAAGCCGTAGTTCAAATGTTTTATCTGATTTATGGAAGCTAGTCCAAAATAAGGGGAAATGGGTAAGAGAGAGAAAAAGAAGGAGTGAAAGGGACAAAAGGGAGGGTTCATCAAAATAGAATAAAGATCAGTGTACTAGATGGAGGAGACTGAGGGGGTGGGAGAAAGGATAGGATAAGGGGAAAACAGCAGGATGAATCTGACCTAACATTCCTATGTACATATATGGATATACCTCAGTGAACCTTGACATCATGTGTATCCACGAGACACTCACTATTAAAAAAAAAAAAAAAAAAAAAAAAAAAAACAACTAAAAGTAAATAGCAGAAAGATCAGCAGAAAGAAGGGAACAGGTCATGGAAGAGGGGAAGGCGAAGGGGAAATATTGGAAACTGAAATAGAGCAAATTACATTTCATGCTTTTATAACTATGTCAAAATAAATCCTAATGTTATGCATAATTAAAAAAAAATAAAAAAGAAAAAAAAAAGAATTACTTAAATTAAACACTTTTACTTTTTTAATGTAAGGAACCAAGCAGAAAAAGATATTTAGTATAAAAAATGAAAAGAAATACAAGTACTATGTAATCTCACTCATAGGTGGAAACTCAAAAGTTGATCTGTTAAAATTTGAGAGCAGCGTGGTGGCTAACATAGGCTGGGAAGAGTAAAAGGGAGGGCTGGATGGGGAAAGATGGATCAGGTACCAAGTTATAGTGAGACAAGAACAAGAAGTTCTGACATGCTATTGCCCAGAGGAGGAACTATGGAAAATGACAATTCGTGTGGATTTCATAAAGCTAGAAGAAAAGATTTGGAATGTTTTCACCAAAAAGAAATCATCAATGTTTGATGAGATGGATCTGTACAACTTGATTTAAACATTGCATAATATACAGTGTATCAAAATATCATATGGTGCTCCACAGATATGTACAATTTTATGTTTTCACATATCAGTCAAAATTAAATAAATATAAAGTCAGATACTTTCAACTTATCTGAAAAGATGGTGATCTATGAGTCCATGTTTCTATAGATACAGAAATGAATCCCAGATAAATGGGGTGAAGGAAAAAATTTCCTTGCAGTGAAATATAGAGATCATGATAATAGAAAAATAGCAGATCACCACATAAGCTCACAATAAAAAGAGGGGATATAAATAAGACAAAGGAAACCTATCTGAAAGCTTTTCAAATGAAGTATGGCTAGAGTGACTCTAGGATTAAGGAAAGCTATTTCACAATGATCAAATGTCAGTCCACCAGAGGGATATCACAATTTTAAACTGGTATGCATTTGATAACATAGCTTCAAATTACATAAAGCAGAGCTCAACTAAAAAAGACACTTTAAAATACCTCTTTCAATGGTTGTATACATTTTTTTTTGATAAGATGGACAAATGTTAGTAAAGATATAACTTAAAAAAATAATAAAAAGAAAAGAAAAACAACAAATTACTATTTGTAAGCGCCACAGTGTGCAACCTCAGGGCTGCAAAGACCCCAACGTATAGTTTTGCCATCCCAAAGAGAGAACTTGGAGGACTCAAGAAGTCAGCATCACTTCTATAGTAGTTTTCCAATTTAATCACGTAGAAAAATTGGCTAAACCCAACCTGAGAGACAGTTTAAAAAATAACTAGCCACACACAAGTCCTCAAAAGAGTCAATGTTATGAATGACCAGGAAAGACAGAATAACTATCCTAGATCAAAAGAGATTAAACAGATGTGATAACCATGTATAATACATGGTCCTGAATTAGATCTTGGCCTTGAATAGAAAGTCATGTGACAATTAGCAAAAATTGAAAAGAGACACACATTAGATAATATTATCGTCTTATCAATGTTTTCTCTCGACTTTTACCATTTTACTATTAATGTAGTAGATGTTAACATTTGGAGAAGCTGAGTGACAAGTACTAGTTTTACAAATCCAGTAAGTTTAAAATTATTCCAAAATGAAAAGTTACAAAAGTTATAATTGCTTCAGGGAGTGTTAAGTGAGTGAATGACATAACATATGCAAATAGCTTGACAGAGAATCTGTCACATAGGAAGTGCTTATCACTGTTGTGATTTTCTTTTCTTCCAAGGTATTTATTTACATATTCTTCAGAGAACTTGAGAGAGACAGATGAAAAAGAGGAAATGCAAACTTAGCAGTTTATTGGCTTCCTTTATGAATCATGAATTTATGAAGAGAATAAAATAATTAGAATACATTGAAATTATGCTAGCTCACAAACGACTTATCAGGAAGTACCTTTATTTTTGTTACTTTGAGTTTCTATCATTAACATGTGAAATCTTCTATAATCCTCTTCCATGATTTGTAATGTAGCCAAATTCTCTTTCTTAATTATAGATAAAGTAAAGACTGATTAATAAAGGACTTTTAAACAGTGTCATTTACACAGTATACTCTAGTAAATGCTAGTAATCATCCACCCTGTCGTACATTAATATTAACAAAGCCTTCATATGTTACCATACAGTAATAAGAAACATGATCTGTGTTTACATAGTATGAGACAATGTTCTTGAGAATGGGTATTTATATTTCAACACCCTTCATTCTCATAATGAAATATAATATTATTCCCTTTATACATGAGAAGACTGAAGCACAGAGAGATTCAGCAACAAATAAAATGTCACAGAGTTCAAAAAGTTGAGCTGGGCTTTGAGCCCAGGTAGTTTTTTCCCCCCAGAACCCATAACTCACAACCAATGCACTAGAGTCCTGAGAATCAGAAAAGCAGCACAAAAATACAATACAAAACAGTATAGACTGTACTCAATTTTAGTGCCATATAACAAGTTGCTACTAATAGTGGTTTAAAATAAACTTTTCTTTCTTTCTTTCTTTCTTTATTTCAGAGTATTTGTGGGTCAGAGCTACCATAACATTTTAGCTGGAGTCCCAGTTGTTCAGGTAGAATAAGATGGTAATGAAAATATTCACCGTCTCTGTCCTCATTTGGAGGCTTGCATTGATGTCTTTCCTGGTGAAGGTATGGCTGAGGGCCCTGTTGTCTTGTTAAATGTTGGTGGGGCCTACCTTTAGGTCCTAGGGACCTCTCAGGTCCCTGCCACTTTGCCCTCTTCAGACTACCTAATACTTCCATCCACTCTGACTTCAGGAAGGACCAAATCCCTTGTAAGTGCTTATCTGTCTACATGAACTATGAACTCAAGTCAGCTCAAAAAATTAATAATATTTATAGGCTGAGTTTTATCAACTGTATATTGTTCCCACACCCACCCAGTACCTCAGAATATGATTGTATTTGGACACAGAGCCTATAAAAAAGTAATTAAGGGGTGAAGAAAAAAAAAGATGGTAGAATGAGATGGATATCATTACCCTAAGTGCATGTATGAAGTCACGAATGGTGTGAATATACTTTGCATTCAACGGAGATTTGTAAAAAAGTGCTCTATATGTGTAATATGAAATGTAATGCATTCTGCTGTCATTTATATCATCTTAGAATAAAAAATAATTAAAAAAATAAAAAATAAAAAAAGTAATTAAGGTAAAGTAAGGACATATACCTAAGACCTAATTCAATAGGACTCCTGCTCTTAAAAGAAATGGAGATTAGAATCTCCCCAATACATATACAGAGGGATACCCATGGGAGGATGGCCATCTGCAAGCCAGGAGAAAGGTCTTACAGTGAAACTAACATCTTGATCTACCAGCCTCTAAACTGTGAGACATAATTGTCTGTTGTTTAATCATGCAATCTGGAGAATTTTGTTATGGTAGCTTTAGCAAACTAATACACCAATCCAATTACAGAATATTTTCCATTGTATTTACATGTTCTGTCTGTACCCAAGGTAAAGGGATTATACAAATTGTATATCAAAGGATGAGAAATGGCAGGAATTCTGCCTACTGCATTGTGCATAGATGCTGCTAAGTATATATTCATTTCATTGATATTCAGAAGAGTGTTCCCATCTGAATAAGATAATTGTGGGCGAATCTATAGAGGAGTTCAGGTTTAACGTGAAATTTGATGGAGAAATAACATGTAAAAAGGATATTCAAAAGAACATCCTATAGTCTCAGGTCATTTAAAAAAAAGTGTCAAAAACCATTAAAGCAATAGAAGAGCTTTCCATTTAAACTGCTTTGACAAGACAATGCTTACTTATTAAGTTAGTCAAGTTACACTGATTTTGAAATTCTTCAAAGAAAATTTTCATGTATTAGCCTAATATTTTAGTGTGTGAACTGTACTTTAGGCTCATAGTTTGGCCTATAAGTCAAATATTAACCAGTTTGTGTCTTCTATTCTTGTGTACCAAATTTATCTACTATATTCTACAAGACTTGTGCACAATTTTAATCCTTCTTGAAAGTGATTTTACAGGAAATTATGGAAAGGAGAGGCATAAGCTAAGTTGGATCCAGAAAAAAAAATGATAAGTTATGTAATGTTTGTTGTTGATGTCTCAATGTTCCTCTCCATCTAAATACTACCTTGAGGGTCTTTCTCCCCACTATTTTCTTCTCTATTAGTCAGATTTTTATTGCTGTCACCAAGATATCCAACAAGAACAACTTACAGGAGGGACAGTTTAATTTGGGGCTCATAATTTTTAAGGTTCAATTCATGGTCAGCTGTCTCCATTGCTCTAGGCTTGTGGTGAAGCAGAACATCTTGGCAGAGGGTGTTGCTGAGGAAGCTGCTCAGCCAGTGGCAGTCAGGAAGCAGAGATGATGGATGGATAGATGGATAGATAGATACCAGTGACAAAATATAAACCTCAGTGACCTACTTCCTGTAGCCACACCCTACCTGCCAACAATTACCAGTTAGTCCATTCAAATTATTAACCCATCAAATGGATTAATCCACTGTTAGTGGATTAATAGTTATAAAACTATCATAATCTAATCATTTCACCTCTAATTATTCCTGTGCTGTTTTACACAAGAACTTTCAGTGGACACCTTTTATCCAAGCCACAACATCCCCTCTTTCTTTCTCTCCAAAGTCACGAAATTATTTTCATGAAGGGATGCAATAATAGTCATTGACAGGATTATTTCAATTAAGTTGTATGACCTTTACAAGAGCTCTGCTATTTAAGACTTCTTTCTTGCTAAAAAAAAATTCTAAGTAGTATTTCTTATGAAAATATCATATATTTAGAAATTTTCTGGTATTATAATATCTTCTGTTATGTTTGTATTCAACTATTGAGCAAGCTTACTGATCAATTCCTTGATATTTGGGCCATGCAGTTTCAGAATTGCTGCCAGTTGAATGTGGTATTTGTGATAAAACATGACAAAGTCAACAGAAGCACACATTAGTTCACTCACAAAGAAGGATGGATATTTGATTTTATATTTTGTACAAAACAGCTTAGATTAGTTGGGTTTTAATGTTCAATAACTAATTAAGAATTTTGTATCAGATAAAATCTACAATGTATCAATGCCTAGAGAAGAATGAAACTAATCTACATAACCTATACAATAACTGAGATTAGCCACATGCAGAACATTTTTCCAATATCCCTTGTTTTCAGATATGATTCACATTTCAGCATTTGTCTTTGGTTAGCAGTTAACTATGATTTGCTAATTATGGAGTGATTCCATAAATTTTAATTGTAGAAATGATTCCAAAAGATGCTATAATTCCACGAAAGTGCAAAGTATATTGTAGAATTTGGGGCAAGATAAGTCAAATGCTGAGGAACTCTTACAAATAGTTTTTGTCTCATTAGTTGCTTGAATGCAGATGGGGCAGGGAGCATGTAGAGGTCTGGTGGGGTGGTGAGGCAACATTCCTTAAGGTTTACATGAGGTTTATATGTGACTGTTGGTGGGGGGGGGGGGGGAGCGGAGGGGGGATGAAGAACGAACTCTGAAGTTCTGACATACATATTCATGAGAATTAGTTCTTTAGAAAATTCGCAGAAACATACATGTGCCTCTATAGGATTAGAGTTTCATTCTGCATATTGATAAATCTTAGAATTGCTTTCTTCTGTTCATTTACTTTTAAGTATCTTAGAGGAAAAGAGATAGCGAGCTACTGTGCTAGTCCCATTAGGGCTTTATTAAGAGCAATGACAGTAATAATAAAAGTAAAAATAATTGACAACTGTGAAGTGCTTCATATTTTTCATTGTATTTTTCACAGAAATATGGGAGAATAGACTTAAATGTCTTTGAATATTCCCTTGGGTTAGTTAAAGTGAGTTATACATAACCTTATGTTACATGAAAAGAATGTAAGGCTCAGAGAGAATAAGTACTCAAATTTCTATAGCTCATAAAAAATTGAACTAAGCCTAGAATCCAAGCATTTTGACTCCTTTGAGGCTGATATGTTTATATTGTAGACATATGGTTTATATCTATCTATATTTTAATGATAGTAACATAGAAGAGCTTCCAAAAGTCATCACCTTTTAAGAGGATGTTTAAAAACATCTGTTTAGTAAGAATTTTATTTGAGTTGATATCATTGTTATGCAATATCAAAGGTAGGGGTGTGTGGTGTGTGTGTGTGTGTGTGTGTGGTACACTTTCAGTGGAGAGAGGGATCGACTTATTCCTGATTCCCTGTTCATAATTTCTCTTAGCAGTGGAGGCACAGGGAAAAAAGAATGATTTCATAATTGGAATTTTTTTTCAATTTCAATAGTGAGCTAACATCACAATTTAGCCATTAATAGCAAAGACTGTGTATTAGTAATAGTGCAACTGCACTAGGCCTAGAATTCTTTGTAACTATAATATGCAGACTTCTCTAATTCTCTCAGTGTCTGTAGAAATTGAGAAAATAATAACCAATGATGAAAGCAATGAAGTAGGATGATTGTAGGAAGAACTAATGAAAGAATAAAGAAATAAGACAGATTGGAAGTAACTTTTCAAGTGAACCATTTGCCCACAATTTACCTGAGACTTAAGCAGGTGTAGAAATCCACCTTGGTCATCTCCCAGTGAAAGAGAGATCTGTGTATAGGTAAGTTTGCTATTCATGGTAGTGAAGGCAGACAGTGACTTGCAATTAGGGACAGGATTATGCCTTTGCAGTCTTTCTCCTTTTTCATTGTTGGCAGGGGAAATATAGTATCCTTTAGACAGTCCTTGCTAGTTCATCTTTATGGATTTTAACTATAACATCATTTGTACTAATTGTAGTACTGGAATTTACTAGCTAAGATTAATGTTGAATGAACTCACTTTATCCAAGCAACATTTTTTTTTTGTGTGTGTAAATGACAGAGATTTATTTCTTACAGTTCTGGAGGCTTGGGAATACAAAATACAGGCAGATTTGGCATCTGGTGAGGGCCTGATACCTTGAAGTTGACTTCTCTCTTGGGTCTCTTTTATAACGGTGCTAATTATGTAAGTGGGATCTCTTTGCACTTTAATCACTTTCTAATATCATTACCACCTTTCTATCCAAAGAGAAGTCTAGGTTAGCTATAAAATATTAATTTTGCTGGAGAAGAAATTGTAGTAGTGGTTCCATTACTTGCTTGAGATCCCACAGCCTAAGGTAAGTGGCAAAGCTAGGAAATAAATTCAGCTGGGTCACTTTTATTATTCTACTATTCAGAAAACATTTATTGAGAAAAGGCCATGTGCCATATTTTGCTTTGAGTTCTGGGGAAATTAATGAACTATTATTGTGAGTCCTGTGCTCTCAAGGAGATAACCTCCTCTTTGGGGTAATAGATAAGTAAGTAAAAAAAAAAAAAAAAAAAAAGATATTTTGAAGGTTTTGATTAGTTCAAATGTAGTTGATCAGCATGAGGTCAATATTTAGGTAAGATGGTCAAGAGAAGGCTTCTCAGATGAATACATGTTTTGAACTCACCCTTGGCATCTGAGAAAGAACCAGCTTGATTGAATGAAGACTCCAGGGCATAGCATGTGTCAGGGCCCTAAGGAGGAATGAGCTTGCCTTGGCATATAAAGAATGAAAAGAGGTTACTGTGGGTAGAATATATGAACACAGGGGGAATATATGAAATGAAATGAGGCAGGCTAGGCAAAAAGAGGCTAAACCATGTTGAGGAGGAATTTGGAATTTTACTGTATAAATTCTTTTAAAATGGAAGACTTGGAGAGTGAAGGGAAAATTAATGGATAGTAGTTTTAAAACTGGGAAGCCATGGCAAAACTATTTGTGAAAGAGAATCTGGACCACAGTTCTCTCTTGTGTTACTCACATGTAATTTCTATTGTAATGTTCCTGTCTCCTTCTCCTTCTAGATTGTTTGGAGATAAGCTTACATCAGCCTGCTGGGTCTTTATCCTGGATGAGTTAGACAAATGCCTGTTTAGAAAAGGAGAGCTCTATTCAATTCCATAAATCCAAATCCAGGAAATTTCTCCTCTTCTTCATACACCCGAGAGTGAAATGGATTATAACAGGGAAATGCATAGGACAGTCTATATACCTTAATTCTTAAGAGGGCATTTGCCCTATGGGGAATGTCCTTAAGAGTCTTTGAATAAATGAAACAAAATTAATAAAACCCTTTAGTTAATCAAAGAAAAATAGGTAAATTTATCTTGGTCCATTTTTACTATTATAACAAATACCACAAGCTGGGTAATTTATAAGGAACAGAAATGTGTTTCTTAGAGTTTTAGAGGATGGAAAGTCCAAGATCTAGGTGTCAGCATAGGGTCCTGATGAGGGCTGCTCTCTGCTTCCAAGATGGCACCTTGTTTCTGTGTCCTTCCATGGCAGGGGTAAAGCAAGACATCATTTCCTTAGCCTGGGTACCCTTTCAAGAAGGAGCTAATCTCACTCATAAATGACTCATGACTTTATCACCTTTCAAAGGCTAAACCTCATAATCTGTTGCATTGGTGATTAAATTTGAACAGGAATTTGAAGGAGGCAACATCATTCAAAATAGTACCTCATCCCTGAATTATTTTGGAAAACAATCAAATGAGAAAACTTTTCTTTTTAAATGAAGGAATATTGAATAATGAGGAAATGGTACTTGAAAATTTATATTTAGTTTGCTTTTGTTTTGTTTTCTTGCATTAGGTCATATTTGGACAAACTTGTAGCTACTAAGCAAAGAATGTTATCACCTAAGAAGTAAGGAGATAACATTATGCTTTATCCTTGTATGTAATTCAGAGATAAGTATAAGTTCATGTTTTTATAATAGATTATGTGTGAGAAGTGACCAGTAATTCAATTTTGATGGTTAACTTTTTTCATTACCTTTTAATCCTAAAATAGCTTTCCTTAAGCTAAGTATTCTTAGACTGTTTTGGAAATGAAGCTTCAGGTACTCAAATTCTATGATCATTCCCAAGCAAAGTGTCACTTAAAAATTAAAAGAAACTAAAGATAATTAGTGTATTATTTATTAATTGTGGACTAAATAAAATTGTTGACATGTGTTCATCTCATTTGTATGGAGTTTGTAATTTTTGCATTTTTCTTACAAAATACGTTTTTTATAATTCTCTCTTCAAAAGAAACTCAAGTATAGAATTACTGTGAATTTAATAGTTTACAGATTTTTTGAATGGGTGGGGGTGTACATATGTGTCTTAAGATTAAAAGAAGAAATTATTGACTTTTTCTAAATCTTAAATATTTCAGGTAGCTGTTGAAATATCCATTAAAGAAGTAGAATGTAGTTTAAGTAGCTGTGTTTACAGAGTGAATGCAGTAATAATACTTTATTGTTATGGTGTGAAATAGCCTCCTCTTTACCCTTATATTTTGGTGTTTTCAAAGTCCACTCATCTAACTGTGACTGCTGTAAGGACAGGGACGATATACATCTCTTGTGAGTTGTTGTGAATTTCTTTATCCATAAGGCAAAATGATACAGGAAGCAAATTTGAGCTATGTCCACAATTTTCTCTTCAATTTTGAAGTCTCTGCCTTCCTACATGTGCTAGATACCTCACATGTCTCATTTCCTAGAACTGTCCTTCAGAAATAAATCCCATGTGTCAGACTTTAACCTTGGGGTGAATTTGCCTCTCAAAATTTCCCCATATAAGTGCTTCTAAATTTGCTCTTGTGAATATCTCCTTTTATTGGTATCCCTATGGTCCCATGCTATCATTGGGGAGGCCTGTAGATTTTAATAGATATCCCTTGAGATTTAAACATGACACTTTAGAAGCTGGGGATATAGGTCAATGGCAGAGCACTATCCTAGCATGTGCAAAGGCCTGGGTTCAATTCCCACATACACATAAAAGGATGGAGTTCTAATGACAGAATTCCAGGCTACTTGCCAGGCTGAGATGTGGGGAACAGTTCTCAGTTTGATTTTCCAACTAGACCACACAGATCTTTGTTCATTCTATTTGCTTATACTAGTCCTCCTGCCAAATGTCACTTTCTAAGGTGGAGGAGTAAACTAAATAACTGTAGCCTTAATTAGAGTAGCCAAATAAGGAAAAGAAGAGATTACTAATGACATATATATATATATATATATATATATATATATATATGTATATATACTAATGACATATATATATATATATATATATATATATATGTAATATTCTCTTTTATTTTAGGATAGTAAATTCTAGTAGGGATGACTTACTTTTTCTCACCTTTAAAATAATGAATTCTATAAAATCATGGCATTCACAAGTAAATGGATGAAGTTAGAGAATATCATGCTAAGTTAAGTTAGCCAATCCCCAAAAGCCAAATGCTGAATACTTTCTCTGACATAAGGAGGCTGATTCACAGTGGGGTTGGGATGGGGAGCATAGAAGGACTAGAGGAACACTAGAATGGCCAATTGGGAGGGCAAAAGGGTGAAGGAAAAAAAAAAAAGATGGTAGAATGAGATGATGTCATTACCCTTAGTGCATGCATGAATACACGAATGGTAAGAATATACTTTGCATACAACCAGAGATATGTAAAAATGTGCTTTATAAGTATAATATGAAATGTAATGCATTCTTCTGTCATTTATAACAACTTAGAATAATAAATAAATAAATAAATAAATAAAATAATGAATTCTCGTAGTTTTCCCCTACATTTTTACACAGTGTGCTGGATCTAGGAGCCTGTATGTATCTGTGTGCACATATACACCTCTGAGTGAGTATGTGTGTGAAGTTAGTATACTAATAGACACAGTGGGCAGGTCAAAATATAGAGCAGAGAGAGACTAAAATACTTGGCTGCTTTGCCAAAATAAGTTAGCTGCTCTATTTTGTTGATTTTGAAACCATATGAAACATATTTGGTGACTATCTTCCAGGAATATGGAATGGGATACAGTGCTGCTCAGTACCTTACTCATTCATCCCTCACCCTCCCATTCCATTAGGCTCAGGAAGCGGCTGCTCATCAGGCCCATGTGCAAGATAGTGAGTGTTCTCCTGCAAAAGGGAAACAACCAAGAAAGTGCATGTGTAGAAAGCAGCACAATAGAAATCATAGCTATTCTATAACTGAATTGAATTGAGTAGTCTATGCCATAGAACCCACCTTTAGAATAGACTGCTTTTTATTGAATTCAGAAACACAGAAAAAAAAATAAATGCAAAGCTTTTTAGAAAGGAGAATCTTTTAGAATCTCAGTGTAAATTTTTAAATAAATATGAAAGTAAGATTTCCTCATAGGTATTGAGATAGAAGGGCAAACACAAATTAAAAATAATACATGTCCCTATTAAAAATAATATAAGAGACTCCTTATTTATATAAAAGCTTTATAGTATACACTAATGATAGCTAACATTTATTTAGTATTTAGCAATGCTTGGTTCTAAATGTTTCACTGTCAATATTTACAAGTGTACCAGCTAGTAAGTTTTTAAACCAGGATTTTTAACCTAGGCAGGACGAATCTCCTGCACATTATTTTTCAAGTGGCTTTACTCCATCTCCACAGACAACAGGCGATATCTGGTGTTACCTGAACCCTTGGGTGAATGCCCTGTCTTATGGGTCCCAACAGAACAGGTTTGGACACCCATACCAATATGCCAATCAAACCAAGGAACAGTGGAGTAGTGGTATAGGACCAGAAAGGAGCTTTAATCAGCATGGCCATGCTGGGAAAAACAGAAGTTGGGGTATAGTGAGTAAAGATCTGTCTTTAAGGGACTGAAAAAAAGAATTGAAAGTTTTATAGAAAATGGGTATAAAGACAAAAGCTAGGAACTTGCATGACTTGGGGGTTTGCATAGTGAGCAGAATAGGTCATCATGATTAAGTCATAGTCTGCTTGATCATCATCTTATGGTTGTTTCTGTGAGGTGACTCTGGACAAGTTCTTATTGCTTGACAGAGTAATCGGGTTTCCATTAGATGATTGCTCCTGCTTGGCAGCTTCAGCTCCTGTCATATGGTAACTGCTCCCATTTAGTGGGGTGATCTCATCATGGGGTGATATGCCTGCAAGACTCTGCTGTTCCTGGAATCCAAGGTGACTTCAAGTTTAGAACAGTGACTGGAGGTCTTCTAGGCACCATTCCAGGGGTCTGGAACAGGAGGTTGTCAAAGCTGGCTCTTGAATGTCCCTGCAAGTCATGAAAATATCTTGTTTACTCTTTATCTCCGTGTCCTTAGTCTTGAAGGGGGACAAGGTAGGTTAGGTAGTTAGGGCTAATAAACTTGTATTATGCTCTTTGATTGATTAACATGCTTATGTGCAGAGCTCATTCAAAGTTTAAGGTGATAAAAGAGAGAGATAAAAAAAATGAACACTGATGTGCCAAGCTTTATACTGTTTTTAGTTACCCATTGGGGATCTACAGGCCTAAGTGAATGGTCAGTGTCTTTTTCAAAAGCAGTTTCTAGTTCTTTGTTATATGAGTTCACCACTACCTGTTGAAACCATCAAAGCTAATACAAAAGAAAAAAAAAAAAAAGACAGATGTTAAAAGTTTAATTAAAGATTGAAAAGACTAAAGAACCATTATATCTACTATAGATTTAGTAGATTTACATATTAATAATAGGTAAACAATTTATTTATAGTTATTTAATAATTCGGTAAACAAGTTATTCCCATCAAGGTTGTAGTTACTATTAGGTTTGCATAGTGTGATGGTTGGAATTTTCATTTACCTTAATAACTCTGAAAGACAGTTTCCTTAAAGTGTGAATTACTTTGACTTGTTGGTGGTCAATTTGGGGCTACAAGTTTCTAATAATTATCTAACACTTTGCATCTATATGGTTGTACTGGTCTCCTGAAATCTTTTGTTTCAGGAGCCAGGTTCTTGGGTCCAGAGGAAGTGGAAATAAGACAGACCCAGGGAAAATTCAAACATATATGCAAGATTTTGCTGGGGTTGCTTAAGCAAGAACAGAATTGTAGCTCCCATTGAGAATGTGTAAGTCTGGTCCTTCTAACAAAGAAAGGGACCTGTTTATATGCATGTGTAGGGGTAGGCTAGAGTCTAGGAATTTTCATTGGTTTTGAATATAGTTTCACAGGTTTTTTCTTTTCCCTGTGCAAACACTTTGGCCTTGAGGAATAGGCCGACAGCCTGGAGCCCAGGGACTCTTAGATGCCTCTTATTTGTGCCCCTCTTGAACAAACATCCTAGTCTTGTGATAAGTATGTGTTGCCGTAGCTGTTCAGAGAACTCATAGATGGGGTGAAAGAAAACACAAATCATGCAAGCAATAGGCTAAGGGACTGGGATTTGGCCTTTAGCCCTTTGTGGTGATTCCTGTTACAGAGCAAGGTCCTGCCACAGAACCAAGGCAGGTGCAGAGGTCCTTTCTTACCAATTTTGCAATCATGCCAGAACAAATAGACCTATCACTCAGAGTAGTAGGCATGAGAAGAGATAGGAAAAGGAAAAGAGGACACTCTCAAGGGAGACAGTGGGTTCTCTCAGAGAGAAGAACGGTGGCACATCTCTCCTACACTCCTGTTGTATTGGGAATCCCAGGGAAGATTCCAGAGAGTCCCTCCCAGGCCCACCTCCTAACTTTTCACTGAAAGCAGGATTGCATCAGAATTCCAAGTTCTCTTTGAGCATGGTCTTAACCTGTGGAAGGGCCATTTGACATGCTAAAGATCCTTGGCAACTCTACGTCACTTTGGACTATGCTGACCCCTTCTAACTGTAACTTGCAAATTCATATTTTATAATTAGTGGGAATTTGCTCCTAATTATCATACCTCCCTGAGTTCTTGAATCTGGTCTGTGTAAACATTACAGAAGTATCCCCACTTTGCAGTAACTATTTTTCTACTTATCTGTAGAGAGGCCTTTTAGGCCTGCATTTCTCCTGTAGACAGCAGGTTGTTTGCTGAGGAATGTGGTATATCCTATTCACTTCAATGAGGCAGAGCTGCAGGTAAACAGCTTTTTAATAGAAAGTGTGTGGAGGGGGCCATCACAGTATGCCTTAGTTTGTGTAATTATCTCCTTAATATAAAGCTCCCACTGCTTACATCTGTCTGTTACCTATGCATCCCCCAGTAGTTTCACCCTTTATCTAGTTTATCCTTGGAGATGTTATGGAAAAAAAGTCCTGGCTTCAATGATGCACCTGGTTTTTGAGGTTGATAAAATTATTTGGGAGAGTAAAGAGGAATGCATAACTCATTTTAATGTGCAACGAACCTTGGATTAAAGTGAAAAACAGGAAAAAGCTCACACTTAATAGTTGACAGACTATGACTTAAGGTCTTGGGAGTGAGTGTATTTGCCCTTTTCTATGGGGATCCCTGACTATCTCACTTGCAGACTGTGTTATTTTCTTTTTTTCTTTCCCTCCTCCTCCTCCTCTACCTCCTCTTTCTCCTCCTTTTTCTACTTCTTTAGAATGCATGTAATAGCCCATTTAATTTTCTTTTGGTCAGCATTTTCCAGGAAAAATATACTTTTTGAATTTTTTTTATAGATGAACACAGTATCTTTATTATGTTTGCTTATTTTTATGTGGTGCTGAGGATTGAACCCAGTGCCTTACATGTGCAAGGCAAGCACTCTGCCACTGAGCCACAACCTCAGCCACAGGAAAATTATTTTTGGAACTTGTTTCTTTGGCTTGATGTTAGGAAATACCAAGCCTTAAGAGTTGCTGCATTATGTGCTGGTTGTGGATATATTAATGAGACTCAGGAACCATAGGTAAAGTCCTGACTTAGGTTAACATGCCCACCCTACATATAACAGGATCACTCTTGAAGTGTGGGATATTGAAACGTATCATTTGCTTCCCCTAGTTTTATCCCCCCCCCCACTTTTCCAAGTTGTATGATGGGAAGGGAATTGGGGTAAATGAGGTGTTTTTAAAGTCTTGTGTAGTAATGATGATAGGTGGGGTGGGGGTGGGTTAGGAAAGATGAGCTATATAATTTATAGAAAATCAGCAGGTTAAATACAGAAGTGAAATAGTCATCAGACTTTTGCCTTTCAGACACCCCCTAAGTTCTTCCTGATGGCAGCCTTCTTACTAACAATATGGTATCATTCAGGTATCATAATCTGTTATCTCATTTTCACATTAGTGGCTCTTTTTCTACAATAATAGTAATTTTTTCACAATAATGGATATTTTTCTCAAAATAATGGCTATTTTCCCACAATAATTGCTATTTTATGCTCTTATCCTTATCAGTTCTTCCTTTGGAAATTTAAAAAAATTTCCTTTATCTTTAATCCAAAATATGTGTTTTCTTCTACAATTATTTTCTAAAAGATGAAGCCATTCTTTTAAATTTCAAGCAACATAAATCAATCAAATACTTGATTATTTACAGTGAATTCTTACTATTTGAAGTAGTCATCTTCTATAAAGTCTCAGTAAACATTGAATTAGCACATAGTGGACCATTACTTCTAGAAGAATAGGATGTTAGCTTCCTCCTGAGAACTGCTGCTGATCATATTTTCATCAACTGATTAATGTATAACCTTGCTGTAGGTGTGTTTATGTTTAAAATATTTAACATATATTGTTAATTCATCAACATTTAGCTCATGGCCAAAAGCACCCTAAGTCATGTCTGAAAGAAGCTGATCTAACAGTTCTATTTTCTCCCTAAGGCAAATTAGAGCCTTCTGGTACTTAGGAATTCTAGACAGCACTTCAACACTGTTTGGGGCCATTTTAAGTAGCAAAATAGCCATTAAAAAGATGCAAAAAATGTGAAAAGTATGAAATATATACCATGCAAGGTACACTTGTTTACAGGATGAGGGTTGGGATAGGAAGGCAGATTGTCACCTTGTTCAGCCTCATCTGGCGAATTGAACATGGGGCTATTCTTATTTTTCTCTGCCGTGTGTGAATGACCACAAAAGTACTGGGAGTATTGTAATCCAGTAGATGAATTAGCAAATATGAGACACTCCAATAATGAGGACAGACTGCATTCATGTACTGACCTGGAGGCTACTAGTCCATTGCACTGTAAACTCCACCAGGGCAGAAAATAGGTATGTCTTTTTCACTCCACCAGGGCAGAAAATAGGTATGTCTTTTTCACTTATAATGATAAGGGCTAACACTAACTAAAATATTAAAGAAGTACCAACATTTGGTCTCAATATTTAGCTGAATTCTAAGTGGCATCAGTGTTGGTCTCAGACATAGGAGGGCTATATTGCTAGGTGATTACTTCAACAAGGTTTCTGACATGTCTGTCTTGCAAATGGTAAACAATGATATAATTAGATAGGTTATCATCAAACTTAATCAGTGCAATATTTTCAGTTATGTGAACAAAGTATATCACTGAGATTTATTGTTAATTTAATTATTTGCTTTAAACATAGAAAACTATACATTATATATATATATATATATATATATATATATATATATATATATATAATTGAATTAAAACATTCTCCAGAAAAATAGAAGAATTAGGAGAACATGGTATCATGAACTAGTAGAGCAGGCAGGCAGTCTAAAACATCAGAAGCAGCCAGAAAGATAATCAAAGAGGGTTTCATTGAACTGAGCAATAAAACAGGTATTACAAATATTGAAGAGTATGTTTTCCAACAACAGTGATGAGCAGGGATAAAAATGAAACATCAATGGATCAAACTGTGGGAGATCCAAAAGTGGACATCCAAAAGAAAATTTTCTTTTTAAACATGTTTGCCTAAGGGAAAAAAAAAAAAAAAAAAGAATTTTCATGCTGGTCACCTTTCTGTCTGTGTGACAAAATACCTGAGTAAACAAAATAAAGGAGGAAAGATTTATTTTTGGTTCATGATCTCATAATTTTTACTCCATGGTCACTCAATCCCACGACTTTGGGCCTCTGACAAGGCAGAATATCATGGCAGCAAACATGAGGTGGAGCAAAGCTGCTCACCTCATGGTGCCTAGGAAGCAGAGGTTAAGAGAGAAGCCAGGGATAAGATAGAGCCATCCAGGGCACAAAGCCCAAGAACCCAGTTCCTCTAACTAGACACCATCTCCTAATGTTTCCACTACCTCCAGGTAGTCCTAAAATTGTGAATCCATCAACGGATTAATTTATTGATGAGGTTAGAGGTCTCATAATTCAATTACCTCTGAATGCCCTGCCTTTGTACACTACTGTCCTGGGGACCCAACCTTCAACCCATGAATTGTTAGGGGAAATTGTAGGCCAAGCCTTAAGAGTTCCTAAATTCTTTAGAGGTTTTTCCTAATGTACCTGATATTTGCCTTTGTGTGTGTGTGTGGGAATCCATCCAACACCAGTCTCTTTTGGTTCCCCTCTGCCTCTAGCCTTAACTTCTCAGTAACATGTTGTTTGGTTCTTGAGTTCTCACTCTCCCCTTACCACCAAACTACTACTGCCTGATCAGTGTTCCTAAAATGCTGTTGCCATATGATCTACTGAAAAGCTTTAGTAAATCCTCCATTTCCATAGAACTCAAATCTGTCTTTTTCATGTACCATTGGCATCTTTTAAGATTTGTTCCCAGAATACTTTCCCAGAATTATTGTCAATACTATTCTATGTGTAGCCATTAGGTGAATCAAATTAAAGTATTTGTTTTATGCTCAGCAGCCATATTCAGCCTTTTTCTCTGTCTATGCTTATACTAAGTTCAATTTTATGCCTCAAAAGTTTACATACTCTTCAGATATTTCTTATATCTAGGTCTTTTATGAAGTCTTTCCTGAGTTGGCTTGGAGACTAATTTATATACTTTTTGTAGGTCATATGCTACTCAAACTCTTGATAGTAACTTGTTGACTCTTTGAGGACAAGGAGCTGTATCTACAAGTGGATATGTGTGTATGTGAATATTATAAACATACAGGTAACCATAGAGAAGTGTTTGTCATGCATATCCTACTCTTCCTTGGGATCCCTATGGAGGGATAAGCAGGGATCACTGAAGTGAAAAAAATATAGGGATAAATAAAAAAGAGCAATAGAGGTGGTGAGAAGGGAAGGAGAAGGCTTTGCCTATCCCAGCAACCCTGTGGATTGAAGTCCTTATGAGGAAGGTCATATTCTAATCCCACAAGACATCTGCATGAAAGCTTGTCTCCTGGAATTTTCTGAGATATTCTACAAAGATCCTACTATCAACTCTTTGTTCAAAAACTTATGTTGGCCTACAAGAAAAGTAGGAGTCCATACAACTTCATCACCTCTTCCTTGGAGGGTGTGTACCCCATCTCTTAGAGCATGCCACAGTGGTATGCAACCCCTGTTTCAGGGGTCACCTTGGTAGTACTCAAACATTTATCCTTGTTTTTGTGGTTCTTTATTCCCTTTGGTAATAGCAATGCAGATTCCTCCTGGTAACAACAAAGCCGATTTCCTATTAAAAAACACATCTCTCCCACGTGTAGTCTATGTGGTTCTAATATTTTAATGTAATTCATCCACCTCTAACTCCAAATGAACATGTGACCCAGACCTTGCTAAGTAGAGCAGCACATCTTCTCCTCAAAACCAGGTCCCAGATAATCCCAGAACTTTTATTGATAAAAAAAAAAAAGAAAATTTTCTTAGCTAAATTTGCTAACATCACAGGATCAATATTTGAGGTTGTTTTTGTTCTTCTTATCCCATTATGCAGAGATTCTGATTTGAAAGCCAGTATTACAGAGGAAATGAGAGCAGACACGAAGACAGCTGCCTAATGACATCTGAGCACCTGGATTGTGCTTTCACTGAATCAGAATGTGAGACTATAATTTACCTATTTTGTTAGATTCTTGAAACTGCAAGACTCTTAAACAATAATCACAGCTACGCTTTATCTACAAGAATAAAACTTCAGAAGTCAGTTACAATTTGGTTATGTCAAATCACACAAAAAATGTGGAATTAATTTAATGGCGAGTGACAAAAAGAACTACTTGGGGTAACCTCTATGAAGTATCTTAACAATAATTTTCTTTAAAATGTGCAACAGTAGTTACCTTAAAAGGGACAATGCCCAGGAGACCTAGAATAAAGCAGAAAAACCACAGAGCTCTCTGCAATTCTATGCTTCTACACAAAGGTCTGCATTGTTTATCAGAGTATCTATAGTTCCTATCAAAATGTTGGACACAGGGTAAATGTTTGATGAATGAACACCTGAATCAATGAGCCTGGCATATTGCCATCTACATAGAAAATTTAGAGAGGAAGAGGGAATTGTTAGGGAAACAGAACTTGAGAAAAAGTATCATATTTTTCTCAGTGGGGAGGGAGGGGGAGAGGGGGGGGGGGAGAGAGAGAGAGAAAGACATAAAGAGGGAGAGGGAGAAAAAGAGGGAGAGAAGAAACACGTATGTTCCACTATACCATGTGGTAGCTGCTCAGGGGGGTCACATTAAGGATTTGAAAGCACACTCTCACTATGTTAATTTATCCTGTGCAATGTCCTTAAAGTACACTCCAGAGTAATTTTATGATTTAAGGAGAAACTATGAGAATTTTAGGAAGGTGGGAAAGGATGGATAGTCTTATTAAAATGACCACATGGGGAAAGTGGGCTTCATTTCTCTCATTAGTTATTTTATTGGAGAACACAGGGTAATGAAGGATATGCCTACAAAAGAAATAAAATAAGAGTCTGCACTGGGGTTAAATAAAAAAATATGGATTTAGAATAGGAGAGACTATATTAAAAAATAGTATTGCACTAGAACTGTCTAAAAATTCTTGATGCACAGCAAAAATCAAAGAGAGAAAAAAAGACATTTTTAAAACATTGGGGGTAGCATAAGCTATTGGTTCAGAAGGCGAGAGTGAGCAGACAGCTTGAGCTGTGCAGTCTGATAGCAACACTGTATCCCTGTGATCCTTGGATTCTCTGGGTAAGCTTTGACACATGCCTTGACTTTCAGTGCTTGCTCAGGCTTGGTAACAAGCCAATGTTTAGAGACATGTTGGAAGAAGAGAAGCCTGACTAGTTAGGTCAAGATAAGGTGAGAGATATTTTGCCAAGGACAAGATAAAACCCTAAGAAATGCTTCTACTCCACTGTGGAAAACCCTCTCTGCTGACCAAATTACTCATATCTCCAGACTGAGCATTGAGCCCAGGATTGCTTCTGGGTTTTATGAAGAAAAAAATATTCAAACTAGGAAATAAGAGAAGAAAAATGACTGCAGATTGCAAAATTATCATACTGGAATATCTGAAACACCCACCCAAGGATTATTCATTTCTCTTATTTCCTGTGATGGGAAAGTCTCTGTGAAGTTTCATGTTAATTTGCAGATTTTTGTCCAGTACAGACATAAATGCTTTTTGTCCAATAAAAAGGGTAACACTGGATATTGAATTTTAATCACCCTATAAAATATTATGTTTTATATATCAGACTTTGCAATCATATTTTAACATTATTTCTCTCATTAAAAATAAACACCATTGTCTCAAATTCTTCCTTGAACTAGAATACTCTCTAACTGGCTTCTTTATTAGTAAGTTTGTAAGTTTTTGAAATCTACATTCTATTTGTGTGACAGTCACAAGTTTAGCTTTTTCAAAAAATTATAATTTTGCATATACTGACCATATTTATTCCTTTGACTTCCCTTTTTGAGCAGATCATTCACTTCAGAGTATGCGTTTTTTTTTCTTTAGTTAAGTCTGTGATTGAGATATAGCTAAACCTATGGGCTTATGAGGAATCATTTTACTGAACATTGATTTTATTAATTTAACTCAGAGGACTTTATTTCCCTTCCTAATTTATCTTAAAGTATGCTTTGTCTGTCTAAAACGGAGATATGAATGGGAAAAATTGGTGAATGAATTGTGACAAGTTATTTAGAAATTCTGGTTTGGTAGGCCTGAACTGGTTTCCAGGAATCTGCATCTTAATGAGCACCTGGTGCCTTCTCATACTTATCTTGGAACTCAAAGGTCCTGCTGGTTTCATGACCTGATCTGAACCCCTGCTGTTGCTAATTGAATGAAATCCACAATAATTCTCTAGTTACAGGGCAGCTAAAATAACAATTAGTTCCATTGGATAAAAAGCTATTTCTGGGTCATGTTGTACATAGCCTCAAGTTTAAAAAGACCAGGATTTAAACCACATTATTGTATATAAGCACATTTGTAGTCCAAATGGTAATGTGGGTTTGTTTTCATAGAAATACACTGGGCAAGGGGCATGAAGAGTTTTTTGTTGTTGTTGTTTTGTTTTGTTTTAAAGCAGGTTGACCTCTATGGTATATTCTGTCTATATGAAACTCTGTAATATTAATATATAGTCCTTTAGATTGTGAGAGACTAGGATCAGGCAATGAATGGTTTCACTTCATGCCACAGCCAGTAGGAGGCTCATGATTTAATCCCAGGCCAGAATGCTAGTCTTCTCACCTGGATTTAAGCAGCTCTCAGGTAATGACCAACTAGGGGCTAATAAATTCCTGTTGCTGTACAGAAGTAGGGCAGGGTTTTCTGGGTAAAGAGGATATCTCTGGATGTCTAGTTCTTCTATAGAGCCCTCATGGTTAAAATTGATGATTTTACATCATTCTCCCCATGTGTCCAGCCTCTATAGCTGCCTCATAGTATTATTTTGAAAAAGGTAATCCTTAACAAGAATTTATTTTCTAATTTTCAAAAAGTACAAACAAGAATAACATGGCATTAATTATTCAATAAAATTTCTAGTTCTTTTTTATTTGGTTTCTTTTAGAATTTTTTATTTTTAAAGTAGTTTTGTCTCTGAAAAGATGACCCTAATGATGTAGGACAGATGAGGCTGGACACCCAAGGAATTTACAGGAAGCAGGTTTATTTATTTAGCTGCAGCTGTCCAGAGAGGGCCAAAGCCTAAAGATCTCTGGACCCTGAGTCTGGAAGTTCTTTTAGATTTATACTCAGGGATGGTTGGTTACATGGCAGTGGGTAGGAACAGTTATTCTTTGTCTTGCATTCTTAGGCTAGACAGAGGTTTCACAAGTTTTGTCTGCAAACTTGGCATCTACAAGAAAGAGCAAGCTACAAATCACAATGCCTTTTGCAGAAATTTTTGCTGATATCCTGTTGACAACGTTTGTAAAAATCTTTCTGAGAAGAAGAGAAGCTTAATTATGGTAAGGGTCTTTTGGGGTGGGGCTACCGGGTCTGCTTCACTACTATTTGTGAAAAACATGATATGGAAATTTTACTAGCTTAGATTTAAATCAGTAAAGTTAAACTATTTATTTGAACTATAATCACTAATGTTTGTACAAATGAGGAAAAAATATTAGAACAGAAGGTTGAGAGCTATAAAACCTACAGGTGGGATTGAATACATTTTAAATTTTCTTTCAGCCCAATTTTTATTAGCTTATGATTCTTTGTTATTTAGACTTTTCTCTGTATTTATTTTCTCAGTATTTTGTCAGCAAGCTATCTTTTTCACTTTTATGCTCATCCTACAAAAGCAGGTTCAGATATAATGTTTGTGTTCCTGTTTTATTTTTGTAACATCCTATTGACAAGATAATTGAATCAGAAAAAATATTTAGGTCAGTTTTTTTTTTCCTTTTGATTAATGTTGATTTTTCAGATCTAATCCAAATTTTCTCATTATTTCTATTCTTTTTTTTTTCTTTGCTCTTCGAGTTATTAAATTATCTCTTGAATTGACTCATTTGTTTAGTCTCTGGCTATGTTCTGTCCCAACTATTTATTTTTTGGAAAAAGTCAAGTGATTCAAAACTAAAACTAACTAACTAAATAAATAAATGGGGAGTTAGTGGGATAATTGTACAAATCACTGATACTGCAGGGTTCACCTCAGAACATTCTGCTTTTGCATACAATAAACAAATTATTCACTTCCTGCTTCTGCTGATATCTTTGGATCTTGTGGATTTGCTCAAGGCTTCTCCTGACCATTAAATCATTACTCACTGTCACTACTTATTATGTCTTCCCATTGGTATAAACCTGAGTACATACATAGCCTGTTTTTTTGAGACTAAGATGGAAATCCTAGCAGGAAAGATAAAGTAGGACTGGAGTGGGATCCCTAGACATTTCCAGTTGGTTCTCCACCTCTGCCATCAAAGTGTTCTTTCCCTATGATTTTATCTCAAAAGACTAAGAATGAACCCTATGTAATAACTCATCGAGAGGTATTTAGTTAGCCATGAGTATCTACTTCATTCAGGAACTGCTTACACACTGTGACCTCAGTGTGGCTGGTGTCTGAATGCATGATCTCTGATGTCATTGCTTGGGTCCCTTCACTATCATTTAAGAGTCTTACGTGGTGCTGAGGATCAAACCCAAGCCACACACGTGCTAGGCGAGCACTCTACCCCTGAGCTATAATCCCAGCCCTAAATCCTGTATCTTAACTTAGTTACTTCTACTGTCTGTAACAACTAGGACTGCTATAAAAAACGCTGCGATTGAGGGCCTTAAAAAACAGCAATTTATTTTCTCACAGTTCTGTGGGCCAGGACGTCATGATCTCTGTGCTGGATAATTCTGTTTCCAGTGTGGGAGTGCCTCCTGACCTGCGTAGTACTGCCTTCCCTCAGCGCCCCCACATGGAGGAGAGCAGAGGAAGCAAAGAAAGAGAGGATGGAGCTGGGTACAAAGTATATCCTTGGAGGGAACACCTCCATCGACCCACTTCCTCCAACTAGGCCCTCCTCCTAAAGTTCCCACCACCTCCCAGTTCCCCATTGAGCTATCAATCCACAGGTGGATTAATCCAATTCATGAGGTCACATCCTTTGGATCCAATCAGCTTCCAAAGGCCCCACGACTCTGCACCACTGCACTAGGGACACGGCGTTCTACACAGGAGTTTCTAAGGGACATTAGGATCTAAACCATAGCAAACAGTGTGTCCAATAAGATAAGTACCGTGGCTTTGGATTTCAATAAATCTTTTTGAGAACACAATTCTACCAGTATCTCTGGCCCAAGAAACCTTGGGAACATTGTGTACCTGGCTCATTGTAACTTTCATTACAATGTAGTTTAGCATATTTGAGATTCTGAGAAGCCCTAGAGAAGCAAAAAAAAAAAAAAAAAAAAAAAAAAAAAAAAAAGTAACTTTTAAACATATTTACCAAATAATGTATACGAGCTCACAAAACTGCCTTTTGAAATATGTGTGTGTGTGTGTGTGTGTGTGTATATATATATATGTATATATATATATATATATATATATATATATACATATAATCTATTAACTCATTCTGTAAAGAAAAAAAAAAAAACTACCCTGGAAAAGGCTGTCATAAGATATTTCAAAATGTGGAGAATGATGTGGAGAATGGTTCTTCCCCACACTTCAATGAGGGAAGAGACTGCGAACACAGGTGTGAAATAACCATGAGAAACAAACAGACATGCTATAAATACAAAACTCTTCCCCCTGTAGCCACTCTGTCATCAATGTCAAGGTCAGGGGAGCAGCAACCTGCCTGATATGCCCCTCTCCCACCAGATTCTCACAGATACCCCTCAGATCACAAGACACTGTTTTAAAATGGTACTGTCTTTTCATCTCTGTATTCACATACATTTTTTTTTTTTCCAAAAGTTTTTGGGAAACCTTTTTGGTTCTGGAAATTGAGGACAAGGATTAAATTTCATGGTTATTTTGACATATGCAGCTGCAGGACAGCATATGAGCAAACGGAAAGCGATGACAGGAAAACACAGGCAGCAGGCTCTGGGAAGGTATCAGACAAGGTTAGAGCCTCTCTTTCTTACTTCTCAAGGGATACAGAGATTTCATGAGACATGTGAATTTCAGAAAATGAAGCTAGTGAAGGCTGGACCTGATTGAGAAGGTGCTTTAAGAGAACATTCTAAGCCAATCCTCAAGTACCAAGGTCCAATGTTTTTTCTGAAATGTGGAAACCAACCTATAATAAGGGGGAGAGGGATAATTGAAGTTCAGTGGATTAGACAAAGGGGAAGAAAGGGAAGGAAGAGGGGAAGGGGAAAGGAAAGACAATGGAATGAATCTGACACAACATATATGAATATACCACAGTGAATCTCAGCATCATGTATATCCACAATATATTATTTAAAAAATAACTATGGGGTCTGGTGTTGTGGCTCAGTGGTAGAGTGCTTTCCTAGCATGCATGAGGCACTCGGTTTGATCCTCAGCACCACATTAAAAAAAATGAAACAAAGATATTGTGTCCACCTACAACTAAAAAATAAATATTTAAAAAAGTAACTATGGGTAAATGGCAGAAAGATCAATAGAGGGGAAGAGCAGAGTATGGGGAAAGGATAGGAAGAAGAGGTACTGGGGACTAAATTAGAATAAGATATATTCCATGTCTCTATAATCATATCAAAATGAATTCTACTGTCATGTCTAACTAAAAAAAAAAAAAAAAAAAAAAAAAAAAAAACAATAAAATAAAAGAAAAGAGAGAGAGAGAAAAATTCTGTGATTTCTTCATCCCTTGATCAGATTGAACCTAGTGAAAGAATTTCATTTAGAAAGTTACTTGAAATAAGACCATGATGACATTTGGTTTTCCTAATTTCATGTAACCGTGACCAGAGAATTCCCCTGGTAACCACTGTACGTGTTTGCCATTTTCAAAGAGCCAGCTCAGCTTTTCTTAATTTGTAAGACTAAATGTTTAACTTTGGCCTCTGTCCTATTAACTGTAAGGAAATGCTGATGGTTGACTTGAAATCACCAAGAGTTTTGAGAGCATGAGTCACTGGTAAAAATTAGAACTAGCCAGGTAGAGACATATTCATCTTCCAAAGTAGTGAATTAGAAAGTCATGTTTTTAAGGTAGAGACTAATTCAGTTAAGATAATTCTTTGCTAGCGTAATGAAACACCAAGTGTCTCATGTAGCACCATATTCTAATGAGAAAATGTCAGAAATAAGGCACGCGTTATATGTAGCCCAGGCCATCTCTGAAGAGAGGACAGAGCAAATAGAAGATTTCATGGAATTGACTTTCCAAAGTGCAAATGAATTCATCACAAGTAATTAGAATGCACAAATTTGGAAGACGAGTGTACCTAGGGAGTCATTTAGCCTAATTCTCTAAATTATAGAGATGAGAAAAAACCCAGAGAGGATAATAAAACCAGTGTACATTTACTGAATACTGTGTCAGGCATTGTTCTAAGCATCTTCTGTGTTTCGTATTTATAGCAACTGTATAAAGTTGCTACAGCTGTCCAAGTTTTATGGTGGAAGAAATTTAATTTCTTTTAGTTTGTACACTTAAGAGTTAAAATATGAATTTGAGCCCAATTTCTCTTCTTCCAAATATTCTCTCCCTATTGTAAGATGAAATATTTTCCCAAGGCCTAAATAAGCACATCTGTCCCCTGACTTCTTGTTTTAGTTTTTCGTTTTCTGGCTTGCTGCACTATCTAAAGATTGTGATGCTAAGTTATTGATGCAAGATCATCCCGCTGAATCGCACACTCACCGAACCAAATAAAACTTTATATAAAGAACACATGTAAGTATTTTATTGGTAACATGTAAGCAACATTTTAAAAGAAAGGAAATAGTAAAGGTGCATGATGAAATGCTATATGTTGGAAGGAAATGTACAAATAATATATTTTGGTGTGATATTATGATACTTACCAAATGTGAATTTTAAGTATATCTGTTTTCCAGTGTGACTTATGAAGCACAGCTTGTTTGAGTAAATAACTGCCTATCTCTAAAACTGGCACCTTGTTATTTTGGCCTTTATATTTACTGCTTAACAAAATTTTATGTAACTTTATACAAAAGTTTTACCTATTACTGGGTAAATACTTGATATTTATACCTGGAGTAGTAATTGATTGTCCTATTAAGGCTACTTTAGAGTTTTCTGCTGACTTTATGCATTATGAAACATTATCTGAAAGCTTTATTACTGGCTTCAAAATCATAAGGCTAAATTTAAAGCTCTGGAGGATACCCCATATGAATATATTTTCCAAGATACTTAGAATTTGTCATCTAAGAAGTTAGATATTTGTCGCATAAGGACAATGTTGCACTCTTATGTAACAACTTGAGTAGGCTAGTATATGGGGTTGTTTAATCAAAATATTACTCTTTCTGTAAAGGTGTTTTATAGATGTAGTAACATCTGTAATCAGTTGACTTTAAAGCAGATTGCCTGCCTTAATTTGGGTGGGCCTTGCCTAATCAGGCAAAGGCCTTTAGGGCAAAATTAAGGTTTCCTAGAGAAAAAGGAATCCTCCAAGATGAAGCATCAAACCCTTTCTAAGTTTCAAATTGCTGGCTGGAATATATACATGTATATATATGTATATGTATATACATATATATAATTCTGAAGTAGCATACAATTCTTAGAATATAATCAATGAAGAGAATAATTTTGTGTTTTGAAATTAACAGCATGGTATTGGCTGGTAGACCAATGGTACAGAATAGAGGACACAGAGACTAACACATATAATTTCAGTTATCTTATATTAGACAAAGGCACCAAAAACGTACATTGGAGAAAAGGTAGCCTCTTCAACAAATGGTGCTGGGAAAACTAGATATCCATATGCAAGAAAATGAAATTAAACCTCTATCTCTCACCATGCACAAGATTCAACTCAAAGTGAATCAAGGATCTAGGAATTAGACCAGAAACACTAGTAAGCTCTAATCTCCAACATGTTGGATTAGGCCCAAGTTCCTTAATAAGAATCTGTAGCACAAGAATTAATATCAAGAATCAATAAATGGGATAGATTTAAATTACAAAGCTTCTTCTCAGCAAAAGAAACAATCAATGAGGTGAATAGAGAGCCTACTAATTGGGAACAAATTTTTACCACATGTACGTCAGATAGAGCACTAATTTCCAGAATATATAAAGAACTCAAAAATCTTAACACCAAAAAACCAAATAACCCAATCAATAAATTGGCCAAGGAACTGAACAGACACTTCTCAGAAGATATACAATCAATCAACAAATACATGAAAAAATGTTCAACATCTCTGGCAATTAGAGAAATGCAAATCAAAACCACTCTAAGATTTCATCTTACACCCGTCAGAATGGCAGCTATTAAGAACACAAACGATAATAAATGTTGGTGAGGATGTAGAGAAAAAGGCACACTCATACATTGTTGGTGGGACTGCAAAATGGTGCAGCCAATATGGAAAGCAGTATGGAGATACCTTGGAAAACTTGGATTGGATCCACCTTATGACCCAGCTATACCACTCCTTTGGTCTTTACCCAAAGGACTTAAAAAATAGCGTACTACAGGGACACAGCCACATCAATGTTTATAGCAGCACAATTCACAATAGCTAAACTGTGGAACCAACCCAGATGCCCTTCAGTAGATGAATGGATAAAAAAAAATGTGGTATATACACACAATGGAGTATTACTCAGCAATAAGACAGAATAAAATCATGGCATTTACAGGTAAATGGATGGAGTTAGAGAATATAATGCTAAGTGAAGTTAGCCAAAGCCAAATGCCAAATGTTTTCTCTGATATAAGGAGGCTGATGCACAGTTGGGTTGGGATGGGGAGCATAAGAGGATTAGAGGAATACTAGAATAGCCAATGGGGAGGGAGAGGAAAGGAGAGGGCAAAAGGGTCAAGAAAAAAAAAAAAAAGATGGTAGAATGAGATGGATATCATTAACCTAAGTGCATGTATGAAATCATGAATGGTGTGAATATACTTTGTATACAACCAGAGATATGTAAAAATGTGCTTTACAAGTATAATATGAAGTGTAATACATTCTGCTGTCATTTCTAACAACTTAGAATAAAAAATAAATTTGACAAAAAAGAAATTTATTAGTCATGAATTTTTGTTTGAAAGAAAAAAGAAATTTATTAGTCATGAATTTTGTCAGTAAAAAGAAACACATTTAAACCAAATTTTAGTTTAAATTTTAAATTGAAACCAAAATTAGAAGTGGGAAGTTGTTGGCCCCTACCACTGGCAGTGTAGTGATACAATTAGTCCTCAGTAGTGCATGGAGGTAGGTCTGGGTGGGCTGTGACTCTTGCTCCTCTCATAGCCCTGCATTTCTGTGAAAGTTATATTTTATCAAATAGATGTGGGCCACTTTCATCCAGATGGTAGGAAATGCTACCTCAAGCATTCTTGAGCACCAGATCACATAGTTTCCATCCTGGATGAGTCTCTGTTCTCATTTCTGGTTAGTAAAAACCTTGGCAAATGATCTTGGTTGGCTTAACTCACATTTGCCAGTCCAACTGTGGCCAGAGGTGGAGTCACCTATGTCTTTTGAAACCCCTATTATTAACAGCCCAGGAGGATCATGAACCAGAATATGAATTCTCTGATTTTGTTCTGGGTTTGTGTAAAACTCAGATTGAGCTTCACTGATAGAATTTCATTTCATCTATAAACTAGAAAGATAGTGGTACTCAAATAATAGCTGAAGGTGAATCAAGTATGAAAAACTCAATTGTGCATTTTTGATTAAGAATGAAAGTGATATGGATTTTTATATATGTAGATTGGCAAAATTTTACACTAAATTTAAGCCTGTGGGGTAGGAAACTCATCATCGGCATACACAGGCAGGTTTATATGTGTGATAGAATTATCAGTAGATTAGGAATCTGAAAACTTGAATCAGAATTCCTCATATAGTTGAACAATCCTTATCAAATAAAATAGCAGTTGATGTTTTCTGAAAATAAAATAGTTTTAAAAGTGTCCCTGTAAAATTTTTAATTACTCAAAATATAAAGATTATATTATATATTTGATTATATTGTATACATCAGGATCATCAGCCCATTTGATCATTTCCTGATCTGTCTCTTTACTCTTCATTAGATACTTTTATTTCTCAGAGTTACTTTTCATCATGGCCCAGTTTTGCTCACTTGGCCTCCTAAGCCACGACTTCTCCTTCCTGCTTTACCAAAAGATAGACGTAATTTCAAGGATAATGTTAAGTTGAATCCTTCACAGTGGTCAAAATACAATAAGGAAAATGCCTTTTGAATTTGGATTTATATACGCTCTCTTTACAAATAGACATGTTACTTCTTACATTCCTGACAAACAGCACCTCTCCCAAGATTGTTGCCAAGCATGAATTCCTCTTTATAGTTTTAATTATTTATAGAGGCACTTATTTTCCTCCATTGGACTAGGAGCTGAGAAGAGGATTTTGGTGCTAGTGATCTTTTCTCCAATATTAAACACAATGGATAGAACATTGGACAATGATCAATGCAGTTTAGTGTTTGTCTGCATCAGAGGCCCCTCCAAAATCTCAGTTATGAAAGAATAGGAAGCATTCAGTTATCAAAAACAGAGTAAAGTCCTTGGGACCCAAGTGATGCCTCAAAGGTAAAATGGCTTGTATATCATGTTAAAGAATTTGAACTTGAAGGCTCTGGGTCAGATTTTACTCAGGACTTTAACTTGGAAAGCCAGTACTATGCTAGGATTATGTTGGCACTGGTCAAATATCTGGGCCAGATTAATGTGTTGGATTTGCATATGCAGAATTAGCTGAGAGTGGTCTTTTGGCAAGCAATAGTGTTTTGTTTGGATTCTCTCTTTTTCCTTTCCATGTGTTGAGTGAAAAATGCTGGCTGTGGGGAATAGTTCTGGGGTTTATTATGGTTTAATACCTGAATTTATGTGGGTAAAATTACCTGCAGCAACAAGGAGTGGAAAATGTTAGAGGGAAGATATTTTAGAAAACACTGTAGATCAATCTAGGAAAATCGAGATTAGTTGACAAGTCTAAAGAACAGGAGAAGTGAAAAAGTTCACCATAACCAAAAACAACTAGAAATAAAGATCAGGAACATAAAAGAAGATTGAACATGAGAGAAGATTGATTACAAAAGGGACATGGAGAACATGGGTTGTGCTCAGCTGCAATGGGTTAGGCAGACTGAAAGAGTAGAATGAGGCCTGGGGTATGTGAAATAAAGAATGTTATGTGAAAACATGGGAGTAAGTCATCATTACAATGGACATATTCTCTATAAAGCCTATTTAGCTGATATTAGCAGGTGAGGGTGACATCCTATAATTGTAAAGCTAAGAAAATAACATGGTTTACATTTACTCACAAAGCCATGATACTAAACAGAAAGATTAAATTATGAACTGCTTAATTTGATTTTCTCACTTATGCGATAATCTTAAAATATGAGGGCACTGTCACAACGTCAGTCACACTTGTTGGCAAATACGTAAATAAGCTTGAGGATGGAATGTGACAAGCTCAAATGGATTAGCAACAACAATAATAATAGCATATTGCTTTTTCAATTTTCATTGAACAGCAGGATGGGGGAAAACTGCTTTTGACACTGTACATATCAGTGATGAGGCCTGTGAGCCACATGTAATGACATAATGATATTTTACATCCACACGGGGACTTTCACATCAACAGCACAAATGAATCCTCAGTGGCAGCATCATTATCCCAATTTCCAGAGCAGAGGGGCTGTGCAAGTGCCTGGGAGAACAGATGGTTTTTATGACTTGAGTCGATGGTGACTGCTTCAGTTTATTTGGAGAATGAATTTCTTTCAGCCCTGTAGCTTGTTCTCTTGACTCAGGTTCATTTTCCTGCTCCTAAAATTCTCCTCATTAACATGCTGAATTGAAACTGCTTCTGATTCTTCAGCATCTGCATTTGAGTGTCTGTTATGGAGGAGTATGTATTACATATATTTGTCTGTGTGTTTATGTATATGTATGTGTGCATGCGTGTGTGTGTGTGTGTGTGTGTATGCATATATACAATGGATATATTGATTTTTTTTTTTACATTACTAGGGATTAAATTCAGGGTGCTCTACCACTGAGTTACACCCCCAGCCCTTTTAATCTTTTTTTTTTGAGACAGGATCTTGTTAAATATTCCAGGCTGCCCTTGAACTTGCAATCCTCCTGTATCAGCCTCCTGAGTAGCTGGAATTACAGCTATGCACCCCTACACCTGGCTAAAATGGATTTACTGAGATAAAACACATGCACCGTGCAGTTCATCCACTTCAAGGGTAAAATTCATTCATTTTTGTTTCACTGTATTCATGAAATTGTGCAATTAGCAGAATGTGTGTTTATTTTTGAAATTGACTTTTTTTCAGGTTCTAAAGTATGGAACTATATATAAATCTAGAAAAGTGAAAATTAAAAATAACAACAATAATAGTAATCATAGTTTTAATCTTTCTGGTGCTTTCAAACACATCACTTCATTCAAACATCCAACAACTATACTAGGCAGGTATTAATTCAATTTTAAATAAAGAACACTAGTATAAAAAATAAAATAGCATGTCTGAGGTTAAAATATTTGGCAGAGCCAAGATATGATCTAATGTCAGTGCAATGTGGAAATTCCTCATCCTTTTACTTTAAGGACTGTCTTGTGTGATATGATGATTCACTCTACAGAATCTACTGGTCTAAGATATATATTATTGTAATACTTCCTCACTTCATTTATTACTGTGTCTGTCTTGTCCAGTTGATTACTTAATGTTTATTTTGGAAGATAGCCACCCTACTCCTTCTTCTATGTGTTTTCTAAAATGTTTGATGTTATTCAGAATTCACTTCTAAATGTAAGCAACTTTCTCAGAGGACAGGGTGTTACCCAGGCTGGATGAGATGGGGCCTGTGAGTAAATGAAGGCCCACTTGGAGTAAGCCCCGAAGTCTTTGTAGTGGTTTGTGAGTTAAGAGATAGGGAGATTCATACATGTAGTATGACTGATGAATTCTGTGAAAACAAGGAAGACAGAAGCTCAAGGCTTGTGCTGTCATCATGTTATTGTGATAGTGCCACAAGCACGTCATCATATAGGGTCACAGTTTGCTCTCACTAAGCCTGAACAGAAAATGCTCACTAACATTCATTCCTCTGTACCTGTTTGATATAATCAATATTCTTTGTCTACTCTATCTTATATGTTTCATCTACTGAAACTTGTGTTCCTATATCTTTCTTGATCCAACCCTATAAATCTCTCTCTTTGATTGATGTGTGTAAACAGAACATGCAGCAGCTCAGCATAGGTTCACTCTGTGCTAGGGAGACTCAGGTCATGATGATGAACAGCTCATATACATTAAAGTTCCAGGTCATGATGATTAATATTAATTCAAATACACAGTGATTGTTGTATTGTTTTGACTTCTCTTTATTCATAATATTTGACTAATTTTGAATTTAATATAAATTTAAGGACTTGGAAGTGATCTTATGGAATGCATTGAGAGAAATTCAGAAAAAATATTGAGAAACATTGACCTGAATATCCAGATCCTCACAAACTTGAGAGGGTTTTACTGTGCAAGATATTGAGATGTGTGTGTGACCTTGTGTGTGTGTGTGTGCTGAGGACTGAATGAAGCTAAGCACATGGTCTACACTAAGCTACGCCCCGCCCCTGCTATGAGTAATGTTTGAGTACCTTTATTTCTCCTCCTGTTCCTTTCATTGTCTTTCATTTAGATCTCTTTGGGTTAGCTTTTGTGAATAGCACTAGGTATGCCCCACCATTTATAACAACACTTTCTTTATCCAATCAGATATGCTAACATGCATTTGCTGATACTAAGACAGTTAAAAAGAGAAACATACCGTTTCGAAAACTCAAACCACAAGTTATCTGAACATTAGGTGTGTTTAAACACTTTTGGAAGAGGCCTGATTTTCATGTCTGAGAAGATGGAGGACACTCTTATGAAGATATTCACCTTCAGCAAAAAGAAGATGCATTAGCTTGATGTAAGGAAGATAAACCACTGTATAGGAAATCGATAGTTTTAAATTCAGCAGTACACACCAAACAATATACTTCAGACATACCTTTTCTGAAAACAAAACAAAACAAAACAAAACAAAACAAAACAAAACAAAACTAAAAAACGCTTTTGCCAAAACCATAAAGGAAGAAAAGTATAAGGAAAACAACTTTTAACTTATCAAAATCTTAGATATTCAGATCACATGATAGTGCTGTTTGCTCAGAATTAAGAGTGAGGGGGATGTTCTCATTTAGGGAGGGAACTGCTGGAGCTCGGTCTAAGGAAGGACAGGCAAGGGAAGAAAGCTGGGTAGGAAGAGCGAGAGTTCTGTCACCAACAGATCAGTTGTCTGGTAGCTAAGGCCCGAAGGGTCAGCCTCAGGGGTAGAAGTGGCACATCTGTACACACACTGGAGCAACACAGATTGCCGTCAGAGAGGAGAGATGGAACTTCTTGCACATGAGGATGACAGACAATGGAATCGCTACTCCTGGAATCAAGGAGGCCATGCAGTAGTGTGGGGAGACAATGGGAATGGTCCCATTGTGTTCTCAAATGGTGAAAGAGCACATGTGGTTTGCTGTTCAGACAAAGGAAGAAATAGCAGTTGAGAGAGTATACTCATTCATTCATCTAGATGACAAAAATTATATTAATATATGTTGTAGTACAGCATTGAAGGCATTGCATTGATAAGAATGTGAGACCAGTCAAATCTGAGGAGGGAATCATCATATCACATGAAGTATATATAACTTTGATGTAGAGGGATAAGAAATTGTCATATTGCAATGATATGAGATCATATCCTGGATCTGCCAATTATTTTAACCTCAGACACAGCATTTTATTGTTTGCAGAATGTGCTTCATCTTAAACTGAATGAATACCTACTTTGTATAGTTGTTAGATGTTTAAATGAAGGATATCATTGAAAACACCCAACAGATACAAACAAATAATCCAGTCAAGAGAGAAAACCCATTGAAGCAGGAAAGCATGGTTAGAGGGCTAGAATGTAGAACACAGAGGTGGAGTTTGTTATGAGCATTGGCAATTCTTCTATAATAACAGGAAGGAAGGCAACAATGACACTGTGTGAGAGGCCCTTGGGGATTGCAGAAATATGTTGAAATGAGAGTTCCCACAATCCTGTGAGTAGAGTTCAAATCCATAAAATGTGATTTGATTAGTTGTGGGAATGACAGCCTTAACCTCATCAATGCATTTATCCCCTGATAGAGATTAAATGATTAAGGTAGGGTGTGGTTAGAGGAGGTGGGTCCCTGGGGGTGTACCTTTGGGGTATATTTTTGTCTGTGGTGAGGGGTGCTCCAGTCCCCCACTCTCTCTGCTTCCTGGTGCCATGTTCCCACCTGCTCATCCATTCATTTATTGAAGAAAACTCCATGTCAGGCATTTTCTAGTTACTGGGTGTTGAGTGGTGAAAAGTTAAAGACTAGAATAACTTGGCAAAATGATTTTCATAGAGTTGTGTCTAAAAATTCTCATGGGCAAATGTTATTTACAACATTTTGTTTAATGAAAACTTTAGTTAAACAGTTTTTATGATGCATGTCATTGCTAAATGATAAACAAAGGATGAACAGGAATTTTGAAAAGGATGAAAAGGAGCTTTTAAAAATAAATTAAAAAATATTTTTGGATGATTCATGCATAAAACAAACATTTTTATGACAGAGGGACATTATCATTTTAAATTTTGTCTATACTTTTTCCACTATTAATATTTGAAATACTACCCCTTGGAAGAGCAACATAATAAAGAAATACATTTTGAAGGCTGTGCAAATAAAAATTTAGGTGCTAAATGTGTCAGGATCCTTTAGTTGAACATGTTGTGGGGCGATGCCTGTAGCAGAAGAAAGTTAGCATCTTTGTGACCATACACACACACACACACACACACACACACACACACACACACACAAACACACCATTTATGTAGGTCCCCTGATCTTATTTTTTGTTTTGAGTATAATTTTCACTTCAGATATTTGTTTTAGTCAGCTTTTTTGCTGACTCTACAGGAGCAATTTAAAGGAGGAAAAGATTTTTGGGAGCTCACAGTTTCAGAGGTATTAGCCATAGACTGCTGAATCCATTCCTCCAGGCTCAAGGTGAGGCAGGACATCATGGTGGAAGAGTATGGTGGAGGGAAGCAGTCTGTAACATGGCACCAGGAAAGAGAGAGAGAGAGAGAGAGAGAGAGAGAGAGAGAGAGAGAGAGAGAGAGAGAGAGAGAGAAGAACGAGCCCATGAGTGTTCCTCTCACCACAGACAAAGCATACACCCCAAAGGCAAACTCCAGGGACCCACCTCCTCTAACCACACCCTGCCTCCCTACAGTTACCACCCAGTTAATTCCTATCAGAGGATTAATACACTGACTAGGTTAAGGCTCTCATAATCCAATCATTTCAGATCTGAACTTTCTTTCATTGTCTCACACCCAAGCTTCTGGGATACATCTAATATTTAGACCATAATAATATTGAATTTAAAACCACCAGCCAAACCATCCAAAATCTCCCAACTAAAGGAAGCAACAAGTTCATATATATAGTTTCTTTTTCCCTTTACATGAAGAATTCTTTTCAGAAAAATAATATAGCAAGTATTTGTCAGAGTGCTTCTTGTTCTTTTCGAAACAACTTTTCTCTTACAGCCACAAAGCTGACAGATTAGAACAGTAGACACTGTTCCTATCTCATGCTGGCTGGGGACCATGTGTGTGCTGTGTGAATGTGACTGAAGGGATCCACTCAGGCTGGGCTCTCTCCAGATAATGGTTTAGGTACATCTCCCTGGTTCTTACCACTTGTTAGAACTGGTAGAAGAATTAAGTTTAAAGAGCTCCCTCTGCCCTTTTAAGTGAAGAAGGTACAACTTTATCCTCAGATCCATGATAATACGACAAATTTCCCACTGAGTTAAACTGATTATTGAATAAAGTTTAAAATCACCAACTCTCTGGGAAAATTTCAGTTTCCTTCCTGAAAATTAGTTTCTATTCTATCATGGCGATGCCATTGTTGTTGTCCAATGGTTTCATGATTTTACATATATTTTGGTTTTAATGACATTTCCTGAGGTTTGCATCTATCTCATTGTCTCATTGCTCTTGGTGCCTTTAACATGAAGAAGTTCAATTTCTATAAATTTGCCTCAGATTGTTATTGAATCTCAACCAAGGGAAGAGATAAGATTTTTACTGATAAATATGAGAGTTGGAGCCTGGTAATTCTGACTCCAAATTTGCCATGAAATTTAGATAATGATTGACAAACATCCACTAATAAATAGTATTATGTGATATCAGTATTGTTTTGCATCAAAACTGGCTTCTTGTCACTGTGAAATGCAAAAAAATCCATGGTCTGCTGATTATTTTAAGTAATAATATGGTTAGAAATATACACATGAAGAATTTTTAAATAGTTCAATATCTTGTTTAGATTTTATAGAAACTTTTCAAAGTAGTTACTGGCATTCATACTTTATTGATCAAGGACCTGAATCCTTGGCTTAATTGATTTTACCAAGTTTCTTTCTGAGTAGCTGGTATAATTGGAATTTTAACTTGGTCTTTCTGATTCTAAATCTATACTCTTTTTCACTTTAATATATTTACATGTTTTAAAGAAAATTTTTTCAGTCAATTGTCTGAAATCTATGTATTATTGTGTGATTCAAAAGCAGAGTACAGAGATGTCATAAACTTAAGTCCCATGTACCAGCATGGGACAAAAATAAAATTCTATTTGTTTTGATAATCTGATTGATGACTTCACACTTTTAACTTAACTCTGGGGAATGTCCTCTTCTTATCTAGGCCAGTGTGTTTGGGAAAATAAGTCTCCATAGGCCCCTACATTTTGGTCCTTCCTACCATTGGAGTAGGTGCACAGGCCCATCACCTAATACGTGTAAAAGACCCCTATAAGCTGATAGCCAGAGACTTGCTGTTGACAGGTAGGAAATGAAGAGACACCCCTTCCACCCACCCGCAACCTTTCAGCTTCTCAGGGCATACCGATGATACATAACATTGAGGCCACTGACTTTCTAAAAATTGTATACCTCCATGTTTTGTAAAAATAAATGGAAACATGTTTTTAACAAAGTTAAAACAACTAAAAGAGGCTGAAACTGAGCTAAGTTTGATCTGTAGCAGTGGACATGAAATCCCAGTGTCACAGTTCTGCATTTCACCTGAACTTGTACCTCAGAGATCCATGTTTGTCAGCAGTGCCAGGGTATCTGGAGAAGGTAGTTTTGCAGTCTCAGTCACATGCTTAGCCTCTAACTGGCCCTTGGGTCCTGATGCTTCTCCTACCTTGAGCATGGAAGGAGAAAGCATTGCTGACCTTCCTGCATAATGATCCCATTTTGGGCTATTTTACGCTTTCAGAGAAGTTCTATAACATTGAGCTATGAACGAGAAGCTATGAAGAGAAAGAATCTTTGGTCTTTAAGAAAGGTTTCTGGCTAGGAGGGGGCAGGGGTGAAGTGTAGCTTAGAGCACTTGGTAGGCTATCATGTGTGAAGCCCTAGGTTCAATCCCCAGCATTATATAACAAAAAAAGTTACTACCTTTGTCAAGTAGCAAAACAAATAATAAATAGTAATTAATAATTAATTAATTAATAATTAATAAATAGTAAGCCATAGAGGGAAAAGATCTTCACCAAGTAAAAAATAATATCTTTATGGGCATACACAGTGTACTATGTGCCTATTCAGTTGCTTTCTAAATTTGGAAAATTTTAAGAAACTTAGTACATGTTTAAATATGGAATTTGATTTTAAGGAAATTATTTATTAGGAACCAAGAGTTTTAAAAACCACATTTATTAGTTTTGGATTAAGTTTTTCTCTAATACTAGCAACTGGAAATATAACAATAGTTTACTTTCATTGGGGTTACTTATTGACCTATAATACATTTTCAACATTCCCTATTGAATATGTGATTACTTATTGATTCAGTAATAGCCATTTTAAAATATGAAAATATTTTTTTCTTAAGGAAATTAAATTTTTTTTCTTGAGTAACAATAGTTAATTTAGAAGAAAAGGAATTGCTAAGTTAGAAAATAGAAAATTTTCACACACAAAAAAGTAGTATATATTTGACCCAATTTCTAGGAACATCAAAATTGTTTTTCTATTTAAATATATCACCAACTTGAGCACAAGTTGGAACATCAAAATTGTTTTTCTATTTAAATATATCACCAACTTGAGCATCCTTGAAAATACACTACTGAGAAGAGGTTACACAGCAATTATCTGGCAATACATTTTGGAGAGGCATTTAATCTTAACTTGTTAGTCCTTGGTAATTGGCCATTAATACTTTTAATCATGTACCTTAATTTTGTTGGTGAAAAAATATAGATGTTGAAAGTCCACTCTCTCATTAAGTAGGATCCTTTGAGAATCCCTTGCTTGCTGATTAGTAGCTTTTCTATTAAGAAAGAAATTGATGTCATTGGGCTTTGGGATAAAAAGCAGGGTTTTCTCTCTTGAAGCAAGTACTAGTGAGTGGATGTGTGGTTGTGTTTGGATCTGAGGCTGCTGTTTCTTCATGTTAGGACAGCTGAGAGCAGATATGTGAGGGTTGGACATATCAATTGTACTCTGATAGGAAGCAGTGGCCACCAGAATAGTTACATCATGGCCATGCAAAATATTGCTCAGATTGAAAGGAGAATGAAAGTGATGCTTGCCAATTAATAGAATGTTGCTATTAGTGGAACTTTAATAAAAGACATGGAAATGTTTTAATAGAGAAGAAACATTACCCCAAAGTATATTGTTGAAATTTGGCCTGAATTGCCACTCACCCTCTGAAGGACATTTGGGTGGTTCAGGCATGAACTTCCATCTTAAAGCCACTTCTTCACATCTACCCTAGCCTTCTGAGTGGTCTCCAGCTGCCCTCCACCTCTGAGTTTCTTTACTGATTCATTGAGCCACTCCCAGGTCTCCTGTTCTATATGGTCACTGAGAGTTAGAAAGTCTGTTTCCATGTCACCTTTTCCACATGGCTGTTGTGTCAAGTGGGAAATGGCCACACATGCATCTTTCCCAAAAGCTTACAGGCTCTCCTACTAAATCCAGTCAAGTTCCACTAGACCCAATATTTTGGGCTATCCCATACTTATATGTATGTTACAAAATAAATACCACTGCCTATGCCTAAGCACATGGGCCAGGATGAGAGAGAACCCTGCAGTCTGATATCATTCTTCCTTTATTTCTCTTCTCAATAAAATAAGAATGAAACCTACAAGGAGAGCTATGGATTTTTCATCTCTGAATTTATATTTTCCTTCTTAGATTCTGGAGGTATAATAAAATTTCAAAACATAATCCTGAAGTCTATCTCTCTAAGAAGTAAAAAGTTGACTGCTTTGCTGAGTATCCATAAATTTTATATGGTGTATCAGTAACTAAATATTAATTTTTAATTTAAATTTTAACTAATTTAAAAAATGTTTTAATTAATTTAAATTTAATATTTTTAAATCAATTAAATTTCAATTATTTATTTATTTAAATTAATTCAATTTCAATTAAACAACAAAATGCCTCTTTTTTTTAAAGTTATAGATGGACATAATACCATTATTTATTTACTTTTATGTGGTGTTGAAGATTGAACTCAGTGCCTCACATGTGCTAAACAAGCATTCTATCGCTGAGTACACCCCGAGCCCCTAAATGCCTCTTAATGACTGGGAAAAAGACTGAGCATGTGAAGATATAAAATAGTAAAGCATATGGAAATATTTTAAAATACTTTTATAATTTAAATATATAGGGATTGTATTATTTATAAGGACTTTTAGTAGCAATATATAGAAAAGAATTTGAAATTCTATTAAAGACAGAAAGGTTGAATAACTTTTCTGTATCTACAATAAGTATTATTGTCTTACTCTATTTTCTATTGCTATAGCAAGACACTCAAAGGCTGGGTAATTTATAAAGAAAAGAGATCGATTTATCTCACAGTTTTGAAGACTGAAAGTCCCAGATCAGAAGGCCTCATTAGTTTTGGTGGAGCTCTTCTGGCTACCCCACAACATGACCAATGGCCCAGCAGGAACATGAGCGGGAAGAGGAAAAGAATATCATGTGGCAAATCAGGAAGTAACACGGACTCATGGACCAAGCTTGCTCTTTTAACAACAACTTGCTCTTGTGGACACTGACTGTGGCCCCATGAGAAGTGAATTAATCCTTTCTGAGGATAGTGTTCCCTTTACCTAACCACCCTCTACTGGGTTCCACTTCTCAAAAGTATTGTGGCTTTTCAACATTGCCACACTGGAGACCAAGCTTTCAGTACATGAATCCCTAGAGAACATATTTAAACTGTATCCGAACCATAGCAATTATTGAACTTTACACTATCTGAAGAGTAAGTAGAAATACTTTTACAAAAAATAAAACCAAAAGGAATTTCTTGTTTCAGTTACAAGGAAGTGGGGAATTAAGATGTGCTGAAAGATTTCAATCTCAGGAATGGTATTTATTAAGTTGCTAATGTTGGCAAATCTGCGTTTGTTGATAATGTTGATAAATTTATAGTAAGTGGTTGACATAACTTTTGAATGAAATGAAGCCCTTGAAGGCTCTGAAGGTTTTCCTGGAACTAATAAGAAAATAATATATCTAACAGAGTTACCTATACTAACAGTTGGTGAGCTGAAATAATAGACTCGCCAGAGAGAGAAGCTTATCAATAAACCCATCCCTTACTCCTAAGGGAAACTTGCCTGTCCACAGAGTGGAGGATACCTGTGCAGAAGGGAGAGCTAACTAGAGCTGTGATCAATTCATCACAGCTCCTCTAGGACTACAGATGAATTGCTGTGCTCATGAATATTTCTATTTCCCGAGAGACATAGTTGTGTTTGCTTTTCCTCTTATATCTCCAAGATCCTTACAACATATTTCCATTTGTAGAAATGCATATTTGTGTATGTCTTCCTCACAAACCAAGACATCACAGTTTTATAAAATAAACATTAATGCAGTAACATTTCTTTGGGAGAAAACTTTTATGTTTGATTCATTTTGGTATTATGTTTTAATCTTGATTAACCTAATTGACTTATATTGCTTGTTGTTCCTGAATGCTTTTTAACTTGATCAAATTTACATAATCAGTGTATGGCATATAAATTATGTTAGCCCATGTTTTTGTGTCCATTTTCTATGATTTTGTTTCTAGGTCAGATTAGAAGTATTGTTACTCTCAACTGGTGTGTTAACATAAGGAAGTAGGATCAGACCAGTTAAATTTATATCAAGGCACTTCATTGTTTTCAAATGCTATATCTGAAGACAAAATTAAATCATGATAGATTAATATTCAGAAATAATAGTCCCCAAATTTACTGTTCCCTATAGACTTCATAATCAACATCTTTTTCATTTTTATGGGAAACATAGTCTTTTGTGACAAACTGTATGATTTCTATTTTTTCTTGATATTGGCTCTGAGTCTTTCTCAAAGACTAATCTGACTTAGTTTGATAAATTACGAATTAGAAGTAATCATTCTCAATTAGCATATGGATAACATTGTGCAGAAATATGTTGCACTTAATATAAATACTCCATTTTATGTGGTTAACATAATCCTATGATTCTACATTCAAAGGTGGACTAAACCATGCTTTTAAAGGATTGTCTTTTTTCAGCAAAATGAATTGTATTTAAATGTAAATTCAGTTTTATGAAGCTTAGAAAATATAATTTTTGACACATGGAAATTTGAAAAAGATAATGAAATGAATTGCTACAGGAGCAGAAATAATCCTTCAAGTCTTAATTAAAGAAAAGGTATGTTAGTTCTGAATATGTCATAGTTATGACAAATTCAGAAATAAGTTAATTGTAATAAAGAAAAATAAAAGGAAAAGTATGCCATTGTCAAATTCATGTGCAAAGAAGAAATTAACTGACTCAAAGGTAGTGAGGGAAACTTGCTGCTGTCAGTTTGAAAAAGTCTCTTTAGCAACCCTATTCATTGTTTTACGTGCTCCTTTAGAGACCTGGAACTTATATAAGATAAATAAGACCTTCTTTATTAAGATGACTTTTTGTTAATTATATGAACTAAGTATGTCATGCATGATAGTCTGGGTTTTCTAAGGAATGGGGACTGCCTGTTTATACTTGAAATACTAGAGACAATCTCCAAAGACAGTCCATAGTGCCAATAACTGGAGCTAGCTGGTATATGGGATATAGAAAAAATATTTTGGGGTTTCTTTAGAGTTGGGGCTTTTGAATATATTTTGCTGGAAACCTAGGTTCCTTGGCTAAGAGCAAGCCTTGGGAGTCAATTTGGAACTGTGTAGGTAGTGAAAGAACCCTGGAAAAACTTCCCTAACTTCTGAGGTGTGTGTGTGTGTCTCTTAAAGGAAAATGAATCTCTGGATCATGAAGACATCTCTATGTCAGAAAAGCCAGAGACACTGGATCATCTGGCCATTGGACATGTGTATTAATATTCCAAACGCTAAGTGTGAGATCTTGGTATCCTTTCCATCCAGTCTCCAAAGAGCAAAGTTTTTCCCTTCATTTTGAGAAGGCAGGAGAAGAGGCAATTGCCTTTTCCTCCTGTATATAAGCAGATAAAAATCCAACATTTGCCCTTCCTCACTTGGAATGAAAATTTTGCAGATTTTGTGTGTGGTATATTTGACCTGGTTATTATTTATCACCCTTGTGGCAAGAATTGGGATATAAGGAATCAAGGAGTCATTATTACTTTTGAAGTGAATAATGATAACCTGTTTTTGATTCAGAACACCTTAGATGCACATTCAGGATAAAATATTAATAAAGTTGAATATTAAAAAAAACAAAGACAAGAACTGCTCAAAATAAAATACATGATGATTTTTTCCAGATCAGTGATAGAGTCAGCAAGTTAGAAAATGTTAAAGTTTTGAAAAGCTCTGTTTTTGAACTTGTGTATGATGCCACCTTAGTAGAACATGTTTTTGACAATATTTATAGATGATATAAACTGCTAATATTGGCTTATTTACCTGTAACCTAAATTGAACTGAATGTAACTTACTGCAATCATCAAAGGTAACAAAGTGCTATCTCACTAAAGTGATTTCTTTATTAGATCTTGTAGGTGTAGTTCATTGTTTTAGGTTGAAACTCCACCTTTATAGAGATTAATTTTAGTATTATTGATGCTGATGATAGATTTCTACTTTGTAGAGACTTCACATTATAGCAACTACATATAGTTTCTTAAAATGGTATCAAAGTTGTGTTCTACTTATTGTTTAGTATTTGCTTTTGTAAGTAGCAGATCCAGTGTAGATACTACCAGAAAACAATAATCAATAAAGCAGTACTGTGACACTGTCCTTTACTCCTTGGCTTCTTACTGGCTAGTACTTATTGGTAGCTGAAACAGTGTAATTTGAAGATTTGACTCTTATGGACTGGGGATTGAACAAGTGTGGTTTGCTGTTTTCAAAAAGTGAGTGGATTTAAAATGAAAATTTAAAAAGTTCAAACAGATGTTGGCTTAAATGCTACAAAAGAGTTGGAGAATGTTTTTCCATAGAAATAGCTGCCATTTAATGACACTGAAGAGGATTTTAAAGATCACACAGCTGCTAGAATCCAGTTTTCACTTTTCAGTCCTGTGGTAAAAAATCCTATTAGCAAAATATTTGAAATTTATCTAAAATGTATAACTTCAAAGCATTCATATTGACCACAACATGAAGTTACTTAAGAAATGTGTCAAATGTACTTCACAGGAAGTGTCTGCACAAAATGAGAAACATTAAAAACTATGCATATGTATTCACAGGCATTGCTGTCCTACATCTTGTAACATTTTATAAAGCATAGATATTAATTCTCACTTCTGCATTTATGAGAAATAAAGTCAGAGCCAACAGCTGGTGCCTCATAATTTCCATTTTCAAGATAGTGATACTGCACAGGATTTAATCACCGTTCCTGTAACTGATGCTTTTCCCCTCTGAGCTTATTTTTTCTGGTATGAAAAGATCTATGGATTCTGCATATACTAGGGCTTCTGGGAAACATAGCGGATTAACAGATAGATTTAATGAATAGAGTTTTGGTGGAGGGTTTACAAGAGCACCTCTGAATTGATTGTAATTCTTAATATTGGAACGTGGCACTGGGGGAAATGCCTGACTGCACCCACACCATTTCTCTGACCTTAAGTCCCTGAGTGTACTTGCCAATGTGGTGAGCCTTTAAGAAAGTGAGGTTGAGACTTTAGGTTTTAAGAGGAGGTTTGAACAGACACATTTATCCCTGTCCTTTAAAGGAATCACAAGAAAAGTGAGAGAAGATAATTTTTTAAGATGCTTATTGTGACAATGACAAAGACAATAAAAGAAGAAAATAGAAATAAAAATCTGGGAAATCAGAAATAAAAGGTCCAAGCAAATTGAACCCTATCCTGGAAGTGCATAAAATCAAATTGTTTTTCTCACAGCCTCACCCAAAGACCCAGAAATTGGTAGAGTTCAAGACTTTGTAAAGGATAGATAAGGGTAAGGCTAACAATAGGAGGATTTCCAAGGTGTGTTCGCAAAATTCTTGGACCCATATTGCTTTCCTATTCTAGAACCTGAATGTCTGTCCCCTCTTGTTATGCCATCTTTCTGGAGATTTGTTATTTGAAAAGCATAAACAGAAGTCTCTAGAGTGGGTAGCAGAGGACAGAACGGAATGTACAAGTTATATACTGGAAATGGGAATAAAAATGAACATTTACATAGTAAACAGGGAAACTCTGTGTCATTTGATTTCTAGACTGTAAGCAAAGGTAATATAATCAAGGTAAGAGAATAAAATAATTTTTGCAAGGGAATATCTCAGCAGTCTAAGAAAACACTTAACAATGTAGAAATAGGAAATTCTACAATGAATGAAATGGTTCAGCAAAACTCAGAATCTGTATCACCTACCCATGGACATGGAGACTTTAATCTGCTTAATAGACTCACACAGAGAAAGCAAATAACCAAAGATTACCAGCCACGTAAAGAAACCCCAAAGAATGGAAGCTAAAGAAACAAACAACATAATATCACTTTGGAATAAACAGAAATGCAGGGAAGAGGAGGCGCAAGAGGGAGAGAGAAAGGAAATCTAGCATAAGTTCATTTTCTGACTGCCAAATATGTGGATGATAAAGGGCAAGGGGAAGCTTTTCATCCTATAAAGGCATGCGTAATAAGCTGCTTGGCCATTGGTCACTAGAGTTCTATTGGTTGATTGAATAACAACTGGTGTTAAAAGAGTTTCCCTTACACTCACATTGTAGAGAGTCTAGACTAGTCTAGATATTCCCTCTGCTTTAGTGTTTCGGTCATGGGATAACTAAGGGAATGCAGAAATGGTGGGATGGTGAAACCCAAGAGAACATGATACACAGAGGTATTATCCTAATTTTGTAGGGAAGTTGTACAGTTTTGAGATCTTCTCTTGTCTCTGGCTTCCAGACAGTCTTTTCAGTCCAAATCAGTCAGTCTTCGTATGCTCACCCCTTTAGTAATCATTGGATGAGTACTGTATGTGCTGGCACATATGCACATAGACACACTTGTATGCACATGTTTTCCAGAAGGACTTCCCTCACTGGTGGTTAAGCACAACAAAATATTTTATTTCGGGTAATTCTTTTTTGCTCTGGATCTATTTTTAGAGAATGAAGGGGCTGGTTCTTATGAGCAGTCAGTGGCCACATATCTTAAAGAGTGGCTGATTTGCACTAAATGGAGTTTTCTTTTCTTTAAGCCTAGTCATTTTCATCTGTACCCTCCATTCACTTCTAGAAAGATACGGCTTCCCAGCCAGATATGCATCTCTCTTTCCTGTCATAAATGAAGAGACATGGCAAGAGAACACACACACTAAACATGTGGGAGCAGGATTTATCAGGGAACACTGATGGAGATGGGAGTGGTAGTGGTGTGTGAAACCTCCATTGCTGCTTTCATTGTAGGTTAGTGCTGAGGCTGGGTTGGAAAGCAGATTCTGCAGAGGCATGCTGAAGTTTCATGCACTATAGGGAAGCATCAGCCCTTCCTTTAGAGCTATTAATGAATAGGAAACAATAGTAATATGATATGAAGGAACCTGGACTTCACCACTGTTTTGACTGAAGTTTGGCTTCTCCTTGTGCCAAGGAATGGATGAAGTCTAAAGGTACTATTGTATTTGGGAGGACTGCTTGGTGATGCACTTGCTTAGGAATATACTCATTAACCTTTGCTTGGTTTTCTGCAATAATGTATTTCGATGTCCAAGCATTCTGCTATATTAACACTATACTTTTTTCATGCTGATACAAGTACCAGTGAGCATACTTCAAACCATATCAGGAATATTAGGGTGTGTTAGTGTGTGGTATTAGGGAAACCCTGGTTCCTATTGAGGTGACAACTCTAGCTATATGTCAGAAGCTGTAGATACATCCAGAAGAAGAAAAAGTTCTCTACCCAGTGAGAAAGAAATATTGAATTTGTCAGAGGCTGGAAGTAAGTATACAGTGTATTGTATTTAGATTTGGTCAGGAAAACTGCCATGGTGTGCCTCTCAGATTCTTCCTTGCAACTTTCATGGGTAGATGGGTGGAACTTTTGTTTTGTTTTGTTTTAAATCTGTATTCGACTTAGTAACTATGAAGAGGGAGAACACACTTTCAGACATGCTAATACCTCAGCTCTGCTTCTGAAACTTCTTAGCAAACTCAGTGGCTCTTCGCTCCCACATTATTTACAATGGCTCTTTTTTATTTTTATTTTAAATAGTGATAGAAATTGTAAGGAGATACTATGGAGAAACCTCAGAGATCTTCCTAAGATTTTCTCAAACTGCAGATTCCAGCCTTATTAATATATTCAGTACCAGACAGTATATACCTCTTGGACTGCCCATAGAAATGGTAGTACAGAATCTTGAGGAGAAATAATCTGCATCCTTAGGGTGGCAATAAATCATTAATGGTAATCCTTCAGTTTTTATTTTCTCAAATTCAGTTCTTACTCTCACAGCTCTTAGGGGCTTGATAATAGAATTGCTATATTTTGCTTAGAGAACACAGCATGTGATCAGGGTAGTGGACTGAAAGAACAGGTCAATATGCCTAACACTGATTCCCCTTAAAACTGCCTTTGTGGAAAAGGAATTAATTGGAAACTCCATGGAAACTGGCTAAAATCCAATAATTTATCTTGGTCAACCACAAGACTTGGGGCCCTAGATTTAGATTATGCTAGTGAAGATACATCAAATTAGTTATGTCTACTTATGAGCTTACTGGCTCAAAACAACCACCATTTCCTATTTTTTAGTCTATGTATGTGGCAGCTTGGCATTTCTGTTTATTTGGCTGAGATTAATTAGTTTTGTTTGTGTTCTCTCACATGTTTTGGGGATTGTTGGTCACTGGCTTGTTTAGAATTACTTCAACGTTTTTCTGAGTGCCTGTTATATATACCTCTGGCAGGCTTGCTTGTTCTTATCATGATGCCAGAGGTCAAGAAAAATAAGCATGATCATATGAAATAGCAAATAGAAATGCACATTTACTCTTCAGTTCTCTTATTATTTTACATTGGCTAATGTCTCACTGGCCAAAGCAAGTCACAGGCAGATCTCAGATTTAGAAAGGGACAAGACTAGAACTTGGCAAAGGGGTTGGGTATAGGGCCCTTGCATAATTAATGGCATTAATGCAGTCAATCTATCATGGTTCACTCTGTTTGAAATTGTTTATGTGCCTCCCAAATGTAAAAGAAATTCATATACTTCAAAGGCCCCACAAAAATCTCACCCAATAGCAACCTCAGGCTGAGTCTGGTATTACATTATACTTCAAATCAGGAAGTTTTTCTCTTAATCCAGAGATCTATGAACATGTTTATCAATACCACCTATTCCCAATGTAGATTAGACTGGGGTAGTATATTCACAAGAGACATGTGCATTCAAAAAAGGAAAGAATGAGAACAACATGGTAGTCATTTGTGCACAGCAATTCTGAAATCTGGATGGGCAAAGGCCACTCCAGGGTTAGAGACTATTCCTGGATTAGACCTAGTTGTGCTATTGGAAGTAGTTCATCAGCCCACCATTCTCCAAATCTCTTTGCTGAACCCTCTGGGATGTACTTAATTTTCCAAGGTCTTTGATAACTTTAAATAGAGCATGACCACTCTCTGAGTGGTTTTATCTAATCCAATCACAGCTTTGAGTTGAGCGCAGTATCTTATGTTATACTTCAAATCAGGAAGTGTTCCTAATAGAAAGTTGGTGCACATTTAGAAAAGGAGCAGATGAGCCACTGAAAGTTTAACCTATATCTCTGTGATCACACAGCTCAATGTGATGGTTTTACACAAATTTTAAAATGTAAAGTAAAATATGTATGTCATTGTTATGCATTAGACAAAATTGTGATTCTAGGAAGTAATCTCATTTTGTTGGTTTTTAAAATTTTATCATATTTTACATTAAAATTTTTCATGCACAAAAGAGCAAAACAACATTGCCTGGAGTTGTTGTGCTGCCATGGTAACTATCTTCTGCCAATGAAGTACATTATATATATTTTTTTCCACGTATTGCTGTGCCCCTACCCCAAGGCATTGTCCTTTCCATTTTGAAAGGGGGAAATTGAGAATAATATGGAACAGTAATAATGTGTCATTTCTTACTGACATTAGTTGTTAGCATGTATCTCTTATTAAACTATAGTTTCCATAACTATGTCTTATTATCAAGAAACTTTTAGCCCAACTATTTTAAAATATCCTTAAGTGAATGGCAATAGTTTATAGGCCTTGAATTTTTTCATAGGGAATAATTTTCCCCACAATATAAGGCTCATTAGGTGCATAGTGGATATTTTAATTTCAAGACAACTTAGCTTAAAATTATTCCCTAATTAAAATCATTCTCATATTTCACACTAAAATGCAATAAATTTATGGCAGTTTATTATGTTTTAATGTACTTACTTCAAGAGCCACAGAATTTTACATTATTTTTCTCACTTTAACCATATTCTGATAAATGATTTTCTCTAACTTCATCCTAATATTTTAAAATCCTTTTTCCTCTATATGAAGATTATGGAAACCAATGACATTTTGGGGGAATGATTAAATAACAGGCAGTATTTAAGTTTCATTGAGAAGAGTTGTCATCAATATATTCCATAATTGTTATTTTAATAATATCTGTTGATTTACACCAATGTAACCTAACTGCTTCTCAAATCTCAGGCAAGAAAATCATTTGAGGAAATATGCATGTAAATGAGCTACTGCAAAAGAGCAATAAACATCAATAAGAGTAAGCAATTATATTTACTCTAAAGTTCCAAATGGGGGGAAATACACAAGTTTTAATAACATCAGTAGCAGCATAAGCATATCTACAAGAAAAATATGTTAGAAAGTAGGGGAATAAGAAAAGGATATTATAAAAACATAAACAGATTAAAACAAACAAAAAATTAAAATTCTTATGCTAGGTCTTTAAGACTTGGAAAAGAGATTGCCTTCCTCCCTCCCTCCCTTTTCTCTTCCCTACCTTCCTTCTTCTGTAACATGCAATGATAAATAGCCTAACATTTTTTACATGTAAACAAGATGGGATTGGTATGTAGATATCATGGCTTTGAAAATACCCAAGCTGCCCTTTTTAGCTCCTGTTGTAATGGATAGAAAGAGCAGCTAGAATACAAGTCAAGTAGAACTCTCATTCAGTCACAATTATGACACCTTCCCTGAGCTAAGGGGCAATGGACTGCACTTTTTCATTTATTCTTAGGGATAAATTCAGTAGATTGCTCTTGGTAAATGTTCAAAAAATGTTGTTTAATAAAACAGTGTTTGTTTACTAAAAAAAAAAAAAAAAAAGAAGAAGAAGAGACAAAAGACTTTATTTCCACTGCATTTTAATTATCCAACTGAACTGACTGGAAAGGCTGTATGATATGTATATTAGTGGAGGCAGATCTCCTATCTAGTAATCTATTGTCAAATCATGAAAGTTCTCATGACCTCAAATTTCACATGTGTAACACTAAAGGGCAGAACTAGAAAACTTCTAAAGGGTTTTCATTGTTATGGCTCTGAGAAATATTTTTGAAAACCAGAAAATCTACTTGGTGATGATTGTGATTTAATTGCATTTCCTTTTGCAAGATTCAATCGATGCTTTTGAAATGCTAACTTTACACAGGTACTAAGTGAATTCAGGACAGAAAAATAAATAAGACCAACTTTTTCTCAAGTGTTCATAATCTAGTTTAAAAAATGCAGAATAAATTGTTACGGTAATAAAACTATACTGGTGATGTGATTGAAGATTTTCAAGTGATTGATCCTATTTTCGCTTGGTAAAACAGTGGCTGGAGAGTCTGGAGACACCAAGTGTTCTGCGTCCTGAAAGATGAGAGTCCCTGCTTAGTAATTTCAAGATTCAGGGAGAACACGAAAGGACAAATAAGTGGATGTCCTCATGTTATAATGTGATAGGAAACTGAACATATTTTGTTTTTTCAAGTTTTTCTTCCACTAAACTAATGATTTTAGTATTTAAAAAGCAAACTTGGTTCTGGGAACGTAGTCAGGACATTTCCTAGAAAACTTTGTCATATTAAGGGAGTTACATTTTTGTGTAAAAGAGTCTTAGTTTGTACTTGAGAGTAGAAATATGCAGATTGAAGGAGAGAATTAAACTGGTTGGTGAGGTACACTGACACATTCTTCCTTTTTTTTTTTTTGGACACATTATTCTTAGGGCTGTGTTACATCATTCAGTTTCTCTTATTTAACTCTGTTTTATGAACTTAAAAGAGATCTTCAAGGGATAGCTTAAGTGTTGAACTAGTCTAAATCACTTCTCAGCACTTATACTCTACTCATAGTTATTTCTTCAGTGGGGTCATTTCCCTGAGTTCATGCAATATTTTGGCACTGAATAAGCTTTGATGTGTATATTGAGCATTGGTGAAATGGAAAAGGTGTGCTCAGACCAGATGAATAAACTGAAGAGGGTCTCCAATGTGTGGCTGTGGATATTTCTGATTCTTTCACCGAGTGAACAAATAAAGATATCTAAGAACCAGGTAAAATGGGGAAATAAAGGAAAAAAAAAAAGATGGCAGAATGAGATGGATATCATTACCCTAAATGCATGTATGAAGACACGAGTAGTATGAATATACTTTGTATACAACCAGAGATATGTAAAAATGTGCTCTATATGTGTAATATGAAATGTAATGCATTCTGCTGTCATTTATAACAACTTAGAATAAAACACACACACACACACACACACACACACACACACACACACAAATGTATATACAGGTACTCTGAAATAAATGCCAGAGATTTGATGAGGCAGACAATAGAGCTAAAATAGCAATCAATTAAACAATTATTAGTGTGTTTACTGATACATATTTGGATTAATAATATGATGTAAAGAAACTTTAAAAAATCAAGCATGTCTGACAAAATGCATCATCATGGCTGAGTTCAAAGAAAATTACATGCAATTGTTATCTTGCAGCAATATTATTAATGGTTGGTCTTATATGTGAAACTGAAGTTGAAAAAGTAACCATCTTTAAATACTCTCCTTTTCTTATATAACTGATGTGTCCCAGGTGACATTTGAGTATAATGAAGTACATTTTAAAGTTGCAACAGAAATCTGTTGAAATCTGGAAATTATACGTTGGAATGCTACAGTAACAAGTCTAATACAAATCAGAGGTGTGGGGACTTTGTATTTTAAATCAGCTGGTTGTTAAGCTGGATTTCTGGATTTTGCAGGATTTCTTTTCTTCAAATAAAGTAATTGAATAGCTATTTGGAGGTATAATTGAATTTGAGTCTCATTCAAATAGTCAAAAAGCTCTTACAGGGAAGCAAAATCCCAGGAGCATCATGAGATTACAGCTTAAAAATAAGGATGGGGTGGGCCTGTCATGGGGAGTTTTCTGCTTCTGAGGACTAAGAAGTGATCACAATTCTCATGTGTCTTCCAAGTTCAAGTAGACTAGTGTCTTCATAACATACAGCTAATATAGCTGAAAAATTCTTCTAAATACATTGGGAAATATCTTTAGGGCTGCTCACTATTTGCATATTTAAAATATTTGCATCCATAACTTCTGTGTTCATTTTCCATCCTAACCAATACATATGACTTGCTGAACAAACTATTCAATGGAGAAGCACTCTGGAATCCATTGTATGGAATCCATCCATAGCATGTTTGTTTCTTTTGTATCATGCTGAGAGGTTATAAATGATCTTTAAATATTTCTTTTTTTTTTTTTTCCTCTTTATCATTAGTGAATTGGATTTCACAATTTTGCTGAAATGATGAATATTCTTAATGTTTTCCATATGGTTGATGTATTTAAAGACTGAAATAGATCACAAGAATTGCTTAATAAAGTAGTTATTGCATATTTGGGAGTCACTCACACCCCTATATCTTACTCTTTCACCAGAGTTCACAGACATAAAGCCACACTCTGTGTCTTGAGTTTTTTTTTTTTTTTTTTTTTTTTTTTTTTTTTTTTTTTTTTTTTTTTTTTTTTTTTTTTCCGTACTGGGGATTGAACTCAGGGGCACTCAACCACTGGGCCACTGGGCCACATCCCCAGACCTTTTTTAGTATTTTATTAGAGACAGGATCTCACTGAGTTGCCAAGTGCCTCACCATTGTTGAGGCTGGCTTTGAACTTGCCATCCTCCTGCCTCATCCTCCCAATTGCTGGGATTACAGGCATGCGCCACTGTGCCTGGCTATGTCTTGAGTTTTAATTACAAATATAACTACTTTTGTCATTTGTGGAGTCTGAGGCCAAAGTTAAATAATTTGTTTAAATCACACTTCTAATTAATCTCAGTCTTACAAATGTAACCCTGCTAACCTGATTTTAAATGGATGCTTTTGAAATACCAGGTGGCCTTGTCTAAATCTCTAATCATCACATTGCCACATGGTTCATATGACTTTCCATTATGCCCTTACAGGCCTTGGATCAAACTATTTATCAGTGTTTGCTCTATTTCTTAAGATTTCTCACTAGATGGTGGTTCCATCAATTCCTTTATTCATTTTGGGTTTTCTACTCTTGAAGCTGGGAGACAAAACTCTATTCTCTGCTTCTGGTAGTGGGTAGGGCCTGTTCAAGCTGCAGGCCTCTACAGAGAAGAAAGCCTCTTTTAGTGTTAGCAGTTAATCACAGAAGGGGATGCCCACTGGTGTCAACTCCAAGGGTCATAGCTGGCAAAGCTGGATTCTTCTTCACTGCTATGGAGTGGTGTGTGGCGTGTTGCAGATCTAAATGGTGGGCTGTGTTCCAGTGCTGCAATAGACTCCAGCAGCTCATTGGCCACTTCTTTCCAGATTCTTGCCTTGCAAATCTGAAGAATAAAATTCATGGGACAAAAGAAGGCAAGAGTAAATGGAATAGGATTTATTCAAGTGTGTAGAAACAGAATTCTGGCAGGAGCAAGAGGGGACCCTGACAGGGGTTTCCACCTTGATTGAACTCATGTAAAGGTCCAAATTTATGCTAATCAGGGTTTGGAAAAGTACCAGTGCTATTGGTTAATCCTTGAGTCTGCACTTCCATTCTGGTTAGAAATGGGAGATTGAGGTCATGGAATTGTGGATATTGGGGCGTTCTGGACTATAATGCTGTGTGGAGCAAACATCCACAGTGGGCACTGGGCCTAGGCTGGCCTGTTTCAGTTGGGTCCGTGCACCCTGGCTTGTCTTAGCCTAGCTCTCCAGGACCCAGGACCAAGCTGGCATGGTGAGCTCTGTGTGGCAGTGGCTTGGGCTAACACCTCTCCCCACTGCTCCAACTCCTGTTTGTGTGGCCTGTCATTCTTCTGCTCCAGGACAAGGACTTGGCTTCATACGGACCACCATCATTTCATCTTTCTTAGAGTAGTGTGAGACTTGGGGTAAGTGAGTGTCCAATGACACATAATCAGATGGACATAAAACTAATTTCACATTTTATATTTAAATACAGCATATTTAGCTTATAGACATAGCTAAGGAAAAAGAAAAAAAATATGAATCAATCCAGAAAAAATGCATTTTTGGTATGAGTTTTGAAGGTTTCAGATTTTGTTTTCTTTTTATATGGGATTCTGAAATTGGGTTTAAATAAACACTATTGCTCATTGGCAGGGACATTTTCTTGGAAGAGACAAACAGCAAACCATTCCTTTATCTTCCCTTTTTTAAAAACTTATTTTAAAAGGCTAACTTTTATCTGTATGTTTTTTAAAGACTACAGAAGTTCTTTGGGTTTTTTAATAAATTGTGATCTCTGAGTGTGCTCTATATAGCAAGTTTAACAGAAGAGACAAAAAAATACCAGACCTTCATTATTAGTTTTTTTTTTTTTTTTTTTTTTTTTTTTACCTTTTTAGACATCTTACATGCTTGTGAAGAATCATGCATGTCCAGCTCTATGAGACTGAATTCAATACTTGCTCAATCAGTGTTGAGTTGATGAAGCTGTGTGGGCTGGAACAAAAAGGACACAATGTTCAAATAGCTTGAATTTAGTCCTTGTAATTTTTATTCAGGATTTTAATCTATTTTAAACTACTCAATTTATATTGGACTTCAAATAATTTTTTAATAATGAGAATAGAGATAAAACTACACAAATGGTCAATTTATGTATTAGAAAAGATATTTCAAAGAAGCTACTGATGAAAATGTTTCACCATATAATTAAAATTTCTTATCTTTCAGCAACTGCAGGCAACAGTGGCATAAAAAAAAATAAGTTTGGAGTCTTTTGTAAAACAACCGTTGTTGTTAAAAATGCTGTACACATTAAATCTGAAGAAATATGCCATTTGAATACTCTGAACTAAAAATATCCATGACACTGATCTCATTTCCATTGCAAATTTCAATCTGCATGGAATTAAGAGGCAGAGATTATTTGGAGGCAGGTGGGCTTTTCCTTGGATACTTTCTTTGAATTTAGTTGCTTAATTAGGTTTTCTCCAATGCTAAATACATATCCTGAGGGTGCAGAGATAGGAGTCTGCACATCTTCAAGTCAGCCAATGAGGGGAAAAAGTGAGTTGGAGCCCTGACTTTAGTTATCTGGCCTATTCATCTAATGGCCACAAATATTGTAAAAGCTAGGAAAGCCCACTTGCATTGGTTCAGGCTAAATTACTTTAGTATAGAAGGGCATGGCTGAGAGGGAACAAGGAAAGAGAAAACAATCAGCCATTAAGCACGGATTCCATTTCCCAGCTGCTGTGCTAAGTGGATAACATCCAGCATCTCATTTAGTCCTCATAACAATTCCACGAGAGAGGTGCTATTGCTATTTTCATATTTTAGCTAAGGAAACCAAGATTTTCAAGGGACGATAATTTTCCCAGGGTAATTAATGAAGCCAGATGTTGAATTCAAATTCTTCTACACAGTATTTTCTGTTAAACAACTCTGATATATTCTCATTTTAAGGAATCACATTTCATAGCTTAAGTGAATTTCTTAATATCCCACAGTTCATTGGCAGGAGAGCTGGGGTTTGCATCCAATTCTTTAGCATGTCAAGTCAAAGGAAGTAAAATCAGAGATTTACGGAGAAGTGTGTTCTTAAAATGGTCACATAATATTTAAATGGATCAGAGCAGGGCAAGAGTTCGCTCCAGTTTGTGGAGCTGGGCAGGCTGCCAGCTCCTCAGTGATCAATTCCTTTGATGGAAATGCTTACAAACACCCTCATTATGGAGACTCAGAAGCTCTGCCAATAGGTTGAAATGCACCTATGCTACCTGTAGGTGGTGCTCTCTATATTCAAGAAAAGTCGCAGCTGCCCATACAGTTATTAGCCCCAAACAAGGTGTTAGAATTGCCCTGACCACTTTCCATGCTTTCACCTTTTCCTGTCTCACTTCACCTCTGTGGTGTCCTCTTCCTAGCATCTAACAAAATCAGATAGGACCAATAAAAAGAAAACTAATCAATGTAGGCTTTGTGGTTAAAAAGCGCTCTGTAGATCCAGCTGCTGATCTCAGTGTCTACTTGAGATACTCACCCGGACCACAGTCCAATCCAAATGTATTTGCCACACAATGAATTCTGTATTTTAATTTTTTTTTTTTTTTTTTTTTTTTTTTTTTTTTTTTTTTTTTTGTGTGTGTGTGTGTGTGTGTGTGTGGTACTGGGGATTGAACTCAGGGGCACTCAACAGCTGGGCCACATCCCAAGCCCTTTTTGTATTTTATTAGAGACAGGGTCTCACTGAGTTGCCAAGTGCCTTGCCATTGCTGAGGCTGGCTTTGAAGTCGCGATCCTCCTGCCTCAGCCTCCCAAGTGCTCTGCATTTTAATTTTACCTGACTACTAGGACTTTGGAGCCAGGTCTCCCAATTCTCACAGTAATCATTCTAGATAAAGAATTAACACAAGTGCTTTAAAATTAGTAAATGAAAACTCAGTACTTAAGTGACCACAAGCCTGCAGGGACAGGGGCTGGATCTGAATTCAAGCTTCTGACATAAAAACCAGTTGTCTTGTTCCACTCCAGGTAGAATGATTGTTATGGTTTGGATGTGAGGTATTCCCCAAAAATTCATGTGTGAGACTATGCAAGAAGGTTTCCAGGAGAAATGACTGGGTTATAGCCTTAACCTAATCAGTAAATTAATCCCTTAGGGATTAAATGAGTGGTAACTGGAGGCAGGTGGGGTATGACTGGAGGAAGTGGTTCATGGGGGTATACGTTTGTATCTAGAAGTGGACACCTCTCTCTCTCTCTCTCTCTCTCTCTCTCTCTCTCTGCTTCCTGATCACCATGTGAGCTGCTTCCCTCTGCCACAATGCTTCGTCTCAAGCCCCAAGGAATGGAGCCTTCCTTCTATGGGCTAAGACCTCTGAAACTGTGAGCCCTCAAATAAAACTTTTCCTCCCCTAAAATTGTTCTGGTCAGACCCGTTAGTCACAGCAGTAAAGAAGCTGACTAAAACAATGATCTTACATTGCCTGGGACAGTCATCAGTTATGTTTGCTTCCTTGGCATAATTATTATTTGTATACCTTTTTATTTTCAGAAGGTCCTAGTTGGAATGATAAACTCACTTAGTCTACTTTGGTGAATACTTTTCTTTCTGTAAAGAAAGGCATCAACAAATAGGTGAGGAATTCTTGCTATTTTCCTAATGTTTATGAATAGCTCCATGACCTGCCAAGTCAAAGACAAGGAGGAGACTGACATCTCTTGAGATTCCTGAGATGTAGCTGGGCCAGAACCTGCTTTATACTGTTTTGTCTGAGTGTATTTGTGCTGCTAATGTGAGTTAGGATGCTAGATATTCAAGTCACATAGTCCCTTTTCAAAGCTTGCTTAAACCATTGGTGGCAAGCATTACAGCTGGTGCATATAACATTTGGCATCAGCTAAAGTTCTGAACTGATTTGAGTTCCATACTTTTTCCTGAACCAATCACTTTAGTCAAAAGCATAGAATTGTCCTAATTAACTAGATTCAGTGTCATGTGTCATCATTTAAACTATATAGATGATCTGTCACAGCCCCAAAACATAGATCACTGGAGAGATAAGAATGAAGAATGGGCAATGGATAGCAAACAAAACACCACTACAAAATTAAACAAGCACACATTCTCCATGATGCTGATTTGCTCAACTGAATAAATATGAATGAGGGCAGGTTATGTACAAAGGAGTTATTTTTCTACAAGTGACATGAATGTACCCCTTCCATGGTCAATTGTACTTTGGAATGGAAACTGTGGTTCCTAGAATTTTCTCACATTTATGGAGAGCTACTTCAGGTCCCTTGTTTTAAAATCAAGTACATGCATGTGGACTAATGCTGATGAAGCAAATTGCCACAAAGTAAGTATCATAAAACAACACAAATGTTATCTTACAGTCCTGAGGTCAGAAATCTAACATTAGTCATATGGCTAAAATCTTGTGTCTTCAGGCCTGTGCTCCTCTGAGAACTCTAGGAGAGTCTGTTTCTTTACCATTTCCAGCTTCCATAGGCTGCATGCATGCCTTGGTTTGTGGCCCCTTCCTTCATCTTAGAAATACATTCTTACAACTTCTGCTTCCATACACACACATTTGTGACATTGACCTGCTAGCCTCCCTCTTAGGAGAACATCTGCCATCACCACAGGCCTATCTGGATTACCTGGGTTCTTTAGCATAATCTCCAAATCTTCTAGCTCCTTAATTTATTCACATATCAAAGTCCCTGTAGCTATAAAGTAACATATTCACAGGTTTTAGGATGTGGATTGTCTACCCTACCCCAGATGTTTCTGAATTTGAAACAATCTAATTGTTTCAGTTGCCATCTGGCTCCACAGGGAAGGTTTGGTGAGGAAACACTCTGCCTTCTATCCAGGCTAAACCATATGGACACAAGCTATGGAGGATACATGCATACCCAAAGGCTCCTTAAAGGCTGATTCTTTAACTTATAGTTTTAAGCTTCCTGTCCTGTAGGAAGCCTTCTGTGAAATGCATGTGAGGATCTTTTCTTGGCATGGAAGCCAGGGAGAGATAGGCCTGGCACTGGGAACTTTCCCTGACTCTCCCACAGCAATAGATTGCCCAGTGAACGTGATCTTTCCCTCCGCTCTGCTGGGAAGTTTCCTCATAGTAGCTCTGATGGGCATAACCAGTTAGGAATTGAACAGCCAACTTTAACCTTTTTGTTGAAAAGAACATTCTATAGACTCTCTTTGATGTTTCCTGATATAAATAAAACAGGTGTGGGTTCCATTTTGTCTAGAAGCTCAGTCCTGTAAGAGCCTTAATGAGGAGGTTGCTAAGATGGGAGCTGGCTGAGAGCCAAAGAGGAGGCATTTAATTGTTTTCTCCTGACCTTAATGTAATCAACTAAGAATTTTTCTGTGCCCGTGAACACTGTGTGATGCACCTGTAAGTTGAGTTTGTGACACGTGTATACTTGTTAAGGTGTAGAGTATTTAACCAGGTAGGGTTGGAGTTGTGTGGGGGTTGTTGTTGGAGTTGGAGAGAGAAGTCAGAAGAGAAAGCAGAATAAAGAACCTACTCATTCCCAATCTGCCTCCGAATTCTTTCCCACAGTATCTTTGCTGCAGGCGGCAACAGCTACAGGTGGCAACAAGTGGTGGCCCGTACAGGGAGTTCGGAATCAGCAGGTAAGAACTGAGGAGTCTCTAGTCAGAGCAATTAAGATGGGCTCAAAAATGACAAAAATCCGAGCTGCTAAAGCTATTCAAGATTTATTAGAGATAGCTGAAGAATACGTGCTCTCAATTGAACCTGGGACTCAGGATGGTACTAAGTCAGTTAGGACCAGTGAGAGTAGTAGTAGTGAGGAGGAATTAAGTAAAAGTGATCAAGAGAGCACAACCTCCACTGAGTCAGTTATGACCAGTGAGGATAGTATTAGTGAGGAGGAATTAAGTAAAAGTGATCCTGAGAAAATGAGCAAAAGGAAATTAAGGAGGACCAAGATAAAGGACCGTCAAGTGGAGGAACCACTTGTGCCCTTTGCTCCCTCATGGGTTGAATCAATTACAGAGACGATGAAGGGTATTTCTAGGCGCTCACGTGCCCTTGAAGCAGAGATTAATGGTCTTTCTAAGCGCTTGCGTGCATTTGAGTGTCAAAATTCGCAGGAACAATGGGATCTGCCAGTGTTTGAAAATCAAAATGCACAAAGGTACCAACAATCTTTAGATTTCAAAACTATAAAAAATTTTAAAGAAGCAAAAATGAAATATGGGCCCCGAGCTCCTTTTACCATAAGCATGATAGAATCCCTTAATACTTTAAATTTAACTCCTTCACATTGGAAAGGCTTATGTAAGGCAGTATTGAGTGGGGGGCAACACTTAATTTGGAGGTCTCAATTCCAAGAGTTCTGTGTTGAAACAGCTAGAAGAAATGCGACTGCAGGATTTCCAGGTCGTAACATAGACATGTTAACCGGAGAAAGGCAGTTTGCTGATTTACAGATTCAGATTCAGTATGATCCTGGAGTTTACACTCAAATATACGCCGCAGCTGTTAAGGCATGGAAAACATTGCAAGGAACTGGTGACTCACAGGGTAGCTTGTCTAAAGTAATTCAGGGACCTAATGAGGCATATGCTGACTTTGCTGATCAACTTTTGAGAACTGCAGGTAGAGTGTTTGGAGACGTTGATCAAGCCATGCCATTAGTTGTTCAGCTGGCATATGAAAATGCCAACAAATATTGTCAAGATGCTATCAGACCTTGTAAATCTAAAAGGGACCTTTCTGTATATATAAGGCTATGCAAAGACATAAATGATGCATTTGTTACAGGAAATGTAATCGCAGCAGCCATGTGAGGTGCTTCTTCTCCTAATTTTACAAGAGGGGCTCAACCTAAAAGTTATAGTCAATTAGGTTATTTTAGAAAACAATATCCCCAAAGAAGGCAAGAGACAATAGAAATAAGGCCAAGCTCGTCTCATGCCCTAGGCTGCTGCCCCAGGCCGCTGCCCCAGGTGTAAAAAAGGAAACCATTGGGCTAGTAAATGCAGATCCAAAACTGATGTTTATGGTAACATTTTGTCTTGCAATTCAAAAACGGGGCACAGGGCCCAATTCCCCCGGGGCCCACAAATGTACAAGGTATTAGAGGAGGAGTATCCTCAAACATCCATCCAGATGATTCCTCAACACAATCCCTCTTACCCATTAACTCCCTTGTCAGAGGAACAAGAGGAAGTGCAGGACTAGACCCCTGTTCCACTGCATGAATAGTGCTAACACCTGAAATGGGGGTTCAACTGATTCCCACAGGAGTCAGAGGACCTCTTCCCTTAGCGACTGTAGGACTTATCCTCGGGTGAAGCTCTAAAAGCTTATCTGGACTTCAAGTGATTCCAGGTGTGATAGATTCTGACTTTGGAGGAGAAATCAAGATTATGCTCAGTTCACCTCAAGGCATTAGCTCTGTTAACCAAGGTGACAGAATTGCTCAGCTGTTTCTCCTTCCCAGTTTACATGAGTCATTTAAGAGTGTACCTCAAAATAGGAAGGATAGGGGATTTGGTTCCACTGGCTCGGGACCTATGGCTTGCTGGGTTCAGGATTATTCACAGAGGCCTATGTGCAAAATAAAAATTCAAGGAATAGAGATGGAGGGGTTGATTGACACTGGGGCTGACTCTTCCATTATCAACATACGACAATGGCCCAAACACTGGCCTTTGCAAAAGGCTTCAACTACTTTGAGAGACTTGGGATATTCTAATAGCCCAGAACAAAGTGCAACAGTTTTAAAATGGGAGGATGATGAAGGGCATCAAGGAACATTTCAGCCTTATGCTTTGTCCAGCTTGCCAGTTATCTTATGGGGAAGAGATGTTTTGCAACAAATGGGAGTACACCTCGCAACCAAGCCTGCAGGTGTTAATAATAAAAGATGGAGTCCCAGGGAAAAACAGGGATATGTTCCAGGTAAACGACTAGGAAAAAATCTACAGGGTGATCCTAACCCTATTGAGCTTAAAGGAAATCATCATTGAAAAAGTATAGGATATTTTTTTAGGGGCCACTGAGAAAACAATTTTGAAAATACCATGGCTTTCTGATAAGCCAGTTTGGGTCCCTCAGTGGCCCCTATCTAGAGAGCAATTACAAGTGACCCACCTACTAGTCCAAGAACAACTAGAAGCAGGACATATAGAACCTTCTACCTCTCCCTGGAATTCCCCCATATTCGTGATTAGAAAAAAAAATCAGGAAAATGGCGATTATTACATGATCTTAGAGAAATCAATAAAACTATGCAAATTATGGGACCTACTCAACCTGGAATTCCTAATTCTATAGCTATTCCTAAAAATTTCCATCTTATAACCCTTGATATAAAGGATTGTTTCTTTTCCGTTCCTCTACATCCTCTGGATGCCCCCAGGTTTGCTTTTTCAGTTCCCTCTATTGATAATGATGGACTTGATCAAAGATTTCAGTGGAAAGTTTTACCCCAGGGTATGGCTAATAGCCCTACTATGTGTCAAATCTATGTAGATAAAGTTATTCAGCCTATCAAGAACAAATACCCAGAGCTTATGTGCCTCCATTATATGGATGATATTTTGCTTGCTCATCCTAATCAAGAAGTCCTATTCACCATATTTAGCAATATATCAGAAAACTTGAAATGATATGGACTAAACATTGCTAAAGAAAAAGTTCAAACTAGATCTCCAATATTATATCTAGGATTCCAAATTATGGATACTTTTATTAGACCTCAAAAAATCTTAATAAATAAGGAACATCTAGCTACTCTTAATGATTTTCAAAAATTGCTAGGAGACATTAATTGGCTTCGCCCTACATTAAGCCTAACTACTGGCCAATTAAAACCCTTATTTGATATCATTCACGGGAACCCTGATCCATCTTCACCGCAAACATTGACTCCTGATGCTAGGGAAGCTTTAAAGTTGGTAGAAAAGGCCATTGAAGGATCCCATTGTGATAGAATTGATTTTATTCGACTGCTGATATTGATCATTATCTCCTCACAATATACACCCACAGGAGTATTTTGGCAACAGGGGCCTTTATTATGGATACATTTGCCCGTCTCTCCTAAAAGTACAATTGAGTCTTATACCTCCATGGTGGCTAAACTTATTCTTCAAGGACTTAAGACTTATACTAAAACATTTGGCATTCACCCCGCTACTATTATTACTCCCTATTCATTGTCACAGGTTGAATATTTATGCTTCAATGATAATGATTGTGCTATAGCTAGATGCTCTACTTCTGCAAATTTTGAAAACCATCTTCCTAAGTCTCCTATACTATCTTTTTATATCAATCATCCCATTATATTTCCACAAGTAATAAAAAATCAACCTATTCCTAAGGCATTAAATGTATTTACATATGGGTCCTCTAATGGCACTGCTACAATAGTCACTCAAAAAAGAAAATATGATTCATATTACTGCCCATAAATCAGGTCAATTGGTAGAGCTAGAAGCTGTTATTATAGCTCTTGAAAGTTTTAGAGAACAGCCCATAAATATTTTTTCAGACAGCCACTATATTGTACATGCTGTCCCTAAATTGGAGCTAGCAGGTCCAATAGCACCTCATACTCCAGCCTTTAAATTGTTTTTTTCAAATTCAAAATCTCCTGTGGGAATGTAAAGAACCTTTATTTATTGGACATATCAGAGCTCATACTAATTTGCCTGGTCCTCTCCATGAAGGTAATCAAAAGGCTGATGCCCTCACTCAATCTTTATATTTTCAACAGTCCAACAAGCTACCTCATTCCATTCTCAATTTCATGTTAACAGTACTACTTTACAACAAAGTGTCAAAATAACTAAAGATCAAGCTCGAACAATTGTGAAAGCTTGTCAGTCTTGTGTGACACATTTGCCCAATCCTCATTATGGGGTTAACCCAAGAGGATTAATGCCCAATCATTTGTGGCAGATGGATGTCACTCATGAGCCAAGTTTTGAAAAATTGCGATTTATTCATGTGACCATAGATACATGCTCAGTCATGATTTTTGCTTCCTTACATACTGGAGAAAAATTTAAAGATGTTACATCTCATTGTTTACAAGCTTTTGCTGCACTGGGCATTCCCAAAATGCTTAAAACAGACAATGGCCCTGCATATACGTCCTCATCTTTCAAATATTTTTGCGCAAAATTCAGTATACTTCATAAGACTGGTATTCTGTATAATCCTCAAGGCCAAGGTATAATTGAATGAGCTAATCACACACTCAAACTTGTGCTTTTGAAACAAAAAGAAGGAAATTGGACAAATCCTAAAGATAGATTAGCCGTTGCCCTTTTACTTTAAAATTTTTAACTTTGGATTCCAAAGGATATTTGGCTGGAGACAGACACTGGAATCCACATCAACAACATAAACCTTTGGTTTACTGGAAAGATGTTCTTTCAGGCACATGGAAGGGCCCAGACCCAGTATTAATTTGGGGGAGAGGATCTGTTTGTGTTTTTCCATAGCACGAATCCTCGCTGGTATGGATACCATCAAGATTAATAAAACAGGTACCAAATCAAAAGGGCCAAGATGAAGTTGTTGCAGAATCAAGATTAATAAAACAAGCGCCAAATCAAAAGGGCCAAGATGAAGCAGTTGTGGAATGATTCCCTTAAAGAGGTATCAATCCACGCACCTGCGCGAGTTTGTCTCTTTTCCGACAAAGGAACCTCATCTTTGCCTTTTCAGCTAAGAAATTTTTAAGCTGCATGATTTTTTTTTTCTTCAATAAATTCACAACTTAAGTCTCATTCCTCCTGGCCGGGACAAGAGGATCTCTCTTTAGTGTGCGCACAATTGTGTTTTTCTTTTTTATATATGTCTTTATGTCTGTGCGTTTTTCCAGATTTCATGTAAATGTGACATCACAAATAACAAAAACTGTGCGCTCATGAAAATTAATATTATATTAAAAATGGATCCAAATAACTTTAATTCATTTAAGTTAAAAATATTCTAATTGGGTAAACATATAAAAAAATGAAGGTACCTTCAAATTTAATTTATAAGTATCTCTAGGACTTCTCTTTAGCAAGGAATATGACGAATGATGTTCAACCTAATATTGTGGTATTTGACTTGGGATTGTTTATTTGTAATTAACTTTATTTGTTTTACAGCTGATTAATTTAAATTGTTTCAACAGGTATATTCATAAAAGGTTGCTGTGTATGCAGAGGCTCAAAAGTTCCAGCTAACAAAATATTTTTCTATAATGCTCTTAGTCTTTCTTTAATCCGTTCTGAATGTGATATTTTGCCAGATGGTATTTGTGGGAGCTCAAGCAGCAATGTGTGTGAGCAGAGATCAATTTCAGATACCTGAAGATCTAATAATTCTATTTTTTAGTTTGAATTGCACTCCTACAACTCGCTTCTTGACTCAGTGCTAGAATGGCACTGCCTTTCCTCTAATAATTGTTGCTTGAGTTTCTAGGTACATCCCTATGCCAGTCTTAGCAGGGCCTGAAGATTTGCCAGTGGCATTGTCTAGACATAAAAGAGATGGCTGCTGCTGCTATAGCTGCAGGGATCGCAATTGCTACAAGCATCCCTGCTGCTCAAGCATTAGACAACCTCACCAGCAGTGTGGCATCTGCTCTGTATGCACGAGGCCTCCTAGATCAACGTGTTAGCAAATGGACATTTTGATAGATCTTTCTACTATAGGATATTTGAGACATTGTACGGGACTATGCCTTGAGGGTACCCTTTTCTTAACCCTAGTAGGGCAGCTGATTTGTTTAAAGAACTTGTTACACTATTTAATGGAACTTGGCTCATCAGCACAAAGCTTACCACCTTAGAACTGGAGCATCTCCTCATGATTGGTTGGCTCGATTGGACGTCTGGTAGTCAATGATGGGAAAGTCGCATGTGACCGACATATCAACCTAAGACAGGAGTCAAGGGCACAGCCTTGATTATCCGATGACGGGTAAGAATGTTGGTTGCACATGTGGATGCCTAAGACAGGCACAGTTGATCCTGATGTGGTGAGGGTCGTCACCCATCTATTTATCCCTCTTTTAAAACAAAAGGGGGGAAATGTAAGAGCCTTAATGAGGAGCTTGCTAAGATGGTGGCTGGCTGAGAGCCAAAGAGGAGGCATTTAATTGTTTTCTCCTGACCTTAATGTAATCAACTAAGAATCTTTCTGTGCCCGTGAACACTGTGTGATGCACCTGTAAGTTGAGTTTGTGACACGTGTATACTTGTTAAGGTGTAGAGTATTTAACCAGGTAGGGTTGGAGTTGTGTGGGGGTTGTTGTTGGAGTTGGAGAGAGAAGTCAGAAGAGAAAGCAGAATAAAGAACCTACTCATTCCCAATCTGCCTCCGAATTCTTTCCCGCGGTATCGTTGCTGCAGGCGGCAACAGCTACAGGCGGCAACACAATCTGTCTGATCAGCTTGTCCATCTTGCCCCTACTTTTGAATCTACTTTCTCTGTTCTGTATTTTTTTAGCTCTTTTATTTCTCTTAGCTGTTATTTCTCAGCCATCCCATTCCACCAAGGGGAACTCCATTCCTACTGCCCATGCCGGATGTAGGAGGGACTGTCCCACTATGTTTCCTGCCTCTCTAGGTTATTTCACTTGATATCAACTGTTGTGGATAAATAGCAAATATAGGTTGAACTGGAAAATGTCTTAAAGGCTAGAATGTTCTGTCTCTATAAAATAATTTGAGATAATTCCTTATGCTAGGGTCACTGTTAGATTTTAATGAAATACATGATAGCACCATGAATTCTGCTATTTGCTTGTGGTTAGAAAAATTGACAACAAACTCTAATAAGCTTCTCATGCATAAATGACATCACTTATGCATTTGTTCATATTAGAAATGCTTATTGAGTGCCTATGATGTGCTTAGCCATTGGATTATTCACCTCTTTATAAAATGTACCTAGTTCCACGGTACAGTTTATTTTTATCTTTGCTGAGATACCTATATAAAAAAATACCAATGAATGTATGGCTGGTAGTTTTTAAACAGGGATGAAAAACGAAGTCATTCAAAGGACTTTACCATACATACTCACAAATTCAAAATTTTAGGAGGGGGACCTGAAGAGTATATCCTTTAAAAATGTTTTCAGGCAATTTTTGACATATATAAACCTGATTATCCTTGGACATTTTATTCTAAGGCACTCTCTTGGGGTGGTTCCAAGGTTGTTTTTTTTTTTTTTTTTTTTTTTTTTTTTTTTTTTTTTACTAATTAATTCCACATCCTATTACAGTGAACAGTAGAACAAAAATAAAGAGCTACTAGGGTAATGATGTGGAAAGGTGCATTCAGTTGTTTTGGGTCTTGGGGTTGTGGAGGGATTTTGCAGCATCATGGCTTGTTGGCTTTGTTGGGTCAAAACACTCAGGAGTGTGCAAATATAGAATATTTAACATGTTAGTTTCTTAGAAGGAAAGCAAATCCATGGAATTTATTTCTGCAGCAGTTTTTAATGTGAATGTAACATAATTCTTAACTGCTTTTATGATATGACTTTTTTTGTATAAAACTGCATCTTCTTTATTTTGCATACTTTAATTTTGGAACAAAATAAAACAACAAAAACACAAATACAACATCCAACCCTGCAGCCAAACTAGGTAGAAAATGGGGGCTCGAGGCCCTTATTTCCTGCCTTAATTAAGACACCAAGGACAGGAGGAAAAAAAACTACTAGAACATCAATCAGCAGAGGAATCCAGGTGGGAAAGGGCCATTCAAGGCTACTGTAAGAGCCATGGGGAAACTATACAGAGGGCAGATTTCTCAGTAGCAACTCCTAATCTACTTCTTCCATGTGATATGCATCCTCGTCACCCTCGAGAGGGGGTGTCTCATTAGGAACAGCACTGCTGGGTTCCTCTGCTGTCACTTTATCTTCATCAGTACTTAGGCCTAGCTTTATCATGTGGTAGATGTGATTGGAGTGGGTCTGGGGATCCTCAAGGGAGAAGCCAGAAGAGAGCAGCAAAGTTTCAAATAGCAGCACCACTAGGTCCTTGACAGCCTTGTCATTTTGGTCTGCCTCTGCCTTTTGCTGCAATGTCTCCACAAGGGGGTGGTCAGGGTTGATCTCCAGGTGCTTTTTGGCTATTGTGTAGCCCATTGTGGAGTTGTCTCGAAGTGCCTGGGCCTTCATGATGTGCTCCATGTTGGCTGTCCAGCCATAGGTGCTGGTAACAATGCAGCAGGGTGAAGATACAAGCCTATTGGAGACTGTCACCTTCTCTAGAATATATAAAGAACTCAACAAACTTTACACTAAAAAAACAAATAACCCAATCAATAAATGGTCTAAGGAATTGAGAAGACACCTCTCAGAAGAAGATACACGATTAATCAACAAATACATGAAAAAATGTTCAACATCGCTGGCAATTAGAGAAATGCAAATCAAAACTACTCTAAGATTTCACTTCACTCCAGTCAGAATGGCAGCCATCAAGAACACAAGCAACAATAAATGTTGGAGAGGATGTGGGGAAAAAGGCACACTCATACATTGCTGGTGGGACTGCAAAATGGTGCAACCGTTATGGAAAGCAGTATGGAGATTTCTTGGAAAACTAGGAATGGAACCTTCTCAACCTTTTTATCCAAGATTTCTTTCATGAGCTTGCAAAGGTTCTCAAATTTGGCCTTGCTCTCCTCCATTTCCTTTTTCTCCTCCTCATCCTCAGGTAGTTCCAGGACTTCCTTGGTCACAGAGACCAGGCTTTTCCCATCAAACTCCTTGAGTTGCTGTACACAGTACTCATCAATAGGCTTAGTCATATATACTACCTCAAAGCCCCGCTTCCACACATGCTCCACAAAAGCAGAGTTGGCCACCTGCTCTTTGCTTTCACCAGTAATATAATAGATGGACTTCTGTGTTTGCTTCACTAGAGAGACGTACTCTGACAGAGAAGTAATCTCATCTCCAGACTGAGAGGTGTGATAATGCAGCAGCTCAGAAAGGTGTCGCCAATTAGTAGAATCTTCATGGATTCCAAGCTTAAGATTTTTAGAGAATGCCTCATAGAATTTTTTGTAGTTCTCCTTGTCTTCTGCCAATTCAGAGAAGAGCTCAAGGCAGCTCTTCATAAAGGTTTTTATGGATAACTTTCAAGATTTTGCTCTGCTGGAGCATTTCTCAGGAGATATTCAGGGGCAGATCCTCAGAGTCAACAACACCACGAATAAAGTTGAGATACTCTGGTATCAGCACATCACAGCTGTCCATGATGAACACACCACGAGGGACATAGAGTTTGATGTTGTTGTTCTTCTTCTCAAAGAGGTCAAAGGGAGCCCGCCGAGGGATGAACAACAATGCCCTGAATTCCAACTGACCTTCTACAAAGAAGTGCTTGACTGCCAGATGGTCTTCCCAGTCATTGGTGAGGCTCTTGTAGAATTCTCCATATTCTTCCTGAGTGATGTCATCAGGGTTTCTGGTCCAAATGAGCTTGGTCTTTCTTGTTCAGTTCTTCACAATCAATATATTTCTCCTTAATCTTCTTTGTTTTCTTCTTCTTATCCTTACCAGTGTAATCCTCCTCATCTGACCCCACATCTTCAGTCTTGGGTTTCTCCTCATCATCTTTATCTTCCTCTTCTTTCTCACCTTTCTCTCCTCTGCCTCATCATCACTGATTTCCTTCTCCTGTTCCTTCTCCAAATAAAGGGTGATTGGACAGCCTATGAACCGTGAGTGCTTCTTCACCACTTCTTTGACCTGCCTCTCCTCTAAGTACTCTGTCTGGTCTTCTTTGAGGTGGAGAATGACTTTAGTACCTCAGCCAATGGGCTCACCATGATCAGCTCGGACAGTGAAGGATCCCCCAGCAGAAGACTCCCAAGCATACTGTTCATCATCATTATGCTTTGTAATCACAACAACTTTCTCTGCCACTAGATAAGCAGAATAAAATAAAAACCAAATTGCCCAATCACGGATATGTCAGCACCAGCCTGAAGAACCTCCATAAATGCTTTAGTACCAGACTTGGCAATGGTTCCCAAGTTGTTTATGAGATCAGCCTTGGTCATGCCAATGTCTGTGTCCACCAAAGTCAGAGTCCTTTACTGAGAGTTGGGGATGATGTCAATTTTCAGCTCTTTATCACTGTCCAACTTGGAAGGGTCTGTCAAGCTCTCATAGCGAATCTTGTTCAAGGCATCAGAAGCATTAGAGATAAATTCCCGAAGGAAAATTTCCTTGTTGGAATAGAAGGTATTGATGATGAGAGAAATGAGTTGTGCAATTTCTGCCTGAAAGGCAAAGGTCTCCACTTCCTCCTCTCCATGGTGCACTTCCTCAGGCATCTTGAAGAGAAAGGACTGCGAGTATCAGAGTGGGGTGGGCCCGAACAGTGTGTGACTCGCTCGCAACACGTAGGCAGCACGGGGGTGACTCACAAGCTGATATGACTATCTTTATGCCTCTCTTTCTCCTCCTATTTCTTCACAGTGATAGAAACCAGATTGATGCTTGTTTAGACAAAAGGTTAATGTATTAATTCATGGTACTTGGAAAGATATGAGTGATAAAGTTCTTCAGTACCATCTGATGTAGGACTTAGCGCAATGTGCTTGGACTCTCTCTCTTTCTCTCTGTGTGTGTCCCTCTCTGTGTTTGTCTCTCTCTCTCCCCCTATTTCTTTCTCCTAACTTTGTGTATGCCTGTGAATAGTAAAGAATTTGGATGGTATAAAATTTAGAACAGAAGCTTTAGGTCGGGAGGTATCAGTGTACCTGGAGGCTGATACCAGCCACACGGGCAACCAATTGTGTCTATGGAATGGAGCCCCAATAAAAGAATTCTAAACACCCAGGGCTTGGCTAGTTGGCAGTGCTCTGTGAATGTTGTCACACATCAATGCCAGGAGGGTAAAACATCCTTACTCCATGGGGAAAGAACAACAGAAGCTCTGCATTTCAAACTGTCCTGGATTCTGCCTTTATGCTCTTCTTTCCTCGGATGATTTTTATCTATATTATTTCCTTTTATTAAGTTAAGACAATGAGAATAATTGCTTTCAGTGGCTTCTGTGAGTGCTTTTAGTCAATGATCAAATATGAGGGCAGTTTTGTTAATGCTTCAAACTTGCAAACTGGTGTCAGAAATAAAGGCAGTCCTGTGGAGGATTGTGTTTCTTCTAGCTAGGTATTTGGCTCTTAGAGTTAGTCCTAAAATCTTTCCATCTTTGTATTCTTCTGTTGCAGAAAGGCTATTTCTACAAAAAGCATATAGAAGGGAGAAAATGGACACAGACAACTCTAGGCTTACATTATTACAGTTCTTCGGTCTCAGAGCAAAGAGATCTTTCTTTCTGATTCATTATATAAAAATGTGGGACAAGAGGTTTGAATGGACTGGTGTGAGACATAAATCCAAACTCTGGGACAATTACCATGGTTATTGAGTAAGATAAATTGTTTGGGTGCCCCACCAAAATAATAACATGGGTATCAGTGATATAGAAGAAACAAGTTCTTGAAAAAAATAAATGAACTTATGTGTGTGTGTGTGTGTGTGTGTGTGTGTGTGTGAGAGAGAGAGAGAGAGAGAGAGAGAGAATATAAGAATGATTTTGTAGTTAATTTATACAGAAAAATTTGGGGCAAAATAAATAACCTTCATCATCGACATCTTTTCTGAGTACTAAAGTCAAATAAAGTATTTGTAGCCTTCTTTTAGTAGCCTTCCTATATAAAATTAAGTTTCAACAAAGTTAGCTTTCACAGATCTGTGATTTCGTGTCTCTGAAGATTTGGAATATTCTCAGGAAAATATTGGCTTAATTACAGATATATATATATACAAAGCAACAACAAAATCATAACCTAATGCTTTATTTAGCTGTATTAAAATATCATAGATTTTTTGTTGCAGTTTGGAGCATAATCAAAATAGTCCCAAGATATTATTACTGTTGTATTTATTTATTTATTTATTTATTTATTTATTTATTTTGGTACTGGTGATTGAACCCAGGGGCATGTAACCACTGAGCCACAACACCAGCCCTTTTATTTTTTATTTTGAGACAGGGTCTTTCCAAGTTGCTTAGGGCCTCAGTAAGTTGCTGAGGCTGGTCTCGAACTGTCAATCATCCTGCCTCACTCTCCTTAGCCTGAAGAGACTGCTGTTTCCATAATGTTGTTATTGTTTATGATGCTAGAAATTATGATGTTCTTTGGATATAATGTGACATAAATGAAAAGCCCTGGGGACATGAAGTGTTTTCTGCTACTTTGCACCCTTTTCCCCTCTTCCTTCTCCTCCATGATTTTATTCTGTCCACTTTAATAAGAAAAAAGAAATTAGATTTACTTTGAATTTTCATGGTTACTTAAAGCAGCATTCTAATTCAATCGATTGGTAGGGCAACCATTTTATATTTTTTACACTAAGAGCTCTGAAAATGTAAAAATGTGACTTGCACCATTTCTTTGGAACACTTTTAAATTTTACATTTGAAATTTTCTGTAACCAGGATTCACTTAAAAATACATGCTGGATGAAACTTGCTTGAAGAGTTCTCCAATTTTCATTTTACCCTCAAACATTAATTAACTTTAAGGTTCATTCTACAATTGATGTCATATTTCAAGAAGGTCTGATCAGGAGAGGCAGAAGAGAGAACTTGGGTCACAGAAACCAGGGATAGATTCTTCTGGGAGAAAGGGGGCTCTCTGCTTCTGTTTCTTACTGGCTTTGCAAATTTGGGCAAGCTGTTTAATCTGTGTCTCAGCTTCCTCATTTATCATAGAGCTGTTGAAAGACTTAAAGAGGTTAATAGGCACAAATTCTTGGAATTGTGCTTGGCATGTAATAAATATATATGGTAGTCATTATTATGATTATTATTGTTTTAAATTATTAGAGTGATGGCAAAACTGTGTACATTATTTTCTTTGGAGAACACCATTCATAAAAGCATTATACAAGCAAATTCTCAACTTCAATGCTGAAATAATTGAAATGTTTATTAAATTTAAGGACAGGCTGCAAAGGACTTATGGCAGAATAAACATATGGTTGTGCTTTGCCTAAAATGGTGTGTTTCATCTAAAAGAATGAAATTCTAAATAAAGTAAGAGTACTCTAGAAAGATTTAATTCTTATTTTAAAGGTTAACTCAAATTGTTTTTCTATCTTCATTTGTAAGGAACTCAAAAATAAATGATAATATGAATTTTTCAAGAGACCTAAAAACGACATGATTGTTTATTATCAAACAAAAACATATTGATAGACAACAATGAATGAGGTGAATAGAGAGCCTACATATTGGGCATATTGGGGCAAATTTTTGCCACATGCACGTCAGATAGAGCACTAATCTCCAGGATACATAAAGAACTCAAAAAACTTAACACCAAAAACAAACAAACAAACAAACAAAAACAAGCAACCCAATCAATAAATGGGCTAAGGAGCTGAACAGACACTTCCCAGAAGAAGCTATACAATCAACCAACAAATATATGAAAAACGTTCAACATCTCTAGTAATTAGAGAAATGTAAATCAAAACTACTCTAAGATTTCATCTCATGCCAGTCAGGATGGCAGTTATCAAGAATACAAGCAACAATAAGTGTTGGCGAGTATGTGGGGGAAAAGGCACCCTCAAATTGCTGGTGAGACTGCAGGTGCAGCCAATCTGGAAAGTAGTATGGAGTTTCCTTAGAAAACTTGGGAAAGAACCACTACATGACCCAGCTACCCACTCCTCGGTCTATACCCAAAGGACTTAAAAACAGCATACTATAGTGATGCAGCCACTTCAATGTTTATAGCAGCATGATTCACAATAGCTAAACTGTGGAACCAACCTAGATGCCATTCAATAGATGAATGGATAAAGAAACTGTGATACATATATATACACAATGAAGTATTACTCAGCCTTAAAAGAGAATAAAATTGTGGCATTTGCAGGTAAATGGATGAAGTTGGAGAATAATATGCTAAGTGAAATAAACCAATCCCCAAAAAAACAGGGGCCGAATGTTTTCTTGGTAAAGTGGATGCTAAACCATAATTTGGTGGGTGGGGAGACATGGGATAAGTGGAGGAACTTTGTATTAGGCGAGGGGGAGGGGGAAGGACCATGGGGGTAGGAAGGATGGTTGAATGAGATGGACATCATTACCCTAGGTACATCTATGATTGTGTGAATGATGTGACCCTACTTCATGTACAACCAGAGAAGTGAAAAATTCTCTCCCCCATTTGTGAATGAATCAAAGAGCTTTCTGCTGTCATGTATAACTGATTAGAACTAATAAAAACATAAATAAATAAGTATTGATAGGAAATGGGGTATTTTTAAATGCAATTAGAGAATTAATTGAAATGAGATCACATCTGGGAACAAGATGAAATCATGACAGCAGGAGAAGTTGATTACTGAAAATTTATTGCATTTCCTACTCTAGAAACCTGATACAAAAAAAAAAAAGTGAAAATAAAATTGCTAAAGATCACAATGCCTTAAGAGAAGCCATCATAGGCAATGATGGCAATTTCAGGGGATTATTTCTGAAGAAAGAAGAATGATCTTTTCAAAGTAGTTAATTTATTTTAAGAAAGTAAATTTATTATTTAAAGACAACTTTATAGTGTGTTGGGCCATTTTTCTATGAAATTGACAATAGTTTTTTCTAGATTCTATAGAAACATTCAGATATTAGGATTTTTTTCTTTATAAATTTTTCTCATGTAAATTTTGGTCAAAGACAGTAAGCTATTGGTTTTTCTATTACATTCATAGGAGAGTATTTTTTGTTTAGAAATTGGTCAGATCAAGTGTGTTTGAGAGGGGTTGCCATAATTAAAGGAAATAGGAACATCTGTACAATTGGCAAAAAAAATATAGTAACCTCTTTCTAAATTCAAGGTCTCTGAAATACTTAATGTTCTTATGTAAATGCCTGTTTGTGCATGTGTGTGTACCTATAAATGCTTTTCTATACAACCAAAGATACATAAGAAGAGTGAAAATTCTGCTTTGGATATTTTTTCTAAATGCCTGGTGATTACTCTTGTTTTAAAAGGGATTTATAACCTTGATGGCCCCCAAAAGACAACACAAGCAGTCATTAACATCTTTTACACTAAGATAAGAATAAGCTCTGTCAGGACGTGATGCCATGAAGAAGTCTGGTTACCTAACTTTGACAGGTGTGGGCACTGGGTTTTGTAGTCTATAACTAGTGTTAGTACCTTCTCATGATGATACTTGAAGGGTTTCTTGGGATCTTAAAGAACATGTGTATGAAAGTAACATTACCTACCCTCACAGTGATAACTATGTATTGTTTAGAGCACAGCTTTATCTGTAGTGATGCATCAAGGAGATATATTGACTTCGTCTTTGACCTTAGGACACGTTCCAACCTGAACTGGACTCATCTTCTGTCTCTTTGATCACATTTACATAACATAAGGACATTAACTATAGCAAATTTTTATTATAGAAACTTTTTAAAATTATTATATAGGAAGCTTTTGATGCATTCTGTTACTGTGTTTAATTGCTGGATGCCCACTTTGGGCTAGTCTCAACAATGTCTGCATGAGGCTTCAGATCTTTCTACCTGAATCTTGACCAGCTGGGTTTCTCCTCCCTTATTATCATCTTCTGCCCACAAGATTGATGATAAATCTTATTTTAAAATCTTTGTGTGAAGAAGTCACTTCTTTGAAGTTAGTACTAAAAAGCATTTTACCATGATACGTCCTCTGAATTCTTATTAGATATTTCCATAGCTAATGTTTATTATATCCTGAACACTTCATACTCAACATTATATTCAGGGCAAGTTCTAAGGCCAAGTAACTGAGGGGAGTAACATCACTATTTAGTGAATAAAATAGTACTAGCTATGCTTAATTGCTGAATTTTGGCTGTTTAATTAAACATTTCACACCTGCATTCATGCTGGGAGATATAAAGATCAGTTATTAAGCATATTAGTTTTGTAAGGGCTACCCCAAAAAAGTACCACATTATGAGTAGCTTAAACAACAAATTTATTTTCTCACATGTGGAGGCTGAAGTCTGGAATAAGGTATGGGCAGGCCAGATTTCTTCTGGATTTGCTGTCTGTGAATCTATTAAGGCATCACTTCCTATATGTTCATACTACCTTTTCTTTGTACCACTCTTGTCCAAATTTCCTTTTCTTATAAGGGCACCAGTCATATTGATTAAGGGCCATCCTAAAGACATCATTTCAGTTTGATTACCTCTTTAAAGATGCTATCCAATATAGTCATATTCTAAGATACTGCAGATTAGGAGTTAATAAATGTGTTTGGGGTACATATAATGCAGCCTGTAATGCTAATATATATTAAAACATTAACAGAGTGAAACAATTTGAAGAGTCTGAAAACAAAGGAGATGATGTCAGATATTTAGGTTTTCACACTCATTGATGTTTTTCCATCATTTGTGTCTTCACTTTACACCAGTGGACAACAAAACAGGCTGATAAAGGCAAACACAATTTTTATTAAGAAGCAAAGAAAAATAAAGAATGGATATAATATTTAAGTATAAGTAGTTTTTAGGTGGAGAGTCTATGTAATTTATTGTAGTCAGGTCACTATTGTGGCCACTTAGGATACTGGAACATCACACTAAAATTATCTTGGGAAAACCAGTTTTATGTTCATCCTAGTTTCAGACCACCATTGAACCTCTTTGAAAAGTCTAAATACAAGTGCTTTTATGTTTGCCTTTAAGGATTAATGGAGAACACCCAGATCTTTCTAAAACTTTTCAAAGGGGTCCATTTTCAAGGAAAGGGTAAGAACTCCTGGTTTGAGCTATTCTGTGACCAAGAAATGGAATAATATTGGGACATCAGGGAAGATCACTCAAAAAATATGAATGAGTTAAAGAAGCAGAGCAAATGATTAACTTACAAAGAAAATTATATATGAACTATAGAGAATCTGCACAATTATCAGCTCTTTTTAGATATCCAATTTACCAGTCCCTGAAATTTCACCAATTCAGCCAATATCACAGATAAATTCTATTGATAATTGTAGTTTAGAAAACAGAATCAAGAATTACATAAGGCTTGGTTCAAATTATTTCTGTATTTTTTATATGTGCAGCCTTGGATAAATTATTTTTTCATCATAAATCTTAGTTTTCATATCTATGAGATTGGAAGGAGATGAATAATTTCTTCAAATGATTTTTGTAGAGATTAAATAAGATGATATAGAAATGCTGTGCTGGAAAAAAATCACAATTTGGTAAATTCATTAAACTATTATATCTCAACATTTTCATTATGGATATACAAACTTTGCTGTTTTCATCATATTTTCCCAACTTTTTTTGAGAGTGGACAATTTCTATTGGGATGACAAGTACTATTGATGCATTTTGCAAAATCCATAGTCAAATTTACAAGGAGTGTGAGAGGATAATTTATGGTTAAAATATTGGACCATATACAACCAAAACAACATTAGGTGATAGTGTGATATGAATACTGCTTTAAAATACATTAAGCTTGTGCTTATTGGGAAAATTTTGGAAATTAATTCTTCTTTGGCAGTGCAATGACCATGGCAATTACCAGCTTATGAACTTTCTATTTGATCAAAGATAACTTAAATTCTAAATTCAAGTTTAAATAATTTAGCTTCAGTCAAGCTCAATTTCTCTTACTTACTGGACATCTCTAATAGTGTTCCAGAGCTATAATACTGGTTTCTGGATGTAACTCACAATGTATTTGCAGAAATCTTAGGACATAAGTAAATAGCAAAAGAAAATTTCTTACGCACATACTGTTATGATTCCCATCACCAATCTCAAGAATTATAACAAAGTTTGATATGTCATATTTTGGAAACAAATTTAAAATAAAGCATGACAAGCAGTCATATTTATAGTTCAGGCATCTAATTTCAGGTATAATATATTTTGTTTCATAGTGGATTTTAGGGAAGCTGTTTTTGACACCTTCAAATTATGATACATCCCCTACCCATTTTATATCTCCATTTATCAATATGCTTGTAATTAGTGTTTCACTTCTGTATTACATAGTGCATAGTAAGAATTATGAGAGCAGATAAAAAAGTGGTCTCATTCTATACTACATCCATGGTGTAACTTAACATGTGAAATACAGCAGTGCCTCAAAAGATTGTTGTTGAATAGAGATTGGTATCATACTGCTTTTCTGACATGTACTTTTAAATGCTTCAAAGACACTTGAAGCTCAACCTATGGCTGGAGCCATGAGCTCCCAGTCTTCTTCTGGTGTGTAGTTTCCCCAAAGCAATATTCCTATTCTCTTCTTTTCTCCATCTACTGGATAGTGATGGCACCATCCATCCAGAATCCTGTGAATCATTCACTCCTTGACTCATTTCTCCCAACCTTCCCTTCTTTTCCAAGTGTATTATGATTTTTTACATATTGCTTTACCCAATACTGCAACTTGTTCATGCCCCTTCTTGATGGAATAGTCTTTTGACTGGACACATTGCTGTCCTGCTCTCCCCGACCTTAGGCAGATGGATTTTATTAATAAAATTCAGATGCAATATTTTCACCATCTTCCTTAAAAATATTTTTTGTGTCTTCCTATTTGCTAAAGGTTAGGTCTGAACTCCTAAACCTGACTCATTAACTAGATCTTCATCTAATCTCTGCTTCTCTTTCTAAATTAATACTTCACCAAATTTCTTCTACTCTAGTTCTCATGAGACTGAGATGCCATGTATGATCTTTCAGACTTTAACATAATTGCATACACTTTTCATATATTTTCCCTTGTCTTCACCCCTGTCATTCCATTAATCAGTATTGCTTCTTCTATAGAGCTTTCATCCACCCTCCAGGTGAAGGTTAGGTGCTCTTTCTATAGGTAATGATCCTTTCTTTCTTTTTTTTTTTTTTTTTTTTTTTGGTACCGGGGATTGACCTCAGTGGCACTAGACCACTGGGCCACATCCCCAGCCCTTTTTTGTATTTTATTAGAGACAGGGTCTCACTGAGTTGCTAAGTGCCTCGCCATTGCTGAGGTTGGCTTTGAACTCGCGATCCTCCTGCCTCAGCCTCCCAAAGTGCTGGGATTACAGGCGTGCGCCACCACGCCCGGCTTCTTTCTTTTTTTAATATTTATTTTTTAGTTGTAGTTGGACACGATACCTTTGTTTTATTTATTTATTTTTATGTGGTACTGAGGATTGAACCCGGGGCCTCACATGTGCAAGGTGAGCATTCTACTGCAGAGCCACAACCCCAGATCCTTTATTTCAATCCAACATTTCATTTTAATTATCCCTTAATTCATTATCTTATACCCAAAGTTTGGCACATAGTAGGTATTTAAATATCTAAATTAATGAAGGATAAGATAGAGCCTAGGGATGTGGTATTCCAGGTTTTTTCCACTTTCTAACTTGGAGGGTATATACTCAAAAGTATTTTAATGTATGCCTAAGAGGGCTTTTTAAAAAATTTTAACCATTGTATTAAACTCTTCAGGTTGCCATAATAGAATACCAAAGAGTGTGGTAATTATCAATAGAATTTTATTTTATTTAGATCTGGAGGCTGGGAAGTCCAAGTTCAAGATGCCAGCAGAATACAGGCTAAAGATGGTGGTAAGGAGAGTTCCAGAATACAGGCTAAAGACAGTGGTAAGGAGTGTTCCAGGCAGGTGATTTAAGAACAGATTCACAGAACAATGCCATCTCACTTCCAGACTGGCTCTGCTGCTGTTATGATTTGGTTGTGAGGTGTCACCCAAAACATCATGTGTGAGACAATGCAAGAAGGTTTGGAGGAGAAATGATTGGGTTATAGCCTTAAACTAGTCACTGAATAAATCCCTGATGAGATTGACTGGTAACTTGAGGCAGGTGGGGTGTGGCTAGAGGAAGTGGTTCATGGGGGTGTGGCTATGGGGTAAATATTTTGTATCTGTTAAGTAGAGTCTCTCTCTCTGCTTCCTGCTCCTCATATGAGCTGCTTCCCTCTGTCACACTCTTCCACCATAATGTTCTGCTTCACCTGGAGCCTTGAGGAATGGAGCCAGTCTCTTATGGACTGAGACCTCTGAAACCCTGAGCCCCAAAATAAACTTTTCCCCCTCTAAAATTGTTCTGGTTGGGTCCTTTTAATCACAGCAGCAAAAAAATATGACTAAAACAGCTGCTACCAGTGAATAAATTTTGTCCTTTCTTCACTGTTTTCTGTTAGTTCTACATGGTGAAGAGATACATAAGGACTTCTTGTGGGCATATCAAAATGCACTTATTCATGGCCCCATTAATTCCCTTTGACTATTGGTTAAAAATTTTAAAAACAGTATGTCTAAATTTTAATTTTAACTTTGATATAGGTTTTAATTTTCCCACAGTATACAAGCCTGTAAAAACAATACATTAATCATATCAAGTTTGTGTTCAGTTATTTCACATCTTACTAACTATATCTCAACTTCCAGTGAAAGCAGAGGGCTTTTTGCTTCTAAATAGCATATAAGTCTAATTCAAACGATGAGATAGTAAAGTCTAGAGCAGTTGGTTAATGCTCAGATGTAGCTTTTAAGTTATTTACTTTATGCTTTAAGGTAAAACGTGAGTTATAGGAAACTTAGAAAATACAATAGTGAAACAAACAACAACAACAAAAAAACTTAAAAATCTTTTATAGCACTATTGTCTGGAGCTAGCATGTAGTATTTTTGAATGTTTATTTCTAGCCTCTTTTTCATAAGTATGTGCATGAGTGTATTTGTGTATGTACATATACACACATATATGTATACATATCTATATTCACATTTTAAATACACAAATTATTTTTCCATCCAATTGCATTTTGTGTCATATTCTATGGTTTTATTTAATTTTTAAATTTAAATATCATAGTTACCACAGCATTAAGAGTTCTTTAAAAATACAATTGTATCGCTTGATTTCATTGCTGTGCATGAAAAATATAATTTTCATAATTTGATGCCTAACTTTTTTTTTTTTTTTTTTTTTTTTTTTTTGTGGTACCGGGGATTGAACTCAGGGGCACTTGACCACTGGGTCACATCCCCAGACCTTTTTGTATTTTATTTAGAGACAGGGTCTCACTGAGTTGCTAAGTGCTTCCCCATTGCTGAGGCTGGCTTTGAACTCGCTATCCTCCTGCCTCAGCCTCCCAAAGTGCTGGGATTACAGGCGTGCGCCACCGCGCCCGGCTTGATGCCTAACTTTTTATAAGACAAACAAAAGACTAAAGTAAATAAATAAATATTTAAAAAAAAGACTTAAATATATATCCTTGTATGTAAAGGCTAGTTTCTAAATTTTATTGTATCCTCAATATTAAACCTTAAATATGGACTTACTAGATCAGAGGACTACACTAAATGGAATTTGTCACAGAAATGTAGTCAGAAACTGAGCTCAGGTTGACATTGTTGCAAAGTTAAGAAAGAATGCATTGGCCCGAGTTTGTTTGGGAAGTGATTTAATGATTACTTGTTGGGCCTTAGATTTTTTTTTTCCTGTCTCAAACAAGGCCATATTTATCATTTTTTCCAGGAAGTTTTCTTCTCTCTCTTTCTTTCCTTCTCTTCTCCTATCATGTATTCATACATATGTGCATGCAGTCATGTGTGCACACATGCAAATACATGTGTGTCTAATATATCAAAAACTCAAAATTAATCTCTTAATACTGTGTTATTGCAACAGACCTACATTTGGAGCAATACTGGCATTAAAATAAGTGGGGACATTATGAAGTGGACTTAAAATGACACAGTTTATTTAAATAAATACTTAAATATATATTTTAAGTGAATACAGTTTACTTAACTGAATACTTCTTATATAGACACCAAGTAAAACAGATGTTACTTTAATTAGAAAGATGAACCCAACTGGTTGGAAGAAACTAGAAACTAAAAGAAGAGTTAAAATAAAATCAACATTTCTCTATTATTAAAGATAGGCTGGCATATTAACAATGATTTCACTTTGTTTTCTAAGTAGAGGTTTCAGGCTTGTTGTGAGCTGAACACTTTTCTACACCCTTGTAGTAGACTGATATAAGCAGAAAGCGAGCCTTTGATAGGCCATCCATCACAGCCTTGTTGAATTATCATTATGGCTAGGCTTAATTCACTGAGTACTGAAAATCCCAAGTCTTTGAGATGATGAACTTTTGGAACCAGAGGGCTTTCATTATTCTTCAACTCATTCTGTCAACACTGCTGACAATTAAACCATTTGCCACAAGGCAGGGTTGTTATTTCAAATTGTAAGTGGTCTCTGTGTTCATTCTTTTCTTCAGCTTACTTCTTTGGCAACCTATTGGAGAGAATAAAGGGAAAGTGGTGTTTATTAAAAAGAAATTAGTTTGTTGCTGGGTGCAGTGGCACACACCTGTAATCCCAGCACTTGGAAGGCTGAGGCAGGAGGATCATGAATGAGTTCAAAGCCAGCCTCAGGAATGGCGAGGCACTTAGCAACTCAGTGAGACCCTGTCTCTAATAAAATACAAAAAAAAGGGCTGGGGATGTGGCCCACTGAAAGAGTGCCCCTGAGTTCAATCCCTGGTACCAAAAACAAAACAAAACAAAACAAAAAAAAAAAAAAAAAAAAAAAGAAAAGAAAAAGAAATTAGTTTGTTATTTTAATGAGTTCCTTCACCTTAATATTGTAGTCAAAGAAACATAATGTGAGGTCTAATTTGTGAGCAATGGATGCATAATAAATTTGTCATTTCAGAGTATAAACAAACATTCATAGAAGTTAGGTGACTTACCTAAGGACAAATAGCTAATTTGTGGCAGAGTTGGAGCTCAAGTCCCTCTGTCTCTGGTCTAGTGTCATTATGTCCTACCATAATGACATTTCTTTTAGTGCATCTTTTGAGAAGAATATGGCAGTTGCAGCTGCAATTCACAAGATCAAGTGCAGCCTTTTGATAGTAATGAAGGCTAGTGAATGCTGAAGGGGTTTTAATTCAAGCAAGTGACAACAACAACTACAACCAAGTATCTCGTTTTCAATAACACATCAAAAGGAATTTGAAGCAAGTTTTCCATTACCAGTAGCTCACACTTTATAAACACAATTTCATGAATATTTTTTATACATCTTAGAAGATATATAGCCATATCTTGTAATCCGTGTTCTTGTTTTATATAAAATCTCATTTTATCTAAAATACCTCACCTGAGACACAATAGCTCTACTGCCTTCCATATATGTCATTACCTCTCATTACCAAGCAAAACCCCCAGGCTTAGTCCTCCTGCCACCTATGGGATTTTGGGCTTTAGTAACTTCATGTGCTCACACAAAAGAGAGACCAAGTCAGGAGATTTTACTAAACTTAAGAAGTGCCAAATCCATTTGAGCAGTGTTCTTTTTCTGGACCAAATCCATTTTCTTCATGTATTTCTCTTAGCTTGCAGCAAACAGTCATTGCCTCCTTTTCAATGTAATAAAAAAAAAATGCCCAGAAGTTATGGTCTTAAAACTCTGAGTTAGAATTTAACATTTTTCTTATCATTGCAGTTTCTCCAAGTCATCAATCTAGTTCATGGTTGTTAATGTATTTTGTATATTTAACACTCTTTTTCCCCAAAAAGTCTTTATGATCTGTGTCTGTAAATGAAATTTGGGATTATTCTATCAGTGCAGCTTAACATGAACAATATTTTACTGTTATAGATGATATATTTTTGTATGAGTTAGTAATCTATTCTGACAAGCCTCAAAGCCACTCTGCTAGCAAATGAAGTACTTGGGAAAATATATTAAGTCTATCAGGCTTGATGAAGTTACCACTTAATTTAACAAGTGATCAGCACTGTATTCAATAGGATTATAATGAACAAGTGTCTAAACATATCCCTTATAAATAACTTTTATAGAATGACTTGGAAAAAATAAAGATTCTAATTGTGTTCACTTCTATAAGTGTTTTCCACAAAAAATAATAATTCTATAAATCTGAGTGATTAAACCCAAATGATAGATATTAACAAACCCAATCACATGGGGCCACTTTCTTGTCTTATACTGAGGTACTTTTACTTGTCCAGTATCCCCTTCATGACTTCTTCTTCATATTCTATTAGCTGCTGAATCCCTCATACAGCCTGCCCACACCCATGACTAACTAGTTGGTTTTACTCATGTTGTGTGCCTTAGCGTCAATCACTCTCTGTCCTGCCACTCAATGCCAGTGAAAGATGGGTGTTCTTTTTATGTGCTCCTATAGAATTCAGTTACAGCCTTTCCCATGCTATTATAATTGCTTATGAAATGGTGGTCAGTGATAGGAAATATATCAGATGAACAAATTTAGCATTATTCCCCTAAACCCTAAGCTCCATGAATACAGGAACCATGTACTTTGTCCACTGTTATATCTCTGGTGTCAAGCATAATTACCACCATATAATGATATAATGGAGGCTCTCTCTCTCTCTCTCTCTCTCTCTCTCTATCTATCTATATATATATATATATGTGTGTGTGTGTGTGTGTGTGTGTGTGTATATAATGCTCATAAATATTTGTACTTATACTCTATAGATACATATGCACACCATACACATATATGCAACATATACATATGTGTGGTGTGTATATACCATATAAATATGCTATGCACACAGATGTGTATGTATAATATGTGTGTGTGCTTATATAAAGCAAGGCAATGTGAAGATTGTGTATGTCTATACTATACAAAAAGGTATATATTTGATAGATATTTTTCTTAGGACAAATACTGACAACATATCAACTTTATGATGTGAAATTGAATTCTAATTAAAGCCTTTAAGATATTTTCTAAATTGTGATTTTTTAAAAAGTGTTTGTGTTATTGCTATATTTGATAGATTTTTTTTAGGACAAATACTGACAACATATCAACTTTATGATGTGAAATTGAATTCTAATTAAAGCCTTTAAAATATTCTCTAAATTGTGATTTTTTTAAAAAGTGTTTATATTGTTGCTAACAAATATTCAACCTCTTGGTCCAAAAGAATGAATTCCAATCTCAACCCCTTTATGTTGTTCAACTAACTGTTAACCAACTGCCTCAGATCACCAGAACTTTATGGCTTCTTGTGTTGGAACAGCTGCAGAAATTTTGAGGGAATTCATGACCTTACTACTTGAAAAGAGGTGAAGTGCACCCAAAGACATGTATACATTGCTTCAAGTTTACACTTATTAGATATTAAGATATAATTAAATATTTGTGCTAGCAATCTTTAAATTTGTCTTGATCTTTGTCATTCATTTAATTACTGTATCAATTCATTACTTTAACAACAAGAATAAGTGAACAGTAGAAATTTTTGGATGTAGATGCTTACCAATTCTTGGTAAGGGCTAATGCATGTATGATCTAATATCTATTAATTAGAAATCTGTTTATAAAAGTAAGAATGTGAGACAGCATTGTAATGGGTTTATTCTTTTGCTACCAGCTCCTTCATTAAGTCATTTAGTCATTAAAAATGTTTACGGAGTGTTTATATGTCAGGTGCTGTGTTTTTTGCTCAGATTACAGTAATGATTCAGAGGCATGTTTCTCCACCTGAAGGAGTTTTTATTCTAGAGAGTGAGGACAGAGAGTGAAACAGGTCCTGTAAGGAGCAAGATGATTTCAAACGGTGGCATGTGCTGTGATGTTAACAAAGCAAGGTGAAGGGTGTGAAAAGCAGGAAAAGGTGCTCTTTGTTGAGATGTCAGGAAAGTTGAGTCTAACAAGGTAGCATTTGTGCTGACAATTAAATGACAAGGAGCTGTGGAAGAGACTTGGTCTAGGCAGAGCTATAGGACACAGTAAAATTCTGTGATGGAAAGCCTCTTTCCATATATGAAAGACAAAATCAAATGTAATATGTCTATACATCACTACAAAAACAGCATAGTGAGGTAGAAGAGTGCTCAGGGAATGGGTCAACTACTGTGGAGGATTTGAATTTTAATTTGAAAGCAATAGGAAGCCATTGGTGGTGTGTTGCCAGTGTTGCTGTGTTGGTAGTGGTTATTGTATACTCCAGGGACCTGAGATATTGAGAGTTTGAATTAATTATAGTCATCAGTAATTAAAGTGAAAGGTCACTTTGTTCACTGATTTATAAATCTCATTTTCTGACCTCCATTTTATCTCACCCAAAGCCTTCACTCTAATTGTTTGGTTAAGATTGTTTATTAAAGAATAACAACTATTTAGAAATGTTCAAAAATCATAATTACTCAATGATTGCAGAAGGAAAACACATCTGTGTAAGAGAATAAAAAGAAACCAGAGTTGAAGAAAATATTTGCAAATTACATTTCTGAGAAAGTGCTTGTATCTAGACTATATGAAAAACTCTCAAGACTAAATAGTAAGAAAACAATCTGATTCAAAAACAAGCACAAGATTTGAATAGACTCTTCACAAAAGAAGTTATATGTGGTTAAGTTTTTTAAAAAAAATTCTTTTATATATTCTAGAGATTAATGCTCTGTCTGAGGTGCAGGTGGCAAAGATTTTTCTCCCATTCTGTAGGCTCTCTCTTCACATTCTTGATTGTTTCCTTTGCTGTGAAGAAGCTTTTTAGTTTGATAAAATCCCATTTGTTGATTATTGATTTTACTGCTTCTGCTTTAGGAGTCTTGTTAAGGAAGTTGGTTCCTAAGCCAACATAATGGAGATTTGGGCCTACTTTTTCTTCAATAGGGTGCAGGGTCTCTGGTCTAATGCCTAGGTGCTTGATCCACATCGAGTTCAGTTTTGTGCAGGATAAGAGATACGGGTTTTGCTACACATGGATTTCCAGTTTTCCCAGCACCATTTGTTGAAGAGGCTGTCTTTTCCCAATGTATATTTTTGGTACCTTTGACTAGTATGTGATAACTGTATTTATGTGGGTATATCTCTGTGTCTTCTATTCTTTATTTTTAAATATTTTTAAGTTATACATGGACACAATATCTTTATTTTGTTTATTTATTTTTATATGGTGCTGAGGATCAAACCCAGTGGCTCACAGGTGCGAGGCAAGTGCTCTGCCACTGAGCCATTACCCCAGCCTATCTATGTCTTTTATTCTGTACCACTGGTCTACGTGTCTGTTTTGGTGCCAATACTATGCTCTTTTTGTTAAATGAAAATTAAAACTATACTGAGATTTAATCTCACTCCAGTCAGAATGGCAATTATCAAGAATAAAACTAATAATAAATGTTGGAGAGAATGTACGGAAAAAGGTACACTCATACATTGCTGGTGGCACTGCAAATTCGTGCAACCACTATGAAAATCAGTATGGACAGTCCTCAGAAAACTTGGAATTGAACCACCATTTGATCCAGTAATCCCACTCTGAACATGTATTTAGGTATGTATATATACCCAAAGAACTTAAAATCAGCATATTGTAGTTATGCTGCCACATCAATGTTTATAGCAGCACAAGTCACAATAGCTAAGCAATGGAACCAATCTAGGTGCCCTTCAACAGATGAATGGATAAAGAAAATGTGGTATATATACACAATAGAATATTACTCAGCCATAAATAAGAATGAAGTTGTGGCATTTGTGGGTAAATGGGTGGAATTGGAGATCATCATGCTAAGTAAAATGAGACAATCCCCCAAACCCAAAGGCCAGTGCTCTCTCTGATATGCAGAAGCTAACTCACAATTGCGGGGGGTTTAGGGAAGAATAGAAGTACTTTGGATTAGACAAAGGGGAATGAAGGGAAGGGGGGGGAATGGGAATAGGAAAGACAGTAGAATGAATTGGACATTCCTTTCCTATGTTCATATATGAATACACAACCAATGTAATTCCACATCATGTACAACCAGAAATATGGGAAGTTGTACTCCATGTATGTGTAATTTGTCAAAATATATTATACTATCATGTATAACTAAAAAGAATAAAACAACAACAAAAAACAAAAAAAAAGAAAACATTTTTGAGTGCAAGTATATATAAAAAGAATAGCTCTAAGTTATTGGTGTAGAAATAAAATCACATCATATAAGTGGCATTATAAAATAATTCAAAATTGTTTCCCACATTTTTGAACCAATTTATTATACTAATAGTTTATCATTGCTCATTATATTTACTGATAGTTGCTAAAATCAAAGTTTTTGTAATCTGATGAGTGAAAAATGTTCCCTCATGATTTTAATTTTCATATCTCTGATTAAAAATGGGAATGGACATATTTATTGCTTATAAAAAAGAAGATCTATGGATTAAAAATCATATGAAACAGTAATCATTATCATTAATAATTAGGTAAATGAAAATTAAAACCACATTGAATTACTATTACATACCTATAAGAATGTAGAAAATAAAAAGTAAAAAGAGCCATTTCAAAACTGGTCAGGATATGGAGATTTTAGAACACTCAAACGTTGCAAATAAAAATGCCAAATTATACAGTCACTTTGGAAAATGCTTTGGTAGGTTTTTATAAATACTTACTTACCATATGACTCAGAAATATGATTCCAAAGGGAAATGAAAACTTAGAAAATCCTCTGTGGAAATATTTATAAGAGCTTTATTGATAGCCACTCAAAATGCAGATAATCTTCAACTACTGATGGATATCAGTTCCCTTCAGCCCAAAACTATCACAAATGTACCATAGTAACCTGTGTAGTGTCTCATAAAAGAATGTGAGAAAGAACCTATTACAAAAGGTCTTTGGCTGGGTAATGTGGGGAAGGTATAGGGAAACAGAGTTTCACTCTACATTAGGTATAATAAGAAATTGGAGGCAATGTACTATTATGTATCTCAATAGATCTTAATTATATGGAGGGTATTCATAAGTGTGGTGAAAGCAAAAATTGATAAATAATTAATAATTACTCATTTAATGAGAAAGAGGGGTGTTTTGTATTTTGTGGTTGCACAGTCACTTTTTCTGAAGTGGAAATTGTGAGATTGCTTATATTTAGCAGGAGAATGATACAACTTAGTCACAAACAAAAAAACAATTAGTAATAACCTTGAGGACTAGCTGTGAATGTCAGGTCCATCCTTAGAGTCAAAAGTTTGCTTTTTTTTTAAAAAAAATTAAGGATAAACCAACTGTGGTAGGTCTATACAATTGAATACTACTTATGAAGAATAAATGAGCTCTTGATTCACATATCAACATGGATTTGCATTTTACTGAGCAAAAGAAGACAGACTGAAAAGACTATATATTACCTTATTTATGTGAGACACTGGAAAAGGTAAAACCATAGAAGAGAAAACATATCACTGGTTTCCAGGGATTAATAATGGGGAGAACAGTTGCCAGACTAGTGTAGCAGGGGAGGATTTTAGGGGTGATGGGATTAGATGGTCGACACATGACTATACAGTTGTTAAAACTCAGAAAACTGCTCACCCTAAAATGTGAATTTTACTAATTGGAAAAACAAAACAAAAGCAAACAAGAATGTATATGTGTGGAAAGGGAACGAGGGAGTTCCGACAGTGATTAATAAATCTGATTTTTCTATAAATGAATTGTTTAGTCTCACTTAGCAGATGGAAAAGAAAGATACTCACCTAAGTAACTTTGGCAGTCTTTTGCCATAACCACTTAGTCATCTTTTCCTACTCCTTTGAAAAGCAGTATTTTGACTGTATACTCTAAGGCTAAAGACATAAAATATATATAGTCAATGGACCTGTATTTTAGTTTATTTTTCTCAGGAGTATGTGCTAGAAATTATGAAGCTTTATTTATATGCTAGGATTGAGGAAATCAAATAAATATATTATGGGAGGGAAGTTTCTCACTGCTGGAGAGAGAAGTTATAAAAAAAGGAATTACCAGAATTGAATTTATGCTATACTGGCATTAGAGGTATCTATATGCACTCATTGAAAAAAATACATATAGTTAATAAATAGACACAAACATATTTAGAAATAAATGAGGATATGTGTCAGTAGGCAAATTTGTGTACACACATACATTTCCTGGCTTTGTCTATAAGAAGGTCTTAAAGTAATGACCTAATAGCTGCAATACTCACACAAAGAACCAAGATTTTGATTTCTAAATACCATTATACAGTAAAGGAACCAGGAATCTTTGGAGAAATGATTAATTCCAGCACTGGGCAGAGAAAATATAAGGATTCTTCTGGAGCATCTTATAATCTCAGAAAGTGAGGAAGTCTTAAAAAGACACATGTCTAGAAGGCACAAGAATTAACCTTAAAGAGCTTTCAATGGCCATAGCTAAAACAACACGAACAACACATTAGGTACAGTATGGATTATAACCCAGGAAATGAAGTTAATATAATTACATGTTAATATAATGTAATTAAATATTACTATAATTAATATAATGGGTGGAAAATGAAAAATATTCCTTAAAAATTTTCAATTAACATATAAGTATAAAGAAAATACAAAATCACCATGAGAATCCTATAGTAGTAGTAGTTACCAGAGGCAAGATCCATTCAAAGAAGATAAAAGATACAGGCTATCTGCATAGTCTTACATTTTTCCCCCTGAAATATTTATTAATTACAAGGGGCAAAGGAGAATCTTTGCAGGTACCACCTTAACCAAATGATCAAGGCCAACAAACACTGTCAATGACACATATAAACATTATATGACACTTGATATGAAGTCTTGAAAAGAGCATATCACTTCAGTGCCATCCTTCCCATTAATGGAATGAATATTTGATAAGAAACTAAGGAATATCTACAAAGTAATGAAAGATAAGATATGGAAGAGAAGAAAAGGTTGAGGGACTGTCACAGATTTGAGATTAAGAAGACATGAAAAGTAAATGCCATGCAGTACCCCGAATTGGATTATGGAGAATAATAAAGGATATTAGAAGAAAAAATGATGAAAACTAATTTCTACACTTTGGTTAACCATATTGTACCAAGTTAATTTCTTAGTTTTTCAGTTCTTCTAAGAGTCTCAGCACCTGCCTTCTCTCTACCATATTTGTGTACTTATTTATCTATACAGGTATTAAAACCAGAGTCAGGATTCCTAGAGTCACATTCATGATAAATGAGCATGGTTCCACATGGGAAGAGAGAAAGTCTTGCAGGCAGTATTAACAACTTATGTTAGCTGGCATTACTGAACACTTGGTTACATGCCAAATATTTTTATATTCTCCCATTTAACCCTTAGAACAGTTTTGAAGGTAAATTCTATTGTTTTCTTCCTCTAAAAATGGGAACCTGAAGATGAGAAATATTAAATTTCAGGTCTAAGATCACTTGGCTGTGTTCAAACCCAGTTCATCTGACTCTGTAATCTCTGTCTTTAACTGTCTACATTGGTCACCCTAATTAACAGTGACTAGGAAGGGAACAACAGACTTTCTTTTTCAGTATTCATAGGTTATCTTGGTTGTGCATTCTGTCATATTTCACATTTTAATAGAGTATTCATCTCTTCTAGCTGTTTTTGCTTTTTTTGCTACTACACTACTTCATAGCTTACTGGTACTTCTATAATCTGTAGTATTAAAAGATGCTGAAATTCTTCAGGAGAATTTTTTATTATACTTTCTCTGCACAATATAATATTATGGATCTATAATATTGATTTTTATAATAAGATCCAGTTCAGAAATCAATATACCATGTTTTAGAGGATTTCTGAAATGCAGGACATTATGAAGCAAAGCATAAAAATAGCTGAAACTAATTTCTGAGGAACTATGCACATTCTACAGCCTTCATCATACACAATGATATATAAATGGTCTAAAATTGTTCTAAAATTAGTGCTCCCATTAATCAATCAGTATACATTTAAAACATTTATTTTCACTAAGCTTAATTTTCTTCAAATAATTCAGCTTAAAAATAATTTCAATAGAAGTTCTTTCCTGGATTTACTGGACAGGTTAATGTGTGCTGATACATCTGTATTTGCTTTGGGCCTTTATTGCCAAGTCTTAGTCTTTGTGTGAATATTTGCTCAGAGCACATATTTTAGTATTGATTATTTTACAATTGATTTCTCATGAAGATTTTGCTTTCCTTCATTAAATATGTCCCCTGGCATTTTTAAATCAGGATATTAATTTATTCATTAAATGTCCCTGAAATGGGACACTCATGCTTTGCAAAATATTTGCTGCATCTTTTTGGAATAGCTTTTTCTTTTCACTTGACTTAGAGGGTAAAAATTAGGAAATGTCTTTAAACTATCTTGACTTTGATAGAAAAAAAAAAACTTTTGGTTTGATGATAAAGTAACTGATTCTATTTTATTTTTCAGACTAAATATATATAATCACTGTCTAAATATTTCAAAATAATTTTGCTATTTAACTGCATCATGCCAAGTATATATTTGGATCACTCTAGCATGGTCTGGAGCAGCAATGACAAGTGAAGTTCAATAACAGGAAGAGTATTAGCTATTAGGGAGGAGCAGCTTAGTTCAAGTTCAAGTAACAGAGTGCAAAATGCATTGTGATGTATGCCACTGTTGCAAGGGCAAAGGGGCAGCTTGCATCTATTAGCTATCCCTGTAAGGGTCCTCAAATTTTCACTTCTCTATAATTCAACAGGGCTAAAATGCTATGGTTTAAATATGCCAATTTTATGTTGTACAATTTGAAATTGAGTTGTCTAATAACAGCAAAAAAAAATGTACTGTGTAATGTGTACTGAGAAAAAAAATGAAGAAATGCAGAATCAATGCTTCATGTCTGTCTTTGAACCATATATGCTGCTGCTAAGGAGCCAAGGCGAATGATCACCTGACAAGGAGAGTGTTAATTTGTCTGCCACAGCATGGTGCATGGCACATAGTCTGCAAAAGAAAGAGGGAAAAGAAAAAAGAGTCAAACCTGTAAGGTTCTCTCACCAAGAAGGAAAAGGCAAATCATCTATTTTTCCTGATGAGAATTGTTCATCATAGGATCTCATCTGATTCTTCTCTTCATCCTAATGGAGGGTGCTCCATCTCTGCTTGGAGCCTTCCCACCAGCACTGAAAGTGGGCCTTCCTACAACAGGCTCTAGTTATTCCATTGTTCGGCGTGTAAAGGGCATTGTAAACATGTATGAGCTGAATCAAGCTGGTGTGGATATCATAGTCCCTCACATGGAAATCCTTAATGAAGTTGAAAGTAAATTGGGAAACATCATTTGCCATGTGATTTTTCATTTTTTCTAAGATAACAACAACCTGTTACATAAAAATCTGAATGTATTCCACGTCACTGAAATGTATAGTTAAAAATAGGTAAAATGGTAAGTGCTGCTTATTTTAACACAATAAAAATTTAAACACCAAATAACTGCTAATTAGTTCTGTCATTTTAGAAATGCTAACCTTAGGGAATTCATCAATAAATAGTTTCTCAGAGCTCTTAGATGATAAATATAATGTGTTTCAGTGGAAAACAATAACTGTTTCAGTATTAGAGCAATTCAAAGAATTTGAGTAGTTTAATTGGGATCATTTGTTTTATTAATGCTGAGATATTAGATAATTCTCTAAGGTACACTAAAATAAGTTTATTTTCAGATTATGTTTCATATTTTTTGCTATCATCATAATTAAACTTGGGCTTGAATATTAGATAAGTGGCCATAAGTTTTTAGTTTCATCGTAGTATCAAATTATAAGGGGGTTATGAGGTTCAGAAGTGTTTATGGACATACAATAATGGGATCAACATGGACTGTTGGCTGATCATTTAGACTTTTGACCCAGAGAGGCCTGCTCAAAATCTATGTTCATCACTTATGTGCTTTGTGGCCTTGGGCAAGGTAATTGATCTAAGACTAAATTTTCACATATGTAAAAGCAGGGTATCAACAGGATATCTTACACTATTGGACTATTGTATTGATGAGATAAGTTAATAATCACTTAACACACTACCTGATACATAGCAAAAATTCAGAAAAAGGAAAATAGTCATATATACCTCAAAAAATCCTTTCTGGATTCCATGATATACTGTATACAAAATGGCATCATCCTAATCATATTGTAACAGCTCAGTGGATGCCAATTGCCAATACCATTACTATACATGTAAAACCATCTGGTAGCTTAGAGTATCATGATTAGTCATTTCTGTAATCCTGCATTATTGCAGCAGTATCAGAATGCCCAGTTTCATCTTATGATTTCTTGTTTTGCATATTGATTCCCTGCAATATCATTTAAAAATATTTATTTTTTAGTTGCATTGGACACAATAACTTTATTTTATTTATTTTTATGTGGTGCTGAGAATTGAACCCAGGGCATTGAATATGCCAGGTGAGCACTCTACCCCTGAGCCACAACCTCAGCCCCTATAATATCATTTTTATTATTGCCTTTTCAAAATTTTTTGGCAATTTCTTAGGCAATTTGTGGCAATTTTTTAGGAAATTTCTCTTGCCTAACAAATGAAATCTAAAATTTTAGGGGCATAGTCACAAGTAGATTTGAAGATCTTAGAATCAGCCTCATCAATTCTGCCTCTATCATAAATTAGCTATGGGAGCCATTTTCTTTTTTTTTTTTTCCATCTAAGACTCAGTTGCCTCATCTGTAAAAATAGGACAACAGTAGTCTGTATTCTGTTATATAAAAAAGAAGATACTAACAGTCTTAAAAAAATTGGGGGCATATGGTAAATTTTCAGTAAAAGCCAGCTAATTTTCTCATATTGTTGGATAAGATCAATTATTAGAAGTTTCAAAGAAAATTTTCACTGGAAAATCTAAATAGGGAAAGAATATGCCCTGCAAGGCTATTCCATTAAGGGCAAGAGAATGACCTCAACTCTGATGCAACAAAGGGCTTGAGAAATTAAGAAGTGGGATATGGAGAACCACAGGTCTCCTGTGTTGGCTAATTAATCTTATCTAAAGGGAAAATAAATTTTATTATATGTTCATGACAGAAGGTAGTTGTAAAATTTAGGACCAATTACTTATAAAGTTAAGCTACTCCCCTCCCAAAACACTGTAAGATATGAAAATTACCTTCTATTATGATTATATTCAAAGAAATATGTTCTGTCCCTTGGCAGTTCCCAAAACTGGAAAGAGGCTTTTAAGTGAATTGTACGCCATCCCATGGAATCTTATGGGAGATTGGCTTCAGGACCCCCTCACAGGTACTAAAATCTGTTGACATGTGGGTCTTATATAAAATGACATAGTATTTGCAAATAACCTATGTATATTCTCTCATGTTCCTTAAATCATCACTAGAATACTTATCCTAACGAATATACTGTACATTTCGGGGCTGGGATGTGGCTCAGCGGTAGGGTGCTCGCCTAGCGCGTGTGCGACCCGGGTTTGATCCTTAGCACCATATAAAAATATATGCATTTGTGTACAACTAAATAAAATAAATAAATATTTAAGAAAAAAATATACTGTACATTTCATAAAATAGATATTATACTGTATTGTTTAGAGAATAATAACAAGGACAACTGCCTGAACGTGTCTCATATAGTTGCCATATAAAAATACTTTTGATCTATAGTTGGTTGAATCTGTAGATGTGGAACACATGGATGTGAGGGGATAACTATATTTTTCAAAGAGGCAGAGAAAAAAAATTAATCACAAGTTTTCTAAGGAAAATGCTTCAAGTGCCTATAGACAGGAAAAACCCTGTCTAAAGTTTTGTCAAGTGGAAGGAACTCTAAGTTTGTCATGATTAGAGCCTTCTTCACCTGCTCACAAAGCCTTTCAACTTATCCTATCTACTATTTGATTTAAAAAATTGTCCTCTGGAGCAACACTGAGTTTATATTCCAGCCTTACTTGAAACTCTTGAACATGACCTATTTGATTTGAGCTCAGATAAGCCCAGTTCAAGAGTTCAGAGAAGCCTTGAGTGTTTTCTCTAGGGTTTTTACTGCCCGATCACTCAAAAGAGGGCAATATAGCTTGTGGAAATCTATCAAATGCAAAGCTACAGATAGAGCAAGTTAACAGAAAATACTTTTTGCTACTATTTTTCATGCAGCATGAAATTTTTAATTGCATGTATATAAGCAAAGAACATCAAAAATCCACAATCTTTGTTCTGTTGGAAAAGTCTTTATGGTTCCATCATCATTTGGGAAGAGCAAAGAAATATCTCTAGGAGCAATTCACTATAGTCAGAGGACAGGCTTAATGAGGAATTATAGTCACTCATGAAATGTCACTCATTATTAATTTGTTCATTGCTTACTTATTAAGCCCCAACTGTACTATAGGATGAAATCCAGCTAGACTAAGTTGTAGCATACATATATTGGTCCTTTTCTTTCTTGCTCTGTGACAATAAACCAATTATTTTAATATTTCAATTCCCCCATAAATACCAATGAGGCATAATAGTTTGCATACCCATTCTAGACTAAATTGTGTTCCCTTAAATTTTACATTTCAAAGTCTTAATCCCTGACACCTCAGAATATAATTGAATTGGAAATTAGGCCTTTATAGAGATAATTACGATAAAATGATATAGAGGAGATCACTTAACCGACTGCTTTGTGGCATGAAACCAAGAAAGCAGACAAGCAGTTTCTCAGCAAGGTGAGTTAACAACAAAAGGGGAGCCCACTTTACTGGAATTTAAAACTAGACATTCAAAACAGATTGGGGACTCAGGAGATTGGCTATAATAAAATAAGGTGGAAATCCCCAGCAGCAGAGTTGCTGCCATATCTGGGCCAGAAACAACAGCCAGAGCAATCCCTCCATGGGCAAAGTGAATTAAAGAAACCAGGAATTTTAGGAAGTCTGAGGCATGTCTGGGTACATTTAGGGATCAAGGACATTGCCTCACTAAACTGAAAGTCATGATGTGCTATATCCTTGTGTGGGGAAAGAAGCCACCATTTCTCCAGGCGGTATGCGGTGACAGAGGAAGGAACCATTTTGCAGCTGTAGCACAGGGGCCACCAGCTGAGGGAGCCGATTCCTGGCAAACCAGAGTTTGGCCCAAAATACAGACCCAGTAAAGACATGCTGCATGACATGGAGTGTGCTGAAGTGACCAGGAGAAAATCAGATGTGAAGAGAGGTGTACACAGGGGACAACTGATCGTGGAAAACCACCTGACTGTACCACTCCTGCTCCAATCCAGCTGCTTGTAGGACCAGCTGGGAAAGACTCATCTGGTTGGGAATTCAGAAGGGATGAGGTAGGAGAGATTGAGTTTGGAGACTGAACACAAGACTAGGAAATGTGGGTTCTGCAGGTGATGTAGGAGACTAAGAATTAGCGCCTCTACCACACAAGTGGAACCTGGGGAGATCCCTGGAGTACAGTCTTCCAGTGTGGAATGCGAATTACAGAACCCTGGAGGTGTGCTGATTTGAAATCTCTATACCAAGTGATATTTAGCAAAGATCCTTGAGCCCACCTAAGCCTAAACCCTGCCTCCAGGAATTCCACCTACAGGATTACCTCTCTTATTCCAGCAATCCAGAGGGTGGAGCATCATGCTCCAGACAAACCCACCTAAAACTGCTGAAAAGAGAAGTTGATAATTTTTTGAACTCCAATGGAAGAATTCTTTAACTTTTCATTGAGATTTTTTTCTCTCTCTTTTTGTTTTCTCTTTTTGATTGTGACCTTAATGGGACATGGACACTTATAAATAATTTTTTTTCTAATTTCTAGCACTTTTAAAAGCCAGTTATTTTTCCATGGATCAGTTTTTTGAGGATCTGTTTTTTTGTAGGCAATAATTGATCATATCAATTCTCTTTATTTTGGTAATTAACATTGTAATTGTCATAGTAGGAACTATTTGGTTTAATGCTGTATATTGTTTGTTATTATTATTTGTCTTCCTCTATATAGTTAGGAACTGGAAACCTTCAGGGACAATATATGTCCATGGGATAGAAACTCTACTGCTTCAGATTCATACTGTTAGATGGTAGACACAAAACAACATAATAAAGCAAGGGGAAAAAAAAACACCCCAAACAAACCGAGATACTCAATAACAGAATCAGTTGACACAACAGTAGAAAAAATGTCAGAGAAGGAGTTTAGAATATATATAGTTAAACTGATCTACAAAGCAAGGGACAGTAAAAGGAGTGAAATTATAGAGAAAAAAGGAAGGGAAAGATCACTTCAATAAAGAGTTTGAGATTCTGAAAAAAAAAAAAAAGAAGAAATCCTTAAAATGAAGGAATCTATAACTCAAATTGAAAATTCAATTGAAAGTATCACCAACAGACTAGAGCACATGGAAGACAGAATTTCAGGCAATGAAGACAAAATATATAATCTTGAAAAGAAAGTTGACCATGGAAAAAAGATGTTAAAAGACCATGAACAGAACTTCCAAGAAATATGGGATAACCAGAAAAGATCGAATTTAAGATTTATTGGGATAGATGAAAGCTCAGAGATACAAACAAAAGGAATGAATAATTGTTTCAATCAAATAATATCAGAAAACTTCCCAAACCATAAAAATGAAATGGAATATAAAATACAGGAAGTTTATAGGACCCCAAATATACACAATTAAAACAGACCCACAATAAGGCACATTGTTATGAAAATACCTAACACAGAAAAAAGGATAGAATTTTTTAAAGACTGAAGAGAAAAATATTTAGGTATCCTTTAGAGGGAAACCAATCCAGATCTCAGCTCATTTATCAACCCATAACCTCAAAGCTAGGAGATCTTGGAATAATATATACCAAGCTCTGAAAGAAAATAGATGTCAGCCAAGAATATTATACCCAGCAAAAAATAAGCTTCAGAATTGATGATGAAATTAAAATCTTCCATGATAAACAAAAGTTAGAAGAATTCACAACTAGAAAGCCTGCAATACAAAACATACTCAATAAGATATTTCATTAAGAAGAAATAAAAAATAAAATTCAAAACCAGTAAAGGGAGGAACTACACTAAAAGAACAGTGATTCAGTGGAGACAAATATGTAAATTAAAACCCAGAAATAAATCAAAATGACAGGGAATAAAAATCATATCTCAATAGTGGCTTTGATTGTAAATGGCCTAAACTCATCAATCAAAAATCACAGACTGGCAGATTGGATTAAAAAGCAAGACCCAACAACATGCTATCTCCAGAGACTGATCTCATAAAGAGATCAGTGAAAGTGAAAGGATGGGAAAAAAAATATCACTTATATGGATCGAATAATTAAGCAGGGGTTTCTATCCTCATATCAGATAAAGTGGAATTCAAACCAAAGTTAACCAGAAGCAACAAAAAAAGGACATTTCATAATGCTTAAGGGAATTATACATCAACAAGACATAACAATCATAAATACTTATACCCCAAATTATGGAGCATCTAAGTACATTAAACAAACACTTCTGAAAATCAAGAATTATATAGATCACTACACAATACTACAAAATACAAAGTGACTTTAATACAATTTTATCACTACTGGATAGTTCCCCCAAACAAAAACAAAAAAGAGAAACTATAAAACTAAAAAATACAATTTATAATTTAGACTTAATTGACATATATATAATATTGCATCCATCAATGAGCAAATACACTTTCTTCTCAGCAGAGAAGATCCTTATCTAAAATAGATCACATTTTAGGCCACAAAGCAACTCTTGGAAAATACAAAATAATACAGATAATACCTTGCATCCTATCAGATCATAATGGAATGAAGTTAGAAATCAATGATAAAATACAAACAATAAAAGCTACTCTAACACCTGGAGACTAAATAATACACTATTCAATGATGAATGGATAGCAGAATATATCAGGGATTAAAAAATACTTAGAGGTAAATGAGAAAAGCAATACAATAAATCAAAATCTCTGGAACATTATAAAGACTGCTAAGAGGAAAGCTTATTAAATTGAGCTCATTCATTCAAATAATAGAAAGTCAATGAATAAAAGACCTAACATTACATCTCAAAGCCCTAGAGAAAGAACAAATCAACACACAAAGCAGTAGAAGACAGGAAATAATTAAAATTAGAGCTGAAATCAATGAAATTGAAACAGAAGAAACAATCAAAAAAAATTGACAAAACAAAAAGTTGGTTCTTTGACAAAATAAATAAAATTGATCAACCCTTAGTCAAGCTAACAAAGAGGAAGAGAGAGAAAAGTCAAAGTATTTTGAAAATTTATACTCTAATGAAATAAAAAATCTTGAAGACATCGACACATAGAGATATATGACCTACCCAAATTGAACCAGGAGGATGTAGAAAATTTAAACAGATCAATTTCAAGCAAAGAAATTAAAGATGCTATAAAAAGTCTACTATGAAAGCAAAGCCCAGGACCAGATGGAGTCTCAGATGAGTTCTACTAGACCTTCAAAGAAAAATTAATACCAATATTCCACATATTATTCAATGAAATAGAAAAGAAGGGAATGCTTCCAAACTCATTCTATGAAGCTAGTATCACCCTGATATCAAAACCAGACAAAGACAAATTAAGGAAAGCAAATTTCAGACCAATATCCCTGATGAACATAGATGTAAAAATTCTTAATAAAATACTGACAAATTGCTTATAAAAACATGTTAAAAAGTAGTGCACCATGATCAAGTGGGGCTCATCCCAGGGATGCAAGGTGTGTTCAACATAGGGAAATCAATAAATGTAATTCATCATATCAATTTACTTAAAGATAAGAATCACATGATTATCACAATAGAAGCAGAAAAAGCATTTGACAAAATACAGCATCCATTCATGTTCAAAAGAGCAGAAAAACTATGGATAGTAGGAACATACCTCAACTTTGTAAAAGTTATATATGCTAAACCCAACATCATTTTAAATGGAGAAAAATTGAAAGTATTCCCTCTAAAAACTGGAACAAGACAGGAATGACCTCTGTCACTGCTTCTATTCAACATAATCCTGGAAACTCTAGCCAGAGCAATTAGGCAGAAGAAAGAAATTAAAGGTATACAAATAGAAAAAGAAGAACTCAAACTATCCCTATGTGCTGATGACATGATTCTATATTTAGATGATCCAAAAACCTCCATCAGAAAACTTCTAGAACTCATAAATAAATTCATCAAAGTAGCAGGATATAAAATTAACACCCTTAAATCAATTACATTCTCATACATCAGTGATGAATCAACTGCAAAAGAAAACAGAAAAACTATTCCACTCATAATAGCCTCAAAGAAAATAAAATATTTGGAAATTAATCTAACAAAACAGGTGAAAGACCTCTATAACAAAAACTACAGAGCACTAAAGAAAGAAATTAAAGAAGACCTTAGAAGTTGGAATGATCTCCCATGTTCTTGGATAGGCAGAATTAATATTGTCAAAATGGCCATACTACTATAAGTGTTATATAGATTAAATGTAGTTTCTATTAAGGTTCTGATGATGATATTCAGAGAAATAGAAAAAGCAGTTATGAAATTCATTTGGAAAAATAAGAGACCCAAATAGCCAAAGCAATCCTCAGCAAGAAAAGTGAAGCAGGATGTATCAAAATACCAGAACTTTAATTATATTACAAAGGTATGGTAAGAAAATGGCATGCTATTGGCACCAAAACAGATATGAAGAACAATGGTACAGAATAGAAGACAAAGAGAAAAACGCACATAAATAAAGATATCTCATACTAGACAAAGGCACCATAAACACAAATTAGAGAAAAAATAGCCTTTTCAAGAATTGTGCTGGGAAAAGTGGAAATCCATATGTAGCAAAATGAAATTAGACCCCTATCTTTCACCCTGAACAAAACAACTCAAAGTGGATCAAGGATCTGAGCATTAGACCTGAGACCCTGTGCCTACTAGAAGAAAAAGTAGGCCCAAATCTCCATCATGTCAGCTTTCAAAGAGGATACCACAACAAGTTTCCTAAAGAGCAATATGTAAAATCAAGAATCAATAGTTGGAATTTTATCAAAATAAAAAGCTTCTTCATAGCAAATAAAGCAATCAAGAATGTAAAGAGCCTACCAAATGGGAGAAAATCTTTGCCATCTGCACCTCAGATAGAGCATTAATATCCAGGATACATAAAGAACTAAAAAAAATTAACACCAAATAACCCAATCAATAAATGGGCTAAGGAACTGAACAGACACTTCACAAAAGAAGAAATATAAATGGTCAACAAATATATGAAAAAAATGTTCAACATCACTAGCAATTTAAGAAATGCAAATTAAAACTTCACTGAGATTTTAATCTCACTCCCATCTGAATGGCAATTATCAAGAATACAAGTAAAAATAGATGTTGGTGAGGCTGTGTGGAAAAGTGTACACTCTTAAATTGCTGGTGGGACTGAAAATTGGTGCAACTACTCTGGAAAGCAATGGAGATTCCTCAGAAAACTTGGAATGCAACTACCATTTGACTAAGTAATCCCACTCTTTGGCATATACACAAAACTTAAAATCAGCACACTATCGTGATGTTGTCACATCAATGTTCATAGCAGCTCAATTCACAATAGCTAAGCTATGGAACCAACCCAGTTTCCCTTCAATAGACAAATGGATAAGAAGCCGGGCGCGGTGTCGCATGCCTGTAATCCCAGCACTTGGGAGGCTGAGGCAGGAGGATCCGAGTTCAAAGCCAGCCTCAGCAATGGCGAGGCACTTAGCAACTCAGTGAGACCCTGTCTCGAATAAAATACACAAAAAAAAAAAAAAAGGCTGGAGATGTGGCCCAGTGGTCGAGTGCTCAATCCTCGGTACCAAAAACAGACAAATAGATAAGAAAATGTGGTACATACACAAAATGGAATATTACTCAGCTATAAAGAGAAATGAAATGATGGCATTTTCTGGTAAATGGATGGAATTGGAGGCTATCATACTAAGTGAAATAAGTCAATCCCCCCCCCCCCAAAAAAAACCCCCCAAAGGTTGAAACTTCTCTGATATGCAGATGCTTACTCACAATAGGTTCTGGAGAGGGAGGAATGGATGTTTACCAGACTGGACAGGGGGAAATGGGGAAGGGAAAGGGAATGGGAATGGGAAAGACAGTAGAATGAATCAGACATAACTTTCTATGTTCATATATGTATACATGACCAGTGTAACTCCACATCATGTACAACCACAAGAATGTGAAGTTATACTCCATGTATTCATGAGATGTCCAAATACATTCTACTGCCATGTGTAACTAAAAAGAATAAATTAAAAAGAAAAAAGAAGATAAAATGAAGTTCTATGGGTGGGTTCTAATCCAAAGGGATGAGTTTCCACATAAAAAGAGGATATTAAATACTTAGAGGGAAGACTATGTGAAGACATGGTGTGAAGAAAGCCATATACAAGTCAAAGTGAGAAGCCTTTGTCATGGCAGCCCTAGCAAACCAATATACTACCTTACAGAATGAGCATTCCATGAGAAAAAAACATGTAAAGCATATTTCAAGGTCTCAAAACCAGACTCCACAGTTTGTATATTTCTCTAGCCTACCCTGTGCTCTTCTAGAACTAAATTCCATAGTTTGTGTCATTCTTGTCTTCATAAAACTTGAAGGCTTTCTTCTTTCCTGAGTAAAATTCTTTATTATGGGTTTTTCAAGGTGGATAAATGTCCCAGACATTCATGTATTCTTTTTGTACATAAATGCATACTCCACCAGTCTTAAATATTACTAGGGTTTTTGAACAGTATGTTGATTTCTAAGTACACATCTCACAGCTCCATGCCTTCAGTTCATAACTTCCTCATAAGCAGTTGAACTTCTATTATTCACTGTTCAGTAGAAATGCCATCCTTCTAATAGAAAGATGTGGAGCTCCAACAGTGTGTGATTTTCTCCCCTTTATATCCAAGGAACAACAGTATGTACTGATTTCCTTTAAGGCATATTCTTACTCTGCTTGTATTTTTCTCTCTTCTGGTACCTAGAGTATAAAGATGCCCCTAGAGGTGAGGCACGTGGCTAACTTTATCTTTGAATCCTCTTCAGCAACTAACCTAGTATACTGCAAAAAGCACGCAAAAATTTCTGTTTTCTGTCAAATTGAATTGAAGTACTTAATTCATGCTGGTGCAGTGATAACAGTAAGAATTGTAGAATTATGATAATCATTGTGATTGAAATTTTCTAGATGTTCCCAGTTCTCATTTACTTTTACCAATAAATGGAAACCTAGCAGAATCATTAGACTAATTTCCAAGAATTGAATGCAATTGCCTTTATAAATAGTCATCAGCACACTCCGGGTAAAAGTGTTAAAATGTCTTTTTGTGTTATGCACAGAATCAGAGAAATGATCATTGAAGGTAATGGAGAAAGATAATAACTTAATAACTTTTCTATTTATTCTTCACATGATATTTTGTAAATGTATCTATTGGTAGGATGATCTAGCATACAGGCAAATCATTTCTATATTTATAGCTACCTTACTGGAAGACTTCTATTCAAAGTAATTGTAAAATAAATTTAATATTCAAATTTTGTAAAAAAGAGGAAAAAAATACATGCATATAAATGCACACACCCTCAACACCTTTGAGGATTTAAGGGTTTTCGTCATTTATAATGTAGTGGGTATGCCAGGGCCAAGTGAAACAATACTACTTCTTCAATTTCTGCTTTCTGATTTTAATGCCTTTTAATTATATAAGCACAGACTAAATATCCAAAATCATTTGAAATGGATTTCCAAGGAATAAGCAATACCATAAATAGCATTAGGTATTTACCTGATTGAAACTCTTCTATGGTTATTGAATTTGGTTCCTAGTTTCAAGCAAAATTTAACATGACTATTTTGGGAATATATAGCTTATACACTTAGTAAGCTTCTGAAGCCTTAACATTAGTGCATTTTTAAAAGTTGATTTTATATTTAATAAGAATGTAACTTTTGTATTTTCTGTTTACAAGCTGGCTTATTTAGCATTGTAGAACTTAAAAACAGGGAAGTGCATTCTCAATCTTTTTCTATGAACCTTTTTATAAGCTGAAATTTTTAAAATGTTTTTTGGATGGTAGTATTGTATCTCTTATTGCTGAGTTAGAATAAATATAGTATCACAAGTTACTCAGTCACTAATCCTTAACCTCAGGTTTGTTGGGAGCTTTCTGTAATAGAATTTATTCTGTGATAATCTGCAAACCTTCTTTCATTATTATTATTATTATTATTATTTGGTTATTTTCATAATAACTCCATGGGAGGCTCCCTTTAATACATAGATGAATGAAAATTATTTATCAAAGTTTAATATGATGAAACTTTTCTGAAGTCAAGGATAGAAAGAAATGAACACTTTGGTTCTGGAAAAGATTTGTAAATTGTTGCAGAGCAGTTTTATAATGTCTGTTAAATAAAGAAATGTTATTTGTAACTAAAATAAAAAATAGAAAATCAATTCATAATGATACATATATAAAATGAGCATGCTATTTGCCCCACTGTTTGTGATAGGGAAAGATTGAAAATAATTTAAATTTCCATTGATAGTGGAATGGCTAAATATATTATGTATTGCCATTATATAAATTATTCAATAAATGGAGAATAATGCAAAGTAGATCTTTATATATCATGCTGTGAAGTATTTCCAGATAAAATATAGACATTTAAAAATTTACATAAATAATACTCAAATAATTTCAAGTTTTAAGATAATTTGAACAGTGCAAAGAGAGGCAAATGTTTCTTGACCCTCCCCTGATATTTCAATAACTATATCCATGGTACATCTATTATACATTTGGCATACAACTCATTAAACTTTCTCTATACATTCACATAGATTTGTATCCACCAAATAGATATTTTTGCTAAATATTTTAACAAGAAAATGACACTATTTATATTATTCTGCAATTTTTAATTAATATGTCTTAAAATATTTGATTTCGAAGTATATGTATATTCTTCATTCTTTATAATAACTCCATAGTTTTCCAAAATTTCTTCCATTTGGAATAAGTTAGAACATAGACTAATTCTGTCTATTCAATTTGGAATAACTTTCAAGCGATACAATTGGCTTATCTATAAAACAAACACATATCTATTAGATCATTATTAATAAAGAGTTGTGTCATGGTTTTAACTTGTAATTTTTATAAACTAAAGTTTGATAATAATATGTTGTATATGTTTAAAGAGAGATATAAAGCACAGAGGAACTTTATCAAAACCATTAGCCATGATTCTTTTTTTTAAAAATTGTATTTTTATAATTTTTAATATGTACAACTCATAGTGCATGTATTTAGCATCTTTTTAGATACAACTGTTTGTATACAAATTATATTTTATGGGATAATTGTAAGGACTTTTGATTTCTATATTATGTATTCCTCTAATATGTCATGTGCATATATTAATCATTGATTCTGCAATCATAAAATTTATAAGCAAGGGAGATTTTTATCTTTAAAATAACACAGCTTTTGAAGGTTCTACATTTTCAAAATCAGTCTTTCAGAGTCCAGAACTCATTTTCCCTCATTCTTCCTACAATTTACAAACTTGCATAAGAATAGGTTTTAATATTTGGGATTCAGACCTTTTTTGTAATAAGAAACAACTCTAGCCCATTATTCATCCTTCTTTTCATAATGTTTGGCAATGACATGATTACCTAGTTCTCAGCCTCCAACAGCTTCATTTGGCCATGTCAAAACACTCTGCTCATGTAAGGTAAATTAAATGTAAAGAAAATAAAGCAAAATCAATATAACTTTGTTGTTTCTTAGATACTGACTCCTGACTTGGACTTCTTTTTCACTACAACTGGGAATAGTAACCATTCAAGTGACTCTTTGGGTTAAGGAAAAGAGGCTACTTGGAAGTGGAGGACTTGATTTGCTTGATTGCATCTCTCACTGACATTGTGGAGCAGAACTGATTATCTACATTAAACTTCCCAACTACAAATGCAGTACTATAAATTCTGTTTCTAAGGCATCGTTAAGAGCACCTGGGTTAATGCATTGATTCATTGTTACTGAAACAGAGCTTACAAAGAAGGGCATAGGAATATGAATTTTTTGGTAAACATATGAGTAGGTTTTTATGGTTGCCTTTAAAAGTATGCTGAAGTTTCTATGTTAATTTTCCCAGTACTCAATAAATGCATAGCTGAATTCACAGTAAAGGGTGGTTTATTTCTTAACCATTATACCATTTCCAATTCTAAGGTAAGAAAAAACAATTGGTAACACACAATGTTCAAAAATTAAATACAGATATGCATATATTCTTAAAATTTACTCAAAACATAAATTTATATTAACTTCTTTCTAGAGTATTATGGCAATGAAAAGAGAATGTAAGTGTTAAAACCATAGTAAAAAAACAGAAATTGCTAATAGCCTGAAAAAAAAGATACATTGTTTACCCAAATCCTTGTTTGTTGGAAAAATGACCTCTTGGAATGGAGAGAGAATTTTAACAAAATTTGAAACATTGCTTCAATGCCAAGAACTGATTTGGTGTGCATATTCCTGGTATCCCTATGCATTTGCCACCAATTTGCACTGCTAACATATACTTTGCATTCTCAGGCCTGTATGAGGAGACATACATGTCTTGAATGCCAAGATCCCTGAAAAATATCCACTGTGACATCATAATGACCTACTTAATTGTGTGTTTTAAAAAATCATAGCAGATTAGAAGTGGCAGCATGATAAATTTGTCATATTAAGTCTTTCTTGAGAGAAGGACTTTGGTATGAACTTTAAATACTGTTGTTTGATACTCATATTTTTCCCTGTAGGGTAGGCTTTACCTCCAATTTTATGCATAAAGACATTGAGTCTTATCAGTATGATGAATGGCCCCAAGTCTGTCAGAGGAGGTATTAAACCATGTTCTCATTCCATGTGCAACCTTTCCATTTTCCATGCTGACTTTCTAGCAGAAGAAAATTGAAAGATGGGGATTCAGATTTAGATACTGACCAGTAGCAAGATGTTATATCTGAGAGCAAGGAAAAGTCAAAAAGGAAGGAAAAACATAGACAAGATATTCAAACCACAGTTAAGTTGAAGTCAGAGCTTCTGAGAACATTATATATAGTATATCCCAAATAACCCTAAATCATCAAGAATAGTTACTATTCACAACTCTCTAAGAATGCTGATAATGTGAGTCTAAATAAGAAGCATAGGGAAAGGTTAAAATAGAAGTTCAAACATAGAAATGTTCAGCACCAAGTACCTGGATAGCTCCTCACTCAATGCAGTTTGCTCGAAGTAGAATGCTACTGAATTTACTGACACAGAAGTCATGAAGTTCTTTAGCTGTGAGATAGTTGTTTTAAGATTACACTTTGCTATTCTAGATTGAAGTGACTTTCCTTACAATTTTCTCCATGTCATCAAACTTCTAACATGAACAGCACATTCACTCCCAAATTTTAATTTTCCTTTTATAAGAATTTCAGTACATCTCTGAGTTCAGGGTTTAAAACAATATCCATAAACTTGAGAAATAATGATATATTGCATGTGGTGTTTAAATTTTATTTTGCATTTTCACAGAAATTCTTGAAAATATTTTAAAAAAATAAGAGTTAAACTATTAAGGTCAAATATCTACAGTAATTCAGATGTTGGTGTGATGTACCTTCGAAGCAAGTTTCATTAATATTCATTTATATTTAGAGATTCAAATGCTAAAAGCTTGGTGAAAATGTATTCTGCCAAAATTGTGACACAACATGAGCAATTATTACCAAAAATCATATTTCTAGGCCAGAAGTTGAAATTTATTAGTCATGTATGCTTTCTATTTTGTTCAGAAAGAAGATAGAAGGAAGACTATAAATAGAAACCATTTTAAGTTATTTATCTAATTGGAGTAATTTCATTGAGAGATTTAAAAGACTTGAAAAGTCAGCTTTCTTACTTCCTCTTACAACAATATTGAGGTCCTTAGCATTACTTGCTTTTGATCTGGCAGGTATGAAAGATTTTAAGAAATCTATTTTATTCATATAGTTAGTTCCCAAATTCCAACTTCTTTGAATTTCCCTCTTCAGGATGTGCTGAATTCATTATTGGTAAATATTTATAAAGTCATACTTACATATGAGATAGTTCTGTGATTTGAAATTACATTTTGTTATTCTAAATTGAAGTAATTTGCTTTACAAGTTTCTTTATACTTTATTTATTGATGGGTTTCATAAGTTGGATATTGTTATATTGTACTGCTATAAACATTGATGTTGCTGTATCACTATAGTATGCTGATTTAAGTTCTTTTGTATAAACACTAAGGAGTGGGATATTTGGGTCATATGGTGTTTTCATTCCTATTTTTTTGAGGAATCTCCATACTGTTTTCCAGAATGGTTGTACTAATTGGTAGTCCCACCAACAATGTACAAATGTAGCTTTCTCCCAACATCCTCACTAGTATTTATTATTATTTGTATTCTTCATTTTCCTTCTAAGTAGATTGATATGAAATCTCAATGTAGTAGTAATTTGCATTTCCCTGATTACTAGGGATGTTGGACAATTTTCCATATACTGTTGATTATTTGTGTTTCTTCTTTTGAGAAGTATCTGCTTAGTTATTTTGCCCATTTATTGATTTTTTTCTGTTAACTTTCTGAGATATTTGTATACTCTCAATGTTAATCCCCTGCCAGAGAAGCAGTTTGCACAATGAAATAAGCAAAATTATGTTAGTACATATGTGAATATACCACAATGAATTTCACCTTTAAGTATACTTATAGAGCAATAATTAAAAAAAAATTCAAAGACCTATAAAATAAATAAAAGACCAGTACAGTAGAGGAGAATGTACAGGAGAAAAAGGGAAAGTATCAGGTACTGAAATGAAGCAAATTACATTTACATATATATATTTACATATATGTGTATGTAAAAATAAATCCCAATATTATGTATCATTATAATGCAGTAATAAAAACATAAAAATATACCATTATAAGAGTCATATGTATGCCCAGCACTATTAACATAGCAAATAAGTACAAGATAAAATAGCCAAGATGTGCATCATTATTTACTATTTGCATTTGTTATAAGTGATGCTTTCAAAATGTGACACTTCCATGTAGGAATAACTGGGTTCAAGACTCAAACATATGTTTATTGGCTTTAGTTTTATATTTTTTTATTATAAACAATGTCTTAATTAAGTGTTAGGACAATACTTTATTGTTACTTTTATTACCCTCATCTTGGACACTGTCATTTCTGCAGTTTGTGTCCTGAGATCTTGTTGAATTAGGGGTTCATTAAATTGCTTAGATTAGTAAAATGGTAGTTTTTAAAATATCAAAGGATGATTTGATAGTTTTTTCTAGGCTTACAACATTTGTTCAACATGTGCCCAATCAAGCAATACTTAATATTTGCGGAAGTCATTCTCATTTATGATTCCTTATGCTTAGACTTTCAGGGAGGAACAAGAAATCTGGGAAAGTCAGTGGCAGCTAAAATTCTTCTTTCTTGAATTCAGTTTTCTTAGTTTTTTTGCTATATAACTGGAAATTCCAACTTATTAATATCTTATGACTAATGAATAAAAAAATCCTTGTTAAATACTGTTTTCTGGAAGAGACAACGCTTAATATAATTTTGTCAAATAAAAAAGCAAAGAGAATTAAAATGGCTCTGAAGAGTTGGCACAGGTTTGACATTGTAACCAAGGTTGCCTCACGCTTGTATTGCCCAGTCAGAGAGGGTTGCATACACACACGTCTGTGAACACAGGGGAGAGGGAGTGGAAGGAAATATGCGAGATAATTTCTTTATAGCACAACATAAAGTAAGCTTGGGAGACAAATCTTTAAAGATAGAACATTACATAAATAAGATACCCTGGATATGCAAAATTTACTTTTAGAAGCAATAATACTCTGGGGATAGATTAGAGAATGCAGATTTGGAAACTGTATACAAATGAATTTCAAGCTTCAATTGAAATAAAGTTCTAAGACTAGTCACATTATTAGACACAGAGACTAGAATTGCACATGAAAGTTTCTGTTTACTAGTAATGGTCTTATTCATGATTGAAGTGATGTATTCACTCTGTAAAAATTCACAAGTCTTTCATGTGTGATTTGAGTACTTTTCTGCAGTGCATTATTACTTCAATAAAGATTTTCAGGTAAGATAACAAAAATTTAATTCTTAGAAGTACAGGTGCTTGTCATTCCTCCTCAATTCTTTATTTTCTACTATGTTTTCAAACATTATTAGATATACTCACAATGTGTTAGAAGAAAAATAAATTAAAAATATCATTGGGCATATATTTTTTAAATTTAAAATATTTGTGTGTGTATTGAAACTCTATTAGAAATTTCATGAGACAGAAGTCAGAGCATGAGTGCTAATTTTGATTTTGCCTTTAAATTACTCTGAGTATCCACTTCCACGTTTCTTTGATGAGAATGTTAAGCTTGTCCTAAAATATGGTTTTGTTATGAGTCTCAAATGAGATACGACAGTTAAAAATACCTTATCAATCATAAAACCAAACAACTATAAAGTGCATTTGTGCCTTAGTCACACATACCAAAGATAAAACTGTAAGTGCTTCTTAGTTTTTAAAAATGCATATTTTGATTAAATGAACATTAAAAAATCTAATTTCCAGGGCCTTTTGTTATAAAAACATCCAAAGACCACTTTTCTGTGGATTCAATAATGTAAATGACCTAGTTCTTCCTAGCTTGGCACTTGGCACACTCCTCCTTTGTGATTCTGTGGAGCTGGAAGATTAAGCTGAGTAGTAACAAACAGAGACCCTGTCTATTTTCTGCTTTGTTGCTCTCTGTATGTTTACTACTTCTTGCAAATGTATTAAGTAAAAGTAGAAGGAGCTTTGAGGCATTTAAATAAATTGATGCCTCGTTCAACTTTGCTAAAGAGCCTGAATATTTATTTTCTCTTGCCAACAATATTGCACTGATGTCTTATGGTGCTTTATCATTCTATTCAAACTTCATTATCAACCCAAAGAAGGGATGTTAATAACTCTCTTCTTTTTGCTATTTGGTAGAGATGTTTTTCTGAAATATAATATATTCCTTACTCAGGAATTTTATTCTAATTCAACATAAAAATATGCACAGGAGGATATAACAAGCACAAAATCAAGGCATTTTGTAAAACATTTTGAGAAGACTAAAAGAAGCAAGTTTTGTGCAGTGGAACTAAATTTAATTGATTTTCAGCTACAAATGACTCTCTCTGTCTCTTTCTACCTTTCCTCTGCCTCTCAATTTCTTTCCCTAAATTTAGCATGGACTTTTTTCTCTCTCTTTCTTTATTAGAACAGCTATTAGAACAAGTTACGTCATAACCTTTCTTCCTTCTCTTGCAATACAAATTGGCTATTTTATTACAACTGAGCTGTCTGAGGATAGAGCTCTAGTGTTGACTCATAAAATGGGGCTTTGTATTGTGCCCAGTCAACAATATTAAGATAATACTGTTAGAAAACCTGAGCTAAGAATAATAAGAAAATATATTCTGGAAGAATTTCATAATCTAGCTTAATTGGGTGAAAGGAATTTTGTTTTGTAATCCAGAAAATAATTTTAATTGAGCAACAGATAAAGGCAAGTTTTAAAAAGTTTGTCATGTTCTATTTGGTTAATGGAGAATTTTTTTGTGTGTGTGTGCAGACAGCAATGCAAAAATGAATTATTCTGCAGACAGAAATCAGTCATTTAAAAGGTAACTACTTCCACCAAGAAGGCAGTCAGCCATAAAGGTAATGATAATGATGAATATCAGTAGCTGAATTATAACAACAGCCTGGTTTTCTCAAGGTATCCAGGATTATTACATTGTGGTTACATTCAGACTATGCTTAGAAGAAACCAGATATTGATTTTGTCTTCATTGGTGCATTAACTGGCATTGTTTTAGAATACTTCAGACTATCACTTCAGACTGATTTGAGCCCTCAAGGGATTGTGAAGAAAAACTCACAAAGATTTGTGAAATAATAGATGGTACAGAATGCAAGACTTGGAATAGAGTATACATTCAATGTGTATTTGCTAAATGTATGGGTGAAATAATATCATTTGAAATCTGTGAAACATAATGTATGCTTACAGTCCTTTAGTGATTAAAAATACAAAAATAACCAGGATAATTGTTAGAATTACTTGTGAAACTATTAAAACATAAACAACAGAGATATAAAATTTTGACTCTATCCTTGTAAGTGTTAATATAGTAAGTCTGGGCTCAGTGTATTTCCAATGACTAAACATGATGGGGGCCCCATAGTTTAGAAAGCTTTGGTTAATAAAAATATTTTCTTAGATATGATATTGTCAAATACTGGTTACATGTCCATCAGAAGCATATTTTAACATGGTCTTAATTATGTGGTATTTAACTTTGTCCCTGTTCCTTTGGTATATATCAGAGGGTTCATGAGCAGTGCACTGAAATTTCTGTCAGAGGATTCTCTTTGAAATGTGGGGAGAGGTGGTTGGCCTAACCTGATAGAGGGACTGAAAGAAGCCATATTTTCTTGTATCTAATAGGAACTGAACATGGAACATCTGTATTGGAAATGGGTTGGGAATTGAGTAGTATGAGACCTGAGAAAGAAACAAATCCCAAAATAGAAGATGCAGAGAATTATCATTAGACTGGTTAATACCGTTCTTAATACAGAAAATTAATAGCAATAATATAACTGCACCCATTCCAGAGATGAAGACATTGAATCCTAGAGCAGTCAAGAAGCTCTTTGCTGTTATTTTTTTCTCCCCTAGATCACAGTTAGTATATGACAGTAATGGAATTCAGAGAGATGCTATTGATTCTCATTGCAACCCACTACCTCCTCTGTACTATGTTTTCTTAATATAATGCTTTCTAGGTTTTCAAAATGCAATGCCAGCAGTGATCTAAAATTTAGAGACATGATTTATGAAGGCATAATGAAAATTTAGAATATAATAAAAGCTCTACTACAAGTAGTTTTTCAAAGTGTTAACAGTGTGACTCATATGACCATAAAATGAATATGTGTCAAAATTTTACTTGACTGATTAGTAAGAGTAAAGTTTATTCCAAGAGTATGTGAGGACCTGGGAATTATATAAATAAATAAAAAGAATGCTAGAATAATATTGGTAGATTAGATCTAATATGGGTTTGTGCCCTATAAGGCAACATCACAATTTAAATTTTAGAGTTATAATTTTTGTTATACCTGAACTGAAGTTAATCAAATAAAAATTATCAAAATAAAAAATGTTTAACAGAGTCTGGTAAATGATGTCTGTGTATGACATTGAAAGATTATAGTCCTCCACTCAATTTCCTTTTGCTACATATTAGATAATTTCTTTTAACTTTATACAAAAGAAGAAATCAAACAATCCACCATCCAGAGATAACCTTTGTATTTCTTTCTTGTCTTTTTGCTATCCATATACCAATGAATGGGTTCGTTTCTCTTTACATAAAATTGGAATCATATTGTATGTGTGATTTTATATTTCATCCTTTTAACTTACTATACTCTGAACATTTCCTCACAGTTTAATAGTCTGATAGTCCTGATAGTCTGATAGTCCTGTCTTGGAAAAGAGGACATGACATGCACAAATTCCTCTTGGAAAAGAAGAAATAATGTGCATAAATTATAATTTCCTAGCTAATGACAGAGGCTGAAAATCCAAATAATTCTGGCTGCTAACCTTAATTTCTTGCCACTATGCCATGTTGCTTAATTTGATCTCTTTTCTACTTATAGTTGTCTTGGATATTTCAGTTCAAAATGATCTCACTGATCTTAGTCTTTCTCAATAATGCTGTTTTTTTCCTAGTGAAAATTATCTTTGGATATTATTATACATATTAAATTGCACTCATTTAAACTTAATCATAGGGATTAAGGTGAGGTGGCATAAAATATTTCATTTAAATCAAGTATGTTTATATTTTGTTTGGCAACTTAAATTGCAGTTGTTTTCAATGTTGATGAGCTATGTTGAAATGGGCTAATGTCTGAATGGAGAGTTTAATAGCAGTGACTTTAGGTTAGTTTTTTGATCAACTTAGTATCTAATATTTTTATGAGTCTGTAAGACAGAAAGACTCATATTTGCTGCCATACTTACTATTAATTGCATAACTATACACAATTAATAGACATTATCAAAAAATCAACTCAATATTTTATAATAAAGTGGGACCATTTTGCAATATTCAATTTGAAGTTACTGAGAAACTTAAATGTCATTTTAGATATTGTGCTTTAGTGATTTTCTCCTCAGAGAAACCTACAGATTCCACGGTAATACTATAAATGAGGCCATTATTTTTCCATACATAATACAAAGAAAATCTCAAGGAACTGGAATTAGCAAGCTCTTTATAATGGGGGGTTAAGATAAAACTGCAATTGAGTCATGAGCTTGCATGAAAACCATTCCAGAGTAATCAGTGCTCTTCAAAACGCAATGAGAAACAATGCACTCAAATATAAATGGATTCCAAAGGATAACTAGTAATTATTTTCTTAGGTCTAATGGACCTTTTGGCCAGCTTTCCTTCAAACTATCACTTCTGGATATGTTGTTAGAAATTTTGCACTATAAATCATATGGTTTATAATTTACTTGCTTATCAAAACTATGTAAAGCAACCAACAGCAATTAGTATAAAAGTGTTTGCTTCTCATAACATCATGGTTTGGTTGATCTGGCAGACAGCCCAAAGTAACATTGTAACAATTTGGTTCAGCAATTTCTCTTGTCTGAGCACTTCAGTTATATACATATTTAGATTATATATACATACACAGGCATACCCAAATATATCCATATCTCTCCACCTTTCTCTCTGTATATATGAATGTATTATATTCATAGCTCTTGCCTAAAGAACACACACACCTACATATGTTTATGTTTATGTATGTACATGTGGGTATGTGTGTATAGGTTTGTATATATACATATACATATATATATACATGTACATATATATATGCACAGTGACTTTATAATACATATATATATATGAACACACATATATATACACATTCATAAACATATTCTAGCATTTATTTTCTTCCAAATTTATAGAGTGTTTTTTTTTTTTTTTTTGTTTGTTTTTTTTGGTAGTAGAAGTAGAAAAGAAAAATTGGATAAAATGAAGGGAGTTTTGTCCAACTCTTAATTACTGTCATTTAACAGTAATTATTCTTCCCTACTCCAAATATTTGGCTTAAATCACTCTCCAAAATTCTAATTAAACTGATAATTTCTCATGAAAACAAGACAACATAGTTTATGCAAATTCAAAGAGACTGAAAGAATAAAAGAGTCCTGTGGTTTTGCTGACTCATTTATTCTTTATCTGGTTCAGAAGACTTTTTGGCAGGGGCAGGGGAAAGTAATAGTAGAAAGTATATACTGTTTTCATTGAGGAAATCTGGGCCTACACTATGCTGTCTCCAACTTTTAGAGTCAGAATATTTCCTGAAATATCAAAATATGTTCCTAGTTCTTTCCTGAAGAGCATGCAATGATTGGTGGTTCTGATTCCTCCCATGGCTAATGTAAGACTTCTAATTAATTCCTTCAGGATTAAAAAGGGAGGACACATACAAAGAACGAAGACCAAGGGGGAAAATTACTTAACATAGCTCATGAGTATGTTATTATTGTATGTCACATCATTTGACTGGGCAGATTTCCAAACATCAAATTTCTCTTTGGAAGATTTAATGGATTCTTTAGGGACACAAATCTCCCTTGCAAATTGGAATCTTGCATTACACAATTAAACAAATTCACAGGTGTCACTTTCTGGTGAAAATCTTATATCTCCATTACCTTTCTTTCTGCCTTTGATACACCACAGATATTTTCTACTGGAATCCCCTCACCTCATTGTGACATAGACTTCTTGGACAAGATTCTGCTAAGTTAAAATTGGTTGAAGCAGGAATATTATGCATTTGTTCATGCTCATCCATTGGAAATGTAATACATTTTAGTCTAATGTCAGTCAGAGCATTCCAAATATATTTTTTTATTGATAAAATTAGCAGCATCAAATACTCCTAGTCTATGTCTGACCTTATACCTCTTTCTCCTTCTCCCTCTCTCTTATCTAATTCTAATAAATCATATATTTCTTTCTATGTTAGTCAGAATTCTTAAGATGACCTTCTCCCAGTCCCCAGGTAACTGTCTCTTAATCATCCAATCAAACATTAATCTAGGTTCTTCTGTGAAGAGATTTCACAGATGTACTCAAAGTCCCAGTTCAATTGGCTTTAAAGATGCAGCCATTATCCTTGTTTGAGCTAACTACTTAAGTTCTCTCAAAGTCAGAGGTCAAAGACATGTGGCAAAGGGAAGATCAGAGAGATTGAAAATGTGAGGTTACCAACAGCCATGGTGGATTTGAAGATGGATCACATATAAGTGAATGTGAGTGGAAATGTAGAGTTGAAATAAAATTTCCTGGCTGACAGCCTGCAAAACTTATGACCTCAATTCTACAAATACAAGAAACTGAATTCTGCCAACAACATCAATGAAATTAGAAGAAACAACTTCAATGACACTAGAAGCAAATTCTTCCTTCCTTCTGAAAGAAGCTAGCTTTGTCGATACCTTGATGGAGGTGAAGTCGATCCTAAGCAGAGGACTTAGATGAGCCTGTGTGGGCATCCGACCTACATGATGTGGTCAGAATCAATGGATGTTGCTTTAAGATATAAGATATATACAAATCAAGAATACAAAGAGGAAGCCTACAGAATTGGAGAAAATTTTTGCTCCCTGCACCTCATATAGAGCATTAATATCCAGTATTAAAAAGATCTCAAAAAAATTTACATCAAAACAAACAAACACAAGACAGATAAACCAACCAATAAATGGGCAAAGGAACAGAAAAGGTACTTCACAGAAGAAGAAATATGAGGGCTGGGCTTGTGGCTTAGCGGTGGAGCACTCGCCTAGTATGTGTGCGGCCCAGGTTCGATCCTCAGCACCACGTAAACATAAATGCATTTCATTGTGTACAACTAAAGCAAATTTAATTGGCTTCGCCCTACACTAAATCTCACTATGCCAACTAAAACCTTTTATTTGAATCCATCCGTCCGTGGAGATCCTGATCCATTCTTCACCACGAACATTGACTCCCTGATGCTAGGAAAGCTTTAAAGTTAGTAGAAAAAAAGCCCATTGAAGGAAGCTCATTGTGATAGATTTGATTTAATCATAAACGCTGATGTTTGATTATTATTTCTTCACAATATACAAACCCACGGATAGTATTTTGGCAACAAGGGCCTGTTATTATGGAGTACATTTGCCCGTTCTCCTAAAAGTATAATTGAATCTTATACCTCCATGTAGCTAAACTTATTCTTCTAGGACTTAAGACTTTCTACTAAAATATTTTGGCATTCACCCTGCTACTATTATACTCCCTATTCATCATCACAGATTGAATACTTAAGCTTCAATGATAATGATTGGGCTATAGCTAAATGCTCGAACTTCTGCAAATTTTGATAATCATCTTCCTAAAAATAAATAAATATTTTTTTAAAAAAGAAGAAATATGAATCAACAAATATATGAAAAAATGTTCACATCTCTAGCAATCAGAAAAATGCAAATTAAAACTAAACTGAGATTTCATCTCATTCCAGTCAGAATGGCAATTTTAAAGAACACAACTAACAATAAATGTTGGTGAGGATGTGGGGAAAAAGGTACACTCATACATTGCTGCTGAGATTGCAAATTAGTGCAACCACTAGAGAAAGCAGTATGGAGATTCCTCAGAAAACTTGGAATGGAACCACCATTTGACTCAGTTATCCCATTCCTTCGTATAAACCTGAAGGACTTAAAATCAGTATACTCCAGTGACATAGCCACATCAATGTTTATAGCAGCTCAATTCACAATAGCCACGCTATGGAACCAACCTAGATGCCCTTCAACAGATGAATGGATAAAAGGAAATGTGGTATTTGTATGTAATGGAATATTACTCAGCCATAAAGAAAAATGAAATTATGGCATATGCTGGTAAATGGATAGAACTAGAGGCTATCATGCTAAGTGAAATAAGCCAGTCCCAGAAACCAAAGGCTGAGTGTTTTCTCCAATATGCAGATGCTGACACACATTAAGCAGGGGGGTGGGCGGTGATAGAAGTTCATTGAATTAGATAAAGGGGAATGAAGGTAATGGAGTAGGGGTGGGAATAGGAAAAACAATAGAATGATTGGACATCACTTTTTTACGTTTGTATTTGAATACATGACCAGTGAAACTCCACATCATGTAAAACTGAAAGAATGAGATCCTAATTAGAATAAGTTATATTCCATATATGTATAATATGTAAAAATGTACTCTAATGTCATATATCTATAAAAAGAACAAATAAAAATGATATAAGATTTATGGTAAATTTATTATATAGCAATAGATAGTTGTTACATTCTAACACTTTTCTTTATTAGAACCATTTGAGACTAAGTGATATATATTGCATCCCCTAGATATAGGGTATTTCCTAAGAATAATGTTACTCTCTTACATAAGAGCATAGTTTCAGCTTAAGTAAATTATCCTGGATATGATACTTTTATCAAAAAAGTTACCCATATTTCAGTTTTTGACCTAGTAATATACTGAGTTGCATATTTTTCCTTCCATTTAGAATCCTGATTTAGATCATGTATTGCATTTGGTTTGTGTCACACCAACTGAAGGCATAGTCAGCCTTTCCTTGTGCTTTATTACATTAATATTTGAAGAATACAGTCATCTTTTAAAGTAAAAAATTTCCTCATTTTGGATTTGTCTGGTGTTTTCCCATGATTAGATTCATTTTTTTTTTGCATATATGAGCAACACATAAGTGATGACGTGTACTTTTTAAGGTATCATATCTGAAATTGAACAATGTCAATCTGCCCTTCTTTGGTGACAGTAACTTTGATCATCTTATTTAGGTGTTGTCTTTGATAAAGTATAGTTACTAATTTTCCCCTTGCAACTCATGAGCAATCTGTCAAGAGATACTTTAGAACTATCCAAACATTCTGCTCACTACCAAAATTTTCTCCCATGTTTAGCATCTGTTGATGGTGCACATGTGAAATGATAATTGGTATGATAATTATAAAGTGATGATTTTCCAACTTGAGCATGTTCTCTGTATTTATCAATTAAGCATTGGCTAATCTACTGCAAGAAATTGTCCTCTCCTTATTCTGCCCTGTTTATATCTCTCTGTTGATGCAGATGCATGTTTTCTGTACTTTTTCCCTAATTGTATATTTTATTATGATTCTTAGTGGTGTTTTTTTTTTTGGGGGGGGGAGAGCTCAATTCTCTCAGATTTGGCAAGTGGGACACACTTCAAATTGGCTACTATGTCCTTCGACTCTGCCTTTTACTTTTTTCAGAAGTTCTTACTTTTCGACAGAACAAGATGACTAGGTTCATCTTACTGACTCAGCCTGGAATCAGATCATTCTCCAAAAATACTTTGAAATTTTAGATATTTTAACTTGAAGGGTTACACACATGGAATTGTACTGTAAGACTATTAGTCTAGTTAAAATTAAATATATTATGAATGGAATTGGAAGCCATGGTGTAAGATCCAAAACTTTGAAAGTTGATCAAATTTTTTTCTTTACCTTTGATCTTAGTTAATTGTTGGGAGTGAATTTTGTTCATTTCAGAAGATATGAGCAAATACATCTCCTTTCCTCCATATCATAAAATGAAGATCAGTTTATGGTCTTACCCTGGAAATTTCTTTAAAATTTTGGTGGATACACATATCTTTGATATTTCTGTTTAGCTATGGACCTCATAAAAATAAAGACATAAGAACAAATCTTTCTAAAAATCATAAAGTTGCCAGCTTGAAGAGAAGAGCTTTTGGCAGGCAGTAAGATCTTGTTAAACTCAGTGGTCAAAGGCAGTAACATATTGTGTGCTAAGAAACAGCAAGATACATGGAGGATGAATCTAGGTTTACAGCACTATGCACTGTAAAATAAGACTTGATTTCACACTAAAGTCAGCACTCAGTGGAAACATGAAAATGTTTTTTTCTGAATTTTCAAAAAAAAGCAAATAAAACTTGAGCAATTGTTTGTTCCTAGAAATAAGTTGTTGAGGCTGGATTAGAGGCATAAGGAACCATTTATAGGCTTCATTGTGCTTTTGATGGCTAAAATAAGGTTCTTGACATACTTATAAATTCTTATAAATACTTATAAATATTTATCTGTTAAATATGAGGCCTTTTCCATACTCTTAGGGCTTTCCCAGTGTTGGAGTGAAGACCAATATAAATTGTATATTTTAAGTATTACTGGATTTTATCAAGTCTAGAAGGAACTAGAGAGGAGTAAATTGAAGTCTACTTAATCTGATAATACCCAAGAGAGTGGACTTTCTGAGCATCATTTCCACTGAGCAAAATAATCTTGGATTAGAACTGGATGTAAGAACAGATGTGAAATAAGTATCCTTCCCAAAGATCCAAGATGATGTAGAGATCTGAAAAAGCATCAAAATTGTAGCCATTTGTATTAAAGAGAATATTAATAATAATTACTATTAATAAATGACTTAACCATGTACAAAATAGATAAAATGCTTCAATTTTCATTAAGCTAGTTAATTCTTAACCATACAAGTCAGGTGCTGTTATTATCATTCCTACTTTGTGGACAAGGAAACAAGAGTGTTTATAATTCCACAGTTCTAGAATTAGAGTCTAAGGTGACAATTGAGAAGTTTGATTCTCAAGTACTCCATCATCTTCACTTATAAAAAACCTCAGTGCTGGGGATGTAGCTTAGTTGGTGGAGTGCTTGCTTTGCATGTACAAGGCCCTGAGTTCAATCCCCAGCACCACACACACACACACAAAAAAATCTCCTACATATTTTCAATAATGGCTCCTCAGTGATTCATTTTGAGACTCTAAAACAAGGAGTAAATTTTAAAAGTAGACACGTCTCTAAGAAAACATAATAAAAACTGGATAGACTTTTTTTTTTTTATTTTTTAGAGAATCCTGACAGCTATAGACAGTGTTTATCTTTCAGTTATACCTGGAAAAAAACCAACAACATGTTTAGTTGCATACAGAAGGAAAATTCAGACAAAATATTTTGTCTTTTGTAATCAATGTTAAATTGATAGAGAAAACATAATAATATAACTAAAATTGATGATGGGTCTTAAGAGAATCTTGTTCTTACATGATTAAATAGAATTATAGGCTAGGATTTTGAAATATCATACATAGTGCCATAGAAACTGGAATATTTAGATACTTCACAAAACTCAGAACAAGCAGTATACCCTGAAATAAGGAAAAATCAACATGAAAATGAATCTTAATATTTGAACTTGGAAGGTGACTTTCTCTTAAAAAGCAAGATGGTACAGATCTCACTAAATAACAAATAAGTGAAACATTAAAGCACTAGTTTTCTGTATCTGTTTTTCAATAAAGCTTCAAAGCTGTGGTGGTTTTGTTATCAGAACTCCACTGTTCTCTCCATCTCATACATAAATCCATTTTCTCCACCCTGATTGACAAAGATGGGAAAATCAGACTAAGAAATGAAATTTATCATAATAAAAATAATATTGGGAAAGTACCTACCTTCTGTGGGATTTAAGGGTTCAAAGAAAACTTGGTTCATGTATGCCACCAAATTCAGTGTAGGCCTGAGTGGAGGCAAAAATGTGAATTGCTTAAGAGATCTGAGTTGAGAAGAGACTATTCTACAACCTTTTGTGGATTCTCTGGTCACATGGATCTCAAAGTTTCTTTTCTCCTCAGTCTCATCCCTCCAGTCTTGACTCAATTCACAGGCATTAAATCATGAGTAGTGCTTATTATAGCAGCTCATAGCATCACAAATTCTGTATGTATCCACATTCATAATTGTATATTTGGTACACATGTGACTGTTTTTTTAGTTCTTCATTGGAGCAAGCTTAGCAACTGGCTGTCAGTGATGGATTAGTTATGGTAATAATACCTGTTTATTTTCTTGAGCATTTCTCATGCCAGACACTATGATAAGCATTTGTGTACCTCATCTTACTGGTCAGGACCTTTTCCTGAGGAATATAATTGTTTTAATATGACTTAGAATGGTCAAATCACTAACTCATGGTCACACAGCTAGTTAAATGACACAATTCACTCCCAACTCCCAACCCCAAAGATTGTGTTAAAAAATGCAACACAATCTGTGATACTCTTTTTAGATGTAATCTTTCCTCCAGAAAAATATGTATACATATTTTTTGCATTGTGCATGTTATATACATTTGCAGATTGTCCTGATTCAATCAACAATGATTACTCAACTTCGCAACAGTGTGAAAGTGTTCAACAATATAAAGTATGTGTTGTCTTTAGTTTTGATCTTTTCCAGGTTAAAGATATGTGTTAGAATAATCAGGTGAGATGGTGGGTGGTGACATCGAGCCACAAAACCCAGTCAGGCACATAAAATATAATGTAATGTATTATCAAGCTATGATGTTAAATATGCTAGGTGCATTAATTGAATGTATTTTTTTATTAATATATTTTCAACTTATGATAGGTTTATTGGATGTTACCCCATTTTAAGTTGAGCATGTATGTACATATAAATGTGTGTATATATATAAATATATATGTATTTATAAATATGTATATGGATAGAGAAATATGAAAAAAAATGATATAGTCATCATGGACACATGAGGATTTTAAGTACTCATGAGAAGTGTAAAAAAGTTACTTGTTTTCATAACCTGATGGCATGACTAAATGTGTCATGAATTACTTGTTCAATTTTATTATGTGTGGTCACTGCAGAAGAGTTTGCTAAGTATTTATCTAGAGAAGATATTTCTATAGATTTGCATTATTTCCTTTTTAAATTCATTTATACAGAGAATATTCTACTTTAGCTTTAATTCAAATGAGTACAGATGACACTTGAGCAACACAAGTGTTGTCTGATTTGTTTGGGCCTAGTCATAGGTAGATTTATACATTCTTAACATATTATTTTCTTAGTCTATTTTATCATTTACACACAAATTCAGTACAAAAAGCTGAAATTTATTAAAATGATGCCAACAAATATGTATAGACAGTACTTGGTTACCATTCACAGTTGAGAGAAATGTAACAAACATAAAATGTAGTAAGAAATCACAACTGCAGAAAATTAGCTGTAGCCCTACTGTACTACTGTAACAATTTCATAGCCACCAAAGTTGTATTGAGGTTGTCTCAAGTGTTTTGAGTATATGCTTAAAATGATGAATAATGCTAATCTCCATGTGAGCAGTTGGTCTCTCCAGTAAGTTTTGTATGCAGTAAAAGATGATCTCTCCTAGTTCTTGTATATTTTTCACCATATGTAACATATACAGACTACTTGACTGTGTATTTTACAGATAAGTCAACAGCAGATTATTAGTAGTTGTTCTGGGGGAGTTAAAAGTTATATGCAGATTTTTCAACATATGTACAAGTGGTGTTGGGGGGTGACTTACATTGTTCAAAAGTCAACTGAATATACAGCACTTTCTGTAAAAAAGGAATTAATATTAGATACAAATGGATTATTTTTAAATGAAGGTACTCTTTGAATTTGTATTGTTAAAAATCACTATATAAATGAGTAGTGGTATTTCTGTTTATTTGTGCAAAAGAAAATGTCCAGAATTATCAAGAGTATCAAGATGCTGGAAGGATGGTCTTTGCTATGATCTGTGTTTATTACTAATCCATGATATAAATTTAGGAGGTGAGAGTTAATATTTAGAAACTTCTATTGAAATTAACATTGCCATGCTATACAGATGTAATCATTTATTTAGTAAATTATTTTTATTGTATTTCCAAAGCATCAAGTCCACCATGGGTGAGAATTAAGGGGATGATAGTTAATAACAATATCTTATGTATTTCAAAATAGCTAGAAGAGAGAATTCTGAATATTCTCACCACAAAAAAGGTAAGTGTTTGAGTTGTTGGTTATACTAATTATGCTAAATTTATCATTATAAAATGTATATGTGTATTAAGACAGCATATTGCAAAACCACATATATGTGCAGTTAGTAGGTGTCAATTTTCAAAAGCTTAAGGAAAACAAAACCAGAAAGAGAGGGTCCTCCATTGTAGCTTCCGAAGTCCTGATTACAATATAGAGAATTAAATCCAAAATAAAGTCCACCTAACATATTTACAATATGGCTCTTTTTAAATTATGTTTTTCATATTTAAATTTTTTGAACACATTTCTCATTTTCTTTTTTCTAAGAGATTGTTTTATGTATATAAAAATAATATTGTTACTTCCTGTCTGCCAAATCTCCTTGGTCTCTTCTCAATGCAATTGTCTGAGAAAAATCAATTTTTTATTTCAATATTTAAAAAAGGTCATAATTACCCATGCTTCTTAGCTCCCTCTGAATCTAATTCAAAGTCTGCCTTATAGTGTCAGAAATTCAGAGAATTAGTTCTTGTCTATTTCATGGGTTTTTTTTTTTTGTGTGTGTGTGTGTGTGTGTGTGTGTGCGTGTGTGTGTGTGTGTGTGTGAGAGAGAGAGAGTTAGAGCTTTAGAAATATCAAGGACACAGAGTTCACTGAAAAAAATTAACCAATGTCTTATGAAGAAGACATTGACACAAAGTGCCCAGCAATATCAAATTGAGTTAGGCACTAAGCAAAATGCAGGGATCAATAGCATTTTGGCATATTGGCAAGAAATGCTGACTGATTTGTGGCATCATTCTGAAATCTAGGCATCAGTTAATTGCATATCTATTTTTCCTTTTGATTTATGTAATAGTGATATTTCTCTTATTATTTATTACTTGATCATAATAAAAATTTTAAAATGATAGTGATACTGAGATTAAAATAAACACGTATTTATCACATGTATTTATACCACATGTTTTTATACCACCCAAGGATACCTGCTTGCAAGATTGTATACCATTTTACACACGGATTTCTTCTTTGTCAGTTAATGTTATATGTATGCATAAACTTTGATAGTGATCTTTCTGTTACTATTGTATAGTCATTTGTATCTCATGTAACTCATGCTTAAATTCTTTAAGTACACTATTCTACAATTTTGCATTCTTTTTCATAATATGGTTAAGTTTCCTCAATGCTAAACATTTTTCTGTTCTTAATTAAATTCATCACAGTCTCTATTATATACATATCTGTCTACATTACAGATTACTGCTTATGATTAATTTGTAAAACAGTATAGTTTTATCAAATTATAGTCATTCCCCATTGCTGGGAGCTATTTGTGAAATGTGTGTGAACCAAATCATCATGCAAGCCATTGGATAGGAAAGTCTGGTATCTGGGAACTCCCGCTGGCAATCCTGCTGGTTTGAGACTGCCTACTACCTGTGAATTTCTACTCAGTTGTGTTAGGTTCAGCACAGCAGTGGAGATGGGGTGACCCACTGGAGTCACACAGCCACACAGCCACACAGCCTCTCACAGTCTGTCAGAGATGGATGTGGCTTGCCAAGATGTCATTCAACCTGTTTGCTGCAAGACCATTTACACTGAGAAGGAGGAACCCTCCCGCTGAAACCTTATCCATGTCTTTGATGTACTCTCCTTTAAATAAGGAACCAGAGCCATCTTCCATTGTTCAACTCCAGCTCCTACTGGGAACCTATCAGGAGCTCTGCTTCCCCTTTCAAACCTAATTTCTGGCTCTGTTTCTTATTTCTTTACTAATTATTTCAGACTTTCTTTGATCAGGAGCTTACAATTTCTGAGCAGGAAAGTACCCTGGCAGGGTGCTGTTTGTCCCACAATAACCCATTATAATATTATTTTATAAAACATATATTTAATTTTACTCGAATATGTACAATGCATTATGAAATACATATGTTTTTCAATTAAACATATAAAATTGAAATTATACATCTATATTTTAATAAAATTATAATACAGAAGCACATATGAAATATACTTACCCAGTACTTATTCCTACAATCAAGACTATCATAAATTATTATGTTTACCTCTATAAAAATATTTTATATTTACTTCTTGTTCTGTGGACATTTTTAACATTTCTTATTCAAGACATGAGGATTTTTCTTTCATGATTATCTCACCTGCCTCCACTATGTTTGATAATTATGTGTTATTTTTACTTTTTTATTATCTCTGTAACTCTGTACAACATATTGTTATTGTTTTTTGTACTCTCAATTATAGATATTTTTGTAGCTATGAATGACATGGATATTTACCCTATAATTCCACAAAGTTTTTGACCATTTTAAAATTTCACCCTTCTGTCTTTTGTGCTTTTGACATTACATTACATTCTCAAGGATAAAGATGTTTACATTCCATTCTCTATACCCAATGCAATTTTCTGAGCTCTTGGAATGTTAATGCCAGAAGATGACAACTAGAAATCAATATTTTATTTTGTACTGAAAGAATGAGAGAACAGAGAGATTGTATAAATGCAATAAAATATGGTATATTCTAGAAAGTCTAACACCTGCCATATGGGAGCTTCAGAAAAATAACACTGAGAAGATAAGGGTGAAAGAAAATAGAAATGGAGGGACATGGCAAGGGCACAAATTGATAATAATAAAAAAAAATGTACACGATTTTCAAAATTGTTATGATGTTCCAGACATTTGCATTTCTGTTAGAAATTTGGCATGAATTTATCAAATTCTACCAAAAAAGTCTGCTGTAATATTTATAGGTATTGTGCTAAATCTATTGATTAATTGGGGGAGAATTGTTTTCTTGACAGTTTTAAAATATTTGTCCTATAAGCATGATATTTATCTTGATTAGTTTCAGTTATCTTAAATTCATCTACCAAAAATTTTAAGTTTTTATTTTAAAGGTCTCACTCATTTTATGGAAGATCTAGTTTCAAGTATTAATTAATTTTGGTGTCATCATAATTTTTAAAATTTTTTATTTCCACTTTTTAAATGAATGCTCGGAACTATTATTGATAGTAGATGATGGATCTTGAATTCTGAAACTTTGCTTAATTTAAACATTATTTTCAGAAGTAAATTCATAGATGTCATAGGATTTTACACATTGGCAACTATGTCATATCTAAACAAATAATTTTGTCTTCTTAATTCTTTATTTCTTTTTCCTATCTTATTGCACTGTCTAGAAACTCCAGTACAATGTTGCATAGAAATGGCAAAAGCACACATTCCTGCCTTCTGATAGTAAGGGCAATTTAGTCTAATCTTTCAGGACAATGTTACCTACTCAATTCTTTTCTTTTCTTTCTTTCTTTCTTTCTTTTTTTTTTTTTTTTTGATGTTCAATATCAGGCTAAGGAAATTACTTTTATTTTTATTACTTAGATTTCTGATTTTTTTAAAAATGAGGACAGGACATGAGATTCTAAAATTGTTTTTAAAACTGTTTGGTGATTATTTTTCCTAAAAATATATCTTTTATGTCATCTTTTCTGCCAGAGAGGGAAAAAAATGTAGATATTAATATTTATACTCACAGTGTCTGAAATCTAATAAAATCAAATACATGTACATTCTTATGGAAAAGGTCAATGAAAATATACATGAGAAAAAGTTAAACAGTCACAGATGTTATTCAAAGATATTGTAGTATTACAGAGAGCCAGAATTGAAGTCTGATCTCAGATCCACTGAAATTAAAGCTAGAGGATTTTTAAGTGCTGGGGCTAGTTAGTGGGAAAGTACTAGTGCTTTCTTGTGGGAGGTTGGTCAGAAGATTGTGTTCAATTGAGAAATCCTGCATGTATACAAGTTTTTTTTTCTTTCTTTCTGTGATTATTCCTTCATTGTTTACTGATTGAAACCCAGAAGAGTTCGGTCTACTTGCAGAGACTGAGAGAGAGGGAGTTCCAATGCTTACATTTCAAAGCAATAGTTACTATGTCCTTGAAGTAGACAATTCTGGTCATAAAAGTGGTAAAAGACTTTTTCTCCCCACAATTCTTTATTGGTTCATGATAATGGGATTTGTTGTACAAATTTGTATGAGTCTCAAAAGTACCAAGAAAAAATTTACAGTCACAAGTTTCTTTTCTCTTTTTTTATTTTTATTTTTTGTTGTTGAAATAATGTTTTATACAGCAACAAGTTTTTTTAAGTAAATACTCTAATAAAAGAGGAGGCACAGGCCTAAAGTCAGGAAGAAGTGTGTTTAGTTTAGCTAAGATTAGGGGAATGCTATGCTTATTTTGGTCAAACTAAATAGTCCTTTGTTTGGCATGTTAAACAATGCTTCTAGGCAACTTTGAAAGGATGTGTTATGTTCTCTTTTAATATAAAAGTTTTGAATAATTTTTCTTAGCAGAGACTATTTCAGCAGTCATATCAGGTGTCACATGATGGTTTCTGTGACCAGGGTGGTGGTGACATTCATGGTGGGGGTGACAACTAGTCAAAAATTTGAAAAGAATTTGAATGTAAGCCAACAGGTTTGCTGACTGAACAAATGCAGGTGTTAGAGAGAGAAAGTAAAGTTAATGATGACCTGGGGATTTTTTTTTTTTTTACCTAAACAATGGGAAAGTAGAGTTTTCATGAACTTTGCTTTGATGGAGTCCATCATGTGATTAGCAACCAAACTATGTCCTGTCTTAGATACTACTTACAGGTGCTGTTTCTGCACAGTATGTTAGTCACTTGGAGTATTTCCTCATTATCTTTTCTATCTAATGCTTAGCCTTTATTAAAAAACCTGGTCTTCAGCTATCCTTTCCATAAAATAATTCCTGGTATCCCCTGAGATGGTGGGGACAGTATTATTGATGTTGCTGCTGTTGTGACCAACATTTTTGGCTATTATACCCTGTACTTGGTACTTTTACAAGGCACAAACACTAATTCCATAACATAAACTTTGTAGTAACCCGTGGAGATATTATTATGATGATTTATTTTTATAAATGAAAAAAATCAAGGCTTAAAACTGTTCTTTCTCTCAGAGATAATGATACAAAATTAGAAGTGATGGCATCAGTATATAAATTTAGTTCTGTCTGGCTCCAGAGGACCAATCTCTTAAACTTCTAGAATGATTTATTAAATGCAATTATTGATGAATGACTATTTGTTCTTTTCCTGTGTTTAGTTCCCCCTGAGGTAATTGCATTTGTAATTTAATTAATCCTGTGCATCCATCCTTTCTTTCTCCCAGTTACCCCTGTGGTTACTATTGTTATACATTCTCCAATTCTTTTTGTTTTATAGTTCTCTACTGAATCATATATAAAAGAGAGATTGTTTCTTTATTCCAAATAGTGTAGCAAGATCCCCAAGCAAATTACTTATACAAAGCAAGTGGGTTTTATTAAAGGTCACATTTACCTAAATGCCATTTTTTAATCTTCTCACATTGCTCATTATCTAAATATTTATTTATTGACTCCTGTTAATTTATTTTTTTCATACTGAGAGTAATGGACTTAGAATTAGGGAATTGGAGTCAGGAGGAAGTTGAACATCATTAGGTACAAACTTTTACCCAAAGGAAAATGCCCTGCATACTTTCCCTGACAAAACACTACTCTAATTCTGATTAATTATGGCAGCAAAGGGTAAAATAGAATGCCTCAATGCAGTGAATTTTATAGCATGAATGTATGTGTTGAAATATTATCTCTAATAACTAGCTCAAATATTTTTCTTTGCAACTTTTAAGCCATTTCTTCTAGTTCTACCTTCTTACGGAATAAAAATAAGTTTAAGATACACTTTCAGAATGCCACATGTTCAAACACTTTAAGATATCCATCTCAAATCTCTCAAGATTCCTTTTTTTTTTTTTTTTCCAATCCAGCTGTTCTCAAATCCCTCAAACACTAGGCTAACACTCTACTAACACTAGCTCTTCTCCCTTTCAATGGACTTTGTCTTTCCCTAGCAAGATGAAGGAACAATACTCAATGCTGTGGGTTGCCATATTGGTAGTAATCAAGGCAATTCACAAAATTCCCTAGGATGATGAGCAATTTTCTAAATCATAAATCCTTCATGTGTTAATTTTAGTTAGTAAATTATGGATTCATGAACAAGTGGCATTTTAACATTGTCCACCTCATAGGTTCCATGGTTTCTTTGATAGACAAGTTCAATCATTCCCCTTTGAACTCTTCCTTTCCTTTTTGCACAAATGATTGCAAACTCTGCCAGCTTGTCTCAGAATTGGCATTAGTAAAGAATATTACAACCCTTCCACGTATCTTAAAATACTTTTAAAATTTCTTTTGTTGTGGTTTTTCTAATTAATGACATTAGCAAGAGATGATTTCATAAGTTGGATAACTTGGAAAGGAAACTATAAAGTTTATTTTTAGTAGGAACTTCTCTATATATAATCAATTCTCATTATTTGCCACAGTTCTAGAAAGTTATCACAAACTTCAAATTAGCAAGCTCTGAACTTAAGGCAAGTGAGAAGTTAAGCTCCTGAAAACCTCTGATCACAGTTGTATCAATTGAAATGCCATGTCTGTTATATAGGTTCATTGGTCAACAACAACCTTGTCAAGCAAGCCAGTCTCTTCACTCTTGACCATCTACTCTGCCACAAAACACTTTTCTTCAATATAACACTTGTCATGTGTTTTTAGGATTCTTTCACAGTCTACTGATTTGCAGACTCTACTTTACCTACAGTTTAACATATTTTATGCTGCATTACATTTTGAAAAATGCAAACCCGCCAGCATCTTTAGCTGAGAATGGTTTTCTTTTATGACCCTGAATAATGTGACCATTAATTTCTTTTGTTTCAGTTGCACAACAGTGCTGTTGACTACATTTTTTTAAGTGAGTCATCATCTTCTGAATCCTCAAATTTAGCCACTTTCCATTTCTTACAAAGCTTTTATAATGCACTAGAGATTTATCTTAACCCTTTCCATAGTACTCTCTTACTTTTTCTGGATGTAATGTACTGTTGATAAAATTCATGTGTAAATGAAGTCTATCTAACGTGTATTTTTTTATGTAAGTCATATTTCAACCTTCTGTATTAGTGACACTGATAGCACTTCAGCACTATGCTTGAGGTGATTTTAAAAAATTAAATTATTAACAAAAAAAGTGTGCATTATATTGAAAAAAAATCAGGGCATTATCTTTATGTATCTTTGAAAAAAATACTCATTTACTATTATTTCCTTTGCTATGAGAGTTGAGTTTCACAGATAAATTTGGACCATAGCATTGACCATTTGTGTGTGACCTCATTTGGGAATGTGCCAATCTGCTACCATCACTTTTTAGTGCTCTGTGACCCTCAAAATTCCATGAATACTTAAGAGTTATAAGAAATTTTAATAAACTATTTTATAAATACATAATCATGAATAATGAGGGTTAAATATATTAGAGTTGAAGGATATGAGCTTTCTGAATGAGTCTACCACACCACAAATTTGTGGAAGAGTCTACTACCACAAATCTCCAGCAGAACTCCATATCATATTAAACCAGAGACAAGCAAATGGAAAGACAACCTATATTCAAAGATTGGAATAATTGATGTCATTAAAGTATTCATACTACCCAAAACAATCTCTTGATTCAATTTGATTCCCAGCAAAATTCTAACAGCATTATATTAGAAATATTAAAAAAAAATCCTGAAAATCATATGGAACTCTAAAAGATCACAAATAGCCCAAAACAAATTTGAGGAAGCACAATCTGGTAACATCAAATATTTTTAATTTCAAAATGCATTACAGGGCCGGGCGTGGTGGCGCACACCTGTAATCCTAGCACTTGAGAGGCTGAGGCAGGAGGATCACGAGTTCAAAGCCAGCCTCAGCAATGGCAAGGCACTTAGCAACTCAGTGAGACCCTGTCTCTAATAAAATACAAAAAAAAAAAAAAAAAAAAAAAAAAAAGGGCTGTGGATGTGGCCCAGTGGTCAAGTGCCCCTGAGTTCATCCCTGGTACAAAAAAAAAAAAAAAAAAAAAAAAAAAAAAGCATTACAAAATAATCAAAGCAGTCTGGTACATGCATAAAAACAGACACATAAAACAATGGAACAGAAAAGAGTGCCCAGAAATAAAACCATTCATGTATATATGGTTAACTGGTCTATGAGGATGCCAAGAATACAATGGGGGAAAAACAGACTCTTCAATATTGATGTTGAAGAAACTGGGCATTCACATACAAATGAATGAAATCAGACTATTATTTTACACTATACCAAAAAATACTCAAAATGGGTTCAAGATATAATTGTAAATTCTGAGACTATTAGACTTCTAGAGGAAGAGAGGGAAGGATCTTAATGAGTTAGGTGATGGCAATTATTTCTTAATATAGGAATAAAAATAACAAATTTATCAGTGAAACTACAACAAAATCAAAAAGTTTCTGCATAGCAAAGGAAATAATAGACAAAATGAAAAAAGTAAATAGGTATTTCTTCAAAGAAGACATAAAGATGACCACTAGATGTTTGAAAAGGTGCTCAGTATCACAGATCATTAGGGAAACTCCAATCAAAACCACAATGAGATGTCACTTGATAGGATAGCTATAATTGAAAATTCAAGAGATAACAAGTGTTGGTGAGGATGAGGAGAAAAGAGAATCCTTGCCCTGTTGATGGGAATATAAATTGGTATAGTCACTATGGAAAAAGATATGGAGATTCCTCAAAAGAGATGACTAAGTAGAAACATAATATTTCACACAGAAAAACATCCAAATAACCAATGAAATAAATTTAAAAACTCCTCAACTTCATTTGTAACCAGGGATATCAACAATGTTTATTCAAATGTGGAACAGTGGAATCTCTCATATACTGCTCTTTGGTTTTATAACTCTTTTTAGCTCCCATGGTACACAGTTGGGTATTGTTTAGTTAAGTGGAAATAATGCACATATTATGATCCAACTGTTCCACCCTGGGTGTAGATGACAGAGAAACTCATATGTGTTATAGATTAGACTCACATGAGAAAGACATCTGAGCTGTTAGAATATTAGGACCCATCTCTTAATGCTACCTGAAGTGAGGGTATATATTATTGAACAATGATATTATTTTCCTACCAAGAAAAACAATTGAATTAAAATTTGGTACTTTGTCAACTTGTCATCTGGATAGTGGAAGAGGCTAAGCCTGAATAAGTGTGAAAGGTTACATTGATTCAGATTCATGAAGAGATGTGGATTTAAGAGAAAATTGCATACAAGAAAGTATGAAATGCAAAAAAAAAATAAAAAATAAAAAAGAAAGAAAAAAAAGAAAGGAAGGAAGAAAGAAAGAAAGACAGGAGGAGTTTTGAATAAAATTAGAGACAGCTACCAGCAGAAAAAGTCACTATGTTTAAAAGTAAACTAACCACCTGTTGCAATTTTTCCTATCTTGGTATGGCAGAACAAATAATGTGCTAGAATAGCAACTACAAGTAACAGTTTTATCATATGAGATAAATCAAATAACATATTTTGCCAAAGTCTCATGCAACTTCTTTTGGCATAATATTTCTTTTCAGAAGTAAGCACTTGAAACTAACTCCACGCCTATATAATTTTATGTATATTTAACCAATGAGGCTTTTCTAAGATGTTGTTTTATCCTGAATTAACATGATCCTGGTTCAGTTGATCACGAATTTATTCAGTAAATTCACAGTGATTCAACCAGTTTAGTAACCTGCATTCAAAATTTATACATACATTAATCATACTAAATCAATGGATAAGTGGTAAAAATACATGCATGTAAAGAGAATTGTGAGTTCAGAGAAAGTAGTATTACTTTCATTGTGGAGAAGTGATAGTATGTTCAGGCAGGAGGAAAGTAACTAAATAGGATTAATGTTTAAACAAAGAAATTTTAAGATAAATCTGTAAAAGTTTAAGACTATTAAGAATTTAAAAGAAAGTGTGAGTAAGGTGTACAAGTGAAGAAAACTCTTATTAGTGTATATACAGGATTGTAAGTACTACAAAATTATCTCCTAATTGAATGGGCCATACTAGGTATATGATGTTTTCTAAAGAATATATGTACATACAAGGATAATACATGTTTAAATAATAACACATACAATTTTACCTGCTCTCAGTTAGCCCAGCACTATCTGACTGCGGACCATGAATAGAAGATAGAAGCTTAACAGATTTGAAAAGAAGAGCCATGAGAGAAAGTTGTTTACATTCTCAATTTTCCATTTCACCATCTTCAATCAGTATTTAAATCCTGAATTCCTTGACATTTCTTTATTTCTTCAATAATATCACTCTCTAATTACATTTTATTTCTTTTCATGGAAAAACCAAAAAAGTAGTTTTAGCAACTTCAGAAAGTATTCAAAATTAAATGAAAATTGAATGTGGAAGTATACTGAACAGAAAAAGAAAGAATGTTGTATTGATAAATTAATACAAGTGTAGCCATTTTTATTGATTTGAGATGTTTAATCAATGAATAAAATCATACTACTTCTCTTTTTATAAATAATTGTGAAAAATGGCCAATGTAAGTTCAGGTTAGTTCTTTGTGTCCATGTCCATATAATCTATCAAATGAGACAGCATTATTGGCTTTATGTGGACTTTATGGGTCAAGTCTAAGCCCTTAGAATTGTTTATCTTTTTTATAGGCAATTATGTCTCTCTTCAAAATTGCTTGCATTTTATAATTGGCTTGTGAAAGTTATAATCAGTATTATGGATATGCATACCCTATATTTGCATACCAGGGAGAAACAAAAAGGTTCATTGAGAATATTAGCATGCACTTCTTTCTGTCCTTTTAAAAAAATATTTTATTGTTTAAAAAGTGCAGATTCTGCAAGGAAAGGTAAAGCCAGTTTTATGGAGTACAGAATGGTTCATTTGAGATTCATTCAACCTTGTGATATGCCATTATGCTGCAGTGAATAAGATAGACAAGAACCCTTTTCTCAAGTGCTCACATTTTATTGGAGGTAGGCAGACAAGAAATAATAAACAAATAGTTTTGCACAGTACTAAATGCTAGGAAGAAAATAAATCAGAATGATTATTAGTTATGGAAGACCATCTACTTCCATTATGATGGTCTGGGAATGGCCTTGACTGCTGAGGGAAGAACTCTCTGAGGAGGAGGTGAAGTCTGAGCTCACATAGAATGATGGAGAGAAGGCTGCCTCAAAGAATACTGGCACGAAGTGCCCAGATCCCAAGATGGGAGGAGACTGGCATACTTGAGTGATATTTTTCTTAATTGCATGTGCTTAGGCAGCATTCCCACCAAAGAGGACAAATTCAGCTAATGATTTAGCAGAATTTACATATATAGTTAATTGGTTTATTTTTAGTTATATATGACAGAATCCATTTTGATAAAATTTTATAAAGCATAGTTTATAGCTTGTTGTAATTAGGACCCCATTCTTGTGGATGGACATGATGGTGGGATTTACTTAGGTATTTTAGTATATGTGTGTAGGAAAATTATGTGAGAATCATTCCACTGTTTTTCCTATTCCTATTTCCCCTTCCTTCCCTTCATTCCCCTTTGTCTAATCTACTGAACTTCTCTTCTTCTCTTATTTGTGTGGAACACAGAAAGCCAAGAAGTAGCATTGGAAATATTTTGTAAAAGTCCAATGGGAAAAATTAGATGAATACATATTATTTACAGGCTGCTTTCCAAACCTCACCTTTTGGTGTGGTCAACATGAATTTTGTCAATCTATAGTTTAGTTCGTAATTCACATTCACACACAGACATGCAAAACCTGCTCACAAGAGGATATTGATATTCAGCATAGAAAATCACACATTAAAATTGTAGATAGGTAAATCCAAGAAGATGGTTGCCCACAACATTTATATCTTTGATTAACTTTTATTTTGATTTATTAATGGGACTATAAAATTCCTTAGTGAAGCATTTTCACAAAAAGCCCAAGCACAGTAGATTATTAGCTAGGCTTGTATTACTGAGGTCATAAAAATTAGGAAGTAAATAAGAAAACATAACTGTCAAATTATTTATGGGCTTCTCTTTAACATAAAAATTTTTAAGGATGCCTGTATATTTCCAGGTAGATTTCGCAGCAGATGCAATGAAGCAATCCAATTAGAAAATATAAAAACAGTTCCCCAAGTCCCAGATTATTCAGCAAGAGCATACTGGAGTGTGTAGGGCAATGTGGATCCAGTATAAGCTGTTAATCAAAGGATGCTGAGGGAGGGGAAAAAACATCTGGGTGCTACCAGTTAGGAACAAATGAGAATTTAGAATAAAATTCATGGGACCTAGTCTAAAGCTTTTATATGTAGAAAGCATATAAAGAGGTAGACCTCTAGAAACAGAGATAAATTTCAATGAAAAAAAAGGAAGAGGAGTTATTGGTTTTAAGTATTTTAAAGTCCTGTATTTATGGCTTGATGGGAAGAATGACTCAGAGACCAAGTCAAGCAAGGAAAAGGAATTTTAACCTAGCAGTTCCTCTGATAACTTCTTGCAAACAAGTGCTGGACCTACAATCAACATGCAGATGCCTGTGGGTCATAAGGAGTGAACTTCAAGGTGAAAGTCATTTCCAACAGTGGAAACACAATGATGTGTTAATTTAGACAAAGGAAAAGTGAGAAAGAACAGACTTGATATTATATACAGCTCAGTTCTAATGAATTTATTTCTTCCATTTTCCATTTTAACAAGATCTGTATCACTCCCTTTCCACCTTGCTTCTGCCTTTTTAAAGAGCTAGGCCAAGAAATGTTTTCCTTTTATTAGTTTTTTTTTTTTTTTTTTGGGGGGGGGGGGGAGTGGCATTTAAGAAATGCCTTTGGAATCACTTATTCTGTTCTTGAAAGATAAGTACATGTCCCTTCCCACTGAGTTCTATCCATGTATAATTACTGATGTGTTTGAAAAAAAAAAAAAAAGTGCTTCAAAGGTTGAGGTGAAAAATCAATCTTTAATGTGCTTTTGAAGAAAGTCAGTAATGAATACAAAATACAGTAAAGTCCATAGAGTGTTAAAAAATCAAACCAGTTACCCTGCATGGTTTTGTGATCCCTACAAAATCCTCTTCATCACGTCTCTTCTAACCAGCTTAAGAGTAAGGGTGTATCCTCAAAAAGGACCGAACAGGAAAAATCTCTTGTCACACTTGATTTTCTACTTGGTATAGGTACATTCATCTTCTCTCAAGTTTGGTCACTATTTCTGTAATTATTGCTCATTTTTGCTTATATTTTATCTCTTATTTGCTTTTAAGTTTGTCATTGAGAATAGGGCCTGTATTTGACTCATGTTTGCATTCTTTCTCTGAGCGTATGTAAAACATTCTGCTTAGTACCTTTAAAATATCTAAAATTGTCTGATATCCAAGTAGTATGGCAGTGCCTTAATCACTCTAAAGCAGCCTGATGATTTTCCTGATTACTTTGAAAATCTTGATATTCATGATTGGAAAGCCCTGAAGTCGGTGGGATGCATTCCATTCTATTACACTGTTGACCACCATGTATTACTGGGTAAAATTTCATTTAACTTTCTCTTGGAAATTGCACTATAGTGGTCAAGAGGTATTAGAAACACAAAATTGTCCCATATTCTTTGGGATTATTTTAAATCACCAGATTACTTACATTTTTTGGAAGATTTATGTAAGACACTGCAAAGTAATTTGTATGTGCTAATATGTGACCATGGTTCAATTTCTTGTGGAACTTCATGTGTTTTGCAATAAGATGGGATCCTTCTCTTTTGTTATTGTTTTGACTTTGTGCATTGATTCTATACATTTAATTTTATACTCTAATAAAAATGGAAAAATCTCTGTCAAAATTTAATTTTATACTTTAATGAAAATGGAAAAAATCTCTAAGTTTCTAAAATTAATACGCAGAAGTCTAATAAATTTGTCTACACATATAACCAAATAAAAATAATTTGTTTAAAACATTTTTGTTTCAGTGCATCTTTTTTTTTTTTTTTTCTCTCCAGATAATAGGAAGAAGAGTTTTAAGGTTTTCATCGTTCATTTTGTTAGCTGTGGGCTTTTCATACCTGGCCTTTGTTACATTAACATACTTTCCATCTATTCCTGTTTTGCTGAGAGTTTCTATAATGAATGGATGGTACACTTCATTGAACACAATCTTCTGCCACCTCTTTTCATACCTACTGCTGCAGAAGAAAAGTTTACTGTAAAACTATCTTATTTTATTTATAATATGCCTTCAGCCCCCCGTAGTACCTCATTGCTTTTAAAGTTCTCCCTTTTCTACAATATTCAGCATTTAACTATAATATGTCTAGCTGCAGATTTATTTAAATATATCTAGTTTGGGTCTTTTTGTGCTCCTTAAAATTGTGGATTCATGTTTTCCATTAAAAAACTTATCTATGGTCATACATGTAATTCTAGCAGCTCAGAGGTTGAGGCAGGAGAATGATTATTTCAAAGCCAGGCTCAGCAACTTAGTGAGTCCCTAAGCAACTCAGTGAGACCCTGTATCTAAAGAAAATACAGAAAAGGGATGGGGATGTGGCTTAGTGGTTAAGTGCCCCTAAATTCAATCCTCAGTACCAAAGTAACAATAATAATAACCCACAAATATCATATTAATTTTTCTTCAAATTTAAAATGCCACTAATTTCCTCTGTTCTCTTTCTGTGGAACTACCTTTAAACACATATCTTTGTTTCACTTTCTATTTCTCATTCTTCTTTGAGCTAAGAAATTCAAATCTAGGAGTGCTTCATGTTTCTGCATCTTCAAACTTACTGTCTTTCCAACTATACTTAATCATCCATTTAACTCATTGAATTTTTACTTTCAAAGTTCTATTTTAATTTTTGGCAACTCTTTCCTTTTCTAGCCAGCATTATATGAATGAATTCAATGAATTCTGTTTTTCATGGTTGTCTTAGCACTTCAATCACTTAGGCATTCTTAAATTCTTATTTTATAATCACTATAAAATTGTTTTCATTTTTTAAGATCTTGATGGTGACTATTTCTTTTTCTTTTGTCAGTTAACTCTCTTTAATGTTAAAGATGGTCTTTCATATACTTTTTAATTTTATGTCTTCAGTATTTTAATTTTCTTTCTTACACATTGCCCATTGATTCCTGCAGGAGCCCTGTTTGTGGAGATAGCTAAGATTGCGGTTGACTATTGGGCCATAGACATTTTTGGGCATTTCCGCTTTCCGTAGTCTCACGGGATCTCGCGGGACTTGGTCGAGGCTCTCGAGAGATTTGAACGGTGACTCAGCAGATCGAGCAAGCGCCATTGCTGCTCGGGCGCATGGGAAGAGACCAGAGGGAAAAAAGACAGGGTTATCGCTATTGTGTAGATATATTGTAGTTTCTTGTAAGATTAAAGAATATTTTCGTCTCCATCCTGTCTCCGGACTCCTTCCCGCGGCGCTGCCGTTCCAGGCTGCAATCCTTTTCCGGCGGCAACAGTTGGTGGCCTGTACGGGGAATTCAGCACGGCTGGTAAGAACTGAGAAACCTCGCAGGAGTCTCTAGTCAGAGCGGTTAAAATGGGTTCGAAAATATCTAAGACCCAAGTGTACGAGGCTCTTGATGAATTCTTTGATATAGATGAGTCTGTCGTTAGCGAGGAGGATTTAGAAAACAGTGAAGGCGATCATGAAAGCGTAGATTCCGCTGAGTCAACTAAGACCAGTAAGGAGAGTATTAGAAGCATCCCCAAAATGACAAAGATCCGAGCTGCTAAAGCTATTCAAGATTTATTAGAGATACTTCAAGGATACATGGTCTCAATTGAACCTGGGACTCAGGATGTTACTGAGTCAATTAGGACCAATGAGAGTAGTAGTAGTGAGGAGGAATTAACTAAAGGTGATTTTGAGAAAATGAACAAAAGGAAATTAAGGAAGACCAAGATAAGGGATCATCAAGTGGAGGAACTTGTGTCCTCTACTCCCCCATGGGTGAAATCAATTACAGAAAATATGAAGGGTATCACTAGGCGTTTGCATACCCTAGAAACAGAAATAAAAAGTCTTTCTGAGCGCTTATGTGCTCTCGAGGGTAACTCACAGATACGTTGGGAACTGCCAGTATTTGAATATGGAAATGGACGGAGGGACCACCAGCCAGTAGATTTCAAAACAATAAAAAATCTCAAAGAGGCAGTAATGACTTATGGACCCCAAGCTCCTTTCACGTTGAGTATACTGGAGTCCCTTAACACCTTTAGCTTAACCCCCGCAGACTGGAAACGTCTATGTAAAGCAACATTAAGTGGGGGACAATACTTGGTTTGGCGATCGCAATTTCAAGAACTTTGTATAGAAACAGCTAAAAGAAATGCAGATGCGGGGTTTGGAGACCATAATATAGAAATGCTCACAGGAGAAGGGCAATTTGCAGACGTACAGGATCAAAAATATTATACCCCAGGAGTATATGCTCAGATAAACGCAGCTGCCTTAAAGGCATGGAAAACTGTACAAGGACCTGGGGATCTACAAGGTAGCTTGTCCAAAGTAATTCAAGGACCTAATGAACCATATGCTGAATTTGCTGATCGACTTTTGAGAACTGCAGGTAGAGTTTTTGGAGACATTGATCAAGTTATGCCATTAGTTGTCCAATTAGCGTACGAAAATGCTAATAAGTATTGCCAGGAAGCCATCAGGCCATGGAAAAATAAAAAGGATCTTTCCATATATATACAATTATGTAAAGATATAAATGATGCCTTTGTCACAGGGAATATGATTGCAGCAGCTGTGAGAGATGCTGCCCCTCAAAATTTTACAAGAGCTCAACATAGACATTATAATCAATCAGGATATTCTAGGCAAAATTATCATAATCAATCAGGCTATTCTAGGCAAAATCCTAAAAGAGAAATAAGACCAAATTCATACCGTGCTCCAGGTTGCTGCCCCAGGTGTAAGAAAGGAAATCATTGGGCCAATAAATGCTATTCAAAATTTGACATCCATGGAAATCCTTTATTCAGGAATTCAAAAAACGGGGCAAGGGGCCCAATGCCCCGGGGCCCACAAATGTACGAGGCATTGGAGGAGGAGTATCCTCAAGCATCCGCTCAGATGCTTCCCCGACACAATCCCTATTACCCATCCACTCCCTCGCCAGAGGAACAGGAGGAAATGCAGGATTAGACCTCTGTTCCACCGCCCGAATAGTGTTAACACCTGAAATGGGGGTTCAACTGATTCCCACAGGAGTCAGGGGACCTCTTCCCTCAGGGACTGTAGGACTTATTATCGGGCGAAGTCCTGAGAGCTTATTAGGTTTGCAAGTGACCCCAGGCGTAATAAACTCAGACTATAAAGGGGAAATAAAAATAATGCTTAGCTCACCCCAAAGTATAAGTTCTATTAATCAGGGAGATAGAATTGCTCAGCTGCTCCTCCTTCCAAATTTACATAAGTCATTTAAAATGAATATGCCTCTAAATAGGAACAATAGAGGATTTTGTTCCACTGATTCGAAACCCATGGTTTGCTGGGTTCGGGACTGTACAAGGAGGCCTATGTGTAAAATAAGAATCCAAGGAATAGAAATGGAGGGTCTTATAGATACTGGAGCTGATTCTTCCATCATTAATTTACGTCAATGGCCCAAACACTGGCCTCTGCAAAAAGCTTCAACCAGTTTAAGAGGCTTGGGATATAATAACCTCCCAGAAAAAAGTGCGGTAATTTTAAAATGGGAGGATGATGAAGGACATAAAGGCACGTTTCAGCCTTATGTTTTACCTAATCTACCGGTTACTTTATGGGGAAGAGATATTTTTACAACAAATGGGAGTACACCTTGCAACCAAACCTGCAGGTGTTAAATGTAAAAATCTACAGAGTAATCTTAACCCTATAAGAAATCATCAAAAAGTACAGGGTAAGCTTAACCCTAAAAGAAATCATTATCATATAGGAAAAAGACATTTTTCTTCGGGGCCACTGAGAAAATAATTTTGAAAATACCATGGCTTTCTGATAAGCCAGTGTGGGTCCCTCAGTGGCCCCTATCTAAAGAGAAATTACAAGCGGCCCACCTACTAGTTCAGGAACAATTAGAAGAAGGACATATAGAACCTTCCACCTCTCCCTGGAATTCCCCCATATTTGTGATCAAGAAAAAATCAGGAAAATGGAGATTATTACATGATCTTAGACAAATTAATAAAACCATGCAAGTCATGGGCCCTACTCAACCTGGACTTCCGAATCCTATAGCTATTCCAAAAAATTTCCATGTTATTAGTCTTGATATAAAGGATTGCTTCTTTTCTATTCCCCTACATCCTCTGGATGCCCCCAGGTTTGCCTTTTCAGTTCCTTCTATTAACAATAATGGCCCTGATCAGAGATATCAATGGAAGGTTTTGCCACAGGGAATGGCTAATAGCCCCACCATATGCCAAATATATGTGGACAAGGCCATCCAATCCATTAAAAATAAATATCCAAACCTCATGTGTCTACATTACATGGATGATATTTTACTGGCCCACCCTAATCAAAAAATCTTATTTAATATATTCAGTGATGTGGTAGAAAATTTAAAAAAATACGGATTATATATAGCAGAAGAAAAAGTTCAAACCAGATCTCCCATATTATATTTAGGATTTAAAATCATGGATACTTTTGTTAGACCCCAAAAAATTTTAATAAATAAAGAACATTTAACCACCCTCAATGATTTCCAAAAACTACTGGGAGACATTAATTGGCTTCGCCCTACACTAAACCTCACTACTGGCCAATTAAAACCTTTATTTGATATCCTTCGAGGGGACCCTGATCCATCCTCACCGCGAACATTGACTCCTGATGCTAGGAAAGCTTTAAAGGTAGTAGAAAAAGCCATCGAAGGAGCTCATTGTGACAGATTTGATTTAACTCAACCGCTGATATTGATTATTATTTCTTCACAATATACACCCACAGGAGTATTTTGGCAACAAGGGCCTTTATTATCGATACATTTGCCTGTCTCTCCTAAAAGCATAATTGAGTCTTATACCTCCATGGTGGCTAAACTTATTCTTCAAGGACTTAAAACTTCTACTAAAATATTTGGCATTCACCCTGCTACTATTATTTACTCCCTATTCATCGTCACAGATTGAATATTTATGCTTCAACGATAATGACTGGGCTATAGCTAGATGCTCTACCTCTGCAAATTTTGATAATCACCTTCCTAAGTCTCCTATATTATCTTTTTGTATTAATCATCCTATTATATTTCCACAGGTAATAAAAAATCAACCTATTCCTAAGGCATTTAATGTATTTACAGATGGGTCCTCAAATGGTACTGCTGCAGTAGTCACTACAAAGGAAAGTATGACTTACATAACTGCACACAAATCAGCTCAACTTGTGGAATTGGAAGCTGTGGTAAGAGCTCTGGAACATTTTAGAGACCAGCCCATAAACATTTTTTCAGATAGCCACTATATTGTACAAGCCGTCCCAAAATTAGAGTTAGCAGGACCAATAGCACCTCATACTCCAGCCTTTAAATTGTTTTATCAAATACAAAAACTTTTTGTGGGCAAGAAAAGAACCTCTATTCATAGGCCATATTAGAGCACATACTAATTTGCCTGGCCCCCTTCATGAAAGTAATCAAAAGGCTGATGAACTTACAAAAACTATATTTTATACTTTCAGCGCTACAACAAGCTACTTTATTTCATTCCCAGTTTCACGTCAACAGCACCACCTTGCAACGTAGGTTTAAAATCACAAAGGAGCAAGCCAGAACAATTGTAAAAGATTGTAAATCTTGTATGACACATTTGCCCAATCCTCATTTTGGTGTTAACCCTAGAGGATTAATGCCCAATCATTTGTGGCAGATGGATGTTACTCATGAGCCAAGTTTTGGAAAATTGCAATTTATTCATGTAACCATAGATACATGCTCAGGCATGATTTTTGCTTCCTTACATTCTGGAGAAAAAGTTAAAGATGTCACATCTCATTGTTTACAAGCTTTTGCTGCATTGGGCATCCCCAAAATGCTTAAAACAGATAATGGCCCCGCATATACGTCCTCATCTTTCAAATTTTTGCGCAAAATTCAACATATCCCATAAAACAGGCATCCCATACAATCCTCAGGGTCAGGGCATTATTGAAAGAGCAAACCGCACACTAAAAGTTATGTTGTTAAAACAGAAAGAAGGAAACTGGAAAAATCCTAAGGACAGATTGGCAGTTGCCCTGTTTACCTTAAATTTTTTAACTTTAGACTCTGATGGTTATTCTGCTGGAGACAGACATTGGAACCCACATCAACAACATAAACCTTTGGTTTACTGGAAGGATGTTCTTTCAGGTACATGGAAGGGTCCAGATCCAGTGTTAATTTGGGGGAGAGGATCTGTTTGTGTTTTTCCAAAGCATGAATCCTCTCCAATATGGATACCATCTAGATTAATAAAGCAAGTACCAAATCAAAAGGATCAAGATGAAGTTGTTGAGGAATCAAGATTAATAAAAAAGGTACAAAATCAAGAGGACCATGATGAAGATATGGAATGATTCCCTTAAAAGAGTCCTTCAAAATACATCACAACTTAAGTGTCATTCCTCCCAGCTGGGACGAAGAGATCTCTCTTTAGTGTGCACACAATTGTATTTTTTTTTTTATATATATATGTGTTTATGTCTGTGTATTTGTCTAAATTTCATGTTAATGTGACGTCACAAATATATGTTTGTATGTGCGTCTGTCCAGTGTGACATCAAAAATAACAAAGCGCTTATGAATATATATATATATATATATATATATATATATATATGGATCCAAATAACTCTAATTCATTTAAGTTTAAGAGTATTCAAATTGGGTAAATAATTTAATAAGTGAAGGTACCTTCAATTTTGTTTTATAGGTGTCCCAGGGATTTCTCTTTAGCGAAAAATATGACTAGGGCTGTATAACCTGATATTTTGGTGTTTTGACATAAGGTTGCTTATTTGTTATTAACTTCATTTGTTTACTAAATGATTAATTTCAATTATTTCAACAGGTAAAGGACTGCTGTATATGCAGAAACACGAGAGTTCCAGCTAACAAATTATTTCTCCAAAGTGCTTTTAGTTTTTCTTTAATCTATCTTTAATACAGTAAATACCCTCAGTCTTTCTTTGTTTTGTTCTAAACATGATGTTTTGCCAGCTTATGTTTGTGGGAGCTCAGGCTGCAATGTGTGTGAGCAGAAATCAACTTTAATTTTCTAATCTAATAATTCTATTTTTTAGTTTGACAACTCGCCTCTTGACTCAGTGCTGGAATAGCACTGCCTTTCCTTTAATAATTGATGCTTGAGTCTCTAGGGAGCGGGCCCTGAAGATTTGCCGGTGGCATTGTCTAGACATAAAAAAGACGGCTGCTGCTACAGATGCAGGGATCGCGGTCGCTGCAAGCATCCCTGCTGCTCAAATGTCAAACAACCTCACCAGCGGTGTGGCCTCTGCTCTGCATGCATGGGGCCTCCTAGATCTACGTGTTATATAACAAGTGGACATTTTGATCTTTCATTGTTTGGGACTTCATGGGACAGTACCTTGGGGGTATTTGTTTAGAGAACTCAGTGTGTTACTTGATAGAACTTAAGGCAGCTGATTTGTTTAAAGAATTTGATATGCGCCGGGCGCGGTGGCGCACGCCTGTAATCCCAGCACTTTGGGAGTCTGAGGCAGGAGGATCGCGAGTTCAAAGCCAGCCTCAGCAATGGCGAGGCACTCAGCAACTCATTGAGACCCTGTCTCTAAATAAAATACAAAAAAAAAAAAAAGGGCTGGGGATGTGACCCAGTGGTCGAGTGCCCCTGAGTTCAATCCCTGGTACCCACAAAAAAAAAAAAAAAAAAAAAAAAAAAAAAAGAATTTGATATGCTATGCAATTTGGCTCATCACCAAAAGGCTTGTTGCCTTAAAGCCGCAGCATCTCCCCACAATTGGACGGCTGTTAGTCAACTTACACAGTCGATCCTAAAGGGCTCCATTGGATGGCTGGTTAGCCAATGACGGGTAAGATCCCCAGAGGGGGACAACCTAAGACAGGCACAGTCGCACAGGATAGTCTCATGTGGCCGACATATCAACCTAAGACAGGAGTCAAGGGCACAGCCTTGATTATCCAATGACGGGTAAGAATGTTGGTTGCACATAGACGTCCTAGAGCATCCCCTCTTTTAAAACAAAAGGGGGAAATGCAGGAGCCCTGTTTGTGGAGATAGCTAAGATTGCGGTTGACTATTGGGCCATAGACATTTTTGGGCATTTCCGCTTTCCGTAGTCTCACGGGATCTCGCGGGACTTGGTCGAGGCTCTCGAGAGATTTGAACGGTGACTCAGCAGATCGAGCGAGCGCCATTGCTGCTCGGGCGCATGGGAAGAGACCAGAGGGAGAAAAGACAGGGTTATCGCTATTGTGTAGATATATTGTAGTTTCTTGTAAGATTAAAGAATATTTTCGTCTCCATCCTGTCTCCGGACTCCTTCCCGCGGCGCTGCCGTTCCAGGCTGCAATCCTTTTCCGGCGGCAACAGATTCCTTATTACTTCTGCACTTTGCAATTCCTAAGAGTTCTATGTTTTGTGCAGGGGCTCAGTTCCATCCTTCTATCTGCTTTGGGTCTAAGGACAATCTATCCAAGTCTGGGCTTTGCCATTGATTTCCCAGCCTGTTTTCTGGTTCTGCTGTCTGGGGGAAATGTTGACATGGGTTGCTTCTTACCCATTATATGTTGTTTCCTTTTTTTATTCTGACACATTGAAATGATTTTTGTGTTTCTTTCTTTAGAGTAGAGTAATTTAATTATTATTGATATAATTTAATTTAGTGTTTTCATCATTTTTTAAACTAATTTTGGCATATTTTTGGCATTGTTTCTCAGAGAATTCTCTAATTTGTCAGTATATCATGTAGTGTTTTCTAATGACCTCCCCTGCTGAATTTGATAACAAAGTAGCAGTGTGACATAAGGAAAATGCCAATGAACATATGTGTGTATTAACTATTGTCAAGGGCTGTTATATGTTTTAAATTTGCCAGATCATCAATTGTATTACACACACACACACAAAAAAAAAAAAAAAAAAGAAAGAAAGAAAAAAACATATTTCAAAGGCTGAATTTTAGTTTTAAAATCTTAAAAGCAGATATTTAAATTAAATTGTTGAGCAGAAGTCCTATGAATTTGTATATTGGGTATTTAATTCTATGACTAATAATGCAAAAATGATCCTATCCATACTGTATATTTAATTAGGCCTTAGAGAAGTAAACTAAAGATTAGTGTTTTAGTCAGCTTTTTTCACATCTGTGACTAAAGGATCTGACCAGCACAACTGTAAGGGAGGAAAAGTTTATTTAAGGGCGCATGGTTTCAGAGGTCTCAGTCCAAAGAAGGCCAGCTCCGTTCTTCCAGGCTTCAGGTGAGGCAAAACATCATGGCGGGAGAGGGTGGTGGAGGAAAGCAGTCCACATCATGGTGACCAAGAAGAAGAGAGAAAGACTCCAAATCTGGATACAAAATATGTACCCCATAGCCATGCCACCAATTAACCCCTGCCTCTAGCCATACCCCACCTGCCTCTAGTTACCACTCAGGTAATCCCAGCAGGGATTAATTCACTGATTGTGTTAAAACTCTCACAACCTGATCTTTTCTCCTGTTAACCTTCATGAATTGTCTCACATGTGAGCTTCTGGGGACCACCTCATATCCAAACCATAACAATTAGGAAGTGTGTCTTATATTATGAATGAAAGGCAATTTGATGGTCTATAAATTGGGGGTCCCTGGAATTCTGATTTTAAACTATTAATGAAATATAATTTATAATAACTTAGGTCAATTTCCAATTATTTTATTCTGTTCAGAAATTATGAGCAGAGGCTTTTGTGTCCTTTGGTCCCTCCTCTCCCCATGTGTCCTTAATGAGTTGAAACTCTTTTAAAGGGTCTTGAGAAAGAAACAAAACTTGATTGCTTTTCCTACCTAAGAGTTGATCAAAATATCTTATAGGTAAACTGAAAATTTAATGGACTTGTAAAATATTCATTCCTAAGGGAAAGAAAATCTTCCCAGTGATGAAACTGAGCAAGAAGAGAAACTCAATTTTCTCACATGCATACTGATCTGTGAATTGATGTAACACAAAGACAAGTTAGAACTCCTCTTGACCGTAACTTGTCTTGTTTTTAGTTGATAAAATTGATGCAGTTTTCACCTTAGCTCCTTAGGTAATCAATACATTTAGAAAGTGTATTTTAGCAGAAGGAATACCCTTCTACAAAAGCCTAAACTTGTACAGAATTCTTCTTTGATCTTCAACCTGTACTGCCTAATGGAACTACTGAAAGATGTGAGCAAGACTGAAAACAATTTGGTAGTCCTCACATTAAATATTAAAGTTTTTATACTTAGGTTTAACACATTCCATATAATCCCCCTCTTTACAAAAATATATTGTGATAATACAAGATTATTAGTTATGTATCCCAGAATGCAAGCAAACAGAAATTTAAAAATATAAATTTTGTAAATAAATTTTATTACACCTGGGATGATAGTTTGGTATACATATTAAATGTGAATTTCTGGCCTTTATGCTTATGGATTTTTTAATGTCTTTACAGAATGGTGTCTAAGCATCTATATTTTTCTTAAAAGTTCTACCAGCAATGCCACCACCCACTAAATATAGTATTGTTTCTAAATCAAAGTTTCTCTGGCTTTGGTTTGCTTTAGAATCATAATGAAAATAAAAGCAATAGAGATGACCAGACTATACTAAAATCTACTAAACTGGAATTGCTGATCATAGGGTATGTTATGGTTTGGATGTGAGGTGTCCCCTAAAAGCTCACAGGTGAGACAATGCAAGAAGATTCAGAGGAGAAATGATTGGTTGTGAGAGTCTTACCCAATCAGTGAATTCATCCCCTGATAGGGATTAACTGAGTGGTAACTGAAGTGGTAGAGTGTGGCTGGAAGAGGTGGGAATTGGAGGCATGGCTTTGGGGTATATATTTGTATCTGGCAAGTGGAAACCTCTCTCTGTGCTTCTGATCATCTTATGAGCTGCCTCCCTCTGCCACATTCTTTCTCCATTATGTTCTGTCTCACCTTGAACCCTGAAGTATGGAGCTGGACTTTTACAGACTACGGACTAAGACTTTTGAAACCATGAGCCCTCAAATAAACCTTTTCCCTTTTACAATTGTTCTGTTTGGGCCCTTTAGTCCCAGCAATGAAAAGGTTGACTAAAACAGGGTACCTGCCAGTTTTTATTTATAATCTTGACAGATACTTTACAAGTGTCAACCAAAGCTCAGAAACCATTGACTTAATAATAAATCATCTAATTTAGCCTTACAAGAGCCTTGATTTTAATCCACCTCTAGTAACAAGAAATATTCCAATGGTTCTTAACCTACGCATCTTTATCTGCTAGAAAATGCTTCTTTATATTGTATTAATATATCTTTATGTGTCTAATTTTTACCTAGTAGAACCATTTTTCTCCCTCTGAAAATATGTGAAGCTCAGAGGGAATTATAGAGATCAAAACAATTTTTCCTGTCTCTATTTTTTTTACCTATCTATGTATTATGTACTTATTTTGCAGTCTTTGTAGAATCATAAAATCAAATAGGGCAAATGAATGTTGTTGTTGATGGAGCTATGTGCCTAGTTTTGGGCACAGTTCAATCAAAGAGCTGGCATTCAGGGAAATAAACATCAAGATTTTTAGGACAATCCACTGAAATTTTTGAAAAAAAAATGGCTGCAAATTTTTAGTAGATAGCAGCCTTTCATTTTCTTATGCAGAAAAAATGGTGTTATCTTTTCACTACAAGTAAATTATACAGTCAAAAAGAGCTTGTTTGCCTTTTAGCTATTGCACAATGAGGGAAGTACTTGAATCATTCAGTTTCAAGTATATATCACTGTTGTTTTAAAACTCATTTTTTATTTTGTGGGAAGATTTAACCAATAAACAGTGAAAAATCATTTTTAGTACTCTTCTCCTTCCTATAACAATTGCTTAAGAAGAGGGACTTTGACTCTTGGCTGTTAAACAATTAATATTCTCCTAGAATTTACTGATTTAAAAATCTTAAAACCGCTTTTCAATGGTTCCAATGTCTCTAATAAAAGTATTAAATTTGTCTTCCAGGATAAAATGAATTGTACTAGGATCAGTAATATCATATGCCTGTTATATGTGAATATTTATGGATTGTGAACTAAAAGGTGAAAGCCTATCAACACACAGACTCTAAAATACAGGTTTTGCCCTGAATGTGAGTTGTAGGCCATAGCTACAGCTCCCAATCCCTGTTCTAGAAATCTGGAAAACCTTTTCTGTCAAGGGCCAGAGAGAAAATATTTTAGCATTTTCAGGCTACATAGTCTTTCTCAGGCATTATTCTTTCAAAAGTTTTAAAATTTAGAAATGATTATTAGCTCCTGGGAAATTAAAAAAATTAGGGTGTGAGCTGCATTGGGCCTATGGGTCATTGCTTGTAGCCCCTGAGGTGAGCTAAAGCAAACTATTCATTTGTAAGTATTTATCAACATAAAATATGGATATATGACAGAGACTGTAAATGACTGGTAAAATTTTTAATATTTGCAGTGTGGATATTTAGATAAAAAGATTTGCTAATCCCTACTGTACAGTGTAGGTCACATTCTTCTATATCTGTCAGTTGATTTTGGATTTTATCAGGACATTATTCATGAAGTGCACTAGGTTTTTCTGTGTTCTTTTGGAGAGTGCTTATTGTTGTTTCAGTAGACAATAATGTGGATTAGTTTTAACGGCAAATTCTGTTTTCAGAATCAGCTCAAATATTAGATCAGATGAACTTACCTGGATTCTATCTCATGCTTGGAAATTTCTATATCAACAGAGGTTTGTACAGAATTCTACTCAATATTTGGGGCTTTCTCTTTCTGTCTTGCTTCTTTCTAGAATTTTCATTTCAGCCATTGAAGAGTTGTCCCAAACTCTGACAAACCTTGACAACTATGATTTTTCTGTCAGAGTTTTATCCAGACTTTATAGCTGACAACATTATAACCTTACATCCTTCTGGCAGAAAATCTACCAAAGGGGGAAAGACTTCCTGGTAGCTTTTCTTTCTTTCAGGTTTTGACTCTAGTATAGAATCTGTACATGTTTTGTCATTCTAAGGGCTTTCCAGTAATTCCCCACCATAGTTCATAGTTGTTAATAATTGTTTAGAGGGTGATTGGTCCAATGGGAGCTTATCATGCCATACTAGAAGCAGGAAATATTTTTATTTTTTATCTATTTATATTCAATTAAGAATTATTTCATCTTCCTTCTTGCCCTGCACATATATCATTAAGATTACAGATGGTCCCTGACTTACTATGATTCAACTTTAATGGTTTGAGAGTAATACTCATTCAGTAGGAACTGTACTTCAAATTTTGATCTTTTTCTAAACTAGTAGCCTATGGTAGGTACTTTTTCACAATATTGGTTAGCAGCAGCAGCAAGCCATAGCTCCTAGTAAACCATGTGATTGTAAAGGTAAGTAACTGGTACTCTACAGTGTGCTGTGTTTTTAGCATTTTGGGATGTTGTACTTTATGAATTTGTATTCTATCAACTAGATAAAATACCCATCTATAAGATATTCAACACTTTATTTTCAGGTAAGCTTTAAGTTAGATGATTTTGCCCAACTGTGGCGAATGTAAATGTTCTGAGCCCATTTAAGGTAGGTTAGGATAAAGCTGTGATGTTCGATAGATCAGGTGTATTATGGGCATATTTGACTTTGGATATTTTAAAATACAGATGAGTCTATTAGATGTAACCCATCAAAGTTGAGAGATATCCATATTATTTTTTGGCTATAGCATCTCCTATGGTATGATGCCTTTAGGGCCACCTTATAACCTGGTTTGTCTAGAAAATCTTGTTTTAATTTGTCCTGATGTGATTATCAGTAATGCTTCTTTTACTTTTAAAATGCCTTGATTTAGTGATTAAATACATGGTCATTTCAATCACTACTTTGAAATGTCACTTTAAAAAAAATTTTTGAAGCAGTTTGTAAGAGAAAATTTTACATGCCAAGATACAACATGTCTCTTTGGGATGACATTTAGCAATAGAAATGTTATTGATTTGAAGTTGAGATCTGATGAAACTGGAATAATTTCACCTGGGCTGTTGACTTCTTTGGGTTTGATCATGATTTTATCTTATAAGTTAAGAAAATTATAGGATAGACTGTCTATTAGGAATTCAGACCTTCTCTGAAATTATGTTTCTAAACAGTTTTTTAAAAATTTTATTGGGAAAGAGGTAATTTTATCACATTTGACATCTGTTTCCATATGATAGAAATGGATATTGCTCTGATGGTGATGTATACATTATTATTTGTATTTATCTAGACTTAAGTTTTTCAAATACAATAAGTAGAATAATGATGTGTCACTTAATATCTTAACTTTAATAGTAAAGATGGGTAGTTCAGTGGTATAGTGCTTATCTGTACAGAAGTAGAGTGCAAGGTCCTCTGTTTGATCCCTACCATGAAGAAAGGAAGAAAGAAATAATCTATTTGAACAATCTCTGTTTTCATTTAAATTTTTAATTATTATAAATGGAAGCTGAAGCTTGAATGTCATTTATACTTGGTATTGCCTTTCTAGCTTATACCTTTTTTTCCTACATGCATCCTTTAAGCAACTAGACTTTGGTATTAGATAATTTGGGTCAAAATGTCAGCTCTGATAATTTTGTAGCTAAGTAACTTTGAGAAACTCATTTCTCAGAGTTTCAGTTTCATCCTTTCAAAAGATTGGTGTGAAAATTAAATAAATTACAATATGTTGTGTCTATCATAGTTCCTCTTACATAATAAGTTTGAAGAAATAGAGACTATTATTATTACCAATGTATATTCTAATGGAGATTTAGAATAGGGATTCCTGGAATGTTTGCTTATTTCACTATCTTCCCAGAAGTCCCCAATGAATATTCATCTTCCTTAAGATAAAAGGAAAATATGGCTCATTTAAAAGTAATTTAGAATGACTGAATATTATTTGTTCCAGGTCATAAGTAAAAGGAATAAAATAATAGCAATACTCTGAAATAGTTTTAGTTTCCTTGAAGTGACAGCCCAACGTGTAGTGAAAGGAACATTTGTGCTTATGCAGTGAAATTATGTATTCTAAGATGGTACTATGAGAAAAGTTCCATTATCAATGAAGACAATCTGATTAAAGAATTGGTGCTGAGACTGCTATGCATCTACTGCTTATAATGCAAAATGGCATTTGCCTTAAGAGTTATTGCCAGATCTTAGAAGACATGGAATTTACAAATGTCTCTCTGGGGGAGATGGTGAATTACAAAGAGAATCTGACATTTTCTTCCTTTTTCTCCACAATCACCATATACCACTTTAACTGACTATGAGTTGTTACCTGTTCAGTTTTATAGGAAGCTAAGCAGAGATAGGTCTGAAAAAATATGTGCATATAATTACAATTTTGGTTTGATTATTAAAATATTTTATAAATCTTTAATAAATCTCAATAATACCTGATATTATTCAAAGCATTTTTTTTCTGATATTATTTTTAAGAATCAAAGATGAAAATTCAATTAGATTTGTGATCTGATTGTGAAGCTCTTTAAAACAATAACATCTACCTTTAAAATATTCATTTTCTTTTAATTCTAGAAAATTAGGAAAAAAACACTAATGATCTAAAGCTCAGGAAAAATGTTGGCAGCCTTATGTCGTCTTATTATAATAAAAATAGTTATAAAATACCCAAAATTGAATTTACATGTTAATAATAGCAATTGTCCAAAGAGATATAGTTAAATTGATGTTTTGTATTCTAGAAGAGTCAAATTTAAAGTGTTTGTCTACGTTTAAATTGTTCTTCATCATTTATTGATAACTACTATAGTGTCAATTTTCTGTATGGGGAAAAAGACAAAGTGCCTAAAACAGTTTTTAAGCACAAGTAATTCCTATAATTATGAGAGTGATTAGAATATGACTAACCTAGGCTAAAATTTTCATTAGTTATTTGGATGCTAAGTAAAAGTCAAATAAAATCTGGTGCTTACAAAGGTTTTGCTTTTTCAGTAAAGCTGCCATATCTTGATGTGCTTATAGAAAGCTGAATAATGTTTTCCCAAATGTGTCCACACCCTATTCTCCAAAATCAATGAATACATTACCTTACGTGGCAAAAGAGACTTTGGATATGATTAAGGATATTCAGAAGGGGAGATGATTTGGGTGGGCTCGAAGTAATCATAGGGAAGTAGAAGGCTCAAAGTCAGAGGATGCAAGAATGTAGATGGAAGGATGGAAGTGGATGTGGGTGTGTGTGTTACACTGCTGTCTTTGAAGATATAGGATGGGGCTCATGTCACAGAATGAGCAGCCTCTAAATAGACAAGGCAAGGACATGGTTTGTCCTTAAATCCCTGGTTGGAAGACAGCCCTATCATCATGTTGATTTTAGACTCTGACTTTCAGATGGAGAATAAGTTGTATTGTATAAAGCGCCTCAGCTTATGTTAGTTACAACAGAAATATGAAACTAATGTTGTGCTGAACAATTATAATTTTTTCTATCTTCAATACATGTATTGAATTTGCAGAGTGGGGTTTGGAAAAGCATGCTTAATACACTCAGTATTTCTGTGCTTGAATACAGAATATAAAATTCATTGACTATCTTGGTTTATGGAGCTATTTGGAAGATAAAGTTAGCAACTGAATGAATTAAAACACTAGGTAAAGTGAACTTCAAGATTCTTGTATGTCACTAAAAGCCTTTAATGAACTACTTGAAGATGTTTAAAAAATTATCCTAGTTATGGGATGGCTTCAACTATCTAGATATTTTGTGTTAACATAAGCAACACAAAGTGTTTCCTGTGGTTTGCATTTATTCATATCTCAGAGTTCTGTAAAGACAGGCTATAATGGACTTATTTTGCAACCATAAACATATACAAGACCTCTCTTATTCCAAACCCTACACAAATGTGCCACCCCAAATGCCACAAATAATAAAATAACTTAAATGTGTTTTATTAGTTTGGACAATAAACAATTAATGATCATGACCCATAAAATGAGAATGTATTAGAAAAGTATTACTAAATGAGTTTGTTGTCACAAATAGATCAAATTGATGGATTTTGGATTTTGTGACTTTTCCTCATTAAGTTTGTTTCTATGATACTAAATAAGATTGTACTCACAAGGAACCCTAATCATAACCTTCAGCTACACCAGCAAAGTCACTATCAGTTTGGTTCTGATATAACCTTTTAGTATGCAAACAAACATGCAGTTACAATGTAGTGTGTGCTGAAGTGAGAATTCTAGAACTTTTCAACTGAAACAAAATTTCATTCTGTATAATTATAGGCAACTTGTTTTCACACTTAACATTTCTATTTTATTAAAGTAAACAAACAAAATAGTCTCAAGCAGATAAAATAATTCCTGGAAAATAAAAGCTTTTCCTGATGCCACAGACAAGAAGACAATCATGAATCATAATTTAGAACTTGTTATTTTACTTTTTAATGTGGTTATTGTTGTAACATTTTTCCTGTGTGTTAATAGCACAGATTTTCATTCTGGTTTTGAGAGAAGATTCTAAAGAATAGGTGAGTGATTAGTAACTAGGAAAATTGGTGAAGAAAGATGGTGTTTGATTTCTTTTAAGTGCAATTTCTCCTAGCTGGAAGTTATCTTCTCTGTTTGTTGCTATTTCCAGTAAATTAGCAGTGAGTTTTTGCTCATCAGTTTGACAAATTAATTTAAAATATGGTAAGTTGTTTTTTTTTTTTTTTTTTTTTTTTTTTTTTTTTTTTTTTGGTACTGGGGATTGAGCTCAGGGGCACTTGACCACTGGGCCACATCCCAGCCCTTTTTTGTATTTTATTAGAGACAGGGTCTCACTGAGTTGCTAAGTGCCTGGCCATTGCTGAGGCTGGCTTTGAACTCGTGATCCTCCTGCCTCAGCCTCCCAAGTGCTGGGGTTATAGGCGTGCATCACTGCACCCAGCTTAAAATATGGTAAGGTTTTAATAACCAACAGAGATGAATTTCAATTTCATTTGCCTCATGTATGTATTATGTAAATTGAGTATTCCTGTTTGAAGAGTATATGATCTTTAAGAGAGTTGCTCTTAAATATTATAGTTACTTAGTAGAGTGATGATAATTATTTGAAAATGGAATAAAGTTTAAGTCATGCACAATGAAAACAGTAATTCAATTTAAAAGAGAAGTTTGACAATTCCATACCTTAGCACTATTTTCATTGTTGTATCTTCTTTCTCCCAATTTTTCTATACATAGAAGTCACTTAGAACACACACACATACATACACACACACACACACAATTTTGTGTCCTGCTTTATTTCTCCTTAACATTACATCAAAAGAATGCTACTTTTCATAAAGTATCATTTTTAATGAGATGTAACACATAAATAACATTATAGAATATAATCTCTCTGCATGCAAATGTATTTCCTTCAGGTGTTATCATAGTCAATTCTTTTATATCTTTAAAAGTTCTATTCAAATATTGGTGCCTCAAAAGACCTCATATCATCCACTTGTTTGAAACAGACCACCTCTGTCTTAGTTTTCTTATTTCTAAGTAGTCCTGCTTTCCCTTCTCCATAGTAAGGAGTCTCTACAATTAATCAATTTATTTGTTCTTTTTCCTCACTGGCATGTAAACTACATGGAGCATGATTCTTCCTTCTTTTACTCAAACTTGTGTCATAGAACAAAGTTTGCAACATATTAATCATCTCATAACTCCCTGTTCAACAATTAATATGTGAGATTTTCAGGGTAATGATGCCAAATTTTCTTTTTTTTTTCTGGATTCTTAGTATTGCATTCTTTATTTTTTAAAAATTTATTTATTCATATTAGGTACATATGAGAGCAGAATGCATTTTTGATTCATTGGACACAATTGCAGCACAATTTTCATTTCTCTGGTTGTACATGATGTAATGTCATACCATATGTGCAATCATACATGTACCTAAGGTAATAATGTCCATATCATTCCACCATCTTTCCTGCCCCCATATCCCCTACCCCTCCCTCCCCTTTGCCCAATCACAGTTCCCACATTCCCCTCACCCCTATTATGGGTCAACATCCACTTATCAGAGAGAATATTTGGCCTTTGGATTTTTCAGATTGGCTCACTTCACTTAGCATGATATTCTCTAGCTCCATCCATTTACCTGCAAATGCCATAATTTTATTCTCTTTTAATGCTGAGTAATATTCCATTGTGTGTATATACCAAAATCTCCCTATCCATTTATCTATTGAAGGGCATCTAGGTTGGTTCCACAGTTTAGCTATTGTGAATTGAGCTGCTATAAACATCAATGTGGCTGCATTACTATACTATGCAGATTTTAAGTCCTTGGGTATAGACCAGGAAATGGGATAGCTGGATCAAATGGTGGTTCCATTCCAAGTTTTCCAAGAAATCTCCATACTGCTTTCCAGATTGGTTGCACCAATTTGCAAGCCCACTAGCAATGTATGAGTGTGCCTTTCCTCCCACATCTTCACCGACACTTATTGTTGTTTGTATTCTTGATTACTGCCATTCTGACTGGAGTGAGATGAAATCTTAGAGTAGTTTTGATTTGCATTTCTCTAATTACTAGATGTTGAACACTTTTTCATATACTTTTTGATCAATTGTGTATCTTCTCTGAGAAGTGTCTGTTCAGCTCCTTTGCCCATTTATTGATTGGGTTGTTTGGTTTTATTTTGGTGTTAAGTTTTTCTAATACTTTATATATCATGGAGATTAGTGCTCTGACATGCATGGCAAAAATTTGCTCCCAAAATGTAGGCTCTCTCTTCACCTCATTGATTGTTTCTTTTGCTGAGAAGAAGCTTTTTAGTTTGAATTCATCCCATTTATTGATTCTTGATTTTATGTCTTGCATATAGGAGTCTTGTTAAGAAGTTGGGGCCTAATCCTATGTGATGAAGATTTGGGCCTACTTTTTCCTCTATTAGGCACAGAGTATCTGGTCTAATTCCTAGGTCCTTGATCCACTTTGAGTTGAGTTTTGTGCAAGGTGAGAGATAGGGGTTTAATTTCATTTTGCTACATATGGCTTTCCAGTTTTCCCAACACAGTTTGTTGAAAAGATTACCTTTTCTCCAATGTATGTATTTTGTACCTTTGTCTAGTATGAGATGATTGTATTTATATGCGTTTGTCTCCGTGTCCTCTATTCTGTACCATTGGTCTACATGCATATTTTTATGCTGATACCTGTGTCATTTTTGTTACTATAGGTTTATAGTATACTTTAAGGTCTGGTATTGTGATACCTACTGCTTAACTCCTCTTGCTAAGGATTCCTTTGGCTATTCTGGGTCTCATTTTTCCAAATTAATTTCCTGATTGCTTTTTCTATTCCTATAAGAAAAGTCCTTGGAATTTTAATTGGAATTTCATTGAATCCGTACAGTGCTTTGGGTAGTATGACCATTTTGACAATATTAATATTGCCTATCCAAGAGGAGGGAGATCTTTCCATCTTCTAAGGTCTTCTTCAATTTCTTTCTTTTAGTCTTCTGTAGTTTTCATTGTTGAGGTCTTTCACCTTTTTTGTTAAATTGATTCCCAAGTATTTTATTTTATTTTAATTTTTTGAGACTATTGTGAATGGGGTAGTTTTCCTAATTTCTCTTTCAGAGGATTCATCACTGATGTATAGAAATGCATTTGATTTATTGATATTGATTTTATATCCTATTACTTTGCCAAATTCATTAATTAATTCTAAAAGTTGTCTGGTGGAGTTTTTTTTTTTTTTTTTTTAGGTCCTCTAAGTAGAGAATCATGTCATCAGCAAATAATGCTAGTTTGAGTTCTTCTTTTCCTATCCTTATCCCTTTAATTTCTTTCATCTGTCTAATTGTTCTGGCTACAGTTTCAAGGACTATGTTGAATACAAGTGGTGAAAGAGGGCATCCCTGTCTTCTTCCAGTTTTTAGAGGGAATGCTTCCAATTTTTCCCCATTCAGAATGATGGCTTTTACAATGTTCAGGTATGTTCCTACTATTCTCAGTTTTTCTAGTGTTTTGAATATAAAGGGGTGCTGTATTTTATCAAATGCTTTCTCTGCATCAATTGATATAATCACATGATTCTTATCTTTATATCTATTGATGTGATGAATTACATTTATTGATTTCTGTATGCTGAACCAAACTTGCATCCCTGAAATAAACCCAACTTGATCATGGTACACTATTTTTAAATATGTTTTTGTATGCAATTTGCCAGAATTTTATTGAGAATTTTTCCATCTATGTTTATCAGGGATATTGGTCCAAATTTTTCTTTCCTTGATGCCTGGTTTTGGTATCAGGATGATACTAGCTTCATAGAATGAGTTTGAAAGGGTTCCTTCCTTTTCTATTTCATGGAATAATTTGAAGAGTATTGGTATTATTTGTTCTTTGTTGGTCTTGTAGAAATCAGCTGTGAATCTTTCTGGTCACAGGCTTTTCTTGATTGGTAGGCATTTGATGGAGTCTTCTATTTCCTTGCTTGAAATTGATCTGTTTAAATTGTGTATGTCCTCTTGACTCAGTTTGTGTTGATCATATGCCACTAGAAATTTGTTGGTGCCTTGGAGGTTTTCTATTTTAATGGAGTATTAATTTTCAAAATATTTTTTTCTTCATATTTCAACGGTGTCTGTCTAATATGCCCTTTTTCATCATGAAATAGTTTGTCTAGGGTGGCTAATCAAATATTTTTTGCCTTTGTTTTGTCAATTTTTTTCATTCTTTCTTTTTTTAAATATTTATTTATTTGCTTTAGTTTACACAAGTAGTGGTTGAGGATCAAACCCGAGCCGCACACATGCTAGGCGAGCACTTACCGCTCTCACTCCTTCTTTAGTGTCAATTTCCACCCTGATTTTAATTATTTCCTGTCTTCAACTACTTTGGTGTTGGTTTGTATTTCTTTTTCTAGGGCTTTGAGTTTAATGTCAGGATGCATATTTGTTGACTTTTTCTTCTTTTAATAAATGAGTTTAATACATTGGACTGTTCTCATGTTGACTTCTCATGACCTCTATGAATTTTTTATCCCCTGCCTGATGTCTTCTGTTGTCCATGTGTCATTCAAAAGCATATTATTTAGTCTCCAGGTGTTGGAGTAGCTTCTATTTTTTGTTTTATCATTGATTTCTAATTTCATTCCATTATAGTCGGATAGAATGCAGGGTAGTGTCTCTACTTTTTTTGAATTTGCTAAGATTTGCCTTGTGGAATTACATATGGTCTATTTTGGAGAAGGATCCATGTGCTGTTGAGAAGAAAGTGTATTCACTCATTGATGAATGGAATATTTCATATATGTCTGTTAAGACTAAATTATTGATTGTTTTATTGATTGCTATAGTTTTTTTGTTTAGTTTTTGTATGGAACATCTATCCAGTGGTGGAACATCTATCCAGTGGTGAGAGAGGTGTATTAAAGTCACCCATATTATTGTATTGTGGTCTGTTTGATTATTGTAGTTGAGAAGTGTTTGTCTGATATACATAGATGTCCCATTATTTGGGGCATAGATATTTATGATTGTTATGTCTTATTGATGCACAAATTCCTTAATCAGTATGAAATGTCCTACTTTATCCCTTTTCACTAGCTTTGGTTTGATTTCCACTTTATCCAATATGAAGATGGAAAACCTGCTTATTTATATTGTCCATGTGAGTGGTACATTTTTTCCCATCCTTTCACCTTCAGTCTGTGGATGCTTTTTCTTATGAGATGAGTCTCTTGAAGGCAGCATATTATTTGGTCTTTTTATTTCTTTTCTTTATCCAATCTGTCATTGTAAGAGCCCTAACAAGGAGATAGCTAAGATGGCGGCTAGCTGAGAGCCATAAGAGGTGTTTCAGTATTTTCACCTGATATTCATGCATTTATCTAAGAATCTTTCTATGCCCTTGAAAACTATGATGAACCTGTAAGTTTGAGCTGTTTCCACACAAAACTCCTGGAACTGTGACCTGACCTCCAAATCAAGTATTGTCCCCCACACAATACTGCCTTACATAAGCCTTTCCAGTCTGAGGGGGTTAAAGTTAAAGTGTTAAGGGACTCCAGCATACTCAACGTAAAAGGTGCTTGGGGCCCACAAATGTACGGGGCATTAGAGGAAGAGTATCCTCAAACATCCATCCAGATGATTCCTTGACAAATCCCTCTTACCCATTGACTCCCTCGTTAGAGGAACAAGAGGAAGTGCAGGATTAGACCTCGGTTCCACTGCCCGAATAGTGCTAACATGTGAAATGGGGGTTCAACTGATTCCTACGGGAGTCAGGGGACCTCTTCCTTCAGGAACTATAGGACTTATCCTCAGGCGAAGCTCTAAAAGCTTATCAGGTTTTCAAGTGATTCCTGGTGTAATAGACTCAGACTACCTAGGAGAAATTAAAATTATGCTTAGCTCTCCTAGAGGCATTTGCTCTGTTAACCAAGGAGATAGAATTTCTCAGCTGCTTCTCCTTCCCAGTTTACATGACTCATTTAAGAGTATGTCTCAAAATAGGAACAATAGAGGATTTGGTTCCACTGGCTCGGGACCTATGGCTTGCTGGGTTCAGGATTGTTCACAGAGGCCTATGTGCAAATTAAAAATTCAAGGTATAGAGATGGAGGGATTGATTGACTCTTCCATCATCATCTACAACAATGGCCAAGCCCTGGCCTCTGCAGAAGGCTTCAACCAGTTTAAGAGGCTTGGGATATACTAACAGCCCAGAACAAAGTGCAACAGTTTTAAAATGGGAGGATGATGAAGGGCATCAAGGAACATTTCAGCCTTATGTTTTGTCCAGCTTGCCAGTTACCTTATGGGGAAGAGATATTTTGCAGCAAATGGGAGTACACCTTGCAACCAAGCCTGCAGGTGTTAAAAATAAAAATCTACAGGGTAATCCTAACCCTATTAAGCTTAAAAGATATCATCATCAAAAAGGTAAAGGATATTTTTTTTTTAGGGGCCACTGAGAAAACAATTTTGAAAATACCATGACTTTCTGATAAGCCAGTTTGGGTCCCTTAGTGGCCCCTATCTAGAGAGAAATTACAAGCGGCCCACCTACTAATCCAAGAACAACTAGAAGCAGGACATATAGAACCTTCCACCTCTCCCTGGAATTCCCCCATATTTGTGAACAAGAAAAAATCAGGAAAATGGCAATTGTTACATGATCTTAGAGAAATCAATAAAACCATGCAAATTATGGGCCCTACCCAACCTGGACTTCCTAATCCTATAGCTATTCCTAAAAATTTCCATCTTATAACTCTTGATATAAAGGATTGTTTCTTTTTTATTCCTCTACATCCTCTGGATGCCCCCAGGTTTGCTTTTTCAGTACCCTCTATTAATAATAATGGCCCTGATCATGATTCCAGTGGAAAGTTTTACCCCAGGGAATGGCTAATAGTCCCACTATATGTCTAATCTATGTAGATAAAGTTATTCAGCCTATCAAGAACAAATACCCAAAGCTTATGTGCCTCCATTATATGGATGATATTTTGCTTGCTCATCCTAATCAAGAAGTCTTATTCACCATATTTAGTGATATATCAGAAAACTTGAAACAATATGGACTAAACATTGCTGAAGAAAAGGTTCAAACTAGATCTCCAATATTATATCTAGGATTCCAAGTTATGGATACTTTTATTAGGCCTCAAAAATTTTTAATAAATAAAGAACATTTGGGCACTCTTAATGATTTTCAAAAATTGCTCGGAGACATTAATTGGCTTCGCCCTACACTAAGCCTAACTACTGGCCAATTAAAACCCTTATTTGATATCCTTTGCAGGAACCCTGATCCATCTTCACTGCAAACATTGACTCCTGATGCTAGGGAAGCTTTAAAGTTGGTAGAAAAGGCCATTGAAAGATCCCATTGTGATAGAATTGATTTTATTCGACTGCTGATATTGATCATTATTTCTTCACAATATACACCCACAGGAGTATTTTTGGTAACAGGGGCCTTTATTATGGATACATTTGCCCGTCTCTCCTAAAAGTACATTTGAGTCTTATACCTCCATGGTGGCTAAACTTATTATTCAAGGACTTAAGACTTCTACTAAAATATTTGACATTCACTCCACTACTATTATTACTCCCTATTTATTGTCACAGGTTGAATATTTGTGCTTCAATGATAATGATTGTGCTATAGCTAGAGGCTCTACTTCTGCAAATTTTGATAACCATCTTCCTAAGTCTCCTATACAAACTTTTTGTATCAATCATCCCATTATATTTCCACAGGTAATAAAAAATCAACCTATTCCTAAGGCATTAAATGTATTTACAGATGGGTCCTCTAACGGTACTGCTGCAGTAGTCACTCAAAAAGAAAATATGATTCATATTACTGGTCAAAAATCAGCCCAATTAGTTGAACTTGAAGCTATTATAATAGCTCTAGAAAGTTTTAAAGAACAGCCTATAAATATTTTTTCAGACAGATACACTATATTGTGCATGCTGTCCCTAAATTGGAGCTAGCAGGTCTAATAGCACCTCATACTCCAGCCTTTAAATTGTATTTTTTTTTCAAATTCAAAATCTCCTGTGGGAACGTAAAGAACCTTTATTTATTGGACATATCAGAGCTCATACTAATTTGCCTGGTCCTCTCCATGAAGGTAATCAAAAGGCTGATGCCCTCATTCAATCTTTATATTTTCAACAGTCCAACAAGCTACCTCGTTCCATTCTCAATTTCATGTTAATAGTACTACTTTACAACAAATGTTCAAAATAACTAAAGATCAAGCTGGAATAATTGTGAAGCCTTGTCAATCTTGTGTGACACATTTGCCCAATCCACATTATGGGGTTAACCCAAGAGTATTAATGCCCAATCATTTGTGGCAGATGGATGTCACTCATGAGCCAAGTTTTGGAAAATTGCGATTTATTCATGTGACCATAGATACATGCTCAGGCATGATTTTTGCTTCCTTACATACTGGAGAAAAAGTTAAAGATGTTACATCTCATTGTCTGTAAGCTTTTGCTGCATTGGGCATTCCCAAAATGCTTAAAACAGACAATGGCCCTTCATACATATCCTTATCTTTCAAACAGTTTTGCTCCAAATTCAGTATACTTCATAAGACTGGTATCCCATATAATCCTCAAGGCCAAGATATAATTGAATGAGCTAATAGCACACTCAAACTTATGCTTTTGAAACAAAAAGAAGGAAATTGGACAAATCCTAAAGATAGATTAGCCGTTGCCCTTTTTACTTTAAATTTTTTAACTTTGGATTCCAAAGGATATTTGGCTGGAGACAGACACTGGAATCCACACCAACAACATAAGCCTTAGGTTTACTGGAAGGATGTTCTTTCAGGTACATGGAAAGGTCCAGACCCAGTATTAATTTGGGGGAGAGGATCTGTTTGTGTTTTTTCACAGCATGAAACCTCGCCAGTGTGGATACCATCAAGATTAATAAAACAAGTGCCAAATCAAAAGGGCCAAGATGAAGTAGTTGTGGAATAATTCCTTTAAAAGAGGTATCAATCCGCGAACCTGTGCGAGTTGTCTCTTTTCTGACAAAGGAAACTCATCTTTGCCTTTTCAGCTAAGAAATTTTTAAGCTGCATGCTTTTTCCTTCAATAAATTCACAACTTAAATCTCATTCCTCCCGGCTGGGACGAGAGGATCTCTCTTTAGTGTGCACACAATTGTGTTTTTCTTTTTTATATATGTCTTTTTGTCTGTGCACTTGTCTAGATTTCATGTAAACGTGATGTCACAAATATATGTCTTTATGTTTGTGTGTCTGTCCAATGTGATGTCACAAATAACAAAAACTGAGCGCTCATGAAAATTAATAATATATGTATATATTTTTATGGATCCAAATAACTTTAATTCATTTCAGTTAAGAGTATTCAAATTTAGTAAATAATTAAAAAGTGAAGGTACCTTCAATCTTAATTTATAGGTGTCTCTAAAACTTCTCTTCAGCAAAGAATATGACTAATACTATATAACCTGATATTTTGGAATTTGACATGGGATTGTTTATTTGTAATTAACTTTATTTGTTAAATAGCTGATTAATTTAAATTGTTTCAACAGGTATATTCATGGAAGGTTGCTGTGTATTCAGAGGCTCAGGGGTTCCAGCTAACAAATTAGTTTTCTAAAATGCTCTTTGCTTTTCTTTAATTTATCTTAAATATAATATTTTGTCAGCTAAATACCCTCAGTCTTTCTTTAATTCATTCTGAATGTGATATTTTGCCAGCTTATGTTTGTGGGAACTCAAGCAGCAATGTGTGTGAGCAGAGATCAACTTCAATTACCTGATCTAATAATTCTATTTTTTAGTTTGACAACTCACTTCTTGACTCAGTGCTGGAATGGCACTGCCTTTCCTCTAATGATTGATGCTTGAATTTCTAGGTAGCAGGCCCTGAAGATTTGCCAGTGGCATTGTCTAGACATAAAAAAGACGGCTGCTGCTACAGCTGCAGGGATCGCAATCGTTACAAGCATCCCTGCTGCTCAAGCATCAAACAACTTCACCAGCAGCGTAGCTTCTGCTCTGCATGCACGAAGCCTCCTAGATCAACGTGTTAGCAAATGGACACTTTGATAAATCTTTCTATGTTTGGGACATTGCATGGGACAATGCCTTGCGGGCACTTGTCTAGAGAACTCAGTGCATTACTTAATGGAATTTAGGGCAGCTGATTTGTTTAAAAAACTTGATACGCTATGGAACTTGGCTCATCAGCACAAAGCTTGCTACCTTAGAACTGAAGCATCTCCTCATGTTTGGTTGGCTCAATTGGACGGCTGGTAGTCAATGACGGGTAAGATCCCCAGAGGGGGACAACCTAAGACAGGCACAGTCAATCCGGATGTGGTGAGGGTCGTCACCCATCCACGGGAAAGTCTCATGTGGCCAACATATCAACCTAAGACAGGAGTCAAAGGCACAGCCTTGATTATCCGATGATGGTTAAGAATGTTGGTTGCACATGTAGACGCCCTAGAGCTATCCCTCTTTTAAAATAAAAGGGGGGAAATTTAAGAGCCCTAACAAGGAGATAGCTAAGATGGCGGCTAGCTGAGAGCCATAAAACGTGTTTCAGTATTTTCACCTGATATTCATGCATTTATCTAAGAATCTTTCTATGCCCGTGAAAACTATGACGCTCCTGTAAGTTTGAGCTGTTGACACATGTATACTCTTTAAGGCAAAAAGTATTTAACTGGGTGAGGTTGGCTAGAGGTGGTTGGAGTTGGAGAGGTTGTTGGAGCTGGAGAGAGAAGTTGGAAGAAGCAAGAATAAAGAGCCTATTTATTTTCCAGTCTGCTTCCGAATTCTTTCCCACGGTATCGTTGCTGCAGGCGGCAATACCTGCAGGCGGCAACATGTCATTCTGTTTTTTAATTGATGAGTTTAAGCCATTCACTTTCAGGGTTATTATCGAAATATCATTTGTATTCCTAGTCATTTTGGTTTATTTATTTTTTAACTTGACTTGATTTCTCCTTTGGTCTTTCCTTTAGTGTAGTTCCTCCCTTTGCTGATTTTCATTGTTGTTTTTCACTTTCTCCTGGTGGAATATTTTGCTGAGAATGCTGTGTAGTGCAGGCTTTTTAATTCTTTTAACTTTTGTTTATCATGAAAGGTTTTTTATTTCATCATCAAATCTGAAGCTTAATTTTGCTGGATATAAGGTTCTTTGTTGGCATCCATTTTAATGTTCTAGGATCTCCTGGCTTTGAAAGTCTGGGTTGAAAAATCTGCTGAGATACAAATTGGTCTCCCCTTATATGTGATCTGATTCCTCTTTTTTGTGGCCTTTAAGATTCTATCTTCATTCTGTATGCTAAGCATTTTCATTATAATGTGCCTTGGCGTAGATCTCTTGTAATTTTGAACATTCAGTGTCCTGTGAGACTCTTGTATTTGATTTTCCAATTCATTCTTCATGTTTGGAGAATTTTCTGATATTTTTATTGAAGAGATTGTGTATTACTTTGGTTTGAATCTTGGTGCCTTCCTCTATCCCAATACATTTTAGATCTGGTCTTTTCATGCTATTCCATAATTCTTGGATATTCTGTTCATGGTTTCTCACCTGTTGCCGCCTGAAGCGATTGCCGCTTGCAGCAACAACGCCACGGGAGAAAATTCGAAGGCAGGATGGAAATGAAAAAGTTCTTTTATTCTTCTCTCTTCTAACTTCTCTCTCTGGCTCCAACAACCTCTCCAACTCCAACTGCAACCACACCTCTAACACACCCTCACCCGGTTCAATACTTTTTGCCTTAACAAGGGCACGTGCTAACAGCTCGAGCTTACAGGTGTGTCATGCAGTGTTCACAGGCATAAAAAGATTCTTAGATAAATGCATGAATATCAGGTGAAAATACTTGAACACCTTTATGGCTCTCAGCTAGCCGCCATCTTAGCTATCTCCTTAATTAGGGCTCTTACACTCACCATCTTCACTGGGTGGTCAACTCTATTTTCAAGATTGTATATTTTGTCTTCATTATCTGATGTTCTGTCTTCCAGGTGATATAGTGTGTTGGTGATGCTTTCTATTGAGGTTTTTATTTGGTTTATTGTTTCCTTCATTTCAAGGATTTCTATTTTTTTTTTTTTTTCAGAATTTCTCTTTCTTGAAGTAATCTTTTGCTACCTGTAATTGCTACCTTATCTCTTTGTTGGTGTGATCAATGGATGCCTATTTGTTCTCTTATATTATTCTTTAATTCACAGATCATTTTAATTATGTACATTCTGAACTCCTTCTCTGACATTTCGTCACCTGTGTTGTCCATAGATTCTATTGTTGTAGTATCTTGGTTTGTTTGGGGCATTTTCGTGTTTTTTTTTTTTTTTTTTTTTTTGTGGTACCGGGGATTGAACTCAGTGGCACTTGACCACTGGGTCACATCCCCAGCCCTTTTTTGTATTTTATTTTAGAGACAGGGTCTTACTGAGTTGCTAAGTGCCTCGCCATTGCTGAGGCTGGCTTTGAATTCGCAATCCTCTTGCCTTAACCTCCCAAAGTGCTGGTATTACAGGCGTGCGCCACCGTGCCCGGCTTGTTTGGGGCACTTTCTTTAGCTTTATTTATTTATTTATTTATTTATTTTTTCATGTTGTCTATGTGTCTTCCTTTCTTGCAGTGCAGATCTGAGGTATTATGGTTTCTACCCTAAAATCTTACCATGTCTGTGCAGATTATCTGTACCTCACCTTGGTGTTGGGCTTCCATTCCCTGGCTGGTGTCCCAAGAGGGATATTACTGCAACTAAAGATGGTGATGGCAATAGAGGTGGTAATTCAAGGTACCAGTGGGGATGTCCCAAGATAGATGCAATCACTTTCAGAAATGGGGATAGGCCTGGGCTTCTGGGTGGAGCTGCCAGGTGGGCCTGGGCCTGGGCTCTTGCCTGGATTGGTGTGGGTGGTCCTAGGCCAGGGCCTGAGCTCTGATGTAGGTGGGCAGGTCGGCAGGGCCAGTCCCAGGTCTAACTTTGGCCTGGGCTCCCATGCAGGTCAGTGGGGGTAGTCCTAGTCATGGGGCTGGGCACTGGCATGGGTCAGCAAGTCAACAGGTTGGTGGGGCCAGTCCTGGGCCTGACCTGGGCCTGGAATCTCACTGTGTTGGTGGGGGAAGTCCCAGCTATTGCATTCTTTATGATGGACCACCTCAGGGTAGTTTAGCTCCAGAGAGAAGTTCTTTTTTCCTCCTCCATGATTCTTTTTGAGTTCACAACCAAGGCTAATGACAGGGCCTGCAGAGATTGCCCAATTTGCTGCACTGTGGGGAAGCCTTACCTTCTTGCTAGAAGAGAATTGACTACATCTATAAAAACAACTACTTAATTCATGCTGTTGTCAGTGGTTAACTTATTAGCATTCTTCTTTAATCAAAGGGCACTTGCAGGTTTAGTGACAATTCCTATTCCTCTCAACTGATATAATACTAATTGGGTCACGAAAGTCAGGGCACTAGGCTCCTTTATTCTGGAATTTTAGAACATGAGAAGAAATCAGCAATGATGCTTTCTTTTTTATTTCAAATTATTAGTTCTCCTCTGCCCTTTCTATGTTCCTGTCATTACATAAATGGAGAAGATATTAAAATTTTCCATAGACTTAAATATAACTTTCCATGACATGAAAACTGACAGAATAAAATTCATCTCTAAATGCTATGCACTTAGTAAGCTGATCCATGCAACATGGTCATTATTTCCCCAAAGAAAACCCCAACTTTGTGTAAAGTAGGTATAGTCTGTCCTCCCTTCCTTCCTATGATAAAACGTTAATGAATTTGCACAGGGTTCCATTGCTTGTGATAGCAGGACCATGATTGTAACTGAGAACTATTCATTTCCAAACCCAAAGGGCCCTTTTCCTTGTCTAACAAGAGAAGTCTGTGTATGGATTATCCAATATTATTGATTTACTGAGCTGTTTATATCAATTCTATATAGATTGAAGGACACAACTGAATTAGGACCCTTTCCAAACATCAAGTGAAGAAATATTTCTACAGAAAAATAGACACTTGACATGATAAAAGAATAAAACTATGTGCTTAAAAAGAGTTTCATGGTGGGAAGAAGAGAAAAAAATTCAGACTTCTACATATAAAATAATTCAAAATCAGAACAAAGGCAGTTTCAGAGGGCAATACTATGTCAAACACTTTCTCAAAGTGATTTCTTCTCTAGAAATAAGATTTGAGCTAAAAAAAAGCCACTTATTTATAATTAATTATATCTAAGTTGTTTTTTCTTATTATATATAGTTTGAATGTTTGTGTAATTTACTATTCATATTGGGACCATTTTTAAAGTAAAAGAGAAAAGGGAACATGTTATATGGGTTTCAGGGGCTACTTGCTAGGCATTTATTATGCTGTTCTGATACTCATAGCATGTGGAGAGCCATTCCTAGTGGATCTCAACCTTTTTTTTTATGTTTATAATCATAAGAGTTGACTCATTTTTAAAACTACTTTTATTTTTATTTATTTTTATGTGGTGCTAAGGATCGAATCCAGTGCCTCACATATGCCAGGCAAGTATTCTACCACTGAGACAAATGCCAGCCCAGTGGATCTCAATCTTACATCTATTTGTAACTGGCCAGTGTATCTCCTTCTTATCTGTTCTCCCTCTCAGCTAGTTATGTCATAGCATGATAACAGCCATTCAGAGAGAACACCAGCTAATACTGTCCTCTCCCTCCCTCTCTCTGATTAGGAAACAGATACAGTTCCTATCATCTAAGCATTTTGCTTCCTCTTATTAAATAAAAACAGGCTGGAAACAGAAAATGACATGCAATTTGCACTGATTTTTTAATGTAAAAGCTAAAAATATAACACTCCTGGATAGCTACTAGAAGATACAGCAAATATTTATATTTTAAAAGTAATAAACATGATCCTCCAATGATCTAATTTCATGAAAATCCCTTTTCTTTTTATTCACAGTTTGTAATGGGAGATACTGGTTTGGACCTTTTTAGAGAAAAAATAAGAGATGACTAATTCACAAATGCACACCACTGTTCTCTCATTTTATATGCTGACTGAGAATTGAAGGTCTTTTAATCTAATTTAACATGTTATTTTGTCAAAGGTGACTTACTGCTGTATTACTAGGGAATTTCCTCAGTCAGTCTGCATATTGTCGTTCAAGAAATTACATGGCATTTAGGAACTCCATGTCAGGAACTGACATCAAAGAATACATCTTGGAACAAAAGATTCTCCTAGAACCCCCATTGCTCAGAAAATACAAGTGTTTTAGAGGCTCCATGTTGGGAACAAGGAGCAGAGACCAATATATTCACACATCACTTAATGATGGCAATACATTTTGAGAAATGTTCCAGGCAATTTGTCATTGTGTCAACATCATAGAATACTAGGCATGCTTGTGTAGGGCAATTGCCAGGAATGGAGCTTGCAGGACAGGAAGTTGCTCTGGGGTTTGAATGAGTGAGTGCTGTGTGAATGTCAAGTCTCAGGGCATGACTGTACACTACTGCACATTTCACAAACACTGTACACGTAGGCTAACTAAATTAATATAAAAATTCTTTCTTCCATAAGAAATTTAATCTTACTTTACTATATCACTTTTCTTTACAAACTTTTAAATTTTGTAAATCTTTCTTACTCTTGTAAAGACACTTAGTTTAAAATGCAAACAGACTACATAACTCTGCAATCACATTTTTCTTTCTTTAAGTCCTTATTGTATAAATTATTTTTTATTTTTGCATTCTTATATTTAATTTTTCAAACATTTTTGTTAAATGACTAAGACATGAATATGAACACCAGACTAGCCTTCACAGAAGCCTTCACAGCCTTCTTCATCATCATCATATAACTCCTCCACACCTTGTCCCACTGGAAGGTCATCAAGAGTAGAAACAGCATGAAGGTCATCCTCCCTATGATGATAATACCTTCTTCTGGTATACCTGCTGAAGGACCTGTCGAGGCTCTTCACAAGGTGTCACTCTTCCCAGAAATATGTATATAGTGATGGTTTTCTTAGGTTGTTTGTTTCTTTTCTTTTATTTCTTTTTTTCTGTTGTTGTTGGCATAGATTTTCTTATGAGCAGAGTATGAACCACAAATATTTCTCTCTGTAATGAAAACCTTTCCATGTTGGACTCCATGTTTTTTAAGTTTTTCATGGAACTTGTTGAGGTCTTCAAATTTTTCTGCTAAATCCACCACTGTGAGTTTTCTTGGGAGTTCTTTTTCTTCTCCTGCAATTTCCTATTCTCTTGCCTCTTCTTGTGTTATGTATTGCTTTTCTGGTTATTTCAACCATAGTCTTGTTGATTTTTTTCAACCTCTTAATCTTTGGCAAATTCTTTGTAGTCATGGATGAACCTCCCTAGTGTCTCCTTCCAGATGCCATCAATATGCTCTTTGATAGCATCATCCCAAGCTATTCTTGATGCAATCATAGATGTTGTAATCCCTTAATACATGTGTCTTCTCAGTAGCTTCCTCAGTTGTGGCATAGCCTGGGTAAAGGTTGTCCTCAGATGTTTGGCCATATAAGCTGCTATATCGCCTCAATGTATTGGTTGGATAAAAAAGAGGTGACAGTGGAGAAGGAAGCAGCTCTTTGGTATCAAAATGCAGATTTCAATAGAAAAAATGCACAGGACCTCAAAGATTAGGCCCCAACTTCCTTAATAAGACCCCCTATAGAGCAAGAATTAAAACCAAGAACCAATAAATGGAATGGGTTTTAAACTAAAAAGTTTCTTCTCAGCAAAAGAAACAATCAGTGAGGTGAATAGAGAGCCTACAGAATGGGAGCAAATCTTTACCACAAGCCCATCAGATAGAGCACTAATCTCTAGAATATATAAAGCACTCAAAAACCTTAACACCCAAAAAAAAAAAAAAAAAAAAAAAAAAAACAAACCAAATAACCCAATCAATAAATTGGCCAAGCAACTGAACAGACAGAAGAGGATATATAATCAATCAACAAATATATGAAAAATATGTTCAACATCCCTAACAATTAGAGAAATATAATTCATTTCATATTTTTATAGATAGAGCACAATTTTTCAAGTCACTGGTTTTACACAAAGTATTTTCACACCATTCGTGTCTCCATACATGTACTTAGTGTAATGATGTCTAACTCATTCCACCATTATTAATATCCCATTGCCCCCTCCCTTCCCCTCCCTCCCCTTTGATCTATTTAAAGTTACTTCATTCTTCTCATCCCCCTATGAAGAGGATATATAATCAATCAACAAATATATGAAAAAAAATGTTCAACATCTCTAAAAATTAGAGAAATGCAAATCAAAACTACTCTAAGATTTTATCTCACTCCAGTAGTCAGAGTGGCAGCGATCAAAAATACAAAGAACAATAAGTGTTGGTGAGGATGTGGGAGAAAAGGCACACTCCTATATTGCTGGTGGGACTGCAAATTGGTGCAGCCAATCTAAAAGCAGTATGGAGATTCCTTAGAAAACTGGGAATGGAATCACCTTATGACAAGCTATCTCACTCCTAGGTCTATACCCAAAGGACTTAACAACAGCTTACTACAGGGACAGGGCCAGCCACATCAATGTTTATAGCAGCACAATTCACAATAATTAAATTGTGGAACCAACCCAGAGGCCCATTAGTAGATGAATGGATAGGGAAACTTTGGTATACACACATAATAAAACACTACTCAGCACTTAAAAGATAATAAAATCATGGCATTTGCAGGTAAATGGATGGAGTTGGAGAAAATAATGCTAAGTGAAGTTAGCCAATCCCCAAAAAACAAAGGTGGAAAGATTTCTTTGTTATAAGGATGCTGACTTATAATGGCAAGGGAGGGGGGATGAGAGGAATGAAGGAACTTTAAATAGATCAAAGGGGAGGGAGGGGAAGGGAGGGGGCAAGGGGATAGTAATAATGGTGGAATGAGTTAGACATCACTATCCTAAGTACATGTATGAAGACACAAATGGTGTGAAAATACTTTGTGTAAAACCAGTGATTTGAAAAATTGTGCTCTCTATATATAATATGAAATGAATTGTATTCTGCAAGCATGTATAACAAACTAGAATAAACAAATAATTTAATTTAAAAAGTCTTGAAAGCTACATTACTCTTCAAACAGTACCTCTCCATTTTGCTGACACAGCAGCTCAGAAGGGCATCTTAGATGAGGAGCTGGGTTGCCCATAACATTTTTTTTTTTTTTTTTTTTTTTACGGTACTGGGGATTGAACTCAGGGTCACTTGGCCACTGGGCCACATCCCCATCCCTTTTTGTACTTTATTAGATACAGGGTCTCACTGAGTTGCTAGTGCCTCGCCATTGCTAAGGCTGGCTTTGAACTCACAATCCTCCTGCCTCAGCCTCCCAAGTGCTGGTATAACAGGCATGTGCCACAGCACCCGGCTGCCCATGACTTTTATTGTTCCTGTAGTATATTGGTAGCATTTGTTCACTGATATGCTCAAAAACTCTAGGTTTCTCACTATGCCAGACTACAAATGGATTCCGTTTGTGACCTGCACCATTGCCCCCAAGATAGACTGTTATCTTGTCCTTAAAAGCCTTGAAATATGGCACCAACTTGGCTTCTTTATGGATAAAAGTTCTTGTAGGCATACTTGTTCATGATAGGGAGGATTCATTCACACTGAAGTTTTGTTCTGGCAAGTAATTTTTTCCCACAATCATAGAGTTTCCAAAAGTTCTTAAACTGTCTTCACATCAGCAATTGCACACTCAGTACTCATTTTCACATTGTGTAGTGAATAACGATTCTTGATCTGAAGCCACTCAGAGCTAAGCAGTAAGTACAGCATTGGAACCAGGCCCAGCCTTTTCTTTATACCACAAACAAACATTTTTGGCCATGATTCTTATGGTACTAAAAGGGTGCACTTGGCATGTCTGGTTTTCAATCCAGATCAGTGAGTTCTTGTCAGTCTCATTGCATTTCATGAAGCAGATATTTCCACAGCTTCCATCACTTTGTTCTTGTTCTTCCTAATTGCAGCTGTGGTGGGGAGGTACAATCTTGATTGGCAAGTAATAACTATCACAAATATTTTACTTTTGTAGTCTTTAGTTTCTTTTCCAGTTTAATCACTCAATGTGGACTTTACCGGCAATATTAAAAGGAGATTTTGAATGTTGGGGGAAATTATGATCAACAAAGCTGTTACAGTGACAAAAGAAAAATTTTAACTATGTTTTTCTTTAAATGGGCTAAATAATTGTCTTCTCAGAACCAGCATATACAGTATTTATATAGCAATTGAGGTACATACCATCTGTAGTTTTTATTAAGTGAGAAAGATAATTTAAGTTTGGCTCACCAAAAGAAACGCTTCACAGACATTAATCAAAGACACTGCTTTTCTTTATTTTTATTCCTCTAGGCAATGATTTTATAGGTAGCACAAAGTAAGATGAATTACAGTTCTGTAGAATATAGTGAGATAAGAATTACATAATTGCAATTCACACAGATAACATTTTCCTGAATTGCCATTACCTTCCACAATTTAGACCTACCATTTTTGAAATTGTCCTATTTTTCTCTACCAGTGAGCTATGATCAAATTCAGAGAACTGAGAGTTGAAAAGATCTTTTTTAAAAAATAAATGTCTTGCTTTTGTTTGTAATTCTAGTGTGTAAAACCAGTCATATGAAATATTATATCTCCCTATATCTTCTACATAAATAAATAAAGGTCAGTTTCAATGGCATTGTTTTAATTACTTGATTTTCTCTCAAGGCATGTGACTAATACCAAGGCTTGGAGAGCAGTGACATTAGGAATAGGATTCTGAATGTCACTTGTTAAATACTGGGAATATTGAGATGGATGCAACTTGCCTGAAATAATTTCCTCTAAGAGGGCACCCAAGATTTTGGCCACCCTCTGCTTAATATGGTGATGGAAAACTGCAGGCAGTGGTCTGCAATGAGAATAAAAACTTTGTTTATTTACTCCAAACAAATTCCTAGACAAACCACAAACCAAAAAGAAAGAAATGTTTAGACATTGAAACCTCTAAGTCTAAAATTTGGATGTATATTATATTCTCCAGAGGTTTTATTTTTTATTTTTTTAAATAATTTAACCTTTATTTTTTTATTTATTTGTTTTTTGGGGGAGGTTCTGAGAATCAAACCCAGTGCTACCACTGAGCTACAACCCCTGCCAAAGGGTTTTTCTTTTTGACAGTAAATATAGCTATTATGGCCAGTGTATCCGTTGTCCTCTAAAAGCTGTTGTGTTCATGCACAAATATTCAGAGGTAAAATGATCACTTAATTTTTTTTTAAAATTTATTTGTTTTAATTAATTTTACAGTTATACATGACAGTAAAATGCATTTAGGCACTGTGATATGTCATACATAGATGGGATATAAATTTCTCATTTTTCTAAGTGTACATGTTGCAATCATATTGGTCATGTAGTCACATATATACATACAGTAATAATGTCTGTTTCATTCCACTATTTTTCCATCCCCACTTCCCCTCCCTCCCCTCCCTTCACTTCTCGCTCTCTGATCTAAGGTAACACTATTTTTCCCTAGTTCCCTCCACCTTATTGTGAATTAGCATTCACATATTAGAGAAAACATTTGGCTTTGGTTTTGTGGGATTGGCTTATTTCACTTATCATGATATTCTCCAACTCCAACCATTTACTAGAAAATATTTCACCCTTGTTTAAAGCTGAGTAATATTCCATTGAGTTTATTTACCACATTTTCTTTATCCATTCATCTATTGAGGGACATCTAGGTTGGTTCCATAGTCTAGCTCTTGTGGATTGAGCTGCTATAAACATTGATGTGGCTGTGTCGCTATAGTATGCTGATTTTTAAGTCCTTTGGGTATAAACCTCCTCACATTATTGTTTCCTTTGCTGAAAAGAAGTTTTTAATTTGAATCCATCCCATTTATTGATTCTTGATTTTACTTCGTGCACTTTAGGAGTCTTATTAAGGAAGTCAGATCCTAGGCAATGTGGTGCATATTTGGGCCTATTTTTTCTTCCATTAGCTGCAGGGTCTCTGTTCTAGTGCCTAATTCTTTGATCCCCTTTGAATTGATTTTTGTGCAGGGTGAGAGACAGAGGTTTAATTTCATTTTGCTACACGTGGATTTCCAGTTTTGCCAGCACCATTTGTTGAGTAGGCTATCTTTTCTCCAGTGAATGTTTTTGGCACCCTTGTCTAGTATGAGATAACGGTATTTATGTGAATTTGTCTCTGTGTCCTCTATTCTGTACCATTGGTCTACAAGTCTACTTTGGTGCCAATACCATGCTGTTTTTGTTAATTTAGTTCTGACTGGGTTATAGCACTAATCTAATCAATGAATTGATCCCTGGTGGGATTAACTGAATGGTATCTGAAGGCAGGTGGAGTGTGGCTGGAGGAAGTGGTTTATTTGGGACGTGGCTATGGGGTATCTATTGTGTATCTGGAGTGTAGAGTCCCTCTCTTTCTGATTCCTGATTCTCATGTGAGCCACTTCCCTGCAACACATTCTTCTGCTATGATGTTCTGCCTTACCTCAAGCCCCAAGGAATGGAGACTGCTGTCTGTGGATTGAAACCTCTGAACCTGTGAGCCCCAAAATAAACTTTTCCTCCCCTACAATTTTTCTAGTAGGGTCCTTTAGTGACAGCAGCAAAGAATCTGACTAAAACACTGGCCCTCTGATTAGACCCTCTTTCCCTTAATAACGGAAGTGCATGTTAAATGGTCATATATCACTTATCCAGAACGGAGAATTCAGACAGTCGGGCAGTCACTCGGTCGGTCAGAAGAATCAGAGCGGCCAGAACGTAGGCAGAGCGGTTACAGAAGAGAAACCAGATAGAAGAAGTAATGACTGGCCAGAGTTAGGCCGAGGCTCCAGAGGACTGGTCAGAGTTAGGCCGAGGCTCCCGAGGGAGACAGAAGACAGAAGACAGAAGAAAGAAGAAGGAAGAAAGAAGAGAGAAGAAAGAAGCTCTAGTCTTTCTCTAAGCTAAGCTCTATCTTTCTTTCTCTCTAAGAAGACTCTAAGCTAAGAAGACAAGAAGAAAAGCTCGCTTTAATCTTTCTCTCTAAAAATCTTTCTTTCCGTCTCTAAGCTCTCTCTAAGAAAGTAGAAGTAAAAGTAGTAAAAGCTTAACTCTGCCTCCGAGAGTTTTTTCCTCCCGGTTTTCGGTACCAGGCAGCTTACAAATGGTGGTCCGTCCGGGGCTCGGCAGGCAGAGAAGAAAAGCTAAGAAATAAGGAGAGCAACGAAAAAGCATAGCCTCAGACTCAGTTGAGACCAGCAAAAAGAGTAGTAAACAAGAGAGCATAGCCTCTGCAGTTGAGGCCAGTTAAGCTGAAGCAGAGTAGCCAGCGAAAAGCCGAAGCGAGCCGGCCAAAAGCCGAAGCAGAGTAGCCGGCCAAAAGCCATAAAAAATATAGAGAAAAAGCCTTGAGCTTTAGTATAATGACTGGTCAGAGTTAGGCCGAGGCTCCTGAGGAAGACAGAAGACAGAAGAAAGAAGAAGGAAGAAAGAAGAGAGAAGAAAGAAGCTCTAATCTTTCTCTAAGCTAAGCTCTATCTTTCTTTCTCTCTAAGACTCTAAGCTCTATCTTTCTTTCTCTCTAAGACTCTACTCTAAGCTAAGAAGAAGCTCTATCTTTCTTTCTCTCTAAGACTCTAAGCTAAGAAGACAAGAAGAAAAGCTCGCTTTAATCTTTCTCTCTAAAAATCTTTCTTTCCCTCTCTAAGCTCTCTCTAAGAAAAGAAGAGCAACGAAAAAGCATAGCCTCAGACTCAGTTGAGACCAGCAAAAAGAGTACAAGAGAGCATAGCCTCTGACTCAGTTGAGGAAGCCGAAGCAGAGTAGCCGTCCAAAAGCCGAAGCAGAGTAGCCGGCCAAAAGCCATAAAAAATAAAGAAGAAAAAGCCTTGAGCTTTAGCAAAAAAGCCATAAAGAAAAAAGCCATGAGCTTAGAAGAAAAGAGAATTAAATAGCATGGTAACCATGCAGAGAAAAAGCCATTGAGCTTTGGCAAGAAAGCCATAAAGAAAAAAGCCATAAAAAAAAAAAAGTCAAAGCCGCTTATGCAATTGTGCTTAACTAAGTGCGTTAGCTGCTCCTCAGCAGTAGGCTTCCTTAAAAGCCGCAGCACCTCCTCAAAAAGGGCTCAAATATCCACCCTTTCAAAAATAAAAGGTGAAAAGCTAGGTAGGGAAAATAAAATAGAAAGCACCTTTTTAAACTAAAGGGAAGGAATATGAAGGAGCCCTAATTAGGAAGGGCTGTTGCAGCTAGCTGGAAGCCATAAGTTCCACCTGATATGTATGTGACGCACCTGTAGGCACCCGAAAAGCTGAAGGTATATAACCGGGTGAAAGCGGTCCGAGTTAGGAGAACAGAGAATTCAGCCATTTGGGCAGTCACTCGGTCGGTCAGAAGAATCAGAGCGGCCAGAACGTAGGCAGAGCGGTTACAGAAGAGAAACCAGACAGAAGACAGAAGAGAAACCAGAAAAAAGCCATGAGCTTAAAAGAAAATAGAGAATTAAATAGCATGGTAATTGAGCTTTGGCAAGAAAGCCATAAAGAAAAATAAAGAAGAGGAAAAAAAAAAAAAAAAAGTCAAAGCCGCTTATACAATTGTGCTTAACTAAGTGCGTTAGCTGCTCCTCAGCAGTAGGCTTCCTTAAAGCCGCAGCACCTCCTCAAAAAGGGCTCAAATATCCACCCTTTTAAAAAAACAAAAGGTGAAAAGACATTATCCCATCATTTTATTGGATATTTTGTCTCATTTTGCATTTTAGGCACACATTCTCTTGAAAAAAAAAAATCAGTATCATAGTAACATAATGTTTTTGTATATTTGAGGGTTTCAGTGAAGTACTTTACCTAAGATGCAATAAATACTATATATTACTTTAAAGACAGCATTGAGTCTTTCTTCTCCACTCTGTACCAATCTCTTGTTCTGCTCCTTTCTCCTTTTTCCCTCTTTCATTGCTTCCTCTACCTTCTACCATTTACCATTGTTTCTAACACTCTTTCCCTCCCTTCTCTCCCTCTCATTCTCCTTCCCCCTGTCCCTATTTCTTTCTGTTTCTTTCCCCATATTTATTTTCACCTTTGCTTTCAATTGCTTCTTGGCTCTTCCTTTCTCTCTTCCCTTCTGCTTTCCTTCCTAAGGTTTTCCTCCTTTTCCTGTAATTTTTCCTCAAAATAAATTTTCCTTCTTAAAAATTTGATGCTCCTTGTGAACTGTTATTTTTAACATTTATTTAGTTACTTGGCAGATAATAATAGTACATTTTTGTGGGTTACAGTATAATTTTCGTTACACTGATTCAGAACTTTTTGGATGCGTTGCTTTGAAACATTAGAGAGGTTCATTGCAATCTTATCTACAGTATTCATTAAAATAACATCACATTGATAGTATTCATTTTTAACTGACTTAAATTTGTTTATCATCAAGCTGGTAATGACTTTTCTCAGTAGGAGTTTTAATCATTTGTACATGTTTTATATTTTGGGACATCTAAACTGAGATAATCATCTAGCAAATCATATGATGGATTCTATCCTAGGATTTTGTTTCTATTCTAAAGAGGAATATATGTGACAGAAGCCACTTCTACTGGTGGCTGGAGTTTCAGTTCAGCTTGTATGTTGTATATGAGCATACCAGATATTTAGTTGTTGAGAATATTGTGGGGACTATTACTCCCACATGGATCAAAATACTTATTTATCATGTTGTAGTCTTAGCTCTCTTAGTTATACTTAAAACAGATCTTTTCTACATGGTGATTATGTAGACATCACTCAACAACAATTCCATGGTTGGTAAGATTGAAATTAGTTTTTTAATGACTCACTAGAAATTATCCACTGAACTTTCTGATTTAGAATGTGTTCCATTTCTTTAATGAAAAAAAATAAAACATTTTAAAAAATTACCATTCATCCCTTATTGCCTGTTTAGTAAAATTGCAAGACATAGTGTACACTTGCTTTTATTCAAGTATTTTGAGGCTAAAATTCTCATGAAATAAAATGCAATCATTATAAATATTCCATTTGATGAATTTTGAAAATATAGGTACACTTGAAATCATCATCAAAGTGAAGATATAGAAGTTTTTGTCTTCTTACACTATTCACTCATGCCCTTTACGTCAATACTCCATAGCCACTGCCCTAGGTAACCACTAACTTGATTTCTGTTACATAAATTAACCCTGCCACTCTAGAATTACACATTAATGCAGTCTTCTACTGTATTCATTCCTGTGTTGCTTTGTATCAATATAAATTATTTATTGTTTTTGTTTATGAATATATTATTCCATTGAATAAATATAGATTATTGATTCATCTCTGGATGAAAATCTGTGTTCTTTATGCTTTGGATTAATAAGACTAAACCTGCTGAAGGCACTCTTGTAGAAGTTCTTATGTGGGCATATATGTAGATTTTTCTTGTGTAAATGATGAAGAATAGAATGGGTGATTCATATAGTAAGGTTTGGTATAACTTCACAAGAAACTAACAAATTATTTCAAAAGTGAAAATGTGTACCATTTTACATTTCCACCAACAATGTGTAAAGGTTCTGGAATTTCAATACATTCTTGAAATTTACAGTGATATTTTAAAATTTTAATTCACATTTCTCTGATGATTGATATTGTCAGGCTTATTTTCATGTTCTAATAATTCATTTGAATTTCTTTTTGAAGTACCTGCCAAATCTTTTACCCATTTATATTGAGTTGCTCTTATTATTATTGCATGGTATTATTATGCTTTGAAACTTAAAAATTTCTTGCATATTCTTAATAGAAGTCTTTTTCTGATGTATGTGTTGCAAGCATTTTCTTCCTTTCTTTATTTTAATTTCTGAATGATAGATTTTGAAGAATGGAAATTTGAATTTTGATGTTGAATTTGTGATTTCTTTCTTTTATAGCTTGTGCTCTTTTCCTGTCTCTAAGATATCTTTCCCTATTGCAGGAAGATTATTTTCTGCCTTATTTTGGAAGTCTATAGTTTTAGGATT